>JAGQAX010000003.1:2060233-4732733 GCA_019142605.1 Cephalopholis sonnerati
CCCTACATATAGCCCATAAAATAAACACACACAAAAAAAGAATCAACAATTTATTGGTAATAATGCAACAAAAAAACTGAGAACTATTCATTCTTCCACCAAGCAAGATCGAGTGGACAGAATGGTTGCCAAGCAACACAGATGCTGCGGTCTACCAGTGGGTTACACTGATTTTACAACGGCATGGAACGCGGCTCAGCCAATCACATTTAAGGATGGGAAGCACCCGTTTTATAAAAAATAAATAAATGTGCTTCATACACCCTTTGTGTTTTCATTTAGGCTGTATTATAACGTAGGAATGTTCACAGCATTTCAATGTCAACAAAGGTAGGCCTATCAGATTCTGATCACCTAATTGTAGTTAGTAAGCGGTTGACAAGTTGTTTCTAGATATCTTGTACACCTGTCTTAAAATGTAAGGGATACTGGAGCTTGGTTGGGGTGGTGGGACGGCTCGCAGCGAGCGCCGGAAAATTTCCCTTATTTTCAAATCCAAAACTTGACAGGTAAGGTGCTGGAGCTAATCGCGACCATTCAAGTCTATGTAAACTGCTCCACCAGAAGCGGCTCGGCGCTCCGCTAAAAATATGCGCCAGGTCTATTTTTTTGATGGACGCTGCGCGACCAAGCGTCAATTTCCACAGACCAAATGAGTCAAACAGGAAGCCAGGCACAGAAAGACGAGAGTATCCGGTAAATTTTCAAAATAAAAACACCCATGAAAACTCCGGAGCGTATCGCTACAACAACATGACGTCAAAGTTTGTGGCCCCCGGCAGATAGAGAAATCTTTTCTTTGTTTGTTGATGTCTTTTTACCTCCAGTGTTTCCGTAAATTATCGTGTGACATCATGATCTGGCGATCAATTCCAGCCGCTCGCGTGCACGCCGCTATAGATACGCTTCCAGTGGACATTGACGCCCGGAACAGGATGGAGGAGTCTGTGCCACGGCCGGACCACGCACGCGACGGATCCAGTGTACACCCGGGGTTATGGCATTCTCTTTCGTCCCTCCCCCATATAGGAATAGATGAAGTGGTGCAGTTTGCATTAACATGACATGTTTTAGTAATCTCATGGTAAGTAGTATTTCTTAAGTTTCACCACGCTGTTCTCATCTGCTCATGGTGTTTGCTGACATGGCTACAACATGGTTAGATTCCGAATCAGAATCAGAATCAGAAATACTTTATTGATCCCCAAGGGGAAATTGTTTTCGTTACAGGTGCTCCTTAAAAGTGTAAAAAGAAGAAGATATAGTGCAAACAAGTGTAGAAAGAAGACATAGTGCAAACAGAAGTAAAAATATAAGAAATATAAGAAGATAATTTACAAAATATATATGTAGAGACCACACACATAATTACAATATATACAGGAACCTTATACAGACTGAACAATGTAGTCAGTTATTGCACGGATTATTTAGGAACAAAATATGTAATAAATTATTATGAGTTGGTGACAGTGGTGAAACAGTCCAAGGGCAATTCAGAGGGAGGAGTTATACAGTTTGATGGCCACAGGCAGGAATGATTTCCTGTGGCGCTCAGTGGTGCATTTTGGTGGTATGAGTCTCCCACTGAAAGTACTCTTGTGCCCGACCAGCACATGGTGGAGTGGGTGTGAGATATAGTCCAAGATAGTTTGCAGCTTAGACAGCATCCTCCTCTCTGACACCACCACCAGAGAGTCACACGCCATTCCCACAACGTCACTGGCCTTGCGGATCAGTTTGTTAAGTCTGTTGGCATCCGCCACCCTCAGCCTGCTGCCCCAGCACACAACAGCATAGAGGATAGCACTGGCCACCACAGGCTCATAAAAAATCCTGAGCATAGTCCGGCAGATGTTGAAGGACCTCAGTTGCCTCAGGAAATAGAGACGGCTCTGGCCCTTCCTGTAGAGAGCGTCAGTGTTCTTGGACCAGTCCAGTTTATTGTCAACGTGGACCCCCAGGTACTTATAGTCCTCCACAATGTCCACACTGACCCCCTGGATGGAAATCGGGGTCACCGGTGTCTTGGTTCTGTTCAAATCCACCACCAGTTCCTTTGTCTTTGCCACGTTGAGCTGCAGATGGTTCTGCTCACACCATGTGACAAAGTTATCCACAGCAGCCCTGTACTCATCCTCATCACCCTTGCTGATACATCCAACTATGGCAGAGTCATCAGAAAACTTCTGAAGATGGCAGGTCTCAGTGCAATAGCTGAAGTCCGTGGTGTAGAGGGTGAAGAGGAAGGGAGAGAGGACAGTCCCCTGTGGGGCCCTGGTATTGCTGACCACTCTGTCTGACACACAGTGTTGCAAGCGCACATACTGTGGTCTGCCAGTCAAGTAGTCCACAATTCAGGACACCAGAGAGGCATCCACCTGCATAGCTGTCAGCTTGTCTGAGCTGGACGGATGGTGTTGAACGCACTGGACAAGTCAAAAAACATGACTCTCACAGTGCTCGCCGGCTTGTCCAGTTGGGTGTAGACGCGGTTGAGCAGGTAGATGATGGCGTCCTCCACTCCAAGTCGGGGCTGGTAGGCAAACTGGAGGGGGTCCAAGATTGGCTGGACCATGGGCCGGAGCTGCTCCAGGACAAGTCTCTCCAGGGTCTTCATAATGTGGGAGGTCAATGCCACGGGTCTGTAGTCCTTGGAGCCACTGGGACGCGGCGTCTTTGGCACAGGAACGAGGCAGGATGTCTTCCACAGCATGGGGACCCTCCGGAGACTCAGGCTCATGTTGAAGACATGCTGAAGAACTCCACATAGCTGGGGGGCACAGGCTTTGAGCACCCTAGGGCTGACACCGTCAGGGCCTGCAGCCTTGCTTGAGTGGAGTCTCATCAGCTGTCTCCTCACATGATCGGTGATGAAGCACATTGTGGAGGTGTCAGGCAGAGGAGGGTTGTAGTCCTCACGATGAAGAGTGTGGTCAGTCTGGCTACTGGGGGAGGAGGTGTGAAGGGGGCTCACACTGGAGGGTAGGGGGGTGTAAGCAGGAGGGGTGGGGGAAGGTGGAGTGGCTGTTGGTTGCACAAGACAGACAGCAGAAGAGTCAGTGGGCGTGTGGGCGGGACCAGCAGTGTCAAATCTGTTAAAAAACAGATACAGTTCATTGGCCCTGTCCACGCTGCCTTCAACTCCTCTGTTGTTGTTGGTCCTGAAGCCAGTGATGGTCCTCATTCCACTCCAGACCTCCCTCATATTGTTCTGCTGGAGTTTCCACTCCAGCTTTCTCCTGTACCTCTCCTTAGGGCCCGTCCACACGAAGCCGTGTCAGGGTGAATACGCCAAAGTATTTATGCGGTTCAGCCTTTCGTCCACACGAAAACGGCGTTTTAGGGGGGCGAAACCGCATCTTTTTGAAACCGGGTTCCAGAGTGGATAAATCTGAAGACGCCGCCTTAGCGTCTCCGTGTGTACGGCCAATACGCAACTTTTGGCCGGCGATGATGTCATAGCCCCACCTCTCTAACCTCTGACTTTACCCCGGCAGGAAGCCGTGCCATCACAACAACAACAGTGGCGGATTACAGACAGCAATAGACAACTATTTACGTTACAGTTTGTTTACAGTTCTCTATTCTTCAACTGGGAAATAAAAAGTGGAACACACCACCTGTTATAGCTCAAACAGGATCATGTGATCATACCTCTGCCATCTCTGACAGCCATCTCAAAGCAACCCAGCACGCTAGCATGCTCCTTCTAAAGATGAGTTATGATCTCTGATGACTTATTAAGAGATACTAACACATCATTCAGTATTAACTGTAGCTCCATGTAAAGTGAATAAATGGGATGTTTCCCAGCTAATCCTCCACTCGTCTGCGTTAACCACGCAGTTTACACGTTTTTATAACTTGTGATTTATTAAAAACTGTTCTGAGTGAAACAGGAAGCTGATTTTAGCAGCAGACTTCAGTCATAGTAATATAAAGTATTAGGAAAAGATATAACGTTTGGCATTCACGTGTTTATATGATATAAAAGTATGGTTAATCAGTCACACATTCTCAGCCCTAATGACTAAATACATATTTCACAGTGAGTTGCTGAGTTTATTTTCTAATGTTGCGAGTGAGGAGAGTGCTTACAGAGTATGTTGACCCTTAACTAAAGACTGGCCAACATGACTGACCAAAACACCAGCTGGTCTTAAAGCTTTGTGCATTCTCCAGATGTGACCTGAACAGTATACTGCCAGTTTGAAAGTGTGTGAATGGTGTGTCTAGTGAAAATAAACATGACAACGACAACAACTTCTCAAACAGTATTTTATTATTATTATTATAATTACTGGAAATGTGCAAACTAATCACAATGATTGCCCGCAGGACAGATAAGTGACCACTCGTCCCTGGCCACTCCGGCGCCCTGTGTTCACTGCTTGTCTGTACTTCGTGCAAATATTTTTTTAATTTGGCGGTGATCTTAGATTTTGATATGCCGGTAACGTCGTGCGGGAAATCTTTCTCTGGCGGTTTTGCATACTGTGCCTGAAACGAGTCCATTATATCGGCCTACTTCGACTGACACGGCTCCCAATCAACGTGTTGTTGAAGTTTACTGGCTTTGTAATCCAGCGTGACTCGGAGCAGCAGCTCGACTTCGTCTTCAGTCCAAAACAAAGTCTCCGTTTTCTCTCGTGTGTTGGAATTTATTTAGGCCATCTTCTTGTTGTGCTTGTGCCTCTTCTTCTTCTGTTTGTATACACCGCGCAGGCTTCTTTGCATGCTCCGCGTCTTCTTCTCTGGTTCAGAGCTGTATGCTGCGGTTTTTAATGGCGCGCCATCTCCTGGATGGCATATATACTGCAGCCTTTTTATGCGGTTTCAGCGGCTTGAACCGGCTTCGTCTTTACGCCTGCATTTTCGAAGCCGGCTCCGTGTTTACGGAACACTATTGCAATCCGATCATTTTCTTTGGCGGTTTCAAAAAGACGCGTCTCCGTGTGGACATGGCCTTAGCCTCTCTGATCTTCACCTTCAGTTCCCCCTGTATCGTTCTCACCTCCTCCCTGTCACCAGCTCTGAAGGCCCTCTTCTTGGCGTTGAGGGTGGCTTTGATGTCCTTTGTTACCCATGGTTTGTTATTTGGGTAACAATGGACGGTCCTGGCTGGGACAGTGGTGTCCACACAGAAGGTGATGTAGTCCGTGATCCACTCTGTTAGCCCGTCAATGACCTCCCCATGTGGCTCACAGAGTGCCTGCCAGTCTGTCACCTCAAAACAGCCCTGCAGTGTCTCATAAGCCTCCTCTGACCATCTCCTCACTGTCCTCAAGGTCACAGGCTGGCTCCTTACTAGAGGCACATAGCAGGGGTTGAGGTGCACCAGGTTGTGGTCTGACCTACCCAGAGGGGGGAGGGGGGAGCAACTGTATGCGTCCTTGGTGTTTGCATACAGCAAGTCCAGGGTTCTCCCTCCTCTAGTAGGACAGCTTACATACTGGGTGAAATTAGATAGAGTTGTTGCCATGGTGACGTGGTTGAAGTCACCCGAGATAGCTATGAAAGCATTCGGGTGTTGAGTCTGCAGACGGGCTACGGTGGAATGAATGACATCACATGCCGACGTCGGGTTGGCAGAGGTGGGGATGTAGACGGTCACCATAATCACATGTGAAAACTCCCTGGGCAAATAATACGGCCTGAGTCCAACAGCAAACAGTTCAATATCCGGGCGACAGATTTGTTCCTTCACAGTAATGTGAGCGGGACTGCACCACCGGTTGTTGACAAGCACGGCAAGCCCCCCTCCTTTGCGCTTACCGCTCTCGGTGCAATCCCGGTTGGCCCGAACAGTCTGAAAGCCGCTGATGGAGACGTTGTCGTCGGGAATGTCCTTGTGTAGCCATGTCTCTGTAAAGCACATCAGACTACACTCCCGGTACTCCCTCTGACTCCAGGCGACTGCTGTTAGCTCGTCCATTTTATTTCCCAGTGACCTCACGTTGCCCATGGTGATAGAGGGGAGACCCGGCTTATATATCCTCTTCTCCATAAGCCTCCGTTGTCTCACCTTCGCTCTTTTCCGCTTCTGTTTCATTCCTCCCCTGCATCCTCTGTGAGTTTTCCTCCACATTTCAGCCGGTATCGCTGATGTTCCAGCCGCCATGCCGGCCGGCCTCAGCGCTGTCAGCTGATCTCTGGAGTAAACAATGCGGCCATGGAGTTGTTGCGCAGTGGTGCCGGGTCCGAATGAAAGTAGTAAATTAAGAGTAAAGAAATAGACCAGAGCTCTCTCAATCAGCATGTTTAAAGAGGGCACAGCTTCAGAATATTGGTCGTAAAATACAAAAACAAGTAATAAGGTATAAAGCAAAAAAAAAAGTAAGAAATTAAGAAAAACAAGCAGGAGCGACCGCAACAGGCTGCACGGTTGACTAAAACATTGCCTAAACTTCCCATACCAAAGTATGGTTAGGTCAGAAACGTTTGTTTTTCCTTTCAGGCGTGCAGGGTTACGTGCTTGCTAGCTACCATTTCAAGATTGTTCGCCTACAGAAAGCAAGGAAACCTAATGATGTTGCGTGTCTCTCCATATCTCAATGTACGTTCATGTCTTACCCAATGTACAGTTTCTCTAAGAGTATGTACACTTCTTTGTACATCCAACCATCGAACACAGCCTCATTTGGCCATACATGAAAAATCTACTTGAGCTTCCACGATTTTATAGAAAAACATACTTCCTACGGGCACTGCACTAGTAATAATAATAATAATGACACAGGTAATAACATGATGATATCATGATATGTATGCCCTTGTTGAACTGAAATTTTTGATTACGGATTTAATATTAAGATGTTGATGTTTCTCCTGAAGTTTAGATGATGCCACAATCACCGTCTGTATGGTAAATATGAAGCTACTAGCACCAGCCTGTTAGCTTACCTTAACTTAAAGAGTGAAAACAGGGAAAAACAGCAAGCCTGACTCTGCCCTTTTAGCCAGATGTGTGATTTTGGATGATATAAACAGACCTTTCTTTCAGTAGCACAGCTAATATTGGTCATTTGATTCTTTTAAACTAACTGCTAGCAAGCATGCATGCCCAAAGCATCCAATAGTGTTCACTTTTTATTCCACTACAGCCATCAGTTGCTATCTCCAAGGCCATGTTGTTTCTTGTAGCTCATTGATAACTCAACCCGGGGAGAAAACAAATTCAATAAAAGCCTATTTGATCATACATAAAAGGGAGGAATCACTTTATTCTGCTCCTTTTACATATATATTAAACACTTAATAAATCAGATGATTGAAGCGACACAGGAGCTCTGACAATAGCTGGCATGATGTCCTCACGGAATTTTTCAAAGTGATCTTATGAGGAGACCAAAACACACAGGTTTGTTCTTTGTTTTTCTTATGAGAACACCTGTGACAGTTAATCCCAGCTCTTTTCTAGAATAACTCACTGATCCACTGGGTATTATGAGATATTTTCTTGTTAAAGATTACATGAAACGTGTGACTCCGTTTCCACTACTAAATTGGATTCTGTGTCACATGTAGGAATGAAGCTACATTTAGTATTAGACAGAGTGCGCAGTATTACCTTAAGAGTTTTAAGACACTGAAGGTAATTAGCTTTTGATGGAGGCTGTAGCTTAAATGTCAACATTTTTAATAAAGAGGCGGGGCTCTCTCCTCTCTTAATGGAAATTTACCTCCGGCAGAAAGTGATATGAGCAAAGTTGATTAGGTAGTTGGATGCTGTTTTAGTTCACCAACGACACACTGTGAGCTTTTTAGATGCACCATCTATATTTGGTGTGAGCTGTAATTAAGGCAATCACTTGCAAATCATACAATCATGGGAGCCCTGATTATAATCCTTTTGTGATGTGAATTCCAACCTCACATAAAAACAAATCAATACAAAGCTTTTCAGCAAACTAGCTACTCTGCCATGTTAATTGCCAAATCAACTGATTTTAAATGAGTCACCAGTGTCTTCTGGGATGTGTTTTGGTTTGTTTGAATTTGGTTGTTATTTGTGAATGTGTGTGTGTGTGTGTGTGTGTGTGTGCGTGCGTGCATGTGTGTGTGAGTCACACGAGAGGAAGATCTCATCTCTCTCTTTTCTGAAACCAAACCCCCCAACAAGCTACCTTTGAGTAACAAATCAATGCTTAATCAAACCCTTAATCACATTATGTACGCACTAATATGAATGATAAAATGCAGTCAAACTCTAATTGGGTAGAATAGCATACAAAGAATAAGCAGTACTTCTGTTACCTGCACATGTGAGTCATTAATAATGGAGCACTTTTGTTCAGTGGGTTTTGTTTGTATTGATTATGGCCTACGTTGGAAGTCTCAATGTAATTTGATTTGTCCAGAGTGATACTTAAGGTGTCAGTGTTCTTCAACCAAAGTCATTTTTTACACAACTATCTTTGTCAGTTTTAGAATGTATAAACAAGTGCCACACTATGACAAGCACACGACAAGAATTGTGGATCCTACTCTTTCTATGATGCAATTTAGTAGCATATCTTCATTAGGCCCTCTGTGTCTGCTAAATGCCCATGTGTTATAGGTGATACATGGCCCTCCTTACTAACTTTTTGACCTGATGACATTGTTTGAAGAAGCTCTTTTGAGTGTCAAGTTCTGGAAACACTGTAGCCTACATTTTCCATAATGCTACTTGAAATCAACTTTCTTTAGACTCTCTATGTCTGGTAGATGCCCAGGGCTTTCAAAGTTTATATCTTAGTCTTCAATGCAGTACTTTGTGAAAAGTCTAAAGCCTAATCCTTGTTATCTGTGATGACATCAGGTTTTTGGGAGGCCCTTCAGAGCTACAGAAGATGAGACACAACTGTTTTCACAAGCTGAAGCTGAACAATTTATCTCTGGGCTGCACGTGGTCAAATGTGCACAGGGATGGCTTGGATATGTCCACATAGCTGTTTCTTTTGCACTATATGGATATTGTACTATATGGTAATTTGGATATGAGCAAACACAAATACATGTTGTGCTCCTCAAGGATCCATTCTCAGGCCTCCTCTATTCAACATTTACATGCTCTATCTTGTTCATTTTATGGAATACTACAACTTCTATTACCATACTTACATGCTGATGACACATAGCTCTATATAACAGTATTCCCGCATGATTACAGTTCCTTAAATTTGCTGAATAAGACCATTGATCATATCACTGATTGTTTGTGCCAGAATTTTCTACAACTGAACACAGATAAAAAGTGAAATATATTTGGCCCCAAAAAGAAAGATTAAACATCAGTGCTCACTTCAAATCCATGAAATTAGAACCTACAAATCATGTCAGGATATGCCAAGATAAATAAAAATAGACAGTTATAAAATCAGCCTTCTACATCTTAAAAACTTAGCAAGAATTAAATAATTTCTATCTTAAAAAGATACAGAAAAACTTACATATATACTTATATACTTATAATAGCCAGACGATTGCAACAGTGTCCTCATAGGTCTTAGAAAAAAAAAAAATCAATCAGACAGCTGCAGCTTGTCCAGAATGCTGCTTCTTACTAACACCAATAAAGTGGAGCACATTACACCAGTCCTTGAATCACTTGACTGGCTTCTTATGTGTCAAAAGATAGATTTTAAAAGGTGAAGCAGCTTTTAGTGTCTATGCTCCCCACCTGTGGAACAATCCCCCCCCCCCCAGTGTATCTTTTATTGTCTTATTGTATTATATTTATTGTATTTCCGTTTTCATTCCAGAGTCATCCAATATTGCTGCTTTGTCAGTGATTTTGGTGTTAGACATTTGACACTAAAACCCACCTTTTGCAGTGGTATGATTCAGTTGGACAGCCCCTGTCATGGCAGTGTGATGCGCTGATGGGCTGTGTGAGCTGGATGGCAACTGTCATGGTGTTATGATACGCTGCTGGACGGCATCAGGTTGAAAAACTGCCAGTAACAGATGTAACATAACAAGCTGGAGAGTCCTTATAGGGTGGGCGGGAGGGGTGGTGGATAGGTCCAACAAACCCCAGACTTTCACCCAAGAGCGCTGTGTTTGCTTCTCTAATGTTTGGTCTAAACCTAACCATGTGCTTTTGTTAATGCCTTGGCACAGACAGCGGTGTCCCACAATGTTAACAGCAGACGCAGGAAGATACCTAGTGAATAATATGCAGACGCGATATGTGATGACTTGGGATGAGAATAGGTAGCAGTTGATATTTCTGTTCCCCTGTAAAGCCCTTTGAATTGCCTTGTGTCTGAATGGTGCTTAATAAATAAACTTGCCTTGCCTACATTTACATTTGGTTTTTTTTTTGTCTCTGTTTCACAACTTTCTCCCCACGGGAACAGATTCAACCAATCAACTTGCTGGGTACACAAGTTTGTACAACTGTTTAGACTGGGCCTCTGCAGCATCCGACTACCCATAACATGCCTCTATGCCGAGGCTTGCACAGATGTTTACATGTATCTTCTGAAATGTATAATTCCAGCTTGAGTACTGCCCCTCATGGTGAGCAAACTGACTTGTATGTGAGAAATCCCCTTTGCCAAACAGAATGTGCATAAAGTATAAATTCATACTGTATGTCCGTTAGAGAGAGAAAGCCAGTTTGAATTTTTAAATGTACTTAACCTACAATCGGTGCCAGTTGTTTGTTTTGGCCTTGTGTGCTTTTAATTAGTTGCTACATGCATATTTGCATGCTCCGTGCTCTTTGTGTTATGAGGGAAAGCAGTTTTTGCAGGCTTGACTCCAGAAACCAGGATTAACACAAGAATGCAGATTTGGTTCACAAAGCAGTAAGCAATTTCACACCTTTTTGCCTGGCTAACCTGATTGCAAAGGTGGGCAAAACGGACATGGTGTCACTGTGCAATACTTTGTTGTGTGGGTACTTCGTTCCTGGAGTAAAGGTTGAAGAAGTAGAGACAGAGACAGAGTGAAGGAGGATGAAAGGAAGTGAGGACCAAATGTATATGGGAGCTATTTACTCATCCCAGATCGATTCACCTCATCCTTGTACTAAACCACAGTCCATCTTGAGCATCTTCGCCAGATGAACTTGAGATGAATGGTGCTTGCAAATGAACTATCAGACTATTTATGAACACAGTGTGAAAGCAGGCTGTCTGTTTGGCTGTCTGTTTGCCCTGCCACAGCCAGACACTGGACTGTGCTAGTGCCAGTGGCCACTGCCAGTGTTACAGCCACACTCAGCCCTGTCAGATCAGCTAACAGACAGCCTTCAACAGGCTCTTGCAGAACAAGACGGAATGTAACGACAAGTGATGGGGACTTACACAGGTAGTGTGCTGCAGGTAGTTACGGCAAAATGGAAAAGGGAAAACAGAGGGGAGGAGGAGACGTAAAGGTTGCTTTGAATGAATTAAGAAAACAGGAAGAAAAGATAAGAAGCAGGATCATGGAGAGATGTTGAAAAAATGACATGAAAAATATGACAGCAAGACAGACAGAAGGGTGCAGGTACAAGGAAAGATAGTTCAAGACAGGCAAACAGAGAGGGTGACAGCAACATAGAAAAGAGAGAAGTGTAGTACAGATAGAGAGGGATATGATAGAGGTCATCTGTCGCTAGGGAGACGGATGATTGACATCTCTGTGGACTGTACGCTTTGACAGCATAATCTGATACTGTCAGCAACAGCCTACTGCAACTCACATGTTGTAATATGGACATGAGAAATGTGTAGCTGTTGTGTCAGTCTGAAAAACCAGGGCCACTGGTTTACCCTCTGCATTCACAGTGCAAGCCTTTGTGCTCCATTCAGATTTATTGCTTAAATCAGATTTTTTGTTGTTTGTCTGTACACATTTTTTTTAATGTGGCCAATATCAGATTGTAATGTGAACTGTCATGGTCCTGCACTAACCTGCATGGCCTTGTTGGGATTCACTGGACCACAGATGATTTGTCATTTGTTAAAGACTAAACTGGACATGTGAAGGCTTTTCCTCCTGAGGTTGAAGACCTCAAGTTCTTTGTTCTCAAACAAAGAAGTGACCTGACACCCATCTCAGCAGGATGTCCACCTCACAACTCTTTGAGAGACAAGTCTCAAAATGTGATTGGTCAGTACTGTTACAGTGCCATGTCACTCTGTGATGTCATCAGACACACTGTAGAAGTTCTTCTCCATTCACCACAGTCTCTCTCTTAGCTCTTGGGCGGCAAGCCGCTCACACCTCTTCCATTCTGGGCCCTGGACCAGCCCAGAGGTGCTCTTTGTCCTGAACCATCAAGGGGGGGACAATTGCTCTACATACTTTTGTTCCCTTTTCTCCTAAGACTCTCATGCCCTCACTCAAGTAAGGTGCATAACTGAAACCACAGAAGTTAGAAGGGCAAACACAAGGTTTGCAACTAACTTCCCAGCAATAAGGAGAATCAAGTTGAGTTAGCACCCCAGCGTCTAACTCTGCAAGGACCCCGAGCGACCGGCTTCCTCGGATCTGCATCTTTGGAACAAGGACACAACAAAGACTGCTTCTAGAGCCACAGCTCTTTCCAGCCTTCTTCGCCGGCTAACAAGGACAGCATCCCTCAAACCAACTCTTCCCTCAATCCATTCAGGATTTGGTAACGTAACAACCGGGCATAGCTTTATCACAGCTGTACAGGCTAAGCAAGACTGTTTAACTTGTTGTTTGTGATTTAATGCTGTTTATTGAGTTATTGTTGTGATTGTCTGCAATTAGGTTATTGATTATTTGGGTTTACCAAAGCAAAGTCATGTTTAGTTTGCTAATGCTGATCACAGACACTGTCTTGCATGTAACTAAACATCTTCTGCACTAATCCAGACCCTTTGCAACAAATCGCATTCACATAGACTCACTTACAAATAGGCTTTCAACAGAGCTACACCCAAACAGGCAGTTCAAAGTTCCCGCTTCTTTTCCTTTGTCTTTGCCCTGACCACACAGTCAGACAAACACCTCCCCCGATCTGAAGCCAGCTTTGATCCGGCCATCTTGTAGTTTTCTGTTGTCAGCCATTTTGTTCTGTAGGCCAAACGGCCCTCCGATTACCACACCCGCCTTTGTCTTTCTCTTTCTCTCTCGCACACACACACACACACAGACACACACCTACACACGTATACACACACACACATGCTTGTATATAGTTAGTTAGGATTTGTGTGTTTTGGTTTTGCTTTGCTTTGCTTTATGAATAAATATATTTTTGGAATCGTACCTGCTGTCTGTTTAATGTTGTACAACGGTGAATGAATAGTCAACCTCTGCTGCGTCAAGAACTCCGAAATCCTTCAGGCTTTATTATTAAGAACATAAGATCAGAACATATGAGGTTATTACTGTATTAGCCCTTGTCCCAACAGCTGTTTCTGGAAAAATATACCTGAATTTAAAAAAAAAAGGATCATAATACCCACGTCAGGAAAGTTGGAAGTCCAAGGAGTCCTTTAGGGAGTCTTATTACTGAATCCTTCTAAATACAACACATTCTCACTCGGACCTTGTCACATATCCACGTTTGGTCCACGACTTTCCAAGTCCAGATACAATGTGCAAGGTTGTTCATGTTCTGAGATGCCATGTCAACTTCAGCCTGTAACATTGTGTGTTTTCTAAATAGACTTCTGTTTTCACAGGAAATGTACAGTTTGCATACAGTGTCTTTCAAAACAAACACAATACATCGGTACAACACCGAAATTTGATGTCTTTATTCCTTCAACAATAAACACATGTGGTTATGTTTAGCCAACACATGCACAATTGGGTTTAGGCAACAGAAAGCACGTAGTTGGGTTTCGGAGACAAGAGCAGGGTTTGGCTTTGCAGTCTTAAAGAAAACAAACACCAGCCGGGTGAAAACTGTTGGTTGTTGGACCCATCCACCACCCTTCCCACCTGCCCTATGCCAACTTTCTGATGCCAGTGGGCTCTGTTACCAGCCGCGTATCATGCCAACATGAAAGGATGTTTTTTTTTTTTTTGTTGGTGTCTTACACTGCCCAGCTGCCAGATTGTGATGACATCTGAGTGAGACTTCCAATGAAGAACACTGCTCCACATTATGTAACCTGTCTATCCATCTCATCCTGTCGGGCTTGTGGAAGTGGTCAGTGGCTCTGGCTATTAGCATTTTTATTTTTGAGCTTCTCATCAGGACATACCACAACACAGGTAATTCTCGACTATTTTACAGAAATTTGGGTCGCCCGTCAGTATCTGCAGCAAAGACATTGGGATACAATTTTGGCTAGTTTTTACTTGAGTGCTGATTAACTCTAAAAGACAAACTACACATGGAACTGAAGAGACTCTTGGCCATCTTTGACCTTTCGTAAGCTCAGTCACCAGTATTTTTTTATTTATAAAACCATACTGGGTAAACTCCCTTTGCACATTTGTATTTTGATTGAACAGAGATCTGACTGTAGCTATAGTCTAAGATCTCAAGATTTAATTTTGTTGTTTGTTCCTAGTGCACGGACTGAGCTGGGGAAAAAAAGTGTTTATGTGCTCTGTTCCTCACACTAAAAAAAAGAGTTGAAACTATGTGAATTGGTCTTTCTGCCTGATTTTAAAGCTCTCGTACAAGTGTGATGGAATTTTTGCATGCTTTGTAGAAACATTGAGACAATCTTATACCTTGATGTAGTTAGTCTGTAGTCTTAGCTGTACCCTGCTGTATTAATCAAAGGATGACCTGGTGAACCCTGTTGTTATAACCCCACTGTAAATAACTTAATGAGATGGCAGGATGAGATCTTCATCCCCACAGGAGATGACACCTAGTTGTAAAATCCTGAGGTGGGTCATTATCTGTTTTATTGTACCCCAAATTGTTTTCCCTCTTCTGTTGAGGAAGTTCTGTGAAGTTTCCATCAAAGGGCCAGAGGCATATCAGAAAGTATAAGAATGAACTGAAGCATTTGGTCGGGGAACACAAAGCTGAGCTGCTTACTGCTGTGTGGTTCTTTTTTTTTTTTTTTTTTTTTTTTTATTTATTTATTTTTATTGGTGAAATTACATGACAATAAACAAGGTGATACAGGACGAATAAAGTGCACTTAGTAGACAAAGACAAAGAATAAAACAAACAAAACAAAAAAAACAACTAAAACATGACAGACAGGTGGGTGAAGGCAATCCACGGCCTCCCGTCCTCTGTCCCTCTTTTTTTTTTTTTTTAATTAATTTATTTATTTATTTTTCACTTTTAATACACTTGTTTAGTTTAGATTATTTTTCATTTTAGGGGCGATCCTGCCTTGAGCCGCATCCAGGCCCTGAGGTGGATGCTGGCCTGTTGCGGATCCAGCCTCTGTGCCTCATCCTGAATTGGACAACTCCCAGACCCTTCGGAGGGAGTCAGCCTGTTGAGGAGTGGCATTCTGTGATTTTTGTTTTTGTTTTGTTTTTTTTGAGAGAGAGGAGAGAGGTAGGGTCCCTCACCCCCCACTCCAGCCCGCCCACCCCCACGGGAGGCCCCACCATGCCACCAGAGGGCCCGGCACGGAGCCAACTCCCACCCCCGCCCCACGCCAACCCAGTCCAGCTCCACCACCACCCTCTATCACAATTACCATTAAGCGCGATAAATGATAATATCGTATATCGTCCCATCCCCAATACATATACATACACATATACACATAATACAGTACTATATTAAAGTAGTAATCGTTGCCACAATAAGAGTAATCACACAAAATGTGTGTGTGTGTGTGTGTGTGTGCGTGTGTGTGTGTGTGTGTGTGTATGTCCTTATGAATGCACACCTATCTGAGGAGGCAGCCGTAAATAGTTGTTGGTTCTCAGGCAAAAAAGACACAGATTAACTTAACGGCTGAGTGAGTCAGGTTTGTAGAAAGGCGATTAGTGGTGACCAGGTGGAGAGGGGTTCCATTACAGTGTGCTGGTTGGGGGCAGGTAAGTTTTCCATAGAAATGTGATCCATAAGTAGATTTTTCCATTGTGCAATGTTTGTGTTGTTTTTTGATTTCCAGTTCATGAGGATAGTTTTCTTGGCGATAGTTAGGGCTATGAGGAGTAATTTGTTGTTTGATGTGGATAGGCTAATTTCTGATGTGTCGCCTAGTAAACAGAGTGTGGGGGATGGAGGGATGTGGCAGCCCAGGAAAGCAGAGAGTGACTTTGTGACCTCAAACCAGAATTGTTGAATGGGTGTGCAGTGCCAGATGGCGTGTATGTAATTGTCCGGATTATTTTGAGTGAAGTTAGTACAAATTTCTGATGTGAAACCCATTTTAAACATTTTTTGTCCAGTGAAGTGAATTCTGTGGAGTATTTTGTATTGTATTAGTTGTAAATTTGCATTCTTTGTCATGAGGTAAATGTCTTGGCAGATTTGGTTCCAGAAGCCGGCATCAGGAGCAATTGATAAATCTTTTTCCCATTTTATTGTAGGTATGAATATGGTTTTATCAGACTGAGATATTATTTTATATATTTTGGATAGGAGTTTTTTTGTTGATTGGATATTAATTAAATTTAAGCATGCTGGGGGTAGGTCAAGATTGGTAGCTGTAGACTGTGTAACTTGAATGGATGATTTAAGCTGTAGATATTCCAGAAATTGATTGCTCCTGATGCCGTGCTCCTGGACCAGATGTGCGAATGAGACCATAATGTTATTTTGATAGATGTGTTTTAAGTGAGTGATGCCTTTTTCTGACCATGTCCTGAAGTGAAGCGGTTTCTTATTGCTGAGATAGTCCAGGTTATTCCATATAGGGGTGAATGTAGATGGTGCCAGAGTGGAGTTTGTGACTTTATGGAATTTCCACCAGGCTGTCAGAGTTGCTGATATTGTTAGTGTTTTGAAACAGTGGTGATGTTTTATGGATTGACTGAGAAAGGGTAAATCTGAAATGTTAATGTTATTACAAGCAGTCTGTTCAATGTCTAACCATGTGTTGTCTGACTGAAGGGGGTGGATCCATTTGAATATGTATTGCAGTTGACTTGCTAAAAAGTAATGATAGAAATTTGGTGCTGCAAGACCTGCTTCCCAGCAGGCACAAGACGTCAATATGACGTTAGGATAATGTTGTACTCTAACGTTGGATACCAGTTGTATTATAGTTGAAAATGAAAATTTGATTGACGTCATAACCTAACGTTGGTTTGATGTCAATCTCTGATGTTAGGCAGACGTTGAATATATATTCGACTCCCAACGTTGGATACCAGTTGTATTATAGTTGAAAATGAAAATTTGATTGACGTCATAACCTAACGTTGGTTTGATGTCAATCTCTGATGTTAGGCAGACGTTGAATATATGTTCGACTTCCAACGTTGGATACCAGTTGTATTATAGTTGAAAATGAAAATTTGATTGACGTCATAACCTAACGTTGGTTTGATGTCAATCTCCGATGTTATGTAAACGTTGATTATGGGTTCGACTCCCAACATTGGATACCAGTTGTATTTTAGTTGAAATTGAAAGTTTGATTGACGTCATAACCTAACGTTGGTTTGATGTCAATCTCTGATGTTATGTAGACATTGATTATAGGTTCGACTCCCAACACTGGATACCAGTTGTATTTTAGTTGAAAAAGTCAATCTGATTGACGTCATAAACCAACATTGGATTGACGTCAACATCTGATGTTATCTAGACATTGACCACAAAGCGCGTATGCCAGCAGTAAAAAGTGTGTCCCATTAATAAATGAGCCCGCCAGTCTCTCTTGCGCGCTGGCGCACACACGCAATTAAACACACACAAGCACAGGCACATGGACAGGCCGCGTTGTAACGGTAATAAACAAATGCAAATGCCCTTAGAAATACGAGTTCGTCTTTTGCTGTGATCAGAGTCAACTGACTCACTCGTGTTGCTGCTGCTGCTACTCGCTGCTGCCACTTTTTGTTTTGGTCCGATGACGCATCGGCGTACTGTTTTTGCATCGACGTAATCGATGACGTTGACGCGTCGTCCCAGCCCTACTGACAGCATAAGACAGACATGAGAAATGAATAAAGTTAACACAATTCACAAAATAAATCAAGACAGTGATTTATTAAACCACTTAAAACCACTTTTGTTATAAGACATACATTTGAAAAAAGAACAAAAAACTAATTTATTTTTAACATTAGCTGTTTCACTCACATCTTTGCTTTTGGGTTCCTTGACATGAACCACCTTGACATGAAAAAAGTAAAAAACAAAAAAATAAATAGCAACATAAGTTTTTCAAAAAACTTTTTGGATTTAAACAAAGGTTCCCAAACGTAGCATATCTACATGCTATTAAACACCATTAAAACACAGCCTCTTCTAGTACTTTGAAAAAATAAAAATAATAACTCAAAATTCACAGCTTCCTTTCTTGTGCCTAGTCTGTCTTTTTCCTGCCACCTCCCCCCACCCTGTCTGGAGCATACTTCAAACAGTTTGCGATCTGTTCCGAGATTTTAGCCTCCATTTCTTTAGTACTCCTCTGGACACTCTCTGTAAGACATAAAGATGGGCTACAGTTAATTTTAAAAACATTAAGCTGCAGACATTCTAAGGGGCCAAACATTTAATCTAATGCTCAAAGTTAAAGAGATTTCAAACTTTGGACGCTGGCTACATTTTGGCATTACAAAATGAAAGACAGAGATATCAGTTTTAAAGATGTGAAAGAACATAAGACAACCATCTAGCATGTTTACACTTGAAAACATTGTGGGTAGTTACCTTCACAAGTGGCCACTGTGTCAAGACATGGTTACTGGTTTTCACAAAACCACACTTAACACTAGATATATGCCGTTTACCTGTGATAACACCGTAGAGGTGGAGCTTGATGAAAGACAGCTTCGCTCCCTTCGCTCCCTTCATGTTGAATTTTGACATGACCTCATTTGTCATCAACCTGTGGATACAAAAGGTAATTTAAAAGTGATGCAATTACATTAACTTGACTAGTAGAGAACTGATTGAGAGTACATGAAGTAGAAGTTAACACCCAGACTGCCAACACAAATTATATCACTCCAGTAATGTCAAACAATTGACGCAGTCTAAAAGGGAATAGCACTGAAAAAGTCATTACGGTCTTGTTTCCATTCGGGCCCTATGCAATCAATCCATAAACATGACAGGAAAAATAACGAAATTATAAAACACAGATTGGAAGAAACAGTAAAAATTTCAAATTTGACTATTTTTCTTCAAATCTAAACCCTTACATCACAGAATGCATGATTGTTTTTTGTAAAAACAATTAGATCAAAAAGTGTGGTTTTCATGGCAGTCAATGGGACATTTTTTTTCTCAGGGGATAACAAGTGTATGCAAAATTTTAAATCTGCTGCTACAGAAAAACTAATAATGCTACAAAGCCAATATTTTGAGGAATCCCTGACCTATCCAAGACTGATTTAAAAAAAAAAAATCCCCCAGCCACTTGACATTTGTTTTTCAGAAAATAACTTACTTTTTGTGTTTTTTTTCATTAAAAAAAAAAACAAAACAGTGACATCAAGGAATCAAACTGGCATTTCAAGGGTTAAAATCATCTGAATTATTAAATATTTGTTAGTTTTGGACAGAGGAGAAGTGGTTTAAGAGATTCATGCAAAAAAAAGCAGAAAAAAATATTAATCTGATTTTTATAGCAGTTTTTCCGAGGGGGCTGTTTGTGGTCCGAAAGGGTACAAGTGTTATAAAAAGGAGATGGGCCCTGAAGGTTAAAGGTGGTTGGTACCTAATCGTTCTCGTTCCCTCTAGTATTGTGGTAGTGAGTGTCGCTCACTTTTTTAGGTTATTAGTCAGATATGTGGGCACTGGGAGCATTAAGGGCAAAGCCGCATTCATTTTTAATGTCAATCCCATTTTTCCTGTCTTCTACCCGGAGCCAACCTAGGCTATCAGAATAGGTTCAAGAAAGGTGGGTCATGGGCCCCAGGCCGAGAAGTAGTCTAGTTTGTTTGGGGAGGTCTGTAGCTTAGTCTTTAGTGACATTGAGATGTTGGAGAACCAAGATGTGCTAGTATAATCAAAGGAGGGGTGAATGAGGGGTCCAGCTACAGTCCTGAGAGCACTTGTTGACAAGAGGAAATTCTGCCCAGAATACAGCCCAAATATGTAACTATTTCTTTGCTGGAGATTACTAGGTCATCAACTCTGACCTTTAAGTCATTTGCAAAATGCAAGGTCATGTCGAATGCAAAAGTCTACTTAATTCCATAGTATTAATGCTTACTTAATACCTAAAAAATAACTTACTTCTCCATGACTCTCCGGACATTATCCTTCACCGATGTTCCTCCAATCATTGCCAAGGAATTAACCTAAAATTAAGGGGGTTGAGGAAAAAAAACAGCTCAGAATATCACCACGACTGTTGGAAGTTACAGTGAACGAAACACTCGACATTAGAGAAAACTGTACTATATACTTTCACTTTGTTGAGATAATAGGCTACTTGGACAGAAACGTAAAGAGCGCTGTGGTACAGTAAAACATTAATGCTACAAGGTATGAAACAAAAACATCCTGAGGACTTTTTCCCATTGTGATCCTGTGTATTCAATTCATCAACAGAGTATCAAATATTATACCTTAATACATGTCATCAACAAATCTAAACAGCTATATTTACTACTACTGGTAGTCTTGCATAGCCTCAGATCTCTACCTAGTACCAACCAGTGCATTTGGTGATATCTAAATTCAATGTAGGGGCTACAACTGGGTGGAAACATTTGATTTTTAAAAACAAACTGCATTGCAAAACCAATGCAAGAGTCTGCAATGCAGTCTTTCATGTTTGGATGGTATCAGGATTGGTTTTAGAAGAAGAAGGTGTAATTTTGCTAGCTGAGGATTTCTCCACTGTTCTAAAACATACATTGAATTTAGAGGTTCTTAGATAGAACATACTGGAAACAGATAACCCAAAACCAAAGCAAAATGGAATGCTACCTAGCACAATATACATGTCAGAATACCTGAGCATGGTAAACAACCCAAAACTTAAAGTATTGACTAGGTACAGAGTCAGTGAACACAGCCTTGCAATAGAATAGCCGCCACAGAAGGCCCCGCTCCAAAGGGACAAATATGCACCCACTACACACACAATGTGGTGGAAACAGAGCAACACTTTCTCAGCACCTGCCCACTATACCAAGACATCAGAGACATATACTTCCCACAGATTACATACACCCAATGTGAGTTTGAAAACATGATCAACAAAAAACTCCCATACCACAGCAGCAAGATGTGTGACCTGTTGTGATAAAAGAAGGTTAGCCAATGGAATACAACCAAACTAAGGTCTAACCATTGAGGGTCCCGCACTGTACCGAGTAGACCTCTCAACCTACTGCACATAAACAGAGCTGCTACATTTATGCATTTTAAATCTGAGGCTTTTGTTGTATACTATGTAAGTAGTTTTTAGGACAAATGCTGCCATTTGTTCAAAAGTGACTGAAAAAGATTGCTTCTGTTTGTTTCAATAAGCTTTTATACCCTGTATAGCATGTATAATGACACTGTGATTTAACTGTTTACACAATGCTGTACCCCCTCCAACTGTATACTTCCCCATTTTCAACTGCTTTTATTATACTTTGACACTTGCTTTGGTACAGTGTCAAAATGCTACAGTTTTGAAACAGTTATGTTACAGTTGCGAAACCTACCAGTTTCTGTCTTTCAGTTGCAGAGCTGAGGGTCTCATCAAGCAGGATTAGCTCCTCGATTGTTGTCACCTGGGCAGGAAGAGGAGTAGTACTAGTCTCTGTATCTTTGTTGAGCTTCAACTCCTGCAACCCATCACGAATTGCAACCAGCAGCTCCAGAACTTTCCTCTGAAATTCTAAAGCATAGAAACGAATGATCATCACAATTAGAAAGAGCACAACCTTACTGACAGCACAACGCAAGTGTGCGTGTGTGTTGCTTACTTGCTTGTTGCATTGGGTAAGGTGATGGTGGTGGTCGGGGGGTGGAGGTGGTCAAGGGCTTGTGCGACTTGCTTTTTTCTATTTGATGAGACAGGCATCCATGAGAAGGTTATTTGCTCTACTTATCTTCAGTATAAGCTACCATTGCATTAGGTACAGGTTTAATATATCCTACAAATGTGACTTAGTTGTGGCAGCTAGTGCTCTTCCAAAATCCAAAATGAAATAAAAGCAAACAATGATGACTTGAACAAACCAACAATCTAAAGTTGAACATGTTTTTAAGTATGCACAATATTGTTTGGGATTCATTAAGACCCCACCCACCACACACACACACACACACAGACACACACAGTGTAATTATTACACTGTAAGTATGCCCTATTATATAACCGTATGGGTCAAATGTTTTTAAAAAACTTCCAACTTCATACGAACTTTTCAGAGGGCTAGTAGCTGCTGGGAAACTACGAGAGGTACACCCGCTGTCATCAGAGTCATCTGAAACATCCACATTTGGAGAATCCAGCCGTTCAGAACTGAAGTGCCCTAAAGAAAACAGTGATTAAAACCTTCAGGGCCCTGTTTCAGAAAGCAGGGTTAACAAACTGAGTTAAAATTTAAACTCTGGTTTGACTAACCCTGATCTGTCCAACTCAGAGTTTCCGGTTTCAGAACAGGTGATAACAGTTAGTTCAATCAACTTGACTCTGAGTTAAGCTTGCGCAATCGGAGTTAAAAAGCCCTCATCAATGGAAGAAAGATAATATGAGTCACTGTGGCAACAAGTGAAAAAAAAAACCTTGCTCCTCCCACTTCTCACCGGTGGAGTGACGTGTATGAATGCTGACGCAGAATATGAGGAAGTATTCCGATAAAGAAAAAAAAACAAATCAATTCTGTGGCAGCTGCAAAAGAATGTGAGCTCCGATTTTTGATCGAGACAATATGTGAGGATTAATCAATAATCATCTAAAAAAAAAAAAAACGTTTTATCACTACTGTTTTACTAAAAAAACATTAATTCTGTGGTGCAACTCAAGCAACTTGGCAGCAACTAAAGATGAAAAATAAAGTTTGGTGTGGTATAATTTCATTACACACAGTCATGATGTTGTCATGATGTGATATCAGAATCACAATTACTTTATTGATCCCCACGGGAAAATTATTTTATTACAAAGCTCCCAAACAGAAAAATTTAAAAATAAATGTTCCGGGGAGGTGGGATGGGAAAAATAGGAAAAAAAAAAAGAGAAAAACCACTTGTGTGTTACATCTATGGCCCCCTTTACACCTTGCATTAGCATGCGTTTTTTGCAATCGGATAGCAATCGGATAGCGTTTGACCACATACATTTATACCTGGTATTAATATGCGTCTCTGGTGTCCGCATCCAGATCCGTTTGCTATCCGATCACGCTCCGTCCCGCCGACGTTACATCCTAGTGGCACACTACAACGTCATATCATGTGCAGCACAATAACAACAACAAGATGTTAACCACCCATGAAGTTGCGTTCTTGTATGGACACTTTTGTTAGACCAAATGGAGAACAGACACTTCGTCTCACCGTGGCTCCGTCCTCAGCATCTCTTTACCGTGGTGAAGATAGTTTGATGTTGGATATTCAACAGATACTCACATATTCTTTTTGGGTTCCACACTGATTTCCACCTCCATGTCATAGGCAGAAAACAATGCACAACACAGGGTAGGGCTATTAACCTCCCGCCCCCACACACACACAAACACCCACAAAAACACACTTTTTATTTTATAAGAATTTTTTAAACAACTTTTAACAAACCATTTTACATTTGTGTGTGGTGTCTGGGTCCAGTTATGTGAAAGCTATTGGGTTAATAGCCCTACCCTGTGTTGCTCATTGTTTTCTGTCTATGACATGGAGGTGGAAATCAGTGTTGAACCCAAAATGAAAACGTGAATATCTGTGAATATCCAACGTCAAACTATCTTCACCACGGTGTTTTCTTTTTCTCTGCAGTCACTACCCGGTGAGTGTTGTTGTTATCTTCTTCTTCCTTCTTCCTGTGTACAGCTGGCGCACCTCACTTACTTGTTTTCATCCAA
Organism: Cephalopholis sonnerati; assembly: GCA_019142605.1. Classification (NCBI taxonomy): domain Eukaryota; kingdom Metazoa; phylum Chordata; class Actinopteri; order Perciformes; family Serranidae; genus Cephalopholis; species Cephalopholis sonnerati. The sequence goes on from JAGQAX010000003.1 coordinate 2,084,279, forward strand.
GGAGTTGTTGCATGTGGATTGGAGACGCATTTGCATTTACACTTGTGTTAGATGTGGTCACGATGCGTCCCTGACCACCCTCAGAAGTGGTTTGGCTGATCGGATAACAATGCGTCCTCAATGCGTTTCGAGTGTATTTACACCTGTACTTTCATGTGGTCACGAGCAATCGGATTGCTATCCGATCGCAAAAAACGCATGTTGATGCAAGGTGTAAAGGGGGTCTATGTTAACCATCTCAGTGAATCTGTGTGAAATAAAGAAAAGTTTCAAAAAATAAATAAATGTTATTAAATCTCAGCAAAAAGGGCAAATTTCCAGCTGTCCCAACCCTGTCAGTATTTAATATTGCCTATTTAAAAGCAACATCTAAATGTCTTTACACTGCAGTCTCCAAATGTCTCCATAATATAACGTGACAGGTATGTGCGTATATTATGCATCGATCACATCTGGAAATAAATGTAGGCTGTAAGTGCATCGGGTCTCTTCATACATTGATTATTGATAGACTGATCGCCTACTTTATATGGAAAAAATAGAGAGAGAGAGAGACGGAAAAAAGTGCAATTTGCTCTGAACTGCACGCAAGTCCACGACGGGCTGCTCAGATAAACTGACCGTGCAGAAAAACAGGAACGATCAAACAAATAGAATAAAACATCCAATAGAGGTCTAATAATCCTCCTGATAGGCCCCTTATCAGCCGCTGCTTTCAGTCTGCAGGCTTCAGATAGAGAGGACAAATTCAGGGTTAGTTGAAGAAAACCTGCTCCCGACCAGGTTAGGTTCACAGATTATGTTGCTGTGGTGACTGACTCAGAGTCGAGCTGAACCGGCTTTGTGAAACCAAAAACCCAGAGTTCCCTGTAACTCTGAGTCAACTAACTCAGAATTTCTGAGCCCTGTTTCAGGAAGCGCGTTTAGTGAAAACTCTAATGCCTAGAAACAAATTATCATCACAATTATAGGGCACAACCATACCAACAAGACAACTTAAGTGTGCATGTGTCGCTTACCTGGTTGCATTGGGTGAGGGGATGATGATGGAGTGGAGCTGGGTAAGGGCTTGTGCGACTTGCTTTTTTCTGTTTGATGAGATAGGCATTCATGAGAAGGTGATCTGCTCTACTTTTCTTCTATATAAACTACCATTGCGTTTACAAAATATAACCTAGTGGCAGCTAGTGTTCTTCCAAAATGAAACAATGATGACTTTAACAAACCAACAATCTAAAGTTGAACAGTCTACAGTAGGAGCCACATAAAAGTTCCCATCCCAGCTGGCTGCCAGTCAGCTGCCAGCAGACTCCCAGCAAAGTCCCAGCGGCTAGAGTGACCCCCTCCTTCTCCTGGGTGTGACTAGTTTTTACTGTAACTCCACCCATTCAATCAATTACAGGATATGACCAGGAGAAGGTGCTTCTCTCACAGAAGACAGTACATATCGCCCACAGTCATACTGATGTTTTGTGAATTTTCATTCACTGCCTGTAAAAGACATAATTTGGTGGAAGTTTAAAAGACACGTGTATGTTACAATTTATTATATATTCTAATCCCTATTTTATTTATTAACAGTAGTAGTATCATCATCATTCTATTTTGTTGTTTCGAATCTTTATCAAACCTGTTGTCATAACTATGGACATAACGGAAGAAAGTAACGCACGTAGAGAGTACACTGACTTCATACTAACCTTTTGGTCGAACACTTTGCTGAGAGCAAGATGATGATGCGACAGATGTGTCAGAGCCAACTGGTACCTTATTTGGAGGAACTGGCAGCTCTGGCTCTGGACTAAAGTGGCCTAAAGAAAACAGTGATTAACACCCGATTTTTGACTGTATATAGACTCATCACCTGCCTTCAGCTGCATTGTACGTGAAACTTAGAAGTTGCTATATTCCTAGTCAATATTGCTCCTGTCACTGGCATTAGCTTACACAGTCAATCACAATCAAGTGGGACTGAAGGAACTGCCGACGTCGAGTGGTAGGGGGAACAAACCTTGATCATCTTCATCTAGGTCATCTTCATGTTGCACATCCAGTTCATCCTCACTGCCGCCATCATCACCTAATTGAAACACAAATATTGGCAAGAAAAATCTGTTGAACATAGTTTTGTTGATTTATTTATTTATTTTTTGCCTAGAGTTGGCGTACAGACCTGACAGTAGCCCCATCACAATTATTAATTGCCTGACTGCAGTTTTGTGAGTCAATCGTCATACTTGTTTCCACGTTGAAAAATATTCGAATGTTCCCAAAAAAGGGAAAGCGGCAATAACAAATCTACAAGCTCACAGCAAGTCATATCAAGAGCTTGTAGATTGTCTATTTTCACTTTTTTTAATATGAACTTTTAAGTAATGTAAGAAGTTTCATTTTATATTTATATTTAATCGTTATTCAGTTATTCGAGTGACAATCAATTGTCAAGTAAGCGTTAAAAATCAGTGAAGATTGACAACTGCAAAGTTAAAAAAATACCTGTAATGCAGTCTTGATAACTCCTTTTTATCTTCGGTCTTTTTGCTTTAGGTGAATCAGCAACTTCTGCAGAACTGGTTAGATCATGATCCTCACATTCTTGGAAGTTATCTATCAATCAAACAGCACAAGGGTTGTCAATGCATAACATATGGCAAGTTAATGTAGACAAAAAATTCACATAATAGATACAACTGCCAACCTGATCGCATCTTCACTTTGATTAGGGGAAACTTTTGCCAACCGTCTTTTGGTTTGCGCCGTTCCTCAAGGTGTTTTACTGCATTACTGACACATGGCCAAAACACGATTTTAGCTTCCGTGTCCACCCAGGTGTCCGGCACCGTCCCTTCCTCCTGGCACTTCTTTTCCTGCCACACTGCCCTTACCCAAGACATCCTAAAACCAAACACACACACACAATAACAAATAAATTACTAAAGGGTCTCTAAAATTGACCACCTTATGCTGCAATAGACTCATGCTTCCCAGCAAGGCAAATTCACTAGCAATTTTCACCTACACAAAATCATTTTAATTTTGTATCTGCACTTTCCTCCTGCCAGACGACCTGAAATATTCCAATTTACATGGGAAATATTTTGGAATGTTAAGAATGACGCCTTATGGCATTGGTAAAGTCCCTGCCCACTACCACGGAGGCTGTCGGTTCAAATCCTCCGTGGCGTATCTGGCTTTGTCGGGCATCTATACCAGGTGTCTCAAAGTGGGTCCCGTGGCCCCCTAGGGTCCCTTGATGCAAGTCCAGGGGTGCCTCAGGATACTTTGATATTTGGAATGTATCAATGTCACTTCATTTTAACCACATTTGCTCTCTATACTGAATAAAAATGGACCAGAATAGAACTGTACTTGGTGCGTCCTTTTTCAGCCTACAGTACACCAAGTCTCTTCACCAAAAATAGAAAATCTACAACCTCACGTGTCACAACGTCAGTGTTCCACCCAAAATAGGAATGCTGGGGTTTAAGTGCAACTCCAAGTATAACTGTTATTTTCAGTCTGTCCTAATGGAAACAAATATTCTCTCCAGTTTTCCTCATTGCATACTGTATCTTTGGGGGAAGACTTACATATTTATGTACCATTAATATGACAAAAGGTGCTATAAAGTAACAATGTAATTCAGGGGTAATTCAGGGGGGACCTGAGCCCAAAAACTATGAGAACCACTGGTCTATACGAACACAATCCGGGCAGGGAGGGTTATATACGTCATTGCATGTACGTTTCGACCTTGCAGTTTTCAATCATAAAAATGCAGTTTAGACTATTACTATGAAGTAAATAGTAATTACCTTTTGTTAGCGGTTTCGCTCCAAGCTGTGCAGTAAAGGTATAAGCACATATCCTGTCTGATAGGGTAGACAAGCCACTTTACGATCCATTTCTCCCACTTGAACAAGCCTGTGCCGTTTCTGGACTTTCTCTAAGTTCCTGACGAATGCCACATTGATGAGCTTTGACTGACAAGGCACAGTAAAAAAGTCTTCCAGATCTTCTTGTGCTATGACATGGCACATGAAACTGTCATCACGCTTTTCTTGTACAAATGCAAAGTTCTCATTGTGCAAGAGGAAACACCCATTTTTTTCATTTGCTGCGACAAAATGCCAACTCTTGTCCGTCTTCTTTCTGTGGTTCTCGGCACTCTCTTGTTCAATAAGTCTCTTTGCGACTTGACTGATGGGATTCCTAGCATTTCTTACCATTTTTTTCCACAATTTGAAGATGATTCTCTAAAGGAAATGCGGATATGTCGTTAAGAGAACACTGGTAATATCTGGAGTCATCTGACAAATGTCTCAAGCCATGGACATTATACACCACAAAAGCTGGTGTGTATATATGCTTACATCCGTCTACAAAACTGCTTAAAAGGTCTGTTGCATACTTCATGTAAGCAGCACGCTTCTTCTCAGATGAGTCCAGAAGTATTGACACAGCTACTGTCAAGCAGAGAAAGTGTTCATATACTTTCTTGTGCAACACCTTTTTCAACACTACAGGTCCAGTGTACAGAAGGAACTGTCGAAGCTCTGTTGCTTTCCACCGATCCAACTCTGTTAGGGGTCTTGGCTGCCGAGCAAATTCACTTGGCAACTTGCCAGATAAAGACACAAGTTGAGTTGAAATTGCCCCCATTTGTGCATGTGAGAGTCGACATGCAGGTGGTCCTTTCTTTAAGAAGCACAGCAGTCTTTTCACAACACCCAGACACACTAGATGCATGTAGTCTAGAGGAAAGCCTGTGACACATCCCATCCCTATCTTCAGCAAAGGGGATACCCCAACCTGATGATCAACATAAAGTCCATTTGCAAAGTCCTCATCAGTCCTTAAAGGATAGTCTCCTATGTACACAACTCTTTTGTCCTTGTACTCTCCTTTAATGATGCATCTTTCACAACTGTCATATCCAGTGTGTCCTTTTATATTTTTCAAAAATGCTCGAGCTGGAGCATCACAAACGAAGGCTTTGATGCTCACATGGATTTTTTTACCATTTACACTGATTTGCTCCGTCTGTAGTTTTGTATATTCGGCTAAAAAGTCTTCAAGAAAATCGTCAACTGAGTTTGGTTTAGATTTACCATAAAAAAGTGCAACTATAAAGGGTTCAAAGTCACTGACAGAGCACATGATCGGCCAAAACTGGTCAGTAGATGACTTAAAAGTATTAACTCCATCAACGTTAACTATAAGGTGGACACAGTTCCCACTTTCCAAAAAGTTGTGGTTCTTGGGTGAGAATTTTCACAACAGAGGATGCAATCCCAAAGTATAAGTACTGTCCACCACACTTTTCCTGTGTCTGTATTTGACGAGGTGTGTTCAGTAATGTCCTGGAATCCTTTGGTACTTCTAAACCTTCATCCCTCAATATACCAAGCAATTCGTTAATTTGGGTTCTTCCACATTTACTTCTTGTAGCCCAGGAAGCAAGCTTTTCTTGAAAGGTTCCCTCATCTTCTTTTTTAGACTCAAATACTTGTTCAGACTCTAAACCTTGTTCATAATCAGTAGAACTTGATGCATATTCTCTGTATCCAAAATCTGAATCTGTATCATGAAGTTCATCCGATTCTTCTCCTGAAGTACCGTTTCCCTCCTCTGTTAAATCTACATCACCCTGACTGGGCTCCTCTGTTAAATCTACATCACGGTGACTAGGCTCCCCGGGTAAATCTACATCAGGCTGACTGGATTCCACATTTTCAGGGACACTATCTTCGGTAGGACCATCACACTGTTTGGGATCCAAGTTGTCAGGGCCACTATCTTCACTGCTAGAGTCCAGTGCAATTGCGGCAGCATTTTTACGATGCCTTCGCCATAGCTTCAAATAGTTACTAGTCATAATGTACAAAAATAGGAGGGTCTGTCCACGACTGTCAAAAGTTGAGAAACGTAGCCTGGTCCTAAAGTATAAAAAAAAAGAAAATCTTAACATATAAGCCTACTGTGTTTAACTCAGAGAATATAAATATAACCAGAATAAAATCAATTTAAACTCAGTAGGATATTTTGTCCATACCTGTCTTGATCTGCTCTCAGGAGTGTACTGTATATCCACTGCTGCACCAGTCAACTCAGAAACGTAGGCCAGTCCTAGAAGTATGAAAATAGGAAAATCTTAAAACACATATAGGCCTACTGTGTTTAACTCCGAGTACATGAATATACCCAAAATACAATTAATTTAAATGTAAGTTTGCCCAAAATGGGAGGTCAGTGGCTGGGTTTACATACTAACAGTATTCAGAATGAGAGCTCATTCAGAATAAAAATGCTTATGTAAACGCCTCAATTTATTCCATTCCATTCCGGTCTGACCCGAATTAATTTTCATTCTGGTTTGGAGGGGTGGTATATACCATTTGAATCGGTATATTTATCATATAAACACTTGATCCTGAACGCTATCCTGTTTGGAACACCGGAATAGAATGGAATAAACTGAGTGTTTACATGAGCATTTTTGTTCTGAATGAGCAGTCATTCTGAATACAAGTGGAATATATCTGTCCATGTAAACAGTTGGGTATGAATCTCTGTTCAGAATGAATTCATTCTGAATGAATAAATATTGTCCATGTAACCGCAGCCACTGTGAGCTAGGAGATCTGCTATTTTCAGAATATTTATCTGTGGAACCGAGTCAAACAAACTGGGGGGTCCCCAGTTCAAATATGATTATTTTGGGAGGTCACGGCCTGAAAAGGTTAAGAACCACTGGACTATGGTACCATCATCAACACAGCATGGAATTGTGGACAAAATCTTATCCAGCAATAACAAAATATTCTTTTGTTTTAGGTCTGAGAGGCTAAATGTCATCAAATGGTGGATCTGTGGCTCAAATGCCCAATAAATAATAGGCCTTGATATGAAAAAGGTTGAAAACCACTATTTTAGCATTACTGTACAACTGCACTTTTTCTTTTTGCAAACTGTTAACAAAGTATTCAATTAATCAATGTCTCCAGTGAGCCATCATGCACAATGCAGCACCCTATAAGCAACCTTCATTAGTGTCATTGGTACCACCTGACAAAATGCACACGCCGTGCCAAATTATGCAATTAATTAAGTAGTTAGGTGCTAGTTGGGTAAACTATAACGACCATCAGCACATATATGTATGTTTTGTACAGGCAATTTTAATCTGTGTAGAAGACCGGCATTTTAAGCGTGATTTATATTTTGATGTATGATTGTGCCATGCATCAAAAAATGTCAAACAAGCTCAGAGCATGAAGCCACGCGGGCTTGGAGATTTGTGCCGTCATATGTCGGAATAAATCCACATACACACCATATATCAAATTCTGCATGTAACTAAATAATCACCCACCCACCTACCACACACTGACGGCCGTCCGCCCTTTCATATAACTTGTTTTAACAGTATCCATATTTTGACCTGTTGGCAGAAATCTTACTTGTTTGGCGTTGCAGTTAGCTAGGTTAACTATTAGCTACAGTAGGAAACAGCCACAACACGAGGTTACCTCGCGCTAAAGAATGATACTTTATAACACCATACGAGCCACCGTCAAAATAAGACAACCCAAAAACATGTTATCGTGGCCTAAATAAACTTTTATCCATACCGTATCTCTCATGTGCGTCCTTCTACTCCGTTGCTGTTCCGATGCTGGCAGCGTGGTGCTGGGCGCGAGAATGGATGTCAATTGGCGTCCGTCAGGAAACGTACTCCTAGGTTCCGCCAAATGGTTCCGCCAAGTGGTTCCGTCGTTACAATGTACATAAAAACACCCCCTTTCTATCCCAAGCTTACATATTACGACCTTTAATATTAATTAAATTAAAATAGATTAATTAAACATAATAATATATTTGAGATTTGTGAATGATTTAGTTAGAAATCGGTGAGAAATGAAGATAGGAAATGATGTCACACAGAATAGTAGCAGGCACTGGGATTCATTCTTTGCAGGCACTATTGGATTTATTTATTTTTTCAGAAGATTAACTAACAGCCTACAGCAGGGGTCTCAGGCCAAGGACCCCTTCAGAGAGATGAAGCAGGGGCCCTTACATATTTTATAAAATTGTGTTGCAGTGTTGCGGAAATTTTCCGGTTTGCCTACGGAGAGTCAAAAAGAACAAAAAAACAAGACTGGAAAGGTAGCATGCACCAAGTGTTTTATTCTCTATAGAGAGGAAGCAACAACACAGAACCACACGGCAGAAGCAGCTTGGTGTTGTGCTCCGCCGAACAAATGCTTCGGTTCATTCTTATACTTTCTGATATGCCTCTGGCTCTTTGATGGAAATTCCACAGAACTTCCTCAACAAAAGAAAGAAAACAATTGGGGTACAATAAAACAGATAATGACCCACCTCAGGATTTTACAACTAGGTGTAACCTCCTGTGGAGATGAAGATCTCATCTTGCCATCTCATGAAGTTATTTACAGTGGGGTTATAACAGCAGGGTTGACCAGGTCATCCTCTGGTCAGTACAGCAGGGTACAGCTAAGACTACAGACTAACTACATCAAAGTATAAGACTGTCTAAATGTTTCTACAAAGCATGTAAAAATTCCATCACAGCAGAAATACACCTCCATAGATTTCATACCTTCATAATTCCATGTTAATGTCTAGCCTATTTTCACATACTTTACCACTTAAACCGTACAGCTCTATACTAAGTAAGTTTGACCTTTGGCTCTTGGTCTGCTCTTTGTTTCCCTTACACCCAAACTCTTTGCTGAAAAGAGCTGATCTACAAGCTTAACAACACATTGCAGTGCAATGCGTTGTGAGCTTGTAGATTGGCTATTTTTGTGCATATTGGCATATGTGGGTCCCTAACTGGGCCTGTGCCTGACAGGCCAGGGATCAAGCTCTGCACCTTTACAGTACGACAGTTGTAAAGACAACAAAACCTAGCCTATGGGGTGTCCTTGTCTCAAATTATTTTTGAATAGGATTCATATACACCCAGATGCCAATTTGGGGGCCCATGTAAAATGTTTGACAATCACTGCATTGATGTATGAAAGAATATTGTATTGATGCATTCCCTTTCCATATGGTTTGTTAGGGCAAATATGATCTCCCCATCTATACAGGGCTCCGAATCAATAGTCCTCCTGTGGACACTGAGGAAATTTTATATGCCACAAAATGCATACTGTATCACTACATAAAGGACTTAATCATGTTGTATAGGCTACTAAAAAAATCACACCCAGTGTGAAGTGAGGGGTGCCCTTGAAACTAAAGGGCACTAAAGGGTGTAAATGTATCTTATGAATCCTGTTTGCGTTACTCCATATTCAGGCATGGATAGGTTGTACAGTGGCGCAATAGAGTATATCGTTCCAGGACTGGCTTTGTTGTCCAGAGAATTCCCTTTCTGGGCCTTGTTGCTGATGTATCTACCTATGTTGGGTGTTGGTTAGAGAAAAGCCTAGTGGATTCTGTGTCCTAGCCACCTGCAATTGTGTCTCAAGTCAAATTCATTTATCTGGAAAAGGCTGAGGGTTATACAACCACACTAATATTCAGGGCCATGGGGTGGTCCTGCAGCCCTGGAAGAGTTGTACCACAGATGATCATGAAACAGCTACAAATTGCTGTGGTTGGACTTACAGGTTAAACTGATGATTGTTACACTATGTCAGAGCCTTCAGCCATTACTGTCCATATATTCTACATCCAGATTATGTTGGATTTTCTTTAAGTAACAGCAACATTAACCCAACAAAATCTAAACATCTATAATGTTAGAATGTAACGTTGTGTGGATGTTAACTTAATTATGTTTATCAGATGTTGGGTTGTGGTCAAAATACTCGACAACAACATGTTGATATATGATGGGATAATATGTTAAACAGACGTTGGATGTCGGTTACTTACCAACACAACTTAAAACTAACAAAAAAATCTACGTCTAATTAATATTGTGTGGACTAATGTTAGACAGACATTGGGCTTTGGTCAAGAATTAGCCTACGACAACAGCATGTCAGTATTCAATTTGACATTGGGATAATACGTTGAAGAGACATCAGGTATTGGTTACTTACCAACACAACTTAAAACCAACCAAATATCAATGTCTAATGATGTTAGACTTGAACGTTGTGTGGACGTTAACATGATAACGTTAGGCAGACATTGAGGTTTGGTCAAAAATCCCGACAACAACATGTCAGTATTCTACGACAACTTGACGTTGGGATAATACGTTGAACAGACGTTGGGTACTGGTTACTTATCAACACAACTTAAAAACAACCAAATATCAACGTCTACTAATGTTAGACTTGAACGTTGTGTGGACATTTGCATGATAACGTTAGGCAGACATTGAGGTTTGGTCAAAAATCCCGACAACAGCATGTCAGTATTCTACGACAACTTGACGTTGGGATAATACGTTGAACAGACGTTGGGTACTGGTTACTTATCAACACAACTTAAAAACAACCAAATATCAACGTCTACTGATGTTAGACTTGAACGTTGTGTGGACGTTACCATGATAACGTTAGGCAGACATTGAGGTTTGGTCAAAAATCCCGACAACAGCATGTCAGTATTCTACGTCAACTTGACGTTGGGATAATACGTTGAACAGACGTTGGGTACTGGTTACTTATCAACACAACTTAAAAACAACCAAATATCAACGTCTACTGATGTTAGACTTGAACGTTGTGTGGACATTTGCATGATAACGTTAGGCAGACATTGAGGTTTGGTCAAAAATCCCGACAACAGCATGTCAGTATTCTACGACAACTTGACGTTGGGATAATACGTTGAACAGACGTTGGGTACTGGTTACTTATCAACACAACTTAAAAACAACCAAATATCAACGTCTACTGATGTTAGACTTGAACGTTGTGTGGACGTTTGCATGATAACGTTAGGCAGACATTGAGGTTTGGTCAAAAATCCCGACAACAGCATGTCAGTATTCTACGTCAACTTGACGTTGGGATAATACGTTGAACAGACGTTGGGTACTGGTTACTTATCAACACAACTTAAAAACAACCAAATATCAACGTCTACTAATGTTAGACTTGAACGTTGTGTGGACGTTTGCATGATAACGTTAGGCAGACATTGAGGTTTGGTCAAAAATCCCGACAACAGCATGTCAGTATTCTACGACAACTTGACGTTGGGATAATACGTTGAACAGACGTTGGGTACTGGTTACTTATCAACACAACTTAAAAACAACCAAATATCAATGTCTACTGATGTTAGACTTGAACGTTGTGTGGACGTTACCATGATAACGTTAGGCAGACATTGAGGTTTGGTCAAAAATCCCGACAACAGCATGTCAGTATTCTACGTCAACTTGACGTTGGGATAATACGTTGAACAGACGTTGGGTACTGGTTACTTATCAACACAACTTAAAAACAACCAAATATCAACGTCAGTTGACGTTAAATTAATACGTAAATATGATGTTGGAATTTGACGTTGTTCCGATGTTGGATTTTGGTTGTCTGACGTCAGAACCTAAATCCAACCAAAAATCAACGTCAACTGACGTCGTGTGCCTGCTGGGTTGTGATTTGGGTTTTTGTAGAGTTGATAGTTTGATTCTTGGTGTTTTGTTTTTCCAGTAGAATTTAGTGATAATTGAGAGATCTGAACCAAGGGAGGGTGGGTTGGTTGGGTTGGAATCATGGTGAAAAGATAATTTATTTTGGGGAGTACTGTCATTTTGATTGTTGCTATTCTACCCACTAGTGAAAGTGGTAAGTTCATCCAACGGAGGAGGTTATCAGTTATTGTTTTGATTAATGGGGTATAGTTAAGACAAAACAACTCTGACAGCCTGGGGGAAATATTGATACCCAAGTATGTGATGTGATGTGTACATAGCGGGATAGGTGGTGTGTGGGCTGCCACATCCCAGCTGTTACTTTGCAAGGGGAGGATGGAAGATTTGTGCCAGTTTATAGAGTAATTAGAGATGTTGGAGAATGTTTCTATGAGTTTAATTGTTTCTGGAAGTGATGAGTGAGGATTTTGTAAGAAGAGGAGTATGTCGTCGGCATAAAGACTAATTTTATGGTGTGCGTTTGGTGTTTTGATTCCAAGGATATTGACGTTTTGGCGAATTGCTGTAGCAAGGGGTTCGATGAATATAGTAAATAGAAAGGGAGAGAGTGGGCATCCTTGCCTAGTCCCCCTGTGCAGTGTGAAAGGTTGTGAGGTTAGTCCATTAGTGATTACTGTGGCTGAAGGTGCAGTGTATAGAATTTTGACCCAGTTGACAAATGATTCCCCAAAGCCAAATTTTTGCATAGTGGAGGTGAGAAATAACCAGTTAAGTCTGTCGAATGCCTTTTCTGCATCTAATGTGATTATGATGGTTCTTTCTTTTTGTTGTTGTGAGTAATACATTAAATTGAAGAGTCTGCGTGTGTTATTAGATGAATGTCTTCCCTTGATGAAACCGGTTTGGTCGGGGTGGATTATGGATGAGATTATTTTTTCTATTCTGTGAGCTAGAGTTTTTGTAATGATTTTTATATCTACGTTGAGGAGAGAGATTGGGCGGTAGCTGGCAGGTAGTAATGGGTCTTTGTTTGGTTTTAGAAGGAGTGAAATTGTGGCTGTGTTCATGCTTGCCGGAAACCTTGAATTTTGTTTTATTTCAGTTATTACTCTCTGGAATAGTGGTGCTAAAATGGACCAGAAGTGTTTATAGAACTCAGCAGGGAAGCCATCAGGACCTGGTGATTTGTTATTTGGCATGAGTTTGAGGGCAATCGAAAGTTCTTTATCGGTTATTGGTGAGTCAAGTATAACGGCTTGGTCTTGAGTAAGATGAGGGAGGTCAATGTTGTTGAGAAATGAGTTGATGTCTTGTTGGTTTGGGTCTTTTTCTGATGAATATAAGTTTGCATAAAAATCCTTGAAAATGCTGTTTATTTCTTCTGGTGAATGTGTTGGCTTCCCTGCTGAGTTCCTAACGACGGAGATAAATGTTTTTTCCTTTTGTTGCTTAATTTGGTTTGCCAAGTATTTACCAGATTTATTATTGTGGTGAAAATGTTCCTGCCGGAGTCTGTGTATAAGGAATTGAGTTTTCTTATTCATAATTTCATTCATTTGGAATTTATATTTTCTTAGTTCAGTCTGGGTTGTTTCTGTTGGATTGTGTGCATTAATGTTTTCAAGCTGCTTGATTTTTTTTTTTGTTCCAGTTCCGCTTCTTGTTGGTTTTCTTTCTTTTTTTTATGGGAGGAAAATGAAATGATTATTCCTCTCAGAACTGCTTTACCGGTTTCCCAGAGAATGGACGGAGATGACTTTGGGGAATCATTTATCTCTAGGAAGGATGCCCACTCTCTTTTAATGAGATTGTCGAATTCTGAGTCATGGAGAAGGGATGTATTAAAGCGCCATCTAGTGTTAGGTTTATGCAGATTGATTCTGTTCCATGTAAATGTTACCGGGGCATGGTCACTAATAATAATAGGATGAATAATTGAATCTGATATATTGGATATAATTGAATTGCTGGTGAGAAAGAAGTCAATCCGTGGGGAATGATTGGTGAACCGGTGAGAAGAAGGAATATTGTCTTGCAGCTGGGTGTTGCAGCCGCCAACTATCGCCAAGACCAAGATCACTCATGAACTGTTTTATTGTTTCTGTTGATTGCCAGGTGCGTTTATTGTTTGAGATGTTACTTCTGTCAATTGATGGGTTGATAACTGTATTGAAGTCACCTCCTATTATGATTGGGCAGTGTGAGTTGAGTGAGATGGAGGAAAAAAAATTGTGAAAGAAAGATGGGTCATCAGTATTTGGGCCACACACGTTGCCAATTGTGACAGGGCTGCTGTTGATTGAAATGTTAATGATGATGAAGCGACCTTCCGGGTCTGTGATGGTGGAGTTATGGATAAATGAGATTTTATTGTTAATTAGAATGGATACCCCTCTTTGCTTGGTGTTATAACAAGATGAGAATATTTGGTGGGATTGTGATGATTTTAATTTATGATGGTCAGAATCAGAGAGGTGAGTTTCTTGTAGTAAACATATGTCTGCTTGTAGTTTAGTTAGATGATTGAATATCTGTATCCTTTTTGCCTGAGAAGCAATCCCACGGATGTTCCATGATACAAATTTTAGTGATGACATTTTATGAGACTGGTATTATTGTTGACATAAGTGTGTGTGTGTGTGTGTGTGTGTGTGTGCTTAAGCATATGTGTGTGCCTGTGTGTGCCTGTGTGTGTGTGCATGAGGTAGGACCTGCGGAAAAAAAAAAAAAAAAAAAAAAACAGAACAGAGACAACATACATCTATAACAGCACAAATAACAGTGGAGGAGTCTGCCATGACATTGAAAAAACATAAAGATAGACAAAGAAAGTAAAATGCCAGGGGGAGACTGTTGTTGTTCGGGGCACATACTGTAGAATATAGTGAGACACAGGTGCAATGATAGATTCACAGTGATGAATGAGTGTTCTCATATGAGTGTGGTGAAAGATTTGGGGGGCGGGGTTTAGACTGTGTGTGTGTGTGTGTGTGTGTGTGTGTGTGTGTGTGTGTGTGTGTATGTGTGTAATGATTCAGAGGGAGAGGAGAGAAGCAGAGAAAAGGGGTAACATTTTGAAAAGTGTGGTGAGCAGTATGTTTAGAAGAGCCAGGGGGTTATGTCTTTTTTACGGAACAACTGTCCATCTATGTAGAGTTTGTCCACTGAAAGTACTGCTTTCTTTCCTTCTGCCATCATTTGTTTACGAATGGGATGTAACTGTTTGCGTCGTTGCATGATTTCTTTCGGGAACTGATCATTGAGTCCGAAGTCCGTTCCTTTAAGCTGCCTGCCCTGACGTTGGATTTGTTGTTTTTGTTTGAAATGTTCGAATTTGGCAACGATTGGACGTGGACGGTTGGAGGTGTTGTTTTTCTGACCCATACGATGAACGCGGTGGAATGTGATGTTGTTCACGGTTTCGGTGGGAAGTTTGAGATGTTGAATCATAAAGTCCTTGACTGATTTTTCCGGGTCGTCTGTGGGGTGTTCGGGAATGCCAGTAAAAACAAGATTTTCCCTCATGCTGCGAGCTTGTAGGTCCAGAACCGTTTCTTTCATGGCTTTATTGTCGGCGGCAAGAGATGTAAGTTCGGTGGTGAGTGTGTTGACGGATTGCTTGAGTGATTTGTTTTCCTTGGTGAGTGTGTTGATTTGTTCTTGACTGAATTCCAGGCTCTGGCGGAGAGCCTGGAATTCCTTATGCAGTACTTCAATGAGCGCTAATCTGTTGTCGAGTCCGGAAAGTTTATGTTCGATGGAGATTAGAATATCGCTTACCTCGTTGCAGCATGGGGGTTTGGGAGCTGTAGATGGTGGTGTACCTGAGCTAGAGGATGAAGCCGGTCGTTGTCTTTTTTTGTTATTGCCGGGAGTGGAGTTGGCGTAGCCGGTTGATTTTGTATTGTCCTTGTTCATAGTGCAATATCTGTCGAAATACTCGTCGATGTATTGTTCCAGGTGGTCCAGGTCGATTGGTATTGTAATCCGATCAAGAAAAAGAAACACGGAGTGACGAAGAAGGGAAAGAAAAAAAAGGAAAATGAAAAGTTTTAGATCAGAGGATGGGATTGTTTGGTTTGTTGTCTAGCAGCTGGGCGCCGCCATCTTGGATCTCGCACTGTCTCGTGAGAGTTGCGTTCACAGCGGCATCACCTCTGTGTGGTTCTGTGTTGTTGCTTCCTCTCTATAGAGAATAAAACACTTGGTGCATGCTACCTTTCCAGTCTTGTTTTTTTCTTTTTTGACTCTCCATAGGCAGACCGGAAAATTTCCGCAACACAAGGATGAATTAATCGATTGGTCTTCTCATTTTGTATAGGTGTTTTTTTTGTGATATTTTTACATGTTACTGTATATCTTCTGTGTTTTTATTGTGTTGTTAGTTGGCTGTATTTTTTTTCTTATGCTGCTGTCTTGGCCAGGTCTCCCTTAAAAAAGAGATTGCTGATTTTTCAAAAATTAAAAAAATTAAATTCTCGATTCAAAAATTTTCATCAAGACAGGTTTTAAATATGTCGGACTTCAAGAAATGTTCCTGGTCCAAAAACAGTTATTACCTGATAATGGAAAACCTGAACTGGTGTCTAATAAATAGCAGTCATTTGTAGAAACTGAATGTAAACAGACATCCATTGGTATTCAGCTGCTATATGGAAATTGTACTGTGACAGAAGAAACCAATAAAGACATGTAAAAACACTGAAAGCCTCTTAAGGACATATAAATGTTCACATTTACAGTTCAAATAAACCAGCACACACACACATACACTGACAGTGTTGCCTCACTGAAGGGTGTACATCAGAGCCATCTATGCTGCATCAGGGCTTGAGGGCCCCCAACACATCCCTGATATTGAAATTGATTTGTCTAACATTGATTGTTCTGTTTGCACCAACTGTATATCCGTGCTACATTATTTGCTATTGTCTCTCGCTTTCTCGCTTGCTCCTCCACCCCCGCCTACAGGAAAGTGACTCGCCTACAGAAGCAATTTGTGCCAACAGTCTCGTCTGAAGAAAAAAAAGAAAAAGAAAGCAGAGGGAAAATTGTGATGATCCATAAATCTGTGGCATGAGAAAGGAAGCAAGAATGTTTCTTTCTCTCTCAAAGGGAACTTTCACCAAAGAGCTTGTCCTGCTCTACATAGAACAGACGATGAGCTCCCTCTCTTCTCTTTTCTCTCCCCATTCTTCCCTTTTTTTTCCTTACAGTACAATAATTCTAATTATGTTCAGACAACTAAACATGCCAGCTCTAACGACAGCACAGATATGGGGAAATTGGCTCATTTGCACAATAATAAATGTAGGTTTGAGCCCATAGAAAGCCTATTAACATTTAAATGATACCAGGACGTTATCTCTAAAGTGTGTGCTTATCCAGGGTGGCTTTCTGCGTGGATGTGCAGAGAATGATCAAACAGCCATGTGATGCCTATGCCCTGCACTCCTCAGTGCAACACTTGACAACCCTACTGACAGCACTTTGTAACTGAGGAGAAAAGGGAGGCAGGGAAAGTTGAGATGGGAGAGGATGTCGGGGGGGGGGGGTGCACAGATCAGGATGGTTAAGTGGATGGGGTGGGGATGTTAGGAAAGGGCTGAATTTGGGGGTAGACAGGTTGAAGGGGAAGTGAAGTGAGAACCCCTAGGGAGTGAGAGGAGATGCAGATCTACAATATGACTGTTTAAGGTCCACATCTCAGCAAATATATGGCTTGATATAAAGAATGTCAGGGCAACAATAAAAATGGATACACGCACACATAGACAAATGCATCAGGATGGTTAAGTGGATGGAGTGGGGATGTTAGGAAAGGGTTGAATTTGGGGGTAGAAAGGTTGAAGGGGAAGTGAAGTGAGAACCCTGAAGTGAAGTTAGAACCCCTAGGGAGTGAGAGGAGATGCAGATCTACAATATGACTGTTTAAGGTCCACATCTCAGCAAATATATGGCTTGATATAAAGAATGTCAGGGCAACAATAAAAATGGATACACGCACACATAGACAAATGCATGCAACAAAGTTAAGATACCCAAGAGACATGTCAACATCCCATATAATGTTTGAACGGTCTGGAAGTTGGAACATAAGGTCAGCTTTTATGTTGACACACACAGAAACCTGACCTCTTTTGCAAGAACTTGAACACTTTGTTTTTTTGTAAAGAATAACAATGAAATTAATATTCACAAAAAATTTTAAATGATTAGAATTTTAGGAATAAATGCCACCTTCTACTCCCTGCAGATGCTTCAGTATTTATTTGGTCCAGCCTCAGCCTGTAATTATGGAAATCTACAGTACATTAAATCTAAAGATACACCTGTAGCATAAAAGCATTGCCATTTTCTTTGTTATTTCTAATGTGGCCTTTAGGCCACTAAAACATGATGACATGCTATTAGATTTGAAATGCCACATATTTTGGGATTTGACATTAACTAAAAAGACATGAAACAGAAGTCAAATTAGAGCTCAGTGTTCACATTATTTCTGGTGTGTTTCAGTGCAGGTTCAGTAGTGTGTGGGGGATTCTGCACTGCGTTAGAAATAATGGCTCCCTCCAAACATGGAAGTTCTATAATTACTGGCTTTAACTATCTGTTAAAGTAATGGCTTTTGGGCATAGATCTCTGTTCTTTTGTCATTCAAAGACTGCTAACACAAACACACACACACACACACACACACACATATATATATATATATGTTATTGGATTGTGTGACATGGGTAAAGTCACCTCGTCCACACTTGATTGTGATGTGTTAAACACTTTATTTTGTTTTTTTTTTTTTTTTTTCCTGTGTGTGATAAATCGATATGTCAGTGCTCTTGAGTACGGAGACCAGGTGGTGACATGCATATGTTTTATTAAAATGCATGCGCATGTGTACTTTCCATACATCCACCTGTAACCATGATCTCTCCCAGGACCTCTTAATTCTTCATTTATCATGAAGTCTATAAGTCTATGTGCTTTCAGGATTCTGATAAGATGCCTCCTGCTTAAAATGAAACCATGTAAGGGTAAGCTTCTCAAAATTTCTTTGTGTTTCATAAGTTGAAGAAAAAATGAATGAGTTGGTCTTGATCCATGATACTCCAACTGTGGCTTTCTGCCCCGTAGCTTTCCCCTCTTCCAAATGCCTTTTAAACTATTAAATCGCATGCATGGAATAGTAATAAATTGTGCATGCATTTTCATAAAACGCACATGTTTTGTAAAATGTGCACACAAATTAGAAAGTGAAAAAAAAAAAAAAAACAACATATGCATGTCACCTCCTGGTCTATGTACTTGAGAACGCAAAACAAGATGAATATTTAAGTGAGTGCTGTGGCCTTTCTGTCAATCTAACTTTAACCATTTGAACTGCCATAGAAATGGTCTGCCAGTGCATGTGTTGGTATCTTTGCTTAAACTTCAAATGCTTCATATCCCTAAAATCTGTACAACATAAGCTTAAATCTTATATAAGTCAATAAACCATAATACTATATACATACATATACTGTATATATATGGGCAACGTAAGGTCGCTGGCAAATAAAATGGATGCGCTAACAGCAGTCGCCAGGAGTCAGAGGGAGTACCGGGAGTGTAGTCTGATGTGTTTTACGGAGACATGGCTACACAAGGACATTCCCGATGACAACGTCTCCATCAGCGGCTTTCAGACTGTTCGGGCCGACCGGGACTGCACCGAGAGCGGTAAGCGCAAAGGAGGGGGGCTTGCCGTGCTAGTCAACAACTGATGGTGCAGTCCTGCCCACATTACTGTCAAAGAACAAATCTGTCGCCTGGATATTGAACTGTTTGCTGTTGGACTCAGGCCGTATTATTTGCCCAGGGAGTTTTCACATGTGATTATGGTGACCGTATACATCCCCCCCTCTGCCAACCCGACGTCAGCATGTGACGTCATTTACTCTGCCGTAGCCAGTCTGCAGACTCAACACCCGAGTGCTTTCATAGCTATCTCGGGTGACTTCAACCACATCACCATGGCAACAACTCTATCTAACTTGACTCAATATGTGAGCTGTCCTACTAGAGGAGGGAGAACCCTGGACTTGCTGTATGCAAACGCCAAGGAGGCATACAGCTGCTCCCCCCTCCCCCCTCTGGGTAGGTCGGACCATAACCTGGTGCACCTCAACCCTTGCTATGTGCCTCTAGTAAGGAGCCAGCCTGCGACCATTAGGACAGCGAGGAGATGGTCAGAGGAGGCTTATGAGACACTGCAGACCTGTTTTGAGGTGACAGACTGGCAGGCATTCTGTGAGCCACATGGGGAGGACATTGATGGGCTCACAGAGTGCATCATTTACTATATCACTTTCTGTGTGGACACCACTGTCCTAGCCAAGACCGTCCATTGTTACCCAAATAACAAACCATGGGTAACAAAGGACATCAAAGCCATCCTCAACACCAAGAAGAGGGCCTTCAGAGCTGGTAATAGGGAGGAGGTGAGAACAATACAGGGAGAACTGAAGGTGAAGACCAGGGAGGCCAAGGAGAGGTACAGGAGAAAGCTGGAGTGGAAACTCCAGCAGAACAACATGAGGGAGGTCTGGAGTGGAATGAGGACCATCACTTGCTTCAGGACCAACAATAATAGAGGAGTTGAAGGCTGCGTGGACAGGGCCAATGAACTGAATCTGTTTTTTAACAGATTTGACACTGCTGGTCCCGCCCACACGCCCACTGACTCTTCTGCTGTCTGTTTACATGTGCTATACGGATTATTATTGATTTCATACTTCTCTTAAATTCCCTGTCATCCCTATCTTTGTCTGTATTTGATATCGGTTAATAAAGTTTGTTTTAAAAAAACGTTGCGGTGATGCAGACCTCCTGTCTGTTTCTGTAAGCTGAAACCATTTCCCTCAGTGGAAACAAAGCTTTTATTTACTTTAATTTCACAGATAAGAAACTATAAACTGTGAAGACAATAAAGTCTCCGCTAAAGAGCGTTTTAAGCCTTGTGTGTGATTTATCCTTCAGGGATTTAAACATCAGGATTTATCCTGGCTTCATATGAGCAGAGGAAATCTCCGCTTGTCGCTAGGCTAATTTATACAATGTAAAATGCCATAGGCTTGTGCTAATAACGTTAGCATTTTGTATATGTTTGGAAAACGTGTCTAGTATGACAGTTGTTTTGTTGGTGAATCTTATGGTATAATGGAGCCAAATTATGTGCCGTCACCTTTGTTAAATGTTGCTTTTTTCTCTGGCATTATATGAGAAGAGGACAAGATTGCTAGTTGCTAGGCTAATCGATACAATGTAAAATGCCATAGGCTTGTGCTAATACCGTTAGCATGTTGTATTTGTTTGGAAACAGTGTTTAGTGTAAGACAGTTGTCTTGTCAGTGAACTTTGTGAGTTGTAATGGAGCAAAACTGTGTGCCGTTACCTTTGTTTAATGTCGCTGTTGTCCCTGGTTTTATAAAAGAAGAGGACAAGATCGCTAGTTGCTAGGCTAATGTATACAATGTAAAATGCCATAGGCTTGAGCTAATAACGTTAGCATGTTGTATTTGTGGGGAAAATGTGTCCAGATAAAGACAAGTGTTTGTCTGTGAATGCTGTGAGTTATAGTGAAGCTGCTTTGTGTACTTGTGTTTGAAAATGTCGCTATTAAGTCACTTTTAATGTGTGTTTAATGTGTGTTTTGAATCAACTAAACTTTACAGCGCTTCACAGAAACCTCCGCCGCTCACTCGTGTTTTGGAGGTGTAACTGCAGAGTGACACAGACACATCACAGCACAAGTATAAATACTCACAATGGTGTGGGCAACGTGCGTAGGGTCGACGCAGCCCGTCTACTGTCTGCGAAGCACGCATGTATCCCGCCGCACGCCGGAGATCCAGCACGGTGCTGGATTCCCATCACCTCTGCATATGACCGTAGCTCGCGTCGCAATAGATTTTAAGGGAAAAGATCAGCATTGCATTTTCCGATACCCAATCCATCTATTTTTGATCATATTGGGCCGATATCCGATCCAGATATCGGATCGGTGCATCCCTATTCAACACCATCCGTCCAGCTCTACTGGGTGACAAGCTGACAGCTATGCAGGTGGATGCCTCTCTGGTGTCCTGGATTGTAGACTACTTGACTGGCAGACCACAGTACGTGTGCTTGCAACACTGTGTGTCAGACAGAGTGGTCAGCAATACCGGGGCCCCGCAAGGGACTGTCCTCTCTCCCTTCCTCTTCACCCTCTACACCACGGACTTCAGCTATTGCACTGAGACCTGCCATCTTCAGAAGTTTTCTGATGACTCTACCATAGTTGGATGTATCAGCAAGGGTGATGAGGATGAGTACAGGGCTGCTGTGGATAACTTTGTCACATGGTGTGAGCAGAACCATCTGCAGCTCAACGTGGCAAAGACAAAGGAACTGGTTGTGGATTTGAAGAGGACCAAGACACCGGTGACCCCGATTTCCATCCAGGGGGTCAGTATGGACATTGTGGAGGACTATAAGTACCTTCAAACTGAAACCTGATCACCGCAGCGGGTCCACTTGTTGGACCCGTGTCGATAAGTGCTGCTGCCTCTCATCTCCCCTATGGTTTCACCTATTAACACCATATCAACGCTGTGGGCTCTGGGTTGAGCCCCTGCCCCCACCTCACCTATAATATGGCTCCACTCACCTCTCCATCCGGCTGTGTCAGCTGCGCCGGCCTGGCTGTAAATATCCTTGAACTGGAAGGAAGAATCTCGACTCTCTACAAGATCCAGGAAGCTGAGAAACTTCTAGATACCATCGTCTTCAAACCAGCACAACCCAACACAAGCAGTGGCCTGGAGCCTGATCACACCGCTCCTACTACTGCTGCTGTGTCCACCTTTTCTCCAGAACCTGCTGTCACCGCTCACTGTCCTGCCCCTCCTCCGCTCTCCGTCTCTGATGACTCCTGGACTCGGCTCGGGGCTAAGCCCAAGAGTCTGGTCAGCTCCACTCCATCTGAGCACTGGTCTTGGGTCGGTCCCCGCAGCAGGAGAGGGAAGAGTTCCTCTCATGCACACCCTGACCTCAGTCTTCCCCTGAAGAATACATATGACATCCTCGACCTGCATGATGCACTGTGCTTCACACCAGCCCCCCGGAGGGTTCCTCTCCCTCCCGTCTCATCCACCCTGACCTCTCCGGTGAAATCACCTTCATCAACCACTCCCCCTCCTGCTACGGCCATCAATCGGTGCTCCGCTCCTCTGCCTCGCTCCTCCATCGGTGGGTGCCCTGAGAAGGCGGCTGAGCAGGGCTCGGGTCTTCCGCCTCGCTTCTCCGTCGGAAGGCATCCACCGACAGCGAAGACAGCTGCTGTCAATAACGACTCCGCCGACCCAGTAGTTATTATCGGGTCGTCTATGGTCCGTCACGTCCACATCAACAGGTGCCGCACTTCATACCACCCAGATGCCCTCATTAAGGATATTCACACCTGCGCCTTACGTCAGCTACGTCAACTCCCGTCTGTCTCCACAGTTGTGGTACATGCGGGCTCAAATGACCTGAAGCTGCAGCTGTCTGAGAAACTTAAAGTGGATATTATCTCCCTCATTGACAGCGTTTTGAACACAAACAAACAGTGCATCATTTCAGGCCCACTGCCATCCCCCCACTTCGGGGACATAAAATTCAGCCAACTCAGACAAATTCACATCTGGCTTAAGGGCTACTGCCGTGACAGAGGCATTCCCTATGTGGACAATTTCACCACCTTTTACAACAGAGCTGAACTCTTTAAACATGACCGCCTCCATCCAAACTATATTGGATCTCGCCTGTTATCTACAAACATTGAACTCACACTGCACTCCTGCAAAGCCTTCATCCTCTGACACGCTGTAAGTCCCGCACCTACATCTCATATCACAGTAGTCATTAACAATAGACCAAAGTCCTATAATAAGCAAATAAATAAATCTCTGAGGTCTAACTGTCTGGTACATATCAAACCTACTCTAGCTGAAGCTGCTAAAACCTCTCCCTGCACTATTAAACTTGCACTGTTAAATGTTAGATCTATAGCCAAAAAGACCTTTATAGTTAATGACATCATCACTTCTCACAAACTGGACTTTATCCTACTTACTGAAGCCTGGCTTGATCAAACTGGAAATAAGGAACTTATTGAAACATCTCCTGATAACTACAACTTTGTACACTGCACACAGACTAATAGAAAGGGAGGGGGGGTTGCTGTTTTATATAATGACATTTTTAACTGTAAACCTATGTCCTTTGGCAATTAACTGAACTTTGAATACTTAGGGTTAATTATTCAATCAGTATCTCCTGCTGCACTTCTTCTCACTGTCTGTCATCCGCCTAAATAAACAGGGTTTCTTTGAAGAATTCGGTGAACTGCTATCTAAAATCACTATTAATTTTGACTGCATTATTATTTCAGGTGACTTCAACATTCACGCCGATAACAGTAGCAACTCAGAAACAAAACAATTAATCAGTTTATGTGGGTCTATGGACTTTAAACAACATGTCACTGGCCCTACCCACACTAAAGGTCACACACTCGACCTTGTCTTCTCAAAAGGTCTTGATATTGCAATAATAGATGTTTTAGATGTTGCAATATCTGACCATTACTGTATTCTTTTTGATTCAATGTGTCCTGTTGAACTGAAAACCACCAATAGATACATTAACAAACGTTTCATTAATGCTGATACAGCTGATATTTTTATCTCTGAGTTCTCAAAGTATACACTACCCACTGTGCCATCATGTGATGCCATGGCAGACAATTTCTCCAACCTTATGTCCCAGATTATTGATCACATTGCTCCTATTAGAACTGTAAATATCTGTGGACCACCTAAAGCACCTTGGAAAAGCAATGAAACAGTCAAGATGGCAAAAAGAATCTGCCAGAGAGCTGAATGAAAATGGAGAAAAAACAAACTGCAAGTTGATTTTGAGATTTACAAAGCTGCACTCTGCAGTTACAATGATGACATGAAATCTGCCAGACAGTCCTACATTTCTCAGATGATCAACAATAATTGGAACAACGCCTCATTCCTATTCTCCTCAGTTGACAAACTAGTAAATCCATCCAAATCTATCCCTCCTGAGTTTCTCTCCTGAATCAAATGTAATGAATTTGCTATCTTTTTTCAGGAAAAGATCTCTCATATTAGAAATAACATATTAAACTCTTCATCTGGCTCCGGCTCATCATCATCATCCTCGCATCAAATTACTTCCATGAGCTCAATGTCTTCATTCTTACCTGTAAACTGCAGCGATCTGCTCGAGGTCATTCAGCACCTAAAATCTAGCACCTGTTCTCTTGATCCCATCCCAACCAAACTCTTCAAATCTGTCTCACACTGTAAATATTGTTGAAAATATCATAAATAGCTCCCTGCAGACTGGTATTTTCCCTGCTTCTCTCAAGCACGCTGTAATCTCACCTGTGTTAAGGAAAAACAACCTTGACCCATCTGTAATCAACAACTATAGACCAATATCCAATCTTCCTTTCATCAGCAAAATTCTTGAAAAAAATGTATATAAGCAACTAGATGAATATCTCACAACAAACAACATTTATGATACATACCAATCTGGATTCAGAGCCAATCACAGCACTGAAACTGCTCTTGTAAAAGTAATTAATGATCTTAAGATCCGCAGAGACTCTCAGAGAACTTCAATTTTAGTAATGTTTGATCTCACCGCTGCATTTGATACCGTGGATCATGACATTTTAATTCAGAGACTTCATACCTCAGTTGGCTTAGCAGGTCCTGTCCTTAACTGGCTAACATCCTACTTAAAGGACAGGAACTTCTCTGTTTCTATCGGTAGTTTCAAATCAGCCAAATCAAACATCTTCTCTGGGGTTCCACAAGGGTCAGTTATTGGTCCACTGCTCTTCAATTTGTACATGCTCCCGCTTAGTATCATCATAAACAAACATAACATTTCCTACCATTCTTATGCTGATGATACACAATTATACATTTCACTTTCCTCCGATAACCTCAGTCCTGTCAATAAATTGATTAATTGCATTGACGATATTACTTCCTGGATGTCCACAAACTTCTTACAGCTAAATACAGACAAGACTGAGATTCTGCTAGTTGGTCCAAAAAGTCAGAGACAAATAATCTCGTCACACTTGGCATCACTGTCTCTGAAATGCAGTGAGCAAGTCAGAAACCTTGGCATTGTCTTAGATACAGATCTCAATTTCGACAATCACATCACTAATATCACCAGAACAGCATTCTACCACCTGAAGAATATATCAAAACTTCGAGCTTTCATGACTCAAACTGACTCTCAGAAACTGGTTCATGCCTTCATCTCAAACAGATTAGACTATTGTAACGCTCTATTCACAGGATTATCCAAACACTCAGTAGGATGGCTCCAGCTCATTCAAAATGCAGCAGCCAGAATCCTCACACGTACACGGAAATTTGACCATATTACTCCAGTACTGAAATCACTTCATTGGCTCCCGGTACAACAGCGAATCTCCTTTAAAATCCTGCCAATAGTCTACAAAGCACTTAATGGTTTGGCTCTTCATTACATTTTTGACTTGCTCACTGCACACACCCCGGTGAGGTCTCCCAGGACATCAGGCAGAGCTCTTCTGGCTGTATCCGAAATTAGATCCAGGGCTGATGAGGGGGCCTTCAGCTACTGTGGTCCTGTTCTCTGGAACAAGCTGCCTGATGACCTGAGGTCCATCACTACTGTGTCCACATTTAAAACCAGACTCAAAACTTTTCTGTTCTCCCAGGCTTATAGTTAAATACTCTCTGTGTGGTGCCTGTGTGTGTTTTTGTAATCGTATGGCTGCACTGTTTCTGGTACAGTCGGTTACATGTGTGGCTATGTGTCAGGGCAGGGGTTTCTTTATGATTGTCTTGGTTTTTTATGATTGTCTTGGTTTTTTATGATTGTCTTGATGTTTTATGATTGTCTTATTCTGGACTCCAATGCTGTGTTATATTGTTGTTTTTTGTTTTTAAATGTAAAGCACTTCGAGTTTACTTGTAATGAATTGTGCTATACAAATAAAATTGACATTGACATTGACATTGATATAGACAATAAACTGGACTGGGCTAAGAACACTGACGCTCTCTATAGGAAGGGCCAGAGCCGTCTCTATTTTCTGAGGCGACTGAGGTCGTTCAACATCTGCCGTACTATGCTCAGGATTTTTTATGAGTCTGTGGTGGCCAGTGCTATCCTCAATGCTGTTGTGTGCTGGGGCAGCAGGCTGAGGGTGGCTGACACCAACAGACTCAACAAACTGATCCGCAAGGCCAGTGACGTTGTGGGAATGGTGTGTGACTCTCTGATGGTGGTGTCAGAGAGGAGGATGCTGTCTAAGCTGCGAACTATCTTGGACAATGTCTCACACCCACTCCACCATGTGCTGGCCAGGCACAAGAGTACTTTCAGTGGGAGACTCAGACCACCAAAATGCACCACTGAGCGCCACAGGAAATCATTCCTGCCTGTGGCCATCAAACTGTACAACTCCTCCCTCTGAGTTGCCCTTGGACTGTTTCACCACTATCACCAACTCAAAATAAATTATTACATATTTATTCCTTTGTAATCCATGCAATAACTGTCTGTATCTAAGGTTCCTGTATATATTTGTAAATTATGTTGTTAGGTCACTACCAGAGGCGATTTCTCTAAGACTGCAAGGGAAGCTCAGCTTCCCCTAAAATGTAAAAAATTAAATGGTCAAATATGTACGGTTGTGTTAACATTTCATTGACTACAAATGCGTTACAACACGTTCATCTCGAAGATGAGTTCGTTCAGAATCAGCTACTTATCGATGTTGTTAACTTCTCATACATTCCCGTAGCGCAGTTTCCTTATGCGGTCTATGGTCAATGCATTTGCCCGTAGAAGCTGAGCGTCCATGCACTTCAATGGGGCTGCATGGAACAGTTTTTTCATTGCCTCGAAACTCGACGGTCATTGGATAAATGCCACGATTTTGTTCCGCCCCCGGACGCTCAGCCGTATTTTACCCTTCTTTCCCGCCGTCCTCCCGTATTAGTATTCTCGTGCAAATCTCCCGTATTATAATAAAAAAAACCATTCCTCTGCCTCTCCAAACTGAACTCTGTCACTAGCCTCGCGAGAACTGCCACCTGCAGTAGCCTCGGTGGCAGTTGTCGCGAGGTTAGTGCCGACAGCGGGAACAAAACCAGAACAACAAAAGAGGGGGATGGATGGATGTGACGAAGGAGAAGGCATTCCTGCCAGAAAACAAAGAAGTCCTGTAAATATCTCGACAAATGGGACAGCAAATTTACTTTCCTAAAGAGGAGCAGGATGGGGCACATTATGAACTGAAAATATGTTTAAGCAATAAGCCCCGAGA
The DNA here is from genome assembly GCA_019142605.1 of Cephalopholis sonnerati. Classification (NCBI taxonomy): domain Eukaryota; kingdom Metazoa; phylum Chordata; class Actinopteri; order Perciformes; family Serranidae; genus Cephalopholis; species Cephalopholis sonnerati. The sequence goes on from JAGQAX010000003.1 coordinate 2,112,325, forward strand.
AGCCATGAGTTACAGTGATTTTACAACGGCTGAGGGGTGTTCAGTGCCCCTTCGCCGTTGTAAAATCATTGTAACTCACGGCTTCTCCGGGCTTATTGCTTTTATAAAACGGTTACCCTATATATAGCCCATAAAATAAACACACATGAAAAAAATCAACAATGTATTGGTAATAATGCGACAATAAAACTGAGAACTATTCATTCTTCCACCAAGCAAGATCGAGTGGACAGAATGGTTGCCAAGCAACACAGACGCTGTGGTCTACCAGTGGGTTACACTGATTTTACAACGGCATGGAACGCGGCTCAGCCAATCACATTTAAGGATGGGAAACACCCGTTTTATAAAAAATAAATAAATGTGCTTCATATACCCTTTGTGTTTTCATTTAGGCTGTATTATAAAGTAGGAATGTTCACAGCATTTCATTGTCAACAAAGGTTGGCCTATCAGATTCTGATCACCTAATTGTAGTTAGTAAGCGGTTGACAAGTTGTTTTTAGATATCTTGTACACCTGGCTTAAAATGTAAGGGATACTGGAGCTTGGTTGGGGTGGTGGGACGGCTCGCAGCGAGCGCCGGAAAATTTCCCTTATTTTCAAATCCAAAACTTGACAGGTATGGTTCTATGGCATGAGTGTGGTTGAAAAACAGCTTCAATTAAATGTTCCTTTTATAAGTTACTGCCTCGCGAAAATATGACAAATTTTATGATGTAAATTTAAAGTGAGCTTCCCCTGTTTGAAAGACCAGCAGCCGCCACTGGTCACTACATATATATTTTGTAAATTATCTTCTTATATTTTCTTATATTTTTACTCTTTTTGCACTATATGTTCTTCTACACTTGTTTGCGCTTTATCTTCTTTCTTTCTACACTTGTAAGGAGCACCTGTAACACAACAATTTCCCCTTGGGGATCAGTAAAGTATTTCTGATTCTGATATGTACACACACACACACACATACATGATGAAGATAGTATTTCTTGCACAGGGTGTAAATTCTGGAATGACCCTTTTTCGCATTTGTACCACTTTCTGTGCCCACTATGTGGTAATGGAGAATGTTATGTAACAACTGAAGACCAACCCAATTTAATGCAAATCACATGCTTATTGTCTGACAGGGCTTATGTCCTGTTGCCCGTAGGTGTTGCAGTGACTAAGACAGGTAATTGCCATATAGATGTCTTCAGGCCTGGAGTCTTATCAAAAGTGAGAAATTTGGGGCTGATTGGCCTGGTTTACTGCAGTTACAAATCACTTCCTGTTTTGTAGTGAAACATTGGAGTTTGAGGCCTCATATTGCTAACATTCATGTCTTGTTACTGCATCTCCCTAACTCGGCTCTACTGCTTGTCGCTAACTCAGCTTGTTCTCCGGAGCCTTTGTGCTCCACTGTCTCGCAGGTTAACATGTGTCGCAGCTGTGCCTGGATGGTGTGTCGTGGTTGTGCTGCTGCTGTAGTCTTGCCTGATGCCTCCCACTGCTGCTGTTACTATTAGTCATACTTGTCATAGTCATACTTTTTTTTTTGAGATATGCTCATTTTTTATGAGCAGAGTGGAAAGCTGTTTTTATAGTTTCATCTTTAGTAGAATTTTTTTCCCAGTGCCTACTTTGGTATGTTTTGGTATTTTATATCCCTTAAATCTGTAGAACCTAAAAGCTAAAAGGTTATGTATGTCAATGAACCATAATAATTGATAAAATTATTGAAATTGTGTGATAAATTGAAAAAAAAAAAAACAGACAATGACGGAGAAACCTGGAGGGGGGTGATTGGGAGGAATGGCCTGCCTGATCTGAGCCCGAGTTGTGTTTTGTTACTGGGCTTCTGTGCTAGTCATGGACTGGCCGTGACAAACACCTTGTTTGAGCACAGGGAGGTTCATAAGTGTACCTGGTACCAGAACACCCTAGGCCAAAGATTGATGATTGACTTTATGTTTGTATCATCAGATCTGCGGCCGTGTGTCTTGGACACTCGGGTGAAGAGAGGAGCAAGTTGTCAACTGATCACCACCTGGTGGTGAGCTGGATCAGATGTCAGGGGAGGCTGCCAGACAGACCTGGTAAACCCAAACGTGTAGTAAGGGTGAATTGGGAATGTCTGGCTGAGGCCCCTGTCCATGGGGTCTTCAAGTCACACCTTCCGAATAATTTCCCGTGCATCCCAGGGGAGGTTGGAGACATGGAGTCTGAGTGGTCCATGTTCAAGGTCTCCATTGTGGAGGCGGCTGCTAGGAGCTGTGGTCAGAAGGTCATCGGTGCCTGTCATGGCGGCAACCTAAGAACCCACTGGTGGACACCAGTGGTGAAGGAGGAAGGAGGCCTTCTGGGTATGGTTGACCCAGGGGCCTCCTGAAGCAGCAGACAGGTACCGGTTGGCCAGAAGGGCTGCAGCTGTAGCAGTCGCTGAGGCAAAAGCCCAGGTGTGGGAGGGGTTTGGGGAGGCTATGGAGAAGGACTTTAGGTTGGCCTCAAGGAAGTTCTGGCAGACCGTTAGATGCATCAGGAAAGGAAAGCAGGGCTTGTCTCAGGCTGTGCTCAGCAGAGAAGGAGAACTGCTGACCCGAACTGGGGACATCATTGAGCGGTAGAAGGAGCACTTTGAGGACCTCCTGAACCCGGCCATCACGTCCACTGTAAACAAGGCAGAGCCTGAGGACTTGGGGGAACTCTTGCCCATATCCCTGGCAGAGGTTGTTAAGGTAGTTAAAAAGCTCCCCAGTGGCAAGGTGCTGGGTGTGAATGAGATTCGCCCTGAGATGCTGAAGGCACCGTTTGGCCCCCGGGTTAAGTTTACACTAGGTTGCTGGAAAGGAGGCTCCGACCAGTTGTCGAACCTTGGCTTTCGATTTACTGGTCCATCTACGTACCAACCCTCACCTATGGTCATGAGCTCTGGGTAGTGACCAAAAGAATGAGATCGGGGATACAAGCACCTGAAATGAGTTTCCTCCGTGGAGTGGCTGGGCTCAGCCTTAGAGATAGGGTGAGGAGCTTGGACATCTGGAGGAAGCTTGGAGTAGAGCCGCTGCTCCTTCGCATTGAAAGGGGTCAGTTGAGGTGGTTCGGGCATCTGATCAGGATGCCTCCTGGGTGCCTCCCGCTGGAGGTGTTCCAGGAAGGCACGAGGCCCCAGGGCAGACCCAGAACACGCTGGAGGGATTACATATTTCATCTGGCCTGGGAATGCCTCGGGGTCCACCAGGAGGAGCTGGAAAGTGTTGCCAGGGAGAGGGATGTCTGGGGTGCTTTGCTTGGCCTGCTGCCACCGCTACCTGGCCCCGGATAAGCAGATCAAAATGGATAGACGAATGGACAACAGACATTCCTATCGACCTACTTCTCTGCTCCTCTCCTCTGGCTCCACCACATGATTTCACTGTCCTTTGGACAACTTGTAGCATAGTGACATCATTGCACGCGTCGACATGATGAAGCAAAAGACAGAAGTCTTAGCTTCCTGCTGCTGGTGCAAAAAAAAAAAATTAAAGATCAGATCAATTTTGAACAGGATCATGTGAAAAACAATTGCTCGCAGCCATGACGGGACAATACTGTGACGTCACTGCATGTTTTCACTGTCTTTTGGACTGCTTGTAGCATAGCATAATGACATCATCACATGCAGACAACATGAAGGTGCAAAAGACAGAAGTCTGAGCTTTCGGTTGCAAAAGGAATGACTGCTCTAGCCGGGAGATCCATTTTCACAGGGTTAAATTTAGTCTCAAGCCGAGTTGCTGCTAGTACGATTGCTGTTGTGAATTTTATTTCTACTCACAAAAGTGGGTTACTGTTGGATTTTTGCTGAAATCTGAGAAAACCAGATTCCCAGAAAAGCCAGAATGGGGAAGGATATTAGAGAAACCACATTTCTCCAACTACATTTCTTCACACTAGAGCTGAAACAATTTGTTGTAAATCAATTAGTGAATCAACAGAAAAATAATAGGAAAGTATTTTGACAATCATGTATTTGTTGCTGTTTTCAAGCAAATATGCCAAATATGGTTTAGTTGCTGCTTCTCTTTTGTGAGGATTTGTTTCTTCTATATCCTGGCTTCAGACTGTGAAATCGATAACATTAATTATATCATTCAACAACAATGAATGATTAGAAGTGTATTTATTTTATAGCAAATAGTCAGTTTTAATTACATCAGCTTATTTTCACTAACTCTTTTCACTAACTCTTACTTTTAACATTACATAATTATATTACATTGCTTAAACTGAACTGATAACCTACAGCTTACTCAATTAAGAAAATAAAAATTAAAAATTAAAAATATAACTAAAACATGTGTCTAAAGACAGAAGGAATCTGACAAGTGGTGTGCTGCATGTACGGTATACACAGATTTTGTATCATAAATTTATTGTCAGATTTCTTGCATAAGCTGTTTTTTTTATGAGTTTGCTGGTTTATGGGTACACCTACTTAGTTACTGGTAAAATTGCCTTCAAATTTATGTAAGAAGCATTGTCATTTCTGTTCTTATTATTAATGCTGCCTATAATTTGCTCAAACACAATGACATGTTTCTATGAATGTTTTCTTTTGCATTGAGGCTAAGCTGTAGGTCAAATAAAGTCAGCACACACATTCTAAAATAAGCAATGTTCATCATGACAAACACACACTCTCTCTTCACCAACTTTTTTTCCTCTGGTGGGAACGCAGTTTACCACTTCAACCCTCATTACCATACCAATAGTGAAGAGACAGCTAAAGCTAGTTTGTCAAAGGTATTTTAATTACCAATTAGAAAGTTGGCTGCCTGTGCATGAGCTAGTTCAATATCTTTTTCACTCTCCTTGCTTTCTCGCAAGACACAACCTCACAACCTCACAACCTCAACACACACGCACACACACACACACACACACACACACACACACACACACACACCTACACACACACACACACACACACACACACACACACACACACACACACATTCACGTAGGTGTATAGCCCAGAGCATAAGGTCCCCTGGTGCCATATGTCCCATTTAACTCCATATGAGTAATTAAGGGTTGAGTGTTGAGAAGAGGGGACACTTGTTTATTCACAGAGAATAGCCTAGTCGATGGCTGTATACCAGCGTCACATAGATGCCAGAGGAGCTTATGGCCTGCCATGACATTATCTAAATGGCACACCTACAAAAGATGTATAAACACACAAAAATATTCTGCATGCACATGCTGACACACTAAATAACATTCATAAATGATAAACGAAGTGGAAAAATAATGTGGTAAATATGAAATATTGATGTGGCTTTGCCTTACCAGGCATGTGATGTTCTTAGTAGGAGTGTACCTGTGTGTGTGTGTGTGTGTGTGTGTGTGTGTGTGTGTGCGTGCGTGCGTGCGTGCGTGCGTGCGTGCGTGCGTGCGTGCGTGCGTGCGTGTGTGTGTACTTGACTGTTTAAAACCTATAGATTTTTGTGGTTCAGAGGTGCATCCGACTGGGTGACACAGAGGTCAGTGCACTTGATAAATTGTCTCTTCCAGTATGAGATCATCAAAAAGCTTTACTGTAAATTGCAATGACAACTGAAGCATTGCAGCTGTGGATGTCCACCTAGCAGGATCCATGAGGTTTGTGACTGTGACTGATGATGTGCATCTGCTCCGATGGACCTTTGTTGCACCTTTTAAAAATATATCATTTTGTGTCTTTGTTCTTTTCTTCCCAATACCCTTTGACTTGATCCATCAGCTTGCATCGACTTGCATAGCTAACTTCCCCCCTGCAGACTTGATGAAGAAAAGTGCAGAATTGCACAATCCTACACTTTGGGCTGGTTAGGAGCGATACATGCCATGATGCACATCCAGTGGAAAATAATCTGTTTTGAAACAACATCAATATGATGCATGATGCAGTGGGTTTTTAAATAAGATACTAGCTGAAAGTTACTTATAGAGTACTGTACAGCTTGTAGTGTTTGTGTTGTGAGAAAAGTTGATGTGAATGAACATAAACAACACACTATCTTGTTCAGGCAAAATCTCATTAATGTCTATAGGTACAGACATGACTGCCACTTAGCTTGTAGCAATCACTTAGCAGAATAGTTCCAAATGCACAGCTTTGAGCCTACGGGGTTACATACCATGAGACTCAAGTGAAAATAATCAAGGATGCCATGCCATGTCTCCCTATTGTGTGTGATTGTGTGTGTGTGGGTGGGTGTGTGTGTGTCTAGTATGGAGGGTGGGAGGGAGGGGCTTTCTTTGTAATTGTTTTCTTTCTTTAATTGTGGTAATTGTTTTTAATTCTGTAAAGCACTTTGTGTTGCATGTCCTTGCAGGAAAAGCGCTCTACAAATAAAGTTGATTGATTGATTGATTGAAGGAGGCCAGTGCCAGTGCACTACATGGCTTAACATAGACTTATACAGTACAGTACAGTGGATTCCACGCACTCCAGTTTCTGCTCTGCTGTATTTCTCTATGGAATGAACACTTAGACTTAAACACCTTAAAGACCTTGTTATTTTATTAATGTTTCATGAGGTGGCACGAAACTGAGTAGTAAAGACAGATGTGACTGCACAGCAGGAACTAGTAGTCAGATCCTGCTGTCAGGGTATATGGTATTGGCAACACAGAGCAGCAGACAGCTGAGCCACAAGGGAACTCTGCAAGACACATTTGAAATGTCTGATGGACAGCTGTTGAAAGAATAATAAGTCACAGCAAAACCATTAAAGTAAAAATACAAATGCCACAGCATGAGTCTTCACTTCATTACTCACGCATTTTGCTTTGAGGTGTTAACAAAAACAGCAACACCTTGGCACCATAATATCTTTATACAGAGGTGGCAGAATTTTCATTAAGGGAAAAATATGTCAAGCAGTGATGATGATGTCATTGTGTGATGTTTTATTAGGTGTTTGCTATTATGTAACTCACCTTCAAAGTTAATATTCTACACTGGTTCCTGCACTCTTGGCTTAAACTAACAATCTCACCTGAGCAGGGGACAGTACAGAAATTCTGCTTCTCCATATTGCATGGGTTGCAGTGTCCAATCTTACATATGGCAGATTGCCAGCACTCTGAGTGCTATGACTCAGTATTTCTAAATTTTATATAATTAACATACAAGGTTTTATTTGATTTCCAAATTTTGAAATCACTCTATTGGGGCACAAGCACCAATATTTGTTATTTTAATATCAGAGCAGTTTCAGCAATTATTAATTTGTATAGGGATACACAACAAAATACAAAAAGGAGTTGAAAGGCAGTCATGAAATGAATGTGTCACATGCTTTTCAATGAATGAGCAACAATGGCTCATCTCACAATGCCAAGTGTGGAAAAAATCTTAATTGTTCTTTGGCTCCTGGCTCAACTGTTCACCAAACTGAATTTGAATCTGTTAACAAGTTTTTGAGGTTTCATGCCAAGGAACAAATAGTCCAACAGCCTCCTTGGAAAAGGTAAGAATAATACTTTTTTTTGTAGCAGTTTTTATTCTCCTGATGAGGCAAACACATCTAAGTACTTTTCTTGTAAAAACAATTTGTAAGATGGTGAAAATGCATTGTAATGTTTATTCCATTTTATTTTGATAGTATATTACATTTTATAATATTTTTGTCACACTTCTGCATTCCTGGTCACCTGCTTATTTCTGCCTGCCCAGCTACCCAGCTCCCAGTCAGTACTTCACTATTCATCCTAGTTTTCCTGCCTCAGCCTCAATCATGCCCACCTCATCAGGGCAACTCAGTTCACCTGTTCCTCAATGCTCACAGCCAGTGTACCCCAGCCTCACAGACCCTCATTGCCAGATTGTTCTTCACCACTCATGCAATATTCTCCAGCACTTTTTTTCCAGACTGATGTTCAATTGCTGACTCTGCCTACACATAACCTTATGCAAAATAGAAACCAGAACACACACACACACACCAGTCTGTATCTTCCCATCCATCTATCTACTGTGTAACCGGCCTTATTTGACCTGAGCTGAGAGGGGGTCAACGGGACAGACAGATGTTTCATGATAATGTGTGTGTGTATGTGTGTCTGTTTGTATGTGTGTGAGGGGATTACCCTGGCAGCCGTATTTCAGACCTACTCCCACTCTCTTTTCTTTCTCACTTATTTCACTTCCTCCGCTGTGGCTCTAGGTCACATCAGTTGCAGTTAATCCATCCTTTCTCATCGCTGATCCACTGATCTTACATTAATGAGAGGGCTTTATCTCACAGTGTGTGTATGAGTGTGTATGTTTGTGTGTGTGAATGTAAGATAGCACTTAACCCTGATCTCAATCTCTAGGAGCAGCAGGGGGTATGAAGGTTTACCCTCTAACAATGTGCACACACACATTTGTGCACTCCCTTCAGCACTCACTAACACACATATTCATAAAATACATCCAGTAGGGCTAAGAGTGTGATGGAGGTCCAACCAATTCCTGACTATCAAACTTCCCATGAAAAACAAAAACAAAAAAAACCCCAAAAAATCCAAAGCCAAAAACTCGCTCCAGGCCTCTTGCTTTTTTCAACTCTGCTAACGATTGTATCAGAGGTTGAGGGCAGAAAGCGAGGGAAGTGGATCCAAGAGTTTGATGAACCTCAAAGCAAAAAAAAAAAAAAAAAAAACCCAAGGAATCCAGCGACACACTTCTGACATTTCAGTGTCCCATATAATGAGTGTTTTAATGAGTGCCCAGCTTGTTTTTAGCCATGTTTGTAAATTAATCAGAATGCATGCCATGCCAGCAGATGGCAGCAAAAATAAGGTGCCTCTAGAGAAACAGCTAATAGGGTAATAGGAAAAATAAGGAGAAAGAATGACAGGGCAGTCTGCAGACAGGTGACCTCTGTCATAATATCACAGTCAGGGTGTTGTAGTGTATACTGCTGAACTCACATGGTCATGAAAGGGCAGGATTTGCATGTGTGTGCTTGTGCAAAATTGCATATGCTGGTGCATTTACACAAACACAGGTCAGAAAAACACACATACATGGAGTACACACAGATACCTCACACTAACTACTGTGTAGGGAACTGTTTCTCCTGCTCTCCCCCAGCAGGGCCCTTGACTGTACTGGTTTCCAGGGCAATGTAGAGGTATATTAGCACTGTTGTGGAGCCCCATCACAAGGATGGACGGGGCCCAGCGCATATGCTGACAAAACATTATACCTCACTCTCCACTTCCCATGTAGAGCCCTGCTAGAGTGCACAGGGGCCTCGAGCGGAATATTAATGTTCCCAATTCAATTTGTAGGAGCCAAAGCTACTTCCTGGATGAGCAGTGTCGACATTTCTGTGTAACGGATGACGAGCATGCAGGGATTGTGTTCTGTTGACCCAGTAACAAGGTAGGAGTAGAAAATAAAAGTTTATGACTGCTGATGTTGTTGCACTTTCTCTCATATATAGAATCTGTGCTGAAAAAAAAAAAAACTGCTGCCTCTCAAATTGACATTTATTTTTATTTCTTTTCTACTCGGTCTTGAGTTTGATACATACCAGGTATGCACTGATAAATACAACTTGAGAGATATAAAAAAAAGTCTTATACTCAATGTGTCACACCTTCTCCTGCTACCTTAGCTTTTGTGTATTACCAAGCTAACTGCCAGCAACTGAACATTACAACCTTACACATTAGTCCAAAATCACTCAGCTACTGTGACAAAATGTATGATAGCTTACACTTACCATCCACCAATGGTTTAAAACAACACTGAAAACTTATCACCTCAAAAAGTTGATAATAGTTAATAGCTGACTTATTAGCCAATACATATAGAGTTGTTTTTTATGTATACAAGATGAATGCAGGTTCAATATTTGCTCTCCTTTTAGCTCTTTTTTGGTCTCCAACACCTGAAGGAAATATTGGGCTTGTAGCTGCTTAATGCTTCACTATGTTAGCTTGTTAGTCACCCACTGTGTCTGCCTGCTGTTTACTGATGAGCAGAATGTAGATTGGGTTTATCAGAGTGTTTTTGCTGCCTGCTGTTGAAAAAATGCTCAGTAAAATGGTGAGACTGAACCATGCAGTTCAGTTGTTGGCATTAGATCCAAAATGACAAAAAAAAAAAATGACACCTTAAAGAGCTCCATAGAGTTGGGGGTAGGGTTATAATTCTTTGTGGATTTGGCACGATCCCTTTCACATTACACAGTCCTTTGATCCATTGTTAAAAGCGGAGTCTATGATTCTGAAGAGAGACTGTTGATAATCACACTCAAAGCCCTAACAAACACACTTGCTCTTTCAGAAGCTTGTCCCCTCAAACTCATGGACGGACATCGCCAAGGCAACAACAGTTACAATAGGTGAGCCAGCTCAACGAAAGAGCTATGTGGTAGAACCTATAGGGGGGACATGAACTTTTAGTTAGCCTTCAGTTAGCTGCTGTAGAAAGTCTAATTCAGCAAAAGCAATCCCCAGCACGGGGGTCTGATCCTGGACTGCCCTGACTCCTCGCCGGCTGGCCAGATTGTGGCGATAAAATCCTTTCCAAATGTTGCATGACATACAGAATGAATAGCACAGCAAGTGATGTAACATTGCCTAATGTTAATAAGGGTTAGCATTAGCATATGTTATATGCGATATGCAAAGTTAATATGCAAAGAAGACGAAACAGTTTCACAGAGCCAGCGTACTGTTGGGATTCACTGGACCACAGATGATTTGTCATTTGTTAAAATCTAAACTGGACATGTGAAGGCTTTTCCTCCTGAGATGGAGAAACCTAATGTTCTTTGTTCTTCAACAAAGACAGTTATCTGACACCTATCTCCACAGGACCCCGCCTCACACCTCAATGAGAGAAGTTTTCAAAACTTGATTCGTCAGTACTTTTACAACGTCATGTGACTCTGTGATGTCACCAGGCAACTGCAGAAGTTCTGATCCCTTCACTACAGTCTTCCTCTTGCTCCTGAGCTGCGGATGAGCTCAGACCTCTTTCCTTCTGGACTCTGACCAGCTCAGAGGCTCTTGCTCCGAACCAAAGGGAACAATTGCTCTACAGACTTTTGTTTTTCTCCTAAGACTCTTGTACCCTCGCTCAAAGCAGGAACATAACCAAAACCAGAGAAGTTAGAAGGGCAAACATAAGGTCTGCAACTAACCTCCCAGCAATAAGGAGAATCAAGTTGAGTTAGCACCCCAATGTCAAACTCTGCAAGGACCCCGAGCGACCGGCTTCCTCGGATCTGCACCTCTGGATCAAGGACACAACAAAGACTGCTTCTAGAGCCACAGCTCTTTCCAGCCTTCTTCGCTGGCTAACAAGAACAACACGCCTCAAACCAACTCTTCCCTCCATCCATTCAAGGATTGCTAATGTAACAACTGGGCATAGCTTATCACAGCTATACAGGCTGAGCAGGACTGTTTAACTTGTTGTATGTGCTTTAATGCTGTTTACTGAGTTATTGTTGTGATTGTCTGCAATTAGGTTATTGATTAGTTGGTTTTATCAAAGCTAAGTCATGTTTAGTTTGCTAATGCTGATCACAGACAACGTCTTGCATGCAACCAAACATCTTCGGCACTAATCCAGACCCATTGCAACACATTGCAGCTCAAAGTTTCCTCTTCTTCTCTTTTGTCTTTGTCCTGACCACACAGTCTGACAAACACCTCCCCCGATCTGAAACCAGCTTTGATTCGGCCATCTTGTAGTTCTCTCTTGTCAGCCATTTTGTTTTATAGGCCAAACGGCCCTTTGATTACCACACCTGCCTCTGTCTTTCTCTCTCTCTCGCACACACACAGACACGCACCTACACACGTATACACACACACATGCTTGTATATAGTTAGTTAGGATTTGTGTGTTTTGGTTTTGCTTTCCTTTCCAACAAGTATTATCCCAGCTTTTTATAATACTATTTGTAGAACGCCTACATATTTGGTGTCACTTGGTGAGACCTAGATTTATAAACCTTGATGAGGCATGCAAGGGTAGATTCCCTACAGTACCAGCTCCAGACAGTGAAACTCACAGCTGACCTACAAGTATTAGTTCTGTCAAACAGCAAAACTAATGTTACCCACCTCTCTAACAGAAACAGAGCAGCCTCCATCTTCATGCCTTTCAGCTCTCCACCGTTGAAAAGTCTCACTAACGTTAAAATGGCTGTTCACCCCAGCCTGATGATATCCCTTCCTTTTTATTTTTTGTTTGTCTGACTTCTCTTCTGTGGATGTTTCTCAGCCACCTCTCCTTCTTGATAATGCACTGTGGATTTTAGCACCTCTCCATGTGCTGCCAGATTTACTGTTCCTCTTGTTCAAACTGCCTCTCTTTTCCCACGACCTTTTCCCTGACCTGTGCACGAGCATGGATGCTCCCTGTTGCTAGTTACTGAGCCACTTTGCTTGTTTCCCACTTACAGAGCCAGGGTTATGTCTGAACACCATATTTTATATACCTTTACTATGAAAAAAAAATGCATGGAGCAGCTTTAGGCCCTACTTCCTGAAAGCAGCTCCTGCTCATACACACTGTCATCACTTCCCAAGCATACATTACACAGATATTACAGTCAGACATTATGCTCACTGTCTGTTACCCTTTGGATACTATTCTTGGCTGTGAATATATTATGTGCACTGTGAAGCATTAAACTGCACTTCAAATATATTTTAACATTTCATCATTACAGTCAGTACAGACTAATAAACAAGGAACCCTTCAGGAGCTCTGCTTGGTGACTTTCATTTAGATGCAATAGATTCCAACAGGAGTAGAGAACTAACAGGAGCACTAAGCGGAGCCAGAGGAACCAGATTTTTTTCAAGGCTTATCTGTCTCATGTACTACAGTTTCAGCAAATTTTATTTTTTTTTTCCACCAAAGTACAAAGTAACCAACCAAACCTTTAACACTTTTAAGTGTTGCTTGTGGAAGCACAGTTGTGATATAATACAAAGATTGCATTCTATAATCCATGTTGCCATAAATACGCAGAAACAAGTATAAATACATTTATTGGACAAAGATTATCTGGGATGTAGACTGTTATGTTATCTGGAATTACAGACAGAAGCAGAGGGAGGGGGTGGTTTGGGTAAGGAGGTAGATAGCATTTAGCCTATCCCCATTGTAGAATCTTAGTGTTGGCTAGCCAGCCGGCTCCACTTAATAACAGTTTAGGCTTGGTGTTTCCATGACGACCAATACTGATTGCTTGCCCTAATCTTCTTTAATGTGGCTTAAAGCTGTTTGTACCGCTCAACATTTTACTTAAGTCACTCTCTCTCAGTCCATGCTGCAGTGCAGGGTGATGGATGTGATATAACGTCAGAGGAAAGGGGGCACTTCCTGCTCCACTAGTGACATGAAGATGGCTTTCAAATATTTACATGCACTTTTGATGTCCTAGTTGAAACTTGTACATGTGATGCTGGTGAAACTATGTACTGGTTGCAGTACATTTCTTCACAGTGAACATATGTTAGTTAGAAGTGCCCCTCCATCTTTCTCACGCTCCACCCACAGTCCGCCTCCCTCCTCTCTAGCTATTGTCTGCCCAGACTTTACAGCTCCTTTGAGACTCCTGCAGTTCTGTAACTGCTGTTTTTCTCCATGTCCACACAGAAACTAACAGGCCCTTGTTGTACCAGCATATTACGAGCCTTCAAATGTACAGTACATAATCAGCAGTTATCTTGGTGACTTGGAAGAAGTTGGACAACACTTCCTACTCTTTGGGACAGGAAGAAAACATGCCAATTATGGAACATAGCCTGTTGAGATGCATATGGGTACCTAACCAAAAAGTCCAAAAAGTCTGGGACATACAAAAAATATGCCTTTTACGAAACAATGGATTCCTGTCATGGTTTTATCAGTACAATGAAGTTTATCATCCAGTAGACCTCTGCTAAATTTTTTTTTTCTATTCCACCTGTACTTTATCTGTGTGCTTATAATTACAATTACTATTGTTTTTTCTATTCAAAACGTGTTTTTTGTATATAAATGTTGGAGTGGATGTCTTTGCTGTTTTCTTCTTATGTTTATGTAATTTCTAAATATAATATGTACAAATGTTATACACAGATTGAAAGGGGAAATGTATACACTATTGTTGGTGATAAAAACTGAGCTGAAAGTCAAACAGTAATGTCCAGGTGGAAGTATATTCTAAAATGGTATGCAACAACATCTCTGAACATTTGTTAATAAAAAGCAATAATCAGTACTTCTGATTAATTGACACCAAATATATTTAAGTTAAGTTTTACACATTTTGCCTTATGAATGCATTGCCTGGGCATGCCCTCACAGAGGTCAGGATGAAAGAAAAAGTGGTGAGGCTGGTCAAAGGGAGTTTAATTACTACAGACAATCAATGGTTAAAAAATAGACAAGTAATCATGGTATGGTAACAATACAACAGTACTGTAATACAGTTCGAATGGTTATCATAAATCAAACAGGATGTGACCATCATAGACAAAACACGCAAAGTATTCCTTAAGTTTGCTAATGTAAATCAGCTTAAGCCAGATTGCTTATTAAGCCAACAATAGCCATGGCCAGAGGTACTGTGTTTGTGAGCTGTCTGTCTGTACGTCCATATGGATGTACTTTCCATCCTTGTGAACACAATATCTCAAGATTGCCCCAAGGGAATTTCTTGGTAAAAATGTCCACTTCGATTAATTGATGAACTGGTTAGTTTTTGGTGGTCAAGGTAAATATGACCTTGCATCCATCTCATTCTTGTGAACATGGTATCTCAAGAACAGCTTAAGATATTTTTTTCCAAGTGTCCATCCAGACTCAATGATGTAGTGACTAGTTTTTACATTCAAAGGTCAAGGTTACTGTGACCTTTCCTCTGTCATTCTCGTGAACACAATATCTCAAGAACATTTTAAGGGAATTTCTTTAAATTTGACACAAACATCCACTTGAACTGAAGAAAAATTTACTAAGATTACTGGTTGAAGTTCAGGTCAATGTCATTGTGACCTCACAAAATAGGTTTTTGGACATTCATAGGCTAATTATAACTTCACACAAATGTCTAATAGGATAAAATAATAAAGTGATAACAGTTAATATCTAAGACGTCAACGGTCAACTTCACTGTGACATCATAATATTCTGCATAAAACAGGAACAGAAGAAGAAATATTTCATCAGATACTTAATTGGTGACACTCACCTTGGGTGCCCACCTTGAAACTTGGTAGTGCATGGAGGAATAGAACTGCAGGCCGGTGATTCTATTGTTGTTGGGGTTTTTTTTATCTTCTAGTTAATTGTGGGAATTTCTAACTAAAGTTGTGGAGTAAAAAGAAAAATAAGTCTGTAAAAACTGGCCACAGCAAGTCCTACTTCAGACATATTTTTAAACAAGTTAGCATGTTAGCTTGTGTTTGTGCGTATGTGTGTGTGTGTTTGTGTGTGTGTTGTTACAGCCCGGCTCAAAAGGCTGCGACAAAAATGGGAGGGAAGACGAGGTTTAAACGAAACCAATACGTTTATTTACATAAATTAACAAATAAGTACAGATCAGTGTCAGTGATCAGTGGTGTAGGCGTGTGTGGATGTATGTGTGTGTGTGTGTGGGCTTGCGAAGACAAAAAGAAAAAGAAGAGGCGCAGCCGCGCCGCGGTGTCCTCACGGACGGCGTGGATGGAGTGAGAGCCCGAGAGGCAGCTGACGTGGGAACATGAACGCTACACCGGGCCCAGGTGCAGCGCATCAGTTGATGACGGTCCCTCCTCTGCAGAACCTGGAAAACAGAGCAGACCAACCAGCAACCTGCAAGCCCACACACCTCCAGAATAAAGGGAGGGGCCGTCACAGTGTCGACAGCAGGAATTTATAGCAGCAGCTCAACACTTACAAACACTAACAAGCTGCTAACAGGTCTTGTACACTTATGACTGTGCTGCTACTCACGGCTCCAACACCCTCATCAGATTTGCAGATGATACAACCATTGTGGGGCTCATCAACAACGGTTATGAGACACCATACAGAGAGGAGGTCCAAGCACTGGCGGCCTGGTGCAGTGACAACCACCTCAACCTCAACACCAAGAAGACAAAAGAAGTCATTATTGACTTCCAGAAGTTGAGGACCACACCACACTCAGGCCTGAGCATCAATGGGGAGGAAGTGGAGGGGGTCACCAGCTCTAAGTTTCTTGGCCTGCACATCTCGGAGGACCTGGGCTGGACTGTGAACACCACCCACATCATCCAAAAGGCCCAGCAGCGTCCCTTCTTTCTGAGAACACTGAGGAGGAACAAACTCCCTCCACCTCTGCTGAAAAACTTCTACCACTGCATAATAGAGAGTGTCCTCACCTATGGCTGTACGGTGTGGTATGCCAGCTGCACTGTATCTGAAAAGAAACAACTGCAGCGGGTCATCAAGATGGCTGAGTGGATCATCGGCTCCCCACTTCCACGCCTAGAGGAGATCTATTCCAGCTGTCTCCTCTGACGGGCCACAAAGATTCGGAATGACCCCGCCCACCCAGGACACTCTCTATTCACCAGCCTTCCCTCTGGCAGACTCAGAGTCATGAGAGCCCGCACCAACAGACTGAAACATAGCTTCTTCCCCATGGCTGTGAAGAGACTGCTGCAAGAACCATGACCCCCCCAAATTATATTTTATGACAAGGACATTGTAGCTGCTACAAAAGAGCACAGAACGAAATTTCACTGTATTTATTGCAGTTACAATAAAGCTTCTTCTTCTTCTTCTTACAATCCTAACATGTCGGCCAGTTAACCATGCAACTGTTAAGTTAACCATATAACTTAACATAGCATAACATCGATACTTCAGCATCTCAGTATAAAGCATCCAGTCCATGAAGCCGACAGTCTTACAGAAGGAAAATACTGTTGAACCTCAGACAACAAAAGGTCAGTGTAACCCATCTCAATCGCTCTGTCTCTGTCTCTGTCTTTGCGTTGTGTCCTGTGGTGGTGATAAAAAAAAGAAATACACAGAAACCCATGAGCTGTGTGTATGAGACTGCTTGGCTGTCCTCCAGTCATAGCAGAAACGGCTTTTTATTTCAAACTCAAACAATAATCTGGCATAATAAAATTCAGTATTTTAGGAGAGGAGTGGACAGCAGGAGAGGAGTGAGACGGCAGGAGAGCGAGAGTGATGGCAGGAGCGGCGGGTTTATGGCAACATGGTGGTGCCCTGAACCTGGCATAATACAACAAACATTTCAGAATTTGGATTACAACTACCAAATTTTTTAAATGTCTGTACACTGGAGTTGCTTGAGGACTACATTGACGAGTGTTTCGACCGGCTCTGCGCCATGGAAACCCCCAGTGCCAAGCACCACAGGAACTCCTCCACAGACACAGATGATATTCCCTCCGACAGCAACCAGGTTGGTCTCCTCCTTGCAAACATAAACACCACACTCTCCTCGCTCGATGCACGCATTAACCTCATTGAACTGCTACACGAAGAATTCCAGGGTCTGAGAGAAAGCCTGGAATTCAGTCAGGAACAAATCACAACTCTCACAAAATCCATCATCATGTACTTCTGGAAGGCTTTCACTAACCTGCAGCACCGTGGCACTTTCCACAAGTCAAAAACCTGTGTTTTTTATGTTTTATTTTTATGTATTGTTTTATGGCTTTGTTGTAAAGCACTTTGGGTACCTTTTGGTTATTGAACAAATAAAATTTGATTGATTGATTGATTGATTGATTGATTGATTGATTGATAAAATCCAATAAAACTCTGAAAACCTCTGTCAAAACCCTCGAAATTAGCTCTCACAAGTCACCAAAGAAAACAAAGAAATTAAAGAAACAATACTGGATCTCCAAGCCCGCAGTATGCGCGATAACCTGGTGTTTTCAGGCATACCAGAAAACACACAGGAAAATCCCAAAAAGACACTTATGGACTTCATGCAAACACACCTCAAACTGCCGCCCGAAAAAAACAAACGGATCATCCGTCGTGTTCACCGGATCAGCAATATCAAGACAGACAGCACCAGACCGAGACCCATCGTGGCTAAATTTTAACATTTCAAGGACAAAGAATTTGTTAAAACTCTGGGCAAAGAACTGAAAGGCATCCGCTTTGGTCTAAACGACCAATTCCTGAGGGAAATACAGGACAGACGAAAACTGCTGTGCCCTGTCTCATTCAGGAAGGAAAACGTGCCATCATATCTGTGGATCAACTGTGCGTAGATGGGAAACTGTACTGTGATCGAAACGTGACCACCTGGCTGAACAACGACCACCTCTGCTAAACATGAACTCACATGAACAAAAAAGTTCTCTCTCTCAAACCGCCCGCGCGCACCTTTTTTTCTTTGCCTGTCAGACCGTTTGTGTATCTGTCTATTGTCTGTCTCCATGTTAATCAGTCTGTGTATCCCCATGTCATTCTGTGTGTTCCCATGTTTGTCAGTCTGTGTGTCCCCATGTCTGTTAGTCAGTCTATACGTATGTCTCACTGGCTGTTTGTCTTTCTGTTTTTTGTCTGTCTGTCTGTCTGTCTGTCTGTGTACGTACATCCAATTTATTTTTGTCTATTTTGGTGTCACTTAGGATAACAATAATCAAATACAACTTAAATCAGTATCAGTATCACTCAAGTGTTGATCATCTTTTTCACTTAATTAGGAAAAATAAATAAAGTTAAGTTTGTTAGCTGGAATATTTGGGGCATAGGCTCACAGGCAAAAAGGACCAAGGTCCTTAATCACTTAACCAAACTGCAAGCAGATATTTGTCTATTACAAGAGACCCATGTCTGCCCATCTGAACAACACAAACTGAAATCCTTACAAAACAACCAAGTTTATTCAGCCACATACAACTCTAGAAAAAGAGGGGTCTCAATTCTAATTAACAAAACTATTCAACTTCTTATGAATTCAACAATAATAGATCCAGAGGGACACTATATTATTATCCATGCCTCTCTCTTCAGTGAAAATTACACAATTGCAAATGTCTATGGCCCAAACAATGATGATCCCCCTTTTTTTTCCACACATTCTTCTCCTCATTCAATAACATGCCCGATTTACCTTTAATTATTGGAGGAGATTTTCATACAGTTATAGACCACACACTCGACAGATCGTACACCCAAGCACCTTCAAACCATGGACCTCATCTGAAATAATAAAACAACACATGAATGAGTTTGGTCTTGGAGACATTTGGCGACTACACAACCTAACATCCAGGGAATATTCCTATCACTCACACATTCATAAATCCTTCTCACGCATAAATTTCTTTCTTGTTAGCAACTCCATCATATCCACTATCTCTGATACAAATATCCATCCCATTAAAATAAGTGACCATGCCCCTGTATCTTTTTCCCTGAACACCAATCATCCTATCAAACCTTTCTGCTCAAGACGGCGCTTCAATACCTCTCTCCTTAAAGATCCAGATTTCGACATTTACTTCAAAAGAGAGTGGGCATCCCTGATTGATATAAACGATTCTCCAGACACCTCACCAACAACTCTGTGGGAAATGGCAAAAGCAGTAATGAGAGGAAAAATAACATCATACTCATCATACAAGAAGAAAAAAGACATGGAGATTGAAAATGAACTAGAGAGAAAACTCAAACAGCTGAACAACTCATATGCAAATAACCCATCAGAAGTTATTCACAACGAACTAAGACAAGTTAAATTTCAACTAGACAAAATACTTCACAAAAAAACCTCAATTTATAATAGAAACATTAAGACATGATAAATTTGAAAATGGGAAATACCTGGCAAACCAACTAAAACGTAACAAAGAAAAATCCATAATATCCGTAGTGAGGGATTCAGCAGGGAGGCCAATGTTCTCAGCCCAAGACATCAACAACACTTTTCAATCATTTTACAGTAAACTATACACCTGTGATCATGAACCAGACGTATCAGAAATTGATTCATTTTTAGACATTCTCAACCTTCCCAAAATAACAATTGATCAAGCAAATATCCTGGACAAACCATTTACACAAGATGAATACTTTAAGGAACTCAACCAAATGCTAAACAATAAAGCACCTGGTCCGGACAGCCTCCCTGCTGAATTCTTAAAAACATTTCTGGAACACTATTTCACTACTTTTCATGAAAATGTGCCAAGAAATCAAACATACCTCCAAAATTCCCCAACACATGAATACTGCTCTCCTCTCATTACTGCCAAAGCCAGGCAAAGACCCAACTCAATGCTCCAATTACCGGCCTCTATCACTAATCAACACAGACGTTAAAATAATAAGCAAAGCCCTGACCATCCGCATCGAAAAAGTAATCCTTCATATAATACATCCTGATCAAACCGGTTTCATGAAAGGACGACATTCCTCAGATAATATGCGCAGACTTTTTAATCTGATAACCATCTCTGGATCCAACAACCTCAAAACCATTATCACCTCCCTTGTGCTGAAAAAGATTTCGACAGAGTTAATCATACATTTCTTTTTTCAACACTACAAAAATTTGGTTTTGGAGAATCGTTTGTACACTGGATCAAAACACTATACTCTTCACCCATGGCCACTGTCATCACCAGTGGAATAATATCAAAACCATTCGCTCTACATAGAGGAACAAGACAGGGATGCCCACTCTCTCAATCACTATTTGCCATACTCATTGAACCTTTAGCAGTTGCAATACACCAGAATCACCGGCATCCGTGTTTCCAATTACTATCACAAGACTGGCTCATATGCAGATGACATTTTATTGTACCTCCAGTCCACATCCAATTCACTGCAAGAAGTCATAAAGCTCATTAATCAGTTCTCAAAAATATCAGATTACTCAATAAATTGGACCAAATCTACCATCCTGCCATTGAGTGGGGGGACTGGATGGCTGCATCCCCACAAGCACCCCTTCCCTTACCTGTTGGCAACATTAAATACTTAGGTATAAACATTTTTTCAAAGTAAATTTGTTCAAAGTAAATTTCACCCCACTGCTTAAAACCATTGAAGACGATCTCAACCGTTGGATGAACTTGCCACTTTCTCTCACTGGTAAAACAGCCGCAGTCAAAATGTCAATATTACCCAAAATCAATTACCTTTTTACAATGATCTCAATCCAACCTACTACCAACGAGTTTCAATCACTGGACTCTATAACACACAAATTGTATTGGAAAAATAAAAAAACCAAGAATCAAACTCGCAACATTACAAGAAAGTAAAACAGCAGGCGGTCTAGAGGCACCCAATTTTCATTTTTATTTTCTCGCCAACCAGTTACAGTATATTTATAAATGGATTAATCACACAACACAGCCTCACTCATGGACAGAACTAGAACAAGCACAATGGAAACCCATCGTAATATCCGACCTCACATTTCTCAACACAAGTTTAAAACTTCACAGCACATTCAACAATACAGTAATCTCGACAACTCTGACAGCTTGGTGGAAAATCAACAAGCTCTGCAAATCCACATTAACCCCCTGCAAATACAGCCCTATTTAGAATAAACCAAACTTCACACAGAAAAAGTCACCCCTAGATTTCGTCACCTGGAAAATAAAAGGAGTCACACACCTACATCACATCTTCCATAATGATAAACTAATCTCATTATGAAAATCTCATTCACACCTATGGCATCGGGACTGACCAGTATCTTCAGTATTTTCAATTAAAATCAGTTCTCAAAGCCAAAATCAATATAACTAATAATAACCTACAACCTCCAGTACTGACAGAAGAATTATTAGAGAACACAAAGAAACTACAATCCAAATTATATTGACTATTACTAAACCAAGACACAGCCATATCACTTCCCACACAAAAATGGGAAAATGACCTACTGGTCAGTCCCAATGCCGATTACTGGTCACAAATCTGCCGGAACACCTTCACAATGTCAAAAAATACAAATATACATCTAATACAGTATAAAATCATCCACAGAACTCACCCCACCACACATAAAATATATAAAATGGGACTCATAGACACAGACATTTGCTCATCATGTACACTAAACACTGTAGACAATTACTATCATGCCATGTGGCTCTCCCCCCCAGTACAAACTTTCTGGGAGGGGGTCATTGAAAAAATGTCAGATCTCTTGGGATCTTCCATTATCCCCCTCACTCTGTTTACTTGGAGACCTCACAGTAATTAACCCAGCACCCAATAATACCAGACCAATACTTATAGCCATAACCACTGCCAAAAAGACCATACTCAGGAACTGGAAAACAAGACACAAACTCAGCACATCACACTGGTTAAATATCCTTACAGAATACATATCTATGGAAAAGCTCTCAGCTGCTCTCCAAGACCAAACTCATTATTTTGAAGCAACCTGGACCCCTCTTCTTCTCAGAGCCTTACACTTGCTGCCTGTGAGCCCATGTCCCCAACCTGGTAAGTGATGTCTTTAAAGCATTAACGTTCTTGTTATTATCATTATTTTTATTATTATTATTATTTTATCTTATTTTCTTTCTTTTTCAATTGCTTATTAGTTTTCCTTTATTATTTCTTATTCTACATAAGGTTTTACCCCTAAACCTCATAAATTTTATTCATCCACACACTCAAGCAACAGTATTCTTTATCATACATTCTGAACACTTGTGACTGATACTCCCTTCTCCTGTCTCATTTGTGTTTTATTACTTGTTCTGTTTACCTTTTTTAGTTTTACTATTATTATTGATTTTTTTGTTGTTGTTTTTGTTTTGTTTTTGTCTCTTGTTACTGTCTTCCGTTGTTTTTTAAAAATTTCTTGTTATTTCTTGGTTGTATTGTTCGTATTGCACTTTACTCCTTTGTATGTCTTGTTAAATGTTTGCTAATAAAAAATAAAA
This sequence comes from Cephalopholis sonnerati, assembly GCA_019142605.1. Taxonomy (NCBI): domain Eukaryota; kingdom Metazoa; phylum Chordata; class Actinopteri; order Perciformes; family Serranidae; genus Cephalopholis; species Cephalopholis sonnerati. The sequence continues at coordinate 2,135,236 of JAGQAX010000003.1, forward strand.
AAAATTCTACATTAGTCAAATCCCACATTTCTTTTCATTAGTTTAAGATTCGTATGTGGAAGGATAACATCTCATCACAGTCTTCAAGTCACAAACAGACGCAAAAATGTACATTAAACTTGTATTCAACCAACATCCCCATACCTGTGGTGGTGATAAAAAAAGAAATACACAGAAACCCATGAGCTGCGTGTGTGAGACTGCTTGGCTCTCCTGGTAAAAGAGTAGAACAGGCGGCATTAATTGCGGGACAACAGAGAAGAACAGGCTAATTTAGCAGGCTAACATCGCATGCTAACGCTAAATCAAAACTAAAACTTAAACTAAAACTTACTAAACTTAAATTTACAGACTCAAGTCTCTGCAAGACTCACACAGGACAAGTCAGACATTTCATAGAGCAACAAACAACAGTCTGGCCGCACTCAAACTGCAGAAAAACAACTTTTAAAAACGTTTGTCACAGAGAACATCAGAAGCTCGACTTACCTCCAGTCATAGCAGAAACAGCTTTGACCGGAAGCACATTCGTGGGAAAATATGTCATGATGTCATCACGTCCACGCTCACACATACAGCTCAGAACACACACACAGGCAGGAGATTACAGCACAATATAACACATTTTAATAAAAGAAGGATGTTTTGGTGAAATTAATTTGTATATTTATATTAACCTGCTACATCAACCCCAAACTGCAAACATTAAGAACTGCTCTTTTGAGCTAGATGTAGTAGGGATAGCTATACATGTTAGAGCACCATGTGTAAATGATTGATTATTGGATATTTTATTCATGTATTTTACTCAATTTGAGTATTTCTATTTACAATTTTTCATATGTTTTCACAAAAGTAAAGTGCGACAAAATAATTTCATAAGCAAATTATAAATGGTACTTTTAATCTGACCAACATGCCAAAAATCCAAAGCTATTCAATTTATTTTCATCTATGACAAAGACAAGCATCAAATTCTCACATTTAAGAGGCATTAAACTAACAAATCTTCATCTTTTTTTTTGCTTAAAAAATTACTATAATGATTATTTGATGATCAAAATAGTAGCCAATTAGTTTTCTGTATTAATATTTCCATATGCCTTAAAAGCTTAGGTTCAAAGTTCACTCTTGACCTAAACAACACAACACAAGAATCTAACAGACACAGAGACTGTGATCAAATATTCTGATTTTATCTCTTAGACTGATTTCAATAGCCCCATTTCCACCAAGCAGTCTGGTACGGTTCAGTTCAGTTGGAAAGCATTTTTTCTGTTTCCATTGTGCAAAGTTGTGGATGGTACCAATGGAACTGTTCTTAACCATCCCAATTTTTGGTCACCCCTTTGCTGGGGTACCTAGCAAACAGATCTGGTACTAAAATGTGGAGCTAGAAGCACTGCAGTATGTTAATTAGTCAATAGAGGACAGTCACTCTTGCTGAGCACTAAGTTGTGGCTGGTCTTAAACTTATGTAAACACTGTTCATTCAGTGGCAAGTTTTACATACATTAGTTAAACTACAACTAAAAAATGAAATGTTTTACTGCCTCTTGAAGCAGCTGTAGTCTGAGAAAAAATAATTTAATTCACTGGGCCGACTGCCAGCAACTTTCAAGGTGGAACATTTACTTGTAATGTTACTCAGTGCATGAGTTGACGACATAAATCCATCAACACACCTTAAATTTCAATATGACAACTTAAACCATTCCATTAGTTTTGTTGTCTCGCTTGGATAACACACAATTTTAGTGATGAGTGGATCTTCAAGTGTTAAAAAATATATATATTTATTTTGACTGGATTATGTGAACTGCATTCTAATTCTTTTTTCTATTCTAATCCTCACTTGGAAAAAAAAGCAATGCGGAGTGTCATTCTTGTGGGCTCCAGCAACACAAAACCCCTGAGAAAGACTAAATGCACATACCCGCTAATTTTAAATATCCCATGGAGAGAGACTCTTACTGCAGCCTGTTCTATAATGTTCTGAAAATGTCAGCGTGCAACCCAATCTGGGGACGATAAACAAGGTGCACACTTCACTCTATGTCACCAATAATGAGGAACTACAGCAGGCAAGACGTGAGTGACAACAACCCCACCCACATTTAAGTGTACTGTTTGCAGTGGAAATACTAAATGGGCCAAGGGTTTAGGTACCATGTCTGAAGGGTTACTTTTGGTTTCAAAGATACTATACCGAAAGTGGTGGACAGTGGCTAATAATGACATGCAGACTGGAAAATGATGGACAGTGATAATTGTACCTCATCTCAGCTTGACAGTCTATGAGGACTTACCTTGTGGGAATAATACATCCCTGTCATTAGTTAGTTTGGTTAAGTCAATTCAACAACAGCGTTAGTAAAAATTCATTTTTTTTTTAAAGGCACTTTGGAATAGATTATTACACAAGACTGATTAATGTTGCTGTGTGAGGTGCAAATTAAGAAAATGTACCTGAGAGACTTTTAAAATCTATACCACATTATTTTGCATGTAGAGACTTCACATTTACATCATACAGGTGAAGAAATACTGCACGCAGAATGGACTGCTGCATGGGGACTGGCCACACATAAAAGCATTTCAGTGAAGAAAGGATGCTCCGCTACCAAGACCAGCTCTGGATCCTGGTTGATTTGTTGCAGATATGATAGGTGACTCATATCATATCAACATACAGTAACATGCACAAAGGCAATAATTAAGTGTATGAAAAAGAATAGTGTGTTTTTTTTGTTGAACACACACAGAGAGACAAACATTTAGGAGGCACCCCCATCCTCCACACACAGTGCAGCTGTGAGCCTGGCAGAAGTGTTCGCTCAGCTGGCAATGTGTGCATCTCAATGGTGTACCAGGGCTCTGTTGAAATTATAGATGTGCCAACAGATGTTTGGCAGTGATGTTATGGGTGTGTGATGCTTTCTGTATGTGTGTATGCATGTTCCAGCGTGCACTTGTCTGCACACTTGCATTTATTTGTGTGTACTTCACTAAATGTTGTGTTTGGTTGTTCTTTGTCATGTTTGCATTTATATAATTTGTGTTCATGGCCCCAAGGGTTTCAGTGTGTGTGCATCTTTGTGTGTTAAGCCCAAGAAGATGAATTAGCGGAATTAAGAATTTATGTGATTGGTTGAACATGAGCAGCCACCAGTTGTTCTCTTTGCACAATTGATACCATAGTGTAACAGAAAGCAAGTGAAGCCCGTCTGTGAATAAAATAAAAGTAGGAATAAAATACAGATAAAGCAGGAGGATATGATTAGAAAAGAAAAGAAGAGAGTAGAGACAGTGGAAAACAAGTGAGAGTGAGTTTGACAGAGGGGTGGGTCAAAGGCAAAAAGGATGAGGTTGATTTTGAAGGTTGAGTTGAAGGACTGTGCCATGTCAGGCATAGAGACAGTAAGGGAGGGAGGGAGGGGGAGAGAGAGAGAGAGAGAGAGAGAGAGAGAGAGAGAGAGAGAGAGAGCGATGCTTCCCACAGGCCAAATCTGATGGCAGTATTTACTACTATATACTGGTTTTTAACTTGTGATTATTAAAACCTCGCCACAGAAATCACCAGACCACCCACTGGCCTCTCGCCTTATAATCAAATCAGCGGCACACTTTCCACAGCACTGCTGTCACTCACTTCCAGCATTCACTGACAAAAATGACAGAGCAAAGCCCAGGAGAACAAAGGGGAAGAGAGAAGCCTAGGGAAAAAAAGGAAGACCTGATGGAAGATATGCAAGTAAAAAGAAAGGAAGGAGGGAGAGGTTTGAACAGAAAGAAAGAGAGTATGCAGGAAGGGGTGAGGATGGAAAAGGGAAGGAAGGATCAGAAATAACACAAGTGTGAAGGAAGACCAAAGGAGGAGAAGCAACATCTGCAAGTGAAGCTGGAAAAGTGAGTGCTGTGGGAGTTTAGATGAGGATTACAACACTTTGGAACAAGGAGGGATATTGAACAGCAGAGGGCTGCAAAGGAAGAAAATAAAGGAACTGTGAGAGGAGACGTGAGACGGAGCAAGCCTGACAAAGAACCAGTGAGAGTGGGCGATAGGAGGAGCCAAAAGAGATACACACTATTGCCATAATTAAAGCTGAGGATGAGGTCACTACCGGGGACACGGTGCAGCTTTTATAGCCCAGAGATTTGGCTGGCATCCCATCAACTTTAACTCTGCATTAAGCTGATTACCCCCACATTTAACCAAAAATCACCGCCCACATTCGCCTCTCGCCTAATATCACTTTTACTAAAGCATTTTTTCAGGGTGAGCTGGGGGTCTGGGGGCAAGAGAGATACTGAAAGGAAGAGAACGAAAGATGTAAGCTTAAAGTCCACTTCATTTGTGTTTTTAGCACATAGTGAAAGTCAGTGTTTTTTGTGTACTTAGTAATATCCTTTTTTCAAAACACAATTTGTTTATTTTTTCAGAGTGCTACAATGGGCCACTTGAATTATACATAGTGTGTGTGAGTGTACATTGTTTCCTGAGATGACTTGTTGAACCACTCTATCGAAGGGTTAGGTGCACTAGGTTTCAATACCAATAATTGCAGCTTTTGGTGAATGACTCATTGTTTTAATGCAGCTGTGGTTAACATCACAATCAAAAAAATGATTCTTTGCGTGTTTATTTAAAGCAGCAGATAAGTGCGGCTCAAAAATACACACAAACACACAATTCTCATTGTCTTTCTCATGCACAACCAGTGGCCTAGGAGAGGACTTCTGATCCCAATCATCGTTATTAATGAAAGTGATTAGGAAATTGAAGTAAGAACTGTGTGTGAACTGCAATTTAAGATAATATAAGATATACTTTACAGCAGCACAAGACAAAACAGACATTCAATAGAATAAAGACAAGAGAGAAAAAAATAAAACAAAAAAAAAATAAAATAAAATAAATTATAAAAAGATAAAATAAAATATAATTGCCACATAAGATGAATAAAGTGACTAAATATGGCAGACAAAGTGTTGAATAAAATAAAGTGACAAGTTGCAGATAAAGTGTCATATTGACCAGATGCAAAAATAGTCAGATCAGAGCGGGATGTAGTTAAGCCAAACTGCTGTTGTACAGTCTGATGGTGGTGGGCACAAAGGAGCGTCTGAATCGTTCAGTCTTGCACCTGGGTGGGATGATCCTCTGGCTGAATGAGCTGCCCATCAGCCACTGCTCGTTGTGCAGGGGGTGAGAAGGATTGTCCAGGACTGCACAGATGTTGTCCTTCACCCTCCTCTCAGCCACTGTCTCCAGACTGTCCAGGTCCAGTCCCACCGCAGAGTGGGCTTTCCTCACAAGCTTGTTGAGCCTGTTGCCCTCATCAGTCTTAACACCACCCCACCAGCACACTACAGCAAAGAAGAATGCACTGGCCACCATAGACTGGTAGAAGGTCATGAGGAGCCCACTGCAGACACCAAACGATCTGAGTCTCCTAAGGAAGAATATCCTGCTCTGTCCTTTCCTATAGAGGGCATCTGTGTTATGAGTCCAATCCAGTTTATTGTTGATGTGGACCCAAAGGTACTTGTACAAGTCCACCATCTCCACCTCCTCGTCCTGGATGATGAGTGGGGCAGGTTGCCTCCTGTTCCTCCGGTAGTCCACCACCACCTCCTTAGTCTTGCTGATGTTAAGCTTTAGGTGGTTTCCAAAATCTAGGCAGTGATGTCAGGGTGAAGTTGTGTATACAGCAGCTTGTCTCTCAGGAGGCTGGGTTGAATGTTGTTGGAGGCACTGGAGGAGTCAAAGATCAGACTCTCACAGTGCTTCCAGCACTAAACAACATGTGAAATCCATAGTTCAGACATTAAAGGATGTGCCCACAATCTAACATGCACACAAACTTACAACTTCTCTGCAAGGTATTGAAGTCTTTTATTATGTGCTGTTCAGTAGCAAGGATCACGCCACAACAATATGAAGTTAAAGATTTTAATGAATGTTCTGAGGGATGAGATGATGGTGGATGAATGTAGAGGGGCAAAGACTGATGTAGGATGCTGTCAGTCAGGTTGGTCTGGAGGGTACACTGGATGCTGGGCAGAGGGATACTCAGTGTGGGGGTTCCGTCTCAGCGTTTTCCGCCCAAGCTGATTGTGAACCCCCGGACTGTACCTAAAATGAGACATAGGAAAGATATGCTATAGATGGAATTAGAAGGGATGAGAGGAGTAGTGGAGATGATGAAGAAAAGGGGAAAGGGTGGGCGGGTTGAGAGATCTGAGACAAACTAGGATGGATGGGTTGACCAGATATAAGTAAGCTTGTCAGGCGATTAGAGGTGTGGTTGAGACGTGCCCTGTTCCCGAACCCAAGTTAACAGATTAACTATATTTCACTAGCAAGGATCACGCCACAACAATATGAAGTTAAAGATTTTAATCAATGTTCTGAGGGATGAGATGTTGATGGTGGTTGAATGTAGAGGGGAGGGGCAAAGACTGATGTAGGGTATCGTCAGCCAGGCTGGTCCAGAGGGTACGCTGGATGCTGGGCAGAGGGAGACTCAGTGTGGGGGTTCCATCTCAGCGTTTTCCGCCCGACCAGTGACCAAGGACCTGGAAGGTTTGATCAGAGATGCCATTCTGGCTGCAGTGGAGCCTGCGCCAATGCGGAAGGAATGGCTTGAATATTATTTGGAAGAAATGCCTGAAATGCAGAGGACCCTGTGTAGATGTTTATGGAACCAGAATTGGGTGTCCATTTTTCCTGTTTCGGTGAGAAATAGTGGATGTTCAGGTAATGCGCTGGAAGTATACCTGGAGTGAATGTATTTTGTCAGCGGCTGGTATGGGCTGAGATAGGAGTCGAGGCGGAAGAGGTAGATGGGAAGGAGAGGCCCAGTTGATCAGTTTTGCTACTACGGAGTGTGAATATGAGAGAGTCAGAGGTATCGATGGTTATGTCGGACATACTGGGATGACAAGAAGGGTTGTAAATGGAAGAGGTTGGGGCGAATTCGGAGCATCTCAGGAACCCGAAGAAAGCCAGCAAGAACATGGATTTGAGGGTTAAGTCAACCGTCTGGAACGTGTAGCCTGAACGTAGAGCATGGATGCAGAGGCTGAGGAGGTCAGAAGTGAGTGGTAGACGTTTGATTGAAGGCACGGGTTCCTGTTTGCGCAAGCCTTTGACTAGCATGCTAGCTTGTGAATGAGAGGTGGCTGGACAAGGGGAACCAGTGACTAGTTTATGAAACAGTTAATTCCTGCCAGGTAGGTCTGGATAGTGGATGTCCGGATGTTTAAGATGGAATGAGTGTGGGTGATGAAGTTGCAGATGGATGTGATGTCAAGAGAGGGAAATGACATCTGGTAGGCACCGTGATATGATTTAAAATGGTTTCAGCCAGTTAGATAGGCGCAGAGGGTGCTTGGAGCCAGGCTGTTAAGTATGAGGTTTCTTAGCTGTGGAGCTAATTGAATATTGTGGCTGAAAATGGTGGGATCGATGTGGGAGGAAGATCCGAGTCTGGAGCCAAGTGTCTGAATTTCTGGAATGAGAAGCGAGACAATGAATTAGCGATACTGTTGTGGTGACCAGGAACGTGAGCTGCCTGGAGAATGAACTGTTGTTGAGCTGAGATTAGTGTAAGTCTGCGCATGAACTGTATGATGATGGGAGAGCGAGATTGCAATTTGTTAATGATCTCTACGACTGCTGTGTTATCGGAGTGGATGAGTATGGGTGTTTTTTGACCACTCGTGCGCCCAAAGAATGGCGCTATGATGACATGGTATAGCTCGTGGAGCGCGGATGAAGGAGAACGCGACTCTGAGTCGAGAGAGCTAAACTCTGGGGGCCGAGCTGAAGCGAACCACCTCCCTCCATAGTAGCCACCAAAACCTATATAGGGAGCCGCATCTGTGTAAAGTTGGATGTCCTCAGGCTGAGTGAGGTAGTCTTCGTAGAAAAATGACATACCATTCCAGGAGGACAGGAAATGCTGCCACAAATGCATTTCCATTTTGCAGGCGTCATCTAGGTTGACTCTGTCGTGGAGTGAGGGGACAGTTGCTGCCTTAGTCAGGAGGTTGGAGAGGAAGGATTTTGCCTGAGGGATTATGCAAATGGCATAATGGAGATGGCCAAGGAGGGCTAGCAGCTGGCGTTTGGTGCATCTTTTCTGCCAGGAGATAATTAGACAGGGGCAGAGTGATGCACTGTATTTTCTCGGCTGGCAGAGAAGTATGGAAGGAGATTGAATCAAGGGTGATGCCCAAGAACTCGATGGATGTGCCAGGCCCTGAGGTTTTCTTATCAGAAAGAGGAACACCGAGTTCCGAAAAGGCTTTGATGAGAGTAGTGAGCCTGTGGCGAGGGGGTGAGGATGGTGGAGTGACGATGAGAAAACCGTCGAGGAGATGCAGTACATGAGGGAGTTTATGGTTGTTGCCTTAGATCCAGCAAAGGGCTTCTGAAAGCAAGTCAAAGATCTTAGGACTGCTTCTGTATCCAAAGGTGAGGCGTACTGAGAAGTAATAACTTCCTTTCCAGCAAACGCCGAAAAAACGCCAGTAGTCTGGGTGAATGGGCAAAACTTTAAATGCACTAGTGATGTCGGCTTTGGGAAGCCAGGCTCCACATCCTGCTTGACGGATGGGGGTGATGGCATGATCGATATTTGCATATTGCATGGAGAAATCTGGGCATGGTATGGCGCTGTTGATGTTCAGAATGTGTGAGCCGTGTGGTGAAGATAGCCTCTTTTTGCCTGAGTATTTCCGAGTTGCAACACCTATGGGACTTGTGCGGAATGTTGGAAATGGGGGACTGTCAAATGGTCCTATCATGAAATCCTCTTTGACTTCCTTAAGCAGCAGGGTGTTGACCGTGTGAGGTTTGGTGAGAGCGGACTGGAGGTTATGACAGATGTGTGAAGTGTCGGGAAGTACTTCCATGCCAGGATGGAAACCGTGTGTGAAACCATTGATGAGAAAATCAACGAATAGTCTATTGGGGTGATGTTGTAGAGTGGTGGCAAGAATGTTTACCTTAATGGGTGTGCTGAGGTGCTGTGCTAGTCATGCTGCATGTGTGGAAGGATTGTGAGGACAGGTGCTCCAGGCGTGCGCAGCTCCGCAGAAGGAGCAGACGTGCAGTAAGCGGCAGTTGGAGTGGGAGGAGCCCAGGTGGTTGAAATTATTGCAGACCATCCTTCCTGCCTGGTAGAGGACTGGGCACCCCCGTTTATCTACCCCCTTAGGCATTGGACATTGACTGAGGGACGTGAGTCTGCAGGCTTAGAGAATGATGGAAGGTGGGGGTGCGGCTGCTGATAAGCGGTTGAAAACTGAGGTGTCACGTGAAGAAGAAGGACGTGATCGAGATGGTGGGGTGCTGACTGTGCACGTGATGGCAGGGTAAGAAGGGGCTCCGCACCACTCGCAGGAGAGGGATGTGCAGGTAGCGAAGATGCAACAATATAGTTCAGAGTCGAGAGTGCCCCAGTATGTTCCTTGGTTGAATTGTTGTATGTGGCCAGCTGCCTGATTAGCAAAATGAACGTGGTAAGTGTAAAACCCTGTCCCTCCAAACCGTTGTGCCGTGTCGAGCACTATTGACATGTAGTCTTCTAGCTCAGGTCTCCATGCAGGGAAGGCTGAGCAGATGACATCTCTGTAGAGTGAAAAGGCAAGGGCGAATTCGGTGGGAGTCAAGTCTTTGGACCAAGAAGCTAAAGGATGGCGGAGCTGCACTGAACCGGAATGAGTGTGAATTTCTCTGGGCTGACTGGTGTTGATGATGGATGGCTTAAGAAGCGTAAGGTGGGGGAGATGGGAGAAGGGTGATAGAGATAGAGATAGAGTGCTGAAGCTGGTTGGCTGGGTGGTGCTGCTGTGGCAAGAGTGTAGTTAGTTGCACAATCGGAAAAAAACATTTGGGTGTTGGGGAAGGGAGGGGGTAGGGAGGGGGAGGGGATGGGGGGAAAGGATAGACCAGTTGGAAAAGAGGGACGAGGCTGTGCAGCTTGTGGGGGAGCCCTCTGGTTTGTTGGACTGGGCTCCTGACCTGCTGTGCTGCTGGTGAAAGAAAATGAAGGAGCAGAAGCCATGTTGCTGTGGGAGGCTGAAGGAAGGGTAGAGGAAGGGATGATGGGATGAAAGGATACATGTGCACAGGGATTTTGTGAAGGCTGCGAAGACAGGGATGAAAAGAAAGCTGATATTAGCTGAGAGAAGTTGGAGACAGAGGGAGCAGGCACAGGGGGACATACGACCTCTCCCCTGCTAGGGGCAGCTGACGCTGCAGGCTGTGGCTGTGGTGGGGTGACCTCAGTGACATCACGGCTGACGACACTGGCAGTGATTGGCCTGGGCGTCGAGGCCGGAAGCGAGGGAAGTGTGGTTGAAGCAGCGGCGATGGAGGCTGAATACAGCTGAAACAGCTTGGCTTTATTGTCGGTACGGTGGAAGGGGATGTCTTTCTCTCTCAGGAACCTTTGCAGATGGGTGACAGTCCAGTTTCTTATGTTGGGCAGTGATTGTGGACGTGGAGACTGCCGGGTTGGAGGTGAAGGCGAATTGGAGGGTGCCGTGTTTGTGGACTGCAGGCTCTTCGCCGACGTGACGGAGGCTGCCGATGGGTAGGAGGTGAAGAGGGATGAAGCCGGCCTCCGCGACCCCGCCTGTGGTGACCGGTGTTGTGGACCCTCGCGGAAGGTGGAGATGAGGCCCGGGTTCTGCTGGGTGTAGGAGAGATCTCGTTGATGGAGCGCGAGTGGCGAGACTGTGGTACGCTGACCACTGAGCGCACCCGGCTCTGGCGGGACGCTTGGCTGCGGTCCGGTTGCTGCTCCGTAGGAGGATAACTAGTGTCATACAGGTCATCGTAAAGATTGCTGTCAGAATCAGGTGGACTGATGTGCAATTCGGCGTCCATGGAGGGTAAGTAAATGCTAATCGCTATGTTGACTTTAGTCAAGAATGCTGTTAGCTGTGTGTGAAGTCTGTCTGAGGATCTGGCGAGAGATCTAGGACAAACTAGGTTGGATGGGTTGTCCAGGTATAAGTAAGCTTGTCAGGTGATTAGAGGTGTGGTTGAGGCATGACCCTGCTCCCGAGCCTAAGTTAACAGATTAACTTCATTTGTGTGGAAAGCTACTTGTGTGCAACAGAAAATTAGATAGTGGTTGCAAGTGGACTGTTTTTTTTTTTTATTGAAACAACATGAGTTTGTTTGGCTGCAGTTTAAACAGATACATCAGATGCTTTTCAATTGCATATGTGACAAAGTAGCTTTTTGTAGAGTGTTTGCTTTGGTATTAACGGCCACCTGATGTTACCAGTAGGGCCATCACTGAGGGCTGTCAGTCATCGACAGTGTTGGGGAAAGACATTATAAAGTAACATATTACTGTAGTCACGTTACATTTGTCTGTAATGAAGTAATGTATTCCACCAAACCAAACTTGGTGCACATACTGTGGGGGCAAAGATAGTAACATAATAGATAGTAGATAGTAAGTGTCATAATGATTGGTAAATGTGGGTGTGGCCCACAACAATTTCCCCTTGGGGATCAATAAAGTATTTCTGAGTCTGATTCTATTTAGCATTATATGCTATACCATTGCTCAATTTACTTAGAAGTGGAATGAGATAGGAAAACAAAACTTGACACCATAACTGGAAATTATGTCCCAATGCTTCACGTAAAATTTGATCCCAATCAGCCTGATTGTGATGCTGTCATTTATAGGCCAGTGTCAGTCTTCCCTCTGACACTGGCCTTAACGTCAGTGTCAGTCTCAGGACGTTAACCTTATCCAACTCATATTTGGTCAGAAAGGCCTTAAGATGTTGGTAATGCTATATTGTGAAAAACATGATGTTTCGTCAAACGCTGTCACCGTGGCAACGCCTTATTCGCCATAAACCACGAGCTTGTATTTGAGGGGTAAGGGATGCTTGTAAAGTCATGAAACTTGGCACACATATAACAGGATCTGATTGGTGTTGTATGATGTGATTTTTGATCTTCGATGTACCAACATGGCTCATCAGGGCCCCTATAAATATTCTACGAAGCAGTCCCAGAAGGTGGTTTGACGTACATCTATGAAACTTGGTAGGAACAAACCCAGCAGGAAGTCCGCCATTTTGAATTTGCTTGTAACTGGTTCACAACTTCACCATACATGTTCCAATCTTCCTCAAATATCACAGGATTGATGACAGTCCTGCCCTAAACACATCTATACGCCAATACTTGGTTATTAGTACGGCGCCACCTACTGGCAAAATGACATGTCTTTGTATGATTTGAGGGATATGACGTGTAATTCCTGCGTGAGGGGTCTGCCTTTGACAGGAACGAACGGCGGCGTCAGCCGGCGTCCTGCCAGCACCCTCGAGTTGCGTGAAGGTGCGAGAGCCCGTTCAACACTGCTTGCAGCTTTAATTTTTAACTGAATTTTCTCACTGTGTATCTAGCTGTCAATCAGACTTCATATGGTTGCATGATAGGCACACACAGCTCCTCCTCTCGGCAGCTCTCTTCAGCTCCTGTTCATTTACCCCTCTCGCTTTGTTCCTGCATGTGATAGCAACTCCCTCAATCTAGAACATGGCATGACACCTAGAAACAAAGATGGCGGCGCGTGTAGACGCAGCGACCCGGTGCTCTTCTTCAGTTGGCAGCAACACACTGAGAAGGACTTACACTCGAACTGAACTTTTAAGCCTGAAACAACACTGGACCGGCTGGACCCCCCCAGAAGGGTTCGACTCGTTCCCAGAGAGGATACGCCGGCGAGAGCGGAAAGAAAGGAGGCGACGGCGGCGCTGCGAAAGACCCCGGAAACGAGGCAAACGAGCCAGCATCAGAGCTAGGCTAACAGCGGCTCCGCACAAACCAGCGGTTCCAAGCATCTTTCTCGCCAATGTCTGCTCCCTGGTTAACAAGATGGACGAGATGAAAGTACGAGACGTTAACAACCGGATAGACAGCTGTATCATGGTGATAACAGAGACATGGCTGCATGAAAAATCCCGGACCTGGCTGTGGAGCTAGCAGGATGTACAATCTTCCAGGCGGATCGCACATCGGACTCCGGTAAGAGGAGAGGAGGAGGTGTGCGCGTCTATATTAACAACAGTTGGTGCATGGACACTGCCGTTATTGAGAAACACTGCTGTCCAGACCTGGAGTTTCTAATGTTGAAGTGCAGACCTTTTTTTTTGCCCAGGGAAATAACCCAAGTGTTTGTAACTGCCGTGTATATCCACCCGTGAGCTAATGCTAACGTAGCTATGATCAGGCTGCATGACAGCATCACCAGGCCACCCAGAGGGCTTCTTCATCGTGGCTGGAGACTTTAATCACACCAAATTAAAGACTGCGCTCCCCAGATTTTACAAGAATGTTGACATTCAAACAAGGAAGGGCAGAACACTAGACCAGGTCTACACCAACATCTCTGGAGCCTACAGAGCCCGCCACTCCCCCCACCTCGGACACTCAGACCATCTTTCCCTGTTCCTGACACCAGCTTACAAGCCCCTCATCTGCAGGTCTAAGCCACAGTACAAGTCAGGGCAGTGCGGGACTGAGAAGGCCACACTATCCTTGCAGGACTGTTTTGAGGACACCATATGGGAACTCTTTGAAGACCCAGACATTGAACTCCACACCTCCTCTGTACTATCATACATCAGTTTCTGCATGGATAATGTAACATCAAGAAAACACGTGAAAACATTTCCCAACCAAAAACCCTGGTTTAACGCCAATATCAGAGCACTACTCCAGGCCAGGGATTCAGCACTGAGGTCAAGGGACAGGGAAGCCTACAGGAAGGCTAGAGCAGACCTGAACAGAGGCATCAAGGCTGCTAAAACAAAGTACAGAGAGCAGATAGAGGCCAACTTCAGGGAGAACAACCCCCGCTCCATGTGGAAAGGCATACAAAATATAACTGACTACAAACAATGCCACAACACCCACCCCCCTCCACCGACACTTCTCTCCCAGACCAGTTAACAGCTTTTTCTCTGGCTTTGAAGAGGACAACAGACAGGCAGAGGACACACAGCTGACATCATCAGAGCACGACCAGGAACAAACTCCAACAACATCAGGTACTGCGAGTCCTGCGTGGCATCGACACCAGGAAAGCACCAGGACCGGATGGAGTACCAGGGAAGGTGCTGAAATCGTGTGCTCACCAGCTTGCTGCAGTATTCACTAACATCTTCAACCCTTCACTGCAGCAAGCCACAGTCCCCACCTGCCTGAAAACTGCCACCATAATCCCTGTGCCCAAATCCTCTGCCATCACAGGGTTGAATGATTACCGGCCTGTGGCCCTGACACCGGTGATCATGAAATGTATGGAGAGACTGGTGTTACAGCATGTCAAGGCCCACATCCCACCTGGCTTTGATCAACATCAGTTCGCTTACAGGTCCAACAGGTCCAACAGATCCACAGACGACGCCATCCCCATCGCCCTCCACACCACTCTCAGCCACATTGAAAGCCCCAACACATATATCAGGATGCTGTTTGTTGACTTCAGCTCGGCATTTAAGCTCATCAGCCCCAGCAGACTCATCAACAAACTGCAGACACTACAACTTGGAACCTCCCTCTGTCTGTGGATCAAGGACTTCCTGACAAACAGACCCCAGCATGTCAGAATGGGCACCTCCACATCCTCCACCATCTTCCTCAATACTGGTGTTCCTCAGGGCTGTGTGCTGAGTCCAGTCTTGTACACACTGTACACTTATGACTGTGTCGCTACTCATCCAACACCCTCATCAAATTTGCGGATGATACAACCATTGTGGGGCTCATCAACAACGGTTATGAGACACCATACAGAGAGGAGGTCCAAGCACTGGCAGCCTGGTGCAGTGACAACCACCTCAACGTCAACACCAAGAAGACAAAAGAAGTCATTACTGACTTCCAGAAGTCAAGGACCACACTGCACTCAGGCCTGAGCATCAATGGGGAGGAAGTGGAACGGGTCACCAGCTTGAAGTTTCTTGGCCTGCACATCTTGGAGGACCTGGGCTGGACTGTGAACACCACCCACGTCATCAAAAAGGCCCAGCAGCGTCTCTTCTTTCTGAGAACACTGAGGAGGAACAAACTCCCTCCACCTCTGCTGAAAAACTTCTACCACTGCACAATAGAGAGTGTCCTCACCTATGGCTGTACGGTGTGGTACGCCAGCTGCACTGCATCTGAAAAGAAACAACTGCAGCGGGTCATCAAGACGGCTGAGTGGATCATCGGCCCCCCACTTCCACGCCTAGAGGAAATCTATTCCAGCCGTCTCCTCCGACGGGCCACAAAGATTCAGAATGACCCCACCCACCCAGGACACTCTTTATTCACCAGCCTTCCCTCTGGCAGACTCAGAGTCATGAGAGCCTGCACAAACAGACTGAAACACAGCTTCTTCCCTATGGCTGTGAAGAGACTACTGCAAGAACCATGACCCCCCCCCCCAGTATATTTTAGGACAAGGACATTGTAGCTTCTACAGAAGAGCACCGAACGAAATTTCACTGTATTTATTGCAGTGACAATAAAGCTTCTTCTTCTTCTAGAAGCAGTTGTTTCAAACATAACAGCTTGATGCTGATCACTTGCTTGATTGTACAAAACATTGTCACACACTCTGGCTCCCTATGCATTTCTTTTATTTTGATGACATTTTGGCCTTTTGGCCCTCTTCAAGATCAACAAGCATCCCACTTGCTAACACAACAACAACAACAGTGAATTTCTTTTAAGTAAACTTTAACGGTATGAGCGCCTGTGATAAATGGCAACTGCTTTAGAATAGAGCTGAAGGTGGCTCACGGTCAGCATGAGCGCACAATGTATGGCACCAGGAGGGAGCACTTCTGTGTGAAGTTTGCATGTTCTCCCCGTGTCAGTGTGGGTTTTTCTCCGGGTACTCCGGCTTCCTCCCACAGTCCAAAGACATGCAGATTAATTGGTGACCCTAAATTGTCCGTAGGTGTGAATGTGAGTGTGAATGGTTTCTGCGTCTATGTGTTAGCCTTGCGATAGTCTAGCGATAGTCAGGGTGTACCCTGCCTCTCGCCCAATGTTAGCTGGTAAAGGCTTCAGCCCCCTCGCGACCCTCAAGAGGATAAGCAGTTACGAAAGTGAATGGATGGATAGTGTCTAACTTGATGTTTCTAGCACTGGTTTATTGGGCTGTCCTTTGACTACGAAGTCAGCTCATGCTTGGTGACTTCATGAGTACCTCAGATTGGTAAGTAAATGAAATTATGGTGAAATATACGATGAAGTTTAGGTTTGTCTTTTTTCTCTATGCGATCACTTCAGTGCAGGCTGTGCAGTGTGGGACAATCACTGTTAGCTACCTGTGTCCAAAATGAAAGTCAGATGGCCTGCACTTTTTACTTAAGATGAGTTAAGTGTGTTACATTTTTGTGTGCTATGAATTTTACTAACATGTTGAATGTGCAATGTGTTGTGGCAACTGGTATGACGGTAATGATGTTCTTACATATATTTCATATACTGCATGTTCAATCAAAAATTTCAAATGGTTACACATATATAGGCTCATGTAACACCATGTATTACATCTGGGTAACTTGCTGAAATGTGAAAATTTATGTCACTTTCAACTTGGACTACAGTGATGAAATGCCACTGCACTAAAATTGTGTCATGTCACTTCTTCACATGGATCATCAATGAGTTCACCAGGCTGATGTCAATGGACCTCACTTCACTCTCTGAGCATTAAGACAGCCATCTGCAGAAACCCCTTCAGCTGTTGAGGTCAAAACTATGAGGGGGTTGAAGAAATGATGTTCTGACTGGAGAGCCTACACAAGGATGTACATTTTTTTTTTGCTTTAAGCAGTAGGAGCTGCCTATCCTTTAGTGTAATGTTCTCAAAATAACTTTTGAACACATTCTGTTACTATTTACTGAGACTTAAGATTGTATGTTTTGATTCAATTTTTTTCAAATCACCAGGATGTCATGTGGAGAGAAGGAGTTTTCTTCTGATTACAACTATATTTGTGTATTGTGTTTTGGCAGCATCGAACCAAAGGAAGAAGCAGTGTTACTGGGCCTACCATGGTACATGAGGGAGAATCTTTCCATGTTCAGGAAGATGTGTGATTTAAGCAGTGAAATGTCATTCAACATGATCCAGAGAACACTACTTCACAGTAAGCAGGGTTACACTTGTCTTTTCATGCATCCTCTGTGTGTGTGCACTATATAGATAACCATTTCTAAAGCACAGGCCCCGTTGTTGTTTTTTGTGTGTTCTTGCATGAAGCCAGTGGATCCTGAAGAGGACACCATTAAGGAAATGATGATTGGAGTCCTTTGAATTGCTGAAGATGGCTTCCTCCCATTTCTTGAAATGTTACTTGTAAAATGTATTTTAATGTCACCGCAACTACATGTACAGGATGTATGAAAATGCATATGCAGTAGTATGTTTGTAGTGTAGCTAAGTGTACTTAAACTTAAGTTACACACTTTAAGTTATGATTTAGTACTACTTTTGTACAATTTAGTACAAGTATATTAACTACAAAAAAATAGTTGTTTTATTTTAACACACTGTAAGTATACCAATAATTAGTCTGTCTGCTCATAAGCACACTAACATATCAGGATACTTCATAGTACTTTTTTTCATGAGGGAAAGTTTTATTTTGATGCAGTTCTAGCCTACTGCCACTGCCGTCTTAAGGCCCTGAAACACCAAAGCGATTATCAGTGATCCGCCGTCATCAGTGTGATGTGTCCCACACTGTTGCCCCTCATTGGCCCCGTCAGTTTGTTTTTTTTTTGTTTTTTTTTGGCCAATTAAACATGATGAATTGGTGTCAGTACAGTGGTGCCCATTGGTGAATGAAATCACTCTGATTGACGGTTCAGCTCAGTGCACGTGAAGAGAAACAGAAGGGAGGACGGTAAACAAAGAGCTAAAGTCCAGAGGGAGGGAGACCAAAAGAAATTTTTGCCATAAGATTTATTTTTCTTTATCCTAAACCTAACCACACAACTTTTATTGCCTAAACCTAACCTCTGTAACTTTACAGTAACTATGTAACTTAATGTTAAGGATGTAAGGTTTGTGGGGCTCTAATTCCTAAGATATAAAACAAACTGTTGTATGAGTATATATTGGCTGACATGTGAGCATATGTAAGATTTAATGTTATATTGTTTACTAGCAAATGTGTGCCAATGCATCTCATGGAATGTTACTAAGTAGCACAAAAGTAATGCATTGAGCAATGTAACAGAATACTCTCTATAAGGAGCAATTAAATAAAGTAAACCATTACTTAAAAAAAAAATCATGAGAAATCTGTAATGCATTTCTTAGTATTATAATTGGCCTACCATGTCACCTGTCTTTACATGAATGTGTGCGCAAGTGTGTGCATGATTGTACAGTTGTGTTTGTGACTGAGGCCCTGAGTAGTGGCTGTCAGGCTTCCTTCCAAGGCTCCACATACATGGTGTTCCCACTTAGCTAAACCTGCAGAACCATCCCCAGTTAGATGCGAGCCCTCAGTCTCCCTCACCCTGTCTCTCTTTTATCCTCTCTTTCTTTGCAGCCACAGGATTAACATAGCAGGGTGGAAGCACTTCAGCTAAATCTCCCCTCCCCTGCAGCGCTCGTGCTGCTTGGACTGCTCTGGATCGAAGCTCACCACACAGAGAAGAGTCTTAGCACAAAGTGATGTGTAAGACACACATCTGGAGTGCTGGGTCATGAGCCTCTTTTTTAACATAGTGAATATCCAACTGTCTCACAGCGGAAGTATAGGTTTTATTTTTTGTGCATTTATGTTTGTGTTGTATTTACTGTGCATGATTTTACTTAAGTGTTGTGTTTTTATCTGCATGTTTTATTTTGTTTTATGGGTTTTACCGCTTGGTTTTATTGTCTTTTATTGTTTGGTTTTAGGTTGAAATGGTTTGAGTTTTTATTGTATTATTTTACTTCCTGCCGGGGCATTTGTCATTATGTTTATAACCTGCACCTGTGAAGCACTTTTACCTCCTGATAGACTGACCAATGGTGCTAGAGAACGGGGTGGCCAGCAACCAATTGGCGATCAGGAGAAGGGACTAAAGACTCCACATGGAAATATTGGAGAGTAGAGGGCCGCTAGAGAGGACAACTCCTGCACCAACTACTGGCCAGACGCCAGCGGAGTGTAGGGAGCTGACAGCAGAGTGAAGAAAGCCCAGGGTGTTACGACGCGACAGTATGGCAGCGGCAGAGTGAGGAACTCTGCCTAACCGCGTAAGTATCCACTGACTTTAGTAGCACTCTGGCACATGAGAGGGAGATTCATCCGAGTTGTGCTGTTGTTGTGCACCCCCACTGCTGCTGTGTTGTATATTCCCAGGTGTTCTGGCCGGTGAGTCCATTCTCCTACGGAGAGAACCAGAAGAGACAGAAGAGCTGTCCGGCCACGGATATGCTCGCCTCCGCCTGGAGTGAAAGAACAGCCAGTATTCTGACCCTTTTATGCCCCCGTTTTCAGTATTGGACTCTTGGCCTGTGCATGTTTTTAGCTGAGCTCTGACTCATTTTAGACACGTTGTGATGTGTTTTTTGCGTGGCTCATTTTAGTGATTGTTTTAAGGCCTTTTTTTAGACTTCTATACTTATTAAGAGTCATTAACATGTTCCTGTGCTGTTGAAACAGATTGCAATAAATCACAACATTGTTTTTATCTGAAAAGCTGGTGGCATCTCTTTGGTTTTAATACAGTGCTCACCACTTGATTTTAAAGGACCTGTACGAATTTTAACAGTAACCCCAAATTACAAGCTCCAGCCACCTACATTACACAACACTGGCAGATCTCTTTGCAGCATTTCTGACATGTTCACAACTTTCCTGTGAAACTCTTCCCCTCAACACTGTTGAAAATACAGCCAATACCACCATGTGGTCATTTTGTGTCTTAATTTTTTGTGTTTGCTTTTTCAGTTCTTTCAGATATCAGTTTGATAGTTATTATTGTGTATTTTGTTGCACTTTGTGTTTTCTGTTATATTCTATTCCTCTATTTTTTTTTTTTTTTGATTGAGGATGCTGGTTAATTGGATATTGCACAACTGCTTTCGCCTTCCATTTTTTCTTAATGCAAAATTAATGTCTTGTAGATAGCTTTTTTCTCACTCATACAACCATTGGGAATAAAGGTTTATTTATATATTTTATGCTATTTTAATGAGAGGTTTGCAGCAAGTAGTGATTGCCATCAGTGATGATATAAATGCTGCGTCCATGCAATTTTTGCATGCAGTGTACCGGCCATATCTAAAAACACTCCTCGTCTACGTCTTCTTTCCCTGTCTCTTCCTGATCCTTTGATATCTGCCTTGACTTCAAAGGGGTGGGCTGCAGCATTACCTGATGCTAATAGTCCACATGAAAGAGAATCTGTATGAGGTGTGAACGCTGGGGACTGACGGAGCCCCTAGGGCAGACCCCCCTCTCTTCTCCATCAAGCCAGAGAAGTCTATTCCCCAGCTTCTAGTTAGTGGTGACTTCTAAAAGACCTTCAGAGATATGGGGAGAGATAGCGTGCATACAGTGGCCGGCTGCAGACCTTTTAGACAGGAGCCACAGGACAGTGAATGCCAGTTCAAAAGGATTTATGCTGTCCAAGCCCTGATATATTACCGGAATGTGGTTTTGGTTGAGTGAGCTGACAAAAATGAAGAAAAAAAGTTTTAGTGTTGGAGCCCCATCCAGTCAACGACAGTCAAATCACTCCTCTGCGACAATAGGAATATTATAATTCAGTACTACTGTTTGAGGTGGTCCAGTAGTCAGCAAAGCTATTCATATACAGTACAGGCCAAAAGTTTGGACACACCTTCTCATTCAATGCGTTTTCTTTATTTTCATGACTATTTACATTGTAGATTCTCACTGAAGGCATCAAAACTATGAATGAACACATGTGGAGTTATGTACTTAACAAAAAAAGGTGAAATAACTGAAAACACGTTTTATATTCTAGTTTCTTCAAAATAGCCACCCTTTGCTCTGATTACTGCTCTGCACACTCTTGGCATTCTCTCGATGAGCTTCAAGAGGTAGTCACCTGAAATGGTTTTCACTTCACAGGTGTGCCTTATCAGGGTTAATTAGTGGAATTTCTTGCTTTATCAATGGGGTTGGGACCATCAGTTGTGTTGTGCAGAAGTCAGGTTAATACACAGCCGACAGCCCTATTGGACAACTGTTAAAATTCATATTATGGCAAGAACCAATCAGCTAACTAAAGAAAAACGAGTGCCCATCATTACTTCAAGAAATGAAGGTCAGTCAGTCCGGAAAATTGCAAAAACTTTAAATGTGTCCCCAAGTGGAGTCGCAAAAACCATCAAGCGCTACAACGAAACTGGCACACATGAGGACCGGCCCAGGAAAGGAAGACCAAGAGTCACCTCTGCTTCTGAGGATAAGTTCATCCGAGTCACCAGCCTCAGAAATCGCAAGTTAACAGCAGCTCAGATCAGAGACCAGATGAATGCCACACCGAGTTCTAGCAGCAGACCCATCTCTAGAACAACTGTTAAGAGGAGACTGCGCGAATCAGGCCTTCATGGTCAAATAGCTGCTAGGAAACCACTGCTAAGGAGAGGCAACAAGCAGAAGAGATTTGTTTGGGCCAAGAAACACAAGGAATGGACATCAGACCAGTGGAAATCTGTGCTTTGGTCTGATGAGTCCAAATTTGAGATCTTTGGTTCCAACCGCCGTGTCTTTGTGAGACGCAGAAAAGGTGAACGGATGGATTCCACATGCCTGGTTCCCACTGTGAAGCATGGAGGAGGAGGTGTGATGGTGTGGGGGTGTTTTGCTGGTGACACTGTTGGGGATTTATTCAAAATTGAAGGCACACTGAACCAGCATGGCTACCACAGCATCCTGCAGTGACATGCCATCCCATCCGGTTTGCGTTTAGTTGGACGATCATTTATTTTTCAACAGGACAATGACCCCAAACACACCTCCAGGCTGTGTAAGGGCTATTTGACCAAGAAGGAGAGTGATGGAGTGCTGCAGCAGATGACCTGGCCTCCACAGTCACCGGACCTGAACCCAATCGAGATGGTTTGGGGTGAGCTGGACCGCAGAGTGAAGGCAAAGGGGCCAACAAGTGCTAAACACCTCTGGGAACTCCTTCAAGACTGTTGGAAAACCATTTCAGGTGACTACCTCTTGAAGAGAATGCCAAGAGTGTGCAAAGCAGTAATCAGAGCAAAGGGTGGCTATTTTGAAGAAACTAGAATATAAAACATGTTTTCAGTTATTTCACCTTTTATTGTTAAATACATAACTCCACATGTGTTCATTCATGGTTTTGATGCCTTCAGTGAGAATCTACAATGTAAATAGTCATGAAAATAAAGAAAACGCATTGAATGAGAAGGTGTGTCCAAACTTTTGGCCTGTACTGTATATATATATATATATATATATATAGTGGCGGCTGCTGGTCTTTCAAACAGGGGAAGCTTACTTTAAATTTACATCATAAAATTTGTCATATTTTAGCAAGGCAGTAACTTATAAAAGGAACATTTAATTGAAGCCGTTTTTCAACCACACTCGTGCCATAGAACCATACCTGTCAAGTTTTGGATTTGAAAATAAGGGAAATTTTCCAGCGCTCGCTGCGAGCCGTCCCACCACCTCAACCAAGCTCCAGTATCCCTTACATTTTAAGACAGGTGTACAAGATATCTAAAAACAACTTGTCAGCCTCTTACTAACTAAAATTAGGTGATCAGAATCTGATAGGCCAACCTTTGTTGACACTGAAATGGTGTTAACATTCCTACGTTATAATACAGCCTAAATGAAAACACAAAGGGTATATGAAGCACATTTATTTATTTTTTATAAAACGGGTCCCATCCTTAAATGTGATTGGCTGAGCCGCGTTCCATGCCGTTGTAAAATCAGTGTAACCCACTGGTAGACCGCAGCGTCTGTGTCGCTTGGCAACCATTCTGTCCACTCGATCTTGCTTGGTGGAAGAATGAATAGCTCTCAGTTTTATTGTTGCATTATTACCAATAAATTATTGATTCTTTTTCGTGTGTGTTTATTTTATGGGCTATATGTAGGGTAACCGTTTTATAAAAGCTATAAGCCCCTTGAAGCCGTGAGTTACAATGATTTTATAACGGCGGAGGGGCACTTGAACGCCCCTCGGCTGTTGTAAAATCACTGTAACTCACGGCTTCTCGGGGCTTATTGCTTAAACATATTTTCAGTTCATAATGTGCCCCATCCTGCTCCTCTTTAGGAAAGTAGATTCGCTGTCCCATTTTATATTTACAGGACTGCTTTGTTTTTTTGGCAGGAATGCCTTCTCCTTCATCCATCCATCTCTCTCTTTTGTTGTTCCGGGTTTGTTCCCGTTGTCGGCACTAACCTCACGACAGCTGCCACCCAGGCTACTGCAGGTGGCAGTTCTCGCGAGGCTAGTGACAGAGTTCAGTTTGGAGAGGCAGAGGAATGTTTTTTTTATTATAATACGGAGATTTGCGGGAGAATACTAATACAGGAGGACGGCGGGAAAGAGGGGTAAAATACGATAGTTTCCCGCCCAAAACGGGAGACTTGACAGCTATGACTCTGTCAGAAGACTCCACTTTCAAAATCCTTGATGGGACTGAGCTGCGCTGTCAAGTGACGGTGAATATCTCCAAATAGCTGTCAATCAAAACGGGATTCAGCCTTTCGACTGATCCTCCAATTATCATGCGGAAGCTCAGCGTCCAGCCCGACCGAGGCCCGCCCACAGCTCCATTCACCCCCAGAGACGCTGAGCGTCCGGGGGCGGGACAAAATCGTGGCATTTATCCAATGACCGTCGAGTTTCGAGGCAATGAAAAAAACTGTTCCATGCAGCCCCATTGAAGTGCATGGACGCTCAGCTTCTACAGCCAAATGCCATAGACCGTATGAGAAAACTGTGCTACGGGAATGTATGAGAAGTTAATAACATCGATAAGTAGCTGATTCTGAACGAACTCGTCTTCGAGATGAACGTGTTTTAACGCATCTGTAGTCAATGAAATGTTAACACAACCATACATATTTGACCATTCAATTTTTGATGTTTGATGTTTTTATGTTTATGACAGCGGAATGAAAAAATTTAATTTCCCCCTGGGGACTGACAAAGTATGTCAGATTTTTAGAAAATTACATGTGGATCACTGGCAAAAGAAATACATGGACATGGGTGAAGAACACAGAATTCATGGAATGCTGTTATACCAGTAATCCCAGAAAGAGGGGATATATGCAGAGAATGTGGGACCTATGGATACTTCGAAATCCACAATCAAGACTAACTAAGAAACATCAGCACAGTGTTCCAACATCCGCAACCGTCAACTACTATCACAACTAGAGATCAATAACATACTTCGACAATGCTGCCAGGACGACAGGTCAGCGGGGATACAAACAGCCTCAATGTAAGAGCAGCTGACCTGAGAAGGAAGATTGTGAGCAAACTGGAAACCTGGAGCCTCTGACGAATCCTGAAGCTGAGTTGCCAAGTACCTTCAGATGATCTGCTAGAAGATATGAATGCTGACCTGAATACCATCCGTACGAGGACCATCACTGAGACCAACAAGCTGATTCACAGTACAGCGGCAGTAATCCTGGAGATGCTTGGATACAACATGGACATGGTACATAAGAACCAGTACCCTTGATGGAAGACACAGCTGGAGGCCAAGATAAAGTTAACACGGAGAGAAGTTAGCCAACTAGCAGAGCTACACAGAGTAGGGTACCAAGGAAATACAACAAGCTCTCCATTCCTGAGGTACTCAAAACTGCCAAACAAAGACTAACCACTGTGGCCCAGCAGAAGAGATATGCCAAAGAAGTAGAAGCCAGGAGAATAAAGAGGATTTTCTCCACTGAACCAGCCAAGGTGTTATCTCAGTGTCAGGGAAATAACAGCAGGTCAGACCCACCAAGAGCTGAGATGGAAACATACTGGAAGGGCATATGGGAAAGAGAAGCATCACACAACACTGATGCTCAATGGTTAGTGGACCTAAGAACTGGCTACAGCAACCTCCCTGAACAAGAACCAGTAACCATCTCAGTGACAGACATCCAGGAGAGAGTGTCAAAGATGAAGAGGTGGACAACATCGGGCCCTGATATGATCCATACATACTGGATGAAGAAGCTAACTGCACTCCATGAATGCCTAACAGCACAGATGGCCCAATTGCTAAGGGATGGGACCCACCCAGAATGGATGACACAGGGCAGGACAGTCCTGATCATGAAAGTACCCCAGAAGGGAACCATCCCATCCAACTACAGATGGATAACCTGTCTCTGCACAACAACATGGAAGCTCCTGTCAAGCATCATAGCGGCTAAGATAACTAGGCATATGGTCCAATACATGAGCAAGGCAGAGAAAGGAATTGGCAGTAACACCAGAGCAGCCAAACACAAGCTACTGGTTGACAGAGCAATCTCTTGAGACTGCACGAGCAGGAAGACCAACCTGTGCATCGCCTGGATTGACGACAAGAAAGCCACACGCAATGCCACACACATGGATACTGGAATGTCTGGAACTATACAAGATCAACAGGACACAAACTGCCTTCATAAAGAATCCATGGGGATGTGAAAGATGAACCTAGAGATCAACATCAAATGGGGCATATACCAAGGGGATGCACTGACACCGCTGCTGTTCTGCATAAGCCTGAATCCCCTCAGTCAGATCATCAAGAAGACTGGCTATTGATGATCAGAACTGGGGGAGTTTACCTATCAGAGGACAACATAGGAAATATCCAGGACAGCTACAAGTACCTTGGGATCCTGCAATCTAATGGAAATCATGAGGAGGCCGCAAGGAAGTCAACCACAACCGAATACCTCCAGAGAGTATGGTAAGTCCTGAGAAGTCAGCTGAATGGTCAGAGCAAGGTCCAAGCCATCAACATGTACACACTGCCAGTCATCAGATACCCAGCTGGGATCATAAGCTGGCCAAAGGAGGAGATAGAACATATACAAGAAGAAGAAGAAGAAGCTTTATTGTCACTGCAATAAATACAGTGAAATTTCATTCGGTGCTCTCTTGTAGCAGCTACAATGTCCTTGTCATAAAATATACTGGGGGGTGGGGGGTCATGGTTCTTGCAGCAGTCTCTTCACAGCCATGTGGAGGAAGCTGTGTTTCAGTCTGTTGGTGCGAGAGAGCTACACACGGTGGTGTGCACCCCTACGTCACACCACCGTGAGATGGAGGAAGAGGCTGATATCAAGAAGACCTTGCCTAGATTTACTGGACATTGAAATGTGGAGAAAGGGGTGGCCACAGAAGAAGTCAGTGAGACAGCTGTTGAGTGATCGAGGAGTGTGTAACATGCCGTACTCAGGCAGTCTGTAATGATCCAGACGGGAGACATCTCTAGCTTTGTGTTCAACTTTATTTACCTGTAACTATGCATGTAGGGCTGAAACGATTCCTCGAATAATTCGAGTAACTCCATTACAAAAAATGATCGAGGAATTTTCTCTGCCTCGAGGAATCGTTTAATTTTGCCAGCTCAAAGCATGGTATTTCGCCCGGACTACTTATAATGCGGCACAACGCGCTGACATCACGCAGGTAAAGGAAGAAGAAAGAGGCGGCGGATATGTTTGGTTTTAACCATGGATGTAGATGTGACGACGAAGAAGGCGACGAAAGCGAAGAGAAAGGCACAAAGAAAAGGCAGAAAATGTCAAAAGTGTGGGAGCATTTCAAGCTGGACACCAAGGCAAACACTGTTGCATGTATTCACTGTAAGACAGCGCTTGCATACCACAACAGTACGTCTTCAATGCTGCAGCATCTCCACCGAAGGCACCCTGTTTACTCCGAGAGCGGAGGACCGTCACCAAAGACAAGGTAAAATTAAGTTAACGTAGCGCTAATTAATGAGATTAACGTTACTCTACCATGCTAACATAACGTTAGCCCTGCGGAGGGCTAGGTTTCTATTAATTATGACTACTGTCGATGCGTGGCTAACGTGCCTTTCATACAGGCTTTATTTAATCTGTAAAAACACAGCGCTGTAGAGTGATGAGGGTGAAAAATAAAAACATAATAAAGCTAACTGGGTAGCTGTCAATTTTAGCTTAGTAGTCATTGATGGATAAAACATCAAGTAGCACTGGTGCCTAATGTGCTCCAATACAGCAGGTATCATAATTTTATTTTGAACACTGCAAAAACTCAAAATCTTATCAAGACTTTAACGTAAAACTTAACTAGAACTTAAAATTTACTTGACACAAATGAAAGTTCAATTGAAACACGTGGGAAAAACACCTAACCTTTTAAGTGATGTGTGTTATCAGGTGTAATGACATTTTTAGGTTAGAAGTAAGAAAATTTCTTGGTAAGATCCTTAGTTTTTTGAGTGAAGGCAGTGAATTTGGTCAGCTGGTGTAAGTTCAGGGTTTTTAAATGCACAGCCATGAACCTACTGTATTATATCATTTAGTCTTAGTAATGTCAATTAACAAATTATTATTTCTCTTCTTTTTCAGTAAATCATCACAGTCTCGCATGGACAAATTCATCTACAAAGCGCCATTATGTAGCCCCGAGCTAGCAGCTGAGCTTACAAATAGCATTTTAACATGATAGTCACAGACATGCTTGGGACTTATAAGACTTATATGGGGGTGACATGCCACTATATTGGGAAGAACTGGAACGTGGTGTCCCACTCCCTGACGACGATGCCCCTTGAGGAGAGACACACAGCTGCAAATATTGCAGAGTGGATTGAGGAGGTGATTGCCAAATTTGACATTCCAGCAAAGAAAATCAAGGCTGTCGTCCACGACAACGGTGCCAATGTCGTAGCAGCAGCAAAGATTTTGGAAGGAAGACACGGATGGGCATCAGTGAGATGTGCAGGGCACACCCTCAACTTGGTTGTGCAAAGCTCACTGAAATTCCACCAGGCTATCTCCAAGTGTGCTGCTGCTGCGAGAAGCCTTGTCGAACACTTTAAAAAGAGTGAACTGGCATGCACCAAGTTGAAGGACAAGCAGAAACAAATGGGTTGCAAGGACAACATGCTGGTGCAAGATGTCTCCACACGCTGGAACAGCACTTATGCCATGTTGTCCAGGCTACAAGAACAGAGATGGCCAGTGACTGCCACACTCTCCGACCCAGCAGTGACCCAGAGAGGGAAACACTACCTGGACCTCAAACCTGAACAGTGGAATCTGATTGAGGAGCTGAACCAGGTCCTTGAGCCCTTTGAATCAGCCACAGTGTTTCTGAGTGGACAACAATATGTCACACTCTCTGCACTTCCACATCTTGTGCACAAACTTAAAAAGAACATACAGAGTCCAGAACTTGAGACTGCACCTGTGTTGGGATTCACTGGACCACAGATGATTTGTCATTTGTTAAAAACTAAACTGGACATGTGAAGGTTTTTCCTCCTGAGGTTGAAGACCTCATGTTCTTTGTTCTCAAACAAAGAAGTTACCTGACACCCATCTCAGCAGGATGGTCAACTTCACACCTCTGTGAGAGACAAGTCTCAAAAGTGATTGGTCATTACTGTTACAGTGCCATGTGACTCTGTGATGTCATCAGACACACTGTAGGAGTTGATTTCCATTCACTACAGTCTCTCTCTTGGCTCTTGGGTGGCAAGCCGCCCACACCTCTTCCCTTCTGGGCCCTGGACCAGCCCAGAGGTGCTCTTTGTCCTGAACCATCAAGGGGGGACAACTGCTCCACAGAGTTTTGTTCCTTTTCTCCTAAGACTCTCATGCGCCCTCACCCAAGGAAGGTGCATAACTGAAACCACAGAAGTTAGAAGGGCAAACATAAGGTTTGCAACTAACTTCCCAGCAACAAGGAGAATCAAGTTGAGTTAGCACCCCAGCGTCTAACTCTGCAAGGACCCCGAGCGACCGGCTTCCTCGGATCTGCACCTTTGGAACAAGGACACAACAAAGACTGTTTCTAGAGCCACAGCTCTTTCCAGCCTCCTTCGTTGGCTAACAAGGAGAGCACGCATCAAACCAACTCTTCCCTCAATCCATTCAGGATTTGGTAACGTAACAACTGGGCATAGCTTTATCACAGCTGCACAGGCTAAGCAAGACTGTTTAACTTGTTGTTTGTGATTTAATGCTGCTAACTGAGTTATTGTTGTGATTGTCTGCAATTAGGTTATTGATTAGTTGGTCTTACCAAGCAAAGTCATGTTTAGTTTGCTAATGCTGTTCACAGACGTCTTGCATGTAACTAAACATCTTCTGCACTAATCCAGACCCCTTGCAACACAAATCGCATTCACATAGACTCACTCACAAATAGGCAACAGAGCTACACCCAAGCAGGCCGCTCAACTTCCCGCTTCTTTTCTTTTGTCTTTGCCCTGACCATACAGTCAGACAAACACCTCCCCCGATCTGAAGCCAGCTTTGATCTGACCACCTTGTAGTTTTCTGTTGTCCGCCATTTTGTTTTGTAGGCCAAACGGCCCTTCGATCACCACACCCGCCTTTGTCTTTCTCTCTCTCTTGCACACACGCACAGACACAAACCTACACACATATACACACACACACAGGCTTGTATATAGTTAGTTAGGATTTGTGTGTTTTGGTTTCGCTTTGCTTTGCTTTATGAATAAATATATTTTTGGAATCGTACCTGCTGTCTGTTTAATGTTGTACAATACTGGATGAATAGTCAACCTCTGCTGCGTCAAGAATTCCGAAATCCTTCAGGCTTTATTATTAATTTGGTTATGGTTATTAATTTAATTATTAATCAATTTCCCAAATTAATAGTTTAGTGAACTTTATGAGACTGATATCATTAACTGGCTATCATTTTTCCCTTTTCGGGAATGGTGCCCCACGAGGTGATTTAATGTTAATTAAGTCATATTATTTAACATAATTAATAATTATTACTAATAATTATTAATTATTTCTGATAGCCAATTTGAGCCTATTAATGTAGATTCCCTACATTAATGGTATCGCCATACTAAGCCTATAAGTGTGGATTCCCAACATTTTGGTGCCCCTTGATAAGGCCTAGTACTATAATTTACAACACCTGTGAGTTCATTCCAGACTCATGCAACAGAACAGGTCACAGAAAGATGGCAAGGACTACTTGAGTTAACTCCTGAATCTCCAAACATCACCCTACTTGCTGCTGCTCTGGATCCCAGGTTTCGAAAACTGAGGTTCTTGGCTGCTGAGGAAGTAGTCAAGGTCCAAAGCGCAGTACGAGCCATGGCACTTGCAGCCAAACAGCAAGTGAGGCAGCCCACTGCAAGTAAACATGGAGCAGACAGCACAGCACAGGACTCCCCACCAGCAGCACATGCCAAGAGGACTACATCATTCCTTGACTCAGACTCCACCACCAGTGACGAAGAACAAGATGAGGAGCAGCAGTTACTCCAAGCTGTACATCAGGAGGTGAAGGAAATATTATTTTTTAATTTTGGCTCTTGAAAAATTTTCACAATAATGATGATAGAAAAATTGTACTACAGGTAATGACTGTAATACAGCTGAAAGTAGTGCAAAATACTGTATAAATAAAACATTTTTAATATTATTGTTGTCACACTTATTCCACAGGTCTTCATATATTTTGGAGAACATCCCCTTTCCAAGAAGGAGAATCCACTGACTTGGTGGGAAAAGAATGCAGCACGCTATCAAACATTGGCAGAGCTGGCAAGGTCCCTGCTGTGTATTCCAGCCACATCAACACCATCAGAGCGTCTGTTTTCAGCTGCAGGTAACATTGTATCAAAGAAGAGGGCAAGCCTCAGCCCTCAGCATGTTGATATGCTTACCTTCCTTCACTGCAATAAAGTGTTCCTTTAAAGGTTTGCACACACATGCCATGAAAGAGACAGATAACACGGTGTGGCCCTTGCCTTGATTCTTCTGCATATTGCACTCACAACAGAAATGTGTGGAACTATTGATGCATGGACTCGTTCTAGTTCAAATGTTTTTGCCTCCTATATGCCACAAAGAATCCCAAAGGAGGACTTCCGGGTTGATGGCAGGCTAGAGCAGACGTGCAGAGGGGAGCTCCTGAGCAAATTCGCTTTACTTATATATTTACGCCTATAAAGTGGTCATAACCAGACACCAACGAGCCTCTTTTGTTAAACCCGCGTCCGGGATGTCGGAGAAAGATAGAAAAGACAAGACGTCGACCAAAAGTACTGACGAGGGACGTTACACCACGTGCTCCATGGCGGCCGAGCCACTTACGCTAGCTATGCTAGTGACCGAACTTGAAAAGATCTGTACAAATATCACTGGAGAGCTGACAAACCTACTCAAGACATCGCTTTCACCGATTCAGACAACGCTGGAGTCTGTTAAACTCCGAGTTGAGTCATTTGAAGCCCGCTTTAGCGGGGCGGAGGACGCGCTCTCAGACCACAGTGACCGGATTTCCACGCTGGAGACCTCCATGGCGGAGCTCAAGTCCACCGTGCGGGACCTCACGAAGGAAAACAACGGATTAAGAGATATGATGGACGGGTACGAAAACAGGCAGAGGCGCTTGAATCTCAGGGTCCTCGGTGTCGGGGAGGATAGCGAGCGGGGACAGTGTCCCCTGAAGTTCATGTCGGAGCTTTTGGTTAAAGTGCTGGACGATGCTAGCCTCTCCAAACCTCCAGAGTTGGAAAGATGCCACAGAGCGCTGATGCCTAAACCGAGCCCTAACGAACATCCGCGCCCATTCATCCTCTGCTTCCACCGTTTTCAGGAGAGGGAGCGTGTCCTCCAACTGGCAATAAAGAAGCGCCAGCTCTTTTACGAGGGTAAGAAAATCTTCATTTTCCAGGATCTGAGCGCGCGGCTGGCGGCTAGGCGCAACGCCTACAAGAAAGTGAAATCACAGTTATATGAGAAGGGGATTAAGTTCGGTATGCGGTACCCTTCAACACTGGTGGTTTACTTCGAGGGATCTCGGCACACATTCAGCTCGGCCGAGGCAGCTGAGACTTTTTACAACCAACACTTTGGCTCAAATACGCAGGGCTGAATCGGCGGGCGGGATGTGGACTGCTGTGACTGCTGACGGCAGGGACTCCTTTCACCCACAGGGTGTCGCTCTTGGATAGTCTTTCACCCAGCGGACCACGTTCAGTCTCCAGTTTCATCTCACTGTCATGGCGACCGGTTGCTGTGGCGACCGAACACTGTAAGTGCCCCTAGAGCCACTTTCTGAACTGACTTTTCTACAGGTATGGCACCTTAATGCACAGGGATGTTTAGGTTTTATATAACAGTGGCCGGTCTTAGTTCATTGCATTTTATTTCACTGTCGAATTTTCATTTCACATGGACATTGCAAGTACCCCTGTCTCAGAACTGATTTATCTATAACCAATGTGAAAGGTGTATTCATTAAGTGGGACACTCCATGCCAGTGTGTTTTTTGTTTTTATTTGTGCTTTGCCTCATTCGTCATCCTGAAGAGGCATTCTAATGCGCAACATTATTTTGGTGTAATATATTATTGGCCACTCACTTTTTATTTTATTACATTCTACTCCGTGGCTCGCTGGGTGGTTTCGGTTTCGGTTGACCTGATATTTTTATACTGTGACCAGTTGTTTCTTATATTGGTTTTGGCGTTATATGCTAAGAATGAATGCGCGGGGAGCTCTCCCAGGGAGAGTAGATAGTTCAAGGATAGTGACAAGGAAGTTAAGTGTTTATCACAGGGGGTGGGTGGGGGGGTGGGGCACACAGAGTTCTTGTATCTTGTATTTTTCTTTTCATATCAGGTTTACATTACATTTTGATTAGAGGTTACCAAGATGGATAACTACACTGTATTATCCCTCACTGTTAGAGGGTTAAATTCACCATTTAAGCGTTCAAAAGTCCTAGATTTCCTGAGAAGGAAAAATGTTGATGTGGCTCTCCTTTCTGAGACACATTTGGAACCAGTCGATGTTCGACGTATGCAGAACAAACACTACAAAATGGTGGCATCCTCAGGGGATAGATCTAAGACCAAGGGGGTTATGATTTTAATGAAACGTAAATTAAATCTGGCAATTGAGAAAATTAGTTCTAATAATTCAGGGAGATTGGCTTACTGTGGGGTTTCTATTCAGGGAAGGAAAATAGCCTTTGCAAGTATATACGCCCCCACAACCTTTGACCCATCTTATTTTCCCTGGTTAACTAAAGAGTTGCTGAGTCTCTCCAATTACTCACTTATTGTGGGATCAGACATGAATACGTTCTTTGATTGCAATTCAGATAGGTCTAATAAATCTGTTACGCATGCACAAGCTTTATCCTCCGAAGCTTTAAAGAACTTTGTCAAGGATATGAATCTGATAGATATTTGGAGGATTCAGAATCCTACGGCTAGAGATTACACATATTTTTCCCCACATCATAAAATGTTCTCAAGAATAGATTACATTTTATCCACACCAAACTTGATTCCAACCGTAGACAAGGTTGTATTCTTGCCTCGTAATATCTCCGACCATAATGCAATAAGAACCGCATTTAATTTCGATTTTTTACAAGGTACTCCGTCCAGGTGGAGGTTTAATACGAGCCTGCTGAGAAATGAAAAATACCTCTCACAAGTTAAACCCAGACTAGAAGAATTTATTAACATTAACAAAGATTCAGTTTCAGATGAAGCATCTGTATGGTCAGCAATTAAAGGCTTTCTGCGTCACAATGCGATTGGTTTCTCATCTTATCTTAAAAAGTGTAGAATGCAAAAGATTACCCAATTGGAACAGGCTTGCAGTAATTTAGAGAGAGAGCTTAAAGACAGCTATGGTAATGAGGTGGAAACCAGGCTTAGGTCAGTGAGGGTAGAACTAGATGATGTACTGAGGCAACGCGTTGAATTTATGATGCATATCACCAAACATAAATATTACACTGATAGCAGTAAACCAAGCCGTCTTCTTGCATTAACATTGAAACAGCAAGAAAACAAATTTAACATTCCTTCTATAAATTGTCCGATGAAGGGACTGGTCACTAAAACAGCCGACATTAATAATACATTTAGGTCATTTTTTGAGAACCTATATTCCTCGGAGGACCAGTTTTCTCAGGAATCATTTGATTCTTTCTTTGACAGTTTGAATCTACCTACGCTATCTGACAATGAGTCTAAAGACCTGGATGCCCCTATAACATTAAGTGAGCTACACGCAGCAGTTAAATTAACCAATAAAGGACGCTCCCCAGGAATTGATGGGATCCCGGCTGAGCTTTATTTAGAATTATGGGATATTATAGGACCAATTTGGCTAGACACTATTAATTCAGCTATAGAAAAGGGTTACTTCCACAAAGATCTCAACACTGCACTTATTTCCGTGCTTCATAAGCCTGGGAAGGATCCCCAGAATTGCTCAAGTTACCGCCCTATTTCGCTAATTAATGCTGATATCAAAATTTACTCTAAAGTGATTGCTATGCGTCTGGATAAAGTTATGGGAAAGTTGATCAATCCGGACCAAACCGGGTTCCTTAAAGGACGGTTGGCATCAGATAATGTCCGCCGGCTTTTGCATATTATCTCAGATACCAATAAGACAGGCTCACCTGGTGGACTCCTATTTCTTGACGCAGAAAAAGCGTTTGATCGCTTGGAATGGAGATATTTGTGGAATGTCCTGGAAAAATTCAAATTTGGCCCAAATTTTATTAAAATGATACAAGTTTTATATTCTAATCCCTCTGCTAGGGTTGTTACAGCTGGGCACCTTTCCGATCTTTTCAATATATGTCGCGGTTCAAGACAGGGGTGCCCAGCATCCCCCTCCATCTTCAACCTGTCACTCGAACCGTTAGCCCAGTACATACGACAGAGTGCATTAGTTGCCCCAATTAAAATAGGCTCTACATCACACTCTATTTCTATGTATGCCGATGATACGCTTGTTTACCTCTCTGATTTACGACGGTCCCTCCCAAATGTACTGAAAATCATAGACCACTTTGGTACAATATCTGGTTACAAGATCAACCATTCCAAGTCGATTTTGATGCTGTTGAACACAGATCTGAAGAAACTGAATATCCAATCCGACATACCGGTGGCGCAGAAGGCCATATATCTAGGTATAGAAATCAATCCCTGTATCCAGGCAATAGCAAGAAATAATTATTCATCTATTTTGAAGAAAGTTGAGGATGACCTTGTGAGATGGGCAGCACTCCCTTCGTCGATGCCTGCCCGTGTAGCTACAATTAAAATGAATGTTCTTCCACGTGTAAACTTTATTAGTTCTATGCTTCCATTACCAACCCCAGCTGGGTATTGGCAGAAACTCGACTCAAAGCTTAAGAAGTTCATTTGGAATGGAAAGAAATCTCGCATCAAATGGTCAACATTGCAACGGGACAAACTTCAGGGTGGATGGGCTTGCCCAAATTTCAAGCTGTATCATTGGGCGTTTGTATTACGCTCCTTAAAATACTGATTTGATGCAGAATTAGCTTCACCTTGGAAAATGTTAGAACAGGAGTTGGTTCATCCTTTAAGACTTCAGGATGTGGCTTTCTCTGGACTCAAATACAAGAAATGTTATTCACAATTTGGACCAATAATATCATATACAATACAAACCATGGTGAATCTAGAAAAACATGTCCCCTATTTGGCATAACACCAATTTATTGACAGGTGGTGAACCATTCATTTCACAATTATGGGCTCAACATGGCATCCGGACATTGGGAGATATCTCAGGTCAAAATTCAATGTTAGACTTTCCCGAGCTAGTGTCCCGTTTTGGTATCCCAAGAAACTCACTTTTCCTCTACTTCAGAGTAAGGTCTGCGCTTAATTCACTCGGGGTTCCATGGGGGTCTGAATTGAGGTCTCATCCTATGGTGTCTCTGATGGAGAGAGCGCCCCGAAAGAAAACAGTCTCTTTCATTTATGACGACCTCATGTCATACACTCCAGCAGAATCACCCGAACGCAGATCATGGGAGACAGATATACCCCTAGGAACGGAGTCCATTGATTGGGAGGCTGTGTGGGAAAATGTCTTTGGGTCGTCTAAAAACCCAAATCACCAGTTAATCCACTACAAATTCTGTCACAGGACTTATTTAACACCACGTAAAACACATTTGATGGGTTTGGCCCCCAATCCTTACTGTACATTCTGTGGTCAGGGCGTTATGGGTACATTGATGCATGTCTTGTGGGAGTGTCCAGATGTACAAAGGTTCTGGGTTAAAGTGGTGGATAGGGTGTCTGATCTGGTAGGGAGGAAGTTCCCACTCGAACCTGCACTTCTTCTTTTAAATGATGATTCCAGGTTCAAGATCGCTGAGACAGAGCGTAAGCTCTGGTTGGCTGGCATGACGGCGGCGAAGAAAATTATAGTCTTGAGGTGGCTTCCACCGCACCAGTTATCAGTAAAACATTGGCTACAAGCTCTTCTCGAGGTGATCTACCTGGAGTGGTCATCAGCTCGTATTAATAATGCTAAGCTAAGAACCTTGGAGATGTGGAAAAAAGCTGCAGAGGATGTTAAAAAACTGCTGTCATGACTTTTAAGACTCTCATCCATGGTAACTCTGTATATCCAATTTGTAATCTTGATAATCACTTTGTCTTACTCGGTTGTTTTTGTCCTTTATAAATTTCTCACTAGTCAACTGTGTGCTCCATAAGTGTGGGAATTGGGGGGGGGACAAAGGGGTGTGTTCTGTATGTAAGATATGTGTAGTGTATAAGTTTGTTACACGAATGTTCAAGTTAACTGTTTAACTGTCACAAACTAAATCCTAAATAAAAACAGTTGATTGCAAAAAAAAAAGAATCCCAAAGGAGAAGACTGTTATGCCTGTAAATTCTGTTACTTGTAGCCAAAGTATTTTTTTTCTATTTTTATTAATGCCAAATGTTTTTGGTACTTACAAGAATACACTAAGTTGAAAGTTATTTTATTTTATATTTGTGTTTTATTTATTTATTTTTCCTAGTCACATTTCCTGAGATGCAATTGCTGTTGACTGTTTTAAACAATGTGCATCTAAAAATAAAGACATTGATTGTCTAAAAAAGGAAACCAATGGTTCATTATCAGGTGAAATGTCTTATTTTCTCATGTATATTTATAATTGCTCTTTAACTAAACAAAAATATGTTTTATCCAATTACTCGATTAATCGGTGGAATTTTCAGTAGAATATTACTAAAATATTCGATAGCTGCAGCCCTATCTGCATGCATGCATACACTCGGTGCGTCACCGTATAGGTTCCCCCTACAACTCTGTACATACACATATGTTCCTACGACACATTTGCTCCCGCTACATCTCCCCCCTTTAGTTAACTGACTTTCTTACAAGAGCTATGTTTGTTTTTACTGCATTTAGAAATAAACTTGAACAGTAAACAAAATAGTTAACCTGAGCATTAAACATTCAAGTAACCAACATTAATTCTCCTTTCTCCTCCTTTCTTTGTTTTTTTTTTTTTTTTTTTTTTTTTCAGAGGTGCATAATAACACCTGTAAACATATTTTCTGGTCATCTTCTTCCATAACACGTAACCATTGAAAAGAACAACATTGTTTTTTTTTTTTTGAACAAACATTGAACATGAATGTCTTTCCTCTCCAGGAATCGGGGTAGACTATCCGTGTCCTGAAGCTGTGCAGGGATTATTCTGCCCTATAAAACAAACCACAGCTTCCTATCTAGCCTATAAATCAAGTCTTTTTGGTGTTTTTATGGTCCGGCCTGTTTAGTCTCTCTGGGAGTCTCTGGAATGACCCTGATGTAAGATCGGTTTCTCCTGAGACTTCCTGAGGGCAGGTCTATGTTGTAAGACCTCGGTGTCTGAGCTGGACCACTGATAGTCCCTGTTTCTTTCATGTCCTTCACCCAGACTCGTTGCCCTGGTCTGAGCTCTTGTCTTGTCTTTGTGTTATGTCTCTTGTCGAACCAGGAGGCCTGTTTTTCTTTTAAGTCCTGATCCTTCCTGTGGAAAGCCTGGAGGTCAGGCCATCCTGGCTGTAGCTTCTCTTTACTGACAGGCAGGGTTGTCCTGAAGTTGTGGCCCATCAGTAGCTATACAGGGGATGATCCATGTGACAAGGGAGTGGCTCTGTAAGCCATGAGAGCCTTGTGTGGATCCTCCCCCCTTTTCAGGAGAGCTTTCACCGTCCTCACAGCCCTCTCAGCCTCCCCATTACTTTGAGGATAGCGGGGGCTGCTGGTCGTATGTCTGAAGTCGTGGTCTCTGGCGAAGGCTGCAAACTCTGCTGCAGAGAACTGGGGGCCATTGTCTGTGACAACAGTCTCTGGGACTCCATGACGTGCGAAAACAGACTTCAGCTTTCCTGTCACATGGGCTGTAGTGGTGGTAGTAAGGTTAGCCACTTCAATGTAGCGTGAGTAGTAGTCTCTAACCACAAGGTACATTGCATTGTCCCATTGGAAAAGATCCGCCGCCATACACTGCCATGGTCTCTCTGGCAACGGAGTCGTCAGCAGTGGCTCTGGTGCATTGTGAGCTTCACGTGCACAGATCGCACAATTATGGAGTTAGATTAGTCTCAATATTAATAAATGCACACAGAAGGATTCACAAATGCATGTTAAGATTTATATATAAATGACTCTCTCCACACAAATATTTTCAATGCACACACATATATTTGGCATTTTATATAAATGTAAAAAAAATCCACAAATAACCAAAAAAGTTTCACAAATGTATTTCTGATGCACACACAAATATTTATTGTTTTAAATATATGCAGTTTTCATCAAAACATTTGTGGATGTTGATACATTCATATACAGATGCTTTTATTTTGTGAACCTCTGCGCATTCGTGTGTGAATCTTTTTGAGACTCCCCTGACGTGACCCGATCCACAAATGCATTTTTTCTACCAAGGGGATATAGGTAGCCAATCAGATGTCTCCTTCCTCTTCAGCCAATCACATGAGCGTCCCGCTACCACCCCCACGTGGGGTATGTTTTAACGTCGTGGTGTCAGAGGGTGGCAGTAATGCACAACTACATTGTTTGCCGACCGCCAAATTAATAAGGACGAGAAGAAGAAGAAGCAGCAGCAGACAGCGGTCAATGCAGAGCCCCGGGTCAATGGTCCGTTATCCGGTAATTACCGGACTTTGACCGGTAAAATCTGCCGAAGTCCGACATTTTTTAACACCGCCGGTCCAAATGTCCGGTGAAAATATTCCCTCCAAGCACAATTTGAATTAAACATGTCAAAGGATTTTTTCATTTTGTTTATCTAGAGTTTTTATTGCATATATATTTCAATAGCGAACTGACTTTTTTATTTCAAGCTGGCAGCACACCGCGTTATTAACACTAGGACCGCCAACATTCTAGCAGCGGTCAGCCAGACCGTCATACACAATTCGATTGTTTTTGCTCAGAAGCACATCAAGAAGTTGTTTTTTTTTTAGATAAACGTACCAGCAATTAAATTTAATGAACAAAATGTCACAGTCAAGAGGATCAGCAAACCTTTCAACGCCTCATGTCAATATACAAGTCAGCTTTTTAAAATGTATTTAATTTTTTTTACCGTGCGCATTTTTTTCGCTGCTTCACGTCTCCATTGATAATGACAATTAGCACTCTTAGTACACTCTTAAATAACAAATAGTATATAACTTTTAGTCTGCTATATTGTTGACTATATATTGAATTTTTATAAAATATTGCAGAAGAAAAGACATAAAAACCGAAATAATGAGAGGATTTTTAAAATTATTTTGATGCTGCTGCTCCCCTCCTCTCTGCAACTCGGGAAATTCGTTTCACTGAGAAACACACACACGGACATATACGAATGGATGACGGATGTAGAGCTTGAGGTTATTGCTACAATACAGATTAATACACAAAGCAAAAACACTTAAACCAGACAGGCTATGGGCACGAACAAATGCAAAAATAACTGCAGAAAATAACATGAAAAGAGGACCCAACAAACAAATGAACAAGGGCACGATCAACACGTCGGAAAGCCGATCACGTTGTCCGGTGCCAATTTTTTCTAGGGGAAACCCTGGTCAAGAGCTGACCCGGGGCTCTGCATTGACCGCTGTCTGCTGCTGCTTCTTCTTCTTCTTCTCGTCCTTATTAATTTGGCGGTCGGCAAACAATGTAGTTGTGCATTACTGCCACCCTCTGACACTACGACGTTAAAACATACCCCACGTGGGGGTGGTAGCGAGACGCTCATGTGATTGGCTGAAGAAGAAGGAGACATCTGATTGGCTACCTATATCCCCTTGGTAGAAAAAATGCATTTGTGGATCGGGTCACGTCAGGGGAGTCTCAAAAAGATTCACACACGAATGCGCAGAGGTTCACAAAATAAAAGCATCTGTATATGAATGTATCAACATCCACAAATGTTTTAATGAAAACTGCATATATTTAAAACAATAAATATTTGTGTGTGCATCAGAAATACATTTGTGAAACTTTTTTGGTTATTTGTGGATTTTTTTTACATTTATATAAAATGCCAAATATATGTGTGTGCATTGAAAATATTTGTGTGGAGAGAGTCATTTATATATAAATCTTAACATGCATTTGTGAATCCTTCTGTGTGCATTTATTAATATTGAGACTAATCTAACTCCATACACAATTTGTATGGTGATGATTCTTTCGCCTTTCATCAGTAGTCCATCTGCAACCAGCAGGTCCTGGTGATACTGCCAGTATGGCTGCAGTTGAGGTGGAAGAGCTTTTTTGCTTAGAGGCCAACCTGTTTGCATCATGTGTTTCAGTCTTTTGCAGACATCATCTGCATCCTGTGCCGTCCCGATCTACACCAGCCTCTGCTCTGACGCCAGCAAGTGCTCTATTAATAGGTTGATGGACGCACACACATCCTGTTCCAGTTGTTTGTCCTCTGATGTAGGCGGGGCTTGGATCGGTGCTCTGGAAAGCGCATCTGCTGTGATCAGCTTCTTTCCAGGCACATATGCAATCTTGTAGGTGAAGCGAAGCAGTCGCAGCCTGAATCTCAGAATGCAAGGCGACAAGTCGTCTAGTGCTCTGCTGCCTAGCAGGGAGATGAGAGGCTTGTGATCAGTCCGTATCAGAAAGTCCATCCCTATCAGGTAAGACTGAAAATGCTCACACGCCCAGGTTAGCGCGAGCGCTTCCTTTTCTATCTGGGCGTATCTGCGCTCTGTGTTCGTCATGCTGCGTGATATAAAGGTGACTGGCCGCCACTCTCCAGGCGGTTGCATCGGAGACAAAACTCCTCCCAACTTTGTCTCTCTGTTCAAGCTGTACTGTGCCAAAACTGTTGGCGAGCTCAGTTCCCTCCGCAGCTCGTCGAATGCTCTCTGCTGCGCGCTCCCCCACACCCACTCTGTGTCTGTCTTGAGCAGCTCACGTAGCGGTTGTGTGAGCTCTGCGATGCGTGGAGAAAACTTTCCCACATAGTTAACCATGCCCACAAACCTCTTCACATCAGCAGCGTGGGCATCTCAGTTATTGCCTTAATTTTGCCTGGGACCGCCTCAATGCCCTGTGCACTGACAATGTGGCCCAGGAACTTGACCCTGTTAACTGCAAAGTGGCACTTGTCATTGTGGAGCGTCAGGCCCTCTTCTTGGAGCCGCTCCAACACTTTGTGCAGCCTGTGGTCATGTTGTTCACGTGTTGATCCAAAGACGAGAATGTCGTCGGCATGACACACAGTACCTTCCAGCCCTGTCAGCATCTGTGTCAGCCGCTTTTGAAAATGTTCTGGTGCTGCTGAAATCCCAAACGGCAGCGTCTTGTAGCAGTATCTCCCGAAAGGAGTGATAAACGTGGTCAGTGGGACTGATTCTGGATGTAAGGGTATCTGCCAGAACCGGGCCGTGGCATCCAGCTTTGTAAAGACAGTTGCCCCTGCGAGCTTGGCCAGGGTTTCATCAATGGCCGGCAATATATGGCGGCAGATGTATTCATTCAGATGGGTCATGTAGGAGCAGATCCTGATTTTTTCTCTGGGTTTTGGTGCCATCACCATGCCTGCACCACTCTGTAGCCTCTTTGATGTGCATAATTACCCCCATTTTCTCCATTCTCTGGAGCTCCGCTTTGACTTTGTCATTTAATGGTAGAGGTACGCGTCGTGGCAGCAACAATGCATAGGGCTTGGCGTCCTCCTTCAGCTTAATTCTGTACTCCCCTTCTAGGCAGCCCAGTCCTGTGAAGACCTTGGGGTATAGTTTTTTCATGTCAGCCTCTAGCTCTCTAACATTGTCAACTAGATGCAGCAGCTTCAGGTCTGAGAGAGCTGGAAGGCCAAGCAGAGGAGTAGCTAACTTTTGTACCACATACACTGGTTGTGTGGTTGTCCTGTTTTTATATGCCATGACTCCATCAAACTGACCTTTCACCTTTAGAGGTTCATTGCTGGGCCCACACAGTGGTATTGTTGCTTTGGTGAGTGGGCCGTGACGTTCTTTTGAGTAGGTGGTAGCTGGGATGACTGTCGCATCCGCCCCTGTATCCAGCTTGAAGGTGATGTCGTGACCATTCACTTTCAGTGTCTTTTTCTAAGTTTTAGGTTTCTTTCCTGTGGACACCGCTCCCAGGAAAAGAGCGTTCTCTTCTTCCTCCTGGACTACTGCACCTACTCTACGTGATCTGCAAACAGCTGCAAAATGTCCTTTCTTTCAACATTTTCTGCATTCTGCTTCCCGTGCAGCACAGTAGTTCAGGGATTGTGCTGGTCCTTTTCCACATCGTCCACAGCTTTTCTGTCCTTTCTGGAAATCCTTTTGTCCTTTTCCGTAGGTTGTCTTCCCTGTCTGGTATTCTCAGTGTGACTTTTTCTTGAATTTCAGTAAGTCCACGTTTGTCTCTTTCTGCTCTGGAGTATTTGTTTCTCTCACTATAGGTTGCCGTTTCTTAATTCATTCATGTTGTCTTATTGCAGTGACTGCTTTTTCCAAAGTTAATTCACTGTTCATTTGTAGTCTTTCGGACAGGCCATGATGCCTTATCCCTACCACCAACCTGTCTCTGGCCATATTGACAGTGCTCTGCTGGTTTATAAACTGCAGTAATGAAGGCTTCAGCTGATTCTCCTGGCTCTTGGCTTCTCTTATTGAAACAAGCCCTTTCATAAATCACATTATGTTTGCATATG
The DNA here is from genome assembly GCA_019142605.1 of Cephalopholis sonnerati. Lineage (NCBI taxonomy): Eukaryota > Metazoa > Chordata > Actinopteri > Perciformes > Serranidae > Cephalopholis > Cephalopholis sonnerati. The sequence continues at coordinate 2,178,559 of JAGQAX010000003.1, forward strand.
AAGTATTTATCAAAGGCTTCCTTTACTGGCCGATACTTCTTTTGATCTGCAGCACTTAAGCCTAGCGTGCCCAAAATGTCATCAGCTTTATTGCCCATAGTATATATTAATGAGTTCACTTGATATTCCTCCTCCTTACTGTCCAGTCCTGCTGCCATCTGAAACCTCTCAAACCGACAACTCCAGTTTGGCCAGTTAGCAAAGTCTGAGAAGTCGAAGTTTTCTGGTGGGTTTATGGAGAAAAGTGAATCCATTCTTCTCTTTTTTATTGTTTAGCAGGCTTCACTGCGTTGTCTCTTAACTTCCTGCAGCAACACTCTCCCTCGCCGTCTGTCTCACTAGCTATTTACTAGCTGCTCTCGGTTTCTAACCGCAGGTTAGCGTTTGCTTAGCGTTGTGCCGAGACCAGGGGGGGTATTCCATCAAACCAGCTAACCGCAAATCCCGGCTAACTTCGATAAGCCGCGCTAGTTTTAGAGAGAGTTTGGTTCCATGACTCTCGCTAACAGGAACCTCAGCTGAGTTACTGGGGTAACATATGCTCCTGAACTAACCTGCTCCGTGGCAGGTTAACTATCAGGCTTAATGAATCGGTGTTACAAAGAATATGTACCTGTAGTAAACAGAGTCTCAGACAAACAGTTCCTCACACTTTTCGCTTGGTTATCCGCGTTGTCCGAAAACGAAGTTAACAACTTCAGCAAAAATGAATTCACCGCACATTTTTGGTTAGTTTCGTCGAATTCCCAAGGATTAAAATTAAAAAAAAAAAAAGTATCGTTGTCGTGATGATACCTTGAAATACTAAAATTCTTCTCCTCAGAATGCAAAATTGCCAGTAGTAGCAGAGTGGTGTCATCCCCGACTGACATGTAGGCATCTGGGGTTCAAACCCAGATTATGGCATCATTCACTATCAAATTATGTTGCAGCGATTATTTTAATGTTTTCACCAACAGCCTATAGCTTACATTTGTCACACATTACAGGTATGTGAAATGTAATGCCATTTAGCCGACAATTATTCATCATAACTTTGTAGCCTACAGAACTTTCATCAGCTAGGCCTAACATTAACACTTGTCCATGTGATTGGAGTAACACCTGCACAGCCGTGCGTTTAACATTGTTGACACCACTCCTGTGCAGAGATAACACAATTTGGCATATTAGTTGGTGCAAAGTACACTACACATTTAAAATAAATTGTAAACCAAATAAAATTTCCTTGCAGAATTTAATTTCCATTAAATAATACTGTGCAGGTATTGAGCCTCAAACGCGGGTCTCCCACGTTAATGACGGCGGTAATTCCTCTTCGCTACTGACGGGACATAATATGTGATCAACACAGTCTAAACATAAGACATTAAACACTGATGTAAAAGTTAATTTATGCATTTAAGCGGTCGGCAATCTTCTGCCACGCCATATCTCTTGCCTTGACAGTAGCAACAGTATTTCCTTTTCTGGTAACTGCGTTTCTATACTCTTAGTAAAGCTCCACAAGGAGCTTTTGCTCCGCGCTGTTGAAGAAATCAGCCCTAGTTTTCTTGTCTTTTTCCGACACGATCGCGTTTTCAACAATCGCATATTGTGGGCTTCTCATGCACCCTGTGCGCGCGCCTAATGAAAGATTTGATAAGCCTGGCTGAAGTTAACACTGATGAGGCGCAGCTGAAATGTGTTAGTGGAACGGCTTCAGCCTGAGGTGGAAGCTGACGCTAATTCAAACAAGGCTTAATCACTTAAGCGCCGCTATCATTTGCGACTTTGATGGAATACCCCCCAGGACTCGCGGTTCACGGTTAATTATTTATTTATTTAACTCATCCAACAACTTCTTTCAAGCGACTACCCAAGACGGGATTCAGCACTCTTCTGACACCATGTAACATGCCGTACTCAGGCAGTCTGTAATGTACCAGACGGGAGACATCTCTAGCTCTGTGTTGAACTTTATTTACCTGTAACTCTGCATGCATGCATACACTCGGTGCGTCACCGTATAGGTTCCCCCTACAACTCCGTACACACATATATGTTCCTACTACACATTTGCTCCCGCTACAGAGTGTATCACAGAGCCAGGGCAACATTTTTAACTAAGGTCCATTAACAGCCTTTAGCAGCAAATTTCATCCATTCCTAAAATGCAAAATCCCGCCCCCACACACACACACACACACACTCTGTAAGTTCATTCACTGACACTCAGTCTTAAAGGCGCTTTCAAACAGGTAAAGGTGAATTTTTGTCTCACAGCATTCTTGCAAATTTTACTGCTGGCCCTAAATGGCCAATATGTTATACCCACTGTACAGACTTTAAGTGTATGCTAGCTAGCAATGATCACACCATCTATATGTCTGTGATGGGAGAGGTGCCTGTGTGTTTGTTTAGCTCAGCCTCTGACTGATCTCAGAACTCAACAAAACTCCAAACCTTTCGTATATCCCTCCATTCTCTCTCCAGACATGTTTATGATGCAGATTCATAAAGCCCCAGTTTATGTAAAACTTTTTTACTCAACTAAACATTGTCAGCTGGTCTGGACATGTCTTCATCTGTCTCTGTCCTATTGTATTGTATTGTAAGTAATGGGGGATATTGTGTTTTTGTGGTCTGAACTCAACTGGACTGTTGACAGTTCAGTCAGAGATTCAGGTGAGTTAGGCACTGATCACACGGATTTTGGAGGTTGCAATACGCGAGCCGCACCATAATGCCTTTTTTTTTTTTTTGAATGCCACTTGTAAAAGAAAATGGTTGCTGCACCTTTTTATTGTTGCCAAGCAACCACCCCATCACATCCTTACCCTACCCTTCCCATAAAATCTATCTACCTGTTTTTTTTTCTTTTCTTTTTTTCACAGTAATCACTATATAGTTCCCACAATGGACAGGCAGAGGGTACTTGTTATAGCTCTGGTTAAGGGTGAGAGGCTCTCAGCAAATAATTTGTTGGACACAGGGAAATGGGGATCTGTGTGGGTACATGAGATCTTAAAATCAATAGTGGATTACAGGGAGTACCGCCAGTTGGTCCAGTTGGTGGTAACTTTAGTGTGTAAAGTCGTACAGCTCTGGGTATCGAGCAACCACTACCCCCAGTTTCCCCTCCATTGTTTACCAACTGTAAACTTGTTGTCATGAGCACCACAGAAGGGCCGCCTTTCAAATCATCCGATTGGACAATGGGAAAAAAGTGGAGATTACGGAGGCCGCATTTACGCTCTGAGTTTAAGTCTTTTCATCTGGAGGAGTTCAGAGCACTCCAGCAAAAAACACCAGGCACCTGTTACAGCTGTGGCTGTACTTCCCTCTTCCCCTGTGTTTCCCTGTGTTTTCCCCTCCTTTGTGTTTCCTTGTGTCTCTCCCTGTGTTTTGTTTTGTGTGCTGGCGTGGGTGTGGTCATCTCCTGTCACTCACTCTCAGCTCCTGGATTCCCCCACACCTGCCTGCCATCAGCTCATCAGCTCCCTCAGTCTCCACACCTGCCATCCATCAACTCATCTCCACTGCAGTATATCTACACTGGCTTTCCACCACTCCTCGCTAGATTGTTGTCAAACCTCTGTGGTGCGCACTTCAGGCTGCTTCCAGTGAAATCCTAGTGAAGTCTTTTTGATGTTTTTGGACTCGTTTACTAACTGTTTTTTCTCTGCTGTTCCTCCAGGACCATTATCATTTGCCAGCTACCAACTGCTCTGTTCTTCCAGCCACCCTCCAGCTCCAAGCCACCCCTGCCTTCCACTCAGCCCTCCATTTTCCTCACCTTCCCACGCCAGCCATTCCCTGTGCCAGCAGCCACCTCTGCCCTAACCGAACCCCCCTTTTCCCCTTCCCTACAATAAATTCATTCTTGCACTCAACCACAGTCTCGCTCTTGGGTCCCCCTTGTGAGTCAGTCACAGCACCTACAGCACAGAAACATGAGGTGCACAGAAACATGAGGCGTGTAGCAATGCAAAATCAGTCAGCAAAAAAGCTTAATTCTCATTATAAACAATTACAAAAAACTTCATTCTCATTAAAAAAAAACAGTTACTAAAAGCTGCCTCCAACCGCTAAAATGCTTTCTATGTGATCGGGGCCTTATGTTAGTAGCAGCAAATGTAGCTTTGAGCCCCCACTCAAAAGGAGAAATAAGCAGCAGGCCATAGAAATCTGCTGAGCTCACTTATTTTTTCAACACCCCCACTTTATTTATTTATTTATTATTTTCTCATTTTCAAACTTGTAGTCTTCTCACCCAACTGGCGGTGACTCAAGTGACATTACTTAAGGCTATTCATCAGACTTTGCACAACTCCTTCTGGAGCCCCATATGGCTTTATACAACTTTTTTGCATATATGTAATAGTTCTCCCCAAGACGTGGAATCTAACTTGCCTCATTGGCACAAGGCGAGAGCTGAGACAGCCTTCAAAAACTGTGAATGCACCTGAAAAGAAGCAGCGTGATCCTGCTTGCCATGAAAAAAGCAACCAACCCAACAAGCAAACAAAAAAAGCAGTCTGATATTTGAAAAATGGTCTGAAACTGTGGCATTCACATTCAGGAGGCTATCGAGGTGATGCCGGACTGTTCGTTGCTATGGACACCAAGTGCTTATTTACTTTCTAGCTGCCTCAGTGAAATAAAAACTTTTGGTCTGTGGAAAAAGTGAACGCTGTTTCTCTCTGTGAAATGATATTAGCTCTTACATTTCACTGCCGCTCATAGTCGGAGCTGTTTCTTCACGTTTTGTGTGTGATATCCACTGTGTATAGGTCATGTGACTACTAATGAATGTGAGCCAAATGTTCTGGGAAAATTTTCTTATCTTACGTGTTCATGCACATTATAAAGACCAACATCAGAGCTATATTCATCATGTTAAGAAAATGACTTTTGTTCCACAAATATCATGACAAAAATCCCTTTCATTCGCAGCAGCAAATAAAAAAGGACCTAGCATTAAAAGTTGAGTTCAGACCTCAGTATCACACACCTTCACGCCTTGTGTAAAAGTGCTTTAGCTGCTACACTTTGAAACACATCAGCGTTTGGTCAAGGTCACAAACACAGATGGGTTGGAAAAAAATGAATTTAAGATCAGCACTATAGCATCTAACCATTCTGAGTTGGTTCTGTCAGGCCAGTCCAGGACAGAGGATATTAATAGTAAACTCTATTTTAGGAGGGGAAAAAAAGGTTATGAGGCAAAACTTTGTGCAAAGCAGTGAAAAGTTCATTGTGTTTTCACAGCTTTCTCCCGCATAGCTTTATTTCTGAGGTTTGATTTGATTCCTAAAAGCGCTGTGGCTGCCTAAACCTCCTTTTCATTTGACTCTAGTCATTTGGAACATTTTTCTCATTCAAACTGGGGCTTTGATTAAAAACAAAGGGCCGCTTATCGCAAAGGGCTGGGTTTCTTCCCCCAGCCTTAGAAAACAGCTTGTAGCAAATTATGGTAAATAAGTGTTCAAAAGCTTCTCCTTGAGCATATGCAGGTCAGCTCTCTTTAAAAAGCTGGCCTACAATGTGGCAAACAACAAAGTCCTGTGATGCATGTGGGCACGACAAATAGCAGCGATCTCTGTCTACGCTGTGTTTTTGTGTTTCTTTTTCTTCTGCCTCGTTTCCTGGCTTCACTTTAATATCAATCAATTGCAGATGGAGAAACCAATAATTTCCGACAACAACTGGTAGATGGCTAATCTCTGAGTAAAGTGGACCTCTTGCAGGCGGCGTCAATGATACCAGCTTTTTCATGTTCCAAATTAATTCCTGAATGTAATAACTGGAGGCACTTTGGAGAAAAGGGGATTTCATTTATAATTAAACAGCATTCCTTTTAGATGATGTCTAAACGATTCAAAGCTTTTGCCTATGAAGTTCTAACCTATGGACAATCATATGGTTAAATATGAAGCGTGCTGAAAATGTGCATCAGAATTTTCAGCACGTGAAAGCGTTTTACTAATTTGTTTCAGTGCTTTTTACTCCTCTTTCATTTCATTCCATTCTTGGAACTGTACTCCTGAAAATAAGAGTGCTCTCTTGTAGTCGTGATTCTAATCACAAGTTCATGTTATCATTTCATTTCTCGTCTGTGGAGGCAATTTATATGGTGTCACACAATTGCACCCCAATTTCAGCTCATTCAAATGTTAGTCTTACAAGAGACTCTCTGGCAAAGGAGTTGCGGAGGAGTGCTCATAATAGAATTTAAATCGAGCCATGTTGCAAGCCTAATTCTGAATATCAGGAGGATCAGTCTGAGATAATGACAGCCAGCGGTTGCTGTCCACGCTGTTAAGCAGAATTTATTGCCTTCTGTTAAAATACCTGCTTCTGAGGCCCAGTTGCTGGAGTTTGGCATTGCATTGCATCCAATTGCATCATGTTGAACCTCTTTGAAGTTCCAGTGGCACTTCTTACCCCCTTATTCAGGCTCAGCTTCCACTCCTTTGACCCAAATAAAAAGACAATCGCAAAGAACAAAAAAAAAAGCTACAAAAGTATGTGATGCTGTTGCAATGAGACGGTGTCGCCCATAAGAAAGGGCCAATGTCACTCCCTGTCAAGCAACCCCCCCCCCATTGAATTTGGTTACTTTTTACTGTTTCCCTCCAGTTGCTCCCCATTTCAACCAAGTTTTCTGCAACTCCTTCTCTCTATTTTTACTCCCTATGCTCCCTCTGTCGCTCCTTTCCTATCGCTCCTCCCCTGTGCACGTCCTCATGCTGTCTCACCCAGCAGACTGAGACATTGTGTGCAGACGCTGCTAGTCTCCAAAGAGTGAAGCTGGCTAATGCATCACAATCACTAACCAGCCAAGCCAGGCATGCATAACACAAAAGGATGGTCTCTCTCTCTCTTTTTTTTTTTTTTTTGTGCCGTGGCCAATACACTTAGGCATTGGCCTCCCGGCCATACATTCCAATAAGGCCCTGGTAGTTTGTACAGCTCCGGCTGCTGACATACATATTCAGTCAGGACCGAAATTATTGGCGTAGTCGCCAGGCACCTGAATCACACACAGGGACCTGTAAACCGGATTGAGGGATAGCATGAAAGAAACCTCTGACTCTCTTTCACTCTTTCTCACTCCTATCTTCTATTTGCCATTCAAGTCATTTCATATTTAATCAGGGGAAACTGAAGAGGCGTTTCATGTTGTTCAGCATCCGAATCATTTGTTAAAACTAATAGACACTAAGTAAAAAGGAAGAGAGACTGCTCTGTGAGTTTGCCAACATTCAATATGTCCCCAAGCTTACCAATGTGCCTCTGAAGTTGCAAATGAACAAGTCACTCAGCAGCTGTGTGAGAAAATACATTAGGTTGTTAGGCTAACATTGCAATACCCTTATGTGGCTTCAATACCGATCCAAGTCTTAGCGTAACACTGAATACATCAAAATGACATGGTCATGCAAACTCAATCTTGAAGTTTCATCAAACTAAGTTTTCTTGGGATTACTGCAGTTGCCTGTGCTGTTGACAGGTCCAGAATAGTAGTGTTGGTTGAGTTTTTCACAGTTGTATTCGATGTATGGTTGTATGTATATGGTTCGATAAATTTTAATGAGTGACTGGAATATTAAATGACTTGACTCCTCAGGAACACAACCATCCTCCTCTACATCTGTGACTTCTAACTCCTCTACAGCCCAGGATTGTATCAGTTTCTGCACCTCTAAGAAAGATAATGACAAAATGTAGGTGGATTACGCTCTTAGTTTGTTTGTCTTCCTCGGACTCCAGTTGTTCTTTTTCCTGAGATAACATGACATCTAGCAGGCCATCTAAGCTGACTGCTCTAATGGTATTTATGGAATACAACTTTTTTCGTCAGCATTTATACAAAATAATGTTTTAAGGTGTGCAGTAAAACATCTAACCTTTGCTAAGCTGTGTATTTTCTAAGTAAGAAGCCCATGCCTATATTTGGGTAGGCCATGTAAACCTTACAGATAGTACAGAAATATGATTTGACTGCAGTTTTTCATTCTGCCTGGGCAGGCAAAATATGTCCCACCTGGATAGAACAGTTCATTCAATCTCTGCTAGGCTCGTCTGAACTGGATTCAGGTTCAGTCGCATTTTGTTAACTCAAAGGCAGTGTATACAGTGCCCTACAGTAACAGTGAGTGGATTCATGAGCACTTGGACTTGTGACAGGCTGATCCTGACATACCCGACACTTAAAAAAGTTATTCAAAAAGATTCTTTAGTTCATTTTTGCCCATCATTAGAATGGTACACCTTTTGACCAATATTATTAACTCCCACATGAAGCCATCAACAGGATGGCTGTGGTGGCATGAGCATACAAAGCAGCAAACAGCAATGTAAGAGCCATATCTTACGATACATGGAATATAATTTGAACAATGTAAAAAATATTTGTTTTAGTTTTTAGCTTGCTTTTTGTTTGTTAGTTATGTTAGTCAGCAACATTAAGTGACTGCATATTTGTTTTGCAGTTCATTTGTTTAAGTAATGCTTTCATAGACACATAAATGATCTTAGCCACAACTTTATTAGTCAGGAATGCACACACACACACACACACACACACACACACACACACACACACACACACACACACACACACACACACACATGCTTGTATATAGTTAGTTAGGATTTGTGTTTTTGGTTTTGTTTTGCTTTCCTTTATGAATAAATATAATTTTTGAATCATACCTGCTGTCTGTTTCATGTTGTACAAGAGTGAACGAATAGTCAACCTCTGCTACGTCAAGAACTCCGAAATCCTTCAGCCTTTACTATTAGATTTGGTTATGGTTATTAATTTAATTATTGATAAAAATTCAAAATTAATAGTTAAGTGAACTTTATGAGATTGATATCATTAACTGGCTATAATTTTTCCTTTTTCGGGGATGGTGCCCTACGAGGTGATTTGATGTTAATTAAGTCACATTATTTAACATAATTAATGATTATTATTAATAATCATTGATTATTTCTGACAGCCAATTTGATACTTAAATTGGAGATCTGTAACTAGGTCAGGCCCTTGATGAGGCATAGATCCCAACTTTTGGTGATGCCCAGTATTGTAATTTACAACATTTTTGGTGCCCCTTGATGAGGCCTATTAGTGTAGATTCCCTGCACACATCACAGAGGGGTATATTATAAAGAGCCTAATGACCTATCAATAAGAATACTGAGGATCGGAAATGTACAATAACAGACTGAAAAGTAAAAAAATGCTTTGACTACAGCATCAATAATTCACCATGATAAAAAGAAGGGGGCGGGGGGGGTTGTAAAATGCTCCTCGCTACTACAGTTGATGGTCTTATCCATCATCACTGAGTTCAAGGAGTGCCATTTGTTTCTCCTGTGGCACACAAATACTTGATCTACTTGAGCTGGCATCCGTCACAGCAAGCTGCCAGTCTCAAACAGGCTTTTGTATTATGACAAGGGTAATGCTCACATCAGATGAGATGTACTCAACCTAAGACAGGGGCACCCTCAATTCAGTTCTGGATGAGTAAAGTATGGGCTGGTGTTGGAATCAAACAAAGTCTGTCATTGGCAATATAGGCACCACTATATATGTCAGTGATACAGCAAATTGTTCTATTTCAAAGTTAGAGAGAGAGAGAGAGAGACCCAGAGGCTGTTAAATTGCCCATTTCATTATTGATAAGCATCACAGGCAGAAGTCAGTCTTCCCACATGATTGACAGCTGAGTCGCAGCCACTGATTTTCCACATGAGAGAGAGAGAGGCGAGTCATGCAATGAGGGATGTGATGGTCCAATTTTACTTCAAATGTAGCCCTAGGTGCAGGAAGAGAGGCAAAGTGAATACATGTCACTGTACCTTTAATAATGTAAGGAATTCAAAGTAATGCAAGATAAATAACAGATTCTGCTTTGCATAATGCCAAGCCATTCAAGGGAGTGGGGGTTTGTGGAAGTTGTATGCAGTGGAATTAAGAAACACACCCAATGGAATCGTAATGGAAATATTATATTAAGAACCTATCAGATGTAAACCAAAGCATACAATTAAATAATAAAATTGAATAATAACATCTCTGTGATTTCACTGAGCAGTTTTTTTCACATGTTAAATTATGAACAAAGGCAGTATGTAAGTGGTTTTCTTTAAAAGAAAAGGACATGTTTTGCAATCCATATGGCCTGAGAATGAATATGAATACATTCAAATTCACACATACACAGATAATGTCTGATATAATATCATATCTGGTATATATATATATATATATATATATATATATATATATATATATATATATATATATATATATATATACATACATACAGTACAGGCCAAAAGTTTGGACACACCTTCTCATTCAATGCGTTTTCTTTATTTTCATGACTATTTACATTGTAGATTCTCACTGAAGGCATCAAAACTATGAATGAACACATGTGGAGTTATGTACTTAACAAAAAAAGGTGAAATAACTGAAAACATGTTTTATATTCTAGTTTCTTCAAAATAGCCACCCTTTGCTCTGATTACTGCTTTGCAAACTCTTGACATTCTCTCGATGAGCTTCAAGAGGTAGTCACCTGAAATGGTTTTCACTTCACAGGTGTGCCTTATCAGGGTTAATTAGTGGAATTTCTTGCTTTATCAATGGGGTTGGGACCATCAGTTGTGTTGTGCAGAAGTCAGGTTAATACACAGCTGACAGCCCTATTGGACAACTGTTAAAATTCATATTATGGCAAGAACCAATCAGCTAACTAAAGAAAAATGAGTGGCCATCATTACTTTAAGAAATGAAGGTCAGTCAGTCCGGAAAATTGCAAAAACTTTGAATGTGTCCCCAAGTGGAGTCGCAAAAACCATCAAGCGCTACAAGGAAACTGGCACACATGAGGACCGACCCAGGAAAGGAAGACCAAGAGTCACCTCTGCTTCTGAGGATAAGTTCATCCGAGTCACCAGCCTCAGAAATCGCAAGTTAACAGCAGCTCAGATCAGAGACCAGATGAATGCCACACAGAGTTCTAGCAGCAGACCCATCTCTAGAACAACTGTTAAGAGGAGACTGCGCGAATCAGGCCTTCATGGTCAAATAGCTGCTAGGAAACCACTGCTAAGGAGTGGCAACAAGCAGAAGAGATTTGTTTGGGCCAAGAAACACAAGGAATGGACATTAGACCAGTGGAAATCTGTGCTTTGGTCTGATGAGTCCAAATTTGAGATCTTTGGTTCCAATCGCCATGTCTTTGTGAGACGCAGAAAAGGTGAACGGATGGATTCCACATGCCTGGTTCCCACTGTGAAGCATGGAGGAGGAGGTGTGATGGTGTGGGGGTGTTTTGCTGGTGACACTGTTGGGGATTTATTCAAAATTGAAGGCACACTGAACCAGCATGGCTACCACAGCATCCTGCAGCGACATGCCATCCCATCCGGTTTGCGTTTAGTTGGACGATCATTTATTTTTCAACAGGACAATGACCCCAAACACACCTCCAGGCTGTGTAAGGGCTATTTGACCAAGAAGGAGAGTGATGGAGTGCTGCGGCAGATGACCTGGCCTCCACAGTCACCGGACCTGAACCCAATCGAGATGGTTTGGGGTGAGCTGGACCGCAGAGTGAAGGCAAAGGGGCCAACAAGTGCTAAACACCTCTGGGAACTCCTTCAAGACTGTTGGAAAACCATTTCAGGTGACTACCTCTTGAAGCTCATCAAGAGAATGCCAAGAGTGTGCAAAGCAGTAATCAGAGCAAAGGGTGGCTATTTTGAAGAAACTAGAATATAAAACATGTTTCCAGTTATTTCACCTTTTTTTGTTAAGTACATAACTCCACATGTGTTCATTCATAGTTTTGATGCCTTCAGTGAGAATCTACAATGTAAACAGTCATGAAAATAAAGAAAACGCTTTGAATGAGAAGGTGTGTCCAAACTTTTGGCCTGTACTGTACATACATACATACATACATACACACACACACACACACACACACACACACACACACACACACACGTATGTGTATATATATATATATATATATATATATATGCCCCGGTCTAGGGGTGTGGGTGCGCAACATAAGACACACAAGTATAAATGTACAGGTGAGCAATTTATTGCTACACACTCCCATGACACACGTTACAATATTGCACACAAAATGGAGCAAAAGACTTCAGGGTGAGCCCAGGCCAAAACAACAAACAAAAAAACAACCTGTCTACCAACGGGCGAAATAACTGATTCCTAACGAAAACAAAAGAAACAAAAATACAATACTTAGGCCTAACTCCCTAGGCTAACGAAAAACAGGAGAAAACAGGTACAACAAAAATAGCAGCTCACCCCCACGCTCCGTGCAAAACAATAATGAGTGACAGTGATTATTTACAATATATACACAAACGACTCAGTTGGCCCGAAGGCGCTGGTCTTAACAAAGAACTAATTGTTTAGCAGACAAGCTAAATAATTAGTCGTGTGTCACACAACAAAATACTTAACGATCACAGAAAAACCAGAAAAACCAGAAAAGACGATGCGATGCTGCTGCCATGTACGAGAGTGGGGCTCGCGGCTTCCGTGTGGCCGGCATTAAGAAGGCCGAGCCCCTCGCCCAACCAATCCGGCAGCTGTGACGTCACGCTCGTAGCCCAATCGGCGATCGTTGACACAGAGCCGAGCCCCTTGCTCTGCCAATCCAGTCGGAGCAGCGTCACCATCGTCCAGCGTATCACCTGTACACCTGTCAACACAACACATACGATCTCTGGACGAAAAGGAGAGGTCTAACTCTCCACTAAACATACAGGTGAATGCACATAGAAACATACACATACACAGAATAAATACACAGATAACAATGCACACATTCACATAACAAATACACAGGCGGCTGGGGGACGTAACAATATAAAACATTTATATACATTTATATATGCTTTATATACATATAAAACACACACACACACACACACACACACACACACACACACACACACATACATATATATATATATATATATATATATATATATATATATATATATATATATATATATAAAAAACACCCCTAGTATAAACAAATGATGATAGATGATATGAGACACAACAGACAAAAGCTCAGGTTAGCACAACAAACAGAATGGCATGTGAGTAAGTCAATATGATGAGCACAAATTAATACACCAGAGCTGGAAGACCCACCTGTCAGTTCTCAGTGTGCTGGTCAGCTACAGCAACACCAAAGTGAGAGTTATGCATAAGTCATGCATTGTAGGGGATGTGAATGGAAACATATCTAACACACTAACGCACATACGATGGCATCAACCAGACGTGTCAATCACAAAGAGGAGACAAAAACAACCCGGAGGCAGCTCCTTGTCCTTGTGCTTTTTGGCAACCTTTGGATGCAAAGCAGAACAGGATACATTTTACATGCTGTATGTAGCCTATATGAATCGAAACACACTGAGCATGATAACAGAAAGTAAGGTACCCTTGTGTAATGTAGTCTGTAATGAGGCCCAACAAAAGACTGGGAAAGTTGTTTAATTTCCAAAACCAAGCAGATGGTGGTGGATTTCAGAAGGAAGAGGTCACCCCATCAACCATTCTCCATACATGGGGAGGACATTGAGGTGGTGCATGAGAAGCTGGACTGGTCCTTTAATACTACAGGTAGGGGCAGAGCCATCTGCTCTTCCTGCGGACACTATCACACAGTGGTGGCCAGTGCATTTTTCTACACTGCAGTGTGCTGGGGAGGCAGCTTGACAGACAAAAACACAATGCATTTGGACAAGTTGGTTAAAAAAGCTGGCTCAGTGCTCGGCAGGAGATTGGACCCACTAAGAACTGTGGTGGAGAGTGGCACATTGAACAAACTGAAAGCTATAATGGACAATGGCAGATACCCTCTCCACAGCCTCCTGGAGCGACAGAAAAGCAGCTGCAGCAGTCATTCCACCTCACTGCGTTGCAGAACAGAGTGTTTCAGGAGATCCTTTGTACCCATGGCAATAAGACTGATATGTGAATGATAATACCATTAATAAGAAAGGGGCATCTTAAAAAGGCTCAGGTATTCAAAAGCAAGGATGGTCACTTTTTTAAAAACTGTGGGGGAAAACAGTATAACAGTTTGAAAACAACTATTCTCAACACACAGTTGCAAAGAATTTAGGGATTTTACCATCAACAATCTATTTTTTTCCTTATTCGCTGTGAGGGTCCAAGGACAGAGGGATGTTGTATGCTGTAAAGCCCTCTGAAGCAAATTGTGATTTGTAATACTGCACTTCATAAATAAAACTGAACTGAATTAATATTATCAAAAGATTCACAGAACCAAGAGAATTCTCTGAATGTAAGAGACAAGTCTGAAAACCAACACTGAATGGCTGTGACCCTTGACCCCTCAGAGGGCACTGTATTAAAAACTGACTTGATTGTATAAAGGATAGTATGACATGGACTTAGGAACACTTTGGAAAACCACTGTCAGTAAACACAGTTTCTTGCTTCAAATACAAATGCAAGTTAAGACTCTATCCTGCAAAGTGAAAGCCATATATCAACAACATCCAGAAACGCTGCAGACTTCTTCTAGCCTGACCTCATCTAAGATAGACTGACACAAAGTGGAAAAGTGTGCTGTGTTTTTTTTTTTTTTTTTTTTTCTTTTTTCTTCTGGTGGTACACTGGTGAAGGTGGAGCAGTGTGGATCAGTGTGGATGAATGAAACATGAAGACAATAAACAGTTTTCAGGTGGCTCTAAAACTACAAGTTTGATATCGTAATGTTAATTTTTTTTTCTGAAAGTTACAGCTTTATTCTCGTATTATTACAACTTCATTCTCAAAATCTAAGATTTTGTTTTTCTTTATCATGGCCCTAATCCTCCTTTGTACAATATTTATCTAGAAATTCACTAAAAAACAAAAATGTCAACTCCACTGTGGCACTAGAGGAAAAATCAGGGGATCACCAAAGTCAGTGGGGTTCATCCTCTGAGGTCCATGAATGTCTGTACAAAATTTTAATCCATCTGATAGCTGTTTGGATATTTCAGTCCAAACCAAAGTGAATGGGCTGAACATGTGTCCTATTTGGGATTGTCCACAGGTTCTACACATTGCAGTTACCTGCACTGTAATGGTTCTTGTGGTAAATTCAACATAATGTTTATTTCAACATCAGTACAATAATCCGTCTGTTAATCCGAGTTTCTCTTTTTAACTGGTAAGCTCACATTCATTCACTAATTATTGACTGATTGACTGATATCAGTATATCAGTATATCAAAGTATGTCACTACTTTGCTGTTCTTTCGTTGGGTCCTCGGCTGCTGAAAATAAAAGTCAAACCTTGCTACAGATGTTTGATGATAAAGCTGCTATTAAATTGGCCATTAGAATAGCTAAAATAAAGGCCATTTCAGTGTCAACTTCATGCTGTACTAGTAGGGGTAACTAAAACTGCATCCAATAAAGACAACAATCCTGCTTTGGCTTTCTATTCAAATCAAACTGCCTTTCCCTCTATTATTAATAGTCCATGATCCCTCACTGCCCTACTGTATTCCACATCATATTAAAGAGGTAATGGTACTTTTTATGGGACCTCTTAAAGCCTTGAAAGGGAAAGACTGTGCTCTCTGTGCTACTATAAGGCTTTTGGCTTTGCAGGAAGTGTTGATCTTCATGAGCAGCTGCCTAACACTGAACAGAAACATGGCAAAAAAAAAAAAAAAAAAGAAAGAAAGATCAGACCAGAGTCATTTAGTAGGTACAAACAGTATTTCTGTTAAAGAGAGAGACTCAAACTTGTACTGATCGAACTGTTGCTGTAGAAATGTGCATTCAAAAACAGGTAAACACAGAGGAAGTGTTAGTAAGAAATGTCTTATTAAAACATGAAAAATACACACATGGAAAACATATTAGCATGGATTTCTCTGCAGTTGGGATAAAGAAAGGCCACAGCCTCTTTTTAAAATATACAGTATACAGTGAGACAGTCAGGATAAACCCAAGCCTAGCAGCTGGATCTATGAGACTCTTTTAAAACTACTCCTCATCCACTTTTCTTTAGCACCCACTATGACTACCAGAGCCAAGCAATGGCTTTGTTGGACCGTGTCCTCACTGCCTCTCTTGTCCTGGCATGTTCACAGTGGTGGCCATGCACCAGGCAGGCTTTATCTGCTTCCATGTGGAGCACGTTGCCCCTGGCATAGAAGATCCACCGGCATGTGTGGACTGCCAAGCTATTCCTGCCATTTTGTGTAAACACCAGTGGGAGTTCTGTTAAGGCCGCCCTTCAGTGGATGTGGATAATTGCAGATGTGATGAGTGTAGCAGGCATTTCTCCCGAGCCCCATCCACCTGACCCTGAACCAGACCCAAAGCTGCCTCTGACAATGAGGATAACATGCTGGGCTGGGATAAGAATGTCTCTTCTTCTGCGGTCCTGCTCTCTGTGTCATTGAGGCAGGACTTCCTGGTACTGCTAAAGAGATCAGCATATTTTTGCTGTCTCCCTGGTGTACTGTCTGGGCTGCTTTGATGTCACTGATTATTTGTCTGATTATTGTCACTGAGAAACATGTGATTAACCAGGAAATATATAATTTAACCTGTTCAAATCCCCAGTCCATTCAATGGACATACATTTTCTAGCATGCCTAGATCTATGATTACTGTCCCTTAACTCCACCTAAATGCACAGACTTATTTGATGGGATGTCAGTAAGCCAATCACAGTGTTCTACATCATTTAAAGTGGACTGTTGTAGAACAACGCCCCCTTTTTAAACAAGCATGACCGTGAGGCAAGGAGGAAGTGCAAGGTACGTTTCAGTGTATTAATCATAATGTTAAAATAATAAAAGATACTCAAGAAATCAAGGGTATTTTGAGTCATGATGATGAATACAACACAAAATATATATGCAATGTGTTTTAAGTTAACCATTCATGACAAAAAAAAAATCTTTTTTTTAAGGTCTTTTAGGACTATTCATTGTAATTTTTCCTATAAGGTGATTTCTGCGTTAAGAATATTTGCCCACTAGAATGACAAAGAAAAAAAAAACAAAAACATAATGAGGTACCCTAATAAACAAAAATTTGCACATTTAGAGTACAAATCCACCATTACAATTTGTGTGTGTGTGCGTCTGTGTGTGTGTTTGGAACATCATTGGGTTCTGCACCGGTTAAAGTCAAATTCTGAATCTTTTCAAAAATAGATGTCACATAATTGTCTTATATGGTATAAGACAACTTACAAATACTTATAATACTTTTAAATTCAGCTACAACAAACAGTCTCTATAAGCTAGCCAGTCTGCTTATTTAGGCTGATGTGTCCACTGCAATTATGGTAACTTGCTTACACAGTTATTATTAACAAAAGGAGGTGAATAAATTGAAAAAAAATTGAGCACATGAATTTAGACAAAGTATTGACTCAGAGTTTAAGAAAAGTTCACTGTAATTTGTCTTCACTGGTTTGGTTTATAGTAAAAATGGTTCATGGGAACATGTATTAGAGGAAGAACATACTGCAGACTGCACAACAGGTTGAGATGACCCCACCAGATGTTTCTTGCCTGTTCTTGTTTTCCCCAAGAGGAAAGAGTAAAACTCAGCGAACCGAAACACAAACACACATGTAGGAAGACACAACCACAACACAAACACAACATCAAAAAGAGAGTGCAGCAGGTAAAGAGATATACGCTGCCAACATGGAACCTGGAATAATAAGCTTTACTGGATGTGTCAACCATATGCTGTCATTGCACTGCTGAACTCACCTGGGTGCTCGAATTCAAAATGATTCACATCACAGAGAATCAGAAAAACATCCTTGCTCTTAATCTGTAAGTGTTTGATATTACAAATGAAACATAGGCAGATCATGCTTTGTGCTTAAGTGCATTCTTAAAAATTTAAAGTATGCTGTGTTTGCAGACATTTTGAATATATGTTTGACACAGCTGTATGTTAGTGCATCGGGCTGTTTTATAATCTCACTTTATCAGATTTAAAATATAGTGCCCCGTTGTTAGCTCAGGAGTGGCTGGAGAGACATTGTTTTAATGGAACTAAAGTACAGTGGTTCTCACTAATGCGTGGAAATGGTTGTCAATAGGCTTTCAGCTGCTGCACCACAATTAGAGCTTTGTCACTAGTCGGCGGATGGCTAGCTTCCCATCACACTGAATTACAATGCTGTCAAGTGTTTCATATCACTTATGAGGTTGGCAGCACATATCCGTACCCAAATTATCAGGGCTGGTACTGACACCGAACAGTTAATGCACACTGCATATTCAAAAGTCTGTCATAACTGATTGGCAGTAAACTGGGTACAGGTCCATAAATTTGCCTGTGTGTCAAGGCAAGTCAAGTTTATTTATATAGCACCAAATTACAAGAAAAGTTATCTCAGAACACTTTTCATATAGAGCAGGTTCAGACCATACTCTTTGAATTTACAGAGACCCAACAATCCCCCCATGAGCAAGCACTTGGTGTGCAACTAAACCAACTTAGACACAGAGAGCAATGTTACTCACCCACATTTAAAAAAAATCCTCCATTAGATGTCCACATAAAGACCGGCTAACAAGTGTTAGTTTTAATAAAGCTATAACCATAGCTCATTAACAGCAGTGTGAGATTGCTGGCTCCTTCGAAACAAGCTTTTTAATGACCCCCCTGGGACAGATCATCTGAATATGCAACAGTGATCTTTTTATGTAGAATAGTCACAGTCTCTAGGGCTTGCTGTGAATTGGTAACAACCACACATGCACCTTCAAAACCCTGTTAACACATACATGCGTGCACACACACACACACACACACACACACACACACACACATGCCAAGGAACACTTATTGCAAAATTGCTAGACAACTGCATGGCTAACAAAGAAGGGTCTCCGTGGAAACAAATCTACTCTGGAATGCCATTCCTTTTAGCAATAGCTTGTAGTTTTGACAATGCTCATCTCAAATGAGATGTTTTATTATGTTTTTATTTATTTATTTATGTTTACTTGTGTACATATTCATTTTTTAATTTAAAGGTTATCTTTTTATACACTGGCTTCCATCTCTGCAGCTTCCTCTGGCAAAATAGTGGGTGCTTGTGTCACAGCATTATGACCAAAGTGCAAATCAAGGTTTGTAAACATCAGACCCCTGTGTGTTTCATCATAGATGCCAAGAACAAGTGTACACTAGCAATGCCAGGAGTAGCAAGCTGAGATGCTTTTTCACACGAAGGCCGAGGGGTCCAGTGCCACAGTTTAAACACACTCACACAAAAATCGTTCAGTTCTTTATTCTTCTACCAAGACAAACCTGTTAACTTGTTATAGGGCCCCATTTTTGTGCAGTTCTAACATGAAAGAGTGCTTAATACAACTGTGTGATGCCAGTTTGGCATGATTTTTTTGGCTTGGCTCCCTTTGCAAAAACCTTTGGAAAAGAAGCAAAATGGCACATATCTCCTGTGTACAGAGGTATATAGAGGGAGTACAGACAGCCAGAGTGTAGGTGTAGCGGGTGTTCAAACTGACATGTAAGCTCGCCCAAGAACTGAGAAAAAAATAGCAGGAAACATGCATTATTAACTTTCATAAATGCAGAAGACATACAGTATATGCACACAATGTGCTCCTCTTGGCCCTTTGAAAACAATGCAATTGCATTTATCTATACTGCAAGTCAAACCAGAACATATTAAGTGTCTTTCATCTGGCAAGACCAGCAGAAAGTATGTCCTAAATAAAGCTGTCCACACACTCATGAAAGAGTCCTTTTTCCTGCAATGTGCTGCTTTACAGGTCTGCTGAGTATCTCTCTGAATAAATCTGGATGCGAGTGTACAAAGAAGAAGGAATGTTGCTGGTCTCACTTTTTTCACAATTCTTTGAGTGCTTTAGGATTAGGAGAATATAATTACATAAAGGTAGTCTTTTTTGCATTAATGGTAAGCATCAGATTCCCTGTGGTGTGATTATTTTTGCTCTGCTGTAAGATTAAAGCCTGTTAGAGTCTGCATTTGTGAGGGACAATGTTTTCTGTACTGTATGTGTATGGAAACAGATTTATTTCAGTTTTGGCTGATACATGTGGGACAGCTATGACAAATGGTGCACAGACCAATGTCAGCTATCCACTGGTTTGTCTATGTATCCATCTGTCTCCTGCATGTGTTAGAAGAAGTTTTTTAGATGATTTGGAAGAAGAGTAAACTATTTGGCTGCTTGGCAATCTTTTGCTCCTCGAGGCAGCGGCCGAGGAGGGGGAGTTGCAGCCATTTTTAACTCTAGTCTATTAATCAGCGCTAAACCTAAACTAGATTATAAATCCTTTGAAAGCCTTGTCCTTAGCCTTTTACATCCAACCTGGAAAACCTCGCAGCCTCTTCTATTTGTTATAGTGTACCATGCTCCTGGCCCATATTCAGAATTTTTATCTGAATTCTCAGAGTTTTTATCCAGTTTAGTCCTGAAATCAGATAAAGTTATTATTGTAGGCGATTTCAATATCCACGTGGACGTTGATAATGACTCCCTCGCTACTGCGTTTATCACATTATTAGACTCCATTGGCTTCAGTCAGAGTGTACATAAGCCCACTCACCGTTTTAACCACACCCTCGATCTAGTTCTGCCGTATGGAATTGAGATTGATAACTTTCCAGAGAATCCCTCTCTATCAGATCATTACTTAATAACTTTTGATTTCTGTCTACTTGACTACGCGCCACTCAGTAACAGCTGCTATACTAGGTGTTTATCAGATAGTGCGGTAGCAAAATTTAAGGAAGTGATTCCATCGGCGTTAAATTCAATATCCTCTGTAACTGAGGTTTCCCGTACTGACTTTAAAGTCTCCCAAATTGATCATCTCGTCGATAGCGCTGCAGGCTCACTGCGAACAACTCTCGACTCTATAGCACCTCTTAAAAAGAAGTTCGCAAAGCAAAGAAAGTTTGCTCCCTGGTATAACTCCCAAACCAGAAAATTAAAGCAAATGTCGCGAAAATTTGAAAGGAATTGGCGATTAACCAAACTGGAAGATTCTCGTTTAATCTGGTTAGAGAGTCTAAAAACATATAGGAGAGCCCTCCGCAATGCCAGAGCAAACTATTACTCGTCATTAATAGAAGAAAATAAGAACAACCCCAGGTTTCTTTTCAGCACTGTAGCCAGGCTGACAGAGAGTCACAGCTCTAATGAGCCTTGTATTCCTTTAGCCCTTAGCAGTAATGATTTTATGAGCTTTTTTAGTGACAAAATTGTAACTATTAGAGACAAAATTCATGACCTCCTGCCATCTAACAGTATTAATCTG
Source organism: Cephalopholis sonnerati (assembly GCA_019142605.1). NCBI lineage: Eukaryota > Metazoa > Chordata > Actinopteri > Perciformes > Serranidae > Cephalopholis > Cephalopholis sonnerati. Next base: position 2,199,957 of record JAGQAX010000003.1, read on the forward strand.
CTTTCAAACACAGCTATAAGTGCTGATACATATCTAGATTCCTTCTCCCTGATTTCTATTCAACAATTGACCTCAATGATTTCTTCATCCAAGTCATCAACGTGTCTATTGGACCCCATCCCAACTAGGCTACTTAAGGAAATCTTACCTTTAGTTAACACTTGCATACTAGACATGATCAATATATCTTTATTAACGGGCTATGTACCACAGTTTCTTAAGGTAGCTGTAATTAAACCTCTGTTAATAAAGCCCACATTGGATCCAGAAATGTTAGCCAATTACAGAACTACATCCAACCTTCCCTTTCTCTCAAAGATCCTTGAGAAAGTAGTCGCAGACCAGCTGTGTGACTTTCTCCATGATAATAATTTATTTGAGGAATTTCAGTCAGGATTTAGGGTGCATCATGGCACCGAGACAGCACTAGTTAAAATTACAAATGACCACCTTCTGATTGCTTCAGACCAAGGACTCATCTCTGTACTGGTTTTACTAGATCTTAGTGCTGCATTTGACACAATTGACCATCAAATTCTGCTACAGAGACTGGAACATTCAATTGGCCTAAAAGGTTCTGCACTAAGCTGGTTTAAATCGTACTTATCCGATCGCTTTCAGTTTGTTCACATTCATAATGAATCATCTTCACGTACTAAAGTTTGTTTTGGAGTACCTCAAGGTTCAGTGCTCGGACCAATTCTATTCATGCTATATATGCTTCCCTTAGGTAACATCATTAGAAATCACTCCATAAATTTCCATTGCTATGCGGATGATACACAGTTGTATTTATCGATAAAACCAGAAGAAACGGATCAATTAACTAAACTTCAGAAATGCCTTAAAGATATAAAATCCTGGATGAGCACCAATTTCCTGATGTTAAATTCAGACAAAACTGAAGTTATTGTTCTTGGCCCCAAACAGCTCAGAAACTCTTTATCTGATGATATAGTTTCTCTGGATGGCATTGCTCTGGGCTCTAGCATCACCGTAAGAAACCTCGGCATAATATTTGATCAAGATTTGTCTTTTAACTCCCATTTAAAACAAATGTCTCGGACTGCATTTTTTCATCTGCGTAATATTCCGAAAATTAGGCCTATCCTGTCACTAAAAGATGCTGAAAAATTGGTCCATGCGTTTGTTACCTCGAGGCTGGATTACTGTAATTCTCTATTATCAGGTAGCTCTAATAAGTCCCTAAAAACTCTCCAGCTAATCCAGAACGCGGCGGCACATGTACTGACAGGAACATAGAAACAAGATCACATTTCTCCAGTTTTAGCTTCTCTGCACTGGCTCCCTGTAAAATCCAGAATTGAATTTAAAATCCTTCTCTTAACTCACAAAGCTCTAAATGATCAGGCTCCATCATATCTCAGAGAGCTAATAGTGCCCTATTATCCCACCAGAACACTGCACTCTGAGAATGCAGGGATACTCGTGGTCCCTAAAGTCTCCAAAAGTAGAACAGGAGCCAGAGCCTTCAGCTATCAGGCTCCTCTTTTGTGGAATCAGCTTCCTGTTTCGGTCTGGGAGGCAGACACCGTCTCCACTTTCAAGACTAGACTTAAGACTTTCCTATTTGATAAAGCTTATAGTTAGGGCTGGCTCAGGCTTGTCTTGGACCAGCCCCTAGTTAGGCTGACATAGGCCTAGTCTGCCGGGGGACCTCCTATAATACACCGAGCCCCTTCTCTCCTTCTCACTCTCTCTCTCCCTTGCTAGTATTCATGTCCTGTTAATGCATCTCTCTAACCTGGGCCTACTGCATGTCACTAACTCAGCGTGTTCTCTGGAGCCTTTGTGCTCCACTGTCTCGCAGGTTAACTCGTGCCGCAGCTGTGCCTGGATGGTGTGTTGTGGTTGTGCTGCTGCCGTGGTCCTGCCTGATGCCTCCCACTGCTGCTGTTACTATTAGTCATACCTGTACTATTATACACACATCATTATTGTCACATACATATATAATCATATTATTAATATAAAATCTGTTTCTCCTTATGTCTCATTGTGTCATATGGATTACTGTTAATTCATTATATTGATCTGTTCTGTACAACATCTATTGCTCGTCTGTCCGTCCTGGAAGAGGGATCCCTCCTTCAGTTGCTCTTCCTGAGGTTTCTACCATTTTTTTCCTCCCCCTTAAAGGGTTTTTTTTGGGGAGTTTTTCCTTATCCGCTGTGAGGGTCCTAAGGACAGAGGGATGTTGTATGCTGTAAAGCCCTCTGAGGCAAATTGTGATTTGTGATATTGGGTTTTATAAATAAATATTGATTGAAATATTGATTGATTGCTAAAAACCTGGATGAGCACCAATTTCCTGATGTTAAATTCAGACGAAACTGATGTTATTGTTTTTGGCCCCAAACAGCTCAGAAACTCTTTATCTGATGATATAGTTTCTCTTGATGGCATTGCTCTGGGCTCTAGCATCACCGTAAGAAACCTTGGCGTAATATTTGATCAAGATTTGTCTTTTAACTCCCATTTAAAACAAATGTCTCGGACTGCGTTTTTTCATCTGCGTAATATTGCGAAAATTAGGCCTATCCTGTCACTAAAAGATGCTGAAAAATTGGTCCACACGTTTGTTACCTCGAGGCTGGATTACTGTAATTCTCTATTATCACGTAGCTCTAATAAGTGCCTGAAAACTCTCCAGCTAATCCAGAATGCGGCGGCACGTGTACTGACAGGAACATAGAAACCAGATCATGTTTCTCCTGTTTTAGCTTCTCTGCACTGGCTCCCTGTAGAATCCAGAATTGAATTTAAAATCCTTCTCCTAACCTACAAAGCTCTAAATGATCAGGCTCCACCATATCTTAGAGAGCTCATAGTGCCCTATTATCCCACCAGAACACTGCACTCTGAGAACGCAGGGTTACTCGTGGTCCCTAAAGTCTCCAAAAGTAGAACAGGAGCCAGACCCTTCAGCTATCAGGCTCCTCTTTTGTGGAATCACCTTCCTGTTTCGGTCCGGGAGGCAGACACCGTCTCCACTTTTAAGACTAGACTTAAGACTTTCCTTTTTGATAAAAGCTTATAGTTAGGACTCGCTCAGGCTTGTCTTGGACCAGCCCCTAGTTAGGCTGACATAGGCCTAGTGTGCTGGGGGACCTCCTATAATACACCGAGCCCCTTCTCTCCTTCTCACTCTCTCTCTCCCTTGCTAGTATTCATGTCCTGTTACTGCATCTCCCTAACTTGGCTCTACTGCATGTCACTAACTCAGCGTGTTCTCCGGAGCCTTTGTGCTCCACTGTCTCGCAGGTTAACTCGCACCGCAGCTGTGCCTGGATGGTGTATCGTGGTTGCGCTGCTGACGTGGTCCTGCCTGATGCCTCCCACTGCTGCTGTTACTATTAGTCATACCTGTACTATTATACACATATCATTATTGTCACATACATATATAATCATATTATTAATATAAAATCTGTTTCTCCTTATGTCTCATTGTGTCATATGGATTACTGTTAATTCATTATATTGATCTGTTCTGTACAACATCTATTGCTCGTCTGTCCGTCCTGGAAGAGGGATCCCTCCTTCAGTTGCTCTTCCTGAGGTTTCTACCATTTTTTTCCCCGCTAAAGGGTTTTTTTGGGGAGTTTGTCCATAGGACCCTCACATCGGATAAGGAAAGAGGGATGTTGTATGCTGTAAAGCCCTCTGAAGCAAATTGTGATTTGTGATACTGGGCTTTATAAATAAAAAGTGATTGATTGATTGATTGATTGACCAACTTAAGTTGTCGGCAGTTCAAAAGTGGAAAAAAACTACAGTGCTAACCATGTGATTCTGAAAAGAGTTCAGTTCTTGGAAACCACACAGGGTCCTCCACCCAGACCAGAGCAAGCAAGCATTAAACAGCACAATCCTGAGAGGTACAGACCCATTGATAACAACAGCCGGGTCCAAGGGGTGCAGGTACTGCGTGACTGAGCCGCCACCCGCGGTGGAATGACAATGGGAAGCCCTTTGCCTGATAATTGTCTGTGTGGGAAAAAGTCAGGTGAGAGGGTTAACGAGGTTGGTGGGGGGAGCTAACATGGGGGCCCTCACCCTGATGGAAAGCTAGATGATGATGTTTCAGGAGGGGGGCATGAGATGCAAACAGTCAATCACGTAGGGTGGACAGGTCAGCACTGGTCTGAACTTGATGCTTTGTTGAGGAGTAGGCATGTATGGAAGCATGGGGATGAAGGATGCTGTATTCCAAATTGTTGGAATACACCCAGTGCCAGCTCTATTTAGTTGAAGACAATCCGTACAAAAGACATGACCACATTTCCAGAAGAGGTTGAAATTATCAACAAAGTTCATGCTGTTTGTGTCACAAGTAAACGTGAGCCTGGTGTTGAGGCTGAGCAGCCATGTGAAATGTCCCATGCAACGACAGAGAGTGGGTGTTGGATGGGACACACTAAAATTGCTACTGGACTGTTTGAGGATCTGTTAAGTCTTGATATTACACCTCGAACTGCTGTCTTCTGATGTTGTTCGAACCGACATGTACAACGGCCCTGCAACTTTGGGGTAGGGGTTTAAAATGCCTGGGATTTTATCAGCAATTTCTTACAGGTACAGGTACATTAGCACCTGGCAAACAGAATGTGCACTCTGCGGACTTGCACTTGTCTAGTGATCAAGTCACCACTAGTGAGTATTGAGGGGGGACAAAGCATCTGCTGATACAGACTGTGAGAGCATACAGCAGCTCCACTGGTTGCTGTTGCATGATGGGGATGGTGGGATGAAGCATGGTGCTGTGATCTCCATCCCTTGATAGCAGCCGCTCCTGGCAGGACAGTCTGCTCTTCCTCTAGAGCCTCAAGATCAGCAGAGACACCTCACAATGGAGATGGAGATGGAGCTGCACCTATATTCCAGCTGCAAGGCACCATTCAGTGAGGTTGGCTGGAAATCAAAGTTGGGGTTTTGATCTGGCAGGTGGGAGAGTTGAGATGGCTGCTGGCTTGCTGCTGGTGATATATGTTCCGTATATCTGGAACAAACTACCAGAAAATATCAGGTCTGCTGAGTGTCTGAGTTCTTTTAAGTCAAGGTTGAAGACTCACCTGTTCTCTGCTGCCTTTGACTAAAAGGCTTTTTACTTCTTAAATTTTATATTTTCCTTCAAATTTCTGCACTGCAACTCTTACTTTAATATGTGTGTGTTTTTATATTTTTGGGTTTTATGTGTTGTTTTCTTACTTGCTGTTTTTAATCACCTTTTACATGTTTCTTTTATAATGTTTCAATGTGTTTCTTTTTCCCTTGTTGCTGTATTTCAGTGTCCTGTGTGAAGCACCTTGAATTGCCTTGCTGCTGAAATGTGCTATACAAATAAACTTTCCTTGCCTTGCCTTGCCTTGGTGGAGGGACATTCTCACCCAGGATGTCAAAGGGGTTCATCACCTGAAACAAAGTCATCCTTCTTTTTGCAGTCACCGTCCACCAACTTGGAGAATCCTTATCCTGATACCAGTGTGGTGCAGGTGTCCTGTCGGATCTCTGCAAAGACCTGAACTTCTTACAGACCAGTAGTCATGATGCTGCAGTTATTGTTGCTGGAGACTTCAGTCAGGTGAACCTAAAGAAGGCTGTGCCTGACCTCCATCAACATGTTGACATCAGTGTCACTGACGCCATCATTAAACTCAATGAGTCTGTGGTGGATTGAATTTGTAAAACAACAAAAGCAACTGTACCCAAAACTACAGTTAAATCATTCCACAGCCAGAAACTATGGATTAATTGGGATGCCATAAACACACACATACTGCAGCTTAAGCCCAGTTCAGACCAAAGATTCATGACGAGATGAGATGAAACAGGCAACAACTTGCAATGCACTGCTGTATACATAACCAGTGGCAATTGATCAGCCAATGACAATGTGTCTGCTGGCGGGGCATAAACGCATACAGCGAGCAGCAGCAGTGACCCACTATCTGACACCGGCATACCATGAGGACGGAAACAGAGGGCTCAGCCGCAATGGAGCACCTGCAGTAGCAAGCAAACACACCGTCTGTAGTCATTTTGACTTGACCAGTGGACTTCTGATGTCAGTGGTACTATTAGTCATTTACAGTCAGCTTCACCAGCCATTGGACAGTCCCAGCTTCCGCCTCAGTATCCCTCTTCCCACATTCATTGAGTGTGACGACATAATGGACGTCCTAGCCTTCTCCCTCCCTGTGAGAATCACATCACACTGAAAGAGAGTTTCAGTTGGATGTGTCAGCAGAAAAACACCTCCTCTCTACCTTATGCATCAAACTTGTCTGCAAGACCCCATGAAGAAAGTATCAGTGTAACCGTCTTTTGCAGAACAAACACTGACAACCAACAAGTGCCATCTGTTGAAGACATGATCTTCCTGAAGATAATCAAAGAATGATTCTTGAGAGATGAAACCAACAGCTGGGTTGTGGACAGAAGATGCACAATAAAAAGTATGCAGAGCTGGCACCACCAACTAAAGTGGGCAAAGAACATCAGGGGTCATCAGCTGCACCCATCCCTCACCTTTTAACCCTCCTCCACTTCACACCTCGCTCCTCTACTCATCTTCCTCAGTCACCCCCACCCCCCGCTGCAGCATCTCCATAACAGCTGACCAAGTGAGGAGGGAGCTCACGAAGATCAAGGTGAGAAAGGCTGGCATCAGCTCCAGACTGCTGAGGGACTGTGCAGTCCAGCTCTGTCAGGTGGTTCTGCACATCCTCAACCTCAGCCTCGGTCTGGAGAAAGTTCCTGTCCTGTGGAAGACTTCCTGCGTAGTTCCTGTACCAAAGACTACACACCCCAGGGAGCCCAACCACTTCAGACCTGTAGCCCTGACCTCCCACTTCATGAAGACCATGGTGAGAACAGAACTGGACCCCCTGCAGTTTGCATATCAGGCAGGCATTGGGGTGGATGACGCTGTCATCTACCTGCTTCACCGAACACTGTCTCACCTGGAGAACACTGGAAGTGCTGTGAGAGTCATGTTTTTTGACTTCTCCAGCGCTTTCAATACAATACAGCCATCTCTGCTCAGGGGGAAGCTGGAAGGAGCTGGAGTCGACTGTCACCTGGCTGCATGGACCATCGACTACCTCACCAGCAGACCACAGTATGTGAGGCTTGGTGGCTGTGTGTCTGATGTGGTAGTCTGCAGCACAGGCGCTCCACAGGGGACAGTCCTCGCCCCCTTCCTCTTCACCCTGTACACATCAGACTTCAGACACAACACGGACAGCTGCCACCTCCAGAAGTTCTCTGATGATACAGCCATTGTTGGATGTGTGTCAGAGGGGGATGATCTGGAGTACAGGGGGGTCATCACAGACTTTGTCTTGCTGGCGTTGATGTGAAGATGGTTGATCTCACACAAAGGAGTTAGTGATTGACTTCCGTAGGAAAGTGGCTCCGACAACTCCAGTGAACATCCAGGGTTTGGACATTGAGGTCGTGGAGGAGTACAAATACCTGGGTGTTCACCTCAACAATAAACTGGACTGGTCCTCGAACACCAACGTCTTGTACAAGAAGGGCCAAAGTCATCTCCACCTGCTGAGGTGACTGAGGTCTGTCGGAGTGTGCAGGACACTGCTAAGGACTTTTTATGACACTGTGGTAGTGTCTGCCATCCTGTATGCAGTGGTCTGCTGGAGCTGTGGAAGCACGGAGAGGGACAGGAAAAGACTGAACAAGCTGGTCAGGAGGGCCAGCTCGGTCCTGAACTGTCCCCTGGAGACCATCGAGCAGGTGGGCGAGAGAAGGATGTTAGCCAAGCTGATATCCATCATGGACAACACCTCTCACCCCCTGCATGAGACTGTCCGTGCACTGAGCAGCTCATTCAGCAGTAGACTGCTGCACCCGCAGTGCAAGAAGGAGCGCTACCGCAGGTCATTCATCCCATCAACCGTCAGACTCGTCAACAGCAACACCTAATGTAATGTAGCACTGCCATGTCTGCTGCATTACACTCTATACTGTGCAATCTACACTCTCTGTGCAATATTGCAATATGGCATCTTTAAATATATTGTACATATCTTGTAAATTACTGTACATACATATTTTTATGTATGTACTAAATTTATTATTTATTAATTTATTAAATTTCTATTTTCTATTTTTAATTATTATTTAATTTATTATTTTAAATTACTTTTGTCACTTTTTTTCACTTCTGACTATGCTCTTGAGCTGCTGTGACAAGCAAATTTCCCCAGTGTGGGATCAATAAAGTTTATCTTATCTTATCTTATCTTATCTTATCTTATCTTATCTTATCTTATCGTAAGAAAGATGATATTTCACTATATTTGGTGTGTACTACCCACAAAAGCCAGGGCAGATTCGGGTGGTGTTTGACTCGAGTGCTCAGTTTGAGGGTGTCTTGCTTAATGATGTCTTGCTTTCCATGCCAGACCTGAACAACAGCCTCTTAGGAGTGCTCCACCGGTTCAGGAAGGAACCAGTTGCCATTACAGCAGACATTGAGCAGATATTTTACTCGTTTGTCATGCAGGAAGACAGTATAGATGTTCTGAACTTTCTGTGGTATGAAGACAAGGATCTTACCAAGAACGTTGTGGACTACTGTATGCTGGTACATGTTTTTGGTAACAGTCCCTCTTCAGCTGTGGCGCTCTTTGTCTTTGGTTGAGGAAGGCAGCTAGCGAAGTAGAAAAGGAGTATGGCAGTGATGTACAACACTTCACTGAGAGGGACTTCTACATGGATGATGCTCTGAAGTCTTTTGCCACAGAGGCTGAGGCCATCGATGTCCTGCAGAGAGCGAAGAAAATGCTAGCCCTTTCTAACTTGAGGCTACACAAGGTTGCCTCAAACAAGGCGGAAGTAATGAATGCTTTCCCTACAGAAGATAGGGCTAAGGACATTAAGGACTTGGATCTGTCGGTAGATGACCTTCCTGTGCAACACAGCCTTGATTTCAGCTGGAATCTCATGTCCGATACATTCATTTTCCAGATTCCTGAGAGACAGAAGCCTTTTACACACAGGGGAGTGTTATCAACACTGAACAGTGTGTTTGACCCTTCGGGCTTCCTTGCCCCTGTGGTCATACAAGGAATATTACTTTTTAGGGAACTGTTCTCTGAAGACTCAGAGTGGGATACCCCCTCCATCAAGACATGGATTACGACTGGAAAAAATGGGAAGACTCACTGCAGGAACTCCTGACTTTGCACGTTTCCCGCACCTATGCATCCTCCGTCTCACAAGACAAGACTACTGAGCTGTGTGTCTTTTCAGACGCCTCAGTTAAAGACTTAGAGACTTAGACTTAGACTTAGACTTCCTTTATTGTCATTGCACAAAAAAACACAGCAGTGAGATCTTAGCAACGAAATGTCGTCGCTTGGCCTCCGGACCACAACAGAACTAAAAATACAGTCTATACAACTAAAAAACAAGAGCTAAAAAATAATGAGTGTAATAGAGAATAAATAGATAAACCGAATGTAAACAGCAGAACAAATAGTGCAAAACAGAACAACCAGTACACAAACTGTGCAAACAGTGCAGTGCAAAAAACAGAACAACCAGTAGACAAACAGTGCAAACAGTATATTGCAAAAACAGGACAAGCAGTATATAAACTGTGTAAACAGAAACACTGTAGCAGCTGGGGGGGTTATTGCACAAATAGGAGGTAATTAATTAAAACCATACCTCCACAATTATATTGCACAGAAATATTGTCCATATGAAAAAGTGCACTGAGAAAAAGTTGCCCAATCAGAAAGATACTCCGATATTGTCCGTGGGGTGGGTCGGTGTGAGTGGGTGTGAGGGCGGGGGGGGGGGGTTATTTGGCATTTAGCAGTCTGATGGCCAGGGGGAAGTAACTGTTTCTGAGTCTGGCTGTTCTGCAGCGGATGCTGCGGAACCTTCTGCCAGACGCCAGGCGGGAGAACAGTCCATGCTGGGGGTGGGTGGGGTCAGAGAGGATCCGGTGGGCTCTGGATAGGCAGCGGCTATCTGCTATGTCCTGGATGGTGGGGAGCGGGGTCCCGATGATCTTCTCCACTGTCCTCACCACTCTCTGCAGAGACTTCCAGTCTGAGGCCCTGCAGCTCCCAGACCAGACGGAGATACAGCTTGTCAGCAGGCTCTCGATGGTCCCTCTGTAGAAGGTGGTTAGGATGGGAGGGGGGAGGGAGGCTCTTCTCATCCACCGCAGGAAGTGCAGGTGCTGCTGTGCCTTCTTCGCCAGGGAGGAGGTGTGGCGTGACCAGCTGAGGTTGTCGGTGATATGCACCCCCAGATACTTGGTTGTGCTCACTACTTCCACGGCTGTGTCGTTGATGCGGAGGGGTGTGTGGCTGGGTCTGGATCTCCTGAAGTCCACGATGATCTCCTTAGTTTTGTCGACATTCAGGGCCAGGTTGTTCACCTTACACCAGTCCACAAGATGTTGCACTTCCTCCCTGTAAGCCAGTTGGTTGTTGTTCTTAATGAGGCCCACAACTGTTGTGTCGTCCGCGTACTTCAAGATGTGGTTGCTGCTGTACCTGGGGCGACAGTCGTGGGTCATCAGGGTGAACAGCAGAGGGCTCAGAACACATCCCTGGGGGGCGCCGGTGTTCAGGGAGATGACACTGGATGTGTTGTTACCCACTCGGACAGACTGGGTTCTGTTGGTGAGGAAGTCCAGCAGCCAGTTGCACAGGGAGGTTTTGAGACCCAGGGGCTCCAATTGGCATACCAGGTCCTGGGGGATGATTGTGTTGAATGCTGAGCTGAAGTCCAGGAACAGCATCCGTACATGGGTGTTCTTCTCCTCCAGGTGCTCCAGGCTCAGGTGGAGAGCAGTGGAGATGGCATCCTCAGTGGAGCGGTGTGGCTGGTATGCAAACTGGAACGGGTCGAATGATGGGGGGAGTATGGAGATGATGTGGTCCTTAAAGCTGCAGTAGGTAGAAAGCCAGAAAACGGTTGATTTCTGAGTCTCATCTCAGATAGGTTTCGTTTCTCTCCGCCCTGAGCCCCTCCTACCAGACGAGCACGCGCACACAGCATTTTTTCGACTGAGTCGCTATCGAGCCGCTGCTAAGCCGCTGCTCGATTTCACGGTCCACTGAGGACAATTTCGAATAATGTCCGAGTCACAGGTAAGAAAAACTTATGCAGTATGCAGTTGTAGCCAATGCTGGAATAGCTATTTTACCAAGTCCACCATCCGCCATTGTCGCTTGCTGTCTCCTTCTGCCGGGGGCACGAGAACGCGCAAACTGCAGTACAACAGCCAATAGGACTGAGCTGGCCTGTGATTGGTTGATGCCTGGCGGCCCACGGCTGTTTCTTTAGAGGCTGAATACAGAGCCATGCTGAGGCGCAGAAACCTATTGCCTGTCTCAGGCCACTTGACTTACATTATGCTTGAAGGATATTATGGCATTTTTTCTCAATTATACTAAAACAATGTTGCCTACTGGAACTTTAACCACCCTCTTGAAGCACTTCATGATGGTGGATGTGAGTGCAACGAGGTGAAAGTCGTTAAGGCATGTGATGGCTGGTTTCTTAAGCACTGGAATTATTGTGGCTGACTTGAAACACGGGCCAGCTGGTCTGCACATTCCTTGATCAGCCGTCCTGGAATGTTGTCAGGGCCTGCAGCTTTCCGTGCGTTGACCTTCCTCAGGGCTGAGTGCCTGTTCGTCGGGGTGGGGGGTAGCTTTCCTTGCAGGGTTGTTATTCAGAGCTTCAAACCTTCCAAAGAAGTTATTTAGCTCATTGAGGAAGCCGATGTCATCCTGACAGGGTGTGGGTGTGGCTTTGTAGTCAGTGACAGTCTGGATGCCCTGCCACAGTTGTCTGGTGTTACTGGGGTCCTGGAAGAAGCCTTGGACCTTCTGACTGTGGGCGCGCTTTGCTACTCTGATGGCACGGTTCAGATTTGCCCTCGCAGATCTGAGGGCCGTCGCATCACCAGATTTGAACGCAGCATTGCGCTCCCTCAGTCCTTCCCGCACCTCCTTAGTCATCCAAGGTTTCTGGTTGGCCCGAGTGATGATAGTCTTGGTGACTGTAACCTCCTCCATGCACCACTGTATGTAGCCTGACACAGATGCAGCGTACTCTCCCACATTGGTGTGTTGATTGTCTGTTGCAGCCTCTCTGAACATGCTCCATTCGGTGCGCTCAAAACAGTCTTGCAGTGCAGACATGGCTCCCTCAGGCCACACTCTCACCTTCTTCACAGCAGGCTTTTCTCTGGTGAGCAAGGGCTGGTATGCAGGAATTAGCATAACAGAGAGGTGGTCTGAGGAGCCAAGGTGGGGGCAGGGGGCCACTCTGAATGCCTTCTTGATGTTTGTGTAGACCAAGTCCAGTGTACTCTCCCCTCTAGTAGCAAAATCCACATGCTGGTAAAAATTCGGAAGCACAGTCCTCATGTTGGCCTGGTTAAAGTCCCCAGCAACAATAAAAACGCCCTCCGGGTGTGTGGATTGCATGTCGCTGATGGCACGGTAGAGAACACTCAGGGCTTGTTTACAGTTAGCGCTGGGTGAAATGTAAACAGCAACAATGGTGACGCTGGTGAATTCCCGGGGCAGGTAGAAGGGTCTGCATCTCACAATCATAAACTCCACACAGCAATGACTGGAGACCAGAGTAGCGTTGTTACACCAGCTGTTGTTAGTATAGATGCAAACACCGCCCCCCCGGGTTTTACCTGTGAGAGCATGGCTCCTGTCGGACCTGAATGTTGTTAGCCCGTCCAGGCTAATGGCGGAGTCCGGGACAGAAGAGTTGAGCCACGTCTCGGTGAGAATGAGGATGCAGCAGTTTCTTGTCTCCCTGTTTGGTGTTTAAGTCCAGCTTCAGGTAGTCCAGTTTGTTCTCCAGGGAGCGTACGTTGGTGAGCAGGACTGATGGAAGCGGTGGTCGGAACCGGTTAGCTTTTAGCTTAGCTGTAAGTCCACCGCGACAGCCGCGCTTCTGCTTCCTCTCGCACTGCCTCCGATGTCTCCAGGGGCGGCCTCTGCTGGGGGAGACTCCGCTGCTTTGTAGGCCGCTGGATCTGACAGGCGTAGCAGACCGAGGTTGTGTAGAGCGGTCTGCGTCTCCAGGCTTACGGCATCCAAGTTGCTAACTTTACTGAGACTAATGATAACATGCCGGTCGTATACTGTTCTTGCACCGTTCCGCTGAACTTTTGATGCTAAGAGCACTGGTCTAGATGGCCAAATTACCGATAAATTGGCTGTGTTACCGGGAGCTGCAGCAGCCGCAGCCGGACAGGGCACCGCCATCTTGCACATTGAAGTATATAGCTTCAAGCTATAGCTGCGGTAGCCTACCCTGAAAGTCACAAACAAAGATGGTCATGTCAAAGTAGGCTTCATTTTGGGTAAAGCTAAGTTGGCTCCTGTACCAGAGCTGTACCAAAACTTGCGCTCTGTGCCACTGTTCTTGCTGTGGAGATGTGTGAACTCATCCTGAAAGAACTGGACCTGAAGCTTGACTGAATGACATTCTACACCGACAGTAAAGTGGTGTTAGGCTACATCTACAACCAAAACCGAAGGTTCTATGCATATGTAAGTAATTGTGTACAGGGGATCAAACAGTCCACTCAGCCTGAACCAGACAGACAGAGCACAACCCTCAGAGATCAGAATCTGGAGATGAAGCCTCATTTGAACTTGTAGATCCAGAGTTAGATGGAGAGATTCATCCTACAGTAACAACACTTACCACCACATCGTTGGGAATCAACTGAGATCTGCAAGATTCGAACGGTTCTCTCAATGGACTTCACTCACCAAGGCTGTCGCATGGCTTCTCCAAATCACCAAGAGTTTTGAAGACAGCAGTTGTGTTGGTTGGCACACCTGTAAGACACAGAGATGATAAGAGCAGAGCATACAATAATCAGATGTGTGCAGCAGGAAGTGCACTCTGAAGAAATCAAGTGCATCCAGGCAAAGCGAAACCTACCTCATAACAGTCTACTTTGCAAACTTCACCACTTTATTGACGACGATGGCTTGCTGCGAGTGGGGAAATGCCTTACACAGGCGAAACTACATAAGGACAAAGCCAGGCCTCTCCTGGTGCTGGGCAGACACCACATTGCTGTTTTGCTTGTCCGTCATCATCATGAAGCAGTGAGACACCAGGGCAGACACTTCACCGAGGGAGCAATACGAGCAAGTGGCCTATGGATAGTGGGAGCTAAGAAATGCATAAGTAGCATCATCCACAAATGTGTGACCTGCAGGACACTGCGGGAAAAATTGTAGCAGCAACAAATGGGAGACTTACCTGCTGAACGTGTCCAGACAGATCCTCCTTTCTCCTACATTGGGCTTGATGTCTTCGGTCCATGAGCAATCACTACACATCGAACCAGAGGTAGTCAAGCTAAGAGCAAGAGATGGGCAGTTTTGTTCACCTGTATGTCGACTAGGGCTGTTCATATAGAGGTCATAGAGACCATGAGCTCCTCCAGTTTCATCAACTCACTACGCAGAATCTTTGCTATCAGGGGACCTGCTAAGCAGCTCAGGTCAGACTGCGGTACCAACTTTGTTGGAGCAGCCAAGGAACTGAAGCTGGATCCTCCAAGTCCTGGCGATACTAGTGTGGATGATTATCTTCTCAAGCAGAGATGCACCTGGATTTTCAATCCTCCACATGCATCTCACACGGGGGCACGTGGGAGCGTATTATTGGGATTGCACGCCACATCCTGGACTCAATGCTCCTGCCATTATTAATGCGAGACCTCTTGTGCCTGTTTCATCTGACCCAGAAGCACCCTTCATCTTAACTCCTGCTACACTTCTTATGCAGAAGGTCAGTGCAGCCTTATTGTCTCCTGGAGAATTCTCCAAAACAGACCTGTTCACCCACCAGTGGAAGAGGGTTCAAATTCTGGCAGATATGTTTTGGGCCCGATGGCGCAGAGTATCTCAACACTCTACAGTCATGGCAAAAATGGCAGCAAAGGAGGCCAAACCTGAAAGAGGGAGACATTGTTCTCATGAAGGACAGTCAAGCAAAACAAAATGATTGGCCATCTCTGAGGTCATCCTGCTTTTATCCCCAGAAGTTCAGGAAATGTAAATTATGTTTATGAGGCATCTTGAAAGATGCCAAACAGGGAGTGTGTTGGAACTGTGAATTTAATTTCTTGCTATCTTGTGGCTGTTTCTGGGTTTGTATGTAGTTTAGAATTTCAGACCAGAAGCTCTTCCCCTCAACAGAGAAAAGCACATGGATCCTGAGTCTGAAGTGTGGAGTCAATCCTTAGCCATCCTTTGAGTGGCATTATCAGTGAGTTTATTGTTTATCATTACCATCTTAATGTTTAGGATTGATCATCTTCAGAAGTTTGTTGCAATATGCTGAAATTTGGTTACCGCATGACTGCGCATATATTCAAGTAAATACTTGCCTGTGTATTTGCCGTGTCATACTTACCTTTTGTACTTACCTGCATTACTATCAGTAATGTAACACCATTATTTTATTCATCTTTATTTACTTACCTGTATTGCCATTATTTTAATTACCATTATTTGTATTGTACTTTTTTCAGTTTCACACTTCTTCATATTAAATCTGCCAAAAACAACTATTGCCTCTTTCTTGGAGAGATGGTATGAAGGGGAGTTTTGCTAACTGTGAAAACTCAGTATAGGCTCACTGGGAGGACACTGGGGAAAGATCCAAATTCACTAAAATATTTAGTCCAAACACATTATTACATCCATAAAAATCCACAGTCTGCCGCTGCATAATTTCAAATGTTCTAATGTTCAAATTGTCCATAGTAACACCCAATTAGCTAACATTACAGCAGCAGTACAGCAGCTCAGCAGCAGCACAGCAGAATATGTCTGAAAGTATTTCCTACATCAAAGTTGCACCATTTGAGGTCAAGTGTGGCCTTATACTTCACAAAAGTGAAATTTGCAACTGAAAGAGAAGTATTAGGAAATAAAGAAGAAGAGCAAGAGCAGCAAGGCCAGGCAAAGGCCTGCAGCAGCCACCACCAGGCCCAGTAGCTGCTTCCTCCAGGCCCAGGAGCAGCCACCTCCAGGCCCAGGACCAGCTACCTCCAGGCCCTGCAACACCCACCATCAGGCCCTGCAGCACTGCAGCAGCCACCACCGGGCCCAGGAACAGCCACCATCAGGCCCTATTCAATCAGGTCACCTAAGCAGTCTGAAAATGGGTCCGAAGAAAAACAACATGGATCCAAAAGAGGAGAAATCAGAAGATGACCTAGTCTCACTTGTTCAAGTAAAGGAGCTGCTACAGCAGCAGAAAGACATGTTTTTGCACTGTTACAGCAGCCACAGGATAACTTCATGGGTTTTGTAAAAATCATCTTGGATTCCACCAACTCCAGGCTGCAATTACTAGGGAGGTTCAGGAGATTAAAGCAAGTATCCAATTCACACAGAAAGAGGCTGATGACATAAAAACTAACAATGCATCACAGTCTGCACGGGGTGACTCCATGCAAACTGACATCATGAAGATCTGCGACAGCATGTTAGTTGTCACAGATAAAATGGAGTACTTAGAAAGACAATCAAGAAGGAACAATTTGATTTTTGATGGCATCACTGAGGAACATGGGGAGACCTGGGATGACATGGAGCGAAAGGTGAGCGATATCTTTGTGGAAAAACTCAAGCTACAGAGGCACATTGAAGTTGAGCGAGCACACCGAATCGGCAAACTGTTACCAGGCAGCAGCAGACCCAGACCCATTGTGGTTATGTTTTCAAGATTCAAGGACAGATCAACAGTTCTGGAGAGAGCTAAAAATCTGAAAGGGTCCAAGATCTACATCAATGAGGACTACACGGATGCTGTTCGAATGAAAAGAAAAGAACTACTCCCGAAGTTGAGGGAAGCTCGGGCAAGAGGTGAAATTGCCTTTCTGAGGCATGACCAGCTGATAATTCACCCCCGCAGCAGCACCCCAAAGCCATCCAGAGATAACTGATGTTCTCAGAGTAATGGTGGTAAAACCACTTGTTATTGTGCCCTTAGACATTATATTCTCTAATTATGTCATCAGCATCGAAGATAAATACTTGTTGTAAATGCCAAAGTAATGTTAAATTCCAAGTTATCACCTGTGGTTTATGTAAAAGCAACTTCCATCGTAAATGTACAAATATTACCAAGACAAATCATAACCCATGGGAATCATGGACATGTGATGATTGTGTAACTCTCTTTCCATTTTGTAATATTAATGACAGCGATACTGTTTTCTCCTCACCTGAGGAAGATAAACATAGTAGAAATTCATATGAAAATATGGTGTTTAACCCTTTTGAACTAAACCAGGAGGCAGCAGGCCTAGGTGAATTAGACCCTGATATTAATTATTTTTCTAAAACGAATGACCTTTGTAAATACTACACTGACAAACAGTTTATCAAAAAATGCCAACTGACTCTCATTTGTTTTCCACCTTCCACCTAAATACTCAAAGTCTAGCAAAAAACTACGATCATCTCTCACATTTTCTAAATTCCTTGTGTCATAATTTCTCGATTATTGCCCTAACAGAAACATGGCTCTCTGAGGCCACAAAAAGTCTATATGAATTCACCCACTATAACTCAGTTCATTATGCAAGAGAAAAAAAATCTGGAGGAGGACTATCAATGTATAAGGACTATAATTATATACTGAGAGATGATCTATCAGTGCTCTTACAAGATCTAGATATTGAATCCATTTTTATTGAAATAACTTTATCTAATAATAACAAAAAAGTGACTGTAGGCTGTATTTATCAACCACCTAATGAAGTTATTGACAGCTTTAATCACAAGATAACAGATACACTGGAACAAATAACCAAAAAAGGCAGGATGTGTTATATTCTTGATGACTTTAACATCAACCTTTTCAAAAGCCAAACACATCCACCTACTCAGGACTTTCTAAACAATATGTATTCTAATTATTTTTATACAATTATCTATAAACCCACGAGAGTAACTGATAGATCTGCCACACTAATAGATAATATATTAGCAAATTCCTTAAATAAAGTGTTACATTCTGGTATAATATACTCTGACATATCAGATCATTTTCCAATTTTCCAACTCACCTTGACTGAGGACGAGAAGGAAAAACAACCTGAAGACAAAATAACATATCGAATATACAATGAAAAAAATATGAATAATTATAAAAAACAAATTGCTACTAACGTAGCTATGAGCAGGCTGCATGACAGCATCACCAGGCAACAAAACAAACACCCAGAGGGCTTCTTCATCGTGGCTGGAGACTTTAATCACACCAACTTAAAGACTGTGCTCCCCAGATTTTACAAGAATGTTGACATTCAAACAAGGAAGGGCAGAACACTAGACCAGGTCTACACCAACATCTCTAGAGCCTACAGAGCCCGCCACTCCCCCCACCTCGGACACTCAGACCATCTTTCCCTGTTCCTGACACCAGCTTACAAGCCCCTCATCTGCAGGTCTAAGCCACAGTACAAGTCAGTGCAGTGCTGGACTGAGGAGGCCACACTATCCTTGCAGGACTGTTTTGAGGACACCATGTGGGAGCTCTTTGAAGACCCAGGCATTGAACTCCACACCTCCTCTGAACTATCATACATCAGTTTCTGCATGGATGATGTAACATCAACATTTCCCAACCAAAAACCCTGGTTTAACGCCAATATCAGAGCACTACTCCAGGCCAGGGATTCAGCACTGAGGTCAAGGGACAGGGAAGCCTAGAGCGGACCTGAACAGAGGCTAAAACAATGTACAGAGAGCAGATAGAGGCCAGCTTCAGGGAGAACAACCCCAGCTCCATGTGGGAAGGCATACAGAATATAACTGACTACAAACAATGCCACAACACCCCCCCCTCCACCGACACTTCTCTCCCAGACCAGCTTAACAGCTTTTTCTCCCGCTTTGAAGAGGACAACAGCGGAGGACACAGCTGACGTCATCAGAGATCGACCAGCCCCCCACCATCCAACAACATCATTTACTGCGAGTCCTGCGTGGCATTGACACCAGGAAAGCACCAGGACCGGATGGAGTACCAGGGAGGGTGCTGAAATCATGTGCTCACCAGCTTGCTGCAGTATTCACTAACATCTTCAACCTTTCATTGCAGCAAGTCACAGTCCCAACCTGCCTGAAAACTGCCACCATAATCCCTGCGCCCAAATCCTCTGCCATCACAGGGTTGAATGATTACCGGCCTGTGGCCCTGGCACCGGTGATGATGAAATGTATGGAGAGCCTGGTGTTACAGCATGTCAAGGCCTACATCCCACCTGGCTTTGATCAACATCAGTTTGCCTACAGGTCCAACAGATCCACAGATGACGCCATCCCCATCGCCCTTCACACCGCTCTCAGCCACATTGAAAGCCCCAACACATATATCAGGATGCTGTTTGTTGATGAGTCTGCTGGGGCTGATGGAGTTAAATGCCGAGCTGAAGTAAACAAACTGCAGACACTACAACTTGGAAACTCCCTCTGTCTGTGGATCAAGGACTTCCTGACTAACAGACCCCAGCATGTCAGAAAGGGCACCTCCACATCCTCTACCATCGTCCTCAATACTGGTGTTCCTCAAGGCTGTGTGCTGAGTCCAGTCGTGTACACACTGTACACTTGTGACTGTGTCGCTACTCATGGCTCCAACACCCTCATCAAATTTGCGGATGATACAACCGTTGTGGGGCTCATCAACAACGGTTATGAGACACCATACAGGGAGGAGGTCCAAGCACTGGCGGCCTGGTGCAGTCCACCTCAACCTCAACACCAAGAAGACAAAAGAAGTCATTATTGACTTCCGGAAGTCGAGGACCACACTGCACTCAGGCCTGAGCATCAATGGGGAGGAAGTGGAACGGGTCACCACCTTTAAGTTACTTGGCCTGCACATCTCGGTGGACCTGGGCTGGACTGTGAACACCACCCACATCATCAAAAAGGCCCAGCAGCGTCTCTTCTTTCTGAGAACACTGAGGAGGAACAAACTCCCTCCACCTCTGCTGAAAAACTTCTACCACTGCACAATAGAGAGTGTCCTCACCTAGCTGCACTGCATCTGAAAAGAAACAACTGCAGCGGGTCATCAAGACGGCTGAGTGGATCAATGGCTCCCCACTTCCACGCCTAGAGGAGATCTATTCCAGACGACGGGCCACAAAAATTCGGGATGACCCCGCCCACCCAGGACACTCTCTATTCACCAGCCTTCACTCTGGCAGACTCAGAGTCATGAGAGCCCGCACCAACAGACTGAAACACAGCTTCTTCCCCATGGCTGTGAAGAGACTGCTGCAAGAACCATGACCCCCACCCCCAGTATATTTTATGACAAGGACATTGTAGCTGCTACAAGAGAGCGCCAAACGAAATTTCACTGTATTTATTGCAGTGAAAATAAAGCTTCTTCTTCTCCAATCATTTCAAATTGGTTCCAACTGAACAAATTATCCCTTAATATAAAAAAAAAACAAATTTCATGTTATACTCTGGAAGGAAAAAATATGACCCAGAACAAGCTAACCTTTTTATAGAAGGGAATAAAATTAATAAGGTATCTTCGGCTCGATTTTTGGGTGTAAGTGTCGATGAAAAATGTTGTTGGAAAGATCATATCGACTCTGTGGCCAGAAAAGTGTTGAAGTCTATTGGAATCATTAGGAAAATCAGCCCTGTTCTTAATAGATCCTGCCTGTTAAGTTTGTATTACAGTCTTGTTTACTCATATCTCTTATATTGTAATGTTGTCTGGGCCAGCACCTGTCGCACATACCTCCACAAACTTTATTTACTTCAAAAAAGATTTGTCAGAACAGTCACAAGGTCAGATTTCCAGGCCCCATCAGCCCCCCTCTTTGCTAAACTCAAGATTATATTATAAATATTTTTGACATTAATAAAATGCAGATCTCTATTTTCATTTACAAGATTCTATATCTAAGCCAATCACTACCACTCCACTTCCAACAATACTTTTGTATAAAATCCAATCTTCACAGTTATCCAACTAGACTAGCATCTCTCCTCCATCCACCACGATGTCGTACCATTAGAGGGCAATATAATATTAAATACATAGGGGTCGCCCTGTGGAACAACACCTCTGTCCCTCCTTATTTTCAAAAGAAGATTAAAAAACAAACTCATAGCTGAGATGTGAACAGCTGCTTACCCAGTACCACTCAACTTCAGCTTGTTGCTTATGTGTGTGTGTCTGTACATGTACATACATGTACAGTGTACATACTATTTATCCAGATGCTCTTTGTTTTTGTTTAGGCTATATTCTGCTCCTTTTATCTTATTTTTTATTGTGTGTATTTTAGTTATTATTAATTATCTTGTGTTTCTTTTAAAGTATTCTTTGTCTATTACTAACTGAACTCTTTTATACAGGGGAGGCCGCTCGATAAGCCCTCTCGGGTTTCTGACCTCTCTGGCACATATTCTTTCCACATATTCTAATTTATTTTTCCAAATATGTGCAAATGAATAAATCAAATCAAATCAAATCAAATTTGCATCAAAATGTTGCCAATAGCTTGTTATGAAAAATAATGGCTGAACATTAACCTTCTGATTGATACCTCACTTTAGCTGTCTGTGTCCTCTTCACAGCTTACAGTAGCTAACGAGAGCCTTTGTTGAAAGGAAGGGCCTGCCTCTCTGTTTGATCTACAGATTCAGACAATAACAAGCATTTGGCCTGATGTCTTTTTTGAAGTGTTTTTATACAGTAAGGTCTTAAATAGACATTACTGTCTGTGTTGATTAGTTCTTTACTCATTCTCACACATTCAATATTCTATTTGGCCTGTTTTAAACTTTATTTAACCCAAAGAAAACCTAAGAAAAACGTGTGTAAAATGTTTATTTTACTGTGATATTGTCATGTACTTTGAATTTGGACTAGTCAAGGCTCCCACTGTGTTTTCCAGCTAATAAGACCCAGTTGTAGTCATTGTCAGGCATCTGATTTCGAGAAAATATTAAGGCAAAGATAAAAATCTGCTACTTCACTGTCTGCAAACTTATTTTACCCAATGCCAGTAGCACTTCCGTGATTCTGTATGTGATATTGTACACAACCTAATGTAACAGTAGTTTAGTAGTCAGTGGTTTAGTAGTTTAGTAGTTTACTTGTAGTAGTTTAGTAGCACACATCCTTTGTCTCACCTAGATAAGAAAAGGAGCTATGTGAGACTACTGTTTATGACTTGGTTTCAGTATTTACATTACAGCTCCCTCCAGGCTCATCAAAAAACTCAAGGAGCTGGGATTAAACACCACCCTGTGCATGTGGATCCTTGACTTCCTGACATGCAGACCCCAGGCAGTGAGAGTAGGTGAGAAAGGCAAGGCAGAGTCTGTTTCACCTTAGATACTTAAATAAGTTCTACCCTTGTGCCATTAAAAGTGTCCTGATGGTCCAGCAAAGGGTTACAGGATGGAATATTGTCCTTCTTTTAATGCACAAATTGATGAAACTACCAGGATTACATCTCACTGATTTACTGATTGATTATTGATTGATTGACTCACACTGAATCTGTTAAATATGCATTTTTGTTACATCATGAAAAAAAAAGCCATGTACCTATCAGTTGTGCGCAGTAGATCTGACTGGAGACATAACCACTTAAAAGACATTTGAGTACTTGCTACCTTTCTACTCTTGTACTTTTTAAACAGAACACATTTTATGTTGTGATATTTACTGGAAGTGACATACAATATAGCCAACAGCAGGTTGCTATTAGCATTGGTCATTCACCAGAATTTTTCTGCTTTTGGCGATCTCCCTAGATACCACCTTATTCAGGTGTTTGTAGTGAAAAGAGTAGATCATTATTTCAACTTCATGAATCAGCCATTCATCGTCAATTGCGGCACTTTCAAGGCAAGTAATAATAATAATAATAATAATAATAATAATAAACTTTATGAAAAGAGCACTTTTCGAAACAATGTTACAAAGTTCTTTACATGGTTGATCTCGGATTTAAAACCATGCGGAATTCAAGAAAATAGAATGAGGCAAGAAGAAAATATTAGATGAAAATGAAATACCATCACTGAAGCGGATAAGCAAAGTTGGCAACTAATAACCTTATAGATTGCACTGAGGTACAGCAAATCAAACAATTAGAGTAATGCAAAATGAGAGAATACAAAACGACAGACAACAAAAGATAAAAAAGATATAGTAATTAAATAAGACATGTATATTGTAGTGTAAAATGAGTGGTGACAGACTCAAAGTGTAATGGAGTGTAACGGCATGTATTAATCAATATAGTAATCAATGTGCATTTATCCATATATCTAGTAACTACAAATCAATGCACTCATCCACACAACTCATTTGATCACATTCATATATCTGGTTTGATCACAGTTAATGTTTGTATTGAATATATGTCACCTTTGATCTGATTACAGTTTAATAGAAATACTGTGATTGGTGTTGGGGTTCTCCTCGGAGAACAAGAGGGTCACGTCGATGCGACTGCAGGTCCCTAAGAGAAGGTCTCTGACTGTTGTTTGTGCCTACGCACCAAACAGCAGTACGGAGTACCCAGCCTTCTTGGAGTCTCTTGGCGGTGTCCTGCAAGGGGTGCCGGCTGGGGACTCCATAGTTTCCTGGGGGACTTCAATGCTCACGTGCGCAATGGTGGAGAAACCTGGAGGGGAATGATTGGGAGGAACGGCCTGCCTGATCTGAACCCGAGTGGTGTTTTGTTATTGGACTTCTGTGCTAGTCATGGACTGGCCATAACAAACACCATGTTCGAGCATAGGGAGGTTCATAAGTGTACCTGGTACCAGAACACCCTAGGCCAAAGATAGATGATCGACTTTGTGGTTGTATCATCAGATCTGCGGCTGTGTGTCTTGGACACTCGAGTGAAGAGAGGAGGAGAGTTGTCAACTGATCACCTCCTGGTGGTGAGTTGGATCAGATGGTGGGGGAGGCTGCTGGACAGACCTGGTAAACCCAAATGTGTAGTGAGAGTAAACTGGGACTGTCTGGCTGAGGCCCCTGTCCGTGGGGTCTTCAACTCACACCTCTGGAAGAACTTCTCGTGCATCCCGGGGGAGGATGGGGAGTCTTAGTGGGCCATGTTGAAAGCCTCCATTGTGGAGGCGGCTGCTATAGCTGTGGTCAGAAGCTCGTTGGTGCCTGTTGTGGCGGCAACCTAAGAACCCGATGATGGACACCAGTGGTGAAGGAGGCTGTCAGGCTGAAGAAGGAGGCTTTTTGGGTCTGGCTGGCCTGGAGGTCTCCTGAAGCAGCAGACAGGTACCGGTTGGCCAGAGGGGCTGCAGCTGTGGCGGTCGCTGAGGCAAAAATCCGGGTGTGGGAGGAGTTCGGGGAGGCTATGGAGAAAGACTTTCGGTCGGCCTCAAGGAAGTTCTGGCAGACCGTTAGACACATCAGGAAAGGAAAGCAGGGCATGTCTCCAGCTGTGCTCAGCAGAGAAGGAGAACTGCTGACCTGAACTGAGTACATCGTCGAGCTGTGGAAGGAGCACTTTGAGGACCTCCTGAACCCGGCATTCACATCCACTGTGAACGAGGCAGAGCCTGAAGACTCGAGGGAATTCTTGCCCATATCCCTGGCAGAGGTCACTGAGGTAGTTAAAAAGCTCCCCAGCGGCAAGGCACCGGGTGTGGATAAGATTTGCCCTGAGATGCTGAAGGCTCTGGACATTGTTGGGCTGTCTTAGTTGACACGCCTTGTGGAGGTCGGGTACGGTGCCTGCAGAGTGGCAGACCGGGGTGGTGGTCCCCATCTTCAAAAGAGGGGACTGGAGGGTGTGCTCCAACTATAGGGGTATCACACTGCTCAGCCTCCCGGGTAAAGTTTACTCAAGGGTGCTGGAAAGGAGGCTCTGACCCACTGTCGAACCTTTGATTCAGGAGGAGCAATGCGGATTCCGTCCTGGCCGTGGAAGAGTGGACCAGCTCTTAACCCTTGCAAGGCTGCTGGAGGGGTCGTGGGAGTTTGGCAATCCAGTCTACATGTGCTTTGTGGACTTGGAAAAGGCTTATGACCCGTCCCTTGGGGGGTCTTGTGGGAGGTACTGCGGGAGTAAGGGGTTTCCGGGCTCGCTGCTACCATCTAGTCCCTGTATGACCAAAGTGAGAGCTGTGTCTGCATACTTGGTGTAAAGTCCAGCACTTTCTCGGTGGGGGGGGGGGGGGGGGGGGTGGTGACCTCAGAATTGCATCTCTGATCTTTGCAGATGATGTGGTTCTGCTGGCTTCATCACACTGTGATCTCCAGCGCGCGTCAGCACCTCCAAATCTGAGGCCATGGTTTTCTGCCAGAAACAGGTGGATTGCCCCCTCCAGGTTGGGGGAGCGTTATTGCCTCAAGCGAGGGAGTTCAAGTATCTTGGGGTCTTGTTCACGAGTGAGGGTAGAATGGAGTGTGAGAGGAATCGGCGGTTTGGGGCGGCTTCTGCAGTGATGCGGGCACTGCACTGGGCCGTTGTGGTGAAGAAGGAGCTGAGCTGGAAGGCGAAGCTTTCGATATACTGGTCCATCTATATCCCAACCCTCACCTATGGTCACGAGCTCTGGGTAGTGACCAAAAGAATGAGATGGTGGATACAAGCGGCCGAAATGAGTTTTCTCCGTGGGGTGGCTGGGCTCAGCCTTAGAGATAGGGTAAGGAGCTCGGACATCCAGAGGGAGCTCGGAGTAGAGCTGCTGCTCCTTCACATTGAAAGGGGTCAGTTGAGGTGGTTCGGGTATCTGATCAGGATGCCTCCTGGGCGCCTCCCACTGGAGGTGTTCCAGGCACATCCCACAGGTAGGAGGCCCCGGGGCAGACCCAGAACATGTTGGAGGGATTGCATATCTCATCTGGCCTGGGAATGCCTTGGGGTCCCCCAGGAGGAGATGGAAAGCGCTGCTGGGGAGAGGGATGTCTGGGGTGCTTTGCTCGGCCTGCTGCCCCCGCGACCCAGCCCCAGATAAACGGGTGAAAATGGATGGATGGATGGATACTATGATTAAATATTTTTTAAAAAATAGAGTAGGATTAGGCCCCAACATATTGGGAGGAAAGGTCAGGCCCTGAACATATTGATAAATCAAGTTGGGGCAATGACCTCGCATGGTCAGACTGTCTGGAACATTACACCATTATGCAAGAGAAGCCATGTTTGAACAGGCCTAGACCATGTCTCATTAGGTTTTAGGTCAAGAGGGAAGGTTTAAGGAAAAGAGCATAAAAGAGAGAGCATGGAAAGTGAATCCTCTGTCTTGTTCAGGAGCTTGACTCACAAGTTGTATGTGTTGTTGCTTGTGAACACATTAAACTCGATTGCACCTGACTTCAAGTGTTTCCAGTAACTTCTTGAGTACTATGCTTTTGACTCCAAGATACATTTAAGAGAAGAAGACAAATATTGAACTGAGTGTTGGGGACGAGGTCCAGAGTCATCTGGCCCTATTCTGGACATTGATTACTCAAAAATATATATGTAGGGAATCTACAATTTTAGGACTCATCAAGGGGCAACATACATGTTGGGGTCAACAATAATGTTGGGGTTTATGATACTAGGTCTCACCAAGGGACACCAAATATGTAGGGGTTCTACAAATAGTATTATAAAAAGTTGGGATACTATGTGTTGGAAATCTAGTAGGTCTCACACTGCGGCACCATAAATATTGGAAACAATACTTGGCATCACACTGAGGCACCATAAATGCTTGGAACAACACTAATAGGCCTCATCAAGGGCCTGACCTTGTAACAGATCTCCAACTTAAGTATCAAATTGGCTATCAGAAATAATTTATAATTATTAGTAATAATTATTAATTATGCTAAATAACGTGACTTAATTAACATCAAATCACCTTGTGTGGCACCATTCCCGAAAAGGGAAAAATGATATCAGTTAATGATAATAATAAAGCCTGAAGGATTACAGAGTTCTTTACGAAACAGAGGTTGACTATTCATTCACTCTTGTACAACATTAAACAGATGGCAGGTACGATTCCAAAATTATATTTATTCGTAAAGCAAAGCAAAGCAAAACCAAAACACACAAATCCTAACTAACTATATACAAGCATATGTGTGTGTGTGTGTATGCATGTGTAGGTGTGTGTCTGTATGTGTGTGTGTGAGAGAGAGAGAAAGAAAGACAAAGGCGGGTGTGGTAACCAAAGGGCCATTTGACCTACATAACAAAATAGCTGACAACAGAAAACTACAAGATGGCCGAATCAAAGCTGGCTTCAGATCGGGGGAGGTGTTTGTCTGACCATGTGGTCAGGATAAAGACAAAGGAAAAGAAGCAGGGCCTCTGAGCTGCCTGTTTGGGTAAGGCTCTGCTGAAAGCCAATTTGTAAGTGAGTCTATGTGAATGCGACTTGTGTTGCAAAGGGTCTGGATTAGTGCTGAAGATGTTTAGTTGCATGCAAGACGTTGTCCCTGAACAGCATTAGCAAACTAAACATGACTTAGCTTTGGTAAAACCAACTAATCAATAACCTAATTGCAGACAATCACAACAATAACTCAATAAACAGCATTAAATCACATACATCAAGTTAAACAGTCTTGCTCAGCCTGTACAACTGTGATAAGCTATGCCCAGTTGTTACATTACCAAATCCTGAATGGATGGAGGGAAGAGTTGGTTTGAGGTGTGCTGTTCTTGTCAGCCAGCGAAGAAGGCTGGAAAGAGCTGTGGTTCTAGAAGCAGTCTTTGTTGTGTCCTTGTTCCAAAGGTGCAGATCCAAGGAAGCCGGTCGCTCAGGGTCCTTGCAGAGTTAGACGTTGGGATGCTAACTCAACTTGATTCTCCTTATTGCTGGGAGGTCAGTTGCAAACCTTGTGTTTGCCCTTCTAAGTTCTCTGGTTTCAGTTATGCTTTATTGTGGCCAGCCTAAGGCACACCTGTGCAATAATCATGCTGTCTAATCAGCATCTTGATATGCCACACCTGTGAGGTGGGATGGATTATCTCAGCAAAGGAGAAGTGCTCACTAACACAGTTTTAGACAGATTTGTGAACAATATTTGAGAGAAATGGTCTTTTGTGTATATATATAAAAAAATGTTTTAGATCTTTGAGTTCAGCTCATGAAAAATTGGAGCAAAAACAAAAGTGCTGTGTTTATATTTTTGTTCAGTGTAGCTTGTATTGGGCAATAATACTAAAGTTTGTAGATGAAGATTGTAAATTCTGCTTCCAACACAAACCACAAAAGTTTTAACCGGTGTATTAATCAATTTTACCTCAGCAGATTGAGGTGACAGATTTCTGTATTATACAAAAACAAATTCATAGAAATAACTGGTACATTCAGATGTCTTTGCTGTCCTGTTTACTGAAACCATTGCACTAAAATGTTGCTGCATTTTATAGTAATCTTCACCTTGTGTTTGTAATCTACAAAAGGGACAATGTACCAATGTATCACAGTTTCTCAACATCATTTATATGAAATCAACGTTTCATAGTAAAACACATGTTGCTTCCTGGATTAGTATTTGTTCTATGCAGTGATGTTGTCTCCTGAGTCTTTCTTTGCTTACTTATTAAACAGTATGACTTGCATCTTTTTTACCTATTAGGTTTTGGGGTAAAGGACAAGGTTCCAGTTCATCCCACATGTTTGATACACCATCCAGGCCTGGAGCCTGACTGTTTGAAGTCATACACCCCACAGAACATCCACAACATTTACAGGTATGACCATGGACACTAACGGCACAGAACTGGAGAAGAGTGAGTTTTTATGACATCTAATGAGATACAACTGTGTCAATT
This sequence comes from Cephalopholis sonnerati, assembly GCA_019142605.1. NCBI lineage: Eukaryota > Metazoa > Chordata > Actinopteri > Perciformes > Serranidae > Cephalopholis > Cephalopholis sonnerati. The sequence continues at coordinate 2,228,851 of JAGQAX010000003.1, forward strand.
CTGAACACTAAGGTTTCATTATATCAAAAATAAATAAATAAATAAAAATAAAAAATCCACTTATGAAGAAAAGACAAATAAATCTTTTGTCAGAAGAACTTTATTTTTAGCAAATGTAAAAAAACAAACTACAAAAATCTTACTAAATAATATACAATACTTAGATATATAAATATAAACACAGCAGTGTTTTATCTGCAACACTAATAGTGTCCAATTCTTTCCATTCAGGCGTCCATCCCGTCCTGTTTTGTACTCCAGGTACACCAAGAGTTTCCCGAGCTGGCTGGTCACTGCATTGGTCTCCAGCTGCCCCTTGGCTAAAGTGAGAGACGTGTAAGGCAACCACTTCCCCCTTTGAGGGTTTCTCATACTGGGATGCCAGGTCCTTTGGGATGGGGATTTTGGGGAAGACAAACCTCATCAGGTCATCTACAGTCTGTAAAATATTGAATTTAATTATTGATTTCCTTGTGATTTTAAAATAAGTGCTTCTCTGAATCCACACTTCTTGTTCATATTTCAAGTGTTTCCACAACTATTTCATATTTTTTATCTGATGTTATTATGTTGTGTTAATAAAAATAAAATTATTTATAAGTAACTGCAAATAGGGTCTGTTTTTACACCCTTCGTTGAGTGTACACCTAAACTAAATAATATGAATTTGCTCAGATTCCTCTGCAATAACAAAGTCACCAGGGTTACATGTGGAGTCAAGGGGGTCTCCTTGCTCTGTTTGAGTTTCTCCCTCTTTCTCCTCCAACTCAACATGAGGTCTCATACTTGGTTTGAAATCTATGCCCTTTATAGGTGTTGATAATAGCTCAAAGTCCAAATAAAAAAATATATATATGTATGTGTTTGTATATCTAGCGTAATATATATATTCTGAAGCTTTTGGTAAACATCATTTCAGTTCTATAAAATATTTCCAGGTACTGTATCTCAACTAAAAAAACACATCATTTCTGTGTTACATACCCTTTGCTTCTCAGGCTGCTCCATTTAGAGTAGCCCTGTCCAGGTGTGCACTGATTGCTACCATCTTCCGAGATGCCACAGACTGTGTGCCCACTGAGACAGTTTGTGGAGGGTTTGTTTGGCATGCTACATCCTGGAATCTGGCTGTAGTGGAGAGGTGTTGGGCATCAGGGCCATGCTGTGATGTACACTAAAAGACAAAGGAATATGACGTATGTATGTTAAACTAATGTTAAACTAAATGAAAACAACGTTTGGGATGGATATCGTCAAGCTCCTACAGCCATCTACTCCACACTTCAACACTCGGTAGCAGCTTCCTAATTTGTTTTTACACAACAAATTCACAACTCATAAAGCATACTGACAGCTTGTGATCCTGAATCTCTAGATTTGTCCAACAAAAGAAACTGCCCCATTTTTCAGGAGTAACTGCACTCTTTGTGAAGCAGTCCTCAGGAAAATAGAGGCAACACAATAAAATGCCTGGGTTGTATTGTGGAGGAATTATATCAAAACTAAATTCCAACCACTTCTTTGTTCCTCCATCCTTTGGCAGTCCAAACAAGGGTAATTTTTGGTCACAATGAAGAAAGCAGTGTCTCCTAGACATGGCGTCTCGTCAACAGCAACGGTTCAAACTCTGCAGCCTCTCCTCCGCATCTGCTCGGAGCAGGTGTGTTTTGGGGTGCGGCCCCGTGGCCGGCATGTGGGCACGGTGTGCCATGCTAATCGCAAATTGTTATGAATCAACTTCATAGAAATAATGGCGGAAAATTCAAACAAGCTGTTTCAGGCAGGTCAGGAGTTGTGTGTCTGTGGGGAGACAGTACTCCCTTTAGCCTGGACTTTTTTTTTTTTTTTTTTTACTTAGACCTTATAGAGGCAGAAAAATGATACAAACACACTAAAGAAGAGGGAAAATCCCCAAAAGTATAATAGGCCTCCTTTAGGACATATAAGTGTGGAAATCTGACATATTATACGTTTCATATATAATGCACTGAAAAACTTTAATTAGTAGCTAGGGCTATTATTTGCTCAACCAGCATATTTGGGACAGGCGTGCATAGGGGGCATGCCTTTATACCTTTGACACAAAACTATTGCTCAGCAAAACTGGGAAATATAATCAAATTGTTTATTTAAACCAGTATGAATATTACTTGCATAAAAAATTAGGTTTCAAATTAAATATCAATTACAAATCATTCATTTGATCTAGTGCAGAGAGCCAGCACATCAGAGAAAGAGACAGAGAGCGTTATGACACTCATTTTACAACACTCGAGGATTACGGTACCCAGCATACCAACACAACACCACTTTATCTTGTAAAACAATTTTGCAGACACCAGCGCAAACGGGCCTGATGGTGAGGGACAGTCATAGCAGGCCTCCTGGCAGCCCTATGAGACCGGAGATTGGCTGCATGCAGTCTGTTCTGGATTGTCTGGGCCATATCATCCTGCAAACCTTGATTGCAAATCTGAAGAAGACTGCCTACTGTTCCTAAGTGCTGACAGGATGAGGAAATGGTCTTCTTGGGGTGCCATGTTATTGGGACACCCACTTTGCAGCCTGTCTCTTACATCCCCCGTTATATGGAACTTGGCCTTCAGTTTGCAGATGGTACTAGGAATCACTCCAAATAATGGCGTAACTTGGTTTTGCGGAACACCAGTTTGAAGTTGCCCTGACAGCACCTGAGGGTACCAAAAGCTCAAAACAAGAGTCAATAGCAACAGCAAAAATAAGCTGTTTGGCATTGGCAGAGAAGATTTGGCAATTTTTTTATGGGTGCAACCCACATACTCAGCTTTGCTGCTCATCCCACAAATGCATGCATTCCTACACATGTGGCACCATTTAAAAGGGAAATAAACAGGCTTTCCAACGGTATAAGATGTATTGCCAAGAAGCATTGTTACAACAAAGAAATAGTCCACCAAACACAAATTTCCTTACTCTTTGTGCTTAGTTTAGAATACCTTCTTAATATCAGCATGTTAGTGTTCCCATTGTAACCATATCAGCATTGTTATTATTGAATATGCTAACGTGATGCCCCATGCACAGCCTCACAGAACTGCTAACAAGGCTGTAGACTTTTGTTAAATACACAAGAACTGTAACAGAAGAGAAGTATTTCATGCTGTCAGAATTGTATTCCAGTAATAATTGGTGTAAATGATTAAACATTTCTTTACAGAATTCAACTCATTCGATTCATAATTAAGGTCTTCGACTTTATGTTTAACTTCTTAATGGCTTTGTCTTTAAATGTTGTTTTCCTGCTGTCCCTGTCAACTCTTTGTTTCCATTTAGAAAAGATTAATTTAATTGTTTTTTATTAGCGCTGTCTGATATTGTTGTGATCTGTTCTTAATGAGATCAGCCTTATTCATGAAACAATCACTCAGCATATCAGAGGCCAATTATTTATATTAAGAACTACAGAGAGGGATAATTGAGAAATGGAACAAAGCATTTAATGTCTTTAATGTTGGAATATCAATTTGAAAAAGCAGGAAAACATGTTTGCAAGATTCTGATGATGTGTGCAATTTTAAACATGTTGTATGTGTACTCGCACACTTGACATTGTGGAAACAGCATGAAAAGTGACGGCTTGGATGAAAAATAAAGCTTTGGCTGTCGTTTACCAATATGCATATTCTTGCTAAATCCCTGTAATGTACTGTAAATGAAAAAAAAAAAAAAAGTGCATCTAATTCCCTGCAACAGTCATTAATTTGGTCTTTTCTGAATAAATTTGCTCGGCTTTTAATGCCACTTTTATCAATGCAAAGCTACGAATTTAATATTAATGTAAAAGTTGAATGAGGAAACAATTTAATCCAGAACCAACGCATTTAACAGTCACTAATGTCAAAGCTAATCCATAAATCCAAAGTTTATCCCAAAACCCACATGTAAGCAATCCTTGTGGTGGTATCCCCATTCCCCACTTACATACCATGAAAACTCATGTTAGATTTAAAGTGAGAGAGCAATTGCATGATATGGATATTTAGGTGTAATTCATCTGAAATCACTCGGACTACATTTCAGCTTTCTAATGTTTTAATACTATATCTCCTAATTGTGTTTATTTATCACTCCATGTAAATGTTAATCTAGATTCTGCTTCATGCATGTCTGTTTCTGTTTTGCAGTGGATATGTGTTTTATTTTTACGAATATTTCTTGATAACACCACGCCATTACAGCAAATGTGGCGAAACTGTATGTAAAATAGAATTACATTCCAAGAGTAATGAATCTCTTATATCCAGTATAGTATTATGTATGTGAAGGTCTTTGTGAAATGGTAAAAGGGTTTCAGATCATGCAGAAAGAACACATTTGACAACTTAACTTCCTGGCAGCCATTTTCTTAAAGGACAAGTCTGTCATTTCTAATCCAATACACTTTTGTTGTCAACTTCAGTGAAAACATTCTCCTCATGATGTCCTTGCTGTCCATTCTGTTTACACTGAATGACTATATTCATACAAAAAAAGTTCATACACAGCCCTAGCTTTGTAAGTGGCAAGCCAACAAAGTGGCTCGGACATATAACGTAGTAATAACCCAAAGCTATCTCTTTGGCCATTGTCTTTATAATGATGGGACTGTGGATCATTTAGCTCGGGATATTTCTCAACCTCAACAACGAGTCTCTCCCCATTTCACACATGAGACACAGCAACAACTTCAAAGTCCTCTTTATGTATACATCCATGGTGAGGAGAGGAGTCAAGCTACCATGGGAGCAGAGAAAAAGACCTGGTACAGGAGCCGGTAAGTATGAACAGAGAGCGAGTGGGTTAAAAATGCACTAAATTCCAGGGGCGGCAATGCTGGAAATAAGACAGTGGCGTGAAGTGCTGCCGACATGCATCTAGCCACCGCCAGTGTGGGGGTTGTACATTAAAAATAACAGAGGCATATTTTTTGTCACACAGTGTTCACAGCCAGTGTGTTTTGGCCTAATGGCTGTGGAAATAGAGGAAGGCAGTTGAACTGAAGGGAATGGATAATCTGGCAGCATATGCTGAGATTCACAGTTCATTATACCATATTTACCATATTTATGTTAAGCCCTGAAAAGGGGAGAAACCTGTGTCTCAGGCTGATCTGTATTTGTGTTGGGCCCTTCTTCAACGTCTGGCTTGTCGGCACTTGGTGCTGGTGTCTGTGGGTCACTGTCTTCTGGCAGCTCAAGCTGTTCACTGGTCCTGTCTGCACTGGACATTTGAGACTGTACTACTGGCTTGTAATAGTATCCACCTTCATGCTCGTCATTTTCCTCTTTTTCATTCGGGTCTCCTGCAGCTGTCTCCGTCATCCTTTCCTTTAGCTTAGATGCTGTTTTTGGCTGAATCTCCATGGGTAAGTGATCACAGGGTAGCAGCAGGTTGCAGTGCAAGATTCTTGCTCTTCCCCTTTCCTGCTCGGGCTTGACTTCATAGACTGGGATGTCTTCTCCAACCTGGCGGATCACAACATGGATATGCTCTTCCCAGTGATTACGAAGCTTTCTAGTGCCTCCTCTAGGCGTCAGATTCCTCACAAGAACACGATCTCCAGGGTACAGCGCTGTGCTTCTCACTTTTCCATCATAGTGTCTCTTACCTCTGTCTGTTGACTTCTTTGCATTTTCTTGTACTAATTTGTACGCTTGCTGCATTTCTCGTTTCCATATCTCCATGTTCGATGGTCTGTTTTCCCTGTCTCAGAAGCAAGACCAAACATGAGATCAATAGGTAACCTGGGCGACCTTCCAAACAGCAGGTAAAAAGGAGAGAAACCTGTTACCTCACTTCAAGTACAGTTATATGCAAAGATCAGCTTGTTCAAGTGGTCTTTCCAGGTTGTCTTTTGTTTATTGGTAAGTGTCTTTAGCATTTGTAGCAGTGTTCGGTTAAAGCGTTCAACTTGCCCATTTCCTTGTGGGTGATAGGGAGACATTCACAATTCCACTACATCACAGTTCTTTTTCAGTTAAGCGAAGAGCTGGTTCTCAAATTCACCACCTTGATCATGGTGTATCCGTGCCGCCAGTCCAAAATTAAGGGCATAGTCATTGAATATCCGATCAGCCACTGTTTTGGCAGACTTGGAGGTGGTGGCATAAGCCTGTGCAAAATGAGTGAAATGATCAACGATCACCAATATATACGTGTATCCGCCTCTACATTTGTCCACGTGGGGAAAACCTATTGACACCAGTTCAAATAGATGCATGGTGATGATACTGGTAAGAGGTGCCCGTGTTTCCTTGCATGGTTTCTTTTGCTTCAGGCAAGTACAAGTCCTTGCCACATAATGTTCAATTTCTTCTTGCATGTATGGCCAAAAGAATCTTTCTCTGATCAGTGATGTTTTTCGATCAATGCCTTGGTGGCCCATCTCATCATGCAACTCTTTAAGTACTGTGGTCTTGTACCTCTCAGGTAATACAAGCTGTGTTTTGTCTGTTGTCTTTCTACGGAGAATACCATTTTCGTCAATATAAAGTCTTTCCCATTCCTGCAGTAGACACTTACTTTGCATACTGAGAGCATTAAGTTCATGTCCTGATGGCTTGTTGCCCCTCACTTTGCATTGCATTACTAGGCCAATGTTTTTGTCACCTTGCTGTGCTAGTTGAATCTCAGCCATCGAGAATGGTTTGTGTGTCTCCCCATCCACAGCTGTACATTGGAGGGAGGAAAGTACTGGACAGACCCACGGTGAGCTGGAATCCTAAGTCTCAACAGCTTGGGTTGTCGCGGCCACACAGTCTGATGCCAACTCCTCTGTACACTGTTCCATCACTTCCTTGATATTTACAGGCATTCTCGACAGACTGTCCACATCCACATTTTCTTTACCTGGACAATACCGAATGGTAAAATGGAAGTCTGTGTAGGAAAATTACCTGTAGGTTAATTTTGCACTCGTTTGGGCACCACCCTCTCAATGGAAAGTGACCGTAATCAAATTAATAACTATGTAAATCAATCATAAATTTGTCGGTATACTTATCAATTATAAATCAGTCTCAATATCTAAGTTATGAATTCTCTATACAGTGATCGTAGTTTCAGTTTAAAGGACATACATAGACAACGACTTGGCGATAAATGAACATTTATTTGATAGTATGTTATACACTTGGGAAGGTTAATCTGAAATGAAGATGAGATAAATGGAGGGGCAAAGTCGCCGATAGGGTAAATGGGTGTACACAATGGATGATACTCATATTAGACATCAACTCCTACCACCACACAGCGGCTGCATCAGGTGAGAGAAGGTTTGCCTACTTTCTTTGCAGCGTTGACCCAGGTGGAGGTGTCTTAGGGGACTCCAGCTGTCGCTCGCCGCTCTGTTTACTTCACAGCCTCCCGCGGGACGGTGCCAACGGGAACCAGTGATGGAGAGTAGCGCCTGCTGGCGAAGTTCTTCTGGTAGTCCTCCCACGTCCGTTGTCTTAAGCTGCCGAGAGTTTGGGTTGGCAACAGAGTCACGGCCTTTAGAATGATTCTGGCAGGTGACTGACTGCTGGATCTGATGGATCTTGGAGGGAGCTCGCAGGTCGAATTGAGGCTCCTTTATGAGGCCGCAGCTACTCGCTTAGGATAAATTGAAAACAATCTCGCTATTAGTTCGAGATGGTTACTTGAGTTATCCTTAATGCTAAAAAGGGAAAACTGCAATTAGCTGATTTCGGTACCTCGGTGTTAACGTTACTAAAGGCCCGAGGGAAAAAGAAAAAAAAGAACCGGAGCTAGAAGGAAAAATTAAAAGAAAGTAAAAACAAGAGAGAGAGTTTTATAATGACCAAGTTGGGTAGGCGTGTTTGATGCAAGGCGGGTCTTTTCAGCCTAAGCAGAACTTTATTTTGGCGGATCTACTTGATGACTTTGTCAAATCATGCCCTCTAATATGTTGTTCGTGATGGCCACATACTCTTCCCATTATGGTCAAAAGTCAGCTTTTCCATTACATCAGACTCCATATATTCACTCTATGGCATACATATATATTTTTGAATAAACAAGAGAAGAGCAAACAAGAAGAGGAAACCAAGCCAACAAGGGAAACAAGAAAGGAACATAAACAGTGACAAAATATGTCTGTGCACAATCATTACTAATTAGTTCGTCGGTGCATCAATATCCTAAATGAGATCGTATATACTAATACACTGGTTAATTAATTCAACTACTATTCTCAAACTTAACTATGTGCTTCCTATGGGAACCTTGCTTAACTATCACCACAAGATGGCAGTATGAGACTACTTCTAACTGAGGGATTAACTGCGTGAGATTATAACTGGCTCACTTTATGACTTACTAGCATGGGATTAACCATAGTTAGTTAAGGAGCCAGGCAAACCAAAGTAAGATAATAAACGAAAACAAGAAATACAATGTTATCACATGAGTAACATGTATGCTGTACCTTCAGGAGACACATTACCTTTGGTTAACCAGATAATCTTATTCTTTGCTTAGGAATGTGTCTGGACCTTTTGGCTCTCATAAAGGTGTAGAGTAATAACAGTGGTGAATGAGCTTAGTTGAGAGGAGAGAGGATGGGGGTGGTATTTCCTTGGGATAAACAGTCTGTGCGGATTGTTGTGCCTACTGCTTTGATCTCAGCAGGTCATTGGCTTACCAAGCTTTCTTGATGGTCCTGGTCTGTCTGGGTGTGGTGCCTGCTGAGTTTTATAGGAGGCAGGTCAATGACATGGAGACTGGAAGGTTTCAAAACTGACACCCAGACATAAAAAGCCAATCCACTTTTGAGTTCAGGCTGGGTCAGAGCCATTAAACTTTGGCTCTCAGAGGACCCCTCCTCACCTCTTGTCAATATGTTTGAAGTTCCTGTTTGGAGTGTAAAAGTTCATCAGGCTGTTCCTCCTACATCTGCAAGCTCTGCAACCTATCTTCATCTAGTTGCATTGAGCTTAGCACTTGACAGAACATAAGTGAGTGGATTGTTGTCACTAAACACAGTGAAAGTAGGTGCATAATACAGGTAATCTCAGAATTTTTCTGTGACTGCAAACTTCAATGCAAGGAGCACTTTTCTTGATAGTGGGACCTGAGAATCCTGAGAATCTGTTGAGCCGAAACATGTGCATGTTTTGCACTATCGCTATCCCCACTTGCTGACCCTTGGGCTCCACTGGTTTGGTTTGGTAGTGATAAAGCTAATGCTCTCTATCTCTCTTTTCAACAGCTCTCCCTCTGAGGGCTGAACGACCTGCTCCTGTACCAAATCTGTCTGGTTTACATCTGAGGATGTCTCTCCTTGTGCACTATTTTGAGCAGCTTGTTGCAACTCAACAATTTTATCTTTCAGAACCAGTAGCTCTGACATACCCTGATCCTCAAGTTCACTTAATCCTTTTCTCTCTAAGTGCTTTGTGACATGTGAGATGAGAAAGGAGCAACTTTTACCTGATACATTTTCAAATTTTGGACCAGCAATAGTTAGAAAATCACAAACTTCAATCAAAGCAGCTCCAGTCAATGTGTACAGGGCACCAAAAACTTCTAGTTTCAAGTCCTCTAGCTTGGATGAATCCATTTCAGTCTCTGACCCGTGGACAATATTAGTGTGATGCAGAACCTTCTCCTTGCAGAACAGACGACACAGCTCTTCTGGCACCCGTGGTTGACCTCAGCTTGTTTGCGAGCCTCTCTGCGCAGTTGTAGAACCACCACACGCAACTTTCCACCTCAGCTTTAAATGGGAAGGGCTGAATGATGATCAGGGACATCTATCTGGGACAGCTGGCCCTCGTCACATTCATCCCAGTGGTGCCTCCAAAATGTAATGCCCTGAAAAGGGGAGTAATCAATAAAGGTGCTCGGACACGATGCTTCTTCTCTGGCAGCTTCATAGAGAATGAGGCATCGGAGCCAATAGCTCCCCCTTCCTCTGCAGGCATGACTAATCAATCATGGCATCATCTCAAAATACTAAACACGTAGATCACAGATCAGCTCATCCGGCAGGTAAGTGTGTTCAAACTTTTTTTTTTTTTTTTTAAGAGCTTTTAACCCTTTTAACATTTTAACCTCTTCCACAGGATTTAAGAATTTTAAACTCTTTCACAAAACCTTCATGGGACATTTTACATTCATAGTAATGACCTATTTATAAATGAATTTCGCTTGTCCCTATGACTATTTTAATGGCTTTTCATTGCCTTTTGAATTTATATCTATGATCAGCTTTTGCATAAAATCAATCCATCACATTTACACATGGTGAAAAGCCGTTGGAGAGACCTCCAAAAGTTCACAGAAATAAAAACAATATGGATGTTGCTCTGTTTCTGCTTAACAGCTGGGTTACATCAGTTTAGCTGTGTGACAGAACTAATACCTGTAGGTCAGCTGTGAGTGTCAATGTCTGAAGCTGGTGTGCTGGCGCTAGGAAACCACCACGTCCTCTTTGCATGTTAGTTTTGCAGCAGCGACTGTAGCACCACAACAGTTGCTGACGCTAACCCACAGCCTAAATAACATTAGTTACATCACTTGCTGTGCTGCTGTTTGCTCAATAAGCCTTACAATGTTTGCAAAGGATTTTATAGTCACAAAGACCTAAAAACACAAGTTTGCGAGCACAATGGAGTTATTTGGATTGATACAGGTAACATGACCTTCTTGTCAGCTGAGCAGACAGCAACAGACATCTCTGCTACAAACAGAGATGCCACATCTCTGAGGATGTGGCAAAAACAAGCACTGTCAGTGGACATACATTCACAGTGAGCATTTGCCTCAAAAGATTACATTGTCATCTGTTTTGCAGTTGTCAGCTGCAGCATTCTCGCTCAATATTCAATTCAATTCACTTATAAAGCCCAATATCACAAATCGCAGTTTGCCTCAGAGGGCTTTACAGTATATGACATCCTTCTGTCCTTGGACCTTCACAGCCGATAAGGAAAAATTCCCCCAAAAGTAACACTAACTGGGGAAAAAAAATGGAAGAAACTTCAGGATGAGCAGGATGGACAGACTTGCAATAGATGTCATGTGTACAGATTAAATCAACATAATAAATTTACAGTAATCCATATGATAAAATTATACACAAAAAGAGGGAGAGGCAGAGAGGGAAATTGAGACAGAGAGAGACAGTGACAGATAGAGAGCCATGGCAAGCAGTAAGGACAGTAGCTACAATAACATTATTATTATTATTATTATTATTATTATTATAACAGTAATTGTGGTAGCATGTGTTGTAAGTATATATCAATATATTGTAGTATATGTATGTGACAATAATAATCATATGTGTATAATTATAGTAGAAGTATGGCCAATAAAAACAGGCAGGACCACGGCAGCAGTGCAACTACAACACACAATCCAGCTGCGATTTGAGGGAACCTGCGAGACAGTGGAGCACAAAGGCTCTGGAGAGCAAGCCAAGTTAGTGACATGCAGTAAAGCCAATTAGCAATATGCAATAATAGAACGTGAATGTTAGCAAATGAAGAACCAACTTCTCAGAAACTAAGGAGAGAGAGAGAAGGAGAGAAGGGGCCCAGTGTATATAGAAGGTCCTCCGGCAGACTAGGCCTATGTCAGCTTACGAGGGGCTGGTCCAGGGCAAGCCTGAGCCAGCCCTAACTATTAGCTTTATCAAAAAGGAAAGCCTTAAGTCTAGTCTTAAATGCGGAGATGGTGTCTGCCTCCAGGACTGAAACAGGAAGATGATTCCACAGAAGAGGAGCTTGATAACTTAAGGCTCCAGCTCCTGTTCTACTTTTAAGGACTTAAGGAACCACGAGTAACCCTGCATTCTCGGAGCACAGTGTCGTGGGATAATATGGCACTGTGAGCTCTCAAGATCGGATGGAGCCTTATCATTTACAGCTTTGTAAGTAAGGAGGATTTTGAATTCAATTCTGGATTGTACAGGGAGCCAGTGCAGAGAAGCTAAAACAGAAGAAATATGATCTCTTTTTTAAAGACTTATTAGAGCAACCTCATAACAGGGAATAGCTGTATTTCAGCCTAGAGGTAACAAATGTGTGGACCATTTTAACTCCATTTTTTTGAGACAGGATAGACCTAATTTTTGCAATATTACACACATGAAAGGACACAGACCTTGAAGTTTGTTTTATATGGGAGTTAAAAGACACATTTTGATCAAATATTACTCCAAGGTTTCCAATGGTTGTGCTAGAGGCCAGAGCAATGCCATCCAGAAAAACTGTATCTTCAGATAGAGTTTCTAAGGTGTTTGGGGCCAAGAACAATAAATTCAGATTTGTCTGAAGTAAATTGAAGCTCATCCAGGATCTTGTGTGTTTTAAGTGGACCTATTATGCTTTTTGGGGCTTTCCCTCTTCTTTAGTGTGTTATATAGCATTTTTCTGCCTCTATAAGGTCTGCTAGTAAAAAAACAAAAAAAAAAGGCCAGGCTAAAGGGAGATCTCTCCCCACAGACACACATCACGTGACCTGCACGGAAACAGCTTGTTTGAATTTCCCGCCATTATTTTGCAAATTTCATTCGTCAAAATATTGATGGCACACAGTGCCCACCTGCCGGCCACTGAGCCGCACCCCTAAACAAATCTACTTAAAGTAGAGCCGGAGCAGAGGCTGCAGAGTTTGAACCTTTCAGGAGCTGTTGAAGAAACGCCATGTCTAGGAGACTCTACTTTCTTCATTATGACCAAAAATTACCCTTGTTTGGACTGCCAAAGGACAAAGAAACAAAGAAGAAGTGGTTGGAATTTATTTTTGATACAATTCATCCACAATACAACCCGGACATTTTATTGTGTTCCCTCTATTTTCCTGAGGACTGCTTCACAAACTGCTGGATTTTCACTGCAGTTACAGCTGAAAGACGGGGCAGTTCCCTTTGTTGGACAAATCTGGAGATTCAGGATCGCAACACATACAAATACCATACAGAGAGAGACAATGGTGGTAGAGTGGGGTTCTGGGAGCCCTCCCCCATAATATTTTGGATGTGGTAGATGTGATTTCCTGCATTCTGGTGGGTTTAGGGGTAGCATTCTGGAGATGAGCAATACCTTCATCAATTCAAAGCCACCCTGACTTGCAGGGCCTTCACAAGTGAACCTGCATTCAGCTCAGAGTGACTGAACTAGTTAAAACCAGAAAGTAGGACTTGCCTATGTGGCATATAGCCTATTACTTTATAGACACAAGACCTATTTTGGATTTAAAGCAAAATTCATGGTTGAAATGGTTAAATATATTTTGATTAAGATCTAACTGAAATATTATTTTGGGATTAATAATTGCATTTGGAGAGCTGTGTCAAAGCTCTCCAAATGCCTTTACATGCACTCACAACACATATAAGTAACTAAATGTTTTTTTTTTTCTTTTTTTTAAGATTTTTTTTGGGGCGTTTTGCCTTTAATTGATTGGACAGCTAAGCGTGAAAGGGGGCAGAGAGAGGGAAAGACATGCAACAAAACGCTACGGGCTGGTGTCGAACCCGCACCACTGCGGCAATGTCCCTCCTACATGCGGCGCCAGCTCTATACACTAAGCCACTGATGCCCCAAATAGGAAGTTTAAAAGCTAAGGAGTGACTACTTCACAACAAACATGACAACGTACCTGGAGGTGAGAAATGCAAGACTTGAAATATTTCAGGAGTGGAAGGAATGACTACCAGCACTTTTCTTTTTTTTTTTCGAGTGAGGAATTGGCGTGTGGCATGAGACCATGTGAAATCAACCAATTGCGTGACTCTCACAGCGAATGCGTGAGAGTTGGCAGATATGCTGTAGGGGCTAACGTTAGGCTGCACATCCAGTGCTTAGCTGTAGGCCTCAGCTAACTAGCTAATCAAAGCTATTGTTTTAAAATGATTTTGCTACTCGGCGTACACTAAGTTAAACTGCTAGATGGGTGGTGTCAGTAAGAATAATTTAATGACTGAATTTTGGAGAATCTAACAGAGTTAAGATGTGCAGCATATCCATATTGACAAAAGTTGAAACATTTCTTTGTGTGATGCCCGAGCTTAGCAGCTACTGCCGCTAGCTCAAGCGATTAGCCAACAGTCAACAGTCAGACCTGGGATGGAAGTGAGACCTGCATTTATTTGTCAAAATGTGTGGCTGTACTCGGAGTCTGATTGTGAATCGGCTTTTGAGGAGGACCTATTTCTCCCTTTTCCTTCGTGTTTTACACAGCATTACAGCATATAGGTCCCAGCTAACTGGCAAACCAAAGGTATTGTTTTGAAACGCTTTTGCTACGCTGCGCACAGTAAGTTACACTGCTGCTTATGGAGAATCTAACAGAGCTAACAATGTGCATCCCGTTCATATTTACAAAAGTTTCAACATGCCTATGTGTGATGCCTGATCTGAGCAGCTAACTGCTGCTAGCTCGAGCAGTTAGCTGAGAGGCAGCAATCGTGTGGCTGTACTCTGAGTTTGATTGTGAATCGGTGTATAGAAGGCTCTGACTCTTTGAACGATTCAATCAATCAATCAATTTTTATTTATAAAGCCCAATATCACAAATCACAATTTGCCTCAATGGGCTTTACAGCATACAACATCCATTTGTCCTTAGGACCCTCACAGCGGATAAGGAAAAACTCCCCCAAAAAAACCCTTTAACAATTAAAATATTATTACTCACATCCAACTACCCCTCCCTGCAGCACAGGGAATGGGGCAGGGTCAGATATGGGTGGGGTCAGATGTCCAGTGGGCGGTGGCGTATGGATATCTAATGATAACAGCACCATCTGCTGGATGACTGCAAATACAGATCTTTATGCAATTGAAACGTATTTATAACTGTGCAGCTCCATCCAAAGTGGGATGAATGCCGTCTCTCCTAATCGGAACAGGTTTTCCCCAGAGAGTTTGCCAATTACCTACAAAACCCACATTGTTTGCTGGACACCACTGGGACAGCCAGTGATTGAATGATGACATGTGGCTAAACATCTCATCACTGGATAGATTTGGGACAGTTTCAGAGAAAACTACGGAGTCTGTCATGGTTTTTGCATATGCACACGCTGTCACAACATTAATTATCTTGACCTCCGATTGGCGTAACCGGGTGTCATTATCACTGACATGAATAACAGTCTTACTGAATTTATGTTTAGCCTTAACTAGCAGTTTTAAATTTGACTCACTTTTGCCTGCTCTGGCCCCAGGGATGTTGATGCTGATGTTGCTAACTTCACTTTTCGAGTTTTCTCCTCAGCGGGTGTGTCACTGAGTGGGGAAAAACAATTAGAAATGTGAACAGGTTGGTGATGAACCGTGGGCTTCAGATTGGTACTGTGCTTCTCTGAAACAGTCACCCAGCCTCCGGCTGCACAGGGGTTGCCAGAGGACCGCTAGCACAGGCTATGCTATGTGGCTCCACGCTGGCTACAGGGGGCTGGCTAACTACTGCAGCTACTGAATGATTTTTCATGGTGCAAAGCCGCGCCACTAAGCCTCACCTCCAATGCAGCAAATAAACTACATATACTGCATGTACCATTATCGCTAAAGGAGGCAGAGGAATAACTAAACATCTGACACACCGAGCAAGAGAGACCAGGAGAAGGAGAAGCCATTGCTAAGTGCTAAGCTATGGTAGCAGGGTTTAGCAAGAAAGTCACTGAAAGAAGAAGAGACCTGAATGCTTAAACGGATCTAGTGTGAGTTTAAACATGTAGTAGATATTTAGCAGCTGAAATGAGGAAAATCAGAAAATTAGGAGGTATGAGCTTACTTCAGCAGTGCAAAAACATCATCACAAAAGCACCGGAAATGACACAACATGCTTATCACAGAGCGCCAGCATGGAGGAGAATGACTAATCCCCACTAATCAGTACAGGTCAGATTTAAAAAAAACTGCTCTTCCCATCAGTCACTTAGACACATAAAGATTGGGAAATAGAGTCCAGGTTGAAATCTACTGAAGTTTCCCTTTAACTCTACACTGAGAGATAAAGAACTCTAGAAACTGAGTCAGAGCAGAACATCCCTGCCACAGACTGAGAACACAGAAAGTAAATATCCTCATGTAAAAGGCAGAGATTGTTCCTTGCGCTTTGCCTCTCAAAGGAAACACTTTGGAGTGGAACTGAAATAACAAATGTCATTAAATGAGGATGGGCAACTGCAACTATTCAGTGAATAGTAATCCTGCTGCCTGCAGAAGATAAGCAAATGGGAGACTCTGTTTTGATGTCGACTGATGGTCTAGACTGAGCAGGCAGCATGGTCACTGGGAAAACTGTCTTCACTCACTTTGTGCCCAATTGTTTCCCAGTCTCCCCATTAAATGTCAGCAATGGTTGACATAAATCCACCATTCATGAGGTGATAATGGATACCCATTATACAGTGGATAGAGGTTTTCATTTAAAAACACAAAGAAAGTTCATTTTTAGGCCACACCCATGCCATTCACATGAAAACTAGCCCAGGTTTGACAGCAATTTGTGAGATAAATTGATAAAGTGAAAACGTTTTAAAATGAATTCCAGGTTAAATACAAATGTGTATAAAGACTCATGCAGTAAATAAGTTGATAATGTATGTACCATAAAAATGGCAGTCCTCAGGGTACCAAGTCCCACACTGGGTACTGAAGAGTACTTTACTGGGTACCTACAGTATCTGCAGGTACAGAGGAAGAAGAACAGGTAATAAGGGCATAGCACATCTGCATTTACAGGGTGCTAGACATGAAATATTGTCAAATGTTTTTTTTTTTGTTTGTTTGTTTTGTTTGTTTTGTTTTTTAAACATCTGGTACTTAATTACATAATTGAACATAATTACAGGGTACATACAAGGGACCTACAGGCTTAGTCTATATTGTCTCGAACATATGCTGTCTGCAGTATACAGTGGGTAAAAAAGTTCTAATACTACTCAAAACACCATTACCTGACATATGGTAGATGTAAGGGCAAGCAGCCTGATGTTTTGTTCCCACGAAAAACAATATGTATACATTATTAATAACTAATGCTGCACATTTGAAAACTTTAAAATGAGAGATACATTTTTTGTAAATATAATCTTCATTTTAAAATTAATGACACCACAACTAATTCTATTACAATGTCTGCACTGCTACTTTGTTCCCAACACATTCTCATTGTCAAATACCACAGCTTGGTTAATAATATCCACATCAAACACTGAGGAAAAACCATCCTTTTGTGGCAGCATGATATGCCCCTAGACTGTGTCAGTTTGAAATGCCACCAGAAAACAATGTAACTTTAAGTGGAGATGAAACACTGAACAAATTGTCTTGTTTACTTGAGTTGTACTTAAGGCAAAATATGACTAGATTGTAATTCACATTTCACTAGCAGCCTGCAGCCATCTTACAGCAAGCTAGCTAGTGATGTCACTTGGTCGGTTGTTTACACTAAACACTGTACTTCAGACTAGTTTAACTAGTTTTTCACCTTAGTGTTGATACAGTGGAGCTCAAGAGTTTTGATGAGATATAAAGAACCATGAACAAAATCAGAAATCAACTGCCTATGAGTTTTGAGCCAATAAGAACAAATATGGTGATAAGACCTGTTCTCATGGAGTTAGACAACAGCACTGACAGTGAAGACCTGGCAGAACTTGACTGACGTAACATTCAATGTCACGTTTACAATCCACACAAAACACTTCTGCTGTCAAATACGTGCTCTTCCGCTGTCTACCTCAAGCTGTAAGACCACAACAACACAAGATGCTTAAAATTTAATGCTCACGTTATTATGTCACAGCTAACATAGCTAATGTCAGCCTAACCCAACAGTCACATCTACAAGCCACCTTATATCATAGAATAGAAAGAACTTTATTTTTCCCCAAGGGGAAATTCTGCTGTCCAGCAGCTCATAAAAGACAAAAACAAAATAAATTAAAGCTGCAAGCAGCGATGAACGGGCCCTCGCACCTTCACGCAACTCGAGGTAGCTGGCAGGACGCCGGCCGATGCGGCCCTTCATTCCTGTCGAAGGCAGACCCCTCACGTAGGAGTTTGACATCATATCCCTCAAATCACACGAAGACATGTAATTTTGCCAGTAGGTGGCGCCATACTAATAACCAAGTATTGGAGTATAGATGTGTTCAGGGAAAGACTGTCATCAATCCTGTGAAGTTTGGGGAAGATTGGAACATGTATGGTGAAGTTGTGAACCAGTTACAAGCAAATTCAAAATGGCGGACTTCCTGTTGGGTTTGGCACATGGCGTCAAGAGGCTTTTTTGTACGTCTTTCAGTGTTGCATGTGCCTACCAAGTTTCATAGATGCAGGTCAAACCAGCGTCGGGGGCTGCTTCGTTGAAAATTTTGGTAACACTTTATTTTAAGGTACACCTATTCACCATTAATTAGTTGCTTATTAACATGCAAATTAGTAACATATTGGCTATTAATTAGTCATTATTAAGTACTTATTAATGCCTTGTTCTGCATGGCCTTATTATACAACCAGTAAGCCATTAACTAAGAGTCTTCCCTCAATAAGCTCAGAATTATTGCTTATTAGTACTAAGTAAGGAAGTTGTTGTATATGAATTATGATCTCAATATGCTTTGCTTAGTATGGACTTAATAAGGTGGTAGTACCCCAAGAATACTTATTCTCCCTTAATACCACTTAATGAATATGGTCTGTTCTTACATAACAAAACACAAAACTACAAATATTAATAGTGTCCAAATAACTCTAAATTAAGTATTTGTTACTTAGAATATGTTCCCCATACTAAAGTGACATCTTGATCATTACTAATTCACTAATAGTTGAACACTTATTAACCAACACATGTTCCCTAATCTAAAGTTGCCTCCTTTTCACAATTAGTTAATATGATATAGCACATAACTACTGCAATAAACAAGTAATGGGTTACACCTTTGAAAAATTGATCTATCTATAGGTTCCCTCTCATTCAGTGGTAGAATAACAAAGACAGCACAAGTACAAATACCTCATTTATTACACCACTGGTTCAGGTTTTCCCAAGGCTGACAACAAATACTGCTCAAACAGGTAATGGGGTCTTCCTGAAATTTCAAACGCTGACAACTGTATCAGTGTATGTAAATATGTCATACAGGTACTCTATTGTTGAAAAACACTGCACAATATAAAGTACAAAAATACAAAAAAATGAAATATAAAAAATATAAAACCTGCACAGCTCAACATGACTTGTCAAAGTGTAGAACAGGTGTACTGAACTGTACAAACATTGCACTTCCACAGTCTAAACTTGCTCTATGTTTACTGCATCAGGTGATTTATTCCCCTGTGCACAAATATTTCACTTTTCAATACAATATAACATAATTTTAACTGAACAAAGAAGCTCACTTAAGTCTTAATATTTCATCAACAAGGGGAGGAGTTGACCTTTGGCCTTCATGTCCTCTATAATGCTCTTCTTCTCAGAGGTTATGTGCGTTGCACACCTCTTAGCAAAGGACTGCAGGGTCTCAGTTGCAGGATCATACTTCAGGGTGTTGAAGGTTACAGGATCCACAATGTTGAGCTCTGCAATTGCAGCAGTCATCTCGATGGTTCCCCGGTCCACGCCATTGACTCTGAAGGCTTCAGTCATGGTGCGGACTTTCCTTAAGCTTTTCATATCTTATCATATTTTTCATATCTGCTGATAACCTCAGCTGGCCCTTTCACTGAAAAAAATATAAAACAAAAACAAAGAACACGAGAAATGAGCACAAACCACGGCTTAAGGTCAGCTGAAATTGCTCAAACTGGTCACTTCTCCTTTGATAAAAGTATGAAGCATATTCTAGGAATTGAAGAATCTGCTCATCTCCTGATATGATTTCACGCACAATATGTGGTTCAGAATCCAATACAAAAATGATGCTCTGTAAGATCTGTTTAGTTGGTAAGTCTTATGGTTCTGAATTATGTTTAATTCTGAGACAAATCTTTCTAGCAATACATTTGATGTTGGATAATAATTAGTGTGAATGCTGCAAAATAAAATGGAGCTTTATTCTTGATGAAAACCATATTTTTGACTTTAGACATTTAATTTTTATTTATCATCAGATTCCTAGTATATTCAGAATCTAGAACTGAAGATCTGTATTTTTGCCTCATAATTACTTCAGGACATATTTATAACAGCTCTTCTAATGCTTTTATTAATACTTATTTTTCATGACCACTTGGTGCTAACAGGGCAGGTGGTTCAAGTTATGCCATTCTTACCTCTTACATGAGCTTTTCCAGGCACAGCTACAGTTGCAGATGCAGGTGGCTGTGTCCGATGTTTCTTCCTTCTTTGGATAACAACATCACTGTCCGAGGACTCACTGATGTCTGGAGAAGATGGAGGAATGACGTCATCTTCGTCCATGTTGCCATCATCATCCTCGTTGTCGTCCTCCAAAGTAAATACTTTAGGTTGAGCTTTGATCAAATAGAGGATAGATGAGACAAAGATCAGATTGTTATGAAAATATATCACACTGTTCATTACAATTACATTATATTTTGCAGATTCAAGTTGCCCCCAAATCACTCACATGATTTCTTCTTTCCCATGATTTGCTCACGCAAGAAATTGCGCTCTTCCTCAAGATCCTTTATTATTTTTTCTTGCCATTGGATCCTGGCCTCTAGGAACTCCACTTTGGAAATTGATCCTTAAAAACAAGAGAGCAGGATACAAAAAAAGATTATGATTTGACAGTATTAAATGAGTGAGACAGAGAGAGAATGGCATGTATGCAACAAAGGTAGTGGACCAGATATGGTGTGTGCCTTAATTTGATTTGTAAGCACACACATGTATACTGAAAAAATCTGCCAACAACTTTAATCTCAGGTGGAAAAATCACGCAAGAAATGAAACTCAGTTTAGACAACAAAGATACATTGCTAGAAAATGAGAAATCATTACCTGATCCAATGCTGCTTATGCTGCTGCAACTTGGAGCAGAGCCTTTATCTCCTTTATCTTCAGGACCTACAGAATGGCATAGGTACAACAAAATGCATAAATATAACATATGAATAGATGACTTTAAACGTTTAAACACATTTGGACAAGATAATTATTTAAGTATTACAGTTCCTTTAAAGTTAACAAAGAAAAATTTACCATCCACATAATTTTTGGTCTCCTTTGTCATCGAGTCATTTTTAGGGACTTTTAGGGACATTTTCTTCTTGGCCTTAGGCTGTAAAAATATAAAAAAATGAATGTCACTATAACCGGCAAAATGTAACTTAATAATAATCTACACAAGATTCAAAAGCTCTTCTTGTTCAATGACTGCATAGTGCATACTTTCTTTTTCATTACAAAATGTGGTTCATACCAGAGATGGGACCATGTGCAAGTCTCAAGTAAGTCCCAAGTCAAGTCTAAGTCAAGTCCTGCATAGGTCAAGTCAAGTCCAAGTCAAGTCACGTTATTATTGCAATTTCATCCGCAGAATCTAATCTAAATAAAGTGTAGACAATATATCAGGAGAGAAGAGAAGAGAAAATCTACACTATCTATCATGACAACACCATTCTCAGTCTGCACTCATACCAAATAGTTTAAGATAATAATTAGATATTTTATATTCTATCCCCCCTCTCACTCTCTCTCCCCCTCCCTCTCTCTCCAGCGGTCCTTTCAAAATAAATGCATAAAAAGACCGGGGAAAAAAAACAACTGAGCTGATGCCGTGCCGGTGAGAAATTCAGCTGTGGCATTATTTTTTGTCAAGTCAAGTCAAAAGTCATCAAAATAGCGACTCGAGTCCAAGTCACGGTGACTGGAGTCCCCATCTCTGGAGTTAAGTTAAAGCATTACGCACCTGCACTCAGCTAGCTTAACATTACATTAGCTAATTAGCCTAGACACTGCAGATAAACGGGAGGGTTTAATACTCTCTAACTATGTAAACGGCCCGGGGACGGGTGTTATGATGTGCTTACAAAACTCAGGGACACTTTCAATTAACAGGCTAGCGCTTAACTTACCATTTTTGTTACACGAATTTTCCTCTTCACTTTCCAAGCTATGAAGGAAACGTCAAATACCCACCTTCTCCGGATCTTTAACGTGAGTGGTGGCTCCCTTTGGACGATTGGATGAAGATGTCACATGACGGCGGAGGAACAGTCAATGATTGGATGAGAGCAACACATCGGAGTAGCACGGCTACGGATTGGTAGATTCTTATGTCAGTCATTACTCTACAAAGTGGGTCACTTTGCGCCTTTTTTGAAGCAGGACTGCGACGTTGAAACCATAGACTGTACTGTTGATGGGTGGAGGTCTTACCGCTGTCTTCAGGATGAAGACTACAATCACCTGACTGTCAACCATCAAGATTTCTTTGTTCACCCTGTTACAGGTGCACATACACAAAACCTGGAGAGATTTTGGGGTATTTGCAAGTCAACTATCTGGAGACAAAGAGGGAACCGCACACAAAAACTGTTGAGGGATCACTTGGATGTAATTGAGTGGACTTATTGGCGTGGAAACCATCACAGTAACGGAACACTTGGAATGCTTTTGCATGACATTAGGAAAAAATATCCAGTATGAAACCTGTCTGAAATGTAGATAGAGATATCAAGTTGATGTTTATACTACCACTCAAAAGTTTTGACACACTAAATGTACTGTTAGCTCTGAGAAAAGGCTATTATCATGGACATGAAGGTCAAAGGTCAACTCCTCCCCTTGTTGATGAAATATTAAGACTTAAGTGAGCTTCTTTGTTCAGTTAAAATTATGTTATATTGTATTGAAAAGTGAAATATTTGTGCACAGGGGAATAAATCACCTGATGCAGTAAACATAGAGCAAGTTTAGACTGTGGAAGTACAATGTTTGTACAGTTCAGTACACCTGTTCTACACTTTGACAAGTCATGTTGAGCTGTGTAGGTTTTATATTTTTTATATTTCATTTTTTTGTATTTTTGTACTTTATATTGTGCAGTGTTTTTCAACAATAGAGTACCTGTATGACATATTTACATACACTGATACAGTTGTCAGCGTTTGAAATTTCAGGAAGACCCCATTACCTGTTTGAGCAGTATTTGTTGTCAGCCTTGGGAAAACCTGAACCAGTGGTGTAATAAATGAGGTATTTGTACTTGTGCTGTCTTTGTTATTCTACCACTGAATGAGAGGGAACCTATAGATAGATCAATTTTTCAAAGGTGTAACCCATTACTTGTTTATTGCAGTAGTTATGTGCTATATCATATTAACTAATTGTGAAAAGGAGGCAACTTTAGATTAGGGAACATGTGTTGGTTAATAAGTGTTCAACTATTAGTGAATTAGTAATGATCAAGATGTCACTTTAGTATGGGGAACATATTCTAAGTAACAAATGCTTAATTTAGAGTTATTTAGACACTATTAATATTTGTAGTTTTGTGTTTTGTTATGTAAGAACAGACCATATTCATTAAGTGGTATTAAGGGAGAATAAGTATTCTTGGGGTACTACCACCTTATTAAGTCCATACTAAGCAAAGCATATTGAGATCATAATTCATATAAAACAACTTCCTTACTTAGTACTAATAAGCAATAATTCTGAGCTTATTGAGGGAAGACTCTTAGTTAATGGCTTACTGGTTGTATAATAAGGCCATGCAGAACAAGGCATTAATAAGTACTTAATAATGACTAATTAAGAGCCAATATGTTACTAATTTGTATGTTAATAAGCAACTAATTAATGGTGAATAGGTGTACCTTAAAATAAAGTGTTACCAAAATTTTATAGGGGGCGCTGTTGAGCCATGTTGGCACATCAAAGCACGAAAATCTCATCAGACAACACACATTGGGTCCTATCATATGTGTGCCGCGTTTCATGACTTTCCAAGCATCTCTTACCCCTCAAAAACAACTTCGTGTTTTATGGCGAATAAGGCTTTGCCACAGTGACAGGGTTTGACAAAACCTCAAAAGCTTCTGATGTGATCATTATCAAGGTCTTGGGACTATGTCTCAGCAAAATTGAGGTGGTTGCGGTTAATTTGGTAGAGAAAGATACATGAAAGATTGAAAGCAGTATCTTTCTGCCGCCAGTAGGTGGCGCTATGATGCTGATTAAAAATGTCTCTGTAGATGTTTTCAGGGCTGGACTTTTATCATATGTGTGAAGTTTTGGAAAGATATGTCCATGTAGAATCAAGCTACACAACTTTTGTTATCATGGCGAAACATCAAAATTTGCCGCCACGTCATGGCCACGCCCTTTGACGTAAACTTACAGTGTTCACAATAAAACATCTTCGACATGTTATGGATAGACTGACCAAGATTGAGGTGGATCTGGCCAAGTTGTGGGAGTTATACTTCAAAATATAAAACATGACATTTTCTCTTACGAGTAGGGGGCACTATATTTATCAGAAATTATTCACATGGAGATCTCTTCAGAGCAGGACTGTCATCAATCCTGTGAAGTTTGAGGAAGATTGGACCATGGATGCCTGGAGTCATACACAACTTCCTGTTCTGTGGCGAGTCCCCAAAGTTTGAGGCCCTGCCACGGTCACATGGTGTGACAACAAGTCCAGTTTTTGATAACTTTTCTTCTTCACTGTCTGGAGGTGGGACAGACCAAGTAAGAAGTTGATGGGATAAAATCTGTAGGAGTAGTTACAATTTCGTGTTTTATGGCGAAAAAGGCGGGGCCACGGAGACAGCGTTTGACGAAAACCTGAAACTTTTGATAACTTTTCATCTTCACGGTCTTGGGGTGGGACAGACCGAGTTTGAAGTGGATTGGATAAAAACTCTAGGACAAGTTCGTTCATTTACGTCTACTGGAAATCGCCCAAAATGGACAAAAGTGGCAGAAGTAAATTCAAAATGGCGGACTTCCGGTTGGGTTTGGAGCGTAACTCCAAGAGGCTTTTTTGTACGTCTTGGAGTGCTACATATGCCTACCAAGTTTCATACATATAGGTGAAACCAGCTTCGGGGGCTGCTTCATCAAAAAATTGTAGGGGGCGCTGTTGAGACATCTTGGAACATCAAAACACAAAAACCATATCAGACAACACAATTTGGGCCTTGTGATGGGTGTGCCAAGTTTCGTGAGTTTTCAAGTATCCCTTGCCCGTCAAAAACAAACACGTGTTTTATGGAGAATGACGCGGCGCCACGGTGACAGCGTTTGACGAAACCTCAAAAGGTTCTGGTTTGATCATCATCAAGGTCTTGGGACTATGTATCCCCAAAATTGAGGTGGTTCGGGGGAACCTGGTAGAAGAGGGACATGAAAGAATGAAAAAAGTAACGTTCTGCCGCCAGTAGGTGGCGCTATGATGCTGATTCAAAATTTCTGTATAGATCTTTTCAGTGCTGGACTGTGATCATATGTGTGAAGTTTTGGAAAGATATTCTCTGCTATTCTCTATATACCCTGTGAATTTCACAGCCCTCAGCATAATACTTGAGCTGAAATAAATGTTTGTTGTTTATCTTGTAATAAGCCACGCCCACTTTTAACAGTCGTGACTAACTTCAAAGTATGGCCTCAGGAGTTACCCAGCATCATACCCACCAAATTGCGTAAAAATCGGTTAAGCCATTTATGAAATATAAGTTTCCCATATTTGCAGCGCCCCCTAGTGGCCAACATTAGCCAAATTTGGCTCAGCCCCTCACAGGCACATGACAAGCGAGGATGTCCGATTTGGTGTTCTTACCATTGATTTTGACCGAAATATGCCACAGTTCGCCTTTTTATAGCTAGCTAGAAAATTCTATTCGTTAATAATTTGCGCATATTTTGACCAATCAAAATTCCTTTGATAACTTTAGATCTGGTCCAGCTGCAGACTCTACCTGCCAAGTTTCACGCTGAACGAACAAAACCCCAAGGAGGAGTTCGAAAAAGTAGGTTTTCCAGTTTTCGCGATTTTGCGAAAAAAAAATCAGAGGCGGAATTGGGCGTGGCCCCATCCAGGTGATTCAGCGCTATTCAGGGAATCTGGGGATATGAGGTTTTTGAAAGTGCGTCACATGGTCTGGGAGGTGGGGGTTGAGAAGGGGGCGCTACTGAGCCATTTTTGCGCACGTTGTCATGAAACCCCTACCATATGTAAATTTTCACCACTTCTGACGAGTCTGTGAAGTTTCATGAGTTTTCGAGAATGTTACAGCCCCCAAAAAGGCAATTGATTTCGGATAAGAAGGAGAAAAATAATCATAATTAAAGCTGCAAGCAGCGTTGAACGGGCCCTCGCACCCCACGCAACTCGGGGCCTGGCGCGGCCGCCACCGTGTCGCCAGAGGTCGACCGGCAGACGAGGCGCTGAATGTTCGCCTCCTTCGGACCGTGTAGGAACCAATGCGTTGCGACTTCCCGTCTCCACTGGGTGGTGCTATGACTCTGACTCCTGAGCTTCATGTGGGTGTGTTCATGCCAGGACTATTATCATACATGTGAAGTTTGGAGCAGATTCGACCATTAGATCCCATCTTATAGCAATATCGTGTTTCATGGTGAGACATCAAGTGTCGACGCCATGTCACAGCCACACCGTTCCATGCTGAGCAATTCTCTTAATATGTTTTGATCACACACTTGTGTAGATGGTACACACCAGTTTTGGAGTTAATTCATTCATTTTTGGAGGAGGAGATCATTAAAATACAACACGTGGAAAATGCCAGAAATGACTGTAAATTTCAAAATGGCCGACTTCCTGTTGGGTGTGGCCTATCCGTGCAAGAGGCTTTTTTGTGCGTGTGGATGTTATACATGTGTCTACCAAGTTTCGTGCATATCAGTGAGACGTCCTATGGTGGTTATTTGTGTGAATGGGCGTGGCCAATCAATTTAGCCACGCCTATTAACGAAATTCATAACATATGTTCTGGGTTGGACTGTCAATATACCTGTGAAGTTTCACACAGATCTGACCAAGTACAGTGAAGTTATTGCCACTTCCTGTTTCATGGCGAGACGTCAAAATTCAACCTCCCACAACTGGCGTGCCCTTTAGATTCTGCGAGACCTTTTAATAACTTTTGATCAGGAAGTGTTCTAGATGGTAATCGGTAATTTTGAAGCCGTTCTGATGAATTCTGTAGGAGGAGTTCGTTAAAATACGATGCGTGCGCGACACCAAAAATGACCATGACATTCAAAATGGCCGACTTCCTGTTGAATTTAGCCTAGAGGTCCAAGAGACTTTTTTGTTTGTCTGGGGGTGATGGAGATGTGTACCAATTTTTGTGCATATCGGTGAGACGTCCTATGGAAGTAATTCATATGAATGGGCGTGGCCAAGCCATATGACCACGCCCATTGACGAAATTCATATCACATATTCAGGGCTGGACTGTTGACACACATATGAAGTTTCAGGTGGATATCATGAAAAACACCAAAGTTAAGGCCATTTTTATGCATTTTGGCGAAGGGTCGACTTCGCCGCCCTCCGGATGGAACGTCGTTTGACGACAGTCAAAATTCTTCATCATGGAGCATTACCAACATGTTGAGGCCTTTCTGACCAAATTTGAGCTGGATTTGCTGAACGTGCTCAGAGCTGGACCTCAAAGTCTAAAACATCGCTTTTTCTGTCACCAGCAGGGGGCGCTATGCAAATTTCAATATTTCTGCATGTAGACGTCTTCAGGGCGGGACTATTATGAATCCTGGGGAGTTTGGTACCGTTCGGACTATTAATGCCAAAGTTATAGCAATCTCATTTTTCATGGCGAGACATCAAACTTCGCCGCCACGCCCAGGTCAGGTTGTTTGGAGTTTACGTAATCCGTTAATAACTTTTGATCACAAACTAGTCTAGTTGGTGCACAGCAATTTTGAAGCCGTTCTGATTATTCCTGTAGGAGGAGTTCGTTAAAATACAACACGTGGAAAACGCCAAAAATGACCATGAAATTCAAAATGGCTGACTTCCTGTTGGGTGTGGCCTATGGGTCCAAGATGCTTTTTTGTGCGTCTGGGTGTGATACACGTGTGTACCAATTTTCATGCATGTCGGTGAAACGTGCTACGGGGGCTGGTGTTTAAAGGGCGTGGCCATGTCATTTAGCCACGCCCCTTATGAAATTAATATCATATGCTCAGGGCGAGACCAGTGACGTACATGTGAAGTTTCAGGCAGATCCGACCAAGTACACCAAAGTTAGAGCCACTTCATGGGCTTCGGCGAAACGTCAACCTTCGCCAATCCGTCACGGCGAAACCGTTTGACGAGACATTATGATCTTCACAATATAGCATGGCCAACATGTTAAGGCCTTTCTGACCAAATTTGAGTTGAATATGGTAAATGTGGTCAGAGCAGCACCTCAAAGTGTAAAACATGGTATTTCCTGTTGCCAGCAGGGGGCGCTATGACAATTACTGAATTTTTTGATGTAGACGTGTTCAGGGCAGGACTATTATCCATCATGTGAAGTTTGGTGCAGATAGGATCATCTACACCAAAGTTGTAGTAGTTGTAGTATAATTTCGTGTTTTTTGGCGAGATATCCAAATTGACCCTTCCGCAGCGACCGCGCCCTTCGACGTGACGAAGATCTTTTAATAACTTTTGATCCCACTGTAGTCGAGCACGCACAGGTAAATTTTTAAGTCAATCCGATAAAATCTGTAGGAGGAGTTCGCTCAAGTACAACGTGTGAAAATGGCCAAAAATGACCTTATTTTGAAAAAACAATTCAAAATGGCCGACTTCCTGTTTGGTTTAGGGTGTCGCTCCAAGAGGCTTTTTTGTGCGTCCCGGGATGATACATATGTGTACCAAATTTCATACGCCTAGGGCAAAGTTAAAGCAGGGGGCTTCGATTTTGAAAACTGTTAGGGGGCGCCATTGAGCCATTTTGCCACGCCCCTTTGTAACAACCATAAAATATCGAAATTTTCACCAGACGTGACGAGTGTGCAAATTTTCCTGACTTTTTGGGCATGGTCAGGCCCTCAAAAATGCGATCAAAGGTTTAAAAGAAAAATAATAAGAATTAAAGCTGCAAGCAGCATTGAACGGGCCCTCGCACCTTCACGCAACTCGAGGGTGTTGGCAGGACGCCGGCTCATGCCGCCCTTCATTCCTGTCCACGGCAGATCCCTTACGCAGGACGTCATATCCCTCAAATCATATGAAGACATGTAATTTTGCCAGTAGGTGGCGCTGTACTAATAACCAAGTATTGGCATATAGATGTATTCAGGGCAGGATTGTCATCAATCCTGTGAAGTTTGCGGAAGATTGGAACATGTATGGTGAAGTTGCAAACCAGTTACAAGCAAATTCAAATTGGCCGACTTCCTGTTGGGTTTGGCACATGGCTGCAAGAGGCTTCTTTATACGTCTTTCAGTGTTGCATGTGCCTACCAAGTTTCATAGATGCAGGTCAAACCAGCTTCGGGGGCTGTTTCGTAGAAAATTTGTAGGGGGCGCTGTTGAGCCATGTTGGCATATCAGAGCCGAAAAATCACATCAGAAAATGCATATTGGATCCTGTCATATGTGTGTCAAGTTTCATGACATTACAAGCATCCCTTACCCGTCAAAAACAACTTCGTGTTTTATGGCGAATAAGGCGTTGCCACGGTGACCAAACATCACCAAGCTTTACAGCTGGCCTCAGGAGTGACTCCACATCATGCTCGCCAAATTTCATGCGAATCGATGAATTTTATGTCACTTGATTTTTCTCTGATTATAGCGCCCCCTATTGGCTAATTTCTGCCAAATTGGGCTAGGATCGTCTGGATGACGTCTGAAAGAAGTGAATTGAGTTTGACATTGATATCTTTTACTTTGACAAAAATATGCAAAGGTATGTGTTTTTTAGCTAGCAGAAAAAAACTGTTTATTTTTAGCTAGCCTAATTTTTGGAGTAGCAAAATTCTTTTGATAACTTTTGGTCAGGCCAGTCTGGAGATTGCATGTGCAAAGTTTTGTGAAGATGGAGATTAAACGCTAGGAGGAGTTCGAAAAAGTAGGTTTTTGATGTATAGTAAATTACAAAGAGAAATTTGCAGTGGGAGTGGGCGTGGCCTATGTCAGAAGATGCGACACTATTTAGGGAACACGTGGATATAAAATTTCTGAAGATGTGATTTAAAATGTGGAAGTTACAGGCCAAAATGCGTTTGTATCTCTTATAGCGCCACCTAGTGGAGAAGACACACAATTTTTGCTATGGTTGGTCTGTATGCTATTCTCTATATACCCTGTGAATTTCACAGCCCTCAGCATAATACTTGGGCTGAAATAAATGTTTGTTTTTTATCTTGTAATAAGCCACGCCCACTTTTACCAGTCGTGACTACCTTCAAGATATGGCGTTAGGACAGGCCCAGCATAATACTCACCAAATTTCATAAATATCGGTGCAGCCATTTACCAGATATAAATTTCCCATATTTGCAGCGCCCCCTAGTGGCCAAAATTAGCTAAATTTGGTTCATTCTCTCACAGGCACATATCAAGCAAGGATCTCAGATTTGGTGTTGTTAGCATTTATTTTGACCGAAATATGCCACCGTTCGCCTTTTTATAGCTAGCTAGAAAAATGTATTCATTAATAATTTGAGCATATTATGACCAATCAAAATTCCTTTGATAACTTTAGATCAGGTCCAGCCGAAGACTGTACTTGCCAAGTTTCACGCTGAACGGACAAAACCCTAAGGAGGAGTTCGAAAAAGTAGGTTGTCCAGTTTTTGCGATGTTGTGAAAAACATGATAGGCAGAAATGGGAGTGGCCCTGCCCAGGTGATTCAGCACTATTCAGGGAATCTGTGGATATGAGGTTTTTGAATGTGTGACATATGGTCTGGGAGTTATAGCCCAAAACATGTTGAAAATGAGTAGGGGGCGCTGTTGAGCCATCTTGGCACATGAAAACACAAAAATCACATCAGACAACACAATTTGGGATGTCTGATGTGTGTGCCAAGTTGCGTGAGTTTTCGAGTGTCCCTTGCCCCTCAAAAACAACCTCGTGTTTTATGGTGAATAAGGTGGCGCCACAGTGACAGCGTTGGACGAAACCTCAAAGGCTTCTGCTTTGACCATCAACAAGGTCTTGGGAGTATGTATTTGCAAAATTGAGGTGGTTCGGGGGAACCTGGTAGAAGAGGGACATGAAAGAATGAAAAAAGTAACCTTCTGCCGCCAGTAGGTGGCGCTATGATGCTGATTCAAAATTTCTGTATAGATGTTTTCAGGGCTGGACAGTTATCATATGTGTGAAGTTTTGGAAAGATATGTCCACGTAGAGTCAAGTTACAGCTACTTTGGTCATCATGGCGAAACATCAAAGTTGGCCGCCACGCCAAGGTCACGCCCTTTGACGAAAATTCACAGTTTTCCATAGAAAGCATCATCAAGGCCTTATGGATAATTTCACCAAGTATGAGGTTGATGTGTTCAACTTTGGAGGAGATGTGCTTCAAAGTGTAAAACATGACATTTTCTACTGCCAGTAGGGGGCGCTATATTAATCACAAATTATTGACATGTAGATCTCTTCAGAGCAGGACTGTCATCAATCCTGTGAAGTTTGGGGAAGATTGGAGCATGTATGTTGGAGTAATAAACTACTTCCTGCGTTATAATACTACTTCCTGTTTGTAACGAAGTTTGAGGTCCCGGCACGGTCACACGGTGTGACGAAAACACAAGCTTTTGATAACTTTTCATCTTCAGTTTATGTTGGTGGGACAGACCGAGTTTGAAGGCGATCGGACAAAATCTCTAGGAGGAGTTCGTTCATTTATGACCCCTGCAAATGGCCAAAAATACATGAAACTTCCACATTCAATTCAAAATGGCCGACTTCCTGTTGAGTTTAGGGCATGGGCCCAAGAGGCTTTTTTGTCCGTCTCGGCGTGCTACATATGTGTACCAAAATTCGTACGCTTCGGACAAAGTTAAAGCAGGGGGCTTTGATTTTGAAAACTGTTAGGGGGCGCCGTTGAGCCATTTTGTCACGCCCCTTTGTAATGACCATAAAATATCGAATTTTTCACCAGACGTGACGAGTGTGCAAAATTCTGGGACTTTTTGAGTACGTTCAGGCCCTCAAAAATGCGATCATAGGATAAAAAAAAAAATAATAATTAAAGCTGCAAGCAGCGATGAACGGGCCCTCGCACCTTCACGCAACTCGAGGGCGCTGGTAGGACGCCGGCTCACGCCGCCGTTCATTCCTGTCGACGGCAGAACCCTCACGCAGGAGTTACACGTCAAATCCCTCAAATCATACGAAGATATGTAATTTTGCCAGTAGGTGGCGCCGTACTAATAACCAAGTATTGGCATATAGATGTGTTCAGGGCAGGACTGTCATCAATCCTGTGAAGTTTGGGGAAGATAGGAACGTGTATGGTGAAGTTGTGAACCAGTTACAAGCAAATTCAAAATGGCCGACTTCCTGTTGGGTTTGGCACATGGCTGCAACAGGCTTTTTTATACGTCTTTCAGTGATGCACGTGCGTACCAAGTTTCATAGATGTAGGTCAAACCAGCTTCGGGGGCTGCTTCGTTGAAAATTTCTAGGGGGCGGTGTTGAGCCATGTTGGCACATCAGAGCAGAGAAATCACATCAGACAACACAAATCGGATACTGTCATATGTGTGCCAAGTTTCATGACTTTACAAGCATCCCTTATCCCTCAAAAACAACTCCGTATTTTATGGCGAATAAGGCGTTGCCACGGTGACCAAACATCACTAAGCTTGACAGGTGGTCTCAGGAGTGACTCCACATCACGCTCGCCAAATTTTGTGCGAATCGATCAATTGTCATGTCACTTGATTTTTCTCTGTTTATAGCGCCCCCTATCGGCCAATTTGCGCCAAATTTTGCACAGAGCCTCTGGTTGACGTCTGAAACAAGTAAATTTAGTTTGATGTTGATCGCTTTTACTTTGACAAAAATATGCAACGTGATGTTTTTTTTAGCTAGCAGTAAAAAAATGTTTATTTTTAGCTAGCGCAATTTTTGGAGTAGCAAAATTCTTTTGATAACTTTTGGTCAGACAAGTCTCGAGATTGTATGTGCAAAGTGTCGTGAAGATGGAGCTTAAACGCTAGGAGGAGTTCAAAAAAGTAGGTTTTCCAGTTTTCGCGATGTTGCGAAAAACATTATAGGCAGAAATGGGCGTGGCCCAGCCCAGGTGATTCAGCGCTATTCATGGAATCTGTGGATATGAGGTTTTTGAATGTGGGACATATGGTCTGAGAGTTATAACCCAAAACATGTTGAAAACGGGTAGGGGGCGCTGTTGAGCCATCTTGGCACATCAAAACACAAAAAGCATATCAGACAACACAATTTGGGCCTTGTGATGGGTGTGCCAAGTTTCGTGAGTTTTCAAGTATCCCTTGCCCCTCAAAAAGAACCTCGTGTTTTATGGCGAATGAGGTGGCGCCACGGTGACAGCGTTGTACGAAACCTCAAAAGGTTCTGGTTTGATCATCACCAAGGTCTTGGGACTATGTATCCGCAAAATTAAGGTGGGTCGGGTGAACCTGGTAGAAGAGGGACATGAAAGAATGAAAAAAGTAACTTTCTGCCGCCAGTAGGTGGCGCTATGACGCTGATTCAAATTTCCTCTGTAGATGTTTTCAGGGCTGGACTGTTATCATATGTGTGAAGTTTTGGAAAGATATGTCCACGTAGAGTCAAGTTACAGCAACTTTTGTCATCATGGCGAAACATCAAAGTTCCCCGCCACGCCAAGGTCATGCCCTTTGACGAAAACTCACAGTATTCAATAGAAAGCATCATCAATGCCTTTTGGATAATTTCCCCAAGTTTGACGTTGATGTGTTCAACTTTGGACGAGATGTGCTTCAAAGTGTAAAACATGACATTTTATACTACCAGTAGGGGGCGCTATATCAATCACAAATTATTGACATGTAGATGTCTTCAGAGCGGGACTGTCATCAATCCTGTGAAGTTTGGGGAAGATTGGACAATGTATGCTGGAGTTATAAACTACTTCCTGTGTTATAATACTACTTCCTGTTTGTAGCGAAGTTTGAGGTCCCACAACGGCCACACGGTGTGACGAAAACTCAAGCTTTTGATAACTTTTTGTCTTCAACTTATGTAGGTGGGACAGACCAAGTTTGAAGTCGATCGGACAAAATCTCTAGGAGGAGATCGTTCATTTACGACCCCTGCAAATGGCCAAAAATGCATGAAAATTGGACATTCAATTCAAAATGGCCGACTTCCTGTTGGGTTTAGGGCATGGGCCCAAGAGGCTTTTTTGTACGTCTTGGTGTGTTACATATGCCTACCAGGTTTCAGACACGTAGGTTAAACTACCTTCAGGGGCTGTTCCGTAGAAAATTTTTAGGGGGCGCTACTGAGCCATTCCTTTGCAGATTATCATGAAACCCCAAAACTTGCCCAGTTTTCGCACTTCTGATGAGTCTGTGAAGTTTCATGAGTTTTTGAGCATGTTAAGGTCCCCAAAAAGGCAATTCATTTTAGTTATGAAGAAGAATAATAATTAAAGCTGCAAGCAGCATTGAACGGGCCCTCGCACCTTCACGCAACTCGAGGGTGCTGGCAGGACGCCGGCTCATGCCGCCCTTCATTCCTGTCCACGGCAGATCCCTTACGCAGGACGTCATATCCCTCAAATCATATGAAGACATGTAATTTTGCCAGTAGGTGGCGCTGTACTAATAACCAAGTATTGGCATATAGATGTATTCAGGGCAGGATTGTCATCAATCCTGTGAAGTTTGCGGAAGATTGGAACATGTATGGTGAAGTTGCAAACCAGTTACAAGCAAATTCAAATTGGCCGACTTCCTGTTGGGTTTGGCACATGGCTGCAAGAGGCTTTTTTATACGTCTTTCAGTGATGCATGTGCGTACCAAGTTTCATAGATGTAGGTCAAACCAGCTTCGGGGGCTGTTTCGTAGAAAATTTGTAGGGGGCGCTGTTGAGCCATGTTGGCATATCAGAGCCGAAAAATCACATCAGAAAATGCATATTGGATCCTGTCATATGTGTGTCAAGTTTCATGACATTACAAGCATCCCTTACCCGTCAAAAACAACTTCGTGTTTTATGGCGAATAAGGCGTTGCCACGGTGACCAAACATCACCAAGCTTTACAGCTGGCCTCAGGAGTGACTCCACATCATGCTCGCCAAATTTCATGCGAATCGATGAATTTTATGTCACTTGATTTTTCTCTGATTATAGCGCCCCCTATTGGCTAATTTCTGCCAAATTGGGCTAGGATCGTCTGGATGACGTCTGAAAGAAGTGAATTGAGTTTGACATTGATATCTTTTACTTTGACAAAAATATGCAAAGGTATGTGTTTTTTAGCTAGCAGAAAAAAACTGTTTATTTTTAGCTAGCCTAATTTTTGGAGTAGCAAAATTCTTTTGATAACTTTTGGTCAGGCCAGTCTGGAGATTGCATGTGCAAAGTTTTGTGAAGATGGAGATTAAACGCTAGGAGGAGTTCGAAAAAGTAGGTTTTTGATGTATAGTAAATTACAAAGAGAAATTTGCAGTGGGAGTGGGCGTGGCCTATGTCAGAAGATGCGACACTATTTAGGGAACACGTGGATATAAAATTTATGAAGATGTGATTTAAAATGTGGAAGTTACAGGCCAAAATGCGTTTGTATCTCTTATAGCGCCACCTAGTGGAGAAGACACACAATTTTTGCTATGGTTGGTCTGTATGCTATTCTCTATACACCCTGTGAATTTCACAGCCCTCAGCATAATACTTGGGCTGAAATAAATGTTTGTTTTTTATCTTGTAATAAGCCACGCCCACTTTTACCAGTCGTGACTACCTTCAAGATATGGCGTCAGGACAGGCCCAGCATAATACTCACCAAATTTCATAAATATCGGTGCAGCCATTTACCAGATATAAATTTCCCATATTTGCAGCGCCCCCTAGTGGCCAAAATTAGCTAAATTTGGTTCATTCTCTCACAGGCACATATCAAGCAAGGATCTCAGATTTGGTGTTGTTAGCATTTATTTTGACCAAAATATGCCACCGTTCGCCTTTTTATAGCTAGCTAGAAAAATTTATTCATTAATAATTTGAGCATATTATGACCAATCAAAATTCCTTTGATAACTTTAGATCAGGTCCAGCCGAAGACTGTACTTGCCAAGTTTCACGCTGAACGGACAAAACCCTAAGGAGGAGTTCGAAAAAGTAGGTTGTCCAGTTTTTGCGATGTTGTGAAAAACATGATAGGCAGAAATGGGAGTGGCCCTGCCCAGGTGATTCAGCACTATTCAGGGAATCTGTGGATATGAGGTTTTTGAATGTGTGACATATGGTCTGGGAGTTATAGCCCAAAACACGTTGAAAATGAGTAGGGGGCGCTGTTGAGCCATCTTGGCACATGAAAACACAAAAATCACATCAGACAACACAATTTGGGATGTCTGATGTGTGTGCCAAGTTGCGTGAGTTTTCGAGTGTCCCTTGCCCCTCAAAAACAACCTCGTGTTTTATGGCGAATAAGGTGGCGCCACAGTGACAGCGTTGGACGAAACCTCAAAGGCTTCTGCTTTGACCATCAACAAGGTCTTGGGAGTATGTATTTGCAAAATTGAGGTGGTTCGGGGGAACCTGGTAGAAGAGGGACATGAAAGAATGAAAAAAGTAACCTTCTGCCGCCAGTAGGTGGCGCTATGATGCTGATTCAAAATTTCTGTATAGATGTTTTCAGGGCTGGACAGTTATCATATGTGTGAAGTTTTGGAAAGATATGTCCACGTAGAGTCAAGTTACAGCTACTTTGGTCATCATGGCGAAACATCAAAGTTGGCCGCCACGCCAAGGTCACGCCCTTTGACGAAAATTCACAGTTTTCCATAGAAAGCATCATCAAGGCCTTATGGATAATTTCACCAAGTATGAGGTTGATGTGTTCAACTTTGGAGGAGATGTGCTTCAAAGTGTAAAACATGACATTTTCTACTGCCAGTAGGGGGCGCTATATTAATCACAAATTATTGACATGTAGATCTCTTCAGAGCAGGACTGTCATCAATCCTGTGAAGTTTGGGGAAGATTGGAGCATGTATGTTGGAGTAATAAACTACTTCCTGCGTTATAATACTACTTCCTGTTTGTAACGAAGTTTGAGGTCCCGGCACGGTCACACGGTGTGACGAAAACACAAGCTTTTGATAACTTTTCGTCTTCAGTTTATGTTGGTGGGACAGACCGAGTTTGAAGGCGATCGGACAAAATCTCTAGGAGGAGTTTGTTCATTTATGACCCCTGCAAATGGCCAAAAATACATGAAAACTTCCACATTCAATTCAAAATGGCCGACTTCCTGTTGAGTTTAGGGCATGGGCCCAAGAGGCTTTTTTGTCCGTCTCGGCGTGCTACATATGTGTACCAAAATTCGTACGCTTCGGACAAAGTTAAAGCAGGGGGCTTTGATTTTGAAAACTGTTAGGGGGCGCCGTTGAGCCATTTTGTCACGCCCCTTTGTAATGACCATAAAATATCGAATTTTTCACCAGACGTGACGAGTGTGCAAAATTCTGGGACTTTTTGAGTACGTTCAGGCCCTCAAAAATGCGATCATAGGATAAAAAAAAAAAAAATAATAATAAGAATAAGAATTCCTTCGGTTTCAATAGGGCTCTCGCACGGTACGTGCTCGGGCCCTAATAATAATAATCCTAAGGAAAACAATAGGGTCCTCGCATGGTACGTGCTCGGGCCCTAATTAAAGCTGCAAGCAGCGTTGAGCGGGCCCTCGCACCCCACGCAACTCGGGGCCTGGCGCGGCCGCCCCCGTGTCGCCAGAGGTCGACCGGCAGACGAGGTGCTGAATGTTCGCCTCCTTCGGACAGTGTAGGAACCAATGCGTTGCGACTTCCCGTCTCCACTGGGTGGCGCTATGACTCTGACTCCTGAGCGTCATGTGGGTGTGTTCATGCCAGGACTATTATCATACATGTGAAGTTTGGAGCAGATTCGACCATTAGATCCCATGTTATAGCAATATCGCGTTTCAT
The DNA here is from genome assembly GCA_019142605.1 of Cephalopholis sonnerati. Taxonomy (NCBI): domain Eukaryota; kingdom Metazoa; phylum Chordata; class Actinopteri; order Perciformes; family Serranidae; genus Cephalopholis; species Cephalopholis sonnerati. Next base: position 2,266,938 of record JAGQAX010000003.1, read on the forward strand.
GGTGAGACATCAAGTGTCGACGCCATGTCACAGCCACACCGTTCCATGCTGAGCAATTCTCTTAATCTGTTTTGATCACACACTTGTGTAGATGGTACACACCAGTTTTGGAGTTAATTGATTCATTTCTGGAGGAGGAGATCATTAAAATACAACACGTGGAAAACGCCAAAAATGACTGTAAATTTCAAAATGGCCGACTTCCTGTCGGGTGTGGCCTATTTGTGCAAGAGGCTTTTTTGTGCGTCTGGACACGATACATGTGCATACTGATTTTCGTGCACGTCGGTGAAAGTTGTTATGGGGGACGCTGCACTTTAAGGGGCGTGGCCAAGCCATACGGCCACGCTTATTGATGAACCTCATACTATACATTCAGGTCTGGACTGTTAACAAACATGTGAAGTTTGGTGAAGAATGGACAATGTATGCCAAAGTTATACTAATTTCGTGTTTTATGGCGAGACATCAAACTTCGCCGCCACCTGACGGCCAAACCGTTTCACGATGCAAAAATCTGCTTCTAAGTTTTGATTACACCTTTGTCTAGATGGCACACAATGATTTTGAAGTTGTTCTGATCCATCCTGTAGGTGGAGTTCATTAAAATACAACACGTGGAAAACGCCAAAAATGACCATTAAATTCAAAATGGCCGACTTCCTGTTGGGTTTGGCCAACGGGTCCAAGAGACTTTTTTGTGCGTCTGGATGTGATACATATGTGTACCAATTTTCATGCATGTCAGTGAAACGTGTGGGTGTGGCCAAGCCATTTGGCCACGCCCATCATATCACATGTTCAGGGCTGGACTGTTAACACACATGTAAAGTTTCAGGCAGATATGACCAAGGACACTGAAGTTAAGGCCACTTAACTGCGTTTTGGCGAACCGTTGACTTCGCCGCCCTGTGGGCGGAACGCCGTTCGGCGATACGTCACAAATCTTCATCATGTAGCATTACAAACGTGTTGAGGCCTTTCTGACCAATTTTGAGTTGGATATACTGAACGTGCTGAGAGTAGCACCTCAAAGTCTAAAACATCGCTTTTCCTGTCGCCAGCAGGGGGCACTTTGAGAACGGGGGAATTTTTTGATGTTGGCGTGATGAAGGCCGGACTACGATCATACCCAGCAAGTTTTGTGCCGATCGGACTTATCATGCCCAAGTAATAGCACTTTTGTTTTTTGGGGTTTTTTTGGCGAGACGTCAAACTTCGCCGCCACCTGACAGCCAAACCGTTTAACATAGGGAAAATCGTATGATAACTTTTGATCATCAAGTGGTCTAGTTGATGCACGCCAAATTTGAAGCCGATCCGATGAATCATGTAGGAGGAGATAGAAAAAGTACGAGGAGTGCGAATCGCCCAATCTGGCGTCAAATTCAAAATGGCTGACTTCCTGTTGGGTGTAGCCAATGGGTCCAAGAGGCTTTTTTGTGCGTCTGGATGTGATACATATGTGTACCAATTTTCATGCATGTCGGTGAAACGTGCCGTAGGGGCTGATGTTTAAAGGGTGTGGCCAAGCCATTTGGCCACGCCCATCAACGAAATTCATATCACATGTTCAGGGCTGGACTGTTAACACACATGTGAAGTTTCAGGCAGATATGACCAAGGACACTGAAGTTAAGGCCACTTAACTGCGTTTTGGCGAACCATTGACTTCGCCGCCCTGTGGGCGGAACGCCATTCGGCGAAACGTCACAAATCTTCATCATGTAGCATTACCAACGTGTTGAGGCCTTTCTGACCAATTTTGAGTTGGATATACTGAACGTGCTGAGAGTAGCACCTCAAAGTCTAAAACATCGCTTTTCCTGTCGCCAGCAGGGGGCGCTTTGAGAACGGGGGAATTTTTTGATGTTGCCGTGATGAAGGCCGGACTACGATCATATCCAGCAAGTTTTGTGCCGATCGGACTTTTCATGCCCAAGTAATAGCACTTTTGTTTTTTGGGGGTTTTTTTTGGCGAGACGTCAAACTTCGCCGCCACCTGACGGCCAAACCGTTTAACGTAGGGAAAATCGTATGATAACTTTTGATCATCAAGTGGTCTAGTTCCAGCACGCCAAATTTGAAGCCGATCCAATGAACCGTGTAGGAGGAGATAGCTCTGAGAGATTTCTTGGAAATCGCCAAAATCGGTAAAAAAATGAATATTCAAATCAAAATAGCCGGCTTCCTGTTGGTTTTAGAAAAAAGTCCAACTGCGCATTTTCGTGCGTCTTTGGATGATACACGACCTCCCCGAATTTCGTGGAATTTGGTCAAACGGGCTGCCGGTGGGAGCCGATTGAAATTTTCTAGGGGGCGCCATTTCGCCATTTTGCAACGGGCATCTTTTAAATTTTGCGTACACATAAATTTTCGCCAAGACGAATGTGCATGCCAAATTTGGTGAGTTTTTGAATATGTTAAAGCCCCCAAAAATGCGTTTAAAGTCGCGGAAAAAAAAAAAAAAAAAATAATAATAATAATAATAATAATAATTAAAGCTGCAAGCAGCGTTGAGCGGGCCCTCGCACCCCACGAAACTCGGGGCCTGGCGCGGCCGCCACCGTGTCGCCAGAGGTCGACCGGCAGACCAGGCGCTGAATGTTCGCCTCCTTCGGACAGTGTAGGAACCAATGCGTTGCGACTTCCCGTCTCCACTGGGTGGCGCTATGACTCTGACTCCTGAGCGTCATGTGGGTGTGTTCATGCCAGGACTATTATCATACATGTGAAGTTTGGAGCAGATTCGACCATTAGATCCCATGTTATAGCAATATCGTGTTTCATGGTGAGACATCAAGTGTCGACGCCATGTCACAGCCACACCGTTCCATGCTGAGCAATTCTCTTAATCTGTTTTGATCACACACTTGTGTAGATGGTACACACCAGTTTTGGAGTTAATTGATTCATTTCTGGAGGAGGAGATCATTAAAATACAACACGTGGAAAACGCCAAAAATGACTGTAAATTTCAAAATGGCCGACTTCCTGTCGGGTGTGGCCTATATGTGCAAGAGGCTTTTTTGTGCGTCTGGACACGATACATGTGCATACTGATTTTCGTGCACATCGGTGAAAGTTGTTATGGGGGACGCTGCACTTTAAGGGGCGTGGCCAAGCCATACGGCCACGCTTATTGACGAAACTCATACTATACATTCAGGTCTGGACTGTTAACAAACATGTGAAGTTTGGTGAAGAATGGACAATGTATGCCAAAGTTATACTAATTTCATGTTTTATGGCGAGACATCAAACTTCACCGCCACCTGACGGCCAAACCGTTTCACGATGCAAAAATCTGCTTATAAGTTTTCATTACACCTTTGTCTAGATGGCACACAATGATTTTGAAGTTGTTCTGATGCATCCTGTAGGTGGAGTTCATTAAAATACAACACGTGGAAAACGCCAAAAATGACCATTAAATTCAAAATGGCCGACTTCCTGTTGGGTTTGGCCAACTGGTCCAAGAGACTTTTTTGTGCGTCTGGATGTGATACATATGTGTACCAATTTTCATGCATGTCAGTGAAACGTGTGGGTGTGGCTAAGCCATTTGGCCACGCCCATCATATCACATGTTCAGGGCTGGACTGTTAACACACATGTGAAGTTTCAGGCAGATATGACCAAGGACACTGAAGTTAAGGCCACTTAACTGCGTTTTGGCGAACCGTTGACTTCGCCGCCCTGTGGGCGGAACGCCGTTCGGCGATACGTCACAAATCTTCATCATGTAGCATTACCAACGTGTTGAGGCCTTTCTGACCAATTTTGAGTTGGATATACTGAACGTGCTGAGAGTAGCACCTCAAAGTCTAAAACATCGCTTTTCCTGTCGCCAGCAGGGGGCGCTTTGAGAACGGGGGAATTTTTTGATGTTGGCGTGATGAAGGCCGGACTACGATCATACCCAGCAAGTTTTGTGCCGATCGGACTTATCATGCCCAAGTAATAGCACTTTTGTTTTTTGGGGTTTTTTTGGCGAGACGTCAAATTTCGCCGCCACCTGACAGCCAAACCGTTTAACATAGGGAAAATCGTATGATAACTTTTGATCATCAAGTGGTCTAGTTGATGCACGCCAAATTTGAAGCCGATCCGATGAATCATGTAGGAGGAGATAGAAAAAGTACGAGGAGTGCGAATCGCCCAATCTGGCGTCAAATTCAAAATGGCTGACTTCCTGTCGGGTGTGGCCTATATGTGCAAGAGGCTTTTTTGTGCGTCTGGATGTGATACATATGTGTACCAATTTTCATGCATGTCGGTGAAACGTGCCGTAGGGACTGATGTTTAAAGGGTGTGGCCAAGCCATTTGGCCACGCCCATCAACGAAATTCATATCACATGTTCAGGGCTCGACTGTTAACACACATGTGAAGTTTCAGGCAGATATGACCAAGGACACTGAAGTTAAGGCCACTTAACTGCGTTTTGGCGAACCGTTGACTTCGCCGCCCTGTGGGCGGAACGCCGTTCGGCGAAACGTCACAAATCTTCATCATGTAGCATTACCAACGTGTTGAGGCCTTTCTGACCAATTTTGAGTTGGATATACTGAACGTGCTGAGAGTAGCACCTCAAAGTCTAAAACATCGCTTTTCCTGTCGCCAGCAGGGGGCACTTTGAGAAGGGGGAATTTTTTGATGTTGGCGTGATGAAGGCCGGACTACGATCATACCCAGCAAGTTTTGTGCCGATCGGACTTATCATGCCCAAGTAATAGCACTTTTGTTTTTTGGGGTTTTTTTGGCGAGACGTCAAACTTCGCCGCCACCTGACAGCCAAACCGTTTAACATAGGGAAAATCGTATGATAACTTTTGATCATCAAGTGGTCTAGTTGATGCACGCCAAATTTGAAGCCGATCCGATGAATCATGTAGGAGGAGATAGAAAAAGTACGAGGAGTGCGAATCGCCCAATCTGGCGTCAAATTCAAAATGGCTGACTTCCTGTTGGGTGTAGCCAATGGGTCCAAGAGGCTTTTTTGTGCGTCTGGATGTGATACATATGTGTACCAATTTTCATGCATGTCGGTGAAACGTGCCGTAGGGGCTGATGTTTAAAGGGTGTGGCCAAGCCATTTGGCCACGCCCATCAACGAAATTCATATCACATGTTCAGGGCTGGACTGTTAACACACATGTGAAGTTTCAGGCAGATATGACCAAGGACACTGAAGTTAAGGCCACTTAACTGCGTTTTGGCGAACCGTTGACTTCGCCGCCCTGTGGGCGGAACGCCGTTCGGCGAAACGTCACAAATCTTCATCATGTAGCATTACCAACGTGTTGAGGCCTTTCTGACCAATTTTGAGTTGGATATACTGAACGTGCTGAGAGTAGCACCTCAAAGTCTAAAACATCGCTTTTCCTGTCGCCAGCAGGGGGTGCTTTGAGAACGGGGGAATTTTTTGATGTTGGCGTGATGAAGGCCGGACTACGATCATACCCAGCAAGTTTTGTGCCGATCGGACTTTTCATGCCCAAGTAATAGCACTTTTGTTTTTTGGGGGTTTTTTTGGCGAGACGTCAAACTTCGCCGCCACCTGACGGCCAAACCGTTTAACGTAGGGAAAATCGTATGATAACTTTTGATCATCAAGTGGTCTAGTTCCAGCACGCCAAATTTGAAGCCGATCCAATGAAGCGTGTAGGAGGAGATAGCTCTGAGAGATTTCTTGGAAATCGCCAAAATCGGTAAAAAAATGAATATTCAAATCAAAATAGCCGGCTTCCTGTTGGTTTTACAAAAAAGTCCAAGTGCGCATTTTCGTGCGTCTTGGGATGATACACGACCTCCCCGAATTTCGTGGAATTTGGTCAAACGGGCTGCCGGTGGGAGCCGGTTGAAATATCCTAGGGGGCGCCATTTCGCCATTTTGCAACGGGTATCTTTTAAATTTTGCGTACACATAAATTTTCGCCAAGACGAATGTGCATGCCAAATTTGGTGAGTTTTCGAATATGTTAAAGCCCCCAAAAATGCGTTGAAAGTCGCGGAAAAAAATAATAATAATTAAAGCTGCAAGCAGCGTTGAACGGGCCCTCGCACCCCACGCAACTCGGAGCCTGGCGCGGCCACCACCGTGTCGCCAAAGGTCGACCGGCAGACGAGGCGCTGAATGTTCGCCTCCTTCGGACAGTGTAGGAACCAATGCGTTGCGACTTCCCGTCTCCACTGGGTGGCGCTATGACTCTGACTCCTGAGCGTCATGTGGGTGTGTTCATGCCAGGACTATTATCATACATGTGAAGTTTGGAGCAGATTCGACCATTAGATCCCATGTTATAGCAATATTGTGTTTCATGGTGAGACATCAAGTGTCGACGCCATGTCACAGCCACACCGTTCCATGCTGAGCAATTCTCTTAATATGTTTTGATCACACACTTGTGTAGATGGTACACACCAGTTTTGGAGTTAATTGATTCATTTCTGGAGGAGGAGATCATTAAAATACAACACGTGGAAAACGCCAAAAATGACTGTACATTTCAAAATGGCCGACTTCCTGTCGGGTGTGGCCTATATGTGCAAAAGGCTTTTTTGTGCGTCTGGACACGATACATGTGCATACTGATTTTCGTGCACGTCGGTGAAAGTTGTTATGGGGGACGTTGCACTTTAAGGGGCGTGGTCAAGCCATACGGCCACACTTATTGATGAAACTCATACTATACATTCAGGTCTGGACTGTTAACAAACATGTGACGTTTGGTGAAGAATGGACAATGTATGCCAAAGTTATACTAATTTCGTGTTTTATGGCGAGACATCAAACTTCGCCGCCACCTGACGGCCAAACCGTTTAACTGTGGAAAAATCTTTTAATAACTTTTGATCACAACCTTGTCTAGATCACACACAGTGATTTTGAAGTCATTCTGATTAATCCTGTAGGAGGAGTTCGTTAAAATACAACATGTGGAAAACGCCAAAAATAGCATCCAAATTCAAAATGGCCGACTTCCTGTTGGGTATGGCCAGTGGGTCCAAGAGACTTTTTTGTGCGTCTCGGTGTGATACATGCGTGTACCAATTTTCGTGCATGTCGGTGACACGTGCGGCAGGGGCTGATGTTTAAAGGGCGTGGTCAAGTCATTTGGCCACGCCCATCAACGAAACTCATATCACATGTTCAAGCCTGGACTGTTAACACACATGTGAAGTTTCAGGCAGATATGACCAAGGACACAGAAGTTAATGTCATTAAAGCCATTTTCAACGCGTTTTGGCGAATTTTCGACTTCGCCGCCCTCTGGGCGGAACACCGTTTGACGCCTAGTCACAATCTTCATAATGTAGCATTACCAACGTCTTGAGGTCTGTCTGACCAAATTTGAGTTGCATATGGTGAACGTGGTCAGAGCTGCACGTCAAAGTCTAAAAACATCGCTTTTCCTGTCGCCAGCAGGGGGCGCTAGGGTAATTACAAAATTTCTGCATGTTGACGTGTTCAGGGCGGGAATATTATGAATCATGTGAAGTTTGGTGCAGATCGGACGATTAATGCCAAAGTTATAGCAATTTCGTTTTTCATGGCGAGACAAACTTCAAACTTCAAACTTCGCCGCCAAAAAGCCGATTCCGTGTTCGACGGGTAGCGGATCTTTGAATAACTTTTGATCACAAACTTATCTAGTTGGTACACGGCGATTTTGAAGCCGTTTTGATTAATCGTGTAGGAGGAGTTCGTCAAAATATGACACGTGGTAAAACGCCAAAAATGGCCGCTAAATTCAAAATAGCCAACTTCCTGTTGGGCGTGGCCTATGGCTCCAAGAGACTTTTTTGTGCGGCTCGGCATGATCTACATGTGTACCGATTTTCGTGCAGATCCGTGAAAATTGATGAGGAGGGCGCTGTTTATAAGGAGATTGCTCTTTAATGGGCGTGGCCTAGCCATTTTGACCCGTCCATTGCCGCAAACCCTAAAATACGTAAATTTACACCGCGACTGATGCGACCGCCAAATTTCAGGAGTTTTTGAGCATGTTAAAACCTCCAAATAAGCGATTTACTTTTGTCGTAATAATAATAATAATAATTCCTTCAATTTCAATAGGGTCCTCGCACGGTACGTGCTCGGGCCCTAATAATTCCTTCAATTTCAATAGGGTCCTCGCACGGTACGTGCTCGGGCCCTAATAATAAACCTAAGGAAAACAATAGGGTCCTCGCACGGTACGTGCTCGGGCCCTAATAATAATAATAATAACTAGAACTGCAAGCAGTTATGATAGGGGGCCAAGCCTCCCCGCGCGACTCGGCCCCCGGGTCTCGCGGAGCCCACGGAAGTCGGCCCCGAAGGACGACGGGTTCGGGTCGAGCGTGGAGACACAGGTCGACATCGAACCTGCAGTATCGTAATTGTAATGGGATCGGTACTGGAAGTCCGAAAGGCTGAATGTGTGTGTTGTGACAAGTCACGCCCACTTTCACCTGTCGTGATTAACTTCAAGATATGGCCTCAGGAGTGACGCAGCATCATACCCACCAAATTTCCTAAAAATCGGTGCAGCCATCGAAGAGATATAAATGTCTCAGCTTTGCAGCGCCCCCTAGTGGCCAACATTAGCCAAATTTGGCTCACTCCCTCATAGTCACATGTTAATCAAGGATCTCAGATTTGGTGTTGTTAGCATTTATTTTGACAGAGATATGCAGCAGTTCGCCTTTTTATAGCTAGCTAGAAAATTTTATTCCTTAATAACTTGCGCATATTTTAACTGAACAAAATTCTTTTGATAACTTTAGATGAGGTCCAGTGGAAGACTTTACGTGCCAAGTTTCACGCTGATCGGGCAAAACCCCAAGGAGGAGTTCAAAAAAGTTGGTTTTCCAGTTTTCGCGATTTTGCGGAAAAAAATTATAGGCGGAAATGGGCGTGGCCCAGGCCATGTGATTCAGTGCTTTACAGGGAATATGTGGATATGAGGTTTTTGAATGTGCGACATCCGGTGTGGGAGTTATAGCCCAGAAAGCATTGACCTTGGTTATAGCGCCCCCTGCTGGCTGACATATGTCATTTTTTGCGCCTGAGGTACGTGCAGGGGTCTGGACCAACCCTCCAAATTGCACCACCCTCCCTTGCACGATTTAGCCTGCAGCACTACTTTTACCGGGAGAAGAATAAAAATAGAGAATAATAATAATAATAATAATAATAATAATAATAATAATAATAAAAATCCGAACAAAAACAATAGGGTTCCCAGCACCGCTGGTCCTGGGAAACGCGTATGCTTTGCATTCGCGTTCCCCAGGCCCCGCGGGCTTGGCCCCCTAATAATAAAAATCTGAACAAAAACAATAGGGTTCCCAGCACCGCTGGTCCTGGGAAACGCTCATGCTTTGCATGCGCGTTCCCCAAGCCCCGCGGGCTTGGCCCCCTAATAATAATAATAATAATAAAAATCTGAACAAAAACAATAGGGTTCCCAGCACCACTGGTCCTGGGAAACGCGTATGCTTTGCATTCGCGTTCCCCAGGCCCCGCGGGCTTGGCCCCCTAAAAATCCGAACAAAAACAATAGGGTTCCCAGCACCGCTGGTCCTGGGAAACGCTCATGCTTTGCATGCGCGTTCCCCAAGCCCCGTGGGCTTGGCCCCCTAACTATAATAATAATAATAATAATAATAATAAAAATCCGAAGAAAAACAATAGGGTTCCCAGCACCGCTGGTCCTGGGTCCTGGGTCCCAGGCCCCGCGGGCTTGGCCCCCTAACTAGAACTGCAAGCAGTTATGATAGGGGGCCAAGCCTCCCCGCGCAACTCAGCCCCCGGGTCTCGCGGAGCCCACGGAACTTGACACCGAAAGAAGGGTTCGGGTCGAGCGTCGGGACACAGGCCGACATTTCACTCGCAGTATGATAATTGTAATGGCTTGTAATTGTAATGGCTTGGCCCCCTAATAAAAGAGATATAAATTTCCCATATTTGCAGCGCCCCCTAGTGGCCAACATTGGCCAAATTTGGCTCATAACCTCACAGTCAAATGCCAATGAAGGGTCTCAGATTTGGTGTTGTTTGCATTTATTTTGACCGAGATATGCAACACTTTGCCTTTTTATAGCTAGATAGCTAGCTAGAAAAATGTATTCGTTAATCATTTGCGCATTTTTTGACTGAACAAAATTCTTTTGATAACTTTAGATCAGGTCCAAGAGAAGACTTTACGTGCCAAGTTTCACGCTGATTGGACAAAAACCCAAGGAGGAGATAGAAAAAGAAGGTTTTTCAGTTTTCGCGATTTTGTGAAAAATTTTTCTAGGCGGAAATGGGCGTGGCCTAGCCCAGGTGATTCAGCACTATTCAGGGAATCTGTGGATATGATGTTTTTGAATGTGTGACATATGGTGTGGGAGTTATAGCCCAAAACGCATTTACCTTGGTTATAGCGCCACCATCTGGCCAATTGGTATTTCTATATTATGAGCACCATTTGCACACAACTTCCAGTTATTGGTGAAAATTTCATGTCTCTACAATGTAACATCTCACGGGAATTTGCGAAAACATTTCTGAAGAAGAAGAAGAAGAAGAAGAATAAAACAGTAGGAAAACAATAGGGTTTCAGCCCTTCGGGCTTGAACCCCTACTAATAATAATAAAACAGTAGGAAAACAATAGGGTTTCAGCCCTTCGGGCTTGAACCCCTAATAATCCTAAGGAAAACAATAGGGTCCTCGCACCGCTCGGTGCTCGGGCCCTAATAATTCCTTGCATCTCAAGAGGGTCCTCGCACCGCGTGGTGCTCAGGCCCTAATAATTCCTTGCATTTCAATAGGGTCCTCGCACCGCTTGATGCTCGGGCCCTAATACTAATAATTCCTTGCATTTCAATAGGGTCCTCGCACCGCTTGGTGCTCGGGCCTTAATAATAATATTAATAATTAAAGCTGCAAGCAGCGATGAACGGGCTCTCGCACCTTCACGCAACTCGAGGGAGCTGCCAGGACGCCGGCCGACGCAGCCGTTCATTCCTGTCGAAGGCAGACACCGCACGCAGGAGTTACACATCATATCCCTCAAATCACATGAAGACATGCAATTTTGCCAGTAGGTGGCGCCGTACTAACAACCAAGTGTTGGTGTATAGATGTGTTCAGGGCAGGATTTTCATCAATCCTGTGAAATTTGGGAAAGTTTGGAACATGTATGGTGAAGTTGTGAACCAGTTACAAGCAAATTCAAAATGGCAAACTTCCTGTTGGGTTTGGCCTATGCATTAAGGAGGCTTTTTTGCGCCTCTAGGGATGATACATGTGCATACCGATTTTTGTGCATGTCGGCAAAACTTGCTATGGGGGATGCTGCACTTTAAGGGGTGTGGCCAAGCCATACGGCCACCCTCATTGATGAAACTCATACCATATGTTCAGGCCCGGACTGTTAACAAACGTGTTAAATTTCAGTCAGATTGGACCAAGTACACTAAAGTTAATGCGAATTTCTGATTTTTGGCGAAACCTCAACCTTCGCCGCCACCTGACGGCCAAACCGTTTATCTATGGAAAAATCTTTTAATAACTTTTGATCACAACTTTGTCTAGATCACACACAGTGATTTTCAAGTTGCTCTGATTAATACTGTAGGAGGAGTTCGTTAAAATACAACACGTGCAAAATGCCAAAAATCACCATGAAATTCAAAGTAGCCAACTTCCTGTTGGGTATGGCCAATGGGTCCAAGGGACTTTTTTGTGTGTCTGGGTATCATACATGTGTTTACCAATTTTCGTGCATGTCGGTGAAACATGCGGCAGGGGGTGATGTTTAAAGGGCGTGGTCAAGCCATTTGGCCACGCCCATCAACGAAACTCATATCACATGTTCAGGCCTGGACCATTAACACACATATAGAGTTTCAGGCAGATATGACCAAGGACACTGAAGTTAAGGCCATTTTTATGCGTTTTGGCGAAACATCGACTTTGCCGCGCTCTGGGCGCAACGCCGTTTGACGATACGTCACAATCTTCATAATGTAGTATTACCACGGTCTTGAGACCTCTCTGACCAAATTTGAGTTGGATATGCTGAACGTGCTCAGAGCTGCACCTCAAAGTCTAAAACATGGCATTTTCTGTTTCCAGCAGGGGGCGCTATGACAAATACAAAATTTCTGCATGTAGACGTGTTCAGGGTGGGACTATTATATATCCAGTGAAGTTTGGTGCAGATCGGACCGTTTACCCCAAAGTTATAGCAATTTTGTTTTTCATGGCAAGACGTCAAACTTTGCCGCCAAAAAGCCGATTCCCCCCTCAACGGGTAACTGATCTTTTAATAACTTTTGATCACAAAGTAGTGTAGATGATACACAGCGATTTTTAAGCCGTTCTGATTAATCCTGTAGAAGGAGTTCGTTAAAATACAAAACGTGGAAAACGCCAAAAATGGCCTCTAAATTCAAAATGGCCGACTTCCTGTTGGGTTTGGCCTATGGCTCCAAAAGACTTTTTTGTGCATCTGGGTGGGATACATATGTGTACCGATTTTCATGCATGTCGGTGAAACGTGCCGCAGGGGCTGCTGTTTAAGGGGCGTGGCCACGTCGTGTGGCCACGCCCATCAACGAAATTCATATCACATGTACAGGGCTGGACTGTTAACACACATGTGAAGTTTCAGGCAGATATGACCAAGGACACTGAAGTTAAGGCCACTTTCCTGCGTTTTGGCGAACCGTCGACTTTGCCGCCCTCTGGGCGCAACGCCGTTTGACGATACGTCACAATCTTCATCATGTAGCATTACCAACGTGTTGAGGCCTTTCTGACTAAATTTGAGTTGGATATGCTGAACGTGCTCAGAGCTGCACCTCAAAGTGTAAAACATCACTTTTCCTGTCGCCAGCAGGGGGCGCTTTGAGAACGGGGGAATTTTTTGATGTTGGCGTGTTGAAGACAGGACTACAATCATACCCAGCAAGTTTTGTGCCGATCGGACCTATCATGCCCAAATAATAGCACTTTCGTTTTTTTTTGGTTTTTTTGCAATGCGTCAAACTTCGCCGCGACCTGACGGCCAAACCGTTTAACGATGGAAAAATCTTTTAATAACTTTTGATCACCAAGTGGTCTAGTTGCAGCACGCCAAATTTGAAGCCGATCCGATGACCCATGTAGGAGGAGATAGCTCTGAGAGAACACTTGCAAATCGCCAAAATCGGTAAAAAAATGAATATTCAAATCAAAATAGCCGGCTTCCTGTTGGTTTTAGAAAAAAGTCCAAGTCCACAGTTTCGTGCGTCTTGGGATGATACACGACCCCCCCGAATTTCGTGGAATTTGGTCAAACGGGCTGCCGGTGGGAGCCGATTGAAATTTGCTAGGGGGCGCCATTTCGCCATTTTGCAACTGGCATCGTTGAGATTTTGCGTACACATAAATTTTTACCTAGACGAATATGCACGCCAAATTTGGTGAGTTTTCGAATTTGTTAAAGCCCCCAAAAACGCGATTCATTACGCGGAAAAAAATAATAATCCTAAGGAAAACAATAGGGTCCTCGCACGGTACGTGCTCGGGCCCTAATAATAATTCCTTGGATTTCAATAGGGTCCTCGCACCGCTTGGTGCTCAGGCCCTAATAATAATAAAAATAATAATAATTCCTTGGATTTCAATAGGGTCCTCGCACCGCTTGGTGCTCGGGCCCTAATAATTCCTTGCATTTCAATAGGGTCCTCGCACCGCGTGGTGCTCGGGCCCTAATTAAAGCTGCAAGCAGCGTTGAAAAGGCCTTTGGACCTTCATGCAACTCGAGGGCGCTGGCAGGACGCTGGTAGGACGCTGGCATGTCGCCGGCTCACGCTGCCGTTCATTCCTGTTGAAGGCAGACCCCTCATGCAGGAGTTACACGTCATATCCTTCAAATCATATTAAGACATGTCATTTTGCCAGTAGGTGGCGCTATACTAATAACCATCAAACTTCGCCGCCACCTGTCGGCCAAACCGTTGAACGATCTACTAATCTTTTGATAACTTTTGATCACAACGTTGTCTAGATGGCACACAGTGATTTTGAAGTAGTTCTGATTAATCCTGTAGTAGGAGTTTGTTAAAATACAACATGTGCAAAAAGCCAAAAACGGCCGCAAAATTCAAAATGGCCGACTTCCTGTTGGGTTTGGTCTATGCTTACAGGAGGCTTTTTTTGTGGGTCTGGGTGTGATACATGTGTGTACCGATTTTTGTGCATATCGGTGAAACGTCCTATGGAGGTTACTTTTATGAATGGGCATGACCAAGCCATTTAGCCACGCCCATCAATGAAACTCATATCACATGTTCAGGCCTGGACCATTAACACATATATGAAGTTTCAAGCAGATATGACCAAGGACACTGAAGTTAAGGCCACTTTAATGCGTTTTGGCGAAACATCGACTTTGCCGCGCTCTGGGCGCAACGCCATTTGACAATACGTTACAATCTTCATAATGTAGCATTACCAAGGTCTTGAGGCGTATCTGACCAAATTTGAGTTGGATATGCTGAACGTGCTCAGAGCTGCTCCTCAAAGTCTAAAACATCGCTTTTTCTGTTTCCAGCAGGGGACGCTATGAGAAATACGAAATTTCTGCATGTAGACGTGTTCAGGGCGGGACTATTATATATCCAGTGAAGTTTGGTGCAGATCGGACCATTTACCCTAAAGTTATAGCAATTTTGTTTTTCATGGCGAGAGATCAAACTTCGCCGCCACCTGACGGCCAAACCATTTAACGATCTACTAATCTTTTGATAACTTTAATCACAACGTTGTCTACATGGCACACAGTGATTTTGGAGTCGTTCTGATTAATCCTATAGGAGGAGTTTTTTAAAATACAACATGTGCAAAAAGCCAAAAATGGCCGCAATATTCAAATGGCCGACTTCCTGTTGGGTTTGGTCTAATGGTGCAAGAGGCTTTTTTGTGCGTCTGGGTGTGATACATGTATGTACTGATTTTCGTGCATATCGGTGAACGTCCTATGGGGGTTACTTTTATGAAAGGGCTTGACCAAGTCATTTAGCCACGCCCATCAACGAAACTCATATCACATGTTCAGGCCTGGACCGTTAACACACATATGAAGTTTCAGGCAGATATGACCAAGGACACTGAAGTTAAGGCCACTTTTATGCATTTTGGCGAAACATCGACTTTGCCGCGCTCTGGGCACAACGCTGTTTGACGATACGTCATAATCTTCATAATATAGCATTACCAAGGTCTTGAGGCCTCTCTGACAAAATTTGAGTTGGATATGCTGAACGGGCTCAGAGCTGCACCTCAAAGTCTAAAACATGGCTTTTTCTGTTTCCAGCAGGGCGCGCTATGACAAATACGAAATTTCGGCATGTAGACGTGTTCAGGGCAGGACTACTATATATCCAGTGAAGTTTGGTGCAGATTGGATTATTTACCTTAAAGTTATAGCAATTTCATTTTTCATGGCGAGACGTGAAACTTCTCCATCAAAAAGCTGATACGCCCCTCAACGGGTAGCTGATCTTTTGATCACTTTTGATCACAAACTAGTCTAGATGGTACACAGCAAGTCTGAAGTGATTCTGATTAATCCTGTAGGAGGAGTTTGTTAAAATACAACACGTGGAGAACACCAAAAATGGCCGCAAGATTCAAAATGGCCGATGGATCATCGGTCTCTCCCTCATCCAGTACTTCGTCTCTCATTTTCACCGTTGTGACTCTCCCATCCGTCTCTCCCTCAATCACCTCTGCCCCATCTGATTCTCCGTCACTTATGTCCTGAAGCATCGGCAGAACTTGTTCGACATTCATCCATTTTCTCTGGTTCATAATTAGGCCACGCAATCAAATCCCTCTCTTTTCTTCGTTTCTGTCCTACTGTCTTTTTTTCCATCTATCTGTCTGTCTGTCAAAACTAGCTAGCATTTGGGAGGTTGTGGCACGAAAGCTCAGTGGCAGCGGTTACAGTTGCTATACAGCGGTCACAATGGACAGCGGTTACAGTTTACAGTATATGGCGGTTTCTGTGGGGGGGGTAAAAATGACTCCTTGGTGGTTCTAAGTATAATCTTTTTTTTCTTTTCATTTCACACACCTCATAATTCACTAGATGATTATTAAACCCATTTTAGTAAAAGTCACAAACTGAAAGATGTTAGAGCTTTATTGTGACAAAGTTACAAGCATTTGAAAATGGCAGGGAGGTAAAAATGACCCCTTTACGCTTTTCAGCTGTGCCACACTGTACAGCACAGCACCAGCACAGCTTGGTTCCTCCGGGTGCTTATTTGTAATGCCAGGCCTGACGCAGTGCAGAGATCCAGCAGCACTGCACGTAGCAGTCGGAACTGGCTCATAAGCCACTCATCATTGTTGGCCAGTAGGTCCCTGAATATCCGCTCCCTCCGGAGTCTCCCATCCACCACATCCTCTAACAGAGCCAAAAAGCCATTGTGCATCTTTAAGCACTGTGATCGCTGCTTTTTATACTCACCCATCAATTAACTGACTACATGTGAAAAGGAATTCCCTGATTGTAACTGAGGGGCAATTTTGGCCAATGAACACGTGACATAAATATTAATCTACGTTATTTGTTTACACTTTCTAACAGTGACACCACGATTTTCAATGACATACAACACATTTAACACACAGCGATAAAAAAAATTAAAAGCCATAAAACAAACATATTATAAAACACAATACATCGGCTCATAGAGGATAACAGTGACACTCTGCACTTTTATCTGCCCGACTAAGGCATGAAAATTGGCAGCAGCGTACACTTGATTTGTCCAACTGTTCACATCATTATTTCACGGACCAAAGTTCATCAGATTATCTAATGATTATAGAATATACCTGAGGAGTTCTTTTAAAATAAAGCTATCTGCTTCTACCAAAACTCATATTTTCTTTTTATGTGTGCACACCAGGATCAGCCAAAAACATATTTGTTTGTTTATTCATGTTTATCTGTTTTTGCAAGTGCGCTCTTGATATATAAAACATGAGAGGTCATATCTGTCTATATTTTACACACTGATATCAAATTCACAACATATCTCCTATTCTCTTTCTGCCACAGAGGTCGCAGTTTCTCATGTCTACAGTTTTTGTGCATGGGTCAGAGCTACCGGGGAAGACTGCACATTTTCCTGTCAAGGTTGATTTTGATAAATCCCAAAGTTTGCGTAGAAAGGGGCTTAGGCCGCCGTCTATGCGTACGCCACGTTTATAAATGAGACCCCTGGTTACTATCCAGACCTGCTCAACCCACTGATCCTGGCATTTTGCCGCGTCTGTTTGCTCCCTGACTTCCCTGCTCCACCTCTGCCCTTTCCACAGGCAGCCTGAGGTTATTTGCTCCCCACCCTCTTCAGCTTCCAGGCCATTTCCCCCTTAATTCCTCCCTCTGTGTGTTTTTCCGTCTGTTTTCCACCTCACCGGTGTTTCATTATTTAATTAGTTCCTTGTGTATTTAGTCTGTGTGTTTTCCCTCTGTTAGTGTCAGTTTGTCACTCAGGTTTCTTGTTGGCTTGCTTCCCCGTGTTCATTGTGCCATCCAGATTTGTTCTCAGTTACGTTTTTGTGCTTCTGTCTTTTGTGCTTTGTTTTGCCTACGCCTCTTCCCTCAGTTTTGATGCTTTAAGTGTTTTGTTCTTAGAACCAGCTTTTGTTATTTAATCTCACCTTTTGCTCAGTTAACCTACCTGTTCATGTCCTGCATTTGGGTCCTCGTTTTTGAACTGAGATACAACAACAGCGTGCTGCTGACATGATAGCAAACAACACTACATGTTGCACTACACAAAAAAAGACTTAGACTGTGCACAGCTTGTCTCTATTAATAATTACCATCCTGTATGTGAGAGAGAAAAGAATTGAATCAAGATACATGTTTTTCTTCGTATGCTGTCAAAATGAAGAGAAGGTAAGAAATGATGAGGAGAAGAACTTGGGATACAGCAAATGATACGGTTCTCATTCATGACAGTTAATGCAGTATATGTAGTCTAAATTATCATTTAGCTATTCGTCAGTATGTGCACTCACATGCACACAGTATTCGACAGCCAAGAAATGACATGTTAATTGCAGCTGCTGGTTAAAAGGCCTAACAGCCATTCAGAGTAAAAGGGAGAACTCAACAATGGATGATAGGAATTTGTCTTCCTGCCAGAGCTGTCGAGCTAGACAAGGGGGCTCAGCAGCTGCACAGTATTTCAGTGGATATTTACATTGGTGGAGCAATGCTTTTAGGTTAGCTTGCAAGATGGAAAACATGTGTCAAACTTCATAGAGCTGTGAAACTAACAGTTTCATAATAACATGAGTTCCTTATTTTTGTAGTGGTAAGTGAGTTTTCCATGTCCTGAACAGAGTTTATGATTGTAGAAGTCATATACTGTTTAACGAAGAAAGGTTTTTGTACATTCACATAGGGATGCTATTATAGATATTAAATGTAAAATGAAAATGAATGAAATGAAAATGTATATGAAATAAAATCTATTTTTCCTCATTAAAAAAAATAAAATAAACAAAAATTGGAAAACAAAAGATAGATGTAATTGGAATTCAACTTATTAGTCTAGCAGTACCAATTATGTGAAAATGAATGAAGTAATTGAAGTCCAGATTACATTTGTGAAAACTTCATATTTTGATAGAAATCATGATAATTGCAGCCCATATCCATTACCTTCTGTATGCATTTCAATGAGTTTCTGACTATTTTCTCTGCAGGTCTTTGTTTGAATTAACAGCAGCATTATATACACTGCTCAAAAAAAATGAAGAGAACACTTAAATCATGTATCCCAGATCTCAATGAATGAAATATTCCAGATGAAAACCTTCACTGATTACATAATGTAATTCATTGAGAACAAAATAATGTATGAACAATCCATGGAAACCAAAATCATTTACTCATTTAGCACTGGATTCAGAATCATACCCAAAATCAAAGTGGAAAAATCAGATCACAGGCTGATCCAGCTTCTGTGAATTTCCTCAGGACAACTCATAATGTGGTTCAGTAGTGTGTATGGCTTCTACGTGCCTGTGTACATTTGCTACAAAGTGTGGGCATGCTCCTGATGAGATGATGGATGGTCTCCTGGGGAATCTCCTTCCAGACCTGGATCAGGGCATCAGTCAGCTCAGGCAATGGGTTTGAGGATCTCATCCTACCTAACAGCAGTCAGGCTACCTCTGGCTAGCACGTGGAGGTCTGTGCAGCCCTCCAAGGATATGCCTCCCCAGACCATCACTGACCCACCACCAAACCGGTCATGCTGGGGGATGTTGCAGGCAGCAGAGTGTTCTCCATGCCGTCTCCAGACTCTGTCACATCTGTCACATCTGTCACATGTGCTCAGTGTTAACCTGCTCTCATCTGTGAAGAGAACAGGGCGCCTGCCAATCCTGGTGTTCTCTGGTGAATGTCAATCGGGCTGCACGGTGCCGGGGTGTGAGCACAGGCCCCACTTGTGGAAGTCGGGCCCTCATGCCACCCTCATGGAGTCTGTTTCTGACAGTTTGGACAGAAACATGCACACGAGTGGCCTTGTGGAGGTCATTTTGTAGGGCCCTGACAGTGCTCCTCCTTGCAAAAAGAAGTAGATAGTGGTCCTGCTGATGGGTTGTTGCCCTCCTATGGCCCCCTCCACCTCTTCTGGTGTACTGGCCTGTCTCCTGGTATCTCCTCCATGCCCTTGACACTGTGCTGGGAGACACAGCAAACCTTCTGGCCACTGCAGGTATGGATGTGCCATCCTGGAGTAGCTGCGCTACCTGAGCAACTTCTGTGGGCTGCAGATACTGCCTCATGATACCACTAGTGGTGAGGGCCCTGGAAAAATGCAAAACTAGCCCAGAATTAACCAGAAACGATGCAGAGAGGGAAATGGTCTGTGGCCACCACCTGCAAAACCATTCCTAAATCAGGGTTGTCTTGGTAATTGCCTCTCCTTTCCACCTGTTGTCTGTCCAATTTGCACAACAGCAGGTGAAATTGATTCACAATCAGTGCTGCTTCCTAATTGGACAGATAGTGTATAAGGGCTATGAAATGATTTGTTTTTTCATTACCATTAATCACTGAAGTTCAATAGTTTCACAACAGTTAAGAAACCCATATTTAGAAGGTGAGGTAATTTTTAACAGTGTCGTGATTGGTGATCAAATAAAGGCAAAGACATTGTCTTTATGATCTTGACTTCTAGATTTATACTTGGAGGTGGAGACAACTTCAGAGTGCTTATTCTGTGAAATATTTATTTATTTATTTATTTATTTATTTATTTTTGTTAATTTCACTGCTCGAGTTGAGAAACTCCATTTACTTTGATAGAATTTAGATTCCTCCTTGACATCCAGTGACCCACAGTTAATGCGACAGCATTTGCACTTTTCAGGGGTTCCAGTTTAGTTGCTCTCTCTAATTCATACAGGTCCTGTATGTGTGGAACTGTTGTTCCCCACAATGGCAAGATGTATGACTGGTCACAACATGCCAACCTAAGGACATTCCCTTACACATAATGTACGTATGCAGGGGTGTGTCTGTGTTGCACCGCAGTTACAACTCCAAAACAATAGTCGGCAGTGGGGTTTCTGTCAAGAGCTGTTAAGTTTGACTGATTCAAAGCACACACATTAAAACACACATCAAACACAGCTGAAGTACACAAATTTGCTTCATTTTAACTTACAAGACTCACAGACAAAACCCTTGTCCTTTGCTGGACACATTTTCCCCACGAATACAACAAGCTAATGTTATTAGCACAACCTTATGGCATTCTACATTGTATAAACTAGCTACCAGCTAGTTCATTCACCATTTCACCAGCTTATTCATTATTCTCAATCTCAAGTCGTTCGCCCTTGCTGTAATGGAGACTGTAAAGTACCCAATCTCAGAGTGCGATGACATTCCAACTTTGACCTGTTGTCTTACCTCCCCCTTGCCATAGCATGTTTGTTGTATCTCATCAGCACTCCAACAGTTCCATATTCTCTGCTCTTATTCCAGTAGCCTGTTTCTGATTAGGTTGCCCCAGTTCCCCAATATGGGTGATGTCCGAGATGGTATGACCAGTGGCGTGTTCAGGGAGTGGCCTTGGGTGGCACGGGCCACCCCTGAAATCTGATTGGCCACCCCAGGTGCCACCCTGCCCAATCAGAGGCGAGCCGCGGGCCATGACGCTGAATGTAAACAGCACTTGAGTTGCAGTTCCACCTTAGACCTGAGAGGCAGTAATGCAACAAAGTAGTATCTAGCCTGCAAAAAAAGACAAGCGAGAAGAAGAACTTCTGAACTTGGGATTGACAGGAGCAATTCTGACACAGCATCCCAACCGTCTCGACTCGCGTCAGTTACCTGCAGGAAATGTTGATCGAGGTAAGTACATTTTTTGGTAACGACACTTACTGTGCCTATGGTTAAAAGCTGTAACAGTAGCAAGCTTAAAAAAGTTTCCCCGGTCTTATTTTATTTGTTATTTCATTGTAGGCTAATTGCCAGAAGTCTCTCATCATCCCATTAACACTGTATAGACTGTCAACGATGCTAAAGCTAACGTGCAAATCTGCAATATGAAGTCCTACACCTTTGTGGGTTCAGGGTGATGTAACCCAATAATGCCTAGTGACAAGAAACTCATGATATTTCAGGCCTAATTTTAGATACGTTGCCGAAGTCACACGAGGTACGTTCAAGTACCATCCGAAACTTGAGAGTCTGACGATTACGGCAGTTTTTAAACTTAGCCTACATTTAATTTTCCTTCGTGTACCCATTGTACAATACATAGTGACATGCTTTATGGGACTATTACAGTATGAAAAGAAGTCAGAAGAACATTCAACATTCTTCCAAAGGAAGAAAGTCAGAGTAGCTGTAGCTCAGCAAGAGCAGGGCCAGAGCAGCAACTCTGAGGATGAGGGTCAGCAGCTTGTCAACGCTGTACACCTGGAGCCTTCAGCTTCAGCTGTACACATGGGTAGGTAAAATCCTGATAGTTACAGATTTTTCTCATTTGAATTTATTTAAATTTAAAGATTAAATTATTTGCCCTAATATCAGTGATATTGTGGTAATTTATAAACTTTTTTATTTTGTGTGTTAAGGTGCAATAGTATTAAATTCATTTGGGTTATCTGGATTGGCAAACATATCATTTAGTTTACTTAGGGAAAGACTGATTTTATTATCATTCTAACCACAGCTTGTATTATTATAGAGTCACACGAGGATGAGATACCCTCAACTTCAGAAGTACAGCAGGGTATGTATACATTTACCTTTCTTAAAATGTTATGTGCATTGGTTTGGATTGGGCTCTTTCAGCTATACAACAGTGGCACATACTGTCATTAAAAATATAACCCTTTTTTTTAATACTGCTGGTGTCAAAAGCCTAAATGTGACAATTTGGCCTACTGTGTAAATAAACTGAAACAATCCCTGTATTGGTTCAGGTATGTCCAGTGCCGACAATGAGGAGGGGACTGCAGGCCAAGCCCAGGGCGGTAATGGTATGGCAGACCCTTTTGGCCGGCCCATACCTATTGGTATGCCTAAACAATTCATTTCATTTTCATTTATGTCAAATTAGTGACATTAGCAATGACCTTAAATGGCACTTGAAGGTTCTGATTCTCATACTTTTGTCACTTGCAGATATTTCACAGTCAAGAGCAGCAGGACCCACTCAGCCCCATTTGAAGCTTTATCCAAAAACCATACAAGGGGGAAAGAGGAGGTCATTCAATCCATCGGGGTACAACACACGCTTCATGCCACCCCACCATAAGTCAGTGCCCCACTTGGGCCACCCCTATTAAAAACGTCTGGACACGCCCCTGGGTATGACTCTAGTTTTCACTGTTTTATTCATCCTGCAGTAGACTGGCAGCATTAAGAACCTTGCCTGAGGGTCCAGACTGGATATGTGTTACCTGCCCTGACCAGGGGAGTGAGTGAGTGAGAGAGAGAGAGAGGAAGAGACAGACAGACAGACAGACAGAGGCTGACATCAAGAATTCCTACCAGTGGCTAGAAAAGGCCGGCCTGAAGGACAGCACAGAGGCCTTGATCATGGCAACACAAGAACAGGCCCTGTGCACCAAATCCATGGCTATGCACTGAGAAAACTGGTGCCAAAAAAACTTAACTTAATATAATCCTCGTAACAATTTGCACTTTTTGAGTAAATTTTACTGCGATAATATCAAGTACAACTCAGTTGTCAGTATCCAGTAACATTTACTTAGCAACATTTGTGAAGATGTTAAGTAAATGTTACTTCATTTTATTTTAGTTATAGTTAGGCATTATATTTATTTAAACTAATTAAGTCAAGTTTTTTTTCATAGACAAGAACATTTCCTTTATCACATATTAAGTGAATATTATTAATCTGTAATATTTGCTGTTGTGAAGTAATTAAGTACATTTTTACTTTTTTTCCTGTTACATTTTAAATCACTCAGTTGTATTAGGTTGTTTTACTCAATAAAATTACGTCAATGTTGCTAATTTTCGTTTTATAAATGTTATAAAATACATTTCTCTATACATTTAATATACCTTTATGACAAATCGTAAAACTAAAATACAGTGCAATTACAAGTGTTTATTTTGTTAACAATGAATAGTGAATGTTTACATTCACAAACAAGCATTCTCTAAGTCCACAAAATCAGGCTCAATTGTCTATAAAGCAACTCTAGACTATATATCCTATGCCACTGACTTGCACCACTTGGGCCAAATCCAGTCCATGGTGTGAGGTAGCCTGCTGACCACTTTCTAATTCAAAATAAAATTTAAATTAATTCCCACTTTTTTTGTATTTTAAATCCAATTAAGGTGCCATTAAAAGCATCAAAATAGAGCTTGTTTACCAAAAACAGTGCCAGGGGAAGATCCCCTGGACCCCCCACAGAGGTGCGGTATAATTATTTATGACTATATTTTGTTATGAACTGGCCCCTGTCCTCCTGGCATTTTGCAAATGTGGCCCCTGGGCAAAGCAAGTTGAGTATCCCTGCCCTATGACATCACAAGTTTGTGACTTACTTCTCTTGAACTTTACCAGGCCATGGAAATAACATATTGGAATTCTTAAATTTAGGTTGTGTTCCATGAACACACATGAATACACTCACTGATACAGTATTGAAAAGGTAATACTGAATGCTCATTCAAGTGTCGCTGTGTCTAAAACAATTCAATCTCCAGTTACAAACATAAACTCAAAAAATATAAGTAGTATTTACTGCTTTTTTTTATACCCCAGAATTCACAAAATATAAAAGGCCATATCACATAACAAACCAAGATGAGGTTTTAACCTGACAAAGTTGGGCAATATTGACATGAATTTTAAACAGCAATATTTTTAGAGTCAGCAACAGTAAAAATACTGCCAATATTACCTTGCCCCTAAACACAAGTCCACTTAATCACAGATGTGGAATGGTGCTTTTCAGATATTTAAAACAGTGCAACTGCAACATTCAAACCAGCACTCTGGATTATTGCACTTTACCTATGCCATTACAACCTTTAAACATTAAAACATAAACAGTTTGTAAGGTGTTAACACTGCTAGATAAAAAATAAAATGTTTGTTTTTTTATTACCATCAACCACCAACTGTGATTATTTTTGCATCTATGCATTTTTTTTTGCATGAAACCATCCTGCACACAACTATATAGTTTTCAAAGTCAACATATCCAATCTAAGTTTGACCACATCCAGCACAGTATAAACAGGACGAGTCAAAACTCAAGCAGGCTGCTGCAAATGTGTGTGTCTGAACAATGGAAGGTCCATAAAAGAGACAAGCTGCTGTATGTAAGCGGAGGGTCCAAAAGAGGTGACAGTGGGTTTGCAAGCTGTTGTTACATTCATCTGCTAAAAGGCAGAGTAAGCTAAGGTGAATCAACAGCCAAGATTGTACAGTGCTTTCCATAGTGAGAGCATTTAAGACAGCAACTTCATCGTTAAAGCTTGTACTTTTGAGGACAGCTTAACCCCATCCAGCTCCAGGAAAAGCTTCTGAAACACCTCAAAAGTGTAGTGCAGTGCTGGGGGGTATGCAAGGTAGAGTGCATAAATCAATCAATCAGTGAATTTTATTTATGAAGCCCAATATCACAAATCACAATTTGCCATATGACATTCCTCTGTCATTTGGACCCTCACATTGGATAAGGAAAAACTCCCCCCAAAAAAACCCTTTAAAAAAGGTAAAAACCTCAGGAAGAGCAACTGAGGAGGGATCCCTCTACCAGGATGGACAGACGTGCAACAGATGTCATACAGAACAGATCAACATAATAAATTTCCAGTAATCCATATGACAAAATGAGACAACATGATAAACAGATCAACATAATAAGTTTCCAGTAATACATATGACAAAATGAGACATAAAGGGAGACAGAGAGAGAGAAGGAGCCAGAGAGAGAAATTGAGACAGAGCCAGAGAGAGGGCAGACAGCACTGATAATAGCTTACAACAACATTAATTTAAGTAACAATATTATAGTAACAATTATGGTAATTTTGGTACAATATGTTTTAGGGTATATATTAATATGTGATGGTATATGTATGTGAAAATAATCACGTGTATTATAACAGTACAAGTATGACTAATAACAGCAGAAGTAGGAGGCATCAGGCAGGACCATGGCAGCAGCACAACCATGACACACCATCCAGGCACAGCTGCGATACGAGTTAACCTGCGAGACAGTGGAGCACAAAGGCTCTGGAGAAGAAGCCGAATTAGCGATATGCAGTAGAACCAAGTTAACAAGATGCAGTAACAGGACATGAATGTTAGCAAAGGAGAGACGGAGAGAGAGAGAGAGAGAGAGAAGGAGAGAAGGGGCTCGGTGTATTATAGGAGGTCCCCCGGCAGACTAGGCCTATATCAGCCTAACTAGGGGCTGGTCCAAGAAGAGCATGAGCCAGCCCTAACTATAAGCTTTATCACAAAGGAAAGACTTAAGTTTAGTCTTAAATGTGAAGATGGTGTCTGCCTCCCGGACTGAAACAGGAAGATGATTCCACAGAAAAGGAGCCTGATAGCTGAAGGCTCTGGCTCCTGTTCTACTTTTAGAGACTTTAGGGACCACAAATAACCCTGCATTCTCAAATCAACCCCACCCCCAAGCAGGGCACAAGCGCATCCCAGTAACACCTACTTGCCTTCAAGCAGGATGGACACATCCACTGGATCATCTCCATCAGCCCCATCATTGGACGACCAGTATCTTGAGGATGTGCTGAGTGGCATCACTGCGGTTTTCCTCCTGCATACAATTTACCCAAAGGACTTAAAATAAAGAGAGAGCAACAAAACTAGAATTGCTTAAATTATTCAAAGTGGCTCTTTTTTTTTAATCTTCTCTCTTCTCTTTTTACAATTTCTAGACTGATGCATATCTTAGTTTTTAGCTCCAGTGTTTCCTCATGGGGGCCCTCCGCAGCGGTAGTTATGCCTGCTCTCCATGGGGGGGCGCTATCCTGGGGACCCCTCAGTGTGCACCCCGGCCCAGGTGGGGGTCCCTGGGGTGGTGCTCCCTGTGGATGAGAGCTGTGGCGCCTCTTGTTGCGGACGGCCCCCTCACGTTGTCCTCACCTGGACCCTCGGTGTCGAGCCATATCAACATTTTATCTTTGTGTGTGTATGTGTGTGCGTGTGTGTGTGCGTGTGCGTGTTTGCGTGTGTGTGCATTTGTGCGTGCGTGTATGTGTGTTTGTTTGGACGGGGGTGGGAAGGATGGGTTTTCATTTTTATCTATATATTTTGTTTTGTTTTATTTCATCTTGTTTGTTTTGTAAAGCACTTTGTGTTACACTTGTATGTATGAAAAGTGCTATATAAATAAATAAAGTTTGAGTTTGAGTTTAATCACAGCAGAATGAAGACCTGTGCTAACAACAATCATTAAACATACCACAGATTGCTTTAAATTCAGTCAGATCTATTTAACAACGAGCCCGCATTGGTAAAACATTTGTAGATGCAAGATGGCTGTACTCCACAGATTGTAACCCCCAAATAAATGTGTCTGTCCCTACAGTTCAGGGTTGTCCATGCATTTTAAAGCATCGCCAGCAAATGAGCAGAAAGGGAGGAGAGAACAGAAGAGGGACTGAAGTTCCAGTGAAGCTGTCTAGTGGCAGTAAAGATACAGTAAAGGTTATAGTTTGCCCATGAAGAAACACTGCAGAAGAAGTTCAAGAAGTTCCCGTGTCTTGTTTCCTAGCTAGGTAGAGAACATATTCATCCATTGCCCTATTATTGGACATATAACATGGTTAATGCTTTTATTGTCAAAAAGGAAACTTGAAGCCTGTTGTGCCAGTGAGATTCCGCTGAAACATGAGTCCGCACGGAGCTGGTGCGGACAGCATATTGTACAATGAGAGCATTTCTGATGTGCAAGGTGTGCAAATGAAAAACTTCTCTGACATACTTGCTGTCGAGACAGGGGGTCTAAACATAAATTGTCTCTGTACCTTTTATGGCTGACCAGTGTCAGGAAACCATATTACTTTGCAACCCCAATTTTTGTGATTAAAAATATTAATTTTGCTTGTTCTTCCAGATTATGAAAGATTTTGTTGGCTTTTTAAATGAATTATTTGGGCTGCTCGGGAAAAAATCATCCTTTTGTCTGCCTGCCTCTCTCACTTTAAGGCCAACTTGCAGTTTTAATGATAACTAATTAAATTTTTAAACAGTGTCATTAAAAATAACAATTAAAAGAATAAAAATCCCGCTTTACTAGGCAATCTTCAAATAGCCCTCTTCTTTCTCGTCAAGGTACAGTTTCGAGGCTGTGGATTACAGCTTCACGTCTCATCTCAATGCTTTGGTTCTGTGAACAGATAAATAGAGATTCAACACTGAACCATTATTTATACACAATGCACTGTCAAATTAGAACACAAAGGCATACATGTGCAAGGAGCAGCTATTTGAGCACACAGAGCAAGAGCCATGTATGGAAAGATGGGCCATAGAAGTTTCAGAGTCCAAGGATTTGTGCTATATACTATCTGCATGGGGCACTGTTCATGTGTGTGTGTGTTTGAGAGAGACAGTAGGTCCGTCTCCCTGCCAAAAATCTGAGCAAGCATAATTTTGAACAAACACATCTGTGAGGCTGCCCTAAAACGTCAAAGATTTCAATCAGTCCAAAACCAATCCTGTTTTTTTATTTTTATTTTTATTATTTTTTTAAGTCAGTGTGCATTACAATAACAGCATAGAACAGAAGCTTACAAAAAAAGGAAGAAATCCGCTTATGTGTTTAAGTTGAGTCATTCTACACAGAGTAATGCAACAGCATGGCAGGCTGTAAACTTTACAAACCAAATCTCCAAATTACCACAAACAACAAAACCAAAAAAAAGGAGTTTGTCCAGAAACTGCCTTAGTTTGGTTCCCAGGACACCTCCCTTGGCTTTTATCAGGGTAGTAAGTTTTGGTGTGTAGTGGTCAAGGTTGTACATGAAGGTCTGCTCCAGGGCAATTGCAGTTATTCTTCTGAATTCCTTTGAGAGAACAGAACTGTGTTTTAAGTTTATTTTTGTTAATGTGTTCAAGCAAGAACAGTACCTCATAATATATAGTATATTATTTAAATAAAATATATATATACAGTAGAGGCCAAAAGTTTGGACACATCTTCTCATTCAATGAATTTTCTTTATTTTCATGACTATTTACATTGTAGATTCTCACTGAAGCATGGAGGAGGAGGTGTGATGGTGTGGGGGTGTTTTGCTGGTGACACTATTGGGGATTTATTGAAAATTGAAGGCACACTGAACCAGCATGGCTACCACAGCATCCTGCAGCGACATGCCATCCCATCCGGTTTGCGTTTAGTTGGATGATCATTTATTTTTCAACAGGACAATGACCCCAAACACACCTCCAGGCTGTGTAAGGGCTATTTGACCAAGAAGGAGAGTGATGGAGTGCTGCGGCAGATGACCTGGCCTCCACAGTCACCAGACCTGAACCCAATCGAGATGGTTTGGGGTGAGCTGGACCGCAGAGTGAAGGCAAAGGGGCCAACAAGTGCTGAACACCTCTGGGAACTCCTTCAAGACTGTTGGAAAACCATTTCAGGTGACTACCTCTTGAATCTCATCAAGAGAATGCCAAGAGTGTGCAAAGCAGTAATCAGAGCAAAGGGTGGCTATTTTGAAGAAACTAGAATATAAAACATGTTTTCAGTTATTTCACCTTTTTTTGTTAAGTACATAACTCCACATGTGTTCATTCATAGTTTTGATGCCTTCAGTGAGAATCTATAATGTAAATAGTCATGAGAATAAAGAAAACGCATTGAATGAGAAGGTGTGTCCAAACTTTTGGCCTGTACTGTACATACACACATACATACTGCCTAGTGGAGCATGTAGCATTTTAGGGTTTATAGATTCACCTAACTCAGCTTCACAAAACAGAGCAGGCCTCCTCTCGTTGAAGTCATCACCAGCTGGACTACCACTCAACCTCAAGCCTTCGACTGGAGAATGTTTTGGCCATCTTTTTTTGAATCACCTTTGTATTGTTCCTTTTCTTAATCTCATTAAAAAGCTCCAGCCTCTCCACCTCCAGAATGTCGCTGGTCTTCCCACTTGGATGTGGAGGAAGGTAGTTCACCTCTGCTCTCTTTGGTCTCTTGCAGTTTTTTGCAGGATTTCTCTCACCAGGGGATTTCCTTTTCAAGGAGTTGATATCAAACTCAGCACAAGGTACTTCACACTTTCACATTTTAGAACAGTAATTAGCCATCTTGTATTTAAGACGCTGCTGCCACCCGTACATGCCTGAAAATGGGGTTCCAGGCTCCCTTAGGCATGGATGCTTTTTTATCAGAGCTTCTGCAACTGCCTGTATTTGAAGACCAGTGGTTTAGGCAGTATAGTGAAATATTGCTTCAACAAGTCTCTCAAGTATGTCAGAGTTCATGCTTCAGTTCTGAAGGAGGGAGCCATCACTTTCATAAGCCTTATTTCCTGCTTGAACGAGCATCTTGACATTAAACGAAAAGGTGGGTATCACAAAAATAGTTGGCCAAGGTTCTTTTTGATGCTCTGGTCGTTGTGGTAAAATGATGGTGTCAGATGAACTAAGCAAGGAACTGTCATCCTGGGGAGACTGATCTACTGGCACTGGAGTGGAGGAAGCAGCAGCTTCATTGATAGGACTCAATGTGAGAATAACAGAAGGTTCTGTTTTAACAAGTTTGATTGTGTCTTTGTCCTTAACCACATCTGTTGATGTTATCAAAATCTTTGTCCGTGTACATAACAGTAAAACTCCCTTTGAGTTGAAAATGATTTTGTGTGACTGCCAAAAGTTCATCTGGTAAGGTTAACTTGTAAACTTGAGTCTCTTCAATATTAACATGTAGTTGAGTGAGGGCAGACATCATCACAGTCTAGGGCAAACAGAACTGCAAGAGGAAATAAGAGAAAGGAAATGACTTGACAAGACAAGAGCAAACAATACTTAAGTGAGGTTGCATGAAGCACAGTCAGTGTATTACCTAGATGCTGGTCAGCAGGCCCCCACTGTAGAGAAGGTGTGAGGAGTACCAGCACAGAAACTTGCACTGCTGTGGACAGGGTACCCCCACCCCACCCTTACCCACTTTATCTTGTTGTCAGACAGCCTTTTCCGACAAAAATCTGGCATTACATGTAAAATATCACTCTCTCCAAAGCAACCAGACCCCTTAAGAAAAAAACAGTAATTTTAACTCTCAGAACACAGGAGTTGGTCTACTGCTGCCTCGATTGGTTAGTTTGTGTTATTGTGTGACTTTGGTAAATCCGAACTATCCCTTTAAAACACTGAAGTCACACTGTAACACAAACAAACTATCTGATCAAGGCAGCAGTAGACCAGCAACTCCTCTTTTCTGCGAGGTAAAAATGCTGCTGTCAGGAAAGGCTGTCTGATTGGAAGGTAAAGCAGTGAAAATATTTTAAATTTAGTGTGCACATAAACTGCCACATATTTTTTTCAGGTGCTCAAATGTGTTTTGAAGCTGACCCTGATCCTCAACAGTACTCCTGCTGCATCTCCAAACTGGAGGCATGTTGACTGCCATCTACTGTATGTAATACACAGACTATGGCTGAAAACCTCAAACAACCCCACTTCAGATAATCTGAACTCTCCCTTTAAAGCATGCTCAAATAAATGCACAAGCAGGTTTAAAACAATTTTAAGTGATACTTTACCTAATTGGACAAGGAGATGTGGTGTTTAAGACAGACCATTCGATTGCATTCCATTGCATACGTAGCCAGTGGGAATACGTCAGTGAGTTGTGACTGCTCAACTACTTTGACTATGCTTGTGGACTCGAACTTGAAACATCTAAAATGCTCAAAGTACCATGCCTTTTGCAGTTTCACTAAAAACACCAGGCTGTCACGAACAATGATCATTTGTAGTATTTCAGCAAAGTCAGGTAACCTGCCAGTGGAGCCATAGACCAGCATCATGCCAGTTCTGTAACTGGTGCCCTGAAATTGTACCTTGTCAAATGAACAACTGCCTCTTCAGGAAATGTATGTGATAGAAATTATTGTATGTTCTCTTTTACAACTTCTAATGGAACTCTTGACATCTTTGGTGCAGAGACAGCAGGTTTTTTGAACCACGAAGATGGTATGCAATTATTGACTGGTGTTTTTTGGCCATGGACTTCAAAATGTTATGAAAGCAATCAGTCTGTGTCACTATCCCCTTGAAGAAGCTATGTTTGGCTTCAAACCTTATTGTCCATAAGGTCGCCAGTGGGCCAAATGCTTGAATGAGTTGCGTGTAATGCTCTATAAAATGATGTTTTGGAATCAGTTTCTCATGTGGAAAAACACTGCTAAATCTATGTCTGTGCTCAGCAATCAGGCTGTCCAGGTGACCAGCGCTCTCATCTGTCTGGGAAGGTGACATTACCAACTCAACAACATCTTTGATTGTCATCAACAACTACCATGCCTGTTCCTCTTCCTGAACTTTGGAGCCAATCATGGCTGAATCCAAATGTCCGCACTTCATCGCACTTGCAGACCTGTGGACTTTGTGGGTGCGTTCACGGCAAGTCCGGGAGTGCTGAGTGTTGTCCAAAGCCACAATTCAACCAGCCCACAAGGGACCTCACTTGGATTTCCTGCAGACTTCCAGAGAGTCCGCTTGGGGTGCAGACATCAGTAGATTTCACTGATTTAATAACCCACAATTCATTACAATACAGTCGTGACGTTGTGAGTTTTTTATCTGCAGAAAAAAAATAAATAAATCTTATGAATGTGTAAAATAATTATTGATATTTAGGCCTATTAATATGCTACTTCAATTGTGTAGGCCAGAAATAATATTCAACCACACCATGATACAGAAACATGTTTAAGAATATGCTGTAGAGGGACTGAAAATGCATTTTATTATTGGAGCCTATCAGACTGTGCAGTGTAAAGGGCAAAAAATGGCTGCAAAACAGAAAAAGAAGGTCTTTTAATGTAAGTAAATACCCAGTTTATTGAGTCATAGTCCTGTCCTTATTTACAAACATTTCTGTTTTTGAACATGTGTAGCCTGTATGTTATATAGAGATACAGCGATAGCCTCATTTTTGTTCAGTCACAAAAAAAGCTTACATGGGATTTATATCTTATCTGCAGGGACAGATGAGTAGGCACTATTCATCAACTTATATGACCTATATGAATATGACAGTAGCGATAATAGAGCGTTTCCACCGCAATGACTAAAACAGTCTCGAGGGCTGTCTATCAGCCGCTTGCAGTCTCTGCCCTCACAGATTTAACGTGATGATGGTAAATCCGTCACGCTACGTACAGCTGATGTCCATGAGGGCTAAGTTCGCATGTCCAGAGGGTGGAGATTTGGGTTCAGCCCATGAGTGGAAGCAGCCTCAGTAGGCACCAATTTTCATGTGCATTACCATCAAATGTTCTATGGGAGGCAAAGATTGATGGTATACCTTGGGGACAATTTGTTCTTTCCACTTATATGGGAGCTGTTTGATGATTCTATTGAGCTCTTCAAGAGAGAAATATTTCTCTTTATTGAGATATCTAAACACAATACTAACTCTACAGGTACGATACCCTCAAATAAATCATGCAGTACATCAGGTGGGAAGCCTGTTGTGCAGTTACTCAAAAATTAAATAATTTTCATGTGACAAGGCCCTTTGGCTCTGTGGCTATGGCTGGTACTAGACAGTGCTGCCTCAACATCCAACTGGTGTTGCTGTTTTGTTCTACCAGGGAATGCTCCTGTCCTGACTTCAAGTTTCTGAAACTTAGACTGCTCCCCAACACAAAACCTGCAAACCACTGAAATGTTCAACAAACCCCCAACTGAGTGGGCACCAAGGATATCTGCAATCACAGAAAATACAGTGCCTTTTATAATTTTTCCCAAACAAGGCACAAATAGGCCATTCTCTTCAAAGCTTTTCAATTCATTAAATAATGGCTCTTACACTCAAGGTTGGCCAAATGTCTTAATGTCATCTGCCTTGCACAAAACAGTTAAGTAAATTGAAGATAATGAAGACTTAACAAACACGGAATATCAGCTAACACCCAGTGGACATCTGTTGCCTTGTGCTTTTTACGAGAAGTTCCTAACGATTACATATTTCAAAATCATCACAGTAGAGTAAAAAAGAAAGTCTTAATTCCTCTCCAGATATAAAAGTGTTTTCCATGAAGTTGGAACCATCACAAAAACTAGTATAATGACATGTAGAACCTCAATGTCTTGCTCTCTTAAACACCTTCTCCTGAATGTCCCTAGTTTTCAGAATTTGTGACATGGATGGCAAAATTGGTACATATTGGAAAGTCCTTCCATTTTTCACTGTATTTACTCTGATGGTTCAACTATAGAGAAGTGTTCCTTCAGGTACTTATAACATTGAGTAAGTGTTTAATTATACTGACATAAATTTGATTCCATAAAATTCTTTTTTTTTTTTAAAGCACTATTCAGGACAAAAATAGTAGCATACCTGTCTCTGTGAAAAGTGCTGGCCATCGTTCAACCATGTTCTGTACGGGAGGCTCATTTTTCACTAACTCTCATCTGCATAAGGGACATGTGTGGTCCATCATTTGAGAGATGAGTGTGCCATTTGGTCGTTTTTTCTTCATTTCTTCTGCAAGAGCATTTCTGGCATTTTCAAGGCTTGTTTCATCATGTCCTTCAGGTAAATTTGGGAGATAATTTGCTTCCTTGGCCGTTTTACATTCTTGCTTGATGATTCTCTGGCTGGGTTGATTTTACTCCTTTGACCCCCATTGACAGCTACATCTTCACATCCAACTTTTCGAAGCTTTGTGCAATAGTTGCCCTTCTAAAATTTAAGGCTGTTCTTCCAGCCATACCATCCCGGCTGAGGACCAGGCTCAGAAAGGCTGGGGTGCTTGCGAATCAGTGCTTTTGCAACGCTGCTGAAGTCGTCATCTTCAGGATAAGCTTTGAAACTGTACATAGTCTCAGCAAGCTTTTCCAGTATGTCATGCTTCCTATTTTTTGATAGAGTCATACGTGTTCCATCTTTCATAAAAGCAAGATCATCCTGTCTCAGTCTATACTTAACATCGACTGAGAAATTGTGGATGTCAAAAAATTCCGGCCATTGTCTCCTTAGCGATGGTGATGATCCAGCAGTCGACAGGATCTCAGTGTCCACTGTTGTAGTGGGTGATGACAGAGCTGTTAAACTGAGAGTCACAAGGGGGATGATTTTCAGTGTAGCTCTTTCAGGAAAATCTGCAATTTCAGTCAAATTGCAGAGGGCATTATTGAAGTCTGCATCTTCATACTGCAGTTTGAAGTCATACTGCAACAACAGCTTATCCTTCAACTGCACTTTTAATTCTTCAATGGAGTTGGGTCTCTCATTTAAAGTTAACTTCCTGATATCATCTTCATCAATGACAACTCTCAGCAATATCCTCTGGGCCATTCTGATAACTAATTCTGAGAACAGAGGAGACGTGTGAGATTCCAACATTTCGTGTTTACATCACTCAGCACAATATGTACCGTTTGAGTATAACAAGCTGTTTCACTCTAACTCTATATAGTGACAGGGGAAAAACATCATTCAGTTCAGACAAGTAAGTGCATGAACAGACATGTGGCTGCCACAGAGCTCATATGCTCTAAGATGTTCATCATACCATGAGGTCATAAGTCTGCAGATAAATAATATGTCTGTATTGATCACCACGATCTTTGCTATTTGTCTGAAATCTGGTAGCCCTGAGCAAGATCCAACTGAAATGACCATACTTAATGCCATCTATGCTGACAGAAGATGCTACAAGGACTGTATTCTGCTGGCCATTCCTTTGATAGAGAGAGTTCTGCACATTTTCAGGAAATGAAGCCTTTGTTAATTTCAACAGATGGCTTGAAAAAAGAGGTGGTAGCTAAATGAAAGGCTACCATTCTCTGGTGCCTGACAGCTAATGTAAGGGGTATGTTCTTGACATTGTGAGCGTGACGCACATCTTTGAAAAATTTATTTACCCTCAAAGCCCATTGTCAACATATCACATAATGGGCCACAAATTTGAACTGATTGAGGGTAGTGCTCCATGTAGTGGTACTTTGGTTGTAGTTTGTCATTTGGGAAAACTTTGTGAAATAAACTCCTATGTTCTGAAATCTTGTAATCAAGAAAGTATACAGACTCCTCTGTAAAACTTGCAGACACTGACAACTCCACTACATCTTTTAAGTTCATCAAAAGTTCCCAAGTTTCATACCCCTCAAGAATATGATGACCAACCAGCGGTGGCAGGAGTCGGAGAAGTGTCCAATTTTCATGGGCATTTCCTCCTTTTGTTCCCTTGGTGGAAAAATTCTTTGCGATGAGCTGGGTTGGTTTGTTCTGTCTGAATATGTATACGGAAACAGTTTAATAGCCACATTCAGGGTTTCAAGTAAGAAGTATCCCTTTGATATCAGTGCCCTCAAGCACAAGGTCAGTTCAGCTGGAACTAGACCCTCCAGAAGATCATGCAAAATGTCTTGTGGGTAACCACTGACAACATGAAAGTGTTGCAAGCCTTCAGTAAGTGAACACTTTCTTTTTACTCCATATTGTTGAGCCATGGTTGAATCTTGCAATATATCCTGCACATGTCTGTCATGATTCTCCTTTGTTCTTGGTTGCAATGAGCCAGTCTGTACTTCCTTGTGTTGTATTTCCTCCCAAGTGGCCATGCAGAATTGACACAACTGATTAACCATGAAGTTCTCAAAGAACCCTCCCAAAGAATGGGGCTAAATTGTCTCCTGCAACAAATAACACAGTTCCTTTTACACTGGCTCTTAACTCTTGACTCATGATGACTGTTAGTATTCTTCGAATTTAAGAATGTAGCAATGACTGCGACAGCAAATAAATTTGGTTGATCTGTTCTATAACCTCTTGCACGGCAGTTTCAGAGATGTTAAAAATTGATGTCATTTTCAAAAAAAAGGCAGCTATATTATGTTCTAACTGACTCTCAAAATCTTCCACATCTTCGTTGACCTCAGTAACCTCGAACTCACCATCTTCAGCTTCAGGGACCCTTTCCTCAGGTTGATCATTCAGATTAGGGGGAGGTTCCTCAAGCATATTCTCTTTAACAATTTCAGGTTTGAAAGCTGTATTGTTGTGCATCGGATGTTCTTTGCTTTTGTGTGCATTAGAGGTGGAATCAAGGGTGTAACTTTGAGTTGAACATTGGGGGGGTTGAGTGACACAGGCTGCATGAGCCGCTCAGGTAGAGAGACAGATCAATAGTGAAAATATAGCATGAATCACATTTACTAGGTTTAGGTTTAGGTTTATTTGTCCAACGAACACACAGAATAACAAAGTATCAAAGGTTTTAACCATAAACCTCAACTTTACAATACAACACACCTTACAATCCAACAGGATTGTATATTTTTTGAACTTGCTAACTAAATTTTACATTTGGCATTCTTTGCTTTACTGATGTGTGTTTTATCTCACTGCCCACCAGCACCAAAAGCACCAAAAGTTTGCTTACGCCTCTGAGAAACAGAAATAAACTGTTTGCACACTGACTTTCTGTCTAAGAGGTCCAACTTCTCTTGGTGTATATGGCAAACAGCAACATGGTTCTGCCTTTTTTGAGTCATGGTGGTACGTAGCCAAGTCTTCAACCTTCTGAGAGCACTAAAGCTCCTCTCTGCTTCAGAGGATGAGACTGGAATGACGAGGAGCAACCTGACCAAAGTTTCGACCTCCGTGAATAAGCCCCTCACTTCTACAGGCAAACCTGTAAGAATCTTGGCAGCATCTGTGCTGCAGCTGCACGGGTAGTTCAGCCTAAACATTGGTAGTTGAACTGAGAGCAACTGGGTGTTAATTTCAGGATATTCATCTACCACTGAATCAATTACCCCAGTGAGCAGGGTGTTTTCAAGTTTTTGCAGGGTCAGTAGACCATCCTGCCGAAATCTGTCCTCTAGCTGTGAGTTGGCCATGTCAAGCACCTTGTAGTACTCCACTCTGAAGTGTTCCATGGGAGTTTTTGCTCTGTACTGATCTGTTTGTCCATGTAAGTGCTTGGGTTGTTTGCGTATGTGTGGCAATGTGATGGGCTGTAAGTCTAAAGACTCCACCATGGAGGATGCCCTCTGAAAGAGGCTTTGAAAAGCATCATCATTTCGTTTGCTTCTCAGAGTTGATTGGACACAACCAACAGCCCTGTGCATACCAGAGATTGTCTGTGTTTTTCTTTGGAGCGACGTGTTCAGACATTCTAGTTCTCCAACCACAGCTTCAGCTACCACAAGACCCAGCACAGTGTTGCCTTTAATGAACTGTTGATGCAGACCATTAGCAGTAGCTGCACTAGGTGAACTGTTATCTGCCATCTCCTCCAGGGATGTGAGGACAGAGTCATATTGTTTGAGCACAGACTGGATGGCACTTTTTCTCACTGTCCATCTAGTTTGGCAGAGAGGTTTCAGAGCAGTGGAGGTACCATGATCAGATGTAGCAATCTGATGAAACATCTCTTTATATTTACCAGACAGTCCGCATAAGGTTCCCAACTGATGAACCCAGTCAAGTGCATCTTTCACCATGTTTGAAGCTGTGCATGCCTTTTGTGTGACCAAGTTTACACAATGTGCTCCACAGTGCACGTATGTAGCTAGGGGCTGTTTCTGTCTGATCAGAGCTTGTGCACCAGAGTACTTGCCAGACATATTGGCAGCGCCATCGTACGTCTGCCCACGTAATGCAGACAGAGGCAGGTTTAACCTGCAAAGTACATCTAATGCCATGTTTGCGAGACACTCCCCTGTGGTTTCTGTCACAGAATAGAATCCGATAAATTCCTCATGAGGAACTAAGTCATGGTCGACATATCTGAGACACACTGACTCTTGCTCTTTGCCTGAGATATCCTGTGTTCCATCTACAACTAAGGAAAACTGTGTGACTGGAAGACATCGAATGGTATCAGCTATTCCTCTGGTTATGTCATTGCTCATTTGGCTGAGAATCTCATTCTGTATGAGTGGACTGGTGTAATCCTGTTTATGTGTCTCCAACCACTTTTGAAAGGCTCGATCATCTTCTGCTTTGTCTTTAAGAAGCTGGGACAGGTTTCCCATTTCCTGAGCATGACCTCTTAAAGCTAACCCTTGTCGGGCTAAATACTTGATGGAACCAACAATCTTAAGCAGTGCATGCCTAGCTTCTTCTTGTTGCCTGGCTACAACTGAGGACAGCTGTGATGCTACAGTGTTCCCTTCATGAGTAAATACGGTCACTGCATGGACATGTGAGTGGCTCTTTGCATGAATTGAAAACTTCTCAACTGCTCTTTTCCAGTTTCTAAACCCAGTACTGACAAAGGCAGGGTCGGCTTTGCTGGCAAATGGTGACTTTTTGGAATAGATTTTGGCACAGTGGAAACATAAAACCCCTTTTAAAGTGGCACTGTAGTGCAGCCAGGGAAATTTCACAAACCAACTTTGTTGAAAGGATAAAACATAATTGGCTCGATTCTGCACAACGATAAACTTGGGATGAGGTTGTGCAGGCTTAGTACAGGTGGTAATATCTGAATCATCGACTTGTCTGTCCCTGTTGTCTGTGTTCAGCTCATGTGGCTCAGTCACCTGATGAAATGAAACAAAAAAGATCTGTCTGGTGGTAAGTATCTCCAATTACATTAAGTAAACTATTGGTTTCTTTTTAAATTCAGAGCAGGACCATTTTTACCTGCTCATCTGAATGCTCTCCACAGACTGCAACGCTGCTCTCAGCCTGACTCTGTCTGCGAGGAAAATCACACGATCACACTCATGTATAACTTAAACGCTTTTAGCCTGCCTGACAACAACTTTTTCTAACTCTTTGATGTTATTACCTGGTCACCTGTACCTTCTCTCTCTCTCTGGCCCTCATGTCTTCCTTGCTTTTGCTGCTTTCACCTTCCATCTGATACACACACATACACATTATACAGCACTAATTTACTAATTGTGTGTTCAGTAATTGTGTGTGTGTGTGTGTGTGTGTGTGTGTGTGTGTGTGTGTGTGTGTGATAAGAGTGAGAAATTCATTGGATTCTATTTATTGTCAGAAACCACAGGGGAGTGTGCTGTGAACTTGACAGGAAGGATCTCATATCAATATTTCTTTTTTGACTTTTTGTATTCAAATTGTGTGCCCTTTTAGAGAATACAATTCATACCTGCTCATCTGAAACCTCTCTCTCGCTTCTCTCAGCCTGTCTCTCTTCACCTTCTTCGATCTGATACAGTACACATTAAAACAAAACGCCAAACATTACTCATAATTTCAAGTCATCTTGAAAGTGGTAACCTGACGACCTCTAGGCTTATATATTGACAAAGTCGCCTGTTAACGGAGAAGTAAATCTGGCTAAAATCTGGTAAAACTGGCTAGTTTAACACATTGAGTGCCAAGTTTTTTTCAAAAATGGGATGTAGCTTATGCCAGGATCACTTCCATTATAAGGAAAACAGCCATAGATTTTTTTTTTTTTGTGTTTGGGCTATATAAATATTCTATACCTCAAAAGAAACTTTAAAGCCTTCTCTGTCATGTGAAAAAAAACACGTTTCTAACTTGTTCCAGTCTTGGGAAATTGGCTGTTGAATATAGGTGGGTTCAGTCCAAAGTGCCATTTCTGAACCAAAATCTTAAAAAAGAGGTTTTTATGTCAGCTGTCATTTTCAGGAGTATACGTGCAATTTGCTAATTTATATTTTACTTTAGTGATACCTCAACATCTGTACAGTTGTTCTCTTGTAAAAAACAACATAATAAACACTGACAAATGACTTTTGATGACAAAAGATAAAAGATTTAGCCCCTAATCCTATTTACTGACACAAACGACCCAGAATTGTTTTGTCTTTTTTTTTTTTTTTGTTTACACTTTTTTTTTACTGTGTGCGTGCATGTGTGTGTCTGTGTGTGTACGTGTGTTTTCGGCTATAACGTGTGGACCACTGTGTATGTTTGTGTGTGCGGAGAAACACTGGGCTGGTTTCTGATCTTTCTTCCTGTGACCCTCTTTTCAGCATGTAGCATAGGCTACACTCACACACAGGCGCGTAATGCAGGTGTAACATCCAATTGGGTCCGTACTCCGAACCCGGACGAATGATGAAGAACACGCCGCCGTCGGTTCGCCGCAAACACACTAGATCGTGGGATTTACAGAACACCATGAGTGTTGCCAACTTTCTGGTAAAATCAGACGACTGTCCAAACCCTCTGGAGACTTTTTTATTTAAACTTTCTTGTCAAAGTGACCGACGAAGTTGAGCGAGCCGCCGAAAACACTGCTCGGTCCGAGCTGCATCTGCCCCGCA
Source organism: Cephalopholis sonnerati (assembly GCA_019142605.1). NCBI lineage: Eukaryota > Metazoa > Chordata > Actinopteri > Perciformes > Serranidae > Cephalopholis > Cephalopholis sonnerati. The sequence continues at coordinate 2,307,958 of JAGQAX010000003.1, forward strand.
GCAGCAGCAGCAGGCTGTTTACAGCGCTGTCCCACTGCATTTGTGGCATAAACCCGGTGAGAGGGGGGGATAAATAAGTGACATCCCTAATTGAAAACGCGTTTTCTATACCTTATTTTGTAGATACAAGTCTGATATTCACAGAGGAGTAGGACAGGACATACAGGATAACGTTGCCGTGAAAAAAAAACACTAAGACGTTTTGGCGCCCAATGTGTTAAATAACAGCTAAGAGACACAGGACAGCAGAGAGTAGGACTAACTTTCGTTCATTCAACATTTGACTCGTGAGTGGTGGCCCTGAAGCCCTAGCAATATCGTACCTCCTGTTGGGAAGACATTTTCATTCTTTTGCCCAGCCAACAATTTAAAATTGTTGGCTGGGCTCTCTTTTTCCCTTCAGCTCGCCTCATACCACCGCGGGTACTTCCGAAACATAACGTAAGAGGGAACCTCAGATCCGTGGTGGGCGAAACCAAATCTCATCGCGGGAGGGGGGGGGGGGGGGCGCAGATCAATGTCACTTTTTTTTTTCTTTTGTACTGCCATTGAGATAATCTACCACATCGTCGTGTTTATAATACCTAACATTCATTTTAAATAATTATGATATGATATTGGGGGGGTTGTGGTGGCTGGTTTAAATTATTGGGTGGGTTGCAACCCACCCATCCCCCCCATAAATTACGCCTATGGGTGGAATACACATTGCTCTGAAAGTTACAGCCTTGATATGGACAAGTAACCTTTTGATTCAGCTTAACGTCTTCACAAATGAGTGAAAAAGTCAGCTTCAGTACGAGGCTCCACAAAGTCACACAGCTGACAATGGAATGGAGTTTCACTTGCTTTCCCAAGATCCTTTTGAGTGTGCCATGTTGATAAGTGAACTTTTAGTGCATTCAACAATTTAAATGTGCATAGACATTCCTGATGAAAGCATAGGAGCACTTACAGGTCCACTGCATTTGAAGTCTTTGATCGTCTTGGGAAATCTGGAAAGAAAGAAATGTAATAATTTTAACTTCATGCACCATGAAAAAATGAAAATATTAGGTATGACTCACTTTCCTACCAGCAAGTTGTGATTAAATGATTTAGACGGCATTTAACAGCACTTTTTAATGTTTTTAAACATTTTTAAAGGAATAAGACATTTGCTTATTTTAGTGAGAGAACGGCTAAACTAAAATATGCACTTATTTTTTTTAACAGTTACAAGATAGCCAATGACTTTATTAAGAAGATTTGCTCTTGTTGTAATCCAATTTTAGTGGTGTAAGTATATAGCTTTTACTCCAGCTCATGAAACAAATACAAATGCTGAGAGATTAATTGTTCAATGCATGGACATTAAATGAAAGTACCTTTTACTGCTGGAATTATGGAATGTGTGGACTGGTCACCATCTGTTTGAGCCTGAATGAGGGGCAGGTAAGTACAACTTTTTAAAAACTAGAAATTAGAAATTAAAACCTTCATACAACACAGTGTTAATCTCAAGTAGGAATGCAAATTGTAAGCATTTTCCTTATTTGATCATTGGTAATGTTAACAATTGTTAATTGTTATTTAAAAAAAAAAAAAAATCTTATACTAAACAATATTAAATGCATTTTTCCCCCTCAAAGCTTTTTTTCCACAGCAACATGTTGCAGGTTCTCTAACAGCATCACAGTCTCTGACTGAAACAGACAATCAGACGTAAAGGTCAACATCTTTAATACATATACTATACATTTACTATTAAAATAATCTCATATTTGGAGCTGCAACAATTAATTGATCATTAATCAATTATCAAATTATTCAATTATTTTGATAATCAATTAATCATTTTGAGTCATTTTTAAGGAAAAAAGAAAAGAAGTGAAAATTCTCTGATTCCAGCTTCTCAAATGTGAACAATTTCTGGTTTCTGATGATAAAGTCTTAGACTTTGGGAAATACTGATCAACATTTTTCACCATTTTAGGGATCAAACAACTAATTGATTAATCAAGAAAATGGCCGACAGATTAACTGGTCATGACAATAATCATTACAAGAAAGACTTGAAAAGTAGTATTACTTTTCAAGACAAGATTGTGACAGAATTAATTAATTAATTAATACAGAAAATAATTGACAGATCAATTGACAATTAAAATAATAATAAATTGCAGTCCTCGTTTTATTTTAGATCTTAATTTGATAGTAGCTAGATTAAATTTGCTTGATTGATCAAATTCTTAACAACAGATTGATAGAGCATTATTAATTGTTATCATCCCTAATCTCAACCATGACTAAACTTTACTATAATTAACATGAGGATGAGGTGTCAGGGGCATGTGAAAAATATAGCATAGAGCTATAAATCACAAAGACATTTGTTCAATTAATTTGGGTATCGTGTAAACTCTCCTCTGGAAAAATGTATCACAACTGATGTAGTTTCTGACAGAACCACAGTCAAATTAGCCCAGTATTTAGATACATGAAATTACAGTATTTGCGCCTATATGTGGGCTAACTGTCAACAACTGAGTAAGGGTGAACAGTTACAGAGTACTTGAATTATCAGATATAGTTGACCTATGTTGGCTTTACTGTGTGTTTTTTTTTTTTTTTAAGTAATCAGTTTACAAAGTTAACACATTTCAAGGAAACCAAACCTTAAGTTGATATAACCTGCAACAAATCTATCACTGTACATAATTCAACTATGACAAGTAACTTGTGGAAAACTCCATGATATTCAGGGATTCAAACTGGCTGGGGGTTAAAAAAAAAAAGTGACATTACATAAAATATTTATTTAAATTAATAAATAATATTTACCCATGCATTGTATCAGAAGGTTAAACAGGCATATATCACAAATAAATACCAAAAAGACCATCTCGTCTCTGACACTTGTACAGAACAAAAAATACACTAGGAAATAAAAAAATAGTATTTTAATATCTATTAATAAGATTTTTATTGCATGTTTTAGAGGTTCCCCTGCTCCAACACACCACCTGCATGTTTTAGAGGTTCCACGGCTCCAACACACCACCTGCATGTTTTAGAGGTTCCCCAGCTCCAACACATCACCTGCACATTTTAGAGGTTCCCCAGCTCCAACACACCTGTTGCAAATGAATGAGTTGTTATCAGGCTTCAGTTTGTTGCCCAGCTGATCATTTGAATCAGGTTCCAAAACATGCAGGCAGGGGGCCTCCAGGACCTGGATTGAAAAAAAAAAAAACTGCATGATGATGCCATCATCATGAGTTGATGCCAACTCATTTATTATCATCAGGAGGGGAGCTCGGAGTTATGTTTCTAGTTTTTGGGATTTTTATCTTAACTCCTGTCTCTGTCCTCTCTGCAGCTGTGATACGTGGAAAATCGCAGACTTCATGGACTGGCTAGATGAGAGCTTATTTTGTTTTGTTTTGTTTGTTTGTTTATTATGGAAATAAAATGTGGATTTATCTTCACCCGTTTCTCAACCCTTTCACAGCAGCAACACAGGGGAGCCGACCGCACTGTAGAGTTGAACTGATTCTGGGGGATGTTCAAAAACAGTCCGCAAAGCATGTGACGTAACCGAAATGAAGGCTGATATATGCAACTTCCAATTGTTTGCTCTCTAACAGCGCTCTGACCACTATTTACCACAGAACACAACATGTCTATGGTTGTCTTTTTTTGCCCTCTCACCCATGTCATCTTTGAAAAAGACGGTGCTGGCTACATAACTAGCTATATAAGGTAATACTGTGAACTGAAAACCCTTCATCCCCCACCCCGTTTCTCATCTGATCCACACCAATGTAGTCGCTGACCCTTTTTCTTGTTTTGAACTTAGAATGATGAGTTTTGCCGAAAGATGAGGAAGTTAAATAAAAGTCCTGGGTTGTACATTTTTATCCTTGTTAGCCATGTTGCAACAGTAAACCACATGTTATATAACGGGTAAGCAATGTAACAGATATAGTCCATGAGCCAGACCACCATTTACAATCGAACGGGTGGGCCATTTCTAGTTGCTATTTTCTTCTTCCTATATATGTCCACATTATTTATTGGCATGATAGCCTTTGCAGACTGGTAGCTTAGTGATGGTTATCATGCGTTGAATATTTAGACTCCTAATAGCTGAAACCTGAGAATTGCGTATGGTGCATGTTTGGCATTATGGGGCTTGGTGACTTTTGTGAACCACTCAGGCTGCCAAAATCAACCCAATATGTTCTAAACATGTGACAGAACTTAAAAAAATGCATTATTGGTTGCTCAGATCATATATGTGGCAGTTATAACCCTCTTTCTTTAAATTATGCATAGGCGGAAATAAGAATTTAAGTTTTCTTCTATGTATCTATTCACATCAGAGACACTAGGTAATTTTGGCATTCTTTTAGACAGCAGATTTGAAATCTCACAGGTCTCAGCTTTCATTAGGTACCAGACTTATGCATGTAGCTCTTATAATTTTGGAGATATACTCATTTGAATATGTGCATGTTGTTTATGCAGAATGTCCATAGAATATAATCAGATCATAATAATCCCATATATGATGCACGTTTCTGAATTTGATGAAAATGATAATATACTTACAACATACTCACGAAACACGTCTTGAACATTTTTACTTTTGAAGCAATACTTGGAACAAAGAACAGTATACAGTATATTATATAATACAGATGACAATTCAAACGTATTATTCAAACAACTATCGACTATCAGGTTCAGTCTTCACTTTCAGAGTCAGTCAGGTCTGCATTTGTGATGCAGATTTCATGGTCATCCTCTTGGGGTTGATTGTCGTATGTTTGCAAGTTGCACATGTTGGTGCATTTCAAGCCATTGCTCATGCAATCCCTGCATCCATTTGAAAGTGAGCTGACCATTATTTCTGACCCAGCCATGCTCAACTGGGCTTGGAACTTCTGGATGTTGTTGGAGACTTCCTCTCCAGATGCCAGCCTGGTAGTTGGCACGCATAGCATGCATAAGGAGGCAGTCCTTGCATGGTGGCAGCTGGCTGGATTCAAGCTCCCCACGCCGTGCACAGAAAAGCTGGTAGCGGGCTGTGTTGACATCCTCTGTTGTTGTGGGTGCTGAGTACAGTTTGCAGGTGAAAGCTTGCAGCCTCTTGAACAGGTCAGTGGATAACTCCCAGGACTGTCCCAGCTCCAGGAACACTTCTTGGAAGTGCTCTGATTTTGTTATGAGCTTCAGGGCTCCAAGCTTCCCCCTGCCTGCGAAGGCACTCACTGTATCACACCCAGTGTATGCATGCATGCCAATCAGAGCATTACAGACCCCGTCTCCAAGTTCTTTTTCTAGATTGCGTCGAAAATTGTTCATGGATGATGTCTTGACTTCACTAGCGCCATGACATATCATTGATTCTTTGAATCGCTTCCTGAGGGTGACCATGGGCACTATATCATGGCTGGGCAGAAGTTGTGTCCTAATGTACATGACAAGTTCCCGAAGAGCCTGTGTTTCTGCAGATTTGTACAGATCACCAGCATCTTCCTCAGTATCTTGTTCTGCATCAGCAAATCCACTGCTTGTAGCTGACTCCCCACAGGTGTATGCACGGTAACATGATTTGTGATAGTGCCCTTCTGCTGCAACAAGCTCCCTGCTCGTGATTGCCAAAATTTTGTCATCCAGCTTCTTGACAGCTGCATCTCGTATCCTATGGTCTGCACGTAGTTCAGAGCACTGAATTAGTTTCTCACGGGTTTTTTGACCTCTGATGTATTTGGATTTGTCACAGAAGATGCATTTCTCCTCAAGAACCCTTGAGCTAGTTGGTTTGGCACGTGGTGTCCTGGCTGAACTCCCTCCAGCTTGCAACTTGGCCAGGGCATCTAACTGTTTCTTCAAGGTGAAGACACTCCTGCATTTCCGGTGGTACCAAACCTGAGGCAACTTCCCTTCGGATGTTGTTTTTGCAAGGTCCATGAGACCTGCATGGCCCCTTCTCTCTGCTGCCCTGACCAATGTCTCCCAAGAGTCCAAGTCTCTGAGTGCTGCCAGCTCATCACTGGTTCCTCCACAGATGGCACATTCTTTATCTTGCATGTGTTCCTGCTTGGTTTGACCTTCAGTGGATTTAGCAGCCATTTCCTCTACAGGTCTACTGGTCTCTGAAACATACATTAAAAAAAGTCTAGGTTTGTATTATAACTACCAAACTATGATATCCCTCTGCACAGCTAGTTTCAGGTGCTGGTCGGCTTGCAGGAAGATCTCAAGTCAAAACATCAACATAAACCACCGTACACTGAACTGAGTTGCTGTGATTTTATTAAGAGCGAACAACGCGTTTCACCTGTGGCTTCTTCAGGTTCAGTCAGCAGAAACACAGAAACACACACTCACAGGTGTGTTAAATACAAAGGGGTCACACGACCCATTTTCAATCACAGTTATTCCATTTTTCTTTTTTCAATATTTTTTCTTTACATTCATCAAAGGCATTTTCAAAACATTTTTCAATGTATACAAAAAATATAATATATACATACAAAATTACATAGGTCAAAAAGCAAGAAAAAGAGTTACAACACTTGTAACTGGGTAAATGGGTCATGTGACCCCTTTATATTTAACACACCTGTGAGTGTGTGTTTCTGTGTTTCTGCTGAGCGAACCTGAAGAAGCCACAGGTGAAATTATGATTCTTGATTTGATTTGAATTATGATGAATTTTTTATGAATTTATTTTATTTTAGCAGTATAATAATAAAAATCACTTCAGTTAAACTATCAATGGAAAAAACATGATAAAATCTGAGAAAGCTGTCAAACAGATAAAAATAAACCATAAATAAATCCTAAACGTTGAACATTACAATAATAACAGTCCTTTGCTCTCATGAGAAATTAACATTAATTCAGAATTTTTTACAAAGAAAGAGAGCCTTAATCAAAAATGTTTGACCTATCCCTATTCCACTCCAACTTCTGCCACACAGCTTACTCACAACTAGCACAAACACTGAAGACCATGACAGTACACTGACCACACACAGGTCGCCGGCACTTGATGCACAATTTGGCTGTTTTGTTTTTATTGCAGTGCATTTTCACTGCACACTGCCTTCGTAACTAAGTGAACAGGCCCGTGGCGATCAAACTTCCTCGTAGCAAATCTGGAGAACAATCTGATTCTGACGTCATTACAATGACTGGGAATTCAATTTGGTATATTTACACACACACACGCGCACGCACACACACACACACACACACACACACACACACACACGATTCGAAAAATAACAATAAGCGTTGCTAGGCGACCAAGATGCAAAAAGACTGGCTCCTCCCTACAAATGTATCAAAAAGAGTTCTTGAACTCGTTTTGTATCTTGGTTGCCTGGCAACGCCTATTATTATTTTTTTTTGGAAAGTGTGTGTGTAATTATGGGGGAATGTGAGGCATTACTATAAAGTGTTTTGAGCTGTTTGTCTGACTGGTTATATAATGTATATGGCTATATAAATGCAGTCTATTTACCATTTTTGCATTCGGAGTAATGGAGGTCAAAATGACCTCACGGCGGTTCTAGGTAAAACCACTTTTTTTTCCTCTCTCTTTTATTCCAGAATCTACAAAATGCACAAGATGGGTAAAACACTTAAAATGAAAAATAAAGGTCATATTGTGAAAAAAAATCATAAATTTGTGTTATTTTAGCCTAGAAACATTAGAAAATAGCAATTAATTATTTTTCCAAAATTTGTATATGTGCTTTCCCATTTAAAGGTTAAAATCACAGCAATTCAGTTCAGTGTACGGTGGTTTATGTTGATGTTTTGATATGATATCAGCTAGTTTACTATGATGGGATTATGAGCAAAACTAGTTAATTTAATGCAATTTAATACCATCATGCCATCGTGCTATGGTTAAACTAGCAAGTAACTGGCTAGAGATGACAGAATTCACAGTGCTAGCTAGCTAACATTAACAACATGACTAAACAATTATCATAATTAGCGTAGGCTAATTAATGAAGAGAAGAGGTTTATAAAGAATTTGCACTCACCTTAAGCAAAATGTCACTTCGTCATCAAGTAAAGGAACAGGTTCACCAAAGTCCTCTGCTGACGTTAATTTCCGCTTACACGACCAGCGAATGAGCGATGAGTGAAATTCTTCAGCACAGAGGGTTTGGCTCCATCTAGTAGCACTGACCAATACTGCAGGACCTTCCTGCAGCTGCGACGGTTATTTTATTCACTGGTAGGCCTACTGGCAAAAAATATGCAACATAGAGAATGCCCATTTTTGCAATAGAAATCTTGATACAAATTACCCACTTAGATCTGATTATGGAAATTCCACCTAAAACAACATGCACATATTCAAATGAGTATATCTCCAAAATTATAAGAGCTACATGCATAAGTCTGGTACCAAATGAAAGCTGAGACCTGTGAGATTTCAAATCTGGTACCTGAAAGAATGTCAGTATTACCTAATGTCTCTGATGTGAACAGATACATAGAAGAAAAATTAAATTCTTATTTCCGCCTATGCATAATTTACAGAAAGAGGCTTATAACTGCCACATATATGATCTGAGCAACCAATAATGTATTTTTTTAAGTTCTGTCATATGTTTAGAACATATTGGGTTGATTTTGGCATCCTGAGTGGTTCACAAAAGTCACCAAGCCCCATAATGCCAAACATGTACCATACGCAGTTCTCAGATTTCTGCTATAGGGATCCATATATTCAACGCATGATAACCATCACTAAGCTACCAGTATGCGAAGGCTATCATGCCCAACTGTGAACTACAGATGTGTAGCAAGTTAAAAATACAGATTAGAAATGGCCCACCCGTTCGATTGTCGGGGGTCAATTTTGGAGCCTTGGCTCATGGACTAATAGGCTAAGTTATCCCTAACAAGCAAGCGCATAAACCTGCCGTTGAATTTCTACAACACAACATAAAATTATTCACCCACCAAATCAGCATAGCAAACGTAAAAAAATGCCATAATGCAGACAGTAATGACCACTGCCTTTGAGACGAAGTCCACATGCCCGGGCATGTTTTAGAGTATGGTAAGGCGCCAAATGGAGGTATGCGTAAATATTGAAAAATGCTGTGCCACACAGCTTGAGGAAATCAAATTATTGGCTCAGTCCGACTGAAACCGGACTTTGAAATGCATGTAAACAGCTCACTTCGACTGAAATTGGACTATCTGTAGCTCTACAAACACACCTAGATAATTCGATTGAAAATCGAACTACTGCTGCCTGTATCCACTTAGTCTGACTGGAGTTGGACTCGGCGTTCTGGGCATGCACCACTTTTTTCTTTCGCTGGCCTTCACCTGGAAGAAGAAGAAGATGACGTAGCAGTGCAGTAACTCCCGGAAAAACAAACAAACACCATGGCGACTGAGAAGCAGAAGACACACTTCTGGACGGACAAGGAAACTGCATTCATACTCCAACAGCTAAAGGAGCAAAAAATTTTGAAGTTTATGGATGGCAGGAGAACGGGAAATGCAAATTTCTTTAAAAAAGTTTCTGAACAACTGTTAGCTTACTCTTTGGGTCAACTGGAACTGGTTCAATACGCACTATATTAAAAAGGACACAGCAGCAATTTTTGCAGCGGAGTCAGATGTGATTGGTCAGAAATTCCATTTTCTCTTCTGCATGTAAACATATTCAGTGGCAGAGTAGGCAGATCCTTCACCGTTCTCTTGGCTTTAACTATTCAAAAACAAGACAAAGACAACTATGACAGACCATTCATGTGTAAAACGTTGGTATTATAATGCCTTTGGAAAAGTGTCATGATATTCACAATCATTTTTATTATTAGCCTATAAAATAAAAGTAATATAAATAATAGTAAATAGTAAATAATAAAATAGATACCAATTCTTTTTGATTAATAAATCAACTAATCGTTTTAGGTGCACTGAGTTTAGTTTATGATGAAACATAATAAGTTCTTACAGTATTGTGCATACAAAATGTTTAATTTGTTAAACTATTAACTATTGCCTACATATAGGCCTACTTAAAAATAAAATTTTCCCATGAAATGTGGTGGAGTAACTACAAGTAGAAAGTGACAAACAGGGATACTTAAGTATAAGGGTAGTGTACTTAGTTACATTTCACCACAGAAAAAAAGCACAACTTTGAAGTACCTGGTTTGCATAAGTGAACCCCACTCAAGTACATTGAGTTTGGCAGCTTTTTCGACCCCAGTGTACAAGTAACTTATTTAATATTAGTATTAATAACAAGTTCATAAAAACCAAGTTAGGTCAACTCAGTATTTGTAAGTAAGCTTGATTTTAGTATTTACAGTGCTCTTTAACAAGTGTTTCATCAGAAGTAAAGCCACTTTCATCTACCAACCAACTTCTATCTTCTATTGCCTGACTTGAATGTGTCTGAAATACAATATGTTTAAAAAAAAGAAAAACAGTTCTGTGCTTTTTCAGATGAACTTCAAGGTGTTACAAATATTGATTCTCTGTGTGAAAACTAGGTGAATTGCATGCAAGGCAAGAGAATGAAACAATTTGCCCTAACTGTTCTGTTTGTGCTCGATCTCTAGACAAATGTATGAAAAGTGCACCCCAACCTTTAGATGAACGACAATCCGAGTACAAGCAGGGTAGTGCCTGACCCTTGTGTAGATATTTCAGTCTATAATGTTTTAAGAGCTCTAAATGTTTTAATGTCCTAAAGTGGCAATTTTGGCATGACCATCTCATAAGGTTGGAGGCCTACTGTTTCTCTCTGATGACACAAACATTGAAACCTGTCAATCTGTCCTCCTCCTCCTTAGACCTCAACAGTCCACTGTGTTGGCTTGTCCTAAGGGTCAGGACCCTGAAAATAAACAGACACAATGTGTGATATTAAAACAATGATGAAAACATGTAACCACATTTCTAAAATTACATTACACCATGAAAAACAACAACAGCAATATTTTATCATGCATACATGAACTTCTACTTACCTGAATAAGACTGATGCAGCCTTAGATCAGTCACTCCTCCTGCCAAGTCCTCAGTTTACACCCCACTGGCTAAACCTGCAGAATATTTTGGGCCTGACACATGATACCCCAACTCACTGCTGTAACTGCTCCTTTTCCTGTTGAGAGAAACACCTTTGTAAGACTTTGTTTTTAACCAACACATTACAGATGAACACACACTTGTTTGAGCAATAGAACTGACTAAACAAGACTGGTCTCACTGAGAGACTCCTTACTTGGTCAAATGTTGTATCAAGATAAATATAGTGAGGATGTTTTCAGTAATGTACCATGTGAGCATAAGGATACGTTTCATTACCTTTAAATGAGCCATTTATATCTATTAGACATGGATTGTCTTATATGGAGGCCGCCATGTTTGTAAAATACCTATTTTTAGAATTACTCTGTCACTTTTAACTTCTGACTGTGCTCTTTACTCTGACTGTGCTCTTGAGCTGCTGTGACATGCAAATTTCCCCAGTGTGGGATCAATAAAGTTTATCTTATCTTATCTTATCTTATCTTATCTTATCTTATCTTATCTTATCTTATCTTATCTTATCTCAGATCAGACAAAACATGGTTGACACTGGCACTGCTGTCTGGTACAACATAATTTCAAATGTGTTGCCTCAAAGTGCAGACTACAATATTCAAGAAGAGAGGCTTGACCATTTATACATATAAATAACTTACACGCACGCCTAGCAATCACATTTGAAATTCATTCTGGTTCAATTAAATACTTTAACTTACCCACTGAAATAAAGTTAGGCAGCTTGAGGTTAAGCATCACCAGCTACATTAACCTTACTCTATTTATTTTTACACCATCTAACATTAACCTGACAAAATTACTTTTTTTGCAGGACCAATCCACTTTTGACAACGTCAATCTCCCTCTCTTCGGCAACTAATGCCTTCAGTTCTACATAAAGTGACATGAAAAACGTAAGCAGAGTAATAGCTTGACAAAATAAAGTGAAATGATATTTTGTTCTGCTCAATGTTAGCTCCATTAAACAACCTTAGAAATTAATGTTAACTCCGCTAAATGGTATAAAAGACATAAAGTTTGTGGAGCTGTACTGCATCGTTAACAAGCTGCACACCGGATCCAACTGGCATAACATTACAGCATCTTCTCTTGCCCAAACACGCATGTGCAAATTTAAAACACACTGTACTTTCTTATTAAATGTTACAAAGGTTTTTCAGGTTTATGTGTGGTGACAATAAAACATTTCAATACTCTGTGTAATTCTATCATAATACTTACTATTCCCACACAGTGAATTTATCACATGATAAAAATATAAAGTTCAAACCCAAGAAAACCTAATTCTCTCTGAAACTTAATATAAAATGTAGTAATTATAATGGTTAATTTAATATAGTTCACAATACAAAAAACCCCCAATGTTTTTTTTTTGTGTGGTAGACCCCTGCCAAGGACCCCTGGTGCAGGCTGTGCAAAGAGGCCTCTATGACAGTTCAGCACATAGTATTAGGCTGTAAGATGCAAGCTGGAACAGCATACACCAAGAGGCACAACTAGGTGGATGGGATAGGATACAGGAACATCTTTGCTGAGTATGGACTGAAAGTCCCTAAGTCCCAATCCGACACGCCACCAAAGTAGTTGAGAACAACAGGGCTAAGATCCTGTGGGACTTCAAGTTCCACACTGACAAGCAACTGCCAGCTAACCAACCGGGCATAGGCATGGTCGACAAAGAGCAGAAGAGAGCAGTTGTGGTAGATGTGGCAATCCCAGCTGACAGTAACATTAGCAACAAAGAGCATAAAAAAGACTAGGAAGTAATAGAGGCTGAGGGAACAACTGGAACAGATGTGGAAGGTGAGGACCAAAGTGGTCCAAGTGGTAACAGGAGCATTAGAGGCAGTGACCCGCAAACTGGGAGAGTGGCCCCAACAAAGTCCTGGTACAACATCCAAGGTCTCTGTCATGAACAGTGCAATCTTAGGAACACTGCGCAGGCCCCTCAAACTCCCAGGCCTCTGGTAGAGGACCCGAGCTTGAGGAAACACACACCACCCCCACCAGTGTCTGCTTTTAAATAAAAATGAAATAAATGAAATAAAAAGGATATCCAGTAAAACTTGCACTAGCATTATTAAAAATAAATGTAAAATAAAAACTGTCACAAAACTGTATTGAGATATAAAACTACAAGTAGCACATTGTTATATTAAATGATGTATTACACAATGTAAATCATGTATTCTCCTCTTAAATGTAAAACTAGAACAATGCCTGTTGAAAACATGCCTGTTCAAATTGTGACATCATCAACCACATGGGTGACATCATATAATGCTGTCATTCCTCTGCACAGAGCCACAGAGTGCTGTTTGCTTGTTTATTCAACTAATATTGAACGTGTCCTGTGTCCAAGTGGCACCAAATTAAAGACTGCACATTCTTGAGCCCCCAGCAACACACTTGCAAGATGTGAAATGAATGGTTCTCTTGATATGCCAAGGACACATACATACAGACAGACAGAAAGACAGAGGTTCCTTGCTGTAATAACCACATATTATCCCTTTAATTTTGTGCCAGATATCTAAGTAAAAACTAAGGAATCTTTGTCTGTTAATTTTTCGTTCTGTGTGTCCTTTGCATATCTCAAGAACCGTTTACCCGTTCTACTTCACACTTGGCAAGTGTATGGCTGGGGACCTAAGGATGTGCAGTGTCAACTTTGGTGTAATTTGGACATGGAAAATACCTCCAATAATTAATTCCATGCTATTCTTTGTAAGTGCGATGGTGGAAACTGAGTCAAGCACCATTCACCTGCATCCATTGTGTTAAGTTACCATACTAACTTCTAACACTACTAATGTTACCACAGGCAAAATACCTTCCCTAACTAAATCAAAGTCAAATGTTATGTCAAAGCAAGCAACTTATACACCTATTTGGCGATTAAAACCCCCACCTAGAGCATTTCCCCAGTGTTTTTGAACGCTAGTAGCCGCAACTTGGGTGTTGCCCCAAGGAAATGCTGTCTTGCTTTACTTTTCATCCTTTCCCTGACTGGGCATGGGGATGTTTGTATTGTCAGTGGTAGACAAAGACCTCAGAAGTTTTTTTTTAATTTTTCCTGAAGTAAAACTATTGACTAATAATAGTAAAACCATTAATATTACACAGTAAAAGTTCTGCATTCCAATTTTTACTCAAAGTGAAGGGTGAAAGAGGCATTATCAGCACAATGTACTCACATTCACTAAGTAAGAATCACTGAACTCCAAATTTCTAAGTGTTTTGAAGGCCTTTTATGTGTTGGCCACCTGGGTTGGCCCAGGTGTATTGTTTAGAACCCAAGGAAGCGTAGTGTCGAGTGTGAAGTTGTTTGTGGTTCTCCGGTCAGTTGCAAGCTGCTATACCACAAGCCAAGCAATCAACCCATTCTGAACAGGCATGCTTTGAATGGGAACTGCAGTATTTATATGTAGATGACTAATACTGGATGGATGGATGGATGGATGGATATGAAATATGACAAACCACATAAATGTTCAGTCCATGTAGGATAACCAAAACCATAAAAGATAAAGAACTGTTTGACTCATAACTGTCTTTTCATTAATTGACCTTATGTAATTATATCTTGAATGGCATTGATGTTTAATCTTATTAGTCTTTCCCTTGCTTGCTGCTACAAGCTTGACCCTCTCACCAGTAATTTTGTACCAACTGTACTGAGGTCTCACAATGATGACATCATCCAACAGCAGAAGACAATCTGTCCCAGCTGGCCATTTCAGATTAATTGCAGATTGGAGCACTGGTGGCAGTGGGTGTCTCCAGGCACTATGATGGGGCCTTCCTAGCTTATCCAGTCAATTTATGCTGGTAAATGGGAGCTTATGTTCAGGCTAACATTTTCTTCTATATTAGAGCTAGATGGGTATGAGGTAAGTGGGGAAAACAGCGTTATTGGAAATTAATGCCCAAAGGTCTGAAGGTCTCCCTGGGCTGACAAAGCTGAGGGCAGAGGGCATCAGAGCTATGAGAAAACTGAGTAGTGGATTTGATAAAGGTCAAGTGAATGTGCACAACAGACAGGGTCAAGGGTGAAGAGGATTCAATACTGCATGATTAAGAAAGGAACGAAAAGTGAAATGAAATAGAGGATTAAAAAGTTAGTTCACTTTAAGTTTATTAAAGAGTAGAGCTTTATATTAATACTACATCCTACCAAAACTCAAACAAGCCTGCTCTCATAGAGGGAAAGAAGGAAGTTGAACAGATGTGACACAAACTGTTTTGAATTGTTGATATATTGCACTAGGAAGAATTCATTAAAAATTGGTGCAAATGCCTTCCCTAAAGCTGACAGCTCACTGGAGCAACACAGTGAGTGCAATATTCAAACAGCTCTCTTAACTTTGTTTCAGATTTGTTTAAAGGAACAGAAAACAAATCGAGCTCTGTGTGTATGATTGCATGATGCATGAATAAGAGGGAGAAAGAAAAAAAGAAAGGGGGATTATAGGAAAGACCTGCCTATTTCTCCATAGGTAAAGAATCTGACACATTAACACACACCCACATTCTAATACATTTAGGCACAAATCATAATATGTTGCATACTAATTACTAGATGTAAATTGTCAGTACCACAGGGTCTGATTTAGACCTTCACTTTTACTGTACAGTGGTGCTTAACTCACTTTGATATGCATAAGCCATGGTGTTAATTTCAACCCGAGAGCTTATAGCTATGTACTTGGAGAGATGAAGATTCGGAGTGTCCACCTTCATCCTAAAAAAGATGTATTATAACCCTGATTAAAGTCCTTTACTAATGCAGCCTGTACCTCTTAACATATCCACCATTTCCATTAATATAAATATGTAAGTTACCAACATGCAACACATCAACTGATATGAATGTTGATTTAAATAGGGCCAAAGCTTTGTTTTTAATACTTCGGTATGGGTGCATACAGCTGTGGGTTACATACAGTACAGGCCAAAAGTTTGGACACACCTTCTCATTCAATGCGTTTTCTTTATTTTCATGACTGTTTACATTGTAGATTCTCACTGAAGGCATCAAAACTATGAATGAACACATGTGGAGTTATGTACTTCACAAAAAAGGTGAAATAACTGAAAACATGTTTTATATTCCAGTTTCTTCAAAATAGCCACCCTTTGCTCTGATTACTGCTTTGCACACTCTTGGCATTCTGTCGATGAGCTTCAAGAGGTAGTCACCTGAAATGGTTTTCCAACAGTCTTGAAGGAGTTCCCAGAGGTGTTTAGCACTGTTTGGCCCCTTTGCCTTCAAGCTCACCCCAAACCATCTCGATTGGGTTCAGGTCCGGTGACTGTGGAGGCCAGGTCATCTGCCGCAGCACTCCATCACTCTCCTTTTTGGTCAAATAGCCCTTACACAGCCTGGAGGTGTGTTTGGGGTCATTGTCCTGTTAAAAAATAAATGATCGTCCAACTAAACGCAAATCAGAAGGGATGGCATGTTGCTGCAGGATGCTGTGGTAGCCATGCTGGTTCAGTGTGCCTTCAATTTTCAATAAATCCCCAACAGTGTCACCAGCAAAACACCCCCACACCATCACACCTCCTCCTCCATGCTTCACAGTGGGAACCAGGCATGTGGAATCCATCCGTTCACCTTTTCTGCGTCTCACAAAGACACGGCGGTTGGAACCAAAGATCTCAAATTTGGACTCATCAGACCAAAGCACAGATTTCCACTGGTCTAATGTCCATTCCTTGTGTTTCTTGGCCCAAACAAATCTCTTCTGCTTGTTGCCTCTCCTTAGCAGTGGTTTCCTAGCAGCTATTTGACCATGAAGGCCTGATTCGCGCCGTCTCCTCTTAACAGTTGCTCTAGAGATGGGTCTGCTGCTAGAACTCTGTGTGGCATTCATCTGGTCTCTGATCTGAGCTGCTGTTAACTTGCGATTTCTGAGGCTGGTGACTCGGATGAACTTATCTTCAGAAGCAGAGGTGACTCTTGGTCTTCCTTTCCTGGGTCGGTCCTCATGTGTGCCAGTTTCGTTGTAGCACTTGATGGTTTTTGCGACTCCACTTGGGGACAAATTTAAAGTTTTTGCAATTTTCCGGACTGACTGACCTTCATTTCTTAAAGTAACGATGGCCACTCGTTTTTCTTTAGTTAGCTGATTGGTTCTTGCCATAATATGAATTTTAACAGTTGTCCAATAGGGCTGTCGGCTGTGTATTAACCTGACTTCTGCACAACACAACTGATGTCCCAACCCCATTGATAAAGCAAGAAATTCCACTAATTAACCCTGATAAGGCACACCTGTGAAGTGAAAACCATTTCAGGTGACTACCTCTTGAAGCTCATCGAGAGAATGCCAAGAGTGTGCAGAGCAGTAATCAGAGCAAAGGGTGGCTATTTTGAAGAAACTAGAATATAAAACATGTTTTCAGTTATTTCACCTTTTTTTGTTAAGTACATAACTCCACATGTGTTCATTCATAGTTTTGATGCCTTCGGTGAGAATCTACAATGTAAATAGTCATGAAAATAAAGAAAATGCATTGAATGAGAAGGTGTGTCCAAACTTTTGGCCTGTACTGTATATACTACAGTAAAGGTGTCAACTTAGCAACAGCCAGATGGATAAGAAGCGAGGAGAGTGTCTATGTTAGGCTGAAAAACAAGAAAAGGTAAACTAAAAACGTGGCTGCAATGTTTAACAAGAGCAGGGATGGGAAATGCAGGATGAAGAGAATGTTAATTAATGTTCATTTGTGCGAACGACTCCAGTCACTTCTCTGTCAGCTCAGCTAAATGCTGAATTTGATCTAAATTTAGGGCCTTATGTCAATTTTACAAGTGCTGGTGGGGCTTTTTGTGGTTGGCTTTGGATGGTGGTGGCGTGTGGCTGTGAGTCACACATTGGGATGAGGAAATCAACTCTCTAGCTTGAAAAAGCTCCTTCTGCTGACTTCTACTAGCTAGCTACTAGCTAGCCAGGTTGAGGATTTCAAATGTAAACATCAGAAAATATTGAGGAAAGATGGAGAAGAATGGACCCCAGCTGAACTAGCATCCTGCTAGCCTTTGTACAGGCGTTAGAAATAAACTGGGTGACTTCCTTGCTGCATCAGTTTCCAACAGGATACCAGGAACTGTAATATCCCTTGATTCACTGAAAACATAGCTAAATCCTGGACACCATCATTCAACTAGGTGACTTTCTTTCTATATGTTATTTTGACAAAGCAGGGGACTCTGGAAATAGAGGGAGAGGAGGCATATGCTTTACGGTGAATAAGGACTGGTGTGACAGTGGGAATATAAGGTGCTGTCCTGTTCAGAGGCTGCCCACGTTCAAGGGGAGCAACAGTGCCGCTGTCTTGTTGAGGTTAGGATGTGTAGACAGTTAAATCATGCCACAACCAGAAACCATGGATTACCAGAACCATCTAGAAACGGGGATCATTATAGAGCAGCAGCCAACAATGTAAGAGACATAAATAAGGGCCATGTTACAATGCACAAGTAAAAGGAGCTGATGGGTGGATGGATTTTACTGGAAAAGCACCTGTTTTTAATGTTACAAATTACTGATTGATTGATTGATTGATTGATAGTCTTAGCAAGTATTCGGTCAAAGTATTCGACAAATTGAAATTCCGACCCAATTATGGTACTGAGAATACAAGGATATCAGAGGTTTTTGTTTGTTTGTTTGTTTTTTACATCATCCTGAGTCAAGCGTTAATGCAATTTTTTTTCGGAAATTCCTCCCATGAACATTTCAAATCAAATCAATTTTATTTATAAAGCCCAATATCACAAATCACAATTTGCCTCAGAGGGATTTACAGCATACGGCATCCCTCTGTCCTTTGGACCCTCACAGCGGATAAGGAAAAACTCCCCCCAAAAAAACCCTTTAACAGGGAAAAAATGGTAGAAACCTCAGGAGTTCGCATTTCATTGTGACCCACAAATGTCAAACTCATGGTGCTGCTTTAGGAAAGTGGATCAACTATATCATATTACATTGTCTGGAAACCATCAATGTCTTTACAAAGTTTTGTGCCAACTTTTCTAATATAAGTTGGGGATTTTTTATTGGATATGTGAAAACTTTGACATGCTGGAGGTGCTAAATAGAAATTTATCCTCTGGGCAACATGGGTATGTGCAGGGCCGACCCTAGATTTTTGGGGGGCCTAAGGGGATTTGATTCAGATTCAGATTCAGATTTGGTTTCGGGGCCCTCCTTGAAGTAAGGTGTTGCCACTTTACATGGCACAACAACACCCTGTGTGTATTGTTTATATTAGTTTAAGCACTCATAATGTAATATACATGTAAAGACTAAAGTGGGACCTATTAGCAGCAACGCTATCTTTAAATAGACATCAGCAAATACAGTATTTGTCTATTAACCCCTAGTACTGTGAGTGGTCCTTCTGCCAGCCTTTTGCTCAATCTGATTAAAGTTTCATACACGTTTTAGTATCATGTTCTCATTGGAGAGGGCTGAATCTCACCTGTCTGACAAAGACTATTATATGAGATATGATGCACATTTAGAATATCTTATAATATTGTGTAAGGTCTGGTACAGTGATCATGAATTGGGATCTTGACTGTCTGTACAAATGTTCATGGCAATTAATCCAATAGTTTTTGAGATATTTCAGTCTGGACAAAAGTGGTGAACTAGGATGACATTGTAACGGTGTTAGCATGGTTAGAAAACCTCAAAAGGAAATGAGTCAGCCTGGAAGGAGCTTGGATCTCCAGAGTTACAGTAATTCAATGACAATACTTCCTACCTAAATATCAACATGTGTCCTGCTATCTATGACTGTGCCAAAAATTAAAAATAAATAGTGCATTAATTGTGTCTGGATGGCCTTAATCATTTAATAGTAATTTACAAAGTCAACCTTCATAGCCAATACCTCTCCTGTGTACTTCAGATTACATTTGATCTTTCCATCCTTGCTACAAGTACTTCATTAGATCAGCTGTCTAGAGATTTTGCTGGAAATGTCTTCAGTTTTGCAGTCACACTGGTATTTTCTGTGTTGATGGCCTCGACCATCAGCTCTACGAAATGTCCTCATCAACTTCCATGCTGCTCCTTTGATTTATTTAAAATCTTTTTCTCCAAGAGCTAGAGGGATTGAGCAGCCCGTCAAAATGCAGGAGGGTATCCACATATGCTGCTACTCTCTGGGCCTTTAATGCCTGATTGATATGTTTATTCATTAGCTAGCTAGATTTGACAAAATGGCCACTTGCCAAGTGTTGGAGGGAGAAGTATTTTGTTCAGTGCCAGACAGGCAGCATGACTGGAAGTGGAGCAGAGATGCTCCCAAATTCTATATTTTCACTATCAAATGATCATCCCCTCTAGTATTGAAAAGGCCTTGAAAAAAATTGGTAGTTTTCTTCTTGGGCATCTTGAATTCATGTTGGTTGCATTTTATGACCATTCTAAAGAGAAAAGTATCTAGAAAATAGAAACTTTCAGCCCATTCATGCAACTGAGTCTGCTCCCCCTCTGTGTGCTCAGAACGTTCCAAAGAGTCACCATCTCTCCAAAAGATCATTAAATACATTGCTTTCATATTGGCCACCTAAAATTTCCACAGGTTTGATGGAAGCAGTGTATGGAGACAATAACTTCACACAGTTTATTCAAGATACTTATTTGTAACCCTCCACTCTAGTCTCAAAACTGTCTGTAAACTGCCACAAAAGAAGCATGGTTTTACTCCGACAAAGGAGGTTTTAAAAAAAAAGGAACGGTGCAACACAACAAAAGAGCTACGGTAGCTTCCTCCATGTTTGACAGACAGTTTAACAGTGCTGACTTGAGTGGTGTCTAAAATACTGGCCCAAAATAGTAGGTAAAGCTGCACAATTAATTAAATATTAATCAGGATCACAGTTTTGGCTTCCTATAATCAAATTGACTGCAGTATTAAAGTCTTAAATGCTTTGTGCTGATAGAACACTCTGTTGCATATCAAATCAAGGGCTTCCTAAACAAACAGCCAGCCTTCGTTTTTTGGGAGATGCCATGCCACCGTGTGTGCAACCTGCAGCAGCAGCCTTTGAAAAACTTACCTGAATGTTGTGACAACAGACGGCCTAATGAAAATCAAATGTCTGGAGCAGAAGACGAGGAGCTATCCCTTGAAACGGATCATCATCCGTTGTTTGAAAATATTTACGATGTTGGATGTGAGTTAAGCAGGGACAAAGCCTATGCAGAGAATGCATGTGACTCATCCCAGAGGCTCTGTGTGCACAAGAGCCGCCGTATTGCACTAAGATGTGCCCTGCCAAAGGTGTTGGGTGTGTGCCAAATGCATTTTACTAAATTTGTGGCCGGGCTCCCTTGATGCTCCTGAAACGTACTTGGGCATGGAGTGGGATCAGAAAGAATGCTATGTTGGTGGATCAGTGGATGCATTAGAGGCTGTGACAATCATGGCTTATAACATTCACTACTTTCACTCTCTTTATTCATATGGCTGTATGTGATGATACACTAACAGTTAAATAGTCTTCTTAGATGTTTCCTCAGAAGAAAGTTATTGTGGGACTTGAGCTGAAAAATATCTATCTATCTATCTATCTATCCATCTATCTATCTACATATATACATATATATATATATATATATATATATGTGTGTGTGTGTGTGTGTGTGTGTATGTATATATATGTATATATATATGAGCCATTACAATACTGATAGAGTCATACTGGCTTGGACGTCACCCCAGTCAACAAGGTCCGTGTCAGTTGTTAGGGAACCAGAGCGATCTGATGATAAATGGCTTGCTGGAGCAAGACATACATGGACAAGGGTGGAGAACACAGAATTGTTGGAATGCTACTATACCAGCAATCTCAGAGAGAGGGGATATATGAAGAGGATGTGGGAACTATGGATACTTCGAAACCCACAGTCAAGAATAACTAAGAAACATCTGCTAGCACAGTGTTCCAACAACCGCCAACTACTATCACAACTAGAGATCAATGAAATACTTCAACAATGCTACGGCAAGGGGGAGCCAGGACCACAGGTCAGTGGGGGGATGACATCATCACCACAATTCGAGATTGGGTACCAAGCTCCAGTAGATACAAACAGCCTCAATGGAAGAGCAGCTGACCTGGGAAGGAAGATCGTGAGCAAATTGAAAACCTGGAGCCTCCGACAAATCCCGAAGCTGAGTTGCCAAGTACCTTCAGATGATCTGCTAGAAGATGTGAATGCTCCCCTAAAAATGCCATCCCTACAAGGACAATCACTGAGACCAACAAGCTGATTTACAGTACAGCAACAGTAATCCTGGAATGGCTTGGATACAAGATGGACATAGTACATAAGAACAAATACCCTCCATGGAAGAGACGGTTGGAGACCAAGATAAAGACAACATGGAGATAAGTTAGCCAACTAGCAGAGCTACAAAGAGGGAACATGGTGAATAAAGGGGTACCACGGAAATATAACAAGTTCTCCATTCCTGAGGCACTTGAAACTGCCAAACAAAGACTAACAGCTGTGGCCACCTGGTTGAAGAGATAAACCAAAGAAGTAGACGCCAGGAGAATAACTGGGATGTTCTCCACTGAACCAGCCAAGGTATTATTTCAGTGGCAGGGAAATAACAACAGGTCAGACCCACCAAGAACTGAGATGGAAACATACTGGAATGGCATATGGGAAAGAGAAGCATCACACAATACTAATGTCCAATGGCTAGTGGACCTAAGGGCTGGCCACAGCAACAGAACAAGAACCAGTAACCATCTCAATGGCAGATATCCAGGAAAGAGTGTCAAAGATGAAGAGCTGGACAGCACTGGGCCCCTGGGCCATACATACTGGCTGAAGAAGCTAACTGCACTCCATGAACATCTAGCAGCACAGATGGCCCAGCTGCTAAAGGATGGGACCTACCCAGAATGGTCGACACAGGGCAGGACAGTCCTGATCATGAAAGACCCCCAGAAGGGAACCATCCCATCCAACTACAGACCAATAACCTGTCTCTGCACAACATGGAAGCTCCTGTCAGGCATCACAGCGGCTAAGATAACGAGGCATATGGACCAATACATAAGTGAGGCACAGAAAGGAATTGGCAATAACACCAGAGGAGCCAAGCACCAGCTACTGGTTGACAGAGCAATCCCCCGTGACTGCAAGAGCAGGAAGACCAACCTGTGCACCGCCTGGACTGACTACAAGAAAGCCTACGACTCAATGCCACACACATGGATACTGGAATGTCTGGAATGATACAAGATCATCAGGATACTAATGGCCTTCATAAAGAACTCCATGGGAATGTGGAAGATGACCCTAGAGGCCAACTCAAAGCCGACTGCCCAAGTCAACATGAAATGCAGCATATACCAAGGGGATGCACTGTCACCACTGCTGTTCTGCATAGGCCTGAATCCCCTCAGTCAGATCATCAAGATGACTGGCTATGGATACCGATTCTGAAATGGAGTAACAATCAGCTACCTGCTGGATGACATCAAGCTGTACGCCAAAAATGAGTGAGAAATTGACTCACTGATCCACACAACCAGGATCTACAGTAAAGACATAGGGATGTCATTCAGATTAGACAAATGTGGTTGCATTATTATTATTAAAGAGAGGCAAGATACGCACTACCAGTAATCAGATACCCAGTTGGGATCATAAGCTGGCCAAAAGAGGAGATAGAAGTCACAGATATCAAGACAAGAAAGCTCCTAACCATGCATGAGGGGTTCCACCCCAAGTCCAGCACCCTGAGGCTATACACTAAGCGGAAAGAGGGAGGCCGAGGACTACTGAGCATCAGAGCCACAATCCATGATGAAACATCCAAAATCCAGGACTGCATCACGAAGATAGCCCCAAAGGATGAGCTACTAAGTGAATGCATCAGACAACAGCAACCCAATGAGAGCAAAGAGGTGGAGGAGCAAAAAACATGGAGGGACAAGCCCCTACATGGTGCATACCACCATCAGATCGAGGAAGTGGCTGATATCAAGAAGACCTACCAGTGGCTTGAGAATGCTGGACTGACAGACAGCACAAAGGCACTAATGATTGCTGCACAAGAACAGGCCCTAACCACAAGGGCCATAGAGGCCAGGGTCTACCACAGCAGATCAGACCCAAGGTGCAGGCTGTGCAAAGATGCCCCTGAGATAGTCCAGCACATAGTGGCAGGGTGTAATTTGCAAGCAGGATCGGCGTACATGGGGAGGCACAACCAAGTGGCTGGGATAGTGTACAGGAACATCTCAATCAATCAATCAATCAATCAATCAATCAATCAATCAATTTTATTTAGAAAGCCCAATATCACAAATCACAATTTGCCTCGGAGGGCTTTACAACAACATTAATTTAGGTAACAATAACATAGTAATAATTACTGTAATTGTGGAAAAATATGTTGTAGGCATATATTAATATATAATATTATATGTATGTGACAACAATCCCATGTGTATTATAACAGTACAAGTATAACTAGTAGTAACAGCAGCAGTAGGAGGCATGAGGCAGGACCACGGCAGCAGCACAACCACGACACACCATCCAGGCACAGCTGTGATATGAGTTAACCTGTGAGACAGTGGAGCACAAAGGCTCTGGAGAACAAGCCCAGTTAGCAAGATGCAGTAACAGGACATGAATGTTAGCAAAGGAGAAAGAGAGACAGAAGGAGAGAAGGGGCTCGGTGTATTATAGGAGGTCCCCCGTCAGACTAGGCCTATGTCAGAGTAACTAGGGGCTGGTCCAAGACAAGTCTGAGCCAGCCCTAACTATAAGCTTTATCAAAAAGGAAAGTCTTAAGGCCAGTCTTAAATGTGGAGACGGTGTCAGCCTCTTGAACCGAAACAGGAAGATGATTCCACAAAAAAGGAGCCTGATAGCTGAAGGCTCTGGCTCCTGTCCTACTTTTGGAGACTTTAGGAACCATGAGTAACCCTGCATTCTCAGAGCGCAGTGTTCTGGTAGGATAATAGGGCACTATGAGCTCTCTAAGATATGATGGAGACTGGTCATTTACAGCTTTGTAAGTTATGAGTAGGATTTTAAATTCAATTCTGAATTTTACAGGGAGCCAGTGCAGAGGAGCTAAAACAGAGCTACCTGATAATAGGGGATTACAGTAATCCAGCCTAGAGGTAACAAAAGCGTGGACCAATTTTTCTGCATCTTTTTGGGACAGGATAGGCCCAATTTTTGCAATATAAGGCATATGAAAAAATGCAGTCTGCGAGGTTTGTTTTAGATGGGAGTTAAAAGACAAGTCTTGGTCAAATATTAATCAGAGGTTTCTTACAGTAGTGCTAGAGGCCAGAGCAATGCCATCCAGAGAAACTATATCATCAGATAAAGAGTTTCTGAGGTGTTTGGGGTCAAGAACAATAACTTCAGTTTTGTCTGAATTTAACATCAGGAAATTGGAGCTCATCCAGGTTTTTATATCTTCACAGCATTTTTGAAGGTTAGTTAATTGATCCATTTCTTCTGTCTTTATCAATAAATACAAGAGTGTATCATCCGCATAACAATGGAAATTTGCAGAGTGATTTCTAGTGATGTTACCTAAGGGAAGCATATATAGAGTGAATAGATTTGGTCCGAGCACAGAACCTTGTGGAACTCCAAAACAAACTTAAGTATGCAAAGATGATTCATTATGAACGTGAACGAACTGAAAATGATCCGATACATAAGATTTAAACCAGCTTAGTGCAGAACCTTTAAGGCCAATTGAATGTTCCAGTCTCTGTAGCAGAACTTGATGGTCAGTTGTGTCAAATATGGCACTAAGATCTAGTAAAACAAGTACAGAGATGAGTCCTTTGTCTGAGGCAATCAGAAGATCATTTGTAATTGTAACTAGTAACTAGTGCTATCTCAGTGCTATGATGCACTCTAAAGCCTGACTGAAATTCCTCAAATAAATTATTATCACGGAGAAAGTCACACAGCTGGTCTGCGACTACTTTCTCAAGGATCTTTGAAAGATTGGTCTATAGTTGGCTAACACTTCTGGGTCCAGGGTGGGCTTTTTTAAAAGAGGTTTAATTACAGCTACCTTAAATGACTGTGGTACATAGCCTGTTAATAAAGATATATTGATCATGTCTAATATGTAAGTGTTAACTAAAGTTAAGATGTCCTTAAGTAGCCTAGTTAGGATGGGGTCTAAGAGGCACGTTAATGACTTGGATGAAGAAATCATTGAGGTCAATTGTTGAAGAGAAATTGGGGAGAAGCAATCTTAATATGTATCAGGTCTTATAGCTGTGTTTGAAGGCAGATTTGTACTGGTTGAAGGCAGGAGGTCATGAATTTTGCCTCTAATAGTTAGAATTTTGTCATTAAAAAAGCTTATAAAATCATTACTGCTAAGGGCTAAAGGAATACAAGGCTCAGTAGAGCTGTGACTCTCTGTCAGCCTGGCTACAGTGCTGAAAAGAAACCTGGGGTTGTCCTTATTTTCTTCTATTAATGATGAGTAATAGTTTGCATTTGTACCCAGTATGAATTCGAAGTACCTAAATCCTAATGGGACACACCACCAAAGGTGGTTGAGAACAATGGGGCTAAGATCCTGTGGGATTTTTTCATGATTTATATCATTTTAACTGGGGGAGAATCCATCTAATATCTGATGTAGAAGATGCTTGGAATCTATTTTATGAAGGTTTTAATTCCATTATCAACAAGCACGCTCCTTTTAAAAAATACAGAATAAAAGGCCATTACCCTTGGTTCACTACAGATTTATCAGAAACCTGGCGTGGGCAAAAGCCAGAAGATCCAATCAAGGCAGTGACTGGCTGTTTTTCAGACAAATTACGAAATGCATGTACCGCTAAAATAAGGCAAGCTAAGGCCAATCATTTCCTTTCACAGACCACTAAAAATTTAAATAACCCCTCAAAGTTCTGGGCCACCATCAAAACTTTGTCAGGAATGAATAAAGGGATTGAGCTGCCTCCTTGTATTTTAAATGATTCTGATATAGTCACAGAGAAGGCTAAAATCCTCACCTATTTTAAGGAGCATTTTATAGCCTCTGTTTTTTTATTTGAGTCTTTTAATTCCAGAAATGATTGTCCTTCAACAGTTGGAGTCAGATGGTTGAGGATTTTTAAATGACTCTTTTAATTTCAGCCCTGTCACAGCCTCTGAGGTACATAAGGCCCTTAAACATTTAGACACATCAAAGGCAGCAGGTCCTGATAAGCTGGAGCCTTGCTTTTTAAAGTTAGCTGCCGATTGTATTGTCCCACCTCTGACTCACATTTTTAATCTCTCCTTGAGCACTTATGTCATTCCCCACATCTGGAAAGCAGCCTTTGTCCTCCCTCTGCTCAAGGGAGGTGACCCCATGGTTTTAAATAACTCCAGACCCATATCCAAGCTCTGTGTCCTGGCCAAGGTATTGGAATCTCTGGTCAGTGAACAGCTGAAGGATTTTTTAAACACCAATGACATTTTATTTGATTTTCAATCTGGTTTTAGAAAGAAACACAGCACAACATCCGCAAATCTTAAAGTTTTTAATGATTTTATAGATTTTATTAATAATAAACAGCACTGTGCAGCTCTTTTTATCGACCTGTCCAAGGCTTTTGATACAGTTGACCACACGATACTTAAACAAAGGCTAACCAGAGCAAGGCTATCTGAACAGGCAGTAAGCTGGTTCAGCAACTACCTGACTGACAGAACGCAGTGTGTGCATGCTGAAGGCCTCACTTCTGACTCCCT
Source organism: Cephalopholis sonnerati (assembly GCA_019142605.1). Lineage (NCBI taxonomy): Eukaryota > Metazoa > Chordata > Actinopteri > Perciformes > Serranidae > Cephalopholis > Cephalopholis sonnerati. The sequence continues at coordinate 2,335,851 of JAGQAX010000003.1, forward strand.
CACAGTGATAAAAGGGGTGCCTTAGGGGTCAGTCCTGGGGCCACTCCTTTTCATCCTTTATATCAACAATATTAATGACAGTGTTATTAATGCAAACTTTCATTTTTATGCCGATGACACTGTCATGTATTGTGCAGCACCCACACCAGAGCAAGCTCTCTCTCAGTTACAATTGGATGTTACGATTGTGCAGAGAAATTTGTATGACTTGAAACTTGTTTTGAATGCTGAAAAAACAAAAGTAATGCTGTTTTCCAGTCTCAGATCTAAGCCTTTGGCCCTGCCCTCCATTTACACCTCTGAGGGGACCCAAATTGAGTCTGAATCGACCTATAGATATCTCGGCATTTTAATAGATGATTCTCTCTCTTTTACCCCGCATGTACAGCAGCTGGTAAAGAGGTTAAAATTGAAACTGAGTTTTTATTTTAGAATCAAATCTTGTCTTTCTTTTGAATCCAGAAAGAAACTTGTTGCTGCCACATTTCTGTCTGTGCTTGATTATGGTGATGTTTTGTACATGCACGCCTCGTCTCAGAGCTTACATGCCTTGGATACTGTGTATCATGGAGCTCTGAGGTTCATCACAAACTTAAAATCTCATACTCATCACTGCGTCTTGTATGCACGTGTAGGATGGTCCTCTTTGTCTTCACGTAGACTTAAGCACTGGCATATTCTCATTTATAAGGCGATTTTAGGTCTACTCCCTTCATACCTTCTGACCTTCATCAGTCAAAGGAGTTCAGGATCTTATAATCTTCTGTCCCAGAATCTCCTCTTGTTGTCTGTTCCTAGGGTCCGAACTGAGCAGGCCTTTAAATTTGCTGCTCCTTTTGCTTGGAATGAGCTGCAAAAAGACCTGAAACTCAATGATCTGGTTTCATTGGACACCTTTAAGAGGACATTAAATGATGTGAATACTGAAGCATCTGGCTGCAGATGTTTTGACAAAAGATCTTGTATCCTTGAATAATCCAGCTTGTCAATTAACTGTTTTTATCATTTGCATTTTAAGTGTTATACATGTCATGTGTTTTTGTATGTGATGCTGTTGTGATTGTAAGTAACTTCGTTAACCGTATTGCTGCCTATCTTGGCCAGGACACTCTTGAAAAAGAGATTTTTAATCTCAATGAGTTTCTTTTCTTGGTTAAATAAAGGTTAAATAAAATAAATAAAACATGACCAGAAGAATACCCTTCCCATAGTCAAGCCAAGAGGTGGGTCACTGATGATGAGGAAATGTTTCTTTTTTACTGCAGGGATTGGAAATCTTGACCATGTACCTGGCATCATGAATCCACAGAAATAACAGGCTATTTAAAAGGAACATGCCTTCTGTGTGGAAATTGAACCTTGTGAATCACTGGACTTTCCAGCAAGACAGTGATCCTGAGCACACACCAAAGCTCAGATAAGATATAGAATGTCCTGGATTGGCCTTCTTTGGCCAATAATTTAAATCCTGTTGAAATGTTTTGGTTGGATCTAAAGAAGGCAGTTGAAGCTGTAAAACATCAAAGAGCTATAGGGTTTTGCGCGTGGTGAATGCAAAAGATTCCAATAGAGAGGTGGAAGAAGCTTGTCAGTACCTACTTAAAATACTTAATAAAAGTACTAAAGCATTTACTAAACTGTACTAAAAAAGGTATAAAATGTGCTACATTTTTCCTTATCCACTGTGAGGGTCCAAAGGACAGAGGGATGTCATATGCTGTAAAGCCTTCTGAGGCAAATTGTGATTTGTGATATTGGGCTTTATAAATAAAATTGAATTGGATTTACTTGAAGTAAGTTGTCCATTTATGTTCTTACAATAATTCAAATATATATTGATACTGTTTTTTTTTGTGTGTGTTTGCTCTTTGTCATATATATTCATTAACCTCGATTCACATTACTAGATGACTATTATGTCTTTTAAGGTGAGGGACTTGATTTTTTGTGATTGCAACTATATATAATGTGTGTACATGTGTGTGTGTGTGTGTGTGTGTGTGTGTGTGTGTGTGTGTGTGTGTGTGTGTGTGTGTGTGTAAACATACCTCAGGCAGATTAGAGTGCATATAGTATGTTCAGCTAAACAAATAACTCAGTCCTGTTTGGTGCCCCTTGCGCACTAGCCATTGATATTCTCTTTCAGGACCCTCCGGATGGTGCAGGAGTAGACATTCCTCAGTACTTGAGGGAATACCTGGAATTTCAGAAGAGCCTTTGCCTTGCCTTTCTCACCACTGGTCAGGCCCTCTGTTATGTAGACAACAATGTATTTTAAGCTATCCACCCTTGGCTGCTTCTTCCCAAAATACACCATCATCTCTCTAATTTTGCTAACATTCAGGAGTAGGTTGTTGTCCTAACACCAGCTGCTCAGGTCCTCTACTCTTTTCAGGTAGGCCTTTTCATTGTTATCTGTGATCAGGCCCACCACAGCTGTGTCGTCGGCAAACTCAATTATATTGCAGTCGAAAACTGGCTTCACATTCATGTGTGTACAGGGAGTACAGCTGGGGACTTAAAACGCAGCCAGGGGGAGATCTCGTATTAAGGAAGAGGATGTGAGGAGGTGTGTCTGCCCACTCTCACCACCTGGCGTCGTCATGTGTCATGTGATGACATCATAACCAGTATCTCAGTGACTACTAACTGACATGTCATTGAAAACAGGGCTGCTCACCTCCTTTTTGAGCTGGGAGTGGGGCTTGTTCATGGGTAGGGAGATGGGAAGACTTGGCTGCTGAGCATAAAGCTGCATGTGTGACAGGGCCTGGCCCCAAGCACAGACAGGGACAACTGATTTAGTATGAATGGCTGGCTAAAAGTTTACCAGCATAGATTAGCTGTCAGCTAAAAGAGGAGCAAAATGTCAATACTCAGATTTTTCTGTAAAGATATTAAGTAGCTAATTTTAGGGGGGCAAAGGTAGTCTATTTCATAATGGACTAAGCTAACAGGTTCATTTCCACCACTCACAGACTACACCCACCTTTCCCTGTGAAAAACTGGATGACATAATGTCACCTTTTCTTTTCTTTCTCCTGTGTGTCTTTTCATTTCAACTGATTTTAACTGCAGAGGCTATCAAACCAGCCTTCCCCAGTGACGCTGTGTACTGGCACAGAAATGGTGCTAGACCTTAAGTGTCATCTCCAGCCAGGACTTGTCTTACATCTTGACACCAGAGACAAATCCAGCAAGAAGTCATATGAAGGAGTACAGATACCTGAGCTCTGACTTGTAAACAAGTATGACCTACTGACTCTGAACAAAATGTGCGATAATACTAATAACATTGAACCCAGGGAGCCTTTTCACACCAGTAGCACCAAGGCTAATCAAGACACAAGAAATAGCCTCAAAACCACTGCTAGGTCGAGGGTCAGAATAAACATCGCTAACCCAATACCTGATAAGCCAAGAGCCAGAGGAAACAATGCTAACTCCACACTCGACCAGCCAGATACTGTTCTGACTGGGGACTCTATAACCAAGCATGTCAGAATGGCAAAGATGGAAAATCTAATGGCAGCTAACACATCTGTCAGGGAGCTGACAGAGCTGTTGCCACGCATCTTCTCCACACATCCAAGTGATATGAGGATTATTATACATAGTGGGTCTTTTGACATCCTGCAATGGAAAACTGGTTCTGAAATTCTGAAGAGAGATTTTGGCCTGCTACTGGAGGAACTGAGCTGTCAGTCACAACATGTATTCATTTCAGGTCCCGTTCCAACTTTAGGGAGAGGAATCGAATATCACTCGGGAGGCTGGTGTTCACTTTCTGTAATTTTGTAGAGCTAAACCCTGTCCTTGTGTGTTAGCTAAACGTAACCAGGTGTGTTTGATGTTGAAGGAAAAAAAAAGTCAATTTGCAGTGTTGTACCAACATAGTACGTTTATTTGGAAATAGACTGTATGTAAACTGTACATTTTTTGTGAAAACGAAAGTGTATTTTGAAAACATACAATGCATATAACAGGCTGAAGTTGGCATGGCTTCCCAGGACATCAACAACCAACGCACCCCGGGTATCTTGCACATCACATCTCAATGTGGAAAGTCCATGACCAGACAACGATATGTGAGGTCACAGTGAAAACATCTTGAAATTTAATGATGATAGGTTAATAATTTTCTATTGAAATAAATAACTCAGTGTTCTCATATTTTTAGGGCACTGTCAGTCACATGCCTTTAGAATCTTCCTGGTGTTTTCCTTAATAACAAACTTTATGCTAAAGAGATTAAATGTTGGTGAAGATTCTCAGTCATCCAGATCATGGTAATCATAAGGCAGCTTGAGTTTCTTGAAGATGTTTTGCTTCTCATCCAACAGGCTTCTTCAGTTGTAATGGTGTGGAGTTGGTGTGAGTGTGAATCCTTACAGAGCCATTGAGGTCACATGCAAGCTCTGAGTTTCAGAGTCGTTAAGGTCACATGTGAGTCATTGACCCACCCGGCCATCATGTGTGTCGTTAGGGTTAGATGCAACCAGGTGAGAATGGGTGTTATGTCGTCTGGGAAGGGGTTCCCAAGACTGCATTGTAGGTGAGTGACAAGTGGTTACTTAGGCCATTTCCTCTTTTTAATGATGGTCATTCCAGTTTGATGTATATGTCTTCTTTCATGCCTATTTCAAAACATCTATCATCTCTGGCCAAGATTTGAACATTGTTGTCCTCGGAAGAATGTCTCTCTTCCTTTAGATGTAAGTGGACAGCTGAGTCTGAACCTGCAGAGCTGGCTGTCCTGTGTTGTGCCATGCACTTGTGGAGCGGTTGTTTTGTTTCACCAACATAAAAATGTGTGCATTCCTGGCTGCACTGAACTGCATATCTAACAGAATTTGTACAGTATGTAATTTCACTCTCTATTATTGCTATACTGTGATAGACATACCCTTATATTATGTAGTTATGTGGTTATACCTGGTTCTTGGTTCAAGTGCGCCCTCTCTCAGAGGTAGTAGGTAAATGCCAGTGCAGTCGTTAAACATCCCCTGTTGATGAGAAACGTGCCCGAGGTGAGTTGTTGAGCATAGCACTGTGTGCAAATATTATGTATTAATGTCTGTATGTCCACCATATGAACATATATGCACTGTGGGTTATGGAAATGTAACTGGAGTGAGTTATGAGTGGGTTGCTGAACTTTTTGAGTGATAGAGTGTCAAGATAGCACGTTAATGCACTTTTTAAAACAGCTTCCTAGTCTCTGTGCTAAAATAATGTGCTGTTCTTTTGTAGCATTCTATGTGTGAGCTGCCTGAACAAGCCAAATGTATGACTGACCAGTACATATCCTGCTCCTGTTCAGTTACATATTTTTAGGGCCCGAGCACCAAGCGGTGCGAGGACCCTATTGAAATACAAGGAATTATTATTAGGGCCCGAGCACCAAGCGGTGCGAGGACCCTATTGAAATGCAAGGAATTATTATTATTATTATTAGGGCCCGAGCACGTTCCGTGCGAGGACCCTATTGTTTTCCTTAGGATTATTAGGGCCCGAGCACCAAGCGGTGCGAGGACCCTATTGAAATGCAAGGAATTATTATTTTTCTTCTTATTAGGGCCCGAGCACCAAGTGGTGCGAGGACCCTATTGAAATCCAAGGAATTATTAGGGCCCGAGCACCAAGCGGTGCGAGGACCCTATTGAAATGCAAGGAATTATTATTATTATTATTATTAGGGCCCGAGCACGTACCGTGCGAGGACCCTATTGTTTTCCTTAGGATTATTATTATTAGGGCCCGAGCACGTACCGTGCGAGGACCCTATTGTTTTCCTTAGGATTATTATTATTATTATTATTAGGGCCCGAGCACGTACCGTGCGAGGACCCTATTGTTTTCCTTAGGATTATTATTATTATTATTAGGGCCCGAGCACGTACCGTGCGAGGACCCTATTGTTATCCTTAGGATTATTAGGGCCCGAGCACGTACCGTGCGAGGACCCTATTGTTTTCCTTAGGATTATTAGGGCCCGAGCACGTACCGTGCGAGGACCCTATTGTTTTCCTTAGGATTATTAGGGCCCGAGCACGTACCGTGCGAGGACCCTATTGTTTTCCTTAGGATTATTATTATTATTACTATTAGGGCCCGAGCACCTAGCGGTGCGAGGACCCTATTGAAACTGAAGGAGTTATTAGGGCCCGAGCACGTACCGTGCGAGGACCCTATTGTTATCCTTAGGATTATTAGGGCCCGAGCACGTACCGTGCGAGGACCCTATTGTTTTCCTTAGGATTATTATTATTATTATTATTAGGGCCCGAGCACCTAGCGGTGCGAGGACCCTATTGAAACTGAAGGAGTTATTAGGGCCCGAGCACGTACCGTGCGAGGACCCTATTGAAATTGAAGGAATTATTAGGGCCCGAGCACCGAGGCGCGCACCGTGAAACGGTGCGCACCGAACACGGTGCGAGGCCCCTATTGTTTTCCTTAGGATTATTAGGGCCCGAGCACGTACCGTGCGAGAGCCCTATTGAAACCGAAGGAATTCTTATTCTTATTATTATTTTTTTTTTTATCCTATGATCGCATTTTTGAGGGCCTGAACGTACTCAAAAAGTCCCAGAATTTTGCACACTCGTCACGTCTGGTGAAAAATTCGATATTTTATGGTCATTACAAAGGGGCGTGACAAAATGGCTCAACGGCGCCCCCTAACAGTTTTCAAAATCAAAGCCCCCTGCTTTAACTTTGTCCGAAGCGTACGAATTTTGGTACACATATGTAGCACGCCGAGACGGACAAAAAAGCCTCTTGGGCCCATGCCCTAAACTCAACAGGAAGTCGGCCATTTTGAATTGAATGTGGAAGTTTCATGTATTTTTGGCCATTTGCAGGGGTCATAAATGAACGAACTCCTCCTAGAGATTTTGTCCGATCGCCTTCAAACTCGGTCTGTCCCACCAACATAAACTGAAGACGAAAAGTTATCAAAAGCTTGTGTTTTCGTCACACCGTGTGACCGTGCCGGGACCTCAAACTTCGTTACAAACAGGAAGTAGTATTATAACGCAGGAAGTAGTTTATTACTCCAACATACATGCTCCAATCTTCCCCAAACTTCACAGGATTGATGACAGTCCTGCTCTGAAGAGATCTACATGTCAATAATTTGTGATTAATATAGCGCCCCCTACTGGCAGTAGAAAATGTCATGTTTTACACTTTGAAGCACATCTCCTCCAAAGTTGAACACATCAACCTCATACTTGGTGAAATTATCCATAAGGCCTTGATGATGCTTTCTATGGAAAACTGTGAAATTTCGTCAAAGGGCGTGACCTTGGCGTGGCGGCCAACTTTGATGTTTCGCCATGATGACCAAAGTAGCTGTAACTTGACTCTACGTGGACATATCTTTCCAAAACTTCACACATATGATAACTGTCCAGCCCTGAAAACATCTATACAGAAATTTTGAATCAGCATCATAGCGCCACCTACTGGCGGCAGAAGGTTACTTTTTTCATTCTTTCATGTCCCTCTTCTACCAGGTTCCCCCGAACCACCTCAATTTTGCAAATACATACTCCCAAGACCTTGTTGATGGTCAAAGCAGAAGCCTTTGAGGTTTCGTCCAACGCTGTCACTGTGGCGCCACCTTATTCGCCATAAAACACGAGGTTGTTTTTGAGGGGCAAGGGACACTCGAAAACTCACGCAACTTGGCACACACATCAGACATCCCAAATTGTGTTGTCTGATGTGATTTTTGTGTTTTCATGTGCCAAGATGGCTCAACAGCGCCCCCTACTCATTTTCAACGTGTTTTGGGCTATAACTCCCAGACCATATGTCACACATTCAAAAACCTCATATCCACAGATTCCCTGAATAGTGCTGAATCACCTGGGCAGGGCCACTCCCATTTCTGCCTATCATGTTTTTCACAACATCGCAAAAACTGGACAACCTACTTTTTCGAACTCCTCCTTAGGGTTTTGTCCGTTCAGCGTGAAACTTGGCAAGTACAGTCTTCGGCTGGACCTGATCTAAAGTTATCAAAGGAATTTTGATTGGTCATAATATGCTCAAATTATTAATGAATAAATTTTTCTAGCTAGCTATAAAAAGGCGAACGGTGGCATATTTCGGTCAAAATAAATGCTAACAACACCAAATCTGAGATCCTTGCTTGATATGTGCCTGTGAGAGAATGAACCAAATTTAGCTAATTTTGGCCACTAGGGGGCGCTGCAAATATGGGAAATTTATATCTGGTAAATGGCTGCACCGATATTTATGAAATTTGGTGAGTATTATGCTGGGCCTGTCCTGACGCCATATCTTGAAGGTAGTCACGACTGGTAAAAGTGGGCGTGGCTTATTACAAGATAAAAAACAAACATTTATTTCAGCCCAAGTATTATGCTGAGGGCTGTGAAATTCACAGGGTATATAGAGAATAGCATACAGACCAACCATAGCAAAAATTGTGCGTCTTCTCCACTAGGTGGCGCTATAAGAGATACAAACGCATTTTGGCCTGTAACTTCCACATTTTAAATCACATCTTCATAAATTTTATATCCACGTGTTCCATAAATAGTGTCGCATCTTCTGACATAGGCCACGCCCACTCCCACTGCAAATTTCTCTTTGTAATTTACTATACATCAAAAACCTACTTTTTCGAACTCCTCCTAGCGTTTAATCTCCATCTTCACAAAACTTTGCACATGCAATCTCCAGACTGGCCTGACCAAAAGTTATCAAAAGAATTTTGCTACTCCAAAAATTAGGCTAGCTAAAAATAAACAGTTTTTTTCTGCTAGCTAAAAAACACATACCTTTGCATATTTTTGTCAAAGTAAAAGATATCAATGTCAAACTCAATTCACTTCTTTCAGACGTCATCCAGACGATCCTAGCCCAATTTGGCAGAAATTAGCCAATAGGGGGCGCTCTAATCAGAGAAAAATCAAGTGACATAAAATTCATCGATTCGCATGAAATTTGGCGAGCATGATGTGGAGTCACTCCTGAGGCCAGCTGTAAAGCTTGGTGATGTTTGGTCACCGTGGCAACGCCTTATTCGCCATAAAACACGAAGTTGTTTTTGACGGGTAAGGGATGCTTGTAATGTCATGAAACTTGACACACATATGACAGGATCCAATATGCATTTTCTGATGTGATTTTTCGGCTCTGATATGCCAACATGGCTCAACAGCGCCCCCTACAAATTTTCTACGAAACAGCCCCCGAAGCTGGTTTGACCTACATCTATGAAACTTGGTACGCACATGCATCACTGAAAGACGTATAAAAAAGCCTCTTGCAGCCATGTGCCAAACCCAACAGGAAGTCGGCCAATTTGAATTTGCTTGTAACTGGTTTGCAACTTCACCATACATGTTCCAATCTTCCGCAAACTTCACAGGATTGATGACAATCCTGCCCTGAATACATCTATATGCCAATACTTGGTTATTAGTACAGCGCCACCTACTGGCAAAATTACATGTCTTCATATGATTTGAGGGATATGACGTCCTGCGTAAGGGATCTGCCGTGGACAGGAATGAAGGGCGGCATGAGCCGGCGTCCTGCCAGCACCCTCGAGTTGCGTGAAGGTGCGAGGGCCCGTTCAATGCTGCTTGCAGCTTTAATTATTATTATTATTATTTTTTTTTCGCTTGATCGCATTTTTGGGGGCTTTAACATATTCAAAAACTCACCAAATTTGACGTGCACATTCGTCTAGGGGACATTTATGTATACGCAAAGTCTCAACGATGCCAGTTGCAAAATAGCGAAATGGCGCCCCCTAGAATGGTTCAATCGGCTCCCACCGCCAGCCCGTTTGACCAAATTTCTCGAAATTCGGGGGGTTCGTGTATCATCCCAAGACGCACGAAAATGCGCACTTGGACTTTTTTCTAAAACCAACAGGAAGCCGGCTATTTTGATTTGAATATTCCATTTTTTACCGATTTTGGCGATTTGCTAGTGTGCTCTCAGAGCTATCTCCTCCTAGACGGTTCATTGGATCGGCTTCAAATTTGCCGTGCTGCAACTAGACCACATGATGATCAAAAGTTATTAAAAGATCTTTCCCTCGTTAAACGGTTTGGCCGTCAGGTGGCGGCGAAGTTTGATGTCTCAAAAAAAAAAACCCAAAAATCCAGAATTGCTATTACTTGGGCGTGAAAGGTCCAATCGGCACAAAACTTGCTGGGTATGATCGTAGTCCCGCTCTGAACACGTCTACATCAAAAAATTCCCCTGTTCTCAAAGCGCCCCCTGCTGGCGACAGGAAAAGTGATTTTTTACACTTTGAGGTGCAGCTCTGAGCACGTTCAGCATATCCAACTCAAATTTGGTTAGAAAGGCCTCAACACGTTGTTAATGCTACATGATGAAGATTGTGACGTATCGTCAAACGGCGTTGCGCCCAGAGGGCGGCGAGGTCGATGCTTCGCCAAAACGTAGGAAAGTGGCCTTAACTTCAGTGTCCTTGGGCATATCTGCCTGAAACTTCACATGTGTGTTAAGAGTCCAGCCCTGAACATGTCATATGAATTTCGTTGATGGGCGTGGTCAAATGGCTTGGCCACGCCCTTTAAACATCAGCCCCTGCGGCACGTTTCACTGACATGCATGAAAATTGGTACACATATGTATCACATCCAGACGCAGAAAAAAGCCTCTTGGACCCATTGGCCAAACCCAACAGGAAGTCGGCCATTTTGAATTTAATGGTCATTTTTGGCGTTTTCCACGTGTTGTATTTTAATGAACTCCACCTACAGGATGCATCAGAACAACTTCAAAATCATTGTGTGCCATCTAGACAAAGGTGTAATCAAAACTTATAAGCAGATTTTTGCATCGTGAAACGGTTTGGCCGTCAGGTGGCGGCGAAGTTTGATGTCTCGCCATAAAACACGAAATTAGTATAACTTTGGCATACATTGTCCATTCTTCACCAAACTTCACATGTTTGTTAACAGTCCAGACCTGAATGTATAGTATGAGTTTCATCAATAAGCGTGGCCGTATGGCTTGGCCACGCCCCTTAAAGTGCAGCGTCCCCCATAACAACTTTCACCGACGTGCACGAAAATCAGTATGCACATGTATCGTGTCCAGACGCACAAAAAAGCCTCTTGCACATATAGGCCACACCCGACTGGAAGTCGGCCATTTTGAAACTTACAGTCATTTTTGGCGTTTTCCACGTGTTGTATTTTAATGATCTCCTCCTCCAGAAATGAATCAATTAACTCCAAAACTGGTGTGTACCATCTACACAAGTGTGTGATCAAAACTTATTAAGAGAATTGCTCAGCATGGAACGCTGTGGCTGTGACATGGCGTCGACACTTGATGTCTCACCATGAAACACGATATTGCTATAACATGGGATCTAATGGTCGAATCTGCTCCAAACTTCACATGTATGATAATAGTCCTGGCATGAACACACCCACACGACGCTCAGGAGTCAGAGTCATAGCGCCACCCAGTGGAGACGGGAAGTCGCAACGCATTGGTTCCTACACTGTCCGAAGGAGGCGAACATTCAGCGCCTCGTCTGCCGGTCGACCTGTGGCGACACGGTGGCGGCCGCGCCAGGCCCCGAGTTGCGTGGGGTGCGAGGGCCCGCTCAACGCTGCTTGCAGCTTTAATTAGGGCCCGAGCACGTACCGTGCGAGGACCCTATTGTTTTCCTTAGGATTATTATTATTAGGGCCCGAGCATGTACCGTGCGAGGACCCTATTGTTTTCCTTAGGATTATTATTATTATTATTATTATTATTATTTTTTTTTTTTTTTTCCGCGACTTTAAACGCATTTTTGGGGGCTTTAACATATTCGAAAACTCACCAAATTTGGCATGCACATTCGTCTTGGTGAAAATTTATGTGTACGCAAAATTTAAACGATGCGCGTTGCAAAATGGCGAAATAGCGCCCCCTAGAAAATTTCAATCGGCTCCCACCGGCAGCCCGTTTGACCAAATTCCACGAAATTCGGGGAGGTCGTGTATCATCCAAAGACGCACGAAAATGCGCAGTTGGACTTTTTTCTAAAACCAACAGGAAGCCGGCTATTTTGATTTGAATATTCATTTTTTTACCGATTTTGACCGATTTTGGCGATTTGCAAGTGTTCTCTCAGAGCTATCTCCTCCTACACGGTTCATTGGATCGGCTTCAAATTTGGCGTGCTGGAACTAGACCACTTGATGATCAAAAGTTATCATACGATTTTCCCTACGTTAAACGGTTTGGCCGTCAGGTGGCGGCGAAGTTTGACGTCTCGCCAAAAAAAACCCAAAAAACAAAAGTGCTATTACTTGGGCATGATAAGTCCGATTGGCACAAAACTTGCTGGGTATGATCGTAGTCCGGCCTTCATCACGCCAACATCAAAAAATTCCCCCGTTCTCAAAGCGCCCCCTGCTGGCGACAGGAAAAGCGATGTTTTAGACTTTGAGGTGCTACTCTCAGCACGTTCAATATATCGAACTCAAAATTGGTCAGAAAGGCCCCAACACGTTGGTAATCCTACATGATGAAGATTTGTGACGTATCGCCGAACGGCGTTCCGCCCACAGGGCGGCGAAGTCAACGGTTCGCCAAAACGCAGTTAAGTGGCCTTAACTTCAGTGTCCTTGGTCATATCTGCCTGAAACTTTACATGTGTGTTAACAGTCCAGCCCTGAACATGTGATATGAATTTCGTTGATGGGCGTGGCCAAATGGCTTGGCCACACCCTTTAAACATCAGCCCCTGCCGCACGTTTCACTGACATGCATGAAAATTGGTACACCTATGTATCACATCCAGACGCACAAAAAAGTCTCTTGGACCCATTGGCCAAACCCAACAGGAAGTCGGCCATTCTGAATTTAATTGTCATTTTTGGCGTTTTCCACGTGTTGTATTTTAATGAACTCCACCTACAGGATGCATCAGAACAACTTCAAAATCATTGTGTGCCATCTAGACAAAGGTGTAATCAAAATTTATAAGCAGATTTTTGCATCGTGTATGGCCGTATGGCTTGGCCACGCCCCTTAAAGTGCAGCGTCCCCCATAACAACTTTCACCGACGTGCACGAAAATCAGTATGCACATGTATCGTGTCCAGACGCACAAAAAAGCCTCTTGCACATATAGGCCACACCCGACAGGAAGTCGGCCATTTTGAAATTTACAGTCGTTTTTGGCGTTTTCCACGTGTTGTATTTTAATGATCTCCTCCTCCAGAAATGAATCAATTAACTCCAAAACTGGTGTGTACCATCTACACAAGTGTGTGATCAAAACATATTAAGAGAATTGCTCAGCATGGAAAGGTGTGGCTGTGACATGGCGTTGACACTTGATGTCTCACCATGAAACACGATATTGCTATAACATGGGATCTAATGGTCGAATCTGCTCCAAACTTCACATGTATGATAATAGTCCTGGCATGAACACACCCACATGACGCTCAGGAGTCAGAGTCATAGTGCCACCCAGTGGAGACGGGAAGTCGCAACGCATTGGTTCCTACACTGTCCGAAGGAGGCGAACATTCAGCGCCTCGTCTGCCGGTCGACCTCTGGCGAGACGGTGGCGGCCGCGCCAGGCCCCGAGTTGCGTGGGGTGCGAGGGCCCGTTCAACGCTGCTTGCAGCTTTAATTAGGGCCCGAGCACGTACCGTGCGAGGACCCTATTGTTTTCCTTAGGATTATTATTATTATTATTATTATTATTATTAGGGCCCGAGCACGTACCGTGCGAGGACCCTATTATTTTCCTTAGGATTATTAGGGCCCGAGCACGTACCGTGCGAGGACCCTATTGTTTTCCTTAGGATTATTATTATTATTATTATTAGGGCCCGAGCACGTACCGTGGTCAGACAGACCTCAAGACGTTGGTAATGTTACATTATGAAGATTGTGACTAGGCGTCAAACGGTGTTCCGCCCAGAGGGCGGCGAAGTCGAAAATTCGCCAAAACGCGTTGAAAATGGCTTTAATGACATTAACTTCTGTGTCCTTGGTCATATCTGCCTGAAACTTCACATGTGTGTTAACAGTCCAGGCTTGAACATGTGATATGAGTTTCGTTGATGGGCGTGGCCAAATGACTTGACCACGCCCTTTAAACATCAGCCCCTGCCGCACGTGTCACCGACATGCACGAAAATTGGTACACGCATGTATCACACCGAGACGCACAAAAAAGTCTCTTGGACCCACTGGCCATACCCAACAGGAAGTCGGCCATTTTGAATTTTGATGCTATTTTTGGCGTTTTCCACATGTTGTATTTTAACGAACTCCTCCTACAGGATTAATCAGAATGACTTCAAAATCACTGTGTGTGATCTAGACAAGGTTGTGATCAAAAGTTATTAAAAGATTTTTCCACAGTTAAACGGTTTGGCCGTCAGGTGGCGGCGAAGTTTGATGTCTCGCCATGAAACACGAAATTGCTATAATTTTGGGACACATTGTCCAATCTTCACCAAACTTCACATGATTCATAATAGTCCCACACTGAACACGTCTACATGACAAAGTTCTGTGATAGTCATAACGCCCCCTAGTTATTAGTCTTCTTCTTCTTATCCGAAATCAACTGCCTTTTTGGGGGCCGTAACATACTCGAAAACTCATGAAACTTCACAGACTCGTCAGAAGTGGTGAAAATTTACATATGGTAGGGGTTTCATGACAGCGTGAAAAAAAATGGCTCAGTAGCGCCCCCTACTCATTTTCAATGTATTTTGGGCTATAACTCCCAGATCATGTGTCGCACATTCAAAAACCTCATATCACCACATTCCCTGAATAGCGCTGAATCACCTGGAAGGGGCCACGCCCATTTCCGCCTAAAATTTTTTTTGCAAATGCGCAAAACCTGGAAAACGTACTTTTTCGAACTCCTCCTTAGGGTTTTGTCCGTTCAGCGTGAAACTTGGCAGGTACAGTCTTTGACTGGACCTGATCTAAAGTTATCACAGGAATTTTGATTGGTCAAAATATGCGCAAATTATTAACGAACAAATTTTTCTAGCTAGCTACAAAAAGGCGAACTGTGGTATATCTCGGTCAAAATACATGCTAACAACACCAAATCTCAGATCCTTGCTTGACCTGTGCCTGTGAGCATGTGAGCCAAATGTGGCTAATGTTGGCCACTAGGGGGCGCTGCAAATATGGAAAATTAATATCATGTAAATGGCTTCACCGAGTTTTACGAAATTTGGTGGGTATGATGCTGGGCCACTCCTGAGGCCATGTCTTGAGGTTCATCACGACTGGTCAAAGTGGGCGTGGCTTATTACAAGATAAACAACAAACATTTATTTCAGCTCAAGTATTATGCTGAGGGCTATGAAATTGATAGGCTATATATAGAACAGTATACAGACCACCCATAGAAACAATTGTGTGTCTACTACACTAGGTGGCGCTATAACAGCTGCAAACGCATTTTGGCCTGTAACTTCCACATTTTAAATCACATCTTCATAAACTTCATATCCACGTGTTCCCTAAATAGCGTCGCATCTTCTGACATAGGCCACGCCCACTCCCACTGCACATTTCTCTTTGTAAGTCACTATACATCAAAAACCTACTTTTTCGAACTCCTCCTAGCGTTTAAGGTCCATCTTGACGAAAGTTTGCACATACAATCTCCAGACTTGCCTGACCAGAAGTTATCAAAAGAATTTTGCTACTACAAAAACTGCGCTAGCTAAAAATAAACATTTTTTTTCTGCTAGCTAAAAAACACATACCATTGCATATTTTTGTCAAAGTAAAAGCTATCCATGTCAAACTCAATTCACTTCTTTCAGACATCATCCAGACACTCTGTGCTAAATTTGGCAGAAGTTGGCAAATAGGGGGCGCTATAATCAGAGAAAAATCAAGTGACATGAAAATTCATATATTTGCACGAAATTTGGTGAGCATGATGTGGAGTCACTCCTGATGCCAGCTGTAAAGCTTAGTGATGTTTGGTCACCGTGGCGACGCCTTATTCGCCATAAAAGACGAAGTTGTTTTTGAGGGGTAAGGGATGCTTGTAAAGTCATGAAACTTGACACACACATGAAAGGATCCGATGTGTGTTGTCTGATGTGATTTTTTGGCTCTGATGTGCCAACATGGCTCAACAGCGCCCCCTACAAATTTTCTACGAAGCAGCCCCCGAAGCTGGTTTGACCTACATCTATGAAACTTGGTACGCACATGCATCACTGAAAGACGTATAAAAAAGCCTCTTGCAGCCATGTGCCAAAACCAACAGGAAGTCCGCCATTTTGAATTTGCTTGTAACTGGTTCGCAACTTCACCATACATGTTCCAATCTTCCCCAAACTTCACAGGATTGCTGACAGTCCTGCCCTGCACACATCTATACGCCAATACTTGGTTATTAGTATGGCGCCACCTACTGGCAAAATTACACGTGTTCTATGATTTGAGGGATATGACGTGTAAGTCCTGCGTGAGGGGTTTGCCTTCGACAGTGATGAACGGCGGCGTGAGCCGGCGTCCTGCCAGCGCCCTCGAGTTGCGTGAAGGTGCGAGGGCCCGTTCAATGCTGCTTGCAGCTTTAATTATTATTATTATTATTATTATTATTATTATTATTATTATTACGACAAAAGTAAATCGCTTATTTGGAGGTTTTAACATGCTCAAAAACTCCTGAAATTTGGCGGTCGCATCAGTCGCGGTGTAAATTTACGTATTTTAGGGTTCGCGGCAATGGACGGGTCAAAATGGCTAGGCCACGCCCATTAAAGAGCAATCTCCTTATAAACAGCGCCCTCCTCATCAATTTTCACGGATCTGCACGAAAAGCGGTACACATGTAGATCATGCCGAGCCGCACAAAAAAGTCTCTTGGAGCCATAGGCCACGCCCAACAGGAAGTTGGCTATTTTGAATTTAGCGGCCATTTTTGGCGTTTTACCACGTGTCATATTTTGACGAACTCCTCCTACACGATTAATCAAAACGGCTTCAAAATCGCCGTGTACCAACTAGATAAGTTTGTGATCAAAAGTTATTCAAAGATCCGCTACCCGTCGAACACGGAATCGGCTTTTTGGCGGCGAAGTTTGAAGTTTGAAGTTTGTCTCGCCATGAAAAACGAAATTGCTATAACTTTGGCATTAATCGTCCGATCTGCACCAAACTTCACATGATTCATAATATTCCCGCCCTGAACACGTCTACATGCAGAAATTTTGTAATTACCCTAGCGCCCCCTGCTGGCGACAGGAAAAGCGATGTTTTTAGACTTTGACGTGCAGCTCTGACCACGTTCACCATATGCAACTCAAATTTGGTCAGACAGACCTCAAGACGTTGGTAATGCTACATTATGAAGATTGTGACTAGGCGTCAAACGGTGTTCCGCCCAGAGGGCGGCGAAGTCGAAAATTCGCCAAAACGCGTTGAAAATGGCTTTAATGACATTAACTTCTGTGTCCTTGGTCATATCTGCCTGAAACTTCACATGTGTGTTAACAGTCCAGGCTTGAACATGTGATATGAGTTTCGTTGATGGGCGTGGCCAAATGACTTGACCACGCCCTTTAAACATCAGCCCCTGCAGCACGTGTCACCGACATGCACGAAAATTGGTACACGCATGTATCACACCGAGACGCACAAAAAAGTCTCTTGGACCCACTGGCCATACCCAACAGGAAGTCGGCCATTTTGAATTTTGATGCTATTTTTGGCGTTTTCCACATGTTGTATTTTAACGAACTCCTCCTACAGGATTAATCAGAATGACTTCAAAATCACTGTGTGTGATCTAGACAAGGTTGTGATCAAAAGTTATTAAAAGATTTTTCCACAGTTAAACGGTTTGGCCGTCAGGTGGCGGCGAAGTTTGATGTCTCGCCATGAAACACGAAATTGCTATAATTTTGGGACACATTGTCCAATCTTCACCAAACTTCACATGATTCATAATAGTCCCACACTGAACACGTCTACATGACAAAGTTCTGTGATAGTCATAACGCCCCCTAGTGGCGACAGGAAATGACATATTTTAAACTTTGATTGGCATTAACTTTATTATACTTGGTCCAATCTGACTGAAACTTAACATGTTTGTTAACAGTCCAGGCCTGAACATATGGTATGAGTTTCATCAATGAGGGTGGCCGTATGGCTTGGCCACGCCCCTTAAAGTGTAGCATCCCCCATAGCAAGTTTCGCCGACATGTACAAAAATCGGTATGCACATGTATGATCCCCAGAGGCGCAAAAAAGCCTCCTTAACGCATAGGCCAAACCCAACAGGAAGTCAGCCATTTTGACATTTGCGGCCATTTTTGGCGTTTTCCATGTGTTGTATTTTAATGAACTCCTCCTATAGGATTAATCACAACGACTTCAAAATCATTGTGTCCCATCTAGACAATGTTGTGATCAAAAGATATTAAAAGATTACGCTCTTGTTGAAGGGTGTGGCCGAGAGGTGGCGCAGAAGATTGATATCTCGCCATGACAACCTAAATTGCTGTAACTTTACCACAAATGGTCCAATTTGACTGAAACTTCATTTATTTATTAACAGTCCAGGCCTGAATATATGGTATGAGTTTCATCAATGAGCGTGGCTGTATGGCTTGGCCACGCCCTTTAAAGTTCAGCACCCCCCATAGCAAGATTCGCAGACATGCACGAAAATCAGTACACACATGTATCACACCCAGATGCACAAAAAAGCCTCTTGCACCCATAGACCAAACCCAACAGGAAGTCGGCCATTTTGAATTTTGCGGCTATTTTTGGCTTTTTGCACGTGTTGTATTTTAACTAACTCCTCCTATAGGATTAATCAGAACAACTTCAAAATCACTGTGTCCCATCTAGACAACATTGTGATTAAAAGTTATGAAAAGATTAGTAGATCGTTAAACGGTTTGGCCGTCAGGTGGCGGCGAAATTTGATGTCTCGCCATGAAAAACAAAATTGCTATAACTTTGGGGTTAATGGTCCGATCTGCACCAAACTTCACTGGATATATAATAGTCCCACCCTGAACACGTCTTCATGCAGAAATTTTGTATTTGTCATAGCGCCCCCTGCTGGAACCAGAAAATGCCATGTTTTAGACTTTGAGGTGCAGGTCTGAGCACGTTCAGCACCTCAAATTTGGTCAGAGAGGCCTCAAGACCTTGGTTATGCTATATTATTAAGATTGTGACGTATCATCAAACGGCGTTGCACCCAGAGCGCGGCAAAGTCGATGTTTCGCCAAAACGCATCAAAGTGGCCTTAACTTCAGTGTCCTTGGTCATATCAGCCTGAAACTTCATATGTGTGTTAACGGTCCAGGCCTGAACATGTGATATGAGTTTCGTTGATGGGCGTGGCTAAATGACTTGGTCACGCCCAATCATAAAAGTAACTCCCATAGGACGTTCACCAATATGCACAAAAATCGGTACATACATGTATCACACCGAGACGCACAAAAAAGCCTCTTGCACCATTAAGCCAAACCCAACAAGAAGTCGGCCATTTTGAATTTTGCGGCCATTTTTGGCTTTTTGCACGTGTTGTATTTTAACAAACTCCTCCTATAGGATTCATCAGAACGACTTCAAAATCACTGTGTGCCATCTAGACAACGTTGTAATCAAAAGCTATCAAAAGATTAGTAGATCGTTAAATGGTTTGGCCGTCAGGTGGCGGTAAACTTTGATAATTCACCATGATTACAAAAGTTGTGTAACTTGACTCTAGGTGGACATATCTTTCCAAAACTTCATACAGATGATAACAGTCCAGCCCTGAAAACATTGACAGCAGAATTTTTCATCACTGTCATAGCGCCGCCTACTGGTTGCAGAAAGTTACTGCTTTCATTCGTTCATGTCTCTCTTCTACCAGGTTAATATCAACCACCTCAATTTGGTGAGACATAGTCCCAAGACCTTGATGATGATCAAACCAGAAACTTTTGAGTTTTCCTCAGCTGTCACTGTGGCAACGCCTTATTCGCCATAAAACACAAAGTTGTTTTTGAGGGGTAAGGGATGCTTGTAAAATCATGAAACTTGGCACACATATGATAGGATCGGATTTCTGTTGTCTGATGTCATTTTTGTGTTTTGATGTGCCAACATGGCTCAACAGTGCCCCCTACAAATATTCAACAAAGCAGCCCACGAAGCTGCTTTCACCTACATGTAGGAAACTTGGGAGGCACATGTATTAGTGAAAGACGTACAAAAAAGCCTCTTGGAGCCATGTGCCAAACCCAAC
Source organism: Cephalopholis sonnerati (assembly GCA_019142605.1). Classification (NCBI taxonomy): domain Eukaryota; kingdom Metazoa; phylum Chordata; class Actinopteri; order Perciformes; family Serranidae; genus Cephalopholis; species Cephalopholis sonnerati. The sequence goes on from JAGQAX010000003.1 coordinate 2,356,153, forward strand.
AGGAAGTCCGCCATTTTGAATTTGCTTGTAACTGCTTCACAACTTGACCGTACATGTTCCAATCTTCCCCAAACTTCACAGGATTGATGACGGTCCTGCCCTCAACACATCTATACGCCAATACTTGGTAATTTGTACGGCGCCACCTAGTGGCCAAATGACATGTCTTTGTATGATAACTCCTGCGTGAAGGGTTGGCCTTCGACAGGAATGAATGGCGGCGTCAGCCGACGTCCTGCCAGCGCCCTCGAGTTGCATGAAGGTGCGAGGGCCCGTTCAATGCTGCTTGCAGCTTTAATTAGGGCCCGAGCACGTACCGTGCGAGGACCCTATTGTTTTCCTTAGGATTATTATTATTATTTTTTTCCGCGACTTTAAACGCATTTTTGGGGGCTTTAACATATTCGAAAACTCACCAAATTTGGCATGCACATTCGTCTTGGTGAAAATTTATGTGTACGCAAAATTTAAACGATGCCCGTTGCAAAATGGCGAAATGGCGCCCCCTAGAAAATTTCAATCGGCTCCCACCGGCAGCCCGTTTGACCAAATTCCACGAAATTCGGGGAGGTCGTGTATCATCCCAAGACGCACGAAAATGCGCAGTTGGACTTTTTTCTAAAACCAACAGGAAGCCGGCTATTTTGATTTGAATATTCATTTTTTTACCGATTTTGGCGATTTTCAAGTGTTCTCTCAGAGCTATCTCCTCCTACACGGTTCATTGGATCGGCTTCAAATTTGGCGTGCTAGAACTAGACCACTTGATGACCAAAAGTTATCATACGATTTTCCCTACGTTAAATGGTTTGGCCGTCAGGTGGCGGTGAAGTTTGAAGTCTCGCCAAAAAAACCCCCAAAAAACAAAAGTGCTATTACTTGGGCATGATAAGTCCGATCGGCACAAAACTTGCTGGGTATGATCGTAGTCCGGCCTTCATCACGCCAACATCAAAAAATTCCCCCGTTCTCAAAGCGCCCCCTGCTGGCGACAGGAAAAGCGATGTTTTAGACTTTGAGGTGCTACTCTCAGCACGTTCAGTATATCCAACTCAAAATTGGTCAGAAAGGCCTCAACACGTTGGTAATGCTACATGATGAAGATTTGTGACGTATCGCCGAACGGCGTTCCGCCCACAGGGCGGCGAAGTCAACGGTTCGCCAAAACGCAGTTAAGTGGCCTTAACTTCAGTGTCCTTGGTCATATCTGCCTGAAACTTTACATGTGTGTTAACAGTCCAGCCTTGAACATGTGATATGAATTGCGTTGATGGGCGTGGCCAAATGGCTTGGCCACAACCTTTAAACATCAGCCCCTGCGGCACGTTTCACTGACATGCATGAAAATTGGTACACATATGTATCACATCCAGACGCACAAAAAAGCCTCTTGGACCCATTGGCTACACCCAACAGGAAGTCAGCCATTTTGAATTTGACGCCAGATTGGGCGATTCGCACTCCTCGTACTTTTTCTAACTCCTCCTACATGATTCATCGGATCGGCTTCAAATTTGGCGTGCTGGAACTAGACCACTTGATGATCAAAAGTTATCATACGATTTTCCCTATGTTAAACAGTTTGGCCATCAGGTCGCGGCGAATTTTGACGTCTCGCCAAAAAAAACCCCAAAAAACAAAAGTGCTATTACTTGGGCATGATAAGTCCGATCGGCACAAAACTTGCTGGGTATGATCATAGTCCGGCCTTCATCACGCCAACATCAAAAAATTCCCCCGTTCTCAAAGCGCCCCCTGCTGGTGACAGGAAAAGCGATGTTTTAGACTTTGAGGTGCTACTCTCAGCACGTTCAATATATCGAACTCAAAATTGGTCAGAAAGGCCCCAACATGTTGGTAATCCTACATGATGAAGATTTGTGACGTATCGCCGAACGGCATTCCGCCCACAGGGCGGCGAAGTCAACGGTTCGCCAAAACGCAGTTAAGTGGCCTTAACTTCAGTGTCCTTAGTCATATCTGCCTGAAACTTTACATGTGTGTTAACAGTCCAGCCCTGAACATGTGATATGAATTTCGTTGATGGGCGTGGCCAAATGGCTTGGCCACACCCTTTAAACATCAGCCCCTGCCGCACGTTTCACTGACATGCATGAAAATTGGTACACCTATGTATCACATCCAGACGCACAAAAAAGTCTCTTGGACCCATTGGCCAAACCCAACAGGAAGTCGGCCATTCTGAATTTAATTGTCATTTTTGGCGTTTTCCACGTGTTGTATTTTAATGAACTCCACCTACAGACTGCATCAGAACAACTTCAAAATCATTGTGTGCCATCTAGACAAAGGTGTAATCAAAATTTATAAGCAGATTTTTGCATCGTGTATGGCCGTATGGCTTGGCCACGCCCCTTAAAGTGCAGCGTCCCCCATAACAACTTTCACCGACGTGCACGAAAATCAATATGCACATGTATCGTGTCCAGACGCACAAAAAAGCCTCTTGCACATATAGGCCACACCCGACAGGAAGTCGGCCATTTTGAAATTTACAGTCATTTTTGGCGTTTTCCACGTGTTGTATTTTAATGATCTCCTCCTCCAGAAATGAATCAATTAACTCCAAAACTGGTGTACCATCTACACAAGTGTGTGATCAAAACATATTAAGAGAATTGCTCAGCATGGAAAGGTGTGGCTGTGACATGGCGTTGACACTTGATGTCTCACCATGAAACACGATATTGCTATAACATGGGATCTAATGGTCGAATCTGCTCCAAACTTCACATGTATGATAATAGTCCTGGCATGAACACACCCACATGACGCTCAGGAGTCAGAGTCATAGTGCCACCCAGTGGAGACGGGAAGTCTCAACGCATTGGTTCCTACACTGTCCGAAGGAGGCGAACATTCAGCGCCTCGTCTGCCGGTCGACCTCTGGCGAGACGGTGGCGGCCGCGCCAGGCCCCGAGTTGCGTGGGGTGCGAGGGCCCGTTCAACGCTGCTTGCGGCTTTAATTAGGGACCGAGCCCGTAGGGCAAGGACCCTATTGAAATTGCAGCGCACAAAATCAGGAAAAGAGCCGGTCAGAGGGTCCTACAGCGCTCCACGTCGAGAAAAGTCGTCGCCGAAGGCGACGACCTAAATCCTCATTGAATTCTGAGCGCAGGGATGTATAGTGTCGTCGCCGAAGGCGACGACACTACTGTTATTGCTGTGTTTATTATTATTCTTTATTTTTCCGCAACTTTGGGCCCAAATTTAACCCCCTAAACATGCTCGAAAACTCACCAAAATTGGCACACCTGCCTAAAAAGTGACACAAAATCAGACTATGTAAAAATTAACCCCAAAAATGCCAAAATGGGCTCTCTAGCGCCACCTAGGTACACAAAATCGCCTGTTACGGCCCGTAGGAATGTCGTAGAAAGATCAAACAAAAACCGGCTTGTTCGTCTCATCAAGACCTACAAATCACGCGCTGATACCCATGACCTAAATCCGACAGGAAGTGAGTTATTTGCCCTTTCACAATAAAATTTCACCTAATTTTGGGTGAAAATGTGCGTCTTTCAAAAACTATCTCCTCCGAGGCCGTTAATCGTAGCGACCTGAATGGCGAACAGGTGACAGTTCACACCCTTATGAAAAAAACTTATTCGTAACTTTTTCATTACTGACCCGGTTTTCATTTTATACGCTCTCAAAGCGCTCGACGCACACACATTTTGAAAATCCTCGAAATTTCTCCCATAGGAAATGAATGGGAGAAGAGAAGAAAGTCACCAACACTCAGTGTTAAACAACCCTTAATAACTCTGGCATGCTTTCAGCTACAGACTCCATTAAAACTGGAAAATGTTGCCGCAGTTCTCGTCTATTCACACATGTTCTCATTTTTTTTGTATCCTTTACGGTTTTTGATCAGTGCCTCCAAATGTACCATGAGTAAATCAGGCGAAATTTGGAGTTTATAATGGGTGTCTATGAGACGGAATGTTTGCCGCTAGAGTGTGGAGCTGCTCTGAAAACTGTCCAAAAAACTTTTTGAAACTGCTCCTACGGGCACATACTTTAAGCTAGACACACCATTTTTTCTAAAGTAGTAGAGATTTTTGTCCTGATTCATGAAAGTGTCTCCTTTTCACACTGACGGGAACAGAATTTGAACTGTGCGCCTCCAAAGACAATGAGCACCCTCCCTCTCTCCCATCCGCTCCAATGCATTTTCTGACTGCTGATCTCAGGAGAAAAGCTTAACTGCCTTCATGTTTAACTCGCTAAAATATCCATATTTCTGTGTGTACGTGGAAAATAAGCACATCACAACGATCCCCACGTTCTTCCGGTCATCACCATATCTTTCTTTCATTCGTAGCTGAAACGGTGTGGTCACCAGAGCGATTTGTTCGACGTGTCGCTTTTTGGCCACAGACTGAAGAAAATGCTGTGTCACTGACCTACTTTCAGCTGCACCTGTGTCTCTCCTCTGTTCTGTGTTGCTATGACGACCACTGCCTTTGATTGACAGCTGCTCATCAAGCATCACACTGTGGATTGGATACAGTCTAATGTCTATTGGCTACACCAGGGCTTCTCTCATATTAGTCCCGCCCTGAAATTTACATGGTGTGGCCTATATTTCATGTACAATCAGCTGTTAATATGTCAGCCGTCACACTTAGCTGTACCGCCATAAAACAGGAAGTAGTTTATAACTTCAGCATACATGCTCCAATCTTCCCCAAACTTCACAGGATTGATGACAGCCCCGCCCTGAACACACCCATGTGTCAGTAGTTGGGATTACACACAGTGCCCCCTAGTGGCAACAGGAAGTACGTCTTTTCACACACTTTTCCTTGGATTTACCCAAAATTTACATACTGTGGTCTGTACCTCGTGTACATTAAAACTTTCACATGTCAGGCGTCACACTAAGTGTACCGCCACAAAACAGGAAGTAGTTTATATCTCCAGCATACATGCTCCAATATTCCTCAAACTTCACAGGATTGCTAACTGTCCAGCTACAGGCTGAAACGGGCAATGGGCTAGGGGCTAGGGGCAACGGGCAACGGGCAACGGGCGTGGGTGCGAGGTCCCGCAAAACGCTGCTTGCAGCTTTAATTATTATTATTATTCTTAACCGAAATCAACTGCCTTTTTGGGGGCCGTAACTTGCTCGAAAACTCATGAAACTTCACAGACTCGTCAGAAGTGGTGGAAATTTACATATGGTAGGGGTTTCATGAAAATTTTCAAAAAAATGGCTCAGTAGCGCCCCCTACTAATTTTCAACATATTTTGGGCTATAAGTCCCAGACCATATGTCGCACATTCACAAACCTCATACCAACAGATTCCTTGAATAGTGCTGAATCACCTGGGCGGGGCCACGCCCATTTCCGCCTATAAATTTTTTGCGCAAAATTGCGAAAACTGGAAAACCTACTTTTTCGAACTCCTCCTTGGGGTTTTGTTCATTCAGCATGAAACTTGGCAGGTAGAGTCTGTGGATGGAACTGATCAAAAGTTATCAAAGGAATTTTGATTGGTCAAAATTTGCGTAAATTATCAACGAATAATTTTTTCTAGCTAGCTATAAAAAGGCGAACTGTGGCATATTTCGGTCATAAAACATGCTAACAACACCAAATCGCAAATCCTTCCTTGCCATGTGGCAGTGAAAGGCTGAGCCAAATTTGGCTAATGTTGGCCACTAGGGGGCGCTGCAAATATGGGAAAGTTATATCTCGTAAATGGCTGCACCGATTTTTACGCAATTTGGTGGGTATGATGCTGCGTCACTCCTGAGCCCATAACTTGAAGTAAGTCATGACTGGTCAAAGTGGGCGTGGCTTATTACAAGATAAACAACAAACATTTATTTCAGCTCAAGTATTACGCTGAGGACTGTGAAATTTACAGGGTATATAAAGAATAGCACACAGACCAACCCTAAAAAAAATTATGTGTGTACTCCACTAGGTGGCGCTATAACGGATGCAAATGCATTTTGGCCTCTAACTTCCACATTTTAAATCACATCTTCATAAACTTTATATCCACGTGTTCCCTAAATAGACTTGCATCTTCTCACAAAGGCCACGCCCACTTCCACTGCATATTTGTCTTTGTAAGTCAGTATACATCAAAAACCTACTTTTTCGAACTCCTCCTAGCGTTTAAGATCCATCTTCACGAAACTTTGCACATACAATCTCCAGACGTGCGTGACCAAAAGTCATCAAAAGAATTTTGCTACTCCAAAAAATGCGCTAGCTGAAAATAAACATTTTTTTTCTGCTAGATAAAAAACACATACCATTGCATATTTTTGTTTCACGAAAAGCTATCAATGTCAAACTCAATTCACTTCTTACAGACGTCATCCAGACGCTCTGTGCCAAATTTGGCAGAAATTAGCCAATAGGGGGCGCTAAAATCAGAGAAAAATCAAGTGAAATAAAAATTCATCGATTCGCACAAAATTTGGCGAGCGTGATGTGGAGTCCCTCCTGAGGCCAGCTGTAAAGCTTAGTGACGTTTGGTGGCAACGCCTTATTCGCCATAAAAGACGAAGTTGTTTTTGAGGGGTAAGGGATGCTTGTAACGTCATGAAACTTGACAAACATATGAGAGTATCCGATGTGAGTTGTCTGATGTGATTTTTCACCTCTGATGTGCCAACATGGCTCAACAGCGCCCCCTACAAATTTTCTAAGAAGCAGCCCCCGATGCTGGTTTGACCTACATCTATGAAACTTGGTACGCACTTGCATCACTGATAGACGTATAAAAAAGCCTCTTGCAGCCATGTGCCAAACCCAACAAGAAGTCCGCCATTTTGAATTTGCTTATAACTGGTTCGCAACTTCACCATACATGTTCAAATCTTCCCCAAACTTCACAGGCTTGATGACAGTCCTGCCCTGAACACATCTTTACGCCAATACTTGGTTATTAGTACAGCGCCACCTACTGGCAAAATGACATATCTTCGTATGATTTGAGGGACATGACATGTAACTCCTGCGTGAGGGGTCTGCCTTCGACAGAAAAAACAAAAGTGCTATTACTTGGGCATGATAAGTCCGATCGGCACAAAAGTTGCTGGGTATGATCGTAGTCCGGCCTTCATCACACCAACATCAAAAAATTCCCCCGTTCTCAAAGCGCCCCCTGCTGGCGACAGGAAAAGCGATGTTTTAGACTTTGAGGTGCTACTCTCAGCACCTTCAGTATATCCAACTCAAAATTGGTCAGAAAGGCCTTAACACGTTGGTAATGCTACATGATGAAGATTTGTGACGTATCGCCGAACAGCGTTCCGCCCACAGGGCGGCGAAGTCAACGGTTCGCCAAAACGCAGTTAAGTGGCCTTAACTTCAGTGTCCTTGCCTGAAACTTCACATGTGTGTTTTTTTTTTTTGGTTTTTTTTTGTCTGCATTTATTCTCATCGTATAACACCACAAAAGGGGTGTCAACTTTTTATGAGATTGATGCATATTTTAGTCTTGCAACAAACTATGTTGATACTTTGTGCGTGTGTGTGACCATCACCGGCCCCCCCTGGAAGCTAAGCTGTCATTCTTTATTGGATTGTCCTAATATGTGCCAGAGGGGGCAGTGCTGCACCTCAGTGAATAGGGGGGGAAACAAGTGCCAGGCAGGGTGAGATAAGACAAACAGGAGAGGGGCAAGATAAGCAGTGCTATTAGGATGCAAGAGTGTAGGCCGCTGTATTGAACTCAACAACCAATATCCCATCTAAAACCACGAACAAAGAATCGGAATTGAAGACCAGAATTGTGGGAGTCCTGATAGTAAAGAGTAGGCCACCAGACGACATGAGAGAAAGAGGAATGCATAGAGGGCGTGATTTCAGTGAGAAGTCGGGAAAGTGACTCAGCGCATTCTGGCGGGTTCCCACATCGCTCAACAGTGGGACTCGACAGGAGCTGGCAAGCCCTGGATACACATGCATGTGCGATGGACACCGAAGCCCAGAGCAGCCACAATGACTAAGCAGGGCCAGGCCGGCCAGGCGCCCCACCCCGGGACGCGGGCGCCCCAGGAGGCATCCCCCAGAGAGCCACAAGGACCACGGACAGACACACAGACCCAGAGGCCAAGAGGGGGCAGCGACCGACGACCTCAGGGCGCCCCGGACCAGCCCAGGAGGCACGGGGCAGGAGGGCACACCCATCACCCAACACCCAGCCCCCACCACCCCACCCCACCACCACCACCCCCCACCCCCACCCACCCGCCCACACCCCACCCAACACGCCCACCCCCGCGGAGGCAGAAGGCCCCCCACCGCCCGGGGGGCCAGACACAGGGGCCGAGCAACCCCCCCCCGCAGTGAGGGGAACCGGCCAAGCCCCAAAGAGGCCACCACCGGGGGCCAGCCAGAGAGAGTTGATGCCGGGTCCTAACGAAGGCCCAGGGAATGAAGGCGGACGGAAGGCGGCACCGCCAGCAGAAAGGCGCCATGCATAAAACCCGGCACCACCCAGGGGAGCACAGCAGATCCACAGTCCCTGCATCAGTAGCGGCACACCGTCCCCCAACCAGACAAGCAAAGCAAGTACACAAAATACGAAAGGGAAAATCAAATCAAGTCAAATCAAATCAGATCAGTCAAAATAAAAATAAATAAATAAATAAATAAACAAAATAAAATAAAATAAAAAATAAATAAATAAATTAAAAAAAAAAAAAAATCTTATTAATACAGATAACCGGGGTCAGACAGACCACAACCAAGCGCAACTATACAGGAACAGTGACAAACGGTCACCCGGGCACCACGCCCAAGCACCATAGGACGCCACAGAGCGCGCAAAACCAGACCGCGCGACACCAGGCCACCCGGCAGACACAAAGTCCACCGCACCAGTAGCACGGACAGCACTGCAGTGAGCGCCCCGACCGACTGCAAACATGCAGCGAACAACCAGAGAAGAGCGAGGCCGCCGGCACGGCCCAGCCCACACTCCGCAAACAGACCCAACACCCAGAACCACACCCATCCCAGCCCAGAACCCCCCCATCCCAGGCCCCACGGACCCCATCCATCACCCACGCCCCGGCACCCCACCGCGACCCATCGAGATACGCGACAACGACGGCCCACATACAAACGGACTCCCACCAAATGGAGACAAATGCGGCCATCTCGAGGGGCACAGGCCCCATCGATGAAGTAGACTAAAGTACCCACCGTTACCCCCCTATTACTACATTTCCACGTTTCCTGACGAGGAAATGTTATCCCTACACCGTGCTTAAGTGCTACCCTAAGTGAAATGTGGTGCATTAAAATTTGGGAGGGGGGGGCGGCGGCGCGGCCAGGGGCCCGGCCGGAGGGCTGAAGGGGATGGGTACCCTGCAGCCTACCCCGACCGGAAGTCCCCGAGCCAACCCAGGCCTCCCCCCAAGTGCCCACAGATACCTCCCTATTACTACATTTCCAAGGTCGCAGACGAGGAAATGTTCTCCCTACACCGTGTATAAGTGAAATCCTAAGTGTAATGTAGTGTGGTGCATTAAAAGTTGGGAGGGCGGGTGAGGCGGCCAGGGTCAGGCCGGAGGGCTGCAGGGGATGGGTACTCTGCAGCCTACCCCGACCTTAAGACCCTGAACCACCCCAGTCCTCCCCCCAAAGTGTGAGTGTGTGTGCAGCATTAAAATGGTGGAGCAGGAGAGGCAAGTAGGAGGGAGGATGGGGGAACACAATGCCATAAAGCATTGCAATCCGCCCCACCACAGAGCCCTCTGTCCTCGCCCCCACCTGTCCACAGGGCCCTAGATGTCGTGTCCCTATATATGCCTAAGATTACCTACTGTGATGTGTGAGATGTGTGGCGAATACCTCATCAATGAGACATGGGGCCCCCAAAACAACCGCACTCGCCCCAACCAATGAGAGCACCTCCACACCCGGGCCGCCGTCGACGCACACCCCGACAGACCACCGCGAAGGCGCCAACGAGCAAACAACAGACGGGGCCCACGGCCCCAGGACAGCAAAGCCCAGAGCAGGGACAGGAGCGGCTCCAAATACCGACATCCATCCACAAAATGCAGGCCAAAACGCGCCAGCACCCCGACCCCCCCCCAACAATCCACCACATGCCCACAATAGCCGGTACACCCACCACCGCGCCACACACGCCAACAATGCTGCGAACTCCAAAACACCGAATGACCAGACGCCACGCCGCCCAGCCCCGCACACCCAGAAGCACCCCACAGAACCCAAACATAAAACCCGGGCCAACCACCCACCACCACATCCACAAAATCGCACCCGATCCCGATCCATCCAGCCCCCAACCAAAGAAAAAAAAAAAAAAAAAAAAAAACACACATGAAAAGACACACACACAACAAGTAATATCCGGGATATGGCATCTCCACTACCTCGACCACCCACGCTCTAAGACGCCCAGACTGTGAGCGCCAACACTGCCCCAGAAAGCATGTCGAGGGCACAGGACGCGCATCCCGCAGCAACACCAACCCCGCCCATGCACCACCACAACCCAGGACAGCACCGGACCCGGCACAAGGCCCACAGCTAGCAGTACTCAACCTCCGGTGGCGGTGAACAGGCACGGGAAGGAGCCTGTGTGAGGATGAGCCGGGGCCCCCCCACCAGAGAGGAGACCCGGCCCCCACAGCCGACCCCCCAGGCAGCGGAGGGCCCCAGGCCCCCCCGAGGGAAGGCGAGGGGCGAAGAGGAGAGAGGAGGAGGGAAGGGGAGCGGAAGGGGCACGGGGGAGCAGCAGGAAGGCCGACCCGACCCAAACCCCCAGGGCCAACCAGAGCACCCCCGAAGAGGCCAGCCGCCACCACCCCCCGGACCCCGGGAGGGCGCGCCAAACCAGCCGCCCCAGAGCTCAAAAGGAGAGACAACGGCCACACCCAACCCCCAGGGGGAGACGCCAGAACCAGACAGGCCACGCACAGCCAGCGAGCAGCCCCGGGGATAGGGGAGAAAGAACACCCCTAGTGCATGCACGGGGTCTTGGGATCCTTGACGCCATTATTCCTTGATGAGGAGAGGGTTAATAAACTGTAATATAGCAGAGGAGACACGAGTTAGGGGTCAGATCAAAGGCACAGACAGAATATACATGTTCTGGAGCAACTCAAGTCTACGAGAGGGAGGTGGCATACGCTAACAGACAACAGGAAGCTATAGATTTATATTCAGAAAGCTAATAAATGGAGACCATTTCTCTGTAAAGGATGCCAATTGGTTTTTTTTGGTGGCCGATATTTTCTCAAGTGAAATGTGTTCTGCGAGAAGGTTCAGCCAATGGGTGATGTTGAGGGCTTTCTTATCCTTCCAGTTAACCAAAATAGTTTTCTTGGCTATGGCGAGAGCTGCGAGTGTGGGTTGGTACTGAGTGTCTGGTAGGGTCATAGTTGTTAGATCGCCAATTAAGCAGAGATTTGGAGATTGCGGGATTCTGCAGCCCAAAATAGAAGAGAGTTTCTGTGTGACTGTTTCCCAGAACTGATAGACAGGTGAACATAGCCAAAGAGCATGAAAATAAGTGTCGGCCGTGTTTTGGGTGCATTGAGTACATATGTCGGAGTGTGAGAAACCCATTTTGTACAATTTAAATTGTGTTATGTGTGTTCTATGGAGGACCTTAAATTGGATCAGTTGTAAGTTGGAGTTTTTTGTCATCTTAAATGTATTTTCACAGATCTGGGTCCAGAATCCGTGGTCAGGAGATATAGATAAGTCCACTTCCCATTTGGAAATTGGTAGGTGTATAGCGTTTGACTTTGAGAGTGAACTATAAATCTTTGAGAGATTTTTCTTGTTTTTTGGCGACAGTTTTGCGATGTATTTGACAAATTCGGGTGGCTGTAGATCGGGTGGTTCTAGAGTGGTCTGTAGGGCTGGAATTCTTCTTGTAATTGTACTTTTTACCTGTAGATATTGGAGAAAATTCCCATTACTTATTTCAAATGTACCGAATAAGTTTGTATATGTCATGAGTGTGTTATCTTGGAGAAGGTGATGGAGGTGGGTGACCCCTTTCTCTGCCCATGTGCTGTGATAGAGTGGTATTTTATTGTTTGCAAAGTCAGGGTTGTGCCAGATTGGGGAGAGTATACCAGGTTGTAGTTGGGAGCCTGTGATTTCCAGGGTTTTCCACCAAGCAGTCAAGGTGGAGGCAATCAGAGGGTTCTTGAAGCAAGGATGATGTTTGAGGGTAGAGGTGATGAAGGGAAGGTCAGAGATTTTGATGTGGCTGCAGTCTATCTGTTCTAATTCTAGCCAGGAGTTATGCTCTTCATGTGGATGTATCCATTTCGTGAGATATTGTAGTTGGTTGGTTAAGTAATAATGCAAAAAGTTGGGAGCCTCCAGTCCTCCTTCCTGTTTGTTCTTCTGTAGAGTAGACAGGCTAATTTTAGCTTTTTTGTTCTTTGAATAGAATTTACCAATAGCGGAATCTAATGATTGGAACCATTTGGATGTGGGTTTGAATGGGATCATGGAGAAGAGATAATTGATTTGAGGTAATATTTTCATTTTAACTGTAGCTATTCGTCCTAAAAGTGAGATGGGAAGGTTGTTCCAACGTCTCAGATCACCACAGACTTTGTCCAAAAGTGGGGTGTAGTTCAAGTGGACCAGTTCAGAGAGTTTTGAGGAAATATGTATGCCCAGATATCTAATACTGCCTGTGGGAAAAGAATAATGTAAGTTTTGGGCTGCAGGATTCCACGAGTTCTCTGTTAATGGAAGTATTATTGATTTTGACCAATTGATGGAGTAGTCTGAAAGACGCGAGAAGGTGGTGATGAGATTACACACTTCCTTCACTGATGTTTTGGGTTCTTGAAGATAAAGTAGAATGTCATCTGCATATAGATTAATTCTGTGTTCAGACCTCTGAAGGCAGATGCCTTTAATATTGGTATTTTGACGTACTGCTGTTGCCAACGGTTCAATAAATATCGCAAACAATAAGGGTGAGAGTGGGCATCCCTGTCTGGTTCCCCTTTGCAAAGTGAAGCTTTATGAGGTGATCCCATTAGTGGTGACTGTAGCCCTGGGTGAGTTATACAGCACTGATACCCATTGAATAAATGACTCTCCGAAGCCAAATTTGTGGAGCACAGCGAAAAGAAAGGACCAGTTAACTTTGTCGAAGGCTTTTTCTGCGTCAAGTGACATAACGATTGCTTCTTTGTTGTAACGTTGTGTCAAACTGATCAGATTAAGAAGTCTTCTGACGTTGTTAGTGGAGTGCCTACCTTTAATAAATCCTGTCTGATCATTGTGAATTATTGACGGGATAATTTTCTCCAGCCTGGAGGCGAGCGCTTTAGAGATAATTTTGATGTCGGTGTTGATTAGTGACAGGGGTCAATAGCTAGAAGGATGCGTGGGATCTTTGTCTGGTTTCAATAATAACTTTATTGCGGCTGTATTCATGTGAGCGCTTATATAACCATTACTTTTAATCTCTGTCACTGTCCTGAAGAAAAGTGGTGCTAACATTAACCAGAAGTGTTTAAGGAATTCCACGGGGAAACCATCAGGACCAGGTGCCTTGCCTGCTGGCATGCTGTCTAATGCACATTGCAACTCACTGATAGTCAACGGAGCGTCTATGATGTCTCTGTGTTCAGTTGTTAATTTAGGTAAGTTTAGATTGTTGAGAAAATTATGAATATCTTCTTTGTTTGGGTAAACTGTTGCTGAATATAACTTATGGTAATAGCTGTAAAAGATCTGATTAATTTCCACAGGTGATTGAGTGTATTTGCCAGTGGGATCCTGAATTGCTGTTATGAGGGATTTTTCTTTGTTGCGCTGTAGTTGATTAGCAAGAAATTTGCCTGATTTGTTGTTATGTTCGAAATCATTGTATCTTAATTGTTGTAGTAAAAATTCTGTTTTCTTCGATAGGATATTGTCGAGGCATAACTTTGCATTTTGTAGTTCAGACCATAATTGGTCGCTTGGATTTATTGCATAATCCTGTGTAAGTTGTTTAATTTTCTCCTCCAAGTCTGTCTCTGTTTGTTTTTCCTTTTTTTTCTTGTATGAGGAGTACGATATTATTTTACCTCTGATTACAGCCTTTCCAGTTTCCCAAAGTAAAGAAGGAGATAGATCAGGAGAGTCGTTATTTTTTAGAAAGTCTGCCCACTCCCTCCTTATTATTTGATCGAATTCCGGGTCTTTAAGTAGAGATATGTTTAGGCACCAAGTCTGAGGAGGTTTACAGATGGGATCGGTTTGCAGGCTGAGGGATATTGGTGCATGGTCACTGATAATGATTGGGTGAATCCTAGTGGTAGTTTTATGTGCGATAGAGTTATTTGAGAGGAAAAAGTCAATTCTTGAAAATGTTTGGTGCACTGGAGAGAAGAAAGTATAGTCCCTCTTTGTTGGATTTTTGAGTCTCCATACATCGTCCAGTCCAAAATCTTTCATATAATCCTGTATGACTTTGACTGATTGTGATTGTTTTGCATGTATTTGACTACTAGATCGATCTAATGAAGGATTCAAAACTATGTTGAAGTCGCCACCGATGATGGTTTTTCAGTTAGCAGATAAGTCTACTAAGTGAGAGAAAACTGTATGAAAGAAGGCTGGATCGTCATTGTTAGGAGCATATAGGTTGGCGATTGTATAAAGTTTATTAAAAATTGTTGCCTGGATAATGATGTATCTGCCCTCTGGGTCTGTTACTACGGAGTTTACAGTGAGCAGTACTCTTTTGTGGACTAGAATGGAGACCCCTCTCTGTCTGTTGTTATAACAAGACGAGAAGATAATATTGTAATTTGGATCTGTAAGAGATTTTTCTTCTGATTGTAGTAAATGTGTCTCTTGCAGGAGGAAAATATCTGCCTTTAGTTTGGAGACATAGTCCAAGATTTTAATTCTTTTTGTCTGTGAGCGTATGCCATGTACATTCCACGATACTAAATTTAGCTTAGACATGGGGAGAGAAGATGTTCAGTCACTGAGTAAGTGTCCATGTAATATAACTTCTGTGTGTGTCTATGTGAGCTGTCTGTAGCTGTCTGTAAATTGTGTGTTGCAGTCTGTGAGCAGTGGGTGTTAGGATGGTGATGTCTGAAGTGTTGGATAGATGATGTGTGGATGTTGGAGAGAGATATAAACAAGTCATGGTCACTATGTATAACATATAAAAGCACCATGAGGCCTGATAAGCTAACAACAAACACATTATAAAGCATACAAGCACAACAAACAGGGGGGGTACATAGGGTGTGAGTGAGAGTGGGAGGGGGAGAGGTGAAGGGGTACATGGAGATAAACAGAAAAGGAAAGAGAGAAAAATAAAAGGAGGGAAGGGATCCCAAGTGGAGAGTGGAGTTTGGGAGGGTGAAACATTTAACATTTACACCTGTGAGATTTTTTTTTTTTTTTTTTTAATTGCATTTTCAATTTTAAATTAATAAGTAATGTGATTGAATATCAAAGCCGTTTTTTTTTTTTTTTTTTTTTTTTTTTTTTTAGAAGAGCCAGGGGGTGATGGAGGGTTCCCGGAATAGCTTGTCCACAACAAGAGAAGTCTGTTTGCCTTTCTGTCGGTGCTCTTTCAGGATGGGATAAAGCACTTTGCGCCTCTCGTTAATTTCCCTGGGGAACTGGTCGTTCATCCCGAACGAGGTGCCTTTCAGTTCCCGACCTTTGCTCTTTACGAGCACTTTCTGCTGGAAGTGCTCGAATTTGGCGATGATGGGACGGTGTCGGTTTCCTCCTCGAGGTCCGAGTCGGTGAACACGGTGGAAGGTGATATTTTTGACAGTTTCCGTTGGGATTTTAAGAGCAGACGCCAGGAAGTTTTTGACAGCGAACTCAGGATTATCCGGCGTTGACTCTGGGATGCCCGAAAAGATGAGGTTGTCCCGCATGCTTCTGGACTGGATGTCCAGGATGGACTCTTTAAGGGTTTTATTCTCATTTTTGAGCATACTTACCTCCGATGTGACGGCTGTCAGCGTGGAGCGGAGTTCAGTGTTGTCTCTCTGCAGGTCGCCTATCTGCTGGTGAGTGAACTCCAGACTAGCCTTCAGGTCCTTAATCTCCTGGTGAAGCATGCCCAGGACGTCGAGCTTTTTATTAATTGACTCCAGGACGCTAATCTGGACATCGGCGGTCTCTAGGTCCCGTGTGTCCGTAGAAGAATCGGTTTTCTTCCTCTTGTTTGGGTTCTCCATGACAGTGGCGGAGTCGGAGCTTTCCATGGCGCACCGGATGAAGTACTCGTCGATAAAGCTCTCGAGGTCCTCCACTGTGAGCGATACAATATACCGACCTAAGCAGGGTACCTAAATAGGTTAATTAGGGAATTTTACTGTGATAAATAAATCGGAAAAGACGGCGATTTGTTTGTCTAATCTAGCAGCTAGGGGCCGCCATGTTGAATCTCGCAAAATCTCACTGACTCTCGCGATCTCACAGCATCACAACGTCTCTCCAAGTCTCGCTTCTATGTGTGTTAACAGTCCAGCCCTGAACATGTGATATGAATTTCGTTGATGGGCGTGGCCAAATGGCTTGGCCACACCCTTTAAACATCAGCCCCTACGGCACGTTTCACCGACATGCATGAAAATTGGTACACATATGTATCACATCCAGACGCACAAAAAAGCCTCTTGGACCCATTGGCTACACCCAACAGGAAGTCAGCCATTTTGAATTTGACGCCAGATTGGGCGATTTGCACTCCTCATACTTTTTCTATCTCCTCCTACATGATTCATCGGATCGGCTTCAAATTTGGCGTGCATCAACTAGACCACTTGATGATCAAAAGTTATCATACGATTTTCCCTATGTTAAACGCTTTGGCTGTCAGGTGGCGGCGAAGTTTGATGTCTCGCCATAAAACACGAAATTAGTATAACTTTGGCATACATTGTCCATTCTTCACCAAACTTCACATGTTTGTTAACAGTCCAGACCTGAATGTATAGTATGACTTTCATCAATAAGCGTGGCCGTATGGCTTGGCCACGCCCCTTAAAGTGCAGCGTCCCCCATAACAACTTTCACCGACGTGCACGAAAATCAGTATGCACATGTATCGTGTCCAGACGCACAAAAAAGCCTCTTGCACATATAGGCCACACCCGACAGGAAGTCGGCCATTTTGAAATTTACAGTCATTTTTGGCGTTTTCCACGTGTTGTATTTTAATGATCTCCTCCTCCAGAAATGAATCAATTAACTCCAAAACTGGTGTGTACCATCTACACAAGTGTGTGATCAAAACATATTAAGAGAATTGCTCAGCATGGAACGGTGTGGCTGTGACATGGCGTCGACACTTGATGTCTCACCATGAAACACGATATTGCTATAACATGGGATCTAATGGTCGAATCTGCTCCAAACTTCACATGTATGATAATAGTCCTGGCATGAACACACCCACATGACGCTCAGGAGTCAGAGTCATAGCGCCACCCAGTGGAGACGGGAAGTCGCAACGCATTGGTTCTTACACTGTCCGAAGGAGGCGAACATTCAGCGACTCGTCTGCCGGTCGACCTCTGGCGACACGGTGGCGGCCGCGCCAGGCCCCGAGTTGCGTGGGGTGCGAGGGCCCGTTCAACGCTGCTTGCAGCTTTAATTAGGGCCCGAGCACGTACCGTGCGAGGACCCTATTGTTTTCCTTAGGATTATTATTATTATTATTATTATTAGGGCCCGAGCACGTACCGTGCGAGAGCCCTATTGAAACCGAAGGAATTCTTATTCTTATTAGGGCCCGAGCACGTACCGTGCGAGAGCCCTATTGAAACCGAAGGAATTCTTATTCTTATTAGGGCCCGAGCACGTACCGTGCGAGAGCCCTATTGAAACCGAAGGAATTCTTATTCTTATTAGGGGTTCAAGCCCGAAGGGCTGAAACCCTATTGTTTTCCTACTGTTTTATTATTATTAGGGCCCGAGCACGAACCGTGCGAGGACCCTATTGTTTTCCTTAGGATTATTATTATTATTTTTTTTTTTTTTTTTCGCTTGATCGCATTTTTGGGGGCTTTAACATATTCAAAAACTCACCAAATTTGACGTGCACATTCGTCTAGGGGACATTTATGTGTACGCAAAATTTAAACGATGCCCATTGCAAAATGGCGAAATGGCGCCCCCTAGAAAATTTCAATCGGCTCCCACCGGCAGCCCGTTTGACTAAATTCCACGAAATTCTGGGAGGTCGTGTATCATCCCAAGACGCACGAAAATGCGCACTTGGACTTTTTTCTAAAACCAACAGGAAGCCGGCTATTTTGATTTGAATATTCAATTTTTTACCGATTTTGGCGATTTGCTAGTGTGCTCTCAGAGCTATCTCCTCCTAGACGGTTCATTGGATCGGCTTCAAATTTGCCGTGCTGCAACTAGACCACATGATGATCAAAAGTTATTAAAAGATCTTTCCCTCGTTAAACGGTTTGGCCGTCAGGTGGCGGCGAAATTTGATGTCTCAAAAAAAAAACCCCAAAAACCCAGAATTGCTATTACTTGGGCGTGAAAGGTCCAATCGGCACAAAACTTGCTGGGTATGATCGTAGTCCCGCCCTGAACACATCTACATCAAAAAATTTCCCTGTTCTCAAAGCGCCCCCTGCTGGCGACAGGAAAAGTGATTTTTTACACTTTGAGGTGCAGCTCTGAGCACGTTCAGGATATCCAACTCAAATTTGGTCAGAAAGGCCTCAACACATTGTTAATGCTACATGATGAAGATTGTGACGTATCGTCAAACGGCGTTGCGCCCAGAGGGCGGCGAAGTCGATGCTTCGCCAAAACGTAGGAAAGTGGCCTTAACTTCAGTGTCCTTGGGCATATCTGCCTGAAACTTCACATGTGTGTTAAGAGTCCAGCCCTGACAATGTCATGTGAATTTCGTAGATGGGCGTGGTCAAATGGCTTGGCCACGCCCTTTAAACATCAGCCCCTGCGGCACGTTTCACTGACATGCACGAAAATTGGTACACATATGTATCACATCCAGACGCACAAAAAAGCCTCTTGGACTCAATGGCCACACCCAACAGGAAGTCGGCCATTTTGAATTTAACCACCAGATTGGGCGATTCGCACTCCTTGTACTTTTTCTATCTCCTCCTACATGATTCATCGGATCGGCTTCAAATTTGGCATGCATCAACTAGACCACTTGATGATCAAAAGGTATCATACGATTTTCCCTATGTTAAACGGTTTGGCTGTCAGGTGGCGGCGAAGTTTGATGTCTCGCCATAAAACACGAAATTAGTATAACTTTGGCATACATTGTCCATTCTTCACCAAACTTCACATGTTTGTTAACAGTCCAGACCTGAATGTATAGTATGACTTTCATCAATAAGCGTGGCCGTATGGCTTGGCCACGCCCCTTAAAGTGCAGCGTCCCCCATAACAACTTTCACCGACGTGCACGAAAATCAGTATGCACATGTATCGTGTCCAGACGCACAAAAAAGCCTCTTGCACATATAGGCCGCACCCGACAGGAAGTCGGTCATTTTGAAATTTACAGTCATTTTTGGCGTTTTCCACGTGTTGTATTTTAATGATCTCCTCCTCCAGAAATTAATCAATTAAGTCCAAAACTGGTGTGTACCATCTACACAAGTGTGTGATCAAAACACATCAAGAGAATTGCTCAGCATGGAACGGTGTGGCTGTGACATGGCGTCGACACTTGATGTCTCACCATGAAACACGATATTGCTATAACATGGGATCTAATGGTCGAATCTGCTCCAAACTTCACATGTATGATAATAGTCCTGGCATGAACACACCCACATGACGCTCAGGAGTCAGAGTCATAGCGCCACCCAGTGGAGACGGGAAGTCGCAATGCATTGGTTCCTACACTGTCCGAAGGAGGCGAACATTCAGCGCCTCGTCTGCCGGCCGACCTCTAGCGACACGGTGGCGGCCGCGCCAGGCCCCGAGTTGCGTGGGGTGCTCAGGCCCGTTCAACGCTGCTTGCAGCTTTAATTCTTCTTCTTCTTCTTCTTCTTCTTCAGAAATGTTTTCGCAAATTCCCGTGAGATGTTACATCGTAGAGACATGAAATTTTCACCAATAACTGGAAGTTGTGTGCAAATGGTGCTCATAATATAGAAATACCAATTGGCCAGATGGTGGCGCTATAACCAAGGTAAATGCGTTTTGGGCTATAACTCCCACACCATATGTCGCACATTCAAAAACATCATATCCACAGATTCCCTGAATAGTGCTGAATCACCTGGGCTAGGCCACGCCCATTTCCGCCTAGAAAATTTTTTCACAAAATCGCGAAAAATGAAAAACCTTCTTTTTCTATCTCCTCCTTGGGTTTTTGTCCAATCAGCGTGAAACTTGGCACGGACAGTCTTCTCATGGACCTGATCTAAAGTTATCAAAAGAATTTTGTTCAGTCAAAAAATGCGCAAATGATAAGCGAATACATTTTTCTAGCTAGCTATAAAAACGCGAACTGTTGCATATCTCGGTCAAAATAAATGCTAACAACACCAAATCGGAGATCATTGGTTGGCATGTGACTGTGAGGGTATGCGCCAAATTTGGCGAATGTTGGCCACTAGAGGGCGCTGCAAATATGGGAAATTTGTATCTCTTAAATGGCTGCACCGATTTTTACCAAATTTGGTGGGTATGATGCAGGGTCACTCCTGAGGCCAAACCTTGAAGTTCATCACGACTGGTGAAAGTGGGCGTGGCTTATTACAAGATAAAAAACAAACATTTATTTTAGCTCAAGTATTATGTTGAGAGCTATGAAATTCACAGGGTATATATAGGATAGGACACAGACCATCCATACCAAAAATTGTGTGTCTACTCCACTAGGTGGCGCTATAACAGGTAAAAACGCATTTTGGCCTGTAACTTCCACATTTTAAATCACATTTTCATAAACTTTATATCCACGTATTCCCTTAATAGAGTCTCATCTTCTGACATAGGCCACGCCCACTTCCACTGCATATTTCTCTTTGTAAGTCACTACACATCAAAAACCTACTTTTTCTAAATCCTCCTAGCGTTTAAGCTCCATCTGCACGAAACTTTGCACATACAATCTCCAGATGTGCCTGATGAAAAGTTATCAAAAGAATTTTGCTAATCCAAAAGATATGGTAGATATAAAGGAACAATTTTTTTCTGCTAGCTAAAAAACACATGCCGCTGCATATTTTTGTCAACGTAAAAGCTATCGACATCAAACTCAAGTCACTTGTTTTAGACGTCAACCAGGGGATCCGTGCCAAATTTGGCGGAAATTGGCCAATAGGGGGCGCTATAAACAGAGAAACATCAAGTGAAGTGAAATTTCACAAAATCCGGCCATAAATCAATGAGGGTTTTTTCAAACATCAACAAACTCAATGTATCAAAGGTCTTGATCTTACCCACCTTTCAAAATTTAAATGGCTATGCTGGCTTGAACCCCGGAATTGCCGCTTGCGGCTATATTTATTATTAGGGCCCGAGCACGAACCGTGCGAGAGCCCTATTGAAATCATAAAAATTATTCTTATTATTTTTCTTTTAAACCTTTGATCGCATTTTTGAGGGCCTGAACATGCCCAAAAAGTCAGGAAAATTTGCACACTCGTCACGTCTGGTGAAAATTTCGATATTTTATGGTCGTTACAAAGGGGCGTGGCAAAATGGCTCAATGGCGCCCCCTAACAGTTTTCAAAATCGAAGCCCCCTGCTTTAACTTTGCCCTAGGCGTATGAAATTTGGTACACATATGTATCATCCCGGGACGCACAAAAAAGCCTCTTGGAGCGACACCCTAAACCAAACAGGAAGTCGGCCATTTTGAATTGTTTTTTCAAAATAAGGTCATTTTTGGCCATTTCCACACGTTGTACTTGAGCGAACTCGTCCTACAGATTTTATCGGATTGACTTAAAAATTTACCTGTGCGTGCTCGACTACAGTGGGATCAATTTATTATTAAAAGATCTTCGTCACGTCGAAGGGCGCGGTCGCTGCGGAAGGGTCAATTTGGATATCTCACCAAAAAACACGAAATTATACTACAACTACTACAACTTTGGTGTAGATGATCCTATCTGCACCAAACTTCACATGATGGATAATAGTCCCGCCCTGAACACATCTACATCAAAAAATTCAGTAATTGTCATAGCGCCCCCTGCTGGCAACAGGAAATACCATGTTTTACACTTTGAGGTGCTGCTCTGACCACATTTACCATATTCAACTCAAATTTGGTCAGAAAGGCCTCAACATGTTGGTAATGCTCCATGATGAAGAATTTTGACTGTCGTCAAACGGCGTTCCATCCGGAGGGCGGCGAAGTCGACCCTTCGCCAAAATGCATAAAAATGGCCTTAACTTTGGTGTTTTTGATGATATCCACCTGAAACTTCATATGTGTGTCAACAGTCCAGCCCTGAATATGTGATATGAATTTCGTCAATGGGCGTGGCCATATGACTTGGCCACGCCCATTCATATGAATTACTTCCATAGGACGTCTCACCGATATGCACAAAAATTGGTACACATCTCCATCACCCCCAGACAAACAAAAAAGTCTCTTGGACCTCTAGGCTAAATTCAACAGGAAGTCGGCCATTTTGAATGTCATGGTCATTTTTGGTGTCGCGCACGCATCGTATTTTAACGAACTCCTCCTACAGAATTCATCAGAACGGCTTCAAAATTACCGATTACCATCTAGAACACTTCCTGATCAAAAGTTATTAAAAGGTCTCGCAGAATCTAAAGGGCACGCCAGTTGTGGGAGGTTGAATTTTGACGTCTCGCCATGAAACAGGAAGTGGCAATAACTTCACTGTACTTGGTCAGATCTGTGTGAAACTTCACAGGTATATTGACAGTCCAACCCAGAACATATGTTATGAATTTCGTTAATAGGCGTGGCTAAATGGATTGGCCACGCCCATTCACACAAATAACCACCATAGGACGTCTCACTGATATGCACGAAACTTGGTAGACACATGTATAACATCCACACGCACAAAAAAGCCTCTTGCACGGATAGGCCACACCCGACAGGAAGTCCTCCATTTTGAATTTAATGGTCATTTTTGGCGTTTTCCACGTGTTGTATTTTAATGAACTCCACCTACAGGATGCATCAGAACAACTTCAAAGTCATTGTGTGCCATCTAGACAAAGGTGTAATCAAAACTTATAAGCAGATTTTTGCATCGTGAAACGGTTTGGCCGTCAGGTGGTGGCGAAGTTTGATGTCTCGCCATAAAACACGAAATTAGTATAACTTTGGCATACATTGTCCATTCTTCACCAAACTTCACATGTTTGTTAACTGTCCAGACCTGAATGTATAGTATGAGTTTCATCAATAAGCGTGGCAGTATGGCTTGACCACGCCCCTTAAAGTGCAGCGTCCCCCATAACAACTTTCATCGACGTGCACGAAAATCAGTATGCACATGTATCGTGTCCAGACGCACAAAAAAGCCTCTTGCACATATAGGCCACACCCGACAGGAAGTCGGCCATTTTGAAATTTACAGTCATTTTTGGCGTTTTCCACGTGTTGTATTTTAATGATCTCCTCCTCCAGAAATGAATCAATTAACTCCAAAACTGGTGTGTACCATCTACACAAGTGTGTGATCAAAACATATAGAGAATTGCTCAGCATGGAACGGTGTGGCTGTGACATGGCGTCGACACTTGATGTCTCACCATGAAACACGATATTGCTATAACATGGGATCTAATGGTCGAATCTGCTCCAAACTTCACATGTATGATAATAGTCCTGGCATGAACACACCCACATGACGCTCAGGAGTCAGAGTCATAGCGCCACCCAGTGGAGACGGGAAGTCGCAACGCATTGGTTCCTACACTGTCCGAAGGAGGCGAACATTCAGCGCCTCGTCTGCCGGTCGACCTCTGGCGACACGGTGGCGGCCACGCCAGGCCCCGAGTTGCGTGGGGTGCGAGGGCCCGTTCAACGCTGCTTGCAGCTTTAATTCTTATTATTATTATTATTAGGGCCCGAGCACGAACCGTGCGAGAGCCCTATTGAAATCATAAAAATTATTCTTATTATTTTTCTTTTAAACCTTTGATCGCATTTTTGAGGGCCTGAACATGCCCAAAAAGTCAGGAAAATTTGCACACTCGTCACGTCTGGTGAAAATTTCGATATTTTATGGTCGTTACAAAGGGGCGTGGCAAAATGGCTCAATGGCGCCCCCTAACAGTTTTCAAAATCGAAGCCCCCTGCTTTAACTTTGCCCTAGGCGTATGAAATTTGGTACACATATGTATCATCCCGGGACGCACAAAAAAGCCTCTTGGAGCGACACCCTAAACCAAACAGGAAGTCGGCCATTTTGAATTGTTTTTTCAAAATAAGGTCATTTTTGGCCATTTCCACACGTTGTACTTGAGCGAACTCCTCCTACAGATTTTATCGGATTGACTTAAAAATTTACCTGTGCGTGCTCGACTACAGTGGGATCAAAAGTTATTAAAAGATCTTCGTCACGTCGAAGGGCGCGGTCGCTGCGGAAGGGTCAATTTGGATATCTCGCCAAAAAACACGAAATTATACTACAACTACTACAACTTTGGTGTAGATGATCCTATCTGCACCAAACTTCACATGATGGATAATAGTCCCGCCCTGAACACGTCTACATCAAAAAATTCAGTAATTGTCATAGCGCCCCCTGCTGGCAACAGGAAATACCATGTTTTACACTTTGAGGTGCTGCTCTGACCACATTTACCATATTCAACTCAAATTTGGTCAGAAAGGCCTTAACATGTTGGCCATGCTATATTGTGAAGATCATAATGTCTCGTCAAACGGTTTCGCCGTGACGGAGTGGCGAAGGTTGACGTTTCGCCGAAACCCATGAAGTGGCTCTAACTTTGGTGTACTTGGTCGGATCTGCCTGAAACTTCACATGTACGTCACTGGTCTCGCCCTGAGCATATGATATTAATTTCATAAGGGGCGTGGCTAAATGACATGGCCACGCCCTTTAAACACCAGCCCCCGTAGCACGTTTCACCGACATGCATGAAAATTGGTACACACATGTATCACACCCAGACGCACAAAAAAGCATCTTGGACCCATAGGCCACACCCAACAGGAAGTCAGCCATTTTGAATTTAATGGTCATTTTTGGCGTTTTCCACGTGTTGTATTTTAATGAACTCCACCTACAGGATGCATCAGAACAACTTCAAAATCATTGTGTGCCATCTAGACAAAGGTGTAATCAAAACTTATGAACAGATTTTTGCATCATGAAACGGTTTGGCCGTCAGGTGGCGGCGAAGTTTGATGTCTCGCCATAAAACACGAAATTAGTATAACTTTGGCATACATTGTCCATTCTTCACCAAACTTCAAATGTTTGTTAACAGTCCAGACCTGAATGTATAGTATGAGTTTCATCAATAAGCGTGGCCGTATGGCTTGGCCACGCCCCTTAAAGTGCAGCGTCCCCCATAACAACTTTCATCGACGTGCACGAAAATCAGTATGCACATACATCGTGTCCAGACGCACAAAAAAGCCTCTTGCACAGATAGGCCACACCCGACAGGAAGTCGGCCATTTTGAAATTTACAGTCATTTTTGGCGTTTTCCACGTGTTGTATTTTAATGATCTCCTCCTCCAGAAATGAATCAATTAACTCCAAAACTGGTGTGTATCTACACAAGTGTGTGACCAAAACATATTAAGAGAATTGCTCAGCATGGAACGGTGTGGCTGTGACATGGCGTCGACACTTGATGTCTCACCATGAAACACGATATTGCTATAACATGGGATCTAATGGTCGAATCTGCTCCAAACTTCACATGTATGATAATAGTCCTGGCATGAACACACCCACATGACGCTCAGGAGTCAGAGTCATAGCGCCACCCAGTGGAGACGGGAAGTCGCAACGCATTGGTTCTTACACTGTCCGAAGGAGGCGAACATTCAGCGCCTCGTCTGCCGGTCGACCTCTGGCGACACGGTGGCGGCCACGCCAGACCCCGAGTTGCGTGGGGTGCGAGGGCCCGTTCAACGCTGCTTGCAGCTTTAATTAGGGCCCGAGCACGAACCGTGCGAGAGCCCTATTGAAATCATAAAAATTATTCTTATTATTTTTCTTTTAAACCTTTGATCGCATTTTTGAGGGCCTGAACATGCCCAAAAAGTCAGGAAAATTTGCACACTCGTCACGTCTGGTGAAAATTTCGATATTTTATGGTCGTTACAAAGGGGCGTGGCAAAATGGCTCAATGGCGCCCCCTAACAGTTTTCAAAATCGAAGCCCCCTGCTTTAACTTTGCCCTAGGCGTATGAAATTTGGTACACATATGTATCATCCCGGGACGCACAAAAAAGCCTCTTGGAGCGACACCCTAAACCAAACAGGAAGTCGGCCATTTTGAATTGTTTTTTCAAAATAAGGTCATTTTTGGCCATTTCCACACGTTGTACTTGAGCGAACTCGTCCTACAGATTTTATCGGATTGACTTAAAAATTTACCTGTGCGTGCTCGACTACAGTGGGATCAATTTATTATTAAAAGATCTTCGTCACGTCGAAGGGCGCGGTCGCTGCGGAAGGGTCAATTTGGATATCTCACCAAAAAACACGAAATTATACTACAACTACTACAACTTTGGTGTAGATGATCCTATCTGCACCAAACTTCACATGATGGATAATAGTCCCGCCCTGAACACATCTACATCAAAAAATTCAGTAATTGTCATAGCGCCCCCTGCTGGCAACAGGAAATACCATGTTTTACACTTTGAGGTGCTGCTCTGACCACATTTACCATATTCAACTCAAATTTGGTCAGAAAGGCCTTAACATGTTGGTAATGCTCCATGATGAAGAATTTTGACTGTCGTCAAACGGCGTTCCATCCGGAGGGCGGCGAAGTCGACCCTTCGCCAAAATGCATAAAAATGGCCTTAACTTTGGTGTTTTTGATGATATCCACCTGAAACTTCATATGTGTGTCAACAGTCCAGCCCTGAATATGTGATATGAATTTCGTCAATGGGCGTGGCCATATGGCTTGGCCACGCCCATTCATATGAATTACTTCCATAGGACGTCTCACCGATATGCACAAAAATTGGTACACATCTCCATCACCCCCAGACAAACAAAAAAGTCTCTTGGACCTCTAGGCTAAATTCAACAGGAAGTCGGCCATTTTGAATGTCATGGTCATTTTTGGTGTCGCGCACGCATCGTATTTTAACGAACTCCTCCTACAGAATTCATCAGAACGGCTTCAAAATTACCGATTACCATCTAGAACACTTCCTGATCAAAAGTTATTAAAAGGTCTCGCAGAATCTAAAGGGCACGCCAGTTGTGGGAGGTTGAATTTTGACGTCTCGCCATGAAACAGGAAGTGGCAATAACTTCACTGTACTTGGTCAGATCTGTGTGAAACTTCACAGGTATATTGACAGTCCAACCCAGAACATATGTTATGAATTTCGTTAATAGGCGTGGCTAAATGGATTGGCCACGCCCATTCACACAAATAACCACCATAGGACGTCTCACTGATATGCACGAAACTTGGTAGACACATGTATAACATCCACACGCACAAAAAAGCCTCTTGCACGGATAGGCCACACCCGACAGGAAGTCGGCCATTTTGAAATTTACAGTCATTTTTGGCGTTTTCCACGTGTTGTATTTTAATGATCTCCTCCTCCAGAAATGAATCAATTAACTCCAAAACTGGTGTGTACCATCTACACAAGTGTGTGATCAAAACACATTAAGAGAATTGCTCAGCATGGAACGGTGTGGCTGTGACATGGCGTCGACACTTGATGTCTCACCATGAAACACGATATTGCTATAACATGGGATCTAATGGTCGAATCTGCTCCAAACTTCACATGTATGATAATAGTCCTGGCATGAACACACCCACATGACGCTCAGGAGTCAGAGTCATAGCGCCACCCAGTGGAGACGGGAAGTCGCAACGCATTGGTTCCTACACTGTCCGAAGGAGGCGAACATTCAGCGCCTCGTCTGCCGGTCGACCTCTGGCGACACGGTGGCGGCCGCGCCAGGCCCCGAGTTGCGTGGGGTGCGAGGGCCCGTTCAACGCTGCTTGCAGCTTTAATTATTATTTTTTTTATCCTATGATCGCATTTTTGAGGGCCTGAACGTACTCAAAAAGTCCCAGAATTTTGCACACTCGTCACGTCTGGTGAAAAATTCAATATTTTATGGTCATTACAAAGGGGCGTGACAAAATGGCTCAACGGCGCCCCCTAACAGTTTTCAAAATCAAAGCCCCCTGCTTTAACTTTGTCCGAAGCGTACGAATTTTGGTACACATATGTAGCACGACGAGACGGACAAAAAAGCCTCTTGGGCCCATGCCCTAAACTCAACAGGAAGTCGGCCATTTTGAATTGAATGTGGAAGTTTCATGTATTTTTGGCCATTTGCAGGGGTCATAAATGAACGAACTCCTCCTAGAGATTTTGTCCGATCGCCTTCAAACTCGGTCTGTCCCACCAACATAAACTGAAGACGAAAAGTTATCAAAAGCTTGTGTTTTCGTCACACCGTGTGACCGTGCCGGGACCTCAAACTTCGTTACAAACAGGAAGTAGTATTATAACGCAGGAAGTAGTTTATTACTCCAACATACATGCTCCAATCTTCCCCAAACTTTACAGGATTGATGACAGTCCTGCTCTGAAGAGATCTACATGTCAATAATTTGTGATTAATATAGCGCCCCCTACTGGCAGTAGAAAATGTCATGTTTTACACTTTGAAGCACATCTCCTCCAAAGTTGAACACATCAACCTCATACTTGGTGAAATTATCCATAAGGCCTTGATGATGCTTTCTATGGAAAACTGTGAATTTTCGTCAAAGGGCGTGACCTTGGCGTGGCGGCCAACTTTGATGTTTCGCCATGATGACCAAAGTAGCTGTAACTTGACTCTACGTGGACATATCTTTCCAAAACTTCACACATATGATAACTGTCCAGCCCTGAAAACATCTATACAGAAATTTTGAATCAGCATCATAGCGCCACCTACTGGCGGCAGAAGGTTACTTTTTTCATTCTTTCATGTCCCTCTTCTACCAGGTTCCCCCGAACCACCTCAATTTTGCAAATACATACTCCCAAGACCTTGTTGATGGTCAAAGCAGAAGCCTTTGAGGTTTCGTCCAACGCTGTCACTGTGGCGCCACCTTATTCGCCATAAAACACGAGGTTGTTTTTGAGGGGCAAGGGACACTCGAAAACTCACGCAACTTGGCACACACATCAGACATCCCAAATTGTGTTGTCTGATGTGATTTTTGTGTTTTCATGTGCCAAGATGGCTCAACAGCGCCCCCTACTCATTTTCAACGTGTTTTGGGCTATAACTCCCAGACCATATGTCACACATTCAAAAACCTCATATCCACAGATTCCCTGAATAGTGCTGAATCACCTGGGCAGGGCCACTCCCATTTCTGCCTATCATGTTTTTCACAACATCGCAAAAACTGGACAACCTACTTTTTCGAACTCCTCCTTAGGGTTTTGTCCGTTCAGCGTGAAACTTGGCAAGTACAGTCTTCGGCTGGACCTGATCTAAAGTTATCAAAGGAATTTTGATTGGTCATAATATGCTCAAATTATTAATGAATACATTTTTCTAGCTAGCTATAAAAAGGCGAACGGTGGCATATTTCGGTCAAAATAAATGCTAACAACACCAAATCTGAGATCCTTGCTTGATATGTGCCTGTGAGAGAATGAACCAAATTTAGCTAATTTTGGCCACTAGGGGGCGCTGCAAATATGGGAAATTTATATCTGGTAAATGGCTGCACCGATATTTATGAAATTTGGTGAGTATTATGCTGGGCCTGTCCTGACGCCATATCTTGAAGGTAGTCACGACTGGTAAAAGTGGGCGTGGCTTATTACAAGATAAAAAACAAACATTTATTTCAGCCCAAGTATTATGCTGAGGGCTGTGAAATTCACAGGGTATATAGAGAATAGCATACAGACCAACCATAGCAAAAATTGTGCGTCTTCTCCACTAGGTGGCGCTATAAGAGATACAAACGCATTTTGGCCTGTAACTTCCACATTTTAAATCACATCTTCATAAATTTTATATCCACGTGTTCCCTAAATAGTGTCGCATCTTCTGACATAGGCCACGCCCACTCCCACTGCAAATTTCTCTTTGTAATTTACTATACATCAAAAACCTACTTTTTCGAACTCCTCCTAGCGTTTAATCTCCATCTTCACAAAACTTTGCACAGGCAATCTCCAGACTGGCCTGACCAAAAGTTATCAAAAGAATTTTGCTACTCCAAAAATTAGGCTAGCTAAAAATAAACAGTTTTTTTCTGCTAGCTAAAAAACACATACCTTTGCATATTTTTGTCAAAGTAAAAGATATCAATGTCAAACTCAATTCACTTCTTTCAGACGTCATCCAGACGATCCTAGCCCAATTTGGCAGAAATTAGCCAATAGGGGGCGCTATAATCAGAGAAAAATCAAGTGACATGAAAATTCATCGATTCGCATGAAATTTGGCGAGCATGATGTGGAGTCACTCCTGAGGCCAGCTGTAAAGCTTGGTGATGTTTGGTCACCGTGGCAACGCCTTATTCGCCATAAAACACGAAGTTGTTTTTGACGGGTAAGGGATGCTTGTAATGTCATGAAACTTGACACACATAGGACAGGATCCAATATGCATTTTCTGATGTGATTTTTCGGCTCTGATATGCCAACATGGCTCAACAGCGCCCCCTACAAATTTTCTACGAAACAGCCCCCGAAGCTGGTTTGACCTACATCTATGAAACTTGGTACGCACATGCATCACTGAAAGACGTATAAAAAAGCCTCTTGCAGCCATGTGCCAAACCCAACAGGAAGTCGGCCAATTTGAATTTGCTTGTAACTGGTTTGCAACTTCACCATACATGTTCCAATCTTCCGCAAACTTCACAGGATTGATGACAATCCTGCCCTGAATACATCTATATGCCAATACTTGGTTATTAGTACAGCGCCACCTACTGGCAAAATTACATGTCTTCATATGATTTGAGGGATATGACGTCCTGCGTAAGGGATCTGCCGTGGACAGGAATGAAGGGCGGCATGAGCCGGCGTCCTGCCAGCACCCTCGAGTTGCGTGAAGGTGCGAGGGCCCGTTCAATGCTGCTTGCAGCTTTAATTATTAGGGCCCGAGCACCAAGCGGTGCGAGGACCCTATTGAAATGCAAGGAATTATTATTATTATTATTATTATTATTATTATTATTATTATTATTATTATTCTTATCCGAAATCAACTGCCTTTTTGGGGGCCGTAACATACTCGAAAACTCATGAAACTTCACAAACTCGTCAGAAGTGGTGAAAATTTACATATGGTAGGGGTTTCATGACAACTTGCACAAAAATGGCTCAGTAGCGCCCCCTAGTCATTTTCAACGTATTTTGGGCTATAACTCCCAGACCATGTGTCGCACGTTCAAAAACCTCATATCCACAGATTCGCTGAATAGTACTGAATCACCCGGATGGGGCCAAGCCCATTTCTGCCTTAACTTTTTTTCACAAAATCGCGAAAACTGGAAAACCTACTTTTTCGAACTCCTCCTTGGCGTTTTGGCCGTTCAGCGTGAAACTTGGCAAGTACAGTCTTCGGCTGGACCTGATCTAAAGTTATCAAAGGAATTTTGTTAGGTCAAAAGATGCGCACGTTATTAACGTAGAAATTTTTCTGGCTAGCTATAAAAAGGCGAACTGCTGCATATCTCGGTCAAAATAAATGCTAACAAGACCAAATCTGAGATCCTTAATTGAAATGTCACTGTGAGGGAATGAACCAAATTTACCTAATGTTGGCCACTAGGGGGCGCTGCAAATATGGGAAATTTATATCTCGTAATTGGCTGCACCGATTTTTATGAAATTTGGTGAGCATGATGCTGGTCCCCTCCTGAGGCCATACTTTGAAGTTAGTCATGACTGGTAAAAGTGGGCGTGGCTAATTACAAGATAAAAAACAAACATTTATTTCAGCTCAAGTATTATGCTGAGGGCTGTGAAATTCACAGGTTATATAGAGAATAGCATACAGACCAACCCTAGCAAAAATTGTGCGTCTTCTCCACTAGGTGGCGCTATAACAGATGCAAACGCATTTTGGCTTGTAACTTCCACATCTTAAATCACATTTTCATAAACTTTATACCCACGTGTTCCCTGAATACAGTCGCATCTTCTGACATAGGCCACGCCCACTCCCACTGCAAATTTCTCTTTGTAATTCACTATCCATCAAAAACCTACTTTTTCGAACTCCTCCTAGTTTTTAAGGTCCATCTTCACGAAACTTTGCACATACAAGCTCCAGACTTGCCTGACCAAAAGTTATCAAAAGAATTTTGCTACTCCAAAAAATGCGCTAGCTAACAATAAACAGTTTTTTTCTGCTAGCTAAAAAAGACATACCTTTGCATATTTTTGCCAAAGTAAAAGATAACAATGTCAAACTCAATTCACTTCTTTCAGACGTCATCCAGATGCTCTGTGCCAAATTTGGCAGAAATTGGCCAATAGGAGGCGCTATAATCAAAGAAAAATCAAGTGACATGAAAATTCATCGATTCGCACGAAATTTGGCGAGCGTGATGTGGAGTCACTCCTGAGGCCAGCTGTAAGGGTTAGTGATGTTTGGTCACCGTGGCAACGCCTTGTTCGCCATAAAATACGAAATTGTTTTTGAGGGGTAAAGGATGCTTGTAAAGTCATGAAAATTGACACACATATGACAGGATCGGATATGAGTTGTCTGATGTGATTTTTCGGCTCTGATGTACCAACATGGCTCAACACCGCCCCCTACAAATTTTCTACGAAACAGCCCCCGAAGCTGGTTTGAACTACATCTATGAAACTTGGTACGCACATGCATCACTGAAAGACGTACAAAAAAGCCTCTTGCACCCATATGCCAAACCCAACAGGAAGTCGGCCATTTTGAATTTGGTGTAACTGGTTTGCAACTTCACCATAAATGTTCCAATCTTCCCCAAACTTCACAGGATTGATGACAGTCCTGCCTTGAACACATCTATACGCCAATACTTGGTTATTAGTACAGCGCCACCTACTGGCAAAATTACATGTCTTCATATGATTTGAGGGATATGACGTGTAAGTCCTGCGTGAGGGGTCTGCCGTGCACAGGAATGAAGGGCGGCGTGAGCCGGCGTCCTGCCAGCGCCCTCGAGTTGCGTGAAGGTGCGAGGGCCCGTTCAATGCTGCTTGCAGCTTTAATTATTATTATTATTATTCCTAAAAGTAAATTGCCTTTTTGGGGGCCTTAACATACTCCAAAACTCATGAAACTTCGCAGACTCATCAGAAGTGGCGAAAATTTACATATGGTAGGGGTGTCATTATAATGTGCAAAGGAATGGCTCAGTAGCGCCCCCTAAACACTTTCTACGGAACAGCCCCCGAAGGTACTTTAACCTACGTGTATGAAACTTGGGAGGCATATGTAACACACCAAGACATACAAAAAAGCCTCTTGGGCCCATGCCCTAAACCCAACAGGAAGTCGGCCATTTTGAATTGAATGTGCAATTTTGATGCATTTTTGGCCATTTGCAGGGCTCGTAATTGAACGAACTTGTCCTAGAGATTTTGTCCGATCAACTTCACACTCGATCTGTCCCACCTACATAAATTTAAGACAAAACGTTATCGAAAAAATAGACTTTTCGTCACACCGTGTGACCGTGCCGGGACCTCAAACTTCGCTACAAACAGGAAGTAGTATTATTACACAGGAAGTAGTTTATTACTTCAGCATACATGGTCCAATCTATCCCAAACTTCACAGGGTTCATGACAGTCCGGCTCTGAAGAGATCTACATGACAATAATTTGTGATTAATATAGCGCCCCCTACTGGTAGTATAAAATGTCATGTTTTACACTTTGAAGCACATCTCCTCCAAAGTTAACCACATCAACGTCAAACTTGGGAAAATTATCCAAAAGGCCTTGATGATGCTTTCTATGGAAAACTGTGAGTTTTCGTCAAAGAGCGTGACCATGCCGTGGCGGCGAACTTTGACGTTTCGCCACGTTCACAAAAGTTGCTGTAACTTGACTGTACGTGGACATATCTTTCCAAAACTTCACACATATGATAACTGTCCAGCCCTGAAAACATCTATACAGAAATTTTGAAACAGCGTCATAGCGCCACCTACTGGCGGCAGAAAGTTACTTTTGTCATTCTTTCATGCCCCTCTTCTACCAGGTTCCCCCGAACCACCTCAATTTTGCAGATAAATACTCCCAAGACCTTGATGATGATCAAAGCACAAGCCTTTGAGGTTTCGTCAAACGCTGTCAGTGTGGCGCCGCCTTATTCGCCATAAAACACGAGGTTGTTTTTGAGGGGCAAGGGACACTCGAAAACTCACGCAACTTGGCACACACATCAGACATCCCAAATTGTGTTGTCTGATGTGATTTTTGTGTTTTCATGTGCCAAGATGGCTCAACAGCGCCCCCTACTCATTTTCAACGTGTTTTGGGCTATAACTCCCAGACCATATGTCACACATTCAAAAACCTCATATCCACAGATTCCCTGAATAGTGCTGAATCACCTGGGCAGGGCCACTCCCATTTCTGCCTATCATGTTTTTCACAACATCGCAAAAACTGGACAACCTACTTTTTCGAACTCCTCCTTAGGGTTTTGTCCGTTCAGCGTGAAACTTGGCAAGTACAGTCTTCGGCTGGACCTGATCTAAAGTTATCAAAGGAATTTTGATTGGTCATAATATGCTCAAATTATTAATGAATACATTTTTCTAGCTAGCTATAAAAAGGCGAACGGTGGCATATTTCGGTCAAAATAAATGCTAACAACACCAAATCTGAGATCCTTGCTTGATATGTGCCTGTGAGAGAATGAACCAAATTTAGCTAATTTTGGCCACTAGGGGGCGCTGCAAATATGGGAAATTTATATCTGGTAAATGGCTGCACCGATATTTATGAAATTTGGTGAGTATTATGCTGGGCCTGTCCTGACGCCATATCTTGAAGGTAGTCACGACTGGTAAAAGTGGGCGTGGCTTATTACAAGATAAAAAACAAACATTTATTTCAGCCCAAGTATTATGCTGAGGGCTGTGAAATTCACAGGGTATATAGAGAATAGCATACAGACCAACCATAGCAAAAATTGTGCGTCTTCTCCACTAGGTGGCGCTATAAGAGATACAAACGCATTTTGGCCTGTAACTTCCACATTTTAAATCACATCTTCATAAATTTTATATCCACGTGTTCCCTAAATAGTGTCGCATCTTCTGACATAGGCCACGCCCACTCCCACTGCAAATTTCTCTTTGTAATTTACTATACATCAAAAACCTACTTTTTCGAACTCCTCCTAGCGTTTAATCTCCATCTTCACAAAACTTTGCACAGGCAATCTCCAGACTGGCCTGACCAAAAGTTATCAAAAGAATTTTGCTACTCCAAAAATTAGGCTAGCTAAAAATAAACAGTTTTTTTCTGCTAGCTAAAAAACACATACCTTTGCATATTTTTGTCAAAGTAAAAGATATCAATGTCAAACTCAATTCACTTCTTTCAGACGTCATCCAGACGATCCTAGCCCAATTTGGCAGAAATTAGCCAATAGGGGGCGCTATAATCAGAGAAAAATCAAGTGACATAAAATTCATCGATTCGCATGAAATTTGGCGAGCATGATGTGGAGTCACTCCTGAGGCCAGCTGTAAAGCTTGGTGATGTTTGGTCACCGTGGCAACGCCTTATTCGCCATAAAACACGAAGTTGTTTTTGACGGGTAAGGGATGCTTGTAATGTCATGAAACTTGACACACATATGACAGGATCCAATATGCATTTCCTGATGTGATTTTTCGGCTCTGATATGCCAACATGGCTCAACAGCGCCCCCTACAAATTTTCTACGAAACAGCCCCCGAAGCTGGTTTGACCTACATCTATGAAACTTGGTACGCACATGCATCACTGAAAGACGTATAAAAAAGCCTCTTGCAGCCATGTGCCAAACCCAACAGGAAGTCGGCCAATTTGAATTTGCTTGTAACTGGTTTGCAACTTCACCATACATGTTCCAATCTTCCGCAAACTTCACAGGATTGATGACAATCCTGCCCTGAATACATCTATATGCCAATACTTGGTTATTAGTACAGCGCCACCTACTGGCAAAATTACATGTCTTCATATGATTTGAGGGATATGACGTCCTGCGTAAGGGATCTGCCGTGGACAGGAATGAAGGGCGGCATGAGCCGGCGTCCTGCCAGCACCCTCGAGTTGCGTGAAGGTGCGAGGGCCCGTTCAATGCTGCTTGCAGCTTTAATTATTATTATTATTATTATTATTCCTAAAAGTAAATTGCCTTTTTGGGGGCCTTAACATACTCCAAAACTCATGAAACTTCGCAGACTCATCAGAAGTGGCGAAAATTTACATATGGTAGGGGTGTCATTATAATGTGCAAAGGAATGGCTCAGTAGCGCCCCCTAAACACTTTCTACGGAACAGCCCCCGAAGGTACTTTAACCTACGTGTATGAAACTTGGGAGGCATATGTAACACACCAAGACATACAAAAAAGCCTCTTGGGCCCATGCCCTAAACCCAACAGGAAGTCGGCCATTTTGAATTGAATGTGCAATTTTGATGCATTTTTGGCCATTTGCAGGGCTCGTAATTGAACGAACTTGTCCTAGAGATTTTGTCCGATCAACTTCACACTCGATCTGTCCCACCTACATAAATTTAAGACAAAACGTAATCGAAAAAATAGACTTTTCGTCACACCGTGTGACCGTGCCGGGACCTCAAACTTCGCTACAAACAGGAAGTAGTATTATTACACAGGAAGTAGTTTATTACTTCAGCATACATGGTCCAATCTATCCCAAACTTCACAGGGTTCATGACAGTCCGGCTCTGAAGAGATCTACATGACAATAATTTGTGATTAATATAGCGCCCCCTACTGGTAGTATAAAATGTCATGTTTTACACTTTGAAGCACATCTCCTCCAAAGTTAACCACATCAACGTCAAACTTGGGAAAATTATCCAAAAGGCCTTGATGATGCTTTCTATGGAAAACTGTGAGTTTTCGTCAAAGAGCGTGACCATGCCGTGGCGGCGAACTTTGACGTTTCGCCACGTTCACAAAAGTTGCTGTAACTTGACTGTACGTGGACATATCTTTCCAAAACTTCACACATATGATAACTGTCCAGCCCTGAAAACATCTATACAGAAATTTTGAAACAGCGTCATAGCGCCACCTACTGGCGGCAGAAAGTTACTTTTGTCATTCTTTCATGCCCCTCTTCTACCAGGTTCCCCCGAACCACCTGAATTTTGCAGATAAATACTCCCAAGAC
Source organism: Cephalopholis sonnerati (assembly GCA_019142605.1). NCBI lineage: Eukaryota > Metazoa > Chordata > Actinopteri > Perciformes > Serranidae > Cephalopholis > Cephalopholis sonnerati. Next base: position 2,393,761 of record JAGQAX010000003.1, read on the forward strand.
CTTGATGATGATCAAAGCACAAGCCTTTGAGGTTTCGTCAAACGCTGTCAGTGTGGCGCCGCCTTATTCGCCATAAAACACGAGGTTGTTTTTGAGGGGCAAGGGACACTTGAAATCTCACGCAACTTGGCATACACATCAGACGGCCCAAATTGTGTTGTCTGATGTGATTTTTGTGTTTTCATGTGCCAAGATGGCTCAACAGCGCCCCCTACCCATTTTCAACATGTTTTGGGTTATAACTCTCAGACCATATGTCCCACATTCAAAAATTTCATATCCACAGATTCCATGCATAGCGCTGAATCACCTGGGCTGGGCCAGGCCCATTTCTGCCTATAATGTTTTTCGCAACATCGCGAAAACTGGAAAACCTACTTTTTCGAACTCCTCCTAGCGTTTAAGCTCCATCTTCACGACACTTTGCACATACAATCTGCAGACTTGTCTGACCAAAATTTATCAAAAGAATTTTGCTACTCCAAAAATTGCGCTAGCTAAAAATAAACATTTTTTTTACTGCTAGCTAAAAAAAACATCACGTTGCATATTCTTGTCAAAGTAAAAGCGATCAACATCAAACTAAATTCACTTGTGTCAGACGTCAACCAGAGGCTCTGTGCAAAATTTGGCGGAAATTGGCCGATAGGGGGCGCTGTAATCAGAGAAAAATCAAGTGACATGAAAATTGATCGATTCGCAAGAAATTTGGCGAGCGTGATGTGGAGTCACTCCCGAGACCACCTGTCAAGCTTAGTGATATTTGGTCACCGTGGCAACGCCTTGTTCGCCATAAAATACGAAATTGTTTTTGAGGGGTAAAGGATGCTTGTAAAGTCATGAAAATTGACACACATATGACAGGATCGGATATGAGTTGTCTGATGTGATTTTTCGGCTCTGATGTACCAACATGGCTCAACACCGCCCCCTACAAATTTTCTACGAAACAGCCCCCGACGCTGGTTTGACCCACATCTATGAAACTTGGTACGCACGTGCATCACTGAAAGACGTATAAAAAAGCCTGTTGCAGCCATGTGCCAAACCCAACAGGAAGTCGGCCATTTTGAATTTGCTTGTAACTGGTTCACAACTTCACCATGCACGTTCCAATCTTCCCCAAACTTCACAGGATTGATGACAGTCCTGCCCTAAACACATCTATACGCTAATACTTGGTTATTAGTACGGCGCCACCTACTGGCAAAATTACACATCTCCGTATGATTTGAGGGATTTGACGTGTAACTCCTGCGTGAGGGGTCTGCCGTCGACAGGAATGAACGGCGGCGTGAGCCGGCGTCCTGCCAGCGCCCTCGAGTTGCGTGAAGGTGCGAGGGTCCGTTCATCGCTGCTTGCAGCTTTAATTTATTATTGTAATTGTATTAATAATTTGCTGTGTCAAAAATGCCTCTGCAGGCATAAACACATTGCCAGTTGATGAGAGGGGGCATGGATTGCTGGGCTGCATGGATTTGTCGATGGTCTCCAGATCTTTGTTGAGTCCTTGCCGCAGTTCGTATACTTGATCAGAGTCCTTGAGCTTTGAGTTGTACCACTTTCCCAGACTTTTAATTGGCTTTTCTGTCACTGTAGGGATGCTTTTTGATTTGGATAGCTTGAATCTCATTCTGGCCCCAGTGATGTTCTCTTGAAGCTTCTCTAAAAGGCGCCTAGTACATGGAACTGTTGTTGTCATGCTTGTCATGTCATCCATTTTGGCCCTGATGGGTGGTAGACAGACTCCAGTAGTCAGCCGCTCACCACCAACCACCCATTTGGAGGCCCTTAAGATTGCCATTGCTATGGTGAATGCCATGGGGAGATGGTACATCCTGTCATTATGCCAATCTCTGGTGCCATGTGGTGGTAAATTCTGGCAAGGTTAAACAGAGCTGCAGATCTTGGAAATAGGACTTGACAAGGCTTGTGATGGTTGCTGTTATCCTGAAGAAATCAAAAGATGTCCAGAGGAAACTGTATGGGACAGATCTGAACGCGTTGGCTAGGTCGAGGAAAACAACATGAGGATTATTTCCCTCTGTCTTAGATGTTTGGATCTAGTGCCAAATCATGCTGGTATGTTCAAGGCATCCAGAAAACCCTGAGATGCCTGCTATTTTGACCAAGGTATCTACAAGGCTGTTTCTCTCCTGATAGTTGGACATCCTCTGAGCTTTGACGCTGAAGAAGATCTTACCCTCTACATTGAGTAGACAAATGGGACAGAATTGGCTGATGTCCGTGATGTCTTTTGGGATCAGGACTCCTCCAGATCTGTGCCATGCTGTGGGTATGATTCCCTTCTCCCAGGCCACTCTCCAAAGGAAGTGGACAACGTTAGGAGCATTCTTGTACAGTTGGAATGGAACTCCATTCGGCCTTGGTGCTGATGAAGCTCCCATCCACTTTACTGCCTGCTACACTGGACTGGTGTCCATCTGGTGCTGTGGTTGTTCAATTGGTGAGATGTCTGCTGGAACGGTTATCTGCTTGTGCTTCTTCTTATCCGCATACATACTTTCCAGGTACTGTTCCAACTTCTGCCCTGATATTTTCAGGTTTCCTCCCTTTTCTTTGGTGAAGAGTGATTTCACAAACTTGCAGGGGTCTTTAAAGAAACATGATCTTGCTTGTTCTTTCTTTTTCCTTGATTTCCGCAGGTTCTCTGCTCTTCTCAGGCTTGTTAGATGGGTTTTGGAGAATGTTGATGCCCTCCTTCTCAATTTCAGAAGCCTTTTTCCACTGCTTCTTGAGCTGCCTTCTCTCCTGGATGAGTCGGTCAATCTCCTGTTGTCGTCTGGACTTGACTTTCAATGGTGGTAACTTTGTAACTTTTCCTTTCTGCTGCCTATCCTAAACTGTTCTGCTCCATATGAGTAGATTATGTCCCCCACGTTTTTGAGTTTGTTTTTTTTTTCCACTGTGCCCTTCATCTTTTGAGGGATACTGATCAAGTCCGCATTTATTGTCTCCCATAGCTTCTTCTCCGAGGCTCCCAGCCATTTCACTCTAGCTTTGTCACCACTGATGTTTCTCTCCACTGCTGGTTTTGGGTGGATAGGCTTCATGACTCCCTCTGCCTCCATCAATGTGCTTGAGTTGCCTTCATCAGGGAGACTGATGTCCTGCGGAATTTGATGAGACTGCAGTCGCTGGACTTCACTCGACTGATTTGATTGGCTTCTCAAGAAATACCTATCAATGTGAGGTCCCTGTTTTCCCTCACTCAAGCACCCTTTGAGTCCTTGGTATCTTTTTAGGCCCAGTGAAGTTGTTACCTTCTTCCAGCAGCAGGGACAGACATGAAGTGTTTTCTCGCATGCCAATGGCACGCATGTCCTCTTCATAATCTTTTCCGTTCCTGGATCTATAGCCAAGTTATCCATCTGTGAGTCTTCATCCACCCCCACTCTTGCAGACTCTAGGGGTATTTCCTCTGTATTTGTGTTCATAGCAACCGACAGGTGTCTCCAAAATACTACAATACTACAGTCATGTAGCATTTACTACTGTGGGCCTACTTACAAGAATAAAAAAAAAAGTCGACAGTAAAAACACATAAACAAACTCGTCGCAGGCCTGAATGAAGCTTGGTTGCAAGGTGTGTTTTACCTAAGCGCTGCTGAATATGTCTTTACTCAATGGAATGAGCAGTGCAACCAGGGATTTCTCACCCAGGAAGAAGAGTCAAAATCTCATTACTTTAATGTCCAACAATGGTCCCAGTCACAGTCTCGGAAGGGATGAAGAAAAATCCACCTTGATGAAAAAGGGAAAATCCCTCCTCAGTCCTTGTGGTGGTGAATAAGATAATGTCCACCTCCTCCATGTCAATGATTAGGGATACATTTAGTCTCCCTCTAAGCCAGAGTTGCAGCCGTGCCTTTCTGGTCACATAGGGCACTGTCTGGTGATGGTCTTTGCAGGCCTCAATTTCCATGCAGCCGCATTAGCGAACAATAGCCAGGATTCTAACAGGCAATGAAGCAGCAGACTAGCAGCATACAGGATTGAAACTAGCTTTCTAAACTCATCATCCATATATCATACTTCTGACAAATGCGTAAGGCTACTTTAGTGATGATAAATCTTTACCTTTGCTTACTTTCCTAGCGAGTGGCTATGTTGAAAAAAAAAAAAAAAAAACACTGTGTGGCGTTGCATGCCTGCTCTCTCTCTGTCTGTCGGCCCTGACATCAACCATTTGTCCTGCCCCTTAACCAAACATAATGCTAGCAACACCATGTCTATCTAAATGGACCAGTCTAAGGCAGATAAAAACAAACACACACACACACACACACACACAGGATAGTCTGTCACACGTCATGTTGAGAGATGTATGTTTTAAACAAAGTTCAGAAACGTCAAGTTCTTAAGGGGACATAACCTTTAGTGAAGTTACATTAATAAAGTGACATAGGCTTTTAATGTAGCAACTTAGGGGGTCTACTGCTCTACGCGTATTAACAAGTTGGCAGACACAGAGGCAGAACAACTTCAGTTGAAGATATCAGCCACTCTAACTGGTACAAAAGCACCCCCTTCCAACCTCACCATTGAAGAAAGGAGGGCCTTGGCATCACTGAGGAAAGACCGGAACATCAACATTTTGCTGGCAGACAAAGGGAGATGCACAGAGGTGGTGAAGACAGTGGACTGCCTGGCCAAAGTCACCTATCTGCTCAGCAATACTGCTACCTACGAGACACTGAGGTATGATCCTCCCAGTGGCTACAAAAAGAAGGTTACAGATTATCTACAAAAACTGGAAAAGGATGAAGTCATTGACAGACCACTATATTATTGTATGTACCCTGGGGAGGCTATCCTGTGCATCTATGTACAAGATACACAAGGAAGGAGCACCACTCAGACCCATCAGCAGCAGCATCAACTCAGCCACATACAACATTTCCATACACTTAGCTTTGATTCTAGCTCCTCTGGTTAGTAACACTACACACCATGTCAAAAACGTTTGCCAACAAGACCAGAGAGATAACACTGGACTTTGAAGAAACCATGGTATCATACAAAGTCACTTCACTTTTCACTTGCACTCCCGCCAAAGAAGCAGTAAAGACAGTGAGGAAACATTAACTACAGTACAGCACTCTTTACAACAGAACCAACTTTACACCAGACAACATTTGTGACCTAATTGGTCTCTGTTTTACCACCACCTACTTCAAGTACAGCGAGGGTATCTACAGACTACCACCTACTTACAGTACAGCGAGAGTTTCTACAGACAAAGACACAGCTGTGATATGTACTTACCGGTTTCCCTAATAGTGGCCAACCTTTACTGGTAAGATGTGGAGAAGAGAGCTCTGACCACCTTCAAAGGAAGTGCTCCAAACCACTGGTTCAATATGTGGATGACACCTGAGTGAAAATCAAAACTAAGGAAGTGGAAGCCTTCACAGAACACATTAATGCAGTGGGCCCCAACATCAAATTCACATGGGAGGATGTCAGAGGAGACAGTTTACCCTTCTCAGACTGTGCAGTACACACTGAGGAAGACAGAAGCCTCATTGAGGTGTACAGAAAACCTACACACACAGACCAATACCTGCTGTTCAACTCCCACCACCCACTGGAGCATAGCTGGGAGTCATCAAAACTCTGAACCATTGGGCTGAAAAAGTGCCCGCAAAGACACAGTGGAAGGTGAAGGAACAGACACACATCAGTAACACATCAACACTCTTAAAACCTGTGGCTACCACAACTGGGCCTTTGCGAAAACCTCAAAAAGACCCAGAGTGGACAGACAGGAAGATGCACAAAAAAAAACAAAAAAAAAAAAACAACATTGTCATTCCTTATGTCACAGGAGTATCTGAGAAACTCAGGAGGATCTTCAACAAACACCACATCCCTTTGCACTTCAAACCCAGTAACACACTGAAGCAGAAGCTTATTCACCCTAGGAGAAAACACCCAGGCATAAGCAGAGTAATGTAGTGTATGCAGTTCAGTGCAGCCAGAAATGCACAGATTTATACATTGGTGAAACAAACCAACCACTCCACAAGCACATGGCACAACACAGGAGAGCCAGCTTGTCAGGTCAAGACTCAGCTGTCCATTTACATCCATGTTCACATCTTGGCCAGAGAAGACAGATGTTTTGAAAGAGGCGTGAAAGAAGCCATCTTCATCAAACTGGAGTGACCGTGATTAAAATGAGGAGGTGGCCTACGACACTACTTGTTACTCACCTACAATGCAGTCTTGCGATCCCTCCCAGACAACTTAACACCCATTCTCACCTGGTCCCATCTAACCCTAACGACAAACAAGATGGCTGGATGGGTCAACGACTCACATGTGACCTTAACAACTCTGAAACTCAGAGCTCGCATGTGACCTCAATGACTCTGTAAGGGTTCACACCCACACAGAGTTTAAAGCCTGCGACTCCATGCCAGTCCATTAGAACTGAAGAAACCTCTTGGATTAGAGGCAAAATGTCTTCAAGAAACTCAAGCAAGTCCAGTTGCCTATGATATAGCACTTGTGAAAAAAAGATTAAACAGAAGCCACGCTGGCCAGTTGATCTGCAGTTCTTGATATCCTGACTGTGTGTGTTTGTGTGTGTAAGTAGAGGAATTGACACTGAAGTAAATGTTCAGAACACACTGGGTAAAGGAAATGAATAGGAGACACAGGAGGAAGAGAGAGAGAGGCATTATTGCTGTACAGAGAAGTGCCACATGGTCGTTGACTGTGCGGGTTTGAAGTGTCAATATGAGTAGATAAATACAGTTTTGCCGATATGAGAACTCAAATATAAAACAGAAAAGCAAACACTTGTTGGCTTAAGGGGCAGATATGAGAGCGACACTGAGGTTGGCGTAGGTTTTGTGTGTGGTGGGGTTGCAGAATGAGAAGCTATTGAATGAAGAGCTTGTCAGTGAATTATTACAATGAAATAGGTGATGGTTTTTTCTGTTGATGTCGAGTCAGAGCAAACAGTTGTACTATTTCATATCAAGAACTGCGTGCTTTTTGTTTGTTTTTGCCCATTGTGGGTCCATTATAAAGGTCACTGTCAAGGTAAGTTTCACAAATTTGTCAATGAAAATAAAGGCTCATGTTTTGCAGGGAGTCCTCGGACTGTTGTATTTCTGAAGTCATCAAATACCATTACTTTGTCAAAGATTTTAGCATCAGACACAGACGCCAAAAGTCACCTGTTAGAGCAGTATGATACACAGATTGGTGGCGTCTGTTCATAAAGTGGCTGAACGGCATCTGTCACAGCAGTAATGCACACTGCTGCCACAATCTAACCACGTGGTTTTGTTGTCTAAACCTAACTAATCAGTTTTGTTGTTTAAACCTAATCACATGCTTTTGTTGCCTAAAATTAACGACCTGCTTTTGCTTTCTATACCACACCACATGCTTTTTTTGCCTACACCTAACCATGTGCTTTTGTTGCATCAAACTCACCATGTGTAACCGATGTATAATTGTAATAGGTTTAAATTTTACCAAATCCATCTTTTATATTTGTTCATATTTTGTTGTTTTTTATCTGTTCATACTTGTTTCTGTATTTATTTTGGGGAGGTTTTATTTTTGTAAATTCGATACTTGTTGTGTAACCTGCAACCTTTCAGTGACGTAATTTCCTGTAAATCTGGGCTATCCTCCTCACTCGTTTTCTAGACACCACGAGGAGCTGTAAACGTATGTGTATTCCTGCCTATAAACTCTAAAGTATGTGATAAAAACACTAAGCAGAGGTGCAAACTTTACATGCGACAGGTCACACATGCTGTCTGTAGCTAGCACATGTACATGTATATTCATGTGCTTTTTTTAAATCAGTGCAGCACTTTTTTGTAGCATGCTAAGTTACCAATCTGAAGTTAAGTTAAGGGAGCATGATGGCAGTTTTTCACTCAGGTTTTTGTGTTGTTACTTGTTTTTAAAGGTGTTGTTGGGATTCACTGGACCACAGATGATTTGTCATTTGTTAAAATCTAAACTGGACATGTGAAGGCTTTTCCCCCTGGGATGGAAGACCTCATGTTCTTTGTTCTCAAACAAAGAAGTTACCTGACACCCATCTCAGCAGGATGTCCACCTCACACCTCCTTGAGAGACAAGTCTCAAAAGTGATTGGTCATTACTGTTACAGTGCCATGTGACTCTGTGATGTCATCAGACACACTGTAGGAGTTGATTTCCATTCACTACAGTCTCTCTCTTAGCTCTTGGATGGCAAGCCGCCCACACCTCTTCCCTTCTGGGCCCTGGACCAGCCCAGAGGTGCTCTTTGTCCTGAACCATTAACCCTCTGGAGTCCAGGGTGTAACTGGCCGTTTTTGACTACTTTTGATTTTACCTATATATTTTACTTTAAAAAACTGTTAAATTTGCCATGTTTGGAATCATTTTTTTCAGCACAACCTCCTGTGTGTGAATTTACACTTATTTTTCATTTTTGACATACTATATTAACACAGTGGACCTAAAATCACACAGAAAACATAAAATCCGAGTAGAAAAAAGTTATATTTTTTAATGAGAAAACCACAAATATGTTTAACGAACCATTTTTATAACTTAGAATGGAAATATAAATAGTAAATTTCAAAACCTATGTACAATCTTATCACAAAAAAATGTAATTTACCACTATTAACACAAAAATTGCATGCAATGCCTCAGGCGTTTTTTGTACAATATTTACAAAACAATGTAACTCCTTACATGTGGCTCACTTAAAAACTGTTTAATTTGCCTTGCTTGGTGTCATTCTTTTCAGCACAACCTCCTATGTGTGAATTAACACTTATTTTTCATTTTTGACATACTATATACTATATCAGAGCTGATGCGTGGCTGTGCTGCCCGAGCCAGCGGAGATCTGGACTGTCAGTCATGCTGCGCCGTGCCGTCCCCAGGGCGGAGCTACGTCTCCGCACACACGCCGGAGCCTCCTCTTCCTCTCTCTCCTCCTCCAAAACAAACGAGGGATCGTTTGTTTCGCTGTCAGAGTCCTCCTCACTCTCCAGCTCACTCTCCAGCTCAGACTCGGGCTTCGCCACGTCTCCCTCATCTCCGCCCCCCGCGCAAAAAAGATCCAACGCCTGCTCCACGTTCAGCAGTCGCCTCATTGTTTTGTTACAAAAAACAAAAAACGACCGCACAACAAACTAAATGCACAACACTACACACTACACTACACCACCACACACTAACTATGCACTCAAAATACACTAAATGTCACTAATCACTCAAACCTCAAAACTCACTATCGCTATCTCTGTCTTTCAATATCGCCGCCAAACTCCCACAACTTTCCTTTTTCCCCAGCAACCAATGCCGTGGTTTGACATATGATTTGTGATTGGTTGATGTAGTGCATTTATCCACCAATGGGAGAGGGTGTGTGTGTGTGTGTGTGTCGAGCACTTTCTGCTCGCCAGCACTTTCCTCTCGGTGTCTTTCTGCACCAAACGCGCATCGAACGCGATGAAAAATATTCAGGAAAAAATATTGCGTAAATAATTTATCATTAATCTGGTTTTATTTGGCCTAGAAACACAATTTAAAAACCAATATGTAGTTTGAGGTCCGCACTTTCGACACAAATTGAAACGGAGACTCAGCAAGGCAGCGTCTTGCAGCTACATCGCGTGACGGCGAGTCATGTGACTTTGACGCGCCGGCGCGTCAATCGACTCCAGAGGGTTAAGGGGGGGACAATTGTTCTACAGACTTTTGTTCCCTTTTCTCCTAAGACTCTCATGCCCTCACTCAAGGAAGGTGCATAACTGAAACCACAGAAGTTAGAAGAGCAAACACAAGGCTTGCAACTAACTTCCCAGCAACAAGGAATATCAAGTTGAGTTAGCACCCCAGCGTCTAACTCTGCAAGGACCCCGAGCGACCGGCTTCCTCGGATCTGCACCTTTAGAACAAGGACACAACAAAGACTGCTTCTAGAGCCACAGCTCTTTCCAGCCTTCTTCGTTGGCTAACAAGGACAACACGCATCAAACCAACTCTTCCCTCAATCCATTCAGGATTTGGTAACATAACAACTGGGCATAGCTTTATCACAGCTGTACAGGCTAAGCAAGACTGTTTAACTTGTTGTTTGTGATTTAATGCTGCTAATTGAGTTATTGTTGTGATTGTCTGCAATTAGGTTATTGATTAGTTGGTCTTACCAAGCGAAGTCATGTTTAGTTTGCTAATGCTGTTCACAGACGTCTTGCATGTAACTAAACATCTTCTGCACTAATCCAGACCCCTTGCAACACAAATCGCATTCACATAGACTCACTCACAAATAGGCTTTCAACAGAGCTACACCCAAGCAGGCCGCTCAAGTCCCGCTTCTTTTCTTTTGTCTTTGCCTTGACCATACAGTCAGACAAACACCTCCCCCGATCTGAAGCCAGCTTTGATTCGGCCATCTTGTAGTTTTCTGTTGTCAGCCATTTTGTTTTGTAGGCCAAACGGCCTTTCGATTACCACACCCGCCTTTCTCTCTCTCTTGCACACACACACAGACACACACCTACACACATATACACACACACACACAAGCTTTTATATAGTTAGTTAGGATTTGTTTTTTTTGTGTGTTTTGGTTTTGGTTTTGCTTTGCTTTACTTTATGAATAAATACATTTTTGGAATCGTACCTGCTGTCTGTTTAATGTTGTACAACAGTGAATGAATAGTCAACCTCTGCTGCGTCAATAATTCCGAAATCCTTCAGACTTTATTATTAATTTGGTTATGGTTATTAATTTAATTATTAATCAATTTCCCCAAATTAATAGTTTAGTGAACTTTATGAGACTGATATCATTGACTGGCTATCATTTTTCCCCTTTCGGGAATGGTGCCTGTAGATGTGCATGAATGAGGAGGACTGCAGACGGTCACGGTGTAACACCCGTTAGCTTTATTAGCCACCAACAACACACTAACCGCCATGTACCACTGACGTTACGTGCCCCCGCATTCCCTGCGCCCCCTGACGTCATCACGCTGTAGCAGTAACCATGGAAACTGTCAACACAGTCTACATCCCCCTTCTTAAGTTATATGTCAATGAAGCACATAACATAACATAACAAGGACTTGCATGTTACGAAACCCCAAACATCTGTGGAATGAACATGTGGGTTATGCATAACGTGTAAATGCAGAACATGTAACATATATCTCCAACATATAATCCCTTCCCCTTTTTTTTTTTTTTTTTTTTTAGAAGGAATGTCCAACAGTCCACACAGCCAGAGCAGGCTGCAACATGAGGGGGTCAAAATGTCAGTGTGCCTGCACCTCACAGAGCTGGTCTGTGACAAAGTCCCTGTAGAGAGAGCTGGGTTTTGACGCCCTCCCTGAGCGAGTAACAGTCACAGGCCGCTGTCCCTGTGACGATTCTGATCCCACAGTGTCATGTTGTGGGCTTCGTGGATGTGCGATTGCAGCAACAGCAGGTGGGTCCCCTGGCGCAGAGTCAGAGACATAGGTCTCAGGTGTTTGGAGCAGGTGGCGTCTGTTCCTGACATATGTAGCATCTCCAGCCTTGACCTGGTAACTATTGGGTTGCGGTGCTGATCCTAGCACTGTTGCCAGCCTGTCATGTCCTCTCTGTGTCTGTATTCTCACTGTCTGCCCAGCTTGCAGTGGAGCCAGCGGCCTAGCTGACTTGTCGTAGTAGGCTTTGCCTCTCTGTCTCGCCTGTGTTAGGGCTGTTTGGACCTGCGTCTCCACTCTGGGTGAGTACATAGCTTTGGTCATGGGAATGAAAGCCCTGGTGCGCCGAGAAAGCAGGCATTGAGCTGGCGATGGCAGCCCGCCCCTGGGCATGTTACATAGGCTGAGGAGAGCTGCATCTATGTCCGTTCCATCTCGTGCACATTTCTCCAGCAGGTGCTTTGCTGAGCGCACAGCCCTCTCAGCAAGCCTGTTGGACTGGGGGTAGAGGGGACTGCTGGTGACATGACAGAAGTCCCACTTGCGAGCAAATTCCTGGAGCTCCCTACTTGTGAAGTAAGCAGCATTGTCTGTCATGAGTTGCTGTGGCACTCCGTGAGTGGCAAAGTGGCGTTTAAGTTTGGCTATAAGTGTGGCACTTGTCGTGCCTGGGAGCCGGTCTATCTCAAACCAGCCAGAGTAAGAGTCAACAAGCACAAGATGCTCCTTTCCCTCCCACTCAAAAACATCTGCTGCAGTGAAGGACCAAGGTAGGTCAGGGATGTCATGTAGGTGAAGGGGCTCCTTAGGCTGGTGTGGCTTGAGAGCATTACAGGGGGCACACGCAGAAACTTCTCTTTCAATATCAGCATAGATGGTCGGCCAGAACATTGTCTCCCTGGCCCTGCGCTTTGTGGCCTCAAGACCAGGGTGGCCCTGGTGCAGCTGTTGCACGTAGTAACGCTGGAGGGAGCGTGGGATGATGAACCGCTGTCCATGGAGGAGTAAGCCATTGTCGGTTGTGAGTTCCTCTCTCATGGTGTAGAATGGCCTCAGGTCACGTGGCACCTCCCTAAATGCATCGGGCCAGCCTGCAGCAACGATCTCAGCGAGACGCCGGCACACAGGATCAGCCAACGTCTCACGCTTCAGTTCCACGACCCTGTGTGAGGAGAGGACGTCCACCACCATGACCTCGTATTCCTCCATTTCTCCAGCCTGGTCGGTGGAGGGCAGATGTGCACGGGAGAGAGCATCAGCGACGTAGAGCTCCCTGCCCCTCTTATAGATGACGTCGAGGTTGTAACGCTGCAGGCGGAGCATCATCCTTTGGATGCGTGCAGAGGCTGTGTGAAGTGGCTTTTTTAGTATGGTAACGAGCGGCTGATGGTCAGTCTCGACAGTCACGGCTCGTCCATATATGTAGTGATGGAATTTTGTGCAAGCATAGACAAGGGCCAGGAGCTCTTTCTCAATCTGAGCATAGTGCGACTCAGTCTCTGTGAGGGCCCTGGAAGCGAAAGCCACCGGCCTGTCGTTTTGAAGGCAGACAGCACCCAGTCCGTGCTGTGAGGCGTCAGCTGACAGTACGACAGGTTGGTGCACATCAAAGTACCGCAGCACCGGGGGACCTGCAATGAGGTCTTTGAGTTTGGTGAATGCCGCTGTGTGGGGCTCCAGCCAGCACCAGTCTACATCCTGGCGTAACAGCTCGCGCAAGGGTGCCGTGGTCTTACTGTAGTCTGGTATGAATTTGGCCAAGTAGTTGGTCATGCCTAGGAACCTTTGGAGGCTGTGCTTGTCCTCCGGAGGGGGGATCAGGCGGACAGCAGCAGTCTTGGCAGGGTCGGGTTTAACACCCTGGTTGGTGAGCAGGTGACCGACATAAGCAACCTCCGTGACCCTGAAGCGGCACTTTTCAGGGTTCAGTCTGAGATTGACAGCCCGTATCCTGTCCATGACTTGGCGGAGACGTAGATCATGCTCCTCTCTCGAGCGGCCCCACACCAAGATGTCATCAATCACAATTGCACACGGCTGTCCTTCGAAGAGCTGCTCCATGCACCTTTGGAAAACCTCACTCCCCGTGGTGATGCCATCGGGCATTCGTAGGAAAGCATAGCGGCCCACAGGAGTCATAAAGGTGGTGAGCTTTGAGGACTCTTTGCTGGGCGGCACCTGCCAGAAGCCGCACTTTGCATCCAGAATGCTGAACATTTTGGCATCAGGCATGTCGGCGATCACCTCTTCCACAGTTTTCAGCGGGTGGTGGAGTCTGAGGAGGGCTTTGTTGAGGTTGACGGGGTCAATGCACAGTCTCATGCTACCATCTCGTTTGCTCGCAGCCACCATGGCCGAGACCCATTCAGTGGGCTCCTGAACCGGCGTGATGACTCCCAGCTGGGTCATTCTATGCAGTTCTGCCACAATCCTGTCTTTCATGGCCAGTGGCACCCGTCTTGGAGCGCACATAGTGGGGTGCACGGTGTCATCCAGGCGCATGTGATACACCACAGGCAGCTTGCCAATGGTGCTGGTGTCAAATAGGTCCTTGTACTCTGTCAGCTCTGGCGCTGCCTGCTGGGCGACGGCATGCACCTCTGGTCCAAAAGTCACATAACCGAGCCTGACACTGTCTCTGAGACCCAGTAGTGGCTTGATGTTTCTGTCCACAACTTGGAATCGCAGCAGTCCGCAACTAAAGTTCATGTCTGCCGCACCAAGAGTCTGGATTATGTGACCTCCATAGGCTACAAGATTAGCTCTTTTGCTGAGAATGATGTGAGCAGTAGGATCAATGTGCATTTGGCCCCAGTGTCAATCTTCACAGTCAGTTGTCTGCCAGTGTTGCATGCAGACAGCTCAGCAAACCCTTCTTCTTGCTCATGCACATCCTCTGGCTTGTCTATGCTTTCACAGTAAAACATTTCTACAGTCTCACAGCGAAACACATCAGTTGGTTCTTGTGTTGGCTGTGTGTCAAGTTCACTCACGTGTGTGTATCTGCCCCTGCGTGCAGTGGGGGGCGGAGCCTGACCTGGCCTGCTGGCGGCAGACGCTTTGCCTGATCTGCAGCATCTTGAGAAGTGGTTCATTTTTCCACACGTGTTGCAGCGCTTGTTGAAAGCTGTACACCTGTTCCGGTCAGGTGCGTGTTGGCCACCGCAGTTTGTGCATGGGTTGAATTGCACTGTGCACACCTCTGCTTCCTTTTTTAGTTCTCTGTTGCCCTTCTCAGATTGTTCATGTAGCATGCAGATCTCAATAGCCGAATGTAGTGTCAGTTTCTTCTCCTTTAACAGCTGTGCACGGACAGTGTCACTGTGAATACCACAGACCAAATGGTCTCTAATCAGTTCATCATGTAGCGTCCCGAAGTCACATTTCTTGGCCATTACTCTTAACGTGGAAACATATGACTGGATTGACTCATGCTGTTTCTGGTCAGTTGTGTTGAATGCATGTCTGTCCATAATTACGTTCTTTACTGGCAGGCATAGTTCGTCAAATTTCTTTACCAGTACGGCAGGATCCTCACGATCTTCGTCGTCCGCAAAATCAAACGTGTCGACTTTATCCAGTGCCTCCGGACCGGCGAGGTTGAGAAGCGTGTAGGCTTTCACTTTCTTGCTAGCTGTTGGTAGCCCGGTGTTGCTATAGACGTGCCATTCCCGCTTGAACTTCTCCCAGTTGTGAGCGATATCCTCATTGAAGACGAGCGGCTCGATCCGGCGGAGTCCTTGCGCCATCTTAGGTTAGAGTCGGCTCCCTTCTGACACCATGTAGATGTGCATGAATGAGGAGGACTGCAGACGGTCACGGTGTAACACCCGTTAGCTTTATTAGCCACCAACAACACACTAACCGCCATGTACCACTGACGTTACGTGCCCCCGCATTCCCTGCGCCCCCGACGTCATCACGCTGTAGCAGTAACCATGGAAACTGTCAACACAGTCTACAGTGCCCCACGAGGTGATTTAATGTTAATTAAGTCATGTTATTTAACATAACTAATAATTATTACTAATAATTATTAATTATTTCTGATAGCCAATTTGAGCCTATTAATGTAGATTCCCTACATTATTGGTATTGCCGTACTAAGCCTATAAGTGTGGATTCCCAACATTTTGGTGCCCCTTGATAAGGCCTAGTACTATAATTTACAACAGTGTGTTTGTGGAAAGTTGGTCATGAGAAGTTGCTATTCTGAAAATGTGTTCTGCACAGGTATGTAAGCTCCCTTCATATTGTTTTTTACGTAAATTTGTTCTGAATTATAAAATAAATTGTCATTGATAACTGTCTGAAAACATTAGTCAGCCTTTTTGACTGTCCCAGAACAACTAAGCTGCATGCAAGCCAGTCATCTTTGATCAGTTTCAGCAAAGCTCCTGTAAAGTCTGCCAATCTCTGGAGCACTCCATCCTTGCACACTGCAGGCAGAAATGTCTGTGCTTAGCATGATTTGAGCCAAACTACATCAAGAAAGACTGCATCGCCAGCCTGGCCAAGGTCAGCGGGTCCCAGCCGCAAAACACACAGGGCCGGATTTACTAAGATCCCAATTTGCATGTACTAATTTGTGTGCGCAATCTAGAATCTTGCGTATGGGACTGAACCGCGGCTTGCGGGTGATTTACTAAGAATGATTGCGTCAATGACAACAGGTACAAACGTGTTGGAGACACGCCTATTTAAATGAGGGTTTTGCATGTTTCATGTTTTGCAGCATGGCGAGTTTGGAGAGGTGAAAGCGCAAAGTGAAATTCGACCCTCTAGAATTGTGTTGGAGTTGGTAGATGAGGCCAATAAACAGCAAAGAAATCTGACTGCCAGACAAAGGAGCGCTACATAGGAGAAAATCTGTGAAAAAGTAAATGATGTTGGTAAAATCATGCGAACAGTGGATGAAGTGAAAAGAAGATATCAAGACATCAGAAGAAGAACAAAAGAAAAACTGGCGTATAATAAAACGTCTGCAAATAAAACAGGTGGGGGCACAGTGGATGAGATGCCTGTGACCAACACTGTGGAACAGGTGCAGTTGACGTTCTGTGAAGAGCAAGTCACTGGAATTGCTGGGTATGACACATTGGACCTAATAGCAGAAGAAGGTAGGCGTACAATTACACAAACACACTTCTTTTTCTGAAAATATATTTACTAAGTGAAAATGAATGTACCTCCTGTGGTAACATTTTGCTGTCTTTCAAGTCAAATCCCCAACAAAAAACATTTATTTTTTATATGTAGAATCGTCATCAGAAGTTCAGCCATCCCCCTCAAATCCCCCCAAAGCAGCAGCCACCCCTGCAGAGCCTCGAAAGGGCCCAAAGGACATTGATCTGGAGTTGCTGCAGGAACAAAAGAAACAGTCTGCAGCCCTTCAGACAATTGCACGGGCGATGCAAGTGGCGTCATCATTAGCACGGGCGGTCAGGAGCGCCACTCAGGCCATTGCCACGCACTGCAGACAGATGGTCAGCGCAGTATCTGCTCTGATGATGGCCGTCAATTCTGTGGCAAGAGGACTACGGGAAGGGGTACAAGCAATGACTGCCCTCAATCCAGGTGTAGAAGCGGGCCGACCAAGTCCCACAGCGACAGCTGGGCAGCTGGGGACTGGAGAGGGAGGAGAGGTGCACACAATGGGCAAGTTCCACCTGCGTAAAAGGAAACACAAATAAAGCATTCAACTGTCACGTTTAAGTTTTCTTACATTGGCTGTGAATATTTATTTTGCGTAAAATAGGCTATACGATAAAGAGCTGTTTGTTGGAGCTATAGCCAAATATATTTTGTGACTGAAACAATGTGTGATATGATTTAGCGGGGTTTAACATAATAAGACGTTAATGAGACTGAGCATTTCGTTTGATAATAATGTGAGTGAATTTAGAGTGATTTCAATCATCTTTTTTTAATAAATGTTGATTTGTTTAACTTTGCAATGCTCGGTAGTTTATTGGGTCACTTTAGCCAGAGGGAACGGTCTTGTACTCGTATTCTAATCTACATCATGTTTAATCAAGGTGTATTTCTGCATTACATATTAATGAATGAAAATAGAAAAATAACTGCATATACCAAACAGCTCACAAGAAGTGACTTCAAATGAGATTGCTTTGTGTGTGTGTGATTGGTTGTTGGGTTCTTCCAGCATGGCATCATGCTGCAGCCCATGTTGCTTGGCGATGCTATGTAGCATGCAGCAGGTCACTACAATCTGGGCCACTTTTTCTGGCCTGTACAGCAGTGCTCCTCCAGTGCGATGCAAACAACGGAACCTGCTCTTCAGGATTCCGAAGGTGCGCTCCACAATATTCCGTGTGCGGATATGGGCCTCGTTGTACCTTATTTCTCCAGCAGTGGTCGGGTTGAGAACAGATGTCAGGAGGAAGGGGTGTAGGGGGTATGCACTATCACCTTAAAAAAAAAACATATGAATCAATATGAAACATGCTCTTGTCTTTAATGTAATAAATTATTTTACAAAGGATTTTACAAATTCACTCACCTACAAGCCAGACATCTCCAAACTCGCATTTCGCAACTTGGAAAACAGAACACTGTTTCTCAGAATAAAAGAATAGTGTACTGACCCGGGATATTTTGCCACAACGTTGGTAATGATGCCTTTGGCATCACAAACGCACTGTACATTGAATGAATGCATGTATTTGCGATTTCTGTACACATGCTCAGTGTCTGCGGGGAGCACAAGCTGCACATGGGTGCGGTCAATCGCTCCTATAACTCTGGAAACCTAATAAACCTGGCTATCCAGCGCAACATGGCCTTTAGGACTTCAGACAACACATCTGAAAAACGGGACTGGGAGATCCCAGCTGTAATAGCTACTGTACACTGGAATGACCGGATGCAAAAAAATGTAAACTTGCAACTAGTTTTGTCATTGCAGGTATTGTGTAACTCCTTCTCGTGGCTGGCTCCAAATCCGCTCTGAGTTCATCCAACAGCTTCAAAATGGCAATGCTGGATAGGCGATATGTTTTTATGATTGTTTCCTCATTCATTCCAAAACTGTTCACACAAGGGTGAAAAATGCGTTCTCTGCGTCTTCTTTTATCGTTTTGACATCTCCTTCTTGCGACAATAACCATAGCCATGTGCGTGCAATTACACATACAAACCATTTGCACCTCCCTTTGAGACGTGTTAAATATAGACACAGTTTCTTGGTTTCAGGCTTGATAAATCACTTTGCGTGTGCTAAAGGAATGTATTTACATTTTTTTCCTCCCAGCACACGCACAATTGTGTGTGAACGCCCCATATCGCATATTCATTGCGGCAAACGTACTAACTGGATGCAGACGCGCTATTTTGCACCTTTGAAAGACGCAACAAATGTCATCAGGTTCCTCGACTTCTGGCATTTTGTCTCCAGTGCCAGTTTCCTTTGCATGTGAGCAGTTCCTCTGCCTCTTGGCAAACTCATCCTGGTGGAAAGGTGAGGAGTTTCCAGACGTGCTCAGGACTGTCAATCTCCAGCAGTCATTCACCTTGTTGGCGAAGCCAGAACATCTGGTTTGAGGCAAACTGCCAAATAATGTCCCTGTGTCACCCAGCAGCATAGTAATTGTCGAGCCCACCTCCTCCAAGTCCATGCCTTGTAACATCATGGTTGGCCATTTCGTCACACCATTATGGGGTAAAAGATATATTCCCATGAAAGATACTAACCTGAGAGACAAACGTATTACGTTGAAGAGGAACTGTATGTTGGCAGATGTGTTTCTCCTTGTCTGGCTGTGGAGGATTTTGAGGTTTTCCAGGGCATCAATCAACCTAAAAGAGCCAAACAGGAGGAAAAATATGATAATGCCAAGCCTGGAGACCTTAAACAGTGATTACAAGTTGGGCTCACTGACATTGATTTTGACCAGTGCAGTTGAACTGCTTAAGAAATACAACAACATTTTCTCCAAACACACACTGGACTGCAGTGAAGTAAAAGGCTTCATACATCGCATCTGACTCACTGATGAAAGACCATACCAGAAACTGCGTCAGGTTCTGTCTGAAATGGAAGAACAGGAAATAATAAGAAAATCAATAAGTGACTATGCCTCCCCCCTCGTGCTCGTGTGGAAAAAGAATGTAAGTTTAAGACTAAGTGCAGGCAAGGACCCTAAAAGATTTGCACCCCTTACCACACCAGTCAGACTGTCTGGCCGCTTTGGGTGGAAACACCTACTTGAGTGCCGTGGACTCAAACTTTGGATTTTATAACATTCCGATGGCAAAGGGGGACCTAAAGTACACTGCATTTACAACCCCTATGCGGTTATATGTGTATAAAAGAATGCCACAGGGTTTGTGTAACAGTCCTGCCTCAATTATGCATATGATGCTCAGCATATTTGGAGATCTCAATTTCAACAATTTCTGCTGTGCTACCTTGATGATTTACTCATCTTTGCTTCAACTGAAGAAGAGGCTGGAAGTCATTTTCGAGCAGCTGCAGCTCCATAATCTTAAACTGAGCCCCAAGAAAAAACACCTGAGGAGTCTCTCAGTCAAGTTTCTGGGTAATATCATAAACAGTGATGGGGTGGTTGTGGACCCAGCAAAAATTGAGGACATATCAAAGATGTCAAAGGCAGACCTGATGGAGGATGATGGCTGCACACCATCAGTGAAGAGGATAAAATCCTTCCTTGGGATGTTTTTTCATCAGCATTATCATTCATTATTCACTTTATCCCCAACTGATCCTCCATGGCCAAACCATTGTTCACTCTCACTACCAGACAAAAGAAATATTGGAAGGTCAAGTCAAGCTCCAACGCTGGTTCTTCCAGGAATCTCTGACCCTCTGATTGGACAGATGCATTTAATGCGACCCTGAGGAATCTGAAAGAGAGCCTGTTAGACTATGTACTCCTTTTACACCCAGATTTCTCTCAACCTCTGATTCTGTCCATTGATGCTTCACTAGACAGTCTTTGAGATGTACTGTCACAAATACCAGCAGGCGAGGAAAAAGCATGCCCCATTGCATTTGCCAGCAAAACTCTGAGCAGTTCTCTAAAGAAATACCCAGCTCACCGGCCTGAGCTTTTAGCTCTAAAATTGAGTGTGTGTAAGAAGTTCAGCCATTGGCTGAGAGGCCATTCTTTTACCATATGGACTGATAACAATCCTCTCATCTATATTACAACGAAACCCAAGCTCCACATGTAGTGAACAGTGCTGGGTGTCCAAGCTTGCCCCTTACACATTTGACCTGAAACACATACCAAGCGTCAAGAACATAGTGTCCAATGCTCTCAGCAGAGACCGCTTTGCAAGAACAGTCGGTCACTGACTAATCACAGAACAGTACAGTCGTCTTCTCGCTGAAGCTGAGGGTTTCACTCATGACGGTATTCAAGACATCTTGTGGTTAAAGGTTAAGTGTCACAGGGTAAAGAAATCAAGCTGCAGTGGCGTGATGTCTCAGTCTGCCCTTCTCAAGTGTCCCTGTGATGCTATAGTTGTTGAAGCTCTGTTGGATGTTCATGACCAATGGGAGGCTGATGCTGAGACAAGAGCTGAAGAGACTCACTCCCTGCATTCACACTGAAGGATCTCCAGTGCAGCCAGGAGCTTGTCCCCACCATTTCCACAATCATCCCATCTGTTACTCACAGGAGGCGCCCTACCAGACGCAAAAGAGCAGGACTTGATTCAAAAGCCATGGTGCTTATAAAACAGTGGTACAGACTCAAGGTTTAAAACGGTGTCATCTATCAAGTTACCAGGGACCACATTAGTAACCAGAAAAGACAGCAGTACATTCTGCCGGACGTCCTCAAAGAAAAAGCATTACATGGCATACATGATGCTGCTGGACATGAGGGGCAGGCAAGGACCCTGCATCTTGCAAGGCAGTGGTTCTTTTTACCAAAGATGGAGTCTGAGGTGAAAGAGTATGTCAAGTGCTCCCAAAAGTGCATTCTGGCCAAAACACCTGACCCCTCAGCTCGAGCCCCACCCAAAAGCATCGGAATGTATGCTCCCATGGGACTAATGCATTTGGATTTCTGGAGTGCTGAGGGCAGTAAGCAGCATTCAGTGGATGATCTTGTTATGACAGATCACTTTACTAAGTTGGCCCACACTTTCCCTTGCACAAACCAGACTGCTAAACAAGTGGCTAAGATGTTGTAAGATCATGTCCTCTGATTGAATGGATTCCCCAAATGCATCCACTCCAATCAGGGTGCCAATTTTGAAAGTGAGCTCATAGCTGAACTGCTCAGATGATAAAGAGTCCCCAAGTCACACACTACAGCATATCACCCCATGGGAAATAAGAGGACTAAAATATTCAACCAGACCCTTGGAGGCATGCTACAGTCTCTTCCCCTAAAGGAGAAACATAAGTGGTCTTATACAAACGCTGACATTCACATATAATGTGACAGTATATGAAACCACAGGATACGCACCATTTCAGCTTATGTTTGGCAGAATTCCGAGGCTCCCTGTGGATGTGATGTTCAAAGAGGTGTTGCACAACCCAATGGTTGTTGATCACATAAACTATGTGAAAACACTCCTGTCACATCTTCATGAAGCAGCCAGAATTGCCCAAAAGCATTCTATCAAAGAACAAGACAGGCAAGGAAAGGGTTACAACAGAAAACTGAAAGGCACTCACTTGAACATAGGAGACAGAGTACAAATGGAATGCAGTGTACACAGTCAAAGACAGAAACCTAAAGACTCACACTTACAAGTCTAAGGACAGTGAAGGCAACATAAAGATAGTGCATCGCAATCTAGTGCTCGACATCAGTTTTCTGCCTGTAGAGAAAGCTAAAGGGGAGTTGTGTGACATCGAATCAGAGGAAGGAACATGTACAACTAACTCTTGGGACTCTTTGAAGGAGGAAGATACAGAGGATAGTGCTTTGGTTAAGAGTGCATCACAGAACTCTCAGAGTGAGGAGGTTCTGAGCGAAGTACTGTCAGACTTGGATAAGTCAAGTCAGGGTCTTCCAGAGTTCAGCTAGAAGGAGCAGTCTGTAGGGGTCAGTAGAGCAGAACCTCTTAGACAGAGACAATGACTAGGACAGTTTGGCTGCAGAACCTGACACAGATCCTCCACTCATGTCAGATGCACTTCCCCCTGAACTTAAAACCTGCTCACATCCAGCAAACACAAAAGGAGACACAGTCACGACTGGAAGCCTCAGTTCATGATACAAGTACACAAGTGCAACAGCCTGCAGACACAGAGCATGTGGTAAGGACACAAGATGGCAGGGTCAAATCCTTTTGTTTTCTATACCTGACCATGTGCTTATGTTGCATCAAACTAACCATGTGCTTTTCTTGCCTAAACATAACCACTTGCTTTTTTTTACCTCAGTCTAACTATATGCTTTTGTTGCCTCAACCTAGCAATGTGCTTTTGTTAATTTAAACTAAACATGTGCTGTTCTTGCCTAAACCTAACCATGTGATTTTGTTGCCTCAAACTGACTATGTGCTTTTATTGCCTCAAACTACCTTTGTGTTTTTTTTTTTTATTTCATAATCCTGCCCTTGTGCATTTCTTTTCTAAACCTTACCATGTACTTTTGTCACATAAATGCAACCATGTGCTTTTGTTGCCTAAACCTGACCACGTGCTTTTGTTGCCTAAACCTAACCATGTGCTTTTGTTGTCTAAACCTAACCATGTGGTTTTGTTCCCTCAAACTGACCATTTGCTTTTGCTGCCTCAAACTAACCACATGTGCTTTTGTTGCCTCAAACTACCCATGTGCTTTTCTTGGGTTACCCTGTACTTCTGTTTCCTAAACCTAAACATGTACTTTTGTCACGTACACACAATCATGTGCTTTTGTTGCCTAAACCCAACTATGTGCCTTCATTATCTAAACCTAACCATGTGCTTTTGTTGCCTCAAACTAACTATGTGCTTTTGTTGCCAAAACCTAACCATGTGCTTTTGTTGCCTAAAACTAACCACATGTGCTTTTGTTTTCTAAACCTAATCTTGTTCTTTTGTTTCCTCAAATTGACCATGTGCTTTTAGTCCCTAATCCTAAGCATGTGCTTTTGTTTTCTACACCTGACCATGCACTTTTGTCACCTCCATTCAAACATGTGCTTTTTTTTTACCTGAACCTAACCACATGCTTTTGTTGTCTTAACCCAACCATGTTCGTTTGTTCCTTCAAGCTGACCATGTCCTTTTGTTGCCTAAAACTAAGCATTTGCCTTTGTTGCCTAAACCTAAACATGTGTATTTGTTTTCTAACCCTGACTACTTGCTTTTATTTTCTAAACCTAACCATGTGCTTTTGTTGCCTAAAACTAACCATGTGCTTTTGTTGCCTAAACCCTAAACATGTCCATTTGTTTTCTTAACCTGACTATATGCTTTTATTTTCAAAATCTAACCCTTGCTTTTGTCACCAACATGCAACCATGTGCTTTTGTTGCCTAAACATAACCACATGCTTTTGTTGCCAAAATCTAACCATGTACTTGTGTTGCCTAAACCTTACAATGTACTTTTGTCAGCAACACGCAACCACATGCTTTTGTTGTCTAAACATAATCATGTGCTTTTATTGCCTAAAACTAAACACGTGTGCTATTGTTGCCTAAACCTAACCACATGTGCTTTTGTTTCCTCAAACTGACCATGTGCTTTTGTTCCCTAACCCTAAGCATATGCTTTGGTTTTCTAAACCTAACCACACACTTTTGTCACCTACACGCAGTCATGTGCTTTTGTTGCCTAAACCTGACCACGTTCCACGTTCCTTTAGTCTTTAAAACCTAAACATGTCCAATTCTTGTCTAAACCTAACCACGTGCTTTTGTTTTCTAAACCTAACCATGTGTTTTTGTTGCCTCAAACGGTCCACGTGCTTTTTTTGCCTCAAAGTAACCATGGGACTGTGTTGCCTAAACCTAATCACGTTTTTTTTTTCTAAACCTAACCTTGTGCTTTATGTTGCCTGAAATTGACCATGTGCTTTTGTTGCCTAAAGTTAACCATGCGCTTTTGTTGCTTCAAACTAACCATGTGATTTTGTTGCCTAAACCTAACCCGGTGTGTTTGTTGCCTCAAACTAACAATGTGCTTTTGTTGCCTTAAACTGTGATTTTTTTTGCGCACAAAAAAAGCTTGAACAATTTGAGGACACAAATGCCAAGTTTAAAAACAGATAGGACTCATGACTGTTTCAATGTTTTTAATGTGCTTTTTTTTTTTTCCTTTCTCTCAAATTAACAAGTACACTGACTTTGAAAACGGCTGTGATTACAGCCACAGCCACAATTCATCCACTTGAGAGTTGATAATGCATCATCAAGTACAGCACCAGTGTACTTCACTCAATGTTACTTGATGCTAAAAGCAAGCTGTAATGGGTTTGAGTTATGCATTTTTCCACACATAACTCTCCGTGCCTGAAAACAACTTTGGCAGACAGCAATGAACAATCCTAACCGGAAACTGACTTACTTAAATGCAGATTCATGGTTGCTGCCCCCTCCCCACCCCCATCCCTCATCTATTTGCAAAATAACAGTGCTGCTTCTATTCTGCCGAGCGCTGACCGAAAAATGCAACATGCAAGCTTCCATCAAAAGCACTGCTGACAAATCAGTGAACTTCACAGCCAAGGAAATTTAAATGTTGAAAGGCCATAATTTAACCGCCGTTTCTAGGAAATGTCGCTGAACTTGAGTGAGAGGTTGGCTCTTTTCTTTCTCTGCTCTTGGTGTGCAATCAGTAACCTACCAACAGAACATGAATAAATTACCACCCGCTGACACTTCGAGTTCCTCTATACTGAATGCATTGGGAGAGAGAGCAGGGGGATTTAGGAATATACATAAAGTGATATGGCAAATGACAGACATCCAAGGCAGTTGAAACATTCCCCTGAGAAATCTAGTCCATTTAAGAACTGACTTCTGAAAACTTCCTCCCGAGTATCCTACATTAAAAGGAGAGCGCAATATAAAAACAGTGCACATTTAGGTCAGAGTTCTATGTGCTGTCAATTATAAGTCATGTAAACTGTGAGCATTTTCCCTAAACTCATATATTCTGTTAGGTTACAAATGCCCCTTGCTTTTAATTGCTTCAGAGTTGCCAGGCAACGGCTAAAGAGGCTATGCCTGGGTGAGTAATAGCTTGTGCACTCAAATTTAGGAGTGACACATTAGTGGAAAACAGAGTTTGCTGCCTGTGCACACATACAATTTGATCAGTGTTTATTACTGTATTGATATGTGATGACCTTACTATGTATAATTATGTTCTCCATCTGCTTGCTCAGTTGTCCTCGATACCGCTCATGGCGAGCGCATCAATCACACCACACCACTGCCTTTTTCTGAGCTCTTCTCCCAGCACATTCTCATTTTCTCTTTATTTTAGCTACTCTTTTTTCCTCTCCTCCATCTCACCTTGTTGTTAGCTTTTCTCTCATTTCACTCCCACCTCCACTTTTGTCCATTCTTCCTCTTAATCAATCTTTCATCCCCTTCTCATTTTCCCCTCCCTGCTTTTATGTCTCCAGTTTTATTTGACCTATTGTTCTTTTCCATATACTGTTCTTTCCTGCTTTTTGCCTCTCTTTACCTGTGCCTGCCCTATGTTTCCCATGTGTTTCAGCTACTTTCCCTTCCTCTTTTTATCTTTTCCTCTATCTTCTGTCTTTATCACCTTTTCCCTCTTTCAGACTTCCCTCCCCACCCCTCTTTTACTTTCCCTCCTCTGTTTATTCCCTCCTCACTTGCTTTGTCCTCACCTCTGTCTTAAAGGCACACTGTTTGTTCACAGTTCTCTCTGAAACAGTAGCGGGGGCTGTCCGAGGCTCTTACCAACCACAGTAGAAGGCTGCATTAATATTGCATGCTGCTGTCTTATCGACCACAGCAATGCCAGGAATACAGAGCCGGCTACAAGACAAGTTTAGTGGCTGGAGTGGATGCTTGCACACGCAAATGCAAGTGGATACACACACACACTCACAGTCACACACACATACACATACACACACACACACACACACACACACGTATATATATACGTAGAGAGAGAGAGAGAGAGAGAGAGAGAGAGAGAGAGAGAGAGAGAGAGACTGAGACTGATGGTAATAACTAAAAAGTCATATTTGTGGCTGGGGTGGCATTTGTTTAGGGTTGTGTGGTGCACTGGGCCTAAAGCCAGGCACACTGGTGAGGTTTCCTCACCATATGAAGAATCTGAACCATGAAAAAGAGTCAGGAATTATTCTGGAGGAGCAATAGAATCAAAATGCAACCCCTGAATATGGGAGGAGAGAAAATTGAATCAAATGCCATTTATCTGTCCCCTTAAATTAAACCATAAAGTTGAGCCTAAATCAAACCTCAAACAAAGAGGAACATGTTCCTGCTTTTTCCACAATAGTAGGAACACAAGGGCACAACTAAACACACACACACACACGCACGCACACACACCTCAAATCACCACCTATCACAGCTTATTATCAGCTCCTTTGAACCATGAGCTCAGAGCATGATTGCACTCTCAATTAATGCCTGTATGATCTACTTTGACGGAGCAAGTAATTAAGAGTGCTTTGCTTGTGTGTGTGTGCACGCGCGTGTGTGTGTGTGTGTGCGCACATGTGCAGGCATGTGCTTTCTTTGCACGTATATGTTTTCCTTTGTGTGTATATTCCTGTACATCCAGCAGGTGCATGTTTGCGTATGCTGGCAGTGTATGAGTGCAGGGTCTCGTCGGGGGTAGTGAACCAGTTTAGGTTAAATTGGGAGAGACATATAGTATGTGGCTCTGCATAGAATATCTTTCCAAAGGCATCCTTTTATCCCTGGCCCTAATAGCAGATGGAAACTGCAAAGCAGCTGTAGAAGTTTATGATTATTTCACTGTCATGTGAGATGGGCCCAAAGATTAAACCTAGCACCTCTCAAGTTGCACAATTTATACTAGTCAAAGGAAGATAAGGTTCAGAAAGTTTGGGGGTTTGAATATTAGGTTAGGCACACAGACATAAAAGCTTTTCTTGCTGTTTGTTTGTATGTATGCTTGTCCATCCAAGAAGATAAAAAAAAAAAATAAGGCCAAAGTTAACTGACACATGGAAAGATGAAAGCACCACTGTGTCTGGAAAAACAAACAGACAGCTCGTCACTGTGTCTGTGTGTGCATGTTCCCCAAAAAGCACAAGTAGAGATGAAAGGTGGTACACCTTGTTAGATTGCACACACTGGCTTGCACAAACAGAAATGCCTGATGAAAGCTTTCTTACCATTCCTTGAACCTGCAGGAAATTTGTGTTTTGCTCTAATAACCAGCTGGGACAGTGATGACAGCTTTATAATGTAGAGAGTCACCAGGACCCACATTTACTCATTTGAGAGGGTCCCCCGAAAATGTGTTTTTTGGCAAATTGTTGTGTTAAATTTGTGTTTAAAGCTGGGGTTGGTAATGTTGGAAATCTAGGAAGAGAGCTAGCGAGATTTGAAAATAGCACCTCTTCCTGCCTCCTCTAAATTCCATCCCCCTCCTCCCCCTCCTGTCAGTGTGTCCCTTGAAGCCACACCCCCACACACTGGCACGCGCACAGTACGAAATGAGAATCGTCAGAGAGGAGAAGAGAACCGGCGAGCTAACCTGTGAGCCAGCTATTTCGGATTATTTTGGAAACAACCAAATAGACTCATGTCTCATTTATCTGTAAGTAAACAATGTTATTACTATTATTATTATGTCTTTGTTTGTTTTATAGCATAGCAGTCTGTGTAGACCCAGGTCTGAATCTGCTGAATCTCCCTAAAGATCCGCCTGGATTCAGAAGCATCAGCTAAAATACATTGTAATAATTGTTACGTGTTTTTCCTGACAAACGTGTATTTTGTGTTTTTATTAGTCACATAGCATATCTGCCTACCGGTAACTCAGTTTTGACAGTTTTGCAGATTTGGCTATAAAAATTAGTTTGCCTGCTATGCTGTTAGGCTAACGATATCTCTGTTGTTTGCTTGTTAGAGTTTACACGATGAAAGCACTGGCTCAGACCCGAGCTACAGTCCAGACCCGAGCTACAGTCCGCAACCGAGCATGTCTTCAGCTCCAAGGGGACGCGGTTGTGCTAGAGCCAGGGGAGGCCGTGCTAGGGGGAGTGCAAGGGGCTGAGGCCGAGGAACTCGAGGTCAAGGACGTGGAGCAAGCCGGACTGCGACTGGAGAGCTTTTACAAGATGAGTATATTCGACGAGTGGAGAATCTGCAAGCTCAAAGAATTGCAGATGAGCAGGTAGGTTTTCTGAAATATCATTTTTTTTCTGATCTCAACATTATCAAGAATTGTAAACAATGACCTGCCATTTACTGTGAACACAACATTTAGAGTTTGTCATTCATTTTTTACAGGCTAGAATTGAACAACTGAGCTTGGAAGAATCCCATCAGTTGCTTCAGATCTGCCTGACAAGGGACCCAAGCCTCATGTTTGATATCCTGCAGATGTCAGCATCAGGAGATGCTCCTCCACCAGGCCCCCCAGCTCCAGGTTTCCTTACTTGGTGTGTGTGCAGGAAGTGCCGTGAGATGCCCACAGATCTGGAAAAAAAGTGCTGTGGGCAACAACCTGCTTCCTGCATTTCCATGCTGCCTCACCTGGAACTCAACATTCTACAGAAAGGGGTCTTGCGATTGGCTCGCAGGATATGGAATGATGTCCAGGCTGAGGAAGATCTTCCAGACCCCGGGGAGAGCAACAAACAGTTCCGCCATGCAGCATACCGTCAATATGTTGTGTGGCAATATGGGGCACTGGGTGCTGGGCACAGAGTAGTAATCCCTAGTTGCTGTGTCTGGAAAATAAGACACCGCTATCCAGATCCCCATGGACAGTATAAAGGTTTTGTCCCGAGTAGAGTCTAACACACCATAAGATCTACACTGAAGCCCTGCCATTTATACTGTATTGTACTTTACCGATTCCTTTTTAAAATCTGCACTAAGGTTTACATTATATAAATAACAAAGTTGTTATTTTTACTTTTATTTATATTTGCTCTTTTGATATCTATATTTTGTCAGTTTGCACTAAGGTTTACATTATGTGAATAAAAAAGTCGTTTATATTTTTACTTTTATTTATATTTGCTTGTTTGATTTTCTATATTTTGTGATTTTTCATTAAAATTTTGAAAATGATGAATGCCTTTCATTTCACTATTTCTGAAAAACAAGAAATACATTTTCTCACCACCACATTAAAAAATATGTAATTACAGCAGAATAACTACAATACACTTTGTACAACCCTTTTATTGTTGCATAAATATGTACATTGTCAATATGAGTCCACATATGGGAAAAGGTGCTTTCATGTAAAAGGTGTTTCAAGGGAAGGCAGACGGGTCAGGCGATGATATGAGGAGGATCAGTCATCTTTGGTGTTTCTCAGCTGTGGTGATCTACTCCTTTGGTAGTGATTTGCCTTTAGGAAGAATATCACAGTTACACATCTGACAATAATCAATAATTTTTTTGAGACAATCAATGAGTAAGAATACTTAGAGCTTTTCCCATTTTTTGGGTACATAACTATGATTAAACTTCTTCATCAAACTACAATATTGTAAGAAAACTCCCCCAGGCCTCTGCTTAGTTGAGTCTGTAAAAGCTCCTGTGTTGATGGGGCTGGGACACCTGACAGAACCCCTAACCTGTCCAACAGAAAGAGAGCAACCTCGGCATCACTTTCCAGCCCCATAGCTCATGGCCATGAAAACATAAATAAGCTACATCACCACCGCAGTTGTAACGTAACAGCCAATATATGTACGTCTTTTTTAATCACAATAACAATGCAGACACTGACGACTACGATAGTGTAATATCTTACAAATGTAATGTACTATAATCTATTCAATACTAGCGTCACGGATCCGTTTTAAAACTCATAGAGAAGCTAATATTAGCATTAGGCTAATACAAGCTACCAAAGTGGCTACGTTAGCAAAAGTTACATATTTCATGAAAATAACAAATCGTCCCCGAAGCAAAACAAATAATTACCTGTCCAACAGAAAGAGAGCGACCTCGGCATCACTTTTCATCCTCTTCAGATCCCTCAGTTGTCTCCACCGCTGAAAAGCTACACCAATGTTTACTCTTGTTTGTCCTCTGGCTTTATCCAAAGCTTTTTTATTTGCAGCCTTCTCATCCTCCAGCTTTCTCTTCCTTGGCTTTTTCTGTGGAGCAGCCGTCACAAGTAACCGTGGAATCGGTTCTTCTGTAACTCGGTAGATCCGCAGCAAGAAGTGTGCTGAGTTTTCCGGCAACAGCGGCACATGAGGACAAGAGCACCGTGAACGTGCGCAGTGGGTAGGGGCGGGGGGGCGGGTGCAGAACTAGACCTGAAGGAATCTGATTGGATTTTGCCCTTCGTACCGAAGTGCGCTGATTGGTCGAAGTTTTCTCAGTCCTGCAGCTGCCACAGAGGTCTGATTTTTTCCGCTCCTTTTTCTAAAGACATAGTGTATTGATTCCTTTGACAATATAAGGACCATTTCACCCAGTATAACAGAACGTGCTTCCGAACAAGATTACCAACCCCAGCTTTAATACCTTTCTGCTCTTTAAACTCTTTTGGTTTAATTATTTTTATGTCATTCCCAGCTTGTGAAATGTAGCGTATGCATTTACATGAAAATATGGGACAAATCACATCCAGTTTTGATTCAGTAAAAGACTGTATTTTATTTTTTAATCCAGGACAATTTGCTAGCTTGCGGGGTGGGTGGTGACCTATTCATCTCTGTAGGTGGGTGATGAAAACCGTACTATTGGTTACAGGAACAATAATTTTTTGTTCTGGGTGCATATTCAATACTGTTGCTAAAGCCACATATAGCTTAGCCTGGTTGTTAATATTGTTACAGATGTGGAAAGCATTTTAGGTACCAAAACTCTGCAGGGACATTTTAGAAAGTGCTACTTAAACATAGTTAAGTGTATCTGTTCAAAAACAAAGCAGTACTTGCTAAACTGATGTCAAGTCAAGAACTGTCATTGGCAGTTAAGCATCAAGATTTGCAACTGACAGTTACCACAAACAGGCAATATTGAATGTAAAAAGAGACCTGGATACAGCGTTGGAGGCGGGACCCTGTTCATTCCTATGAAAATTGCTCAGTAGCACATAATGACAAAAACTTCCAACTGCAGTGTATAAAATTACCCATTGCTGATTCCACATCATTGAGCCCATAGAGGAGGCACACTAGAGCCTTCTGGTGCCTGAGCCAGCTACTTCCGGTTTGGCTCTCGCTAACCTGAATAGTGAAAAAATGATTTAATCTTGCAGCTCTTCTAGACTTAACAGTGTTTTTGGGCTGAATAGATCAAATCCTAAAGTGAAACAATTCATGTCACAATGGGAGGTTGTGACACTTGTAAAAAATTTTCCACTGATTTACAGATGTCTCTTTCACAATGTAAGTCAATGGGAAAAAGTCTTGAGGGGCCCAGTGGCATCATGTGACACACTTAAAAGTTGTAATTTGGCATGGCGCAGCAGAGAATATGGAACTGTTTGAATGCTACTATACAAGTAACCCGAGAGGGGCTACATGCAGAGGATGTGGGATATATGGATGCTTCGAAACCCAACATCTGACAAAGAAACAACTCCTGGCCCAGTGTTCCAACATCCGCAAATGGTAGAGATTGATGAGGTACAACAAACATGTCACAGCAAGGGGGAGCCAGGACGACAGGTCAAAGTGGGGATGTCATTGTCATCCCCGCACTCCAAGATTGACAGATTCCCTTACAGCTAGGGCAAGGGCGAATAACCTGAGATTGAGAATAATTAATAAGTTGGAATCCTGGCACCCCTGAAGCCGATTACCAAGGCTAGGTCACAAAGTACTCTCTGAAAGTCTGCTCGATGATGTGAATGCAGTACTATGAACGATCCCCACTAGGACCATAACTGAGATGAATCAGCTGATATACACCACAGCAACAGTGATCCTAGAGATGCTTGGCTACAAGATGAACACCACGAGTCATAAAGAGCATTACCCTCCATGGAGAGGGAGGCTGGAGGCCAAGATCAAGGCAACAAGAGGAGATGTTAGTCAACTCTCAGAGCTACAGGAAGGTGTGGGAAATAAAGGGATACCTAGTAAGTATAACAAACTGTCTATCCCCAAGGCACTGGAGACAGCAGCTCTGGCTACCCGCCTAAAGAGATACACAAGAAAAGAAGAAGCCAGGAGAATATATAGGGTGTTCTTCACACAATCATACAAAGTTTACTTTCAGTGGTAAGGTAATCCCAGGAGAATAGATCAACCCAGGGCTGAAACTGAACAATACTGGAAGAGTGTATGGGAGAAGGAAGCATCACATAACACAGATGCGAAGTGGCTAATGAATCTAAGACCAGGCCACAGCAATCTCCCAGAACAAGAGCCAGTTACCATTACAACGGAAGACATCCAAGAAAGAGTATCACGTATGAAGAGCTGCACAGCACCGGGCCCTGCTGGCTATTGATGAATGGCTGGCAGCACAAATGAACCAACTGCTGATGGTTGGGACCCACAATCCTGATTGTGAAGGATTCCCAGAAGGGCTCATCCAACAACAATAATCTTCCTCTGTGCAACGTAAAAATAATAATAATGCATTTTATCTATAGGCGCCTTTCAGAACACTCAAGAACATCTTACAAGACACAGTAAAAAAAACAAACAAAAAAAAAAAACAAGTGGTAATGTATCCGCAGATCATGAAATCAAACAATTCAGTAATATACAATAAAAGTTAATAAAATGTTTTATCACTGTCAAATTTGAGGAAGTTATATGGGAGTCAGAAAAGTATTTGGGGGGGAGCAGAGATAGGCCTAGTGGATAGATAGAGCTGAGTGTCATCAGCATAACAGTGGAATTGAATACCAAATTTTCTGAAGATGTGGCCAAGAGGTCGAAGGTAGATAATAAATAAAAGGGGACCAAGGACAGAGCCCTGAGAAACACCACTAGTAACTGGAGTTGGATCTGGAATTTCTGATTCAAACAAAATGAGTGTGGCCAGAGAGATATGATTTAAACCAGTTAAGAGCAGTGCCAGTGATTCCAGTGGTAGCTAATCTTTCTAGGAGGATGTTATGTGAAATGGTGTTAAAGGTTGCACCTAGATCGAGAAGAATGAGAATAGTTAAAAGCCCACAGTCAGCTGCCATTAAGAAATCATTACTGATTTTTATCAGAGCTGTCTCAGTACTGTGAAAGGAGCGAAAACCAGACTGAAATTGTTCAAAGATTGCTGTGAATAAGGTGAGTGTGGACCTGAGGTAAGTGTGGTTGGATGGTTTCAAATGGAGGAAAGACGATCAGAACTGAAGGGGTTGAACTACCAGAGGGCAGCATTGCAGATGTTCAAGACAGCTACAAATACTTTGGGGTCCCGGAGACAAATGGGAACCATGAGGAGGCTGCAAGAAAGTCAGACACAGACACAATACTTACAAAGAGTAAGGCAAGTATTAAAAAGTCAGCTGAATGGAAAGAGCAAGGTCCGAGCCATTAACACATATGCCCAGCCAGTCATGAGATACCCCACTGGTATAATAAGCTGGCCAAAGGAGGAGATAGAACCCACTGATATCAAGAAGACAGGGAAGCTTCTCACAATGCATGGAGGGTTTCATCCCAAGTCCAGCACCCTGAGACTGTACACACACGAACCGTAGCGCGGGGGGGGGGCTGGTGACTGTCAAAGCCACTGTCCAGGATGAAATGAAACAACCAAGATCCAGCAATTCATCAGGAATGGCCCCCAAAGATAAGCTGCTAAATGAATCCCTCAAGCATGGAGGGACAAGCCTCTGTACGGCATGTACCATCAACAGATTGAAGAAGAGGCACATGATAACAAGTTGTAAGATGCGGACAGGAACATCTGCACTGAGTATGGCCTGGAAGTCCCAAGATCAGAATAGAAGACACCTCACAAGGTGGTTGAGAATGGCAGATGGTGATGGCTAACCAACCGGACATCGTGTTGTTCAACAACATCAGTAAGAAGGAACCGAGTGGAAAGTGTCTCCAGCAGATTCAAGGTACAACATCTGAGGTCTCTGCTCAGAAGAGTGCAGTCCTATGAACAAGATAAGATAAGATATGATAAGAGAGTATATATTATTATATTTTTAGTATATATACTGGTATCACATTTTGATGCCAATTACCATGGCAACAATTAAAGTATCGGGGTCAGCCCTAGACCTCTCTGGCCAACTGGACTTAGACACCAATTCAATATGCTGAATATGCCCCCCCCCCCCAAAAAAAAAGGGCAACAAGAGCGGACAAGGGCCGCTGTGTCAGGGCTTTTAGCCCATACCTGTGAAGGTGTGTGTGTTGTGGCGGGGGGGGGGGGGGGGGTTCTCCCGGCACTTTTTTTTTTGGATAAACAAGCTCTAGTTTGTTACTTTTTTAAATGCACTCTGGCATCTCTGGTCTGGAGTTTCTCTCAGCACCCACAGCTTGCAGCATCCTCGTTATCATGCCAGTTGCATACAAAATAACTGTTTGAAACTAAATAATTACACCTTGAAAATACAACCCCAACAAAACTCAATTGGAAGGATAGATAACAACCTGGTAAAATGAACACAGACTGCATGTACAGGGTGCTTAGTTGTTATTCTGGTCAAATGACTTACAAATCCATTATCTTGTGACTGGGGTGAAACACATGCTTAAGATTATTGTACCCAGTCACAACTGTTTTATTCTGGTTGCTACTTCAAAAGCACCACAGCTTTACTCTCCTCACTGTGTGGGAGTGCTGTGTGTTGGTCGCCTGCCTGCTTTTCCTGTGGCTTCAGATTTTGTGGCATTCAAACTTTCACATTGCTCTGCCCTTGACACTCTCCCTCTCTGTATGTCAGTGTGCCTATTTCTATGTGTCTACATGTGTGTGTCTGTGTGTCCGGGCATTTCCATGTGTATTTGTTTGTGTATGCATGGCTTTGTGGTGGTGGCTGTGGGGTGGAGTGATAAGGGGGGCACGCATACACACATGCGTGTGTGTGTGTGTGTGTGTGTGTGTTTCCATGCGTGTATGTGCGCCAGACTGGCCCCAGGGTCCTGAGCCATCACACTTTATGAGGTATGGCAAGGTGAGAGCAAAACATCTGCTAGCTCAAGAAACGCCCTGGTCTGGGTCTAATATTGGGTTTGGACAGTGAGCACACACACTGAACTGCTCTAAAAAAAATTTGTATTGGACACGTGCAATTTGCGAGAATCTTTAAGATACACAAACCTTAATCTTGCCTTCCCTGACTAGGCTACACTCACACACACATGTAACACATAAATAAACATATATACATATGGGTGTGTGTGTGTGTGTGTGTGTGTGTGTGT
This sequence comes from Cephalopholis sonnerati, assembly GCA_019142605.1. Lineage (NCBI taxonomy): Eukaryota > Metazoa > Chordata > Actinopteri > Perciformes > Serranidae > Cephalopholis > Cephalopholis sonnerati. The sequence goes on from JAGQAX010000003.1 coordinate 2,429,708, forward strand.
GTGTGTGTGTGTGTGTGTGTGTGCGTGTGTGTGTGCCTATGTGTGTATGTATGAAAGCACATACACTCCTCCTCCTCAGGCTTTCTTTTGTCTGAACCCTCCTTATAGGTTGGCTCTTGTTCTCCCTCATATCAAGGGCATTGGAACAATCCCCTAGTACCTGCCATCATGCCCCCCCTCCAAACCATCCCTCCGCTCCTGCCGTCGCCCCTCCTGTCTTCTCAGAAAACCCCGGAGAGGAGAACTGCCATGTAAGGTCTAGTGGAGAGAGGATAGACACAGGGAGCATTCAGACCGCCTCTGACATCGGAATCACTGAACCTGCCCACATCTATTCTCCCCAACCTTGTCTGTCAGACTCTTTTTTCTTTAACCCCTTTTGTATGCAGGCGAAGTTGGCTGACAAAGTAACTTTTCTTTCCTGTCTCAGAGAAGCTGTGAGGGGAAAATATGTGCCTTCTCTCTGGTTTGGCATTTTTTGGCCCCTGAGTAAATCGACTCCAGCAGTGACTCCAGCAGTTGAGCTTATGGATCCTGGCACTGCAGTGGTGCTTGTGGGCTGAAAGAGCTGCAACCAACAGCAACTCCAGCTGTGGGAATCCCGTGTTTTTCTCTTTCCCTAATATTAATTCTGAGATCCGTCTGCCTCTGGCCTGTAGACTTGAGCTGGTTGTCCCTTTGACATGCCTCATAAGTAATAATTAAAGCTGAAAACAACAACACTGAGAAAGACCCAATTTTCAATCACATCGTCATTGTTTTGCTTTCCAAAAAGCCGTCGCTCTGTTTAATATGCCTTGTCAAGTACCCCTGAAGAGGTTTGGTTAAATTACAGTCATTGGATGAATACTGCTTGATATTTTCCATTTTAACTTCAGTGAGTACAATTCTTTTCTGTCTTCCACTTGGCCTGACTCCCCGTCAACATCATTTGTCTGCTCTGTCTGGCCTGTAATTGTAAAACACTTCAAACAGTCTGAAAGGGTATAAACAAATGGAAATAGTGCCTTTTTTTCGACTTAAATAAAGAGATGCAATTCCAATCTGTGCACGCAGAATTTCATTCAAGTTAAATTTCAATGTGTTTCAATTGACAACAGGCATTATATTAAGCCTATAGGTTTAATCAGTGTGTGCCTGTGGGGAATATCATGAGATCCAGTCATGGAGTGATGGTGTTATTCTTCAAGTTGAATTGAAAAGATAATTACTATTTTATTAAGTTCTGTAGTTAATTTTTTTGCTTGCAGTTATACTCTCTGTATTAACTGATTAAATCAGGGAACACTTCAACATGACCATGACAAAGTCAGACAGGACAAGAATCACACAAGCAGCCAGATGATCAGACAGGTTGTAAACAGCCAACAGTCTATCATATTTTCAGAACCAGTTTACTTGCTAAGAAAAACTTTTAAAAAAACTGTACCCCCCAAACTATTATGTTTCATGGTATTCATTCATGTTGAATCTGTTTCCTGTTTTATTTTGTCGATCCTCTCCTCATGTGTCACATCTTCCCATCTTTGTGTGTTTCCCTGCCTGTTTTCTATCACACCTGTCTTCCATCGGTGTCGTTAGTTCTTCCCTGTTCTTAGAGTGTTCCCTGTTCTGTTTGTCTTGTTTGCTGTACCATAGTGTGTGTTCCAATACCTATACTGCGTATAGTATGCTGGAAAAAGATGGCCCTATACATAGTATTTTATTCTGCTTATTCTGACCCACAGTCCTCTGCGCAGCAGATGATTAGTCACATCGACTGAGCCACAAACAGACGACACCTTGACAGCTGATTGACAGCTGTCAGAAGTTGCAATGATGGATGATAGCAAATTCAAGGATCTGATGACCAGATGAATAGTAATAATAGGAATATTAATTGTTTAAGTGAACAAAATAATCATAAATAATACAAACAACATCAAGACATAACGATAAATATAACGACAGCGAAATGCAGATGTAATCTCACTGTCACAAATATATCAGGCTAGAATCTACAATCTATGCAGTAATAACTTTAAAGTTGAACTACATACATTACAAAGTAACAACAACAGAGCTCTGTGGGTTGATCTCTGTCCCTGGCAAACTCAGTAAGTGGCATTGGTTTGATCTTCATGGTAACTGATATAAAAGCAAGAGGGTCAAAGTTTAGGGCGTAATATTATGAGAAAGTTGTATGTCCCAATTGTGTGCATACTGCATGTAACAGTACATACTTTTGTGTACCGTGTCGTCTTCATGTGATTAGTTTTCTGTGTGTGTATCCATTATATATATATATATGCACACCTGTGTGTCACCCTTTGTTCCTTGTCAGTTCGTCTGTTCATTTCTGTGTTCATGGTGACATTTATTGCATGGTCTCTTGTGTTCTGGTTTGGATAACTTCCTTGAGTTCATCCCTGTGTTCATCATGTTTCCCTGGTTTGTTTCAATGTAGTTTGGGTTCTCCTTTCTTTTGGACTTTTTTGCCTGCCTGTTTGGATTATTTTATTTATTTATTTATTTTTTTTACCAGCATTAAAGCTCTCTTCAGGCTTCTGGCTTATGAATTTGAAGGTGCCCTGTGGACTTCTCATGGAACAAAAGTTATTTTCATGTTCTGTCACTCACTAAAAGGCATTGTGCGCATCCTTAAAGTTATATCAGGTGTGTTGAATGGATTTTTTTCCACTTAAAACATTTGCAATGTTGCTTTTTTTTGTTTGTTTGTTATTTGTGAAGTGTACATTAGACAGAGGGCTAAACGTGTTTTCTTGTATTGATCAATGTCCATTGATAGAGTTAGACATTTTCATGTATGACATGAAAAAATTCAATATAGTCTAATAAAGTTTGTATGCAGCTCTTGTTTAATCATATATTTTCACTAACTGATATTTTAATCATAAGTCTGCTCAGGCAACTTGCAGGCCAGCTGTGCCTGATGAACCAATCAGATTGCAGTTTTTAAGGTAATCGAAAACACCAACCAATTGCTTATGGATTAAACAGGACCCCAAAGTGTAACCATGCAGATCAGGTCTGTGGGACTGATGTAAGCCCCAAGAGTAGCCGCTCAGCCTTGCCGTACATTTTTCCAAGTGGCCACTTGTGGTATTGCAGCAAAAAGAAAAAAAATCCCTTGCAGGCCAAAAAGCATTTTCCTCATAGACCACCATTATAAGAGACACCTGTAAGACTGTTGAATGGACACCTCCAAATGCAAACAAGGTCACTTATGACTCTGTATTCTGAGTTTTTGAGCCATGGTGGTTTTATATTTGTAAAACTTTTCTCAAGCGAAAAGTGAATTAAAAATCAATTACAACATCACAATGTGAAGTCTATGAGCCAAGCAAGAACTCTACTGGAATGAATAGACACCATCTTGGAGTCCGGTATCTAGTTATTAACATTTAAGGACTGTTGTAGCGGTATGATACATTAGGTTCCAAACAAGTTCAGAAGCTCAACAACGACATCTCGTTGTAGTTGTCAGAGTGAACAAACACATCTATATGTGGATATAATCATATTGTTGTCACATGACCCTTGTCTGACAGGAATTTTATGTGGGTTGAACATAACTCTTTTTTGTTGTTTAATTGTATGTCATATGAACATAAAAACTAGTATTCATTTCACTTTTTTTTTTTAAATTTCAATAGACTATTTTTATTAAAAATATATTGTGATGAGTTATTTCTCAATTGCTGTAATAAGGCAAAGAGATGAAGTTTGGAAGTGGATCAGGAAGTGCTCTTTATTTTATTTCAGCACTATCAGTATAAAGTGTCAGACACTTTAGTATCCACACAGGCGGTAGGTCACAAACTGTGAATACGACTTAACTCATGGTGCAAAACTTCTTTTACCACAACATTATCTGTTACCCATTGGAACCATTGTGAAATACATAACATTTATCACTACGTAATGGGTAACGTGAGTGATTTAAAACACTATCAAGCACAGTTTTCTTCGACTCTTCGGCCTTAAACACATAGTCTCACGGCCCAACATGGCACAATATGTTAAGTATGTTAAGTTTATTGGCCTTCAAGGGATTACACAATTTTTGGTCAATTTAACTTAAAACTCAAAAATTGACTTAAAATTGAAAAAAAAAAAAAAATTCCGTCAAGCTCAAAACAGATGAGTTTTTGTGTCAAGTAAACCGGAACCCGGGACCTATGTGAAGACTTTACATTAAAATTTTGGGTCATGGATGGATTGGGGTTTGCAGTGCAGGCTACTTTGGGCTGTGTTTTTCTGAATCATGTGTGCCACCTCATTTGATATCTGATGTCTATGTTATGATGTCTGACATCTCATTTGCGTCATTCCAAGCACTTCTTTCAGCCAGCATGTCTGGATGCAAACAGGAGAAATATGGAGTGTTGCATGCATGTAACCTGTACAAAAATGAACATCACACTCACCCTTTTTAGTTGCAAGTTGAAAAAAGTTTGCACAAAGTTCTTAAGGGTGAGTGAATCTCAATACAAAAGAAAGCCAAACCGTAGAACGAGTTGTAGAAAAATATCACCCCGTACATTTCTGTGTATAAATGCTAAGAAGTCATTTTAAGAAAAATCAGGTGATTCTCTAAAGATTAGGTTTAACAAACAACAGCAAAATACAAAATAAAGTTTAGCATCTAACCAGAAGTGCAAAAGAGCAAAAAAAAAAAAAAAAAAAACTGCGATGTGTTGAGTCATGTACAGAAGTAACAGAATAAAATATACATAAATAGTATGTGGAATAAAGAGTAAAGGGTATGAATACACTGAATATATACAGTATGAGCAGTATTAACAGTAGTATGAATATGCTAAAATGTATACAAAGAACAATTGTAAGCATTCAGGTTATGTTAAAAAAAATGTGCAGAAGTGTGAGTACAGGTTGTGTGAACAGTACACATGATATACACTGTAAAAATGTGGCATATGTTGTGTGTGCAGTGACTTTGCATTTAATAGAGAGAGCATGTGTCCGTGAAGCTGGTGAGTGGAGCAGAGCATGAAGTTAGAAGTATTGCTGTGAATGTAGCCACGCCATGTATGTACAGTCTGGGCTAGCTGTCAGGGAATAAATGCTAATATTACAGTGTTTCCCACAGAATGACAGTGTCAGTGTGGCAAGGTGCGCGGTCAAACTCGTGATTTTCCACTTGCCGATACTGCTGCTTCTACAAACTGCCATCTACTGTAGGCAATACACTGGCTGTAGATAAGTTCTTAATACAGCCAGATCTTTAAGTTTGACCATTTTGCACATTCTCTTTCCCTGCATAAAAGAGTTGTTATGGGTTCTATGGGATATGGCATATTGTCGCCTTTATCACAGAAAAGGTGCACACTGGCCTTGTATTCACACAGACTGTGTATGTGTATTTAAAACACCTGACGCATTAAGGTCACAACTCTCAAGATCACATACAACTTTGGCAGTTCACAAAAATTTAACATTTCAATGTGAATTGTGTGATTTCAAAGATATTTGCAGTGAAGAAACTTTTTGAACCAGCTTGGACATCATGTAGATGTACATAATGTACATCAATGTCCCTTTTCCGGCACAAGATGGAGCTGACATTTTCCCTGAGGCAGACAGAGGTAATGTAAGGGCAGTCTATGGTATCAGAGGTCCAGGAGGGATGGCCTGCCCTGTTTTCTGTTGAGGAGGTATGGCTTTTCTCCTTTTGCAGTGTGTGTCATTAGCCTGGAGTGATTATTCTATATCATGACTATAGGTGAAGCAATGCAAGATCTGCTGTGAGGGGCAACATATATTTTGGCTAACTCCACTATAGACCCCTCAACATAGTCGTTCCCTGCATTTTTAATTCCAGTTTATTTGTTTGTTTGTTTTTTAATATCCCCAAAGCATGTCACTTACTGCATACTGGAACCAATGGATGTGTCATAGTCTAATTTTTATTGAACTGTCAACCCTCAATATTCATGTTTACAAATACCATGCTTAGTGAAAATTTAAATACTACATAATACATAATAATACATAATTATGCATAAGGGTGCACAGGAAAAGATGCAAGCATGAAACACTGTATGACAAGTGTGGCAGACCCTGCAGCTTGTGACTGGCTGACAAATAGATGACACTTATTACAATCAAATGACATTGTTTTTTTTTTTTGTTTTTTTGTTTGTATTGTTTGGCTATCTGAAGAATTTCATTGGATCACCATCAAAGACCTCCTGGGGACTTTCAGTGCATCCCTTGACAAATATGTGCCTCGCCTGCTAAGACTGCACTGGGCTAGGAGGGGAGCTTTTGGTCAGAAGATGGACGACCTCCTGGAAAAGCTTGATGAACACGTGTGAAACGACTTTAGCTTTCTAAAAGCATGCAGATGTTTAGGGATTAATATTAATATTTTGAATTCCAACCTATGAACACTTGATACATTCACCAGCCAACTCCCAATGGCTGGGACAGACTGTCTACCTGCAGCCACACATCTTGCATGACCAGCACGGCTGCAGTGAGTCTTTATCTAGAGATCCAACGTCTGCCCCCCCCCCCCCCCGCTTTTTTTTTTTTTTTTTTTTTTTAACATTTGACTAAAGTGGTTCTTGGCAAAAATGCACGATGAAAATTATCTGTTCACAGTCATGTCAATATCATGACACCTTTCACCACAATTTGGATGTCTATCTGTAGAATATGTCACAATATGTCAAAAAAATATGTCCACCAAAGCCTTGTTGGCTAGTTGAAAAGTTGAAAAAATTGCTATAAAAGTGCTATTTTGTGTCAGTAAAAATGGATGTTAACAGACACTGCTTGGTGTACATTATTTTTAATTTGTAAAAATATAAAATAAAATTGTCTGCAGGATTGTTTTTGTGTTTCTTGTTTTACTTAGACATGTGACTGGGGTTTGACATGTGCTTTTTCCTCATTACTTTAAAGGATTTCTATTTTTTCCATTAATTCAATCAAAAAAAAGATGGTAGAAACCTCAGGAAGAGCAACTGAGGAGGGATCCCTCTTCCAGGACGGACAGACGTGCAATAAATGTCGTACAGAACAGATCAACATAATAGATCAACAGTAATCCATATGACACAATGAGACATAAAGAGAGACAGAGACAGAGAGACAGAGAGAGAGTTGAGACAGAGCCAGAGAGAGATGCAGGACAGCTTACAACAACATTACTTTAGGTAACAACATTATACACTGCATGAAAAGAGGGATTTCCGTCAGTGTGCGGCACTGTACATTGCTGTGAAATTTCAGGTTTACGGCCGCGTGCGGCAATTTACAGGCAACACAGAAAACTGCCGGAAACTGTCGTAATTGTCGTGGGCCTTGCTTGGCAGCTGTCCCCCCTTTCCCTAATTCTAGGGGATGCTTTAACATGTAAATGAACATGCTGTGAGCTATAGAAATGCAAACCAGGGGAGCAGGGGGAGTTTCACTCCCCACACAGAGGTGGCATTTTTCTAAAAGGTATTAACTTCATTCATCTCTGGTATAAATAGATGAGGCTTAGTATAGCCTAATTATAGACTCTTACATTTTAGCTTGAATTGATTTATTTCATGAAAGTATGCTAGATTAATTACTGTGTATGGTCATTAGCAATGGTCAATGTTAAATAAAAAAGATATTAAAAAGTTATTTCAACAATTAGTTCCAATCAGGCTTTGCCACAAATGTCAAATGTGCATTCCATGCAAAAACATCACAATCTCCTAGAGCTCAACCACTGTGCATAGTGGCATGACTACAGTGACCTCTTCCGTAAACAATGATCATGTGATTGGAGGACCCGACGAGCCGCCTAGCTCTCGTCCAATCATGTGCAGGCTCGGCATGATTCACCTCGCAAGACGAGCATATCAACAGTCCTGTTTTTACTCCTGTACATTCAGACAGTCTCCTCCGTTTCACGTATTTTTCGCTGCTTTGCTGTTTCGTGAACTACAATTTCTGGACGGCGTCTCTCCTTCAACACCCGGAAACTCCTCAGCATGGACGAAGACACTGCTGAACACTATCAGTGGGCTGTCTGCCAGCTTGCTATGTTTGCTGCCGATATGAATCAGCAGTTCGCCGCAGTAAACTCGTGTGGAGGAGACTAACTAACAAGAGAAGACGGGTGCACAATCCCTTAACGGCGGTAAGAATATATTCGGTGACTGCTAGCTAAGCTAAAAGTAAAAGAACAAATGAAGAAGCAGAACCAGTCTAAGTTTGGTTATTAAAGTGTATTTTTTTGGTCTTGTAATTTACAGGGAGGAGTACGCCGTCTCCCCAACTCGGAGACAAATTGTGTACACTATGAACCGGAGCAAGGGTGAGTTTAAACAATATGCTTTCATTCTGCTGTATGAGGAAATGTTCAGATACGTTCTTGACCGATCTTAACCGTACATTTTGTTTTTCACAGACTGACCTCGCCTCATAACGAGGCCGCGACCTCCTATTTACTGAGAGCTCTGTCTGCAAGTCCGGATTCACTTGATGCGGATAATGACACCATTGAGTGTAAGTGACTTTTGATGTTTTCCTTTTTTTACTTTTTATTGTGACTTTTAGATCACACTCGTTGTTGGTCAATGTGACTATTTTTCAGGTGCATTAATAGATGTGTTGTGTCAATATGCAGTGCATTGCGCAGTACTTATTGTCTTTACTGATTGTTTTTACAGCTGCTGGAAGCGAGACAGAGTGTCCTGGCAGAGGACGAGGTGGACCTATGGAAGTGCGCCACCATAGACATGATGTCTGATGAGAAAGACAGCACACTTGACGGTGTGTCTGGGTGGATTGTGCGACCTCCGTCGTTCCGCAGCAGGAGCTGACTGAACTCTGTGCCACGCTGCAGTCAGATTGGAGGCGAACCCGAACTATAGGGCAGCACCACAGATGTCTGCAAGATGGAATACATGCAGAACATGCAGACAGATGCCGTACAGCTCCGAGGCGGCAAATAGTAGACAGTTGATGGCGCTGTAGGATTTTGATTTGTTGTTAAATATCTCCTACTTGTACTTGTACATAGAATAAACATGTTCCTCGCAAATGTTCCTTTACTCAATAAATTCATTCATGTCCTTGATGGTAATAATAGTGTAGCCCACAGGATAATAACGACACAAATATACAATATAATAATAGTTTTATTTTAATTTTTAATAATAATTACACATTTATAATTATTATTATATTATAAGTATGTTTTGTTTTTGTTTTTTTAACAATATTTTATTATTGTAGGGGAGGGGTTTACATTTATAATGACCCAGGGTGACCAATAGCGACAGATCAGCCAACCAATCACGAATGATTCTTCTTGTTTCAAAGTAGTGGTTTCATCCAATCCTGGAGTGAGGAATTTCAAGCCAGACGTGGCTCCACTGCTATTCATATGCTAATTAGAGCCATTAGCACCTCCTGGGAGCTCTCCACATACATCATGGGTCCGTATTCGACAATTTGTGGCACCCGTAAACGCCACGTTAGCAGCCTGTAAATTGTCGGAAACTGCCGAAAACGAGTGAGATTTCCGGGCGTTTACGGGGATGAAAATCCCACTTTTCATGCAGTGATAGTCATAATTACGGTAATTGTGGTACAATATGTTGTAGGCACATATTAATATATGATATTGTATGTATGTGACAATAATCAGAAGTGTATAATAACAGTACAAGTATGACTAATAGTAACAGCAGCAGTGGGAGACATCAGGCAGGACCACGGCAGCAGCACAACACCACATATCATCCAGGCACAGCTGTGGTTAACCAGCGAGACAGTGGAGCACAAAGGCTCCAGAGAACAAGCCGAGTTAGTGACATGCAGTAGAGCAGAGTTAGGAGATGTTAGCAAAGGACAGAGAGACAGAAGGAGAGAAGGGGCTCGGTGTATTATAGGAGGTCCCCCGGCAGGCTAAGCCTATGTCAGCCTAACTAGGGGCTGGTCCAAGACAAGCCTGAGCCAGCCCTAACTATAAGCTTTATCAAAAAGGAAAGTCTTAAGTCTAGTCTTAAAAGTGGAGACGGTGTCTGCCTCCCGGACCCAAACAGGAAGGTGATTCCATAAAAGAGGAGCCTGATAGCTGAAGGCTCTGGCTCCTGTTCTACTTTTGGAGACTTTAGGGACCACGAGTAACCCTGTATTCTGAGAGCGCAGTGTTCTGGTGGGATAATAGGGCACTATGAGCTCTCTAAGATATGATGGAGCCTGATCATTTCGAACTTTGTAAGTTAGGAGTAAGATTTTAAATTCAATTCTGGATTTTACAGGGAGCCAGTGCAGAGAAGCTAAAACAGGGGAAATGTAGTCTTGTTTATTAGTTCCTGTCAGTACACGTGCCGCCGCATTCTGGATTAGCTGGAAAGTTTTTAGGCACTTATTAGAGCTACCTGATAATAGAGAATTACAGTAATCCAGCCTAGAGGTAACAAATGTGTGGACCAATTTTTCTGCATCTTTTTGGGACAGGGTAGGCCTAGTTTTCGCAATATTACGCAGATGATAAAACGCAGTCCGAGAGGTTTGTTTTAAATGGGAATTTAAAGACAAATCTTGATCAAATATTATGCCGAGGTTTCTTACGGTAGTGCTAGAGGCCAGAGCAATGCCATCCAGAGAAACTATATCATCAGATAAAGAGTTTCTGAGGTGTTTGGGGCCAAGAACAATAACTTCAGTTTTGTCTGAATTTAACATCAGGAAGTTGGAGCTCATCCAGTTTTTTATATCTTTAAGGAATAAAAAATAAATAAATAAATAAAACTGTGTATCATCCGCATAACAATAGAAATTTACAGAGTGGTTTCTAATGATGTTACCTAAGGGAAGCATATACAGACTGAATAGAACTGGTCCAAGCACTGAACCTTGAAGGTAATTCACTACAGCATAATACTAATTGACATGCTTGTGTGTTTTCCACTGGATACTCTTTAGACATCCAGCACTGTGTCACACCGAAAGACAGCAGCACTGAGAGGCCAGCCCATTTTTCCCAGGATGACACAACATTTTTTAGATGAGTTTGGTAAGTAATAGTAACTGCAGGAAATAGATTTTAAAAAGTAATATTTTTCAGTGTAAATTCAGCATTTAGAGTATGATTACATAGCTGATCCTAATCATTTTATGCATAATACACTTTGTAGAATATTTTATTTTGTGCTTGGAGATATTTTATGGAGGAGTTCATCCAAAATGAAAAAGAAAGTACACCTCCCCCAGTACAGTTCACCAGTTCAGATAATTTTGGTGTGAGGATTGGAGTTTTCTATGGCTTTAGCTCCCTTTTTCTGCAGCCAGCAGCCAACATATTGTTCCTGGTGTTCTTTGGCAGAACTTGCTACTTAAGATGAGTAGAAAGCAACATGCAAACACACGCTTGGTCTCACTCCCTTTTTGGTGCAAGTAATAAATAAATCAACACAAAGGTGATGAGTGTGTGTGGTAATTGACTTTTTTTCATTGAAGAAAACTTCTTAAAGGGATAGTTAGTATTTTTTGAAGTGTGGTTGTATGAGGCACTTGCTTTCTTACTTACTTATTGTTATCCATGGTCAGTGTATTACCTACAGTAGATGGCCATTAGCACACCCCTATTTTGGAGAAGCAGCAGGGGCACCAGAGTAAGAAGTTAAGCAATAAACTGCTGTGGACATTGTAGCCACCTAAACAAAATCAATATCAGTGGTATCAGTATATCAGTAAGTGTACGCTATATTTATAGTATTTCCACTGCTTTACCTTGCTGTCAGACAGCCTCTACCTTGCAGAGCACAGGAGTTGCTGGTCTACTGCTGCCTTGATTGTTATGAAGTAAATTTGCTGTTTTTTTTCCAAAGGACTCTGTTTGCTTAGGAGAGAATGATATTTGGCTTATATAATAGCAGTTTCCAGTTGGAAAAGGCTGTCTGACAGCAAGTTAAAGCAGTGAAAATATTCTACATACAGAGTACACATAAACAGATTTTTTTTTTTTTTTTAAGGTGGCTGCTTCTCCAAACTAGGGGCATGCTGACTACCATCTATTTTAGGTGATTTGCAGACACTAAAACCTTTCAGCTGTCAGTACCTCATTCAACCCCATTTCAAAGAATCCAAACTATCCTTTTAACAAAACTTACCACAACAAAGTTAATGGTTGATAGCAACAGTGTCGCTGATTTTTTTAAATAGATGCTGCTGTTGAATCACAAATTTTAACATCTTTGTAAAACTTCCACGAGCTGAATGACAAGGGTCTGTAGCATGGTACTAAAAGTTCAAAGTACTAAAAAAGTACAGTACCTCTGTCATCCTGTCACATTAATGTGGATACATATATTTGTATTTGGGATCATCACAGAGATAGAAACACAGAGAACACATATTCTGATAGCTGTACAGCCATCAGAAGTATTGAAAACAGTTATTTTGAGATTTAAAGTCATTATTATGCAGATACAGTGAGGTCATATATTCTGATGGCTGTGAATCTAATCTAATAAAAATACATCTGTCCAAATAATGGAGGTAATAACAGAGCACCTGTGTCAATGTTTACTCATTTAATAAACAGTGCATACATTATCACACAAAATGTTGTTATAATTAAAGTAATTTACATCTAGCTTAAGTCTATCTACTTTCCAAAGCCAGATAAGGTCTGGGATGGTTGTTATGGTCACGAGTGGTTTCTTAGCAACAGCAGTTACTCATGGATCACAGACAGAGCAACGGCAATCAAACTTTTGGACGAAATTATCCATAGAATCATAGCCAGTGTAGAGTATCTTTGGAAGTTTATGCCGATGAATCAATGCGTATGCCGTTAGCGTAAATACTCTTCTTCTCTACTGTTGATGACCACACACATGCAGACAATGCGCAACATCGCCCCCTGCGGTCACAGATTCTGATGGTCACAGATTTCGGTGCAACACCGGGGCACAGAAATGAGAGAGATGAAATATCAAAATTAAATTATAGCTGCTGCTACACTACACAATAATAAATAAATAAATGTTGGTGATTTGTTTTTCACAGTAAGTGCTTTGCTTCACAAGAGAAAATCTGATTTAAAAATACCACTCTTAAAGTGACTGCACTTGTTCTGAAAATATACATATTGCATCTAGACAGCACTGAGATGTTGGTAATTTTTTTTTTTTTAATATATTTTTGGGGCTTTTTTGCCTTTAATAGAAAGCGAGCGTCGCGAGAGTCAGGAAATGGAGAGACAGAGAGGGGGATGACACACAGGAAAGGGCTTTCCAATGCAGGATTCAATCCACAGCCGCCTGCATTGAGGGCTGTATTTTCTTTCATGGAGCGGCTGCTCTACCAACCGAGCTAACCACCGCCTCCATGTTTTATTTTTAAGAGTGATTGATTTGCTTCATAAGTAAATAACTGTTGTTTAAAATACCATTCTTGCATTGATTCTGATATGTAAACATCATCTACCATGACTCTAAAATTTTATACATTTGTTTCTCAAAGACTCTTTGTAGTTTTGATGTCAAAGACTGTGCTCCAGCTCCTAACTCACTGAGCTAATTGTCTGGAAGTGAGACCTGGTGTGTGGCTTCTCAAGTAGACTCAGGAAGTCACCGACCAGGCTGCAGTTGTGGCAGATTTCAAAAATAGTCAAAATGTCACAAATTTTATTATCTAAACAAAAATCTGACAATACATAAATTGCATCTAGACAGCATGGACATGTTGGTGATTTGTTTTTAATGATAAGTGTTTTACTTCACAAGAGAAAAAATGCCACTTTTACAATGACTCCAGTTGTTCCCATGAGAGCAAAATTCAAAATGTTCTAGAAAATTCAGTTTTGGAGATAAAATTCTGATATTTGCCAAACTTCATCAACCATGACTCCAAAATAGTGTCAATTTTTTCAGGAAGATTGAAAATGTATTTAGCAAGAATTGGATGGTATATGTTTACAGTAGTGATTACAGTCAAACGTTTTCATGCACTGTAGGCTCAATTTTTGATAAATCAAAAATCCGAGAAACAAGTTTTGTGGAGGACAGTCTGGAGATGCTCTCTAGTAAGTTTGGTGACAATTGAGCAAAAATTGTGGGAGGAGATACGTTTATAAGTTTTACAGTTTTTGAAAAAAACAGAGTGATGGACTTCATAATTTGTAATGAGTCTAAATGGACAAAGGTTTTTGCAGTACTGGGGCTACATTGTGGTGAAGTTTCAAAACTGTAGCATGTGTCGTTGGTTTGGTAGGAATTTTTAAAGTTTTTAAATTTAAACGTTTATTGTGCCTTTGAGTTGAGTAAATCTGGCATGGGGTCGGACATTTCTGTAAAGTTTGGTGAGTTTTTGCCCATGGGAAGTATGATTTCCTCGGAAGATGAAAGAAAGAAAGAAAGAAAGAAAGAAAGAAAGAAGGAAAGAAAGAATTCTTCCAATTACAATAGGGTCCTTGGCTGCTTAGTAGCCCGGACCCTAAAAAGGGATTGAGACCGTTTTTTTTTTTTAAATGTTCTATTTTTGACCTGCGCACGAAATGAAATATTTGAAAAATAAGTCAAAATCTGTTTTTTTTGTTGGACATTGAAAAACAAATAATGAAATAACAAATTGTTTTTATTGTTTTTTCATTCTTAATTGAAATTAAGAATACATGGACCTTTATGCTATATTTAAATACATATTCTATACAATGTATTGTGGCTTTTAAGTACAAGTAGACTATTAGACAATTTCATGACCAATATTCATCCTTTGAAGTAGTCTATTCCCAGAAAAAAAAAAAAAAACATAGAGACCTTGTGACAATGTCTGAAAAGCTCTGTATCCTTACAAAAAATGTTGTTCCTCTGAAGTCAGTGAAATTAAATTGACTTGTCCTTCAGCTCAAATGTGTGGGCATGGTATGTAGATATACAGTCAGCATAAAAGGCCTAGTATTGGGCTAAAAATACCACATGCATAGGGAGCGCAGGGCATGGAAAATTTGAGATGTGAGTTTTCAGCCCTAAATGCACAAATGCATGTAACTTGGTACAGAAAATATCACGTGCAGGGCTGCCAGTTCTCAGGCAATGTCCATGAGACACATGATTGACACTTTTCACATGCTCATGCATGTCCATTATTTCACTTAGTGAAAAAAAATGTGTTACTGTTATTGTTGTAGCACAAAAACAGGACACTGACAGTGCACGGACAGACAAAACAGAGCAGCATGGCTCAACAGCAGCACTATGTAAAATGCAGCAGTCAAGCCACCCACCTTTTGGATTGTCCTGGGTGTCTATCCATGCTGCTATGGTACTGCTTTTTTGAGCCACCAAAGATGACAAAGAAAGACTTGCATTTCAGCAATTATATATGATATATACAACATTAAAAATAATTTTAAAAGTCTTGTTGAATACATGACATAAAAAAGTCCTGATAAAAAAAGTTATTAAATGATTTGCTGAGAAGCGCAATTTATTTCTGCTAGTAGTAGTTTATATTACATTACTGTACAGGAAGTCAGCTCATATTATACAAAACACAATGTCCTAATTTTTAAACTCTCAAATTAAGTGACTGCATGTTTAATTCAGAAATTTGCTGAAATTCTTAATGTCAGTCTGTCCTGTTTTGAGAGAATTAAAGGGAAAGTCAGCTCAAATTACATTAGAACACATTGGGGATGTCCTCATATTTGAACTAATGTAAAAAAGGAGATGGCTCAGTGGTCAATACTAGATTTCTTTGAAATAGGCCATAAATACACCAAAAAAGAAGAAGAAGAAGAAAAAAATGCACCAGTGCATGTAAAGAGAAAAAAACAACAAAAACATTTTGAGCCCTGAGTGTGTATACAGTGAGGGTTTGCATGGTGCTACAGATTTACTTGGTTTCTCCTGTAAGACATTTAATTTGTCATCTCTTGAATTGAGAGGTTAGTATAGCTAATTGACACCCTGATAATGCAATTCAGCTGAATCAAATAAATGATTAACTAATTACTCAATCAACTGTAAATAAATTGCCAAGAAATTTGATAATCATTTAATCTTTGTAATATATATATATTTTTTTATGCAAAAGTGCCGGAAACCCTCTGGTCCATCATATGATTATTTGGTGCACTTCTTTGTCTTAGATGATGGTAGACTTAATGTCCTTGGATTTTGAACTAACACTTAAGATGACACCTTTGGCTTTTGGAACTTTTTCCGAAATTTTCTGATGTTTCATAAACCAAACAATGAATTGATAAATTGTGAAAATAATTGTTAGTTGCAGCCGTAGTTGTGGTTCTCTAAAATCATTGTGCATATTGTGGCAAACCTAGCATTAAAACATTATCAGCTGACATACACTCAATAACTGGTTATATATATATAATTCTTTATAACTCACAATAGTCACATATGGCTATTAAGATCACGTATATATTACAGAGTTGGGTCGATTTCTGGTTTTGCTGGTCTGGTCCAGTATACAAGCCAAACTAGTTTAATTTTGTTGCAAACCAGCTGAACTGACATGTGTGTTATGACACATTTTGGGAATTTAAAAAGAGCCTACATCAGCAACCTGTGCTAAAGGCGTCACAGCGCTAAATCCAACTCAAATCGCATAAGTAATAAGCAAAATTACAATGTGATTAATATAATAGGCCTATTATGTTCATAAATGGAGTAATAGAGGCACTTGTGTCTGAAAGGTCGCGCGTGATTTACCGCTGAGCCGAGGCAGGTACTGGTTCAAATTACAGTAGAGACAGGAAGGACAAGAGTGGCACATGCCGTCTTTATTTACTTGAAGTTATATGTGTTTTTGGGGGTGATGAGAGGAAACATGGCAGAGGTACCTAAAACGGCACCTATATCACAACATTTTGGTTTTGAAGACCACAAAAGAGGTGTCCTTTTGAATTGAACTTTGGTTGGACATCCATTTCATATTTTTTCCTGTTGCTCATTTCTGAAGTGCCGAAATCGACGCGAAACTGCTGATTAATAAAGTTGAAATGAGGAGTTATATATACGATACCTCCTTATTTCACTACAGTAACTCAAATACCATGGCACCTGGCTGGAGGGAGATCAGCAAGGAACAGAAAGTCTTCTAAGGTAAATGACTATCACTAAAAACAAGCTAGGCTAATGTTGCTTGCTGTTGTCTATATTGCATATGATTTTCAGTACATATCACAATATAAAATGCGTCTTTCCTGATTTAAAGTAACATCCTTTTAATTATCTTGCCAACAAAAGTAGGAAGATAGCAAGTAGACTACTCATCCATCTTTTAAGTGGTTACGTCTTGAGTTTTATCTGGAGCATACAGCTGATATGTACATGTTTTGTTTACTGACATAACAAGTGCATATTTAATGGATTCAGTGTGCACAGAGATGCTATGCAATGCTAGGCAACAGTCACAGTGCCATTTTGTTTCATTCTGGGGCAGCTGCTGAGTCAAATGGGACACCTGGTAAAATTTGGTATACCAGTTGGGTTTGGTGGTTGGCTTAATATCAAACCAGTTTGAAAATGTTCACACCGGCCCAAACCTAATATGTCATACATGCTTGTGTTTTACACACACAAAAATATTACCATCATTACAATTATAAAACCCTCTTTTTGGCCAAGTCTGGTTCCCTAGTGCTCATCATACTCATCACTGTGTTTAACCAAGCAGATTCATGACCCCAGTCTTTCCATACATTATTCACAATAAATTAAAAGACACACACCCACTCACATTCAAAAGCATTTTCTTTTATCCTCTGGCTACATTCATGGGCATCTTTAGAGACCTTCTCTCTGAAGACCAATCTGTCACAGTACAAGGTCTGAGACTGTATGGACAACACCTAATCCAGTTTAGAAATGAATTGGTGACTGTGTAATTACTCACTCACTCACTCACTCACTCACTCACAAAGAATGTAAGAAATGAAAACAATTTAGTGTTAGACATCATGAGAAAGCAAGCATGACAATTCAATAAGAGGAGAAAAGAAAGAAAAAAAAAAACAGAGGGTGGCTGAAAGAACTCTAATATGACTGTGCACCATGACTGTGTCACTGAAGTGGGCCGCAACAAGCAGGGAGTTAAGTGGCAAATGCAGATGTGCTTTAAGTAAGTGGCTACTTGTTCCAGAAATTATGCAGAGGTGTGTGTGTGTGTGTGTGTGTGTGTGTGTGTGTGTGTGTGTGTGTGTGTGTGTGTGTGTGTGTGTGTGTGTGTGTGTGTGTGTGTGTGTGTGTGTGTGTGTGTGATGCATATATAGTAGCATTAATGAAAATCACTCAAAGCTACATTTTTTACTCCTAGAATTGGAGAAACTGGGGGGTTGGCTCACTCTAATTTTAATAATAGCTTATAATAATAACAATATAATAATAGCACCTGCAATAAACACTCTGTTGTTCCTCTTTTTAATGTAATTCTCAGTTCAAATTTAGCTCTTTACCTATGCTCATGCCACTTAGCAATCTGAATAGACACTATGTGTGACATAACAAATTAGAAGGAATAATCACTGTAGAATTTTTGGACAGCACCTGACACAGAACATGTGCTGCTAGGAGGCATGGAATGGTGGCTGCAGAGGAAGGCACAGGTGTTGGGGTAACTTCCAGACTGAGAGAGGATGGAAGGAAGAGTGCAAATGGGAGATTTGTGCAAAGCCAAGGAATGGAGGAAAAAAAGAGATGTACAGGGATGACAGAGAGGGAGAGGAAGTGAAAAGACAATGGACAAGAAGAATAACTTCACCTTAAATGTGCTTGAGTTGCAAACAAGATAACTGACTGAGTTTTTAGCCCATATTTTGATAAGTGAAAATACACAAAACAAACACACACACTTGCTGGCAGAATATCACATTATGGCACCTAGATTATCCAGCAGGCATCTGGTGAGGCAGCTAACACGCTCCAACAGAGCATACAGGCTCAGCCATATGTGTGCGTGTGTGTGTGTGCGCGTACTACCATGCGTATTGTTGCGTGCGCTTGGCATTGTTCATGTATGTGTGCGTATGTGTGTGTCAGGTGTCTGTGGGGACAGCTGCTCACTAAGTAGTATTATTGTGTCTAATTGGGGATTACCAAATAAGTGTGTAGTGTTGGAGAGAACTTTGTCTCTGCTGTTGACACATGCAGATGTACAGGAGGCAGAGAATGGGAGGAACCCGATGTGAAGCATCTGTGGTGAGACTCCCCTTAAAGATTACAATGAAGGTATGGTGGAAGTCAGAGTCTGTCTTGGCATTAGTGCTGATATCATTAGTCAGTTACCTTTTTGGTTAATCAGTGGAGAATTGACTGACAGCAATTTTGGTGATGGATTAATCATCATTATGAAGTCATTTATCAAGCACCAAATCTTCTCTGGTTACAACTTTCTTTTTTTATTTACACCCTGGGCAGTTTGCACATTTCACCAGATTATCACTAACACAGAGACAGACAACCCTCAATGCTCACATTCACATCAACATGCAATTTTTAAGTCATCAATTAACCTTAAATTAATTCTTAAAATTCTTACTGCTGTTTTTTTTTTTTTTTTTAAACAGCATTTACTTGTACTTTTACTTTCAAAACTGATTTATATTTAATATTATTGCTTTTTATGATTAAGTACAGTAAATATCAGATACTTCAACACTTTGACTTAATTAATGTTCTCTTAGGTGACTTTAACTTTTACCAAGTAGAGTGTCGCTTTCAGGTACTTTATCCACCACTGGTGCTTATTATAGGGACAGGTTCATAACATGGTCCAATGCCACATACCACAGCATTTATAGACTAACTACTTTACAATTCTTACGCTTAATGGACCTTTATACCAACACACAAAACTTTTCAACAAAATACATATACTCCCAAACATCATAAAACACAAACAATTCTACCATAAATGACCATAAAACTCAAGCAAGCCCCACTGATGACTACACGACTGATTCATCTTTGCTTGAGAGTGAGAGACTTTGTTTGTTTGTTTGCTTGAGTTCTGTGCATAAGGAGTCCACCATACTGATGTCTAGCACACACCCCAAGTTACTTTGCCGGGAATCCTGAGAGGAATCATCGGGTTTCTGAACCTTAGGCATCACAGTTCTGCATTACTGGTCACCATCTCACTTCTGCCTGCCCAGTCACCCAGCTCCCAGTCAGTAGTCAGTTGTTTTTTTGTGTGTATATTTAATTATGATGCTGCTGTCATGCTGGAGCTGTCAAACTGCGTTTAAATGTTTTTACAGTGACAATAAATTTCTATTCTATTTCCTTCCTCGGCTTCAGCCACACCCACCTCATCAAGACAACCAGTGGTGGACAGTAACGAAGTAAATTTACTTGAGTACTGTACTTAAGTACATTTTTTGAGTATCTGTACTTTACTTGAGTATTGTTTTGGGGGGGATACTTTTACTTTTACTCCACTATATTTGAAGGACAAATATTGTACTTTTTACTCCACTACATTTCTATTGATGCTCTCGTTACTCGCTACTTTTGCTCTCACGTCAGCTGATGATTTTTTTTTTTTTTTGCTAAATTCTGTTACCAAAGAAAATAAACTGTTTCTGCTGAGTTGCGTATGGTTTGTCTTAGCCGCATTGCCGTACCTGTACAACGTCATGCTCAAAATGAAACTTAGCTTTGGCAGTTCACATCCACATCATGCGTGTGTCGATGGTTTCAGCAGCGATAACTTCCCCTGACCAAGAGCATCCGTGGCCGTATCTCAAGCACATGTTCGAGGTTTTTGATACGAAGAATGATTTGTATTGGATCAAGTGTTTGCTGTGTTTACCGCGAACAAATTATATCACGGCCTACAAAATCTCGTCTTCCAACCTGAAAAAGCACGTCACGGTATGTAACTTAGCTACTAGCTAGCTTAATGTTTGTTTAATTGCAGATGAACATTTTAAACGTTATTGTCTGTGCTTGCAGCATCATAGGTATATGTGTGTATGTGTGTGTGTGTGTGCGCGCGCGCATTAGTGAGGTGGGGGCTGTCTTTGATGTGGGTTATCCAGCTCATTTTTGGCAATGATGCATGACATAAGTAAAATAAACTAGCCAATAAGTTATTTATCTGTAAATGTCAATATAAGTTATTGTAGGGCCTATTTCACTGAAGATATTTTTTTATCTTTTTTATGTAGAGAAAGCAAAAATATTCTGAACTGACTGCAGCTGCCTGCAAAAGAAAGAGTGAGGCTGGGACAACTTCCTCAAACCTCAAACAGCAAAGCTGTTAGTAGAAATATTTGCCAGTGGAGCAAGTTTTTTTTTTTTTTTTTCTTTCTTGTTACAAGCAAAAACAAAAAATCTTGCTCCACTGGCAGATTTTTTCACTTGTTTCAAGTGAAAATTTGCTTAAAACAAATGAAAATTAGCTTGAAACAAGTGAAAATTGACTAAAAACAAGTTACTTTTGAGGTGATGTGTTTTGACTAGGAATGAGACATTTTGACTAGAAATAAGACAAATACTCTTGGTAAGATTTTGAGTTTTTGCATGATGTGTTCAAATGTAGCTACAAGAAAAGGAAATTTGGGTTTTTGTGAGGAAAATACTGTTGGGGGTGAAATTTGTTTTCTTGGCAATATGAAGCAATTTCATTTGTTGATGAATGCAGCTGAGTTTGTGTTCTGAGGTGTCTTGCCTTTATTTGTTTATTTTTGAGCTGTAAACATTTCTATAGCAGAATCACGTCTGAATAACAATAATGCTACTTTCCTTTCCTGTATTTCCTGAGATTTTTTTGTACTTTTACTTAAGTAATTTTTTAAGCAAATACTTTAGTACTTTTACTTAAGTAATATTTTGACTAAGCTACTTTTACTTGTATTGGCGTAATATTTGACAAGGAGCATCTATACTTTTACTCAAGTAGTGAAGTTGTGTACTCTGTCCACCTCTGAAGACAACTCAATTCACATTTTCCTCATTACTCACAGGCAGTATATACACTCCAGCCTCACAAAGACTCATTGCGATGTTGTTCTTCGCCACTCATGCAAGACTGTCCAACACTTAAATCCGGACTGATTTCTCGTTGCCAAACCTGCCTGCTTCTGACATAGCTGTCTCATCTGATTCCCAGTAAAAGCACCAGTCTTCTGTCTCTGATCTTGAGATCTGCTTCTGTGTCATTAGTTCCTGTTTGCCTGTGGCTGCTTGGCATTACCTTCCAACAAAAACACCATAGTATGAGTGTTCCAGTCTGCTTACCTGTGGTCTCCTGCAGTTCAGAGACTTTCACCATGTCAACACTTACCCCCACTGCACAGAATTGAGGCGACAATATCCTGAATACAGCTGCTGCCATTTTGCTCTGGTGACCTCATTTGAGGTCAAAGTCTGCAAGGTAGCGATTGCTGCAGTATCAAGTTTCCCACCCATACACCCATGCAGCCATTCACAAGCAATGCATGTGAGCCTACCGACTGGCTCACACAGTTGTCATAATGTTGTAAAATCATTGTTTTTTTTGCATCAATTAACCAATTAAAACCAACATTATCAGAAAAACAAACACTTGAACAAACAACAGAATGATAAAAACTACCTTAAATTACAGAAACCATGTTTGGAAAAAATGTATTTCATGTGTACTTTGAGTTTTCAGTTTTGCCCGGGTCCCATCAACTTACATGAACCTGTCACATGAGCCCCTTTTACACTGCCAGATTTTCCGCGAATGTTTGGTCAATTTGCCGGCCAGCTGCGAGTGTTTACACACACAGAGCCAGATTGGTGAGTTGATCTGAGGCACCCAATTTTCCGCCTCGTAGGGTAGTCATATCGGCGGAACGGTTTTAGTATAAACAGAGTGAGGTGGCTTTTCGCCTCGGGAGGGGCTGTTGATGACTTGTGGGAGGGGCTGTTGAAGACGCCGCACGTTCGACCCACTGGCGTGGACTTCAAACCCGGAAACAGCTGATAGCAGGAATGAGTATCCAGCAGCACTAAGGAGACGTAAAGCAGAAGATGAGCAACTGGGGACATAAAGAATTGCATGCCCTCCTTGCCCTCGCTAACAAGGAGGCTATTAACTGTCGGATGACAGGAACCGTGAAGGACGGGCCGATGTACGAGAGAATCGCCGAAGGACTGACCAGCCGCGGCTTTCCTCGGTACGTCACTGTTTACGTCACACGCTGAGCTGCACATTCTGTTACCAGCTCACGCCCCCCATTGCCCCGAAAAAGGCACATTCTGTATGAACACAAGAAGGCAGGTGGCAATTTGCCGCCCTCCCCGATTTTGTTTTTATACTGCCAATGCGGAAAGAAGAGTGATTGGGCTTTCCTGCAAATTTGCGCAATTCCTGTGTAAAAGAGGCTATTATCTATCTTTATGTACAGTATGTGGTTAAAAATAGAATAGAATAGAACAGAATAGAATAGAATAGAACAGAAAACACTTTATTTATCCCCAAAGGGAAATTCAGCAGTCCAGCAGCTCATAAAAGACAAAAAAAACTAACTAAAATATTTTAAAATGAGTGCATAAATAGAGATTAAATTGAGATAAAATTGTCCATTTCACAGTCAAAAAACAGCAAATTGTGGCTAATGTGATGTGTGTAAATGTGTGTGTAACTGGATTCAGGAGATGTTAAATAGTCTTATTGCCATGGGGACAAAGGATCTTCTGGAACGGTCTGTTCTGCAACACAGTGAGATGAGCCGACTGCTGATGCTGCTATTGTGCATTATAGCTTTCAGTTTGTTCAATGTGCCCCTCTCCACCACAGTTCTTAGTGGGTCCAGTTTCCTGCAGAGCACTGAGCCAGCTTTTTTAACCACCTTGTCCAAACACTTGGTGTTTTTGTCTGTCAAGCTGCTTCTCCAGCACTGTGCACTGGCAAAAGTGCACTAGCCACCACTGTATGATAGAACATGGTCAACATCTCCACACACACATCAAAGGACCTCAGTGTTCGCAGGAAGAACAGGCAACTCAGCCCCTTCCTGTAGAAGGTATCAGTGTTAGAGAACCAGTCCAGCTTATCATCCAAGAGGACCCTGAGATATGTGTAGGTGTGCACCACCTCAATGTCCTCCCCCTGTATGGAGACTGGTTGATGGTGTGACCTCTTTCTTCTGAAATCCACCGCCATCTTCTTGGTTTTGGCTGTGTTCAGGTGAAGACAGCACTTACTGCACCAGCCCATGAAGGCATCCATGAGGTCCCTGTACTCCCGCTCCTGAAACAAGCCACAAAAGCTGTATCATCAGAGTATTTTTGTATGTGGCAGGACTCTGAGTTGTATTTAAAGTCCGCTTTAAAGTGTTGAGTGTGAACAGGAACGGTGCTAAAACAGTTCCCTGTGGTGCACCAGTGCTGCTCCTGACCATCCCAGAGACACAGCTTCCAAGCCTGACATACTGAGGCCGTTCTGTCAGTTAGTCTGTAATCCAGGAAGTCAGGAAGCGAAATCCCCCCCCCCAAACTTTATGTCAGTATGGAGGGCTGGGTAGTGTTCAATGCACTTGAAGTCAAGGAAAAGAATCCTCACACAACATCCCGGCTCCTCCAAGTAGGTGTAGGTCCAATGCAGCATGTAAAGAACAGCATCTTCCATTCCCATGTGCTCCTGATAGGCAAACTGGAGGGGGTCCTCAGCATCAGTGACGTCCAACTTCAGAAAATGGAGGACAAGGCACTCCGGGGTCTTCATAATGCGTGATGTTACGGCCACCGGTCAGTAGTCATTTAGCCCCACCCCACTTTGAGCACCAGTACAAGACAAGATGTTCTCCACTGCAGTGGTACTTTGCCTGTTTGAAGACTCCTGTTGAAGATCCACTGAAGGGGCTGCGCTAGCTGGGCTGCACAGTCTTTCAGGAACCTTGGACACACTCCATCCAGGCCCATAGCTTTTCCTGTGCGTAGTCTCCTGTGCTCCACCCTCACTTCATCTGCTGTCAAGGACAGTGGTAGTTGGCTGTGGCTAGTAGATGTTGTAGCTGTAGCTGCAGCTGCAGTAGTGGGGGAGGGGCAACTTCCAGGTGACAGAGGAGCAGGAGCAGTGGCAGCAGGTGACACTGGAAGGGGGGATGGATGCAGGGGTAGGGTGAACACTGCCCCCTCCATCAAACCTGTTAAAGAACAGGTTAAAGTTGTTGGCTTTGTCCACATCACCATCCATAACCTGGCTGTTCTTCCTTGAATACCCTGTGATGTTCCTCATTCCCTTCCACACCTCTCTGATGTTCAATCAATCAATCAATCAATTTTTATTTATAAAGCCCAGTATCACAAATCACAATTTGCCTCAGAGGGCTTTACAGCATACAACATCCCTCTGTCCTTAGGACCCTCACAGCGGATAAGGAAAAACTCCCCCCAAAAAAACCCTTTAATGGGAGAAAAAAATGGTAGAAACCTCAGGAAGAGCAACTGAAGGAGGGATCCCTCTTCCAGGACAGACAGATGAGCAATAGATGTTGTACAGAACAGATCAACATAATAAATTAACAGTAATCCATATGACACAATGAAACATAAAGAGACAGATATTATATTAATAATCTGATTATATATGCATGTGACAATAATGATATGTGTATAATAGTACAAGTATGACTAATAGTAACAGCAGCAGTGGAAGGCATCAGGCAGGACCATGGCAGCAGCACAACCACGACACACCATCCAGGCACAGCTGCGGTACGAGTTAACCTGCGGGACAGTGGAGCACAAAGGCTCCAGAGAACACGCTGAGTGAGTGACATGCAGTAGAGCTGAGTTAGGGAGATGCAGTAACAAGACATGAATACTAGCAAGGGAGAGAGAGAGTGAGAAGGAGAGAAGGGGCTCGGTGTGTTATAGGAGGTCCCCGGCAGACTAGGCCTATGTCAGCCTAACTAGGGGCTGGTCCAAGACAAGCCTGAGCCAGCCCTAACTATAAGCTTTATCAAAAAGGAAAGTCTTAAGTCTAGTCTTAAAAGTGGAGACGGTGTCTGCCTCCCAGACCGAAACAATGTTGTTCTGCTGCAGCTTACTTTCCACCTTTCTTTTGTAGTGCACCTTTGCCTGTCTCAGTCTGCCCTTCAGCTCATGCTGAACCTCCCTGAGCCTCTGCTTGTCCCCTTGCTTGAACGCCAGCTGTTTCTGGTGGAGGAGCTGTTTGATATCACTGTTGACCCAGGGTTTATTATTGGGGAAGCAGTGTACAGTCTTTACTGGCATCACAATGTCCCTAAAGAAGTTAATATATTCTGTTTACATATCCACCCTACTGTTCATGTCCATGTTGTTGGCCTGTGGCTCCAGTAGTACAGTCCAGTCTATACATTCAAAACAGTCCCTGAGAGACTCACTGGTCTCTGGGGACCATCTCCTAACTGAGCGGACAGTAACAGGCAACTAATACACAGAGTTTGTATGTCAGACCAGATTATGATCTGATCTGCCAAAGAGGTGGTAGGGCAGAGGCATGGTAGGCATCCTTGGCATTTCCATAAAACAGATCCAGTGTCTTCTTCTCCCTGGTGGGACACTCCACATACTGAACAAACCCAGTCACATGGGAGGAAAGAGTAGTGTTGTTAAAATCCCCCGTTATTGCAATGAATGCATTAGGATGCTGGTCTGAATCCTAGCAACAGTTTCATGGATGACGTCACACGCCACTGCCGTTGCTGCCCGCAGTGGAATGTAAACAATAATGGCGACAATGTCCGAAAACTCCCGAGGCAGATAATACAGTCTAAGACTGACTGCCAACAGTTCAGTATCCTGACAGCAGATCTTGTCCTTCATCGTGATATGTCCAGGGTGACACCATTTATTGTTCACAAGCGGGATCAGTCCTTCACCTCTGTTTTTGCTGCTCGCCTTCGCGTCCCTGTCTGCTTGCACAGTAGAGAAGCCTGGTGGGGTCACACAGAAGTCAGGCACGTTGTCATTCAGTCACATCTCCGTGAAGCACCTGAGAGTACACTTCCTGTAGAGTTGGCGGCTCCTCACCAATGCAAGCAGTTCGTCACCCTTGTTGAATAATGAGTTTACATTCCCCATTATTACCGACGGCAGGAAAGGCTTGGATTTCCACCTCCTAGCCTTTAGCTTCGCTCCTGCTCTGCATCCTTGAAACAGCTTCCTCAGCTCAGCCGGTATCTGGTGTTTAACTCTGTTAAACTCAGAGCCAGAAGATTGTCCCTCGTGTACACAGCTTTACTCATCACATTTGAAAAATTAGCAAATCATTCAAAAAAGAAAACGCACACTAAAAAATGACTTTAAAACAGGAGCTACTTAGACTTGCTGCCACTCTTACCGGGGCATCATTCAAAAAAAAAAAAAAAAATTAAAAATTAATTACTTAACTAAGACCATCTTGTAATAGAATCACTGCAGCCACCATATAGCGATCTGTGACTTAATTGAGTTTCATGACTGTATCTTGTATCTAGTTATCTGATACAAGATACAGTCTACTAGTTGTCCACGGACAGACAGACATAAAAACACCAGGCAAAATACTAAAAACAGCTTCTGTGGTAGTTCCCACCACAATAGGTCTCACCAGGACCACATTTTGGTGTAATGAAACACACACACACATTTTGCCATAATGAAACACACACACACACACACACACGCATGCAGTCATCATAATGCTAAAGAGGATCTATTATGCTATTTGTGTTTTCCCCTCTTCTTTAGTGTTTTTACAGCATGTTTATGCATCTATAGGGTCTGCTAAGTTAAAAAAGCCCAAAGTCTAAGCTAATGGAAGCTCTCTCTCCCCACAAAGACACAACTCTTCAGCTGCCTGAAACGCCTTGTTTGCTTCCCTGTCTTTACTCTCATAACTTGGTTGCATCTATGCAAAAAATACTCGCCTGTGAGCCACTGAGCCACGCCCCCAAACAAGCCTACTTACAACAGAGCTGGAGCAGAGGCTGCTGAGAGTTTGAACTATTGAGGAGTTGTTGAGGAGACACTGCCTCTTCAGTGCGACCACAAATTACCCTTGTTTTGACTGCCAAAGGATGAAGAGACAAAGTGTTTGGAATTTATTTTTAACACTATTCCTCAACAATTTAACACAGACATTTTATTGTGTTCCCCTCCATTTTCCTGGGGACCGCTTCACAAACTGGCATCAGTTTACAGCTGGCTTTTTACAGCAGTTACTCCTGGGAGATGGGGCAGTCCACTTTGTTGGACAAATCTGGATATTCAGGATCACAACCCGTAAGTATGCTTTATTAGTTGTGAAGTTGTCATTTAAAACAAACAAGGAAGTGTTTAAGTGTGGAGTAGATGACTGTAGGAGCTAAGGTTAGGCTGTATACCCAGTGCTTAGCTGTAGGCCTTGGCTAACCACAGTTTTTGTTTTTGTAATGCTTTGCTACTGGGCTAACAGTAAGTTACACTGCCAGCTGGATGTTCTGAGTAAAATTAACTGAAAGACTGAATTGTGTTGAATCTAACAGAGCTGTGGATGTGTAGCATGTCCACATTGACCCAGTTTTCAACATTTATATGTGTTATGCCCGTACTAAGCAGCTAACTAACACTAGTTCAAGCAGTTAGCCAACAACACGACAGCACTCAGACCTGGGGTCAAATTAAGACCTGTATTTAACTGTCAAAATGTGTGGCCATACTGTAAGTTTAATTGGGAATTGGCTTTTAAAGAGGACCTATTTTGCCCATTGTGTTTTTCCCTTTTCTTTAGTGTATTATATAGCATTACAGCTGCAGGCCTTGGCTATCCAGCTAAACAAAGTTATTGTTTTTAAATGCTAGTCAGCTTATAGCTGCTACCTGGGTTGTCTCAGTAAAATGAACTGAAAGATTGAATTATGGTTAATCTAACAGAGATAACGATGTTTAGCATCTCCATTTTGAAAAAAAAGTTTAAACAAAATTTATACGTGTAATGCCTGATTTAAGTAGCTAACTAATACTAGCTCAAGCAATTAGCTGACAACACAGCAGCAGTCAGACCTGGATTTGAAATAAGATCTGCTTTTATTTGTCAAAATGTGTGGCTGCACTCATAGTTTGATTGGGAATTGGCTTTTAATATACATTTGACGGTGGATGTGTTTTTTTTTTTTTTTTTTTTTCTTCGGGGTCTGTTACATTGCAGTCATTCACAATATCCTCACACAACAGTAAAGCTGGCCCCAAGTTATACAGCTGGGGAGGTATTTATGTAATGACAAGGCATACTGTTTATAAGTAAGCAAATTTAGACTCAGGAGACAACATCACCGCATAGAGCAAATATTGATCCAGGAAGCAATGTCTGTTTTACTATGAAACTTTGATTTATATAAAATGATGTTATCACAGGAGAAAGTACTGATACACTGGTTCATTGTACATATTGTAGATTACAAACAAAAGATGAAGATGATTATAAAATGCAGCTGCATTTTAGTAGAATGATTACAGTAAACATGTCAGTTAAGACATTTGAATGTACTAGTAATTTGTATGTATTTGTTTCTGCATAATACAGAAATGTGTCATTTCAATCTGCTGTGGTAAAATTGCTGAATTCTTAAATTAAAAGCTGTGTGATTTCAATGAGGAATGTGTTAGTAGCTGAATTTATACTAACTTTGGTAGTATTACCCAACACAAGCTATGTTAGTCTTATCTTAAATAAGCCTGCTTAGATTAAAATAAAAGGAGTTATGCTTTTCACCACTGCATATGACAGGTGAGTGCTACTGTTGGTGCTTCCACATTATGTAGTAATTGATTATATTGTTAGAAACCTTTTGCAGCAGATGTTTTAAACTTCAGTCAGTCAACGGACACACAGTTGTGACCGTGAAGAAACGTCAGATAAGTTACAATTATCATGTTACAGCTGAAATATAAGATGTTCTGCTCCACACTTTGTTGCAAAAGTGCTTCAGACTTTATCGGCTTGTGTTTCTTGACTCAAATTGATGTGGGAGAACTGATGGGCTTATTAGCCTAGTCACAGTGTGTTTTTAGCAGCTCATGTGGACACAGCAGACTAGGCTGCTCAGCAGGTGGGAAATAAGCCCAAACAGAGTGTTTTAGACAAAGATGTTGCAGCAGTGGGCAGTATAAGAAAAATGTGTTTTTTTGAACATTAAAGCACATTATATTATTATATTCCACTAGACCCCAACATTACAAATATGACCCTGAAAATGAGCATAATAGGACTTCTTTGACATATTTACCAGCTGCATCAGCGGTTCTGGTATTGTTTTCACCTTATGAGTCTATGTGTGTTTGGCGTGACGATGTTCTGTAGTCTCCTACATGCACATCATCGTGGCAAAATGTAGTTCCAGTGACCCCTTTATTACCAGGCACAGTTAAAATGTTTTAGCTGTCATGTTAACTGTAACTATTCTGCTGAAATGCAGCTGCATTTTATAATAATCTCCACCTTATATCTGTACTCTGCAATATGTAAAATGTAACAATGAATTACATTATTTCCTATGAGAACATCACTTTATATGAAATCCAAGCTTTATAGTTAAACACATGTTGCTTCCTGGATCAATGCATGTCCTGTGCAGTAATGTTGTCTTCTCAGTCATCGTTTGCTTAAAATAGTAGGACTTGTCTCTTTTTTTCCTTATTAGCTTGTGAGACAACAAGATTCCAAGTCCCTCCTACATGCATAGGACACCATCCCTGCCTAGAACCGAACTGTTTGAATCCATACCAGAGCAGAACAAATAACTAATTCAGCAGTTAAAATGCATATTGATGAATATGCCATGTTTAATGAACTATCTGAAAAGCACTTTAGTTATGTTTGTAAATGTTTGATGCTACCATGCTCATAAAATGAGAAAAAAGGACACTGAAGTGTGTGCTGTGGTCCCTGGTACTCCAGGGATGACCTTTCTCTGTAGATCAATGCAGAAGTTAGCATCATTCTGGTTTCTTTGTCAAAAAGCCTATGGGATTTTTCCATTGGATTTTGTGGCGGGTGCTCATGGAGAACGAGAAACAACTATATACACAGGAAAGCAGTCCAGGTGCTTCAAAAACATAAAAAATAAAGAAGGAAGTATACATTTTCACAAGAAATGTACAGTTTGCACACAGTCTCTTTCAATAAATGCACTACGTCTGTACAACACTGCAAATTCACGTGTGTTTCCTTCAACAACAAATGCATCTGGCTGGGTGTAGGAAAATAGAACAGGGTTTGGCTTTACAGTCTTACAGGAAGCGAACACTGACCTCTCGGGTCAAAGTTGTTGGTGGTTGTCCTGTCCTGCAAACTGCCCTTTTATTACAGTCACTATTTCGGCAATGTTACTACCATACTACCATGGTGGATTAAAAGTGAGACAACTCTGTCCTCCACTCCAAGATCACACCTTATATACAGTGTGGTGAGGCAGTGTAACAGCATGATATTCCCACTTGAATAGACAGGGTAAAAGGGGCTTTAGTTAGTTGTGTTAGTCATCTTGTCAGTTAGTCCACTGTTTCAGCAAACACCAGTTCTGGTTTGGTCAAAATAATCCCTAAATTCATTGAGATAGGTGTGGGAAATATGCCCGCTCTACATGCTGTTTATCTCCACAGTCTCTCTGTGCCTTATAGCTGTCCACTGAGCAGCCGCTCTCACTCATTCTTTTGAGGCAGCATCCAGACATGAAGATCATCTCTGGAATCACCCAGGGATGCAGATGGAAGGCACTGTCTGTGAACAGTGTTATGGATACATATGTTCCTTGTTGAAATGGCAGGTTTGTCCGTCCCCCTCACACAATGTTTTACACTCCCGGGCTGTTTGTGCATGATGGGGTTTATTTCACCACTAGGGGAAATTCCTTTTTTTTTTTTTTTAACATTTGTGGTGCTTTGTATGTGCTTGTGCAAAGTGCTGTCATAATCTGACCTTTTAACTCAGTTTTCGAGATACATTTTACTCTACACTTGTTTGTGCCAGTGGTTTTATCTACAACCTCCTCTGACAAGGCAGAAGATTTCAGCCATCACCTGCCCTGATTTACTTAAATGTTATCATTTTATGGACTGAGTAACCTGCAGAGGCCAGCCCAACCTGGTTTGTTTTTAGCACTGTGAGCCAACTACCTCCACGGTTATCAAGACGCCACCAACCACCAGCTGCTCACTGAAACATAATCTCCAGTCCTGCTGCCTGCTGTGCTGTTTACTGATCGCTTCATACCCATCTGCCAAAACCATATCAACACTGCGGGTTAGAGCTCATAATTGGAGATTTGATCATGAGGAATGTAAAGAAAAAATCTGCAACAACGTTTTGTTTCCCAGGCACCAAGGTGATGGATATTATGGAAAAGATTCCTGGCATCCTGGCCGAACATCCTCTTGTTCAGAATATTGTTCTTTATGATGGCATTAATGGCATTCACAGACGGACCTCTGAAATTCTAAAACATGACTACACCAAACTCCTTGACTCTCTCATGGTCCACAGTAAAAGGATCTTTGTCTCTGGTCCTCTTCCTCCACTTAATCGCAGCATGGGCCACTTCAGCTGCACTCTCAGTTTGCATTCTTGGTTGCAGACCACCTGTGCTGCCCACAACATAGTTTTTGTAGACAATGTCAATCTCTTGGAATCTCTCCCATGCCCTGACTACCTGCCACCTCATTTCCACTCCTGGTATCTTTCCCATGCCCTGACTACCTGCCACCTCATTTCCACTCCTGGTAACTTCCGGCCTACACCAGCTCACCACTCAATCCCCTAAAAATCCTGCTAGCACCCCCCCGTGGTTAGGATTGTCTACCAATAGTGAGG
This sequence comes from Cephalopholis sonnerati, assembly GCA_019142605.1. Taxonomy (NCBI): domain Eukaryota; kingdom Metazoa; phylum Chordata; class Actinopteri; order Perciformes; family Serranidae; genus Cephalopholis; species Cephalopholis sonnerati. The sequence goes on from JAGQAX010000003.1 coordinate 2,462,489, forward strand.
ATAAAACAATCTTCAATAACCACATTGTCCAGACAAAGGTTTAATAAACGGGTCACAGTAAAGTCCTCCAATCCTGCAATTCTGATTCACATTACCTGTAAACCAGTTTTAACCCAGCACAGACTGTTAAATCTGGCTCTTCTCAATATAAGATCCCTTTCCAACAAAACATTAACATTATTATTCTAAATTATTTTATCTCACTTTGAAGACAAATCTTAAAACTTTCTTGTTTTCAATGTTTTTAATTTAAAGTTTCAATGTTTTCAATTGTTTGTAGTGGTTTTAATACTTTAGTATTTTATAATCTTTTCATGTTTGTAATTGTTTTCACAGGTTTTGTTAGGGCCCAAGCACTTAGCGGTGCGAGGACCCCATTGACATGCAAGGAATTATTCCTAGAAATGAATTGCCTTAACATACTTGAAAACTCATGACACTTTGCAGACTCACCAGTAGTGGTGAAAAATTTGATATTTTAGGGGTTTCATGATAATGTGCATAAAAATGGCTCAGTGGCCCCTACAAAATTTCGACGAAACAGCCCCCAAAGGTAGTTTAACCTACGTGTATGAAACTTGGTAGGCATATGTAACACATGAAGATGTACAAAAAAAGCCTCTTGGACCCATGCCCTAAACCCAACAGGAAGTCAGCCATTTTGAATTGACTGTGCAATTTTCATGCATTTTTGGCCATTTCCAGGGGTTGTAAATGAACAAACTAGTCCTAGAGATTTTATCCGATCGACTTCTAACTTGGTCTGTCCCACCTCAAGACATTGAAGAAGAAAAGTTATCAAAAGCTTGAGTTTTTGTCACACCGTGTGACCTTGGCAGGGCCTCAAACTTAGGGGTCTCGCCACAAAATAGTAGTTTATAACTCCAGCATACATGGTCCAATCTTCCCCAGACTTCACAGGATTGATGACAGTTCGGCTCTGAAGAGATCTACATGTCAATAATATATTTATATATATATATATTTTGAAGTATAAATTCATTCATTCAACCTTTATTTAATCTCGAGAAATCATTGAGCGACCGCCCTCATTTACAATGATGTCGAGAGTACAGTTAGAACAGATATATATATGAAAACAAAACAAAGCAAGAGCAAATATATATGCACATGCATATACATATACACATACACATGAACATATGCAGACACCACATACATTCACATTATACTCACACACACACACCTACAAAAGGAGAGAATCACACACACAATTCAGACAATCAAACAACAGAACAGTTAAAAACAGTTACATTCAAGAGTGGAGTAGTTTGTAATCATGGTTTTAAACTGGCCTATAGATACAAGTGCATCAAGTTTTAGCGTTTGCTGTAAGGTGTTCCAAGTATGTGCAGCACAAAAACTAAAGGCAGTTTTCCCAAGTTCAGTATTTGCACGGGGGACTTCGAGTGTCAGCCAATCACTTGAGCGAGTGGAATAATGACTCTTAGACCAGATTAATAAGGAGGAGATGTATGACGGTAAATTTCCATTTAGGGCTTTGTAGATGAACAGAAACCAATGTCTGTTACGTCTAACTGTTAAAGAAGTCCAACCAACCTTTTCATATAGGATGCAATGATGAGTAGAATAACTGTCACCGGTAATAAATCTCAAGGCGGAGTGATAAACTGAATCAAGGGGTTTAAGAATGGAGGTAGAGGCGTGTCTATAGATGATGTCACCATAATCCAGGACAGACATGAAGACGGCATCAATTATCCGCTTCCTACTGAACATGGGAAAAATCACAATGTTTCTGTACAAATATCCAATTTTTTGTCGTAACTTCCTTACAAGTGTGTCTATGTGAAATTTAAAAGTAACTTTTTGATCCAACCAGATACCAAGATATTTATACTGTGATACCCTTTCAATACTGTGACCATTTAGAGTGGCAATATGTAAACCATTATCAGCAGTATCAACTATATCTCTGTCTCTGGAGAACAGCATGTATTTGGTTTTGTTTGCATTCAGTACTAGTTTTAAATTACAGAGTGCATTTTGCAAATTGTCAAAGGCTTGTTGTAGGGTTTGGGTGGCAGAGTGCGCAGTATTAGAAAAACAATACAGAACTGTATCATCTGCATACAGATGGGAATTACAATTTGTTATGGAGGATGTGATATTGTTAATATAAATAGTGAAGAGGACAGGACCCAATACTGAACTTTGTGGTACCCCCTTTAACAGGGGTAATAAAGAAGAACGGTCATTTCCCAAAATCACACACTGCTGCCTGTGAGAAAGATAGTCCTGAAACCATTTACAGGAATTACAATCAAAACCAATATCATGTAGTCTCTGAAGGAGTAGAGCATGATCAACAGTATCAAATGCTTTGGAAAGATCAACAAAAAGTGCAGCACAGTATTTACCTTTATCAACAGCAGCTATGATATCATTTATAACTAAAGTGGTAGCAGTGACAGTACTGTGTTTTGCTCTGAAACCAGATTGATGTAGATTTAACACAGAATTACTTGAGAGGAATGATTTGAGCTGATTGTTAACTAATGATTCTAAGATTTTAGCAAGACAGGGGAGTTTGGAAATTGGCCGATAGTTGTTGAGATCATTTTTATCACCACCCTTATGGAGTGGGACTACATGTGCAGATTTCCAGACTTGAGGGATAACTCCAGTAGAAATAGAGAGATTAAACAGATGTGTAATTTGATTACTAATAATCGGGGCAGAGAGCTTTAAAAAATAGGGGTCTAAATTATCCTCCCCAGTTGCTTTCCTGCAATCAATAGTTTGCAGCGCTCCCTTAACAACAGACGAAGTGACAGTCTGAAGGGTGAACTGAGAGGTACGATATGAGGGGAGCACATGATCCCTAGGGTTATTATTAAGAAAGTTATCTGAGTAAACCATATCAAACTGATTTCCAGCAGCAGCAAAGTGTGTGTTGAAGGCATGGCAGATTTCTGATGGATCATTTATGAAGCAGTCATTAAATGTAACAGAAGAAGGAATGGATGTAGAGGATTTGTTTTTGTTCATATTTACTGCTTTCCAAAATTTTGATGGATCTGAATAAGAGTTAGAGACTAATTCTATGTGATAATTAGCTTTTGCTTTTCTCATGGAGGATGTGCACTTATTTCTGAGTTGTCTAAAAGTTAGCCAATGTGCTGCTTCACCAGTACGCCTTGCTAAAGCCCAGGCTTTGTCCCTTTCCTTTAACATTATTGATAACTCTGTGGAAAACCAGGGACTTGATCTATTTTTAATCCTGAGCTTTTTAAGAGGTGCATGTTTATCAATGATAGTGATAAATGATTTTGTAAAGTATTCCAAGGCTAATTCTATGTCCAGTATGTCAGAGGTGTGACATATGTTACTCTCTGTAAGATCATTGAGGAAAGCCTGTTCATTGAAAGTTTTAAAGTTTCTTTTGGTAACAATTCTGGAGGTTGATCTTTCCTGTTTGGATCTTCTAACACAGGCTAGAGGACAGTGGTCACTGAAGCCAAGTGCAAAAACTCCAGAAGCCGTAATTTTGTCACTTCTATTGGAGAGAATAAAATCAATTAGTGTTGATTTTGAAGGGTCCTTCAGATTGGGTCTGGTTGGTTCCTCAATGAGCTGTGACAGATTGAGATTATCACACATTTCCTTTAAAGTATTTGAGTCGTCAGAGAACCAATTTAGGATAAAATCACCTAGAACTAGCATCTCTGACTGACTGTACTGAACAAGGAGGTCTGCTAATTTATTAACCGCACCAGAAACAGCTGAGGGTGGCCTATCAACGCCCACCACATTAATTGCATTGTTGCTTGATAAGTGTACCTTCAGAGCAATAAGTTCAAAGGAATGAGGAATTGTGACAGCATTTAAAACAGTGACGGACAGACATGACTTCACATACACAGCCACACCACCCCCTCTTTCCACTCTGTCTATTCTGTACAAGTTGTAGTTATTTAATGAAACTTCAGAACTGTGTATACTCTGTTTAAGCCAGGTCTCTGTCAAAACCAGGATATCGGGGTCCGTTTGTGATATGAGAATTTCCAGCTGATCCAGTTTAAACTGATTACACAGACTTCTGATGTTTAGATGTATTAACCCCAGGCCATTTCTGGATTTGAATGTGTGTGGGTTCAACGATATTTGCCCAGCATCACAGGAGGGCTTACTTGCAAATGGCAACCTAGAGCTTGTTTGAGGTGTGGGGTTTATGGTGATGAAATTATCAGGTTTATAACAACTTGTACAGGAATTCGGCCGGTGGTGCTTACGAGGGCTGTTAGTAATCAGAACGGGGATGATCAGAGGGTGAGGGTGGAGGATGGAGTGTGTTGTGAGGTCATGGAGTAAAAGTTTTACACGAGTGTAAAGTCAAATCCCACAAAGTTGGCCAGATCCACCTCAAACTTGGTCAAACTATCCAACACACATTGATGATGCTTTCTTGTGAAAACTGTGACTTTTCGTCAAAGGGCGTGGCCATGGCATGACGGCGAACTTTGATGTTTCGCCATGATGACAAAAGTTGCTGTAACTTGACTCTACGTGGACATATCTTTCCAAAACTTCACACATGTGATAACAGTCCAGCCCTGAAAACATCTACAGAGAAATTTTGAATCAGCATCATAGCCCCACCTAATGGCGGCAGAAAGTTACTTTTTTTCATTCTTTCATGTCCCTCTTCTACCAGGTTAACCAGAGCCACCTCAATTTTGCTGATAAATAGTCCCAAGACCTTGATGATGATCAAAACAGAAGCTTTTGAGTTTTCATCAAACGCTGTCACCGTGGCGCCGCCTTATTTGCTATAAAACACAAAGTTGTTTTTGAGGGGCAAGAGATACTTGAAAACTAACAAAACTTGGCACACACATCAGAAGGCCCAAATTGTGTTGTCTGATATGATTTTTGTGATTTGCTGTGCCAAGATGGCTCAACAGCGCCCCCTACAATTTTTCGATGAAGGAGCCCCCAAAGCGGGTATGACATATGTATATGAAACTTGCTAGGCATATATAACACTCCAAGACGTACAAAAAGCCTCTTGGAGTTATGCTCCAAACCCAAAAGGAAGTCAGCCATTTTGAATTTACTTGTGCCACTTTTGTGCATTTTGGCCATTTCCAGGAGACATAAATCAATGAACTTGTCAGGATCCTCGTGTTTCCATTGTGTTCCCTCCCCTTTTGTGTTTTTGTCTTGTCTTCCTGTAATGTGTCTGTCTGTCTGGAGCTGGGCGGAGCTGGAGTCACCACTCACATGCACACCTGCCAGCCATCAGCAATCAAGCCACCTGCCAGCCCTCAGCAATCAAGTCATCTCCACTTCACTCTGTATGAAAGCCTGTGCCAAGCCACATCTCTTTGCCAGATTGTCTCTTACATACGTGGTAGTTCGCTTTGGCTCACAATTCTTTATCTTTAGAACTTTGGTTTTTTGTCATCTGTTTGCTTCCCGGACTTTGTTTCTGCTTTTTGTGCCAGTCTTGCTGCTCTCCGCCTCACCCAGCCACATACCACCACAACCATACCCACCTGGACCCTGGACCTGTCAGTCTCTGCAACTCCCACCCTGCTCCAGCTTTTTTGATCAACCAGCTGCCTTCAGAGTTTCTTGTCTGCACTGTGGGTCCAGGTCTGACACTGCCTTCATGACAGAACAATCTGGCCATGAAATGGACTCCGCAAACATGAGCTCCGAATCGCTCCCTGGCCAGCAAGCAGCAAGACATGAGGGGATAATTGGACAACATGAAGACAGTATTCGCACCCTGTTTGGGCACAGCCAGTTTCTCTCCCGTCAAGTCTCCAACCTTACATCCCAGGTTTCAGCTCTACTCTCCATTCAATCAGCAGCTGCAGCTGCTGCTCCACCACCTGCTCCAGCCACACCAGCATGGGGGGATCCCCGAACCACAGACCCAGATCCATATTTAGGTCAGCCAAATCTTTGTCAGGGTTTTCTGTTCCAGTGCCAATCCGTTTTTCAGTTAAGACCCACATCATTTACCTCTGACTCCTCAAAGATTCAGTCCATCCGTGGACTGTTAAGGGGCAGGGAACTGGCATGGGCTGAAGCCAGGTTTTCTCGTCGCACATTCAATGACACCAATTTTGATGACTTTGCAAAGGAGTTTAAGGGACCAAGTTTTTGACCATCCTGATTACCAGTCTGATGCCTCCATGCGTCTAATGATTCTTTCTCAGGGACAACGCCCTGTGTCTGACTACACCATTGAATTCTGGACTTTGGCTGCTGAGGTGAATTGGACACAGGATGCCTTAAAAACAGCGTTCAAGAAGGGGTTAAGTGGTCAGATTAAAGCTGAACTAGTCTCAAGAGATGAGCCCACTGACCTTGATTCTTTGATCTCCTTGTCCAACAGGATTGATAATCGCCTGCGCTCACACCATCGGGAGAGATCTGCTCTGTTCCAGGTTTCTAAGCCACAGCCAACAGCTGCCTCCCCCATCTGTGCACCCAGCCAAGTCCAAGTCTCCTCTGCAGGCTCCTCTCCTACTCCACCTGAGGAGCCCATGCAGCTCGGCCGAGCCCATCTCACCCCAGAGGAGAGGTTACGGTGCCGTCAGGTGGATGAGTGCCTGTATTGCGGCAAAAAAGGACATTTTATCTCTTACTGCCCAATTCGACCAAAAGACAGGGCTCATCAGTAACTTTGGGGGTTCCGGTGGGCCAAACAAAACCCCCCTTGTTTCCTAAATCCCGTTTTCAAATCCATGCTGCTCTCTGCTGTTAAGTTTTGTCGTTGCCTCTTTTGGCCCTGGTGGATTCCGGGGCAGAGAGAGTTTTTTGGACCTGCAGGTGGCAGTACAGGCGAACATGAAGTTGGAGCCTTTGGAAAAACCCCGGACAGCCCTGGCTGTGGATGGACATCTGCTGGCCTGTGTGACGCACCTGACGGAACCACTCACACTCATCCTGTCTGGTAACCATAGAGAGATGATTCAACTTCACATAATCTCTGCTCCCTCCACTCCATTAATTCTGGGTCACCCCTAGTTGGTAAAACACAACCCTCACATAGAATGGACTGAAGGGAGAGTACCTGGGTGGAGTTCATTCTGTCATGCAACCTGTCTGCAATCTGCTTTGTCCCCAGCTAGTGGCAGCCTTCCCTCTCCAGGCCCTCCTCCTGATCCTTCCGGCCTCTCTAAAATCCAAGTGATTTACCAAGACCTGAGAGAGGTATTCAGTAAGGACAAAGCTCTCTCTCTCCCACCTCACAGACCATACGACTGTGCCATCAACCTGCTCCCTGGTGCCCCATTGCCCACCAGCTGCTTATACAACCTGTCAAAACCGGAGCGTGAAGCCATGGAAACTTACATCCGAGACTCCCTTGCAGCAGGTATAATTCGGCCCTCTTCATCTCCTTTGGGGGCCGGGTTTTTCTTTGTGTCCAAAAAAGATTCGTCTCTGAGACCCTGCATTGATTTTCGTGGGTTGAATGATATATCTCTCAAAAATAAATATCCATTACCTCTGATCGACACAGCTTTCACCCCCCTGCAGGGAGCAACGATCTTCACCAAGTTAAATCTCCGTAACGCCTATCATCTGGTGAGGATCCGGAAGGGTGATGAATGGAAGACTGCTTTTAACACACCACTGGGTCACTTTGAGCATTTAGTGATGCCATTCGGCCTTACCAATGCCCCAGCAGTGTTCCAAGCCCTCATCAGTGATGTTCTGAGAGACTTTCTGAATAGATTTGTGGTTGTCTATTTGGGTGATATTCTGATTTTTTCTCTGTCCCTAGAGGAGCATCAGGAGCACGTCTGTCTCGTTTTGCAACGGCTGTTGGAGAACAGGTTATTCGTCAAGGCTGAGAAGTGTGAATTCCACACCAAGAAGGTTAGTTTTTTGGGCTTTATTATTGAGGAAGGACAACGTCAGACTGATCCAGAAAAGGTGAGAGCAGTGGTGGAGTGGCCTGTGCCTGAGAACAGGAAGCAGCTTCAAAGGTTCTTGGGATTTGCAAATTTCTATCGACGATTCATTCAGGATTTCAGCCGTGTGGTTGCTCCTTTAACTCACCTCACCTCCTCTTCTGTGCAGTTCTGTTGGACTCCTGATGCAGACTCCACCTTCTCCAAGCTGAAACGACTGTTCACCTCAGCACCGGTTCTCATTCATCCCGATCCAGCACTTCAGTTCATCGTTGAAGTGGACGCTTCCAATACAGGAGTTGGAGCAGTGTTATCCCAGAGACGAGAGGCAGACGGCAAACTCCATCCCTGCGCATTTTTCTCTCAACGGTTGACCCCAGCTGAGAGGAACTATGATGTGGGGAATCGTGAGTTGCTAGCCGTTAAGATGGCTCTCGAAGAGTGGCGGCATTGGCTGGAGGGGTCTGAGCTGCCGTTTGTGGTCTGGAGTGACCATAAAAACCTTGCCCTGGTGGAGGCCCTCCCAATCGTCTGTTTGTTCCTGACTCTGTCCGGTCTCCAGTTCTTCAATGGGTGCACAGCAGTAAATTCTCTTGCCATCCCGGAATCAACCAAACCCTATCCCTCCTCAAACGCCACTTCTGGTGGCCTACGATGGATAGGGACACCCGATCATATGTCCAAGCCTGTTCTGTCTGTGCCCGTGGCAAAGTGTCCCACTTACCTCCTGCTGGTCTGCTCCGTCCTCTCCCTGTTCCTGGTTGTCCTTGGTCCCACATTGCCGTCGACTTTGTCACTGGTCTCCCTGCTTCCCAAGGTAACACTGCCATACTTACCATCATTGACTGCTTCTCCAAAGCAGCACATTTTATTGCCATCCCCAAACTGCCCACAGCCAAAGAGACTGCTGAACTACTTACCACACATGTTGTTCACCTACATGGAATCCCTGCTGACATTGTTTTGGATCGAGGACCCCAGTTTACTTCACAGGTATGGCAAGCTTTTTGTCGGGGTCTTGGTGCAACTGTCAGTTTAACTTCTGGTTTTCACCCTCAGACTAATGGACAAACAGAACAGGCAAACCAAGACCTGGAGACCTCTCTTCGCTGCATCACTGTGGCTAACCCCTCTGCCTGGAACTCCGTCCTCGCTTGGATTGAATATGCCCATAATTCCCTGGTCAGCTCAGCCACAGGTATGTCACCTTTTGAAGTATCTCTGAGATATCAACCACCTCTGTTTCCCTCCCAGGAGGAAGAACTTTCAGTTCCCTCAGTCCAGCATCATCTCCATCGTTGCCAAAACATCTGGAACAAGACCTGAGCCATCCTTCTTCAGTCGTCTGCCAAGACCAAACTAGCAGCGGATAAACACCGTGTCCCAGCCCCCCAATATCACATAGGTCATTCAGTTTGGCTATCTTCTAAAAATATCCCACTCAAGACTGATTCCCGGAAGCTGTCCCCCCGTTACCTTGGTCCATTCAAGATTGTCAAGATTATCAATCCCTCTGCTGTCCACCTTAAGCTCCCCAACTCCCTCCGTGTCCACCCCACTTTTCATGTCTCTCATGTCATGTCTGTTAAAACCTGTCCACAGCAGCGACCTTTGCCCTCCAGCCAATCCCCCGCCTCCCCCCCGGGTCATTGATGATCACCCTGCTTTCACGGTGCCCAAGCTCCTGGATGTTTGCCGCAGGGGCTGCAATATCTGGTCGATTGGGAGGGCTACGGCCCTGAGGAGCAGTCTTGGATTTCTTGGATTTCAGTCACCACTCACCTGCACACCTGCCAGTCATCAGCAATCAAGCCATCTCCACTTCACTCTGTATGAAAGCCTGGTCCAAGCCACATCTCTTCGCCAGATTGTCTGCTCACATGCGTGGTAGTTTGCTTTGGCTCACAATTCTTTATCTTTAGAACTCTGGTTTTTTGTCATCTGTTTGCTTCCCAGACTTTGACTTTGTTTCTGCTTTTTGTGCCAGTCTTGCTGCTCTCCGCCTCACCCAGCCACATACCACCACAACCATACCCACCTGGAAAATTCCCTGGACCTGTCAGACTCCGCAACCCCCACCCTGCTCCAGCTCCATCTTGAAATTGTTAGTAAAGGTTTTCTTTTTTGATCAACCAGCTGCCTTCAGAGTTTCTTGTCTGCACTGTGGGTCCAGGTCTGACACTGTGTAGCACTTATGATAGAACATTTATAAAAAGATGTTGAAAATGCCTTTCTAAAGCTAATGCTAGGCTAATGCTAAAGCTAGGCTACTACTAATGCTAATGCTAATGCTAGGCAAATGCTAAGGCTAATGCTAAGCTACATTAGCATGAGTGAGGCTAGTTAGGTTCAACTTCTGGAGCTTAAGTTGAAGGTCCATGAAACACACTAGACAGTAGTGTAGTTACCGCTATTATATTGATTTGAACATAAAATACTTGAAATGGTTCAAGAAAAAATTATTCACAAAATAAACAAATACAAAAACACAGGCTTTCAACTAACAGTCAGTTTTACACACAATTCAATCATGTGCAGTGCACCTTTAACTTTTCTAAATGCGGGCAATTGTCCATTAAATTCAGTTCCACAATTACTCAAAGATCTTCACACAGTTCAATTAACATTTCACACTCAATTGCACTTAAGGTGTAGGTGCATAATCATGTATGTGGGTTTATGAATAGGCTAGTTGCAGGTGTTTGAAAAAAGTCCTACCACACCAGAGAATTGTTTGTAGGGTAGGCTTGAGGCCTACTCATGTGTGAATCTTGTTGTGGGGATCCAGTTTCCAGTTCTTTTCTTTAGCTCGCCATCCAAGACGTCCGTCAGTACCAAAACCCGACCTGGTTTGATAACACAGGCATGAGTATCATGAGCCTTTAATCATAAGCACAGTGTGGTTGAAGTTTAGGGACCAACATGGCTCACCAGTGTTTGAAGAAATCTATTATTCAGCAGCTCAGCATCTCAGAAGCCCATCTAGTGGCAGCAGTAGGGACAATTTAAGTGAAGGAATGAAAGCATTCAGTTGTTTCAGTTGGTTCAGTTGATTCCCAGTTCCAAACTTCCAGTATGCTGGTTGACTCATGAAGTGTGTCTTGATGTTTCCAGGTGGCTGGCTGCATGTCAATGAAATAATAAAGGGGTTTCCACTCCACAGAAGGAAGGGCATGTGCCATGTGGCCAGAGGCTGCTTCTGATTGCCTCAAGGATTCTGACTGAGCTTTTCTACCCAATGAGGTGAAGATTGTGGTGCAGAGGTTTTGCACCCACACAACCATGAATTATGGTACATGGAGTTGTTTCACCAGGGTTACATCCTCCCCTCCTGAAGTAATGCACGTCCCGCTGCATCCTTTTTGTGGCTGCATGGTCACGGGAATATTCAACACGGGCCACATCAATACAGAGGGGGGCACGAGATCAGGACCCACTAAAGAGTTGGAGACAGCATTGCTTAGGCCTTGGAACAATGACTGAATGACAGAAATTAGGGGATTTCCCAACTCAGTGTAGTGGAAGCACTCTGGTGCTTTTCTCTGTCTTTTGGGTATCTGCCAGGCTCATATGCTTGGTCAGACTGCAACATGTCATTCTCCTCACTGAGTTCTTGATTGACATTTTGCTCAATTCCATCTCTGCTGCTTGTGTTCAGCAGTGTATCCTCAGAGATGACATTCTGATCATCGTTAGTCATTTCAGGTAAGTTTTGTATTTCAGGTTTGAGGTCAAATTCAGCACTTCGTTCAGGTAAGTTCTCTCTGTCAGAGGCATGTTCCACATCCTGGGTATGGTCTTGTTCAGGTAAAGTCGTATCCGTTTGTGGGTCAGGCTCAAGTTCATTGACTCCAGTGTTAACTTCAGGGAAGATAGTGGCAGGAATATTTACAACTGGGACAGAACCACTCCTCTCATCCTCGAAGGGAACCTCAGCAAGAAGTGATGGAGGAGAGGAAGTTGTAAGGGGATGCCTGGGGCTTCTACCTGAGGGTTGTTTCAGCTGATTTCTTTTATAAACTCTGGTGAACTTGAAGTGTTCAGGGAGTAGGTTTCTCTTCATAGGAATGTCATAATCAGAATCAGAGTTAATGTCATCCTCTTTGATACTGTCACTGCTGGGACCCGGACAGCTACGTGTTTGGGGCCATTGAGGTAAGTTAGGAGTGACAGGTTCCTCTGGGTCAGTAATGGGCAAAAATCCACAAGGCAAAAGTAAGTCCAGATGTAATGTACGCAGAGGCCCATCTTTGCTTTCAGGCCTAACTGTTGTGGGAATTAAGAAATCTTTATTGTTAGGCAATTCTTTGTATCTGGAGGTGATGACCACTTGGTAGGGGGGGCAGATTCCTGTCTGTCCTTACCTTTTGTTGGGAGGGGGGAAGATTCCTGTCTGTCCTTAACCTTTTGTTGGGGGGAGGGGGGGCAGTTTTGAATTACAAAGGATCAAAGTTGAGATTTAGTATAAAGGTCTGCACATTTTAAAGACTGTCAGAGAACGCTGTGAGTCTTCTCTCCATGCTGCATGTATTAAAAGAGATTTGGTTCTTCACACCGAGCCCGTCACTTCTTCAGAGAGGAGAATTTCCCTTACACTGTGTATGTGGGAAGATTACCTGCACTTTTAACAACAACGTAGATGTCAGACTCCCATTTATCTGCCAGCTTGTGCTTCCCTCTCAGCCGAACATTTCTGACAAGCACTCGATCACCAACATTAAGAGTGGATTCAGTAACTCGTTTGTCAAAACGGGCTTTGTTTCGACCAGCATTTTTAGAAGTGTTGCTACTTGCAATTCTGTAGCTCTCTTCCAGATTGCTTTTGAACTTTTGGACATACTGAGAGTGGGATGGTTGTGAACTGTCAGAGGGAAGACCAAAATCCAGGTCTAGTGGTAGACGGGGTTCTCGACCAAACATAAGTTCATAGGGACTAAAGCCAGTAGTCTTGTTCTTTGTGCAGTTATAGGCATGTACTAATGTACTAATCCAATGAGATTTGTCCTTAACACTAAAGGTACCAAGCATCTGAAGAAGTGTTTGATTAAAATGTTCCACAGGATTTCCTCTGGAGTTATAGGGAGTTGTGCAAACTTTCTTTATTCCAGCTATTTCACAGAGTTCCTTGATGGTTCTGGACTCAAAATCCGGGCCTTGATCACTATGGAGGCGTTCAGGGAATCCGTAATGGACGATGAAATTGTCCCAAAGTGCTTTGGCAACAGTACGAGCTTTCTGATTTGGAGTGGGAGTTGCAACTGCATATTTTATGAAATGATCAGTAATCACCAATATATCTTTTGTGTTGCTACGGTCTGGCTCCAAAGACAGAAAGTCCATACATAACAGCTCTAAGGGACGGCTGGTCAGGATGTTGACTAATGGAGCCGCTCTATCTGGGAGAGTTTTACGCCGTACACAATGGTTACAGGTATTTATTTTCTTTTCAACTGAAGCTGCCATTTTGGGCCAAAAGAAGCGAGCTCGGACAAGGTTAAGAACACGATCAATCCCCATATGTCCCATGTCATCATGGAGACTCTGTAAGGCCAACTCTCACAGTTCTGCTGGCAATACCAGTTGATGGGTTGTTCTTGCATCTTCTTGTCGTTTTCTGTACAGAATACCATTTTTGAGCATTAGGCGATTCCACTCTCTGAGCAAAGGAGGAATTTCTGGAACTTAAGCCCGAACTGTAGGGAATGGAGTTACTCCCGACTCCATTTGATGGATGATTTCGCTGATACAAGGGTCAGCTCTTTGTTTCTCCCTCAGATCAGCTTCTGTTAAATGAGTTATTATAGGGAGACCACTTTCATGATCGTCGAGGAGAGTGTTAGGAACCGCATCAGCATGATGCACCAATGATTCAACAAATGATAATGGATGGTAACCATGGACAACCACAATGGAGTTACAGACCATATGTTTTTCACAAATAGCCTGAACATCTGACTCAGACAAGTGCTGTAAAGCAAACTGGTGAATTCTCTCATTCTCCTTTTGGGACGAATAATCATCGAGTAGATCACCATGAGGACGTCGTGATAGAGCATCCGCATCAACATTCTGCTTGCCGGATCGATACTGCAGCTTCAAAGAGAAGGTGGAAAGGTCAGATAGCCATCGATAGCTTATGGCATCCAGTTTAGCTGAGGTCAAGATGTAGGTGAGTGGATTACTATATGTGACAACTGTGAAATGGGTCCCATAGAGATAATCACTGAATTTCTCTGCGACAGCCCACTTGAGAGCCAAAAATTCCAACTTATGGGCCGGGTACTTCGACTCACTGCGAGTTAGTTCTCGGCTGGCAAAAGCAATGGCTCGTAATTTCCCATCTTGCTCTTGGTACAATGCAGCACCCAATCCTGTTGTGCTAGCATCTGTGTGAAGGATGTAGGGCAGTTTAGGATTAGCAAATCCAAGAACAGGAGCTGTAGAGAGTTTTTCAATGAGACTTTCAAACGCATTCTGACAAGCTGATGTCCATCGAGAACCAAAAGGCTCTTTTGGGTTGTGATATTGGATGTTCGGACTCTTTTTCTTTCCTCGATTGTGAAGGGTTGGATATCTTGCTGTGAGGTCATTCAGAGGTTTTACCAGGTGGGAATAGTCTTTAATAAATATTCGGTAATAACCAGAGAAGCCAAGGAATGATTTCAGTTCTTTGAGGGTTTGGGGACATGGCCAGTGCTTGAATTTTATCAGGATCTGTTTCAACACCACTGGCAGAAACAACATGGCCAAGGTAGTGTACAGAAGGTTGGAAGAATTTGCATTTTTCTGGTGACAGCTTCAAACCATATTCTTTCAGCCGGTTGAGCACCTTAAGCAAGCGAGTTTCATGTTCCTCCGAAGTGTCAGAAAAAACAATGATGTCATCAATGAATACTAGCACCTCCTTCAGGTTGAAATCTCCCATACATTTTTCCATCAAGCGCTGAAATGTATTTGGGGCGTTGGTGATCCCTTGGGGCATCCTATTAAACTCCCAGAATCCTAGAGGACAAACAAAAGCAGTTTTTTTCTTTGTCAGCTCCTTCCATTTCAATCTGATAGTATCCTGATTTGAGGTCTAATACCGAGAACCATTTGGAACCGGCAAGAGCATGAAAAGCTTCGTCTACATTTGGAAGGGCATAAGCATCTTTGATGGTCTGCAAATTAAGCTTTCGGTAATCAGTGCAAAGACGTACAGAATTGTTTTTCTTGCAAATGACCACAATGGGTGAAGAAAATGGAGACTCAGACTCCCGAATAATCCCCGTCTCAACCAGTTCTTGAAAATGTTTGCGAACAGCATCAGTATCTTGTGGATGAATGGGTCTAGCCCGCTGTTTGAAAGGAGTTTCATTGCTTAGCTTGACATGATGCTTTACATTATTGGTGTGACCAAAATCCAAATCATCCTGTGCGAATACTTCAGGCAATGCATTGAGGTGGTTGGTTATTCTTTCCTTCCACTCAGGTGGTAAAGGTGAATTGCCAAAATCAAAACTCAACTTGGATGGTGTTGTGGATTCTGGTGATTTGGGAAGATCAGACTGAGAAGAGTCAGGTTGAGAGACAGACTGCTGTTTAATGATGCTCTTTACTGCACTCAATTCGGCCAATATAGTCTTGGGTGCTTTGCTTACATCATGTCCGGTCTCGTTGTGCAACACTACTGGGAGTCGAATGAATTGCTTGGAGGGTAAAGTGATGAGACAGCTGGTGACCAATACCCCACAGGGTAGAGAAGAATCTGATGGGGGTTCTACGAGAGCCCATTTCTCTGAGTGGAAACCTCTGTTGTTGACAATACCTTCTAGTACTACAGTACTGTAGGCTGGGATCACTTCAGGGGTCTGGCATTTGAGTTTTATCAAACCCAGATTTTCATCTTGAGAGTACTTGTACCTCAATTCCATGATTTTCAAAACAGTACGATAACCATGTGGTGCTGGAAGAAATCTGGGGGTGTGCTGACAGTAATCAGAGTAAAGACTCCCGCTCTGTCTCCTCAGTGAAAATCATCTGGGCTGTTTTTAACGATTTCTTCGTTTTAACCACCGGTTTTATAACAAATCTTAATCGAATATTATTGTGTTATGTTTGCTAAATCAAACCTGTCGAGATCGCACCAGTTAGTGACCTACTGATCACAATCTTCGAATCGGACTGCCCTGGCCGCCTATGAGGACGCCTGTCACCGGACCTTAAAGCCACCGAGAGGACTACCCCGAACCTGCTGGAATCTCAGTCAACTCAGAGGGCCCTGTTTTCTGGGCCCGTGCCAGTATGTTTCATTTCTCTGCCTGCTAAGCCAACTCTGTTGCCTCTGCGTAAGCCAAGATATCGTTGTGGACCCCCGTTGCGGAGTCCTCGCGTGTAAGTCTCGCCCTGCGCCTCCGGCAACAGTATTGTCCAGTCAAGCTACAACATACATTGTATACAAGCAACACTTTGCTGTCCTAGCTGTTTTTGTATCTCCCCAGTCTTATCTGACCTCATCACAAGCCATGCCTTCACTCACCTCACCATCTGGATGTGATAGCTGCCTTTGCCTGACACAGAAAATCTCCGAGCTGGAAGGGAGGATTTCCATCTTGTACCAGATCAAAGATAAAGAACAGTTCCTGGACTCCCTTGTCACCGTGGGTCCCGCTGTCACCACCACAACCACCGGAGAACTGGATTCGACCGTCCCGTGTCTGGATGTCTACTCTGCCTGGCCTGTGAACCACCTAGCCCCGCTGGGAGCTAAGCCCAAGGCTCCGGTTAGCTCCACTCCCAGTGACAAAGGGCCCTGGATCGCTGCCCATAAGAGTAGGCATGGTGGAACGCTCTCCGCCCATCCCCATCAGCCACAGACCCTCCAGCTGACCAACAAATACTCCATCCTGGACGAGCAGGATTTTCCTCCACTTGCCGATTGACGCATTACGTCACCGGAGTCTGATGACACCTTCTCGCCACCCCCACTATCCATGGCCCTGTCCAGGCGGTCCGTTTCTCCAGTTGACCACCGCTCTTTACGTCACGCCCCCTCTTCACGACCTGGCTGTGTACAGTTCACCCCTCGCCCGGTAACCTGCTCTCCAGCTAAAGGCTCCTCTGCTGGGAAAGACGCCGCCCAGTTGCTGCAACAATCCCTGGCTACATCCATCCATCCCCGGCCAGTGGACGGGGTGCACACAGTGGACACTGAGCCGAGCAGAGCTGAGCCTACACCGCTTCGACCGCTCATTCCCCTTACCACACTGATCGTTGGTGACTCCATAATTAGGAACGTGTGCTTCCACAATGTAGTAACTCACTGTTTCCCTGGTGCCACAGTCCGTGACTTTCAAAAAAAGCTCCAGGATTTACTGCCCTCACTCCCATCGTCCATTAAAAGAGTTATAGTCCATGTGGGTACCAATGACACAGCTTTTCAACAGTCCGAACTGACAAAATCTGACTTTGAACTTCTTTTTGACTTCCTGAAACAATATGGAAAGTCGCTGTTTATCTCAGGTCCCATTCCCACATTAGGTCGCGGTTATGGTCGTTTCTCAAGAATCCTTAGCCTGCAAACCTGGTTGCTGTCGGCATGTAGAGCACACAATGTGGAATTCATTGACAATTTCAACCTGTTCTGGAACCGCCACTCTCTGTTCAAAAGTGACGGCATCCACCCAAACACACTGGGCTCACGAATGCTAACTGCTAACATACAGCACGCTGTCCAGTCATCTCCACCTGATTGACTGTTTACTCACCACACCCCCTCCTCCGAGCCTCCCTCTCCAGTTTCATCTCGAGCTACTGTTTCCAGCGCTAGCCCCCCCTGCTGGCTTCCATTGGTACCTCCTTCACCTGTTCATCTCCCCATTCAGCCTGTTGTCACAGTTAGGCCCTCCCGTCCACGCTGCACTTTAAAAGGTGTAAATAAGCTGAATCTTCTTTACATACAATGCACCGCTGTCCCATCCCCTGTTGTTATGTGTAAGTTGGCCCTCTTGAATGTAAGGTCTCTGAGAAATAAGACATTCATCCTAAATGAATTTATCGCCTCCAGCTTTTTAGATTTCATGTTTTGCACTGAAACTTGGTTAATGTCCGGCGAATATAGCCAGCTCTCAGAGGTATGCCCCCCAAATTATGACTCCTTCAGTTCACCAAGGCTTAGTGGCCGGGGAGGAGGTATTGCAGTTATTTACAGAAATTGTCACCAGTGCACATGTTACGGGTACCGGCTGGCACCCCATATACAGTTTATGCTCTCCCTGAAACAGGAGAAAAGGATGACAGAGAACTACACGTCTGTTCGCTTCTTCTCGCTCAGCAGAAAGAGGAAACCGTAAAGTGAACCACACTGATGTGAAGCCCCCCTGGGCCAAGTAAACCACAACACTGCCCCCTGCTGACAAACATGCATTACTTCTCCTGATATGTACAAAAATACTTAAGTGCAATTTCGGTGAGAATAGGTTGATTATTCCTTGAATATACACTCAAAACATTAATTATGAAATTACAGAAATTACCACAAATGTGATAACACTTTAGTGGGCATCACACGCTCCCTGACAGAAAAGAATGGCTCCCGACATTTCTAAAAATCTTTATCTCAAACCTTTGAACCTTTTTTTTTTTTTTTTTAATTTATTTTTTTTTTTAACTCTTTTAACCTTGTTTCTCAAATCTCTATTTAACACACAAGCATTGTGGGCGGAATGTATGTGGTTGGTGCTTGGTAAGTATATGGCATGTATGGCATCTGGGTGTAAAGGACTGGCTGTGAATATGGCACACAAATAGGTGGGATGTATGGAAAGAGTGAGTGTGCAGATGTAGGGAGATGAGGTGCCTCCATGACAGGTACATAAGGTGCTGTGTGTCCAGTCACTGAGTTAACTGTGGCGCGTGACTGTGTTGATGGTTCACCTAATGACTCATATGTGAGAAAGTGGCGTGGTCTCCTCTCACGAACTGACCTTCTGATCTCTGAATGACTGTGCTCTACAGGTGGGGTCAAAGGTCGAGCTTCTGACCCAGAGTCTTGGAGTTCATCGTTTCTGCTTCCTTCCACAGGTTTAGTGGGTACAGGTAGGTCCCCATCGGCGTCTCGTCTCTCTTCAGCAGGATTTGGTAAGTATTCAGGCACAATGTGACTTTCTTTCCTTACAGGTGCTGGGGCCTGGCTCAGGTTCTGTGGGTACATAGTGGGTTGCTCAGGGCCAGTGACAGATCTTTTCTGTGTTTTCTGCAGGTCTCCTCAACCAGTACCCTGGGCCACAGTCCTCATCTGAATCATCCTCACTGTCATTACTTGTGTCTGCTTGTCTTTGAGTGTCTGTCATTCTCCCTTGTTTTTGTCTGTGATATGTTTTCTTCTCAGGGATGGCTCTGGTGTCCGGTGGAGTGATATTGACAGGTAAGTCGTTCACCAGCAACAGGAGATTGCGGTGCAGTGTCCTGGTTTTCTGTTTGTCTCCAGTTTCAGGGCAGACAATGTAGACTGGATTCTCAGCAAGTTGACTTTTGACGATGTATACAGTCTTCTCCCAATATGACCTTAATTTTCCCGGCCCTCCACGTTCACTGAGGTTTCGGACCAGAACTCTGTCTCCTGGCTGCAGTACCACTCCTCTTGCTTTCTTGTCATAGGTCACTTTTCCCTTTGCACTGGACTTTTTGCTATTTTCACCGGCAATACCTTCATCTTCCTAGCCCATTTCTCGGCAAATCCTCTAGGTGAGTATGATTCCTTTTCTCCAATCAATCCAAACAGCAAGTCGACTGGGAGATGTGGATGACGACCGTAAAGGAGGAAAAATGGGGAATAGCCGGTTGCTTCATGTCTGGTACAATTGTACGCGTGGATCACATGCGGGAGGTGATCCTTCCACCGCAGTTTCTCACTTTCAGTCAGAGTCCTTAACATCTGGAGGATGGTGCGGTTCAACCGCTCAGCTGGGTTGCCTTGTGGATGGTAGGGCGACGTACGTGAGTGGCCGACCCCTGACAGCTGCTGCAATGTCTGGAACAATTTGTTCTCAAATTCACGACCCTGGTCATGATGTAGTTTGGACGGGTACCCGAACCTGGGTATGAAGTCATTAAAGATGCGTTCAGCTGCTGTCTTCCCACTCTTGTTCTTCGTGGGGTATGCCTGAGCGAATCTAGTGAAATGGTCAACCACCACTAGGATATATTCATATCCTCCACAGCTGGTTTCCAGATGCAAGTAGTCAATACACACAAGCTCTAAAGGAAAGTTAGATGTGATGCTACCCATAGGAGCTCGAGTGTGTGTTGTGGGTTTCTTCGACCGGATGCAGGGACATTTTCGGGTGACATAGTCCTCAATTTCTTTTGCCATAAAGGGCCAGTAGAATCTCTCCCGTGCCAGATGGAGCACTCTTTCTGTGCCTACATGACCCATCTCAATATGTAGGTACTTCAGAGCTATTGGTCTGTGTTTCGGAGGGAGGACGAGCTGCTTGTGCTGGTTCGTGATTCTGTAAAGGAGGCCGTCTTCAAGATGTAACTTACTCCACTCATGCAGCAACTTTCGGGTGGCTCCACTTACAGTTTGACGTATCTCATCTGTCAGTTTTGTGTTTGACTCCTTTAACTCCACAATCTTGCCAATGGCTTGATCCTCCCTTTGAGCCTTCACAAGATCATCATGGCTGATAGTCGGCAGGTGAGAATGAGGTGGTGGGGGGGGGTCTGGGGAACACATGTTGAGCGCTGCAACCCAGGCCACATCCTTCCTTTCCACTGCCTGACTCCCATCCCACGTAGCACACACCGCTTCGTTTGACAGCTCCTCTGTACAGGTCGCCTCATATTTCTCCATGTCCAAGGGGAGGCGGGACAGTGTGTCTGCATCTACATTTGACTTTCCAGGCCTGTACTTGATGTCGAACCGGAAATCTGAGAGTTCCCCCACCCACCTATGACCGACAGCATTGAGCTTCACTGTACTCATGACATAAGTCAAGGGGTTGTTGTCCGTGTACACTGTGAAATGGGGAGCGTAGTACAGGTAATCCCGGAACTTTTCACACACAGCCCATTTCAATGCAAGGAACTCCAGTTTCCCACTATGCAGGTGGTAATTGCGTTCGGCTGGTGTCAACGTCCTCGAGCCATAGCCAATGACTCTCAGCTTTCCATTCTGGCGCTGGTAAAGTACAGCCCCTAAGCCCTGGTCTGAGGCGTCTGTATGAAGCGTGAAAGGTAAGCTGAAATCTGGGTACGCTAAGACAGGTGGGTTTGTGAGGAGAGTGACAAGCTGTTCTAAAGCTCCTTGATGTTCAGGGGTCCAGGCTACAGGTTCTCGGGATGGCAGCTGTGGGCGTTTGGTGTTCCTCACACGTGTTGGAGGCTGAACATTCCCTGGCTTAGTTTGGAGCAGCTCGTAGATCGGCTTGGCAATCCTGGAAAAATCCTGGATATAAGAGCGGTAATATCCCAGGAACCCAGTCAGTTTCCTCACCTCACCCACTGTCTGTGGTGTCTTGCCTGTCAGTGTTTTGACTGCCTCAAGGTCCCGTGGGTCTATCTTGACTCCATCAGCTGACACCAGGCGCCCCACATACCTGACTTCCTGTCTGAAGAGCTCACATTTCTCAGGTCTCAGTCTTACTCCATGCTGCTGGAGAGCCTGGAGAACTTTGCGAAGGGCCTCAACATGTTCATCAAATGTTTTTGCATAACAGAGCACATCATCAAGATATGGGATGCAGCATTCATCCCTAAGCGGGCCCAGCACCTCCTCCATGCTCCGCTGGAATGCTGCTGGGGCGTTTGAGAGTCCGAACGGGATGCGGACCCATTCATAAAGGCCCCACGGGGTGATGAAGGCAGTCAAATGGCGTGAACCCTCAGAGACGAAGCCTTGATGGTATGCTTTACCCTGGTCGAGGATACTGAACCAGGCATAGCCTCCCAGTGTGTCTGTCAGGTCTTGTATCCTCGGCAGGGGATGTCGATCAGGTACAGTCTTTTTGTTGAGAAGGCGATAGTCGATGCAGAGACGTAAGCTGCCGTCTTTCTTCCTCACACAGACGACTGGAGCAGCATACGAGGATTTGGATTTAACGATCCAGCCTTTCACCAGCAGTTCCTGCACATACTCCTTTACCTCTTTAAACAGTGGCTTTGGGACAGCTGAGTATGCTCTCTGAACAGGAATTTCATCTGTGAGGACGATCGACATCTGCAGGCTTGGTATGCATCCAATATCATCGGTGTCTCGTGTAAAAGCTCCAGCTTCCTCGCACAACATTTTGTTGACTTTCTCCTTTTGTGCATCATCAAGGTGGCTGAGGTCTATGGGAGGTTGCCATGGTGATGGACTCGTGTCAGCAGGCTTTGATCCCACACTGTTAACAGTCACTGTGGGCTTAGATGTTTCAGGTGAGTCTGTGGTAATCACTTTTTCAACACAGTGGATGCTGCCAAGTGCTGTCTTTCTTGGTATAGTGACTGCATGTTTGGTGGTGTTGCCCACAGGTACAGCTACATATGGTTTTCTTGGATTTTGTACCTCCAACAGACCCTCTCCCACATCCAGTTCTGTCAGCTGCACACTGTTCTCTTCAGGCTCAAACAGGAAGACTGCATCGGATGTACTCATGTGGGGAGGGACTTGACACTTGACCCATGCCACCTGACCTGCTGGGATGACGGTGTCCTGTCTGCCTGTCCGGAGACGCCCGCACTGCACCGAGGGTTTGCTGGCCTGGAGGAAGTTCACCAGTAGCTCTGCTTTTTCAGCTGGGATCAACAGGGCGTTACAGAGTAGGGTGGTGAGGGTTGGGATCAGTTTTTCAGGCTGGTCTTGTATCATCTCTTCCAACACATTGAAACCCAGCAGTGGTCTCTCCAGAGCAAGGCTGCTGACAAGAAAAGGCACAATAATTGACAGATTAGGATCCTGATTTCCGCTCAAATTGACTGTAAGGGCAACCCAGCCATCAAACGGGAGGACGTCTCCATTCACAGCATACACCTTTAACTCTCCCTCATCCCCAATAATGTCACTGAGTGGTCTTACAGGGGTGTCAGGTAAGTATGTACTCTTCCAGTCCCTATCAATCATGCTTACTTGGGCTCCAGTGTCTAACAGAGCAGTGACTGCTAGGCCATTTAGGTTACAATGGGTGAGAGCTTTCCTCCCAATGAGTTTGGCTAGGCGTTCCCTTTTGCTGTGAGGTAAGTCATGAATGAACTGAGTGAATGTCTTATTCGGTTGTTTCCGTGTTTTTTCCATTATTTTGTCATGTGTTAAATCGTTTTGCTTTGTCAATCTTTCATTTGCAGGCTGATCAGTATGACAAGTGTTAGGTTGGGACGATTGTTGAGACCCGGTCACTGTTTGTCCCTTGGCAGGGACCGGCTCCAGTTTCCCTGACGAGTTGGTCTCTTTAGACAGCCGACTGCCCGGTGCCCTTCTTCACCACAGTGGAAGCAGTGAGGACAGTCAGGACGATTTTGCTCCACACACTTGTCACAGCCGTATGGTTTCTCTCTCCTGCGGTCTCCTCTGCCTTTCCCATTGTGGCTTAACTGTCCGGCAGCCTGTGTTTGCATTGACTGTCTCATGAGCTCAACCACACCTGTAAGCTGTTCAAGTTTTTCTGTTAACTGCTGGATCACATCTGTTTTTGGCTTTTTCTCCTCCTTTACACTGTGAGATTGTACCGCACTGACTTCAGACTGGGCACTGTGAACATTCGTGACTCTTTGGCGAGTGGCAGGACCTAGTCTTCGCTGCCTTTCACTTTCATCGCACATAATTCTCTTCATCTGTTTCAGAATTACCTCATCTGACACTTTGGTGTCCACTAGCAATGGCTTTAGCTCCCTGCGGACATCTTCATGCTTATGACCTAAGCCCTGGTACACTGTGTGGAGAAACACATCCTGCACTGTGCTTGCACTGTACTTAACATCTGTGTCAGCATGTTTGGAGGCCAGCATGATCTTCTGTTTGAGTCCTATGAGTCTGTACAGGAACTGTTGGGGTGTTTCACCGTCTTTTTGTTTGGTGCACATGAGCTCCTGGAACAGCTCGGTGTTACTCTGCTCACCCAGGTGGGAATGGAGGAAGGCTTTTAACCCCTCTATTGTCAGATCATCTTTATTCATTAACATGTCCTTAAAAGTTCCAGGTTTGATGACTCGTAGAACAGCTCTTACCACCTCTGCATCACTGAACTGCTCCTTTAAGCCCTCTTCCATTTGCCGACAGACACTGTTGTAGCTGAGATCCGACCCTTGGTCCCCTATCTGACCCCCTTGAATTTTCAGTTCCCTGCGGTGCAGGTAGGACAAGTCTCTTAAGGAGAACAACTTGTCATGTGTGGGTGGTGCAGCATGTTCACTCCTGATGTCTGTTACATTGCTGTTTTGTGAGGTGAGTTCTGTTTTTTTTAATGACTGTGGCGTCGATTGTGTGCTGGTTGTGTCTCCGTATTGCCTAATTTTCTTGCTCAGCTCCTCATAACTTCTAAGTATTTTCTGCAGCTCAATATCATGTGTGTCATCAGCTGTTACAAGTGCCGTGTGGGTTGCACTAGCAGTCCCAACATCTGTAGAAGCATTGTCATTACTTGAGTTAGTGTCAGGTGCATTATTTGTTACAAGCACTTCTGGATTACGACCCTGAATGACTGTGTTGATAACATCCCTCAAAGCTAACAAATGTGCCATCCCAGTATCCTCCAACCCAAGTAAAAACTCACTGGACATGAAACTACAAATGTACTCAAAACAACCCTCCTCATCTGTGGACTTGATGCGAGGCTCTTCCATTCCTGGCACTGAACCCATGGATTTTGCAATCTGGAGCAGTTCATCTGCAGAGAGAGTGAGCAGGGTCTTTTTGATGGACCACACCAACTTCTTCCTCTCATCATCCGCCATAACTGCTTCCCTATTCTTTGCACTTGGTAACAGAGTCCAGGATGACAATTCACGCTCCTTTCTCAATGAGTGGTGTTTTTGGCACAGTTATTGTTCTCTGTTCATTATGAGTGACACAGTTAACCTCTTCATCAGTAGACAGGAACTTGAGACTGGCTGTGGCTCACTGGTTGCATCAGGTCGCTTGTGGTCCAAGGTTGCAGTATCACTGGATCAGCTTCCGGCCACGAGGTGGAGCGATCCCGGACGAGCCCCCAATAAACTGTTACGGGTACCGGCTGGCACCCCATATACAGTTTATGCTCTCCCTGAAACAGGAGAAAAGGATGACACAGAGAACTACACGTCTGTTCGCTTCTTCTCGCTCAGCAGAAAGAGGAAACCGTAAAGTGAACCACACTGATGTGAAGCCCCCCTGGGCCAAGTAAACCACAACACTGCCCCCTGCTGACAAACATGCATTACTTCTCCTGATATGTACAAAAATACTTAAGTGCAATTTCGGTGAGAATAGGTTGATTATTCCTTGAATATACACTCAAAACATTAATTATGAAATTACAGAAATTACCACAAATGTGATAACACTTTAGTGGGCATCACACACACCCATCTCGTCTCCTGTTTATACAAGTTTTGAGGTTTTTATGTTCAAAACAGGAGGTACAGTTCCCGTCTTATGTGTTACTGTGTATCGCCCACCCAAGCACATTGCCACCTTCCAGACTGAGTTCCCTGAGTTTTTATCATTGGTTGTTTTAAATTTTGACAGGATTTTAATCACTGGGGATTTTAATTTTCATGTGGACACTCACACCAATGCCAGCGCTGCTGAATTTCTCAGTACAATGGACTCCTTTAATTTCATTCAGCATGTTTCCGGCCCAACTCACATCCGTGACCACACCCTAGTAATTACACTTGGCCTGGACATTGCCTCACTGAATGTGGATGATTTGGGTGTCTCTGACCACAACTGCATCATGTTCTCAACCCCGTTCCATACTGTCCCCAGCCATAAACTACCTGTCCGTTACTCTCGTTGTATAAATACATCCACTGCCAGTAATTTTGCAGATGCTTACACTGCTTCATTTCTTTTTAAAACCGTAATTGAACACAGAACAACTAACCACAGCATTCATCTCTATCTGTGGAGACGTTTTGGAATCCGTTGCCCCTCTGACACTCAAAAAACCTCGCATTAAAAGTCAACCATGGCTGAACAGTCAGACCCGTGCCCTCAGGCAACTCTGTCGACAGGCAGAATGTAAATGGAAAAAGGCCAGACTTCAAGTTTCATTTGAAATTTTGAAAGGCACCCTCGCAAACTATCAGCAATCTGTTAAAGCTGCAAGAGCAAATTATTTTGCTACCATCATTTCCAGTAACTCTCACAGTCCCAAAGCTTTGTTTCACACAATAAATTCGGTCCTCAACCCCATTGTTGCTACCTGTCCTGTTCCATCGACAGCCATTTGTGAGGAATTTTTAAACTTTTTCTCGTCAAAAATCAATCACATTCGATCGAATATTTCATCCCGTGTCAGTGATCCCACTCTGGTGTCTACCAGCTCTGCCTTCCTGACTGACTTTCAGCCTGTGTCTCTTTCCAACATTTATGACATCATCTGACACACTAAATCCACGACCTGCCCCCTGGACATTGTTCCCACACACTCACAGAAATGATTCATGGCAGAGTTAATTTTTATGTATTTACATCTATTTGATTTTATTTAAAAACTCATATTTTTAAAATGTATGCATTTAAATTAATTATAAGCTGCATAATTTAATCAATTCTAAAATGTATTAAATGTAATTAGTTAACACATACTAACATGATTTAAATAATCAAAGTTGTAAAACAAACAAGATTCTGTTATTTAAAATTTATGTGATTGGTTTTCATAGAAGTTATGAGAAGTGAAATGGAGAAACCGGAAATGATGTCCTGCACTTCAGCTGGACGCCAGCACTCAGGCCCTTGTAGGTATAAGCAGTCATCCATGTGATGGTAAGCAATCCGAGATATCCTATGTCCAGTTACTCCTAAATGTGTCTTAATCTTGCAGTTTATATCACATCACATCAATATCAAATCATTTATGATAAAATCTTACGTAGTTCGTGATTATTTTAAGCAGTTTTATCTTGGTCACGTCGCGTGTATCGGACAATACCGGCGCCCGCTAGCATCATAGCTAAAAAGCTAGCTATTTCACGGCATCTTGGCTAGCTTGGTAATACAGTTTGATACTGGACTAAACTAACCCTTTGCACTCGGTTATCATGCCGGTTAAAATGACTACTAGTAACATCAGTAGTTAAGCTAGCCAGATAGTTAGGCTCTGTCTGTAGCATTATTTTACATCAGTTTGCTTAAAGGATAACTTGAACTTGAGAATTCCATGGGGTTGTTTTGGTAGGTGCAAACTCGTTACCTTTCGGCAAAATTCTGCGTTTTGAATGCAAAATATGGCATTTCTGTGATTCATGCAAATCTGCAATTAAACTTTTTTGGGGGGAGGGAGAGTTAATGTGCTTCGCGAGCTCAATCATGAATACAAATCACTTTGTTGCAGTGTTTTCCAAACTAGTTTGGTCGACGCGTAAGCCTCTTTTTCCGCCTTTTTTTCGTCATGCGCGCTTCCCTGATCGTTAAATGTCGCTGGTCATGCTGCCTTTTACAGTGAGCTTAATTTCTCTGTTTCTTGTGGTGGCTATGACATAATTCTTCCGGCTCACTGTCCGTGATACGGAGTGTGCTGCTCGTCTGTTTGTGTGTGTAAACATGGAAGCATGGATTCATTACAGTCCGTTGAATTCCATCAATGATCTAGACATTTTCTCTAAAGGTTGTTGTTCGTAGGAAAAATTAGTGTAGGTCAGGTAGTGTAGACTATTCAACTGAACAAGAATCGAATTGAGTCAAGAATCTGGACTCTAATACGTTAGCTAGTGTTAGCTGGGTGACTGCTTTATAGAGAACTATATTTAAATACTGACTTGGATTACAGAACTGAATGTTAGATGCCGCTTTTCTTCTCACTTATATTCTTTTTTTTTCAGATACCTAACTCTTGGGGTATTTTTCTCGTTCTCCTCCAGTCCTTTGTCCTGTGTTCTCACCTCCATGTGGCAACATAGATTTTGTAAGTATGAGTTAAAAGATGTACACATCAAAATGTAGCACAGTTTAAATGTAGTTCATATTAATTTACAGTTCATGTGATGTTAAAATGGTTTAAAATATCAAGCTGAAATGTTTAGAGTAAGCATGGTAAAAGCATAAATGATTTGATTTACAATACAAAAAACTCATTAGGCCTACAATGTCTGCTGGTCTCGGACAAGGTTGGATGTGTGGGTTTTTCCGGTATTGTTGTACATTATGCACTTTGAAAAGGAGCTGGCTTTTTGAGTGCCTTTTTTGTAACATCATGAAAGCTGTTAAACCCTAACAACAAACTCAAGCTGAAAGGTAGCTCATTTTACAAATAACTGAATTGATTTGTTGTTCTTTGTCTTCATTCACAGGTGCTGTGTGAATGTGGCCTTGCAAATTGTGTGACAGTTCGTTATCTACCAGGTATGAGTTATTAAAACATTTTAGGCTGAGACATTTCCACCATAGCCGGACAGGCCGATATCCATGTGTATATCTAGACTGTCCTTGCACATTCACAAGCTGGAAGAAACTTTTGAGTCACACATATCGAACACACAGCAAGTTAGAAACAGCAGGTGCTCAGTCCACTACGTTCTCATGTCAGACATGTGGGTGTGAAGAACTTTCAACAGAGAAGGAATACTTTAGTCATATTAATCGACACCTTAGGCAGTATGAAAATGTAACTTGTATGTTTGAGGGATGTACATATCAGTCAAACATATATGGTACTTTTAACTCACATAAAAATCGTAAACATAATCCACACAGTCTAAAGGACTTTAAAGCAGGTGTAGTTAAAGTCAGTGTTCAGTCTAGTCCAGCAGATGAGGGGCCCACATTTACTGCGGACATAGATGGTAGTCTGTCAGACACAGATGCAGATAGTGATATTGATAATTCAGGGGACCTTCCTGAAGTTGTAGGAAAAAAACTTGGCTCTGTTCTATTGAAGTTGGAAAACATTTTTCATGTCCCATCTACCGCAATAGATGAATTGGTTGATGAGCTACACTACTTGCTGAGTACTGTGTCTGTGTCAATAACTCGTAGCAGTATTTCAGATTTTTTCAAAAGCAAAAACATAGAGGTTGAAAGCTTGGTTATTAAGGAATTACCTGATTCACTGTGTAAACCTAATCCTTTGGCAAATGCATTGGGAAAAGGTGGCCCCCTTGCAACAGCTTATAAGAGAAAAGAGTACTATAAAGAAGTGTTTAAGGTTGTCGAGTCAGTAGAGTTTGTTTTTGATCAAAAAACAAGCAGGTCCTTTCAATATACCCCATTACTGCGATCTTTGCAGCAGATACTTGATTCTCCTGAAGTGTTGAATAGAGTTATTGATAGCCACAGAACACAGGGCAGTAACACAGACCAGCTTGAAAACCAGCAGTATCGCTCCATAAGAGATGGTGTATACTTCAAAGAAAACCCTTTTTTGTCAGGTGATGAGTTAAAAATTTGTTTAACCTTATACATTGATGACTTCGAATTGTGTAATCCCTTTGGGCACATCATGGAAGAAGCACAAGTTGTGTAGCATATACTACTAATACATACCTGGAAGGACACAGCCGTGGAAAACTGTAGAAAGGAGGATGAGCAACAAAAATCCAAAACAATCAAGCACTGAGCTGCGGAACAGATATTCTCCACTGATGAAGGACCCTGAATTTCCGTCAGACCATCCATCCTCATACAGCAGGGTAAGGACTGATAGCATGTCGAACAGTAAAAGGCTACAGGAAAAGCTAAAGCCTGGGCCTCAAACTTCGATTGTGGGTGACAGTGCTATTAGAGACTTACAGAGGGTGTGCAGTAAAAACACCAAAGTGATCTGCTTCCCCAAGGATGTGATCTCCAACATGACGGAAAGGATTCTGAGTATCGTGGCTGAACACCCAACTGTGAGGAACATCATAATACACGTAGGGTGGAATGATGTCGCTAAACAACAGTCTGAAGTGTTAAAATAGGACTTCACCGAGTTGTTGACTACAGTGAGCTCTGTGAAAGCAGATGTGTTTATCAGCGGACCTATACCACCGGTCAGATACGCAGAGGAGAGATTCAGTAGGCTGCGGGCTCTAAATAAGTGGCTTTCTACTGCATGTACTGCCTATCCAGTGAATTTTATTGAACATTTCCACATTTTTTGGGAGCAGGACACCTTTTCAAAGGGAATGGACTTTCTGAACATGCCAGGAGTAAAATTGTTGGCCTCTAATCTATTTTACTTCCTGCGTCACCCATCAGTCGCCTCTGCCAAGGACTTTAAACAACAGGAACCAGCCAAGGGAAAAGACAAAACACAGCAGATTAAAAACCCAGAGGAAGAGCAACATTCACCCCCACCCAAGGATTGCTCTGAGCCAAAGAGGCCTCAGAGTCAGGAAGAGGAGGGGTCTCCACAGGCCTCTATCCCCCTCAACAACAACAGCACCTTCAACGGTCCACCTGCCTCGCCCCCTGAAACCCCCACCAGGTCTCTCTCCTCCTTACCCTCCCTCCTCACCCCACTTGGAGTTCACTGACCAGATGAAGGAGCTGGTCAATGCTGGACTAAGATGTACCCCCCGTCCCTCCCCTATCTTCTCTCCTATAAGCACCCCACGTCGACCACCACCACCTCCAACACAGGCCCCCCCACCCCTCCACCACCTCCAACACAGGCTCCAAAGACTCGTCGCCCAGCCCCCCCCTCCCCCCCCTCCCTCCGAGGAAGCATCCTGTACTGTCTCCTCAACCCGACAAGGATGATAAAGCTGCCTGTGTTACAAGTACAAACTGATGTGTTCTGGGTCCAGGCTGCAAGATTACCAGCAGTCATGAGTTGTCCCAGGCCAAGCCGGGGCCCTGTATGCCATCAGTTTACAAAATTCCTGTCTTGATTGGTCATAGAAAAACAAAGGTGAATGTGCTGAGAAATTGGGGGCACAAAAGTGACGGCACTAGATTGTTAAACTTAAAAAGCATTCCCTGTGAATCACAGTCTGTCCCAACAATTATAGAGGACGTTCCTACAACATTAAGCCTTGCTTTACTGAACATCAGATCGTTGGCTGGAAAAACATTTTTAATCAATGATTTTATCACAGAACACAACCTTGATTTTATGTTTTTAACTGAAACTTGGTTGGATCAAAACAACAGCACAGCTGTTCTCGTTGAGTCAACCCCTCCAACTATAGTTTTATTAGTGAGGCCAGAGTGAGTTGGAGAGGAGGTGGAGTGGCAGTTTTATTCAAAAACTCTTTCCATTTTAAAAAATTATCTTTCAGTAATTTTTCTACTTTTGAATATGTGGCTCTTCAGCTGAAGTCCTCCCCTCGAGCCATATTAGTAAATGTCTACAGGCAACCTAAATACTGTGCAGACTTTTTCGATGATTTTAATGAACTGCTGTCTATAATCTGTACTGAATATGACTGTTTTGTCATTGTTGGTGATTTTAACATCCACGTTGACAACCCCCAGGACAGAGGGGCTAAAGAACTGTACTGTACTCTTGACAGCTTTGGGCTGAGTCAGCATGTGTCAAAACCCACACATAACAGGGGGCACACTCTGGACCTGCTTATCTCCAAGAGTTTAAATATACACAAGATTGCTGTGAGCGATGCGGCCCTGTCTGATCACTGTTGTGTTTTCTTTGAAAGCTCTATCTCTGTGCACACGAGTAATCAGAGAGAAGTTATCAAGAAGAGATGCATCACTGAAAACACCAGTGAAATATTTAATGTACTTTTTTCTTCTACAGCAACCCTGCCTTGTGGTTCAGTCAATGAGCCAGTGAACAACTTTAATTCTAAAATGTTAAATGTGATAGACACCATTGCTCCCATTAAGTTGAAGGTTGTCTCTAGCAAGAAAAGATCTCCATGGAGAAATGCCATGGCAGTGAAAAATGAAAAAAGAGAGTGTCGGAAAGCTGAACGCAGGTGGCGAAAATCAAATCTCCAGATTCATTTTGACATCTATAAAGAGAAACTTCACACTTATAATCTACAGCTGAGGAATGCAAGGCAGTCTTACTTCTCAAACATTATCACCAGAAACAAAAATAATGCTCGAGCACTGTTTTCTACTGTTGAGAAACTAACAAACCCCCCTGTTTCAATAGCACCTGAACTTCACTCTGCCAATGACTTGCTTTGTTCTTTACAGAGAAAATTCAGAATATTAGACAGGCCGTGAATTTCTCAACACCAGGTTCAGGATCTGTACTGTGTCTGTCTAAAAACCATTTAAACACCATGATGCAGTTTAATCCAATCAATGACAAAAATCTGGAGGATATTCTACACCAACTGAGCTCTTCCTACTGCTGTCTGGATGTTTTACCCACAGATTTTTTCAAAAAAGTTTCACACGTCATGGCATCTGATCTGTTACAGATTGTAAACATGTCTCTAAGCTCAGCAGTCTTCCCACAGACCCTGAGAACAGCTGTTATTAAGCCGCTCTTAAAAAAGAACAATTTAGAAAAGACATCAATGAACAACTACAGGCCGATATCAAATCTTCCTTTTTTAGGTAAAATCATTGAAAAGGCTGTGTTCCAACAGCTAAATCACTTCTTAACAGTCAACAGCTGCTTTAACGTCTTTCAGTCAGGTTTTAGACCACATCACAGCACTGAGACAGCTCTGGTCGAAGTATTTAATGACATTCGCTTAAACACAGATCATGGCAGATCCTCAGTTTTAGTGATATTGGACCTCAGTGCTGCATTCGACACAGTCGACCATGATATATTACTTGATCGACTGGAAAATTGGGTGGGGCTATCTGGCACAGTTTTTGATTGGTTTGCATCCTACTTAAAGGGCAGGGATTATTTTGTGTCAATAGGTAACTTTAAATCTGAGCAGACCAAAATTACATGTGGAGTCCCCCAAGGCTCCATCCTGGGGCCCCTTCTGTTCAACATCTACATGCTTCCACTTGCCCAGATCATAGAAAAAATCAAAATAGATTACCATAACTATGCAGATGACACACAGCTCTACATTTCAATGTCCCCAGGTGACCACACCCCCATACAAGCACTGGGTAAATGCATGGAGCAAATATCTGAATGGATGTGCCACAATTTTCTTCAGTTAAACAGAGAAAAAACTGAGGTAGTTGTTTTTGGACCCAAGGAGGAATGTCTTAAAATCAGCATGCAGCTCCAGTCACTTCAGTTAAAAACCTCAGACCAGGCCAGGAATCTGGGTGTTGTCATGGATTCAGACCTGAATTTTAAAAACCACATACAAACAATCACAAAGTCAGCTTACTATCACCTCAAGAATATTTCTAGGATTAAAGGACTGATGTCACAGCAGGACCTTGAAAAATTTGTCCATGCATTTATCTTTAGCCGAGTTGACTACTGTAACAGTATCTTCTCTGGTCTGCCTAAAAAGTCAATCAGACATCTGCAGCTGATCCAGAAAGCTGCTGCTCGAGTCCTCACTAAGACCAAGAGAGTGGACCACATCACTCCAGTTCTGAGGTCTCTACACTGACTCCCTGTCTCTCAGAGAATAGACTTTAAAATTCTCTTGCTAGCATGTAAAGCACTGAATGGTTTAGGCCCAAAATACATCAGAGACCTTCTAGTCCAGTATGAACCATCCAGACCACTCAGGTCGTCTGGTGCAGGTCTGCTCTGTGTTCCAAAAGTCAGAACTAAACATGGAGAATCAGCGTTCAGTTTCTATGCTCCGTATATCTGGAACAAACTACCAGAAAATATCAGGTCTGCTGAGAGTCTGAGTTCTTTTAAGTCAAGGTTAAAGACTCACCTGTTCACTGCTGCCTTTGACTAAAAGGCTTTTTACTTCTTAAATTTTATATTTTCCTTCAAATCTCTGCACTGCAACTCTTACTTTAATATGTGTGTGTTTTTATATTTTTGGGTTTTATGTGTTGTTTTCTTACTTGCTGTTTTTAATCACCTTTTACTTGTTTCTTTTATAATGTTTCAATGTGTTTCTTTTTCCCCTGTTGCTGTATTTCAATGTCCTTTGTGAAGCACCTTGAATTGCCTTGCTGCTGAAATGTGCTATACAAATAAACTTGCCTTGCCTTGCCTTGCCTTACAGCAGCAATGATACCATCATCTTGTCATCGCCCGAGACCCGGTCCTGCTCTTGGCCCAAACTCTTTGTTGTTCCTCACTTCTCATACTGTGCCGAGATGACACTCCGCACCGGAGATAATGAGTTCAATGCACACGGAACTTTGCTGTCTCCTACCCCAAAAACACGTTCTGATATTCTTGAGGGCCTAGCTGAAGAAATCATGAAGTATACAGCATATCCAAATGATGAGCAGTTAGAAGAAGTGGCCAAGGCTCTGATACAGTCCCACCCATGTCTACTGGAGAAAGGCACTCGCAGTGGCTACTGTGGTTGGAAGCACTACTTCAAAATAAAGATGATGAACTTCAGATCAGAGCTCAGGTATGTGTTTTATTTAATGGGCTCTATTTTGTTCCCATCCTAAGCACCAAGTTTTTTGCTTTAACACATTTATGCCAGCGCAAGGTGGTGTAAGATATTAAATGTCAGTCCAACAGATTCATAGACTCGCATTTAATGTAAAAATAAAATTATTATTCTTCTCAGCCGAGCTGGACATCCTGAGGTTGCAATCAACTCTCTGAAGAATAAACGGAAAGGCCAGGAGAAGCCAGTGGCCAACATCAAGAAGCCCAGGAAGGCAGAAGTTAACTTCTGTCGAAACATGCCCAAAGGTGAAACGAGAGAGTATGGAGGCGGAAAGGGTGGCTCTACTGACAGAGGTAAAAAAGAAGAAAAAGGATGAGGCTGAGATCAAGAAGATGCAGCATACCTTCTCGATCAGGAGGCAGGAGGTTCTCCAGGAGCCAGCGATTCAAGAGTTCCTAAACAGATGGCCAGCACTCTTTGATGTCAGTGAGGTAAGTGTGAATCTGAAGTGTAGTAACTTGGTCTATCAATGACCTTCTTTACGAACTGTTAAGATCTGTATTCTGTCTGTGTTGTCTTTTACAGATCAACTTGGAGTTCATGCAACTGACAACTGTACCTCTGACCTCCAAATTTCTTGGAGAACTGGACCGTCAGACCGACGACCTGATCAAGGTTTTTAATGCCAAAGGTGGAGCTGCAGGAAGAAAGATCACCGCCATAATGGCCCAGATGAATAAAGTACAGTTTTTTTTGTCTAATCTAATAAGCATATGGTTTGTGCAACTCAGCTATATGGGAAAGCTCAAATGTTAAATGTTTCAAATGTTTTTCTGGCCCTTTCAAAATTACTGTTTACTAAATGGGCTTAAACCTGTGTGAGCTTTACCTGAGTGGGGTAAAACAAGGTGATGGGGTGGTCAAGTAGGGAAATGTCAGTGACTTGGTTAGCCTCAGCACCTGTGTGTTAGTGTGTCTCTGACACTGACAAGCATGGAATCACGTAATGTGTTTTTTTCAGAATGAAGACATCAACGTGAGGCGTGATTGTGTGCTGCGCTGTCTGAGCATCTACCTCAATGAAGACCTGGACACACTGGTTAAAGAATACGTGGTAAGTATGTCAGCCTACTGTCCTTTGTGCCAGATGTAATTAATTTCCATCCAGATGTGCCTGATAACATGTGGCGTTCATGAGAATGGGATGGACATGAGGACACATTGACCTTGACCACCAATAGTTCATCATTGAGTCCAATGGGTTGTTTGTTTAGAATAAGAAATTCCCACAAGGCAAATGGTGGTAGTGCTGTCACTTTGTAGGAAGTAAATCCACTTGGTCCAGAGGAGCCTGAGGATAAAGTGGGCCAGGTCCTGGCACCTAAACGCCTCCACTATGCCGGGGACGACAATTCTCGCCCAAACAACAAGGTGAGGACACAGACACTTCATAGTTCTTATGAACCAGCAGTTTTTACTTCATTGACATATGTTTTGGAAGTGTTTAGTAAGAAATGCCTTTCAGATAATGTCAGGTCATTTTGATTCTTGGTTCTGATCAGCTGGATTCTACTGTGTTTGTTTGTGGGCGGGTATCACTAGGATGCATGTTGTGGACTGTCTGCTTACGAACTCCAGCGCCTTGAGAACATCATACAGAAGGAAGCCTTCTTGTCTTCTTTGAAGCTATGGCAAGTACGTCGACATGTTAATTGGAACTCTAACCAATACAAGACTGATCAGCTGTTCTCCATTTCACTCTCTCCCTCTCACACTTTGCGTGTCTCCACCTACTCTCCTTTCTTTTTCTCTCCCTCCTTCTCTTTCACTGTTGTCCCCTACTGTCCTCTCCCTCTCTCCTTCTGTCTCTCTTTCTTTCTCTCGTACTCACTTGTTATCTCCCACCAGTGTAACTTCACACATACATTGAGCATGGGATATTAAAAAGGTGTAGAATTTGGTCTTAATGGGTAATTCTCAATTTTTTTTTCTACAATGTAGTTTACAAAGGTAATGTCATTTCTGTCTTCCTCCATTAGCATACCTTGTAGTATATTTAGGATTGCTGTCCATGGAGAGAAACAATGGGATAATTATTGTTTTTCTCTGTCAAAACGCAGCTGAGGATCTGAGGCAGTCAGTAAAGCCAAAGCAGGATGTCAAGAGGTAAGTCATAAAGCAGTGTAGTTGGAAGCATGAATTGTTTTTGCTGTTGGGGCTGAATCTATTGACTAGAAGGGGGCGTTTCCAACAGGTGAGGGGTGAAGGGAGAGAGAAGGTTAGGATAGGGAAAGGTTGGTCCTTTCTCTTCCCTATCGTCCTCCCTCCAACCCTCCTCTTACTCCTACTGTCCTCTCTTAGGCCGATGCAAGACAGCTCACTTTTTTACAGGCGCTGAAAAGTTGAATCATTTCAACTTTTCAATGCTGCCAGCACCTCCCCTGTTGATTACATCACAAGGTCAAGTTTTGTCACTAGGTAGCAAAAAACTGGGCAAAACACAATGTTAGTCAACTTAACACTTAACAGGATTGATGCACACACTCCACTACTTCCTGACTGGAAGACTGCATCTTTATTTCCTGTACCATACTATTGTTTTAAGTGATTTATAAGGTGCACGCTGGGTGTGCCCAGGCTCAACTCAAACATGTGAGAACAACACTACTACTTTAAAGGATAATTGTCAGATTTTTAATTGTTGTCACCTTGGCAGAAAAGTGCACAATATTCAAGAGTAGTACTGCACACCTGATTAATCACTTAAACTTATAGTATATACAGGAAATAAATATGTTCCTGTCAGGAAGTAGTGGAGCTTGTGCATCGAGTCTATTATCCCAGTGAGGAGGGTAAGAAGGAGAGAGAGAGGATGGCATGAGTGAGAACGTTTAGAGAGGGTCGGATAGGAGAGGAGTAAACCTTACCCCTACAAGAGCTTAGGAGAGAGAGGAGGTGAGTAGAAATGGCGGAGGGTAGACGAGAGGGAGAGGGGGTTGGAGAGGTTTGCCTCCTTTCCTTCAATCTATTTTCCCTGCATCAATGAACAGTTTCTTATTTGGCTCTTACAGCTTCTGGCTACGTATTTACATCACTGATCTCTGAACAAAATCAGTGGGGGGTTCCTGGTTCTGTATTTTCATATATCTATGTATTTTTAGTTGGTGTTTTGTTAAATGCATTTTTTTATGGCAGGTCAAAGGCTTCATTGGGAAAAGAGCAGTCTCTGCAGTCTCCCCGGAAATCCCTTCGTCTTAAAGCACAGAACCTTACCCTCAGTGGAGGATCAACCCATAAACATGTGAGAACAAGACTACTACTTTAAAGGATAATTGTCAGATTTTTAACTGTTGTTGTCACCTTGATAGAAAAGTGCACAATTTGAGAGTAGGCTGTGTATAATCTCATGTTAACAAGAACACAAAATGCATCCTTATGACTTTTTCTTTTTTTCCAGGCTTTTAGGAGGTGATCAAAGGTCTTAAGGTCATTGTTACCTTGAACTTGCATCCATCTCATTCTCATGAACGCATATATACAGTGCCTTAAAGAAATATCTTCAAATTAACACTCAGTTGGCCTAAGGATGAGCTGCTTAGATTTTGGTGGTCAAGGTTAGGGTCACACAGCCCATTGTTCTGTTCTCTTTATATTCCAGGACATTGAATCCAGAGAGGCTGAGGCAGACATTGCAGAGAAGACCATGGGCATCTACACAGTCTGAGCAGAGGGTCATGGTACTGATGGTCCAGGTGATGGACGCTTTGCTCATGTCGGTGTTGTGCTGGAAGGCGTGGAAGTTCTCCATAACCTGCAGAGTGTCAGCCATGCATGCGTGATGCTTTATGGACTGATCTAAGCACTCAACTTGAGCTATCCAAAAAGCCTGAAGCGTACATTCGAGGTGTACCAGAAAATCCTGATGGACCTGGACTCAACCAAGCTTTCACCAAAAGTACAGGCACTGAAACTCAAATTGCTCCAGTGATTTGGCTGGCAATAATGCACTTACACAGCCCCTACCTTCTTTTTTTTCCCCTTTTTTTCCCCAGTCAGACAGGATCTTGTGTTTAAATGATCCCTTAGTTCTTGAAGGGTGCTTCAGGGAAATACCTGTTTGATAAATGTGTATCGGTAAAGACTTTTTTTTTCTTTTGGTGTCCAAGCATTTAATAGGGGAGTGATGTAATGTGATGTATGAGTGTGGCTATGTAGGTGGGTTCATAGATGGCTAGTTTCTATCAATCAATCAATCAATCAATCAATCAATCAATCAATTTTATTTATAAAGCCCAATATCACAAATCACAATTTGCCTCAGAGGGCTTTAGAGCATACAACATCCCTCTGTCCTTAGGACCCTCACAGCAGCTAAGGAAAAACTCCCCAAAAAAACCCCTTTAACGGGGAGAAAAAAATGGTAGAAACCTCAGGAAGAGCAACTGAAGGAGGGATCCCTCTTCCAGGACGGACGGACGAGCAATAGATGTTGTACAGAACAGATCAATATAATGAATTAACAGTAATCCATATGACACAATGAGACATAAGGAGAAACAGATATTATATTAATAATATGATTATATATGTATGTGACAATAATGATATGTGTATAATAGTACAGGTATGACTAATAGTAACATCAGCAGTGGGAGGCATCAGGCAGGACCATGGCAGCAGCACAACCACGACACGTCATCCAGGCACAGCTGCGATACGAGTTAACCTGCGAGACAGTGGAGCACAAAGGCTCCGGAGAACAAGCCGAGTTAGTAACATGCAGTAGACCCGGGTTAGAGAGATGCATTAACAGGACATGAATACTAGCAAGGGAGGGGCTCGGTGTATTGTAGGAGGTCCCCCGGCAGACTAGGCCTATGTCAGCCTAACTAGGGGCTGGTCCAAGACAAGCCTGAGCCAGCCCTAACTATAAGCTTTATCAAATAGGAAAGTACTTTTGGAGACTTTAGGGACCACAAGTAACCCTGCATTCTCAGAGCGCAGTGTTCTGGTGGGATAATAGGGCACTATGAGCTCTCTGAGATATGATGGAGCCTGATCATTTAGAGCTTTGTAAGTTAAGAGAAGGATTTTAAATTCAATTCTGGATTTTACAGGGAGCCAGTGCAGAGAAGCTAAAACAGGAGAAATATGATCTTGTTTCTTAGTTCCTGTCAGTCCACGTGCCGCCGCGTTCTGGATTAGCTGGAGAGTTTTCAGGCACTTATTAGAGCTACCTGATAATAGAGAATTACAGTAATCCAGCCTCGAGGTAACAAACGCATGGACCAATTTTTCAGCATCTTTTAGTGACAGGATAGGCCTAATGTTCGCAATATTACGCAGATGAAAAAATGCAGTCCGAGACGTTTGTTTTGAATGGCAGTTAAAAGACAAATCTTGATCAAATATTACGCCGAGGTTTCTTATGGTGATGCTAGAGCCCAGAGCAATGCCATCCAAAGAAACTATATCATCAGATAAAGAGTTTCTGAGCTGTTTGGGGCCAAGAACAATAACTTCAGTTTTGTCTGAATTTAACATCAGGAAATTGGTGCTCATCCAGGTTTTTATATCTTTAAGGCATTTCTGAAGTTTAGTTAAGTTATCCGTTTCTTCTGGTTTTATCGATAAATACAACTGTGTATCATCCGCATAGCAATGGAAATTTATGGAGCGATTTCTAATGATGTTACCTAAGGGAAGCATATATAGCGTGAATAGAATTGGTCCGAGCACTGAACCTTGAGGTACTCCAAAATAAACTTTAGTACGTGAAGATGATTCATTATGAATGTGAACAAACTGAAAGCGATCGGATAAGTACGATTTAAACCAGCTTAGTGCAGAACCTTTAAGGCCAATTGAATGTTCCAGTCTCTGTAGCAGAATTTGATGGTCAATTGTGTCAAATGCGGCACTAAGATCTAGTAAAACAAGTACAGAGACGAGTCCTTGGTCTGAAGCAATCAGAAGGTCATTTGTAATTTTAACTAGTGCTGTCTCGGTACTATGATGGGGCCTAAATCCTGACTGAAATTCCTCAAATAAATTATTATCATGGAGAAAGTCACACAGCTGGTCTGCGACTACTTTCTCAAGGATCTTTGAGAGAAAGGGAAGGTTGGATATAGGCCTGTAATTGGCTAACACCTCTGGATCCAATGTGGGCTTTTTTAAGAGGTTTAATTACAGCTACCTTAAAAGACTGTGGTACATAGCCCGTTAATAAACATATATTGATCATGTCTAGTATGCAAGTGTTAACTAAAGGTAAGACTTCCTTAAGTAGCCTAGTTGGGATGGGGTCCAATAGACACGTTGATGATTTGGATGAAGAAATCATTGAGGTCAATCGTTGAATAGCAATCAGGGAGAAGCAATCTAGATATGTATCAGCACTTATAGCTGTGTTTGAAGGCAGATTAATACTGTTAGATGGCAGGAGGTCATGAATTTTGTCTCTAATAGTTACAATTTTGTCATTAAAAAAGCTCATAAAATCATTACTGCTAAGGGCTAAAGGAATACAAGGCTCAATAGAGCTGTGACTCTCTGTCAGCCTGGCTACAGTGCTAGAAAAGAAACCTGGGGTTGTTCTTATTTTCTTCTATTAATGATGAGTAATAGTTTGCTCTGGCATTGCGGAGGGCTCTCCTATATATTTTTAGACTATCTAACCAGATTAGCCCAGAACAGCCCACAGTGTCATTCCTTATGTGACTTTTTTTAATGTATTTTTTTAATTCAACACTTGCTGCCATTACACTGTTCGGTCTTACTGGCCATGCTCTTGCACGTTCCTTACACCCTCTCATTTTTCAACACTCTATGGTATTTGACAGTCTCTGCCCCCATGTCTGACGTAACCATAAAAAATTGTAAATAGTTTTAAATGTGAGAGTCCATAGTTCTCAATTACTATACTTAATATCAGTGTCCTGTTTGAAGAGCACTTACTTAGTGAGAGGTTGTCACTGGGGCAAATTTATATTCAAATACTCTGTCAGGTTGCCTTTTGTAGTGACTTGAATAAATCCAGAATCTGTTAACATGAATAGACTTCAGAGCAGCTTCTTCCCCCAAACTGTGTCCTTACTACACATAAACTATCTCACACACAAAGACTCGTGGTGAATCGTGGCTCCTAGACATTTGGCACCTTACCTCCATTACTTGTAGACTGTTGCAATAGCTTGTCAATGACTGTTGCACTGTTGTTATGAGAATTGGTATTTTGTTTTTAAGCATTTCCACTTGGTTGTAAATTGCGCACTACATGCTTAAATTCATCCTTTTACATTATTGTATATATCTTTCCTGTGTTACTAAAGGATATCAAAAATGTTAAAATTAATGCAGTGTTTAATGTGCAGCAAAGGTATTTACAAAGCTCTTGTCCCAAGTCTGTTGATGATTTTTATGGTGCATATCTGGTATAAATCTAACAATAGCAACATGTAAGATATTGTGATTGGACAAGAACACACTGGTGGAGGTTTGTCTAGAATTTGTAATTAATTACAAGGCTATTTCTATGTTATTTTTAATCAACAACATAAATAGAAATATTTATTAAATGCAGTTATATTTTTTGACAAAAAATGTATCC
This sequence comes from Cephalopholis sonnerati, assembly GCA_019142605.1. Taxonomy (NCBI): domain Eukaryota; kingdom Metazoa; phylum Chordata; class Actinopteri; order Perciformes; family Serranidae; genus Cephalopholis; species Cephalopholis sonnerati. The sequence goes on from JAGQAX010000003.1 coordinate 2,504,549, forward strand.
ATGACAAAAACGAGACGTTGACGAGCTAAATATTGATCTTGATAAAAAAATGTTAAGATGAAATCTATGTTTAATTTTCACTGACAAGATGAGATGGGACGTAAACGTTCGTGATGAAGTATCAGACATTAAAAGCTGAGAATGGCTGTGCTTGTATTTATCTTGAGCATGAGCGACAGGCTGCTAAACTCCAGTAAAATCTCTGTGCCACAATGTTTCTCTAGCCAGCAGAAACACTCACACCAGAGTAACAACAGCCATTGGTGCGAGTTGTGAGCTGCAATTAGGCAGTAAATAATCAGCCATGTCTGTCTGACTGTGGATGGTGGAGCTGCTGAATGGATTATGTGGACTTTTTTAGTTGCAGCAGTGACTGTTTGTAGTTAGCTCCACTTGTTAGCCACTGAACAGCAGCAGAGCAAGCAGCCACCGTCTGCTGGACTTAACAGCTGATTCCCGTAGCACTCCACTTAGTCTGGACAGGAGGAGGTTTATGGGTTGATGCTGTTTGACAGGCAGGTAGGAGGCTCAGTTATCTGTGAGTGTAGCTGTAAGTTAACAATCTGAACTCAGATCAGTTTTCTCTGACAGACTCTGAAGACAGACAGACTCTGAAAGATTAGTTTTAAACAGCAGCCCTGTAAGAGGACCCAAATTTAACCATCCATTCATTCAACCTTTATTTAATCTCGAGAAATCATTGAGGGACCGCCCTCATTTACAATGATGTCGAGAGTACAGTTAGAACAGAAATACATATGAAAACAAAACAAAGCAAGAGCAAATATATATGCACATGCACATACATATACACATACACATGAACATATGCAGACACCACATACATTCACATGTAAATACTCACACACACACTTACAAAAGGAGAGAATCACACACACAATTCAGACAATCAAACAACATAACAGTTAAAAACAGTTACATTCAAGAGTGGAGTAGTTTGTAATCATGGTGTTAAACTGGTCTATAGATACAAGTGCATCAAGTTTTAGTGTTTGCTGTAAGGTGTTCCAAGTATGTACAGCACAAAAACTAAAGGCAGTTTTCCCAAGTTCAGTATTTGCACGGGGGACTTCGAGTGTCAGCCAATCACTTGAGCAAATGGAATAATGACTCTTTGACCAGATTAATAAGGAGGAGATGTATGATGGTAAGTTTCCATTTAGGGCTTTGTAGATGAATAGAAACCAATGTCTGTTACGTCTAACTGTTAAAGAAGTCCATGCAACCTTTTCATACAGGATGCAATGACGAGTAGAATAACTGTCACCGGTAATAAATCTCAAGGCGGAGTGATAAACTGAATCAAGGGGTTAACAATGGAGGTAGAGGCGTGTCTATAGATGATGTCACCATAATCCAGGACAGACAGGAAGACGGCATCAATTATCCGCTTCCTATTGAACATGGGAAAAGTCACAATGTTTCTGTACAAATATCCAATTTTTTTGTCGTAACTTCCTGACAAGTGTGTCTATGTGAAATTTAAAAGTAACTTTTTGATCCAACCAGATACCAAGATATTTATACTGTGATACCCTTTCAATACTGTGACCATTTAGAGTGACAATATGTAAACCATCATCAGCAGTATCAACTATATCTCTGGCTCTGGAGAACAGCATGTATTTGGTTTTGTTTGCATTCAGTACTAGTTTTAAATTACAGAGTGCATTTTGCAAATTGTCAAAGGCTTGTTGTAGGATTTGGGTGGCAGAGTGCGCGATATTAGAAAAAACAATACAGAACTGTATCATCCGCGTTAATATGGGAATTACAATTTGTTATGGAGGATGTGATATTGTTAATATAAATAGTGAAGAGGATAGGACCCAATATTGAACCTTGCGGTACCCCTTTTAACAGGGGTAAAAGAAGAATGGTCATTTCCCAAAATCACACACTGCTGCCTGTGAGAAAGATAGTCCTGAAACCATTTACAGGAATTACAATCAAAGCCAATATCATGTAGTCTCTGAAGGAGTAGAGCATGATCAACAGTATCAAATGCTTTGGAGAGATCAACAAAAAGTGCAGCACAGTATTTACCTTTATCAACAGCAGCTATAATATCATTTATAACTTAAGTGGTAGCAGTGACAGTACTGTGTTTTGCTCTGAAACCAGATTGATGTGGATTTAACACAGAATTACTTCCAGGCTAACATGTTGCAGATTGAGAAAGAATTCAGGCTTTAATTATTTCTCTGCTTCTTAACAGTGAGATGGATAAGTCAGATTTTACGGTGAACCTGCATACAAATCCTAGTTGTCTCAGATTCGTCATTTGTGGTGTCTTTGAGACCATGAATAGAGAGATGTTGAGCTTTTCAAATGCCACCTCTGTGGCTCTTAGCAGTGCCCGTACATCAAAATCATCACATTTACCTGCAAAACACATTCTCACCCCCAACTCGTCACATATTGTCACTTCAATCAGTCAGTTGACGTCTACATTTGATATGCTAGGTATCCTCAGTGCGTTTGTTGTTGACGTTCAGGGACGCTGTGTCAATTTATGGCCGATACAGTCATTGTGTCTTTTCAAAATACACTGCCATTTTCACAGGCAATTCACAGTTTGTGCTCATTAGAAGCATAAGGTATTTGTCAAAATGAACTTAAAACATCAGTGGAACACCTTGTAGTTAATTGCACAACAAACACACATAGTTGGGTTTAGAAAAAATATCAGGGTTTGGCTCTTCATTCAAGCAGGAAGTGAACACTGACCTCCTGGGTGAATGCTTGGTGTTGTTAGACACATCCACCACCCATTCCCACTTGCACAATAGGGACTTTCCAGGTCCTTAAATTACTTTGTTGTCCAGTGGCATTTCAAACTGTTGCTGTCCAGACACATTGTATCCTTCACAGTGGTATATCATATTGCTGTGAAGAATGATTGTTTTTCATTGGTGTATGATGCGGAAATCACTGACCAAGTGGTGGTATTTGACGACTTTGGAATGAGACAGGGTTATTTCCTCAAACTGTCTCTTTAGTCCCTTTACATTCATGTTGGGAGTAGCATCATTGATCATAATACAAGAAATGAGGTGTCTGATTTTAAATCTCCTGGGAAGACCTTGATTTGTGTCTCTCAGACATGGGGCTGCAAGCAAGATGTCCCTTATTTTTCCAACTTGAAGATGTGGAAGGTGTTTTGAGTGGGTGACTGTCTGCTTTGAGTAGAATAAAGACTTAATACCTAATACGTGTGTGGTCTCACTAATGATGCACCTTTAATAAACCCCTCTAAATGACTGACATTAGGAAAACGGATCCACATTAACATTGTAAAAACTCAGTTAAAACTTTTTCTAAACCAAAATTAGGCTGAGTGATGAAATACAATGCTGCTGCCAAATTACTCTTGCAGGGAAATCCCACAAAGACAAGCAAACCAATTTACCCACTGGAGGTTTTACAATTTCCCTTGCTCAGCTTCAGTGAAATACTAGTAGAAATACAGCATTGGCACTTCAACACTTCTTGCTCCTTCAACTAACCTCAAAGGGATTCAATATTGAAATGCACATAAAATGATTGTGAACCCATGCTGTAGAAAATAAAGCAACAAAAAATGAATGAAAATGCCGGGAAAGCCTGATCTTGGCAGGCTGGTGTGCATTGAGTCACGTAGAAAATGACAGCCTCTGAATGTGACCATCTATATAGTTGTACGGTGCCCAGGGCCACCAGGGGGAAACACAGCGGGACAAAATTGACAGTTAAGACCGCGAAAGTCTAAGTAGGGTGTGTGGCAAGGGTGGTGGATGGGTCCAACAACCACTGACTTTGACCTGGGAGACTGGTGTTTACTTCCCATAAGACTGTAAAGCCATACCCTGTTATTTTTTCTTGTATCAAACCATGTGCTTTTGTTGCCTAAACCCCACCACATGCATTTGTTGGCAAAATGTAACCTCGAGCGTTTGTTGGAAAAGAAAATTGTGGTCAATTTGCAGTGTTGTACTGAAGTAGTGCGTTTATTTTGAAAGAGACTGCATGCAACTATATATTTCCTGTAAAAACTGAAGTGTATATTTAAAACAGACAACACATGTAACAGGATGAAGTTGACGCTGCATCCCAGAATGTCAACAACCAACACACCCAGAGTACCATGCACGTCATATCTCAACATAGAAAGTCCTTGACCAAACGTCGATATGTGACAAGGTCGGAATGACAATGTATTGTCACATTAGTTCCTTTGCAATAGATGAGAAAGTCTTTCCTCCATCTTTACCAAAGCTGCAACTGGGCTTTGCCTGGGCCCAGAGAAAGCGAGTTCAGTTAAAACTACCTAAACGTGACCTAACTTACTCGCTGGCAGGTTTTCTTTAATCAGTCTTTAAAAAGTTTCTTGCAGTCCATTTCAGTATTATAAAATGTCTTCTTTAATATTGTGATGATGACTTCAGCTGTATTGCTCAGCCATATTTTCAAAAAAACAAAAGTTCCTAAAATAAAGCTGACTTAATTGTAATTTTTTTTTTTTTTGTTTTGTTTTTTTTAGTGAAATCATCCATCTTTGTATTTTGTTATCTGCCTTTTTGTGTATTTATGTGCATTGCAAATACACCACTCGACATATGCTACTTCTTTTAGCAAATATAAAAGGATGTCTTAAGAGATACACAACTATAAGTTCACCGTTCATCGCACCATATGTTACCACAACATTCCAGTTTCTTTGACTTGAACAAACATACTTTCCACTGCTAATCCTCCAAATATATCCCTCTGCATTTTTGACTCACTTTCAGTGTTGCTCTACATCTGCCTTTTCTTTACACTGATACATCACTGTGCTCAAATACATGCAGTACATGCACCTGTGCATCTAATGGCATGTGCAAAAAGCATGAGCATGAACACGTATGACTCAGACATGGATGCATACAGCCCCCCCACGTACACTTTGATCTTCACACCCACCATCCCCATACACACTTTCCCAACAATCACTGAGACAAACCACTGTGGGACCTGCCTCCATATCTCCAAACAGCCAGTCACATAGTGCCTATCTGTCTAAGCCTTGACATTCAGTGATGTGAAAATATCAGGGTAGCAGTTAAAAAGGCACTGGGGGAACAGATACAAGGCAGCCAAAAGCACTCCTATTTATTTCTAATGGGACACGGACATCAGCCATAAACGGGGTATTTGTCACCAATCCAAAGGGAGAAAAAATTTCAGTCAACTGTCATGATTGACTCATCAACTGCCAAGAACAACAAAAGAATACATATATTATTGAAGCTTAAGTACAAAATAAAAAAATAAGGCCTGAGAAGATTACATGTGATGCAAGTCAATGGCTGGAGGAGGAAATACATTTACATGTAAGATTTTTAATGGCCTACAAGAGATCTATCTATCTATCTATCTATCTATCTGTCTGTCTGTCTGTCTGTCTATACTGTAAAGTTTCAAAATTCTTCTTAAGTAAGGGGTTGTGTGGACATTCATACCAGTTGGTTTGACAGGTCATACAGTTACGCAGTACATCATATGTAACTGATGTCGCTTGAGAGTGACACTATGGAGCCAAGGAGTTCTCATTTGGCAGCTTCGGCCTCTCCACTCGCATCACCCGTGTGTGGGACTACGACACGAGGAGAGGAAGCCAGTGGTGGAGACAAGGGGACATGTTAGCCTAATGAAATGCAACTCTGGCTCCTCTGGCTCCTCCTCTAGTGCCTCTTAAGCAGGTGTGAACATGCCTACAAGCAAGTCGCCCTCTCGCCTGTGACTGGGACTGGATATCTGGCATGCTAGAAAACTGGAGAAGTCTGACATGACTGACAAAGAGCGTCAGCCAATGAGAGGCGGGATACATCCTACATCAGCATGCAGGAGGATGCAATAAATGTGAGGAGGACAAGCTGGCAAGCAATAACAACAATGGCAGCATCCACAGGATCACGGGGAGCGCATTGTGTTTGGACCCAGTCCATGGAGACAGACCTGATTCAACACAGGCAAGAAAATCCATGCCTTTACAGTGTTTCGTCACCAAGTTATCACGACCGTCTGGAGAAAGAAAAAGCATGGAGGGCAATTGCAGACGGGCTGCAGGTACCAGGTGAGCATAGCGCTTTTGGTTACTAAAAGCTTTAGCAACAGTGGATACTAGCTATGCAAAATAAAAACATGCCACTATAAATGCCAACAATTCCGATCACTTTTAGAAGTTCACAACGAACACACTGTTTTATGGCTTGCAGCGGTTTGGCTTGTGGAATTTTGTGTAATATCACCTGTCTAAACACGTCGTTTGATAAATGAGGATACCCTCAGTGATCACAATATGTTGTGTTCGACGTTGATCTTGTACTATGTTGTGTCATCAGTTATGGCATGAATACACATTCCTTTCTGAATTTTGGTTCACGGTCGAAGAAGTGAAGACAAGGGTGGCAAGTCTACGCACTCAGTTCTCTCGCCTGATCAAGCCGAGACCAAGTGGGAGCGGGACCAAACCCTTGACTGCAAGGCAGAGGTGGCTTCTGTTTGTTTGTTTGTTTGTTTATTGATGGGATATCCCCTTGAGATGAATCATCTCGTTTTCGAGGGGGTCCCAAACAAAGAGACAAACCAGACAATAACATTGCAAGACAACCTGTACAGTACTGACATTACAGAAAATTGTAAGAGAAATACAGTACAGACATTAAGAGAAAAGACAAATTGACACAGACAAAACCCAGACATTCCAAAAAGCTCTCCCAACACCCCCAGCCCCCAGATACCAATGTACGTATAGTATTTGTTTGCAACAAGTCTAGAAACACAAATCCATTATTAATACACAACGTGTACATGTTAGCAAATAACTTATAAATATATCACAACACCAACTATGATGATTTCCCAGTCACAGCAAAGCTAATAGCAGGAGCAGTGTGTTTGTAGATGAGAAAATAGAGATTTTTTAAAAAGGTGAACAGAAGAAATGGTTCGAAGGGAAATGGGTAGCTTATTCCAGTCAGAGGGGGCTTTATATTGAAAGGCATACCGACCAAGTTCTTTATGTATTCTAGAAACAGAGAAAAATATGGAGTCTGTATGACGGAGGTTGTACTGTGAACTGTAAGGGGTCAGGTATTGTTTGAGGTAAGGGGGATAGTTGAAGTGAATACATTTGTAAATAAAAAGTAACCAGTGAAAATGCCTTCTAGCTTTGGGTGATAACCAGTTTAATGAGTCGTACATGAAGCAATGATGGGTTCTGTACAGACATCTCAAAATAAACCTGCACAGATTGTTATAGATGATATTGATAGGATGCAGCTGAGTGTCTGATGTGTTTTGATAAATGACGTCTGCATAGTCCAGTATGGGTACAATAAGTTGAGAGACAATCTTTTTTCTGGTTTGCAGAGTGAAACAGTTAATGGAGCTATAGAGTTGACCTAAAATGCAGTTTATTTTCTTGATAACAGATTCAATGTGAAAATTATAGGACAGCTGTGAGTCAAGCCACACCCCTAAATATTTGTATTTATTTACCTCCTCTAATGGTGTACCATCCAGATATGTAATAAGCCAGTGATCCGATTGTGAGATCTTGAATCTGGTGCCAAACAACATATTATAGGACTTTCTCTTGTTTAGTATTAGTTTGTTAGCATAGAACCATTTTTGTACAATAGCAAAGTCATTTTGTAGTGTTGTCTGAATTTGAGAAATGTCATTTCCGGAAGTGTAGATAATTGTGTCATCGGCATATAGCTGAATTTGAAAATTAGAACAAAATTGAGGCAAATCATTAATAAAAATACAGAAGAGTAAAGGACCAAGAGAAGAGCCTTGGGGCACCCCTTTTTCAACCAGCAAATAGTCAGACTGAGCGCCCAGAAGACTAACACAGTGTTGTCTGTAATGACGATATGAGTTAAACCAGAGGAGAGCACTGCGAGACAGTCCGATATTATGAAGTTTGTCCAGTAGGAGATAGTGATCAACCATGTCAAAAGCCTTGGTCAGGTCTATAAATATTCCACCAGTGAGTTTGTTATTGTCTGGAGCAGATATAATGTCATTTGTAAGTTTTGAGAGAGCTGTGGTTGTAGAGAAATTGGGCCTGAGACCAGATTGATGTGGTGATAAAATGTTGCAGTCATTAATATACTTAAAAAGCTGATTGAAAACTAATTTCTCAAATATTTTGGCTACGCAATTAACAATGGAGAGGCCTGTAGTTATTCATGTCATAAGCATCACCACCCTTATGCAATGGTGTGACCCTGGCACATTTCCAGGCCAGGGGCACTTCACCGGTGCTTAAAGAGAGATTAAACAAATCTGACAGTGGGAAACACAAAACATGAGATGCACTTTTCAGAAATTTTATATCTAGTCCATCAGGGCCAGTGCCACTGCTTGAGCTAAGTCCATCTATGATTTCCTGAACATCACTTGGACTGATAGAGGAAAAGAAAAAGGAGGAATCACAGACAGGGTTGCGCAATGTGAGATTGTGACAGGAAGAGAAGGAAGGGTTAAGGCTAACAATCTTAGAGAAATGCTGACTGAAGGCATCAACTATCAAGGTAGGATCCTTTAGGATTTCATTATTTACCCGTATATGTGTGGTAGAGCTTTTTGAAGATTTATTAATTATAGTATTTATTATATTCCAGAATTTTGGGGGGTTGTTAAAACCATCAGCTAACAAATCTTTGTAATATTTGGATTTTGTGTTCCTTGTTTGAGTTGTGCATATATTTCTAAGATGCTTGTATGTGTTCAGGTCAGCCATTTCCTTTGTAGATCTGTATTTTTGCCATGCCTTATCCCTTTCTTTAAATAAATGAATGAGTTCAGCATTTATCCACGGTAAATGTCTACCTTCAACCCTCATTGTTGTCCAGGGTGCGTGTCTATTAATAACCTCATTAAGCTCAGTATAAAAATAATCCCAAGCATCATTAACAGTGGGTATTAGCTGGAATCTATTCCAGTTTGTAGCAGTAGTATCTTCAATAAAGTTTTCAACATTAAAATTTTTTAACCTTCTCACTTTTATAAACTTGGAGGGGGGAGACATGGAACTTTAATTTTCCAGACACAGAAAATAATTGAGTGATTGCTTAGGCTGTCTGGTAGAACCCCTGATTTTACAATTCTATCAGGATGTGTAACCAAGATCCAGTCCAGTAAAGTTGCAGATGTTGAGTGCACTCTAGTTGGTTCTGTAATGATTTGTGTAAGGTTTGTGCTGCTAAATAGATTTTTCTCTTTGCCAGCTGCACTGTCAAGCCAGTTTTTGTTAAAGTCACCAAGTATAATCATTTCTCCTGGATGATCAAGAGAGTTAATGGTAGACAATATACATTCAGTGGATTCTGAAGGAGAATTTGGAGGTCTATAAATATTTCCTATGGTTAGGTGCTTATTTGCTTGAGGAGTTAATTTAAAAATACATTCAAAGTTCAAAGGGTGCTCTGTTGGTGTAACAAGTTTCGAGGACAAGTTAGATGAAACATATGTAGCTACTCCACCACCTCGAGACCCTCTATCAGCTCTGTATAAAACATAATCATCAAGGTGGATTTCCTTATTAGAAATACCATCATGCAGCCATGTCTCAGATAAAGTCATTACACTGGGCTTGTTATAAGAGACCCATGCCTTTAACAGGTCCATTTTAGATGGTAGGCTCCTGATATTTAGATGAATAATATGTAAACCTTTCGCAGAGTTCATAAATCAGGAGAAATTAATAAGGAAACAGACCTGTATAAATATATATTTCCAGGGGTAAGTAATAGAGAGGGCTGTGGTTTTGAGGGTGGACGGATTGTGCTAGAGGAAGAAAGCTCTGGAGTCTTGTTTGCGTGTGGTTGGTGAGCGGTGGGCTCGTTCAATAACCGGCGGGGCCGAGAAGTTCTCTTTCCCAAGGAGAAGTGGAATCAGCTGCTTCACGAAGCCCATCATATCCCGGCCCTCGGCCTCTTCAGGTATGTGAAGGAAACGAAGATTAGAGGACCTGTTCCGGTTCTCTAGGTCATCCACCTTCTTTAGGTATGAATTTTCCTTCTCCAGCTTTAGAACTCATTTATCCAAATCCATGAAGTTGTCCTCATTTGCGCTGACGCACTGCTCCAGCTCTTTCACGTGCTCTGCTATTGTGTCGCTCTCACTCAGGTTAAATCAACAACACAACATTAGATTTCCTTGAGGATGTTTATTTGGAAAAAAAGTAGTATGGAGACAATTAAAAGTGATCAAGATCTAGGAGTGCTCCACACTGCCAGCCGGTGACACAAAGTAGTCTTTCAGAATTTCCCTCTGCGACTTGTCAGTCACTGTGGGGTTGCGCTCTTAGCCCCCCCGCGCTGGCTGTAGAGCTCCCATCCCCAGATTCCTCCAGATACCATCGATGATGACGTAGTCTGCATTCTCCCAGTCTGCAAAGGCTGGAGGAGTGTAGGCCTCAGACCGGCACTCCCAGAGGAAGTTGTGGAGGCCGAGGGAAGCTAGAGTGATCTTTACCACCTTGTCAGGCTCCAAGAGTATGGTGGACCGGAAGACCTGCAGCTGGTTGGCCAAGATGCCAAATGCATTCTCCGACACTCTGTGGGCCCTGGAGAGACGGCAATTCAGCACCCTTTGGCCATAGTCCATCTGTCAGTAGGGGTAGGGCTTCATGAGGTCATTCCGCAAAGGGTATGCCTCGTCACCCACGAACATCTAGGGCATCAGGATGTCAGAGTTAGGCAATGGTTGAGGAGATGGGGTATTCAGCAGGCCCTGGTCCATTGCTCTGCGCAGGTCTGAATGCGCGAAAATCCCTGCATCTGACGCTCTGCCCTGGGTGCCCACACTGGCATAGATGAATCTGTACTGTGCATCCACAACAGCTATCAACACCACAGAGAACCTGCCCTTGTAGTTAAGGCATATGCTGCCACTTTTTGCTGGAGGCTGTAGCTGGATGTGCTTGCCATCTAAAGCCCCAAGGCAATGTGGAAACTGCCATTTGTGGGAGAAACTGTGGGCTCTTGCCTGCCATTCTGCTTCTGTTGAAGGTGTCTGATGGAAAAAAAAAAGAGATAGTGTAAGAATTACTTTCTGTTGCTGCAGTAAATACTGTTTGTATATGATCTCACTTGATTTTAAACAGCAGAAATCAAAATTAGGCCTAGGTTAGTGTTTTAAGACATACCTTTAATATTGACTACTGTTGAATAACCTTTAACGATATGAAGTAAACTCACCTTCAAGAAGTCATTCTTCATGGCACCGTACAAAGCCACACATGTTTCCATGACAATAGCGGAGATTGTCCCAGAGATCTTTCCTATAACTCCTTAAAGACAACCCCCCCCCCCCCCCTTGTACCAGCTCTCAGTATCAGCCCAGAATTTCAAACTATGTGCAAAAGGCAGACTTACATGTACTTGGACTTAAGTTTCAGTTAGTATTAAAACGTTCATTCAACCAACAATAATCCTTCAGTTCTTTAAATTCCTTTAAGGATCATTTTGACTGATAACAATATAAATTCTGTAATACTGTGATACCGTGAAACTGCAATATTTTCTGAGATGATCATTGTACTGTGAAAGTCTTAAACCGTTGCAACCCTAGTGGCTAAAAGAAGGCATAGAGGGTGGTTTGGGAAAGGCTCTCTGTCTCTCACTCTCCTTCTCCATTCATCAGACTACACCTGAGACAAGAATCAGCCAGCAAGCACACCCTGCTGTTCATTCGACTCACCCCTCAACACTAGTTAGGAGGCTACTTCACCGAGAGGCAGTCTGCTGCATGTCATCCCCTCTTTGTCCACTTTTTCTTTTCAGTCTTCAGCTGTATTATCAAATAAAAGGGTGAGGAAAAAAAAACAATACTAGAGTAAATGTACTTTCTCTGCTGGTAGTCAGATATTTGTAGTATCAATCTTTTCATCCAACTTATGGCAAGGGGGCAAATAAACATAATTCCAAAAATGTCCAACACAGTTCCTTAAAAGTATGTAGTATATCGTGAAGATTTCATGAGGTGCTGTGTGCTGAAGGTTTTCTGACCTTAGATACAGTGTGTGCATGTTTTACCTGCTTTCCAGCTTGTGCTTGTTCTTGTGTGTGCAGAGCTCAGCGGAAGTGAAGCCATATGGAAACAGGTCAGAGGCTTTTTGCACATCTTCGCACCTTCTGGTCTTTCCACTGCTTATATTGCCATAGGGATGAAGGGAAAGGATAGAGGGCAGAGAGGATATATACAGAACAAGTAAAGAACTCTAAATGGCTTTTTAAGGCATGCTGTGTGAAAGGACGTTGCAAGGACATGAGAGATATGGGGGGGAACAGAGGAAACAAAACAAACCCTGACATACAAATGCTTACATACATCCAGCTGCATAGTTCAGTAATAAATACAAATCATAAATATATTGTTATATAATTGCTGAAAGAGGCTGCTTGAATGCAATCTCAGTCTTTGTGAATGTTCTCTGAAAGCTCAGTAACACATACTGTATGTGGTGTGTTGTGTAAACAGCTTTTGTTTCACACAGTGAATCCAGCATGCTAAACAGCCCTCCGCTAGTGTCTGACAACTTTCTAAATGAAGCTCATTATGTCCTCATTGATTTTTCATATTCCTTCTCACCGGTAAATACCCCCAAGGTGCTCCTCTTACACTCAGCCCTCCCCACTTGCCGGCCCGCCCCAGTCCCCCTCTCCACGGTACCTGTGCTATCTAGCCATCTATCTATCGTTCCGCTACTTTTTTTTTTATCATCTGCTCCATGAGCAGCGGCAAACAGTATAACACTTAAGGGAGCTGAACGGTTTCCAATTAGCAAAACAAATACCTCCGCTCACTCTCACCCTGTCACATAGTGCCTCAGAGAGTCTGAGCAGCCATTACAGACTATTAGAATTTAATAAGCCCAATATGCTCACTGTACTAATGGAGAGGGAGGGTGAGGGATGTGCCCTCATCATCCCCCCTTCTCTCTTTCCCCTCGGTTGCTATATATTTCTTATTGCTCGAAAACCTTGTAGTTGTCCTGGCAGCTTGTTTTTATTTGAATAGTGTCAGGGCTTCCCAGGCTAATCTCAGTCACTATACAGCCCTCTCTCTCACCGTCTATCACTCTCTCTCACCAATATCATTTTCTCACCCTTTTTTGACCTCCTTTTTTCTTCTCTTGCCCTTTCTTTCTATTCACACCTATCCTCCCCCCTTCCACCTATCTCACTGTTCCTACTCATTCATTTATCCCTCATTTCTCACCTGTCTTGTCTTGCCCCCACAGTCTTACTGTGTCGCTCTTGCAGATGTTTTTCTTTAGCTCTTCCATCTGATTTTATTCATTTTCCTACCTATTTCTGCTCTCATTTTACTCTGACTCCACGTAATATATCCTCTTCTAATTCACTTCCTGACTCTTTGGCTGCCTTTTTTTCTCTGCCACACTATCACCTCTTTTTCCTGCTGTCTTTATTCTGGCCTCCACACACTATATCTCTGCTTGCTCTTTGCGTCTCTTCTGAGTGTCCCTCTCTGTTTTGCCTGTGTAGTAAGGCCCTATGAAATGAGGTGATACAAATGGCATATTATGGGGCTGTGCAGCACAACCAGGCCGAACATGGCATGCAGTCATAAAAGCCATTGTCTGCGGCACATGCCACTTTTAATGTATTTCATCTGATTTAATGCAAGCAATGGGTGAGGCAGGAGAGAAGGTGAGGCCCTGGAGGTGAGGAGGAGAGGGAGGGGAGAGGTGAGAATGGAGAATACAGGGATAAAAAGAGTTAGAGTGGAGGAAGGGAGAGTAAGAGAAAAGGAGGAGAGAGCGTTATCTAGGTCGTAACTGTAATCCTCACTTCTGGGTTGAAATAATAAGGGACAGCCTGGCTGATATCTAATTTCTAGGGAAGAAATGCCATTTAGAGTGAGAATGAAAATGGAATACATGCAGGGGAGCAAGCTGTGGTAGAAGGAGAGACGAACAGACGGGGGAGAGTGAAATATTAAAAATAAATGCAATATCCAATGCAAAAAGTGATTACATTGCTAGAGGGTGGCAGAGGTGTGAGGATTCTGATGGCTTTTTGTGCTTAGAAAGCTGTTGATTTAAAAGAAAAGGCATATTTACATCCAGCTGGAGACCTTGTGGGTATTACTTATACCTCTTCTTCCTCCCTCACCCTGATCTGGGAGAGATATGTGACAGGGGTTAGCTTGCAAGACTGGATGCATGACTCAAATTTAGGCACTTTTATTTTTCAAAGTCCATCTTTGTCAGTGTGTGTGTGTGTGTGTGTGTGTGTGTGTTTGGGGGAGGGGGTTTGCTGCTGCTAGCAGTAGATTGTAGTGCCTAAGCAGTTCAATTGCACTCACTTAGATGAATAGTCCAAGACTGATGAGTTTCTCTCAACATGCTGTGGACGGCTCTCACACAGAGATGAAATTTAACCTCATCAGACCTCTGGACTTAATATAGAGCTCTGCAGAATGAATCACACTCATTTGACTAGACAAAATAAAGTGCACATGCACAGACTAACAGTCCATTCGAGTGTTGTTCTGTCTTGTTTCCTCCTCTTCTTTTACAGACTGTATATCCCTGCTTTCACTCTTTTCTTTTTCTCTTTCCATTATCATTTTTCTCACCATGTTAATGCTGTGCTCTGAAATCTTGCAATTTGTCATATGCATTATTTACTCTTGACATTTCAGGTGTGAATCATGTAAGTATATCAGATAAAAACCTTTTTTCTCTGCTGATACTGACATCAGTACCTTCAAGGGATACTTTGCTGATTTTCAACCAGCTTTGTATCAAAACAATGTGGGTGGTATGTATAAATGAACGTCCTTCCATCTAACCGGTGCTCAGTTCACCCCCCAGCGAAACTCTGCCGAGGACGCAAATTAACACAAAATCAGTGTCTGGGAGAAAAGCGGCAGGACAACAACGAAGGTTAAGGCGGTGGAAATCTGAATGGGGCGCACAGGAGGGGTGGTAGATGGGCCAGTATTCACTTCCCATAAGATTGTAAAGGTGAACCTGGTTCTTTTGTGCTTAACCCTTAACATGTGCATGTGCTGGTGGAACATTACCATGTATGTTTGTTGCTGAAGGAAAAAAAAACATGAATTCACGTTGTTGTACTGATGTAGCGTGGTTATTATGAACGAGACTGTATCCAAACTGTACATTTCCTGTGAAAACAGGCGTATTTTGAAAACAGACAATGAATGTAACAGGCTGAAGTTGACATGGTGTCCCCGGATATCAACAACTAACACACCCAGGGCACCTTGCACGTCATATCTTGACTTGGAAAATCCATGACCAAATGTCGATATGTGACAAGGTCAGAGTGAGTATGTGTTGGCAGACACGGAGTATAGAGTCAGATTAGGAGACAGACCTGCCCCTTCCTCCCCATATCTCTCTCTCTCTCTCTCTCAAACTTGAACTGAAATCTAAGTGAAATCTAACTGAGATCAAATGGTAAAACTAGGATATCAAATATCAATCAAGATTATGTTATTGCACTGCCCTTCTGTAGCACCTATGTCCAAAATATTTACACCTTTCTACTGCAAAGACATCTTCATTTTATTAAAAGGCCATCCTTCCACCAGTGCATGCTTCTTTAACTCAGGGCACCTATTATTACTAAGTACTGATCAAAAAACCTGACATATAGTGATAAATAAAGTTATGTATCAGGGATTGCTGTGGCACTATAAACAATTAGTTGGTGACCCACTGTGACTACTGATAGCGGAATTACATAACTGTATAATGACGCTGACAAGGAAAATGCTGAATAGTAAAATCTGTCAGGTACATGGTAGTTTATCATTTGAAATTATGCTAAAATCACACATCTGCTATCACAACATTTTGTGATTAGATTGTTTCACATCACAAACAAACCTCACTGGAGTCTTCCTGGAAGTGGACCACATTTTCAAGCAGTCTTGGTTTGGTTGCTGTGCAATGTGCAGCAGCATTCTAGAATAGCTGTAGAGGTCTTGTGTTAAGCACTGGAGCTTCAGTGAGGAAGGAGTTGCATTAGTTCATTGGAAGAGAACAAGCACCCCCTGGTTCAGCTCCCAGGGGAGGAAGGGGTGGTTACAATGTTTTGAAAGGGGAACAGTTTATGTGGCTAAGACAAACTTTAAGCAACCATCTCTTGACCAAGCGTCAAACTCTGAGGCTAAAAAAAGAAACCTGTGTCTAAGTGCCGAAAACGGCAGTTCATCAAATGACCACTTGAGGCTGGCTTCATAACATAGTCAATCCCCATAGACCCCCATGTTAAAATGCCCAATTTTACAGCAATAATTATAAACATGTTTACAGCCTGGTACAAAAGACAGTCTCTATAGCTAATTTCAATATTCATGACATCTGTGTGGGGGTGAATATTTACATAACTCATCTGTTTACATTTTAGTAAGCTCAAAGTTACACATATTTAAGGGCACTTGAGTGACAGGCTGCCTGCGAGGTATCGCTACAAGTCGCTGCAGTCTGTGAGTCAGATCCGCTCCTCACTCCTCCACAGTACCAACCTCTCATTCAGGTATGGTTACTTCTGGTTCTCAAAAATCAAGAATGCGATGGCCATAATGCTTAACTCGACAAGTAGGCATAACTGCAGCTGGAGCAGCTACGTGACCACCCTCTAGCTACATGACCTGCCCACCATACCTACACATCAGTCCTCAATCAGCCCCCTTCTCTCCTTGCCTAGAAGCAGACAAAATGTCTGTGTTAGCAATTAGCTAACTATGAAGCATTATGTTAAAAAGAGAGGTGGTTAAAGTTAGGGTTAGAATACTGGGAAGTCTACATCTCGTTACTTATGCTAATTATAACCCCTCTACACCCGATGAGACTACAGGTACTATTTAGTTTCAGTTTCAGTTTGGACCCGTATCAGAATCTCTAAGGTAGCACTCATGGAGCCCTGGGTGGAACATCAACATTGAACACACTCACACCGACTTTAGCTTGCAAGAACTGTATTACTGGTCATCAACAAGGACAATATAACATTTCCCTTTTTATAGAAATATGAAAAATAACAAACTGCGCGCAAGAACAAAAGAAAATAAAAAAAGTAAAAAAAATTTTAAAAAGTAGAAAAATATATTGTGTTCAGTCTTTATTGTCTTTTCTTTCTCTCTCTTCTTTTTGTTATGAGCTCAGTGTTTTTTCGTTGGGGCCCTTTTATCTTAGTGTTTCTCTATTTGTCCTACCACACCGCAGGTTTGGGAGGTAAGTTCAGCTGTCCTCCTTTCCTCTGTTCCGGCTCGCCATCTGGTTCTCTGGATCCCTCAGTCCAGCAGGGGTCTGGAAGTCGCCTGGTGACTATCCAGAGCTGGTATCTTCTCTCTCTAATGTCGACTACTGGTGGCTCTGATGTCCTCTCTTCCAACATCAACTGTCACCGAATCTTATCCTCTCAAAAAACCTGACCTGTAGTAGAACAGGCCACATTCATTCATTTGAATTAAATTAACTTAAATCACTACAGGCCATTAATTCTTTGTTAAAATAAACAACATAAATATGACCTATAAATGTATTTAAATAAATTAACAAAAAGAGAAGAGAAAAACGGAAAAAATAAATAAAATAAAATAAATGAATAATTCTCACTTTTTCTCATAGGTCTCAGTTTCCTAGTGTAAATCAGCTGGAAATACTCAAATAACTCAAAATAGCCTTTTTCCAACATCAATTCTTTGCATAAAATGATGAAATAAAGTTTATCCCTCTTTTTTCTTCATACACACACTGCATACACACAAACAGCGCACATACACACACGCTACACACCCGATATGCACATACACACCGCACTCACACACGTACCCTCACACACACACACCTAGCTCAGCATTTTACCTGGTTTACCCCACCCTGTTAGCCGTTAGCCTGTTCGTTAGCTCTGTTTTTAGCTGAGGTCAACATACAACACACATTCTCATAGCCTGCTATCCTAGCGGCTAGCGCACGAGGCACCATATTAGCACTTAGCAGCTAGATTAGCGCCGAAGCTAACACTACTTTTACTCTACGCTCGTTTCTCAAAATACACATTTAACTCACCGCCGAGTGGGCGACTTCAAACACGAACTCTGTGGGTTCAGCTCGGAGTGGATTCCGACCATTTCACTCAGCTTTAACCGCTTCTGGATATTTTTTCTCCATTAAATCGCTTTCCGTGCAGCCGAACGGTGTGGCGTCTCCTCTCGCTCTACCTGTCTCCCAGAATGCTATGCGCAACTGCAACGCGATTGGCCAGTGATGTCATGACGCATCACGCTCCCTGCTCCGTGCGGTGCAGTTAACCCCATAAATGCCAGCTACCTCTCACCCACACACTCATTTACACTAAATAATGAACTTCTATTCACTTTTCTTTTAATTTAATCACAGTTTATAAAGCCCGGGCTACATAATGCTAAGTTAGCGAATAGATGACGTTAGCTATGAAGTATTGTGTTAAAAGAGAGGCAGTTATGGTAAGAGTAACAGGAAGGCTACATCTCATTACTCATAAAGTGAATCATGTCACCATGTAGTATGCTACATTTGGCATAGCAGGGTTCAGATGGCTGTTGTGTTGGTGGGTCTGTCTTGTACTAGTGGTGGGCATGGTTTGTAGAGGGGTGTTGTGTATGCTACAAACAGAATATGTCTGCAGTTTTACATGTCTACATGTCTCTGTGCTTAAAAATGGTAGTCCACAAACCACTGGATGAAGTCATGGTAGCTACAGCCATTATTACCTACAGTCTATGCTCTTAATCATCACTTTCTTGAGTTTGTTTTAACAACCAGATTTAAATATGTCCCCACATATACACCAATCAGATTGCAATCTATATTAATGCCTCAGGTTATAGATAGACATGTAGGCTCAGTGCCAATACAGAAACATGTTGAGCTAAATTTGAAATGCATAAACAGAAGATATGTTTTTCTAAACAGTGTCAAGCACAGCATTACTCAACATTCGTCAGCATTTCTTATGATTAATGATATTTTAATGTATTCCTATTTTTCTACATTTCCTGCTGTCACTCTCTGTTCTTGTTAAGACCTACACCACCAGTACTTAGAGTTGCATAAATTATGCAGGGATTTGTCCTGTGATGCAAACTGTCAAACAGCAGTAGGCTAGTGGTAGATCTAGCTTGGCTAGTGTGACCAAAGTGATCAGTGACTTTGGCCAACCCTGGTCTCTCCATCTAATAGCTATATATACAGTATATATATATATATATATATCCTTAGAGTAGTCCTGTGATTGTCAAAGAGCACTTGAGCTTCCAAGCACTATGGGATAATTAACTTGCTTTCCCTGCCTGCCAGACTTGGCAAGACCTCCCTGGTTTCTTCTCTCAGTTTTTCTATTTCCTTTACTATAAGTATGAATAGAGGCTTTTTTTTTTTCTTTTTTCTTTTTTTTTTTGTAGTATTTTCTCATAGGCGTTAGAATCTAGGATGGAGCACAAAACTGATTACTGTTGTAACTGAACATTCACATGAGGGTCTGATGTTTTTGGTTATTGGACCCAATTGTGCTTGAGGAAAATCTAAATAGGTCAATACTGGATGATTCTGCATCTCACAATTTACTTCCAGTGCCAACGTCTGGTGCCAGTGCAGGTATGAGTGTGTCCTTTGTGTAGTGAGATGGAAATTATGAGTGGTATGGAGGTCAGGGTGGTGGATGGACATGTCAGATTTTCATGCACAAGGCAGGGTTCATGCAGAGTTCACTTGCCAAGTTATTGTCATTCGCCGTAACCACAATGCTCCCCAAATGTATCCAGGGTTTATTTACCCGACTGTGGGTCCCTAACCTTGACCATGCCCAACCCATAGTTTCTTTGTCAGAAAAAAAATATCTTCCCTTAACCTTGACCAAACTGTGGTTTCCATGGACAGATATTGTAGAGTCACAGGATTAAAAAAAAAAAAACATTCGAGGTAATTCTCAGGGAATCAGCTTATAATAATGTTGTTTTTTTTCCAGAAAAGTTGAAGGGAGATTTCTACTATTTTTACACTTAAAGAGGACCTATTATACTAATTTTTGGGCCTTTGTATTTGATTATTGTGTGGCGATAAGCATACGAGTGGGAGGTTTAAGTATTAGGGAACGACCAACCAAACCAGACAACGCCACCTAGGGAATTTCGCCCAAGGAAATAGTTTTGCTTTACCTTATTGGAGTTAATACCAAGGCACTCAGGTTCGTTCTCCTTAAGGAGCAGGAGACGTGGTTCCAGTTATAAAAATATATATTTTTTATTACAAAATTTCATAAAACCAACATATATTAAATAAGCTTTGCGTGTGGCTCTTTAATGGGAAGAAATACTCAAAACAGGGCTGGAGCTTACCAGTGGGGGAGACTAGGAGAACGGGGAGGTGAAGGAACCCAGGGAGAAGAGCACCCCACTCGCTCGTGTCACTCAAACACCAAAAAAAACCAAATAACTGAGGAGGGGTCGCACAGCACACACACACACCAAAAAAAAAGGGGAACCCCACCACCAGGACACCGGGACTGCCACCGTAAGCTTCCAGCACCTGAAAAGAACAGGAAAAGAAAATGTTAAAGAAGGGGATAACTCAAAACAATCAAGCAAAGCATGCAAAACAACCCAATAAACAAAATAACCAAATAAATAAATAAGGCTTAAGGATAGGCAGCAACCAAGGTTACAAATAAGCAAAACTTGGCAAAATAGTCACTGTAGCTGCCAAAAATAACTCAATTTAATGACTAACAACATAAGCTGACAAAAGTGACTAAGCAAAAGAAAAACAAATGATTTACCAGAAATACAGTCAATCAAAAGGTAATTAATTACTAACCTGAAAAGAAAATAAGATCTGATTAAACAAAACCAAAACAACAAAAATTAACCCAACATAAGGGAATCAGAACCGACACATGCTGCATCAGGGCTGAGGCAACAGAAAGAAAGAGCTAACTAAATAGGGATGTTCTGTCGGTGGACACAGAACATCCCATACAGCAAGCACATGCCGAGCCCAGCAGATTAAAGTCAGCACAGGAGTGATGCGAGCAGTGCACTACGCAAAACATGCAGCAAAGCAGCAGCGGATCTTCCACACAGCGTCACACCGCACATCAATTGACATCTACAATGAAAATATAAAATAGACTACATTAATATTAAAAGAATTAATGCTGAGGCGGAGAGGTTGGGCAACATAGGCCCTACATACCAATCAGGCAGCGTCGATGACGCACACACACGGGAGAGGGTAGGAGCACGTCAGGTCTCACAGCGGCAATGGCAAACGTGGCTGACCAAGAGCGCATTGACTGGCAGGTTACCAGCAAGCCAGCCCCATAGGCGCAGCGTCCGCCTGTCGGACGTCTGTACACAGACAAACCATAACTGTGACAACTGCAAAATCCACCGCAAACAACAACAACAAAACCAGGCAGCTACCGCTACATTACCTGCACAGGCGATGGCGAAGAGGAGGAAGTGAGGCGACCTGGAAGTGAGCGGGCCTCAGAGCCAAAGAGCAAGAGGAAGGCGAGATGGACACTGCCTCCCTAAATAAGGTGGCCTCAGGTGCGGATTGGCTAAGAAGGCAGGGGAGAGCAACGCAGCACACTCACCCATGGGAGAGCACTTCATCCTGCTACAATCTACCCCCCCCAAATGCATCGTCGCCCCGACGATGTAACACTCCATCCCAAGGCAACCAACACTAGTTCCACGGTCGGAAAAGAGCGGACACTGCATTTGACATTGGGCCAGAGGAATTTGCAGAACCGCGTACCAAGTTACCAACGGGTCTTGGGAGGTGGTTAATGTTTGAATGCTGACCTGCAGTCGAACGTACTGAACGGCGGACTGCTGCCTCACCAGCGCCCGGGTGCGTGGCTGGTGGAACGCCAACGTGAGTGGATGGTGCGCCTGCCACAGGATCCACACAAGGACCTGGTACAGTTGGAACTGGGTCTACTTGTGGGAGCCACAACCGAGGAGTGGTTTGGGTCACTGCAGCTGTTTGAATGGGTGCTGCAGGAGGGACCTCCTGCCTCAAAACAAACAAATCACCGTCATGTGGAAGTTCATCCTCTGACGGTTGTTCAGCAGAAAGCGGTGCAGAAGAGGCGGCGGCACCATCCAGAGCACCAGCACCAACCACTGCCTTCAGGAGTGTACGGTGAACATGTTTGATTCGAGAGTGATCATTAGCAGGGGCGATGGTGTACACAGAGCCTCTGTCCTTCGGTGCTTTGAGGACTATGTGCACTACGGGTCCCCACAGATCCTGAATCTTATGACGCCCTTTTGCACCGAAGTCCCGCAACAGCACCAGCTGGCCCTCCTGCAATGGAGCATCTCGGACATGCTGGTCATGGTTGTTCTTTCTCCGCTCTGCTGCAACCCTGAGCCTCTCTCGGGCGCCCTCAAAGGCAATCTGCAAGCGAGTCTGATGCTCCTGGATCCACTCATTAACACCACCACCAACTGGATCTTGGACTTGACCCAACAAGAAATCAACTGGGAGCCTGGGCTCTTGCCCGAACAGTAAAAAGAACGGCGACTCACCAGTTGACTGATGGGGAGTGGTGTTGTATGAGAACAGGAGCTGAGGCAGACAGGTGTGCCAGTCCCGCTTTCGGGAGACAGGCAGGGTACGCAACAAATTGTGGAGGGTTCGATTGAACCTTTCACACTGTCCATTACCAGCGGGGTGGTATGGAGTTGTGCGGGATTTTTCAATACCGTAAAGGCTACAAAGCTGTTGGATCAGACAGCTTTCAAAGTTGCGGCCCTGATCACTATGAATACGGGCGGGGACACCAAACTTACAAAACCATTCCGTGACCAAAACCTGAGCCACAGTGGCGGCTCGCTGGTCACGAGTGGGAACAGCCAGTGTATACTTACTGAAAACGTCAGTCATTACAAGGACGTTCTCAATCCCAGTATGGGTGGGTTCCAACACTGTGAAGTCCATGGCCAGAATTTCGTTTGGCCGAGATGCTAGCAAGTGACCCATGAAGCCACGAGGGGCTGGCTGTGTGTTCTTGGCGACCTGGCACCTCTCACATGACTGGCACCACTGTGCCACATTGGAAGACATGTTCGGCCAGTAACACCGCTGCCGTAATAGCTCCAAGGTCCTCTCAACACCTTGGTGGCCATGCCTCTGGTGAACTTCAGTCAGGACCTCATCCTTCAAGACCGCAGGCAACAGCAGCTGGAAAACTGCTTCAGCGCCATCTGAACGAAACACCTGCCGATACACAATCCCACTCCTCTCCACGAGGCGATCCCACTGACGGAGGAGGACCAAAGCAGACTGGGAAAGCTGTCCACGCTGTGCTTGGTTTGGACGCCGCTTCTGTTTCCAGAATACCAAGACTTCCTGGATAACAGGGTCAGCTTGCTGGAGTGTACAGAGGTCAGAAGGGGCATAATGGGGCAGCGCTACAACAGCAGCTTGGGTTGCTTTGGACCTCTGAAACTGCAGAGCTTGTTGCAAAGGTTCAGGGAGTGATGTGCCGGGGAGCATGGCTTCCATGTCTCTTGCACCGGGAGGACGCTGACGGGACAAAGCATCAGCATTCCTGTTAACCTTTCCTGAGCGATATCTAATCTCAAAGTCAAATGCTGCGAGCTGGGCTGCCCAACGTTGTTCTGTGGCACCAAGCTTAGCGGAGGACAGGTGGCTAAGCGGATTGTTGTCCGTATAGACAACGCACTTATGGCCGAGCAGATACTCCCTGAATTTTTCCGTCATGGCCCACTTGAGTGCCAAAAACTCCAATCTCATGGAGCTATAGTTTAGCATGTTGCGCTCAGTGGGCCGCAGGCCTCGACTTGCATAGGCAATGGGCCTCACCTTGCCACCCTGTTCCTGCGAGAGCACAGCTCCCAGGCCACCCTGACTTGCGTCAACCTCCAAAATAAAGGGGAGGGAGAAGTCGGCATATGCCAGCACAGGTGCCGTAGTGAGTTTGGTCTTTAGTGCTTCGAAACTTCGGTGACACTCATCAGACCACTTCTCAGCAACTGCATGATCTGACCTCTTCTTGGATTTGGTGCCCCCCAGCTCGGCCACCAGTCTGTGTAGAGGGGCTGCCAACTTTGCAAAGCCTTCCACGAACCGGCGGTAGTAACTGGCAAAGCCAAGAAACGACCGCAGTTCAGAGATGGTAGTAGGAGGCTGCCAGTTTGCCACCACCTCGACTTTACTGGGATCTGTGGAGACACCTTTGTCTGAAATCACATGGCCTAAGTAACGCACCTCCGGCTGGAAAAAGGAACACTTGGTGAGTTTAGCTTTAAGCCCCTCTTGCTGTAGCCGCCCGAGCACCACCTCCAATCTTTCCAGATGTTGATCGACTGTAGAGGAAAAGACTACAATGTCATCCAGATAGAGCAGCAAAGACTGGCATTGCTGGTCACCAAAAATGCGCTGCATCAATCTCTGGAAGGTGCTCGGGGCATTGCAGAGGCCAAAGGGCATGCGATTCCACTCAAAAAGGCCAAAAGGAGTGCAAAAGGCTGTTTTGGGTCGATCTACCTCTGCTACTGGGACCTGGTTGTACCCGCTGGCCAGGTCCATGGTGGAGAACCAGCGAGCGCCTGTCAGAGCATCGAGCGACTCCTCGATGCGGGGAAGGGGAAACGCATCTTTCCTGGTTTTCTGGTTCAACTGCCTGTAGTCGACGCATAGGCGAAGACTGCCATCCTTCTTTTTAACAAGAACGATGGGGGACGCATAGGGGCTGCAGCTCTCTCTGATCACCTGTGACTCAAGCAATTTGTTAATATGCTCTTTCACAACCTCGTAGTCAGACGGAGGGATACGCCTGTAGCGCTGTCGAACAGGAGCATTGTCCAGGAGAGGAATGTCATGGGCAATCAAGTTGGTGCAGCCGAGATCCCCATCGTGCGCAGCGAAGACGGGGGCATACTTTGTGAGGAGGGACCTTACCTTACCCTGCTCTTCAGCAGGCAAGGATGACAAATCCATGGCTGCAATCTGCTCTGGAACCGAAGCAGACACAGACTGAGATGCTACTGTGGCCACATTAGAAGGCACTTCAGTGACTCCTGTGGGAAGGCTCACAACAGTTACTTCATTCAAACCGCCAACAACTGTGCGGGGGTAGAGCAACACCTCGGTGGAACCTACGTTCACAATGGGAATGTAGGCAGTGCCCCTTTTTACCTGAACCAGAGCGGGAGAGGCGAGCAGTCCAGCAGGAAGGCCAGAGTCCAAGGGCTCAAACAATACCGTGGTGCCAGAGTAGAGCTCTGAGCACGTGGCTGCGACAACCTTCATCATGCCACCAGGGATCCGCCAAGCCTTCCTGCCACGCACTTGGACCCTACCGGAGACATGCTGAGGGGCCTTCACGCTGGCCTGATGGCACTTTTGCAGTGCCTGCACAACTGCTTCTGGGGCCTCAAATACTGAGGGCAACTCAAACAAGGCCAGACCGTGCTGCCCAAAAAGCTCACGGGAGCATCTCCGGATGACATTCATCCCTAAGACACCAGGAACCTGAGCCGACACACCACCAGGAGGGTCCTTGACCACCAATACTCCACATTGCGGCATTAACTTACCACAAAGCTCAATTTCTAGCTCCAAGTAGCCGATGTAAGGAATGGCCAGCCCATTGGCGGCCCTGAGCTGGAGCCAGTGGCAGGACTGAAGCTTCTCTTGTCCCCAAGGCTCGAAATGCTGGTGGAAGAAGCTTTCGGTTATAGTGGACACCATGGAACCTGTATCCACCAAGCAAGGGACCTTGATTCCACCCACGCTTACATTTAAATGGGGACAAGAGGACATGAGCTTAGCAACTTCATCTGAATCACTAAAAACAACTTCCGAGCCAGTGGCTGCACCCCCCGAACTGTGGCTCTGCAACTCGGCGGGCGCTAGTTTTCCGGATGCCCAGTGGCATGGGGCTGCCGACTAAACTGTTGTGCTGGTAAAGAGGGCTGAGTGCGCGGATTGACACGAACCCCATCACACTCTCTGGCGAAATGACCAGGCTGCTGACATCTTCTGCAGACGACTGGGCCACGATGAGAGGAGCGACTGCGCTGATGAGGGCCCTGCAAGCGGGAAATGCTTTGGGTGAGCTGATTAAGCTGCTCTTGCTGGAGTTTGAGCATCTCCCTCATCTCACTTAGCTCAGACACATGGGGTGAGTTCGCCACCACCTGAGGACCACTTTTGACTCCATACTGGAGGCCAAGAACTGAGGGGACAGAATTACTTCGGCCCCTTACTTTCGCAGGGGACCCCTCACGCTCCCACCTGATCGCCTCACTCCGGACCTCGAGTAATGTAGCGGTAGGCTGCCTGCGCACAAACTGTTTTAGTTCACGACGGAGGGGACCCTCAATAACATGCTCTACGAATTGATCACGCAGCAAGACTTCAGCATTTATCATCTCACTAGGTGCACGCTGTTTAACAGATGCCATTAAACCCATCAGTGCGAGGGAGAACTCTTGCAGTGTCTCACCCTCTTGCTGTCGTCTGGAAAAGAATGCCTCCTGTAGGGCTACGTAGGAGTCAACGCAACCGTAAAGCTCTTGCAACACAGAAATTATTTTGGCTGGGTCCCCCCGTTCCGCACTAGGACGGAATTTGATCTCCTCACGTGCCTCTCCCTCCAGATGGTCAAACAAGAAAAATGCCTGATCGGGTGCAGATAAATGACGCGCTCTCATGCAAGCCTGAACCTCTTCGATCCACTCAGCTAAACCTATCCCTGTTCTTCCCCTGAACATGGGACATTTTCTGTCCCGAGGCACGAACACTAGCCTCTCTGTTAGAGGGGCGCTAGCAGTGGAAGAAGCAGTAGGGGGCACAGCAGAGGTGGGAGGTGCGGCACTAGGAGCAGGCACGGCCGCAGCCTGTTCCTGCCGCAGCCTCTCATTATCTGCTCTTAACTGTGCTACTAACTCCCTCAGCTCTTGCAACTCTCCCTCCATAGCTATACCTGAACCAAAAACAGGTGACAATTTACAGTTACCAGTTTAATAGTGCAGTGAATTGAGGCACATGGGAGAGAGAAATGGGAAAATTTTGAATCTCACTAAGGTTCGAAGATACCGACTGCTGCTTTGCTACTGAATAAAATATAAACACACTCTTAAAAAAAAACTTTATCAAGGGCAAGAGTGAAAAGGAGAAAAAAAAAAAGAAAAAGAAAAAGAAAAAGGAACACACGTCTCTGCTCACAACAAGCAAGACCCTGCCGACAACGCCAGATTGTGGCGATAAGCATACGAGTGGGAGGTTTAAGTATTAGGGAACGACCAACCAAACCAGACAACGCCACCTAGGGAATTTCGCCCAAGGAAATAGTTTTGCTTTACCTTATTGGAGTTAATACCAAGGCACTCAGGTTCGTTCTCCTTAAGGAGCAGGAGACGTGGTTCCAGTTATAAAAATATATATTTTTTATTACAAAATTTCATAAAACCAACATATATTAAATAAGCTTTGCGTGTGGCTCTTTAATGGGAAGAAATACTCAAAACAGGGCTGGAGCTTACCAGTGGGGGAGACTAGGAGAACGGGGAGGTGAAGGAACCCAGGGAGAAGAGCACCCCACTCGCTCGTGTCACTCAAACACCAAAAAAAACCAAATAACTGAGGAGGGGTCGCACAGCACACACACACACCAAAAAAAAAGGGGAACCCCACCACCAGGACACCGGGACTGCCACCGTAAGCTTCCAGCACCTGAAAAGAACAGGAAAAGAAAATGTTAAAGAAGGGGATAACTCAAAACAATCAAGCAAAGCATGCAAAACAACCCAATAAACAAAATAACCAAATAAATAAATAAGGCTTAAGGATAGGCAGCAACCAAGGTTACAAATAAGCAAAACTTGGCAAAATAGTCACTGTAGCTGCCAAAAATAACTCAATTTAATGACTAACAACATAAGCTGACAAAAGTGACTAAGCAAAAGAAAAACAAATGATTTACCAGAAATACAGTCAATCAAAAGGTAATTAATTACTAACCTGAAAAGAAAATAAGATCTGATTAAACAAAACCAAAACAACAAAAATTAACCCAACATAAGGGAATCAGAACCGACACATGCTGCATCAGGGCTGAGGCAACAGAAAGAAAGAGCTAACTAAATAGGGATGTTCTGTCGGTGGACACAGAACATCCCATACAGCAAGCACATGCCGAGCCCAGCAGATTAAAGTCAGCACAGGAGTGATGCGAGCAGTGCACTACGCAAAACATGCAGCAAAGCAGCAGCGGATCTTCCACACAGCGTCACACCGCACATCAATTGACATCTACAATGAAAATATAAAATAGACTACATTAATATTAAAAGAATTAATGCTGAGGCGGAGAGGTTGGGCAACATAGGCCCTACATACCAATCAGGCAGCGTCGATGACGCACACACTCGGGAGAGGGTAGGAGCACGTCAGGTCTCACAGCGGCAATGGCAAACGTGGCTGACCAAGAGCGCATTGACTGGCAGGTTACCAGCAAGCCAGCCCCATAGGCGCAGCGTCCGCCTGTCGGACGTCTGTACACAGACAAACCATAACTGTGACAACTGCAAAATCCACCGCAAACAACAACAACAAAACCAGGCAGCTACCGCTACATTACCTGCACAGGCGATGGCGAAGAGGAGGAAGTGAGGCGACCTGGAAGTGAGCGGGCCTCAGAGCCAAAGAGCAAGAGGAAGGCGAGATGGACACTGCCTCCCTAAATAAGGTGGCCTCAGGTGCGGATTGGCTAAGAAGGCAGGGGAGAGCAACGCAGCACACTCACCCATGGGAGAGCACTTCATCCTGCTACAATCGGACTCCTATAGAGCAGCTACACACGATTACCCACACCGAAAGCTTTGTAGATCTTTGGGACACTGTGTCTCTCGCTGCATCGCTTCCTTGTATTTCCCGCATCCCACGAAAACGGTCTGTGTTATTTACTCCACCCCCCCGGCCCCGAGCCCACTCCGCTGTGATTGGTCACGCTCCCGAGGACTTCCGAAGGGCTGCCGAGCGTTGTTCTGCCGGTGCGGAAGTTGAGAGAATTTCACTTTTGAAAATGTCAACTTTTGAAATACAGCCGTATGTGTTGGATCCCGAATCCGATCTGGAGGTAGAGACTGGACAGCCTGAAGTTTCTCAGAGGTTACTTCAAGACGTCTCTGAATGGTAAGTAACATTAGCCATTAGCTGTAGCTTGTTGTTGTCATTACCTGCTTACCTCTGCGGCGTATTCCTGGGCATGCCCATATAAGTAAGTCCGGCACGCATTGACGTCAATGGGACTAATCTGTTAAAAAAAGACAGTAAAACACAGCGTGCAGAGCCATCCAAAACAGCTTGCAGGGCTCACGTCCAAATGCATAAACCTCATTATTTGACGCTTTGGCATCGTTTAACACGAGTATCCAACATTGTAACAACATTTATAGGTCAGAAAAGAGGAAAAGCATAATAGTTCCCCTTTAAGGTCATTCACAAGTCCCAGGAACAAACAGCCCATTCTCATTCCAAAATTGTCAAATATCACTGCTTTGTCAGTGATTTCGGTGTTAGACCTGACACCAAAAGCCTCCTTTCGCAACAGTATGATACGCCAGTAGACGGTGTCAGTTTGTGATGTGGCAGGATGTAGCCTTACACAGTGTTATGATATGCCGCTGGTCAGCCGGATAGTACCTGTCGCGGCAGTATGATACACGCAGAGGTGGCGTCAGCTCATAACGTGGCAAGATGCCACCTGTCGTAATGATACGATACACCACAGAATGGCATCAGTTTGAAATGCTGCTGGCAATGACATAATAGAAGGAGCTGGAAAGTCCATGTAGGGCAGGTGGGAGAGGCGGGGGATGGGTTGAACAAACCCTAGACTTTTACGCAGGAGGTGAACACCAGGGTCCTGCGCAAAAGTCTAGGCACACAATTACGTTTAGAAAAAAAAACATCAACCATGATGTTTTTTTTCTAAACCTAATCATGTGCTTTTGTTGGCATCCTGGTGTTGGTTGTGGCATCCTTGTGTGTAATATGTAGAAAGGCCACTGAAAGATATATAACAACTTGGGGTGAGAACATGTAGGAATAACTTCTCAGACTTTGTAAACAGTTGTATAGTAGCAGATGAGTTGAACATCGGGGATGTGGAGTTAAAAAGACATGGACATTTACCAGGCTGACGAAAGGTGATGAGTTATATCGTGGGAAATGTATTGAGCATTTCTTTAGCTTGACCCCTACCCGGGATCAAATGTAAAAATATCTCAGCCTGTGCTGCTTCAATTTTTACCATTCCTTTTTAAACCTGTTTTCCATGGGTCTGACAACTTTATGGAAGTATAATACCAAAATGCCTTTTCAAGAAGTGTGATCAAAGAGGGCAAGACCTAACAGTGCTGCGGTAATAGAGATCAAACCTTTCATGTTTGCCTCCAAAGCTCAATCTGGGAGTGGTAAAACAAAACTATTTTACCAGCTAAATTGTTTAAATTTACCACCTTTATTTACTTCATCCTTGATGCCTGTCTTGTAGGTAAGCCTGAAGAATTTGTTGTCATAGAAATGGCTGGAAATCTAAATGATTTAGTCTGTAGTGATATAAAAGTTCTGCATTCAAAGATCTGCTTAGCTGCTGATGTAAGCTATTTTTACCCTTTCGCTCACCCCCTGTAATCACTGGATGCAAGTTTAATAGAGAAAGGAAACACTAATTTAAACCTGCTCGAAGAGTTTGGGTCCCCATGGGGACTTAATAAGGTGGATCATCTTGCTGTGATGAGGGTGTAAAAGCAGATTAATCCCTTCTTTAGAAGATTGTGACATAAAAAACAAAACTTGGAGATAGACGATTTAATAGAGTAGGAAATAAGGGAGTGCTGTTTACTAGCAATGGATATGCTCTGCAGGCTATAGGAAACCACAGTTAGCTGAATCTACCACACACACACACACACACACACACACACACACACACACACATCACAATACTTACTATGCCTGAGGGAAGACCACACCCAGATGTTTGTCAACAAGCTTTATGTCTCTGTCCCTATGATTTCCTGGACACCTTACTGGATTGATTGATTTATAGTGTTCCTGAATCCTAGCAAGCAAGTGCTTGTAAGCAAATGTTTAGACATGGCTGACTGAAATGGCTTTTATATCATGTGCCAGGTATGTTCATCTATCCAACAATGAATAAAATCCTCCACTCAGTCAAGAAATTGGCTAATAGTAGAGAAACACAATCCAAGCCATCAGCTCAAATACTGACCTTATGAAACAAATCAGGTGTTAGCCCAATGTAACAATTCCAATGTGTTTCATCCTGGTGGCATATCATACTGCCACGAAAGACGGCATTTGACATCAGGTGTCTGATGCTGAAATCACTGACAGAGCAGCGGTATTTGATGACTTCAGAGTAAGGACAGGCTGGACAATTCACATTAAATACAATTTTCTGTTTTGCTTTATTTATTTTGTCATTGTTTATCACAACAGCTCAGCACTGTTTGTAACCGAGGCAATTTCTCTAAGACTGCAAAGGAAGCTCAGCTTCCCCTAAAATGTCAAAAATTGAATGGTCAAATATATACGGTTGTGTTAACATTTCATTGACTACAAATTTGTTAGAACACGTTCATCTCGAAGACAAGTTCATTCAGAATCAGCTACTTATCACAAATCGACTGACTCGATGTTGTTAACTTCTCATACATTCCTGTAGCGCCGTTTTCTTACACGGTCTATGGTCAATGCATTTGCCCGTAGAAGCTGAGCGTCCATGCACTTCAGTGGGACTGCATGGAACAGTTTTTTTCATTGCCTCGAAACTCGACGGTCATTGGATAAATGCCAAGATTTTGTCCTGCCCCCGGACGCTCAGCATCTCTGGGGGTGAATGGAGCTGTGGGCACGCCTCGGCTGGGCTGGACGCTGAGTTTCCGCATGATGATTGGAGGATCAGTCAAAAGGCTGAATCCCGTTTTGACTGACAGCTATTTTGAGATATACACCGTCACTTGACGGCTCAGCTCAGTCCCATCGCGGATTTTCCAAGTGGAGTCTTCTGACAGAGTGCCATTCAGGTGTTTAAACCCATCTGAAAATCTTTGAGGTGTGTTTTGCTGTTCTATGACATGAGTGTGGTTGAAAAACGGCTTCAATTAAATGTTCCTTTTATAAGTTACTGCCTCGCTAAAATATGACAGATTTTATGATGTAAATTTAAAGTGAGCTTCCCCTGTTTGAAAGACCAGCAGCCGTCACTGGTTTGTAAGGTCTGTGTCTGTAAGCAGCACCAGTATTCTTGTGGCCAAATTGTGTTTGTTTGTTGTATTATACAAGTTGAACATGACATGTCTGCTCTCAGGTCAGGAAATGATAACAAGACTCCACAGCTGTACTCATGTGTCTGTAGTTACACTATAGGCACTGTGGTCATTCAAGCTAAATGCTAATGTCAGCATGCAAACATGTTTACAACAATGATGTTAACATGCTGACATTTAGCAGTTGTAATCTTTACCATATTCACTATCTTAGTTTAGCATGTTAGTGTTGCGTGGCCAGGAGTCAAACGAGTCCACTGATTGACCCTTTAAAATACCAATAAAACTTAAACATGCAAAGATCTAAAATCTATTAAACTGTTAACAGAATTTAAAAGAATTTAAAAGGATTTGGAAGGATTTAGAAGGCCGACAACACCACCTAGGGGTTTGTAGAGCCCTAGGACTCTAAAAGGCTGCAGGTACTTTAAATCAGGGGTGAGCAGAGTTAAAAACAACACCAAGGGTAACTGTTAGCGGATTTATTACAATAAAATCATGGGGTAAAAGAACACAGATGATGCCTAAAAGAGTCTGTCAAGTCTTTCCCAGTACCCCTTTATCGTTGCCCCTTCCAGTGGAGTCGCTTGCCCACGTGTGACACCAGCAGCCGCAGAGTCCTCAGCAGACCACTCTTCCCTGTACTGCTGCAGCTCCCGACCGATCTTCCCCCGCAGCACCTCCTCTGCTGCTCCGGTCGTCCTGGGGAGTAGATAAACCGGAGCCAGTACCGTGATGACAGTAAACAGCCCCAAAACTCACACCCCTTGCCTGGCCCCGCAGCCGGCCCTCCAGTACCCGCCGCACACAAGGTAAAAAATACTCACGGATTTCCTGGGCGGTAGTCAAACTACCGGCCCAGGCTGGAGTACTCTCGCCAAACGGGTACAGGCTGCTGCGCTTCAGGCTCCGGTGTCTTTGTCGTCTCGGCTATCTGTTCCGTCGGGTCGCCGCAGTCTTTTCTGGTCCTCGTGGTCGCTCTGTCCTTCTTCTCGTGCCGTCCCTTCTCCTCTTTTTCACCCTTTTTCCTTCTGCGCGCCACACCGGTTGTTCATTCGCTGATTACTGCTTGGGGGTTGGTCAGTGTCTGTTGCTTTCAGGGACGATCGGGAAAGACAAAACTGCATGCAAAAATACTCACTGCACAATAAAAATCTCATAAAACTTGGTTAAAACTAACACAACAACTTAAAAGCACCATATATAAATAAACTAAAAACATGCAGAAAAGTATTATTAAAACATGCATAAAACCCCCATCACCACTGACCCTGTCACATCCCCCCACAGCTAAAGGTTGGCAGTCTCTGCAACAGTCTTACAGTCTATAGCGCGCTGGTGGCACTCCCAGGTTTCTTCTTGACGATCGCCGTATTTGTTGCTCGTCCTCCATGTCTGCAGGCACGTTGGGGGCAGGAACATAGTAAAGCACAGGTGTGTCCATAGGTCTTGCCTCATTTTCTGGTGAGGCGGTGGGTCTTGACTGTACCAGGGGACCCGTACACAGTTTGAGGGAGTTTCTGTGTAAAACCTTTTCTCTCCCCCCCTTCTCTGGCCTCACTCTGTACACCAGTCCAGTGTCCCCTACCCTTTCCAGAACGATGTGGGGTTCAGGGTCCCATCCACCATGAAGCTTCCCCTGACCCTGTCTGTTCCTGTTCCTAACCCACACACGTTCACCTGGTAATAATGGGGTAGCGTTGGCTTTTTGGTCATAGCGGAATTTGGTCTGCGCCGCTGTTTTTGTCATTTTTTTGCGAGCCAAATCATATGCATAAGTCAGTTTTTGATGGTGGTCATGAACCCAGCCCATCAAATCACACTTTGGGTTTTCCTGCATGGTTCCTAACCCTACATCTACCGGGAGTCTGAGGTGTCGGCCAAACATGAGGTAAGATGGAGCAAACCCTGTAGCACTATGGATTGTGTTATTATATGCTTGTAACAGTTCAGGCAAGTACTCAGGCCACCTATTCTGTTTCTCGGTTTCAAGGGTACGGAGCATATTTAACAGGGTCTGATTCATTCTTTCAACTCGGCCATTGCCTGCAGGATGATATGGGGTAGTCCTACTTTTAGAAATCCCATACAGATCACAGAGCTGCTTCATTAGGTCAGATTCGAAGTTTGGACCCTGATCTGAATGGAAGCGTACAGGGCAGCCAAATGTTTGAATAATCTGCGACCAAATTGCACGAACTGTGGTTTTGGCTGTCTGATCACGAGTGGGCACAGCCCAGGCGTAACGAGTGAACATGTCCGTCAATACTAGAATATTTTGGTATGCGTCATTGGGCCTACTGAGAGAGAGGAAATCAAGGGCTACTACCTCAAGTGGGTAGGTGACTGTGACTGGGTTTAGGGGGGCTCTTGGCTCCGCCCTGTCTTTCTGCAGGCTGCAAACAACACACCCAGACTGGAAACCCCGTACCTCCTTCTCCATATCGACCCAGAAGAAGCGTCGTCTCAAGGTGGTCAATGTTCGCTCAGCTCCAGCATGTGCCGCGGCCTCATGGTGTTGTTTCCACACTTCCTGACGCTTGGGACCTGGGCACACAATCTGGAGCCATTGCTCATGGGTGTTAGGGTCAGTGAACCTACGACACACAACACCTTCACGGACACAGAGTCTTTTGTACTGCCTTAACAGTTTAGTTGCACCAGCCGGGAGTGTCTCCCGCTCAGGGCCAGTAGGGTATGAGCCTTGCTCCACATACCTCTTTACAGCCTCGATATCTGGATCTGCCTGCTGCTCGATCACCCAGTCCTTATTCTGATCTGGTAAAGCATCC
Source organism: Cephalopholis sonnerati (assembly GCA_019142605.1). NCBI lineage: Eukaryota > Metazoa > Chordata > Actinopteri > Perciformes > Serranidae > Cephalopholis > Cephalopholis sonnerati. The sequence goes on from JAGQAX010000003.1 coordinate 2,539,783, forward strand.
TCTTGTCCCACAGCTGCAGAGGTGACAACTTCGGCTGTTTTCGTCATCACCGTCCCTGGCCGTGGTCCCGCTGTAGGAAACCTGGAGAGGGCGTCCGCGTTCGTGTTCTCCTTCCCGGCACGATACTTCACTTCGAAGTCGAAGGATGCCAGCTGGGCCACCCAGCGCTGTTCCACTGCACCCAACCTTGCAGACTGTAAATGAGCAACAGGGTTATTGTCCGTATAAACAATAAACTTAGCTCCAGTCAAATAGTCCTTAAATTTCTCTGTAATTGCCCATTTTAATGCAAGCAGTTCCAATTTGAAGGAGCTGTAGTTTGCATCATTGCGTTCGGTTGGGTGTAGACTCCGGCTAGCATAGGCAATTACCCGCTCCTTACCTTCCTGAACTTGGGCCAACACCGCTCCCAGACCTTGGTGGCTGGCATCTGTGTACAGGACAAAAGGCTTGGAATAATCGGCATAGGCAAGTATTGGGGCCTCTGTTAGGGTGCTCTTTAAACACTCGAAAGCTGCTTGGGCCTCTGCTGTCCAGCTCAAAGGACGGGAGCTCAGCCGTTTATCATTTGGTATTCCAACTAATAGTGAGTTCAACGGCCGGGCGACTTTAGCAAAACCAGGGACAAAACGCCTGTAGTAGCCTGCCAGGCCTAAGAAAGCCTTCAGTTCTTTGACTGTGGTAGGGACTGGCCAATCAACAACAGCAGATATTTTGTCTGGATCTGGTCCAACCCCCTTTTGGTCAACTACATGGCCAAGAAATTTCACCTTCTCGTGGAAAAGTTTACACTTGTCGGGTCGCAGCTTCAGGCCATGCTTCCACAGACGCTCGAAAACCTCCTCTAAGTGTTTCAAATGTGTTGCAAAATCGGAGGAGTACACAATAATGTCATCTAAGTAGACCAGTAAGGACTCTGTTATTTGGCCGCTAAGACACTGCTGCATTAAGCGCTGGAATGTTGCTGGAGCATTGCACAGGCCAAAGGGCATGCGCTGAAACTCGAACAACCCTAGAGGAGTTGTGAATGCAGTCTTCTCACGATCTTTGGGATCCACCTCGACTTGCCAGTAACCACTAGCGAGGTCCAAGGTGGAGAACCATTTTGCCCTGGTCATCGAGGTCAGGGTCTCCTCAATCCTGGGGAGAGGGAAAGCATCCTTGTGAGTCACAGAATTCAGTTTCCTATAGTCGACACAAAAACGCCAACTTCCATCCTTCTTCCTCACCATAACAATAGGAGCTGCCCAAGGGCTGGAACTTTCTGCAATAATACTGTTTTGCAACATACCTGCCAGGAGTGATCTCATTTCTTGGTACAGGAGGGGCGGCATAGGTCGGAAGCGTTCCCTTATGGGGGCCGCATCACCCGTGGGTATGCAATGTTGCACCACATCTGTCCTCCCGAAGTCTTCCTCATGGGCAGAGAAAACCTTCTCCCACTTACGCAGCAGAGCTGCTAACTGTCCCTGCTCATCCTGAGTCAGGTCTGGTCGATCGGCTAGCTTCAGTACTTCAAACACTTGGTCCTCTTCCGTCTCATCACTGGCATTGATCAGCCCCACCTCCACAACACCATCAGCCCCAGGCTTCAGGCTGACATCTCGTGCCCCATGGATGTCAGTTTCGTCCACTTGAAATAGCCTGCCCAGTTTCTGGTAGCGTCCTATGGAAACAGGGAAATCATGCAGGTTACGGATGCGGATGGGGACTCGCCCCCGTCTTACCACTGAGATTGTCCGTGCTGCTGTGACAGCACCAGGCTCCTCAAGGGCCTCAACCAGCCCACAGTAGTCACGCCCCCTCACTCCAGCTTTGGCACGCCCCCAGACGACCACTTCACTTCGGGCTGGTATGGTTACACCCTGGCGGTGGGCGGGCCAGACATAACCCAGGAATCCATCTTCAGTGGTCACCGTGGTCCTGCGGCACACTGCGAAGGCCTCCCTCCAGACATTCTGAAACTTAGGGTTTTTACAGGAGAAAGACACTGGCCCATCCGTGTTTCGAAACACAGCATCCCAACAAGCTTTTATAACATTCATGCCTATAATGAGGGGGGTGGAAGAGGACTCATCTTCTACAACAAACACTCCCCGTTGGTCAATTTTGTGTCCCTCAATCTCAAAGTCCATTGTAACGTATCCCAGGCAGGGGATACGGAGACCATTGGCAGCTTTCAGCTTAATCATTGAGGGCATTTCTTTAACAGTATACTCCGGGAAGTGTTTGGCAAAAACACACTGTTGAATTAGGGTGGTTTGTGAGCCCGTGTCTAACAGTCCTGTCATTTCAATACCACCCATTTGTACTTCAACATGTGGGCATTGTCCAATCAAAGCTGAAGTTGGCCCTTGTGACGAATCCTGGCTTGACCCCACCGCCTGAGCCACGGTAGCAGGGGACACTAGTTTAAAGGCAGTGCAGGCTGACTACGTTCTCTACAGAATCGAGCAATGTGCCCTACTTGGCGGCAGCGTCTGCAAATGGGCTTACCGTCCGCTGACCACATGTTGGAGGTGGCTGGCGACTCGCGTCTGTAACCCGGCTCATGCCGCGGTCTGTAGTCCGTCTGGTGGGGTGAACTCCCTGGCTTGAGCTCTCGGAGGAGTTCCTGCGTCCAGTTTCCAATCGGCCTTCTGTGGGTGAGAGTGTAGATTAGTTGACCCCCCTACAGCTGTACAGGTTACCTCAGACCATCGGTGTCCACATCGGTCCTCCTCTAGAAGTAAAGCCTCTTGCTGAAGGTCATGAAAGGTTCCTTCCGGGTGTTGACGGGCATATCTCCTCAGTGCTTGGGTTAAAGGTCCCTCTTCCAGGCCGAGGAGAAACTGTTCTTTCAGGTGAGTATTGGTGGGGGCTTCCTCTGGGTCATGTTGCTGCAGCCTGCTATGCAGTTCCCTTAATCTGAGAACAAAAGACTGTACAGATTCATCAGGTTTCTGTCGGCATCCATAAAACTGTGTCCTGATCACTGACACTGGTGCCCGCTCCTTGTACAGCTTGTCAAGTACAGTAAAGATTTTGGTTGCAGTATTACGTTCTTCCTCGGATAAAACATTAATTTGTCTCTTGGCTACTCCCGTTAAAGCCCCCATTAAAATACCCACTTTGTGTGGCTCTGGTAGCCCAGCATATTGCACAATTCCCTGTAACTGCTCTTTCCACTCCCCATATTTCAATTCGGACTCAGGGCCCCCAAACTTTGGCACCCACGGTGCACCGGGAAATACAGGCATCATCATGTTTACACAATAAAAGGAAAGCAAAAAAAAAACCCTTTTAACTCTGCTCAGGCACCTGATCCTGCCGACAACGCCAAGAAAGATTGTTGCGTGGCCAGGAGTCAAACGAGTCCACTGATTGACCCTTTAAAATACCAATAAAACTTAAACATGCAAAGATCTAAAATCTATTAAACTGTTAACAGAATTTAAAAGAATTTAAAAGGATTTGGAAGGATTTAGAAGGCCGACAACGCCACCTAGGGGTTTGTAGAGCCCTAGGACTCTAAAAGGCTGCAGGTACTTTAAATCAGGGGTGAGCAGAGTTAAAAACAACACCAAGGGTAACTGTTAGCGGATTTATTACAATAAAATCATGGGGTAAAAGAACACAGATGATGCCTAAAAGAGTCTGTCAAGTCTTTCCCAGTACCCCTTTATCGTTGCCCCTTCCAGTGGAGTCGCTTGCCCACGTGTGACACCAGCAGCCGCAGAGTCCTCAGCAGACCACTCTTCCCTGTACTGCTGCAGCTCCCGACCGATCTTCCCCCGCAGCACCTCCTCTGCTGCTCCGGTCGTCCTGGGGAGTAGATAAACCGGAGCCAGTACCGTGATGACAGTAAACAGCCCCAAAACTCACACCCCTTGCCTGGCCCCGCAGCCGGCCCTCCAGTACCCGCCGCACACAAGGTAAAAAATACTCACGGATTTCCTGGGCGGTAGTCAAACTACCGGCCCAGGCTGGAGTACTCTCGCCAAACGGGTACAGGCTGCTGCGCTTCAGGCTCCGGTGTCTTTGTCGTCTCGGCTATCTGTTCCGTCGGGTCGCCGCAGTCTTTTCTGGTCCTCGTGGTCGCTCTGTCCTTCTTCTCGTGCCGTCCCTTCTCCTCTTTTTCACCCTTTTTCCTTCTGCGCGCCACACCGGTTGTTCATTCGCTGATTACTGCTTGGGGGTTGGTCAGTGTCTGTTGCTTTCAGGGACGATCGGGAAAGACAAAACTGCATGCAAAAATACTCACTGCACAATAAAAATCTCATAAAACTTGGTTAAAACTAACACAACAACTTAAAAGCACCATATATAAATAAACTAAAAACATGCAGAAAAGTATTATTAAAACATGCATAAAACCCCCATCACCACTGACCCTGTCACATCAGCATGTTAACATTGGACCATAAATGTCTTTTCCATATTTCATGACAATCTAACCAGTAGTTGTTGAGGTATTTTAGTATCGTCCAAAGGGGTAGACCAACCATCCCTACAGTATTAGCCACTATTGAGCTTAAAACTTTATCTGAGGCTGGTGCATTATGACAATGCACTCTCATGAACTGTCAAGAATCAAATAATTATTTTATGCACATGCTTACAATGGATGGTGATCTGTTAGTGTTATATTTCACTGATAATTGCAACACATCAGTGATATATATTCTGTATAAACAGACAACCTTAATTAATGTCAGAATCTGTGATCATAGAGAAAAAGATGGATCACAAAATCCCTAGATTCTGGAGGTGCAAGGTTGCTGTATACTATGTACAGGTATGAACAGGCATTTTGTCTTTGTGTTCTGTCTCACAACTCTGTCACGGTATGTCTGGAGTTGAACTTCCCTACAGCCTTCACACATATCCTGCCACAAGTCCTAGTCTGATGTGCTCTTCTTAGGTTTCCCACTGTCCCCTTCTGTGGAGAAAATACACACTGTATGCATCCACCCCCCTGTGAGGGGAAGATAAAGCATGACTACTACCTCAGCTGAACTTCTGAGTTTGGAGAGAAGTTTGAAAAATGGGTACAATTTCAATGGCCACAGGCTCTGAAGTCTGCTTTTAGGGGTTCTATAAATTCTTTTTAAAGAATATTTTTTCTTCTCTTTGGCTTTGCAAAGATGTTATTTTGTTTTACAATACTCACGCCTTGTGTTTAGAATGGCCACTTACTCTTCTTATCTAGCCAGAATGGATGAATGAGTCACTGTTCATACCATTGCACCTGAAAGATAAAGGGATACATTTTCCTTCATTCTAATGATTAATATATGTGGAAGCTGGAACAATGTGTCAAGCGAATCAGCATCCATATCTGTGATCCACAATAGTCAAAAAAACAAAACAAATAGCTACATCAAACAGCGATCTCATATGCATGAATTTACACTCTAGTCCTGTTCTTCAAAGGAAGAATATCAACATTATTGAACTATTCACAATGATCACTGTTTACAAAGCCAGCGGCAGATAAAATTGGCTTGTGTTAATATGTGATAGGAACGAGGAAAGAGAGACATGATAGAGTAGAAAATAGGAGGGGATAAATAAGCTTTTCTTGGACAGAAAATGGGAAAATACAAAACAAAGAAAAGACAATCAGAGACAGGGAGATGCTTTGACTCATTTCAGAAATGCACCACCAGCACCACTGCCCCAGTCTTACACCATCCCTGTAATCATTTTCAACATATTAAATCTGGATTAACAACAATAGCTGAATTACAATACTAGCTGCCAAGGAAATTGTTTTCACCTCACTAATGAAATTCATGAAAAAATGCCTGCCATAACTCCCAACTCAGAGTAGACTCACTGTCTTTCTCACTTACACACAAACACACATATGAACCCATTTGGGGTTGATTAGGGAGTAATAACAGAGGTGTTGCCGTGTCATTCATCACTGTATGAAAGCAAAGATGTGTTCGATTGTTTACCCGCAGTGCTTGTGATTAAATATGGAAATGTAGGTGTAGCATCTTAGGTGTAAACTACAGACAACATTTAGCCATATATAGGTTACCAACCTGTTCTCATTCTAAAGTCATCAAATAGCATTTTTTTGCTTTGTCAGTGAATTTGGTGTCAGACACCAACACCAAAAGCTACCTTTGGCAGCAGTATGATACTCCAGCGGCAGCCTCAGTTGGTAACGCAGCAGGACAGGACTTTTGGTGGTGTTATGATACACCACTAAATGGCTGAATGGCACCTGTCACAGCAGTATGATATGCGGACGGGTGGCGTCACTTCATAACACGGCTGGATGGCACCTGTCGGAGAGGTATGACATGCCACTGGACAGCATCAGTTTGCTGCTGGTAATGACGTAAAATAAAGAGGATGGTCCAACAAAACTTTGATGGGAGCCCTATGGCAAGTCATTTTAACATTTAATCAAAGCACATTCCTATCTGTAGCATTTCTCCCAGTCAAAATAGCATTCTTACTAGTTAGAATGTTAATTATAGATATCAACAATTCATTCTTACCAGTAGAAGTTATATTTCAAGATATCTAAAACTTTATTTCTCCTAGTCAAAATTCAGTTGAAGATATATTTAAATCCTTAAAAAGTTATAAGTGGCCATTTTAACATTTAATAGATAGACAGGGTATGTATTGCAGATATCTGTAATTCAGTTCTTCCTAGTCAAAATTAATATTTCAGATATCTACATTGTGATTCCTAGGACAAATGACTTCACTTTTGTCATTAATGTGTGTTGGGCTTTTAATTTTAGATAGCAACATTGTCATCTCAGATTGCCAGAATAAACATTCTGGAAGTCTGCAATTGAATTCTTACTAGGAATAATTCCTGTTTCAGATATCTGCAATCCAGTTCTTTCTAGTCAAAATTTAATTTGAGAAATCCACACCAAAGAAAACATTTTTGAATATCCAGAAATACATTTTGACTAGTAAAAATGTCATCATAGATATCCACAATTAGCATTTTTTCCAGTAAAAATGCAATACTAGTTATCTAAATTAGAATCATGACTAGTAACAATGCTATTACAGCTATCTATACATGTGTTTTGAATATCTGTTGACATGCAGATAGGATGCAATTTTAACATAAAAAAGAGGCGACTGACTATCCACATTATATTTTAGATATCCAAAATAGCATTTCCTCTTGTCAAAATTATATTCTTACTAGTCAAAATGGTAATTATAAACATCAACAGTTCATTTTAACCCCTTTATTTTACCTAAACCTAACATGTGCTTTTCTTTGACATCCTGACGGTGGTTGTGGCATCCTGGAGTGTCAACAGCACACACAGAAAGACAACCAACACGTAATATGTAGACATGAAAGTCCACTGTCAAAGCGGCAATATAAGTGACGACTTTGGATGAGAATGTGTTGGTTATGCACAGTAGGCTGAGTGTGCTCATAAACAGACCACAAGGTAACCACTACAATGACACACTGTTAATAGGAGGGAAACATGTATTGGCACCTGTTGTGGCAGTATGATACGTGATGGGCAGAGTCAGTTCATTGAGTGGCTGGATGGCACCTGTTGCAGAAGTATAATATACTGCTGGACCGCATTAGTTGAAATGCTGTTGGTAACAACAATGAGGGGCTGGAAAGTCCCTATAGTTCTGGTGGGAGGGGTGGTGGATGGGTCCAACAAACCTCAGACTTTTCCAGGTGCCTGATGTTCACTTTCCGTATTAATGCAGAGCCAAAACATAATGTTTTTTTTTTTTTTTTCCAAAACCTAACCATGTGCTTTTGTTGCCTAAATCTTTTTGTGTGTGTTTTTGCTTTTGTTGATGTCCTGTCAGTGGCAGTGGCAGTGGCTGTGGCATCCTGGAAGGTCAACAGCAGATGCAGGAGGATACCTAGTGTGTAATATGCTGATGTGGAAGTCCTCTGACAAAGCAGCAACATGTGGCGGCATGGGATGAGAATGTATTGGTAACACTTAGTAGGCTGAGTGTGCACATAAGCAGGCCACAAGGGAACCACAACAATGACACACTGGTAATAGGAAGGAATCATGTACTGTATGAAGTCAAGAGCTCTTATGGTAACAGCAACGGAGGCAGAAGCAAGAGCTTATGTGCCTGCCTGCCTGCGTGCGTGCATGCGTGTGTGCGTGTGTGTGTGTGTGTGTGTGTGTGTGTGTGTGTGTGTTTGTGTGTGTGGTCTTGTACATGCTACATAGAGAGGACCAAACACTGTATTTTAGCAACAAAGTGAGGACATTTTTGGAAAGTGAGGACATTTTGGTCGGTCCTCACTTTTTCATAGGCCTGTTTGAGGGTTAGGACTTGGTTTTAGGGTTCAGGTTAGAATTAGGTTTTGGTTAGGGTTAGGGTTAGGCATTTAGTTGAGATGGTTAAGGTTAGGGTAAGGGGCAAGGAAATGCATTATGACAATGAGGGTCGTCACAGAAGAGTACAAACATGCGTGTGTGTGTGTGTGTGTGTGTGTGTGTGTATACACGCCACACATACATACAAAGAAAGTATCAAGAATTCAAATCCTCTCAATACAAGCCACTCAGGCATAATCCACATTAAATCACATATATTCATACAAATGTAATAAAATGTAATTGAATTACTCCACAGTCGTGTTTCTCCCTCTCCTCACTGAGATGAGCCCTTGCTTGGCTACCTCATATTGTGATGTGCTGAATTATTTCATGAATCGCCAGCTTCTCTACAGAGTGGAGCATTCATTCTGATGTTGTGGAATGTTGGGACACCTCTGTGCGTGCACCTTTTTCCTCCAATCTCAGTAAGCCCCTGTAGACCTGCACTGTGATCACACAAGATAGTGCGTGAACATGGAATATGTATGTGCGCATACTCTTCAGATTAAAATGAGCGTGTTTATATGTAGATACACGTTGATGTTTGCTGTGTGAGACCTCATATGTGTGTACGTGTGTCCAATTGCAGTGTGACGGTAATCTGTGTGTATTTGCCAGCCAGCTCCAGTCACGGTCAGCTGAGAGGGACTCCTCCTGATGCCAGTACACCAACAGAGGAAACCTATATCAGGCTGACATGCTCCTGGCACACCCTGCACCAGCTATAAATTGTTTTTGATGGTATCAAATGCATCCCATTGGGTATTCAACAGTAGTCCAGTTCCCCTGACCTCTGACTCTAGTGCAAAGTCTAGGGAAAAGCGACAGATCATTTTCTGGAAGAAAACAGAAAGTTCCATGTTAATTTAAGCTTTCACAGAGGATGGCTGCAGGAGATTGTTTTCTGCATTATTCTGTATAAAGTGTTCTGTATAAACAGATCTAAAATAGAAACCATAATAGCAAGAGTATTCATTCTTTTTGCAGCAGAAAGATAAAGCTTTGGTCTTAGCAGTCATGAAGTTGAGTTTGTTATGTAACCTTACCTTACTGTGGTGCAAACATAGATTTTAACTGTAATTCAGCCGGAATTTACCCGTAATGGCCACAGGACATCACTGTTTGCATAATCCTGTATTTATTGATCTAAAATAAAAAAACATAATAGCTAGAACATTCCTTTTTTTTTTTTTTGCAGCACAAAGCTAAGGCTCCTGTTGTTTCATCATGTTGTGCAGTCATTATAATGTCCAATACTTGCAGTGTGGAGCCAGAGGAACAACTGAATGCCTTTTTGCATTTGGCTCAATAAAATAGTCATATCTCAAAAACTAAATAATGTTATTTTTTTTAGAAATATTTTCGGTATGTTTCTACATCCGAAAATCTTTTGGATCAATATGTTTTCTGTATTTATTTTGTAAAATCTGATGAAAAATATCCGATTTTGGTTTTTATTTATGACACAATTATAATACTTTAATCGATTATTATGGTTTATTGACTTAATAGTCTTTTATCTTAGGATATACAGATTTTAGGGATATGAAACATTTGAAGACACCAAGAAATGACAACACAGTAAGCAAAAATACCAGTGTAGGCAATGGCAGATCACTTCTGTTGCAGTGTTCAAAGGGTTAAAATGTGATTACTTAAGTCCAATAAAAAAGGCAGCAGTGTGTCTGCCAAAAATGCTTCCTGATTGCAAATGAGCAATGAATGAGGATGTACAGTGCCACTGGTGACTCAATCAATCAAACCAAACTCCAAACAAAAATATTAATTAAAAAAAAAAAATGCTGGTTCAGTAGACATTTCTTGTATGAGAAGCTTTCATATGCCAGTGCGTGTGACACTTCCCCCTAAAACCTGCCCCCGAGGTTGCTATTGCAAACATAAATCAAAACACATTTTAGTCAACTTGCCCAATTTAGTGACAGCTAATTCAATATCAGTCATGCCAGTGAAGCAAAAAAGGCACATGAACTGACATATGACACATGGTTCACCATTAGCCTAAAGTCTGACACAAATCTTTGACCCTCACTTAATATGAATATTATGTGTGGATACGCAGGTAAATGTCATCATGGCAGTCAGAAGGTCAGAGATTAAGCAGATCAGCCAGAATATTGAATTTCCTCCGCAGTTATGAAAGATGCCTACAAAGTTACATACTAAACTATATGCATATCCACATACACATTATTATGTTGATGTTTTGATGCCCAGTGGACAGAAAATAATAGTAAAACTGTTAAGGAGTGTAACTCTTCATTAAAAATTATTCAAAGTAGGATTCTGAGGTTGTTTTGAAATTGGATTTGTTATTTTAAGTCTGTGTTTGATTGTCCCTCTTCTTTCCACCCATGCTGCTCTGCTTTCATAGTACCTTTGTTCTAATTTGTGGTACGTTTGCATAATAGTCTAAGTGCAGCTGTTTACCACTGTTGCTAGGAGACAAGGTTAGTGCCCATTTTGATGAACACAAGGAACATTGTTTATGTTTGTTTAGTTCTGGGTTTGAATGTTATCCTCTGCCCACAGAGCAAGCATAATTTACTTTAAGCTACCAGTGGTAACAACGCAGGAGTGCACTTAATACTTATATGAGGAGACACACATATGGATGCTCTTCCTTTGAAATCAAGATCCAGGCCATTCTGCATGCATAAGCAGCACGTGATGGCTATTTTGCTGAGCTGCTCTGGCTGGCACACTTGCAGTGTTCACACAAACAGCATTGTCGCTGCTGGGCTGCTGCTGAGCTGCTGCTGGGCTGATGCTGGACTGCCTGCTGCTGTATCTACTGTATTTCCACAATTAAAAGCCAATACTCCACTCATTTATGGAGCCATGCAAGCCACTGCATTGTCAACAACATGACCATGCCAATATTTCACAATAGAAAGCCTTGTGTTGACAAATGAAAGGAATCTGTCCACAGAAACATTGTCAGAGCATGTTTATTTGGAAACAGAAACAAGACAGGTTGAGTAAAGCAGAGGTATTTTTATTTCTTCATGAGTGGGAGTGATGTAGACATTGAAACTGTGTTGAATGTTGTTATGATATCAATATGATCATCAAAATACGATTTTCATTGTCTATTTTTTCAGAGAACCTAATGCAACACAGAAAAATTCAGCAAGCCTCCGAATCTTGAGGTGTTCTGCAGCTAAGCAGCAGCCAAGCCATGCCTGGGCACTGCTGCTTGCACAGGCACTGTGTCTGCTGTAACCTGTTTCCAAAGGCGCAGCTTGGTCACTCTCAACCATCTTAGGAAGTGTCTTCCATTCTGACCTTGGGACCTCCAGCCCATAATCAGTGCAGATGTTCCTGTGCACTATGCCAGACACTTGGTTATAGCATTCCATGTGTGCTGTTCCTGCCTGCACCTTACATCCTGCTATTATATGCTGAACTGACTCAGGAGCATCTTTGCAAAGCGTAGGCCCCTATCTGGTGTAGTAGACCCCTGCTTCTATTGATCTTGTACTAAGTACTTTTTCTTGTGCTGCCATTGTTAGTGCTTCTGTGCTGTCTTTCACTCCAGCCTTTTCCAGCCACTGGTAGGAATTCTTGATGTCGGCAACTTCTTCTGTCTGTCGGCGTCACAAGCTATGTAGGGGCTTGTCCTTCCATGTTGGTTCATCCTCCTCTTCTGCGTTGTCAGATTTCTGCTACCTGAGGTATTCACTTAGCAGCTCATCTATGGGGGCCATCTTCCTGATGTATTCCTGGATCTTGGTTGTTTCATCCTGGACAGTGGCTCTGATGCTCACCAGTCCTCAGCCCCCCTCCGTTCCTCTTAGTGTACAGTGTCAGGATGCTGGACTTGAGATGATGCCCTCCATGCATTGTGAGAAGCTTCCTTGTCTTTCTATCAGTGGCCTCTATGTCCTCCTTTGGCCAGATTATTATACCAGAGTATATGATGAATGGCAGGGCATATGTGTTGATGGCTCTGACCTTGTTCTTTCTGTTCAGCCAACTTTTTAGGACCTGCTGTTTATTTGATTGTGGCAGACTTCCTTGCGGCCTCCTCATGGTTCCCATTTGCCTGCGGGACCCCAAAGTATTTGTGGCTGTCCTAAACATCTGCACTGCTGCCTTCTGGTAGTTCATCCCCCTCGGTTCTGATCATCTTCTCTCTCTTTGACACCAGGTTGGTCTGCCTGGTCTTGCAGTCTTGGATGACTGCTGTATTGACCACTAGCTGGTATTTGGCTCCCCTGGTCCATCATCCATCCATTTTCTTTTGCTTATCCGGGGCCGGTTTGCGGGGACAGTAGGCCAGGCAAAGCACCCAAGACATCCCTCTCCCAAGCAACGCTTTCCACAAGGCGTCCCCAGGATAGATGGGATATGTAATCCCTCCAGTGTGCGTGTCTGCCCCGGGGCTGCCTACCAGTGGGACGTGCCTGAAATACCTCCAGCAGGAGGTGCCCGGGAGGCATCCTGATCAGATGCCCGAACCCCCTCAACTGACCCCTTTCAATGCAAAGGAGCAGTGGCTGTACTACAAGCTCTCTCTAGATGTCCAAGCTCCTTACCCTTTCTCTAAGGCTGAGCCCAGCTAACCCACAGAGGAAACTCATTTCAGCTCCTTGTATTTGGGATCTTATTCTTTCGGTCATGACCATAGGTTAGGGTTGGGACATAGATGGACTAGTAAATAAAAAGCTTTGCCTTCTGGCTCAGCTCCCTCTTCACCATGATGGACTGGCACAGTGCCTGCGCCACTACAGAAGCTGCACCAAACCCCCAATCCATCTCATGTTCCATTCAACCCTCACTCGTGAATAAGACCCCAAGATACTTGAACTCCCTTGCTTGAGGCAGTAACTCTCCCCCAAGCAGGGGGGGGCAACCCACCGGTGTCTGGCAGAGAACTATGGCCTCAAATTTGGAGGTACTTACTCTCATCCCAACTGCTGCACATTCGGCTGCAAAGCACCCCAGTTCATGCCGGAGGTCATGATGTGATGAAGTCAACAGAACCACATAATTTGCAAAAGCAAAGATGCAATTCTGAGGTCCCCAGACCGGTGCCTATTCATCTTAGCCACTAAAATGCCTGACAGGAGCTTCTATGTTGTACAGGGGCAGGTTATTAGTAGTTAGTAGTTGTATGGGACTGTGCCCTTCTGGGGATCATTCATGATCAGGACTGTCCATCCTTGCTGTCCAGCTCTTCATACCTGACACTCTTTCTTGGATGTCTACCATTGTTATGGTAACTGGCTCTTGTTCCAAGAGATTGCTGTAGTGTGCTTTTAAATCCACTAGTCACTTAGCATCGCTGTTATGTGATGCCTCCTTCTCCCATATTCTCTTCCAGTATTGTTCAGTTTCAGCCCTGGGTGGGACTGTTCTCGTGTTGTTACCTTACCACTGCTAGTACACTTTGAATAGTTAGGTGGAGGACATCCTGTTTATTCTCCTGGCTTCTGCTTCTTGTATTTCTTCAGGTGGGTAAACAGAGCTGCGAACCCTTGCTTGGCAGTCTCCAGTGCCTTAGGTATAGACAGAGCAACAGAAATGTGTGGGGAAGAAATGGATATCTAGGAAGAACAATAACCTAAGAGTTGACTAACTTCTCTCTGTGTCGCTTTGAGCTTGGCCTCCAGCCTCTTTCTCAATTGGGGTAATGCTCTGTGTGGCTTATGGTGTTCATCTTGAAGAGGAGTTCGAAAAAGTAGGTTTTTGATATGTCGTGAGTTACAGAGAGAAATATGCAGTGGAAGTGGGCGTGGCCTACGTCAGAAGATGCGAATCTATTTAGGGAACACGTGGATATAAACTTTATGAAAATGTGATTTAAAATGTGGAAGTTACAGGCCAAAATGCATTTCCATCTGTTATAGCGCCACCTAGTGGCATAGAAAAAGAATTTTTGCTATGGTTGGTCGGTGTGCTGTTCTACATATACCCTGTGACTTTCGCAGCCCCCAGCCTAATAGTTCAGCTGAAATAAATGTTTGTTGTTTATCTTGCAATAAGCCACGCCTACTTTGAGCAGTCGTGATTAACTTCAAGATATGGCCTCAGGAGTGACCCAGCATCATACCCACCAAATTTCGTAAAAATCGGTGCAGCCATTTAAGACATATATATGTCTCAGCTTTGCAGCGCCCCCTAGTGGCCAACATTAGCCAAATTTGACTCCCACCCTCACAGTCACATGTCAATGAACGACCTTAGATTTGGTGTTGTTAGCATTTATTTTGACCAAGATATGCAGCAGTTCGCCTTTTTATACCTAGCTAGAAAATTTTATTCGTTAATAACTTGCACATCTTTTGACAAAACAAAATTCTTTTGATAGCTTTTTATCAGGTTCAGCTGAAGACTTTACGTAGCAAGTTTCACACTGATCGGACAAAACCCCAAGGAGGAGTTCGAAAAAGTAGGTTTTCCAGTTTTCGCGATTTTGCAAAAAAACAAAAAAATAGGCGGAAATGGGCGTGGCCCAGCCCATGTGGTTCAGTTCTATGCAGGGAATCTGTAGATGTGAGGTTTTTGAATGTGCGACATCGGGTGTGGGAGTTACAGCCCAAAACGCGTTGACCTTGGTTATAGCGCCCCCTGCTGGCTGACATATGTCATTTTTTGCGCCTGAGGTACGTGCAGGGGTTTGGACCAACCCTCCAAATTGCACCACCCTCCCTTTCATGGTTTAGCCTGCAGCAGTACTTTTACCGGGTGAAGAATAGAAATAGAGAATAACTAGAACTGCAAGCAGTTATGATAGGGGGCCAAGCCTCCCTGCGCGACTCGGCCCCCGGATCTCGCGGAGGCCACGGAAGTCGGCCCCGAAGGACAATGGGTTCGGGGCGAGCGTCTGGATGCAGGCCTACGTCTCACCCGCAGTATGGTAATTGTAATGGGATCGGCACTGGAAGTGCGAAAAGCTGAATGTGTGTGTTTTGACAAGTAACGGCCGCTTTGACCAAACATCACCAAGCTTCACAGCTGGCCTCGGAAGTGACGCCACAACACGCTCGCCAAATTTCGTGTGAATCTGATCAATTTTCATGGCCTATGTCAGAAGATGCAACTCTATTTTCCGAACACGTGGATATAAAGTTTATGAAAATGTGATTTAAAATGTGGAAGTTACAGGCCAAAATGCGTTTCCATCCATTATAGCGCCACCTAGTGGAGCAGACACACAATTTTTGCTGTGGCTCGGATGTGTGCTGTTCTATTTATACCCTGTGAATTTCACAGCCCTCAGCATAATACTTGAGCTGAAATAAATGTTTGTTATTTATCTTGTAATAAGCCACGCCCACTTTGACCAGTGGTGAATAACTTCAAGATATGGCCTCAGGAGTGACCCAGCATCATACCCACCAAATTTCATAAAAATCGGTGCAACCATTTGAGAGATATAAATGTCTCACAATTGCAGCGCCCCCTAGTGGTCAACATTAGCCAAATTTGGCTCACAACCTCACAGTCACATGTCAATCAAGAATGTCAGATTTCGTGTTGTTAGCATTTATTTTGACCGAGATATGCAGCAGTTTGCCTTTTTATAGCTAGCTACAAAATTTTATTCGTTAATAACTACCGCACATTTTCACGGAACAAAATTCTTTTGATAACTTTAGATCAGGTCCAGCTGAAGACTGTACGTGCCAAGTTTCACGGTGATCGGATCAAATCCTAAGGAGGAGTTTGAAAAAGTAGGCTTTCCAATTGTCGCAACTTTGCGAAAAAAAATTATAGGCGGAAATGGGCGTGGCCTATAACAGGTGATTCAGCTGTATTCAGGGAATCGATGGATATGAGGTTTTTGAATGTGCGACATACGGTGTGGGAGTTGGACCCAAAACGCATTGACCTTGGTTATAGCGCCCCCTACTGGCTGACATATGTCATTTTTTGCACCTGAGGTACGTGCAGGGGTCTGGACCAACCCTCCAAATTGCGCGACCCTCCCTTGCACAGTTTAGCCTGCAGCACCACTTTTACTGGGAGAAAAATAAAAATAGAAAATAATAATAATAATTAAAGCTGCAAGCAGCGTTGAACGGGCCCTCGCACCCCACGCAACTCGGGGCCTGGCGCGGCCGCCACCGTCTCGCCAGAGGTCGACCGGCAGACGAGGCGCTGAATGTTCGCCTCCTTCGGACAGTGTAGGAACCAATGCGTTGCGACTTCCCGTCTCCACTGGGTGGCGCTATGACTCTGACTCCTGAGCGTCATGTGGGTGTGTTCATGCCAGGACTATTATCATACATGTGAAGTTTGGAGCAGATTCGACCATTAGATCCCATGTTATAGCAATATCGTGTTTCATGGTGAGACATCAAGTGTCGACGCCATGTCACAGCCACACCGTTCCATGCTGAGCAGTTCTCTTAATATGTTTTGATCACACACTGGTGTAGATGGTACACAGCAGTTTTGGAGTGAATTGGATCATTTCTGGAGGAGGAGATCATTAAAATACAACACGTGGAAAACGCCAAAAATGACTGTAAATTTCAAAATGGCCGACTTCCTGTTGGGTGTGGCCTATCCGTGCAAGAGGCTTTTTTGTGCGTGTGGATGTTATACATGTGTCTACCAAGTTTCGTGCATATCAGTGAGACGTCCTATGGTGGTTATTTGTGTGAATGGGCGTGGCCAATCCATTTAGCCACGGCTATTAACGAAATTCATAACATATGTTCTGGGTTGGACTGTCAATATACCTGTGAAGTTTCACACAGATCTGACCAAGTACAGTGAAGTTATTGCCACTTCCTGTTTCATGGCGAGACGTCAAAATTCAACCTCCCACAACTGGCGTGCCCTTTAGATTCTGCGAGACCTTTTAATAACTTTTGATCAGGAAGTGTTTTAGATGGTAATCGGTAATTTTGAAGCCGTTCTGATTATTCCTGTAGGAGGAGTTCGTTAAAATACAACACGTGGAAAACGCCAAAAATGGCCGTTCAACGCCAAATATCTCACTTCCTGTTGGGTTTAGCCTATGTGTCCCTATGACCTTTTTTGTGCGTCTCAGCATGATCTACATGCGTACCGATTTTCGTGCAGATCCGTGAAACCTGCCGAGTAGGGTGCTCTTTAAGGGGCGTGGCCTAGCCATTTTGACCCGCCCACCTCCACGAACCCTAAAATACCTAAATTTACACCGCGACTGATGCGCATGCCAAAATTGGCGTGTTTTGGAATATGTTCAGGCCTCCAAATAAGCGATTTACTTTTGTCGTAATAATAATAATAATTCCTGCAATTTCAATAGGGTCCTCGCACCGCTTGGTGCTCGGGCCCTAATTAAAGCTGCAAGCAGCGTTGAACGGGCCCTCGCACCCCACGCAACTCGGGGCCTGGCGCGGCCGCCACCGTGTCGCCAGAGGTCGACCGGCAGACGAGGCGCTGAATGTTTGCCTCCTTCGGACAGTGTAGGAACCAATGCGTTGCGACTTCCCGTCTCCACTGGGTGGCGCTATGACTCTGACTCCTGAGCGTCATGTGGGTGTGTTCATGCCAGGACTATTATCATACATGTGAAGTTTGGAGCAGATTCGACCATTAGATCCCATGTTATAGCAATATCGTGTTTCATGGTGAGACATCAAGTGTCGACGCCATGTCACAGCCACACCGTTCCATGCTAAGCAATTCTCTTAATATGTTTTGATCACACACTTGTGTAGATGGTACACACCAGTTTTGGAGTTAATTGATTCATTTCTGGAGGAGGAGATCATTAAAATACAACACGTGGAAAACGCCAAAAATGACTGTAAATTTCAAAATGGCCGACTTCCTGTTGGGTGTGGCCTATCCGTGCAAGAGGCTTTTTTGTGCGTGTGGATGTTATACATGTGTCTACCAAGTTTCGTGCATATCAGTGAGACGTCCTATGGTGGTTATTTGTGTGAATGGGCGTGGCCAATCCATTTAGCCACGCCTATTAACGAAATTCATAACATATGTTCTGGGTTGGACTGTCAATATACCTGTGAAGTTTCACACAGATCTGACCAAGTACAGTGAAGTTATTGCCACTTCCTGTTTCATGGCGAGACGTCAAAATTCAACCTCCCACAACTGGCGTGCCCTTTAGATTCTGCGAGACCTTTTAATAACTTTTGATCAGGAAGTGTTGTTGTTGGCATATCAGAGCCGAAAAATCACATCAGAAAATGCATATTGGATCCTGTCATATGTGTGTCAAGTTTCATGACATTACAAGCATCCCTTACCCGTCAAAAACAACTTCGTGTTTTATGGCGAATAAGGCGTTGCCACGGTGACCAAACATCACCAAGCTTTACAGCTGGCCTCAGGAGTGACTCCACATCATGCTCGCCAAATTTCATGCGAATCGATGAATTTTATGTCACTTGATTTTTCTCTGATTATAGCGCCCCCTATTGGCTAATTTCTGCCAAATTGGGCTAGGATCGTCTGGATGACGTCTGAAAGAAGTGAATTGAGTTTGACATTGATATCTTTTACTTTGACAAAAATATGCAAAGGTATGTGTTTTTTAGCTAGCAGAAAAAAACTGTTTATTTTTAGCTAGCCTAATTTTTGGAGTAGCAAAATTCTTTTGATAACTTTTGGTCAGGCCAGTCTGGAGATTGCATGTGCAAAGTTTTGTGAAGATGGAGATTAAACGCTAGGAGGAGTTCGAAAAAGTAGGTTTTTGATGTATAGTAAATTACAAAGAGAAATTTGCAGTGGGAGTGGGCGTGGCCTATGTCAGAAGATGCGACACTATTTAGGGAACACGTGGATATAAAATTTATGAAGATGTGATTTAAAATGTGGAAGTTACAGGCCAAAATGCGTTTGTATCTCTTATAGCGCCACCTAGTGGAGAAGACGCACAATTTTTGCTATGGTAGGTAGGTAGGTAGGTAGGTACTTTATTAATCCCGAGGGAAATTGCAGTAGTCTGTTGCTCACATTCACACAGACCAATCACGATAAAAGATAATAATAAAAGATAAGAAATAAAAACGATAAAATAAATAAAAAATATACACAAAAATACAATAAATAAATGACTGAATAAATAATAATACAGAGCTAAAATGTGCAGTTATTAAAACACAATAAAAAACAATGCTCAGGACATGTCCAGCACTCCTCTCCTGCTCCCTCCTGAAATGGCTGCATTATACAGCCTGATGGCAGAAGGAACAAAAGAGTTCTTTAGTCTTCCAGTTGTACATTTCAGTGACAGGAGTCTGGAGCTCATGGTGCTCCTCTGACGGGAGAAGACTGAATTCAGGGGGTGGCTCTGATCAGAGAGGATCGCCCTGATCTTGGAGAGCGTCCTCTGCTCCACCACCTTCTCCACAGAGTCCAGACTCAGTCCAACCACAGAGCCAGCTTTTCGAATCAGCCTGCTTAACCTCTGGACGTCCTTCTTCTTGGCGCTGCCTCCCCAACACACAACAGCATAAAAGAGTACACTATGGTTGGTCTGTATGCTATTCTCTATATACCCTGTGAATTTCACAGCCCTCAGCATAATACTTGGGCTGAAATAAATGTTTGTTTTTTATCTTGTAATAAGCCACGCCCACTTTTACCAGTCGTGACTACCTTCAAGATATGGCGTCAGGACAGGCCCAGCATAATACTCACCAAATTTCATAAATATCGGTGCAGCCATTTACCAGATATAAATTTCCCATATTTGCAGCGCCCCCTAGTGGCCAAAATTAGCTAAATTTGGTTCATTCTCTCACAGGCACATATCAAGCAAGGATCTCAGATTTGGTGTTGTTAGCATTTATTTTGACCGAAATATGCCACCGTTCGCCTTTTTATAGCTAGCTAGAAAAATTTATTCATTAATAATTTGAGCATATTATGACCAATCAAAATTCCTTTGATAACTTTAGATCAGGTCCAGCCGAAGACTGTACTTGCCAAGTTTCACGCTGAACGGACAAAACCCTAAGGAGGAGTTCGAAAAAGTAGGTTGTCCAGTTTTTGCGATGTTGTGAAAAACATGATAGGCAGAAATGGGAGTGGCCCTGCCCAGGTGATTCAGCACTATTCAGGGAATCTGTGGATATGAGGTTTTTGAATGTGTGACATATGGTCTGGGAGTTATAGCCCAAAACACGTTGAAAATGAGTAGGGGGCGCTGTTGAGCCATCTTGGCACATGAAAACACAAAAATCACATCAGACAACACAATTTGGGATGTCTGATGTGTGTGCCAAGTTGCGTGAGTTTTCGAGTGTCCCTTGCCCCTCAAAAACAACCTCGTGTTTTATGGCGAATAAGGTGGCGCCACAGTGACAGCGTTGGACGAAACCTCAAAGGCTTCTGCTTTGACCATCAACAAGGTCTTGGGAGTATGTATTTGCAAAATTGAGGTGGTTCGAGGGAACCTGGTAGAAGAGGGACATGAAAGAATGAAAAAAGTAACCTTCTGCCGCCAGTAGGTGGCGCTATGATGCTGATTCAAAATTTCTGTATAGATGTTTTCAGGGCTGGACAGTTATCATATGTGTGAAGTTTTGGAAAGATATGTCCACGTAGAGTCAAGTTACAGCTACTTTGGTCATCATGGCGAAACATCAAAGTTGGCCGCCACGCCAAGGTCACGCCCTTTGACGAAAATTCACAGTTTTCCATAGAAAGCATCATCAAGGCCTTATGGATAATTTCACCAAGTATGAGGTTGATGTGTTCAACTTTGGAGGAGATGTGCTTCAAAGTGTAAAACATGACATTTTCTACTGCCAGTAGGGGGCGCTATATTAATCACAAATTATTGACATGTAGATCTCTTCAGAGCAGGACTGTCATCAATCCTGTGAAGTTTGGGGAAGATTGGAGCATGTATGTTGGAGTAATAAACTACTTCCTGCGTTATAATACTACTTCCTGTTTGTAACGAAGTTTGAGGTCCCGGCACGGTCACACGGTGTGACGAAAACACAAGCTTTTGATAACTTTTCGTCTTCAGTTTATGTTGGTGGGACAGACCGAGTTTGAAGGCGATCGGACAAAATCTCTAGGAGGAGTTCGTTCATTTATGACCCCTGCAAATGGCCAAAAATACATGAAACTTCCACATTCAATTCAAAATGGCCGACTTCCTGTTGAGTTTAGGGCATGGGCCCAAGAGGCTTTTTTGTCCGTCTCGGCGTGCTACATATGTGTACCAAAATTCGTACGCTTCGGACAAAGTTAAAGCAGGGGGCTTTGATTTTGAAAACTGTTAGGGGGCGCCGTTGAGCCATTTTGTCACGCCCCTTTGTAATGACCATAAAATATCGAATTTTTCACCAGACGTGACGAGTGTGCAAAATTCTGGGACTTTTTGAGTACGTTCAGGCCCTCAAAAATGCGATCATAGGATAAAAAAAAAAATAATAATAAGAATAAGAATTCCTTCGGTTTCAATAGGGCTCTCGCACGGTACGTGCTCGGGCCCTAATAAGAATAAGAATTCCTTCGGTTTCAATAGGGCTCTCGCACGGTACGTGCTCGGGCCCTAATAATAAGAATAAGAATTCCTTCGGTTTCAATAGGGCTCTCGCACGGTACGTGCTCGGGCCCTAAATATAGCCGCAAGCGGCAATTCCGGGGTTCAAGCCAGCATAGCCATTTAAATTTTGAAAGGTGGGTAAGATCAAAACCTTTGATACATTGAGTTTGTTGATGTTTGAAAAAACCCTCATTGATTTATGGCCGGATTTTGTGAAATTTCACTTCACTTGATGTTTCTCTGTTTATAGCGCCCCCTATTGGCCAATTTCCGCCAAATTTGGCACAGATCCTCTGGTTGACGTCTAAAACAAGTGACTTGAGTTTGACGTCGATAGCTTTTACGTTGACAAAAATATGCAGCGGCATGTGTTTTTTAGCTAGCAGAAAAAAATTGTTCCTTTATATCTACCATATCTTTTGGATTAGCAAAATTCTTTTGATAACTTTTCCTCAGGCACATCTGGAGATTGTATGTGCAAAGTTTCGTGCAGATGGAGCTTAAACGCTAGGAGGAGATAGAAAAAGTAGGTTTTTGATGTGTAGTGACTTACAAAGAGAAATATGCAGTGGAAGTGGGCGTGGCCTATATCAGAAGATGCGACTCTATTGTGGGAACACGTGGATATAAAGTTTATGAAAATGTGATTTAAAATATGGAAGTTACAGGCCAAAATGCGTTTTCACCCGTTATAGCGCCACCTAGTGGAGTAGACACACAATTTTTGGTATGGTTGGTCTGTGTCCTATTCTATATATACTCTGTGAATTTCATAGCTCTCAACATAATACTTGAGCTAAAATAAATGTTTGTTTTTTATCTTGTAATAAGCCACGCCCACTTTGACCAGTCGTGATGAACTTCAAGGTATGGCCTCAGGAGTGACCCAGCATCATACCCACCAAATTTGGTAAAAATCGGTGCAGCCATTTAAGAGATAGAAATTTCCCATATTTGCAGCGCCCTCTAGTGGCCAACATTCGCCAAATTTGGCTCATACCCTCACAGTCACATGCCAACCAATGATCTCCGATTTGGTGTTGTTAGCATTTATTTTGACCGAGATATGCAACAGTTCGCGTTTTTATAGCTAGCTAGAAAAATGTATTCGTTTATCATTTGCGCATTTTTTGACTGAACAAAATTCTTTTGATAACTTTAGATCAGGTCTAAGAGAAGACTGTCCGTGCCAAGTTTCACGCTGATTGGACAAAAACCCAAGGAGGAGATAGAAAAAGAAGGTTTTTCATTTTTCGCGGTTTTGTGAAAAATTTTTCTAGGCGGAAATGGGCGTGGCCTAGCCCAGGTGATTCAGCACTATTCAGGGAATCTGTGGATATGATGTTTTTGAATGTGCGACATATGGTGTGGGAGTTATAGCCCAAAACGCATTTACCTTGGTTGTAGCGCCACCATCTGGCCAATTGGTATTTCTTTATTATGAGCACCATTTGCACACAACTTCCAGTTATTGGTGAAAATTTCATGTCTCTACGATGTAACATCTCACGGGAATTTGCGAAAACATTTCTGAAGAAGAAGAAGAAGAAGAAGAAGAAGAAGAAGAATAAAACAGTAGGAAAACAATAGGGTTTCAGCCCTTCGGGCTTGAACCCCTAATAAAACAGTCGGAAAACAATAGGGTTTCAGCCCTTCGGGCTTGAACCCCTAATTAAAGCTGCAAGCAGCGTTGAACGGGCCCTTGCACCCCACGCAACTCGGGGCCTGGCGCGGCCACCACCGTCTCGCCAGAGGTCGACCGTCAGACGAGGCGCTGAATGTTCGCCTCCTTCGGACAGTGTAGGAACCAATGCGTTGCGACTTCCCGTCTCCACTGGGTGGCGCTATGACTCTGACTCCTGAGCGTCATTTGGGTGTGTTCATGCCAGGACTATTATCATACATGTGAAGTTTGGAGCAGATTCGACCATTAGATCCCATTTTATAGCAATATCGTGTTTCATGGTGAGACATCAAGTGTCGACGCCATGTCACAGCCACACCGTTCCATGCTGAGCAATTCTCTTAATATGTTTTGATCACACACTTGTGTAGATGGTACACACCAGTTTTGGAGTTAATTGATTCATTTCTGGAGGAGGAGATCATTAAAATACAACACGTGGAAAACGCCAAAAATGACTGTAAATTTCAAAATGGCCGACTTCCTGTCGGGTGTGGCCTATATGTGCAAGAGGCTTTTTTGTGCGGCTGGACACGATACATGTGCATACTGATTTTCGTGTACGTCTGTGAAAGTTGTTATGGGGGACGCTGCACTTTAAGGGGCGTGGCCAAGCCATACGGCCACGCTTATTGATGAACCTCATACTATACATTCAGGTCTGGACTGTTAACAAACATGTGAAGTTTGGTGAAGAATGGACAATGTATGCCAAAGTTATACTAATTTCGTGTTTTATGGCGAGACATCAAACTTCGCCGCCACCTGACGGCCAAACCGTTTCACGATGCAAAAATCTGCTTCTAAGTTTTGATTACACCTTTGTCTAGATGGCACACAATGATTTTGAAGTTGTTCTGATGCATCCTGTAGGTGGAGTTCATTAAAATACAACACGTGGAAAACGCCAAAAATGACCATTAAATTCAAAATGGCCGACTTCCTGTTGGGTTTGGCCAATGGGTCCAAGAGACTTTTTTGTGCGTCTGGATGTGATACATATGTGTAACAATTTTCATGCATGTCAGTGAAACGTGCTGCAGGGGCTGATGTTTAAAGGGCGTGGCCAAGCCATTTGACCACGCCCATCAACGAAATTCACATGACATTGTCAGGGCTGGACTCTTAACACACATGTGAAGTTTCAGGCAGATATGCCCAAGGACACTGAAGTTAAGGCCACTTTCCTACGTTTTGGCGAAGCATCGACTTCGCCGCCCTCTGGGCGCAACGCCGTTTGACGATACGTCACAATCTTCATCATGTAGCATTAACAACGTGTTGAGGCCTTTCTAACCAAATTTGAGTTGGATATGCTGAACGTGCTCAGAGCTGCACCTCAAAGTGTAAAAAATCACTTTTCCTGTCGCCAGCAGGGAGCGCTTTGAGAACAGGGGAATTTTTTGATGTAGACGTGTTCAGGGCGGGACTACGATCATACCCAGCAAGTTTTGTGCCGATTGGACCTTTCACGCCCAAGTAATAGCAATTCTGGTTTTTGGGTTTTTTTTTTTGAGACATCAAACTTCGCCGCCACCTGACGGCCAAACCGTTTAACGAGGGAAAGATCTTTTAATAACTTTTGATCATCATGTGGTCTAGTTGCAGCACGGCAAATTTGAAGCCGATCCAATGAACCGTCTAGGAGGAGATAGCTCTGAGAGCACACTAGCAAATCGCCAAAATCGGTAAAAATGGAATATTCAAATCAAAATAGCCGGCTTCCTGTTGGTTTTAGAAAAAAGTCCAAGTGCGCATTTTCGTGCGTCTTGGGATGATACACGACCCCCCCGAATTTCGAGAAATTTGGTCAAACGGGCTGGCGGTGGGAGCCGATTGAACCATACTAGGGGGCGCCATTTCGCTATTTTGCAACTGGCATCGTTGAGATTTTGCGTACACATAAATGTCCCCTAGACGAATGTGCACGTCAAATTTGGTGAGCTTTTGAATATGTTAAAGCCCCCAAAAATGCGATTAAGCGAAAAAAAAAAAAAAATAAAATAATAATCCTAAGGAAAACAATAGGGTCCTCGCACCGTGTTCGGTGCGCACCGTTTCACGGTGTGCGCCTCGGTGCTCGGGCCCTAATTAAAGCTGCAAGCAGCGTTGAACGGGCCCTCGCACCCCACGCAACTCGGGTCCTGGCGCGGCCGCCACCGTGTCGCCAGAGGTCGACCGGCAGACGAGGCGCTGAATGTTCGCCTCCTTCGGACAGTGTAGGAACCAATGCGTTGCGACTTCCCGTCTCCACTGGGTGGCGCTATGACTCTGACTCCTGAGCGTCATGTGGGTGTGTTCATGCCAGGACTATTATCATACATTTGAAGTTTGGAGCAGATTCGACCATTAGATCCCATGTTATAGCAATATCGTGTTTCATGGTGAGACATCAAGTGGCGACGCCATGTCACAGCCACACCGTTCCATGCTGAGCAATTTTCTTAATATGTTTTGATCACACACTTGTGTAGATGGTACACACCAGTTTTGGAGGTAATTGATTCATTTCTGGAGGAGGAGATCATTAAAATACAACATGTGGAAAACGCCAAAAATGACTGTAAATTTCAAAATGGCCGACTTCCTGTCGGGTGTGGCCTATATGTGCAAGAGGCTTTTTTGTGCGGCTTGACACGATACATGTGCATACTGATTTTCGTGCACGTCGGTGAAAGTTGTTATGGGGGACGCTGCACTTTAAGGGGCGTGGCCAAGCCATACGGCCACGCTTATTGATGAAACTCATACTATACATTCAGGTCTGGACTGTTAACAAACATGTGAAGTTTGGTGAAGAATGGACAATGTATGCCAAAGTTATACTAATTTCGTGTTTTATGGCGAGACATCAAACTTCGCCGCCACCTGACGGCCAAACCGTTTCACGATGCAAAAATCTGCTTCTAAGTTTTGATTACACCTTTGTCTAGATGGCACACAATGATTTTGAAGTTGTTCTGATGCATCCTGTAGGTGGAGTTCATTAAAATACAACACGTGGAAAACGCCAAAAATGAATATTAAATTCAAAATGGCCGACTTCCTGTTGGGTTTGGCCAATGGGTCTAAGAGACTTTTTTGTGCGTCTGGATGTGATACATATGTGTAACAATTTTCATGCATGTCAGTGAAACGTGCCGCAGGGGCTGATGTTTAAAGGGCGTGGCCAAGCCATTTGACCACGCCCATCAACGAAATTCACATGACATTGTCAGGGCTGGACTCTTAACACACATGTGAAGTTTCAGGCAGATATGCCCAAGGACACTGAAGTTAAGGCCACGTTCCTACGTTTTGGCGAAGCATCGACTTCGCCGCCCTCTGGGCGCAACGCCGTTTGACGATACGTCACAATCTTCATCATGTAGCATTAACAACGTGTTGAGGCCTTTCTGACCAAATTTGAGTTGGATATGCTGAACGTGCTCAGAGCTGCACCTCAAAGTGTAAAAAATCACTTTTCCTGTCGCCAGCAGGGGGCGCTTTGAGAACAGGGGAATTTTTTGATGTAGACGTGTTCAGGGCGGGACTACGATCATACCCAGCAAGTTTTGTGCCGATTGGACCTTTCACGCCCAAGTAATAGCAATTCTGGGTTTTTGGGGTTTTTTTTCTTGAGACATCAAACTTCGCCGCCACCTGACGGCCAAACCGTTTAACGAGGGAAAGATCTTTTAATAACTTTTGATCATCATGTGGTCTAGTTGCAGCATGGCAAATTTGAAGCCGATCCAATGAACCGTCTAGGATGAGATAGCTGTGAGAGCACACTAGCAAATCGCCAAAATCGGTAAAAAATGGAATATTCAAATCAAAATAGCCGGCTTCCTGTTGGTTTTAGAAAAAAGTCCAAGTGCGCATTTTCGTGCGTCTTGGGATGATACACGACCCCCCCGAATTTCGAGAAATTTGGTCAAACGGGCTGTCGGTGGGAGCCGATTGAACCATTCTAGGGGGCGCCATTTCGCTATTTTGCAACTGGCATCGTTGAGATTTTGCGTATACATAAATGTCCCCTAGACGAATGTGCACGTCAAATTTGGTGAGTTTTTGAATATGTTAAAGCCCCCAAAAATGCGATTAAGCGAAAAAAAAAATAATAATAATAATCCTAAGGAAAACAATAGGGTCCTCGCACGGTACGTGCTCGGGCCCTAATAATCCTAAGGAAAACAATAGGGTCCTCGCACGGTACGTGCTCGGGCCCTAATTAAAGCTGCAAGCAGCGTTGAATGGGCCCTCGCACCCCACGCAACTCGGGGCCTGGCGCGGCCGCCACCGTCTCGCCAGAGGTCGACCGGCAGACGAGGCGCTGAATGTTCGCCTCCTTTGGACAGTGTAGGAACCAATGCGTTGCGACTTCCCGTCTCCACTGGGTGGCGCTATGACTCTGACTCCTGAGCGTCATGTGGGTGTGTTCATGCCAGGACTATTATCATACATGTGAAGTTTGGAGCAGATTCGACCATTAGATCCCATGTTATAGCAATATCGTGTTTCATGGTGAGACATCAAGTGTCGACGCCATGTCACAGCCACACCGTTCCATGCTGAGCAATTCTCTTAATATGTTTTGATCACACACTTGTGTAGATGGTACACACCAGTTTTGGAGTTAATTGATTCATTTCTGGAGGAGGAGATCATTAAAATACAACACGTGGAAAACGCCAAAAATGACTGTAAATTTCAAAATGGCCGACTTCCTGTCGGGTGTGGCCTACATGTGCAAGAGGCTTTTTTGTGCGTCTGGACATGATACGTGTGCATACTGATTTTCGTGTACGTCTGTGAAAGTTGTTATGGGGGACGCTGCACTTTAAGGGGCGTGGCCAAGCCATCCGGCCACGCTTTTTGATGAACCTCATACTATACATTCAGGTCTGGACTGTTAACAAACATGTGAAGTTTGGTGAAGAATGGACAATGTATGCCAAAGTTATACTAATTTCGTGTTTTATGGCGAGACATCAAACTTCGCCGCCACCTGACGGCCAAACCGTTTCACGATGCAAAAATCTGCTTCTAAGTTTTGATTACACCTTTGTCTAGATGGCACACAATGATTTTGAAGTTGTTCTGATGCATCCTGTAGGTGGAGTTCATTAAAATACAACACGTGGAAAACGCCAAAAATGACCATTAAATTCAAAATGGCCGACTTCCTGTTGGGTTTGGCCAATGGGTCCAAGAGGCTTTTTTCTGCGTCTGGATGTGATACATATGTGTACCAATTTTCATGCATGTCAGTGAAACGTGCCGCAGGGGCTGATGTTTAAAGGGCGTGGCCAAGCCATTTGACCACGCCCATCAACGAAATTCATATGACATGTTCAGGGCTGGACTCTTAACACACATGTGAAGTTTCAGGCAGATATGCCCAAGGACACTGAAGTTAAGGCCACTTTCCTACGTTTTGGCGAAGCATCGACCTCGCCGCCCTCTGGGCGCAACGCCGTTTGACGATACGTCACAATCTTCATCATGTAGCATTAACAACGTGTTGAGGCCTTTCTGACCAAATTTGAGTTGGATATGCTGAACGTGCTCAGAGCTGCACCTCAAAGTGTAAAACATCACTTTTCCTGTCGCCAGCAGGGAGCGCTTTGAGAATGAGGGAATTTTTTGATGTTGGCGTGTTGAAGGCAGGACTACAATCATACCCAGCAAGTTTTGTGCCGATCGGACCTATCATGCCCAAGTAATAGCACTTTCTGTTTTTTGGGGGTTTTTTTGGCGAGACGTCAAACTTCACCGCCACCTGACGGCCAAACCGTTTAACGATGGAAAAATCTTTTAATAACTTTTGATCATCAAGTGGTCTAGTTGCAGCACGCCAAATTTGAAGCCGATCCGATGAACCGTGTAGGAGGAGATAGCTCTGAGAGAACACTTGCAAATCGCCAAAATCAGTAAAAAAATGAATATTCAAATCAAAATAGCCGGCTTCCTGTTGGTTTTAGAAGAAAGTCCAAGAGTGCATTTTCGCGCGTCTTGGGATGATACACGACCCCCCCGAATTTCGGGGAATTTGGTCAAACGGGCTGCCGGTGGGAGCCGATTGAAATTTTCTAGGGGGCGCCATTTCGCCATTTTGCAACTGGCATCGTTGACATTTTGCGTACACATAAATTTTCACCTAGACGAATATGCACGCCAAATTTGGTGAGTTTTCGAATATGTTAAAGCCCCCAAAAACGCGATTCATTACGCGGAAAAAAATAATAATAATCCTAAGGAAAACAATAGGGTCCTCGCACGGTACGTGCTCGGGCCCTAATAATAATAATCATAATAATAATTCCTTGCATTTCAATAGGGTCCTCGCACCGCTTGGTGCTCGGGCCCTAATTAAAGCTGCAAGCAGCGTTGAACGAGCCCTCGCACTTTCACGCAACTCGAGGTCACTGGCAGGACGCCGGCTCACGCCGCCCGTCATTCCTGTTGACGGCAAAACCCTCACGCAGGACTTACACATCATATCCCTAAAATCATATGAAGACATGTCATTTTGCCAGTAGGTGGCGCTGTACTAATAACCAAGTATTGGCATATAGATGTATTCAGGGCAGGACTGTCATCAATCCTGTGAAGTTTGGGGAAGATTGGAACATGCATGGTGAAGTTGCGAACCAGTTACAAGCAAATTCAAAATGGCGGACTTCCTGTTGGGTTTGGCACATGGCTGCAAGAGGCTTTTTTATATGTCTTTCAGTGATGCATGTGCGTACCAAGTTTCATAGATGTAGGCCAAACCAGCTTCGGGGGCTGTTTCGTAGAAAATTTGTAGGGGGCGCTGTTGAGCCATGTTGGCACATCACAGCAGAAAAACCACATGAGACAACACAAGTCGGTTCCTGTCATATGTGTGCCAAGTTTCATGACTTTACAAGCATCCCTTACCCCTCGAAAACGTCTTCGTCTTTTATGGCGAATAAGGCGTGGCCACAGTGACCAAACATCACTAAGCTTTACAGTTGGCCTCGGGAGTGACTCCACATCACGTTCGCCAAATTTCATGCGAATCGATCAATTTTCATGTCACTTGATTTTTCTCTGTTTATAGCGCCTCCTATTTGCCAATTTCCGCCAAATTTGGCACCATGCCTCAGGTGGACCTCTGAAACAAGTGAATTGAGTTTGACGTTGATAGCTTTTACTGTGACAAAAATAGGCAACAGTATGTGTTTTGTAGCTAGCAGAAAAAAAATGTTTATTTTTAGCTAGCGCATTTTTTGGAGTTGCAAAATTCTTTTGATAACTTTTGGTCAGGCCCGTCTGGAGATTGTATGTGCAAAGTTTCATGAAGATGGAGCTTAAACGCTAGGAGGAGTTCGAAAAAGTAGATTTTTGATGTTTTGTGACTTACAAAGAGAAATGTGCAGTGGGAGTGGGCGTGGCCTATGTCAGAAGATGCAACTCTATCTAGGGAACACGTGGATTTAAAGTTATGAAGATGTTACTGAAAATGTGGAAGTTACAGGCCAAAATGCGTTTGCGTCCGTTATAGCGCCACCTAGTGGAGTAGACACACAATTTTTCCTATGGGTGGTCTGTATCCTATTCTATATATACCCTGTGAATTTCACAGCCCTCAGCATAATACTTGAGCTGAAATAAATGTTTGTTGTTTATCTTTTAATAAGCCACGCCCACTTTGACCAGTCATGACTAACTTCAAGTTCTGGCGTCAGGAGTGTCCCAGCATCATACTCACCAAATTTCGTAAAAATCGGTGCAGCCATTTAAGAGATACAAATTTCCCATATTTGCAGCACCCCCTAGTGGCCAACATTCGCCAAATTTGGCTCATACCCTCACAGTTACATGTCAAGCAAGGATCTCAGATTTGGTGTTAGGGGCGGCTAAAATGTTGTAAATTTTCATTCCTTTAAGGATCATTCTGACTGATAATGTCGGTGAAAATTATTTTATTTTTTTTTTTTTTAAATGATGCGCTGGTGTGAGTGGCAGCAAGTCTAAGTAGCTCCTGTTTTTAAGTTATTTTTGAGTGTGTTTTTTCTTTTTAAATGATTGTTAATTTTTTAAATGTGATGAGTAAAGTTGTATACACAAGAGACAATCTTCTGGCTCTGAGAGGAACCACCTACGGAGTTAAACATCCGATATGGGCTGAGCTGAGGAAGCCGTTTCGAGGCTGCAGAGCTGGAGCAAAGCTAAAGGCTAGGAGGTGGAGATCCAAGCCTTTCCTGCCATCGGTAATAATGGGAAACGTTAATTCGCTCCAACAAGTGTGATGAACTGCTGGCATTGGTGAGGAGCTGACGACTCTACAGGGAGTGTAGTCTGATGTGCTTCACAGAAACGTGGCTGAATGACAACATGCCGGACAGCTGTGTGAATCTTCCCGGCTTTTCTACTGTGCCAGCGGACAGAGACGCGAAGGCGAGCAAAAACAGAGGTGGGGGATTGATCCTGCTTGTAAACAATAAATCGTGTCATGCTGGACATATTACGGCGAAGGACAAGATCTGCTGTCAGGATATTGAACGGTTGGCAGCCGGTCTTAGACCATATTATTTTCCATGGGAATTTTCACATATTGTCACCATTATTGTTTACATTTCACCGCGGGCAGCAACGGCAGTGGTGTGTGACATCATACATGAAACTGTTGCTAGGATTCAGACCCAGCATCCTAGTGCATTCATTGCAATAATGGGGGATTTTAACAACATTACTCTCTCCTCCCATCTCTCTGGGTTTGTTCAGTATGTGAACTGTCCCACCAGGGAAAATAAGACACTGGATCTATTTTAATGGAAATGCCAAGGCGCCTACAGTGCCTCTGCTCTATCAACTCTTGGCAGATCAGATCATAATCTGGTCTCTCTCCATCCCACATACAAACTTTGTAGCCTGTTACCACACGCTCAGTCAGAAAGTGGTCCCTGGAGACCAGTGAGACTCTCAGGGACTGCTTTGACTATACAGACTGGACTGTGCTACTGGAGCCAGAGGACAATAACATGGACATGGACAGTAGGGTGGATATTTTAACAGAATATATTAACTTCTGTGGGGACACTGGGATGACAGTTAAGACTGTACACTGCTTCCCCAATAATAAACCCTGGATCAACAGTAATATCAAACAGCTCCTCAACCAGAAAAAGCTGGCGTTCAAGCAAGGGGACAAAGAGGGGCTCAGGGAGGTTCATCATGAGGTCAAGGGGAGACTGAGACAGGCAAAGGTGGACTACAAAAGAAAGGTGGAAAATAAGCTGCAGCAGAACAACATCAGAGAGGTGTGGAAGGGAATGAGGTACATCACAATAGAAGAAGAATAACTGGGTTATGGATGGTGATGTGGACAAAGCCAACAACTTCAACCTATTCTTTAACAGGTTTGATGAAAGGAGCAATGTTCACCCTGCCCCTGCATCCATCCCCCCTTACACAGTGTCACCTGTTGCTGCTGCTCCACTGTCACCTGAAAGTAGCCCCTACCCCACTACTGCAGCTACAGCTACAACATCCACCACACGTGGCCAACTACCACTGTCCTTTACAGCAGACGAGGCGAGGGCAGAGCTCAGGAGACTGCATACAGGGAAAGCTGCAGGCCCAGATGGAGTGTGTCCAAGGCCCGGTCAATTTAAATGACTACCGACTGGTGGCCTTAACATCCCACATTATGAAGACACTGGAGCGCCTGGTCCTCCATTTCCTGAAGTCAGAAGTCACTGATGCTGTGGACCCCCTTCAGTTTGCCTGTCAGGAGTACATGGGAGTGGAAGATGAGGTTCTTTACATGCTGCATCAGGCCTACACCTACTTGGAGGAGCCAGGGTGTTGTGTGAGGATCCTTTTCCTTGACTTCTCAAGTGCATTTAATACTATCCAGCCCCCCATACTGAGAGACCAGTTGGAGAGGATGGGAGTAGATCACTTCCTGACCTCCTGGACTACAGATTACCTGACAGCGCGGCCTCAGTATGTCAGGCTTGGAAGCTGTGTCTCTGGGATGGTCAGGAGCAGCATTGTTGCTCAACAGGGAACTGTTTAAGCAGCGTTCCTGTTCACACTCTACACAGCAGACTTAAATACAACTCAGAGTCCTGCCACATACAAAAGTACTCTAACGATACAGCTATTATGGCTTGTATCAGGAGCGATCAGGAATGGGAGTACAGGGAACCTTCAAGGACTGGTGCAGTAAGTGCTGTCTCCACCTAAACACAGCCAAAACCAAGGAGATGGTGGTGGATTTCAGAAGAAAGAGGTTACACCATCAACCAGTCTCCAAACAGGGAGAGGACTTTGAGGTGGTGCACACCTACAAATATCTGGGGGTCCTCCTGGATGATAAGCTAGACTGGTCCTCTAACACTGACGTCCTCTACAGGAAGGGGCAGAGCCGCCTGTTCTTCCTGCAGACACTGAGGTCCTTTGATGTGTGTGTGGAGATGTTCGCTATGTTCTATAACACAGTGGTGGCCAGTGCACTTTTCTATGCTGCAGTATATTGGGGAAGCAGCTTGACAAACAAAAACATCAAGCGTTTGGACAGGCTAGTTAAAAAAGCTGGCTCAGTGCTCGGCAGGAGACAGGACACACTAAGAACTGTGATGGAGAGGGGAACATTGAACAAACTGAAAGCTATAATGGACAATAGCAGACACCCTCTCCACAGCCTCCTGGAGCGACAGACGAGCAGTAGCAGCAGTCCGCATATCTCACAGCATTGCAGAAGAGAGGGATTCAGGAGACCTTTCGTCCCCACGGCAATAGGACTGTTTAACACCTCTTGAATCCAGTCACACACATTTACACGTGAATTGGACAATTTAATTCTAATCAACTTAATTTCTATTTGTGAAGTGAAAATTTCATACTGATCCAATCGTAGTTGCTCGTTGGTTTGCTTAGACAGTACTTGCTGTTAATGAAAGGAGAGGAACACATCTGCTTTGGAAATTTGGGTGCACGAGATGGGTAAGGATTTCTGATGGTTTGAACATCTTATTCCAGCCCAATGTAATGTATAAGAGAAAAATTGTGATTGTACACTAAGCAGAGTCTGACCCATTGGACCAATTTCATACAATTGTGCCATCAAATGTTATAAATTTAGTTTAGAGTAGCATGGTTATTTGCTTAGAGGACTAACGGAAGCATTAATGAGCTATCTACGCCAGAAATATTAAGTGAATCAGTCAATATATCCAACCATTACTTTTGTCCCGCACCTGTGTTTCTTTCATCCCCACATAGAGAGGCAAAAATAGCACTGCTCAAGGTCAATTCCTGATTGCATCTGACTCATTCAGCCATACTTTTTTTTTTTTAATGGCTGGTATTTGCAGAAGACATGCATATGTTGTTCACAATGAAATATGGTTGCTCTAAATAATTGTATCTCTGTTCAAAGAGGAAAATACTAAGAATTTCTACTTTTGTCCCAGCATAGAGGAATATAGAGCAAGAGCCACCCCCGAACACTGACTGAGTGCCTATCATGGCTCCCCACATCAGCCGATGGACTTGCAGAAACAAGGGCTCTTGCCCAAGAAATGAAGTATGGATTTCTAATTTAGGGGGATGGTTGGAGATGTGGGTCAAAGTTACATTTATTTTAAGGCGCCTCCGCCTCCATCATGCCCTTGATCACCTTTTAGTTGAGAAATACATATTGGGCCGAGCTTGGATAGATGAGTGGGCCATTGAGGGCTGGGGTACATGAGAGGTTTGCATTATGTATAAGCTTTATCCCGAGAATGAGTAGCTGTGAAGATAATCACTATCTGATGATTGAGAATGGGAAGGAAAGAGAAAGGAAGGGGGAGAGGCAGATAACCAGAGAGTTAAACTGTCAGATATAGACAGAAAGATGGGAGATTTAGAGGAAACAATGCTTACTTTTAAAAACTAAATTTCACTGAGTACCCACTCTAATTACAGAGACAAGGGTACAAGTTGCCTGTCAAACCACACCACATTCTTCTAAGTTCACATATTCAGTCTTGTCTTGCACTGCAATCTGCATTTGCAGGAGTCATCTTCAACTGTCAGCCATTTTCTCACTGTTGCGCAGTGCAGGCAGACATGTGTGATCTGCCTGAGAGGGGTTCTCACACCTGCCTGATTCAGGAGCAGAGGTCAACCCTAAAGACCTTCTCTTTTTTTTTTCCTGGTACTAAATTTAGCTCACTGACATGTGTGAAAGTTTCCATCACCCTCTCAGTCATGGCAGCGTAGAGTACCGACCCTCATTGCTTTTAACTAGGTTTGTGAAGTTGTTGAGGATTGTGGTGCCAAAAATCAACATTCAAACATCTCATCTTTCTCATGATCTCATCTCATTTCATCTTCATCTTAAATCAGCAATTGATCAGGTGTCACAGGAGTCAGGCCCTGCTACACCAGGCTTGTTTCGCTGTTGTAAAACCAATGTCAGGGCCAGAGATGAATTGTTCATGAAGTAATTGTGTTGTAATCAAAGAGTACTACATCAGAAATTACCACTGAAAGCGGAAAGAAGAAATGAATATCCTGCAGCATTTGGAGCTGC
The DNA here is from genome assembly GCA_019142605.1 of Cephalopholis sonnerati. Taxonomy (NCBI): domain Eukaryota; kingdom Metazoa; phylum Chordata; class Actinopteri; order Perciformes; family Serranidae; genus Cephalopholis; species Cephalopholis sonnerati. The sequence goes on from JAGQAX010000003.1 coordinate 2,575,854, forward strand.
TGTACAGTCTGTGCATCTACTGGTTAACAATTGTTATAGCCCTAACAAGAAATAATTGCTACTGACTAATAACACAGTGCAAATGCTAACCACAAAGAACAATCCAAATATTTTGCCTGAAACTCTTTTGGACAGGTAGCATAAAATATACTGTAAATCTTAATCAGAAAAAGCACACCTCTTAAAATAGATTTGATTGATGCTATTCTTTAAGATATTTGTTTTGCAATTTCTTGCACTGCCTTTGGTGTGACATTTTACACACCTATACACCTATAACAGTGGCAAACAGAAAGGGTGTAAATCAAGAGTTCTCTCCTGTCGGAGTCTCCCACACTCTCTCTCTCTATCTCTCTCACCATCTCTCTCTCTCTCTCTCTCTCTCTTTCTCTCTTTCTCATAAACACACGATCACACACACCATGGCACTTGTACACAAACACCTCCAAACCCACAAAGGGAGACATTATCTTAAGGCGATGGATCATGTAAATGGCATTTTGTCTACATTATGAGAATGTGGAAGATGTTTTTCTGCATGACTGAGATGCTTATCAAGTGGGACTGTCTGTACCACCAACTCAATATATTTCATCTTCAGAGATGAGGCTGGGAGGCTGAAGAGTGTGGATTTCTGGATGTGTGTGTGAACTGTTGGGTATGTGTGTGGTTTGGGAAATATATAACTTTTTCTAACCTTAATTGCCTCTGAACTCTAAGACAGTATGGTGTCAGCAACTATACTGAACTGCAAGAATGTTGGAAGACTTTGAAAATGTTATTTATTAATTTGGACAAATCATTTTAATGACAGGTCATTCAGTATTGTATGATTACATCTTATTGCTACACCAAAAAAAAAAAAAATCAATATCTGTATAATGGAATAACACTAAAAGGGCTCTGTTTTAACAAGATAATGTCACTGTTTACCTTGTTATAACATTTACCATTTCATGTTATAATGTGAGAATTTATTGTTAAAATATAAAATGTCTCACTACACGATCACTTATGTTATGTAATATTGTTTTGATGTGAAACATTTCGCGTTATAACATGATATTTGAACATATTGTTTTATTTGAAAGTCATGTTTAAATGAGGCAACTGTTTAGAGAAAGATACATTATGGATTATGGCTCATTTACATGATTTGATGAAGTTCTACTTCTTGCCTGGGTGGAGACATGGTAAGAGTTTGCTGTTATTGAGCACTATAGATGATATTGTGATAAGTATGTGCACTGTAGGCCTACACCAAGAAGGATTTTAACAATTTTCTGTCACAGTCAGCAGGAGGAGGGCTGTAAACAGCTGTGTTTAAGTGCTTCTCCATGCAGATTTTATCAGAGAATATGTTTAGAAGTGCTCTGGTTAAGATCTGTCTGATAAGTCAGCGATTTGTGGGAGGATGAGCAAATCAGTCCTTTACCTGCCACCCCCCTCTCCATCCCTAGCAGAGAGAGTTGTATCAGTAGCCTAACTGTACCATGTATTGATAAATCCATCTTTCTGTGGTACCAAAGAAGCAGTTGAGTGGGTCCTGCCTCCCTGCACTCTCCTTTTCCAGCTGACTGGGAGTATTCATAGCTGTATGGACTGATGTTCAATAACTAGCCCACACCTGACTACACCACTTTGTTTCACCACACCTAAAATTGCCATAGAAACAACCATTTATTCTGCATCTCGGAAGAAATCACGAGTATCTTGTTCGTAAGTCTCATTAGCGTTGTGATATTACCACTGCATTGAATGCTCCATAACTCCAACCAGTGAAGCTAATAGCCTAGATGAAATATTTTTTCCCCCATCAATTGTTTTTTATTGAATTACAACACAATTTCCCTGTACATATACATTTATAGAAAACAAAAACAGATCAAGTGAAACCAGCAAACAAGGACAAAAAAAGTAGACAATCCCATAATTACCACTTGGGAAAGAAATATACAAATGACAACAAAACATCTTTTTTTTTTTGCCCCTATCACAGCTTCCACCACTCCCTGTCCCTTCCACCCCACTGACCAGGAGGACAAACACACATGCATACTATAAAATTCCTTTTACTGTGCATAATTAAGTAAGAAAAAACATGCTTTTCAACATTTTAAGCAAGATCAGTGTATTATTTTTGGTTTGTACAATGTTAGTGTGGAAAAAAAAGCACAATGGAAAAAGACAATTTTACCAGGGTCTCAGACCTTACTTAGCTTGTTAGGACTATGGCTTGTTCACAATCATCATTAGGAAAGGCCAGGTGATGAAAATTTCAAAGCTTTCTCAATACATTGACTCCTTAAGCCATGGGCTATTCTAAACAGCTGCCTAGCACTCTGAAAATTAAAATAATTGATGCCTACTACGCAAGAGAAGACTAAAGAAGATAGCAAAGTGTTTTCAGGTGGCTGTTTCCTTGGTCAGTAATGTAATTACCCAGACAGCAAAATCTAACTGGACCAGACATGGGCCAGATGTGCTAAAAAGTTCGGTCCGAATTGGTAAAACACATCCGCACCAGTGTCTTTTTGCACAATGGGCCTGACCTGGTATGGACTCATTTGCCAGATCTGCAACAGCTTTGGGCCAGAACTGGTCCAGAGCAGCAAAAACCAAGTTAATATACGGCCCAAATAAGGCACACACGTGTTCCCCAAAAATTACATTCTGATCAGCTCTGGACCAGATGTGGTCCAGATTTGTACCAAAACAGTTTTCAGTATTGAAATGTATACTTTAATTTGTCTAAATGGCAAATTAAGATTGTCTATCTATTAAAAGGAATAATGACAATACGTTTTATTAAGGCTTCATTAAAGTGCCATTTATTAATGGTAATGGTGCAACCATTACATTGCACAACCTTTAACAATTAGCAGCATACTGTTGTATAAAACATGCTAAAACGTAACACTGTAAACAGCATATCTGAAAAAAACAAAAGGCTGCCATAGTAAGTATTCAAGTTTTAACTGTAAACATGAAAATTCAAGTGGTGTAGGTTATACGTTTAGTTCAATTCTGCTCTCCTGAGCCTGGTTTGTGAACAAGATTGCAGAATAATAAACAATTATTGAAACACTTATTTTTAAAAAGAAAATAAGACAAAAAATACATATTAATGATAAAAAATACATGATAAACAAAAAAAACATTAATAAAAAAAATACATCAAACAAAATTACTTACAAATCAAATCACAGAACCATACAACACATTTTCAAGTTGTCACAGATGAACACAGTAGGACAGTTTTTTCCCCCAAAGATTTAACATCTTTTTTTTTTAATAAAGATCCTATTTTGTGAAACAAGCAACCTTACATTGAGATAGTCTTTTCAGTAAACAAATATTGTAATCTGAACCTTGAAACAGACATTAACTTGCAAACAGAGCGAAACACTTGAGTATGCTGGCCATATGGGTTTCACAGGTCATCGTGCAGCCTTTGGTTCTCAGCTGCAGACCTAGGGATGAAAAATATTTGTGATTACAAATGATTTATTGATAAAGAAAAACAAAAAACAAACTCAATAGTGGCTATTTACTGTAACTGAAATACCAGACTCAAACTATGACTTCATGCAATATTCTCTGCATTACAAGGCAGGGACAAATATCAGCAATGTTAACAGTAGAATACTTTGATTAAAATATCAGTTGCATCTAGTGTTACCTGCGCTCCCGTTCCCGACGACCACCTCCATGGTCAGATGCTAAATTGAACCATCTGATGACATGCTTATTGATGTCCATGTCTGTCGCTTGCTTTGCAACATGACATTTGCGTACAGCACCTATACAAACAACATTCACAGCAAATTAATGTAAGCTACACAAAGTGAAAGTGGACAACACTGTTTAGTCCAGATGCTTTATGTAAAATTTGAGGTGAATCATAGACTTTTATAAAAGCATGAAACTACATACAATTGATAGAACTGTACGGTTTGGAGCCATGATCATTTTCAGATATAGAGCATTTGCAGAATTGGTTTGTGGTTGCTATGGCAGCCATTTTACTTTCAACTATAATTGTATTGTGCATTTTGCATATCTCCTGAACCAATGATAACACAGAAAGGTGATGTCTACCCCTTTGTTTTGATGGTCAAAGATTACAGCGATACTACATCGGCATCATAAACTGTCCAGGTGAACAGCTGAAGGTGAATTCAGAGACACTGTGAGAAGGAAAATTACTTTTCCATGTATTATGTCAAAAAAAAAATTACCATTTGGAAGTCATACAGTTTAGGACGCTGAACATTTTCAGGTATGGAGCCATTCATCCGCAGCTCTCTGGTCATTAAAACAAGTGTAATCATTAGTTAATCCTCCCCTGTCCTCAACCTCACTTGCTGCCTGCGGAAGCAGAGGATTTGCGGATAAAGGTGTGATTTTGTCAAACCACGTCTTCTGCATACATGATGAGTAAACAACTTAAGTTTTTGAAACTGTACATAACCTTTAACTATTTCTAAGGCTTAATACTTTTGATAATTATCTCAGTGATTGTAGAGAGTAGAAGAATATTTAATATGACAATGCTTTTGAAATCTATACACAACATTCATGAAACAGACATGATATGACAAAGTCTTACCTAAACCTATTTTTCAACACCCTCTTACTTCACTGAATTCACAATTAAGTATTCATCTGAACAGGTTATGATGTTGTGTTTAATGTCACTGTAATTCCTGACCATCCAAAAATTGGGGTAGACATCCTTTTCTGGTAATCTTGGCTCAGGTATAAGATGCAATATATAATTCAGCTATGGCTGAAAGTAAAATGGCTGCCATGGAAACAACAAGACAATTCTGCTTCATATCTGAAAATGTTCAGGGCCCTAAACTACATCAAGTTTCATGCTATTATGAAAAATTGAACAATTTTAGCATATGCCTATGTTCCAAAAGACATGTAAAGCAGTTTCTAAGAAAAAAAATGTAACTTTTTTTCCCCCACAAATTGAACTTTTTTTCTAGTGGCGTGTTTATGCATTCTGTACTCACGTGCAAGTACTGCCCTCAATGCCATTTGTCTGAATGCCATCTTTCCATTTGCTCCCTTCCAACAGATTTTCTTGGCCACACTATCACAAAATATGTGTGACAGGATGTTCCAGGTAACATGCTTTGTGTCCTGTCCCCCAATGGAACCCAGGGCAGAAATCTGAGGAGATTAAAAATGAGGACAAATTATAACAAGAAATTACATGTCAGGTCATAATAATGACTTGAAAGTTTAGAGAGGCTGCCACCATATCAAACTGATAACAGTTTGACATGGTGAACTATCAACCAGTCAATGGCAGTTGCAATGCACATTTTTAGCATAAAGTGCAGATTGTATACTTTGCACTAAACTATCTAGATTTGGACCATGATCAATCAACAACACTATTAAAAGCATATACACACTGGTTTTCTGCAGATGAAAATGGTTTGGAGGTTTATCTAGTTACACTTTAAAGTATGTGAAATTAAAGGGTTTCAAAGTGCAGATTCTGCAGAAGATGCTAGTCGGCATTCACACCAAGAGTGAAGAGAAGGATTGTCGTAGTGTTAAACATCTGGTGGATCTAATGGTTAAAATGTTAGGACAAATCAGTTCATACAAGTTCTTTTTCTGTGTGGAATTGCGCAGTTCCTTCAGCCACTCCTCGAAGTGTTCCACCTCCTCCAGTGAGCCAAAGGGGAACTGAATGCCTTCAGGTACTTCAGTTGGAAATTCATCAACCATCCTCCCAGGAATCAAGTTGACCATTGCAATCAGTCGTGTTAGCTGGTGCTTCATGTGTTCAAGCAGCTTAAGGATGTGAAGTTCAGCAGCTGAGAGAGAGAGAGAGAGATAGAGACAGAGAAAGGTGGATCGTCACATAAATGTTGTGTTTTTTGGGTTACACATTACTTTGTGTAGGAGACTAAATGATGTGCCAGTGATTAAAAATCAAAGGTTCATCATGAGAAATTAAGTATTTGTGGAGAAGCATTTGCATTTCGTTTTCTGTCATGTGTGTTCATCAAAAAATGTTTTAGCCAATAAGCATGGCTATGATGCAGAGTATATTTTTATCTACAAAGGCTATTTGCAGAGGTTACTTGTTTACAAATACGTTATCTAAAGAGGAATGATAGAGCTGCAGATCGACAGAAGTAATGATAATTATGACCAAAACATTAAAGCTAATGTTAGGAAGTTCCTAGGAAGTTAGGAAGTACAGTTGTGGAAACTTACCAGAGCAAGGTACCTGCTCTATTCCTGATTGTCCCACTCTCAAAGATGGCCTGAAGAGTTCAGGAGTGTCTTGAGACCCCAAGGATGACTGTGAGTGGGGTGCAGAGGATAGGGAGGGCTGAGAAGGTGGCACTTGGCATGATGATGGTGATGACCAATGAGAAGATGGCAGTGAGCTTGGTGATGGCTGACGAGGAGATGACACTGGGCGTGATGATGACCGACGATAGGACGGCAGTGAGCGTGACGATGACCGATGAGGAGGTGAGACTGGGTGAGATGATGACTGATGATGAGGAGATGAGACTGGGCGAGATGATGACCGATGATGAGGAGATGAGACTGGGCGAGACGATGACCGATGAGGGGATGAGACTGGGCGAGACGATGACCGATGAGGAGTTGAGACTGGGCGAGACGATGACCGATGACGAGGAGATGAGACTGGGCGAGACAATGACAGATGAGGGGATGAGACTGGGCGAGACGATGACCGATGAGGAGGAGATGAGACTGGGCGAGACGATGACCGATGAGGAGGTGAGACTGGGTGTGATGACGGCAGATGATGAGGAGATGAGACCATTCGTGATGGTGACCAATGTGGAGATGACACAAAGTGTGATGATCGATGAGGAGATTGAATGGGGCTCAGAGACGACCAATGTGAAGATGGAATTTGGCATCTTGATATGGGGTTTAAAGACAGGAGAGACATAAAGAACTGGTGGTTTGAAGGCAGAATCAACACAAACATATAATTCTCTACTTTTTTTAACAAGTCATCTTTCATTTACCTTGGAGACGATGCCTGAGGAGATGACAGTGGTGACTCAGGAACTGATGATCGGTAAGGAGATGGCACTGGTGGAGCAGGGCATGATGAGGACTGCTGAGTTTTACTTGAATTGGACTTTGAAGGCTGTGGTGATCGGGCCTGGTTGTTTTGAGGAGCCATTTCTTGATCACTTTCATCATCTGTATCGCCTAAGCGGTGGCTATTAATACAATGAAAATATGCATTAATGCCAAATAAAATGTCTAACTTAAACAATAAATCTGACTGCTATTTGGACTTACACTGGTTTACGTTTCCTTTTAAGCCGTTGTGTTGCGATCTCCTCCTCATCATGATCAGAGTCAAGTGCTGATGTTTGGCAGGTCAAGGATTTCTTCATCGCCTGCCGAGCTGACATATAATCATCTAAAATAAACAATTTAGACAGTTAACATATGAAGGACCATGACCAAATCTCCACATAAACATGCCTCTTATTACTGCACGCATGTATATATCATATGTATGTATAAATCATATGTAGATTTTTGTTTATTGTGACCATCTTAAAATAATGGTCCAAGTCATATTTTCAAGTTTTTCAAAAACAGAAACTGAACCAAATATAGAATATAGTATTACTAATTTTACACAAGGTTATGGCAATTGATAACTATTGACATACAAATACTGCTGAAAACTTATTAACTCAAAATTACTTGATTCATTGTAAATAATTACCTTCAAGTTGTACTTAACAAAGCTAGAGTTGAAAATGGAAAATAGATTATTTTTTTTTACCACATGTCTTTAACACTCTGACATCATGTTTGGCCCAGTGTTGGCTTGGCTGTTCTGCTAATCTTGCGGCTTTGATGATTTTTTCGTCACTTTTATATGATGGCCAATATGTTGCTCCATTGCTGTACCAAGACTGTGGCACCACAGACACAGACTTTTGCTCATCTAAAAACTGGACTACATGAAACATCCTGTAAATGAAGGAAATCAATAAGGGAAAATAAGACAACAAGACAATGCATTCCACTGGTACACAATGTCAAATTTTGGATGGCAGCTAGCATTCATAATTTCACTGAAATGTGCACAAGTGTGTAATTGTTCTGCCATTTCAAACACCATCAACTTAATGTACATATAGACTGACTGACTGACTGGATTGTTCTTCAAAATCATAAATCACAGACTGCTCACATCCCATCAAATATGAAGATCACACCGAGTAACATTAACTACTGTTTCAATCAATGCAGTGAAGGCATGGCCACAAAACCTCCCCTATGAGGGAGGGCCACACACTTTTTTGTAACTTCTGACACTTTTGCACACTTGATTTGGCCTGATGGATGAGAGACACAGAATATGTTTAGAAAGTCAGACCTGAATGGGTACTGAAAGAAGGGTGACCTTTCTGAGAAGACCTTGTATACAATATATATTCCATCAGTGCACACAACAATGTTTTTAATCACACAAACATCATCTCCAATAAAAAAGATGTTGTTCCCTGTTGAGATTTTCATTGTCCATTTGTCAGTATGTAACTGAGTGTACTGTGCTTTCACATCAAGTCCATCTGGAATCGGTCCATCAAAGTGTTGTTTTTTTAAGGAGCTTGATGCCACACCAGAAGCCCCATCAGTAGCTGCAGCAGATGCCCTGAAAGAAGTTTGTTCTGACAGTCTTCGAATAATCTGAGCAAAAGGGCGATCTGGTTTTCTTATAAGTCTCTTTATCTTTTGGAGGTTGTTTTCATAGGGAAATGCTGAAATGCGATCCAGACAACCAAACTGCTGTACATCCACTGGAAGATGAACTAAACCATGCACATTATACACAATACCATCTTTGCCATATATCTCACCAAAATGTGATACAAAAGTTTTAAGTAGTGTCTGAGAATACTGACTGTAGGACGATGAGAGGTCCACACTGATTAAAATAGCAATGGCAGTGGACAGCAACATGAAGTTGTTGTACATATTACTTGGCAAAAATGAAAACAGAATGACAGGACCAATATACAGTAGAAACTGTCTAAATTCAGTGGCCTTCCATCGGTCTATTTCTCTAAATGACCGTGGTTTCCGTGCAAATTCCACAGGAATGTAAGGTCGCAGCTCTTTCATGCGATCAGACATTTGATTTACGACATTTGCGGATAACCTAACATTGAGAGGACCTCTAAGCCACATTAGCAACAACTTTCTAACCACACCCAAACAAACCAAATGCATATAGTCCATTGGAAATTGTGACACCATGCCAACATTTGAACCATGAAAAGGATTTGGTCCATTTTGATGATCTTCATAAACCCGCTGTGCAAAAGATTCATCAGTCCCTAACGTGCTATCAGTTAATGGAAAAGTCATCCGTCTGTTCACATATAGTCCTCGTTGCACACATTTGTCACAACCGTAATATCCATTATGTGGCTTTATGTTCTTTACAAATGCTTTTGCAGGTGCATCACATATTACAGAGTCAACATTCAGAAAAAGCCGTTTTCCATTAAAGTTGAAGCCCTTTTCCAGTTCCTGTAGCTCAACAACAAAATCTTTTAAAAATTCATCAGCTGATTGTGGTTTGTTGGGTCCACAAAATAAAGCAATAATGACAGGCTCTTTCATTGGAACACTGACCAAAAGTCCTAAAATAGGCCAAAGTTGAATGCTTGTGCTCTTAAACAGGGGTAACCCATCAATATTTATCTGCAACTTCAAGGTAAAACAATCAGCAAGCGAGTCAGTGATCTTTCTAACTTTCACTACAAATGTCATCCATCACCCTTTCTCCAGTCCGATCATCATCATTGACAGGCAAATGAATGCTGTAGTCATCACTAATTTGTTGTAGTGTTCTTTTAAGGTCTCTTCGTGCACGCCTTCTCAGAGTGGAGTTAGAAAAAACCTTTGCTTCCATCTTTTACTTACGTCTTCAGCAACCAGCACAGGAACAGCTGTTGACCTACCAGGAGAAAAGGGGAGGTTTTTACAGTGTTTTATAACATAAAGTGCTGCTACTGTTGACATATATTTAGTTAAAGGTGATTTTCACAGCACATTTAAATTATTTTGTCCAATGACAGCATAACAATGTACATTTTCCTATGTGGCTGAACAAAGTTATTGCAGTACATAGATGGTGACTGTGTTAAGAGTAATTTTATGTAATCTGCTTTGAATACATTGGCAGCATTTTCCGGTTTGTACATTGTACAAGTGTTTTAAAATTACAGATTTTTGCTTAGGGAAAATACATGTCTATGAGAGAGAGGGACATCAATTAAACATGTTTTTGTACTAAGGCATTATGTGTATAATATAGTTTGAGCTTAGTTAATGTCAGGAGTTAACTCATTACATTTTAAAGTAATGTCACTACCACAGAATCAAAAGTCTCATAAAACAAAGTTTGCAACACGACAGTAACAGCAATGAAACACTGACCAATAGCATTATGTGGCATTTATCTTGTGGCAATAGCACAGTTTGAGGCTAACAATTAACTTTAGTTGAAACTAATGCCTGAATCTGCACTTTAAAACATGGAAATAAACAATGACAAACAATGCCAATTTTGCTTCAAATAAAACTCCTCATGTCAACGCACCTTCTGCTTCACGTCGAGTCAAATTTTAATGAACTTTGACCGACCGGGTGTAAAGCAATAGCCCCTACTGGGCTGGGAACTAGTTTTTTTAGTGAGCCAAAATATAACGGACAATGCCAACATCCACTCAAAAGGACTACAAAACCAGTCAAACAGTTTCCATGTGCGTCATATCCTGCAGAGCACACGTACAAAGGTAAAATTAAGGATAGTAATGTCTGCAGAATCCACAAACAGAAGATTTAACTAACTTTTAACTGAATCAGTCACCAGAATGCTTTATTCACATGTTAAAATCAAAACATTTTTCTATTGGAGCAGGATGCTCTCAGACCTCCTACAAGGGATTGGTTTACCAACATGCCACCTTTTTCTCCTCTTATGAGTTTGCAGGTCCGTATTTAATAATTAAAAAACCAATCGTAGAACCACTTAAGTACAACAAAAGCAATAAAATTTTGATTTTTCAAAAAGGAAACAATCACATGCAAGATTTTTAATTGTAATTAGGTATTTTTACACTGTGGTATTAGTGCTTTTACTGAAGTATCTGAGTATTTTTTCCATCACAACAGGTAAGTGACTCTCTGTGGCTCAGTAAATACAGTGTTTTATTTATGGCTGCCCGCCTTAAGCCCTGAGCCTATTTTATAGGCCTCGTCTCGAAATTGTATACCCATAATTAAATGAGTATATCTCTGCAACCACAAGGTCTATTTGAATACTTTTGGTATTGGTTAGGATGTGTAAATATCAGTATATATGTTACTGGTGAAGAGTGAGTGAAGATGGAACACAGCACATGTGAAAACATGGGGTTCGCCTAGAAAAAAAGGATGAGTATCCCTTTGAAAATGATGCAGCTGTAGCTCTAATCCTCTTTCAAATCATAGAACAATATGTGGACATTATCTGTGCAAAGTTTGATTCTGATAAAGTGAAGCAGAAGAAAATCAGAGAGGTTTTAGCACAGACAGTTCAGGCGAGATCTCCAAAATGGCCATTTTGGCACCATGTGTGCCATTTGATTTTTATCATGTACAAGACTATATAGTTCATTGTTTTATGACTAATTGTGCTCAATGCATCCAAAAACAACCGTTTTGGGCCTCTCATGAGAGACCTCACACAGTAACAGGCTGCTGAACTCAGATACAGCAGGTTTAGTTGTCCTGTATAGGGGTGCGCATAGCTGTATCTCCGCAACGGATTGGTCGATTTGAGTGATTGACACCTCATTCGATTCGTTAGAGCCAATAGAATGAAGCTATACCCACCAGAGTTAGATTGACAGCACTGTCAGCCAATCAGAGTCAGCAGAACGCCGTCGTGGGGGAGGGGCAGGCTGCTGTGTTGGGTGATTGTAATGCTTCCCCCCGGGTCCTAAAGTCCGTCAGAAACGCCCGGACACATTTAAATGCAACACAAGGAGTGGGACTAACAGAAACGAGTGTGGATTAACCGATGAAATAAACTTTTCACGGCAAAACAACAAAGGTAAGAGAGATATTATAACTATCGTTTGGCTGTTGTTGTTATTCTTTGGCCTCTGTCTCTCACATGCTTCGGTGTAGAGTGCTTTGGCGCATACGTGCGGAAAGTGTAGAGTCTCCGCTTTCATTCGAGGTGTATGTCGTGTGTTATGAATGAAGCACCGTGGAGCTGTAGACAGAAATGTGGCGAGTGGGTTGACGCATCGGTGCTGACATGTAGTCATTCATTTAGCTGTTATTTGAGTTGTGTTTGGAGCTTGTAAACGCGGTTTGTATAGCCGTGTAGCCCAGGTTCCGCTGTTTAATTTGATGTGCAACATCACTATATTCTTTCACTGTTCCATATGTTGTATGTGAAGTGATGATGTCTGAGCACGAGGGTCCCCCAACTGGGGGACCTTCGGGCTTAACAGGTTAAAAACATCAGCACCAGGACATGGTTTTCTATTTTTGGAGCTGCGTGCCTTTCTCGGTCGTGTCTGGAAGGTAACTCTTGATTTGCTAAACTCTCACGAGATTTGTGTCCACTGTTTCTACAAAAATGATCAAACTCGCGAGATCATTCACGGGTCTAGGGTTCCCTTCTAGACACGACCCTTTCTGTCAGCAGACTGTGAACAGCACGATGTTACACTCTGCAGTGTTTCATACACAGAGACTTAATTTGTGCAGACACTCAGGTATAGTTTGTGACCAATTTTGGCATTTTTATTTTTTTTAATCAGTGCGAGAGGACGACGGCATCCGCGAGTGATCAAACTGCCCTCCTCCTCCTCCTCCTCCTCCCCCACCAGTTCGCTCTGCTCTGAGGAGGTCAGACAGAGAGAAAAAGACTCTCCTCTTTAATGTAAAGGCCTCCTTATACAGTCGTTTAATTTTATAAGTGCACCTGGTTGGTGTCAATGTCATTCACAATCACGTTAGTTGTACTAAACTCTGTCATTAACAACAAGTCTCCTCCAGCTTCTCTGCTGCTGTGAAAACTGAATCGCGGGTGTATGTGTTTATATGGGGGGGAAACAGCTAACAGTTCGTGTGCTAGTTAGCGCTTGGTAAAGTTGACACTCGATTGAGTAATATTTTCAGTCATGCAGTCCGCTTACAACAGAAACAGAACCGTTATGTCATTGAATTCATTTGTGTTGTTTTCGTATTTTCGGTAAGAAACTGCTACTTATGTTAACGTTAGCTAACGCTAGCAATGCCAAATCGTCTGTCATTCAAGAGATAACGAAAGCCCAAGAATGAAAGAAAAAACATGCCCATAACTTTCATAGTGAGTATTATGTTAAAGTACTTACTTTCAATATTTTCCACTCTTCATAATGCTGTTTTGATGCCTGTTGAATGCCTGTTCGCCCGGTGTCCAACTTGCTGCTGCTCGCTGCTGTGACGTCCTGCGCTGACTGTTAAATTCAAAATCATGGCACGTTCGGTCTGCACAGTCCGCCCCTTAACAGCCCCTAACCAATCATTTCGACTGTCAGTCTGACGGTCCCGGCCACAACTGGTACACAGGCACTCAACGGGCGTGACTGCTATGCGAATCTGGCGACTTGTGGACGGATCCGGCACAGTGTCAGCTGCTATCTGGGTAAGAAATGGCAGTTAACAGGAACTGTGGAGGTCAAGTTGAGGTCTGGAAGACGAAGAAAACTTTCAGAGAGTTGCTCATAGGATTGTTAGAAAGGCAAATCGAAATCCCCGTTTGACTGCAAAAGATCTGCAGGAAGATTTAGCAGACTCTGGTGGTGCACTGTTGTATTGTGCAGTGACACCTGCACAAATATGACCTTCATCGAAGACTCATCAGAAGAAATTCTTTGCTGCATCTTCACCACAAAATTCAGAGTCAGAGGTTTGCAAAGGAACATCTTAACAAGCCTGATGCTTTTTGGAAACAAATCCTGTGGACTAAAAAAAAGTTAACAGAATAAATAGAACTTTTTGGACGCAATGAGCAAAGGTATGTTTGGAGAAAAAATGGTGCAGAATTTCATGAAAATAACATCTGCCCAGTGGCATGGGGGTCATTTCACAGGTAGAGGGAAGAATGGATTTAGTTTAATTCCAGTAAGTTCTGGACCATCTGTAAAAAAAGATGACGATGAAAAAAGTGGAGTTGAAATATAATTAAGCCTTTGGGAACTCTATAATGACACTTCATTTGCTTCAGCTGTGATGCAGATAAACCCCAGCCATGAAGGTATTGACACCTGAAGGGCCTTGGGTATAAGAAGATTTCTAAAAAATGTAATATTCCAAGAGACACCATTGGGAGCATTAAAAGGAAGTTTAAAACTTATGGAATAGCTGCAAACCTGCCTGGCCATGGAAGAAAGCCCAACATTTCATCAAGGGCCCTTAGCAACTTAGTCAGAACAACTAAGAAAAAACCCACATGACTTCAAGACACCTACAGGATGACCTGATGAAGGCTGGCACAAGTGCTTCAGTGGCAACTATAAGATGTGCATTGAATAAACAAGGACTTCATGGCTGGAGTCCGACACGCACTCCACTCTTGACCACAAGGAACATCAAAAGTCGACTGGAATATGCCAAGAGGAATTTGGATAAGACTACAGAGTTTTGGGAGACAGTTATATGGACTGATGAAACCTCACTGGAACTGTTTGGACATATGGACTTGGCAATCTTGATCCCGTGCCTGGCATCATAGATTCCCAGCAACACCAGGCCATTTTAAAGGGGAATGCAATGCCTTCTGTTGACAAATTAAACCTTGGTGATCACTGGACTTTCCAGCAAGAAAACGATCCCAAGCAAACCTTCAAGTCAACCAAAGCTTGGTTGAGAAAAAGATCCTGGAACATCCTGGAGTGGCCTTCTCAGTCACCAGATTTAAATCTGATTGAAAATCTTTGGTGGGATTTAAAGAAGGCAGTTGCAGCACGGAAGCCATCAAACATCACTGAGCTAGAGGCTTTTGCACGTGAAGAATGGGCAAAGATTCTGATAGAGAGGTGTAAGAAGCTTGTCAGAACTTAGTAAAAACATTTGTTAGAAGTTATAAAAGCTTATGGATGTGCCACAACATAGTGAAGCTGGGAGTTGAATAATACTGCACATGCACATGTTAAAGAGTTACATTTTTCATTTGAACTTCAAAGTTAAGTCAACTTCTGTTGCCAAAATAACTCAAATATGTATCAATTAATATTTTTTGTTGTTTGTTTAATGAGGTTTTTTGTCATTTACTGTCATTATCTTTCATCCACATCACTGTAATGTCTTTTGAGGTGAGGGGGTTGAATACTTCTGATTGCAACTGTACACATATGCATCATACATACGTACACATGACGACACACATACATATATACATTTTTTACATACATATATCCACATACATACAACCCTATACACACACGTATGCATAGTAAAAAATAAATCAATAAAAGCCTAGATCGCATATCTGACAGCCTATTTTCATCAGTTGCACCTGGAGCATTCAGTGACATCATCCTGTATAATCAGCCATGTGCTTTTGTTTTTCTAAAAAACAGTGGAAGATTCAGTGGTACTATTAAAGAAATAAGACTAATGTGCCTCAGAGTAGAGTTACTGATTTATAAATATTGTCTGGCCATAATAAATCAACTGTTTGAGCTGGCTGTCAAACATTTGAGCTATGAATGACTTTCACCGGATGGCGTTAAGGAGCATTCAGTGCAGTGGTAATACTAAAATGGAAGTTAAACTTAAGAACAAATAACTCGCGTTCACTCTCTGGACGCAGAATGAATGGTTGTTTTGATGGTGATCAGAGGTGTGGCGAAGGAGAATAGTGTCATCGGGTGTAGGCTAGTTACTGAACATCAGTTCTAACAGATATGGATACTCCCAATCAGCTAAGAAAAGATGGTGGAAAGGCAGGACCCACACACCTGCTACTTCAGCACCATGGACAGTGCAATGGATTCGTCCATACACAGCACAGTTTGGCTACCGATATTTCAGAGCCATGGTCGGTGTCAGTATTCTCACTTGCACAACCTCAGTCGGAGAAAGGATCAGTGAGTCAGGAAAACTAGACTAAGATATTCAACTAAACAGCCCTTGGCCTCTGCACTCTCTCTGCTTGAGGTGGGGAGAAGGGGTGGTGGATTAACAATCAAAAACAGCAACATTTCACCATGTCTAAACCCAGGCATGAGGACAAACTTCATTAATGTGTAAATAAGCCATATTCTTCAATTTATCTTACATTAACACTAGAACCGTCAAGTGGTCATTTTTACTCCCCTGCCATTTTCAAATGCTTGTAACTTTGTCACAATAAAACTCTGACCCCTCTCAGTTTGTGACTTTACTAAAATTGGTTTAATAATCACCTAGTGAATTTTGAGGGGTGTGGGATGAAAAGAAAAAAACAAACAAACAAACAAACAATCATTTATACCTAGAACCGCCGAGGAGTAATTTTTACCCCCCACAGAATCTGCCATAGACTGTACAGTGTAACCACTGTATAGCTACTGTAACCACTGACACTCAGTTTTTTTTTTACCCCCCAAACACGCAAAATGCTAGCTAGTTTTGACAGACAGACAGATTGATAGACAGAAAGAAAGACAGACAGACAGAATCAGAATCAGAATCAGCAATACTTTATTGATCCCCAGGGGAAATTGTTTTTGTTACAGGTGCTCCTTACAAGTGTAAAAGAAGAAGATATAGTGCAAACAAGTGTAGAAAGAAGATATAGTGCAAACAGAAGTAAAAATATAAGAAATATAAGAAGATAATTTACAAAGTATACACTGCTCACAAAAATTAAAGGAACACTTTAAAGAAACACATTAGATTAAGGGTGTCCCGATCCCGATCCCCTGATCGGATCGAGCTTCGATCTTAAAATTTTAAGGTGGATCGGATCGGCCGATCAACCTTATTTTAACACACAGATCTTTTTTTCATTATTTTTTCTCAAAAAGTGATCCCGATTAACACAAATTAATAAAGTAATCATATTGCACAAACGAAAATATTTTTTAAACTATATACATTTAATAATTTGTACTGAAATGAAGTTTCCCAGCAGCCCTTTCTTGTATCCACCTTAAAACTTGATGCAGCGTCAGTCGCCATTAGCTCGCGCGGTGAGCTTGTTAGCAGTGGCGGACTGGCGGCGTCAGGCTAAACTTTAGCAAAAATGTCAGCAGTGTGGCAGCACTATAAAATTACAAAGACTGACGCTTCAACTGCGACTTGCAACGTGTGTAACGCTGAGATATCACGAGGGGGAAGTAAGAAGGGAGCTTACAACACCACCAATCTAATCAGACACTTAAAAAATCACCATCCTACCGAGCATGCTGCCTTCTGTCAGGCGTCGGCAGCAGCTTTGAAGCCGGATGCACTACAGCAGCAAACGCTCCGTGAAACTTTGAAAAGAAAGGACAAGCTCCCGAAAGACTCGGAGAAATACAGAAAAATCACTGAGCTAATCGCGGAATGTATTGCCGAGGACGACCAGCCCATTCAGAATGTGGAATACAGGGCATTTAACCGGCTCATTAATTACCTCGAGCCTCGTTACGAGATGCCTTCCCGTCATTACATGCACGACAAAGGACTGCCAGCCCTGGACACAAAGGTGCGCGAACATGTGCAGCGGGTCTTGAAAGAAGCGACTTCTATTTCCTTCACAACTGACCTGTGGAGTTCGGATGTTTCACCGATGTCACTGCTAAGTCTGACGGCCCACTGGATCGACTCAAACCTAACTCTGCATCAAGTGGTTCTGCACGCGAGTGAGCTCCGCGGCTCCCACACCTCAGAAAAAATCCAGAGTGCGTTGGAGGACTTATTCGCCCAGTGGGGGATCGAGAAGGGCCAGATCCATGTCATCATGAGAGACAATCTCTACTGGAAGGTATATGCCACTGAAAGACCTGCTCTGGCTGACACAGCTCGAAAGTGTCTGGGTGCACCCTGCACAAGTGTGGACAGTGAGAGACTCTTTAGTGCTGTTTCACATGTGCTGGATGAGCAAAGAAACAGGTTGTCACCTGAGATGGTACAGATGTTGGTGTTCATTAAAAAGAACCTTCACTACACTTTGAAGTGAATGCAGTAGGTGGAGAATAATAGGAGAAAATGGCAGCTTTATTTGGCACTACGTTTTTTAAGTTAATATTTTATGTTATTTTTATTCTGATGTGATTTCATTGATTGTAAAGACTTCTGCTAGTGTTTTCATTGCCTTAAACTGCTAGCCAAGTTTACCTGCTGCTATTTAAATGGAAGTGCTATGTTCTTTAGTACTGAGACTGTTGAACAGTCACTGTTCTATAACTAAATGTGTTTTATAATAATTTTCCCAAAGAAAAAAGAAAGAAAGAAGAGTGTTTAAATAAGTTATTGTTTATTTTATGAGATAATAAAAGCTATTAATCTCAGCTTGGATGCAGGCCTATTTATTAATGTACACAGGAAATAAAATGCATGGGAAATTAAACTCTGTTTGCCCACTCAAAAAAAGTGAAATCGGATCGGGAAAAATCGGGAATCGGCCGATCATCAAAATTAAAAGATCGGAATCGGATCGGGACCCAAAAAACATGATCGGGACATCCCTACATTAGATACATCAGATCTCAATATGAAGTTGGATATCTATACAAATAACGACAGGACAATGTCTTAGGAACAAAAGGATGGCAAGTCTTTTAATGGAAATAAAAGTTCTTAGCCTACAGAGGGCTCAATTGTGTAGACACCCTAAAATCAGAGTGAAATGAAGATGTGGCAGGCTAGTCCATTTTTTCAAAAACTTAATTTCTGCAACTCAAAATGCTTTTCAGTATCTTGTGTGGCCCCCACGAGCTTGTATGCATGCTTGACAACGTCACGGCATGCTCCTAATGAGACGACGGATGGTGTCTTGTGGCATTTCCTCCCAGATCTGTGTGAGGGCATCCCTGAGCTGTTGTACAGTCTGAGGAGCAACCTGGCGGCGCCTAATGGACCGAAACATATTGTCCCACAGATGTTCTATTGGGTTTAAGTCAGGGGATCGTGAAGGCCATTCAATTGTTTCAATTCCTTCATCCTCCAGGTACTGCCTGCATACTCTTGCCACATGAGGCCGGGCATTGTCGTGCATTAGGAGGAAACCAGGACCTACTGCACCAGCGTAGGGTCTGACAATGGGTTCAAGGATTTCATCTCGATACCTTATGGCAGTCAGAGCACCATTTCCTAGGCAGTAGAGGTCTGTGCGTCCCTCCATGGATATGCCTCCCCAGACCATCACTGACCCACCACCAAACCAGTCATGTTGAACGACGTTGCAGGCAGCATAACATTCTCCTTGTCTTCTCCAGACTCTTTCACATCTATCACAGGTGCTCAGGGTGAACCTGCTCTCGTCTGTGAAAAGTACAGGGCGCCAGTGGCGGACTTGCCAATTCTGGTGTTCTTGAGCAAATGCCAGTCGAGCTCCACGGTGCTGGGCAGTGAGCACAGGGCCCACTACAGGACGTCGGGCCCTCAGGCCACCTTCAAGAAGTCTGTTCCTGATTGTTTGGGTAGAGGCATTCACACCAGTGGCCCTCTGGAGGTCATTCTGTAGGGCACGAGCAGTGCTCAGCCTGTTCCGCCTTGCACAAAGGAGCAGGTATCGGTCCTGCTGATGGGTTGAGGACCTTCTACGGCCCTGTCCAGCTCTCCGAGAATAACCACCAGTCTCCTGAAATCTCCTCCATGTTCTGGAGATTGTGCTGGGAGACACATTAAACCTTCTTGCTGCAGCACGTGTGGATGTGCCATCCTGGAGAAGTTGGACAACCTGTGCAACTTCTGTAGGGTTAAGGAATCGTCTCATACTGCCAGTAGAGATAATTACTCAAGCCAAAACCAGCACGAGTGGAAAACCAGCCAAAAAAGATCAAGAGGGAGAAACTTGAAATGACCTCCACATGTAAAACCAGTCCTGTTTTGAGGGTTTTCTAATTGTTGCCACTGTAGTGCACCTGTTGTTAATTCCATGAACACCAATACAGCTGAAAGTGATTAACGATGCCCTCAGCTGCTTAACCAACCAGAAAATTATCAGACAGGTTTAATTGATTTCATGCCAGGCCCAATAAAAAAAGTGTTCCTTTAATTTTTGTGAGCAGTGTATATGTAGAGACCACACAGCATAATTTACAATATATACAGGAACCTTATATACAGACTGAACAATGTAGTCAGTTATTGCACTGAATTGGAATAAATATGTAATAATTTATTATGAGTTGGTGATAGTGTTGAAACAGTCCAAGGGCAACTCAGAGGGAGGAGTTGTACAGTTTGATGGCCACAGGCAGGAATGATTTCCTGTGGCGCTCAGTGGTGCATTTTGGTGGTATGAGTCTCCCACTGAAAGAACTCTTGTGTCCAACCAGCACATGGTGGAGTGGGTGTGAGACATTGTCCAAGATAGTTCGCAGTTTAGACAGCATCCTCCTCTCTGACACCACCACCAGAGAGTCACACGCCATTCCCACAACGTCACTGGCCTTGCGGATCAGTTTGTTAAGTCTGTTGGCGTCCGCCACCCTCAGCCTGCTGCCCCAGCACACAACAGCATAGAGGATAGCACTGGCCACCACAGACTCATAAAAAATCCTGAGCATAGTCCGGCAGATGTTGAAGGACCTCAGTCGCCTCAGAAAATAGAGACGGCTCTGGCCCTTCCTGTAGAGGGCATCAGTGTTCTTAGACCAGTCCAGTTTATTGTCAGTGTGGAGCCCCAGGTACTTATAGTCCTCCACAATGTCCACACTGACCCCCTGGATGGAGATCGGGGTCACCGGTGTCTTGGTTCTCTTCAAATCCACCACCAGTTCCTTTGTCTTTGCCACGTTGAGCTGCAGATGGTTCTGCTCACACCATGTGACAAAGTTATCCGCAGCAGCCCTGTACTCATCCTCATCACCCTTGCTGATACATCCAACTATGGCAGAGTCATCAGAAAACTTCTGAAGATGGCAGGTCTCAGTGCAATAAGTGAAGTCCGTGGTGTAGAGGGTGAAGAGGAAGGGAGAGAGGACAGTCCCCTGCGGGGCCCCGGTATTGCTGACCACTCTGTCTGACACACAGTGTTGCAAGCGCACGTGCTGTGGTCTACCAGTCAAGTAGTCCACGATCCAGGACACCAGAGAGGCATCCACCTGCATAGCTGTCAGCTTGTCACCCAGTAGAGCTGGACGGATGGTGTTGAACGCACTGGAGAAGTCAAAAAACATGACTCTCACAGTGCTCGCCGGCTTGTCCAGTTGGGCGTAGACGCGGTTGAGCAGGTAGATGATGGCGTCCTCCACTCCAAGTCGGGGCTGGTAGGCAAACTGGAGGGGGTCCAAGAGTGGCTGGACCATGGGCCGGAGCTGCTCCAGGACAAGTCTCTCCAGGGTCTTCATGATGTGGGAGGTCAATGCCACGGGTCTGTAGTCCTTGGAGCCACTGGGACGCGGCGTCTTTGGAACAGGAACGAGGCAGGATGTCTTCCATAGCATGAGGACCCTCCGGAGACTCAGGCTCATGTTGAAAACATGCTGAAGTACTCCACATAGCTGGGGGGCACAGGCTTTGAACACCCTGGGGCTGACACCATCAGGGCCTGCAGCCTTACTTGAGTGGAGTCTCATCAGCTGTCTCCTCACATGATCGGTGGTGAAGCACATTGTGGAGGTGTCAGGCGGAGGAGGGGTGTAGTCTTCATGATGAGGAGTGTGGTCAGTCTGGCTACTGAGGGAGGAGGTGTGAAGGGGGCTCACAATGGAGGGTAGAGGGGTGTAAGCAGGAGGGGTGGGGGAAGGTGGAGTGGCTGTTGGTTGCACAAGACAGTCAGCAGAAGAGTCAGTGGGGGGGTGGGCGGGACCAGCAGTGTCAAATCTGTTAAAGAACTGATTCACTTCATTGGCCCTGTCCACGCTGCCTTCAACTCCTCTGTTGTTGTTGGTCCTGAAGCCAGTGATGGTCCTCATTCCACTCCAGACCTCCCTCATATTGTTCTGCTGGAGTTTCCACTCCAGCTTTCTCCTGTACCTCTCCTTAGCCTCTCTGATCTTCACCTTCAATTCCCCCTGTATCGTTCTCACCTCCTCCCTGTCACCAGCTCTGAAGGCCCTCTTCTTGGCGTTGAGGATGGCTTTGATGTCCTTTGTTACCCATGGTTTGTTATTTGGGTAACAATGGACAGTCCTGGCTGGGACAGTGGTGTCAACACAGAAGGTGATGTAGTCCGTGATGCACTCTGTGAGCCCGTCAGTGTCCTCCCCGTGTGGCTCACAGAGTGCCTGCCAGTCTGTCACCTCAAAACAGCCCTGCAGTGTCTCATAAGCCTCCTCTGACCACCTCCTCACTGTCCTCATGGTCGCAGGCTGGCTCCTTACTAGGGGCACATAGCAGGGGTTGAGGTGCACCAGGTTGTGGTCTGATCTACCCAGAGGGGGGAGGGGGGAGCAGCTGTATGCGTCCTTGGTGTTTGCATACAGCAAGTCCAGGGTTCTCCCTCCTCTAGTAGGACAGCTCACATACTGAGTGAAATTAGAAAGTGTTGTTGCCATGGTGACGTGGTTGAAGTCACCCGAGATAGCTATGAAAGCACTCGGGTGTTGAGTCTGCAGACGGGCTACGGCGGAATGAATGACGTCACATGCCGACGTCGGGTTGGCAGAGGGGGGGATGTAGACGGTCACCATAATCACGTATGAAAACTCCCTGGGCAAATAATACGGCCTGAGTCCAACAGCAAACAGTTCAATATCCGGGCGACAGATTTGTTCCTTCACAGTAATGTGAGCGGGACTGCACCACCGGTTGTTGACAAACACGGCAAGCCCCCCTCCTTTACGCTTACCGCTTTCGGTGCAGTCCCGGTCGGCCCGAACAGTCTGAAAGCCGCTGATGGAGACGTTGTCGTCGGGAATGTCCTTGTGTAGCCATGTCTCCGTAAAGCACATCAGACTACACTCCCGGTACTCCTTCTGACTCCTGGCGACTGCTGTTAGCTCGTCCATTTTATTTCCCAGTGACCTCACGTTGCCCATGGTGATAGAGGGGAGACCCGGCTTGTATATCCTCTTCTCCATAAGCCTCCGTTGTCTCACCCTCGCTCTTTTCCGCTTCTGTTTCATTCCTCCCCTGCATCCTCTGTGAGTTTTCCTCCACATTTCAGCCGGTATCGCTGATGTTCCAGCCGTCAAGCCGGCTGGCCTCAGCGCGATCAGCTGATCTCTGGAGTAAACAATGCGGCCATGGAGTTGTTGCGCAGTGGTGCCGGGTCCAAATGAAAGTAGTAAATAAAGAGTAAAGAAATAGACCAGAACTCTCTCAATCAGCATGTTTAGAGAGGGCACAGCTTCAGAATATTGGTCGTAAAATACAAAAACAAGTAATAAGGTATAAAGCAAAAAAAGTAAGAAATTAAGAAAAACAAGCAGGAGCGACTGCAACAGGCTGCACGCACGGTTGGCGCATGCGCACTACTTGAGGAAAAGAGGAAAAGAAAAGAGGAAAAGAGAGAGATTTGGATCATGTAGCCTAATTATGAACCGGAGAAAATGGATGAATGTTGAACAAGTTCTGGCGATGCTTCAGGACATAAGTGACGGAGAATCAGATGGGGGAGAGGTGATTGAGGGAAAGACGGATGGGGGAGACACAACGGTGGAAATGAGAGAAGAAGAACTGGATGAGGGAGAGACCGATGATCTGTCCTTTTCACCTGGCAAGGAGGGGTCATCTGAAGATGAGGAGCCGGCATTCAGAAAAAGACCCAGGCCTCCGGCAGCAGAGGCTCCACGTGCTTCACCTTCACAATCACAGCAGCCCTCTGATGTTGTGACAGGCAAGCCCCCACTCTGTCGTTAAGTAGTTTCTAGCAAGATTTCTGCACAAGCAAAACTAATTTAATTTATTTTTATAGTGTTGGATCAACCAGATCTGTGTGAGGGCCATGAAACTGGAAAAGATAGGACTGTGTGGAAGTGTATACAGCCAGGATTACGCACTGGGAGAGCGCAGTCACATGGCTCTCTTCATTCTGGAGCTCTGCAAACAGCTGCGCTGTGAGCATGTCACAGTGCTACGTCTGAAGGAAGTAGAGGACCTGAACCCGTGGTGTCGGGACTCCTACTGAATGTCAACAAAAATAAGGAGCTAAAAGTGGACTCTAAGAAAGTGCAGGAAATGAACTATGCCCCCTTTAATATCAGTGGGTTTTTGGTGGACCAGGTGACCACATCACCAAAGGTCTCACCTAGGTGACCATTACTGAGTTAGTGGTGAGAAAGGAAAGGCAGACACTGTTGCACATCAGACACTTGAGGAAATTATGGGTATTACCTTAAAATATGGAGGAATTTTTACCCCTACACTATCAAGAGCGTCCAGCTGTGGAACATAACAGGCTGGCATTTTTCCCTGATGAGGTCAGGAAAAAGAGGCATTAGGCCAGCACTGAGAGGCTCAGGAAGACCTACTACCCTAAGGCCACAATGATCCTAAATGACGACACTGCCCAAGATTGTCCTGTTTTACTGTCTTTTTAGTAAACAAATTGAAGGAACTGACAGGATTGCATTTCATTGGAATTCCATTTAATATGATTTCATCCGTCCATCCATTTTCTAACCGCTTATCCTCTTGAGGGTTGCGGGGAGCTGGAGCCTATCCCAACTGACATTGGGCGAGAGGCAGGGTACGCCAGACTATCGCAGGGCTGACATGTAGATACAGACAACCATTCATACTCACATTCACACCTATGGCCAATTTAGAGTCACCAATTAACCTATCCCCCAATCTGCATGTCTTTGGACTGTGGGAGGAAGCCAGAGTACCTGCAGAGATCCCACGCTCACACGGGGAGAACATGCAAACTCCGCACAGAAGAGCTCCTGCACCCGGGATCAAAGCGGGAGCCCTCTTGCTGTGAGGAGACAGTGACTAACCACCACACCACCATGCCGCCCAATATGATTTCATGTGACAAATAAATAAATTGATTGACTGATTGATTGATTGGGATGTGTCCATTGTCAAATATGGACTCCCACCCACAAACATGATAGAAACAGAGTTCAGTACTAAATCTGTTTAGCAAATCTGAAACTATTTCAGTACCTTATCAAGTCCATAGAGGTTTGCCTCCAGCCTTTGAAAGATATAAATAACTAACTCGAATATTTAGTTGAAATCAGTTTTAGCAGCAGCCTAATTAATGTTTACAACCCCTAAGTACAACCTGAAAACTAGATGAGCTACAGAAATCATGAAATCCATCCATCCATCCAGCCATCCATTTTCATCCGCTTATCCAGGGCTGCGTTGTAGGGGCAACGGGCTGGACAAGATATTCAACAAGTCCCTGTCCCCAGCAGCAATTTCTGCACATTCTATGAGATCCTGAGGCTTTTCCGAGGTCAGATGAGATATAAAATTTGTCCAGCATGCTCCGGGTCTACCCTGGTGGCCTCCTGCCAGTTGGACATGCCTGAAAAATCTGTAATGGGGTGCATCCAGGAAGCATCCTGATCAGATGCCTGAACCACCCTAACTTGTCCTTTTTTATGCAAAGGAGCAGCAACTGTACTCCGAGCTCCCTCCTGATGTCTGAGCTCCTGACTTTCACTAAGGCTGAGCCCAGCCACCCTATGGAAAGAACTCATTTCAGCTGCTTGTATCTGATATTCTTTTGGTCACTCCCTGGGGTTCATGACCATAGGTGGGGGTCAAAAAGTACATGGACCAGTAAATCGAAAATTCTGCTTTCCCACTCAGCTGCCTCCTCCCCATGACAGTCTGATGAAATGCTTGCATAACTGCTATCACTGCACCTCATTCTCCATCTAATGCTGCATTTTACCCTTGTGATCAATACCCCAAGATACTTGAAAACCTTTGCTTAGGTCAGTATCTCACTCCTAACCCAAGGGTAAGACAACAGTTTTAAGTTCTGAAGAGCCATGGCCTCAGACGTGAAGGTACTGACTCTCAACCTGCAATGGCTGCAAACCACCCCAGTGCCAGCTGAAGGTCATGGTCTGATGAGGCCAACAGAACCACATCTTCCTCAAAAAGCAGAGATGCAATTCTGAGGCCCCCAAACTGGGCACTCTGATTCCTCCAGCTGTGCCTTAAGATCCTGTTCATGAATATCAGAAACAGAATTGGTGACAAGGGACAACACTGGTGAAGGCAAACACTGACTGAAAAGGTCTTTGACTCTGTGCCAAGTATAGGGAAACAGCTCTCACTTTGGTTATGCAAGGACCTGATGGCTTGTAGCAACTACCCCAGTACCCCTTATTCCTGAAGAACCTCCGACAGGGAGTTGTTTGCATCCCTTAGACGAGATCATAAGCCTTCTCCACAAAACCCATGTAGACTGGATGGGCAAACTTTCATGACCCTGCAAGGGTAAAGAGGTGATTCTCTGTTCCACTGCCAAGACTGAATCTACATTGCTCCTCCGAAAGTTCAAGGTTCAGCAGTCAGTAGCCTGGAATAAACTTTCCTGAGAAGTCTGAGCAGTGTGACATTTAGAAAAGTGAAGCACATTCTCAAGCCCCTTTTTCAAAACTGGGAACCACCACCACACTATGCCACGCCACAGTCAACAATGTACAGGGCCTTCAGAGACTCATCTCATCCAATCTCATCCATACCTTGCACCTTGCCACTGAGGGGCTTTTTTTTGTCTACCTCAGCAACCTCTGCCAGGAATATGGGTGAGGCTTCCCCTAAGACTTAAACTGTCACTCATCCACAGAGGATGTGGTGGATGAGTTCAGGAGTTCCTCAAAATGGTCTTTCCACTGCTTGACAATATGCCAAATCCAGGTAAGCAGTTCTCTTCTCTTTCATAGCTGCAGCCCTTCTGGCCAACTGACACCTGTCTGCTCCTTTAGGAGACCCTTGGGCCATTCAATTCAAAAGGCCCCCCTCTTCAACCTAAAGGCCTCCTTCACTGCTGTGGTCTGCCAGCGGTTCAGGTTCCTGCTACCAAAGGCACTGACAACCTTCTGACCACAACATTTAGCAGCTGCCACCATAATGGAGGTTTTGAAAATGGCCTACTTGGATATCATGTCCCCAACCGCCCCTGGTACACAAGACAACATCTTCTGGAGGTGGGAGTTGAAAATGTTGTAGACAGGAGTCTCAACCAGTCATTCCAAGTTCACCCTTATTACATGTTTGGCTTTACAAGGTCAATCTGGCAGCCTCCCTCAGTATCAGAATCAGAATCAGAATTAGAATCAGAAATACTTTATTGATCCCCAGGGGAAATTGTTTTCGTTACAGGTGCTCCTTACAAGTGTAAAAAGAAGAAGATATAGTGCAAACAAGTGTAGAAAAAAGATATAGTGCAAAACGAAGCAAAATATAAGAAATATAAGAAGATAATTTACAAAATATATATGTAGAGACCACACAACATAATTTACAATATATACAGGAACCTTATATACAGACTGAACAATGTAGTCAGTTATTGCACAGATTATTTAAAAATAAATATGGAATAATTTATTATGAGTAAGTGACAGTGGTGAAACAGGCCAAGGGCAACTCAGAGGGAGGAGTTGTATAGTTTGATGGCCACAGGCAGGAATGATTTCCTGTGGCGCTCAGTGGTGCATTTTGGTGGTATGAGTCTCCCACTGAAAGAACTCTTGTGCCCGACCAGCACATGGTGGAGTGGGTGTGAGACATTGTCCAAGATAGTTCGCAGTTTAGACAGCATCCTCCTCTCTGACACCACCACCAGAGAGTCACACGCCATTCCCACAACGTCACTGGCCTTGCGGATCAGTTTGTTAAGTCTGTTGGCGTCCGCCACCCTCAGCCTGCTGCCCCAGCACACAACAGCATAGAGGATAGCACTGGCCACCACAGACTCATAAAAAATCCTGAGCATAGTCCGGCAGATGTTGAAGGACCTCAGTCGCCTCAGAAAATAGAGACGGCTCTGGCCCTTCCTGTAGAGGGCATCAGTGTTCTTAGACCAGTCCAGTTTATTGTCAATGTGGAGCCCCAGGTACTTATAGTCCTCCACAATGTCCACACTGACCCCCTGGATGGAGATCGGGGTCACCGGTGTCTTGGTTCTCTTCAAATCCACCACCAGTTCCTTTGTCTTTGCCACGTTGAGCTGCAGATGGTTCTGCTCACACCATGTGACAAAGTTATCCACAGCAGCCCTGTACTCATCCTCATCACCCTTGCTGATACATCCAACTATGGCAGAGTCATCAGAAAACTTCTGAAGATGGCAGGTCTCAGTGCAATAGCTAAGCTGATCCCACTCACCACTAGGTGTTGATCACTTGACAGCTGTGCTCCTCTTCTCACCCAAGTGTCCAAGACATATGGCTGCAGATCTGATAATACAACCACAAATGCGATTATCTTTGGCCAAGGGTGTTCTTGGACCAAGTTCACTTATGAACCACCCTATACTCAAGGATGGTGCTTATTGTGGCCAATCCTCGACTAGCACAGGAGTCTAATAACAACACATCACTTGGGTTCAGGTCAGGCACACCAGTCAATCCCCTCCTGGTTTCTCCATCGTTGCTGACCAGAATGTTGAAATCCACCAGAAGAACGATAGAGTACCCACTTGGTACCCTTTCGAGGACACCTCAATTGCATTCAGGTGGTTCTCTTGTTCCCTAAAAGAACTTCAACCGGTGGCTCTTAAAAGTCCCCACACCCACCCAGTGCCTCTCACACTGGGCAACTCTGACAAAGGCAACAATCCAGCCACTCCATAGGAGTTTGGTTCCAGAGCCATTGCTATGCATAGAGGTCAGCCTGACTATATCTAGTTGGTACCACTCCACCTCCTGCACAAGCTTCGGTTTCTTCCCCACCAGAGAGAGTGATGTTCTAAGTCTCTAAAGCCAGTCTGAGGCACCAGGGGTGTGACTACCCCCACTTACCTGCTGCCTTGCTTGGAATGCTCCCAACTCTGATGCCTATCACTGTGGGACTTTTGGACATATTATTACATTATAAATATATGTTGGAATGTTACTATATAAGTAACCTCAGCGACAGGACAAACATGCAGAGGATGTGGGATATATGGATGCTTCAAAACCCAACATCTAAGCTGACAAAGAAACAATTCCTAGCCCAGTGTTCCAACATTCGCAAACTACAACTTCTATCACAACTAACGATTGATGAGGTACAACAGAAATGCTATGGCAAGTAGGGGCCAGGAAAACAGGTCAAAGCTGGGATGTCATCATCATCTCCACACTCTTAGACTGGGTACGAAGCCCCAAGCTCTTACGACACAGATTCCCTTACAGCAAGGGCCAATGACTTGAGATTGGCTAAGTGACAAAATACCCTCTGAGAGTCGGCTAGATAATGTGAATGCAGTACTATGAACTATTCCCACTAAGACCACAACTGAAATGAATCGGCTGATGTACACCACAGCAACAGTGGTCCTAGAGATGCTTAGCTACAAGATGAACACCATGAGCCATGAAGACTGTTACCCTCCGTGGAAAGGAAGGCTGGAGGCCGAGATCAATGCAACAAGAAGAGAGGTTAGCCAACTCTCAGAGCTACAGAAAGGTGTGGGGAAGAAAGGGATACCTAGGAAGTACAACAAGCTGTCTATACCTGAGGCACTGGAGACTGCCAAGCAAAGGCTCACAGCTCTGGCTACCCACCTAAAGAGATACACAGGAGAATAAATAGGATGTTCTCCACCAAACCATTCAATTCAATTCAGTTTTATTTATAAAGCCCAATATCACAAATCACAGTTTGCCTCAAAGGGCTTTACAGCATACAACATCCCTCTGTCCTTTGGACCCTCACAGCAGAGGGTGGATTCAAAGTGCACTCTCAGTGGCAAGGTAACAACATGAGAATAGATCCACCCAGGGCTGAATTTGAACAATATGGGAAGAGCATATGGGAGAAGGAGGCATCACATAATACTGATGCTAAATGGTATTAAGCTAAATGACTTCTGAATCTAAGAGCAGACCACAGCAATCTCCCAGAACAAGACCAGACAAACCAAACTGGTGTCAAAGAGAGGGACGATAATCAGAACTGAGGGGGCTGAACTACAAGAAGACTGACCACAAGAAAGCCTACGACTTAATGCCACACAAATGGATACTGGAATGCTTGAAAATGTACAGCATTAACAGGACACCAAGAGCCTTCATCAAGAACTCAATGGGGCTGTGGAAAATGACTCTGGTGGCCAACTCAAAGCCAACCGCACAAGTTACCATCAAGTGCATTATATACCAAGGTGATGCACTGTCCCCACTACTATTCTGCATAGGCCTGAACCCCCTCAGCCAACTCATCACAAAGAGTGGCTATGGATACTGGTTCCAAAGTGGAGCAACCATCAGTCACCTCCTCTACATGGATGACATCAAGCTGTGTGCCAGGAGTGAGCAAGACATCAACTCACTGATCCACCTCACCAGGATCCACAGCTGTGACATTGGAATGCCATTTGGTCTCAATAAGTGTGGTGCAATGGTGTCCAATAGAGAAAAGATGATCAGAACTGAGGAGGTTGAACTACCAGAAGGCAGCAGTGCAGATCTTCAGGACAGCTATAGATACCTAAGGTTCCCGCAGCTAAATGGGAAATGTGAGGAGGCCGCAAGAAAGTCAGCCCCAGCCAAATACCTACAAAGAGTAAGGCAAAAGTCAGTTTAACAGAAAGAACTAGGTCTGAGCCATCAACATGTATGCCCTGCCAGTCATCAGATACCTCACTGGTACAGTCCTGCTCACCATTATTGGCACCCCTTCATTTGTTGCATAACCCGTACAATATCATCAGAAATAAATGGAAATGTACCAAATTTATATCATCAGGATCTTTTAATTGGAGGTCCACAGTAATTTAACAAAGAAAATTGTTTTCTCAACCTACATATTGTAATTTCAAAGAAGAAACATCATGTGCAGCAATAACGGCACCCCTCTTTAATATTTGTTTGCACACCCTTTGGCAGTGATGACAGCCTCCAAACGTTTCTTGTAGCCATCTATAAGCTTCTTGCACTTCTCAGCTGGTATTTTCTCCCACTCTTCCTTTGCAATTTCTTCAAGCTCTTCAACGTTTGCAGGGTTCTTTTCCCCAATGGCAGATTTCAGCTTACCCCAAATATTTTCAATCGGATTGAGATCAGGACTCATTGCTGGCCATTTCAAAACAGTCAATTTTTTCCTTTTCAACCATTCCTGCATGCTTTTGGATGTGTGCTTTGGGTCTTTGTCTTGCTGAAGGACCCATGCTTTTTGACTCAAACCAAGTTTTCTTACACTGGGTAGGGCATTTCGCTCTAAAATCTCTTGATAATTCTCTGATTGCATGATTCCTTTTTTTTTTTTTTTTTTGACCAATTTTTATTTATTTTATATTCCACAAGGTTTGCAGGTGTACATCAACAAGTAACCTCTGTCACTAACATAACATATAGGTAAACCAAGACATTAATAAACAGGTAGATAAGTAAAATTGAAAATAATAAAATAAATACTTTTTTCCCCTTTCTCTTAATGAATTCCTAACCTAACATTTTGGTCACATTACAGTCATGCTATTATAACTAAGACAGTAAAAGATACAGAAAAGTAACAAAAAAAAAACAAAACAAAAAAAAACATACTGATTTCATGATTCCTGTGATACGGTCAAGGCCTCCAGTACCAGATGCAGCAAAGCAGCCCCACAGCATTATGGATTCTCCACCATGCTTAACTGTTGGTACGGTGCTCTTTTCCTTGTAGACTTCATCGCGCCGTCTGTAAACAAATTGTTGGTGTGCATTGCCAAAAAGCTCTATTTTTGTTTCATCTGTCCACAGAACATTTTCCCAGAAGGACTGCAGTTTGTCCAGGTACTCTTGGGCAAAGATCATTTGTTCCTTTTTATGTCTTTTCCTCAGCAATGGTGTCTTCCTTGGCCTTCATCCATAAAGCCCTGTTTGGTTTAGTGTGCGGCGTGTGGCACTTGTTGAAACCATGACCAGGGCTGTACGCTTAGCTTTTTCACTAGGAGCACAGGTGCTCCTAAATGAAAAAAATTAGGAGCACAGAAAAAATTTAGGAGCACTATGGATTTTCTTAAATAACACAATTATCACAGATATCACGTCTCTCACATTTCCCTCTCGCTCCCTGGTTCCACTATTTTGAACAAAACAAAAATAGGATTCTATTTTCTTCATTTCACTGCACTTTCCCGCGAGCTGTTCGTCTTCTTCTTCTTCGTCTGCTTCTTCGTCTTCTTCTTCTTCTTTTGGTTTAATGCGGGTTGCAACGACTTATTAGGTGCGTACCGCCACCTACTGTACCGGAGTAGCATGGGCTACTACAAGGCTTACTGCCTCCGATTGATACAAATGGCCGCAGTGAGTGTAGTGAGGGCAATTTGTGTGGTTTAGACGTCGGCGCGCGTCATCGAGTTTGCAGCGTGCCGAAAGACAGAAGTTGTAGGCTATGATTTTTAGTTTGATCCACTTTGTGTGAATTTATTTTAGGAGCAAAATGCGAATGAAAGGGTTGAAATCTCTACTCGCACGCGTGCTCCCTTTTTATTTTTTCTACTCGCACCAATCTATTTTTAGGCGCATATGCGAGTAAAACGCTCGCACTGTACAGCCCTGATGACCCCAGACTGTTCCAAGTTGGCCCTCAGGTCTTTGGATGTTTGATGTGGTGTTTTTTCCACTATTCGCACCAACCTTGGAAGACTTCTCTCATCAATTTTTCTCTTCCCCCCACATCCAGGGAGGTTCTTGACAGTCCCATGCTTGGCAAACTTCTTAATAACATCACGCACTGTTGAATCAGTGGTCTTTGGAGATGGCCTTATACCCTTTGGAGGTCTTGTGTATGCTAATAATAACCCTTCTGATGTCCTCAGACAGCTCCTTTGTCTTCACCATTGTGACAAAGGAACAGGGAATAACAAGTGGGTTTTTAAAACACGGAAGTCATCATACATTGGCTAATTCATGTCACATTATCACAGGTGATTCTAATTTGTGATTTACCACAGGTGACTCATAATGTGTTTCCATACTGATTCACAGCAAAGCATGGTGCCAATATCAGTGACATAGCAAGTTTTTCTAACCCCCCCCGCATGCCATGCAGGGGCTTGTCCATGTACCACCGACAGATTGAAGAAGACTGAAAGACAGCACAGAAGCATTAATCATGGCAGCACAGGAACAGGCAGTTCATACAAGATCAATCGAAGCAGGGGACTACCACACCAGGTAGGACCTCAGATGCAGGCTGTGCAAAGATGCTCCTGGGACAGTTCAGCACATAATAGCAGGATGTAAGATGCAGGCAGGAACAGCGTACATAGGACACCATAACCAAGTGACTGGCATTGTGTACAGTAACAGCTGCACTGGTTTTGGGCTGAAAGTCCCGAGGTCACAATGGAAGACACCTCCTAAGGTGATCAAGAATGACTGAGCTAAGATCCTGTGGGACTTCCAGATCCAGACTGACAAACTGGTGATGGCTAATCAACCAGACATCGTGTTGGTCGACAAACAACAGAAGAAGGCAGTGGTGATGGATGTAGCAATCCCAAGGGACACCAACATCAGCATGAAGAAACACAAGAAGCTGGAAAAATACCTAGGGCTGAAAGAGGAGCTTGAAAAGATGTGGGGAGTAAAGGCAAAAGTAGTGCCAGTGGTAAATGGAGCACTCAGGGCTGTTACCCACAAACTGGGAGAGTGGCTCCAGCAGATTCCAGGTAAACGTATGAGGTCTCTGCCCAGAGGAGTGCAGTTGTAGGAACAGCTAAGATTCTGTGCAGAACCCTCAAACTCCGAGGTCTCCGGTAGAGGACCCAGGCTTGAGGATGTGGGGAGTTGGTGGTGTGTATAAGTAATATATAAAAGATAGTGGATGTGGCTCATTGATATCAGCAATCAGTACAGACAGCAAAAATACATGATCAGGTCGTCTCCATCAAAAAGACCAGCAGTTACATTTTTTCAGAGTAATGTTTCCGATGATTTTGTTGTTAAGAGAACACATTACCTAGACAACAGCCAGATTTAATTTTGGCCTTTAGTTAGGTTACTCAAGGTATTATCATTAAACTGCAGCTGAAATATAATCTGCCACTGCCAATGTCCTTTTAACCTTTGGAAAAGAAACCTACATGATAAGTCTGATACCTAAATGTTTTGTATATTGTTCTCTGGTAGTACAAACAGCAAAGACAAAAACAAAACAAAACAAAAAAAAGTCAGAATTAGATTAATGGGAAAGATGGGAAAGATTCCCATTTCAACAATGAGCAATCACCACATCAAGAAATTTGTATGATTACAGAGTTTGTGGTTTAAGGATCAAAGATACTGATAATATAACTCAGTATCCATTATATTTGAAAGATTGTCTTGGTTGTTTGGTTTCCACACTGGATGAAAAGTGGGATTTTCGTCCCCGTAAACGCCCGGAAATCTCACTCATTTTCGGCAGTTTCCGACAATTTACAGGCTGCGAACGCGGCGTTTACGGGTCCCGCAAATTGTCGAATACGGACCCATGACGTATGTGGAGACCTCCCGGGAGGTGCTAATGGCTCTAATTAGCATATGAATAGCAGCGGAGCCGCGTCTGGCTTGAAACTCCTCACTCCAGGATTGGATGAAACCACTACTTTGAAACAAGAAATATCACTCGTGATTGGTCGGCAGATCTGTCGCTATTGGTCACTCTGGGTCATTATAAATGTAAACCCCTCCCCTACAATAATAAAATATAAAAATAATTTAAAAAATAATACTTATAATAATTATAACAAATGTATAATTATTATTAAAAATTAAAATAACATTATTATTATGTTGTTTATTCATGTCACTGTTATCCTATGGGCTACACTATTATTACCATCAAGGACATGAATTAATTTATTGAGGAAAGGAACATTAGCGAGGAACATGTTTATTCAAAGAAAGAGCTTTATTTATAACACACAACTATGTACAAGTACAAACAGGAGATTTCAACAACAAATCAAAATCATACAGCGCCATCAACTGTCTATTATTCGCCGCCTCGGAGCTGTAGGCATCTGACGGCGATCTGTCTGCATGTGCTCCATCCTGCAGACGTCTGTGGTGCTGCCCTGTAGTTCGGGTTCACCTCCAATCTGACTGCAGCGTGGCACAGAGTTCAGTCAGCTCCTGGCTGCGGAACCACGGATGTCGCACAGTCCACCCAGACACCCCGTCAAGTGTGCCGTCTTCCTCATCAGACATCATGTCTACGGTGGCGCAATTCCACAGGTCCACCTCGTCTTCTGCCAGGACACTGTGTCTCGCTTCCAGCAGCTGTAAAAACAATCAGTAAAGACAATAAGTACTGCGCAGTACTCTGCATATTGACACAACACATCTATTAATGCACCCGAAAAATAGTCACACTGACCAACAACGAGTCTGATCTAAAAGTCACAGTAAAAAGTAAAAAATAAACAGTAAAAGTCACTTACACACAATGGCGTCATTATCCGCATCAAGTGAATCCGGACTGACAGACAGAGCTCTCAGTAAATAAGTGGTCACGGCTTCGTTATGAGGAGAGGTCAGTCTGTGAAAAACAAAATGGACTGTTAAGATCGGTCAATAACGTGTCTGATCGTTTCCTCATACAGCAGAATGAAAGCATATTCTTTAAACTTACCCTCGCTCCGGTTCGTAGTGCATACAGTTTGTCTCCGAGTTGTGGAGACGGCGTACTGCTTCCTGTAAATTACAAGACAAAAAAATACACTTTAATAAACAAACTTAGACTGGCTCTGCTTCTTCATTTGTTCTTTTACTTTTAGCTTAGCTAGCAGTCACTGAATATATTCTTACCGCCGTTTGGAGATTGTGCACCGTCTCCTCTTGTTAGTTAGTCTCCTCCACACGAGTTTACTGCGGTGAACTGCTGAGTCATATCGGCAGCAAACACATCAAGCTGGCAGACAGCCCACTGATAGCGTTCAGCTGTGTCTTCGTCCATGCTGAGGAGTTTCCGGGTGTTGAACGAGAGACGCCGTCCAGACATTGTAGTTCACGAAACAGCAAAACAGCGAAAAACACGCGAAACGAAGGAGACTGTCTGAATATACAGGAGTAAAAACGGGACTGGTGATATGCTCGTCTTGCGAGGTCTTCCGTTTGAATCATGCCGAGCTCGCACGTGATTGGATAGACGGCTCGTCGGGCTCCTCCAATCACATGATCATTGTTTACGGAAGAGGTCACTGCAGTCATGCCACTATGCACAGTGGTTGAGCTCTAGGAGACTGTGATGTTGTTTGCATGGAGTGCACATTTGACCTTTGTGGCAAAGCCTGGTTAAAAGTAATTGTTGAAATAAATTGTTTTGTGTATCTTTTTTATTGAACATTGACCATTGCTAATGACCACAGACAGTAATTAATCTAGCATACTTTAATGAAATAAATCAATTCAAGATAAAATTTAAGTCTATAATTAGGCTATACTAAGCCTCATCTATTTATACCAGAGATGAATGAAGTTAATACCTTTTAGAGAAATGTCACCTCTGTGTGGGGAGTGAAACTCCCCGTGTTCCCCTGGTTTGCATTTCTATAGCTCACAGCATGTTCATTTACATGTTAAAGCCTCCCCTAGAATTAGGGGAAGGGGGGACAACTGCCAAGCAAGGCCCACGACAATTTACGACAGTTTCCGGCAGTTTTCTGTGTTGCCTGTAAATTGCCGCGCGCAGCCGTAAACCTGAAATTCCACGGCAATTTACAGTGCCGCATACTGACGGAAAGCCCTCTTTTCATGCAGTGCCAGGCATGTTCACTCCATTAAGTTGTGTTAGTTACATTAGTTAAAGATGGGAAACTCAAAATTTCAATTCTGCAGATATGACATGAACACAGCTTTTGCCCTGAAGCTTTTTATCTGGGTAATTTGGCAACCTTATACCTTATTGGTATATGATTGTTGCACAGAATAATTTTCCTTCGTATATGCAAGCAAAACGCTTTCACCGTTTCACCTTATTTTATAGAAGTCCAAAATTAAATTGTGGGAGTATTCTGCTTTAGGTTCACATTGTGGTGACTCTACTGCTTCTATTTCTTCCTCCAGTGTTGTCTCCAGCTTACAATATCAGTTTCTGTGATTTGCACTTAATAACCTTCTCCTCTCCTTCCATCTTTTATCATCCCCTGCCTGCATTTCTAAACCACACTGATCACCGGATCTAGTTAGTTGCCTTAACAGTTACTGCAGCAACAGTCATTTTAGCACTCACTACTTTTTTTTGTTACATTTTGCTCTATTCCGAGACTCTTCCCACCATCTGTACCTTGGTCCAATCATACCAATCGTATAGCCTCATCTGACATCCTTCTTTATGCTGATTTAACTGCACTGGTTTGATTGTGAACATCTGCAGTCACCTCCTCATATTAACGTTAGAATTTTTATCAGATTTGTTGCCTCACTGCATACAGTGGCCACGTCTACATAATCAAATCAACCTAACCCAGTACAACCTAAAATGTCCTATTAATGCAGTGTGAATTCTCACATATGAATGACTCTTCTGCACCAAATGATGTGGTTATGGTTATAGCAGAGAGCTATCTCTGATGACAGTTGTTTAATTTACAGAAGGACGATTCTATGAAGCCCAAAGTAATTAATAGGACACTGTAGAGAATGATTAATCCACATGCTGTTGGTGCAGGGGTGGAGGTGTCACTGTTGAGATGCAGGATAAGAATCAGTCTTGTTAAAAAATGCTGGTTTGAGAGAAGTGGTTCTGAAGCGTCTGAAGTGTCGCACACAAGATAGTGAGAGATCGAGATGAGTATCTGTGGCTGTTTGAGGTCAGGCGGGGGCGGTTAAGGCGATGGCATGGATTGGAAGAGAAGTAAGAAGAGGTTGACAGAAGATGAGAAGATGAAAAATATGTGTCATATGTCAACCTTAAAGATAGAAGTAAAAATAATAACCTCCAAGTGAAACATCACACTGTTTACCACAGCAGCTACAATTGCTCTTTCGTCTGCTATAGCACCTTAAACTTACAGTTGAAACAAGGGATGACTGAGACCTATGGAATCAGATTTGTGTCAAAATAATCAAACAAAACTTCTTCAATATCAAACAAAAATAAAAATTTGAGAGAGAATAAAACTCACTGAAGCAAAAAAAATGTCATCTCAAACGTAAAACTTGTAACTTGCAAACAAATTATTTGTGCAATTGAGTAAACTATTGGTCTTTTACTGTTTGTCACATCCTCTGTTTCTTTCTCACTGCTCAGACTTTTGCTCTCACCGTCAGCTTTGCAGTCAAGCTGCCAGCTCTCTCGTTTGCGCTCCCTGAGTTTTTGATTGCGATTCTGACACAAACTGAAGCCAGAATTGTATCAAAATAGTCAAACAAAACTTCTTCAATATCAAACAAAAATAAGTATGTGAGAGAGAATAAAACTCTCTGAAGAAAAAAAAATGTACCTCAAAAGTAAAACTTACAACTTGCAAACCAAATTATTTTTTACAATTGTATAAACTATTGGTCTTTAACTGTTTTGTAAGTATATGGTTTTATTTACCGTTCCCTCTGTTTCTTTCTCACTGATCAGACTTTTGCTCTCGCTGCCAGCTTTGCAGTCTCACTGCCAGCTCTCTCGTTTGCGTTCCCTGAGTTTT
Organism: Cephalopholis sonnerati; assembly: GCA_019142605.1. NCBI lineage: Eukaryota > Metazoa > Chordata > Actinopteri > Perciformes > Serranidae > Cephalopholis > Cephalopholis sonnerati. The sequence goes on from JAGQAX010000003.1 coordinate 2,614,780, forward strand.
TGTTTGCAATTCTGACACAAACCTCTCACGTGGGCGGGCTTTTTCAGGGGTGCGTCGCCATTGGCTAGTGAGTTTTTGAGTGACAGCTCAGTGGCCGGAAGTTGCTCAATGCAGCACGCGCGAAGAACAACAGACACCCTGGCCCAAGAGAGTCTAGCTGCAGACCTCCAGCGTCAGGCCGCTTCCGCTGCAGGCTCCTCTCTCAGGCTGCCTCCCGTGTCAGGCCGCTCAGGACAGGAAGTGCACGCAAGAAACTTAAAAATAAAACCGTGTTGACACTTTTGAGGGAAACGGTTTTGTCGTTGATTTATAGTTTATTTATCACGCAAGAAACTTCAAAATGAGATCGTGTTGACACTTTTGAAGGAAACAGTTTTGTCGTGGATTTATATTTTATTAATCAACACTGTAGCGCGAAAAAACATGTTTCTTAAATGTAGAATACATGTTGATTTTGCCTATTCTTTATACGTAGCATTTAGCTTCGGTATACACTTGCCAGCAACATTATTGCATTACATCAACTGTCAAAACAGGGTATAAACTCGTGCAGGCAAAGAAATTTCTAAACAAAATCGCGTAGACATTTTTGGAGGAAGCAGCTTTTGTCGCTGAATTTTAATTAAACACTGTAACAAGAAACCATTCGTTTCTTAAATGTACCTGCACATGTATGTAATTTCTTAGACGTACATGTTTATTTTTGCCTATTCTTTATTACGTGGCATTTAACATGGGTTTAAGTCTGCCAGCAATATTATTGCATTAAGTCAGCTGTCAAAATGGGGTATAAACTCCGTCCATATAGCTTGTAGCTAAGTTCATAGAAAAAAACATGACGCTTGTTGATTGGACACCTCTCATATATAATTTACCGTTGAATAGTTTAATGTTAGTTTATTGCAAAGATCTGAACTAAATGTGGAAAACATATTCCATCACAAAGGAAGCTTATGCATCTGCTTACATTGTGAACCTGACCCTCCTTTGAAGAGTAGTTAAATCAAACCATCAATCAACATAGCAACATAATTAATCTAAACTTTTCTTCCATAGCCTCAACAGCTCATGTATAACATTTAAGTTAAATGTTATTTTGTCTACTATTTCATTAAATGATTCCAGCTATGTCTTTTATGATATACTTTACACCTGAAGATCTTTAAAAGACATAGAAGCCAATCAGTTTTTCAGCTATGCTTAAATTTAAAAACGTCAGCATGTGTGGAAGTGAGAAATAGTTAAAACTGTATTCATTTTCTTAAAATGCACTAACTTACCTGTGTTGTTCATGGTATAATGAAAATAAATTATTAGGTGCATGATTTTAAAAAACACATGAAAATACATAAAATGACAAATTTTCATTGTTTATTCTGCCTTTTATTGAGCATAATTAGTCCTCAATGTGACATTCTGCGTATGCCAGGTACCCCCGTCTGTCTGCAATCTCTTCACAGAAGACCCACGTCTTCCATTTTATAAAACTTGAATTTAAATGGCTCTAGGATTGCCTCTTTCTCCAGGTCATCTATCATGCAGCTTTCATCCGCAACCCAAAGTCTGTCATACTGCTGCACAGCCTCCACCAGTTCCTCTTCTCCCATTGTGATGACACAGGGCAACTCCACCTTGTCTGAAAACAAGTGCTGGTTTGTTGCAACCCACTCTGCTGCCTTTCTGCATTCAGAAATGACCCTGGCCTCAACTTTGTCCTATGGAAAAGACAGAGGGAAAAATTTAGTCTTCCTATAGCAATTTAGTATATAGCATATTTTTTTTGTGGCACCTTGGCAAGCCTCCAGGTGTTTTTCCATGTCTGACCTTTTAATTATGGTTTTACCACATATGGGGCAATGAAAATGTCCCCCGGTCCTGCAGTTTAAATTACATTTGCAGATCTTTTTATCTAAAAACAAGTCAAGAAAAGTTTAAATTAGCCAATGACTAACAAGACACAAGAGCACACAAAGACACAGACACATGCAAATCCATACCTTTAAATGTAATGGCGTTTTTGATGTGGACATCAAGGTGCTGCTGAAGCCTCGCTCTTTGACTGGGCTTGTATTTGGGGCACAGGGGGCAGTGAAACAGCTTACAACAAGCTGTGCAGCGTTCCACTTTATGCCCTACACTCACTTGAATTGTTGAGTGATGCATCTACATAACACAGAAAAAAGTAATGTTAAGTTCATAGTACATACACATTTCAATTTAAAAAAGTATAAACCGAGTGAACAACAGCAACACATTTCATGTTCATTTAGACAACAAGTAACCTGAACGTCATGTCAACCGCTAGCCACCGTTAGCGTAACCTATGTAACATTCGGTAATTTACGTGCGTAGAGCAGCCAGTAAAACGGCAAACATATGCAATCCGTACATTCGTTTTTCGGGATAAATAAATTGACACTGTCACTTACTGTCAAGGTGGTAGTCAGCTGGAAAACGTCTGACACGGCGGCAGTCAAATTGCAAAAGTCCGTCACAATGCCGGAGTCCGTTCCTTCTTCTTCTTCTTCTTCTTCTGTGGATTTAATGGCGGATCGCAAACCAATGTGTATAGATGCATACCGCCACCTACTGTACCGAGTGTGTAACCTCATCGGTTTATGTCCGGAGTCCTTTTGGAGACGCACAACAAGTTTGTTATTTCCGGGCCTGACACGGGAGGCGGCCTGAGAGAGGAGCCTGCAGCGGAAGCGGCCTGACGCTGGAGGTCTGCAGCTAGACTCTCTTGGGCCAGGGTGTCTGTTGTTCTTCGCGCGTGCTGCATTGAGCAACTTCCGGCCACTGAGCTGTCACTCAAAAACTCACTAGCCAATGGCGACGCACCCCTGAAAAAGCCCGCCCACGTGAGAGGTTTGTGTCAGAATTGCAAACAAAAACTCAGGGAACGCAAACGAGAGAGCTGGCAGTGAGACTGCAAAGCTGGCAGCGAGAGCAAAAGTCTGATCAGTGAGAAAGAAACAGAGGGAACAGTAAATAAAACCATATACTTACAAAACAGTTAAAGACCAATAGTTTATACAATTGTAAAAATAATTTGGTTTGCAAGTTGTAAGTTTTACTTTTGAGGTACATTTTTTTTTTCTTCAGAGAGTTTTATTCTCTCTCACATACTTATTTTTGTTTGATATTGAAGAAGTTTTGTTTGACTATTTTGATACAATTCTGGCTTCAGTTTGTGTCAGAATCGCAATCAAAAACTCAGGGAGCGCAAACGAGAGAGCTGGCAGCGTGACTGCAAAGCTGACAGTGAGAGCAAAAGTCTGAGCAGTGAGAAAGAAACAGAGGATGTGACAAACAGTAAAAGACCAATAGTTTACTCAATTGCACAAATAATTTGTTTGCAAGTTACAAGTTTTACGTTTGAGATGACATTTTTTTTGCTTCAGTGAGTTTTATTCTCTCTCAAATTTTTATTTTTGTTTGATATTGAAGAAGTTTTGTTTGATTATTTTGACACAAATCTGATTCCATAGAGACCCCCAACACTAGACCAAGAACCTCTGAACCTTCCTACCTGAACCTTCTTAGCTTCACTCAACCAGCAGAAGCAAATTCCAGCCTACTATAGTAGCTCAGCTACCTAGTTCTAATTTTGGCAACTATTTTAGATTTAGTCTCAGTTTTTTGATGAAAAGACTTATTTGTTCTAGTCACATTTTAGTCATTTTGATCTTTCATAGTTTTAGCCTAGTTTTAGTTGAAGAAAACTCAAAACATTTTCATTCAATTTTAGTTGATGAGAAACTCATAACAGTTTAGTCAACTTTTAGATTCATTTTTTGTCAAAATGTTATTATCTCTGTTTTTATTTTTCTTTGTAAAGCAATTCAGTTAGGGTAATACAGGTATCAGAGATTGGGACCAAGGTGACAGGTTCTAGCCTATCGAATGTTGAAATATCATGTTGACACATTCCTACAACTACAAGTAATTTTGAAAAAATGTATAAACTTGCATTTCTCCAGCAGAGTTTTTGACAGGTTTAAATGATGATTTAGAGCACTCACTAATCATCATTCAAAAAAGCTTAAAATCTCAAAATTTGAGACCATAAATAGGCAACTAGACAACTATTTGTACCCAGGTTCACTTTAAATTCTGACCATTTGATCTTAGAGCAAGCAGAATGGCAACTTTATTTCAGTCTGATGTATTTCTGAATCTGCAACATAACAATGGAGGTTTAAACTCATGTGTTCTGACAGAGTTGGTGATTAAAACTGGACATTTAGGGCTATTAGAGAAAATTCTTCTAACCTCAGACTGTTATTTACAGCACAGCTACACTGACAGATAACTGAGACTCCTACCTGCCTGTCAAACAGCATCAAACCATAAATCTTCTGTAGACAGTCTGGGTCTGAGTGGAGTCCTGCAGGGATCAACAGATGTGAGGGCCAGTGGCTGGCGTCTGCTTGGTCTGCTGCAGTGCAGCAGCTAACAAGCTGAGCTAATTGCTAAAAGCCACCACTCCACAAATCTATTCAACATCTCTACCATCCACAGTCAGACACACATGGCTGATTATTTGCTGTCAAATTACAGCTCACAAATTGTGCTAACAGCTGACCCTGCTGCGGTGTGAGTGTTGTGCGACCCAGAGAAACATCCTGGTGCTGACTGTTTACTGGCATTTACCAACCTGTTTGTGCTTCAATCTTATATCACTCATATGGCATTAGAAAATAATTGCCAGCATGGCTGTATTCTGCAGCCCAGTTTTAAACATTTGTCTAATCGATTCACAAAATAGTTTATCCTTCAGTTTTCCTCTCTGCTTATTTTGATTGGTTGATAGCTTATCATTAACATTTTACATCTCATTTCATCTCATCTCATTACCAAAAACATTTTTTTTGTTACAGCTTTTATTATCAAAGATCTATCTTAAGCTTCCCAACTACATGTCTTCATCATAGAAAAAAGGTTGTTGAACATTTTTCGTCATAGTTTTCGTTATTGAAATTAACACTGATCACTGCAAAGTTTTAAAATGGTTATGAAATTTTTGGCTCATGGAAGTTTAAAACTTTTGTGACACAGTTTTACTTTCTTAGAAAATGGAGGTGCTGGTCAGCCACTGCCAGTGAATATTTATTTTAAAAGCAATAACAGATCAGGAAACTTTTTTTTTCATCTGTATTTTGTCAATTTATTCATGTAACTATCTCTCCCATGTCTACTTTCTCACACAGACCTGTAGCCATGTTGCAAGAAGGCAAATTTTTCCTCACAATATGAAATTTTAAAAGAAAGTGCAAGAAAATGATCTTTATAGTCACAAAATAACTACTGCATTCTTTAATCAAGATGAGAAATCAGCATACGTGTACATATAAACCTGAGATCTTTTTTCCCATACTTTGATCATGCATGATTTAAAGGCTAATTTATCAGTGTTTTAATGTACTCTTCCTCATTATTGCTTTGACTGGAGATATCTAGTCAGAGGCAACAGTTACTAGGCCTGCATTTCAAATAGTCTGTGCTGTTAAATAAAACTGGCATGTACAGCCTAATACAGTCATAGCTTCAATAACATCCCTTTGGTTCATGCAATCCCACACAGTGACAGTCAGTCAATAATGTGTAATGTGCTGTAAAAAGCACCAATAAATGAGTAGGAGAAGAGTGCTGGCTGATGCAGGATTCAAAACATTAAAATGTAAGGCAAGAGAAGCACCCAGTGTTTTGGGGCTACAGATATGTCTAAATACAGGACTACTTACTTAGGAATGTCTGCACCAAGGTTTATTTAGGGGAAAAAAGTCACAAAATAGTGTATACATCAAATAGGGCATTGGGACAGCCTCCCACCTATGCTCCATAAGTTTCAACAGGTTTTGCCATTTCCAGGCCCCTATTTCCTACAAGGATTAGTGAACAGCCAATCTATGTATTTTCATATTTGGCTAACACTGTCTATGAAGACAACATCTACAATGTGTTATGAGGGTGTACATATAGAATTATAATACATTCACAATGCTTTATGACTACACTCATAATGCTTACTGATGTACTACATCAACAGTCATAGAACGTTATCGATGTAACTTATTAGGGCCATTCTACAGAATTGGTGCAAAGTCAGAGTTGGAAACATCTTGAAATAAATGTGTCTTTTCCCCAAAACTTTTCATGTATGTTAGTTGTATAATATCCAAGGTACACATTTCTAGTAGTTGTACAGTTAATTCTCATTTTGTATTTTCATACAGTTTTGGAATATTTTTCCTCTCCCAAAATTTGTCACTACCGAAACACAATGAAATATCACATGAAATAAAGGGTTATATTGATCTATTAAAATTTTGTTTACATCTACCTTGTAAATATATTTTTATTATATTTTGAAATTTTTTTCTCAAAATTCACAGGTAAATTAAAAAGTATGTAATTTTAACAATTTTTTTAAGCGTGATTTATCTGAACCATTGGATTTTGAATCCAATTTTTCTTTGAAAAGGGCATAAAGTTGTTCATAATGACTACAAACTTAAGGATTCATTAGTTTTAATACACATTGAACCAAACACCCTCACAATATCTTAGTTGATAATTCAATATACTTTATTTTTGACAAAACATCCCATGTTTCGGTAGTGACGGCACATTTTCGGTAGTGACTATACTGTTTTGGTAGTGACCACAATATCTTGTTTGTCACGGCTGAATAAGACTGTCATCATTTTATGTTAATAAAAATAACTAATAACTTATAAATGTTGAACACATGTATATCATATAGTCTCTTCACAGCCATGGGGAAGAAGCTGTGTTTCAGTCTGTTGGTGCGGGCACCATGACTCTGAGTCTGCCAGAGGGAAGGCTGGTGAACAGAGAGTGTCCTGGGTGGGCGGGGTCATTCCGGATCTTTGTGGCCCGTCGGAGGAGACAGCTGGAATAGATCTCCTCTAGGCGTGGAAGTGGGGAGCCGATGATCCACTGAGCCGTCTTGATGACCCGCTGCAGTTGTTTCTTTTCAGATGCAGTGCAGCTGGCGTACCACACCGTACAGCCATAGGTGAGGACACTCTCTATAGTGCAGTGGTAGAAGTTTTTCAGCAGAGGTGGAGGGAGTTTGTTCCTCCTCAGTGTTCTCAGAAAGAAGAGACACAGCTGGGCCTTTTTGATGATGTGGGTGGTGTACACAGTCCAGCCCAGGTCCTCCGAGATGTGCAGGCCAAGAAACTTAAAGCTGGTGACCCGTTCCACTTCCTCCCCATTGATGCTCAGGCCTGAGTGCAGTGTGGTCCTCGACTTCCGGAAGTCAATAATGACTTCTTTTGTCTTCTTGGTGTTGAGGTTGAGGTGGTTGTCACTGCACCAGGCCACCAGTGCTTGGACCTCCTCCCTTGTATGGTGTCTCATAACCGTTGTTGATGAGCCCCACATTGGTTGTATCATCCGCAAACTTGATGAGTGTTGGAGCCGTGAGTAGCGACACAGTCAAAAGTGTACAGTGTGTACAAGACTGGACTCAGCACACAGCCCTGAGGAACACCAGTATTGAGGACGATGGTGGAGGATGTGGAGGTGCCCATTCTGACATGCTGGGGTCTGTTAGTCAGGAAGTCCTTGATCCACAGACAGAGGGAGGTTCCAAGTTGTAGTGTCCGCAGTTTGTTGGTGAGTCTGCTGGGGCTGATGGAGTTAAATGCCGAGCAGAAGTCAACAAACAGCATCCTGATATATGTGTTGGGGCTTTCAATGCGGCTGAGAGCGGTGTGGAGGGCGATGGAGATGGCGTCGTCTGTGGATCTGTTGGACCTGTAGGCGAACTGATGTTGATCAAAGCCAGGTGGGATGTGGGCCTTGACATACTGTACCATCAGTCTCTCCATACATTTCATGATGACCGGTGTCAGGGCCACAGGCCGGTAATCATTCAACCCTGTGATGGCAGAGGATTTGGGCACAGGGATTATGGTGGCAGTTTTCAGGCAGGTGGGGACTGTGGCTTGCTGCAGTGAACGGTTAAAGATGTTAGTGAATACTGCAGCAAGCTGAGGAGCACATGATTTCAGCACCCTCCCTGGTACTCCATCCAGTCCTGGTGCTTTCCTGGTGTCAATGCCACGCAGGACTCGCAGTACCTGACGTTGTTGGATGGTGGGGGGCTGGTCATGCTCTGATGATGTCAGCTGTGTGTCCTCTGCCTGTCTGTTGTCCTCTTCAAAGCGGGAGAAGAAGGTGTTAAGCTGGTCTGGGAGAGAAGTGTCGGGGGGGGGTTTGTGGCATTGTTTGTAGTCAGTTATATTCTGTATGCCTTTCCACGTTGAGCGGGGGTTGAAGTTGGCCTCTATCTGCTCTCTGTACTTTGTTTTAGCAGCCTTGATGCCTCTGTTCAGGTCCGCTCTAGCCCTCCTGAAGGCTTCCCTGTCTCTTGACCTCAGTGCTGAATCCCTGGCCTGCAGTAGTGCTCTGATATTGGCTTTAAACCAGGGTTTTTGGTTGGGAAATGTTTTCACCTGTTTCCTTGATGTTACATTATCCATGCAGAAACTGATGTATGATAGTACAGAGGAGATGTGGAATTCAATGTCTGGGTCTTCAAAGAGCTCCCATATGGTGTCCTCAAAACAGTCCTGCAAGGATAGTGTGGCCTCCTCAGTCCAGCACTGCACTGACTTGTACTGACAGTCTTTAAGTTGGTGTGATCAAAGTCTCCAGCCACGATGAAGAAGCCCACTGGGTGTTTGTTCTGTTGCCTGGTGATGCTGTCATGCAGCCTACTCATAGCTACGTTAGCATTAGCTCGCGGGTGGATATACACGGCAGTTACAAACACTTGGGTTATTTCCCTGGGAAAATAAAAAGGTCTGCACTTCAACATTAGAAACTCCAGGTCTGGACAGCAGTGTTTCTCAATAACGGCAGTGTCCATGCACCAACTGTTGTTAATACAGACACACACACCTCCTCCTCTCCTCTTACCGGAGTCCGATGTGCGGTCCGCCCGGAAGATTGTACGTCCTGCTTGCTCCACGGCTAGGTCCGGGATGTTTTCATGCAGCCAGGTCTCTGTTATCACCATGATACAGCTGTCTATCCAGTTGTTAATGTCCCGTAGTTTCATCTCGTCCATCTTGTTAACCAGGGAGCGGACACTGGCGAGAAAGACATTTGGAACCGCTGGTTTGTGCGGAGCCGCTGTTAGCCTAGCTCTGATGCCGGCTCGTTTGCCTCGTTTCTGGCGTCTTTCGCAGCGCTGCCATCGCCTCCTTTCTGTCCGCTCTCGCCTGCGTATCCTCTCTGGGAACGAGTCGAACCCTTCTGGCGGGGTCCAGCCGGTCCAGTGTTGTTTCAGGCTTAAAAGTTCAGTTCGGGTGTAAGTCCCTCTCAGTGTGTAGCTGCTAACTGAAGAAGAGCACCGGGTCGCTGCATCTACACGTGCCGCCATCTTGTGTTGAGATGGAGGAGTTTCCATTTTGTCACTACCGAAACAATCATGTCACTACCGAAATGTCACCACATGTTTCGTTAGTGACTGTTTTGGTAGTGACAATTTTAGATAACTTTGAGCCTAGCTTAAAGAGGCTGATCAGCACATGGTTAGCTAGCACTTTTCTGAACTATTGCACACACATAAAAACTATTTTTTCTGCCATAAAACCAAAAAAAGTTTGTTTAAGTGCAGAAAATAGGTGTTTGGTAGTGACGTCTCTTAAAGTTACACACCTATTTTCAGACTTTTGAACACCTTTTCTTCAAAATGATGAGACCTAGCTACTCACCATGCAGCCAAAACATGACAGGGACAAAGGAATACTTCCCGATAAAAAAATTAGAGGTGTGGCTTTAATCAGTCTTAGCCTATGGACTAAAACCTACAATGTTTCGGTAGTGACAAGAAAATGAGGGACAAGGTTTTTTACATACATTTTCATGATTTACAAAAAATATATAAAATCAATTTACTTTTTTACACTGCACTTTCAAATAAATCAAAAAGACCCTCTTAAAAACAACAATAGAAAATTTTATAAAAATCATTTCACTATTATTTTCATGAATCAGTGGCGTCCCTGTGCTGTTTTATTCGGGGCTAAAGCCCTGGATGTTTTTTAATAAGACCTGAATATTAATTTTCCAAAAATATATATATATAAATTATTTTTTTTAGATCACATCCTCAAAGGTTATCTCATGTTGTTGCTTCAATAAAACAATGTTTTTGAACAGGTTTGAGTAACAATTAATTGTTATTTGTTTTTAAAAAATCCACTACTACAGCAATGGCACACAAATGGTTAACACCTCCAGGTCGCACGTCATTCACCCAAGAGCTTCAGCGGTCAGGCGCGAATTGGCTCAACAACAACAAGCAGTTCAGCTGTCTTTGGGTAGCAGCAGAGCCCATCTAGCAGCTAAAGTTTCACAAGATGTCATAACATCAAAAAAAGATTTCCATGTTTTTTCCCCCAAAGGTGGTCAGCAGTCAAAGAGGTAATGGGAATAGGAATTTTGGAAAAATGTATAATTTCGAAATGAGTGTTGCAGCTGGAGCTAGAGGGGAGTAGCTAACGTTAGCTAGCTAGCTGGCTGATATTACATGGAAAAACGATCTGTTATTATCAGCATCTGTCTGTAAATGCAATTGTAGTGTGTGAGAATTGTGTTCCAAAAAATAATTAAGCTTGGGCTTCTTCTAGAGGGGAAAGTAGCGAATGTTAATGTTAGGCTATAACATTAAACCATCTTCTTTATATTCTTTTTCATGCATGATAGCTAGCAGACAGGGATGCGGTCAGGGATCCTGCACAGCCTGTCTCTTCTACTGTAATGTGTTACATGGAAAAACAATGTGTTGTTACTTAGCCAGCTAATGTCAGTGGCCACTTACATGGGTGCAAACTAAATTCAAAATGGGTCATTCGTTTGATGATCTGTGATTATGGGATTGCATTGTTGTCACCTTTTTCACCGGTGGTAGGTTTGCAGTGCACCCCTGTACTTAGCCAAGTATTTGTCTGTGAATGCAAGTGTAGTGTGAACTGTGTGTTCTTAAAATAATTTAACACACTTCTTCTCAGATGATGATAATCAAGATGGTACTGCTGCTGCCACCAGACAGACAAGTGCAAGGGATGTTGGAAGAGGTAGTTAGCTTGTTGTGTCTTAAAATCAGTGTGTGGTTAGTTTAGGACATGGAATAATCCACCTGGCATTGTGGGTATTGTGGTTTTTAATGTTTCACCATGTCTCTATGACTAAAAATTTTGGCGCGCGCTGTGCGCGCGCATTTAATAAGCTGCAATGGACTGAGCCCCGGATGTGTCAGAAACCTAGTAACACCACTGTCATGAATTGAAATTTAGGAGTTGGGGTTGGGGACAGCCACCTCCCAATGTAAAGTACCCTGTAAATGATGATTTTTTATATATTAAGCATACTGATATCTTAAATATCATTTTGGGTTTCAATAGATAATTGCAGGATCTTAGTAAACATTCAAAATTTGCATACTTAAATGTTTTTTAAATTTGTTTTTTTCTTCAGGGACAGCAGCTTGCACCGATTCGGTAGAATGGCCCATTAATAACAATAACAACAATAATAATAACTAGAACTGCAAGCAGTTATGATAGGGGGCCAAGCCTCCCTGTGCGACTCGGCCACCGGATCTCGCGGAGCCCACGGAAGTCGGCCCAGAAGAACGACGGGTGCAGGTCGAGTGTGGGGACACAGGCCGACGTCTCACCCGCAGTATGGTAATTGTAATGGGATCGGCACTGGAAGCCCGAAAGCCTGAATGTGTGTGTTGTGACAAGTCACGCCCACTTTGACCAAACATACCTAAGATTTAACTCTGGCCTCAAGAGTGACACCACAACATGCTCGACAAATTTCGATAATCTGATCAATTTTCATGTCACTTCATATTTCTCTGTTTATAGCGCCCCCTATTGGCCAATTTCCGCCAAATATGGCACAGACCCTCTGGTTGACCTCTGAAACAAGTGATTTGAGTTTGACATCAATAGCTTTCACTTTGACAAAATATGCAATGGTATGTGTTTTTTATCTAGCAGAAAAAAATGGATTATTTATAACTACCGCATTTTCCGGAGTAGGAAAATTCTTTTGACAACTGTTTATCAGGCAAGTCTGGAGATTGTATGTGCAAAGTTTCGTGCAGATGGAGCTTAAACGCTAGCAGGAGTTCGAAAAAGTAGGTTTTTGATATGTAGTGATTTACAAAGAGAAATATGCAGTGGAAGTGGGCGTGGCCTACATCAGAAGATGAGACTCTATTTAGGGAACACGTGGATATGAAGTTTATGGAGATGTGATTTAAAATGTGGAAGTTACAGGCAAAAATGCGTTTGCATCCATTTTCGTGCCACCTAGTGGAGCAGACACACAATTTTTGCTGTGGCTCGTTTATGTGCTGTTCTATGTTCACAGCCCTCAGCATAATACTTCTGAAATAAATGTTTGTTGTTTATCTCGTAATGAGCCACGCCCACTTTGACCAGTCGTGATTAACTTCAAGATATGGCCTCAGGAATGACCCAGCATCATACCCACCAAATTTCGTAAAAATCAGTGCAACCATTTAAGAGATATAAATGTCTCACATTTGCAGCGCCCGCTAGTGGTCAACATTAGCCAAATTTGGCTCACACCCTCACAGTCACATGTCAATCAAGGATCTCAGATTTGGTGTTCTTAGCATATATTTTGACCGAGATATGCAGCAGTTCGCCTTTTTATAGCAAGCTAGAAAATTTTATTCTTTAATAACTACCGCATATTTTCACAGAACAAAATTCTTTTGATAACTTTAAATCAGGTCCAGCTGAAGACTGTACGTGCCAAGATTCACGCTGATCACACAAAACTCCAAGGAGGAGTTCGAAAAAGAAGGTTTTCCACTTTTCGCAATTTTGCGAAAAAAAATTACAGGCAGAAATGGGCGTGGCCCAGCCCAAATTATTCCGCACTATTCACGAAATCTGTGGATATGAGTTTTGTGAATGTGCGACATACGGTGTGGGAGTTATAGCCCAAAAAGCGTTGACCTTGTTTATAGCGCCCCCTGCTGGCTGACATATGTCCTTTTTAGCACATGAGGTACGTGCAGAGGTCTAGACCAGCCCTCCAAATTGCACCTCCCTCCCTTGCACGGTTTAGCCTGCAGCACCACTTTTATCTCCACAAAAATAAAAATAGAGAATAATAATAATAACCAGAACTGCAAGCAGTTATGATAGGGGGCCAAGCCTCCCCGCGCGATTCGGCCCCCGGATCTCCCGGAGGCCACGGAAGTCGGCCCCGAAGGACAATGGGTCCGGGGCGAGCATCTGGATGCAGGCCTACGTCTCACCCGCAGTATCGTAATTGTAATGGGATCAGTACTGGAAGTGTGAAAGGCTGAATGTGTGTGTTGTGACAAGTCACGCCCGCTTTGACCAAACATCACTAAGATTTAACACTGGCCTCAGGAGTGACAACAGAACATACTCGCCAAATTTCGGGCGAATCTGATCGATTTTCATGTCACTTCATGTTTCTCTGTTTATAGTGCCCCCTATTGGTCATTTTCCGCCAAATTTGGCACAGACCCTCTGGTTGAGCTCTGAAACAATTGATTCAAGTTTGACATCAATAGGTTTCACTTTGACAAAATTGTGCAACAGTATGTCTTTTTTAGCTAGCAGAAAAAAATTGATTATTTATAACTACCACATTTTTTGGAGTAGCAAAAGTCTTTTGATAACTTTTGGTCAGGCAAGTCTGGAGATTGTATGTGCAAAGTTTCGTGCAGATGGAGCTTAAACGCTAAGAGGAGTTCGAAAAAGTAGGTTTTTGATATGTAGCGACTTAAAACGAGAAATATGCAGTGGAAGTGGGCGTGGCCTACGTCAGAAGATCCGAATCTATTTAGGGAATACATGGATATAAACTTTATGAAGATGTGATTTAAAATGTGGAAGTTACAGGCCAAAATGCGTTTGCATCCGTTATAGCGCCACCTAGTGGAGCAGACACATAATTTTTGCTATGGGTGGTCGGTATGCTGTTCTATATATACCCTGTGAATTTCACAGCCCTCAGCATAATACTTCAGCTGAAATAAATGTTTGCTGTTTATCTCGTAATCAGCCACGCCCACTTTCACCTGTCGTGACTAACTTCAAGATATGGCCTCAGGAGTGACGCAGCATCATACCCACCAAATTTCGTAAAAATCGGTGCAGCCATTGAAGAGATATAAATGTCTCAGCTTTGCAGCGCCCCCTAGTGGCCAACATTAGCCAAATTTGGGTCACACCCTCACAGTTACATGTCAATCAAGGATCTCAGATTTGGTGTTGTTAGCATTTATTTTGACAGAGATATGCAGCAGTTCGCCTTTTTATAGCTAACTAGAAAATTTTATTCGTTAATAACTTGTGCATATTTTAACCAAACAAAATTCTTTTGATAACTTTAGATCGGGTTCAGGGGAAGACTTTACGTGCCAAGTTTCACGCTGATCGGGCAAAACCCCAAGGAGGAGTTCGAAAAATTTGGTTTTCCAGTTTTCGCGATTTTGCAAAAAAAATTAAGGCGGAAATGGGCGTGGCCCAGGCCATGTGATTCAGTGCTTTTCAGGGAATCTGTGGATATGAGGTTTTTGAATGTGCGACATCCGGTGTGGGAGTTATAGCCCAAAACGCCTTGACCTTGGTTATAGCGCCCCCTGCTGGCTGACATATGTCATTTTTTGCGCCTGAGGTACGTGCAGGGGTCTGGACCAACCCTCCAAATTGCACCACCCTCCCTTGCACGGTTTAGCCTGCAGCACCACTTTTACCAACGGAAAAATAAAAATAGAGAATAATAATAATAATAAATATAGCCGCAAGCGGCAATTCCGGGGTTCAAGCCAGCATAGCCATTTAAATTTTGAAAGGTGGGTAAGATTAAGACCTTTGATACACTGAGTTTGTTGATGTTTGAAAAAACCCTCATTGATTTATGGCCGGATTTTGTGAAATTTCATTTCACTTGGTGTTTCTCTGTTTATAGCGCCCCCTATTGGCCAATTTCCGCCAAATTTGGCACGGATCCTCTGGTTGACGTCTAAAACAAGTGACTTGAGTTTGACGTCGATAGCTTTTACGTTGACAAAAATATGCAGCGGCATGTGTTTTTTAGCTAGCAGAAAAAAAATGTTCCTTTGTATCTACCATATTTTTTGGATTAGCAAAATTCTTTTGATAACTTTTCATCAGGCACATCTGGAGATTGTATGTGCAAAGTTTCGTGCAGATGGAGCTTAAACGCTAGGAGGAGATAGAAAAAGTAGGTTTTTGATGTGTAGTGACTTACAAAGAGAAATGTGCAGTGGAAGTGGGCGTGGCCTATGTCAGAAGATGAGACGCTATGTAGGGAACACGCGGATATAAAGTTTATGAAAATGTGATTTAAAATGTGGAAGTTACAGGCCAAAATGCATTTTCACCCATTATAGCGCCACCTAGTGGAGTAGACACAAAATATTTGGTATGGATGGTCTGTGTCCTATTCTTTATATACCCTGTGAATTTCATAGGTCTTAACATAATACTTGAGCTAAAATAAATGTTTGTTTTTTATCTTGTAATAAGCCACGCCCACTTTGAACAATCGTGATGAACTTCAAGATATGGCCTCAGGAGTGACCCAGCATCATACCCACCAAATTTGGTAAAAATCGGTGCAGCCATTTAAGAGATACAAATTTCCCATATTTGCAGCGCCCCCTAGTGGCCAACATTCGCCAAATTTGGCTCATACCCTCACAGTCACATGCCAATCAAGGATTTCCGATTTGGTGTTGTTAGCATTTATTTTGACCGAGATATGCAACAGTTCGCGTTTTTATAGCTAGCTAGAAAAATGTATTCATTAATAATTTGCGCATCTTTTGACCAAACAAAATTCTGTGAATAACTTTAGATCACGTCCAGCTGAAGACTGTATGTGCCAAGTTTCACGCTAATCGGATGGAACCCCAAGGAGGAGATAGAAAAAGAAGGTTTTCAAGTTTTCGCGATTTTGTGAAAAAATTTTCTAGGCGGAAATGGGCGTGGCCTAGCCCAGGTGATTCAGGACTATCCAGGGAATCTGTGGATATAACGTTTTTGAATGTGCGACATATGGTGTGGGAGTTATAACCCAAAACGCATTGACCTTGGTTATAGCGCCACCATCTGGCCAATTGGTATTTCTATATTATGAGCACCATTTGCACACAACTTCCAGTTATTGGTGAAAATTTCATGTCTCTATGATGTACCATCTCACGGGAATTTGCGAAAACATTTCTGAAGAAACGGAAGAAGAAGAAGAATAATAATAATTAAAGCTGCAAGCAGCGTTGAACGGGCCCTCGCACCCCACGCAACTTGGGGCCTGGCGCGGCCGCCACCGTGTCGCCAGAGGTCGATCGGCAGACGAGTCGCTGAATGTTCGCCTCCTTCGGACAGTGTAAGAACCAATGCGTTGCGACTTCCCGTCTCCACTGGGTGGCGCTATGACTCTGACTCCTGAGCGTCATGTGGGTGTGTTCATGCCAGGACTATTATCATACATGTGAAGTTTGGAGCAGATTCGACCATTAGATCCCATGTTATAGCAATATCGTGTTTCATGGTGAGACATCAAGTGTCGACGCCATGTCACAGCCACACCGTTCCATGCTGAGCAATTCTCTTAATATGTTTTGATCACACACTTGTGTAGAAGGTACACACCAGTTTTGGAGTTAATTGATTCATTTCTGGAGAAGGAGATCATTAAAATACAACACGTGGAAAACGCCAAAAATGACTGTAAATTTCAAAATGGCCGACTTCCTGTCGGGTGTGGCCTATATGTGCAAGAGGCTTTTTTGTGCGTCTGGACACGATACATGTGCATACTGATTTTCGTGCACGTCGGTGAAAGTTGTTATGGGGGACGCTGCACTTTAAGGGGCGTGGCCAAGCCATACGGCCACGCTTATTGATGAAAGTCATACTATACATTCAGGTCTGGACTGTTAACAAACATGTGAAGTTTGGTGAAGAATGGACAATGTATGCCAAAGTTATACTAATTTCGTGTTTTATGGCGAGACATCAAACTTCGCCGCCACCTGACAGCCAAAGCGTTTAACATAGGGAAAATCGTATGATAACTTTTGATCATCAAGTGGTCTAGTTGATGCACGCCAAATTTGAAGCCGATCCGATGAATCATGTAGGAGGAGATAGAAAAAGTATGAGGAGTGCAAATCGCCCAATCTGGCGTCAAATTCAAAATGGCTGACTTCCTGTTGGGTGTAGCCAATGGGTCCAAGAGGGTTTTTTGTGCGTCTGGATGTGATACATATGTGTACCAATTTTCATGCATGTCGGTGAAACGTGCCGCAGGGGCTGATGTTTAAAGGGTGTGGCCAAGCCATTTGGCCACGCCCATCAACGAAATTCACATGACATTGTCAGGGCTGGACTCTTAAAACACATGTGAAGTTTCAGGCAGATATGCCCAAGGACACTGAAGTTAAGGCCACTTTCCTACGTTTTGGCGAAGCATCGACTTCGCCGCCCTCTGGGCGCAACGCCGTTTGACGATACGTCACAATCTTCATCATGTAGCATTAACAACGTGTTGAGGCCTTTCTGACCAAATTTGAGTTGGATATGCTGAACGTGCTCAGAGCTGCACCTCAAAGTGTAAAAAATCACTTTTCCTGTCGCCAGCAGGGGGCGCTTTGAGAACAGGGGAATTTTTTGATGTAGACGTGTTCAGGGCGGGACTACGATCATACCCAGCAAGTTTTGTGCCGATTGGACCTTTCACGCCCAAGTAATAGCAATTCTGGGTTTTTGGGTTTTTTTTTTTGAGACATCAAACTTCGCCGCCACCTGACGGCCAAACCGTTTAACGAGGGAAAGATCTTTTAATAACTTTTGATCATCATGTGGTCTAGTTGCAGCACGGCAAATTTGAAGCCGATCCAATGAACCATCTAGGAGGAGATAGCTCTGAGAGAATTCTTGAAAATCGCTAAAATCGGTAAAAAAATGAATATTCAAATCAAAATAGCCGGCTTCCTGTTGGTTTTAGAAAAAAGTCCAAGTGCGCATTTTCGTGCGTCTTGGGATGATACACGACCTCCCCGAATTTCGTGGAATTTGGTCAAACGGGCTGCCGGTGGGAGCCGATTGAAATTTTCTAGGGGGCGCCATTTCGCCATTTTGCAATGGGCATCGTTTAAATTTTGCGTACACATAAATGTCCCCTAGACGAATGTGCACGTCAAATTTGGTGAGTTTTTGAATATGTTAAAGCCCCCAAAAATGCGATCAAGCGAAAAAAAAAAAAAATAATAATAATAATAATTAAAGCTGCAAGCAGCGTTGAGCGGGCCCTCGCACCCCACGCAACTCGGGGCCTGGCGCAGCCGCCACCGTGTCGCCAGAGGTCGACCGGCAGACGAGGCGCTGAATGTTCGCCTCCTTCGGACAGTGTAGGAACCAATGCGTTGCGACTTCCCGTCTCCACTGGGTGGCGCTATGACTCTGACTCCTGAGCGTCATGTGGGTGTGTTCATGCCAGGACTATTATCATACATGTGAAGTTTGGAGCAGATTCGACCATTAGATCCCATGTTATAGCAATATCGTGTTTCATGGTGAGACATCAAGTGTCGACGCCATGTCACAGCCACACCGTTCCATGCTGAGCAATTCTCTTAATATGTTTTGATCACACACTTGTGTAGATGGTACACACCAGTTTTGGAGTTAATTGATTCATTTCTGGAGGAGGAGATCATTAAAATACAACACGTGGAAAACGCCAAAAATGACTGTAAATTTCAAAATGGCCAACTTCCTGACGGGTGTGGCCTATATGTGCAAGAGGCTTTTTTGTGCGTCTGGACACGATACATGTGCATACTGATTTTCGTGCACGTCGGGGAAAGTTGTTATGGGGGACGCTGCACTTTAAGGGGCGTGGCCAAGCCACACGGCCACGCTTATTGATGAAACTCATATTATACATTCAGGTCTGGACTGTTAACAAACATGTGAAGTTTGGTGAAGAATGGACAATGTATGCCAAAGTTATACTAATTTCGTGTTTTATGGCGAGACATCAAACTTCGCCGCCACCTGACGGCCAAACCGTTTCACGATGCAAAAATCTGCTTCTAAGTTTTGATTACACCTTTGTCTAGATGGCACACAATGATTTTGAAGTTGTTCTGATGCATCCTGTAGGTGGAGTTCATTAAAATACAACACGTGGAAAACGCCAAAAATGACCATTAAATTCAAAATGGCCGACTTCCTGTTGGGTTTGGCCAATGGGTCCAAGAGCCTTTTTTGTGCGTCTGGATGTGATACATATGTGTACCAATTTTCATGCATGTCAGTGAAACGTGCCGCAGGGGCTGATGTTTAAAGGGTGTGGCCAAGCCATTTGGCCACGCCCATCAACGAAATTCACATGACATTGTCAGGGCTGGACTCTTAAAACACATGTGAAGTTTCAGGCAGATATGCCCAAGGACACTGAAGTTAAGGCCACTTTCCTACGTTTTGGCGAAGCATCGACTTCGCCGCCCTCTGGGCGCAACGCCGTTTGACGATACGTCACAATCTTCATCATGTAGCATTAACAACGTGTTGAGGCCTTTCTGACCAAATTTGAGTTGGATATGCTGAACGTGCTCAGAGCTGCACCTCAAAGTGTAAAAAATCACTTTTCCTGTCGCCAGCAGGGGGCGCTTTGAGAACAGGGGAATTTTTTGATGTAGACGTGTTCAGGGCGGGACTACGATCATACCCAGCAAGTTTTGTGCCGATTGGACCTTTCACGCCCAAGTAATAGCAATTCTGGGTTTTTGGGTTTTTTTTTTTGAGACATCAAACTTCGCCGCCACCTGACGGCCAAACCGTTTAACGAGGGAAAGATCTTTTAATAACTTTTGATCATCATGTGGTCTAGTTGCAGCACGGCAAATTTGAAGCCGATCCAATGAACCGTCTAGGAGGAGATAGCTCTGAGAGCACACTAGCAAATCGCCAAAATCGGTAAAAAATGGAATATTCAAATCAAAATAGCCGGCTTCCTGTTGGTTTTAGAAAAAAGTCCAACTGCGCATTTTCGTGCGTCTTGGGATGATACACGACCTCCCCGAATTTCGTGGAATTTGGTCAAACGGGCTGCCGGTGGGAGCCGATTGAAATTTTCTAGGGGGCGCCATTTCGCCATTTTGCAATGGGCATCGTTTAAATTTTGCGTACACATAAATGTCCCCTAGACGAATGTGCACGTCAAATTTGGTGAGTTTTTGAATATGTTAAAGCCCCCAAAAATGCGATCAAGCGAAAAAAAAAAAAAAAAAAAATAATAATAATAATAATAATAATCCTAAGGAAAACAATAGGGTCCTCGCACGGTTCGTGCTCGGGCCCTAATAATAATAATAATCCTAAGGAAAACAATAGGGTCCTCGCACGGTTCGTGCTCGGGCCCTAATTAAAGCTGCAAGCAGCGTTGAACGGGCCCTCGCACCCCACGCAACTCGGGGCCTGGCGCGGCCGCCACCGTGTCGCCAGAGGTCGACCGGCAGACGAGGCGCTGAATGTTCGCCTCCTTCGGACAGTGTAGGAACCAATGCGTTGCGACTTCCCGTCTCCACTGGGTGGCGCTATGACTCTGACTCCTGAGCGTCATGTGGGTGTGTTCATGCCAGGACTATTATCATACATGTGAAGTTTGGAGCAGATTCGACCATTAGATCCCATGTTATAGCAATATCGTGTTTCATGGTGAGACATCAAGTGTCGACGCCATGTCACAGCCACACCGTTCCATGCTGAGCAATTCTCTTAATGTGTTTTGATCACACACTTGTGTAGATGGTACACACCAGTTTTGGAGTTAATTGATTCATTTCTGGAGGAGGAGATCATTAAAATACAACACGTGGAAAACGCCAAAAATGACTGTAAATTTCAAAATGGCCGACTTCCTGTCGGGTGTGGCCTATCCGTGCAAGAGGCTTTTTTGTGCGTGTGGATGTTATACATGTGTCTACCAAGTTTCGTGCATATCAGTGAGACGTCCTATGGTGGTTATTTGTGTGAATGGGCGTGGCCAATCCATTTAGCCACGCCTATTAACGAAATTCATAACATATGTTCTGGGTTGGACTGTCAATATACCTGTGAAGTTTCACACAGATCTGACCAAGTACAGTGAAGTTATTGCCACTTCCTGTTTCATGGTGAGACGTCAAAATTCAACCTCCCACAACTGGCGTGCCCTTTAGATTCTGCGAGACCTTTTAATAACTTTTGATCAGGAAGTGTTCTAGATGGTAATCGGTAATTTTGAAGCCGTTCTGATGAATTCTGTAGGAGGAGTTCGTTAAAATACGATGCGTGCGCGACACCAAAAATGACCATGACATTCAAAATGGCCGACTTCCTGTTGAATTTAGCCTAGAGGTCCAAGAGACTTTTTTGTTTGTCTGGGGGTGATGGAGATGTGTACCAATTTTTGTGCATATCGGTGAGACGTCCTATGGAAGTAATTCATATGAATGGGCGTGGCCAAGCCATATGGCCACGCCCATTGACGAAATTCATATCACATATTCAGGGCTGGACTGTTGACACACATATGAAGTTTCAGGTGGATATCATCAAAAACACCAAAGTTAAGGCCATTTTTATGCATTTTGGCGAAGGGTCGACTTCGCCGCCCTCCGGATGGAACGCCGTTTGACGACAGTCAAAATTCTTCATCATGGAGCATTACCAACATGTTAAGGCCTTTCTGACCAAATTTGAGTTGAATATGGTAAATGTGGTCAGAGCAGCACCTCAAAGTGTAAAACATGGTATTTCCTGTTGCCAGCAGGGGGCGCTATGACAATTACTGAATTTTTTGATGTAGATGTGTTCAGGGCGGGACTATTATCCATCATGTGAAGTTTGGTGCAGATAGGATCATCTACACCAAAGTTGTAGTAGTTGTAGTATAATTTCGTGTTTTTTGGCGAGATATCCAAATTGACCCTTCCGCAGCGACCGCGCCCTTCGACGTGACGAAGATCTTTTAATAATAAATTGATCCCACTGTAGTCGAGCACGCACAGGTAAATTTTTAAGTCAATCCGATAAAATCTGTAGGACGAGTTCGCTCAAGTACAACGTGTGGAAATGGCCAAAAATGACCTTATTTTGAAAAAACAATTCAAAATGGCCGACTTCCTGTTTGGTTTAGGGTGTCGCTCCAAGAGGCTTTTTTGTGCGTCCCGGGATGATACATATGTGTACCAAATTTCATACGCCTAGGGCAAAGTTAAAGCAGGGGGCTTCGATTTTGAAAACTGTTAGGGGGCGCCATTGAGCCATTTTGCCACGCCCCTTTGTAACGACCATAAAATATCGAAATTTTCACCAGACGTGACGAGTGTGCAAATTTTCCTGACTTTTTGGGCATGTTCAGGCCCTCAAAAATGCGATCAAAGGTTTAAAAGAAAAATAATAAGAATAATTTTTATGATTTCAATAGGGCTCTCGCACGGTTCGTGCTCGGGCCCTAATAATAATAAGAATAAGAATTCCTTCGGTTTCAATAGGGCTCTCGCACGGTACGTGCTCGGGCCCTAATTAAAGCTGCAAGCAGCGTTGAACGGGCCCTCGCACCCCACGCAACTCGGGGCCTGGCGCGGCCGCCACCGTCTCGCCAGAGGTCGACCGGCAGACGAGGCGCTGAATGTTCGCCTCCTTCGGACAGTGTAGGAACCAATGCGTTGCGACTTCCCGTCTCCACTGGGTGGCGCTATGACTCTGACTCCTGAGCGTCATGTGGGTGTGTTCATGCCAGGACTATTATCATACATGTGAAGTTTGGAGCAGATTCGACCATTAGATCCCATGTTATAGCAATATCGTGTTTCATGGTGAGACATCAAGTGTCGACGCCATGTCACAGCCACACCGTTCCATGCTGAGCAATTCTCTTAATATGTTTTGATCACACACTTGTGTAGATAGTACACACCAGTTTTGGAGTTAATTGATTTATTTCTGGAGGAGGAGATCATTAAAATACAACACGTGGAAAACGCCAAAAATGACTGTAAATTTCAAAATGGCCAACTTCCTGACGGGTGTGGCCTATATGTGCAAGAGGCTTTTTTGTGCGTCTGGACACGATACATGTGCATACTGATTTTCGTGCACGTCGGGGAAAGTTGTTATGGGGGACGCTGCACTTTAAGGGGCGTGGCCAAGCCACACGGCCACGCTTATTGATGAAAGTGATACTATACATTGAGGTCTGGACTGTTAACAAACATGTGAAGTTTGGTGAAGAATGGACAATGTATGCCAAAGTTATACTAATTTCGTGTTTTATGGCGAGACATCAAACTTCGCCGCCACCTGACGGCCAAACCGTTTCACGATGCAAAAATCTGCTTCTAAGTTTTGATGACACCTTTGTCTAGATGGCACACAATGATTTTGAAGTTGTTCTGATGCATCCTGTAGGTGGAGTTCATTAAAATACAACACGTGGAAAACGCCAAAAATGACCATTAAATTCAAAATGGCCGACTTCCTGTTGGGTTTGGCCAATGGGTCCAAGAGACTTTTGTGTGCGTCTGGATGTGATACATATGTGTACCAATTTTCATGCATGTCAGTGAAACGTGCCGCAGGGGCTGATGTTTAAAGGGTGTGGCCAAGCCATTTGGCCACGCCCATAAACGAAATTCATATCACATGTTCAGGGCTGGACTGTTAACGCACATGTAAAGTTTCAGGCAGATATGACCAAGGACACTGAAGTTAAGGCCACTTAACTGCATTTTGGCGAACTGTTGACTTCGCCGCCCTGTGGGCGGAACGCCGTTCGGCGATACGTCACAATCTTCATCATGTAGCATTACCAACGTGTTGAGGCCTTTCTGACCAATTTTGAGGTGGATATACTGAACGTGCTGAGAGTAGCACCTCAAAGTGTAAAACATCGCTTTTCCTGTCGCCAGCAGGGGGCGCTTTGAGAACGGGGGAATTTTTTGATGTTGGCGTGATAGAGGCCAGACTACGATCATACCCAGCAAGTTTTGTGCCGATCGGACTTATCATGCCCAAGTAATAGCACTTTTGTTTTTTTGGCGAGACGTCAAACTTTGCCGCCACCTGACAGCCAAACCGTTTAACATAGGGAAAATCGTATGATAACTTTTGATCATCAAGTGGTCTAGTTGATGCACACCACATTTGAAGCCGATCCGATGAATCATGTAGGAGGAGAAAGAAAAAGTACGAGGAGTGCGAATCGCCCAATCTGGCGTCAAATTCAAAATGGCTGACTTCCTGTTGGGTGTAGCCAATGGGTCCAAGAGGCTTTTTTGTGCATCTGGATGTGATACATATGTGTACCAATTTTCATGCATGTCGGTGAAACGTGCCGTAGGGGCTGATGTTTAAAGGGTGTGGCCAAGCCATTTGGCCACGCCCATCAACGAAATTCATATCACATCTTCAGGGCTGGACTGTTAACACACGTGAAGTTTCAGGCAGATATGACCAAGGACACTGAAGTTAAGGCCACTTAACTGCGTTTTGGCGAACCGTTGACTTCGCCGCCCTGTGGGCGGAACGCCGTTCGGCGATACGTCACAAATCTTCATCATGTAGCATTACCAACGTGTTGAGGCCTTTCTGACCAATTTTGAGTTGGATATACTGAAGGTGCTGAGAGTAGCACCTCAAAGTGTAAAACATCGCTTTTCCTGTCGCCAGCAGGGGGCGCTTTGAGAACGGGGGAATTTTTTGATGTTGGCGTGATGAAGGCCGGACTACGATCATACCCAGCAAGTTTTGTGCCGATCGGACTTATCATGCCCAAGTAATAGCACTTTTGTTTTTTGGGGTTTTTTTTGGCGAGACGTCAAACTTCGCCGCCACCTGACGGCCAAACCGTTTAACGTAGGGAAAATCGTATGATAACTTTTGATCATCAAGTGGTCTAGTTCCAGCACGCCAAATTTGAAGCCGATCCAATGAACCGTGTAGGAGGAGATAGCTCTGAGAGAATTCTTGGAAATCGCCAAAATCGGTAAAAAAATGAATATTCAAATCAAAATAGCCGGCTTCTTGTTGGTTTTAGAAAAAAGTCCAACTGCGCATTTTCGTGCGTCTTGGGATGATACACGACCTCCCCGAATTGCGTGGAATTTGGTCAAACGGGCTGCCGGTGGGAGCCGATTGAAATATTCTAGGGGGCGCCATTTCGCCATTTTGCAACGGGCATTGTTTAAATTTTGCGTACACATAAATTTTCGCCAAGACGAATGTGCATGCCAAATTTGGTGAGTTTTCGAATATGTTAAAGCCCCCAAAAATGCGTTTAAAGTCGCGGAAAAAAAAAAAAAAAAAAATTAAAGCTGCAAGCAGCGTTGAACGGGCCCTCGCACCCCACGCAACTCGGGGCCTGGCGCGGCCGCCACCGTGTCGCCAGAGGTCGACCGGCAGACGAGTCGCTGAATGTTCGCCTCCTTCGGACAGTGTAGGAACCAATGCGTTGCGACTTCCCGTCTCCACTGGGTGGCGCTATGACTCTGACTCCTGAGCGTCATGTGGGTGTGTTCATGCCAGGACTATTATCATACATGTGAAGTTTGGAGCAGATTCGACCATTAGATCCCATGTTATAGCAATATCGTGTTTCATGGTGAGACATCAAGTGTCGACGCTATGTCACAGCCACACCGTTCCATGCTGAGCAATTCTCTTAATATGTTTTGATCACACACTTGTGTAGATGGTACACACCAGTTTTGGAGTTAATTGATTCATTTCTGGAGGAGGAGATCATTAAAATACAACACGTGGAAAACGCCAAAAATGACTGTAAATTTCAAAATGGCCGACTTCCTGTCGGGTGTGGCCTATATGTGCAAGAGGCTTTTTTGTGCGTCTGGACACGATACATGTGCATACTGATTTTCGTGCACGTCGGTGAAAGTTGTTATGGGAGACGCTGCACTTTAAGGGGCGTGGCCAAGCCATACGGCCATGCTTATTGATGAAAGTCATACTATACATTCAGGTCTGGACTGTTAACAAACATGTGAAGTTTGGTGAAGAATGGACAATGTATGCCAAAGTTATACTAATTTCGTGTTTTATGGCGAGACATCAAACTTCGCCGCCACCTGACAGCCAAAGCGTTTAACATAGGGAAAATCGTATGATAACTTTTGATCATCAAGTGGTCTAGTTGATGCACGCCAAATTTGAAGCCGATCCGATGAATCATGTAGGAGGAGATAGAAAAAGTATGAGGAGTGCAAATCGCCCAATCTGGCGTCAAATTCAAAATGGCTGACTTCCTGTTGGGTGTAGCCAATGGGTCCAAGAGGCTTTTTTGTGCGTCTGGATGTGATACATATGTGTACCAATTTTCATGCATGTTGGTGAAACGTGCCGCAGGGGCTGATGTTTAAAGGGTGTGGCCAAGCCATTTGGCCACGCCCATCAACGAAATTCACATGACATTGTCAGGGCTGGACTCTTAAAACACATGTGAAGTTTCAGGCAGATATGCCCAAGGACACTGAAGTTAAGGCCACTTTCCTACGTTTTGGCGAAGCATCGACTTCGCCGCCCTCTGGGCGCAACGCCGTTTGACGATACGTCACAATCTTCATCATGTAGCATTAACAACGTGTTGAGGCCTTTCTGACCAAATTTGAGTTGGATATGCTGAACGTGCTCAGAGCTGCACCTCAAAGTGTAAAAAATCACTTTTCCAGTCACCAGCAGGGGGCGCTTTGAGAACAGGGGAATTTTTTGATGTAGACGTGTTCAGGGCGGGACTACGATCATACCCAGCAAGTTTTGTGCCGATTGGACCTTTCACGCCCAAGTAATAGCAATTCTGGGTTTTTGGGTTTTTTTTTTTGAGACATCAAACTTCGCCGCCACCTGACGGCCAAACCGTTTAACGAGGGAAAGATCTTTTAATAACTTTTGATCATCATGTGGTCTAGTTGCAGCACGGCAAATTTGAAGCCGATCCAATGAACTGTCTAGGAGGAGATAGCTCTGAGAGAATTCTTGAAAATCGCTAAAATCGGTAAAAAAATGAATATTCAAATCAAAATAGCCGGCTTCCTGTTGGTTTTAGAAAAAAGTCCAACTGCGCATTTTCGTGCGTCTTGGGATGATACACGACCTCCCCGAATTTCGTGGAATTTGGTCAAACGGGCTGCCGGTGGGAGCCGATTGAAATTTTCTAGGGGGCGCCATTTCGCCATTTTGCAATGGGCATCGTTTAAATTTTGCGTACACATAAATGTCCCCTAGACGAATGTGCACGTCAAATTTGGTGAGTTTTTGAATATGTTAAAGCCCCCAAAAATGCGATCAAGCGAAAAAAAAAAAAAAAAAATAATAATAATCCTAAGGAAAACAATAGGGTCCTCGCACGGTTCGTGCTCGGGCCCTAATAATTAAAGCTGCAAGCAGCGTTGAACGGGCCCTCGCACCCCACGCAACTCGGAGCCTGGCGCAGCCGCCACCGTGTCGCCAGAGGTCGACCGGCAGACGAGGCGCTGAATGTTCGCCTCCTTCGGACAGTGTAGGAACCAATGCGTTGCGACTTCCCGTCTCCACTGGGTGGCGCTATGACTCTGACTCCTGAGCGTCATGTGGGTGTGTTCATGCCAGGACTATTATCATACATGTGAAGTTTGGAGCAGATTCGACCATTAGATCCCATGTTATAGCAATATCGTGTTTCATGGTGAGACATCAAGTGTCGACGCCATGTCACAGCCACACCGTTCCATGCTGAGCAATTCTCTTGATGTGTTTTGATCACACACTTGTGTACATGGTACACACCAGTTTTGGAGTTAATTGATTCATTTCTGGAGGAGGAGATCATTAAAATACAACACGTGGAAAACGCCAAAAATGACTGTAAATTTCAAAATGGCCGACTTCCTGTCGGGTGTGGCCTATATGTGCAAGAGGCTTTTTTGTGCGTCTGGACACGATACATGTGCATACTGATTTTCGTGTATGTTGGTGAAAGTTGTTATGGGGGACGCTGCACTTTAAGGGGCGTGGCCAAGCCATACGGCCACGCTTATTGATGAAACTCATACTATACATTCAGGTCTGGACTGTTAAGAAACATGTGAAGTTTCGTGAAGAATGGACAATGTATGCCAAAGTTATACTAATTTCGTGTTTTATGGCGAGACATCAAACTTCGCCGCCACCTGACGGCCAAACCGTTTCACGATGCAAAAATCTGCTTCTAAGTTTTGATGACACCTTTGTCTAGATGGCACACAATGATTTTGAAGTTGTTCTGATGCATCCTGTAGGTGGAGTTCATTAAAATACAACACGTGGAAAACGCCAAAAATGACCATTAAATTCAAAATGGCCGACTTCCTGTTGGGTTTGGCCAATGGGTCCAAGAGACTTTTTTGTGCGTCTGGATGTGATACATATGTGTACCAATTTTCATGCATGTCAGTGAAACGTGCCGCAGGGGCTGATGTTTAAAGGGTGTGGCCAAGCCATTTGGCCACGCCCATCAACGAAATTCATATCACATGTTCAGGGCTGGACTGTTAACACACATGTGAAGTTTCAGGCAGATATGACCAAGGACACTGAAGTTAAGGCCACTTAACTGCGTTTTGGCGAACCGTTGACTTTGCCGCCCTGTGGGCGGAACGCCGTTCGGCGATACATCACAAATCTTCATCATGTAGCATTACCAACGTGTTAAGGCCTTTCTGGCCAATTTTGAGTTGGATATACTGAAGGTGCTGAGAGTAGCACCTCAAAGTCTAAAACATCGCTTTTCCTGTCGCCAGCAGGGGGCACTTTGAGAATGGGGGAATTTTTTGATGTTGGCGTGATGAAGGCCGGACTACGATCATACCCAGCAAGTTTTGTGCCGATCGGACTCATCATGCCCAAGTAATAGCACTTTTGTTTTTTGGGGGTTTTTTTTGGCGAGACGTCAAACTTCGCCGCCACCTGACGGCCAAACCGTTTAACGTAGGGAAAATCGTATGATAACTTTTGATCATCAAGTGGTCTAGTTCCAGCACGCCAAATTTGAAGCCGATCCAATGAACCGTGTAGGAGGAGATAGCTCTGAGAGAATTCTAGGAAATCGCCAAAATCGGTAAAAAAATGAATATTCAACTCAAAATAGCCGGCTTCCTGTTGGTTTTAGAAAAAAGTCCAACTGCGCATTTTCGTGCGTCTTCGGATGATACACGACCTCCCCGAATTTCGTGGAATTTGGTCAAACGGGCTGCCGGTGGGAGCCGATTGAAATTTTCTAGGGGGCGCCATTTCGCCATTTTGCAATGGGCATCGTCTAAATTTTGCGTACACATAAATTTTCACCAAGACGAATGTGCATGCCAAATTTGGTGAGTTTTCGAATATGTTAAAGCCCCCAAAAATGCGTTTAAAGTCGCGGAAAAAAAATAAAAAAATAATAATAATAATAATCCTAAGGAAAACAATAGGGTCCTCGCACGGTACGTGCTCGGGTCCTAATAATAATAATTAAAGCTGCAAGCAGCGTTGAGCGGGCCCTCGCACCCCACGCAACTCGGGGCCTGGCGCGGCCGCCACCGTGTCGCCAGAGGTCGACCAGCAGACGAGGCGCTGAATGTTCGCCTCCTTCGGACAGTGTAGGAACCAATGCGTTGCGACTTCCCGTCTCCACTGGGTGGCGCTATGACTCTGACTCCTGAGCGTCATGTGGGTGTGTTCATGCCAGGACTATTATCATACATGTGAAGTTTGGAGCAGATTCGACCATTAGATCCCATGTTATAGCAATATCGTGTTTCATGGTGAGACATCAAGTGTCGACGCCATGTCACAGCCACACCGTTCCATGCTGAGCAATTCTCTTAATATGTTATGATCACACACTTGTGTAGATGGTACACACCAGTTTTGGAGTTAATTGATTCATTTCTGGAGGAGGAGATCATTAAAATACAACACGTGGAAAACGCCAAAAATGACTGCAAATTTCAAAATGGCCGACTTCCTGTCGGGTGTGGCCTATATGTGCAAGAGGCTTTTTTGTGCGTCTGGACACGATACATGTGCATACTGATTTTCGTGCACGTCGGTGAAAGTTGTTATGGGGGACGCTGCACTTTAAGGGGCGTGGCCAAGCCATACGGCCATGCTTATTGATGAAAGTCATACTATACATTCAGGTCTGGACTGTTAACAAACATGTGAAGTTTGGTGAAGAATGGACAATGTATGCCAAAGTTATACTAATTTCGTGTTTTATGGCGAGACATCAAACTTCGCCGCCACCTGACAGCCAAAGCGTTTAACATAGGGAAAATCGTATGATAACTTTTGATCATCAAGTGGTCTAGTTGATGCACGCCAAATTTGAAGCCGATCCGATGAATCATGTAGGAGGAGATAGAAAAAGTACAAGGAGTGCGAATCGCCCAATCTGGCGTCAAATTCAAAATGGCCGACTTCCTGTTGGGTTTGGCCAATGGGTCCAAGAGACTTTTTTGTGCGTCTGGATGTGATACATATGTGTACCAATTCTCATGCATGTCAGTGAAACGTGCCGCAGGGGCTGATGTTTAAAGGGTGTGGCCAAGCCATTTGGCCACGCCCATCAACGAAATTCATATCACATGTTCAGGGCTGTATTGTTAACACACATGTGAAGTTTCAGGCAGATATGACCAAGGACACTGAAGTTAAGGCCACTTAACTGCGTTTTGGCGAACCGTTGACTTCGCCGCCCTGTGGGCGGAACGCCGTTCGGCGATACGTCACAAATCTTCATCATGTAGCATTACCAACGTGTTAAGGCCTTTCTGACCAATTTTGAGTTGGATATACTGAAGGTGCTGAGAGTAGCACCTCAAAGTCTAAAACATCGCTTTTCCTGTCGCCAGCAGGGGGTGCTTTGTGAACGGGGGAATTTTTTGATGTTGGCGTGATGAAGGCCGGACTACGATCATATCCAGCAAGTTTTGTGCCAATCGGACTTATCATGCCCAAGTAATAGCACTTTTGTTTTTTGGGGTTTTTTTTGGCGAGACGTCAAAATTCGCCGCCACCTGACGGCCAAACCGTTTAACGTAGGGAAAATCGTATGATAACTTTTGATCATCAAGTGGTCTAGTTCCAGCACGCCAAATTTGAAGCCGATCCGATGAATCATGTAGGAGGAGATAGAAAAAGTACGAGGAGTGCGAATCGCCCAATCTGGCGTCAAATTCAAAATGGCTGACTTCCTGTTGGGTGTAGCCAATGGGTCCAAGAGGCTTTTTTGTGCGTCTGGATGTGATACATATGTGTACCAATTTTCATGCATGTCAGTGAAACGTGCCGCAGGGGCTGATGTTTAAAGGGTGTGGCCAAGCCATTTGGCCACGCCCATCAACGAAATTCATATCACATGTTCAGGGCTGGACTGTTAACACACATGTAAAGTTTCAGGCAGATATGACCAAGGACACTGAAGTTAAGGCCACTTAACTGCGTTTTGGCGAACCGTTGAATTCGCCGCCCTGTGGGCGGAACGCCGTTCGGCGATACGTCACAAATCGTTATCATGTAGCATTACCAACGTGTTGAGGCCTTTCTGACCAATTTTGAGTTGGATATACTGAACGTGCTGAGAGTAGCACCTCAAAGTCTAAAACATCGCTTTTCCTGTCGCCAGCAGGGGGCGCTTTGAGAACGGGGGAATTTTTTGATGTTGGCGTGATGAAGGCCGGACTACGATCATACCCAGCAAGTTTTGTGCCGATCGGACTTATCATGCCCAAGTAATAGCACTTTTGTTTTTTGGGGGGTTTTTTGGCGAGACGTCAAACTTCGCCGCCACCTGACGGCCAAACCGTTTAACGTAGGGAAAATCGTATGATAACTTTTGATCATCAAGTGGTCTAGTTCCAGCACGCCAAATTTGAAGCCGATCCAATGAACCGTGTAGGAGGAGATAGCTCTGAGAGAACACTTGCAAATCGCCAAAATCGGTCAAAATCGGTAAAAAAATGAATATTCAAATCAAAATAGCCGGCTTCCTGTTGGTTTTACAAAAAAGTCCAAGTGCGCATTTTCGTGCGTCTTGGGATGATACACGACCTCCCCGAATTTCGTGGAATTTGGTCAAACGGGCTGCCGGTGGGAGCCGATTGAAATTTTCTAGGGGGCGCCATTTCGCCATTTTGCAACGGGCATCGTTTAAGTTTTGCGTACACATAAATTTTCACCAAGACGAATGTGCATGCCAAATTTGGTGAGTTTTCGAATATGTTAAAGCCCCCAAAAATGCGTTTAAAGTCGCGGAAAAAAATAATAATAATAATTAAAGCTGCAAGCAGCGATAAACGGGCCCTCGCACCCCACGCAACTCGGGGCCTGGCGCGGCCGCCACCGTGTCGCCAGAGGTCGACCGTTAGACGAGGCGCTGAATGTTCGCCTCCTTCGGACAGTGTAGGAACCAATGCGTTGCGACTTCCTGTCTCCACTGGGTGGCGCTATGACTCTGACTCCTGAGCGTCATGTGGGTGTGTTCATGCCAGGACTATTATCATACATGTGAAGTTTGGAGCAGATTCGACCATTAGATCCCATGTTATAGCAATATCGTGTTTCATGGTGAGACATCAAGTGTCGACGCCATGTCACAGCCACACCGTTCCATGCTGAGCAATTCTCTTGATGTGTTTTGATCACACACTTGTGTAGATGGTACACACCAGTTTTGGAGTTAATTGATTCATTTCTGGAGGAGGAGATCATTAAAATACAACACGTGGAAAACGCCAAAAATGACTGTAAATTTCAAAATGGCCGACTTCCTGTCGGGTGTGGCTTATATGTGCAAGAGGCTTTTTTGCGCGTCTGGACACGATACATGTGCATACTGATTTTCGTGCACGTCGGTGAAAGTTGTTATGGGGGATGCTGCACTTTAAGGGGCGTGGCCAAGCCATACGGCCACGCTTATTGATGAAACTCATACTATACATTCAGGTCTGGACTGTTAACAAACATGTGAAGTTTGGTGAAGAATGGACAATGTATGCCAAAGTTATACTAATTTCGTGTTTTATGGCGAGACATCAAACTTCGCCGCCACCTGACGGCCAAACCGTTTCACGATGCAAAAATCTGCTTCTAAGTTTTGATTACACCTTTGTCTAGATGGCACACAATGATTTTGAAGTTGTTCTGATGCATCCTGTAGGTGGAGTTCATTAAAATACAACACGTGGAAAACGCCAAAAATGACCATTAAATTCAAAATGGCCGACTTCCTGTTGGGTTTGGCCAATGGGTCCAAGAGACTTTTTTGTGCGTCTGGATGTGATACATATGTGTACCAATTTTCATGCATGTCAGTGAAACGTGCCGCAGGGGCTGATGTTTAAAGGGTGTGGCCAAGCCATTTGGCCACGCCCATCAACGAAATTCATATCACATGTTCAGGGCTGGACTGTTAACACACATGTAAAGTTTCAGGCAGATATGACCAAGGACACTGAAGTTAAGGCCACTTAACTGCGTTTTGGCGAACCGTTGACTTCGCCGCCCTGTGGGCGGAACGCCGTTCGGCGATACGTCACAAATCTTCATCATGTAGCATTACCAACGTGTTGAGGCCTTTCTGACCAATTTTGAGTTGGATATACTGAACGTGCTGAGAGTAGCACCTCAAAGTCTAAAACATCGCTTTTCCTGTCGCCAGCAGGGGGCGCTTTGAGAACGGGGGAATTTTTTGATGTTGGCGTGATGAAGGCCGGACTACGATCATACCCAGCAAGTTTTGTGCCGATTGGACTTATCATGCCCAAGTAATAGCACTTTTGTTTTTTGGGGGGTTTTTTGGCGAGACGTCAAACTTCGCCGCCACCTGACGGCCAAACCGTTTAACGTAGGGAAAATCGTATGATAACTTTTGATCATGAAGTGGTCTAGTTCCAGCACGCCAAATTTGAAGCCGATCCAATGAACCGTGTAGGAGGAGATAGCTCTGAGAGAACACTTGCAAATCGCCAAAATCGGTCAAAATCGGTAAAAAAATGAATATTCAAACCAAAATAGCCGGCTTCCTGTTGGTTTTAGAAAAAAGTCCAAGTGCGCATTTTCGTGCGTCTTGGGATGATACACGACCTCCCCGAATTTCGTGGAATTTGGTCAAACGGGCTGCCGGTGGGAGCCGATTGAAATTTTCTAGGGGGCGCCATTTCGCCATTTTGCAACGGGCATCGTTTAAGTTTTGCGTACACATAAATTTTCACCAAGACGAATGTGCATGCCAAATTTGGTGAGTTTTCGAATATGTTAAAGCCCCCAAAAATGCGTTTAAAGTCGCGGAAAAAAAAAAAAAAAATAATAATAATCCTAAGGAAAACAATAGGGTCCTCGCACGGTACGTGCTCGGGCCCTAATAATCCTAAGGAAAACAATAGGGTCCTCGCACGGTACGTGCTCGGGCCCTAATAATTAAAGCTGCAAGCAGCGTTGAACGGGCCCTCGCACCCCACGCAACTCGGGGCTTGGCGCGGCCGCCACCGTGTCGCCAGAGGTCGTCCGGCAGACGAGTCACTGAATGTTCGCCTCCTTCGGACAGTGTAAGAACCAATGCGTTGCGACTTCCCGTCTCCACTGGGTGGCGCTATGACTCTGACTCCTGAGCGTCATGTGGGTGTGTTCATGCCAGGACTATTATCATACATGTGAAGTTTGGAGCAGATTCGACCATTAGATCCCATGTTATAGCAATATCGTGTTTCATGGTGAGACATCAAGTGTCGACGCCATGTCACAGCCACACCGTTCCATGCTGAGCAATTCTCTTAATATGTTTTGATCACACACTTGTGTAGATGGTACACACCAGTTTTGGAGTTAATTGATTCATTCCTGGAGGAGGAGATCATTAAAATACAACACGTGGAAAACGCCAAAAATGACTGTAAATTTCAAAATGGCCGACTTCCTGTCGGGTGTGGCCTATATGTGCAAGAGGCTTTTTTGTGCGTCTGGACACGATACATGTGCATACTGATTTTCGTGCACGTCGGTGAAAGTTGTTATGGGGGACGCTGCACTTTAAGGGGCGTGGCCAAGCCATACGGCCACGCTTATTGATGAAAGTCATACTATACATTCAGGTCTGGACTGTTAACAAACATGTGAAGTTTGGTGAAGAATGGACAATGTATGCCAAAGTTATACTAATTTCGTGTTTTATGGCGAGACATCAAACTTCGCCGCCACCTGACAGCCAAAGCGTTTAACATAGGGAAAATCGTATGATAACTTTTGATCATCAAGTGGTCTAGTTGATGCACGCCAAATTTGAAGCCGATCCGATGAATCATGTAGGAGGAGATAGAAAAAGTATGAGGAGTGCAAATCGCCCAATCTGGCGTCAAATTCAAAATGGCTGACTTCCTGTTGGGTGTAGCCAATGGGTCCAAGAGGGTTTTTTGTGCGTCTGGATGTGATACATATGTGTACCAATTTTCATGCATGTCGGTGAAACGTGCCGCAGGGGCTGATGTTTAAAGGGTGTGGCCAAGCCATTTGGCCACGCCCATCAACGAAATTCACATGACATTGTCAGGGCTGGACTCTTAAAACACATGTGAAGTTTCAGGCAGATATGCCCAAGGACACTGAAGTTAAGGCCACTTTCCTACGTTTTGGCGAAGCATCGACTTCGCCGCCCTCTGGGCGCAACGCCGTTTGACGATACGTCACAATCTTCATCATGTAGCATTAACAACGTGTTGAGGCCTTTCTGACCAAATTTGAGTTGGATATGCTGAACGTGCTCAGAGCTGCACCTCAAAGTGTAAAAAATCACTTTTCCTGTCGCCAGCAGGGGGCTCTTTGAGAACAGGGGAATTTTTTGATGTAGACGTGTTCAGGGCGGGACTACGATCATACCCAGCAAGTTTTGTGCCGATTGGACCTTTCACGCCCAAGTAATAGCAATTCTGGGTTTTTGGGTTTTTTTTTTTGAGACATCAAACTTCGCCGCCACCTGACGGCCAAACCGTTTAACGAGGGAAAGATCTTTTAATAACTTTTGATCATCATGTGGTCTAGTTGCAGCACGGCAAATTTGAAGCCGATCCAATGAACCGTCTAGGAGGAGATAGCTCTGAGAGCACAGTAGCAAATCGCCAAAATCGGTAAAAAAATGAATATTCAAATCAAAATAGCCGGCTTCCTGTTGGTTTTAGAAAAAAGTCCAACTGCGCATTTTCGTGCGTCTTGGGATGATACACGACCTCCCCGAATTTCGTGGAATTTGGTCAAACGGGCTGCCGGTGGGAGCCGATTGAAATTTTCTAGGGGGCGCCATTTCGCCATTTTGCAATGGGCATCGTTTAAATTTTGCGTACACATAAATGTCCCCTAGACGAATGTGCACGTCAAATTTGGTGAGTTTTTGAATATGTTAAAGCCCCCAAAAATGCGATCAAGCGAAAAAAAAAAAAAATAATAATAATAATTAAAGCTGCAAGCAGCATTGAACGGGCCCTCGCACCTTCACGCAACTCGAGGGTGCTGGCAGGATGCCGGCTCATGCCGCCCTTCATTCCTGTCCACGGCAGATCCCTTACGCAGGACGTCATATCCCTCAAATCATATGAAGACATGTAATTTTGCCAGTAGGTGGCGCTGTACTAATAACCAAGTATTGGCATATAGATGTATTCAGGGCAGGATTGTCATCAATCCTGTGAAGTTTGCAGAAGATTGGAACATGTATGGTGAAGTTGCAAACCAGTTACAAGCAAATTCAAATTGGCCGACTTCCTGTTGGGTTTGGCACATGGCTGCAAGAGGCTTTTTTATACGTCTTTCAGTGATGCATGTGCGTACCAAGTTTCATAGATGTAGGTCAAACCAGCTTCGGGTGCTGTTTCGTAGAAAATTTGTAGGGGGCGCTGTTGAGCCATGTTGGCATATCAGAGCCGAAAAATCACATCAGAAAATGCATATTGGATCCTGTCATATGTGTGTCAAGTTTCATGACATTACAAGCATCCCTTACCCGTCAAAAACAACTTCGTGTTTTATGGCGAATAAGGCGTTGCCACGGTGACCAAACATCACCAAGCTTTACAGCTGGCCTCAGGAGTGACTCCACATCATGCTCGCCAAATTTCATGCGAATCGATGAATTTTATGTCACTTGATTTTTCTCTGATTAGAGCGCCCCCTATTGGCTAATTTCTGCCAAATTGGGCTAGGATCGTCTGGATGACGTCTGAAAGAAGTGAATTGAGTTTGACATTGATATCTTTTACTTTGACAAAAATATGCAAAGGTATGTGTTTTTTAGCTAGCAGAAAAAAACTGTTTATTTTTAGCTAGCCTAATTTTTGGAGTAGCAAAATTCTTTTGATAACTTTTGGTCAGGCCAGTCTGGAGATTGCATGTGCAAAGTTTTGTGAAGATGGAGATTAAACGCTAGGAGGAGTTCGAAAAAGTAGGTTTTTGATGTGTAGTAAATTACAAAGAGAAATTTGCAGTGGGAGTGGGCGTGGCCTATGTCAGAAGATGCGACACTATTTAGGGAACACGTGGATATAAAATTTATGAAGATGTGATTTAAAATGTGGAAGTTACAGGCCAAAATGCGTTTGTATCTCTTATAGCGCCACCTAGTGGAGAAGACGCACAATTTTTGCTATGGTTGGTCTGTATGCTATTCTCTATATACCCTGTGAATTTCACAGCCCTCAGCATAATACTTGGGCTGAAATAAATGTTTGTTTTTTATCTTGTAATAAGCCACGCCCACTTTTACCAGTCGTGACTACCTTCAAGATATGGCGTCAGGACAGGCCCAGCATAATACTCACCAAATTTCATAAATATCGGTGCAGCCATTTACCAGATATAAATTTCCCATATTTGCAGCGCCCCCTAGTGGCCAAAATTAGCTAAATTTGGTTCATTCTCTCACAGGCACATATCAAGCAAGGATCTCAGATTTGGTGTTGTTAGCATTTATTTTGACCGAAATATGCCACCGTTCGCCTTTTTATAGCTAGCTAGAAAAATTTATTCATTAATAATTTGAGCATATTATGACCAATCAAAATTCCTTTGATAACTTTAAATCAGGTCCAGCCGAAGACTGTACTTGCCAAGTTTCACGCTGAACGGACAAAACCCTAAGGAGGAGTTCGAAAAAGTAGGTTGTCCAGTTTTTGCGATGTTGTGAAAAACATGATAGGCAGAAATGGGAGTGGCCCTGCCCAGGTGATTCAGCACTATTCAGGGAATCTGTGGATATGAGGTTTTTGAATGTGTGACATATGGTCTGGGAGTTATAGCCCAAAACACGTTGAAAATGAGTAGGGGGCGCTGTTGAGCCATCTTGGCACATGAAAACACAAAAATCACATCAGACAACACAATTTGGGATGTCTGATGTGTGTGCCAAGTTGCGTGAGTTTTCGAGTGTCCCTTGCCCCTCAAAAACAACCTCGTGTTTTATGGCGAATAAGGTGGCGCCACAGTGACAGCGTTGGACGAAACCTCAAAGGCTTCTGCTTTGACCATCAACAAGGTCTTGGGAGTATGTATTTGCAAAATTGAGGTGGTTCGGGGGAACCTGGTAGAAGAGGGACATGAAAGAATGAAAAAAGTAACCTTCTGCCGCCAGTAGGTGGCGCTATGATGCTGATTCAAAATTTCTGTATAGATGTTTTCAGGGCTGGACAGTTATAATATGTGTGAAGTTTTGGAAAGATATGTCCACGTAGAGTCAAGTTACAGCTACTTTGGTCATCATGGCGAAACATCAAAGTTGGCCGCCACGCCAAGGTCACGCCCTTTGACGAAAATTCACAGTTTTCCATAGAAAGCATCATCAAGGCCTTATGGATAATTTCACCAAGTATGAGGTTGATGTGTTCAACTTTGGAGGAGATGTGCTTCAAAGTGTAAAACATGACATTTTCTACTGCCAGTAGGGGGCGCTATATTAATCACAAATTATTGACATGTAGATCTCTTCAGAGCAGGACTGTCATCAATCCTGTGAAGTTTGGGGAAGATTGGAGCATGTATGTTGGAGTAATAAACTACTTCCTGCGTTATAATACTACTTCCTGTTTGTAACGAAGTTTGAGGTCCCGGCACGGTCACACGGTGTGACGAAAACACAAGCTTTTGATAACTTTTCGTCTTCAGTTTATGTTGGTGGGACAGACCGAGTTTGAAGGCGATCGGACAAAATCTCTAGGAGGAGTTCGTTCATTTATGACCCCTGCAAATGGCCAAAAATACATGAAACTTCCACATTCAATTCAAAATGGCCGACTTCCTGTTGAGTTTAGGGCATGGGCCCAAGAGGCTTTTTTGTCCGTCTCGGCGTGCTACATATGTGTACCAAAATTCGTACGCTTCGGACAAAGTTAAAGCAGGGGGCTTTGATTTTGAAAACTGTTAGGGGGCGCCGTTGAGCCATTTTGTCACGCCCCTTTGTAATGACCATAAAATATCGAATTTTTCACCAGACGTGACGAGTGTGCAAAATTCTGGGACTTTTTGAGTACGTTCAGGCCCTCAAAAATGCGATCATAGGATAAAAAAAAAAATAATAATAAGAATAAGAATTCCTTCGGTTTCAATAGGGCTCTCGCACGGTACGTGCTCGGGCCCTAATTAAAGCTGCAAGCAGCGATGAACGGGCCCTCGCCCCCCTTGCGCGTCGGAGGTACGGGCGGCCGCAGCGCAGCTGACCTCTGACCTGAACGCAGACCGCACGCTGTAAATTTTATGTCAGTATGTGGTTTTCATGAACAATGGACGTTGCATGTAGGAGATAGGGACCGCTTTCTGTGTCCTCTATGTGGCGCTAGAGAATACCCAGCAGTTATACATAATATGGCTGTATATCATGTGTGGAACACACCGTGTAAATTTCATGTCAATGGGATGAAATTTGTCACATAAGGCTGACTTCCTGTTGTCAGTCGGTGGCGCTGTGCTTCTGATTCAATATGCATGGCGATCAGGGGCGGAGTGTCATCACACACGTGAAGTTTGGAGAAAACTGGGCAATGCACCGAGGAGTTATGACAAGTTGACGGTTCGCCCACCAGGGGGCCCTCAAAGTGTAACCAGACGTGGGCTGATACATTCAGGGTCGGACCCTTATCACACTATTGAAGTTTCATGCAAATCGGATAAAGCATGAAGGAGTTATCATGACTTGATGTTCAATGGCGAGACATCGAAAGTCTGCAACATGACATCAAATGTGTGTCACTGTGGAGTTTCATCAACTTGATGGTCACATGGCTCCAAAATAGAACTGATTAGGTCAGGAGTCTGGAGTTGGTGTTTGTCAATGTAAAGTATGGCACTTCCTGTTTCCACAAGGGGACGCCATGAGCGAGACTGTCGTCAAGAATATGGCAGCGCTGAGGGCAGGGCTCTTATCATCTACAGACATTTTGAACCAGTTTGGATGAATAACATGCGAGAGAGAGCTGCTGGAATGTGCATGGTGGTGCATCCAATATGACAGCGCGTAGCAGCCATGCCCCTTGACCACTAACCTCTAAACCAAACGCAGACCACACACTGTAAATTTCATGTTAATATGTACATTTTCATGAATATTGAACTTTGCATTTAGGAGATAGGGACCACTTCCTGTGTCCACTATGTGGCACTAGAGAATACCCAGTAGTTACGCATAATACGGCTGTATATCATGTGTAGACCACACCGTGTAAATTTCATGTCAATCGGATGAAATTTGTCACATAAGGCTGACTTCCTGTTGTCAGTAGGTGGCGCTGTGCTTCTGACTCAATAAGCATGCGATCAGGGGCGAAGTGTCATCACACACGTGAAGTTTGGAGAAAATCGGACAACGCACCGAGGATTTATGACAAGTTGATGGTTCGCCCACCAGGGGGTGCTCAAAGTGTAACCAGACGTGGGCTGATACATGCAAGGGTTGAGCCATATCACACTATTCAAGTTTCATGCAAATCAAATAATGCGTGATGGAGTTATCATGACTTGATGTTAAACGGTGAAACATCGAAAGTCGCCGCCGCCGCCACGGACAGTCCGCAACATGACATGACATATGTGTCACTGTGGAGATTCATCAACTTGATTGTCACATGGCTCCAAAATAGAACCGATTAGGTCAGGAGTCTGGAGTTGGTGTTTGTCAATGTAAAGTATGGCACTTCCTGTTTCCACAAGGGGACGCCGTGAGCCAGACTGTCTTCAAGCATATGGCAGCGCTGAGAGCAGGGCTCTTATCATCTATAGACATTTTGAAGCAGTTTGGATGAATAACGTGTGAGAGAGAGCTGCTCGAATGTGCATGGCGGTGCATTTAGCCCCGCCCATGGGCGGCGCCCCTATCAGATCAAAGAGCTTGCCACCCTTGACCTGTGTATCAATTTTCATGAAGATATGAGGTCATTAAAGCCATCAAAGAACCAAACCTATTTTGGCGAGTGATGGATAGTCGCCGTGTCGCCAGACGGACGCCATTTGTTGTAACCTCACAGCATTCATAATATATCTTCACCAACTTGTTAGGCATGTTGTAGAAGTGGAATGAAGTTGATGGAGTCAACCATGTGTCATCAGTACATGTTAAAGTAAAAACAAATCACTTCCTGTTACCACCGGGGGGCGCCATGAGTCAAGTGGGAAGTTAATATATCGGCGCGTTCAGGGCGCAGCCATCGTCATGCCCAGCAAGTTTGAAGCTGATAGGATCAAGTATGTGGGCGTGACAGTCGGTCAAAGTTAGACGGCGAGCTCCAACACAGTTGGCAAAGTTCATGGAGCCCTATCAGCCACGCCCTATGACCTACATACCTGCAGAGCACAACTTTAGATCACCATGTTGTCTTGATGAGCTGTGAAAAATTTCAAGCCGATTGGTTGAATCCCCTAGGACGAGTTCGTTCAAATACGAGGTGTGGAAATGGCCAAAATCACACTTTTCTCGAAAGTTCAAATCAAAATGGCCGACTTCCTGTTGGGATTTTACCATGACATTTAGAGACTTTTTTGTGCGTCTGGGCATGATGAATGTGTGTACCAAATTTCTTGTGCCGACGACAAACTAACCCCTATGGGGAGGGTATTTTGAAAATTTCAAGGGGGCGCTATAGAGACATTTAGCCCCGCAAATGGGCGTCGCCCCTATCAGATCAAAGAGCTTGCCACCCTTGACCT
This sequence comes from Cephalopholis sonnerati, assembly GCA_019142605.1. Taxonomy (NCBI): domain Eukaryota; kingdom Metazoa; phylum Chordata; class Actinopteri; order Perciformes; family Serranidae; genus Cephalopholis; species Cephalopholis sonnerati. Next base: position 2,657,112 of record JAGQAX010000003.1, read on the forward strand.
GTGCACCAATTTTCATGATGATATGAGGTCATTAAAGCCATCAAAAAGCCAAACGTATTTTCTTGGCGAGTGATCGATAGTCGCCGCATCGCCAGATGGACGCCATTGGTTGTAACCTCACAGCGTTGATAGACTAGTTTCACCAACTTGTTAGGTATGTTTTAGAAGTGGAATGAAGTTGATGGAGTCAACCATGTGTCATCAGTACATGTTAAAGTAAAAACAAATCACTTCCTGTTACCACCGGGGGGCGCCATGACTAAAGTGGGAAGTTAATATATCGGGACGTTCAGGGCGGAGACATTGTCATGCCCAGCAAGTTTGAAGCTGATAGGATCAAGTATGTGGGCGTGACAGTCGGTCAAAGTTAGACGGCGAGCGAAAAAATAGTCGCCGAAGTTCATCGAGCCCAGCAGCCACGACCTATGACCTACACACCTGCAGAGCACAACTTTAGATCACCATGTTGTCTTGATGAGCTGTGAAAAATTTGAAGCCGATTGGTTGAATCCCCTAGGACGAGTTCGTTCAAATACGAGGTGTGGAAATGGCCAAAATCGCCCTTTTAGCCAAAGTTCAAATCAAAATGGCCGCCTTCCTGTTGGGATTTGACCATGACTGCAATTCATTTTTTTGTGCGTCTGGGCATGATGAATGGGTGTACCAAATTTCGTGTGGCTACGACAAACTAACCCCAATGGCCAGGGGGGGTTTGAAAGTTTCTAGGGGGCGCTATTTCGCAATTTGGCCGTGTCCATGTGCGGCGCCCCCAAAATATCGAATTTCGGATCCGGCCGCAGGGATGTGCAAAAATTGACAACTTTTCCAATTGGGGAAATGGGCGAAATTGGGGCACGAAAAGCGGAAAGAATAATAACGAACAATAATAAACAGCAAGAAAACAATAGGGCCTTCGCAGGCGACGCTGTCGCCGGGGGGGTTTGAAAGTTTCTAGGGGGCGCTATTTCGCAATTTGGCCGTGTCCATGTGCGGCGCCCCCAAAATATCGAATTTCGGATCCGGCCGCAGGGATGTGCAAAAATTGACAACTTTTCCAATTGGGGAAATGGGCGAAATTGGGGCACGAAAAGCGGAAAGAATAATAACGAACAATAATAAACAGCAAGAAAACAATAGGGCCTTCGCAGGCGACGCTGTCGCCGCTGCTCGGGCCCTAATTAAAGCTGCAAGCAGCGTTGAACGGGCCCTCGCACCCCACGCAACTCGGGGCCTGGCGCGGCCGCCACCGTGTCGCCAGAGGTCGACCGGCAGACGAGGCGCTGAATGTTCGCCTCCTTCGGACAGTGTAGGAACCAATGCGTTGCGACTTCCCGTCTCCACTGGGTGGCGCTATGACTCTGACTCCTGAGCGTCATGTGGGTGTGTTCATGCCAGGACTATTATCATACATGTGAAGTTTGGAGCAGATTCGACCATTAGATCCCATGTTATAGCAATGTCGTGTTTCATGGTGAGACATCAAGTGTCGACGCAATATCACAGCCGCACCGTTCCATGTTGAGCAATTCTCTCAATATCTTTTGATCACACACTGGTGTAGATGGTACACAGCAGTTTTGGAGTGAATTGGATCATTTCTGGAGGAGGAGATCATTAAAATACACCAGGTGGAAAACGCCAAAAATGACTGCACATTTCAAAATGGCCGACTTCCTGTTGGGTGTGGCCTATATGTGCAAGAGGCTTTTTTGTGCGTGTGGATGTTATACATGTGTCTACCAAGTTTCGTGCATATCAGTGAGACGTCCTATGGTGGTTATTTGTGTGAATGGGCGTGGCCAATCCATTTAGCCACGCCTATTAACGAAATTCATAACATATGTTCTGGGTTGGACTGTCAATATACCTGTGAAGTTTCACACAGATCTGACCAAGTACAGTGAAGTTATTGCCACTTCCTGTTTCATGGCGAGACGTCAAAATTCAACCTCCCACAACTGGCGTGCCCTTTAGATTCTGCGAGACCTTTTAATAACTTTTGATCAGGAAGTGTTCTAGATGGTAATCGGTAATTTTGAAGCCGTTCTGATGAATTCTGTAGGAGGAGTTCGTTAAAATACGATGCGTGCGCGACACCAAAAATGACCATGACATTCAAAATGGCCGACTTCCTGTTGAATTTAGCCTACAGGTCCAAGAGACTTTTTTGTTTGTCTGGGGGTGATGGAGATGTGTACCAATTTTTGTGCATATCGGTGAGACGTCCTATGGAAGTAATTCATATGAATGGGCGTGGCCAAGCCATATGGCCACGCCCATTGACGAAATTCATATCACATATTCAGGGCTGGACTGTTGACACACATATGAAGTTTCAGGTGGATATCATCAAAAACACCAAAGTTAAGGCCATTTTTATGCATTTTGGCGAAGGGTCGACTTCGCCGCCCTCCGGATGGAACGCCGTTTGACAACAGTCAAAATTCTTCATCATGGAGCATTACCAACATGTTGAGGCCTTTCTGACCAAATTTGAGCTGGATTTGCTGAACGTGCTCAGAGCTGGACCTCAAAGTCTAAAACATCGCTTTTTCTGTCACCAGCAGGGGGCGCTATGCAAATTTCAATATTTCTGCATGTAGACGTCTTCAGGGCGGGACTATTATGAATCCTGGGGAGTTTGGTACCGTTCGGACTATTAATGCCAAAGTTATAGCAATCTCGTTTTTCATGGCGAGACATTAAACTTCACCGCCACGCCCAGGTCAGGTTGTTTGGAGTTTACGTAGTCCGTTAATAACTTTTGATCACAAACTAGTCTAGTTGGTGCACAGCAATTTTGAAGCCGTTCTGATTATTCCTGTAGGAGGAGTTCGTTAAAATACAACACGTGGAAAACGCCAAAAATGGCCGTTCAACGCCAAATATCTGACTTCCTGTTGGGTTTAGCCTATGTGTCCCTATGACCTTTTTTGTGCGTCTCAGCATGATCTACATGCGTACCGATTTTCGTGCAGATCCGTGAAACCTGCCGAGTAGGGTGCTCTTTAAGGGGCGTGGCCTAGCCATTTTGACCCGCCCACCTCCACGAACCCTAAAATACCTAAATTTACACCGCGACTGATGCGCATGCCAAAATTGGCGTGTTTTGGAATATGTTCAGGCCTCCAAATAAGCGATTTACTTTTGTCGTAATAATAATAATAATTCCTGCAATTTCAATAGGGTCCTCGCACGGACGTGCTCGGGCCCTAATTAAAGCTGCAAGCAGCGTTGAATGGGCCCTCGCACCCCACGCAACTCGGGGCCTGGCGCGGCCGCCACCGTCTCGCCAGAGGTCGACCGGCAGACGAGGCGCTGAATGTTCGCCTCCTTCGGACAGTGTAGGAACCAATGCGTTGCGACTTCCCGTCTCCACTGGGTGGCGCTATGACTCTGACTCCTGAGCGTCATGTGGGTGTGTTCATGCCAGGACTATTATCATACATGTGAAGTTTGGAGCAGATTCGACCATTAGATCCCATGTTATAGCAATATCGTGTTTCATGGTGAGACATCAAGTGTCGACACCATGTCACAGCCACACCGTTCCATGCTGAGCAGTTCTCTTAATATGTTTTGATCACACACTGGTGTAGATGGTACACAGCAGTTTTGGAGTGAATTGGATCATTTCTGGAGGAGGAGATCATTAAAATACGCCAGGTGGAAAACGCCAAAAATGACTGTAAATTTCAAAATGGCCGACTTCCTGTTGGGTGTGGCCTATCCGTGCAAGAGGCTTTTTTGTGCGTGTGGATGTTATACATGTGTCTACCAAGTTTCGTGCATATCAGTGAGACGTCCTATGGTGGTTATTTGTGTGAATGGGCGTGGCCAATCCATTTAGCCACGGCTATTAACGAAATTCATAACATATGTTCTGGGTTGGACTGTCAATATACCTGTGAAGTTTCACACAGATCTGACCAAGTACAGTGAAGTTATTGCCACTTCCTGTTTCATGGCGAGACGTCAAAATTCAACCTCCCACAACTGGCGTGCCCTTTAGATTCTGCGAGACCTTTTAATAACTTTTGATCAGGAAGTGTTTTAGATGGTAATCGGTAATTTTGAAGCCGTTCTGATTATTCCTGTAGGAGGAGTTCGTTAAAATACAACACGTGGAAAACGCCAAAAATGGCCGTTCAACGCCAAATATCTCACTTCCTGTTGGGTTTAGCCTATGTGTCCCTATGACCTTTTTTGTGCGTCTCAGCATGATCTACATGCGTACCGATTTTCGTGCAGATCCGTGAAACCTGCCGAGTAGGGTGCTCTTTAAGGGGCGTGGCCTAGCCATTTTGACCCGCCCACCTCCACGAACCCTAAAATACCTAAATTTACACCGCGACTGATGCGCATGCCAAAATTGGCGTGTTTTGGAATATGTTCAGGCCTCCAAATAAGCGATTTACTTTTGTCGTAATAATAATAATTAAAGCTGCAAGCAGCGTTGAACGGGCCCTCGCACCCCACGCAACTCGGGGCCTGGCGCGGCCGCCACCGTGTCGCCAGAGGTCGACCGGCAGACGAGGCGCTGAATGTTCGCCTCCTTCGGACAGTGCGTTGCGACTTCCCGTCTCCACTGGGTGGCGCTATGACTCTGACTCCTGAGCGTCATGTGGGTGTGTTCATGCCAGGACTATTATCATACATGTGAAGTTTGGAGCAGATTCGACCATTAGATCCCATGTTATAGCAATGTCGTGTTTCATGGTGAGACATCAAGTGTCGACGCAATATCACAGCCGCACCGTTCCATGTTGAGCAATTCTCTCAATATCTTTTGATCACACACTGGTGTAGATGGTACACAGCAGTTTTGGAGTGAATTGGATCATTTCTGGAGGAGGAGATCATTAAAATACACCAGGTGGAAAACGCCAAAAATGACTGCACATTTCAAAATGGCCGACTTCCTGTTGGGTGTGGCCTATATGTGCAAGAGGCTTTTTTGTGCGTGTGGATGTTATACATGTGTCTACCAAGTTTCGTGCATATCAGTGAGACGTCCTATGGTGGTTATTTGTGTGAATGGGCGTGGCCAATCCATTTAGCCACGCCTATTAACGAAATTCATAACATATGTTCTGGGTTGGACTGTCAATATACCTGTGAAGTTTCACACAGATCTGACCAAGTACAGTGAAGTTATTGCCACTTCCTGTTTCATGGCGAGACGTCAAAATTCAACCTCCCACAACTGGCGTGCCCTTTAGATTCTGCGAGACCTTTTAATAACTTTTGATCAGGAAGTGTTCTAGATGGTAATCGGTAATTTTGAAGCCGTTCTGATGAATTCTGTAGGAGGAGTTCGTTAAAATACGATGCGTGCGCGACACCAAAAATGACCATGACATTCAAAATGGCCGACTTCCTGTTGAATTTAGCCTACAGGTCCAAGAGACTTTTTTGTTTGTCTGGGGGTGATGGAGATGTGTACCAATTTTTGTGCATATCGGTGAGACGTCCTATGGAAGTAATTCATATGAATGGGCGTGGCCAAGCCATATGGCCACGCCCATTGACGAAATTCATATCACATATTCAGGGCTGGACTGTTGACACACATATGAAGTTTCAGGTGGATATCATCAAAAACACCAAAGTTAAGGCCATTTTTATGCATTTTGGCGAAGGGTCGACTTCGCCGGCCTCCGAATGGAACGCCGTTTGACGACAGTCAAAATTCTTCATCATGGAGCATTACCAACATGTTGAGGCCTTTCTGACCAAATTTGAGCTGGATTTGCTGAACGTGCTCAGAGCTGGACCTCAAAGTCTAAAACATCGCTTTTTCTGTCACCAGCAGGGGGCGCTATGCAAATTTCAATATTTCTGCATGTAGACGTCTTCAGGGCGGGACTATTATGAATCCTGGGGAGTTTGGTACCGTTCGGACTATTAATGCCAAAGTTATAGCAATCTCATTTTTCATGGCGAGACATCAAACTTCGCCGCCACGCCCAGGTCAGGTTGTTTGGAGTTTACGTAATCCGTTAATAACTTTTGATCACAAACTAGTCTAGTTGGTGCACAGCAATTTTGAAGCCGTTCTGATTATTCCTGTAGGAGGAGTTCGTTAAAATACAACACGTGGAAAACGCCAAAAATGGCCGTTCAACGCCAAATATCTCACTTCCTGTTGGGTTTAGCCTATGTGTCCCTGTGACCTTTTTTGTGCGTCTCAGCATGATCTACATGCGTACCGATTTTCGTGCAGATCCGTGAAACCTGCCCAGTAGGGTGCTCTTTAAGGGGCGTGGCCTAGCCATTTTGACCCGCCCACCTCCACGAACCCTAAAATACCTAAATTTACACCACGACTGATGCGCATGCCAAAATTGGCGTGTTTTGGAATATGTTCAGGCCTCCAAATAAGCGATTTACTTTTGTCGTAATAATAATAATAATTCCTGCAATTTCAATAGGGTCCTCGCACGGACGTGCTCGGGCCCTAATAATAATAATTAAAGCTGCAAGCAGCGTTGAACGGGCCCTCGCACCCCACGCAACTCGGGGCCTGGCACGGACGCCACCGTCTCGCCAGAGGTCGACCGGTAGACGAGGCGCTGAATGTTCGCCTCCTTCGGACAGTGTAGCGTTGCGACTTCCCGTCTCCACTGGGTGGCACTATGACTCTGACTCCTGAGCGTCACGTGGGTGTGTTCATGCCAGGACTATTATCATACATGTGAAGTCTGGAGCAGATTCGACCATTAGATCCCATGTTATAGCAATATCGTGTTTCATGGTGAGACATCAAGTGTCGACGCCATGTCACAGCCACACCGTTCCATGCTAAGCAATTCTCTTAATATGTTTTGATCACACACTTGTGTAGATGGTACACATCAGTTTTGGAGTTAATTGATTCATTTCTGGAGGAGGAGATCATTAAAATACAACACGTGGAAAACGCCCAAAATGACTGTAAATTTCAAAATGGCCGACTTCCTGTTGGGTGTGGCCTATCCGTGCAAGAGGCTTTTTTGTGCGTGTGGATGTTATACATGTGTCTACCAAGTTTCGTGCATATCAGTGAGACGTCCTATGGTGGTTATTCGTGTGAATGGGCGTGGCCAATCCATTTAGCCACGCCTATTAACGAAATTCATAACATATGTTCTGGGTTAGACTGTCAATATACCTGTGAAGTTTCACACAGATCTGACCAAGTACAGTGAAGTTATTGCCACTTCCTGTTTCATGGCGAGACGTCAAAATTCAACCTCCCACAACTGGCGTGCCCTTTAGATTCTGCGAGACCTTTTAATAACTTTTGATCAGGAAGTGTTCTAGATGGTAATCGGTAATTTTGAAGCCGTTCTGATGAATTCTGTAGGAGGAGTTCGTTAAAATACGATGCGTGCGCGACACCAAAAATGACCATGACATTCAAAATGGCCGACTTCCTGTTGAATTTAGCCTAGGGGTCCAAGAGACTTTTTTGTTTGTCTGGGGGTGATGGAGATGTGTACCAATTTTTGTGCATATCGGTGAGACGTCCTATGGAAGTAATTCATATGAATGGGCGTGGCCAAGCCATATGGCCACGCCCATTGACGAAATTCATATCACATATTCAGGGCTGGACTGTTGACACACATATGAAGTTTCAGGTGGATATCATCAAAAACACCAAAGTTAAGGCCATTTTTATGCATTTTGGCGAAGGGTCGACTTCGCCGCCCTCCGGATGGAACGCCGTTTGACGACAGTCAAAATTCTTCATCATGGAGCATTACCAACATGTTGAGGCCTTTCTGACCAAATTTGAGCTGGATTTGCTGAACGTGCTCAGAGCTGGACCTCAAAGTCTAAAACATCGCTTTTTCTGTCACCAGCAGGGGACGCTATGCAAATTTCAATATTTCTGCATGTAGACGTCTTCAGGGCGGGACTATTATGAATCCTGGGGAGTTTGGTACCGTTCGGACTATTAATGCCAAAGTTATAGCAATCTCATTTTTCATGGCGAGACATCAAACTTCGCCGCCACGCCCAGGTCAGGTTGTTTGGAGTTTACGTAATCCGTTAATAACTTTTGATCACAAACTAGTCTAGTTGGTGCACAGCAATTTTGAAGCCGTTCTGATTATTCCTGTAGGAGGAGTTCGTTAAAATACAAAACGTGGAAAACGCCAAAAATGGCCGTTCAACGCCAAATATCTCACTTCCTGTTGGGTTTAGCCTATGTGTCCCTGTGACCTTTTTTGTGCGTCTCAGCATGATCTACATGCGTACCGATTTTCGTGCAGATCCGTGAAACCTGCCGAGTAGGGTGCTCTTTAAGGGGCGTGGCCTAGCCATTTTGACCCGCCCACCTCCACGAACCCTAAAATACCTAAATTTACACCGCGACTGATGCGCATGCCAAAATTGGCGTGTTTTGGAATATGTTCAGGCCTCCAAATAAGCGATTTACTTTTGTCGTAATAATAATAATAATTCCTGCAATTTCAATAGGGTCCTCGCACCGCTTGGTGCTCGGGCCCTAATAATAATAATCCTAAGGAAAACAATAGGGTCCTCGCACGGTTCGTGCTCGGGCCCTAATAATAATAATAATAATTAAAGCTGCAAGCAGCGTTGAACGGGCCCTCGCACCCCACGCAACTCGGGGCCTGGCGCGGCCGCCACCGTGTCGCCAGAGGTCGACCGGCAGACGAGGCGCTGAATGTTCGCCTCCTTCGGACAGTGTAGGAACCAATGCGTTGCGACTTCCCGTCTCCACTGGGTGGCGCTATGACTCTGACTCCTGAGCGTCATGTGGGTGTGTTCATGCCAGGACTATTATCATACATGTGAAGTTTGGAGCAGATTCGACCATTAGATCCCATGTTATAGCAATATCGTGTTTCATGGTGAGACATCAAGTGTCGAAGCCATGTCACAGCCACACCGTTCCATGCTGAGCAATTCTCTTAATGTGTTTTGATCACACACTTGTGTAGATGGTACACACCAGTTTTGGAGTTAATTGATTCATTTCTGGAGGAGGAGATCATTAAAATACAACACGTGGAAAACGCCAAAAATGACTGTAAATTTCAAAATGGCCGACTTCCTGTCGGGTGTGGCCTATCCGTGCAAGAGGCTTTTTTGTGCGTGTGGATGTTATACATGTGTCTACCAAGTTTCGTGCATATCAGTGAGACGTCCTATGGTGGTTATTCGTGTGAATGGGCGTGGCCAATCCATTTAGCCACGCCTATTAACGAAATTCATAACATATGTTCTGGGTTAGACTGTCAATATACCTGTGAAGTTTCACACAGATCTGACCAAGTACAGTGAAGTTATTGCCACTTCCTGTTTCATGGCGAGACGTCAAAATTCAACCTCCCACAACTGGCGTGCCCTTTAGATTCTGCGAGACCTTTTAATAACTTTTGATCAGGAAGTGTTCTAGATGGTAATCGGTAATTTTGAAGCCGTTCTGATGAATTCTGTAGGAGGAGTTCGTTAAAATACGATGCGTGCGCGACACCAAAAATGACCATGACATTCAAAATGGCTGACTTCCTGTTGAATTTAGCCTAGGGGTCCAAGAGACTTTTTTGTTTGTCTGGGGGTGATGGAGATGTGTACCAATTTTTGTGCATATCGGTGAGACGTCCTATGGAAGTAATTCATATGAATGGGCGTGGCCAATCCATTTAGCCACGCCTATTAACGAAATTCATAACATATGTTCTGGGTTGGACTGTCAATATACCTGTGAAGTTTCACACAGATCTGACCAAGTACAGTGAAGTTATTGCCACTTCCTGTTTCATGGCGAGACGTCAAAATTCAACCTCCCACAACTGGCGTGCCCTTTAGATTCTGCGAGACCTTTTAATAACTTTTGATCAGGAAGTGTTCTAGATGGTAATCGGTAATTTTGAAGCCGTTCTGATGAATTCTGTAGGAGGAGTTCGTTAAAATACGATGCGTGCGCGACACCAAAAATGACCATGACATTCAAAATGGCCGACTTCCTGTTGAATTTAGCCTAGAGGTCCAAGAGACTTTTTTGTTTGTCTGGGGGTGATGGAGATGTGTACCAATTTTTGTGCATATCGGTGAGACGTCCTATGGAAGTAATTCATATGAATGGGCGTGGCCAAGCCATATGGCCACGCCCATTGACGAAATTCATATCACATATTCAGGGCTGGACTGTTGACACACATATGAAGTTTCAGGTGGATATCATCAAAAACACCAAAGGCCATTTTTATGCATTTTGGCGAAGGGTCGACTTCGCCGCCCTCCGGATGGAACGCCGTTTGACGACAGTCAAAATTCTTCATCATGGAGCATTACCAACATGTTAAGGCCTTTCTGACCAAATTTGAGTTGAATATGGTAAATGTGGTCAGAGCAGCACCTCAAAGTGTAAAACATGGTATTTCCTGTTGCCAGCAGGGGGCGCTATGACAATTACTGAATTTTTTGATGTAGATGTGTTCAGGGCGGGACTATTATCCATCATGTGAAGTTTGGTGCAGATAGGATCATCTACACCAAAGTTGTAGTAGTTGTAGTATAATTTCGTGTTTTTTGGTGAGATATCCAAATTGACCCTTCCGCAGCGACCGCGCCCTTCGACGTGACGAAGATCTTTTAATAATAAATTGATCCCACTGTAGTCGAGCACGCACAGGTAAATTTTTAAGTCAATCCGATAAAATCTGTAGGACGAGTTCGCTCAAGTACAACGTGTGGAAATGGCCAAAAATGACCTTATTTTGAAAAAACAATTCAAAATGGCCGACTTCCTGTTTGGTTTAGGGTGTCGCTCCAAGAGGCTTTTTTGTGCGTCCCGGGATGATACATATGTGTACCAAATTTCATACGCCTAGGGCAAAGTTAAAGCAGGGGGCTTCGATTTTGAAAACTGTTAGGGGGCGCCATTGAGCCATTTTGCCACGCCCCTTTGTAACGACCATAAAATATCGAAATTTTCACCAGACGTGACGAGTGTGCAAATTTTCCTGACTTTTTGGGCATGTTCAGGCCCTCAAAAATGCGATCAAAGGTTTAAAAGAAAAATAATAAGAATAATTTTTATGATTTCAATAGGGCTCTCGCACGGTTCGTGCTCGGGCCCTAATTAAAGCTGCAAGCAGCGTTGAACGGGCCCTCGCACCCCACGCAACTCGGGGCCTGGCGCGGCCGCCACCGTGTCGCCAGAGGTCGACCGGCAGACGAGGCGCTGAATGTTCGCCTCCTTTGGACAGTGTAGGAACCAATGCGTTGCGACTTCCCGTCTCCACTGGGAGGCGCTATGACTCTGACTCCTGAGCGTCATGTGGGTGTGTTCATGCCAGGACTATTATCATACATGTGAAGTTTGGAGCAGATTCGACCATTAGATCCCATGTTATAGCAATATCGTGTTTCATGGTGAGACATCAAGTGTCGACGCCATGTCACAGCCACACCGTTCCATGCTGAGCAATTCTCTTAATATGTTTTGATCACACACTTGTGTAGATGGTACACAGCAGTTTTGGAGTTAATTGATTCATTTCTGGAGGAGGAGATCATTAAAATACAACACGTGGAAAACGCCAAAAATGACTGTAAATTTCAAAATGGCCGACTTTCTGTCGGGTGTGGCCTATATGTGCAAGAGGCTTTTTTGTGCGTCTGGACACGATACATGTGCATACTGATTTTCGTGCACGTCGATGAAAGTTGTTATGGGGGACGCTGCACTTTAAGGGGCGTGGTCAAGCCATACGGCCACGCTTATTGATGAAACTCATACTATACATTCAGGTCTGGACTGTTAACAAACATGTGAAGTTTGGTGAAGAATGGACAATGTATGCCAAAGTTATACTAATTTCGTGTTTTATGGCGAGACATCAAACTTCGCCGCCACCTGACGGCCAAACCGTTTCACGATGCAAAAATCTGCTTATAAGTTTTGATTACACCTTTGTCTAGATGGCACACAATGATTTTGAAGTTGTTCTGATGCATCCTGTAGGTGGAGTTCATTAAAATACAACACGTGGAAAACGCCAAAAATGACCATTAAATTCAAAATGGAGGACTTCCTGTTGGGTGTGGCCTATCCGCGCAAGAGGCTTTTTTGTGCGTGTGGATGTTATACATGTGTCTACCAAGTTTCGTGCATATCAGTGAGACGTCCTATGGTGGTTATTTGTGTGAATGGGCGTGGCCAATCCATTTAGCCACGCCTATTAACGAAATTCATAACATATGTTCTGGGTTGGACTGTCAATATACCTGTGAAGTTTCACACAGATCTGACCAAGTACAGTGAAGTTATTGCCACTTCCTGTTTCATGGCGAGACGTCAAAATTCAACCTCCCACAACTGGCGTGCCCTTTAGATTCTGCGAGACCTTTTAATAACTTTTGATCAGGAAGTGTTCTAGATGGTAATCGGTAATTTTGAAGCCGTTCTGATGAATTCTGTAGGAGGAGTTCGTTAAAATACGATGCGTGCGCGACGCCAAAAATGACCATGACATTCAAAATGGCCGACTTCCTGTTGAATTTAGCCTAGAGGTCCAAGAGACTTTTTTGTTTGTCTGGGGGTGATGGAGATGTGTACCAATTTTTGTGCATATCGGTGAGACGTCCTATGGAAGTAATTCATATGAATGGGCGTGGCCAAGCCATATGGCCACGCCCATTGACGAAATTCATATCACATATTCAGGGCTGGACTGTTGACACACATATGAAGTTTCAGGTGGATATCATGAAAAACACCAAAGTTAAGGCCATTTTTATGCATTTTGGCGAAGGGTCGACTTCGCCGCCCTCCGGATGGAACGCCGTTTGACGACAGTCAAAATTCTTCATCATGGAGCATTACCAACATGTTGAGGCCTTTCTGACCAAATTTGAGCTGGATTTGCTGAACGTGCTCAGAGCTGGACCTCAAAGTCTAAAACATCGCTTTTTCTGTCACCAGCAGGGGGCGCTATGCAAATTTCAATATTTCTGCATGTAGACGTCTTCAGGGCGGGACTATTATGAATCCTGGGAAGTTTGGTACCGTTTGGACTATTAATGCCAAAGTTATAGCAATCTTGTTTTTCATGGCGAGACATCAAACTTCGCCGCCACGCCCAGGTCAGGTTGTTTGGAGTTTACGTAATCCGTTAATAACTTTTGATCACAAACTAGTCTAGTTGGTGCACAGCAATTTTGAAGCCATTCTGATTATTCCTGTAGGAGGAGTTCGTTAAAATACAACACGTGGAAAATGCCAAAAATGGCCGTTCAACGCCAAATATCTCACTTCCTGTTGGGTTTAGCCTATGTGTCCCTGTGACCTTTTTTGTGCGTCTCAGCATGATCTACATGCGTACCGATTTTCGTGCAGATCCGTGAAACCTGCCCAGTAGGGTGCTCTTTAAGGGGCGTGGCCTAGCCATTTTGACCCGCCCACCTCCACGAACCCTAAAATACCTAAATTTACACCGCGACTGATGCGCATGCCAAAATTGGCGTGTTTTGGAATATGTTCAGGCCTCCAAATAAGCGATTTACTTTTGTCGTAATAATAATAATAATTCCTGCAATTTCAATAGGGTCCTCGCACCGCTTGGTGCTCGGGCCCTAATAATAATTCCTTGCATTTCAATAGGGTCCTCGCACCGCTTGGTGCTCGGGCCCTAATTAAAGCTGCAAGCAGCATTGAACGGGCCCTCGCACCTTCACGCAACTCGAGGGCGCTGGCAGGACGCCGGCTCACGCCGCCCTTCATTCCTGTGCACGGCAGACCCCTCACGCAGGACTTACACGTCATATCCCTCAAATCATATGAAGACATGTAATTTTGCCAGTAGGTGGCGCTGTACTAATAACCAAGTATTGGCGTATAGATGTGTTCAAGGCAGGACTGTCATCAATCCTGTGAAGTTTGGGGAATATTGGAACATGTATGGTGAAGTTGCAAACCAGTTACACCAAATTCAAAATGGCCGACTTCCTGTTGGGTTTGGCATATGGGTGCAAGAGGCTTTTTTGTACGTCTTTCAGTGATGCATGTGCGTACCAAGTTTCATAGATGTAGTTCAAACCAGCTTCGGGGGCTGTTTCGTAGAAAATTTGTAGGGGGCGGTGTTGAGCCATGTTGGCACATCAGAGCCGAAAAATCACATCAGACAACTCATATCCGATCCTGTCATATGTGTGTCAATTTTCATGACTTTACAAGCATCCTTTACCCCTCAAAAACAATTTCGTATTTTATGGCGAACAAGGCGTTGCCACGGTGACCAAACATCACTAACCCTTACAGCTGGCCTCAGGAGTGACTCCACATCACGCTCGCCAAATTTCGTGCGAATCGATGAATTTTCATGTCACTTGATTTTTCTTTGATTATAGCGCCTCCTATTGGCCAATTTCTGCCAAATTTGGCACAGAGCATCTGGATGACGTCTGAAAGAAGTGAATTGAGTTTGACATTGTTATCTTTTACTTTGGCAAAAATATGCAAAGGTATGTCTTTTTTAGCTAGCAGAAAAAAACTGTTTATTGTTAGCTAGCGCATTTTTTGGAGTAGCAAAATTCTTTTGATAACTTTTGGTCAGGCAAGTCTGGAGCTTGTATGTGCAAAGTTTCGTGAAGATGGATCTTAATCGCTAGGAGGAGTTCGAAAATTTAGGTTTTTGATGTGTAGTGACTACAGTGGGAGTGGGCGTGGCCTATGTCAGAAGATGGGACTCTATTTAGGGAACACGTGGTTATAAAGTTATGAAGATTTGAATTAAAATGTGGAAGTTACAGGCCAAAATTGCATCCGTTATAGTGCCATCTAGTGGTGTAGACATACAATTTTTGCTATGGGTGGTCTGTATGCTATTCTATACCCTGTGAATTTCACAGCCCTCAGCATAAAACTTGAGCTGAAATAAATGTTTGTTGTTTATCTTGTAATAAGCCACGCCCACTTTGACCAGTCGTGATTTACTTTAAGATATGGCCTCAGGAGTGGCCCAGCATCATACCCACCAAATTTTGTAAAAATCGGTGCAGCCATTTAGGAGATATAAATTTCCCATATTTGCAGCGCCCCCTAGTGGCCAACATTGGCCAAATTTGGCTCAAGCCCTCACAGGCACATGTCAAGCAAGGATCTCCGATTTGCTGTTGTTGGCATTTATTTTGACCGAAATATGTCATAGTTTGTCTTTTTATAGCTAGCTAGAAAATTGTATTTGTTAATAATTTGCGCATTTTTTGACTGAACAAAATTCTTTTGATAACTTTAGATCAGGTCCAGCTGAAGACTGTACCTGCCAAGTTTCACGCTGATCGGACAATACCCTAAGGAGGAGTTCGAAAAAGAAGGATTTCCAGTTTTCGCGATGTTGTGAAAAACATTATTGACACAAATGGGAGTGGCCCCGCCCAAGTGATTCAGCACTATTCAGGGAATCTGTGGATATGAGGTTTTTGAATGTGTGACATATGGTCTGGGAGTTATAGCCCAAAACACATTGAAAATGAGTAGGGGGCGCTGTTGAGCCATCTTGGCACATGAAAACACAAAAATCACATCAGACAACACAATTTGGGACGTCTGATGTGTGTGCCAAGTTGCGTGAGTTTTCGAGTGTCCCTTGCCCCTCAAAAACAACCTCGTGTTTTATGGCGAATAAGGTGGCGCCACAGTGACAGCGTTGGACGAAACCTCAAAGGCTTCTGCTTTGATCATCATCAAGGTCTTGGGAGTATGTATTTGCAAAATTGAGGTGGTTCGGGGGAACCTGGTAGAAGAGGGACATGAAAGAATGAAAAAAGTAACTTTCTGCCGCCAGTAGGTGGCGCTATGACGCTGATTCAAAATTTAGATGTTTTCAGGGCTGGACAGTTATCATATGTGTGAAGTTTTGGAAAGATATGTCCACGTAGAGTCAAGTTACAGCTACTTTTGTCATCATGGCGAAACATCAAAGTTGGCCGCCACGCCAAGGTCACGCCCTTTGATGAAAACTCACAGTTTTCCATAGAAAGCATCATCAAGGCCTTATGGATAATTTCACCAAGTATGAGATTGATGTGTTCAACTTTGGAGGAGATGTGCTTCAAAGTGTAAAACATGACATTTTATACTACCAGTAGGGGGCGCTATATTAATCACAAATTATTGACATGTAGATCTCTTCAGAGCGGGACTGTCATCAATCCTGTGAAGTTTGGGGAAGATTGGAGCATGTATGTTGGAGTTAAAAACTACTTCCTGCGTTATAATACTACTTCCTGTTTGTAACAAAGTTTGAGGTCCCGGCACTGTCACACGGTGTGACGAAAACACAAGCTTTTGATAACTTTTCGTCTTCAATTTATGTAGGTGGGACAGACCAAGTTTGAAGGTTATCGGACAAAATCTTTAGGAGGAGTTTGTTCATTTACGACCCCTGCAAATGGCCAAAAATGCATGAAACTTGCACATTCCTGTTGAATTTTGGACATGGGCCCAAGAGGCTTTTTTGTACGTCTTGGTGTGTTACATATGCCTCTCAAGTTTCATAGACGTAGGTTAAATCAACTTGGGGGGCTGCTTCATTGAAAATGAGTAGGGGGCGCTTTTGAGCCATTTTTTTGCACATTATCACGAAACCCCAAAAATATCGAATTTTTCACCACTTCTGATGAGTCTGTGAAGTTTGGTGAGTTTTTGAATATGATAAAGCCCTCAAAAAGCCAATTCATTAGGCAGAAAAATAATAATAATAACTCCTTCAGTTTCAATAGGGTCCTCGCACCGCTAGGTGCTCGGGCCCTAATAATAATAATAATAAAAATCCAAACAAAAACAATAGGGTTCCCAGCACCGCTGGTCCTGGGAAACGCGTATGCTTTGCATTCGTGT
The DNA here is from genome assembly GCA_019142605.1 of Cephalopholis sonnerati. Classification (NCBI taxonomy): domain Eukaryota; kingdom Metazoa; phylum Chordata; class Actinopteri; order Perciformes; family Serranidae; genus Cephalopholis; species Cephalopholis sonnerati. The sequence continues at coordinate 2,673,979 of JAGQAX010000003.1, forward strand.
TCCCCAGGCCCCGCGGGCTTGGCCCCCTAAAAATAAAACACTTCAACAAACATCTGTGTGATAAAATCTACCTAAAATGACAGAAACCATCTTTGGGAAAAATTTATTTGACATGTATTTTGAACTTTTAGTTTGTCCCCTGTCCCACCCGCTAACATGGAGGTTGGGGTTTATATCTTGTTCTGCAGCCAGCCACCAACCTTTGCAGGTTAAATGACAAAAAGTTACTAAGCCACTGAACATCAGTGTTCACAATCTCAACATTACAGTCATAGTCACACACACACACACACACATACACACACACACCGACATACACACAGTGTTTTCCTAACAGCAAACAACACATTGTGTGACATCTTGGCAGGAGACAACGTGATTCCCATTGCTTTAAGCAAAGCTGTAGGTGGCTGTCTTAAGCTAAATCCTATGACTGACTTCCCTCACAAAACACAAACCATACACATGCGTATACTACATACATGCGCATGCCACACACTCATACCTCCAATGTCACAAGTGCATAGCAGGGCGCCCCAGGCACTAAAACGGGGAGCTCAGGGCCCTCAATGAGCAACAGAGCGCAACGGACAAAGAGGGGGGGCACACAGAGAGGCAGAGAGAGGGCGAGGGGCAGCGCTCTGAGCCACAGTACAGTCACAAGTAACGAGTGATGAGAGAGGACAAGGTCACAGATCATAGACAAGGGAGATATGGGCAGTCATGTACGGCAACATACCTCCTCACCCCTGCTCTCCCAGCACTCAAAAGAGAGTCGTGCACGAAACCTGAACCCTGTGACACACACCTGTGCACATGCATATGGCCCTGTATGTTTCAAAAGTATAAGCAGATACCCAAAAGACACAAATCAACCCATACGCAATTGAATTGTTTGATTTCTTCATCCATTTCAGAGCACAAAAACCTTTGTTGATATAACATGCTAATTTATGCATGTAAATATTAAAACTATTTTAGTTGTGGTTGACTTATCACCTTATAGTGGAACAATTGCCCTAAGAGTGCTGATTTCAGATCTGCTTTCCTCAACCTCATGACTGCCCCCTGACAGTCAAAACTAATACACAAGAGCTGACCTGAGAACAGTGCCTGGAGGCAGTTTGTTCAGTTCACTCCCTGGTGAGTGCTTTGCAGACGGGTGTTGCCCAGAGTTGAACTCTATTAGTTCGAGTTTATTTACAGCCAAATGCCCAGAGACCCGCCTCTGTAATGTTGTTTGGGGGAAAATAAGAGCTGAAATTGAATGAAAAGCATCACACCACATGCATAATTCATGGATATCATTATCAAGCGCATGCAGACGTACAGATGAGTGCACACATAAAAAGCACACAGTGAACAGATATTCGCCATTTCAAACAGGAAAAAAAAGTGAACACAGAGGTCATTATGTGTGCTTATTATAAGGTCTTTTTGGTCATTTATCCTCGTGCTGAACTCAGGCCAATTTTCCCAGTATGGGTCCAATTTAGGCGTAATACCACAACAACAACACCACAGCAAGAGCTGTGCACTACTACGACCAACACAAGCCAGGAAGAAAGAACAATAAAAGCAAATAGTTGGCAAATCAAAACTGGCACTAGTGAAGCAAATTGTTCTTGTTTTCCCAAGAGACGATCCTGATGCATTTATATGGGTGATCACGACGAAATGTGTTTGTGTGTGTGCATGTATGTACAATAGAAAGAGGCAAATGAGGTTCAAAGAATCATGAGGGAGGGTAATGAGAAAAGGCTAGATGAAGGCAGAAAATTAGAGAGTGTGAAAGATGTAGCAAGAGGCTTGAAGAAAAAATAAAGAGAGCAAGAGGTGAAATTAGTGTATTTTCTCTTCATACTTCAGAGCATTGGCCCTCTCATCACCCTCTCTCAGGCCCTTTTGACCTTAAACTCTCTTTGATGTACTTTTACCGACCTAAGTAACTTATGTAGTCTCTGCACATACGTACACACATGTACACAAAATAACACACACAGATACACAGCACTGTAGTTTTAGAACAAATTTACTTTAATAATGCAATATATGTGTGCATAAATTTGTGCACACATGCCACACGCATTCTGGGTTGCCATTAAGAGTGCTTACTGAAGCAGTGCCATGCTAGAGAAAGAATTCAGTAGGATTCTCCAGTGAATAGTAAGAGATTCTGGTCTCATTCAGCAGACAAATGAAGCGTGAGCAGTCTGAAGGGCATACACCCACACTTAAACACACTTACACACACATTCATTCCTAAGCTGAGCAGACAGACACACTCCTTGCAAAACTGGATGTATGCGCACACACATACAGTGCTCAGTGCACTGTGACACTCCGCAAAGGAAAGGAGCGGCAGAGCACTTCTTAATTGATATCAGGCAGCCAGCTGTGTTAGCTGGGGCAAGAAAGGGCAGGAGAAAAGGCAAGAGCATGGGCCTGACATGCTCGAACATGTAACAGCCCCCCCCCCGAAACACACACACACACACACATGTAGTACCTACACACGCACAGTGGTGGTTAAGTCTTTCAAACACTACCAGAAACTGTTCATTGATTGATTGGGAATATACAGTGCTTCACACACAGTTTGCCCTGGTAAAATAACAGCTGAGGGAGTGAGAGCGGAAAGAGAAAACTCCAGAAACGAGGAGGTATTAAAAAGAGATGAGAGATGAAAGTGAATGGAGACGACTCTCTAATGCTTTTCGTACTTCCCTCCTGAGATCTGTAAGCGAGTGTACGCGTGTGTGTACTTTTTTTGTGAGTGCGCATAGTATAGAAAGCTCTCTGAAAGATGAAGAGCATTGTTTGAGACGTGCTCTTGTTATGTAGTGCGCCGTATTCGCAGACTTTTCAAACTCGCTGAAACTCCCTCTGCTCTTTCAACCTAATTGAAACCCCCGCGCTGAGACGCTGTGATTTGTGATGTGATCAAAGGTAAACATGGGCTTGAAGAATGATATATCATTTTCAAAATCGATTAAATATTGTGTTATTTCTCATCTTTACAATTTCATCTGCATCAAGAGAAAAGTATGAAACTAGCACATAAAGTTCTTCTGAAGCTTGAAGCGATAAATAAGACATCTAATGTTTCTGGCAGGGGTCGTTTTTATGTTATTGATGCATCATTTTATTCATAATGCTTTGGAATCACTTATAGCAAAATTAAGCCACTTATTATATTCTTATTTTCCATCTCAAAGACACCATTAGCGTGCCTTACAACAAACACAATGGTGAAAGTACCACACAACCTTGTTGTAACAATTAGCAGGCATGAATTGACAAACGCATAATATCAAGGAATAGTTTATTTAGTTGCTCAATCAAGTGAGACATGTTTACTTTGATATATCATTCACTCAGCTACCTTTTTTAAGAGTTCAAACTTCCACTGCATGTAGCCTTGGTAGACACTTCCAAATCAATCTGCAGACCTATAATATAGCTGTCTCATGCCACCTTGAACTTGCGTGTGCATATATGTGTGACTGTAGGTAAAAGCTCAATCAGCCTGTATGACTAAGAGAAAGAGACATAGAGGGAAAGTAAGAGAGGTAGAGACAGAAGACAGAGAGAGCCCCTTGGCTCCAGCAAACCTTATCCTTTATGCTTTATTCTCAAATACTGCCTTTCTTAAAGTTCAAACACCTGGCAGTGATTGTTACACTCTGATTTATTCCTCCTCCATGTTTCCACCTCTGACTCATCCTCTCTTTCCTCCCTTGTGTCCTCCTTCTTTCCTTCCCTCTCATTTCCATTTTTCCTAACCAGTCTGAATCCTTGTCTTTTCTATTGTCTCTTTGTTCACCTGCTCAGTAAGTTGAGGTTTTTTTTTCTATTCTATTCTATTTTCATTTTGATTTTTAACCGTAGATTTTTAACGTTTAACCGCCCTCTCTTCTTCTTTTTTTTCCCTTCACTCCTTTCTCCCTTTTCGGAAACACAATATTGTTACATCAACTTCTGAATCAGCTTGAAATCCCAGAAGCTCAAACCTCTTTTACTTTTTTTTTTTGCTGATATTTTTCATCTAAAGTTAGCAGCTGCTAATCAAAATGAAGCACTTTGAGTGGGAGAGCAGGGCAAACACACATATAAACATATATGCACACACACACACACTCACACACACACACACACACACAGGTATGCGCACTTGTGAATGCTCACACACAAACACAAGATAAAGGAACGAGAGGCAGGGCCTAGGGGTTGCCTGGAGCTGTTTCCCAATCAACGCCACTGGGGAGAACAAAAGAGACCTTCAGTGTCTACAGTGGGAACTCTGAGTGGGCTTCAGACAAACTCAGATATACACACACACACACACACACACACACACACACACACACACACACACATGCACACACACACAAAGAGACGCATACCTCAACATCTACAAATAGACCTTTCTACTGAAAAACACATTTAAAACCAAATGACATCTGAGGGCGTCTCTGATCAAACAGGCGACAGTCTGATGTGACTCAAGCACATTCATACGCATGGAGCAGCCTCCGTGTCTCTGTTTGAAATATATACATTTGCATTACACACAGTGCAATGAGTCTTTGAACAGAAAAAGAGTCATTATGTTTTCAAATGATAGATTTTCATGTGCATAGGTTTTGTAACTATATAAAGGAGAGCAAATGTTAAAACAATACTTTGACTACCAACGATTTCTTCAGATTCTTAGTCTTGTGATTTATGCTTTGATATATATATAGATATTTTCTGATCTAAATAGGGAAAAATATGTTTTAAGGTAAAAGGCAACATTAAACACTGATGCTTACAAAAGCTTGGTACAGTTTCTTAAATAAAAAAGTGTTTTGTACAAAAACATGTCTATATACAACACGTTCTCATTTCATGCCGTCATATATCACTGCTTTGTCAGTGGCCTTTACGTCAACATATTACATGCTGGGTATCCTCCTGCATCTGCTGTTGGCATACTGAAATGCAGCAACCAACGCAGGAACATCAACAAAAGCATGTGTTGAGCTTCAGGCAACAAAAGCACATGGTTAGACTTAGCCAACAAAAGCACACAGCAACCACCACTGGGACATCAACAAAGTGCATAGTTAGGTTTAGAAAAAAAACATCATGGTTTGGCTTTACATTCATACAGGAAGTGAACACTGGGCTCCTGGGTCGAAAGTCTGGAGTTTTTTTGGACCCATCCAACACCCCTGCCACCCGCCCTATAGCGACTTTCCAGCTCCTTCTATTATGCTGTTACTGGCAGCGTTTCAAATCGATGCTGTCCAGCAGCGTATCGTACCACTGGGACAGGTGCCGCCTGGCTGCGTTATGAACTAACACCGCCCATCCTTGTATCACACTCTAGCAGATGGCTTTTGGCATAGGTGTCTGACACCAAAATCTCTGACAAACTGGCTGTATTTGACAACTCTGGAATGAGACAGGCTGCTGTATACCTTGAGGTAAGGGAGTGAACGTTTTTAAGTCAGATATCATATTGTATTGATATATTTTAAACATAACCTTGTCCTGTCCACCTATATGCATAACCATGGAATCAAATGATAGATCAGAAAAGGGTTCTCAACTGAAATCCCAAATTCTACATCCAAATTAATGCAAATTCCTTTAATCAATGTCGGCATGTTTTTCTGACAGTTGCTCATGGTAAAACATGACATCAAACTCTTGCAGCTCTGCTGCTTGAAATTTGCAACAAGACGCAGTATGAGCAGAGGAAGAAGTAAGTAAGTAATGTATCAGTAGATGTACAGCATAAGGGCCCAATGAGACAGAATTTTAGCTGCCTGGGGCGGCTTTTTGTAATGGGTTTTAATGAGAATGAAACATTTTGCATTTTGTGTCTCACGTTTTTCTGCTCTATGCACCTTGTATTTTTGCAGGAGCGTCCTGAATGCCTTGAGGTGAAAAAACGTAAACTCAGAGGAGATAAGCACTCGACATGATTGCCGTTTCTTTGCATGGTTCAATCAGTTAGTGGAACACCATGCATGGTTTGTATTAAGCTGACTGTCAACTTTGCCATAGTTAAGGTGCAAATCATATCTGAGCAAATTGTTGTTTCGTCTACCTTCTTATGTTCAACTAACATTAATGAGACCCAGTGAATGACAGCAGATTGTCCAACTGTCACTAATTAATCCTTCAATAAGCCTTAAACTGACCATCAGCTAAGTGAACCTCGTGGACCAACTGGTGGTTTCGCTACTCCCTATGATTTCTCCTCTTTCTAGGTCAGGCAGGGTAGGATCATAGGGAAGATCCTCAAAACAAAAGCAGAATATAAAGCGTAGACACAAGCAGTCATGGCTAGGGATATCAACAGCTTCCTGAATGAATTCAGTGTTAGAGAGAAGGTTGTGGCTGCCACTGTAGACAATGCAAGTAACATGGACAGGGCTGTAATGACAAAGCAGCAGATTGTCAAGACTATTTTAATAGGACTTATTTAAAATTAGGTGGATTAGTAAAGTCATTCTCTGGAAAAGTTGTGTTAATTTGCTTGTAAAGTATAGCCATTTAATATTTGAGACTGGTGAACCAAATTGACACTGATGACTTCAGGAAGGCAGCAGAGTTTGTGCAGCTAATGCATGTGCTGTAAACTTTCGACCTCTAAGTCTCAAGTTGCACAATTCCAACCTGTGGAAAGATTCTTCCCATCTGAGAGAAGCTGGAGGGTTCCGTGTACGCAGAGGGCTTTTGCTTGGAGTGAAGAGACAGTTCAAAAATGTCCACTGGAGGGAGTGTTTAGCTGGTAAGGGCACCGTTCCCTGGGCCCTGATGCAAACACAGTGACAGTGAAAGAGACTGTTTCATGGCAACCCACTGTCAAAGCACTCCCATGCACCCCTGCACCTCCCCCAGGCAGGCTGTGGGCCATTGCAATTGCACTGGTGTAAGCAGTCACAGCCGGTGGGATCACAGTCCTGTTCCCATTGATGAATGTTGTGATGTGATTAGTGTGGGTCTGTTAGAAAGCACAGCTCACCTGTCATAGTGGCATTCAGTAACAAATTTCATATCTTCTTCAGTCTGCCATGACGTCTTGTTAAATTTGGCTCGGACCACACATGATATTTCATGGCTGCCAGGGTAAAAAGCACCCATCTGTCCCTGCCCCATTTCCAGGAAGGGGTGGGCCAGGATGCACACTCTCTGTCCATTCATGAACACTATGGCCAGTGTGATGTTGGAAGACAGTACACCTCACCCCATTTAGCAGCTTTAAAAATCATATCTGCCCCCTGTTGTGGCCACCATTACCATGTTGTTGCAGATCAGTGTGCACACATGGCACGGCAAGGCAAATTTAGTTATATAGCACATGTCATACCCAAAGGCAACCCAGTATGCTGACCTCTACAAAGACAAGAGGGATTGAATGCGATGACACAATATCAGGCTGCTGCTCTATTTATGGAAAAGCCAGCAGTGATTGGCTTGACCCTTTCCATGTCAGCCAGCAGTAACGCGTTCAGAAACACCACCACCGGCTCTGCCCTTTCCATGTTGGCCCCCCATGGGCCAGCTTTCCTGGTTCATAAGAAGATGGAAGAGTTCAGACCCATTTTGGATCTCCACATCTTAAACTGATGCGTTGCCTGCAAGACATTCCATATGCTAACCATCAAGCAGTTACAAAAACTGGTGTTACCGTCAATTGGTTCACCACCGCTGATGTTCATGCTGAAGTGGCTCCGAAACAAAGGAGATTCTCGCATTTCACCTTCCAGGGGATGACCTACAAGGAAAACAGACTGTTGTTTGGCTATTCCCTGGCAGCTTCAGCATATGTGTGGATGTGGTGCTTCAGTCGCTATGCAACAACGGCATAAGGGTGTTCTTTTGTCTTGATGACCTCATCATCATGGGCAAGTTCAAGGAAGTGGCTATGGTCCTCACAGCAAAACTGTTCTTACACCTAACCAAGTTTGGGTCAACTGGAAGAATGGTAGCCCCCTACTACAATAACAGGTGGAGTATTTGGGGGTTGTGCCCAATGCTTGCAGCCTGCCACTCTGCCGTCACACAGAGTTTATGTCTGCTGCCCTGTTGAGGTTGGAGGAGAGTCTGTGGTTGAGGGCTTCAAACCACAGGCTGTCTCTGAAGGTACTCATCCAGGTGATGCAACACCCCCTGCCTGCTAGGGTTCTACCTGGCATTATAGCACAATACCCCCCCCTAACCATGACACATATATGACCATGCCCCCCCCAGGGTGGACATGTTTATATATGTGTCATGGTTAGGAAAGCTGCTCTAGTTCCACCCCTCCTCATCCCTCCGCGGTTGGAGAGAGTGAGTAGGGAGCAGTTGTCGGCCAATCTGGTAGCCTCGATGAGTCACTGCTCAGCACCATCTTGTGCAGAAATGACTACAGCCTAGCCCGGGCCATCCCCCAGTTCTAGTGGGCTCTGTCTTAGGAGACAGGAGCAATAGGCACATTACCGACTCTGGGTCAACCTTTTCAGGCTTGGTTCCTGAAAGGTACAGGCTGAGGAAAGCTGGATTGTTTATGCAGTTTGTGTAGACCATCCAGGCACCCCTGCCTTTTGTAAGGCATAGTGGTTGGGGTTCCAACGCTGTTGTGAGGGAAACAGGTTAGATTCCCTGTTTTATGAAGTTGGTTCTATCCTTTCCTTTTTGCAGTGTTTGATGAACACAAGGCTGTTCTTGCTACTGCACTATTGAAGAATGACTGACAGCCATCTCTTCCTGTCATGAGGGTTTTGGCGACAGACTGGTCCTACCATCTCATGAAGCGGTTCTTGCAGGGGGTCAGTAGACAACGCCTGGCAATACATGCCTCTTCCCAGCAATGGAATTTGCCATTGGTGATCAAGGCCTTGGTTAAGGATCCCTTCAAGCCTCTTGGTGCTCCTCTTTGGAGGTGTTATTGTTCAAGACAGCTTTGCTGCTTGCATTGACCTCAGCAAACAGAGTGTGTGAACTAACAACATTGTTGGTGCACCCCAGTTGCCTCCTGCTTCATGAGGACGTCAGTGGGGCTTTCCTTCCTCCTTTGTTCCGAAAAACATAAGGAGTTCTTTCAGTTCAAGATTAATGTAGTTAGATGCTTTTTGTCCTCCAACCCATGAGGGGAACAGGAGGGTGACATTGCATATGCTCTGTGCAGTTCATGCGTTGCCATGTTATGTTGAATACACAGCCCTCATCAAATGCAATGAACAGCTGTTTATGTGCTTTGGTGATGGTGTGGCCAGTAAGGCCCTATCCAAGAAATGCCTTCTGACATGGCTTTGTGAGTGTATCTCCCAAGTGTACAGGGAGACAGGCAGGGATCCTCCAACTGTGATCCACGTAAACTCTACACATGGAGTAGCAGTATCAGCGGCTTATTCAGCTGGGTGAGAGTCGAAGACATATGCACTGCAGCATTGTGGTCTACGCCCTGCACATTCATACTGTTCTACCTCTTGGACAAGTCTGGCTCCCTTTTAGAGTCTGTGCTTGCTAGAATCACACATGGCTGAGGAAAAGGGCCGGGTGTTTGTCACCTGTGTTGCATCTGACTCCCCTCTGGGCATGATACAATACATTTCCATGCTCATTAATGACCCTGGGAATGTGGTGTGTTGGGTGTCTATTGCTTGTCTTTCGATCCTTGAAAGGTTAGGCTTAAGCTCCACTCAGTTTGGTTGCTCACCACCTGGGTTGGCTGGAACCCCTTCTCTTCTGTGGCATTCAAGGTTATAAAGAAGTAGGTGGGCTATGGCAACTAACCTTTAGCGGGGTTAGTGTGGCTTGGTTGGTGTTATGTCACGACAGGGCATTCATTCATTGGGCTTCACCCACTGTACCCAGATAATCCAGTAGCATTACAGAAGCATCATAAGCTTTATTGTGTGCCCTTTTGTGTGGCTCTATCTGTGTGATACATGAATTACGTTTTCAGTAACTCATTCAGTATTGAACGTGCTTGGCAACAAGTGACACAGTGTCAGCTCTGGGCCGTTGCGCACTCACAGTCTTCACTGTAAAGTGCAGATACATGTGCTGCTAGTTGTCATATGTTAGGCTCTCTTTTAACTTAGATGTGCAAGGTTTTGGAACTGCCACAATGTCTAATAACTGTCCCAGCCTGCTCTCCAAGCACATGTTCAGTTTGTGCGTGTGTGTGTGTGTGCACTTGCTTTGCTTTGTGACCTTTATTAACAGATGTCAGCATTCATTCAAACAAACTGCTGCTCTCAGTGTAGAGCAGGTGAGCAGTCTGTTTGCAGAAAGACTGAGAAACTAAATGGGCCAAGAAAAAACTGAAAAAATAAAAAAAATAGTCTTGCAAACTGTACAAAAAAATGTCTGACATCAATTAGAAAAAAAAAGTTTGACAGATGTACATTTTCTTTCTTGCCAACAACAAATAGCCAAATAGCATAGCATACCACAAAGACTGGAAGGCAAAACAGCTAACCTTATATGTCATCCTACTACTAGAATTTGAGAGCAGTGTGTCTATGTGTCCCGTGAGTCCTCCAATCCACATCCTTTTAATCTACTCTTGACTCATCCTAAAAAAGGTTCGGGGGGCAGCATTTGCATGGTTACTTATCTTCACTGCTCAAAAAAAAAAAAGAAGGGAATACTTAACACAGTATAACACCAAGTCAGTTAAACCTCAGGGATATCAATTTGTCCATTAAGGCAAGATAATTGTGACTGTGAATCAGTTTCACCTGCTTTGGTGGAAAAGTGACAACAGGTACAATGGAGAGACAAAAGTCAAAGTCTTGTGCAAAGCTTGTGTGTGCAAAGGGCAGCGTGGGGGGGGGGGCGGGCAGAGCAGGGAGGGAGTTGAGAGTCCTGGTCCTGATTCCGCAGTCTCCTCCCCGATGGCAGCAGGCAGAAGAGGTTGTGTGATGGGTGGGTGGGGTCCCCAGTGATGCAGAGGGCTTTACGGGTCAGGCGGCGGGTATTATAGATGTCATGGAGAGAGGGAGAGAGGCACCGATGATCTTCTCAGCTGCTCTCATGATGCACTGAAGGGTCCTGCGACAGGATGCCATACAGGCACTGTACCACACTGTGATGCAGCTGGTCAGGATGGTCTCAATGGTGCCCCTGTAGAATGTGCACATGATGGGGGCTGGGGCTCTGGCTCTTTGCAGCTTGCGGAGAAAGTAAAGGCGCTGGTGGACCTTCTTGGCCAGAGAGGTGGTGTTGAGGGTCCAGGAGAGGTTCTCCGTGACATGCACACCCAGGAACTTTGTGCTGCTCACCCTCTCCACAGCAGCTCCGTTGATGGTCAGAGGGTAATGCTGGGTGCTTGCTCTCCTGAAGTCCACAACAATCTCTTTTGTCTTCTCCACATTCAGGGAGAGATTGTTGTGGCTGCACCACAAGACCAGGCAGCTCACCACGCTCCTGTAGTTTGTCTCATAATTGTCGCTGATGAGCCCCACCATGGTCGTGTTGTCTGCAAACTTAATGAAGAGGTTGGAGCTGTGCAACGGTGTGCAGTCATGTGTCAACAGCGTAAAGAGGAGGGGGCTCAGCACACATCCTTGGGGGGCCCCCATGCTCAAAGTTATGTTGGTAGATGTGTTGCTGCCAACCCGTACTGCCTGTGGTCTCCCGGTCAGGAAGTCCAGCAGCCAGTTGCACAGCGAGGTGTTTAGGCCCAGCCGGTCCAGTCTGAGAATGAGCTGTTGAGGGATGATTGTGTTGAATGCTGAGCTGAAGTCAATGAACAGCATTCTGACATAGCAGCTATTATCGTCCAGATGGGTGAGGGCTGAGTGGAGAGCAGTGGAAATGGCGTCCTCGGTCGATGAAACAGGTGGGTGACGACTTCTTCGGGACTGGGGTGATGGTGGTGGTTTTGAGGCATGATGGAACAACAGCCTGAAGGTGTTGAAGATGTCTGTGAAGACATCAGTGAGGTCCCCTGCACAGTCTCTCAGCACATGACCTGGTATGTTGTCAGGACCAGGAGCTTTCCGAACATTGATCCTGCTAAATGTTCTCCTCACGCTGACTGGGGACAGCCTCAGCACCTGGTTGCCAGGAGGGGATGGGAGCTTCTGAGCAGGCATGCTGTTGTGCTTCTCAAACCAAGCGAAGAACTAGTTCAGCTCATTCAGCAGAGAGATGGAGCTGTTGCAGGTCTGCGGTGAGGGCTTGTAGTCTGTCATGGTCTGTATCCCCCGCCACAGGCTCCGTGAGTCTCTGCTGTTGCTGACATGATGGGCTATCCTCTTGGAGTACTGCCTCTTCACCTTCCTGATGCTGCGGGACAGGTTGGCCCTAGCTGTCCTCAGGCCTGCCTGATCACCAGCTCTGAAGGCAGCGTTTCGGGCCTTCAGGAGCCTGTAGACCTCCCCTGTCAACCATGGCTTCTGATTGGCCCAAACAGTGATGGTCTTGAGGTCTGTTACATCATTAGTGCACTTGGTGATGTAGGCAGTGATGTGTCAGTGTACTCCTGGAGGTCAGTGGTATTATTGTGGGTGGCAGCCTGTTTGAACACATCCCAGTCTGTGGTGTTAAAACAGTCTTGGAGTGCTTCTGAGGACCATTCTGGCCACACTCGTACCTGTTTACGAACTGGTTTGGTGACTTTAACCAGTGGTCTGTATGCTGGCATTAGCCTAACAGTGATGTGATCTAAGGCAGTGTTGCCATGTTAGGGGCAGTGTTACCATGTTAGAGGCCCTTCCCCTCCCCTCCCCCCATTTTCGACAAGAGCTCTGTCTGCTCGGTAGCACATTGGCCGCTTGCGCTGAATGGCATGGTCCAGAACGTTGTTATTAAGCCATGTCTCCGTAAACACAAAAACACAACAGTCTCTCACAGTCTTCTGGTTAGTCCGTAGAAGCCGTATGTGATCCAGTTTATTGTCCAAAGAGTGTACGTTGGCCAGTACAATGTCGGAAATGGCCGGCTTGTGTGGGCTAGTCGCTATACCTCCGCGCTTACCCCTCTTCTGCTTCCTGTCACACCGTTTGTGGCGACTCCACTCTGGGCGATGTGCAGGGGTAGGAGTCAGGGATGGTGCAGGTCTCTGGAGCAGACCGCAGTCCCGTAGCTCTTCTCTTTGCTCGGGGTTTAACTCAAAAAATGTTGTTCTGCTAATGTTGTGCAGGGACTTGTGGGCGTAAGTGTGCCTCTGAACAGGTAGACGCAACAGAGACTTACAAAAACACAGTGACTTACATGACGAAGAACACAAAAACACCGTTTTGTCGGGAGAGAGATAAGCCGCAGCATGTACATGTGCTGCCATGTTGAGCAGGACAACCGCCAAAAAAGGAGTGGTTTTGCATGTGGTGGCGACAGTCAATTGCTCTCTCCTCATACTTCCTGAGTGATTCTTTTCTAGTTTTGTGTTCTGCTCTGGTCCTTGTCACTACTGGTAGCATGGGGCAGTACCTGCAGCCCAGTTAGGTTGCACAGGTAGTGTAGCTCCTCCAGGATGGCACATCATGTAGTCACAAGAAAGTTTGCTGTGTCTCCCAACATGGTCTCAAGAGCATGAAGGAGATAAGAGGACACCAGCCATTACATGAGGAGAGCTGGACAAGGCAGAAGGGGCATCAACCCAGCAGCAGAGCCGGTATCTGCTCCTTTGTATGAGGAGGAACAGGAGGAGCACTGTCAGAGCCTTACAAAATGACCCCCAGCAGGCTTCTGGTGTACATGTTTCTTACCAAAATGTCAGCTTGATTGGCATTTGCCAGAGAACTCCAGAAGTGGCAGGTCCGTCACTGGTGCCCTGTTCTCTTCACAGATAGGAACAGGTTCACACTGAGCACATGTAACAGGCATGAAAGAGTGTGGAGATGCTGTGGTGAACATTATGCCACCTGTAACATCACCCAGCATGTGCAATGGGTCAATAATGGTTTGGGGGGGCATATCCTGGGAGGATTGCACAGACCTCCATGTCATAGCCAACAGTACCCTGTAAGACTGCTGTCAGATATCAGGATGAAATCCTCAGAGTGATTGTCAGACCTTCCGCTGGTGGATCCTGGGTTCCACCTAATGCAGGACAATGCACAGCCTCATGTGGCCAGAGTGTGGAGGCAGTTCCTGGATGACGAAGGCATTGATGCCATTGACTGGCCCTCTCATTCCCGTGACTTAAATCAATTTCAGCACCTATGGGACGTAATGTATTGGTGCATCCAATGCCGCTGAGTACCGCCAAAGACTGTCCAAGAGCTCACTGATGCACTGATCCAGGTCTGGGAGGAGATCCCCCAGAACACCATCCACCGACTCATCAGAAGCATACCCAGGTGTTGTCAAGGGTGCACACAAGCTCACGGGCACCATACACATGAATTTTATCAAAGCAACTCATAATGTGACTCAGTAGTAAGTTGGATCAGCCTGTGATTTCATTTATTTACTTTGATTTCCGGTGTGATTTTGAATCCAGCCCTCAGTGGGTTGATAATTTTGGTTTCCATTGACCATTGTTACGTTATTCTGTTCTCAACAAATAATACAATGTGCATCAATAAAGATTTTCAGTTTAAATCATTTGTGAGGATCTGATGTGATTTGTTCACTTGCTTTTTTGAGCAGTGTATGTTTTTTATTTGTATTCTTCTTCTTATTATTATTACAATAGTAATAAGAATAAGAATAAGAATAGTAGTAGTAGTAGTTTTTTTTTAATTAATTTATTTTTTATTTTTCATTTAGAGCGGCACGGTGGTGTGGTGGTTAGCACTCTCGCCTCACAGCAAGAGGGTTCCTGGTTTGATCCCGGGTGCGGGAGCCCTTCTGTGTGGAGTTTGCATGTTCTGCTCATGTCAGCGTGGGTTTTCTCCGAGTACTCCAGCTTCCTCCCACAGTCCAAAAACATGCAGATTGGGGATAGGTTAATTGGTGACTCTAAATTGCCCGTAGGTGTGAATGTGAGTGTGAATGGTTGTCTGTCTCTACATGTCAGCCCTGCGATAGTCTGGCGACCATGCTGTACCCTGCCTCTTGCCCAATGTCAGGATAGGCTCCAGCCCCCCCGCGACCCTCAAGAGGATAAGCGGTTAGAAAATGGATGGATTTTTCATTCAATTTATTTTTTTGTTTTCAATGTTAAATAAATACTTGGCAGTATTACTTTTGGTCCGGAACTACTGTCACCCAGACACTACTGGAAATAGACAGACAAAGACAAAGAAGAAGAATAAGACGAAGAAAAAGCATTTTTATACTGACATTTGCATCATGCCTAAAAAGAGATGCACGTCACTGTCCGTCAGTTGTGATGCTAGCAAAGAGGTTTGCTTGCAGTAGCAAATCTCAAGGAAAGTCAAATAAGAATTCAGAAGTATATTGCTGGTACATCTTACTGGTAGTATGCTATTAAAGTACCTAGCTGCCTAGCTCAGCATTTTCTTTTTTTTCATGCTTTCATGCAGACGCCACACACGGTTTTGCATGTATTGATACAGTCTATACAGTGCAGAAGGCACACATGGCCTCATTGAAATGGCCTCAAATCATTATCAGCACAATGTGCTTACATTTATGTAAAGAATAATGAATACTATTATATTATATTTTGTGACATTTTATGAGTAACAACTAATTCTGCAATATAACTTGTGACATGTCTTTGTGAGGTAAATGTAGTAGTACAGTGGTTTTCTATGAAGTAGAAATACACCGTAAATAGCGTACCATCGAGCTGCATATTTTTCTATGTGTTTTGGGGGGCTTTTTATACATTATTTTGAGGTACAATGAGTAAGTATAGCAACATAATTAAATATTTTTCATAGCTAAACATCATAATAAAACTATTGCTGTTTTGGGCTTAGTGTATTGCTTGTCACCTGCTGGAAAATTACCTGAAGATTAATTTTGCACTCATTTGGGCACCACCCTCTCAACGGAGAGTGACTGTAATCAAACTAATAACTCTGTAAATCAATCAATAATTTTTCAGTACACTTATCAATTATAAATCAATCTCAATATCTAAGTTATGAGTTATCTATACAGTGATCTTAGTGTCTGTTCAAAAGGCATACATGGACAACGAATTGGCAATAAATGAAGATTTATTTGGTTGAAATGTTTAACAATTGAGGAAATTAATCTTAAATGGAGATGAGATGAAATTATGCAAAATCACAGGAAGTGTAAATGAGTGGAAGCAATAGATAACACTTTGGCAGTTATTTAGTTTGGCAATAGTGAGAAGACTTTGGATAAATTGCAGGCACAAAACTATTTACCTGACGAAACCTAACTTAAGATCAGAATAACTAAGTCTCCTATTCGACATCAACTTTTATCACAACACAGCAGCTGCATCAGGTGATGGAAGGTTTGCCTACTTTCTTTGCAGCGTTGACTCAATCAGACGTGTCTCAGGGGACCCCAACTGTCGCTTGCCACTCAGCTTCAATTCACAGCCTCTCCACGGGCAATGCTAACAGGACCCAGTGATGGAGGCCGATGGCCTGACGGCGAAGTTCTTCTGGTAGTCCTCAAACGTCCGTTATCTTAAGCTGCTGAAAGTCGTAGTTTGGCAAAAGAGTCACTGCCTTGGGAATAAATCCGGCAGGTGGCTGGCCGCTGAACCCAATGGATCTTGGATGGAGTTGCAGGTCGAACAGAAGCTCCATTATGGGACTGTGGCTACTCGCTTATAATACGGTTGAAAATAATCTCATTAGCCGTTTGAGATTATTATAAAAGTTATCATTATTTGTGTAACAGTAAAATTAATGCAATCTGTTGGCTTCGTCGCTACAGGTGTAATGTTACTGAAGGCCCAAGGAAAAAAAGAAAAACTCAGGACCTGCAAGCAATCCTCGCGCACAGAGCTTAATATTTTCAATCACACCGAGGGGGAAAAATTACGTGGAGACCGAGAATAAGAACACAACGGGTAAAGCATTAAGAGTCTAACAATAGGAAAGGACGGAAAAACAAGAAGAAAAAAAAAAACAGCGGAAAAGGAAACAAGAACTGGAGAAGGAGTTTGACACAAGGCGGGTCTCTCAGTTTAAGCGTGACTTTATTTCAGCAGATTTACTTAATGAACTTTATTTTTGCAGACCATATACTTTAACATGTTACTCACGATAAACACATACTCTTCCCATTTTGGTCAAAAATTGGCTTTTACCATCACATTAGACGTAATATGGTCAGTCATCAGTGAATCAACAAGAAAAGAACAAACAAAAGAAAAATATGTTTTGTCCACAAACACTACAAATTAGTCTGCAGGTGCATCAACATACTAAATGAAGCAGCACATACTAATAACACAAGTTGATTAATCAAGCTACTATTTTTTAAACTCAAACTATAATATGCGATTCCCACGGGAACCTTTCTTAACTATCGCCACAGGATGGCAGTATGACTCTACGTTAAATGAGGGATTAAATGCATGAAATTATAACTAACTCATATTATGACCTACGAACATGGAACACTAATCAACTAAGAAACAAGGACTATGCAGAATTACAATGTTAGAACATGGATAAAATGTATACTTCACATTCAGGAGATATTTCACTTTGGTTAACCAGAGAAACTTATTCTTTGCTCAGGAATGTGTCTGGACCTTATGGCTCCCATAGAGGTATTACAGTTTTTCTCAATTGCGTACACACTATTACCAGACTTCCCTAAACTGTTAACCGTATTGAGCTGTTTACACACATGATTCAAATTAGTTTAACCTTTAGTGCAAAACTGTACACAGAAATCCCCTTAATTATCATTGCCTGCGCCTTGTGTTCATTCAGAAAGCACAAGCATTCGATATTGTTCACTCAGTCAGCAAAGGTTGAACCCCATTAGCACACAATTACCTGATTGAAAACACTAGGAGACAAAATTGTTCACACACCAATCAGACGCCCAATACACAGATAAAAGGGCCCTGGATCAGTTCATTTTTTAGAACAATGGATCCAGGATGGCAAGAAAGAGGAAGAGGTCAAAGAAGAGGAGGAGGAAGAGGGAGGCTGAGGCCGAGGAGTGTGATGATGAAATTCGTGCCACTCTTGTTGACCGTGTCCTTGTGCATGGCCCGTCAATGAGGGAGGCTGGGCACACACGGTTTTGCGTGTAACAACCTTAGCCGCTTCACTGTTGCCTCCATCATACGGACCTTCAGGCAGGAAAATAGGTAAGTATTTTATGTACATACTGCTCCCTACTGTACTCTACTTTAGATTGCCGTACCCTGAGCTCTTACAGTACTGTACAGCATGTATATATTTATTGTAGCAGTTTGCTTTATCATTCTGTATGCATCTCAGTTACAGTATGTAATGTGGAAGTACTGTAGGCTCCCATTTTGTTACAGTGAAGGGATGGTTTACAGTT
Source organism: Cephalopholis sonnerati (assembly GCA_019142605.1). Classification (NCBI taxonomy): domain Eukaryota; kingdom Metazoa; phylum Chordata; class Actinopteri; order Perciformes; family Serranidae; genus Cephalopholis; species Cephalopholis sonnerati. Next base: position 2,692,351 of record JAGQAX010000003.1, read on the forward strand.
ACAGTATCCCATCCCACTTCTGTTTTTGCAGAACTGAGAGACGACCACCTGGTGGAGGCAGGAGAAGGCTCGTGTCCGACGAGCAAGAGAGGGAAATGGTCAACATGGTCATTGCCAACAATGCAATTCGCCTTTGAGAGATTCAACAGTGGGCCTTGAGGATCAACAAGTCTTTCGAGGAATTGATGCCATTAGTATATCAACAATCGACCGTATTCTGAAAAGAAACCGCCTGCAAATGAAACAGGCATATCGTGTCCCTTTTGAAAGAAACTCAGACAGAGTGAAAGACCAGCGACAGGAGGTATGGGTTTCCATACTGTATGAAGTATTTCAGTATGTTACAATATCTGTATTGTTACTGTACAGTACAGCTGTCTATACTGTAGAACGAACTACATATATGATGGCTTACCATTTGCACCCTCTAGCAATGTGTTTTGGAGTAATCATTTACAGTACTCTTCTATATTTTTTATTATTTTTATATGTTTTTTGCAGGGAATCTTTGAAATCGAAGGGCAACCTGTTCCTCACGAGATGATCTTTGTTGATGAAACAGGATTCGACCTGACTAAGAGAAGAAGAAGGGGGAGGAACATAATTGGCCAACGGGCCATCAGGCATGTTGTCCCTGGCCAGCGAGGAGGGAATATCACTATGTGTGCCGCCATCAGCCACCGAGGGGTCCTCCACCACCATGCCATCCTTGGACCATATAACACAATACTTGTCCTTACTTTCCTTGATAGTCTGCGAGACCATATATATCAGTTAGAACAGAGGGAGCCAGCACAACTACAGCAGCTGTGCTACGTTGTCATTTGGGACAACGTAAGTTTCCATCGGGCTGCTCTAGTTCGTGACTGGTTCATCAATAACCCCAGGTTCAGCAATATCTTTCTACCAGCATATTCCCCCTTCCTCAACCCCATAGAGGAGTTTTTTTCGGCATGGTGGTGGAAGGTGTATGACAGAGGCCCCTACATTCGTGCACACCTTCTCCAGGCCATGGAGAAGGCATGTTTAGACATAACAGTAGATGTATGCCAGGGGTGGATTAGGCATGCGAGGCGTTTTTCCCCCCACTGCCTGGCAAGGGCCAATATAGCATGCGATGTGGATGAGGTTCTCTGGCCTGACCCAGACCAGAGACACAATGCTGTACAAGAGTGAAATATTTTCTGTATTTGCCATTTTATTTTGCCATTTTCTGTATTTATATTTTTGTGTAAAAATGTATTTCTTCTTTTTTTCCTCCCTTATGAATAAAAAAAAGTAAAACATTTGTCTATTGTGTTTATCATTTAAAGAGGTTTTGTGGGGGATGTACCAAGATGGTGCCGCTTGAGTGGCAGCCTGTTACAGTAGCTCCGACCCCTTTCTGTCCTTTAAGTGTGTTTTTTGTGTTTTTAGTTGTTTTTTTAATTGGGAATCTCACTCGTTCACATTCAGCAACGAATGTGAAACTGCTGAGATTTGTTTTATGCCTTTTTCTCACCTATGGACGGTTTGAAGTAACTTTTGGAGACCCTTTCAGCCACGGATCGATTGTTTACACCCGCAATCAGCTATTGGCGCTGTGCCAAACTGGCGTACTCCCCAACAAGAGACTGGAGATCCCCAAGGAGACGGGGGATGCAGAGCTGGTACCAAGCGTCGGGAGCAGAAAAGATGGTACAAACCATCTATACCGTCCGTTATTATGGGGAATGTAAGATCTCTCCCTAATAAGATGGACAAGCTCACGGCGCTGACCAGACCGCAGAGGGAGTACCGGGAGTGTAGCATGATGTGCTTCACGGAGACCTGGCTGAATGGACTAACTCCAGACTCACACGTTGCTCTCAACGGTTTTCAACTTTTCAGAGCGGACAGGAGAGCAGAGGAGACCGGTAAGTGGAAGGGAGGGGGGATAGTGATGTATGTGAATGAGAGATGGTGTCACCCGGGGCACATCAGTGTTAAAGAGCAACATTGCACCAGGGGGGCTGCACCATCGAGCTGCTAGCTGTTAGCATTCGGCCATACTACCTCCCGCGGGAGTTCTCGCAGATTATTGCAATAACTGCGTACATCCCACCGTCGGCCGATGCTGCAGCAGCTTGTGAGCTCCTACACACTGTTGTGTCTCAGCTCCAGACATTGCACCCCCAGTCCCTCATCCTCATCTCTGGCGACTTCAATCATGTCTCCCTGTCTGTCACCCTTCCCACATTCACACAGTATGTGGACTGCCACACCAGGGACTGTAAAACACTGGACTTGCTGTATGCAAACATCAAGGATGCATACAGCTCATCACCCCTCCCCCCACTGGGCCGCTCGGATCACAACCTGGTTCATCTGTCCCCTGCTTACAAACCTGTGGTGAGCATACAACCCCCCACCACTAGGTATGTGAGACAATGGTCTGAGGAGACCAGCATGGCACTGGGGGACTGTTTTGGTACAACTGACTGGGGAGTACTGTGCAGTCCACATGGGGAGGACATAGACAGCTTGACCAACTGTATCACGGACTATATAAACTTCTGCGTGGAGAACACTGTACCAACCAGGAAGATATGGTGCTTCTCCAACAACAAGCCGTTGGTGACCCCTGATCTTAAAGCGCTTCTGAATGAGAAGAAGAGGACTTTTAGATCATGGGACAAAGATGAGCTGAGGAGGGTCCAGAAGGACCTAAAGAGAGAAATAAGGAGGGGCAAGGACAGTTACAGGAGGAAGTTGGAGGAGCGCCTTCAACAAAACAACATACGGGAGGTGTGGAGAGGCCTGAATACAATCTCTGGCCACAACAACAACAGCAGGAGGGGCCCAGGGTCTGGAGACCGGGGGTGGGTGAATGAACTGAACCTGTTTTTCAACAGGTTTGATTCTGCTCCCTCCCCCACCCACCAGAGCTCAGACCCAGGGTCCTCTCACCCTCTCTGGCAAACCTCCTCCCCCTCCCTCAGGACATCAGCTGCACCCTCCCCACACCTTTTAATCCCCCTCCAATTCACACCTCCCTCCTCTACTCAGTCACCCCCCACCCCCCGCTGCAGCCTCTCTATAACAGCTGACCAGGTGAGGAGGGAGCTCACAAGGATCAAGGTGAGAAAGGCTACTGGTCCGGATGGCATCAACTCCAGACTGCAGTGCAATTCAGCTCTGTGAGGTGGTTCTGCACATCTTCAACCTCAGCCTTAGTCTGGAGAAGGTTCCTGTTCTGTGGAAGACTTCCTGCGTGGTACCTGTACCAAAGACTGCACACCCCAGGGAGCCCAACCACTTCAGACTTGTACCCCTGACCTCCCACCTGATGAAGACCATGGAGAGGATCATACTCAACTACCTCCGACCCCTGGTGAGAACAGAACTGGACCCCCTGCAGTTTGCATATCAGGCAGGCATTGGGGTGGATGAGGCTGTCATCTACCTGCTCCACCGGACACTGTCTCACCTGGAGAACACTGGAAGTGCTGTGAGGGTCATGTTTTTTGACTTCTCCAGTGCTTTCAATACAATACAGCCATCTCTGCTCAGGGGGAAACTGGAAGGAGCTGGAGTCGACTGTCACCTGGCTGCATGGACCATCGACTACCTCACCAGCAGACCACAGTATGTGAGGCTTGGTGACTGTGTGTCTGATGTGGTAGTCTGCAGCACACGGGCTCCACAGGGGACAGTCCTCGCCCCATTCCTCTTCACCCTGTACACATCGGACTTCAGACACAACACGGACAGCTGCCATCTCCAGAAGTTCTCTGATGATACAGCCATTGTTGGATGTGTGTCAGAGGGGAATGAGTACAGGGGGGGGTCATCACGGACTTTGTCAACTGGTGTGAGATAAACCACCTTCACATCAACACCAGCAAGACAAAGGAGTTAGTGATCGACTTCCGTAGGAAAGCACCCCAGATTACTCCAGTGAACATCCAGGGTTTGGACATTGAGGTCGTGGAGGAGTACAAATACCTGGGTGTTCACCTAAACAATAAACTGGACTGGTCCTCAAACATCAACGTCCTGTACAAAGTCGTCTCCACCTGCTGCGGCGACTGAGGTCTTTCGGAGTGTGCAGAACACTAAGGACTTTCTGTGACACTGTGGTAGCGTCTGCCATCCTGTATGCAGTGGTCTGCTGGAGCAGCGGAAGCACCGAGAGGGACAGGAAAAGACTGAACAAGCTGGTCAGGAGGGCCAGCTCGGTCCTGGACTGTCCCCTGGAGACCATCGAGTAGGTGGGTGAGAGGAGGATGTTAGCAAAGCTGATATCCATAATGGACAACACCTCTCATCCCCTGCATAGGACTCTCAGTGCACTGAGCAGCTCATTCAGCAGTAGACTGCTGCACCCACAGTGCAAGAAGGAGCGCTACCACAGGTCGTTCATCCCGTCAGCTGTCAGACTCTTTAACAGCAACATCTGACAACACCAAATGTAGCACTGTCATGTCTGCTGCATGACTGCTTAAACTCTGTGCATCAACACATTCTGTGCAATATTCCTCATCTGAATATTTTTTCTATATATGTATATATATATTGTAAATTCTGTTAATATTCACTCTCAAAAGTGCCTTACTTTTTAAAATACTTTTGTATATTTTTAACATACATATTTTCTATTTTTAATCTTTATTTAATTTTTTATAATACACTCTCCACTCTTGACTTTCTGTCTGTACTTTGAGCTGCTGTGACATGTGAATTTCCCCAGTGTGGGATCAATAAAGTTTATCTTATCTTATCTTATCTTATCTTATCTTATCTTATCTTATCATATCTTATCTTATCAGAAGCAACATTATTTATTTTAGGTTTTTGTGGCAGTGCTATGAATTGATCTCCACAGTGTCTAAGACTATGTTGTAGTGTGTGTGTTTTTCTAGCCTATTGTGTGACGTGTGAAGGCAAAGTTTGGTTTTGACCTGGAAGTTTGACGTTTGGGGAGTTGAGTGTGCAGTTCTGGATTTGTGTTTAGAGTTTTGAGGAATGGAGCTTAGTTTCAAGAAATGTGTATAAGCAATCGAGAAAAACTGTAAATAACAGAAAAGGGAACAGGGGTGTGGAAGAGAGGAGAGAGGATGGGGGTTGTATTCAGTCCTTAAGAAAACCATCCTGCATAAATTTATCTTCTTGCTGTTTTTGATCTCAGCTGGTCAGTGGACTTTAAAAGCTTAGTTGATGGTCCTGGGGGGTATTCCATCAAAGTCGCTAATGATAGCGGTGCTTAAGTGATTAAGCCTCGTTTGAATTAGCGTCAGCTTCCACAGCCGTTCCACAAACACATTTCAGCCGCGCCTCATCAGCGTTAACTTCAGCCAGGCTTATCAAATCTTGCATTAGGCGCCCGCATGGGGTACATAAGAAGGCCAGAACATGCGATTGTCGAAAACACGATCATGTCGAAAAAAGACAAGAAAACAAGGGCTGATTTCTTCAACAGCGTGGAGCAAAAGCTCCTTATGGAGCTTTACGAAGAGTATAGAAACGCAATTACCAGAAAAGGAAATACTGTTGCTATTGTCAAGGCAAGAGATATGGCATGGCAGAAGACTGCCGACCGCTTAAATGCATAAGTTAACGTTTACATCAGTGTTTAATGTCTTATGTTTAGATTGTGTCGATCATGTACAGTGTGTCTTGTCAGTAGCGGAGAGAAATTGCCACCGTCATTAACGTGGGAGACCCGGGTTTGAGGCTCAATACCTGCACAGTATTACTTAATGGAAATTAAATTCTGCAAGGAAATGTTATTTGGTTTACAATTTTTTTTAAAATGTGTAGTGTACTTTGCACCAACTAATATGCCAAATTGTGTTATCTCTGCACAGGAGTGGTGTCAACAATGTTAAATGCCCAGCTGTGCAGGTGTTACTCCAATCATATGGACAAGTGTTAATGTTAGGCCTAGCTGATGTTAAAAGTTCTGTAGGCTACAAAGTTATGATGAATAATTGTCGGCTAAATGGCATTACATTTCGCATACGTGTAATGTATGACAAATGTAAGCTATAGGCTGCTGGTGAAAACATCAAAATAATCGCTGCAACAGAGTTTCCATAATTTGATGAAGTGAATGATGCCATAATATGGATTCGAACCCCACACGCCTGCATAACAGTCGAAGGACGAGACCACTTTGCTACTGCCAATTTTGCTCACGCAGGAGAAGAATTTTAAGAGATATCATCACGACAACGACACTTTTTTTTTTTTTTAATCCTTGGAAATTTGATGAAACTAACCAAAAATGTGCGGTGAATTCATTTTTGCAGAAGTTGTTAACTTTGTTTTCAGACAACACGGATAACCAATCAAAAAGTGTGAGGAACTGTTTGTCTCAGACTCTGTTTACTACAGGTACATATTGTTTGTAACACCGATTCATTAAGCCTGATAGTTAACCTGCCACGGAGCAGGTTAGTTCAGGAGCATACGTTACCCCAGTAACTCAGCTGAGGTTCCTGATAGCGAGAGTAATGGAACCGAACTCTCTCTAAAACTAGCGCGGCTTATTGAAATTAGCGGGGATTTGCGGTTAGCTGGCTTGATGGAATACCCCCCTGGTCTGACTGAGGTGTCATAAACGCTGGATTTTCCTAGGATGTTGATCAGCAACCTGGGGCCAAAGCCATAAACAGAATCAGAAATACTTTATTGATCCCCAAAGGGAAATTGTTGAGTTACAGGTCATTTGGCTCTCAGAGGACCCATTCTCACCTCTTGTCCATATATTTGCAGTTTCTGTTTTGAAGGTTAAAAGTTCAGAAGGCTGTTCCTCCTACACACCCAAAGAAGCACAGTGTTGACTGTATTAAGTTGTTTGGATGAACAGTTGTTGAGAAGGCTGTAAGCAGCAATAGAGTAAGCCGAGCAATTATGAATAGGCATTGCATTAGTCATGATAAATATATTAATATTTGTTTATTATCTGACCCCTGGCCTCCTGTCATTTTGCAAAGGTGGCCCCTATGCAAAGTCAGTTGAGCGTACCAGTTCTAAAGTTTGGAATTTAAAATAGTAAACCCACCATGTGGAGAAACTGAGGGCTCTGGTACGACCCAGCAGGAAACAGACTTGAAGGGGCTGAAAACAACAAAAAGAATGCACCAATTTTTAGCAGGATTGTCTTATGTCAGGATCATTTCAAAGACAATCTGATGACATCTGATTCTGAACGTAGCTGTGTGCTTGAAGAGTGACAAATTCCTTTAGATTATGTCAAAACTGCACGAGTGGTGTCTTTACTATATCATCACATGATATGACCTAAGTTTAGCCCATTATTACATAGTCAGTCAGCATCATATAACACAAGAATAGCAACAACCTCTGCCTCCCTTTTTACGCTGTGATCATACAGTAGCAAATGTGTAGCCTGGTAAGACCATCCTGATGATCCAACATTCTGTTTCACTCTCTGTATTAGTCTGGACTTGCTGCTGCCCCAAACACATTCAGTGGGTGGGAGTACTCGCCTTGACAGAAAGTAATTCAGGCAATCAGGGTTAGAGAACATCTTCTTCAGGGGAACATCTTCTTCATCACTAAGGAAACCAGTTGATAAATCAAACTTTTGCCAAATCCAGTCAGAGGAACAGTGAAAACTTCTCTTCCTCCAAGTAACTCTGTGAGTGCATACTCTTGTTCTCTGTATCAGTCCAGACTGATACAGAGAGCAAAACAAAATGCTGAGCTTACATCATCAAGATAGTCTTACCAGGCTAGCTAATGTGTGGACTTTACCAATTATAAAATTTGATCTTTAAATACCATGTCCCCATTAGGCCAATCAACATAATTTTTCAAATGTCAGATCAGAGTACAAAGTTGGGCTGCAACTGCTGATTCTTTGTCGATTAACCTGTCAATTATGTTCTTGATTAATCAATTACTTGTTTGGTCTATAAAATGTCAGAGAGTGATGAAAAATGTCGATCAGTGTTTTGCAAAGCCCAAGATGATGTCCTCAATTGTCTTGTTTTTTTTTTTTTCTCAACCCAAAAGTATTCAGTTTACTGTAGCAGAAAATAATTACATTTCAGAAGCTGGAATCTTCAGAGTTCAAAGTTTTGTCAAAACTAGACCTGAGTGACCTATCTCTGGAGATGTCAAGTATGACAAGTTAACACTGGGCATGATCCACTGTCCATTCCAATGAGAGAACAGTTAGAGAGGGCTATTTAAACCTTTTGTATTCTACAGTATCAAATATTAAATCTAATCAAGGTTGTAGTATGCTGATGTAAAAACATTCATCTTTGAATAGTTAGTAAAAAAAAACAGGTATGCTAGTGCTTGGATGCATGACTGCCATCCTTCCTTCTACCTGCGTTATGGATCTTCAGTGCATCACTGCAGATTACATTACTCTTTGATGCAAGGCTCTTGGGACTGCGTGTCAGCAAAACAGTGGATACTAAACTATCTTGTGAGGACCCTCATTGACATAATGCATTCCCTAGCTCCTTACCCTAAGCTAACCTTAAACATAACAACTAAATGCCTAACCCCAACCCTCAACCTTACCTGACTGCTTTGTTTTTACCCTAATTCTAACCTAAACTCAAGACCCAGTCTGAACCCTCACTTTCTAGGTCTAAAACTCAACTTGGTTCTCTCTCTCTCTCTCTCTCTCTCTCTCTCTCTCTCACACACACACACACACACACACACACACACACACACACACCTACCCACTTCTGAAGCTCCACTTCAGTTGGGATTTCGGGACAGATTTGAAGTCTTAGCCAGTGGAAATCCTGCTGTGAAATTATGCTAATCTCTCTTGGAGAAAGGAGAGAAGCTTGATCCAAAAAAAGTGCATTACATTATTTCTTTTCTTTTTTTTTTTTTTTTTTTTACATGAAATACAAATTCAGATATTGTAGAGAAAGTATTTGCTAAAATTGGAATAATAGCATCTCAAAGGGCCAATACAAGCAAAGTGTTAAATCAGAATTGAACAGGAGACAGTGCCATCTCTTGATTATGGATTTTGGAGATAGGATGATCTTCTGTAAAGTCACAAAGTTATGTTAGAATGGTTTTAAAGCTGTTTTCTGTCAAGGCAGAAATATTCGCAGTACCATTCCTCTCTAAGCTTCAATTGATTTGGGCTGCTTGGAGAGATTTCAGACAGATCTGTAAAGTGTGTAGGCGTCAGTGTCACAATATGAACTGATGCCATGTTGGAAGACTTGTACTCTGTGCTACATCTGCTCTTCTCTCATGCTGAAGTATTGAAGAGAAGCCACGCACAGCTGTCAGGAGAGCACCATGGATTTTCCCAACAGGTGTTTAAAATATCTGTGCATGTATCTTTTGCACAAAATTGTTCTGCCACTTGTCATAAGTATGTTGCTTTCTATAGCATCATCCCCCTATCTGTTTAGGGTTAGGGTTGTTTCTCTGTGCACTTCAGCTGGATCCACTCCTACCTGATCTGACAGAAATACCGGAAAGGACCGTGACCTCCTAACACTGCATTAAGTGGTGGTTGAATGTAATGCATTAAGTGGTTAAGGTTTTCTGGTTAGGTTCAGAAAAAGTTTGGTTAAAATAAATACATTTGTTATGTATGGGGCCAGAGGCAGATCTATGGCTGGGCCTGGATGGGCATGGGCCCTCCCAGATTGACAGCTTGCCCACACAATCAAATTAATGACTATTCAATCACTAAAGAAAATTGTATGATTTTTATAGGGTGGGCAAGCAGTCAATCTGTTAGTCAGCAGACTGACAGCTAGAAGCAGCAGGTGGCGCTAATTCTCGAGTCAGGTGCCATTATACCATTGCAGAAGAAGAGGGTGCAACAAGATAACAAGTGCCAGCTAAACCTCAGTCAATTATAGCATAAAAAGCATTATAGAAATGATATTTGTTTGTTAAAGTAGTAATTTGAGGTGTATCAGTCTCCTCATTGCTCCACACTAATCTAGTCTTTTCATCTGCTGTTAATTTACATCTTGTCACAAAATCTGTCAACATGCACACTGCTGAAGAAGAGGGCACAAAAAACACTTGTTGGTAGAACTGAGGATAGCATGCACAATGTGATTTTGCTAAATAGGATATGCTCCTGAATCAACATCCCACATCGCATTCCAGGACCAACATTGCAATCAACCAATCACAGCCCTCTGACATCATCAGCATGCTGCTGCTGTGATTCTTTAAAAATCCCTTTGTGCTTCTTCAGAGCTTCAGAGGCTTGACCCAGGAGCATGGCCTACTTAGCAAAATCATAAAATTAATCAGAATGTGAGGATGTCATTGAAATCCCTTGTTCACTGTATGCTACCCTGCATGACCTGAAGACCCTTTTAATTCCTTAGATTGATCAGCCTTATGGACCAAAGTAATGTAAACATTTTGAGGAATGGACATGTATTCAGACTTCATGACTGCTGCAAAGGTAGGTATTCAACGCTTTATCATCTCTCATGTTTACCATGTGGATAAATCTGAATTAATTTATTTTAGTTGAATTGTGGAGAATCTGACTTAGCTAATGCTGTGTAGCATGTTCACACAGACAAAAGTTTAAATATTTAAAGTTATATTTTCATGTGTGATGCTAAGCCATTTAGAACTAGCTCAGTGGTCACCCAGAGGGTTTTAAGAGGTCCTTATATACTGAAAACCAAGATTTTGTTTATTTGAAATGATACCAGATTTACTTTAGCATAAAGCCTTTTATTCAGAATTTCAGGGAAACAATGAGAGATGGAGGAACAGTTGTGCTGAGTAGAGTGCGGTCGATGTGTTTGCAGCTTGTTATCATGCCTTTACAAGCTTCAAAATGGCATTTCTAGGCTGAATTTGGCAAAATGTTTCATATTCTGATTGCCAAGATTTAGTCCAATCCAACAAAACCCCAGATTAGCTGTGCTTTAGCGCACAGCTAATGGGAACCCTGAAAAGTAAAAAATAAAGATGCTGACATAAATCCATGTGCATTCAGAAATGAGCCAAAATCTGACTTATTTTGAGCATGCAACATTTAATTTTGTTGCAAGTAGTAATTTGAGGAGTGTTACATCTTATTTATGCTTAACCTGAGAGACGGAGATGAACAGAAACTTCTGTTCGTACCCTGGGTTAATTTCATCTGTATTTGTGCACATTTACTGAGAGCTCATGGACAAAATGGAGCAGTACCACTGGAGATCATGGCAGCAGTGTAGCGTAGTTCAAGCCAGAAATGACTGTAGGAGACGACAAAGAAATTAAAATAATGGCAGAATGGAATGAGTCAGTAAGGGGGCATGCATACATGCCATGTTTTTTGGCCCTCAAATTTTTTGTTCTCAATGTAGACACGGCATACTCAAATGCCAGGGTGACCCCAGAGGGACACCAGAAGAGTGCACATGCGTACCCAAGTGCCTATTATTCAGGGCACGACAGCTGCACCCCGAGATAAACCAAGTTCAACTTTTGAAACACAGCAGCGCACACCGCATGTCTTGTGACGAAGACTAACCAATCAAAGTCAATAGATATCTTGCCCTTCTTCCGTAAATATCAGTCTGTGGTAAATATGGAAAAGTTGATCATTCTGGTGCAGGGCTGATAGAGCTTTTCATCTGTCCCACAGACGATATGCCCACATGCTTATAAACAGCACCTGGAAGAAGATCAGCTCTGCACTCAGGATTTCAGGTAAATAGACTTTGATACGGTGCTTGTTAAGTTTGCTTAGCAACCTCAGATGCAAGTTGCCACCGCGCTCTTGAAGGCTGGTTCAAAGAAGGCACAAAAGTAGTGCCCAGCACCCAACCTAGTGGTTTTTCAGGTGGCATGTCTACGGCCCCTAACATAGTGAAAAGAATCCTCCGTCCACATGTCACAATTTATTCAATGGCCTCACAGACCATGGCTGTCTACAGCACTCCCTCTGTTTAAAGGCACAATAATACGACCTCCTCCACCATCACCTCATTTGATGTTGTGTGAAACTTTTGACTCTGCCCTTTAATGCCATCTATTAGCTGTATCTATGCCACAACATAAAAAGCATGAAGGTAGAGACATTAACAATGTTTAAAATGAATGTATCTCTTTTCATTCATAAAGGGAGTATAAATAAGTGTTAAGTCCCCTCATTGCTCCATACTGATCTACTGTTTTCTTCAGGTTTTTACTTTTCGTTTCAGCGGCGCCGCAGAAACATAATTTTTTTCTCAAGTCTTTATTTAAACTGTTAACATACAGTACACAGTATCAAAAGAAAACATCAATATGCCACATTACAAACCATGGGTGGATCAACCTTTTCTATGAGAGAAGGCTGATCCACACATTCTGGCTGTTTTTGCTAATATTAACAACGCTGAAGCACACAATGCCTCCTTGCCTTTTATGATCAAAGCGATCATTGTTGTTGCGCTCACTTGCAACCTCAATTAAATTTAGTGGCTGTTTTGTCCTGGCTTTAAAGAGCCTTTGGCTTCCTCCAGGGGCTTAATCCCATAAACCACTATGACCCACTGAAATCATAACTTTAAGCCGCCAAGCAAGGTGATGTCAGACTATCATCCAGAGGAAGCAAAATGGATGCAAACCTCTTTGAGTTTGTGCGTGTGTTTGTGTGTAAAATCATCATCACTTGACACCGAGGTGCTATCAAGATATATTGTATTTTTATTTTCTTTTTCCCCGACAGGCAACCAAGATGAGGTTTAGGTTGAGTGCTTGCTCCCACAAGGTGTTTATTGGTGGATTCTTTAAGCATTGTTGATCACTGTAAGCCTGTCCATTGTTCTGATATGAGCAGTGGAAACAGTGTTGTGCTGCTGCTGCTGCTGCTGTTTCTCTGTGTTTACACACACATCTTTTAACAGGTGCGGCTGGCCAAGAGTAAACTTTGTTGTGACAATAGAATACTAAAGTGCTCGACTCAATTCACAACCTACATATAGGGTGACTTTAGGAGGAAGTTCCAGTATTGCCATAATATAAATTAGCAGTGATCCATTTGCTAAAACTAGATACTTATGCAAGGAATTTTTACTTATGGTTGATTTATGATTCTGATTATGTCTGTGTAAACTGCAGATTGTTTGCACAGTGTCAAGAGTGTCGGGTAGTATGTTAGAAGTTTGATAACATCAGCATTGGTCTCTTGGTATTTTCAAAATCATGTAACATTTCCAATAATAAGCTATTTTTGTAAACATGGATGTAGCAGTGTAGGATGGAAGATGATTCTTAAAGAAAAACATGCATTCAACATGTTTGTGAGACCTCAAGGATACATTTCAATGCATTAAGGTTAGTACCAATGAACGTAAACAAAATTTCTTTACAAGATTACTTCACAAGGCATATTCAATACTGTCTCCACTGGCAACAGAAAAAAGCAAGCAAATAAAGATGACCAAACCCAGTTCTTGCAGAATGATGAAGATTTGTGTTGAGAGAAACATGTATCTCAGATGTCCAATCAGCGTATACCTTTAACATAAAATACAATTTAATACCCTTCCCTCAGCGTATTCGTTTGATGAAGAATTACAGGAGAGTAGATGACTTCAATCTAACTCTTCTTTATTTCTCTTCACACAGATTACGATGTACAGGGCCCTGGGTCCGCTCCTTCTTGCCTTAACCAACAACAACAGCGAGTCAGGGCACGAAGTCTGACAACCTGTCTCTCCCTGACCCAGTCTTTTAAGCGTTACAGTTCAGTTAAATGTGCACGCAATGAAGAATAGCAGACTTTCCGCTGCGGTCAGACTTCCTCTTCTGTCTTTCACCTCTGCCCTGCAGCTGCTTCTGCAAAACAAAGTTCAAACAGGGACACACTTGCCACAAAGTGTGATGTCAGTAGGTCAGCTGTCGGTGATCATGCAAAACAATCTGTCATTCTCAGCACATTCTCAATATAGTAATTTCCACTCTACTTTTCAGACACAGTAAATTTCCAGTCTACAATAACCTCATATCTTCTGCTTTTCATCTGCTTAGAAGATAGGTACAGCGATCAATAAATAACCTTTTTACAATAATCCAACATTTGAAAAACTTGAAAAATGACATAGGATCTTTCCCCTGCATTGCTACTACATGGGTATCTAGAGAGGACAGTTATCGCTGTCCATGGACAGTATGTGTCTCTATCAGTGTCACAGAGATCACTTCTCTCTATTGAAATCATCTGAAAAATTGTAAAAATGTTCTACAAGGTAGGAGTGTTTATTGGTAGATTATGTTTAAATTGTAATCATTTTAGGGCCAAGCGGTATCTTTTTATATGACACCTGTTGGCCAAATACAAACAAGCATTCTCTGTGGCCATGATCCATTTCAGTGGTTCTCAAACAGTGGTTGGATTTAGCCAAGTTTCCATGAATCAAAGCATATTAAAGTTCTCAATATCCCGGTAATCCAGTTTATTTCTAGTGCCTGAACAATTCAGCTAGTTCAGCTGGTGCTAATCCTTCTCCATATTTCCTCGATTTTTACTGATGTTCACATCTGAAAACCTCGACCTGGCTAGCTAGCAGCTAGCTAATCCATGCCTACGTCATAAATCTCATCAAATGGGGTCCATGAGCTAACATGAGTTTTGCTTTCCTTGACATTAAAAAGGTTGAAAACCACCGGTCTGTTTCATCTGACATCTCCAATTTTGTGCAGCTATGATAAACGTGCATGCATGCACGCACACGGTGAAGTTGTGGTTCTATGTAACCACTGTTCTTGTGGTGGCAAGTTGACACGCATTAGTCAAGTATAATTATCAAATTAGAGGATATTTGGTGCTTTTTCACCTTTACTAGTTAACAGCACCTATAACGTGAGGAAAAATAATTGAAGTCACTGTGTCATTACAAGGCTGCCCCTGGCAGATACCAGCAACTTTTAAGGTGGAACGGTTGACTACATGAATCTATCAACACATCTTAAATGTCAATATGGACATTTTTTTTCATTGTCTCTTTATCATGACATACACTTTGGAAATGACTGGATCTTCACATGCTTAAAAACGGGAATGAATTCCAGTTGAATTATGTGAACTGCGAATATTCTGCAAAAAGAATGGCGGAGCATGGTTTTGCTGTACTCCAGCAAACAGGGTTGGACTGAGGACAGAATTCTGTCCTGGCATATTTCCTTTTCCCCAACCCCTAGTACTCAGACTTTATCAATTCAGACATTCATTCTCCTGCATCTGAACAGGATTTACACAACAGAAACACTGAAAGCCAACAGCACAATAGCTAGAAAGAAATTCACCTGTATCTCATCAACACAGGCTTTACAACACAAGACACAGGTACACTCAATTGATGCCAACACAGTATATTAACTAAGACATACATTCACCTGCATCTCAACAGGATTTACAGTACAGGGATACTCAAAGCCAATAGCACAATAACTCAGGGATAATCTATTTCAGAATAAACCCTGAAAGGGGAAAGCACAGAGGGGTCCTGCATCACCCTTGGGTTCCATATTGATTTAAAAATTAATTCATTGCTTGTACTAAGCATCCATGATCAGAATTCATTCACAGCAGTGGTCTGTTATTTAGACATAGACCATAGCATGGATTTACAACAGGATTTACAGCATAGATACACTTAATGAAAGCCTAATACGAGATATAAATTTAAGCCCCCCGGATGGTACAGTACTGGGACTGGCAGTGCTGTGGCTAATTGGCTCACTCCATTAACTGTCACAAGTTGTCATCCTCAGCAGTGGGCAGGGACCCCCTCCTCTTGCTTCTGCTCTGTAACGTTACATGGCTAGTAACAGCCTGCTACTGCTCACCTGCTCATGTTACTCTTTCCTCCTTTCCATTTGGTGGCACTGAAAGACAGTTGTTCTTCTTATCAATGCTAATGTTTGTAGGATTTTTCTCAGCACTAGCACCATTGACGTTTACGTTGTTTTTAAATAAATGTGTAATCTGAAGACACATTGCAGCATCAGCCTCAAGCACTTTTGTCCTTCTAGTCTTTGACCTTTCCTGCTCCACCATTTCATTTTTAGCTCCTTTATCCATTTATTTATTTTTTCATTCCACTTACTCTGTTCTTTTTGTTTTGATTTCACTTATTTCCTGCTTGACTTCTGACATTACATGATGGACTAGTCCACTTGAAGAAGTGGGGGGAGATGATGACAAATGGTACCAACGCACCTGCCTTAAGGTGTAGGCTATTGTGACAATCTCATCAGATAGTCTGTTCCAACATCAAGTGGACTGCAGCTGGCAGGTCTTCCCCCCCCCCCCCCCCCCCCCCCCACAGTTTTCTTCCAACATTGGCCCTGTAGCTTGCAAGCCGGCAGCACAACACCCCTGGACATCTCAACTGAACTGAAGCAATAAAATGGCTTGATTCACTCCCTGTTGACAGGGAAGGTCAAAGAGTGAATCCAGCCATTTTACTGCAACACCAAAAAGTTGCTCCATCCTTGCTTTATCCTCTTATCTTAACCCTAAAACCAGCTTTGAGATAAACACTATGGACGAAGTCTTACTCAGCATCCAATCCCTTGTGTGCTCTCTCCTTACTACTTCACAAAAAGTCAATTTTGTCCTTAAACCAAATTTTTCAAATGACAAAATACCTATAAGGTCTCCCTAAGTATCACATATTAAATGCATGTTATCGGTCCTGTTGAAAATTTCACTGAGGTTAAATGTATATAGATTCCATGGATATGGACAGATCAAACTTCAAGGTAAGCATTCTTTCATCTGTGTAATATTGCAAAAAAATAGGCCTATCATGTCTCGAAAAGGCCGGATCACTGCATGTCCCTATTATCAGGTTGCGCTAATAAGTCTTTAAAAACTCAGCCAATCCAGAATGCGGCGACACTTGTACTGACAGGAATTAAGAAAAGAGATCATATTTCTCCTGTTTCAGCTTCACTGCACTGGCTCCCTGTAAAATCCAGAACTGAATTTAAAATTCCTTTCCTCCCTTACAAAGCTCTGAATGGTCAAGCTCCATCATATCTTAGAGAGCTCATAGTGCCCTATTATCCCACCAGAACACCAGAATGTAGGGTTGCTTGTGGTTCCCTTAAGTTTCCAAAAGTAGAACAGGAGCCAGAGCCTTCAACTATCGATCTTCCTTTTTTGGTCCGGGAGGCAGGCACCATATCCACATTTAAGACTAGACTTAAGACTTTCCTTCTTGATAAAATTTATAGTTAGGGCTGGCTCAGGCTTGCCTTGGACCAGCCCTGAGTTAGGCTGACATAGGCCTAGTCGCCGGGGGACCTCCTATGATACACTGGGCCCCTTCTCTTCTTCTCTCTCTCTTCAGTTTCTGAAAAGTTTGTTCTCCTTCATTTTCTAACATTCACGTCCTATTACTGCATATCGCTAACTCACCTTCTTCTACACTGTCTCAGTTCCCTCAAATTGCAGCTATGCCTGGATTGTGTGTCGAAGTTACGCTGCTGCCATGGTCCTGCCTGATTCCTCCTACTACTGCTGTTATTATTAGTCATACTTCTACTATTATTATACACACGACTTTTATTGTCACATACATATACTATTATATAGTAAAATATGCTACCAAAATTACTTTTATTATTGTTATTAATCTTATCATCATTATTGTTATTATTATTATTATTATTATTATTATTATTTCTAAGATGGCGGCGCGTGTAGACGCAGCGACCCGGTGCTCTTCTTCAGTTAGCAGCTACACACTGAGAAGGACCTACACCCGAACTGAACTTTTAAGCCTAAAACAACACTGGACCGGCTGGACCCCCCCAGAAGGGTTCAACTCGTTCCCGGAGAGGATACGCCGGCGAGAGCGGACAGAAAGGAGGCGACGGCGGCGCTGTGAAAGACGCCGGAAACGAGGCAAACGAGCCGGCATCAGAGCTAGGTTAACGGCCGCTCCACACAAACCAGTGGTTCCAAGCGTCTTTCTAGCCAACGTCCGCTCCCTGGTTAACAAGATGGACGAGATGAAACTACGGGATGTTAACAACCGGATAGACAGCTGTATCATGGTGATAACAGAGACCTGGCTGCATGAAAACATCCCGGAC
This sequence comes from Cephalopholis sonnerati, assembly GCA_019142605.1. NCBI lineage: Eukaryota > Metazoa > Chordata > Actinopteri > Perciformes > Serranidae > Cephalopholis > Cephalopholis sonnerati. Next base: position 2,710,399 of record JAGQAX010000003.1, read on the forward strand.
CTAGCCGTGGAGCTAGCAGGACGTACGATCTTCCGGGCGGATCGCAATCGGACTCTGGTAAGAGGAGGGGAGGAGGTGTGTGCGTCTATATTAACAACAGTTGGTGCATGGACACTGCCATCATTGAGAGACACTGCTGTCCAGACCTGGAGTTTCTTATGTTGAAGTGCAGACCTTTTTATTTGCCCAGGGAAATAACCCAAGTGTTTGTAACTGCCATGTATATCCACCCGCGAGCTAATGCTAACGTAGCTATGAGCAGGCTGCATGACAGCATCACCAGGCAACAAAACAAACACCCAGAGGGCTTCTTCATCGTGGCTGGAGACTTTAATCACACCAACTTAAAGGCTGTGCTCCCCAGATTTTACAAGAATGTTGACATTCAAACAAGGAAGGGCAGAACACTAGACCAGGTCTACACCAACATCTCTGGAGCCTACAGAGCCCGCCACTCCCCCCACCTCGGACACTCAGACCATCTTTCCCTGTTCCTGACACCAGCTTACAAGCCCCTCATCTGCAGGTCTAAGCCACAGTACAAGTCAGTGCACTGCTGGACTGAGGAGGCCACACTATCCTTGCAGGACTGTTTTGAGGACACCATCTGGGAGCTCTTTGAAGACCCAGATATTGAACTCCACACCTCCTCTGTACTATCTTACATCAGTTTCTGCATGGATAATGTTACATCAAGAAAACAGGTGAAAACATTTCCCAACCAAAAACCCTGGTTTAACGCCAGTATCAGAGGACTACTCCAGGCCAGGGATTTAGCACTTAGGTCAAGGGACAGGGAAGCCTACAGGAGGGCTAGAGCGGACCTGAACAAAGGCATCAAGGCTGCTAAAACAAAGTACAGAGAGCAGATAGAGGCCAACTTCACGGAGAACAACCCCCGCTCCATGTGGAAAGGCATACAGAATATAACTGACTACAAACAATGCCACAACACCCTCTCCTCCACCGACACTTCTCTCCCAGACCAGCTTAACACCTTTTTCTCCCGCTTTGAAGAGGACAACAGACAGGCAGAGGACACACAGCTGACATTATCAGAGCACGACCAGCCCCCCACCATCCAACAACATCAGGTACTGCGAGTCCTGCGTGGCAACGACACCAAGAAAGCACCAGGACCGGATGGAGTACCAGGGAGAGTGCTGAAATCATGTGCTCACCAGCTTGCTGCAGTATTCACTAACATCTTCAACCATTCACTGCAGCAAGCCACAGTCCCCACCTGCCTGAAAACTGCCACCATAATCCCTGTGCCCAAATCCTCTGCCATCACAGGGTTGAATGATTACCGGCCTGTGGCCCTGACACCGGTGATCATGAAATGTATGGAGAGACTGGTGTTACAGCATGTCAAGGTCCACATCCCACCTGGCTTTGATCAACATCAGTTCGCCTACAGGTCCAACAGATCCACAGACGACGCCATCTCCATCGCCCTCCACACCGCTCTCAGTCACATTGAAAGCCCCAACACATATATCAGGATGCTGTTTGTTGACTTCTGCTCGGCATTTAACTCCATCAGCCCCAGCAGACTCATCAACAAACTGCAGACACTACAACTTGGGACCTCCCTCTGTCTGTGGATCAAGGACTTTCTGACTAACAGACCCCAGCATGTCAGAATGGGCACCTCCACATCCTCCACCATTGTCCTCAATACTGGTGTTCCTCAGGGCTGTGTGCTGAGTCCAGTCTTGTACACACTGTACACTTATGACTGTGTCGCTACTCACGGCTCCAACACCCTCATCAAATTTGCGGATGATACAACCGTTGTGGGGCTCATCAACAACGGTTATGAGACACCATACAGGGAGGAGGTCCAAGCACTGGCGGCCTGGTGCAGTGACAACCACCTCAACCTCAACACCAAGAAGACAAAAGAAGTCATTATTGACTTCCGGAAGTTGAGGACCACACTGCACTCAGGCCTGAGCATCAATGGGGAGGAAGTGGAACGGGTCACCAGTTTTAAGTTTCTTGGCCTGCACATCTCGGAGGACCTGGGATGGACTGTGAACACCACCCACATCATCAAAAAGGCCCAGCAGCATCTCTTCTTTCTGAGAACACTGAGGAGGAACAAACTCCCTCCACCTCTGCTGAGAAACTTCTACCACTGCACAATAGAGAGTGTCCTCACCTATGGCTGTACGGTGTGGTATGCCAGCTGCACTGCATCTGAAAAGAAACAACTGCAGCTGGTCATCAAGACGGCTGAGTGGATCATCGGCTCCCCACTTCCACGCCTAGAGGAGATCTATTCCAGCCGTCCTCTCCGACGGGCCACAAAGATTCGGAATGACCCCGCCCACCCAGGACACTCTCTATTCACGAGCCTTCCCTCTGGCAGACTCAGAGTCATGAGAGCCCGCACCAACAGACTGAAACACAGCTTCTTCCCCATGGCTGTGAAGAGACTGCTACAGGAACCATGACCGCCCCCCCCAGTATATTTTATGACAAGGACATTGTAGCTGCTATAAGAGAGCACCATACGAAATTTCACTGTATTTATTACAGTAACAATAAAGCTTCTTCTTCTTCTTCTTATTATTATTATTATTATTATTATTATTATTATTGTAGCTATTATCATTACTGCTTGCCCTGCTTGTCTCTCTTCTGTCTCGGTCTCTCTCTGTCCCTCCCTCTCTTTATGCATCATTTTGTCATATGGATTACTGCAAATTTATTATTTTAATCTTTTCTGTACACATGACATCTATTGCACGTCTGTCCATCCTGGAAGAGGGATCCGTCCTCAGTTGCCCTTCCTTAGATTTCTCCCATTTTTTCCCCATTAGAGGGTTCTTTTGGGGGGTAGTGTTCCTTATCGGCTGTGAGGGCCCAAGGACAGAGGGATGTTGTATGGTGTAAAGCCCTCTGAGGTAAATTGTCATTTGTGATATTGGGCTTTATAAATAAAACCAAATTGAATTAAAACTGAATTGAAAGTTTGAATAGACTTTATCATTGGGCTTTGCCATTGGTGATCTGTTTGGCATGTAAGGTCACTGTTTGTGTGTGTGTCCTGTGCTTTGTGATATACATTGTCTGTATAACAGTGTCATCGACGTACCAGCCCGGACTTGAGGGCCAGCAAACCAGGGATTAGCCCCGGGAACAAAAGGCAAAAACACCCACGTGTTTCTGTGATGTTCACAACAGGGGATTAAACGGTTCCCACTGACAGGATTAAAACAATACCTACTGTTTTTCTCTGTCCTTCTACACCAACTCGTTTTATCCCAGCTGCACTTGTTATGTTAAGAGATAATGTTTTTTTTCTGCCTTTTCTAGGTGTTGATATTTTCTCTGCTCTCTTTATTCCACTCCTACTTTTTAATGGTTAACCTGTGTTTTGGTCTTTCCTTTTCTCTGGTAGGATTATTTCAGTCCTGTCTAATCCTGAAATTCCACTGTAATACTTTGTCTCCAAGTAGCACTGATTTATGAAGACATGTATATTGATGAAAACAGTGGCAGCTCTAGCACATTTGGTGCCCTAGGCAAGTCTCCCCCGGCACCCACGGACAGATGTGCTAATTTCAATTCAGTAACATGTTGTACATGTAATAATTTTTTAAAAAGAATTACAAATTAACCTGTTCAGAACAACAAACAATAAAATATGACACTGTAAAATAATAATAAAATGTACAAGTTAACTTGAAATAGGGATGCAACAATTTTGAAATTCTGGGCCGATACTGATACTGATATTTAAAATAATCTGGCCACCAACAGATACTTATGTTTTTAAATTAATGTTTCTTTTTTCTTGTTGTCGTTATATATTATTCTTTTGTGCCAGGGAGCACAAATTCAGTAACACACATTTATAAAACTTTCTTTTACATGAAAAACAAAATAAGCAAAATGATTTTATGTCTATATATGTATAGAATTCCCTCTCAAATATCTATTTTATTGTGCTATGAAAACATCAACACATTTCTCCTTCAAACAGCTGTATTTATTTAAGTTTCTCACCAAACGATACATTTTACAAGATTGAACTGACACATTATGAGAACGTTATTATTTATCTTCACCCAATACTAATTTTTACTGAACAGAGCTTGAACACTTACAATGTAAATCAATGCAACCTCTGTGAGCTGTTCGTTGTGGCCACTGGCTGCCTAGAGGCAACAATAACTAGCTTTCAGTCTGCCAATTTCTACACGGATTTGTTTGGGGTTTTTTTTGTGGTTTTTTTTTTGTTTGTTTTTTCCCATGTTTTTCCTCCCCACATACCCTCCTCTCAGTAGAGTAGTGGTAGTTGAATGGGCACAAGAGATAACCCAACCATTTCCCCCAGAGAGCAGGTAAAGTGTGAGGAGCTGGAGAGGGGGCCAGGGGGCAGCAGGAACCCAGAAAAAAAGAGTTGGCAAGCTCAAATGCTCAAAGAGCAACGCCATCACGGCATGCACGTGTTCTCGAGCGCCTATTTTTCAGGGTTTGATGGCTGCACCCTGAGATCAACTCAGTTCAACTTTTGGAACACAGCAGCTTCCACGGCATATCATGTGACGAGGACCAACCAATCACAGCCGGCAGATGGAGAAGAAGTGTATTATTTTAGTACAAGGCTGCCAGAGCTTTATAACTGTCCTACTGACAATAGGCCTACACACAAACAACGCTTAGAAGAGGATTAGCTCTGCACTCAGGATTTCAGGTAAACACGCTGTGATATGGTGCTTGTTAAGGTTGCCTAGCAACCTCAAACGCAACCTGCTGCCACACTCTTGAAAGCTGGCGCAGAAAATGTACGATAGCAACCGATGCCTGACCTCGTGTTTTCCAGGCGGTTAAAGACAGCATGTGTACGGCCCATTACATTGTATTATGCAGATTACTTCAAAATAATATTAGCAAAAGTAATAAAAGTTAACATTTTGATTTTTCTTCCTTCCCCCATTTGTGGCGCCCCCTATAGGTGACAGCACCCTTACTATGCACCCATACTGCCTATGCCACGGGCTGGGATTGGATTCAAAGGATTATTTTGTTGTTAGTTGAAAGGTTATTTAAGTCAAGCAAAACCTGTATACTCGTGATGACAGAATATGAGATCTGTTATGAAATTAAAATATGGTTGTCAATCTGAAAACCTTATTTATTTTTTTCATTTGCTTTCTAAATCACAGGAAATAATATGTCATGAATTTGTCTGACAGAGGCAAAATAATCAACTAAATTCACTAAGCACACTGGAATTAACTCAGTCAATCAAAAATTATTACCTCAACCTGGTACAGCAAAGAAATGGTCAGAGAAAATTGAGTTATTACTGTTGGAGAACTCATACTAAAAGTAACCTGAAAAGATTTGGCATGAAAGGGCTGTTTTAAATTAGTCATGATTCATTGGCAGAAACGACATGCTCACTGGAAATATGTGGATGATGGTCTTCCTTCCCAATTTGAGACATGGATTATAGGATTTAAACAATACACTGTGAGAATACTTTGATGGGAAAAATGAAGTGAGGACAAGAGCTGGGCATATTACTATTTTCTCACAGTCGGATCCAAATGTAATTAATGACTGAAAGATTGAGTGATAGAGTTATAATCAGTGTGACAGCCAGAGATGATAGCAAATGCTGACACAGCTGATATGTGGAGATGAGACAACTGGGCTGTGACCACACTGATTGGTCTGATGTAATTGGAATGTTGACAAAAATAAACACTGGTTCTGGAGGGCACCAATTATTCTAAATGCTAGCCTGCCAGGCAAAAGCAATCACACCCGGACAAGCCTATGGGCTATCAATAATCACACACACTCACGCACACACCTCTGACAAACCTCCAAACAGAGATGTTTACACATAGATAAGGTACTGTGACAAACCCCTGCCAAAAAACAAAAACAGGTCTTCATGCATGGCTGCGATTACAGGAAAACCCAAACAGCAAGAGTAATCAGACAAAGATCAACCTCAAGGCAGGAGCAATCAAACATAGAATGCCTGGAGGGCAGCAACTGCAATAATCAAAGAAAGACTACCATCCAAGCTTTTTCTCTGTCAGACCAACAGGGTAATGATATGATGAGCATGAAGAGATTCTTCCACTCAGGAGCTACTGCAGAGGAGAGAGGACACGAGTCAGCCATGCCTTGAGGGTTGCTCCTGGTTACCTTCTGATTGTAAAATTGGAAAAAAAGTTTCAGTGAGATATCTCTTACAATGAAAAAGTCAAATAATGAGACATCTGCCAATTACATTCAAAAAAGCCTCTTTCACTTACAGCAAAAGTTGCCTGATGCTCAGTAATAACCGTGTTATCTATTTCATCTGTTCACCCAACTGTCATTCATTTGCCTGTTTTTTGACCTTCAAATCTATCATTCACTCCCTCTGACACACAGTGTCTCCAGATTGACACCTCTGGTGAGCTGTGGGGGACATTCACTGCTGTCAGACAGACTCTTTCTGACAAATCAGCACTAGTGGGCATGTCCAATCTCTAAGAGTTGTGGAAGGACAACACCAATACAGAAGAAGAAGGCACTGAAATGCTCACTATTCATTTTTGTTTTGATGCCATTCACTTTTTGCTTCCATGTTATACTGTTTTTTCCTGCTTACAGCCATCTGTCTTTGTCTCCATTTTTGTGTGTGTGTGCGTGTGTGTGGAGATATATGTGTGTGTTTTGTGAAGTGCGCCATCACTCTCCTATCATCCCCATCAGCTACTCATGTCTTGCTCTTCTCCCAAATCTTCCTGACCTTCCTCAAATAAACCTATCAGCTGTAATCAAAAGCTATCTTGTCCTTTCTCCTGCATTCACTTTGACACACACACACACACACACTAATGTCAACTTTTCATGCAGGTTGTTTTTCTTCCCTTGTGAATTTTTTTTTGTGGAGGCAGTGTGTGCCACAGTGCTCAATGACATCTGTAGTTGTCCAAGCCCCTGTCACATATTGGGCCACTCAACAATGCCCATAAATAATTACTTAAGTTAGATAAATAAGATATTTCAGTCTCACGTCATTGCTGAGAGTAGTTGTAAAACAAGAAAACTGTGAAGAATATATATTCTAAGTGCTATATTGTGGGCAACTGGACTTGATTGATTGTTTGGAGCACTTTTTACACAGAGATGGTGCTATCGAGCTACAAAGCCCCTTCTATATGCCGTTTTTTTTTTTTTTTTTTTACATTTTTACACAAAACCAAACACCTGTGGAATCATGCCACTCCAGTGTGTGATTTTAGACAGCGTGCTGGTATCGCATAAGGAAAAGAGTTGTAACATTGAACATAAAAGCATCGTTCTTGAGTGTGACATAAAACATATGCATCAGCAGTGTTTTATAAACAACTTTAACAATCATTTACTGTCCCTGTTTTCACAAATTTTTCGTATGTTTTCCTATGAAAAGTAATGTACCCAAAATTCGTACTTATCCCAGATGTTTTGAAAGGCTGTGATCACGTGACCAATGTGCTGTTGGGCATACAAAGCCTATAAGGCTTTGTATGGCAGCACCATAAATGCAGGGAATCTACAATTTAAGTATCAAATTGGCTATCAGAAATAATTAATAATTATTAGCAATAATTATTAATTATGTTAAATAACGTGACTTAATTAACATCAAATCACCTCGTGGGGCACCATTCCTGAAAAGGGCAAAATGATAGCCAGTTCAGTCTCATAAAGTTCACTATACTATTAATTTGGTATTTTGATTAATAATTAAATTAATAACCATAACCAAATTAATAATAAAGCCTGAAGGATTTCGGAGTTCTTGGCGTAGCAGTGGTTGAGTATTCATTCACTCTTTTACAACATTAAACAGACAGCAGGTATAATTCCGAAATTCAATTTATTCATAAAGCAAAGCGAAGCAAAACCAAAACTCACCAATCCTAACTAACTATATGCAAGCATGTGTGTATGAGTATACGTGTGTAGGTGTTTGTCTGTGTGTGTGTGTGCAAGACAGAGAAAGACAAAGGCGGTGTGGTAATCGAAGGGCTGTTTGGCCTACAAAACAAAATGGCTGACAACAGAGAACTACAAGATGGTCTGACCGTGTGGTCAGGACAAAGACAAAAGAAAAGAAGCGGGAACTTTGAGCTGCCTGTTTGGGTGTAACTCTGTTGAAAGCCAATTTGTAAGTGAGTGTACGTGAATGCGACTTGTGTTGCAAAGGGTCTGGATTAGTGAAGAAGTTGTTTAGTTGCATGCAAGACGTTGTCTGTGAACAGCATTAGTGTAGCGCTCCCCTCAGTAATCAGATAGCTGAAGGCAGGGCTTTTGGGTTCTTTTAAGATATCTATCAAATGTTTTAACCCTTATTAAATATTATTTGTGTTATATTATCTTGGACTTCTTTTAAAATACACACCTGCGATATTTTAAGCTACTTATGAACTCACCTTTAAGTTGTGTTTTTAATAAAGATCTTCAAACCTATGCAACTGGGTGTATCTCTTAGTAGGAAATGATAACTGATTATCAGATAATTAATGAAGTAACGCACACAAGGTTTTAAGAAAAATAAATCCCAATTATTTAATTAACCAAGAATGATTTGTTTATGATGAAATAAGAAAATGCAATAAAATTAGAAATGTTCTCTTTGAAACCTTCAAAATAAAATGTACCTCTTGGGTAAGGAAAATACTTCACATCAAATATCTCTCTATTCTTAGGAAAAACTGTAAATACTGTACCCTATGTACACCACAATATCAACACTTTAAACCACGAATGTATGACTTCAAAACACCTCAAATCGCCAATTGCATAGTCACTTAAACACAATATGTGGGCCCACACACTTTAATGCAGTCTAAGCCAGTGTCGTGCCAGAAGTTGATTTTTGCCAGAAACTGATTTCCGGTCCGAGGGAGCGCGCACAGTCTGTTATAGTTGAAAAGCACAGCTTCTGTGGCTCTGCGGCAGGCCTCATCAAACAACCACTTTGTTTATGATCATCTAACGATGTTTATTTGTGTTTGCGTTTGATAGCCATATAACACAGCAGAGTGAGATTTGCAAGATTTGACTCCAACCAGTACTTTTTACCACTTGAAAAATGAGTAAAGGGACATTACAATGTAAAAATCAGCTTCTTTTGCTTGCCAAAAACTGATTCATGCCTCTGGTATTGTATGTAGATGGATATTTTGCCCTGAAATGACTTTGGGTCACTCAGCAGAGTGAGATTTACAAGATTTGAGCTCAAACAGTACTTTTTACTACTGGGAACATGACTAAAGGGCCATCACAATGTAAAAATCAGGCTATTTCACCTGCCAAAAATAGATTCACACCCCTGGTATTACACAGAACTGCATATTTTTGCTCAAAATTCAGCAGAGTGATAATGACCAGATTTGAGCTCAACCAGTGCTTGAGAAATGAGTAAAGGGTATCACTTGGTATCACTCAGCAAAGTTTGAGTCTTTTACCCTGTAATAAAACGTAATCATCACAATGACAAGACCTCGTTTGACATCTTACTATACTATGAACACGATGCATGATACCAAGTCATTTTGAGCAAAAATATGCAGGTCTGTGCAGTACCAGGGGCGTGAATCAATTTTTGGCAGGTGAAATAGCCTGATTTTTATATTATAATGTCCCTTTACTCATTTTTCAAGTGGTATAAAGTAATGGTTGGGGTCAAATCTTGTAAATCTCACTCTGCTGAGTGACCCAAAGTAATTTCAGGGCAAAATATCCATCAACATACAATACCAGAGGCATGAATCAGTTTTTGGCAAGCAAAAAAGCTGATTTTTACATTGTAATGTCCCTTTACTCTTTTTTCAAGTGGTAAAAAGTACTGGTTGGAGTCAAATCTTGCAAATCTCACTCTGCTGTGTTATACGAAGTCATTTTGGGGCAAAATATCCCTCTATGTACAATACCAGAGGCATGAATCAGTTTTTGGCAAGCAAAAAAACCTGATTTTTACATTGTAATGTCCCTTTACTCATTTTTCAAACCGTACAAAGCACTGGTTGGGGTCAAATTACTCTGTTGAGGGATCTAATGTAATTTTGGTGCAGAAAAAAAGAAGCTCCTTCGGTGACAAATATCTTTATCAGCGCAAATACAAGCCAGATTTAAATCACCAACTAGCCTATTCAACAGCGATATAAGGCAACTGGACATACAAGAGGCTATCAAACGCAAACACAAATAAACATTGTTAGATGATCATAAACAAACTGGCTGTTTGAGCCCGATGAAGCCTGCCGCAGAACCACGGAAGCTGCACTTTTCAACTGTAACAGACTGTGCGCGCTCCTGCGGCCCGGAAATCAGTTTCTGGCAAAAATCAACTTCTGGCACGACACCGGCAACTAAAATGATCATGAACTTAAATGTACCGTTGCAGGCCTGTTGCCTTGCACGTGTTTGTTGTGGCCCAAAACTTGGCGGCCACTTCACTCTTCAGCGAGCAAAACAAAAAAAACCACAGTACCAGAGATTGTGTTTCGTCCCAGCCGTCCCTAGTCACATGTGCAGGCTCAGCATCCGATCCTCAGTCCAGCACAGGCTCCATCGGGTCCTCTCTCCTCCTCCATGGTGCAGAAAACTCACGAGTAAAGTCCTGATTGTTCCACGCTCTGTCGGGTTCTCTTCTCTGTCCTCGGGTTGAAAACAGCAGCTGAACCCCTCAAACAGTTCAACTGAGGGAGTCAAACTTTAACTATAAAATGTCTGTCCACTGGTAATGAACTGACTCACGACTATACTTCACGGTGACGAAGCGTTAGCATTAGCATTAGCACAAACGTAAACAGTCTTTGAACTTCGCGCAGAAATTCCTCCCGTTTTACAATATGCAGCTTGTCAGTCTCTTTATTGGTTGTCGGGTAAACAATCCTAAGACCCAAGTTACACACAGGTTTGTGCTCTCTAAAAACAACGCCGAAAATCTCTTCGTCACGCTCACGCTTTAACTTTACTCCATGCTTCCTTCGTCAGTGTCCCACTCTACCTGTCCGTGCTGCAACCCCCTGACCTGACGATCCGAGAAGCATGTGTCTGCAGACCCGGAGACTGCACAGTCAGACCCACACTTGTGGACCCGCACGTTCAGACCCCTTGGTTTTTTGTTACAGCGCCACCTATTTTGTAAGCTAATGGATATGGATACGGAAGATGGATGGCGGTAGGCACGTGAGTATCGAACATGAATCACATTGTTTGTTGAATTTTATAAAAGATTTTGTCTAAACTGTATTTTACAGCGTAACGAACGTTTGACTATAATACGTTTACAATTACTACGATAGTCTTATATGCATGTCAAATATCTAATATAATATTTAGGCCAAGCTAGCTTAGCCTTTTTTTGGAAGCTTGCTTGGCTGGCACATTTTGTTTTTAAGTGAATGAAACCGAGATAATTTTAATACCGTGTGCATTAAATTAAACAGAAATAAAATTATATGTGTGTAGGCTAACGTTTCCACAAAAGCATGACATTTTATATTTTATGAGCAGGAGACACTGACATTAAAAAAGCATGCGTGCCTGTGTGTGCGTTCTATTCCAGTATTTATCATTTTTGTCTGTTTTCAGTGAAGTGGACAGGTTCTGCAGAAGGCTGGAGAGGCAGATGAAGAAGAAAGGAACACTGCCACAAAGGCTGTTTTGTGAATAGTTCAAGCTTGTGCAATAAAACATTTAAAACCATTTCGTTTCATCTATTTCATTGTAGGCTGTTTAAGGCTGTTTTGTCAATATAACCCCATGCAATAGAACATTTAAAAGCATTTCATTGTAGGGTATTTAAGGCTGTTTTGTCAATATAACCCCATGCAATAGAACATTTAAAAGTATTTAATTTCATTGTAGGCTATTTAGTCCAAAAGCTTTAAAAAAAGTTTTAAAGTGTTCCAAACTTCACAAACAATTAGATCTTGGTGTTTTATTTGGATTTTGCTATTTTACATTCAACCAGTAGGTGGCCCTGTCGAAAAACCATAAGGGGTCTGAACGTGCGGGTCCACAAGTGCGGATCTGACTGTGCAGTCTCCGGGTCTGTAGACACATATTATTGGACGATCCCGCCGCTCACTATTAACCCCATAACTGCTGGTTCAGATGGTTCAAAGAAACACATTGCCCTTTTAAATAAAACAAACATATAATGATCTTTAACTGCTTTTAACATTCTTATCAGAACCTTTTCAATGAATTTCAACCTTTTTAATCACCTTTTTATACGTTTTTCACCACACTATTTATACATTTTAAATAATAAATGACCTGTAACTATCACTTATTACTTAATGCTTTTAACCGGGTTACATTAGCAAACTAAACATAACTTCGCTTTGGTAAAACTAAGTAATCAATAACCTAATTGCAGACAATCACAACAGTAACTCAATAAACAGCATCAAATCACAAATAACAAGTTAAACAGTCTTGATTAGCCCGTGCAGCTGTGATAAAGCTATGCCCAGTTGTTACATTACCAAATCCTGAATAGATGGAGGGAAGAGTTGGATTGAAGCGTGCTGTCCTTGTTAGCTGCTGAAGAAGGCTGGAAAGAGCTGTGGCTTTAGAAGCAGTCTTTGTTGTGTCCTTGTTCCAAAGGTGCAGATCCGAGGAAGCCGGTCACTCGGGGTCCTTGCAGAGTTAGACGTTGGGGTGCTAACTCAGCTTGATTCTCCTTATTGCTGGGAGGTTAGTTGCAAACCTTGTGTTTGCCCTTCTAACCTCTGTGGTTTCAGTTATGCGCCTGCCTTGAGCGAGGGCATGAGAGTCTTGGGAGAAAAGCAACAAAAGTCTGTAGAGCAGTTGTTCCCCCCTTTGATGGTTCGGGACAAAGAGCACATCCGGGCTGGTCCAGGGCCCAGAAAGGAAGAGGTGTGAGCGGCTTGGCCACCCCAAGAGCAAGAGAGAAACTGTACTGAATGGAGAAGAACATCTACAGTGTGTCTGATGACATCACAGAGTCACATTACACTGTAAAAGTACTGACCAATCGCGTTTTGAGACTTGTCTCTCAAAGAGGTGTGAGGTGGGCATCCTGTTGAGATGGGTGTCAGGTAACTGTCTTTGTTGATCTCAGGGGGGAAAGCCTTCACATGTCCAGTTTAGATTAGACAAATGACAAATCACCTGTGGTCCAGTGAATCCTAACAGTGCTGACAGGAGTAAACAAGGAAGCAGTCCCAAGTGCTTGTAAGGAGGCAGGTTTATGGAGTAAGACAGCTTCCAAAAAAGATGTATCCATGATTCTAACCATTCGTATTCGTAATGTTAAACATTTGTATGTCAATAAAAAAGTTGTACACAAAATTCTGCTGTCATATGCATGAGTCTGAGAAATTGTTTGGCTTAGGATTGTTTTTATGTGAGTATGAATCTAAAAGATGTGAGTGCAAAGTCTTGTGAATACAACTCTAATTTCTACGACTACGAAGTCTTCACTGTGAATACGAATTCAAGTTTGTGGGTACGAGTTGAAAAGTGTTCAAATGACGTCACATAGGTCACAGGGGAAACTAATCGAACCCCGAGTGCTCCGAAAGCGCATGCGCAGAAGCCAAAGATGGCTCCAAGCGCTGCACCCAGGGATGCAAGTGAAGCATCACAGGTAAAGTCAATAACACATCCAATATTTATTTATTTATTTCATAAAATTGTACTGTTTTAAATAATATACAGTTTATGGACGTACAGACGTACTGCTTCGCTTGCAAGCTAACGATGTGCCGGTGACCCACAGTTAGACCCACTAGCATTAATGTTAGAAGTCGGCTTACCTGCAAAATATGAAAAAACTAAACTTAACTAATTTGAGATATAATGTTGACCAAAATACGGCTTTCATCGGTTTATAAATTGTGTCAATTGTCGTATATTTCTGCCCATCGTTTGCCTTACTGTAAGTTAAGTCCGGTTTCAGTTCTTCTTTGCTAACTCTGTTCTCGGTCTCGTGCATTTGTTTACAACGAAGCCAGCGGGGAGTCAATCAGTGGATCGATGGATTATCATACACACATTATGACGTGTATATATTTGTAGTCTTCTCTGTCATAAATAAGAGATTAGGGGTTATGGGGCGTGTTTGTGTCGCTGTGTCGCGGTGCCGCAGAGACAAGAGCTGGGACACCGGGTTATATTCTACATCTAAAGAGTTACAAGTCGTTTATTATTTAACCAGCACAAATGACAATGGGAAAATGACTTCAGAGTAATAGTGCAGCACTATTACTCTGCAGCACAGAGATGTTGATAGGTTCTAAAAATAATTTATTTATGTTGATAGGTTCTAAAAATAAACCAACGGACAGCACCCGTTGCGGTGTCATTATACGCTGTATAGCACACATTTTCGTTACTGCCTTTGTTATTTATTGTTACTTTTTTATTATTTGACAAGCCTATAAGTATTGGATGCTACAGGGCTGTATTTTAATTTAACTGATTTGTGTCGATGACTGTGCTGGAGGTGAGCTGTAGCCCACAGACAATTTGTTATTTTCATTCTGGTTGACTGCTGTATCTGCACTTTTAAAACATTTGTTAATAAAAGTTGTTAATGTTGTACATGTTTTGTTGTCATTTTTTCTGTATTTTAAGGCCTATGTAATGTTTGCTATTCTGTTTCTGAACGGTATAGGCGCAAGCCCACGTTATGGCGACTCCCTCTGAACTCTATAAAGTTATTGTTAATTAGTCACGGTAATACCAAATACCCCGGGAAAATGTGGGGAGGGTTTAACGGTATCAAAATCTGAATACTGCCCAACTCTACTGTATATTATTTAAAACAGTACAATTTTATGAAATAAATAAATAAATATTGGATGTGTTATTGACTTTACCTGTGATGCTTCACCTGCATCCCTGGGTGCAGCGCTTGGAGCCATCTTTGGCTTCTGCGCATGCGCTTTCAGAGCAATCGGGGTTCGATTAGTTTCCCCTGTGACCTATGTGACGTCATTTGAACACTTTTCGACTCGTACCCACAAACTTGAATTCGTATTCACAGTGAAGACTTCGTAGTTGTAGAAATTAGAGTTGTATTCACAAGACTTTGCACTCACGTCTTTTAGATTCATACTCACATAAAAACAATCCTAAGCCAAACAATTTCTCAGACTCATGCATATGACAGCAGAATTTTGTGTACAACTTTTTTATTGACATACAAATGTTTAACATTACGAATACGAATGGTTAGAATCATGGATACATCTTTTTGGAAGCTGTCTTATTCCATACAGGTTGGGATGGTGAATGAGTCACAAAAAAAACAGACTTTTGCCCAGGATTTCCCCTGGAGTCATGCGGTCAGATCCACCTTAACTTTGAGTGAACTTTGAGTCATTTTAAGGTATGTCCTCACCATGTTTCTTTTCCTAACCCTAGCTACAGTAACCTTTACTGCCTAAACCTAACCTCTGTAACTTTACATTTATTATGTAACTGTATGTTAAGGATGTAACCTCATTCATGAGGCACAAATTCGTAGGATATCATACAAACTGTACTATGAGGATACGTTGCCTTGTTACATGGCATCTCGTCCTCTGCTCGGAGAATAAGGACCTCCCAGACCTCCCATACATTTAAAGCTGCCGTTCTCCTTCTTTGAGTAACCTGCTAACTGCTAACAACTACTTTTTAAATCTCCAGCGGTGGGTTGCATGCATAACACGTCATCTAAATGTGACACCCGTGCTGCCCATAATCCCATCCTGTTGGCTGGACCATTTATACAGACATTGTTTCAGTGCTGTTACTACCTCTGTTCCCTGCTCAGAGGCAAGACAACTCTGTCCCCCCATTCTGCGATTGTACTTTATACACAGAAAGGCGAGGTGGCAAAAGAATACAATATTCCCACCTTGAACAGGCGGTGTGAAAGGGGCTTTTCAGGCACTTTTCATTTAAAAGGCTTCTTTAGTTCTAACTGACTGGTGGGGAGTCACAGGTTTTAAACCCTGTGTGAGTGTGAACCCTTATAGAGTTGTTTAGATCACATGTGAGTTGCTGACCCACCCGGTCATCATGTGGGATGTTAGAGATAAGGCGGATTTATACCTATGTGTCTGAAGCCAGACACATTTTCCCCATGGATACAACATGCTAATATTATTTTTTGTTTGCTGACAAAACAACCGTCTTATACTTATACACGTTTTCAAAAAAAAAAAATACAACATGCTAATTTTATTAGCATAAGGATTTTTAAGGCATTTTTCATTGTATGAATTAGCCCAGTGACTAGCAGAGATTTCCTCTACTCATATGAAGCCAGGATAAATCACACACAGGACTTAAAATGTTATTTTGTATAGTCTTCACAATTTATTTTTTCTCATCTGTGAAATCAAAGTAAATAAAAGCTTTGTTTCCACTGAGGAATATGGTTTTTAACTTAGAAAAATTGACAAAGGTCTGCATCGCCACAATGCATAGTTACATCTCCCTATTTCATTCAAATGATTTGTCTTTTATTTTTTATAACAAGTTACTTTGTAATATTCAGGAAATTAGAAGGAAAATGTTTCCTATGCATAAAGAAAAATGGTCAGCTGATATATGGTATAAACCAAAATTACGAACTTATTGTCTTATAAAGAATTGCTATGATGTAGAATCTTATGTGAAGTATAATTTAAACAAAGGACAAAGATCGTTATGTGCACAGTTACGTACAGGAACATTACCTTTGGCCATAGAAACAGGCAGGTTTAATGCCACTCCAGAAGAGGAAAGACTCTGTTTGTTGTGTGAACTTGGTGAAATTGAGAATGAGATTCACTTTTTGTTTTACTGTCCTACCTATGAGGACTTGAGGGATGTACTTTTCACTAAAATGTCCTCGGTCTATATTGACTTTTTTTGGTTGGATGAGTATGCAAAACTTGAGTTGTGCTTTAGAAAGGGGACCTTTTTTGTGGCAGATTTTATTTATCTGGCCTGGGAGAGAAGGCGGAATATTCTGTTTAAGACTGAGCTATGAAATGGACTGCAATATTGACTGCAACTGTATTTGGTGTCTTATAAACCCATGGGGGTTGGGAACTTTTTGTGCATGACACGAAAATAAAAAAAGAATCTGAATCTGAATCTGGGGATGTACAAATCAGGCTACGGCATAGGTTACAGCATTGGCTCTGCATCGATGCAGAGCCTACGCCATTGGTATGGCGTCAATTCTATGCAGAGGTATAAATCTTGCTTTAGATTGGTCTAGGTGTGTAGGGGTTTAAAACCTGTGACTCCCCACCAGACACTTAGAGCTGAAAAGCCGCTTAAAGGAGAGTTGAAACATCTTAAAGGAGCTCAAGTAAGTCCAGTTGCCTGCATTATTGCATTTAGAATTACTATGACCCTGATGACTCAGAATCTTCACCATCATGTAGAGGATATAATGTTCAGAACACAGGCAGCATTTAAGGTGAGACATTTAAGGAAAGGGTTTTCATCCTTTAACTGCTTGACACCAAGTACATATTTAACAAGAAATCCTGCAATTATAATATCACTTTGAATTATTCTCTCCTCTGTCTTGTGCACACACACCAACACTTACACACACACACACACACACAAACACACACACACACCCACACACACACACACACACACACACACACACTGTATCTCCCAAGAGCACTCTGCTCTCTGCTCCCCCTCAGTCCCAAGGCTAGATTACCACAGACAAAAAGAGAGGGGAGTGAGTGAGGGAGAGAGCAGAAGGAGCTTGGTTTTTGTCAGTGGGTCACATGGTGGTGGCATGGTTAACTAGCTAATATGATTAAATTTAGCAGAGGCACAAGTCACATTGTCAGCCCACATCAAAGTCTACCCGCCACTGCGAGAGCAAAACGAGCCCTCTGTGCAGAGTGAGAGAGAGATGAGAGCGCCATGAGCTGACGAGAAAAGAGGGTGATGTTTTAAACATTAAACAGAAACAGAATGGTAGGGAAAGATGAGGCAATAATGAGGCAAGAGAGGAGGAAGAAGTGTTAGCTTAACCTATCAAGTGAACTGCATGACCTGAAAAGTATCAGTAAACAGCAAATCTCTGTCCATTTTCATCTGTGTACAAATGAAAGGCCATTGACAAATACTTATGGTGTCAAGCATGAAAGTAGCTCGCTGACCTTGTGGTTTGATTATCTGCCTTGAGACTGAGAGTTTGAGAGCTCACTTCTCAGATGGTTTACTGCACGTCATGAAACTGATAAAACTGCTTTTAGAGTAGAGTGTTCTAATTGACCTGTGTCCTGCCTCAGAGGTATACACCCCAATAGAATCTATGTATCACAAAAAAATACAAACTACTTATAACATGTAGAAATGTAAAGTACCACAGTAGTGTTTTTTTGTACTGCAGCCTGTTGAACACATCTGTTTACTTCATATTTCAACTTTTTGCAGAACGTATCTAATTTTTAGACTCACTTCATTTCCATTTATTGCTGTAGAGTTTGAAAATCCAATTGCTGTGTGATATGCACTTGTACTCTGAAAATCACCCTGAAATGGCATTTCATTTCCACTGTAGTATTTCTTCCAACATTGTGTTCACGTTAGTTGTCTTAGCCTGGTTAGATCATCATGATGACGTGAGCACAACATTCTGTCTTGCTCTCAGTATCAGTCCGTACTCGGTGCCACCTCACACACTTTTATTAGACAGAGTACTCACCTTAACAGACAAACTCTATCAGTGTAACACAACACTGGGGAACATACCCTTCATCACCAAAGGAGCTAGTTGATAAATCAAGTTGCCAAATCCAGTTGGAAGAATGGTGAAAACGTGTCTTCCTCCAAGAAACTCTGTGAGTGCATACTCTTGTTCTTGCATAATTGCTGTTATTGTTATTTATACAATAACTTCACTTATTGCTGTGTATACTCTTTCACTCTGTGAAATCCCCCTCTCACCCCCACTGTGTAGGTGGTGGTATGTCTTCCTCAAGCTTGGGTCCTCTTGGGAGTTTGAGGGTTTTGTACAGTATCTTAGCTGTTACTGGGACTGCACTCTTCTGGACAGAGACCTCAGATGTTGTACCTGCAATCTGCTGGAGCCACTCTCCCAGTTTTGGGGTCTCAGCTCCGAGTACTCCGATTACCACTGGTACCGCTGTTGCCTTTACCCCCCATATATTTTCTAGCTCCTTTTTCAGCCCTTGGTATTTTTTCACCTTCCTATGCTTCTTCCTGATGTTGCTGTCACTTGAGATTGCTACATTTATTACCACTGCATTTTTCTGTTGTTTGTCGATCAACAAGATGTGCGGTTGGTTAGCCATTACCAGTTTGTCACTCTGGATGTGGAAATCCCACAGGATCTTAGCTTGGTCATTCTCAACCACCTTAGGAGGTGTCTTCAATTCTGACTTTGGGGCCTCCAGCCCATAGTCAGTGCACATGTTCCTGTAGAGTATGCCAGCCACTTGGTTATTGCATTCCATGTACGCTGTTCTTGCCTGCATTTTACACCCTGGTACTATGTGCTGAACTGTCTCAGGAGCATCTTTGCACAGCCTGCACCTGGGATCCTGTCTGGTCTGATAGACCCCTGCTTCCATTGATCTTGTCCTAAGTGTCTGTTCTTGTGCCATAATTAGTGTTTCTGTGCTGTCTTTCAGTCCAGCCTTTTCCAGCCACTGGTGGGATTTCTTGATGTCAGCCACTTCTTCAGTCCATGATGGTTCGTCCTCCTCGTCTGCGTTCTCGGGTTTCTGCTGCCTTAGGTATTCACTTAGCAGCTCATCTTTGGGGGGGCATCTTCTTGCTGTATTCCTGGATCTTGGTTGTTTTGTCCTGGACAGTGGCTCTGATGCTCACCAGTCCTCCGCCCCACTTACTACACTTAGTGTACAGTCTCAGGATGCTGGACTTGGAATGAAACCCTCCATGCATTGTGAGAAGCTTCCTTGTCTTGATATCAGTGGCCTTAATCTCCTCCTTTGGCCAGCTTATTATGCCAGCGGGGTAGCTGATGACTGGTAGGGCATATATGTTGATGGCTCGGACCTTGTTCGTTCCGACTTTTGAGGACCTGCCTCACTCTTTGAAAGTATTTGGCTGTGGCTGACTTTCTTGTGGCCTCCTCATACTTCCCATTTGCCTGCGGGACCCCAAGGTATTTGTAGCTGTCCTGAACATCTGCAATGCTGCCCTCTGGTAGTTCAACCCCCTCGGGTCTGATTGTCTTTCCTCTCTTGGACACCATCCAACTACACTTATCTAGTCTGAATGACATTCCAATGACATTCTTGTGGATCCTGGTGAGATGGAAGAATGAGTCAATGTCTCGCTTTCTCCTGGCATACAGCTTCATGTCATTCATGTAGGGGAGGTGAGTGAGTCCAGCCATTCTTTGTGATGAGTCGGCTAAGGCGGTTTAGGCCTATGCAGAACAGTAGTGGGGACATACCTTAGTATATGCCGCACTTGAGTGCTCATAGTGCCATATTATCCCACCAGAATGCTGCCCTCTGAGAATGCAGGGTTACTCATGGTTCCTAAAGTCTCCAAAAGTAAAACAGGAGCCAGAGCCTTCAGCTATAGGCTCCTCTTCTGTGTAACATTCTTCCTGTTTCAGTCCAGGAGGCAGACACCATCTCCACATTTAAGACAAGACTCAAGACTTTCCTTTTTGATAAAGCTTCGAGTTAGGGCTGGCTCAGGCTTGCCTTGTCAAGCCCCTAGTTAGGCTGACATAGGCCTAGTCTGCCAGGGGACCTCCTATGATACATCAAGCCCCTTCTCTCCTTTTCTCCCTCCTCAGTTTCTTCTTCATTTGCTAACATTCACATCCAATGACTGCATATCACTAACTTAGCTCTACTGCATGTCACTAACTTGGCTTCTTCTCCAGAGCCTTTGTGCTCCACTGTCTCACAAGTTCCCTTGTATTACAGCTACGCCTGGATTATGTGTCGTGGTTGTGCTGCTGCCGTGGTCCTGCCTGATGCCTCCTACTACTGCTGAGCGGTTGAGCCGATCATCACAAAACATGTAAGACGTGTCTACAGAAGTCATTGAATCATACCCTGAAAGTTTGATTCAAATTGACCAACATGGGGCGCTATACATGCAAAAAGTTGATATCTCATAATCAACTAGAGATATTTGTACGAAACACGGTTTGCATCATCTAGGATCATGTTTAAGTTGATGCACAATATTTGCAAATGATTGCTTAAAGGGGGCGTGACTTATAACATTAAACCTAAATTTCAAGACATTTCATTCAATACTTAAAAAAATCATAATGAATCACTAGTGTGTCCATCCATTGAATTGTGAGAAATGTTTGCTGTGCTGCAACCTATAGTCAATTCAGAAGTCCATCACTCTATTTTTTGGAATATGAAAAGTATTTAACATCTATGTCTCGAAAAAAGTCATTCTTTAGATACTATATGTCACATGTTTAGATTGGTTTAACAGTGATATTCATTGTCTTGTTGTAATGCACATTTTCCATTTTATCTAATTTTTGACCAAATATCACCAAAATATTTGACAATGTACCTGAAATCAGCAGAGTGATGTGAGATTTTTTTTTCAGATTTTTATCACCAACGCTGTAACTGTTATTGATATGCATTTTTAAGATATTGACCAATGAACTTTAAATGGGGGCGTGGCTCAGCAAATGACACAACACTTGGGCCAATCAACACAAACCTGTCCCCAACCTGCATCTCTTTGGACTGTGGGAGGAAGCCAGAGTACCCAGTGAAAACCGATGCTGACACGGGAAGAACATGAAAACTCTGCACAGAAGGGCTCCCTCCTGGGAATGAACCAGGAACACTCTTGCCGTGAGGTGACAGTATTAACCACTACACCAGTGTGCCGCCCCACGTGTGTTAAATTATTTTAAAAGTGCAAACAAGTACACAAGTGCAATGGCCTTTGACAAAATTTGGCCATAATCAATGAGCGATTTTTCAAACATCAGCAAACTTGGCAGACTTTTTTTTTATTATGCCATTAAAGCATGTCAATATTTCTGCAGTTGACCAATAGGAAGCAACAGTGCTTCCAAAGCAGACTGTGGCCCGATAAAGGTTTGGACTAGGTGAACCAGCATCTGTTTGATTGTCATAAAACCTGCTGGTAATCTTTAACACAGGTGTCTAAAACTGTCAAAGTTCTTGATTCTATCCAGCTGGCTTGAACCCTGGAATTGCCACTTGCAGATATATTTAGTCATACTTTTACTGTTATTATACACATATGTTTATTATGGTGACATACATATAGTGTCACATATTATTATATACCTTGTTGGATTATTGTAAAAAAGTTATATATTGATCACTGTACCCATTCTCTAAGCAGGTGAAAAGCAGAACATATGAAGCTATTACAGACTGGAAATTGACTGTGTGTTATAAGAGCTTAGGGGAAAATTACTAGGTGGAGGACAGACAGGGCCTTGGAAGCAGGAGGCCGCAGGCGCCATCACCCAGAGATAAGAAAGAACACCAAGACAATAACTGATACCTTATAAGCACAGAATGTCCTAGGATAGTGAGCTTTCTTGTACATCACTGACAACACGTTCGTATACACAGCTGATGCTGAAGTCACGCTTTGGTAGCGTGCATCTTCTCGTTTAACCTTGTTTTGCAGGAGCAGCTGCACGTGAAAGCAGTAAGGCGTGGTGGAGTCAGAAGGAGGGAGCGGAGAAACAGCCAATCATCTTGCGTGCACATTTCATAACTGTAACGCTTTAAAGGACTGGGTCAGGGAAACATAGGGTGTCAGACTTCGTGCCCTGGCTCGCTGTTGTTGTTGGTTAAGGCAAGAGGATCGGACCCAGAGCTCTGTATCTCGTAATCTTTTTGATTTTGGAATAAATAGAAGTTAAGTGAGACCATCTACTCTCCTGTTATTCTTCATCAAACGAACATGCGGAGTTGTGTAATGTTATTTGTGACTGTTTTAAGGAAAAAGAAACAAAGAGACACCTCCAACAACCTACAACATACGCTACCACAATTACTGTCATTATTATTATTATTATTGTTATTGTTGCAATATTATTACTAAAAGTAATGTTATTGTAGCTACTGTCATCTCTCTCTAGCTCTGTCTCTCTTGGTCTCTCTCTGTCTCTTCCTCTCTTTGTATATCATTTTGTCATATGGATTACCGCAAATTTATTATGTTGATCTGTTCTGTATGACATTTATTGCATGTCTGTCTGTCCTGGAAGAGGGATTCTTCCCCAGTTGCTCTTCCTGAGGTTTCTACCTTTTTCTTCCCCCCGTGAAACAGGTTTTTTGGGGGAGTTTTTGGGGAGTTCGCTGTGAGGGTCCAAAGGACAGAGGAATGTTGTATGCTGTAAAGGCCTCCGAGGCAAATTGTGATTTGCGATTTTGGGCTTTATAAATAAAACTGAATTGAATGGAACTTGCACAGTTGACTTTGAATTGGCTTCCAGAGTCATTTCCCACAGCCCCATTGAGTTCTTGTTGAAGGCTCTTAGTGTCCTGTTGATGTTGTACATTCCCAAGCATTTCGAGGCAGGTTATTGGCCGGTAGTTGGATGGGACCACGCCCTACTGGGGATCCTTCATGATCAGGGCTGTCCGTCCTTGGGTTAACCACTCCAAGTGGGTCCCATCTATCAGCAGCTGATTCATTTGTGCTGTTAGGCATTCATGGAGTGCAGTTAGTTTCCAGTAGATGGTTTCTCGAGGATGTATTATAAATTTGTTGATGATCCCGTGACTTTTCAGGGTGTAGCACTGCCATCATCGGGTCAAAATTGTATTGGCTTGGTATTGTATTGGTATGTGACTGATGACATTTCTGTGCTGAAAGTAATCTCAGAGTCTTTTTGTCTTGTTAAAGCAAGAAACAAATTCATGTCAGTCTTTTTGTGACACCTGTTTGCTATCACTCATTCTGTGCTGCTTTTAGTTGACTTTTGGTATCAGTGTTTCCTTGAATGTATCACCAAGGTTTAAAACCTGAGAAGATGGATTCAGTTGTGGATGGCGTATAGCTTTGCTTAACCAAAAGAGTATTGGGATAAATTAAATTTAAATTTATCTGAAGTTGTGAATTGATGCACAGGCATAAAAGACATTGCCTCCCTCTTTGTATCCTGTGCTAGACCCCACACTCAAAAATTCAGACACTTACATAACAATATATTGAGATGGGACATGAGCTGTGAATAAGGGACCGTCCACACGAAGACGTGTCAGGGTGAATATGCCAAAGTTTTTAAGCGGTTCAGCCTTTCGTCCACAAGAAGCCGGCATTTTAGGGGGGCGAAACCGCATCTTTTTGCTCTGTTAAAATATAGTTAACTTTAACATGTCCCGAGCTAGCTTAAGGTAAACATCTGCTCCTTCTAAAGATGATTTATGATCTCTGATGACTTATTAAGAGATACTAACACATAATTCAGTATTAACCGTAGCTCCATGTAAAGTGAATAAATGGGATGTTTCCCAGTTAATCCTCCGCTTGTCTGCGTTTGCCACGCAGTTTACACGTTTTTATAACTTGTGTGTAAAAACTGTTCTGAGTGAAACATGAAGCTGAATTTAGCAGCAGACTTCAGTCATAGTAATATAAAGTAGGAGGAAAAGAAATTCATGTTTATATGATATAAAGGACGTAGGGTAAATAAGTAACACATCCCCAGCCCTAACGACTAAAAACATATTTCACAGTGTGTTGCTGAGTTTATTTTCTAATGTAGCGAGTGGGGAGAGTGCTTACAAGGTATCTTGACCCTTAACTTAAGACTGGCCAACATGACTGACCAAAACACCAGCTGGTCTGAAATCTTTGTGCATTCTCCAGATGTGACCTGTACAGTATACTGCTAGTTTGAAAGTGTGTGAATTGTGTGTCTAGTGAAAATAAACATGACAATGACAACAACTTCTCAAGCAGTATTTTTATTATTATTATTATTATTATTATTATTATTATTATTTTTACTGGAAATGTGCAAACAAATCACAATGACTGTCCATAGGACAGATGAATGACCACTCGTCCCTGGCCACACACTGCCCGGTGTCCACTGTCTATGTGGACACCCTGTTCTTCTTCTTCTGTTTGTATACACCGCGCAGGCTTTTTTGCATGCTCCGCATCTTCTTCTCTGGTTCAGAGCTGTATGCTCCGCTTTTTAGTGCGCGCCATCTCCTGGCTGGCATATATACTGCAGCCGTTTTATGCGGTTTCAGTGGCTTGAACCAGCTTCATCTTTACGCCTGCATTTTCGAAGCCAGCTCCGTGTTTACGCAACACTATTGCAATCCGATAATTTTCTTTGGCGGTTTAAAAAAGACACGTCTTCATGTGGACATGGCCTAAGTCTCTGCCTGAAGCAGTTTGAATAATGCTGAATGAATAAAGCAGGGTGTACCCCATATTTAGAATGGGCCTGCTGTTAAAGCAAAATCAAGACTGATTGTCAAAATGCTGATATTAATGTCATCTGCCTAATTTAGTGTGTAGATGATGCCAGCGCATTCACACCTTGCTTGATTTTGTGCCCTATATAGTGTAACATGCTTTATCATGCAGAATACTCTGAGAAGGCCCAAGCTGGGTATAAAGCTGAATCATAGTTATCACTGCTCCATGAATATAGTAACTACACACACACACACACACACACACAGACCTGTCCCTGGTGCTTCATGGCAAATCACGGGGGCACTGAACTCTCTCAAAATAATTTGGGTTGGAGTCAATACAAAGCGCTATTATATTATTACATTTTACATTTTATTTCAGCTGAAAATGTGGAAGCAACTGAAAGTGATCTAAACAGAATCTCCAGTAAAAAAAAAAAAATGAAATTGATAAGCAGAAAATTAAAACAAAGTGAACAAAATATTGAAAAAAAAAAAAAAAGTGCACAGCCAAATTGGACATCAGCCAGGGAGTAAGTTTTTTTTGCCTAAATTTAAAATGACAGTGTATTTACAGTATTTGTGCGCAGCCTGCAAGTTCTACTCCTACATTACCAGCATTTTGTTCATGGCTCATTATCACGCCCCTGAGATTTTCAGCTATTGACATTAATGACACCTAAAACTGGCTGTGAGCTGTTTGGCTGTACATATTGTGCAATTTGGGAGCAACAGTGTGTCACTAGTAAATTCTACCTTGACTAAAGTTTCTGCAGTGACTGCTGGCTGAGAGGCTCCACTGGACATGCATTCATTAGTTTTACAGGGTCTTAACTGTGGGGCTCATTTGTTGATGTTTTGTTTTAGCTTTGTGTTCCTACTGATTCTGTTCTTGTGCCAATTTGGGCTGTGGAGACACAAATGCATACTAAATTGCTTATTGATATTCATAACACTGTTTTGCATTGGAACGTAACAGCTGAAACATATTAACACTCGCCTGCTCATGTTTTTGTGTCCAAAGCCTGACGTTGAGTGTATACACTGGACTGATAGAAAGGTTTAGGTTTCACTTATTTAAATGAATAGTTCGTCATTTGGGGAAATTTGCTTGTTTTCTTTCTCGGAGAGAGTACGACGAGAGGGTTGATACCACTCTCATGTCTGTAAAGCCAATAGAAGAAATTAGGGGTGGTTGGGACATGAAGTCAAATGGGACAATGTAACTATAAAGGTTGTTTTCTTTTTTTTATATTTTTTTCTGGCCTTAGTTGAGCCATATTTTTGAGCCCACCTCATAAAAAGTGCGTCCCCTAATTGGTGTGACATCACATAGGTAGATGGGGCAAGCATCAAACAGGAAGTTGACCTTGTAATGCATGAGGTGAGGAAAATTCCATAAGCTTTAGCTAGTTTTCATCATAAGGTTGTAACATTTTCATAGCTGATATATTGCTCAAACCTCTGATGGAAACATAATTATAATGTACTACTGCTACAGTATCAGGATACTTGTGAATAGGACAGCATGGCTTGGGTGAATGGGACATTGCTAAAAGGCTTTGCCAATAAAGAAAATTATCAACCTTGCAATAAAAAAAAAAAAACATTGTTTATGCTCTGTATGCTCTACAGTAGTGGTTCCCAGCCTCTTAATGTGTGGGAAACCAACCCGGTCTCACTTCGAAGTTACCAGTGCTTGGTCATTGAAAACTTGTTGAAAAAGTTGTATTCCACTTGCTGAGCACTCATCTTAGTAGTAACTAGGGGGGCAATGGTACAAGTAGCCCACGGTTTGGTCTTTACCTCGGTTTTCGGGCCACGGTTTCGGTTCGGTTTCAGTACGTGTTTTGTGCGTAAAGAGAACGATTTTTTCCCCAAAATTATCTCTTTATACATATACATATCTCATATACATATATCTTTATACATATATACATATCTCTCTACATTTCGCAGTACTGAACACTTTTCCAAATGCAAACATACTGTAATTCATTTAAGTTAACAGCCTCTTAACCTTGACAACTCGTACAGTATACACTACAGTTGTTTTTTCGCTGGTGTTACCTTCTTGAGTATTACACTGGAGATGCATGCTCATATTGCTTGTGTTTCCTTTTACGTATGGGACATGTTTCAAGCAACGTTTGCAGACAGTGACATTTCTGTTAACTGTTTTCACTTCCTCGTCGTTGTATTCAACAGCGAAACCAAAATGATCATACACCGGAGATTTGTATAAAGCCGGTGCTTCTTCAAACTTCAGTCTCTCAACTCCTCCACTTTCGCTTGCCATGGCTCTCTGTTTTTTTCCACTTCTTTTCTGTGTGAGGCGAGCGTCACTTTCACCGGCTCCAGTTACAACAATGTGAGGGGGTGAGTGGGCGGAGCCACAACAGTGATTGGACATTAACTCGTGGGGAGGGCTTTTGTGCAGCAGGCTGACTCGGCCGTTCTCTACACATCCATGGACTCGGCCTGTGGACAGACACACACACACACACAAACAGTGGCCTGTAAAGCATCAATGCAAAATTAATTGCAAAACCGAAAACCGACCGTCCATAAGGGCATATTGTGCCGTGCAGGGCCGACCGAACGGTTCAGTATTTTACCGAGAACCATTGCATCCCTAGTGGTAACAATCTTTCTGAAAGAATTTAGTTAGGTTTACCTGTCCTTCACAGCACAGAAATTGCCCCTCTGAGGGTGAGCAATGACCTCTTGTTGCTGATTCTGGTTACTACTCAATACTGGTCCTTTTAGACATTAGCTCTGTCTTCCACACCATTGATCACACAGTCTTCTTGAGAGAACGATGACGGCATTCCTGCTGTTTCCCTTGACTGTTTCACATCCTTTCTAACTGGTAGACACTTCCCTATTAGTATAGGTGATAGACCATTTTCATGGCTGACATTTTGACATGCCATAGTATGATACAACCTGGTCTCATTCCAAAATCCAATTCCATCGTCAGAAATTGACAAAAAAAAGCTGTCCTTTCACCTTGGCATAATACGCGGCAGGTCACCGTTATTGTTCAGTGATGCCCAGTGGCATCAGGAGGAAATGGTCAGACAACAACGTAAGTTGAGGGGACAAAAAGTCAGAGTAGGGTGGGAGGGAAGGGTGGTGGATGTGTCCAACCACCAACCTTCATTAGGGAGTTTTGTTGTTCGCCTCCTGTATGATTGTAATGCCAAATCCTATTCTTTTTTCCTAAACCCAAGTATGTGTGTGTTGGCTAAATGTAACCATGTGAGTTTGTTGTTTAAGTAAAAAATGTCAATTTGCGGTGTTTGGCCGATTTGTGTTTATTTTGAAAGAGAGTGTATACAAACTATACATTCCAACAAAGATGGCGGCGTGTGTAGACGCAGCGACCCGGTGCTCTTCTTCAGTTAGCAGCAACACACTGAGAAGGACTTACACCCGAACGGAACTTTTAAGCCTGAAACAACAATGGACCGGCAGGACCCCCCCAGAGGGGTTCGACTCGTTCCCGGAGAGGATACGCCGGCGAGAGCGGACAGAAAGGAGGCGACGGCGGCGCTGCGAAAGACGCCGGAAACAAGGCAAACGAGCCAGCATCTGAGCTAGGCTAACAGCAGCTCCGCACAAACCAGCGGTTCCAAGCGTCTTTCTCGCCAACGTCCGCTCCCTGGTTAACAAGATGGACGAGATGAAACTACGAGACGCTAACAACCGGATAGACAGCTGTATCATGGTGATAACAGAGACTTGGCTGCATGAAAACATCCTGGACCTAGCCGTGGAGCTAGCAGGACGTACAATCTTCCAGGGGGATCGCACATCGGACTCCGGTAAGAGGAGAGGAGGAGGTGTGTGCATCTATATTAACAACAGTTGGTGCACGGACACTGCCGTTGTTGAGAAACACTGCTGTCAAGACCTGGAGTTTCTAATGTTGAAGTGCAGACCTTTTTATTTGCCCAGGGAAATAGCCCAAGTGTTTGTAACTGCCGTGTATATCCACCCGCGAGGTAATGCTAACATAGCTATCAGCAGGCTGCATGACAGCATCACCAGGCAACAAAACAAACACCCAGAGGGCTTCTTCATCGTGGCTGGAGACTTTAATTACACCAACTTAAAGACTGTG
This sequence comes from Cephalopholis sonnerati, assembly GCA_019142605.1. Taxonomy (NCBI): domain Eukaryota; kingdom Metazoa; phylum Chordata; class Actinopteri; order Perciformes; family Serranidae; genus Cephalopholis; species Cephalopholis sonnerati. The sequence continues at coordinate 2,739,958 of JAGQAX010000003.1, forward strand.
CTCCCCAGATTTTACAAGAATGTTGACATTCAAACAAGGAAGGGCAGAACACTAGACCAGGTCTACACCAACATCTCTGGAGCCTACAGAGCCCGCCACTCCCCCCACCTCGGACACTCAGACCATCTTTCCCTGTTCCTGACACCAGCTTACAAGCCCCTCATCTGCAGGTCGAAGCCACAGTACAAGTCAGTGCAGTGCTAGACTGAGGAGGCCACACTATCCTTGCAGGACTGTTTTGAGGACACCATATGGGAGCTCTTTGAAGACCCAGACATTGAACTCCACACCTCCTCTGTACTATCATACATCAGTTTCTGCATGGATAATGTAACATCAAGGAAACAGGTGAAAACATTTCCCAACCAAAAACCCTGGTTTAACGCCAATATCAGAGCACTACTCCAGGCCAGGGATTTAGCACTGAGGTCAAGGGACAGGGAAGCCTACAGGAGGGCTAGAGCGGACCTGAACAAAGGCATCAAGGCTGCTAAAACAAAGTACAGAGAGCAGATAGAGGCCAACTTCAGGGAGAACAACCCCCGCTCCATGTGGAAAGGCATACAGAATATAACTGACTACAAACAATGCCACAACCCCCCCTCCACCGACACTTTTCTCCCAGACCAGCTTAACACCTTTTTCTCCCGCTTTGAAGAGGACAACAGACAGGTAGAGGACACACAGCTGACATCATCAGAGCACAACCAGCCCCCCACCACCCAACAACATCAGGTACTGCGAGTCCTGCGTGGCATCGACACCAGGAAAGCACCAGGACCGGATGGAGTACAAGGGAGGGTGCGGAAATCATGTGCTCACCAGCTTGCTGCAGTATTCGCTAACATCTTCAACCGTTCACTGCAGCAAGCCACAGTCCCCACCTGCCTGAAAACTGCCACCATAATCCCTGTGCCCAAATCCTCTGCCATCACAGGGTTGAATGATTACCGGCCTGTGGCCCTGACACCGGTGATCACGAAATGTATGGAGAGACTGGTGTGACAGCATGTCAAGGCCCACATCCCACCTGGCTTTGATCAACATCAGTTCGCCTACAGGTCCAACAGGTCCACAGATGACGCCATCTCCATCGCCCTCCACACTGCTCTCAGCCACATTGAAAGCCCCAACACATATATCAGGATGCTGTTTGTTGACTTCTGCTCGGCATTTAACTCCATCAGCCCCAGCAGACTCATCAACAAACTGCAGACACTACAACTTGGAACCTCCCTCTGTCTGTGGATCAAGGACTTCCTGACTAACAGACCCCAGCATGTCAGAATGGGTACCTCCACATCCTCCACCATCGTCCTCAATACTGGTGTTCCTCAGGGCTGTGTGCTGAGTCCAGTCTTGTACACACTGTACACACATGACTGTGTCGCTACTCACGGCTCCAACACCCTCATCAAATTTGCGGATGATACAACCGTTGTGGGGCTCATCAACAATGGTTATGAGACACCATACAGGGAGGAGGTCCAAGCACTGGTGGCCTGGTGCAGTGACAACCACCTCAACCTCAACACCAAGAAGACAAAAGAAGTCATTATTGACTTCCGGAAGTCAGGGGCTACCCTGCACTCAGGCCTGAGCATCAATGGGGAGGAAGTGGAACGGGTCACCAGCTTTAAGTTTCTTGGCCTGCACATCTCGGAGGACCTGGGCTGGACTGTGAACACCACCCACATCATCAAAAAGGCCCAGCAGCGTCTCTTCTTTCTGAGAACACTGAGGAGGAACAAACTCCCTCCACCTCTGCTGAGAAACTTCTACCACTGCACAATAGAGAGTGTCCTCACCTATGGCTGTACGGTGTGGTACGCCAGCTGCACTGCATCTGAAAAGAAACAACTGCAGTGGGTCATCAAGACGGCTGAGTGGATCATCGGCTCCCCACTTCCACGCCTAGAGGAGATCTATTCCAGCCGTCTCCTCCGACGGGCCACAAAGATTTGGAATGACCCCGCCCACCCAGGACACTCTCTATTCACCAGCCTTCCTTCTGGCAGACTCAGAGTCACGAGAGCCCGCACCAACAGACTGAAACACAGCACAAGAAGACAAAAGAAGGATCCTGCAGAGGCAAGGCAAGAGTCCTCCCTAGCATCCAGTGAACACACATTGGAACAGGCTAACAAGTGTCCCCAGGTGTGCGTCATTAGCCCTCTTGGGACTGACGGGGTTTCAGAGTACTGTGGGAACTTTGAGACTCTCTAATATTGTTGTACAGTTTGAACAAATATAAGCAGCATTTTGAGAGTCATGTGACTTTTATGGAAAATATATTTCTGGATTCTACTTGAAGAATAAAAATCAGGTCGGCTAAATGACATTTTTGTAAAAGGTGTTTTTAGAATTCCTCCACGATGTATAAAAGCTGACCTTACCCATTGTGTTGAACGTTTAGGTCAGTTGATGTGTTTCTGTAAAGTCTTATGAATGTATGAAGCATTAACACTTTCATATGTTCAATTGATTTGGACAACTAAATAGTTACCTAAAATGTGTCCTGTTGTTTTGGGAAGAGTTGGCAGTGGGAGGGTTAATCCTTCACACAAAGAATTGTTGGGTTATTTTTTCAACCCAACAGCTGAGTTGAGACTGTTGGTTAATTTAATTGGGTTGTTTTCGTTAAGTTGGGTAATCTAAGAACCCAACTTGCTGGGTTATTGTCGTTGGCAGTTGAGTTATTAGCTGTTGGGTTGTAATTTCCATTATACTGTGTTGGGTCATTTCGGACTACCCAACATTACCCCCAGGTTACCCCCCCTCATTCGACCCCCACAGTTGCTAGCAGTGCAAGTCTCGCTATGGCCCCGCCAATTTTTCCATGAAGACATACTGAGAGACTCAGCTCTACACAAAGCAAGGTTTGTTACGTGTGCACTATTGTTTCACCACATTGTTTAATTTATATGAATAATATGTATATAAAGCTTATTGTAGTAACCGTGTATGTTGGTCATACGAATGGTTCAACGTAATATGAGCGTGTGTAGCAGTGATTGTGAGCTCCCGGTCATTTGTAGTTAACGTTAGCGATAGCTTGTTGTGGGTAACGTATGTTAACAGTTATGCACACCCACAGTGGGCCAACGTAAACGTATATGGTTTTAATACATGGAAGCCTTTGCGGCCAGGGCTTTAGGGAATATGAGGTTTAGATGTGAGTTAATGACGCGCCAATGAGCAACGTTACTATCTATTGGTAAGTCAGCAAGCTGTTAGCTAACGTTATTAGCATGCACAAACTCCATTTCATTAAACGTAGCAAGTTAGCATGTTAGCTGGGTCGCTACGTAGCAGTTTCGAAGTAACTCGAGTATTTTGTTTAGGAGAACAACGTGAGGTTTTTCATCAATTTGGCTTCTATGTATAACAACGTAAGTAGGAGAGTGTTGTAAACCCGAGTGAAGGAAAAATATATTATGAGTCCAATTGACCGCGGTGGGGGATCGATTTTGGTTTTGGCTACCCCGCTACATGCTAGCAGGCCTCAGCTAGCCAGCCAGTCCGCGCTGTATTAGCCAGCTTGAGTTTGCTGAGGGGGAACCGGTAACTTTATAATTTGCTCAAGTCGAAGTTTAAAACCGTAGAGAAGTTAATTGTTACAACAGTGAAAATACCTTTGATTTAACGTTACTGAATGAGTTATTTATGATATGTTTGTTTTATTTTAATTCTTTGTGTTGGTTTTGCAGTTTGATTCTCCCACCTCATGGACGATTTTGTGAGATCCAAATTGATTGAGTGGCAGCTTCCAGGGCCCATTGACAGGTTTAGTGGTAAGTCAATTTAAGTTGTTTCCATGTCACATTATTTTATTGGTACTAACTTGGTAGCCACTACTATTATAAATAAATTGGGATAATTATTCACTGAGCCTTAAACTACTGTCTGCTAAAGGACCACTATTTTCCCATATTAATTTTAAGGAAGAAAATATTTTGAGTGTTGTACCAGATAGATACTCTATTAACCTCAGTGTGAAATTCAGTTGTCAGCTCCTCAATTTTTTTTTCCTTGCCCCTGTGTGCATAATGTCTGTTTTTATGGTTTGGTTAAATTTCAAAATTAGGACTACAGATGAAAAAAATATCTTAAAGCTAAATCTGGGATGTTTACAACAATTTTGTCCCATTAATTTGAACCTTTTACAATAGTTCTACTGCAGTGAATTGTGTACAATAAAACTGAATTTCTATAACACCTGGCCATATCATAACAGGTTCAGATTATATAATGAAACCAGGTGCAAGTCATGAATAGCAAGGAACACACAAGCACTAAAAAGATTTTGGTGTGGTGATTGTAATGTTTTTTTTTCTGTGTTCCAGAGGAGGCAATTGATGAAGAGAGCTTTGGCTACCTTGAGCTTCCAACCATCATGGCTACCTTGATCTTCCAACCATCACCACCTTGATTCCCAGAATAGGCGACAGGCTCAAGTTCATTAAGAAACATAATGAATTTGTAAGTTATGCAGTTGCATACATAGTCACCACATCCTCAATTCTAATCTAGACAAAGCGATCAACATACAACTTTACTCTTTTGACTGCTTGTCTTTTTAGTTTAGAGTATATACAGGTCATGGGATACGTTAGCTTTAGATGTAAAGCTCGAATTCCTGGGGATGTGAAAAGTCTTTTTATTCATTTACGTGCAGTACATCATGTTAATCATGCTGCAAACTACTTTCAGTGTTGTGAACTTGGCTGTGGTAGAACATTTAGCTACATACGATCATTTAGAAGACACTTACAGCAGCATGAAAATGTTGAGGAGGTGCTTCCTGTACTTGCTCAAGATCCAGTCCAGCCAGAATTCATTAATGCTGAAGACCAGCCGGCAGAGGAAGTTGAGGAGTGGGATGAGATTGAGCCAGAGGGTATTACAGATCGAGTAGCTACGTTCCTGGCTCATTTGAGGTCTGTTTCTTCACAAACCTGGTCTGGCATTCATTTCTTTGTTGAACAGACCTCTAGTTTAGTTTCTGACATTGTGGGTGGACTACAATCAAAGACCATGGCAATTTTCAGTCGTTTAGGACATGATCAAAGGCCAGAGGTACAACAACTCATGGTGGAGTTCCAAGACTGTGCTGAGCCCTTCCGAGATCTGGAAACTGAATATAAACAAATGCAATATTTTGTGAAATCTGGAGGGTTCATTGAACCTGTCAAGGAAACTTTTCCTGGGGATTCTTACGTCCAGAAAAGGGACTCTGCCACTGGCACTGTCAAACAAGTCGCGGTTCTTGACTCTTTTCAACGTATTCCTCTTAAACTTCTTTTGGAAAAGGTCCTTTAAATGCCTGGCGTCTTACAGAAAATCCTTGATTGGCACCAAAGAAAAGATGGTGGAGTTCTTAAGGATGTCTTTGATGGGGAGTACTGCAAAACGCATCCACTCTTCCTTAAAGAGACTTCTATCCCACTTCTTCTTTACAATGATGACTGTGAAACAGTCAACCTTGGAACCTTGGATCGAAGACTGGAACACACAAGCTAGGCTTTATTTACTTTCAAATCAAGAGCCTACCACCAGATCTGCTCTCCAGTTTAAGGTCACACTTCCTGCTTGCAGTATACAAGTCAGATGATGCCAAAACATATGGCCTTGATGTTGTTCTGCGCCCCATTGTTGAAGAGCTGCAGTTGCTAGAGAAAGAAGGCCTCCCTCTTCAGACCCCTACATTTCAAGGTGCATAAACAAGTCTCAGCGCAGCAGACATTGGAAGATCCAGCACAACTGCGTAATGTTCACACCCATCAGGCAGATCTGCAACTTGCAAGCATTTCAGACACAGGTTTGAAGAGAAACAGCGAGTTAAACAACCTCTCTTTTTATCATATCACTGACAATGTTGCACCAGACATCATGCATGACATTTTAGAAGGAGTAGGGCCTTACGAGATAAAACTCGTCTTGAACACTCTGATTGAGCAAAAACATGTCACACTTGACCACATAAACTACAGGATCACAAGCTTCGATTACGGCTTTTGTGACAAGGCTAACCAGTCCTCTGTCATTACCAAAAATGACTTGAGAAACCCTGAAGCATCTATGCGACAGTCAGCAGCTCAAATGTGGTGCCTTATTAGGCTACTGCCAACCATGATTGGTGACCTGATCCCCGAGGGAAACAAGGAATGGGAACTTCTCCTACTCTTGCTGCTGTGCATGGAGTTCATTTTCTCTCCCTCTATTACTGTCGCTGGAACACTGTTTTTGGCCAAGATCATTGAGGAGCATCACTCCCTCTTCCTTGAACTTTTTCCAAATTTACACTTGCGTCCCAAGCACCACTTCATGGTTCATTATCCAAAAGCTATCAGAAAACTAGGACTCTTGGTGCATTTTTGGTCAATGCGATTTGAAGCAAAACACAACTTCTTCAAACGTGTCAGTCACATCACATGCAATTTTCGCAATATTTGTAAGACAATGGCGTATCGCCATCAGATGCAGCTTTGTTATAACTTGCGCTCTGGCACTGTGTTGAGTCACAATACAAAGGTTGGCCCAGGACCAAGCATCTTTCTTTCAACCATTGATGGATTTAAAGAAATCCAAAAAGATCTTTCAGATTTCCCTGCCTTCGGTGAGATTCTTGTGCCATCTTGGGTGACCTTCAAGGGCACAAAATACAGACCAGGCATGACAGTGTTCCTCTCTTATGACCCTGATGGTGAACCCCAGTTTGGCCTCATAAAGTCCATCATACTTCTTGGTCAGATGACAAACACTCCAACAACCAAGTTTGTTGTACAGAGGTGGGAAACACAAGGTTTTGAAAGACATTTTCATGCCTACAGTGTGATCCAGATGCAAACTTTGGCAGCTGTTGATCCAAGCGAACTGGTTGACCATCACCCATTACATGCTGTAAAACCGTACAAAGAACATTCTGACTGTTTATACATTTCTCTTCGCTACAGAGTATTCTAGGGGGTGGGGTCAGTGGGGGGTGGTTTCAGATCTGCCCTGATGCTTTAATACTGCTTATATTTAACTCCGGGCCAGCCTCCAGGGCAGACTTCTATTGACGCCCTGCAGGACCACACCTTTTGCTTATTACTGCAGAATCCTTTTACTAGATTTGATCAGGAATGTGGTAGGCTGCGTAGAAGTTGAAGTGTTAAAGCTTTATCAACTCATAAACTCAGCTTAAAGCTGCGAAGAATTGCCCTGCACAGGTTGGGCAAATGGTGTGCTCACAAGCCACACCCTCAGGACCCCAATTGCCAGCTTCATCAAATGACCTCTAAGAAATGACTGCAACTGCAACCCCTGAGATGACTGCACCTCCAAGCACAATCGTGCTGCAGACAGTTCCCACATTTGTAAGTAATCTCTAAATAAATGACCTTTGTGTTGGTGTCCTCTCTAGCGCTGAAGCTGGACAATAGCAATGCATGTAGTTTATTTGCCTTTTTTGTCCATATTCTTTCAGGATATCTGCACTGTCCTTTCCGACGTTCTTGAGGGCAGGGTCATTGTTCAGAGCCTGGACACGGACCAGTTGATAACGATTAAACAGAGGCATGCCATGGTCAGAATTTTGGTGTCCCACCTGATTGAAAAGTGCGGACAAACGTGAGTAAAATCTAATGAAGGTTGTTGTGTTTTTTAAGTTTCTGTCCTGACCTTGAGATGTCATGTGTTTGATTCCTGACTAAATAATACCATAGACTTTTAAAAAGGGCACCTGATATGTCCCTGCTGTGGTTCAGAATAAATGGCAGGATTTTTAGATTAAGTCCAACTTTTAACTTGTTCTCTAAGCTGTCTGACGCAACATACACAGGAAATCAGCTCCTGGCCAAAGACCGCAATATTTTATCGTGTGTACGGTACAGGCCAAAAGTTTGGACACACCTTCTCATTCAATGCATTTTCTTTATTTTCATGACTATTTACATTGTAGATTCTCACTGAAGGCATCAAAACTATGAATGAACACATGTGGAGTTATGTACTTAACAAAAAAAGGTGAAATAACTGAAAACATGTTTTATATTCTAGTTTCTTCAAAATAGCCACCCTTTGCTGTGATTACTGCTTTGCACACTCTTGGCATTCTCTCCATGAGCTTCAAGAGGTAGTCACCTGAAATGGTTTTCCAACAGTCTTGAAGGAGTTCCCAGAGGTGTTTAGCACTTGTTGGCCCCTTTGCCTTCACTCTGCGGTCCAGCTCACCCCAAACCATCTCGATTGGGTTCAGGTCCAGTGACTGTGGAGGCCAGGTCATCTGCCGCAGCACTCCATCACTCTCCTTCTTGGTCAAATAGCCCTTACACAGCCTGGAGGTGTGTTTGGGGTCATTGTCCTGTTGAAAAATAAATGATCGTCCAACTGAACGCAAACCGGATGGGATGGCATGTCGCTGCAGGATGCTGTGGTAGCCATGCTGGTTCAGTGTGCCTTCAATTTTGAATAAATCCCCAACAGTGTCACCAGCAAAACACCCCCACACCATCACACCTCCTCCATGGTTCACAGTGGGAACCAGGCATGTGGAATCCATCCGTTCACCTTTTCTGCGTCTCACAAAGACACGGCGGTTGGAACCAAAGATCTCAAATTTGGACTCATCAGACCAAAGCACAGATTTCCACTGGTCTAATGTCCATTCCTTGTGTTTCTTGGCCCAAACAAATCTCTTCTGCTTGTTGCCTCTCCTTAGCAGTGGTTTCATAGCAGCTATTTGACCATGAAGGCCTGATTCGCGCAGTCTCCTCTTAACAGTTGTTCTAGAGATGGGTCTGCTGCTAGAACTCTGTGTGGCATTCATCTGGTCTCCGATCTGAGCTGCTGTTAACTTTCGATTTCTGAGGCTGGTGACTCAGATGAACTTATCCTCAGAAGCAGAGGTGACTCTTGGTCTTCCTTTCCTGGGTCGGTCCTCATGTGTGCCAGTTTCGTTGTAGCGCTTGATGGTTTTTGCGACTCCACTTGGGGACACATTTAAAGTTTTTGCAATTTTCCGGACTGACTGACCTTCATTTCTTAAAGTAATGATGGCCACTCATTTTTCTTTAGTTAGCTGATTGGTTCTTGCCATAATATGAATTTTAACAGTTGTCCAATAGGGCTGTCGGCTGTGTATTTCCCTGACTTTTGCACAACACAACTGATGGTCCCAACCCCATTGATAAAGCAAGAAATTCCACTAATTAACCCTGATAAGGCACACCTGTGAAGTGAAAACCATGTCAGGTGACTACCTCTTGAAGCTCAAGAGCCAAGATGCCAAGAGTGTGCAAAGCAGTCATCAGAGCAAAGGGTGGCTATTTTGAAGAAACTAGAATATAAAACATGTTTTCAGTTATTTCACCTTTTTTTGTTAAGTACATAACTCCACATGTGTTCATTCATAGTTTTGATGCCTTCAGTGAGAATCTACAATGTAAATAGTCATGAAAATAAAGAAAATGCATTGAATGAGAAGGTGTGTCCAAACTTTTGGCCTGTACTGTATGTGTGCATAGAAGTAGCCACTGGACTCTGACAACTTTAAGAAACACTTGTAAAAAAAATCCAATATATTTTTGTAATATTTTAACCTAATATCTCCTGCCCTGGACCATTGTGAACTCCTTCAGAGCCTAATTAATTTTGTTTCCACCTGACAGGTGAGACCTATCAGCTGAACTGATCCCATTGGCTGTCCTCGATGTACATCCTTTATATATATATATATATGTATGATGTGAACACTTCTCTTAAACTATCCTGATGAAGGTCTAACGACTGAAACGTTGAAAATAAAAGCTGTGCAGTTAACGGTGTGCGGGAGCCTTTTTCTAATTTTAACCTAATGACGCTTAAAATTTGAACTTAACTTACAAAAACACTCAAACACGAAAGTCACCTATGTAAACTGCAGAAGAAAGGAAGAAGAGATAGGGGGATGCTCAAAGAGGATTGTTACATGCAAGTTAGCTTGATGGGATTTGGTTTTAATTATAGATGGATATGGATGGCAATTGCTGCCAATTTGGAAGGCATTTTGACTTTTTTTATTGTATTACAGCTATTCAAGTCTATATTGACACCCATAATTGTTCTCCTACAGATGCCAAGGGGGAAGTAGCCCTGGCGCTGCTGCCAACCATGCTCCCTCCGCCAGTGTATAAAAAAGGCAGACGACTGGTCCGGGCCAGCATTGATGAATCAAGAAGAGCATTCATGGATGTGCAACCTGTAAGTAATTCACCTTTGAGCATAAATCAAAACATAAATTCATTTAGAAACAACCCCAGTTGTTGTTTTAAAAAGTTGGAAGGAAACATTCATCTTTATATAACAAAGGGCATGGTGAAAATGTTATATCCTTGCAATGAGTGACAGTGCAACATTAGATAATGTTACTCATTTCACAAAGTACAATTCTTAAAAGTTATAACTCGCATAAGAAGACTGCACATGCCGCATGATTTCATTGTTAAAGGCACTACGACAAACATTTTTTTTGCTTATTAAATAAGTCTCATGTGGATGAATCTTTGTTATTCACACTTATTAAAGTGCCTTGCAAAAGTATTCATACCCCTTGAACTTATACGCCCCTTGTCACGTTGCAACCACAAACTTAAATATTTTTTATTGGGGTTTTCAGTGATCAACAAACACAAGATAACACATGTTTGAGAAGTGAAACAAAAATGATACATGATACTCAGTCCTCTGATACAGAGGGGGCTAAATACTTTGTTGAATCACCTTTCACTGCAGTTACAGCTTAAAGTATTCTGGGGTGTGTCTCTACCAGCTTTGCAGATATACACACTGCATTTTTTGTCCATTCTTCTTTGCAAAACAAAACATCTGTGAACAGCAGATGCTGCCACCACCATGTTTCACACTGTGGATGGTGTGTCCAGGTTCATGGTGGTGGCAGCATCGTGTTGCGGGGGGCTTTTCTTCAGCAGGGACAGGGAAGCTGCTCAGAGTTGATGGGAGGATGGATGGAGCTAAATATGAATCCTGAATCCTACTGAGGATCTTTGGCAAGATTTGAAAACTGCTGTTCACAGATGCTCTCCAATCTGACCCAACTGGAGCTGTTTTGCAAAGAAGAATGGACAAAAAATGCAGTGTGTAGATGTGCAAAGCTGGTAGAGACACACCCCAGAATACTTCTAGCTGTACCTGCAGTGAAATGTGGTTCAAAGTATTTAGCCCCCTCTGTATCAGATGACTGAGTATCATGTATCATTTTTGTTTCACTTCTCAAATGTGTGTTACCTTGTGTTTGTCGATCACTGAAAACCCCAATGAAAAATATTTGAGTTTGTGAACAGACAAAAATGCAGTGTGTAGATTTGCAAAGCTGGAGACACACCCCAGAAGACTTCAGATGTAACTGCAGTGGAAGGGGGTTCAACAAAGTTGGGGTAGGAATGGGTTGAAAGAGCTTGAGTTGTGAGCTAATGATACTTGCTTTGCTCCAGTAGAGATACTTACCTTATTTCTTTTATTTCTCATCATAGGTCGGAACCAACATGGTGGAATACCTTGACCAGGCAAAAACGTCGAGATCCTGCCCCTATGTCCTCCTGCTGGAGAGCGGGACGCAGTATTCTCAGGCGTTTTCTGTGATCTCGGGGAGGATGATTGAGGCCGAAACAGCACTTGCAGCAGTGGATACCTGTTTTAAAAGTTTTAATATGTTCGACTTGCACTACCCGAGAGAGTGCACGCCAACATGGCAATTCCTCGAAAGTGTGGTTTTTGAAATGGAGGGAATCGTTTCGCCAGCAGTTGGCTTTCTCAGGAGCCAGCTCCAGATAGTTTTAATATTTTTTGTTCTGAAAAGATTAAGTCACTGTTCCCTTTTTTGTTTAATACAATTACAGAAAGTTTGTTAATTAAAATATTTTTGTATTCTGTAAATTTTAAATTTTGATAAATAATTATTCTTAAAAAAGTGTTTCAAAATAGTTCATATGTTTAGTTTCTAAAAGTTTGTGTAAATCACTGTTCCCTATTCTTGATAGAAAGTTTGTTAATATATTTTTGTATTCTGTAAATTTTGATAAATAATTGTTCTTAAAAAATGTTTCAAAATAGTTCATATGTTTAGTTTCTAAAAGTTTGTGTAAATCACTGTTCCCTATTTTTGATAGAAAGTTTGTTACTTAAAATATTTTGTATTCTGTGAATTTTGAATTTCAATAAATATTTTTTCTTAATTTTTTTGTCAGAATATATTTAATCAATAAATAATGACCATAACAGTATTATATAATTATAATAAAATATTAATAATTAGAAATTAGTAACCCAACTGATTGAGTAGAAAGAACCCAGCAGTATAGTCAAATTGAGCCTATGGTTGGGTTATATGAACGACCCAACTGTTGGTTTAAGGAAACCAACCCAACTTGTTGGGTCAAAATAACCCAGCATGTGTTCTGTCCAATATTTAACCAGTGCTGGGTTAAAAAATAACCCATATTGGGTTGTTTTTAACCCAACATTTTTAAGTGTGTTCTTTACACTGAATATGCAAAAGGTGCTGTTTACAGGTGAGGCCAGGTAAAGCGCCCCCACACACATTCTCACACACATTCACACCCTAATCCCTTTACAGAGTGCAGTGAACACAACAGCTGAAAAAAGTCCTAAATCACCACAGCATCTACAGTATACAAACAGACTTACACAGACTCACACTGTGACTCTAAAGTGTTCTAGATTTTATGTGTGTATCAGCACAAATTCAGTTACAGTAATATGAATAGTGGATCTGATCTGATGAGCCAAGCTGATCTGAAACAGCTGATTGCGCCAATTGTACCTAATACCACCGTGTAATCCTCTGACATATGTTCACCTCAAAATTAATAAGTGATGCTTTGACCTGCAGGATATTCTAATGTGTTTACTCTGGTCGTTCTCACAGTGATTCCCCCAAAAAATGAAACCAAAAAAATTAGAGCAGTTATCATGTAAATAGTGGGGGGTGGGGGGGCACTTAGCGCTCCATCTCTACTGTAAATGATTTGTTTAAAAACTTTAATGTTTTATCTAAATCCCGTTATTAAAAAAAAATCTCATTCGGCTGTGAACATGGTGGAGAGTGTGAATTATGAGGTTTCTGTCAATATTTTTTTTCCACGCTTGTACAATAAAAACTCCTGGAGACATTAATCCAAATAAATTACATATTTATAATAGTCCTGTCGAGCTCTGCTGGCGCAGGTTTCATTGAAGAGGCCCCGCCCTCACCTCAACCAAATTGTGTGCAAAGCATTGTGGGGATTTTATACCCACGGAGGATCCACACATGCATCCTCCGACTTTCGCTGAAAGAAGGACTCAGTCCTTCGTGAAACTTGGGAGGATCATTGACATTGGAACAGTCCTTCGGCGGAGGTCGATGACGTAGCATCCTTCAAATCTGCCCATTTGAGGATCCTTACTTGCAATTGAGAAACACCTACTGCTTGAATACTTGGCCCCACTTCAATGCTGCTACAAAAACAAAAGGTTTGGGGTCAGGTTTCACAAAGGCATATGTCACGCCTCCTTGGAAAATGATATAGCCTTTCCTCCTCAGATGGATAGGTAACATTGTCAGTCTTACAGCAAATGTAACATCTGTTGGGCTATTCTTTTCTTTCTTTCTTTTTTCTTTTTTAATTATAAAACAATATAAAAGGGGGAAATTCAGGAACTGTCCCAGTCACCATTAATTCTAATACTAATCTAATACTTAGTTTAGCTTAGCATAAAGATCACAAACAACTAGCATGTCTCTGTTTACAGGCAACAAACTCAAACTACCATTGTCTTTAAAGTCACTAATTAATAGATCATAACCCATTTCATTAACCTTTAGAAAAGAACCAGTTTAGCTGTATCTCTGTTTCCTGTCTTTATTCTCAACCGGCTCCTGGCCCTTGCTTTATTAGCATACAGATGTGAAAGTAGTACCAATCATCTCAAGGCCCTGACACACTAAGCCAATGATTGGCCGTCAGTCAATGTTGAACCATAAGTGAGCATTCATGGCCCTTGTCACTGTGGTGTGTCCTGCACCATTGTCCCTCATCAGCGCTAGTCTGCTTTTTTTCCGCTGATTCAGCATGTTGAATCAGCTTCTGTGACTGCGGAGCCTGTTGGTGAATGAAATCACTCTGATTGGCAATTCAGAGTGCACAAGAGGAGAAACTGAAACAAAGATAAACAAATAGCTAAAGTCGAGAGATAGTGAGACCAAAACAAACTTCTTACATAAGTTAAGATTCCATTCCATTTTCAACCACTTATCCGAAGTTGGATCACAGGGGCAGCAGGCTGAGCACAGTACTCCAGATGTCTCTCTCCCCAGTGAGACTTTCTAGCTCCTCCTGGGGGATCCAGAGGCGTTCCGAGGCCAGGCATGATATATAATCCCTCCAGCGTGTTCTGCCACAGTGCCTCCTACCAGTGCGACCTCTAATGGGAGGCATCCAAGAAGCATCCTGATCAGATGGCCCAACCACCTCAACTGGCCCCTTTCGACTCAAAGGAGCAAGTAGAGCCTATTCCAAGCTCCCTCCAGATGTCCCAGCGCTTACCCCATAGGCGGAAAAGTTAGCTTAAAACAAAAGGCATGTCGGACACCTTTATTTACCTCTACTTTTCAACAGAATAAAACACGTTACCAGTTGTAACCACACAGTATTTTGTTCACTTCACTACCTCGCGGTTGAATCTTCTGTGTGAATGTAGCAGTCATACAAACAGCCCAACTGCTACAAATCATTCAAACTTAAAGAATTTTGGACCGATTTTAGTGAAGTTTGGATTGTTACAATTTATAGAAGCATAGCAATATTTTTTATCTTTTGTAAATGGTAACTGTGATATTTCTATATTTAAAATCAATGTACCTTAAACAATTAAGGTCCAAGTATATTTTTCCTGCATTTGAAGTCATTGCCATGGTGATTTTGTCTATAATCTTTTAAATGAATGAGGACTTGATTAAAAAAAATGACTGGTAATGCAGGTTAAACATTAAAAACCTTTATATAGTATTGATAAGGGATGCTGTTGTAAAGGTTATTATTATTTTTAATATATTGTAATTGTTACATTTCATTACACTGAAATACATTTGACCATGCTGACTCCATTTACTGTATATGTGTTACAACAGTAAATTTGACTGCAACTTTGTTGGTTCCCCCAAAAATGGCTCATGACATATATCTCTGTTTATTGTCCCCCCCAACAATGAAATGGAATTTCCACCTTTGCCTTACCCTATCTCTGAGGCTGAGTCCAACCACCTTTTGATGAAAACTAATTTCAGCCGCTCATTCCTTCGGTCATTACCCACAGCTCATGACCATAAGTGAGGGTTGGGCTGTAGATGAACCAGTAAATCAAAGGTTTTACTTCTGGCTCAGCTCTTGCTTCACCATGGCAGACCAGTGCAACACCCACATCACTGTAGACGCTGCACCAAAACGCTTTCCATCTCACACTCCATTCTAGCCTCACTAGGGAACAAGACCACGAGATACTTGAACTCCTTTGCTTAGGGCAGTTACTCACAAGGTAAGATTATTTTTCTTTAGTCATTGAAACATTTCCTGATGCTATTGTTTACTGGCGCAAGGTAAATATGCTCTGTTCTCCCAACATTAGATTCTGTTGTTAATGTGCTAACTTGCAAACCAGTGTCAAGATGATCATCTGGTTTCCCTGTTTAGAATGATCTTTACAGATTACTGCCATCTTCTGATATTGAGGGGTATGTCCTTTCAGGCAGGTGCAGAACGTATGTGTTGGTTGGCCGTCGGTTTAAGGCTTTCCAGTGTGCTCATGTGCGACTTTTTGGCACAAGCAACATGTGGCAATGCAGCAGGGGGCCTTCATCACTGCAAGCTCTCTGAAGATGGTTTAGTGTATCTGGTCCTTAATAGTTTCGCACAAAGTGCCAGCTTGAATCTGTCCAACGTGTACCCAGCTACACTAGCTGTTTCCTCCTGTTACGGATCTTTAAGCTTAGCTACACTATCTTCCAGTCCAGAGACTAGGTCAACTCTTAATTTTCCTGCCTTTAGTGTTTCTTGCATCCTCCAGTTTCTTTATCTATGATCATGTATCCTATTCAGCCCCTGTAAACCCCCTCTTTGGGCTACTACCTACAGTACCTATCCGTTTGCCCTGTCCCCCCCTTATGTGCATTCGCTCCTCTCCTCTCCTCTCCTCTCCTCTCCTCTCCTCTCCCAGTGCAGTGTGAAGGGCACAGAGGACTGCCAGTCTGGTCCTCATTATAACAATATGTGCGATACCTTTTACAGTTGTCAGAGTAAGGGGGTTAATCTGGCTGCATTGCCCCCTCCGGCAGGAGGCCTGTCACATCAATGACCTGTGCTTCTGTCGGATCTGCTGTCGCCGACAGTCACAGACTGGTTCTAATCTGTGGCCAAGCCCTCTGCACTGAGACAATTAAAAACATCACTTTTACAAGTTAGAGCACTTGCTTTATAAAGATTTCTTTTTCCAGCATGCCTTATGTGTATTTATTGTTTTTCTTTTTTTTTTTTTTTTGGTTGACAGGTAAGACAGTTAGACAGTTTTGACATGTACCCACGTTGGATTGTGACATGATGATGTTTGCAAACAGGAGAAAATGCAGAAAAAAAAGTGACAGTTTTTTTTTTCTTCAAATCTTTGGAGATAATTACCGTGTTTACCAGTAAATTGTCAAACCACTTACCTGATATTTCAGGGCTTTAGTCAGTTGAGGGGCTCTAACAGTTGGGAAATCTTATCAGTGTTTGTGGTAAGCTTCACTGATTATGAAATCACACAGGATTATAGAAAAGTGTTTATTAGAATGTCAGTAAATGTTAATTGCATCCAGTGGGATGAGATATACTGGATGGAGACAATGTTATAAATGCTGTCCATAAAACACACCCTCTGACAGAGTTCATAATCAACACTGTATATCAATTTATTGATCCATCGATAGCCCAATCCCAACGTCGCCTCAGTTTACTAGATTGTACATCACACTCACACACAAGAGGCATCAGGCAGTTGCACAGGTGCAAATATACACACACTTTATATATCTCTGGTGCACACAAAGACACACACACAGACAGGACTGACTAGCATACTTCAACAGGAAAGGGGAAAAGTGCTTTATAACAGAAATGTCAAGGTGTTTCAAGGGAGAAATATGCTTTGGCACACAACAGCATTTGATGAAATGTGACCTTGAGTTCTTCTCTTTCCATTTTGGTTGCATCAGAATAATGAATGGTGCTGGGTCAGAAGGAAAAGAGAGAAGAGGAAAAAGCAAACCTAGAAACAATTTTTATGGTTATTACAATCAGTTGTCAGCAGCAAGGAATAAAAAAAAAGCATTTTAAATGTGACATTGTATCCTTGAGTCACTGGCTAACACTGAGACATCCAATAATAAACACAAATCATTTTCTGTTTATAATAACTCTTAATAATTACTTCTCAAAATCGATCAAACCAGACAATTGAATGGACCTTTTCTTTTAGCACAATTTATAGGAAGCAAAGTGTGCGCACGTGTGTGGTGGTGGTGGTGGCAGGCTGAATTCAGCTGAGTTAAGAAATGACAATGTGTTTGATCATTTGGGCAATGCACACAGCTACTGACCTGTCACTGGAGGGAAATGAGAAGGTCTGGAAAAAAAAGAAAATAAGACAAAAATTTAAATTAATTACAGGGCGATCTTCTTGGGGACATTTCTTTATATGAGCAGTATTTTCATTCTTATTCGCTCATAGGCTAAAAGTATTAACCCTTTAAAAACAGACCTCCCCTGAATGGGTGCCAGAAGTCAGGTTCTGTTTAAATTGTTCTACTGTAAAATAAAATAGCGAGAGTGTTCTTTAAGCAGCAGAAAGGTGAAGCCTTTGTCTTCCCTGTTATCATGTCATTACCCTACATTACCTGTTCTTCTGTGCCATGCAAATGTGGTATTTCACCGTGATCACACCAATATTTTCCCATTATGGCTGTGGGAGATCTCTGTTTGCATAATCCTGTACATATGTTGCTATACAATACAACCATTATGAATAGATCAGTCATTCTTTTTGCAGCAGAAAGCTTCTGAGGGCTTCTGTCTTGCCTATTTTTTCGCCAGTATTTTGCCAGCATTTCCCTGTAATGGCCGCAGGAGATACCATAAAACTTAAATCAAAAGCATAGACTGTCAGTCAGTTCTACATTGTTAGTTTACCTGTTCTGCTGCGTGTGTATTCCAGTGCTGTGGATTACCTCCTCGCATGGCTGCACATTCTGCCATTGTGTATGCACCACGACATCTGCACATCATCACCACTGGTTCCTCGACGCTTTGCCTGGCCCTACCAACCTACTGTCTGCTCCCCTTTAGTGTGGCACCTCCCCCATGTTCTTAACTGGTGTTGGATCTTCTGCTCACCTGATGACATCTCCCACCTGCTTCCTCACGGTACCACTGCACACAATTGAACTGTCTCGTGTGTCTGCACCAAGCGGACGCCAGAGACTCTCCTGCTCTATGCTTTGGCATGGCCACTTCTTCGTCAAGGTCTGGGCAGAGACCTCAGATGTTGTACACTGAAAAAAAAGATACTTTGGATCAACTTAAAAAAATACTGTAATTTGTTACTTTGATTTATTGGAAATACATTTTTGACCTTAAAACAAAGAAAAAAAATTGTATTCATACAAAGTAAAAATATAATTCATAACAAAGACCGTAAACAATTTTTATCCTTTGTTACAACTTAATTTTTCATTTTGGAAAAAACTAATTTTTACTGTTACATAAAAGTATACATTTTACTTTGGAATAAACTAATTGAATTGCTGTAATTTTGTTACATGCATTTTTTTTTAATTTTCTCAAGTTAAATTTCTGATTCAGTACAAAGTATAATTAGGGCCCGAGCACATACCGTGCTAGGACCCTATTGAAATTGAAGGAATTATTATTAGGGCCCAAGCATGTACCGTGCGAGGACCCTATTGAAATTGAAAGAATTATTATTGTTTTTCTTCTTCCTTGTAATGAATTGCAATTTTGGGAGCTTTAACATACTCAAAAACTCACCAAATTTGGCACACGTGTCAGTCGTGGTGGAAATTTACATGTGATATGGGTTTTGGTGATGGGCGTGGTCACATGATGTGGCCACGCCCCTTATACAGCAGCCCCTGCGGCACATTTCACCGACATGCATGAAAATCGGTACACATATGTATCCCACCCAGACGCACAAAAAAGTCTTCTGGAGCCATAGGCCAAACCCAACAGGAAGTCGTCCATTTTGAATTTAGCTGCCATTTTTGGCGTTTTCCACGTGTTGTTTTTTAACGAACTCCTCCTATAGGATTAATCAGAACGTCTTCAAAATCACTGTGTGCCATCTAGACAACGTTGTAATCAAAAGTTATCAAAAGATTACTAGATCGTTAAACGGTTTGGTCGTCAGATGGCGGCGAAGTTTGATGTCTCGCCATGAAACATGAAATTGTTATAATTTTGGGATACATTGTCCAATCTTCACCAAACTTCACATGATTCATAATAGTCCTACCCTGAACACATCTACATGACAAAGTTCTGTGATTGTCACAACGCCCCCTGCTGTTGACAGGAAATGCCATGTTTTAGACTTTGAGGTGCTGCTCTCAGGACATTGACCTTATCCAACTCACATTTGGTCAGAAAGGCCTTAAGATGTTGGTAATGCTATATTGTGAAAACCATGATGTCTCATCAAACGCTGTCACCGTGGCAACACCTTATTCGCCATAAACCACGAGCTTGTATTTGAGGGGTAAGGGATGCTTGTAAAGTCATGAAACTTGGCACACATATAACAGGATCCGATTGGTGTTGTGTGATGTGATTTTTGATCTTCGATGTACGTTGTATGTTGTGTGTGTATAGTGTAGACATTTAAAATGGCATCAGCAAATGTACATGAATTTATAATCATAAATCAGCCTGAGTAGTTTTATAGGACCTGAGATCATGTAAATGAGCTTTAAAGTTTAAATACCCAATGTCCTATCTTGTCTGAAGCTGGAGTGATTAACTGCAAAATGTCTTACCAGAAACTCCTTGATCAGTTTTTGTACGTCTTCCCCAAGGTACAAGATGAGGCACTTCAGCAGACACTCTCTCTTTAGGCTCACATCCAGGCTCTAGGTGAGAGTGCAAAACACAAACAACGCAAAATCATGCTATCAAATTGTGCAACTTGACTGAAGATGCCAACACGAAAATGTATAAATGAGAACTTAGACCTACAGTAATTGCTGTATAACAAATTGTTTGGGCAAACCAGTGAATAGCCTGTCAAACTCAGAAGACAAACATTGTACTTCATCCAACATGTAATCTAACTCCACAATCAAATGTGCTAACAATATGACACATGAACATGATTGCTTTTCTTTACAATGTTACTATTTATCTGATACAAGGCAAGTTTTGCAGTATTGAGCAAGTACATACCTGATCCAGAACTTTCAGCACATCCCGTGTCTTCCCTCTGGCAGCTCCTCCCTTGTTCCTGATGATCTCAATCAGCTTGCTGTGGTGCTTGTCCAAAGCCAGGAATCGCGGTTGAAGTGGAACAGTAGTAATTCTCATAAATTCAGCATTGATCTATATAAAACAGAATATCACAAGCAAATGTTATTGCATTGTATATTACATTAAAATTGTGTGGTGTGTGAGATCTTTTTTGTGACATTTTTTGTGACAGGACCTAAACATGCATTCTGAATTGCTTTGGCTCAATCAATATTATTTGATTTACAGGCCACCACTTACCTATTGCCACTGAAAAAGTTACTTACCTCATCCACTGTGAACAATGCAGGCATCTCTCTTTCACCTCTTCCACTCCTGATTCCTTTGCCACAATTTCTTGTCTTCGCAGTGAAAAGGTCTTGTCCATTTTGTTCTTTATCACTGCACGATTGTTTCGCTTCCTCACTTCACTCAAAAGTGTCACTCTCTCATCTTCCAAATCATCTGGAGTCTCTCCAGTTGGAATGTCAGGAATGTGGTTGGCTTCTCCTCTCCTAGGTCTATTTACTTTCTTTGCTGGCAATGCATCCTCTGGAGCTTTGGACTAAAGTGAATTTGCAAGTAATTCAGCACATCCGATGCCCTTTAGCTGAGTTCGGTAGTTGCCCATTTTTGTCTTCAGCCGGCCTTTCCATCCATAGCAACCGTTGTACGAACCAGGTTCAGAGAGGCATGGATGCTTCTTGATTAGTGCTTTGGCTACGTCACTGAAGTCAGCATCTGTTGGGTAGGGTTTGTACTTGTAAATCTCTTCAGCTACCTTTTTCAGAATATCTGATATTGTTTTGGGACTCGGTGTCAGTGGTCTCTTGTTTGACCTATACACTGCATTTCCCTTTTCTAACTGCAGTTCAGTGTCGTAGGAGAATGTTGGTATCGGAAACTCTCTTGGCCACATCTGGGTTCTCTGGGATCTGTTTAGAGACAGAGCTGGAGGGTGAGGACAGGAGCTCTGTGTCATCAGTTTGAGTAGACTCTACATCATCACAGACAGCGATGGCTTGGCTATTATCAGTTACTGGGATGACCTTGATAGTTTCCAAATTTTCAAGTTCAGTAGTAGATGTCAAGTTCACTAGTGCATCTCCAAAGTCTCTGTCTTGGTACTGCAGTCTAAAATTGTCATTTAACCCACACATCTTCCTGACTTCATTGATAAGCTCTTCCACTGTCTCTGTAATTCCACCAGGCAGAATTAGCTTCCTGGTGTCATCGGGATTTAAAATCACTCGCAACTTGGCTGGCCTTTTCTCTCTCATGTCAGCCCATCCAAAAGGATCTAGTAAAAACAAGAATAAAAATACAGTATTAGTTGTGGAACAAAATTGGCCATAACTTAGAGCCAATTCATAGTCACAGTTCTGGTGAAAAAATAAGACATTTTACAGTAAATATGAACTTAATATGAATGAATGAATGAATGAATGTATGAGAAAGGAAATGACCAATATTTGTGAAAATCAAACTGCTAAGGCCTAATGTTACCTTCAAAAAAAATATGCCTATTTCATTAGAATTAGGTCAGGAGCTATTAGAGGAAAAGGGGACATTCTTGGCAAACTGGGTGCATTTTTTCTGACAATTAAATAGACTAATAAAACAAAAGCAAGTGAAAAAATGAGAAAATTAATTGAGAAAACCTACACCCATTCATATACAACCTTATACATGTATGTATCTCTTCAGATGATGCGCCGTCTGCCAACCATGTAGTGAGCCAGAGGGTAGGGATGTCAGTTCTTGCACCCCAACAAGCTGTAGTTCTTTAGTAGCAGATACGACTAAGTCGTAGGCTCAATAATACTCCAGGTACCAGGCATCCAGTTTTTTGACAATAATCTCTTGTAGCACAATCATCTGAACTATTTCACAAAACTCTGGAAGTCCAGCCAGCGACCCATGGGCTACCACCATTCCACTCCTGTAGTTATAACCATTGTAGGATAAATTTTTTGCAAGGTTCACAGTGTCCATATGTGGGTGTTTCTCTTTGACTGCCAGTACAATATCCTCATTCAGAACATCAAGGGGAAGTGTTGAAAGATCAGTAACCTCTAAAGATGGCTTAGAAAATCCAGACGTGCAGATTATATGCAGTCTGAAATTGGTGCCTCTGTGCTAATGAATACAATACAT
This sequence comes from Cephalopholis sonnerati, assembly GCA_019142605.1. Classification (NCBI taxonomy): domain Eukaryota; kingdom Metazoa; phylum Chordata; class Actinopteri; order Perciformes; family Serranidae; genus Cephalopholis; species Cephalopholis sonnerati. The sequence goes on from JAGQAX010000003.1 coordinate 2,762,706, forward strand.
TTTTGTAACAGTTTGTATGACGGAATACTCTTTTAAAGAAGCTATGTTTTGCTTAAAATCTCCAGACTTGACTTCTTTTGTTTGAATGTCTACATTTTCTGCTGTACAAAATCTGCAAAAATATTTACCTGAAAAATTTTCCACGAAACCTGCGATACTGTGGGCCCCGAGATTGTCTGCTACTACACAAAGAACAAAGCCTTTCACAGGTTTTCCCCAACTTGGCAATAAACAGTCCTTGCTGTTGTAATGTGATAAGATCATCCATTAAGGGCTTCAGTACAGTCAAAACCATAACACTTGACATCCTCACTACAAATAAGTGCAGCTAAATATATATTAGATAGTGATGAGTGACAACTAGCAGGTAAGTTTCCCAATGCCCAATATATCCCACAGATTTTGTGTTTTTTTTCTGGAGGTACCAAGGGGATTGCAGATTTCAAAATCATCTATGTACAAAATAAGTGAAATTGCACACTCTTTTGACAACTGCAAATTTTCTTTATAATTACTACCATCATAAAAACACCTATACTGAATTCTATCAGATTGAATTTGATGGGGAGATTTCAAATTGATTGATAGATCTAGAAAGGTTTGACAACTTAGAATCTGCTGTAACGATTTTAGCATAGAGATGTATTGAAATGATTTTTTGTTTTGGGGGTCGAGCACAAATTCTGTAGGTTCTACCGTTTTAAAATGTTTTTTGTAGTACGCCTTTCGCTTCCAGGCAGTGGAAAGTGGGCCATGACCACTAAATGATGCTGTGATTGGATTTGACTTGCAAATAGTAGATGCTAACTCTTGCAGAACAGTTTCATCTACTTGACAGTTGCCATTCCGTAAGTGGTGAGATATGGTTTGATGGATAAGAGGGACAGAAGCAGTGCTAATTAAATAGTCAAACTCTTGCAAAAGTTCATCAACAGCAACACTAGAAACAAGATAAATATGTTCTAGCTTCAGTAAGAGAGAGGCAACTTTGAGCTCAACATTATGTGTCAAATCATTTAAATCAAAACTTGAATCATCCAAGTCCTCTGCATTTAAATCTGGGGGCTCAATACCAACACTATCAGAACAATCACTTTCAACAGAAACACCTAAACTTGACCCCTGTTTCTCTACTATTTCAGGCTTTAAGTCATTTACTGAGCAATTCTTATGATTTCTGCTTCTGTGAGTTCGAAATGAACCATAAATATTTATTCTGTACGAACACCCCTGAAACACACAATCAATGGTTTCACTATTTTTCAGATGCTGAGCTATATGTTGAAAATAGTCTGTTAAAGTTGAATGTTCATTGCAGTTGCATAAGAGACATTTAAATGTGGTTAGTTCAGTTTGTGAGGATGGCTGATGAGATCTTGGCAAGTGGGTCAAAAGTGCCTTCCAAGTTTTGCAGGTACATGGACAGTTTAAATGGATGCATGGATAGGAATGGTGGCGTCCATAATGTCTGTGTTCAAGCTTATAATGTTTAAGAAGCTAAGATCTTCGTGACAGAGGCACCACAGTCTTTGCATTTCAACATTCATTGGAAGACTGGGAAAGAAAAAGAAGACCCACCTTACCCAGTTGCCACTTAATACAGTTTACAAAATGCAGCATGGTAGATGGTACATTTGCATCTATTGAAACAGTGATCAAGTTACTTCTTCAACGGGAAAGCAACACACTTAAAAGCTGGTAGATATTAATTTCTTATTATATCAATTCAGAGTATTTAAAAGTTGTATTAAAATGTAAATCTTTTAAATTGATCACACTATCCTGAAAATGTGCAGATACTCTGCAATGATTTAAAAGCTGGAGTAAGAGGTCATTTTGTATGAGACACAAAAATCAGTGATGTATTTTTTGGCATAATAACTGCAATCACACTCTAATGTTTTAAATCAATTTTTAACATTTAAAACTCAATGAAATTATTTTAATTTTTACTGTTATTGTGTGGTAAAATAAAGGTTATTTTTGTTTGCAATTAGTTAAAAATAATAAATAAAAATATAAAAAAACTAATGTCACTTAAACATACATGAAAATAATTTCCACAATTGTTTATTTTGGGACTTACCAATTGTGATCTTTTCAGGAGCAAACCTGTAAACAGAAATTAAAGAATTCACATTTACTTTTTGTTGGAACACTTAGCATTATCCATAATTGTCACTACAGACAATACCAGGACATACTAGGCATACTGGTATACTGGTACTGTACTCACAGAAAAGAGAATGGAATACAAATGCTTTTTTTCTGTGGAACCTTTGGTACTGGGTCGCACAAAATGAATAAAACATTAATTGTCTATATTTTATTTACGTTTACGCTGCATGGTATTTTATTTGGGAAAAACATGGTTTCAAATATGCTTTAGCTCCTAAACTGCCTATCATATCCATAGACATATAAAGAGTAGACGCCGCATTGGTTGCTGGGGCACGAGAAATGCGGCCGCCATCTTGGATCGGTCAACGTACTCCTAGTTGAGCAGCAGAAGGAACAACACGCCAGAGCACTGTGCAGCATATTCCTGTTCAAATCGGCGGACCGTTGAAAACAGGGCCAGGGGATTACTTTTCTTTCTCTCTCTGACCTGATATGAAGTATACTGATACTCTATATGATATACAGTACAGGCCAAAAGTTTGGACACACCTTCTCATTCAATGCGTTTTCTTTATTTTCATGACTATTTACATTGTAGATTCTCACTGAAGGCATCAAAACTATGAATGAACACATGTGGAGTTATGTACTTAACAAAAAAAGGTGAAATAACTGAAAACATGTTTTATATTCTAGTTTCTTCAAAACAGCCACCCTTTGCTCTGATTACTGCTTTGCACACTCTTGGCATTCTCTCCATGAGCTTCAAGAGGTAGTCACCTGAAATGGTTTTCCAACAGTCTTGAAGGAGTTCCCAGAGGTGTTTAGCACTTGTTGGCCCCTTTGCCTTCACTCTGCGGTCCAGCTCACCCCAAACCATCTCGATTGGGTTCAGGTCTGGTGACTGTGGAGGCCAGGTCATCTGCCGCAGCACTCCATCACTCTCCTTCTTGGTCAAATAGCCCTTATACAGCCTGGAGGTGTGTTTGGGGTCATTGTCCTGTTGAAAAATAAATGATTGTTCAACTAAACACAAACCGGATGGGATGGCATGTCGCTGCAGGATGCTGTGGTAGCCATGCTGGTTCAGTGTGCCTTCAATTTTGAATAAATCCCCAACAGTGTCACCAGCAAAACACCCCCACACCATCACACCTCCTCCATGGTTCACAGTGGGAACCAGGCATCCGTTCACCTTTTCTGCATCTCACAAAGACACGGCGGTTGGAACCAAAGATCTCAAATTTGGACTCATTAGACCAAAGCACAGATTTCCACTGGTCTAATGTCCATTCCTTGCGTTTCTTAGCCCAAACAAATCTCTTCTGCTTGTTGCCTCTCCTTAGCAGTGGTTTCCTAGCAGCTATTTGACCATGAAGGCCTGATTTGCGCAGTCTCCTCTTAATAGTTGTTCTAGAGATGGGTCTGCTGCTAGAACTCTGTGTGGCATTCATCTGGTCTCTGATCTGAGCTGCTGTTAACTTGCGATTTCTGAGGCTGGTGACTCGGATGAACTTATCCTCAGAAGCAGAGGTGACTCTTGGTCTTCCTTTCCTGGGTCGGTCCTCATGTGTGCCAGTTTCGTTGTAGCGCTTGATGGTTTTTGCGACTCCACTTGGGGACACATTTAAAGTTTTTGCAATTTTCCGGACTGACTGACCTTCATTTCATAAAGTAATGATGGCCACTCGTTTTTCTTTAGTTAGCTGATTGGTTCTTGCCATAATATGAATTTTAACAGTTGTCCAATAGGGCTGTCGGCTGTGTATTAACCTGACTTCTGCACAACACAACTGATGGTCCCAACCCCATTGATAAAGCAAGAAATTCCACTAATTAACCCTGATAAAGCACACCTGTGAAGTGAAGACCATTTCAGGTGACTACCTCTTGAAGCTCATCGAGAGAATGCCAAGAGTGTGCAAAGCAGTAATCAGAGCAAAGGGTGGCTATTTTGAAGAAACTAGAATATAAAACATGTTTTCAGTTATTTCACCTTTTTTTGTTAAGTACATAACTCTACATGTGTTCATTCATAGTTTTGATGCCTTCAGTGAGAATCTAAAATGTAAATAGTCATGAAAATAAAGAAAACGCATTGAATGAGAAGGTGTGTCCAAACTTTTGGCCTGTACTGTATGTGTGTACATATATATATTATGTATAATGTGTGTGTTTGTAGTGTTTGCAACATACCTGTCTACAGTCTAGGCTATATCAGAATATTCTATTACTTTTAATACTACTATGAATATTAAAATACGCTAAACCATTTGTCCTGTATCATAGCTACATGTATGACGTTTGCAGCAAAAAAAAAAGCGTGAAAATCAGTTTAGTATTCAGAGAGTTACGATGGATTAAATGCGCTGACACTTCATTACCCCAACCATTGAGTGTAGCGGGTGACCGGTCCAAGATGGCAGCCCCACGGCTCGTCAGCGCCAATAGGCAGTAGCGGTCGATGCGGCGTCTACTCTTTATATGTCTATGATCATATCCCATGACAATCAAGCCTGCTAAAAGTGACACACAAACAACCAATCGTCTAACACATGTGCTCCCTGCCTGGCTCACTGAAACAGCCTATCATATGCCTGAATGCTCCGAGTGACAGGCACACAGCCAATCATTTAACAGCTGTGTAGTTCGGTTGCAGCACCATCGCCATGTGTGTTTGTTTCAGATCAGTATGTAGTGAGAGCATGAGTGCTGAGGGAGAGGAAATTACAAACAAAAAAGGAGATGGGTTATTTAGGATACAAAGTAAAGGTAACCGGTAGACTACTATTGTGCGTCTGTCCCAATTCTGAAGCAGCGGCGGCAATAATCAAATAACGGTGAACATAGCATAACAGTAAACTCCCTCACATTATCGAACATTTTCACTGTCTCCCCTTTCCCTTTGGTGTCCGCTCCACACTCCCTGTGTTCACATACCTGCATTAGGAGATGAATTCACTGACCCTCGCAAATCACAATCACTCGTTCATTAATCTCGGACACCCCCACCCACCCGGCTCTGTTTTGAAACCGGTCCGTGGTGCAAAAAATACTGGTTAAGCCGACACGTTTAATTGCCGTCGGGTCGAGGAAAAGGGGTGCATAACAAAATGGCAAGACTCAAGTTACATGCTTTAACCAAAGGAGATGCGGCTGTGAAAACATAGCGGCGGGTGAGAGACAAGGAAGACAAGACTTTGGGCTTGTCACCCGGTTACATTATGTCATACGTATTGTCATATGTCATAAGTTTTAATAAGTTGTCCGTTTTACCCCAAATGTTTAGGCCTCTTATCGCGGAGTTTCACCGTCTTTGCCTCACTCACCTCTGCTGCAGGGACAACTCGGTTTCTGTGTGTGTGTGTGTGTGTGTGTGTGTGTGTGTGTGGGGCGGGGGCCTGCCTGCAGCAAGCTGCTCCCGCCTCTAGTTTACTGTATTCAAACAATACAGTAAAAGGGGCCTTGTCACACTAAGCACTTATTCTTTCATGACATGACTGAACAATAACATTAGCAACAACATTAACTTTGCACTTGTCAGAAGGAAGCAATGAAAGCATCGCCCTCTGCATGTCAAATAAATGGGAACCTGGTTTAGCTAGCGTTAGCATCAGCGCACAAAACACAAAGACAGTCTTTAATATAATTTTAGTTGTCCATCCTGCAACTAATCATAACTATGCATGGCAAGCCCACATTGCCACTAAAACATCTCAATTTTGAATTCTTACCTTGTTTTAAAGAGTTCCGTGCACGACAGACGGTCCACACTTTCGATGTGAGGGAGCAGTAATGGCGGACTGCAAACTCGAAAAGAGCGGTCTGACAGGGAAACCATTTAAGTAGAATTGTTTCATTTCATTCTGTCCAGGGCGAGTGTCGTTTGCTTTGAAGCAAACTGAAAAAATCAGGTTTAACCCGGAAACCATGATTTTTCATTAGACCAATTTAAAAATGCACTTTAAAGGAATGACACAGTTGTTTCACTTTTTTCAGTGTACCCTGAATCTGGTGGAGCCACTTTCCCACTTTGTGGGGCACAGCCCAGAGTGCTACAATTACCACTGGGAACACTGTTGCTTTTAAATTCAATTTAATTTAAATCACTTTATTTATCCCCACGGGCCAATTTAAAAGGGCATGACAGTAGCTATAAAAACACAATCAGCAACACAAAATCAGCACATACACTACAACATACAACATTCACAGTTAAGAACAAGAGTAACATATAATTTATAAAGTGCATGGATTGTAAAGTGTTAAAGTGTTAATAAGTGCTTCAGTGTTCAGCGTTGAGGAGCTGGACAGCCCTGGGGACAAAGGTTGTCTTCCTCCTCTGTGTCCTGTAGCCTGGACAGGGTAATCTGCATCCCGAAGGGAGCTACTCAAACCTCAGATTATTCCTCAATTACTCCCCACATCTTTTCCAGCTCCTCTTTCAGCCCTTGGTATTTTTCGAGCTTCTCGTGTTCCTTCACTAGGAACAATAGCTTTGGAAATTGTTTGCACTCGTCATAAATTTGGGAAACCACCTTCACTAGAAGGAAAGTGACTTTAATCAAATTAATAACTCTGGAAACCAATTATTAATTCGTCGGTACACTTATCACTTATAAATCAATCTCAATACCTGGGTTACGAATTCTCTATACATTGATCTTAGTTTCTGCTCAAAGAAATATCAATGGACAATGACTTGGCGATAAATGAAGATTTATTTAGAGCTAAATGTTCAACATTTGAGTAAATGAATAGTTCAATGTGGATGACATGAAATGATACAAAATCAACAGTATGTGTGAATGGATTAAGGCAATAGGCGACACTTTGGCAGTCATTCAGTTTGGCGATAGTGAGGGAGTATGTGACTTTAGATAAATTGAGGACACAGGGATACGCCAAACCTTTACCTAACGAAACCTAAATTAAGATCAAAATAGCTAAGCCTCCTATTCAACATCAACTCTTATCACAACACAGCAGCTGCATCAGGTCAGGGAAGTTTGCCTGCTTTCTTGGCAGCGTTGGCTTAGTCGGACAATTCTCTGGGGACCCCAAACTGTCGCCTGCGGCTCTGGACTTCACTACACGGTTTCCCAGCCAGACGGCGATGTTCTTCCGGCGGTCCTCAAACGTCGGTTATCTTAGACTGCGGAAAGTCTTCTGGTTTGGCAAAGGAACCACTGCTTTGTGAATAACTTTGGCAGGTTGTTGGCCGCTGAATCTGATGAATCTTGGATGAGTTGCGGGTCGAAATAGAAGCCCAGCTGATTGGCTGTGGTTGCTCACTTATAATAAGGTTGAAAACAATCTCGTTGGCCGTTCGATATTATCAAAGTTATTATTAACGCGCATAAAAATGTTGCAATAGGCTGGCTTCGTCACTTCAGATATAATGTCACTGAAGGCACAAAAAAAGACAGAGAAGAAGGAGAAAAAGCAAAAGCAGAAAAAGCGAAGAAACACAAAAAGAGTAAAAAGTGATAACAGATGCACCAAGCTCAAGAGTTTTCTCCGATCGGGCTGAGTGGGCGTGTTTAAGGCAAGGCGGGTCTCTTTAGTTTAGACATTAATTTATTTTGGCGGAAACTTAATAAACTTTATTTTGCAAGATTATATACTTTAACATATTACATGCAATAGACGTACTCTTCTCATTATGGTTAAAATCGGCTCTTAACATCAAATTAGATTTAATATGATTATTACACCGCATATATCAGCGGAACACAGGTATAAAATGTTTTGTGCACATACACTACCTACTAGTCTGCATTGCAACAACATGACAAAACACATATTAAAGGAGAAGTCCAGTATTTTGCACTTTGAGCCCCATTCCTCGGTTGTTTATGATGAAATAGAGAGGTTAAGACCAAAATCTTGACGATTGCTCCTTCTCTGAGAATTTGGCTTTCCCCTGCCTGGCTTAACAATGCTGTCTATGGCCATGTGTAAATCTGTCCTAAAACCACCTTAAACGTTTGTTTTCAAAGCCATGAAACTCACGGAGTGGTCAGTGGTGTTCGTTGATGTTCCGACATAAAAATCGTAGGAAACTGCCGTTTCCATCCGTGTTTTCGCTATTCATCTCGATTGTGGAACTATTTTTTCAGCTGCCTCACACCCGTGTGTAAACTTCCGCTTGACTGTTCGTTTGACCCTGACGCGTTATACACTCCAGGGCAGTGGTGTAGTCTAGTTTTTTGTAGTGGGTATACTGTCTATACTCATACTCACCCGTCTCAAAGCAACGTGTCTCAGAACAACAACCATCTTGGAGCAACACCTCATAAGCACCATCACCACCTTGTGTCTGATGCTGCCTCCTAACATGTTGATAACATGTCAATATGTATACTGTGGGCTATGCATTAGTGAATGTCATTCAGATTCAGATGTTTTTTTATTCATGTACAAAGAAAACATCTGAATCCGAATCTGAATCACATTCACTAATGAACAACATCTGCAGAACCAGGCTAAAATTTACTCAAAAGTATTTAATGTACTGTTTACAATATTCACGTCATGGCTAACAAATGCATGAAATTCAGACAAAAGGAGGAAAATATTCTACTCTTGCAATAACTAACTGACATCTGACAACTACTCATAACTAGCATTACCATATAGTAATTTAATGGTCCAAATATTTTAAAGTAATGCACTTCTAACATGGCCATGAATTAACTCTCATTTATATAGTCACTGACATTATGAATATCAGTTGTTTAGATCATCTTTGCACGTGCTGACATTTACCTAACTCTCTGTCCCTCCACTCTAACCAGGGATGCCTGGTCTTATATTCCCTAGCCTGACTTTCACTCCACAAGGCCAGCCAGGAACTCTCATCTGTCTCATCATCTCAAACAAGGAGATATAAACATTGTGTTCTGTTTATGACCCCCCCCCACACACACACACACACACGCAATATCAAAGTTAGCACTCTGTAGTTTTAGATATTGTATAACAGTACATAGTTCTGTATTTTCCCTGATGTTCATGAACGTGACATACTGAAGGGCTGAGAAGCCTGTCAGTCATCGTCGTTCCCATGACAATGGGTTGTTTGGCAAAGAGGTGGGTGGGAACTGAGGTGTTCAGAGGGCGAGAGTGTGTAAGCTGGTGAGTGACAGAGCCGAGCTAAAAGTTGGTCAGCTACTGACTATGACAGAATTTTGTTTGCTTGTGTCGGTGTTGGCTTCAGCCCACAGCAGCCTGATTGTTCTTGAAAAAAGCATCGAGAAACCAGCTGATGGTAGTGGTTTATGTACCGAGGGACGCTACAATATATGTTTAAATATACCAACAATCCCCTGCTATGCTAATTTCACTTTCTGGGTAGCGTTATTTATTTAGGACAGCCTCAGTTTCATCCAACCTTATCTGCTGCTGCTGCAGCTGCAGCGTCACCCGAAGCGGCTGTGTGTTCAGTGGCACGCTTTAGAAAACTCTGAAAAAGTGTTGTCTGACATTGTTTTTGTTTCATCTCTTGGTAATTCGCTTGCTGATTTTTGCCAGTTTGTGCCGAGAATGCCCGCGAAAGAATTTAGTTGCTGTTAGATCGTCACAGGCGACAAAAGCCTCAGAGGTCCAAAAGTCATGTGAACATAAATTGGGTTAATTGAATTAATTTATCAACATGTGAAAGCTGTCACAAAATGATGTTACATATTGTTACGCATCAAGTGGGTATATGAAAATCATAAACATTTTCTAGTGAGTATAGGGCGCATACCTGCGTATCATGTGGACTACACCACTGGGTATACGCAAATCATTGACCACTTCTAGTGGGTATATGGCGTATACCTGCGTATCACGTAGACTTCACCACTGCTCCAGGGGGCTCATTTTTAAAGATTGCTGCGCACAAAAAGATTGCGGAAACAGGGCTGAAATGTGCGTATGCATTTTTCACCGCCAATGTTGGGATTTATAGAAAAATACTATGCGAAAAAGGGTGTGCATTCCTACACATACTTTCGGCCTACCATAGACCTCCCGCAAAGTTTTTCAGGCATGGGAAATCAGCGACATCCAATGATTCATTTTGTACTTTGGATATAGGATAAAATACATGGTCACTCCCCTGAAAGTCAAATAAATAAATAAATAAAAGACAGTAGTGGAAATTAGGATCAGCTTGTACAAATGTCACTGATTGGCACACGCGCTATAAATAACAGTCAGTCTGACTCATACAGTGTCATGCGTAATGGCTGCTTTGGCTTTGCTGGAAGACTTGGCAAACAGACGACTAAGGCGTGAGCGCGTCTTCAGGGACCACAAGGACTTTCTAGCCCATGATGATGAATGGCTAATAAGGCGATTAAGATTACCGAGAGCCATTCTCTTGAATATCAAGGTTCAAGGTTCAAGGGTTTATGGTCATATGTAAGAATACAAAATACAATGCATAAATACAATGAAATTCATTGTGCTCTGAGCACTCTCAACCTAAGACATAGAGACACATTTAGGTAAACACAAAAAAAAAACAACGACAAAGTGCATAACAAAGTGACAGTGCATAGTGCAAGATAAGTCAGCTGTTCAGCAACCTGACTGCCTGGGAAAAAAACTGTAACTGAGACGGGTAGTATGTAATTTGATGCTCCGGTAGTGTTTTTTGGAAGGCAGTAGTTGGAACAGTGTATGGGCGGGATGGCTGGTGTCCTTAATGATGTTGTGGGCCTTTTTCTTACAGCAAGTGGTGTAGATGTTATGGAGGTTTGGTAAATCTGTGCCTATGATTTTAGCTGCTGTCTTTACAGTCCTCTGCAGCCATTTACAATCCTGAGCAGTCAGGTTGCCGTACCACACTGTGATGCAGCCAGTCAGAACACTTTCACTTATACAACGATAAAAGTTCACAAGGCCCTTAGTGCTTAGGCCAAATTTTTTGAGGCGCCTCAGAAAGTACAGTCGCTGCTGCGCCTTCTTGAGGATGCAATCGGTGTTCGAGGACCATGTGAATGTGTCTGTGATGTGTATGCCCAGGAATTTAAAGTTGTCAACTATGTCGACAGATGACCCATTGATGGAAATGGGGGTGTGGATGCCTTCGGACCTTCTAAAGTCAACAATGATTTCTTTCGTCTTATTGATATTAAGAGAGAGGTTGTTGTTATCACACCATAGGGTTAGATCTTCTATTTCCCTCCTATAGGCCCTCTCGTCACCATCTGTTATTAGTCCGATCACTGTGGTATCATCCGCAAATTTAATTATACTGTTATTCTCAGATCTGGCGACACAATCAAACGTGAATAGACTGTACAACAGGGGACTGAGGCAGCAGCCTTGGGGCGCGCCGGTTCTGGTGAGGATTGTGGATGAACACATGTTACCAATGGGCACAGATTGGGGCCTGCCCGTCAGAAAATCAAATAGCCAGATACAGATGGAGCTGCCCACACCAAGGCAACTGAGTTTCAACACTAATTTAGATGGCACAATAGTGTTGAATGCGGAGCTATAATCAATGGACAGTAATCTGGCATAAGAGTTTTTCTTTTCTAGGTGTACCAAGGCAGTGTGCAAAGCAATAGAAATAGCGTCGTCCACAGATCTATTTGAACAGTAAGCAAACTGTAATGGATCAATGCCAGGAGGAATAATGCTGCTGAATTGGGCCCAGCTTTGGAAAGACCCACTTGATGGAACCAGTCCATCCCTGTGCAGGTCCAACTGATGACCACTTTGGGCATTCTAGCCACGGGGACATTCCAGCGTGAACTGGCCGACAGGTCAGGAATATCACAGCCCTCATTCAGCGCAACAATGCCAGCTGTCTTAGACTGCATTATTGAAATGAGTCCACATTATATAAAGTTTCCTTACACTGTGGGTGAGCAGGCCAATATCAAAATGCAATTTGCAGCAATCTCCGGTTTTCCAAATGTAATTGGAGCAATTGACTGTACTCACATTGCCATAAAAGCGCCAAATGATAACAAATTTGCCTATGTAAATCAAGAACATTATCACTCAGTTAATGTTCAAATCATCTGTAGAGCTGACATGACTGTGACAAATGTGGTGGCTCGATGGCCTGGCTCGACACATGACTCATTTGTTTTGAGGCATAGTAGTGTTGGAAGAAGACTTCAGGCTGGTGCTGTGTGTGACGGTTGGCTTGTGGGTGAGTTTATTAAATTATTTATTTGATTTATTATTGTTAAATTCAGTGGTTACTGACTAATCGTAAACATGCAATATTCATGCAGGTGACAGTGGCTATCCGCTTACCACCTGGCTCCTCACCCCCTTCGCAAATGCACAGAATGTGGCACAAAGACGATACGAGGCGCATGGTCGGGCCCGTTCTGTGGTGGAGCGCACAATCGGCCTTATAAAAACCTGCTGGAGGTGCCGGGATAAGTCAGGTGGCACTCTTTTATATGCCCCTGATAAGGTGAGTGCACTTGTAGGCCTACCACCTAAAACATTAAGTATACACTCTGTAAAGTCACCACTTTATCAGTAGGTCTATTGTCTAAACCCTTTTGAGGTTACTGTAAGTTATTTGTAGCCTACCCCTTTTGCGTAGAACTGATTCAGAATAATTTAACTGAATGACACATTTTATGGTGATTTTCAAGGTGTGTCGGATTATTCGGGCGTGTGCCATCCTCCACAATGTGGCAAAGCGCAATGGCGTCCCTGCACCAGCTGAAGTCGTACAAGAGGACATCGTCCCACATCAGCCTGGAGCAGAGCAAGTCCCTCCAGCAATTGCATTGCGTGAACAGGTGATGCACCAGTTAGGAAACTAACAGACAACAGGTATACTTTTTAACCAGTTCTTTCAATGTGCTGCAAATTTCAGACAATACATTCCATATTCCCTGTAATTCCTGTGGTAAATCCTGAATTGCACTAATAATGTCCCTCTGTGACTGCAGCACATCAGTGAGGACGTGGCCACTCGCACGACCTCCTCTTGAGATGCCACTGGGTCCTGCCTGTGTGGAAACTGGGTTCACCTGCGCACTGGAGACACTGCTGGCGCCTGGGGCAGGCTCTGTGGCGTTGCCATCATCCCTAACACCCACAGCGACATTGTGTCTGAATAAAATGGAAGAAATTATTTAATGCAATGTGTGTAGTTATTACTGACACTCAATAAAACTTTTAGGTCAGTGTTGGTATCAAACGTTGGCCTTACCAGTATCTGTGACATCTGCAACAGCATTGGTGTCTCCCTCAGCTTCTGGCACAATGCCAGACAGAAGCGTTTCCCCGAGGATCGCTCCAATCCATGCGTCAAAGGTGGAGGTTGCCGGTTCTCCCTGACCACAACCAGTTGACTGGACGCTTTGTCTGTGGACTGCAAGTCGTTTTTTGGCCTCTACTTTGATGTCTGACCATTTCTTTTTCACCTAATAATAAATAATAAATTTTATTTATATTGCATTTTTCATTTAAAATAAATCTTAAAGTGCTACAAAATAGAAAAGAGAAAAAAAAAAAAACATAATAAAAACCACAATGACTCACCTCGGCACTTGCCCTGTGCATCGATCCCATGCGGTTTACGACATTTGCCACAAGTTGCCACTCTACTTGTTTTTTTTTTATTTGAAATGCTGCCGCTGAGAGCACTTCAATTTCGCATTCAGAGAATTTAGCTTTCTTCTTTGGCCGTGTTGTCTCCATCTCTCCCTCACCGAGAGGCCCAGCAAGGGGTCCTTAAAACCGTCCGCATATTCAAGAGTTTTTTAGTATTGACCATTTATGGATGATTGTAGGCAGACAATCGGTGAAGGAGTGGGATGAGACAGGGAGGAGCACACGCACGCACAATTCACCGCAGGTGGGTATTTATAATAAGAAGATTGCCTACAGGAGTGCGCCGCATGGTTTTATAAATCTGAAGGTTTGTTTGCGTAAGTGGATTCTGCGGTGTGTGGGTACGCCATGTTATAGAATAGAATCCACGCACAGTTTTATAAATGAGCCCCCAGCCCACTTGATGGCGATAATGCTTCTTTACATGGGTGTCGCCAACAGGCAGGAAACCATTGCAATGTAATGGGACACAGAAAAGAAGCAGAAGAAGCAGCCTGGCGTTGTGTTCAAAGGTATCGTACTGTGAAGGTTGTTTACAAGCGAGTAATAATGGGCAAGTTTTGTGTGGTCAGCGACTGCAGGAGAATTCCTCCAAAGAGGAGGAGCGCTCACAGCACTGTCGAGCCGGCACTTTCGCTGAGCTACAGTGACTACAACCTTTTCGTAAACAACCCCCTTTCCGTTTCCGGTGGCGGATTACTACCAACGGACAATGAGGCTTCCTATAGAAAATCAATGCATGGACAAAATGTCAAATAAATCATCACGGAAACCACAGTTTGCCACAATTTTTATGTCAGAACATCAACAAACACCACTGACCACTCCGTGAGTTTCATGGCTTTGAAAACAAAGGTGGTTTTAGGACAGATTTACACATGGCCATAAACAGCACTGTTAAGCCAGGCAGGGGAAAGCCAAATTCCCTCAAATTCTCAGAGAGGGAGCAATCATCAAGATTTTGGTGTTAACCACTCTATTTCATCATAAACAACCGAGGAATGGGGCTCAAAGTGTAAAATACCGGACTTCACCTTTAATAAAGACAACTTGATTAATCAATCTAAATATCTCAAACTATAATATGAGATTCCTACGGGAACCTTTCTTATCTATCGCTACAGGATGGCAGTATGACTATGTTCAACACATAAAATTATAACAAACTCATACTACGACCTACAAAAGCGGGAATAACATTAATCAACCAGGAAATAAGGATTATGCATGGTTACAATGTTAGAACATGGATAAAATTGATAGTTCACTTTCACATTTCAATTTGGTTAACAGGAGAAACTTAGTCTTTACTCACGAATTCATCCTGAATTTATGTCTCTCACCTGGTCTTCTTCGCTTATCTTTGCAAGGGTGAGAGTAGGGTGTGTTGTATAACACACTTCCCATAGGTGTGTTGTATAACACACTGCATGAAAAGTGGGATTTTCGTCTCCGTAAACGCCCGGAAATCTCACTAATTTTCGGCAGTTAACGACAATTTACAGCCTGTGAACGTCGCATTCGCCTGTGCCACAAATTGTCTGAAACGAACCATGACATATGTGGAGAGCTCCCAGGAGGTGCTAATGGCTCTAATTAGCATATGAATAGCAGCGAAACCGCGTCTGGCTTGAATTTCCTCACTCCAGTATTGGATGAAACCATTAATTTTAAACAAGAAAAATCACTCGTGATTGGTTGGCAGATCTGTCACTATTGGTCACCCTGGGTCATTATAAATGTAAACCCCTCCCTTACAATAATGTAGGAAAATTACCTGTAGGTTAATCTTGCACTCGTCTGGGTACCACCTTCTCAATGGAAAGTGACCGTAATCAAATTAATAACTATGTAAATCAATCATTAATTTGTTGGTACATTTATCAATTATAAATCAGTCTCAATATCTAGAAGTTATGAGTTCTCTATACGGTGATCGTAGTTTCAGTTCAAGGACATACATGGACAACTACTTGGCGATAAATGAAAGTTTATTTGATGAAATGTTTAACAACTGCGGACATTAATCTTAAATGGAGATGAGATGAAATTATGTAAGATCACAGGAAGTGTAAATGGGTGGAAGCAATAGAAAACACTTTGGCAGTTATTTAGTTTGGCGATAGTGAGAAGAGTGTGTAACTTTGGATAAATTGCAGACGCAAAACTATGTATCTAATGAAACCTAAATTAAGATCCGAATAATTAAGTCTCCTATCCAACATCAACTCTTATCACAACACAGCGGCTGCATTAGGTGAGGGAAGGCTTGCCTACTTTCTTTGCAGCATTGATCCAATCGGACGTGTCTCAGGGGACCCCAGCCGTCGCTTACCACTCGGCTTCACTTCACAGTCTCCCTGTGGGACGGTGCCAACGGGAACCAGTGATGGGCGACGGTCTGACGGCGAAGTTCTTCTGGTAGTCCTCAAACGTCCGTTATCTTGAGCTGCCGAAAGTCTTGGTTTGGCAAAAGAGTCACTGCCTTGGGGATAATTCCGGCAGGTGGCTGGCCGCTGGACCTGATGGATCTTGGATGGAGTTGCAGGTCGAACAGACGTTCTGTTATGGGACCGTGGCTACCGGCTTATGATAAAGTTGAAACAATCTCGTTGTCCGTACGAGATTATTACTAAAGTTATTGTAACCCTAATTAGGATGTAATAATCAGAGCACAGGTAAGTAATAGCTGGACCAATAACAGAAGATTTTAAGGTTGTGAGAGCCCTTATTTTTGAATACCCAAAAAACACAGGTAACAATGGTTTAAGTTTTGTTTATGGCCACTGGTTAGGAAGTAATGACACAATGAAACATACAACAATTTGTTAAGGGACATTCAATGAAAAATAACAAACTAAAATAATAAAGCTGGCAAAACAAAAGAAAACCCTCTGTTCCTAAAGTCAGTGTTGGGGCCCTTATTTTTCCAATCAGTTTCAGTGCGTTTTATCCTACCACACAGTCCGTGAGGGAGGGGGAATCAGGAAATCAAAGTTGAACAGTAGTAGTTCGCTGCGGCTCGCCACCCAGCTCACGCTGGGAACCTATGGGTCCTGGGGTAAGGGAGAAACCTCTGGATCTGGTACTCGAACATCTCTCATGGACTCAGCAGGAAGCACTTATTCAACCTTTATTTAATCTCGAGAAATCATTGAGGGACCGCCCTCATTTACAATGATGTCGAGAGTACAGTTAGAACAGAAAGATATATGAAAACAAAACAAAGCAAGAGCAAATATATATGCACATGCATATACATATACACATACACATGAACATATGCAGACACCACATACATTCACATGTAAATACTCACACACACACACCTACAGAAGGAGAGAATCACACACACAATTCAGACAATCAAACAACAGAACAGTTAAAAACAGTTACATTCAAGAGCGGAGTAGTTTGTAATCATGGTTTTAAACTGGCCTATAGATACAAGTGCATCAAGTTTTAACGTTTGCTGTAAGGTGTTCCAAGTATGTGCAGCACAAAAACTAAAGGCAGTTTTCCCAAGCTCAGTATTTGCACGGGGGACTTCGAGTGTCAGCCAATCACTTGAGCGAGTGGAATAATGACTCTTAGACCAGATTAATAAGGAGGAGATGTATGACGGTAAATTTCCATTTAGGGCTTTGTAGATGAACAGAAACCAATGTCTGTTACGTCTAACTGTTAAAGAAGTCCAACCAACCTTTTCATATAGGATGCAATGATGAGTAGAATAACTGTCACCGGTAATAAATCTCAAGGCGGAGTGATAAACTGAATCAAGGGGTTTAAGAATGGAGGTAGAGGCGTGTCTATAGATGATGTCACCATAATCCAGGACAGACATGAAGACGGCATCAATTATCCGCTTCCTACTGAACATGGGAAAAATCACAATGTTTCTGTACAAATATCCAATTTTTTGTCGTAACTTCCTTACAAGTGTGTCTATGTGAAATTTAAAAGTAACTTTTTGATCCAACCAGATACCAAGATATTTATACTGTGATACCCTTTCAATACTGTGACCATTTAGAGTGGCAATATGTAAGCCATTATCAGCAGTATCAACTATATCTCTGGCTCTGGAGAACAGCATGTATTTGGTTTTGTTTGCATTCAGTACTAGTTTTAAATTACAGAGTGCATATTGCAAATTGTCAAAGGCTTGTTGTAGGGTTTGGGTGGCAGAGTGCGCAGTATTAGAAAAACAATACAGAACTGTATCATCTGCGTACAGATGGGAATTACAATTTGTTATGGAGGATGTGATATTGTTAATATAAATAGTGAAGAGGACAGGACCCAATACTGAACCTTGTGGTACCCCCTTTAACAGGGGTAATAAAGAAGAACGGTCATTTCCCAAAATCACACACTGCTGCCTGTGAGAAAGATAGTCCTGAAACCATTTACAGGAATTACAATCAAAACCAATATCATGTAGTCTCTGAAGGAGTAGAGCATGATCAACAGTATCAAATGCTTTGGAAAGATCAACAAAAAGTGCAGCACAGTATTTACCTTTATCAACAGCAGCTATGATATCATTTATAACTAAAGTGGTAGCAGTGACAGTACTGTGTTTTGCTCTGAAACCAGATTGATGTGGATTTCACACAGAATTACTTGAGAGGAATGATTTGAGCTGATTGTTTACTAATGATTCTAAGATTTTAGCAAGACAGGGGAGTTTGGAAATTGGCCGATAGTTGTTGAGATCATTTTTATCACCACCCTTATGGAGTGGGACTACATGTGCAGATTTCCAGACCTGAGGGATAACTCCAGTAGAAATAGAGAGATTAAACAGATGTGTAATTTGATTACTAATAATCGGGGCAGAGAGCTTTAAAAAATAGGGGTCTAAATTATCCTCCCCAGTTGCTTTCCTGCAATCAATAGTTTGCAGCGCTCCCTTAACAACAGACGAAGTGACAGTCTGAAGGGTGAACTGAGAGGTACGATATGAGGGGAGCACATGATCCCTAGGGTTATTATTAAGAAAGTTATCTGAGTAAACCATATCAAACTGATTTCCAGCAGCAGCAAAGTGCGTGTTGAAGGCATGGCAGATTTCTGATGGATCATTTATGAAGCAGTCATTAAATGTAACAGAAGAAGGAATGGATGTAGAGGATTTGTTTTTGTTCATATTTACTGCTTTCCAAAATTTTGATGGATCTGAATAAGAGTTAGAGACTAATTCTATGTGATAATTAGCTTTTGCTTTTCTCATGGAGGATGTGCACTTATTTCTGAGTTGTCTAAATGTTAGCCAATGTGCTGCTTCACCAGTACGCCTTGCTAAAGCCCAGGCTTTGTCCCTTTCCTTTAACATTATTGATAACTCTGTGGAAAACCAGGGACTTGATCTATTTTTAATCCTGAGCTTTTTAAGAGGTGCATGTTTATCAGTGATAGTGATAAATGATTTTGTAAAGTATTCCAAGGCTAATTCTATGTCCAGTATGTCAGAGGTGTGACATATGTTACTCTCTGTAAGATCATTGAGGAAAGCCTGTTCATTGAAAGTTTTAAAGTTTCTTTTGGTAACAATTCTGGAGGTTGATCTTTCCTGTTTGGATCTTCTAACACAGGCTAGAGGACAGTGATCACTGAAGCCAAGTGCAAAAACTCCAGAAGCCGTAATTTTGTCACTTCTATTGGAGAGAATAAAATCAATTAGTGTTGATTTTGAAGGGTCCTTCAGATTGGGTCTGGTTGGTTCCTCAATGAGCTGTGACAGATTGAGATTATCACACATTTCCTTTAAAGTATTTGAGTCGTCAGAGAACCAATTTAGGTTAAAATCACCTAGAACTAGCATCTCTGACTGACTGTACTGAACAAGGAGGTCTGCTAATTTGTTAACAGCACCAGAAACAGCTGAGGGTGGCCTATAAATGCCCACCACATTAATTGCATTGTTGCTTGATAAGTATACCTTCAGAGCAATAAGTTCAAAGGAATGAGGAATTGTGACAGCATTTAAAACAGTGACGGACAGACATGACTTCACATACACAGCCACACCACCCCCTCTTCCCACTCTGTCTATTCTGTACAAGTTATAGTTATTTAATGAAACTTCAGAACTGTGTATACTCTGTTTAAGCCAGGTCTCTGTCAAAACCAGGATATCGGGGTCCGTTTGTGATATGAGAATTTCCAGCTGATCCAGTTTAAACTGATTACACAGACTTCTGATGTTTAGATGTATTAACCCCAGGCCATTTCTGGATTTGAATGTGTGTGGGTTCAACGATATTTGCCCAGCATCACAGGAGGGCTTACTTGCAAATGGCAACCTAGAGCTTGTTTGAGGTGTGGGGTTTATGGTGATTAAATTATCAGGTTTATAACAACTTGTACAGGAATTCGGCCGGTGGTGCTTACGAGGGCTGTTAGTAATCAGAACGGGGATGTTAAATACAGGGTCAGAGGGTGAGGGTGGAGGATGGAGTGTGTTGTGAGGTCATGGAGTAAAAGTTTTACAGGAGTGTAAAGTCAGTTCAATATTGGTAGATAAAAGGCGTGAGCCTTCCTGTGATGGGTGGAGACTATCAGACTTAAAGAGCTTAGGTCTATTCAGAAAGGCAGCAAAATTGTCAACAAAGGGAATGTCTCTATTGGTGCAGTAGCCCTTTAACCAAATGTGGAGCTGGCGAATGCGACTGAACTTTACGTCACCAAAACAAGGAGGGGGGAGTGGGCCGGAAATGATTACCTGCTTCCCGGTCTTTAGCAGAGTGTCCACGAGGTGCCTAAAATCCATTTTGAGAGTCTCTGATTCTTGTTTTTTGATGTCGTTGGTGCCGACGTGAACAACGACTGCAGACGCTGTGTTGTGCTGCTGGGTCAGGTGCAGAGCGTTGAGTGTAATGTCCTTTACGCAGGCACCAGGATAGCAGAAGGTCCGGCCACCACTTACCCTCACATGTCGGACTATGGAGGTGCCGACAACAAGCACCGAGGGTGGGCGCCGCGCCTGGATGTTGAAGCGTGACCACCTGGGGGGGTGGACCCGGGTGGCAGCAGGAGAGGCACCAGCCGAGGTGCGGGCAGGAGGCAGGCTGCCAGGGAGAGCGGCAGCAGCAACAGCCGCGGGAGCGGCGGCAGCAGTGGTAGCAGCAGAAGCGGCAGCTGTGGTGGCGGCAGTGGTAGCAGCAGCGGTAGCATCCAAAGCAGCAGCAGCAGGAGCGGCGGCGGCAGTAGTAGCGGCAGATGTGGTGGCGGTAGCAGCCGGTGGAGCAATGGCAGCGGCGCTGGCGGTGGCATCTGCGGCGGCAGGGAGGTCTTGGGGGACAGCAAAAGAAGAAGAGGATGGATGGTCACCCAGCTGGAGCATCGGGGAGCGCTGTCCTTCCTCATTCTCCAGGGCTTGGAATCTATTGCTCAGCTGAAGAGTTTCAGATGAGAGCGGTTGGGTGGAGCGGTTGGCACGGCTCTTGCCGCTCTTAGCCAGCACCCACGGCTCCGAGCGCCGGGGAGTGGAGCAGGTTTGGGACCTTGGTTTAGCCCCGAGGACGGACCACGGGTCATCGCTCAGAGCCCGAACATCAGCTGTGCAGATCGCCTCCCCTCCGGTGGTGACAGAACCGGACCAGGGCAGAGTGGCATCATTGTGTGCAACCGAAGCAGACAGACTGGCGTCTCCGTTGTCGTAGCAGGAGGAGCCCAACACAGCGAGATGTTTAGCTTGGGCAGTGGCTACAGATGAAAACCCCAGGAGTAGCTCATTTTTGTTAAGAAGGTCCTGCTTCAGCCGGCTGATGTCCTCCTGCAACTGTGAGTATGCTGGCAGACAGTGTCCACACACAGCCATGATGACGATTAGCTGGGGCCCGCTAGCTAGCTAGCAGCCAGGCTAAAAACAAACCCGGCTAAGCTAGCCTGGCTAGGTGCAGTCTCTCGCTAGTGAACAAAACAAAGTCCACAACAAGGCTCCGGGAACGGTAACAGTTAATGCTTTTGTCAGCACCAGATGACAAGATAGGGAAAACCAAGTACCAATCCACGAAAGGAGAACAAAGTCGGTAAAGCCAAAATAAAAGTAAAAAGCCGGGTGACAAGGAGCAGCAGTGGCGGACGGTGGACCGTGGCTACGACCTCTTTCAAGAACGTCACCAAAAAACCTGACCTGTGAGCAGGTCAGATGAGATCCAAATAGCTCATTAAATTCACACCCTGTCTGTGTAAATCATGTTTGCTTCCTAACTTTCCATGAACTATAACCAATCAATAACACTCATTTGCATTAATTAGTTCAAATCACGTTCTCAAATAAAGTTTAGTTGTACAACAAAATCTCTCTTTAGTTCACATGTTCATTTACAGCTGTGAAACAATAAATACATTCAAAGTGCTTTTTATGTTCAAGTATTCAAAAGACTGGTTATATTAATAACAATTTCAAGAACTACGTCAACTATCATAGTTGCATTTGTAACTAACAAAAGAATTTTACAGGAATGAAAATATTGTGAAGCACCCCTTTTAATTTGGTGGAAAATTACATTCATTGCAGTAAACATTTATAGCAATTTAGAGGCATTAAAGCTGGGGTTGGTAATGTTGTTCAGAAGCACTTTCTGTTATACTGGGTGAAATGGTCCTTATATTGTCAAAGGAATCAATACACTATGTCTTTAGAAAAAGGAGCGGAAAAAATCAGACCTCTGTAGCAGCTGCAGGACTGAGAAAACTTCGACCAATCAGCGCACTTCGGTCCGAAGGATAAATCCAATCAGATTCCTTCAGGTCTAGTTCTGCACCCGCCCCCCCCGCCCCTACCCACTGCGCGCGTTCACGGTGCTCTCGTCCTCGTGTGCCGCTGTTGCCGGAAAACTCAGCACACTTCTTGCTGCGGATCTACCGAGTTACAGGAGAACATTCATTTTTGAGCAATGGCAGAGCAAATACAGCCCAAAGTACCGATTCCACGGTTACTTGTGACGGCTGCTCCACAGAAAAAGCCAAGGAAGAGAAAGCCGGAGGATGAGAAGGCTGTAAATAAAAAAGCTTTGGATAAAGCCAGAGGGCAAACAAGAGTAAACATTGGTGTAGCTTTTCAGCGGTGGAGACAACTGAGGGATCTGAAGGGGCTGAAAAGTGATGCCGAGGTCGCTCTCTTTCTGTTGGACAGGTAATTATTTGTTTTGCTTCGGGGACGATTTGTTATTTTCATGAAATATGTAACTTTTGCTAACGTAGCCACTTTGGTAGCTTGTATTAGCCTAATGCTAATATTAGCTTCTCTATGAGTTTTAAAACGGATCCGTGACGCTAGTATTGAATAGATTATAGTACATTACATTTGTAAGATATTACTCTATCGTAGTCGTCAGTGTCTGCATTGTTATTGTGATTAAAAAAGACGTACATATATTTGCTGTTATATTACAACTGCGGTGCTGATGTAGCTTATTTATGTTTTCATAGCTATGAGAAGGATCCATCAACCTCGACGCCGTCTAAACACGGAATGATGAGACCTCCTCCCCCGCCAGTTTCAACTATTGTTTCTGAGTCTGAACGGTGAGTTCAATTTGCTGCAGCAAATATGAATTTGACCAACGTTGTCTTTGGTGGGCTATAAATATCTGTCTTTCATATCTAGCTTTTTCTGTTTTATGTGCCTCAAAGTGCTACTTGAGGTCCTTCAGAAAAAAAACATTATTGTACAACAATATGTGTTATCAGTGATGTCTGCCATATCATTATACAGACATTGAGTAAATGTTGGATCTTTTGAGAAATATGATGGCCTGAGGATAAGAACTGTCCTTTACTTTAGGAGGTCAAAGCACAAGACTTCTATTTCAACATATAAACAGATCTGTGTTTTGTTCCCTACGAAAGAAGGGTAAAGAATGTATGTTGATGTTGCACTGACTGTATTCTCTGATTTTGTAATCTTCACAGAGATGATGACTTCTCAGTAGCTGGGGTTCAGGACTTGGATGTTAGCTGCCCAGAGGAGACAGTTCTGCAGCAATTGGATGCAAGGTATGTGATTGTGACGCGTTTTAGACTCTCCAACACCCCACACGCACACTCTTCCACCCATGCACCCACTTACATTACTGATCTTACAGATGACACTCACCATGCTTAGTTTAGGTTGTTATTTTTGCGTTTTGGACCCTGTGTGCTTCTCCCTCCTTTGTCACGGCCGCGGGGCCCAGTTTGTGACAAGGGAGGAAGAAGCACACAAGGTCCAATTCATAGTCTGTGCATTATTTCAGCAACATATGATGGTGCAATATTTACTCTGTTTTTTGTGTGTTTTTCTTTTTTAGCATGTCGTCACTGGACCTAAACATTGTTGTTGATGCGGATGAATTCAATGATATTTGGAACTGCACGTAAGTTTCTGCATCGAGTGAAGATATATTTTTACTTGATAATTGTATTCTTTTTGTGGATAACACATCAACACAGGAGCTTTTACAGACTCAACTAAGCAGAGGCCTGGGTGAGTTTTCTTACAATATTGTAGTTTGATGAAGAAGTTCCATCATAGTTATGTATCCAAATAATGGGAAAAGCTCTAAGTATTCTTATTCATTGACTGTCTCAAAAAAAATTATTGATTATTGTCAGATGTGTAACTGTGATATTCTTCCTAAAGGCAAATCACTACCAAAGGAGCAGATCACCACAGCTGACAAACACCAAAGATGACTGATCCTCCTCATATCATCGCCTGACCCGTCTGCCTTCCCTTGAAACACCTTTTACATGAAAGCACCTTTTCCCATATGTGGACTCATATTGACAATATACATATTTATGCAACAATAAAAGGGTTGTACAAAGTGTGTTGTAGTTATTCTGCTGTAATCACATATTTTTAATGTGGTGGTGAGAAAATGTATTTCTTGTTTTCCAGAAATAGTGAATGAAAGGCATTCATCATTTTTAAATTTTTAATGAAAAAAATCACAAAATATAGAAAATCAAACAAGCAAATATAAATAAAAGTAAAAATATAAACAACTTTGTTATTCACATAATGTAAACCTTAGTGCAGATTTTAAAAAGGAATCTGTAAAGTACAATACAGTATAAATGGCAGGGCTTCAGGGTAGATCTCATGGTGTGTTATGCCGCGTTCAGACCAAACGCGATGGAGGCGATGAAATCGCCTGTAACGCGAGTATCGCGTGGCTTGATCACAAATGTCACATTTTGGATCATCGCTTCATCGCTTCATCGCGCGATGACGTGACCCACCTCCCGCTATTTTCCTCACCTCCCGCTATTTTCTTCACCTCCCGCTATTCTCTCGTCAACCATGGCTGAGTTAAGAACTGTTGCTGCACTTTACTTGTTGTGGACGTCTGATTTGGATCGGAGACCCAAACGCCGCCGTGTCTGGGTGCATGATATCCTCAGAAGACGCACACAGCAACGGTAATCTTCTCCTCCATTTTTTAAATGAGCGTCTGACGTGACTACGTCGGTGACGTGTTGGAGATCAATGCTGATTGGATGTCGCGGCACAGCGTCATGCGATGTCGCTTGAAAAGTTCAAATTTTTCAACTTCAAGCGACACGCGATGAAGCGTCCATCGCTTCATCGCGTCGCGCTTATCGCTCAAATCGCGTCGCTCAAAGCGACATCGCGTGTCATCGCGTGATTTACATTGATTTTGAATGGAAACTTGTGGCATTCATCGCCTCCATCGCGTTTGGTCTGAACGCGGCATTAGACTCTACTGGGGACAAAACCTTTATACTGTCCATGGGGATCTGGATAGCGGTCTCTTATTTTCCAGACACAGTAACTAGGGATTACTACTCTGTGCCCAGCACCCAGTGCCCCATATTGCCACACAACATATTGACGGTATGCTGCATGGCGGAACTGTTTGTTGCTCTCCCCGGGGTCTGGAAGATCATCCTCAGCCCGGACATCATTCCATATCCTGCGAGCCAATCGAGGACCCCTTCCTGTAGAATGTAGAGTTCCAGGTGAGGCAGCATGGAAATGCAGGAAGCAGGTTGTTGCCCACAGCACTTTTTTTCCAGATCTGTGGGCATCTCACGGTACTTCCTGCACACACACCAAGTAAGGAAACCTGGAGCTGGGGGGCCTGGTGGAGGAGCATCTCCTGATGCTGACATCTGCAGGATATCAAACACGAGGCTTGGGTCCCTTGTCAGGCAGATCTGAAGCAACTGATGGGATTCTTCCAAGCTCAGTCGTTCAATTCTAGCCTGTAAAAAATGAATGACAAACTCTAAATGTTGTGTTCACAGTAAATGGCAGGTCATTGTTTACAATTCTTGATAATGTTGAGATCAGAAAAAAAATGATATTTCAGAAAACCTACCTGCTCATCTGCAATTCTTTGAGCTTGCAGATTCTCCACTCGTCGAATATCCTCATCTTGTAAAAGCTCTCCAGTCGCAGTCCGGCTTGCTCCACGTCCTTGACCTCGAGTTCCTCGGCCTCTGCCCCTTGCACTCCCCCTAGCACGGCCTCCCCTGGCTCTAGCACGACCACGTCCCCTTGGAGCTGAAGACGTGCTCGGTTGCGGACTGTAGCTCGGGTCTGGACTGTAGCTCGGGTCTGAGCCAGTGCTCTCATCATGTAAACTCTAACAAGCAAACAACAGAGATATTGTTAGCCTAACAGCATAGCTGGCAAACTAATTTTTATAGCCAAATCTGCATAACTGTCAGTGCAAAACTGAGTTACCGGATATGCTATGTAACTAATAAAAACACAAAATACACGTTTGTGAGGAAAAACACGTAACAATTATTACAACGTATTTTAGCTGATGCTTCTGAATCCAGGCGGATCTTAAGCAGATTCAGACCTGGGTCTACACAGACTGCTATGCTATAAAAACAAACAAAGACATAATAATAATAATAGTAATAACATTGTTTACTTACAGATAAATGAGTCTGTTTGGTTGTTTCCAAAATAATCCGAAATAGCTGGCTCACAGGTTAGCTCGCCGGTTCTCTTCTCCTCTCTGACGATTCTCATTTCGTATTGTGCGCGTGCCAGTGTGTGGGGGCGTGGCTTCGAGGGACACACTGACGGGAGGGGGAGGAAGGGGATGGAATTTAGAGGAGGCAGGAGGAGGTGCTATTTTCAAATCTTGCTAGCTCTCTTGCTAGCTTTCCAACATTACCAACCCCAGCTTTAAGGCTTAGCGTGCTTAGCTGTCCCTCCTTGCACCGGTAACAGTGAGAGAACGCACTAAAAATTGACCTCCTTAATTACCACAACATTAAGCAAACATTGAATAACCTCATAAATATTTTTACACATTATACAGTAGTGAACAGTTTAGAAAAACAACATTCTCTTTTCTAAACAACAATCAGAATAGGTGTTTCAATAATTTACATGTGCATCATGCCAGCTAAGTGGCTAAACCCAAGCTAACAGGCTATTAGCATCACAAAACACCTTTTCATGGCTATCTGCGCCAATTAACATGAATATCAGCTGCCTCATAATCAACCGAACAGGTTAAAGATGAATATTAGATGCATTACAATCAACCGAGCAAGTTTAACAGTGTTGTAACTCACCACTGGGAATCTATGAATGAGCATTTCACCTCGCCAGATCGGGGAAAATCATCTGGTCTCTCCAATGCTCTATAGAGTTTAAGTGTAACAATATAGCGGTCAGCAACTGTTCAACACTATAAAAAATTAATATAACTTTGTTTTCAAGTTTATTTTCGCATCTTACCCGGTGGATGATGACAGATTTAATCTGTGTATTGATCGGACAGCACACGAGGCGGCTAGCGTGAAGAATACCCGTAAACAGGAAGTAGAACTGCGCAGCTGATCATCTGGGCTCACGGGGTTCACTGATTGGCTAGTTGGGAAGCCTGCCCTACGGAGCCCTTCACAACCTCAATTAATTATTTATTTATTTCACAACAAAAATGAATTATTTTAAGGATTTTTAAACCTTTTTAAAGCTTTTTAACCTTTTTAATGAATTGCTTATTTCAAACTTAAATGAACTATATTAAAGGGAGAGTTTTAATATTACAGGGACATCATTTTAACACCTGGGCTACATTATCATTAATGCTCAAAAATAAAATTATCGGCGATCAGTGGGCTTCGTCACCTCAGGTGTGATATTACTGGAGGCCCAAAAAAAGAAAAAGGGGGAAAACTCAGGACTGGCAAGCACTCCTGGTACAAAGAGCTTAATGTTGTCAATCACACAGAGTGGGAAAAGTTACGCAGAGACCGAGACTAAGAGCGTAACGGGTAAAGCATAAAATTTTTTTTTAAAAATCTTACAAAAAGAAAAGTCGCAAAAGCAAAAAGAAAAACAACAACAAAAAAGGAAACAGGAACTGGAGAAAAAGAAAAGAAGAAAAGAGAAGAGCAGAAAAACTGCCGAGCTATTGAGTTTTATCTAGAATTGTGTGGGCGTGTTTCACGCAAGGCGGGTCTCTCAGTTTAAGCATGACTTGATTTTTCCAGGTCATATACTTAAACATTTTACTCGCAATAGCCACATACTCTTCCCATTATGGTCAAAAATTGGCTTTATACCATCACACTTAGACATCATATATTAATTCTACGACATACATATATATCCTTGAATCAACAACAAAAGAACAAGAAGACAAAAAAAGAAAAATAAATAAAAAAAATGTTTTGTGCACAAACATTACCAATTGGTTTGCGGGTGCATCAGCATACTAAGCATATACTAATAACACTGGTTGACTAATCAAACTACTATTATCAAACTCAACTATGATGCATGATTCCTAGGGGAACCTTGCTTAACTATCGTCATAGGATGACGCTACTTTTAAATGAGGGATCAAATGTATGGTGTTACAACTGGCTCATTTTATGACTTACAAGCATGGGATTAACCCTAGTCAGTTCAGAAACAAGAATTATGAAGAAATACAATGTTATAACATGAGTAACGTGTATATTTCACATTCAGGAGGCATATTACTTTTGGTTAACCAGAGAATCTTATTCTCTGCTAAGGAGTGTGTCTGGAGCTTTGTCTCCCATAAGGGTGTGAAGTACCAGACAAAGGCAAAGAACTTCAGAAGAGAGGAGAGAGGATGGGGGTTGTATTTAGTCCTGGAGACGACAGTCTGTGTGGATTGGTGTCTCTGCTGCTTTGATCTCAGCAGGTCAGTGGGCCTAGAAAGCTTCATTGATAGTCTTAGTCTAGCCGAGGTGTCATGCCTGCTGGGTTTTCCAGGATGCAGATCAGCCACTTGGAGCCTGGAAGGTTTCGGAACTGACACCCAGGCCTGGGAAGTCAATAAACTTTGAGGTTAGGTTGGGTCTGAGCCGTAAAGATTTGGCTCTCAGAGGACCCCTCCTCTTGTTCATACATTTGCAGTTCCTGTTTTGAAGTGTAAAAGTTCACAAGGCTGTTCCTCCTACAATAATAAAATAAAATAATTATTATTATGTTATGCTATTATGTTGTATATTCATGTCATTGTTATCCTATGGGCTACACTATTATTACCATCAAGGACATGAATGAATTTATTGAGGAAAAGGAAAATTTGTGAGAAACATGTTTATTCAAAGAAAGAGCTTTATTGACACGCGCAAACACACAAGTATGTACCAAAAAGTAGGAGCTGCCAACAACAAATCAAAATCCTACAGCACCATCAAGTGTCTATTTGCCGCCTCGGAGCTGTAGGCATCTGACGGCGTTCTATCCGAATGTGGTCCATTTTGCAGACGTCTGTGGTGCGCTGCCCTCTACTTCGGGTTCGCCTTCAATCTCGACTGCAGCGTGGCACAGCGTGGCACAGCGTGGCACAGCGTGGCTGCGGAACGACGGAGGTTGCGCAATCCACCCAGACACCCCGTCAAGTATGCCATCTTCCTCATCAGACATCATGTCTACGGTGGCGCACTTCCAAAAGGTCCACCTCGTCCTCTGCCAGGACACTCCGTTTCGCTTCCAGTAGCTGTAAAAACAATCAGTAAAGGCAATAAGTACTGCACAATGTACTGTATATTGACACAACACATCTATTAATGCACCTGAAAAAAACAATTGTTTTCCAAGCTGGAAAAAAATTAAATGAGAGTGGTATTAAATAAAAAAAAAAAGTAAAAGTCACAGTTAAAAGTAAAAAAGGAAAACAGTAAAAGTTACTTACACACAATGGTGTCATTATCCACATCAAGTAAATCCTGACTTGCAGACAGAGCTCTAAGTAAATAGGAGGTTATGAGGTGAGGTCAGTCTGTGAAAAACAAAATGTACAGTTAAG
Source organism: Cephalopholis sonnerati (assembly GCA_019142605.1). Classification (NCBI taxonomy): domain Eukaryota; kingdom Metazoa; phylum Chordata; class Actinopteri; order Perciformes; family Serranidae; genus Cephalopholis; species Cephalopholis sonnerati. The sequence goes on from JAGQAX010000003.1 coordinate 2,792,705, forward strand.
ATCGGTCAAGAACGTATCTCGAACGTTTCCTCATACAGCAGAATGAAAGCATATTATTTAAACCTTACCCTTGCTCCGGTTCGTAGTGCATACAATTTGTCTCCTAGTTGTGGAGACGGCGTACTGCTTCCTGTAAGTTACAAGACCAAAAAATACACTTTTATAAACAAACTTGGACTGGTTCTGCTTCTTCATTTGTTATTTTACTTTTAGCTAGCAGTCACCGAATATATTCTTACCGCCGTTTGGGGATTGTGCACCCGTCTTCTCTTGTTACAGTTAGTCTCCTCCACACGGTTTTTCGACTCACATAGCAAGCTGGCGAGACAGCCCACTGACGTTCAGCAGTTTCTTCTCGCTGGTCTCTGGACTGGCTGAAAGGGGTTGATCGTGTCCATGCTGAGGAGTTTCCGGGGTGTTGAAGGAGAGACGCCGTCCAGCCACTGTAGTTCACGAAACAGCAAAGCAACGAAAAACGTGAAATGGAAGAGGCTGTCTGAATACACAAGAGTAAACACATAACTGTTGATATGCTCATCTTGCGAGGTCTTCCGCTTGAATCATGCCGAGCTCGCACGTGAATGGACGAGGGCTAGAAGGCTCGTTGGGCTCCTCCAATCACATGCGAGGATGGAATGTACATTTGACGTTTGTGCAGTTGTAAACCTGAAATTCCACGACAATCTACAGTGCCACTTACTGACGAAAATCCCACTTTTCATGCAGTGACACAGGGACAGAAGTGTGGAGAGACAAAAGGAAGAGAGGATGTGGTTCTATTGGGGGTGGTGTATTCGGTTCATAAGATAACAGTCTGGGTGAGTTGGAGTCTGTCCCTGCTGCTTTGGTCTCAGCAGATCAGTGAACTTAAAGACATAGTTGATGGCCCTGGTCTGGGAGTTAATCTGGCTGAGGTGTCATAAACGCTGTATTTACCCAGGATGGTGATCAGCAAACTGGGATCTGGAGGGTTTCCAATTAGCACCTTTATATATATATATAGATATATATATATATATATATATATATATAGATATATATATAGATATATAGATATATATAGATATATGTGGCCAAATGGATGTATGTTGGCGACAACGCCACCTGGGGAGTTGCACCCCAGGAAATACATTAAATTCTGAACAATTAACTTTACCACCAAAAGGTCACACAGATTCGTTAGTACACAGGACAAGAGATGGACTTCCAAAATGATACAAAATCTTTATTTTTAAATAATTGATTTCTTGTAAAAGACAGATAATAATTTTATGAAACAATTTCAAAGTGCTCCCGGTGATTCAAGATATTCTGGATATTAATACATGTTCTTACTCTCACGCTGCTATTTACGGTAATTGCCTACAGACCAATAATCACAGGAACAGGGCGAGGGGCTTATCGGCTAGTCAGACAAAATAAAGGGAATAGGTCCAAATAAATACAAACCAAACAAAATCACCACTACAAACCCAAATCAAATCACCAAGTGCCGTATCAAACCAGGAAAAGTGAGTGGGACACCACCACCAGGGAAGTCTGCCACACGCCGCCCAAGCTCCTGTCCTGGAAAAGGAGACAAAAGGATATACATACCAGATAGCAGGAGACACTTCGAACAAATACCTAATAACTGGTAAAATTACCAACGTCAGTGGCTAGTCCACTGCGCTTCTCTGAGCCTATAACTAACACACACACACGCGTGCACGCACTCATTCACTCATTCACGCACTACCAGCAGTAAACATGATTTAAGAAAAATAAAGAAACACAAAATAATATTCACAAACAAAAACTACCAAAACAAATGCAAAATAATAACTAAACTAACACCAACAGCTCTAGTAGGTTCACATTCACTGGGCTTAGTTTACACTGTGTAAGCATGGCTGGAAACCTCAGCGCCAGCAGACAAATGAATATTAATCAAAACAAAACGGTTAAATAGTATGGGCTACACACACGTCGCTTAGAGCGACCAGGGCTGTGGAGGTGTAGTTACAGAAAATAATACTCGATCCAACACATAAACCAGCAGTGTAGTGGAGTCAGTTAGTTCGTGGTGGAGACAGTTTACAATGGAGACAGAGCAGCAATGATACCAAGACTGGAGGCCGTGGACAGGCCGTTTGATGCCCACCCCAGCATGCCGATAACAGGCAGGAGCACCGCTTCACACAGCGCACGGAGGAGAGGATGCACCGCAAACTGCGGCCTCAACCACTACAGCAAAGCAGAGAGCAGGACAACTCTGTATTAACAAATGGCTAGTAAAAAAGCCAGAAGAGATTTAGCAGAATGAATAAAACTAAGCCGGCTTACCCAAGAACAAGCTGCTTAACGCACAGCTTTCTATGAAGCAGACGCTGTTTCTGCGTTAATGCAGAGGGAGGCCACGCTTCCCATACACCTCCTGAGCTGCACCAGCTGTGCCCACAGAACGAGGGAGGATCGCTGTCAATGAAATTCAAGGGCAGGTGTAACACCAGGGGAGCACCAATGCCTACCTTATGGTCGCTAAAATCTGCAAACAAACTGATTAATGGCATGCCAAACAGGGACACTAGTCCAGTCAAACACCAGGTAAGAGTGAGCTCGCATTGCGGCAAGCAGCAGGTATATCACAAGAGTCACCGCCCAGCAGAGACTGATTGACTACAGCTGATACTAATTAGAGAGTGGAGGAGCAGCAGCACCCACTCTGCCACATTCACTTTTTATTAATCCCGCAAGGGGAAATTCAGTGTTTACACTCTGTTGTCATATACACACAGGTCTGAATACACACATGTGCACAAACAGGACCTATACATGCATTAAATTGAGAGATGTCAGAGTGAGGGGGCTGCCCATGAATCGGCGCCCCGAACGGTTGGGGAAGTTTGGTGCCTTGCTCAAGGGCACCTCGGCAGTGCCCAGGAGGTGAACTGGCACCTCTCCAGCTACCAGTCCATGTTCCATATTTTAGTCCAGGTGGGGACTTGAAAGAGTTCATCAACTTTGAGGTTAAACTGGGCAAAGCCATAAACATTTGACACTGAGAATGACCCCTCTTACCTCTTGTCCATTTACTTACAGTCTATGTTTTTGGAGGGGAGTTCAGCAGGCTGTTCCTCCTACACTTCTTCCTGATGTTGCAGTCACTTGGGTTTGCTACATTTATCACCACTACCTTCTGTTGTTTTTCCATCAACACGTTGTCCAGTTGGTTAGTCATCACCAGTTTGTCACTCTGAATCAGGAAGTCTCTCTGAATCTTAGCTTGGTCATTCTCAACCACCTTCCATTGTGACCTTGGGACTTCCAGCCCATAGTCAGTGCACTATGTGCACCGTACCCGTACACTATGCCAGCCACTTGATTATGGCATTCCATGTTTGCTGTTCCTGCCTGCATCTTACACCCTGCTATTATGTGTTGAACTGTCTCAGGAGCATCTTTGCATAGCATGCGCCTGGGGACCTGTCAGGTGTGGTAGACCCCTGCTTCTATTGATCTCTCTCTCTTTGTCTGTCTCTCATATACATTGTCTGAGACTGCAAGAGCAAGAAGACCAACCTGTGCACCGCCTGGATTGACTACAAGAAAGTCCTATGTCTCAATGCCACACACATGGATACTGGAATGTCTGGAACTATACGAGACCAGCAAGACACTAACGGCCTTCATAAAGAACTCCATGGGAATTTGGAAGACGACCCTAGAGGCCAACTCAAAGCCGACTGCCCAAGTCAACATTAAATGTGGCATAGACCAAGGGGATGCACTGTCACCACTGCTGTTCTGCATAGGATCGAATCCCCTCAGTCAGATCATCAAGAAGACTAGCGATGGATACCGATTCCGAAGTGGGGTAACAATTGGCCACCTGCTCTACATGGATGACATCAAGCTTACTCCGAATGAGCGTGAAATAGACTCACTGATCCACACCACCAGGATCTACAGCAAGGACACAGGGATGTCATTCGGATTAGACAAGTGTAGTGGGATGGTATCAAAGAGAGGCAAGATGATCAGAACTGAAGAAGTTTACCTACCAGACTGCAACATAGAAGATACCCAGGACAGCTACAAGTACCTTGGGATCCCACAGGCTAATGGAAATCATGAGGAGGCTGCAAGGAAGTCGACCACAACCAAATACCTCCAGAGAGTAAGGCAAGTCCTGAGATGTCAGCTGAATGGTCAGAAGAAGGTCAGAGTGTTAGGCTTTTGCTTGAAACAGGAAATGAAGCCACAATTCACACAAAAGACAGGGGTAGGAGTTAACTGTTTTATTATCCAGAAGAAGGCAGTAAAGCAGGAGTGTCAATGAGTGGAGCTCAAACCTGGGCCAGGGGAGTCAGTGGATTTCCAGATGGAGAGGATCCAAGCAGATAAAGAGGCTGGGACATGGCAGATGAAAACAGATGAAGACAAATAAAGAGCCAGAAAAAGCATACAAAATACTAGAGTCAAATCAGAAAGTCCTCTGAGAATCTAGCCGTGTAGTTGCCACTTGTGGTTAAGACAACGGACTGGTGATGCATGGAGAGAAAGGCCAGGTATATACAGTATACACTGCAGGTGAGGAAGATGGCAATGAACTTGATGCAGAATAGCTGTGAGGTGAGTGATGAGATGACCAGAAACCACGCCCAGCCCTGGAACAGACAGACAAGGACAACAGACAACACAAACACAGAACAAGAGGGCAGGGAAAACAGGAGGGAAACACAAGGAATGACAGGAGACAGGGAGGACCTCAACACCGAGCCGTCAATATGTATGCACTGCCAGTCATCAGATACTGAGCTGGGATCATAAGCGGGCCAGAGGAGCAGATAGAGGCCACAGATATCAAGATGAGTAAGCTCCTAACCATGCATGGAGGGTTCCACCCCAGTCCAGCACCCTGAGGCTATACACGAAGTAGAAAGAGGCCAAGGACTAGCAAGCATCAGAGCCACTATCCAGGATGAAACATCTCAAAACCAAGGAGTTCATCAAGAAGATGGCCCCAAAGAATGAGCTACTAAGTTAATGCCTCAGAAAACAGAAACCTAACGAGAGCAAAGAGATTTATCGATAAAGCCTGAAGAATCGGATCAATTAACTAAACTTCAAAAATTCCTTAAAGATATAAAAACCTGGATGAGTTCCAATTTGCTGATGTTAAATTCAGACAAAACTGAAGTTATTGTTCTTGGCCCCAGACACCTCAGAAACTCTTTATCTGATGATATAGTTTCTCTGGATGGCATTGCTCTGGCCTCTAGCACTACCGTAAGAAACCTCGGAGTAATATTTGATCAAGATTTGTCTTTTAACTCCCATTTAAAACAAACGTCTCAGACTGCATTTTTTCATCTGTGTAATATTGCAAAAATTAGGCCTATCCTGTCACAAAAAGATGCAGAAAAATTGGTCCATGCTTTTGTTACCTCAAGGCTGGATTACTGTAATTCCCTATTATCAGGTAGCTCTAATAAGTGCCTAAAAACTCTCCAGCTAATCCAGAACGCGGCGGCACGTGTACTGACAGGAACTAAGAAACAAGATCACATTTCTCCTGTTTTAGCTTCTCTGCACTGGCTCCCTGTAAAATCCAGAACTGAATTTAAAATCTTACTCCTAACTTACAAAGATCTAAATGATCAAGCACCATCATATCTTAGAGCTCATAGTGCCCTATTATTCGACCAGAACACTGCGCTCTGACAATGCAGGGTTACTCGTGGTCCCTAAAGTCTCCAAAAGTAGAACAGGAGCCAGAGCCTTCAGCTATCAGGCTCCTCTTTTGTGGAATCACCTTCTTGTTTCGGTCTGGGAGGCAGACACTATCTCCACTTTTAAGACAAGACTTAAGACTTTTCTTTTTGATAAAGCTTATCGCTGGCTCAGGCTTGTCATGGACCAGCCCCTAGTTAGGCTGACATAGGCCTAGTCTGCCGGGGGACCTCCTATAATACACCGAGCCCCTGCTCTCCTTCTCTCTCTCTCTCCTTTGCTAACATTCATGTCCTGTTACTCTATCTCCCTAACTCTGCTCTACTGCATGTCACTAATACTTGTAGTGTTATTATACACATATTATTATTTTAACATACATATAATATTATATATTAATACATGTCTACAACATATTGTACCACAATTACCGCAATTATGACTATAATGTTGTTACCTAAATTAATGCTGTTGTAAGCTATTAGCATTGCTGTCTGCCCTGCATCTCTCTCTGTCTCTGTCTCAACTTCTCTCTCTGTCTCTGTGTCTCTTTATGTATCATTGTGTCACATTGTTATTATGTCGATCTGTTCTGTACGACATCTATTGCATGTCTGTCCGTCCTGGAAGAGGGATCCCTCCTCAGTTGCTCTTCCTGAGGTTTCTACCTTTTTTTCCCCATTAAAGAGGTTTTTTGGGGAGTTTTTCCTTATCCGCTGTGAGGGTCCAAAGGACAGAGGGATGTCGTATGCTGTAAAGCCCTCTGAGGCAAATTGTGATTTGTGATATCGGGCTTTATAAATAAAACTGAAATTTAAATTGAAAGAGGTGGAGGAGCAAACAACATGGAGGGACAAGCCCCTACATGGTGCATACCACTGTCAGATAGAGGAAGGGGCTAATATCAGGAAGACCTACCAGTGGCTGGAGAATGCTAAACTGACAGACAGCATGGAGGCACTAATCATCGTAGCACAAGAACAGGCCCTAAGCACAAGGGCCATAGAGGCCAGGGTCTACCACAGCAGATCAGACCCAAGGTGCAGGCTGTGCAAAGATGCCCGTGAGATGGTCCAGCACATATTGGCACGGAGTAAGATGCAAGCAGGATTAGCGTACATGGAGAGTCACAACCAAGTGGCTGGGATAGTGTACAGGAACATCTGTAACCAGTATGGACTCAAAGTACCCAAATCTCGATAGGCCACACAACCAAAGGTCGTTGAGGACAACAGGGCTAAGATTCTGTGGGACATTAGCTTCCAGACTGACAAACAGCGGCTGGCTAACACTAGGGCCGCCAGCATTCTAGCACCCCCCACTGGCACCACAACGGTCAGCCAGACTGTCATAAACAATTCGATTGTTTTTGCTCAGAAGCAAAGTTTTTTTTTTTAATTTTAAATAATTGTACCAGAAATTAAGATAAATAAACAAAATGTCACAGTCAAGAGGATCAGCAAACCTTTCAATGACTCATGTCAATATACAAGTCAGCTTTTTAAAATGTATTTAATTTTTTACCATGCGCATTGTTTTCGCTGCTTCACGTCTCCATTGAAATTGACAATTTGCACTCTTAGTACACTCTTAAATAATAAATGGCATATAACTTTTAGTCTACTATATTGTTGACCACATAATGTATTTTTATAAAATATTGCAGAAGAAAAGACATAAAGACTGAAATAATGAGAGGATTTTTTTTTTTTTTTTAAATTCTGCTGCTCTCCTCCTCTCTGCAACTCGGGAAATTCATTTCACTGAGAGACACACACACACACACACACACACACACACGCACACACGCCACACGCACATGGACATATATGAATGGATGACGGATAAACAGCTTGAGGTTATTGCTACAATACAGATTAATACAGAAAGCAAAAACACTTCATCCAAACACGGTAGCTAGGGGCATGAACAAGTGCAAAAATAACTGTAGAAAATAACATGAAAACAGGACTCAACAAACAAATGAACAAGGACACAATCAGCATCTTGGAAAGAGCTGCAGTGCCTAAGGCAGGGGTTCCCAACCTTTTTTGTGCCAAGGACCGGCAAAAGCATAAAAAAGAAATTCAGGGACCGGTTGGCAATTAATGTTAACTTTATTGAAGAACAAACAATTTACTTCAAATTGCTATCATTCTTTTACAGTTCTTTTACCAACAGGTGGCGACGAACGCTTTTTAAATGAAAATAAACAGCTTATTTCAATGTAAAAGATTTCAAAAATAGATTTTTAGGCCTCTTTGTTTTGTGAGAGATGTTATTTCAATAGGCACATAACAGTAATGTCAGCTTATCATTTCTAATAGCTAAATGTAGATAACAGGGTTTACAAAATTTGTCAAATCGTAGACCAAACCACACAAGAAAACACCTGACCAGACCAACAAAAACAGAACAGTTTGTATGTGATCATAAACTGGTCATTGATTGACAGTGTATTGATACAGTTTCTCAGCTGCTCTCAGCTTCTTGTGGTTCCATTAACAACATGCATCCATACAGTTCAAACCAGGATACAATAAAACTAAACAAAAACAGGACCACTTTATGGCATCAGCTTACTGAAATCAGAGTCAGTGAGACCCCTGGGCCTGTTTGCCGGCCACAAGCACATCATACCTGGGCGTGATGGGAGACAGTGAGACGCGCAGGGTATTCCCCACATTCAGCCTGCTTCGAAGTCTGGTCTTAGTGGCGGTCATGGCAGAAAAACCGGCCTCACACAGATATGACGTTGGGAAGGGGAGCAGCGTCTTAAGAGCGAGAGTGCTGATCTCGTTGTATTCTCCCGATACTTTGATCCAGAAGGATGACAGTGATGTTGCATCAAAGAGTGTTTTCAGTCCTCCGTCATTCCGGAGCTCAATCAGCTGGTCCTCTTGTTTTGATGGGAGCCGGTCTCGACCATCGTCATTGTGGAATGGATCGCGCATCCATCCTTTGCCATTCCTCGGGTCCTTTGCAGATGGGAAATAGCGCTCAAACGCATCAGACAGAGATGTCAGGTGGCTGTGTATCAACTCGCCAAGTCCAGCCGGCTCTTCCGAAAGGCTGGACAAGTTGCTGAACATGTCAAAAACACCCCGCTTGACGCGCCGTGCCCAGGTTGCCAGTTTGGCTTTGAAACCCGCGATTTTATCTGCCAGCTTGAATGCATCGGCCATCCTCCCTTGCATGGACAGATTCAAGTCATTCAGGGACATGAACATGTCACTCAAATATGCGAGTTTTAAGAGCCAGCTCTCGTCGCTGAAGTGCTCTGCCAATGGTGAACATCTGTCGCAGAGGAATTTCTGTAACTGCTCCCTCAACTCGAACACTCTGCTTAACGCTTTTCCCTTTGACAGCCACCTAACTTCTGTATGTAGAAGAAGGCGCCTGTAATCAGCATCCATGTCCTCGCACAATAACTCAAACATCCGCGAATTCAGGGCATGGGCTTTGATGTAGTTAATGACCCGTATTGTGTCGTTCAGGACTGTGTGGAGTTCAGGGGACATTTTCTTGCTTGCCAGCATCTCGCGGTGAATCATGCAGTGAGTTGCCTCACATTCCGGCGCCACTTCTTTCAGCTTGGCAGTAAACCCCGACAACCGGCCCGTCATCGCGGCTGCCCCATCAGTACAGACCCCGACACAAAATGACCAGTCCAGTCTGCCTGCAGCGTATTCCTTCAACACTCTGAACAGCTCTGAGCCTGTGGTTGAGCTCGGAAGTGAAAGACAGCAAAGTAAATCTTCATGCACCTCATCCTGATGCACATATCTGACGTACACCAACATTATTGCCTTACTTTCAACATCCGTGGATTCGTCCACTTGTATTGCGTACCACGGAGATGCTTTTATTCTGTCCAGCAATTGTCCCTCAGTGTCCTCAGCAATATCGTCGATTCTCCTGGCAACAGTATTGTTGGAAAATGGAACCTTTCCCACCATGTCAGCTGCTTTCCCCCCCAAAAGTTCGAGGCATATGTCTTTAGCAGCGGGTAGTATTAGCTCCTCTCCAATTGTGAAGGGCTTTTTAGCTTTAGCAATCCGGTGAGCAACAAGATATGAAGCCCTTGTTGCAGCTACGTTAGCTGATGTTGTGGCTTTTAAAACTTGCTTCTGCAAATCCAGCTCACGTTTTTTCCTCTCAAAAAAATCCACTGGTTTATCCTTGTGAGAAGGATGCTTTGTAGTTAAGTGCCTTTGGAGTTTGGATGGCTTCATTGCTTCGTTGGCCAGCGTTTCTCCACACAAAACACACAATGGGTTTTGCACCTCCGAATCGCCCGTTGCAACAAATCCATATTTTATGTAGGAGTTGTCGTACTTGCGAGTGAAGTTCTGTTTGCTTTTTTTTTTGGTAGCATTTTCCACTTGTTCCTCACTGCTTCTTTTACTCGAACAACCCGCGAAAAAACGGCTCATAGAGGTTTGCTGAGGTCCACTCATCTCTTTGTAGGCTAACGCTGCACCTAACCTGCACGGCACCTGTGCACTGTCCGGGAAGGCACCGCAGTGTCAGGGGCTGAGCCGCCAGGCCTTCACAGGGCCGTTCATAGACACCTGCGGCTGGCTGCGGGGGGGGCGACCGCGGCCAGCCGAAATGGCTTTTAACAATTAAAAAAAAATTATGAGCCATTTCACGGCCCGGCAGGAACAACTCTGCGGACCGGTACCGGTCCGCGGACCGGGGGTTGGGAACCCCTGGCCTAAGGCATACACTTCGGGCAAAAGCTTTCAGTCTTTACGGGGCACTTCCCACACACAGATTGCTTGCATCCCTTGCAGGAGACCAAGGTCTTTTTTTGTTTGCAGTGGCTGTTGATCTGACACTGCCTCCGTTTTGCTGGCTCTGCTGGTTCTTGTGGCTGCTGTGGTTTCATGGACACCGAGGTCAGACTGGCCTTGATACACATATGTTCTCCCGCAGCTCCTTCGCCAACTGCAGGATAAAGGCTCTTCTTGGGATGACAGTTGATGTGCATGCCTTGAACAGGACATGGGCGTTTATCGCAGATTTATTACATTAGGGTTTTTTTTTTTACACCATTGTATGTTCTTTGCGTTTTACATGGATGGATGAAAACTGTTTGACAGTACAACAATTGTTCTACCTGGAGATGCTGTGCGAGCTCTCTCAGAGACCAGTGTGACTTCTTTGCTGTACAGGACAGCAGCTGTTGGAAGGAGAGGAGATCAGTTCACAATGTTATAGATGTTTTGTCTGAAGTGGACACACCAACAGATGGGGCAGGTGGCTCAAACTTTCTCCTGTTTGGACCGTGGGGGTTCAGACTCGGAGTCTGAACTTTCCTGCTCTTCACTCCAGTCCACATCACTGATGTCGGACACTTCTCTGCTATCAGACTCCCCCTCACTAATCTCCTGAAGCTTTGCCAAAGCCTCTTCCAGAGAATATCACTTTGTTGATCCTCTCTTCATTGTTGTTTCTGTTTTCGATTTGTCCTTATTTGTCTCTCTGTCTGTTTGTCTGTCTGTTTGTCGTCGGTATCACTCTATCAGTATCCCTCTCTCTAACTCTCTGTCTCTCTGTTCAGATTTCCCCACGTATGAATATGGGATATATAAGTATGAACAATAACAAATAAAAAAAAAATCATAACCGCGGGAAAACAAAACCGCGAAATGTATCATTTTCACTAGCAGTCTGTGTGACCGCTGTGGCGGTCGGAGGTATAAATACTCATAAATCTTATGTGTTTTAATTTATTACCTTTATAAGCTTCAGAAAATGTACAAGACACATATTTAGGAAAAGTCATAGAAGGAGAGGATTGGAGATTTTTTTTAAACAGAGTTATTTGAATTATAAAAACCCAAACGGTCTGTCAGACCATCTTGGTGGTTCTAGTGCTAACCAACCAGACATAGTGGTGGTTGACAATCACCAGAAGAGGGCAGTGGTGTAGATGTGGCGATACCGGCTGACAGCAACATCTGAAAGAAGAAAGACGAAAAGGTGGAGAAGTATCAAGGGTTGAAAGAATAGCTAGAACAAATTTGGAAGCTCAAAGTTGATGTGGTCCCCATGGTAGAAGGAGCACTCACGGCAGTGAACCCCCAACCTGGGAGAGTGTCTCTGGCAGAGAACAACATCTGAAGCCTCAGTCCAGAAGTGTGCAGTCCTAGGAACAGCTAAGATACTGCACAGAACCCTCAAAGTCTCAGGCCTCTGGTAGAGTGGTAGGGGACCCAAGCTTGAGGATGACACAGATACCACCCTACGAGGGTGAGAGGGTGATATATTTATATAAATATATATATATATATATATATATACACATATATACACACACACACATATATACATATACATATATATATATATATATATATATATATATGTATGTATGTATGTATGTATGTATATATATATAAAGTCAATTTAAAATAAAAATAATAATAATGACAACGGAACAACAGAAGGCTAAGGTTTCTGTCTTAAGTGTCATTATAATGGTGCAAAACCCATTCAGTAGCACCAAAGGAATGAATAATGAATCCATCACAACTCTTTGTTGCGTGTAGTTTGTCGCTGATGTACATAGTGGACTGTTTAATATTTAATTAATATCTATTTTTTTTAGATTTGTAAATTTTTCTTACAATATCGGTTCTTTCACTGTAATATCTGCTGTCGGCAGCTAGGGTTTTCATTGCTTTTATTGTCATCTTTCTTAAACCTTAACCAAACTGCATTTGTTGCCAAAGCCTAACCACACATCAAACACAGGGTGCAAACCCCTGTCTATGGTGTCATATCTGTAATAAATGTAGTCCATCCTACCGGGTTTTTTCCTGCATAGAGGAATTATTGGTGTACCCCATAGAAGTTTTAACTGATGCCAACGGAAGATCACCAGTGCCAAAATGATGAGAATTTTGCATAGAAATAGCAATCCATATCCTTTCCAAATATGTTTAGTAATTTATCAAACTACTGTTGAACAAGCAGAATATAAACTTCAATATGAAGTCTGTGAGTTCCAGCAGTGATCCCCTCTCATCCACAGCCGCTATATTTTACACATGTAGCTAGTGCTGGATAAGCAAGGCAAGGCAAAGCAAGGTAACTTTATTTACATAGCACATTTTATATCCGAAGGCAGCCTTAAGTGCATTCAAAGGGTAAAACAAAAGAAACAATAAAAGCAAGCAATCAGAAGGACATGGGAAAACACAATACGGGCAAAAGCACTCAGGGTAAAACAATGCAAACATTTGATCAAAAACACATGGAATGAAAAAAACAAAACAATTTAAAGGAAAATTAATGAAAAATAGTGGTGGACAGGTAGGTCTTTAGCTTAGATTTGAAAGTGGTCAATCATGCTAGAAGCTAAAAGCTGCTTCACCATGTTTAGTTTTGACATTAGGAACAGTCAGTAATCCAGAACCAGCTGATCTGAGAGGTCTGCTAGGGTTGTACTGGGTCAAGACATTCGATAAGGGTAATGGACCTAAACTGTTCAGTGATTTATGGACAAGTAATATCATTTTGAAGTTAATTCTATGAGAAAGTGGTAGCCAGTGTCGCGAGCCAGCTGAGTTGAATGACTTTGACTGGGCCTAAACCTCTGCTGTGATGCTAGCACTTCTCCAGGTGAGCTGCGCACACTAATCTCTCTAACCATCAAGCATTGAACAGGCCAGATGTGAAAAATATGACCTACTGGACACTATAAAAGTTGACTCTGGGGACGATGATGTTGTATATGAAGCAGGCCCCCGGGAAAAACACTGGGCTTTGAAGCTGATTTTCTAGTGGCCAAACAGTAGATTTACCAACACATTGCCATCCCAAGTCGTCACATATCATATCTTTGTCGGTCGCCTTTCATGTCTACATAATTTGCACTAGGTATCATCCTGCATCTACTGATGATGTTCCACCACACTGCTATCAACACTGGGACGTCAACCAAAGCACATGGTTAGGTTTACAAAAAATAATTTTGGTTTGGCTTTACATCCCTATAGAAAGCAAACACTAGGCTCCCAGGTAAAAGTCCAGGGTTTGTTGGACCCATCCACCACCCCTCTCACCCACTGCATAGTCCCCCACTTTCCAGCTTCTTATATTACGTCATTACCAGCTGTGTTTTAACCTGATGCTGCCCAGCGTCATTCTGCTGCGTAAAGTGCTGAACAACCAACTGGCAGCAAGTCAAAACACAGCAAAAGGTTTTAACCAGCCATGTGCCAAACTGACGCCATCTGGCAGCATATCATACTGCAGAAAAACTACTTGTTTCACTAACAGGAATTGATCCATTTGTTACAATAACATTTGGGAAGTCTAGAAGAGCTACAAGATCAGCCGTCTCAGCCGGTGAAGTCTCCAGTGCACCTGCTCTATGGGTCCAATGTTGTGGAAGCAGCATCGATCATGTGGGTCATTTTATACGCAGCAGTTAAATATTTTTGGCTTCATGCGCCACTGAGCAACTTTCACAGGAATGAACAGAGTCCTGCCTCCCATGCTGTACCCAGGTCTCTTTATATATCCATTGTATGAAGCCCAGAAGCTGATGTTAGCCGTCATGCTGCTCCATCAAGGGCTCTGTTGCAATCCTATCCCCTTCAGAAGCTTTGCAATCCAGCCTTTAACTGTTGCATCTTTTGAGAAACTTTGTTATATAAATCCGTCATGATAAATCCAACACTGAATCTCTTTTGTGATTTTTTTTATCCATTTTTCTGTGTTGAAAAGAGGTGTTAGCCATCCACTAGCCATCACATGGATTGAGTCTGTTCAGAGGCTGTGTTCCTAATTTGTTAATTAATCAGAGGCTGTGTTTCTAACAGTGTGCGCTGTGCAATAGATAAAAAGTGACTGTCTTGTTATTGGCTTAAAAAGTTTCTCCTATCACCTAAAACCGACCAAGTGCCTAGCAAGGTTAGAATCCCTTCAGCCATGTCATTGTTACCTGTTAATTGTATGTTTATAAATTTTAATAATTGCCCAAAACCCTGCTGATTTTATTTATTCATATAATAGACCTACATTTTCCATTTTGTGCATGTACAACTAAGTTTGGCAATCTGACATGTAAAATAGGCAAGTGGCTGAAAAAGTTTATGGTCAAGCCATCAAGCCATTTTCGCTCTGGTGAAAATCTTAAAAATGCTGAATTACAACCATCACATACTTTTTGCATCCTGTCCTGCCTTCTGCACCCCTCACCTCAACCACATGGAGTATATCTAGGAGGTAAGGGTGCATTTCACAGGGCAATCTGCTTCTTTATGCATGAAACGACAACTCTAGCAAATGTTCATTTTTTAACTGGTTTATTTAATTTGGGGTTTATTTAACTCAAGCATTATAAACTTTTTGTTTATGGTATGGTCAGAAATATCAGGAAAATGCAGACTGTATAATGGACAGTTACCATGACGTCACCCATTGGTTTGTGAACTTTAATTCTGAAGCCTCAAATTGGCATTTCAGCCATCGCCATCTTGTTTTTTTGGAGCAAGAAGTGACCATATTTGGGTGAGAGGGTGGAGCTGTGGAGATTGAGGGGTGGAACTGACTGAGTAGCCAATGACACTATTGAAAGAAAGCCTGTCGCTCAAGGCAGCCCACCCTTGGTAATGTTGTTCAGAAGCACTTTCTGTTATACTGGGTGAAATGGTCCTTATATTGTCAAAGGAATCAATACACTATGTCTTTAGAAAAAGGAGCGGAAAAAATCAGACCTCTGTAGCAGCTGCAGGACTGAGAAAACTTCGACCAATCAGCGCACTTCGGTCCGAAGGGCAAAATCCAATCAGATTCCTTCAGGTCTAGTTCTGCACCCGCCCCCCCGCCCCTACCCACTGCGCGCGTTCATGGTGCTCTCGTCCTTATGTGCCGCTGTTGCCGGAAAACTCAGCACACTTCTTGCTGCGCATCTACCGAGTTGCAGGAGAACGTTCATTTTTGAGCAATGGCGGAGCAAACACAGCCCAAAGTACCGATTCCACGGTTACTTGTGACGGCTGCTCCACAGAAAAAGCCAAGGAAGAGAAAGCCGGAGGATGAGAAGGCTGCAAATAAAAAAGCTTTGGATAAAGCCAGAGAGCAAACAAGAGTAAACATTGGTGTAGCTTTTCAGTGGTGGAGACAACTGAGGGATCTGAAGGGGCTGAAAAGTGATGCCGAGGTCGCTCTCTTTCTGTTGGACAGGTAATTATTTGTTTTGCTTCGGGGACGATTTGTTATTTTCATGAAATATGTAACTTTTGCTAACGTAGCCACTTTGGTAGCTTGTATTAGCCTAATGCTAATATTAGCTTCTCTATGAGTTTTAAAACGGATCCGTGACGCTAGTATTGAATAGATTATAGTACATTACATTTGTAAGATATTACTCTATCGTAGTCGTCAGTGTCTGCATTGTTATTGTGATTAAAAAAGACGTACATATATTTGCTGTTATATTACAACTGCGGTGCTGATGTAGCTTATTTATGTTTTCATAGCTATGAGAAGGATCCATCAACCTCGACGCCGTCTAAACACGGAATGATGAGACCTCCTCCCCCGCCAGTTTCAACTATTGTTTCTGAGTCTGAACGGTGAGTTCAACTTGCTGCTGTAAATATGAATTTGACCAACGTTGTCTTTGGTGGGCTATAAATATCTGTCTTTCATATCTAGCTTTTTCTGTTTTATGTGGCTCAAAGTGCTACTTGAGGTCCTTCAGAAAAAAAAAACATTATTGTACAACAATATGTGTTATCAGTGATGTCTGCCATATCATTATACAGACATTGAGTAAATGTTGGATCTTTTGAGAAATATGATGGCCTGAGGATAAGAACTGTCCTTTACTTTAGGAGGTCAAAACACAAGACTTCTATTTCAACATATAAACAGATCTGTGTTTTGTTCTCTACGAAAGAAGGGTAAAGAATGTATGTTGATGTTGCACTGACTGTATTCTCTGATTTTGTAATCTTCACAGAGATGATGACTTCTCAGTAGCTGGGGTTCAGGACTTGGATGTTAGCTGCCCAGAGGAGACAGTTCTGCAGCAATTGGATGCAAGGTATGTGATTGTGACGCGTTTTAGACTCTCCAACACCCCACACACACACTCTTCCACCCATGCACCCACTTACATTACTGATCTTACAGATGACACTCACCATGCTTAGTTTAGGTTGTTATTTTTGCGTTTTGGACCCTGTGTGCTTCTCCCTCCTTTGTCACGGCCGCGGGGCCCAGTTTGTGACAAAGGAGGAAGAAGCACACAAGGTCCAATTCATAGTCTGTGCATTATTTCAGCAACATATGATGGTGCAATATTTACTCTGTTTTTTGTGTGTTTTTCTTTTTTAGCATGTCGTCACTGGACCTAAACATTGTTGTTGATGCGGATGAATTCAATGATATTCGGAACTGCACGTAAGTTTCTGCATCGAGTGAAGATATATTTTTACTTGATAATTGTATTCTTTTTGTGGATAACACATCAACACAGGAGCTTTTACAGACTCAACTAAGCAGAGGCCTGGGTGAGTTTTCTTACAATATTGTAGTTTGATGAAGAAGTTCCATCATAGTTATGTACCCAAAAAATGGGAAAAGCTCTAAGTATTGTTATTCATTGATTGTCTCAAAAAAAATTATTGATTATTGTCAGATGTGTAACTGTGATATTCTTCCTAAAGGCAAATCACTACCAAAGGAGCAGATCACCACAGCTGACAAACACCAAAGATGACTGATCCTCCTCATATCATCGCCTGACCCGTCTGCCTTCCCTTGAAACACCTTTTACCATATGTGGACTCATATTGACAATGTACATACTTATGCAACAATAAAAGGGTTGTACAAAGTGTGTTGTAGTTATTCTGCTGTAATCACATATTTTTAATGTGGTGGTGAGAAAATGTATTTCTTGTTTTCCAGAAATAGTGAAATGAAAGGCATTCATCATTTTCAATTTTTTAATGAAAAATCACAAAATATAGAAAATCAAACAAGCAAATATAAATAAAAGTAAAAATATAAACTTTGTTATTTATATAATGTAAACCTTAGTGCAGATTTTAAAAAGGAATCGGTAAAGTACAATACAGTATAAATGGCAGGGCTTCAGTGTAGATCTCATGGTGTGTTAGACTCTACTGGGGACAAAACCTTTATACTGTCCATGGGGATCTGGATAGCGGTCTCTTATTTTCCAGACACAGTAACTAGGGATTACTACTCTGTGCCCAGCACCCAGTGCCCCATATTGCCACACAACATATTGACGGTATACTACATGGCGGAACTGTTTGTTGCTCTCCCCGGGGTCTGGAAGATCTTCCTCAGCCCGGACATCATTCCATATCCTGCGAGCCAATCGCAAGACCCCTTCCTGTAGAATGTAGAGTTCCAGGTGAGGCAGCATGGAAATGCAGGAAGCAGGTTGTTGCCCACAGCACTTTTTTTCCAGATCTGTGGGCATCTCACGGCACTTCCTGCACACACACCAAGTAAGGAAACCTGGAGCTGGGGGGCCTGGTGGAGGAGCATCTCCTGATGCTGACATCTGCAGGATATCAAACATGAGGCTTGGGTCCCTTGTCAGGCAGATCTGAAGCAACTGATGGGATTCTTCCAAGCTCAGTCGTTCAATTCTAGCCTGTAAAAAATGAATGACAAACTCTAAATGTTGTGTTCACAGTAAATGGCAGGTCATTGTTTACAATTCTTGATAATGTTGAGATCAGAAAAAAAATGATATTTCAGAAAACCTACCTGCTCATCTGCAATTCTTTGAGCTTGCTCGAGTTCCTCGGCCTCTGCCCCTTGCACTCCCCCTAGCACGGCCTCCCCTGGCTCTAGCACGACCGCGTCCCCTTGGAGCTGAAAACGTGCTCGGTTGCGGACTGTAGCTCGGGTCTGGACTGTAGCTCGGGTCTGAGCCAGTGCTCTCATCGTGTAAACTCTAACAAGCAAACAACAGAGATATCGTTAGCCTAACAGCATAGCTGGCAAACTAATTTTTATAGCCAAATCTGCATAACTGTCAGTGCAAAACTGAGTTACCGGTAGGCAGATATGCTATGTGACTAATAAAAACACAAAATACACGTTTGTGAGGAAAAACACGTAACAATTATTACAATGTATTTTAGCTGATGCTTCTGAATCCAGGCGGATCTTCAGCAGATTCAGACCTGGGTCTACACAGACTGCTATGCTATAAAAACAAACAAAGACATAATAATAATAATAGTAATAACATTGTTTACTTACAGATAAATGAGTCTGTTTGGTTGTTTCCAAAATATTCCGAAATAGCTGGCTCACAGTTTAGCTCGCTGGTTCTCTTCTCCTCTCTGACGATTCTCATTTTGTACTGTGCGCGTGCCAGTGTGTGGGGGCGTGGCTTCGAGGGACACACTGACGGGAGGGGGATGGAATTTAGAGGAGGCAGGAGGAGGTGCTATTTTCAAATCTTGCTAGCTCTCTTGCTAGCTTTCCAACATTACCAACCCCAGCTTTAATTGTAACTTCAAGCCTTAATGAAATGTATGATGAGTTATATAAAATTCAGCCCCCCTACAGTTGTCATGAATGTTGAAATTAGCCATAGAGACCAAAACTGTTTTTTTTTTCACCAGGCCATAAACATGTTTATTTATGCTGTAAATTTTGGTATTTTAACATGGGGGTCAGTGGGGATTGACTCTATTCTGGTGCCAGCTTCAAGTGGCCATTAGAGGAACTGCAGTTTTGGGCACTTTGGTGTTGGCTTCATTTTGAGTCCCAGAGGTTGCTGTTTGGGTAACTCAGACTTATCGCCTATTCTCAGGAGTAGGTAGAAAAGTGTTTCAAGTAACACACAAGTTAAAAAGTATGTTTTTTAAGGAACAATTACTTTTGATGTTTTTTTATGTAATTCTACTCTTTACTTCACTACATTTGCCATTTACACCTTTGTTACAACTAATCTGCTCTAAATGCAGTCAAGGAGTATCTCAATTGCAAACCAGATGGCCCATCTGGTCTAAGTTGATTTTTCTCTTCAGGTATTTTTAAGATAAGATAAGATGAGATGAGTTGAGATGAGATGAGATAAGATATCCTTTATTAGTCCCACAGCGGGGAAATTTCCAGTGCTACAGCAGCAAAGTGGATAGCAAAGATAGGGAACAACAGTAAAGAGACAATAAATAGTAGCAATATAAACAGTATATAAAAAGTATGAAAAATTAAAAGAGGAACACGTGGAGTATAAAATAAGGAAATAATACACAATATATACACACTATGTATATATATGTTTTTATAGATTAGATATAGTTTTATAGATGTTTTTTAAACTGCAGTGGCCTAGCAGGTCAAGAAATATACCCTGCTAATGTTACAATGAACAGCAATAAAAATGAATCTGGTTGCACACACACACACACACACACACACACATAAGCACAGTGATGCCAGCCTCTGACCTCAAGACAGCCGCAGCTATCAGGGAATTGAAATGAGGTAAGCCTGCTGGTATTACATTACCAGGTAGTTAACATTAGACTGTTAGCATTAAAAGTAACGTTACAGCAATCGGCAGGCAACATGGTGCCCCTCTCCCCATGACAGCTGCATTTTGTCCAGTAGACACACCAGCTAGCAGGGCAGTTTAGAGCTTTTTGGGGGCCCTATACAAAATCTTGTTTTTGCCCACCATTCAAATGCTGATGAATACACACTGAATCTGCATCATAGTCCATATACGTATGACACCAAATGCTAAATTTTACACATAAAAAAAAACAAAAAAACTTGAAAGCAAAACTTAGTGTTGCTGGCCCCCATCAACGTCATTAGGCCCTGTCAAATGATAGTAGCCACCTGGCTGAACAACCTTTCCACGAAACCCTGCACTGCAGTAAGTTGCAAATACTGCAGACAAAATGAGTTAGCTAGCTAATGTTCGCTTTGTTAATTGTCATGTGCAATGTTTGATGTTATGATAAGGAAGACAGATGTAGAGAAAAAGATGGAGAGAGAGAGGGTGAGAGAAAGAGGGAGAGAGAGAGAGAGAGAGAGAGAGAGAGAATTATTCATATCTCAGTTGTATTGGCCATCCTTAGTTGTTTGATGACCTGACCTGCTTATTTCATTTTTTTTCATTGTTTTGCACTGGCCCACACAGAAAGTAACATGTACTCTGAGTAATTTATCAACCAGGTACTTTTTTTTAAACTTTTTTAGCTTTTACTTGAGTAGATTTTTAAGAGTAACATTTTTATTTTATTTTAGTAAGTGTTACAGGAGTAATTGGACTTTTACTTGAGTATAGATTTTCAATACTTTATCCACCACTGCCCATAGTGTATGCGGCCCAATCATGCTGCCGTCCATAGTCACCCCCTAAAGGCCCCTTCAAAGATGGGAAAAACCCTGACTACACTAGAGAAGAAGTTACCAGGGAACAAAATCCAGACAGAAATTGATTCCCCTTCAAATATAACTTGGAAAAACAAATTAGTAGTGAATAAATGCAATTGCTAGGAGACATGATTAGCTTTATTCACACTTGAGCTGTGAAGAAAATGATGCAGAAATGTAATCTTCTACAATAGGCAGATCTCCAGAGCAAGCTTTACAAAAATCCAGATAATTTAATACCTGATTAATAAATATTGTTTCAATCAGATTAATGTTAAAAAATCAGTCCTGCTCACTGATCTGCAACATGGCCCACAATGGCTGGAGAATTCAAGGGATGGCTACTTTGATATGAACAATACATGAAAATTACTACTGTTGTACAAATGTATGTCTTCTCATGGTATGTGTTGTTATATTACCCAATCCTAACTTAGGTTCATTTATAAACAGGATGCAAACATGTCGATTTTGCAGAGCATTTATATATTGGAGTGTATGTGTGTGAGGAGCTTAAGTGTGATCAAACAGTGGTAGTAGCACTGGTACTACTGGAAGAAAAAATAAATAAAAAATCAGAATTTCTGTTTCCAGTAAGATTTCCTATGTTCAGTAGGTATAAGTATTCTTATCTATCCCTTTCTTTACCACCCTCTATTATTGTTTTCCTGGCCACTATCAATTACACTGACACACAGCCCTTTTCTTTAGTATCCATTTTGTTTGACCTCTAGTTCTTTGTTTCATCCCATTCCTTCCTCTATTTATCTCTGTTTTTTTGTGACTTCCAGTGCCTCCCTCCCAGTTACTCCATTACATGCCTTACCCATTGCACTGTCTTTGTTATTTCTCCAATTCCTCCCCCAGAATCAACTTGCTCCTCCCTAAACTATATGCCCACCTGCTCAGCCATAGTTTTCTCTTTTGTCCCCCTCCTGTCTGCATCCAAACTTTCCCTTCTTTTCCCGCCAATCTCCTTCCCCCATGAGACCAGGGCCCTACCTCATGAAAGAGTCATCAGTGGTGCATAGCTCTTAATAAGAGCTAATCTGTTTAAGCAGCCGCTAAAAAGGTCATGGCATCGGGGGTGGGGGGTGTGGTGGAATAGAGGATTTAGAAGTAAAAATAGGAGGCAATGAAAATAGACACAGAAGGGAAGGGTAGTGGGAGCAGCTGGAGTCAATTTTCATTGTGTAGGACATATGCAGTTTTCTCATATAGAATAACAGACAATAATAATAATAATAATAATAATTTGGTAAAACTGTGTATTGGTGCAAAGATAACAGTATGTGTTCAAAGTGGTTCTCTATGGTACAAGATCTCAACTGAAGTCTCCTGAATCCAGCTTTGGTTCAATAGGAAAGTGATTTGTGAACACTCAGAGCCATCAGATCCTATTATGGTCCCTGCAAATTCTCTTATAATGACTGTAAGGAGACATCCAATGGTAAAATCAATCATAGATCTATGCACTTATTGAGAAGCCATCAGAGGCAGAAAGGAAAGTAAGGGAGGGGGGATCAATATGACATAGCAACAGTGAAACACATATTGTGTGAGACGATGGTAGAGGGCTGCTGGGGTCTGTTGAATGGCCGGAGCTGGAGTGGAACAGTAGTGGAACTAATGATGAGATAGACATTTACTGTTGCAACAGGCTCAATTGATACCCCCCAAAATAAAATGGCTGAGTGCGTGTAGTTTGATTGCTTGCCTGCACTGTGATATACCGTTGGCAGTGACACACAGGTACACTAAGTTTAGTTTCTAGTAGGGATTACCGATAACTCACTATTAATAATCTAACAGATTACCAAAAGCACTGAGGACCAGAGATGTGCAGTATACACTGTCAAAAAAAGTTGCCTGAGTAATCAGGTCACTGGTGAGTCATTGAATGCAGCTCAGTGACAATTTAATGGGCAGGGGAAAAAATGCACTCTGCTAAAATAAAGAGAGAGGCTGCTGAACTGAGAGCACTGTCAAAAGGTGTGTTACAGTCACCAACACTACACAGACCAGTCGTTGAAAATAGCGTGTCTGACACATAATCCACACAGAGCTGCTCCTGCTCCTGGGCAGGGCAGCAAAAGCTCAAGCCTATGGCTTCACAACAGCCCCAGAAAATGTTAGAACCAAATACATCAATAAAACACAAAGATGTACGCAGATTACAAAGGCAGAACCACCCTCTGTGTTTTCGATGGGCTCACGGTTCGCTACGTTTTTCATACAGCAAAAAAAAAAATAAAATAGGAATGCCAGAGAACTTTAACTGATTTTTAAACTTTTTTTTTTTTTTTTAATTTCATACTGTTTTAATTCATTAATTTATAAAAACTAACATCATAATTTAGGATATATTTTTTTTAAACTTTGAATGATGATGGAGCTATACCTGTGTGACTTATCTTCTGGGATGTCTCCTTAGCAGCATATAAAACTATGACAGCTTCGTATAAAATATAGAATGTACTACTGTTGTTATAAACAAATACAAACAAAAGAAACAATTCTGTCTTAAATGCCAGAGGAAATTACCTTCTTTTTTTATTTTTAAATGTATGACAACTAGCATCATTTGGGCTTATTATTTATTTATTTAGTATAAATCAGGACTTACAGTCTCTCTAAAACAGGTTCATTATGTCTGGGTAGAGCAAATCAGTGATTTCTTTCTAAACACATTATACATGTTAGACAATACTTGTTGAAACTGTCAAAAGACTAAAGTGTGTAGTACTGAACTGTGAAGTTAGACTGTTAAACTGTGTGTGCTGCTGGCTTAGCTCCTGACAAGAGTCTGTAGCTGCATGGCAGCTCATTCTTCAGTTTGGTGTTTACCATTGTGTTTTAATCCTCCACTCTCTCTTACCATCGTCTTCATTATTCATAGTGAAACTGAAGTGGCTCTAAACACCAGATCTGTAGGTCTTCTATTTTCTATTACCGGTCTGGTAATGGCGTTACAAACCATCTTGCATTAAGCTAGCTTAACTTAGCCGCTTTCCAGTGTTACTCGTTGGAGTAGAACGTGTCAATACACGATGTGAATCGTGCGTGGATGTGAGTCACGCATGGGCAAAAAAGGTCCACAATCTTGGACAACTACCCATGGCTACACCACTTGGACAAACCATATTTCAATATGTGAGTTTCAACCAGATATTATACCTTATTATGAGACCATGTTGTCTCAACAAGCACAGGCTGGCCCTAATGGAATATTTAATAATTCATCATTAATTCATATTCAAGATGTAATTCTTTGGCCCTGAAAGTTATAAAAGTGGTGTTGAAAAGACAAATTATACAAACTTGTAGTATCTGCTTGAGCATTCATTCCGAATACACACATACAGTGTAATGTAAGCTGGTGAAATGTCATGGAGATGGTTGCTGAGTGGTTTACTGTTCGTACATCTATACTATTACCGTAAGTCAGTAGTTGTTAGTCACTCATTTCAAGATGGCTGCTGTGCCCCTTCACCTTTCATTGAACAGAAGTCCTTCATCAGCAACAACACAGACTGTATACAGTCAGTCAAAACTCCATTTTTTTGTAAGAAAGTAAGTTGTTCTTCTGATAGTGTAATGCTACAGTAAAGCAGAGGCTGCAGACCAGAGTTGATTTTTTATTTTATTTTTTCCATAAAAGCAGGCGGAACTTTCTCTACAAACCACTGGCTACATTCACTGTGGGGAAATATGATCTTACCTGTATTTTTAGAAATATAGTATGTTAAGATGTGTGACTTTTAAATCTGACTATGTTAATCGTTGTTGGATTGAGCTCATTTTAACATTATATATCAAGCCTTTAGTTGCAGTAGCGCTAGAGCAGTCAAAAGTTACTATTTTGGGTTTTTGTGATTTCTCACAAATGGCCATTGAGTCAGTGAGCGTATATAGTGACCTTTTGATTGTGTGTGACCTTTTTGCACATGCGCAACTCACATCATGTTTTGACAGAATGTTTTGGTTTGAGGCTGGGAGGGGCAAACAGCATGTTGCCTGTTCTGTCCTGTGTGCTGTCTTGTTGAGTGTAGTGGCTCTGAGAACATTATGTCAACCAGCTGTAGGTTTTATTTTCCAGATGTATTGGTTGGTTGATAATGTGTACCGAACCAAAAGCCTTGCACTGAATGGTTGAATAAAAATAAATGTATTGTTACAGCCCAATTAACACCCATGTGTTACATTTCAATAAAAACACAGTATTTTGTGTGTTTGGCTGTAGGAAGCAGTGACACAGTCTGAAGTCTTTTCACTATCCCATATATGTAATGTTTTATAACAATCTCTACAGGCAACACTGAAGGCTTTCTCCTATCTAACATGAGCTTTTTTGGTCTTGTCACAAAACTGTAAGAAGAGTGCCTCCTTATTTTAACTGGGATCAAAACAACGGAAAAAGTGTGGGGAAAAAAAGGCGAAGCACTATGCTTGTTTGCATTGCACTTAAGTTGGAGTAGATACCTGAATTACAGTGTTGTTAAGATTGCTTTATTACAAAGTTTCTGAAGAAGGCATGTGTTATACAAAAACTGGATATAATTGCCTTTCCATAAATGGAATAAACAGATGTGTTATTTTAAAATTACAGAACACACACCTTTACAATAACTCCATGTGTTTGCTCAAAGAGGCTTAATTCATCAGTCATTCAAAAGTAACTTTGTCTGCTTTCAACCCATCAATATTGGCATATGACTATTTTTCTGTAAAATAAATAAATGACACAAGTTCAGGGCCAGTACAAACATTTGGTGTATTGAATTTAAGAACACACAACTGAATTTTCTTCTTTCATTGTCATAAAAATTGCAAGATACCCTTGAAAATAAGTCTGCCCACTTCACAGAATATTTCAGCGGCTCAACATTCCCAGTGAACCTCTGACAGCCAGGCACACATACGCACACACACACACTCTCTCTCTCTCTCTCTCTCTCTGTCAGTCCACTCACACTACCTTTTTGAAATTCTTTGGAGCAGGTGGACTACCCACTTCCAAACACAAAACTAAAAGACAAAAAGCCACTTCAGAACTCAACGACTTCTAGCACCCCATGGGACTTAGGGGATTAGTTAGGAGTGAGGGAGCGAGGAGAGAGACAGACTCAAGAGTGAAAGACATGAAGAGGGAAGTAAGAGAGAGAGATTGGCTTCCTCCTTTCTATTCCCATTGTGGGCCATGGGCCGTACCGTCTGAATAGCTATGCTAATAGGCAGCTGAAAGTATGAAGAGATAACACAAAACCCACTTGACTCCCTGACACCTACTTGAGTGAGGCCACAGCATTTTCCAGGGCTAGTTGTTATTCATGGTGCCTGAATGTAGCCTGTCTGTCAGCCTTAGTGTGGACGGCTATTTTGTCTTTGGTGTAAAACTGATGGGCACAGTTCTCCTCTTTGTGGGTTAATGTTACAATTGGCGGCTTAAGTATTAATTATCATTTAAATGCTTGTAGGAATGGAGAGGGTCTTTTTAAAGGTGGGGGTGCAGATTAAGGTCTTGCTGTGATTATGGAGATTTAGCCTGATCTTTGGCAAGAGGGCAGCTACTGCTGAGATTTCATCATCATGCAGCAGCTGCAGGGTCTCCACAACTAGCTCAATCCAACATGTGATATCCAGAGCACCTCTGTGTCTAACTGTGGCTGCCCACATGGCTATGGTGAGCTGCATTCGGTGGTGGTCAAGGAGAACATGACTTGGAAAACACGATTTATTGTGATCATGTAGCTTCCTCACACTTGAAAAAGAGAGAGAGAAAGGAGAAATCCTCAACTGTGTTCAAAAAGCAATGACTCCAACACAAGGACATGAAAGCCAATGGAAAACTACATTTTTTTTATACATTCAATTAACATGAGATTTCACCAAACCAAAGATCTGTGAGTAGAAAACCACCCCCTTCAGACACACACACACACACACAGACACATTGTGACAAACACATCTTAATGCACTGCATGATGTTACCATGGTGAAAAAGATTTTCAATGACATTTTGAAGGGACAAAATCTACCTCAGAGGCTATTCATAGTGAATAATTTGTCTTTTTCTTCTTGAAGCTGGTTCTTTCAAAATTGATTAGTTTCCAGTCAATGGTGGCAAAGAACTCTGTAGTATTGCTAAGTGCTATATCGTAGGCAACTGGACTTGCTTGTGTTTCTTGAAGACGTTTCGCCTCTCATCCAAGACGCTTCTTCAGTTCTAACCGACTGGTACAGAGTTGCAGGCTTTTAAACTCTGTGTGGGTGGGAACCCAGGCAGAGTTGTTAGGGTCACATGTGAGCTCTTAGTTTCAGAGTCGTTAGGTGGGCGATAAGTGGTGTCAGAGTCCACCTCCTCTGTTTAACGATGGTCGTTCCAGTTTGACATAGATGGCTTCTTTTACACCTCTTTCAAACCATCTTTCTTGCCTGGCCAAGATGTGAATATTGCTGTCCTCGAAAGAGTGTCCCTTCTCCTGTAGGTGTAAGTGGGCAGCTGAGTCTTGTCCTGAGGAGCTGGCTCTCCTGTGCTGTGCCATGTGCTTGTGGAGTGGTTGTTTTGTTTCACCAATGTACAAGTCTGTGCATTCCTGCCTGCACTGAACTGCATACACTACATTACTCTGCTTGTGCCTGGGTGTTTTGTCCTGAGGGTGGACAAGTTTCAGTCTCAGTGTGTTGCTAGGTTTGAAATGCACAGGGATGTGGTGTTTGTTGAAAATCCTCCTGAGTTTCTCAGATACTCCTGCGACGTAAGGAATGACGATGTTGTTCCGTTTTTGTGTCTCTTCCTCTCTGTCTGCTCTGGGTCTTTTGGAGATTTTGGAAAAGGCCCAGTTGGGGTAGCCGCAGGTTTTAAGCGCTATAGTCTTACTATACTATAGTATTCTATAGTATTACTTCTGTGCGACTTCACAATATGACCTCCTTAATATTCACATCAAATTTCTCCAAGGAAAAGATGTTTTTTGCCATTCTATCAACAGGATTTTGCCAAAACTTGATTTATAAACTGGTTCCATTGGTGAAGATGTTCCCCAGTGTTTTGTTGCACTGTTTGGCTGAAGGAATTTGTCAAGGTGAGTACTCCCACCCACTGAAAGTGTTTGAAGAGGCAGCGAGCCCAGACTGATACAGAGAGTGAAATTGAATGTTCAACCTACATCATCAGGATGATCTTACCAGGTTAATTTATTGTCATATGAGCAGTTAAAAACATGTTTCCCTGTACAATTAAATAACTGCTTTTCCTTCACTCTGAGTGATGTTTTAACAGTGATGTGATGATGTCGTGATAATGTTTTTCATTATCCAGTATTCAAGTCCAGTACTGGCATTGTATGCTTTATCCAATTTTAAATGATCTTAACACAGTCCAAAACCTCCTTTGAATTCTATCTGTTTTTAAACACTCAACTCTGGTCAGAATCCAGGATGTTATTTTTAATGAGGAAGAGTTTTGATACGTAGCGAAAGGGGTAATCCTCCAGTGTACATGGTGTATAGACAGCAAAGAGAGTGACATGGCGTGGACAGTTGAGTTGATTCAAGGAGATGTGATGGTTCCTGATTAAAGGCTAAGTTTTGTCCCATATCTTTTGGGTTATGACAGCTTAAGATGGCAGCTCACTGCCATGAAGCAGAAGCTCACACCCATCACAGGGAGCAGTAATGAGAGGAGCCCTCTTCTTGGCACCGATTGAAGCTGGTGGAAAAATATTTCTTTTCAGCCTTGCAAGTCATGCAGTAGAGTTATGTTTGATCAACATTCAAACAGCTTCTTCCTTCTTCGCACATTAGGCTTGAATCAATGATTGGTGTCATGCGACTTTTCAAAACAGCAGAGAGGAGAAAAATCGCAAGTGTTTAAATTCCATGTGGCCAGCTTTGGAGATCTTTCATTTGGCATTAAGTCACTAAAATGTTATTTCAATTTTGTTCTTCAGTGACAGTATTTTATTGCTTCTGGGCATCCTGTTCAAAAGCCCCCTGTAAATGAAAGAAATTGCATCAGCCAAAGCATGAGATCTCTCCACTAAAGTGGGATCACTTAAATGCTACGGCACTTCAAGTCACAGATTGTGTTGTCATTTTGCCCTCAATCACAGCATTGCTTTGATGCTGACCTTCTCATTCACGTGCTGACGTACGGCGGTAAGCGTGTTGTGTCATTTCCGGTGTTTCTGTGTTGGTGTCTCTCAGCTGCTGCAGCGATCTCTCACCAGCTACTTTTCTGCTTTTTCTCCTCACTTTAGCCGTTAAACATCCACTTCACTTCTTAAACCTCGCTAGTTGTAGTGTTAATCACTCCGCTTCTTTAAACGACTGTCTTATTCATCTTTGCTTGCTCACACACCCTCAGCCTTGTTAGCTACCTTAGCTTAGCACCTAGCGATGGCTTCCTCTCCTGCACTCTCTTGCTCGGTGTGCCAGATGTTTAGTTACTCCTCTGCCTCCTTTAGCGATAATCGTACATGTGAGAAATGTAGTTTATTTTCTGCGTTGGAGGCGAGGCTTAGTCAATTAGAAGCTCGGCTCCGCACCATGGGGAGTCAAACTGTAGCTGCGGTAGTTAGCCAGTCCCCTGTAGCCGGCGCGGAGCCACTTAGCATAGCCTCTGTTAGCGGTCCTCCGGTAACCCCTGTGCAACCAGGAGGCTGGGTGACTGTCCGAGGGAAGCGTAGTACCAGGCCGAAGCCCTCGGCTCACCACCAGCCCGTTCACGTTTCTAACCGTTTTTCCCCACTCAGCGACACACCCGCTGAGGAGAAAACTCTGGTAATTGGCAGCTCTATTCTGAGAAACGTGAAGTTAGCGACACCAGCGACCATAGTCAAATGTATCCCTGGGGCCAGAGCGGGCGACATTGAATCAAATTTGAAACTGCTGGCTAAGGCTAAACGTAGATTCAGTAAGATTGTTATTCACGTCGGCGTTAATGACACCCGGTTACGCCAATCGGAGGTCACAAAAATTAATGTTGCCTCGGTGTGTCAGTATGCCAAAACTATGTCGGACTCCGTAGTTTTCTCTGGACCCCTGCCAAATCTGACCACTGATGATATGTTTAGCCGCATGTCATCATTCAATCGCTGGCTGTCTAGGTGGTGTCCAGCAAACGATGTGGGCTTCGTTAATAATTGGAAAACCTTCTGGGGAAAACCTGGTCTGATTAGGAGAGATGGCATTCATCCCACTTTGGATGGAGCCGCTCTCATATCTAGAAACCTGGACAAGTTTATTAGTGATCTAAAACCGTGACAACCCAGAGTTGAGACCAGGAATCAGAGTCGCAGTGTAAAACGCTTCTCTGAGCTTCTAGAGCAGTTACCCACCCATAGTGCAATACCTACGGTGTCTGTCCCCCGACCTCCTAAATTATTAAAATATAAAGTCAAACAAAGAGGAGTTGTACATTACAACCTGATAAAAATTAAAACCTCTTCTGTGACAGAAAAACAAAACAGGAGAATTAAATGTGGACTGTTAAATGTCAGATCGTTATCTTCCAAAGCAGTGTTAGTAAACGAATTAATATCAGATAACCATATTGATTTACTCAGCCTCACCGAAACCTGGCTGTGTCAAGATGAATATGTTAGTCTAAATGAATCCACTCCTCCCAGTCATAATAATACCCACGTTCCTCGAGCCAGCGGCCGAGGAGGGGGAGTTGCAGCCATTTTTAACTCTAGTCTATTAATCAGCGCTAAACCTAAACTAGATTATAAATCCTTTGAAAGCCTTGTCCTTAGTCTTTTACATCCAACCTGGAAAACCTCGCAGCCTCTTCTATTTGTTATAGTGTACCGTGCTCCTGGCCCGTATTCAGAATTCTTATCTGAATTCTCAGAGTTTTTATCCAGTTTAGTTCTGAAATCAGATAAAGTTATTATTGTAGGCGATTTCAATATCCACGTGGACGTTGATAATGATTCCCTCGCTACTGCGTTTATCACATTATTAGACTCCATTGGCTTCAGTCAAAGTGTACATAAGCCCACTCACCGTTTTAACCACACCCTCGATCTAGTTATGGCGTATGGAATTGAGATTGATAACTTAATGGTCTTTCCAGAGAATCCCTCTCTATCAGATCATTACTTAATAACTTTTGATTTCTGTCTACTTGACTATGCGCCACTCAGTAACAGCTACTATACTAGGTGTTTATCAGATAGTGCGGTAGCAAAATTTAAGGAAGTGATTCCATCGGCGTTAAATTCAATATCCTCTGTAACTGAGGTTTCCCGTACTGACTTTAAAGTCTCCCAAATTGATCATCTCGTCGATAGCGCTGCAGGCTCACTGCGAACAACTCTTGACTCCATAGCACCTCTTAAAAAGAAGTTCGCAAAGCAAAGAAAGTTTGCTCCCTGGTACAACTCCCAAACCAGAAAATTAAAGCAAATGTCGCGAAAATTTGAAAGGAATTGGCGATTAACCAAACTGGAAGATTCTCGTTTAATCTGGTTAGATAGTCTAAAAACATATAGGAGAGCCCTCCGCAATGCCAGAGCAAACTATTACTCGTCATTAATAGAAGAAAATAAGAACAACCCCAGATTTCTTTTCAGCACTGTAGCCAGGCTGACAGAGAGTCACAGCTCTATTGAGCCTTGTATTCCTTTGGCCCTTAGCAGTAATGATTTTATGAGCTTTTTTAATGACAAAATTGTAACTATTAGAGACAAAATTCATGACCTCCTGCCATCTAACAGTACTAATCTGCCTTCAAACACAGCTATAAGCGCTGATACATATCTAGATTGCTTCTCCCTGATTTCTATTCAACAATTGACCTCAATGATTTCTTCATCCAAGTCATCAACGTGTCTCTTGGACCCCATCCCAACTAGGCTACTTAAAGAAGTCTTACCTTTAGTTAACACTTGCATACTAGACATGATCAATATATCTTTATTAACGGGCTATGTACCACAGTCTTTTAAGGTAGCTGTAATTAAACCTCTGTTAAAAAAGCCCACATTGGATCCAGAGGTGTTAGCCAATTACAGACCAATATCCAACCTTCCCTTTCTCTCTAAGATCCTTGAGAAAGTAGTCGCAGACCAGCTGTGTGACTTTCTCCATGATAATAATTTATTTGAGGAATTTCAGTCAGGATTTAGGGTGCATCATAGCACCGAGACAGCACTAGTTAAAATTACAAATGATCTTCTGATTGCTTCAGACCAAGGTCTCGTCTCTGTACTTGTCTTACTAGATCTTAGTGCCGCATTTGACACAATTGACCATCAAATTCTGCTACAGAGACTGGAACATTCAATTGGCCTTAAAGGTTCTGCACTAAGCTGGTTTAAATCGTACTTATCCGATCGCTTTCAGTTTGTTCACGTTCATAATGAATCATCTTCACGTACTAAAGTTTGTTTTGGAGTACCTCAAGGTTCAGTGCTCGGACCAATTCTATTCACGCTATATATGCTTCCCTTAGGTAACATCATTAGAAATCACTCTGTAAATTTCCATTGCTATGCGGATGATACACAGTTGTATTTATCGATAAAACCAGAAGAAACGGCTCAATTAACTAAACTTCAGAAATGCCTTAAAGATATAAAAACCTGGATGAGCACCAATTTCCTGATGTTAAATTCAGACAAAACTGAAGTTATTGTTCTTGGCCCCAAACAGCTCAGAAACTATTTATCTGATGATATAGTTTCTCTGGATGGCATTGCTCTGGGCTCTAGCACCACCGTAAGAAACCTCGGCGTAATATTTGATCAAGATTTGTCTTTTAACTCCCATTTAAAACAAACGTCTCAGACTGCATTTTTTCATCTGTGTAATATTGCGAAAATTAGGCCTATCCTGTCACTAAAAGATGCTGAAAAATTGGTCCATGCGTTTGTTACCTCGAGGCTGGATTACTGTAATTCTCTATTATCAGGTAGCTCTAATAAGTGCCTGAAAACTCTCCAGCTAATCCAGAACGCGGCGGCACATGTACTGACAGGAACTAAGAAACGAGATCATATTTCTCCTGTTTTAGCGTCTCTGCACTGGCTCCCTGTAAAATCCAGAATTGAATTTAAAATCCTTCTCTTAACTTACAAAGCTCTAAATGATCAGGCTCCATCATATCTTAGAGAGCTCATAGTGCCCTATTATCCCACCAGAACACTGCGCTCTGAGAATGCAGGGTTACTTGTGGTCCCTAAAGTCTCCAAAAGTAGAACAGGAGCCAGAGTCTTCAGCTATCAGGCTCCTCTTTTGTGGAATCAGCTTCCTGTTTCGGTCCGGGAGGCAGACACCGTCTCCACTTTTAAGACTAGACTTAAGACTTTCGTTTTTGATAAAGCTTATAGTTAGGGCTGGGTCAGGCTTGTCTTGGACCAGCCCCTAGTTAGGCTGACATAGGCCTAGTCTGCCAGGGGACCTCCTATAATACACCGAGCCCCTGCTCTCCTTCTCTCTCTCTCTCTCCTTTGCTAACATTCATGTCCTGTTAATGCATCTCTCTAACCCGGGCCTACTGCATGTCACTAACTCGGCTTGTTCTCCGGAGCCTTTGTGCTCCACTGTCTCGCAGGTTAACTCGTACCGCAGCTGTGCCTGGATGATGTGTCGTGGTTGTGCTGCTGCCATGGTCCTGCCTGATGCCTCCCACTGCTGCTGTTACTATTAGTCATACCTGGACTATTATACACATATCATTATTGTCACATACATATATAATCATATTATTAATATAATATCTGTTTCTCCTTATGTCTCATTGTGTCATATGGATTACTGTTAATTCATTATATTGATCTGTTCTGTACAACATCTATTGCTCGTCTGTCCGTCCTGGAAGAGGGATCCCTCCTTCAGTTGCTCTTCCTGAGGTTTCTACCATTTTTTTTCTCCCCGTCAAAGGGGTTTTTTGGGGAGTTTTTCCTTAGCCGCTGTGAGGGTCCTAAGGACAGAGGGATGTTGTATGCTGTAAAGCCCTCTGAGGCAAATTGTGATTTGTGATATTGGGCTTTATAAATAAAATTGAATTGAATTGAATTGAATAAGTCAATCAGAGACAAAAACAGAGAATTCCTGCTAACTTCCTTGAAAGTCTTTCTACATTTCAGATTCCTTTTTTTCTTCAGAATTTGGGTGCAAATCATTATTTTGCTTCATGTTCATGTGTAAATTGCGCTGATAATTACTGGACTGAAATCTGTGTTTGGGAGCACAAAGCTAGCTTTTGCCATCATTTTATAATGGAGGCAATTAGAATCTGCTTTCGCTGAGGCTGCTGTGGCAAGCCCCTAAGAATCAAAGGTTGATTAATGCATGTGTCCAACTACAATTTATTAGCAACTGTTCAGGTGGCTTTTTAAAGTGTCCTTTTGAGTGTGTGTGTGTGTGTGTGTGTGTGTGTGTGTGTGTGTGTGTGAAAGAGAAGAGACTGACAGCTTCACCACATGTGTTGTGTAGTGTGGCGTGAACACAAGTTAATCCCTGACTTCCAAGATTTGATTTTGCTCATGCCAAACAACTTGAACTACTTTTAAAGGTTACGCCTGTGGTCAGGAAGTGAGGCCCCTGGTCATGGATATCTCAACAGCTGCCTCAGCCTTTTCAACAGTGACACCACAGTTGGGTTCTGAGAGGCGGTACCATTTTGGATCTGGTTCCTTGATTGATGAAATACTGCTATTGAACCCTTATTTCTCTCCTTGCTCCTATTAGTAAAGAAAAATGCGGGAAATGTTGAGGTAGCAGGTTTTTCATTTTTAGCTGGTGCTGTCAGTTTTCATAGATATTTTGAAAAATATATGCTCACCTGAATGCATGACAGGTGCGTCAGTGGAGGTGCAGTTCTGAAAACAAAGAGAACAGCTCCAACACATTGGCCCTTTATTAATCTAATGTACAAATCAACCGAGATCTAAGCCCAGAAATCATCTTATAATAGTTTTTGCATGTGATTAATGAAATTTCCTTATCTCACCAATCATAGCGTAGGAATAATCAGGCATTGATAAATGTGGCAGCTTAAAACAATTATTATTTACATATCCGGCCTCAATATATTCTGGGCTTAAAGGCCTCTCCCCAAGAGTTTATGACATAGAGAGGTTTAATATGGCCAAGAAGAGAAACACCTGTGTTGAAGCCAGATAATGGTAAAAATTTAATTGCTTAGGATATTAGTATTTAAATATTTACACTGTTGCAGAGTTAATTTATTTTTAACAATGTTTTAATGATAAATGATGCAAACATGCTTTGGCTTGT
The DNA here is from genome assembly GCA_019142605.1 of Cephalopholis sonnerati. NCBI lineage: Eukaryota > Metazoa > Chordata > Actinopteri > Perciformes > Serranidae > Cephalopholis > Cephalopholis sonnerati. The sequence goes on from JAGQAX010000003.1 coordinate 2,828,087, forward strand.
CAGTGTTTTCAAAAAACTGTTTTAGATAATGCACCAGTTGTGTCGTTAAGCCTGGAGCCAGTCACACGGAGCCAGGGAACTGTGACCTGTGATAGGGAACTTGTGGTGATGTAGATCTTTACAAAATAGAATATTTTCTCACATTTACTAATAATGTTGAAGGGATTTACATGTGGCTCCAAATACTTTGATGCCAGTCAGAATATGGTCTAAGAACAATTCTCCAGCTCAGCCAGATTAACTACGCTTCATTGCAAGTCCACACTCACTCACTGAGATTTAATTGTAGGCTTCACTCACATCCACGTTGATGTGTGCCCTCCTCTGTGTGGAAATGACCATACGCTCAGTTTTCTGTATGTTTGTATTTGCAAATGACGTCCAATGCCTCTCTTATTGCTGGAATTTGTATTTTATTAAGTTAACATTTCTCCTTTCAAAAGACAAATGCGCTTACCCACAACTGTGCCAGATCTTTTGATTTCTCAACTGAAGATGCTCAGAAAAGTCTACTCACAAGTCCAGACATTAGTTATTGTCTCTCAACTGAAGACTGGAAAATTAAGTTGAATGAAATGTGGCTAAAAGAGAGCCTTCTTAATGCATGGGTCCACACTGAGTGAATACTGGAAGAATACAAAAATTCTGTAGAGGATTTAAAAGGCTCCAACATTTGGAAAGTCCAACGTGAACTTATTGAAACATTGGGGAGAAATCCTAAACAAGTGCTCGTTGGACTCGATAATTATTGAACAGGTTTCAATGGAAGTTGATTAACTTAAAAGTCAACTCCACACACAGAAACAAAGAAAGAATGAAACAAAAATCCGAAGGTGCCTTTATAAACAACAAAGAGTCAATAAAAGCTACTATTGCAACTACAGAGAGAAATTACAAGCTGGCAAAATTAAAAAAAAAGAAGAAAAAAAATATGCATGCACATCTTCACTGCAGCAGGTAGCACCATGGGCGTCTCCTGGCCTAGGCAATATGGGCTTTAGTCCCAAAGATTTTTTCATTAGCCCTGGTTAATTGTGACGAAAGAGGACAAGAGTGTTGTAGGTCTGTATTTTCAATAAACTGTGATGAAACAAGAACGAAGATGTTACATGACAGAGCCCAGATAACACACAGTGCAGCATGACCCAGATGTGCAGATCACCAGCACCCTTCTAAAATGTTGTCTGTAGTGACATGTCAAGGCACAATAACCTTCAGGGGATGTTTTTTTTTTTCTGGTGCAGCACTGGCGGAAGTGGTGTGCTGTGGATAAATGATCGATGAAAACATAAGCAGTTTATTTTAGATATCAACAGGTTATGTGACATCATAAATGTAATAGTATTACTATATTACTTTGTTGCTGCTACATGTCACCTTCAACACTGGCTGCCACACAAAAAACTAATGAGAGATTATTGTGTTCTGGTTATTTTAACTTAAGTTACATGCAAATATTGAAAGCTAAAAATTATAGGGATACAAATATATTCTGATTTGATTTTATACTGGAGGTACATTTGGTTAAATGCTACAGAGTACTTACCCTACTTGAGACACAGCTAAGATGCATTTTGGTGTGTATTATTATAAATGTGTCTGTGGAAGATATGATTTGCAGCCCATCGTGTAATGATCTACGTACAATCTAAATAAATGTCTGGACATACACAAGGTCAGTAGCTCCAAAAGATACAGATGTAAGCAATTTGCAATGTCTTAACTGTTTCTGAAAAGGATCAAATGTTCTCAGGGTGTTTTTTGATGTTGTTCAGCAGGCAACATGAAAGCAAATGGGACATTTCGAGAAGCACAGGTTGTTTGTAGTGTAGTTCACTTGGGATTTCAAAGTAAGAGGAAAATTAGAGAAATCAAAAAGAAAAACAAGAAACGAATACTTCTCTTAACCACTGCAAACAAAATAAGTAAAGAACATGCCTTTTAAAATCACTGATCAGTGTCTGTTTAAAACCAGCTTGCACTCAGACTGCAGTGCAGATTGAGAATACCCTCCACTGAACATGAACTCCCTACCATGCTAATGTTGTCTACATAACAATGCTTTTAAAAAAAAGAACAAAAAGAAAGCTTCATTTTGTATTAGATCTGTAAAATTATTTTTATTGTTGGAAATCTCAATGACATTAACTTAACATTTTACTCACATGCAGGCTATTGACAAATTGGAGATTCTTTTTAGAGCTGAGCCTGAAAAACAACATTATTTACAGGGGAGATGCTAACGCTGATCAGTTTGACCATCTTTCACACAATCACACAGAGGTTAAATCAATCAAAAAGATGACTGGGAAGGAACTACTGTGCCAACTGCCATTTTCAAACAGCTGAGAACTCAGAATATCATTGTGTCTTGTAAAGAAAATGCATATGTTCACCTGACGACCCAGACTAAGAGAGAGTTGCATGATGACAGAGAAATGGAGGAAGGGATATAGAGCACAGGGGGAGAGGTGGGAGAGGAGGAGGGGTGAAGTTGAAACATCGACAAGGCACAATGGAACTATATAAATCCAAGCGAAATGGGCTTTCGACAAAAATGGAGATGGAAGAATGTGGTTGAGGGGCAATACAAAGGTGAGGAAATGTAATACTACGATGTGAACAACTACCTTTTGTGATTTTGGACACGTCCAGAGCACTGGCTCTTTGTCATGCCAAAGTACAGCGGTGGCAAGGGTATAGTGCTATGATATTTCCAGCCTGCTGAGGTGACACATGTAGGGGCTCCAGGCCATGCAGGTTTAGTTAGAGTCTGACTCATGGTCATGATGTAGTGTCTCATACAGTGATAGCTTTGAGACATATGGCCTGGTATTTCTAGTGCCAGACATGGGCGGCCATTTCCTCAGCTGGATTAAAAACCATTCCCGAAGGAGAACACTGGATTGATAGAGTTCTTAGGTTTGGGAGCAGGTTTAAACCAATGCTGTCAAACAAATTCCCAACATGCTCTGTGACAAAGAATCCAACTAGGAGAACATAAAAAACAAATCGCTCGCATTGGATTTATTGAATAGGCTGTGGCCTGTGTTGTGCATCAGTAAGTGTCAGAGTCAGAACATAACCAAGTCACACAGGCGCACCTAGGGCTGCAACCAACAATTATTTTGTTATCTTTTTTTTTTTTCACAATAAAAGATTCATCATTTAGTCTATAAAATGTCAAGAAATGGTAAAAAAAATATTTGTCACAATTTTTCTGAGTCCAAGTTATGTCTTTTTTATTTATTTTTTGTCCATTAAACAGTCCAAAAACCCAAAGACTCTCATTTACTATCAAAAATGACAAAGGAAACCATCTAATTTTCACATTGTAGAGACTGGAACCAGCAAATGTTTGACATTCTTGCTTGAAAATATGACAGAGACCATGAATCAATTATCAGAATAGTTGGTGATTATTTTTCTTTGATTGACTAATCAATTAATCAACTAATCATTACAGCTCTAGGATCTACAGTAAAATATTCCTATTTAAAAGCAAGTACATAGCAGTTGTTTAGTTGGAATTTGAATGATAAGCCAACTTTGAGTACATTTACATTTAAATTAACTGATTTTACAAATGAAGGTCAGATTACTTATCACAAAGAGTAGTACTCAGAGCTTTTCAAAGTTCAAATGAACTTCTAATTCATAGCAGAAAGCCAACACTGTGTAAAATCAGCTCAGAGTTATATAGGTCCACACTAGTCAGTGTTGAATTAACAGTCAATATATCTTCAATGGCATTTGAACACTACACTGCCACTTGTATTTCCATAATAAGTGTTAAATATTCAAAATTAATAGTTGTCAAGTCTTACATGAAGTAAGCTTGGTTCTCTTAAGACCAATTCAGACCAAAGACTTGTGACAAGACAAAACCGTTTAAGAACATTGCAGAGAGGAAGTCACATGGGATCGCTGAGGAGCATGGCCACCTGAACCAAGGCTCCATAACATATATCCAGTTAACCTTGAAATTTGATAGTTAGAATACTTTTTATACTACCAAAATTATGGCTGGAGTTTCTCATTGAGTTTATTTTAATCTGGATTAAACAACAGTGATATTCAATGTCGACAGTGCTAAAACTAGAGCTGCAAGACAAGCACTGAGCTATGCTAGCATGGCGGGTGAGGTGCAGCATGCTAAGCAAGTGGGTCCCACAGCTATCTAGGTGACGGAGAATGAGAAGAGCGAATCTAAAATTTTGTCTGCATTGCAAGCCTCTTTGAGGAAAGCCATGGAAGATTGGCCAGGTGAGCAAACCACTGATGGTCCTGCAGGTCGATATCGAACAGATTAAGGATGACAACATGGGGCCACGAACAGATGTGGACAGCATCCTACAGAGGCTGAAAATCTGATTTCACAGCTCAAGGATGAAAATGTCAGCCTTTGCCAAATAGCAGACAACGACGGCAGGAAATGTGAGGAACTCAGTGCCGCTTTCCAAAACGCTGCTAATTGGTGGTTGGATTGCAAGAGAAGCTGGAGGACAGCAAGCTGGCTGAATGTGTGAGAAAAATAATTGTGGAGGCTTTGGGGATTGAGCTAGAGCAAGCACAGCAACAACATGTACTCCAGAGCTTTGTGCCGATGCCTGATGAAAGCCACTCCCCCAGGCCTATTATCATCCACTTCTTGAGGTACTTGGAGCGGGAAAGAGTGTTGACAGCCGTATGAGGAAAATACAGAGGCAGGTAGGGGATTGTGTGGGGGGGGGGGGCAGACTGTCCTACTTTCCAGACATGGCGAAGGAGTTGGCGAGGAAAGGAGAAAGAAGCATTTGTTGTGTCTAATGGTCTGATATCACCTCTCTTTAACCTTACAAGAGAATCGAAACAAGAAGATCCTGTTAGTCCTCTGCTTTTTGTTTTATCTTTAGCACCACTTGCTGCAACAATAAGAACAGACACAGATATTACTGGGGTACTGCAGAGAACTGCAACGTTCAACTCAACTCAGATGGTGAAATCACTGGTGGCTGGTTTTAGAACCTAAAGTCACCTGTTTCTACAGCCAGTTGACTTGTAGTGAAGTCTGCTGATCAAGTCAAAATAACAGCAGATGGCATATTCCCTTGCTGCAGCAGATGGGGGCCACCCCCACCCTCTGGTCACTGCTGCTGCTGCTCGTGGTTAATCACTTACTCCCCACTATCCCTGGATGCCTGCCTGCACACAGGTGTAATGCCTGGAGAAAGTGTGGGTAAATCTCGAAGTATGGTCACCTCCTCATTCAACTCTAAGATCAGGGATTAGTTCTATTAAGCAGCTCATCTCAGTCTTTCTTCAGTGTCAGGCTGACCTCTGCTGTTGGCTATCCTTCTTAGAGTTGTTACCGGCTGGCTCAAGGCCGGCAACAAAAGGGAGGCCACACACAGATATATCAATCAAAAGTTAATTTATTTAACTCAAACAAATAACCAAAGTAAATAACTGATGGCATGTGTAAGTAGGAGGGGTATCAGTGCAGCAAACCAAACAAAGGAAAACAGGCTGAAGAGGCTGCAGCAGGCCCAGCTGCGAGAGTGTGTGACCAAAAGGGAGGTCCTTTTATGCCCTATGCTCTCTGGCTGATGAGTTTGTCTTGACCCACAAAAGTTTTTTTGGTGAGAGCCGTGGTCGTGGCGACTCTGGCTGTGGGGGCTTTGCCCAGCAAGTGTTTGGCAGAAAGGACAGATGAGTTCTCAGCTAAACCAGATCGCAGTTTACGGGGAAAACTGGACCTGAACCGCATCTGTAACTATTGTTTTGGTGAGGGACACTGGCAAAATGAGTGTCAAGTGGTGAAGAAAAGGTCAAAGTCTGGTTATGTTCCCTCAAAACCCTCTGAGGCTGCGGCGTCTTTGCATGCTGAAGAAAGAGGCTGTGCCATTGCTGCTGTGCAGGCACACACAGAACCTTCTTCCTCAGGGTTGCTGTTTGAGGTTCCTGTGGTGGAGCAAGAACAGGCACATATTTCAGTTAATGATGAGACTGATCCTGGTTATGCTGCATTTGCTCATCTCAGTCCTTCTTCAGTGTCAGGCTGACCTCTGCTGTCAGCTATCCTTGCTGGAGTTGTTGCCGGCTGGCTCAAGGCTGGCAACAAAAGGGAGGCCACACACAGATATATCAATCAAAAGTTAATTTATTTAACTCAAACAAATAACCAAAGTAAATAACTGATGGCATGTGTAAGTAGGAGGGGTATCAGTCATGTTTAGCGTGTGTGGATGAGTGAAACATGGTGTAATGTGTGCTGTAAGGTGCAGCAAACCAAACAAAGGAAAACAGGCTGAAGAGGCTACAGCAGGCCCAGCTGGGAGAGAGTGCGTGACCAAAAGGGAGGTCTTTTTATACCCTCTGCAGGCCCCACCCAAAAGGGCAGGTACCAAGAGGCACTCCCTCCCAGCTCCGCCTACCAGCCAACTCCCAGTAACTGCAAGAGAGAGAGAGAGCACAGTCACACACAGACAGGCAGACTGAACAAGGTCGTCACACCCCCTCCCTTAAAATGGGGGTACTAACCAGGATCCCCAAAATTCAACAACAGCTACTACATAACTTTCAACTCTCCAACAATAACCAGCTCAAACAGCTGAGGACGATATTCAAAAGCACTCTGGTGTATTAACATTAACATGTGAGTAATCATTCAACCTATGTTAAATACATAAACTGAATGTCCTTTCAACTTGTGTAGACTTGTGAATATCATTACGACCTGCAGGCTATCTCCGTCCTTATCCGTCGAGGCCACCTCCCTCGGCAACCTTGGTACCTTAGGAAGCAGTTTAAGAAAGAGGAGAGCCAGAACAAACAGGAAGAGACACTGCAGGGAGGAAGCATACAAGTGAACTTAAACAGGCATAGCTCGAGACATGGCATCAGCCACTGTGTTCTCCGTTCCCTTTATATGACGAATGTCTAAATGGAATGGCTGAAGGAACAGGCACCAACGCATAAGGCACTGATTTGGGTTTTGGAGGGAGTGGAGAAAGGTTAGGGGATTATGGTCTGTGTACTCCATCTCCCACATAAACCTCAAAATGTTTCAATGCACAGATGAGTGCCAGTGCTTCCTTTTCAATGATGGAATAATTTAACTGATGGGGGTTGAATTTTTTAGAAAAGAATCTCACCAGACAGTGAACACCATTTGCATTCATCTGCATGAGTACAGTCCCAGCTCCCACCTTACTAGCATCCACATAGAGGGAGAAAGACTGGTCCATCTGGGGAGCTGCTAGGACAGGGGCAGAACACAGCAAAGACTTCACAGACTCAAAAGCTTTTTGACAGTGAGGAGACCACTCAAACTTACTCTTCGGATTAAGAAGAGACGTTAGCGGAGCAACCACCATGGAGAAGTTTTTGCAAAACCCACAGTTGTAGCCCACCATACCCAAGAAACGAGACAGTTCTTTCTTGGTCGTCGGCACAGGAAACTGGTCAACAGCTAACACCTTGGCCCTTACAGGCCGCACCTGCCCTTGGCCAACTACCTTACCCAGGTAGGTGACTGTTGCCTTGGCAAACTCACATTTTGCCAGGTTAATGGTGAGACATGCCCAGGCCAGACGGTCAAACAGAGCCCTGATTTGCTGAAAATGATCCTCTCAAGAATCACTGTAAATCATTCAAAATCATTACGAAGGCCTAAGGGCATCACAGTGTAGGAATACAAACTGCTGGGTGTGATAAATGCTGCAATCTCTCTAGCTCGAGGAGAAAAGGCACCTGCCAGTAACCTTTAAGTAAGTCAAACTTACTAACAAACTTTGCCAAACCGACCTGATCCACACAATCCTCCATGCATGGGAGTGGGAAAGAGGCAGGCTTAGTAACTTTGTTCACTTTCCTCAGATCAGTACAAGGTCTAAATGTACCATCTGACTTTTCAACAAGTAAACATGGGGAAAACCAACTGGACACACAAGGCTCAGTAATATTGTTTTCTAACATGTAGCTGACCTCTTCCTCTAACTGCTCACGCTTGTCTGGAGACATACGGTAAAAACGCTGTCTGACTGGTGGGGCCTCTCCCTCATCAATGTTGTGCTCACTAAGATGAGTACGAGGTGGAGTATTGCTGAACAAGCAGGGATAATCTTTAATCAAATTCACCAACTCTGATCGCTTCGGTTCAGGTGAATGCTTCAGCATTGCCTCGAGGTTGGCCAGAGATTCTGAGTTTTTCAGACGTCCTCTCAAAATCCCATCATCTGGCATACACAACTATCCCTCAACTTCTGTCGCCTGATCAAAAGGTGGGGGTGAATCAACAACTGATGCCCCTGCAGCAACAAAGGAAATCAACGACCCAGGACCTGGTACAGCAGAGCAAGCAAAATAGGGTTTCAACAAGTTAATATGACACAACTGCACTGACTTCTTCCGGTCAGGGGTTGAAATCAAATAATTCAGATCTGACACTTTTCGGGCCACAGTATAGGGACCAGAGAACTTGGCCTGGAAAGGGGAACCAACCAAAGGCAAAAGGGCCAGAACTTGATCACCAGGACTGTATTCATGGCGCTCTGCCCGCCAATCATAGAGACTTTTCATTTTATCTTGAGCTGCTTGTAGATTGTCTCTTGCCAATTTATTTGCTTGATACAGTTGCTGTCTGAAACCATTTACATAGTCTATTAAGTTTTGTGGGGTCTCTTTTGCTTGCCAGTCGCTGTGAAGGGACGCTAAAGGGCCTCAACCCTTATGACCGAAAACCAAATCACTGGGGCTGAAACCCAGACTCTCTTAGGACACCTCCCTGGCAGCTAACATCAGCCAGGGTAAACCCTCCTCCCAATATCTGTCTATCTCAGTACAATATGCTCGGAGAAGGGACTTCAAAATTTGAGGGAATCTCTCAAGAGCTCCTTGGCTCTGGGCGTGGTAGGCACTAGACTGTGAATGTTTGATATTTAGCTGTTTCAACACTTCTGAAAACAACTTTGATGAGAAATTAGACCCCTAGTCAGACTGGACAACCTTTGGGAGTCCAAAAATAGACATGAACTGTGTCAGAGCTTTCACCACTGACCTGGTGGTGATGTTCCTAATGGGATAGGCAGCAGGATAACGTGGTGGTGGTGTTCCTAAGGGGATAGGCAGCAGGATAACGTGTAGCCTGACATATGACCGTTAGCAAAAAGTTACTATCAGTTTTGGAACGTGGCAAAGGACCAATGCAGTCAACAATGGAATACAGAGGGGCAGGTTGGTTTTCCAGTCAACTGAAATGTGTGGCATGTTTTGATAAAGGCTGAAATGTCTCTTTTCAATCTTGGCCAGTAAAAATGCTGCATCACTTGATCATAGGTTTTTCTCACACCTAAATGACCAGCTACACCATCATGAACAGTCTGAAGGACAGTTAAATGTAATGAAGAGGGCAAAACTACTTGGACAATTCCCCAAAAAACAGTCCCCTTGGGGAACCCATTTTCTCACCAACAGGCTGTCTTGGAGAAAGTAGCCGCACTCTCTGCCTCACCATCTGGTAGAACTTGGCTGTACAGTGGCTGAAGCGTGGGAGCGTCTTTTTGCTCTTTCACAAGGTCACTGTAAGATACAGGCAAGGGGAAAGCAGGCACAGGAAACACAGGCTCTCTTTTCCTATTTGAAATATCAAAACATGAACTACCATCAACATGACTCATGGCACGTGTCACTGCACAGGTGGGTAACACTACAGGAGACTCAAAACCTTCTACCTGAAAAGTTGGGGTGTCCAGGTGCATCAGGCCACACTTGATCGCCAGCCAGGTCACCACAGGAACCTCAAACAGCAACCCTGAGGAAGAAGGTTCTGTGTGTGCCTGCACAGTAGCAATGGCACAGCCTCTTTCTTCAGCATGCAAAGACGCCGCAGCCTCAGAGGGTTTTGAGGGAACATAACCAGACTTTGACCTTTTCTTCAACATTTGACACTCATTTTACAGATACGGTTCAGGTCCAGTTTTTCCCGTAAACTGCGATCTGGTTTAGCTGAAAACTCATCTGTCCCTTCTGCCAAAGACTTGCTGGGCAAAGCCCCCACAATGCTCTCCCTGCAGCCAGAGTCGCCACGACCACGGCTCTCACCAAAAAAACTTTTGTGGGTCAAGACAAACTCATCAGCCAGAGAGCATAGGGCATAAAAGGACCTCCCTTTTGGTCACGCACTCTCTCCCAGCTGGGCCTGCTGCAGCCTCTTCAGCCTGTTTTCCTTTGTTTGGTTTGCTGCACCTTACAGCACACATTACACCATGTTTCACTCATCCACACATGCTAAACATGACTGATACCCCTCCTACTTACACATGCCATCAGTTATTTACTTTGGTTATTTGTTTGAGTTAAATAAATTAACTTTTGATTGATATATCTGTGTGTGGCCTCCCTTTTGTTGCCGGCCTTGAGCCAGTGTGTAACAAATAGGGGCTCGTCCGGGATCTTGGTGCTGGGAATCTTGTAAATGTACAGTTTATTAAGGGAGTGTTTCACACAGATTTTGGGTTACTCTGGTATTTCTTGTTTGACGACTTATATTCCAGTAAGTGTGTTGCTCCATAGATTTTGGCCTGCGAATGTTAGAACATGTTTCCCGGAACTGCCAGAAGGATTTGAGGACTGGTAAATTATTTGGAACCCTCATTCCTGATAGGCATAAGCAATGTGGGGCACTGGCTGTCTCCGTTGATCCTTTTTTTTGCTTTAGTTTATTATTTATGTGCAGCAAGTGGTTAAAGCATTGCTCGGGGGCACTTCCACGACTGTCCAGGGGATTTCACCGGGTCGCTGGGCGTTGTGCTTAATTCATCCTGCCACAACCCTGCATGAATTTAACAACTGGGCAGGAGAAATGTTTTCAAAAACTAATCAAAAAGTTGCTTTCATCTGTGGTGACTTAAATATTGATCTGCTCAATCCAAATAAGCATAAATTTACCGATGGATTTATCAATATAATGTACAGCATGGGTTTATACCCAAAAATCACCAGACCTAGCAGAGTCACATCCCATTGTGCTACTTTAATTGATAACATATTAACCAATGATTTAGAAAATAACACAGTGAGCAGACTATTAATTAACGACATCAGTGACCACCTACCAGTTTTCACAGTTTATAACAGCAATCATGAGAAAAGTCAACCAGAGGAAAAACTAAAATACAGACGAGTAAGGACAGATGAAACTATGAATACATTAAAGAACGATTTGCTGGCACAAAATTTAATAATATCTCATCTTGCACCCCAACAACTTCTATGAGCAGAGCACTGCAGCACTTTCCATGAGCACTGTAGCACTTTATGTCTTTGGTTTTGCTGTGTCTCCCAATCCATCTTAGCACAACTCCAACAAGAAACCCTGCTCTGGTCTTTGCATTGCTGCACCTTCATCACAATTATTCATCCTTGACAGTCTTGCCCTATTTTATTTAATTGCACCGTACATAATGGTTTTTGCTGTGTATTACTGTCTATCTGTTGTATTTGACTCGGTAGTATTGTATTGATTGTCCCTCTTTTAGTGTCATATTGATATGTTGTATTTTTACTTCAAATTTTAAGTCTCCTATGTCCCTGTTTTTATGTATTATGACCCTTGCATGTCTTAATGGCTTTTAACACCATGCCGGAGGACTACGGTTGGAAACTAGCCTCTGGCTAACACTGGCACATTTACAGAAATGTATGATTAATGTGCACTGTCCTCTCTAAATAAATAAATTTAAAAAAAAATAAAAATTGGAACAGGTATATAATGAAATTGATATTGACAGTGCATATGAAACTTTTTTTAAGAATATTTACATCCGTATATGATAAAAATTGTCCAATAAAACGATACCACAGAAAACAAAAATACAAAGATCAACCATGGCTCACGAAAGGATTACAAAATGCCTGTAAAAAGAAAAATACACTTTACAGGGAATTTATAAAACAAAGGACAATAGAGGCAGAAAATAAGTAAAAAACAAATTAACTAACATTATCAGGGAATGTAGGAAGGAATACTACAGTAAAAAATTATACAATAACAAAAACAATATTAAAGGAATATGGGACATATTAAATAGTATTATTAAAAATGGTGCCAAACAACAGAGCTACCCTCAACATTTTATTAGTAACAATATTAAAAAGGACAATATGGATGATGTGGTCAACGGCTTTAATAATTTTTTTGTAAATATTGGACCAAACCTGGCAGGAAAAATTCCTGATCTATTGTTATCTGAGGATTGGAATGATAACCTCATAGCAAGAAATCCCAGTTCAATGTTCCTCACAGCAGTGGAGAAAAAGAAATAATAGATATTGTAAATAAATGTAAATACAAAGCATCTACTGATTCAAGTGACATTGATATGACAGTTGTAAAAAGGTCATTGAGGGGATTTCTGAACCACTAACATACACCTGTAACTTATCATTCCAAACCAGTAAATTTCCTAACAAAATGAAAATAGCCAAAGTTGTGTTGCTGTATAAAACTGGGGATAGACACCACTTCACAAATTACAGGCCTGTTTCTTTACTTCCACAATTTTCCAAAATTTTAGAAAAACTATTCAACAATAGACTAGACAAATTCATAAACAAACATAAATTACTTTCTGACAGTCAATATGGATTTAGAGCAAACAGTTCAACATCACTGGCATTAGTAGAATCAATTGAGGAAATCACAAACGCCATGGATCACAAACTGAATTCAGTAGGCATATTCATAGATTTAAAAAAAGCTTTTGACACAATCAATCATAACATATTAATCAATAAACTCGAATGGTATGGGATTAGGGGGTTAGTATTGCGCTGGGTGAGGAGTTATTTAAGTAACAGAAAACAATTTGTGAAGTTGGGGGAACATTCTTCGTCATGCTTGGATATTGTTTGTGGCGTCCCCTAGGGGTCAGTATTAGGTCCAAAACTCTTTATACTTTATATAAATGACATATGCAAAGTTTCAAAAATATTAAAATTAGTATTATTTGCAGATGACATCAGTATTTTTTGTTCTGGTGGGGATTTAAACGAACTACTGGGGAGGATCAATACTGAAATGTGCAAACTGAAAATGTGGTTTGACAGAAACAAATTATCATTAAACTTAAGTAAAACCAAATTCATGTTATTTGGCAACTGTAATGCAAATACACAAGTACAGATACAAGTAGATGGGATGGATATCAAAAGAGTACATGAAAACAAGTTTCTTGGGGTAATAATGGATGATAAAATAAACTGGAAGTGTCATATAAAACATGTACAAAGCAAACTTTCCAGGAGCATTTCTGTTCTGAGCAAAGCAAAACACATTTTGGACCACAAATCACTCCACATTCTTTACTGTTCACTGATTTTACCATATTTACATTACTGTGCAGAGGTTTGGGGCAACACTTACAAATGTACAATACAACCACTATCCATACTTCAGAAAAGAGCCATAAGAATAATTTATAATGCTGGTTACAGAGATCACACTAATTCACTATTCTTAAAATCACAAACATTCAAATTCATTGACTTGGTTCATTTTCAAACAGCGCAAATCATGTACAAAGCAATACACAATCTACTTTCTGGAAATATTCAAAAATTGTATTTTAACAGAGATAGGGGTTATAACCTGAGGGGGGAGTCCAACTTAAAACAGCAGCGGGCATGTACAACATTAAAAAGTTTTTATGTTTCTGTTTGTGGAGTGAGGTTGTGGAACAGATTGGGTGTGGAGCTCAAGCAATTTAGCTTAAGCTATTTTTCTTCTCTATTTATTTAGGTTTTTTTTTAAATAGGTCTTATGTAAATATGTATGTGTAAGTATGTAGTTTTGGCCTGTCTGTTGTTGGGATTCACTGGACCACAGATGATTTGTCATTTGTTAAAAACTAAACTGGACATGTGAAGGCTTTTCCTCCTGAGGTTGAAGACCTCATATTCTTTGTTCTCAAAGAAGTTTCCTGACACCCATCTCAGCAGGATGTCCACCTCACAACTCTTTGAGAGACAAGTCTCAAAACGTGATTGGTCAGTACTGTTACAGTGCCATGTGACTCTATGATGTCATCAGACACACTGTAGAAGTTCTTCTCCATTCACCACAGTCTCTCTCTTAGCTCTTGGGCGGCAAGCCGCTCACACCTCTTCCCTTCTGGGCCCTGGACCAGCCCAGAGGTGCTCTTTGTCCTGAACCATCAAGGGGGGAACAACTGCTCTACAGAGTTTTAGTCCTTTTCTCCTAAGAGTCTTATGCCCTCACTCAAGGAAGGTGCATAAATGAAACCACAGAGGTTAGAAGGGCAAACACAAGGTTTGCAACTAACTTCCCAGCAATAAGGAGAATCAAGTTGAGTTAGCACCCCAACGTCTAACTCTGCAAGGACCCCGAGCGACCGGCTTCCTCGGATCTGCACCTTTGGAACAAAGGACACAACAAAGACTGCTTCCAGAGCCACAGCTCTTTCCAGCCTTCTTTGTTGGCTAACAAGGACAGCACGCATCAAACCAACTCTTCCCTCAATCCATTCAGGATTTGGTAATGTAACAACTGGGCATAGCTTTATCACAGCTGCACAGGCTAAGCAAGACTGTTTAACTTGTTGTTTGTGATTTAATGCTGCTAATTGAGTTATTGTTTTGATTGTCTGCAATTAGGTTACTGATTAGTTGGTCTTACCAAGCAAAGTCATGTTTAGTTTGCTAATGCTGTTCACAGACGTCTTGCATGTAACTAAACATCTTCTGCACTAATTCAGACCCTTTGCAACACAAATCGCATTCATATAGACTCACTTACAAATTGGCTTTCAACAGAGCTACACCCGAGCAGGCCGCTCAAGTCCCGCTTCTTTTCCTTCGTCTTTGTCCTAACCACACAGTCAGACAAACACCTCCCCCAATCTGAAGCCAGCTTTGATTCGGCCATCTTGTAGTTTTCTGTTGTCAGCCATTGTGTTCTGTAGGCCAAACGGCCCTCCGATTACCACACCCACCTTTGTCTTTCTCTCTCTTTTGCACACACACACAGACACACACCTACACACATACACACACACACACACACACACACACACACACACACACACAGGCTTGTATATAGTATATAGTAGGTTTTGGTTTTGCTTTGCTTTGCTTTATGAATAAATATATTTTTGGAATCGTACCTGCTGTCTGTTTAATGTTGTACAACAGTGAATGAATAGTCAACCTCTGCTGCGTCAAGAACTCTGAAATCCTTCAGGCTTTATTATTAATTTGGTTATGATTATTAATGTAATTATTAATCAAATTTCCAAATGAATAGTTTAGTTTACTTTTTGAGACTGATATCATTAACTGGCTATCATTTTTCCCTTTTCGGGAATGGTGGCCCACGAGGTGATTTAATGTTAATTAAGTGACGTTATTTAACATAATTAATAATTATTATTAATAATCATTAATTATTTCTGATAGCCAATTTGAGCCTATTAATGTAGATTCCCTACATTAATGGTATCGCCGTACAAAGCCTATAAGTGTGGATTCCCAACATTTTGGTGCCCCTTGATTAGGTCTAGTACTATAATTTACAACATTTTGGTGCCCCGTTGCGAGGCATAGTAACATTGACATTCATTCATATTTGTGCAATATTAATATCAGTGTATAATTTTGGTTCACACCAAAAATAGTTGATTCCATTCCTAGACTAGCCAAAAGTCTTTCCATTCACACCACTAGTCTGCTACAACAGTAGACATCCAGCTGTACTTTCAAACAAGTACATTGTGGTGATAATTTATTTATTCACAAAGCTAAAGCAATTTGAGAGACACTGTGTGATTGATCACCGCTACCTTAAGCCCTCATATTGTTACCTTAGAGTTTGCTATTGCTGCTAGCTTTTCAAGTTGAACTACCCTGTAGAAACTTGTAAGATTTTGGTTCAGCATTTGAATACCACATATTCAATGCAACCTAGAATCTGTCCGAATTTGCAGTTGATCACATTGTTCCTTTCTCCTTTGTTATTCATCACAGTGTGCCACCGGCCCTGTGAAACCTAGAGAGCTTACGTGAGAACTGGCTGTAACTGCTGTGCATTTCAGCCGAAGTAAGAGACAGAGCATAAGAGCCACAGTGTGCTACTAGCCCTGTGAAGTTTTATACCTCACTGTTACTGCCCAAAGTTTCAGTTTGAGTAAACTCTAAGAAACAACAAACTGTTTCTGCCATGCATTACATTTAGTGCATGTAGTTATCCTTGCCCTAATCTTTTGTGCCCTTTTGTGTTGTAGCCACCCCTCCTCCACAGGAAGCTACCCCCACAGTTAAGGCCAGCACATTCTTTTGTTAGGCTAGCGTACTTCACAAGTTACACTTAAGGTGTCTGCCAAGCAACACCAAAGCCAACCACCCATTTGATTTGTACTAAGACAACTTGTTTTAGCCTTACCCTCCTTCCCAAACTTAACAATGGAGAACCCCTGTTTAGAACAGTTTATCTCTTCACTTGCACAGAGCCTAAACCCTGGCTGCCCTGAACTCATCAACCGACTCATCAACCGATTGCTACTAGCAATCCTTCAGCTTTCCCAAGCTGCCTGTGAAGGCTTTTCCTCCTGAGGTTGAAGACCTCATGTTCTTTGTTCTCAAACAAAGAAGTTACCTGACACCCATCTCAGCAGGATGTCCACCTCACAACTCTTTGAGAGACAAGTCTCAAAATGTGATTGGTCAGTACTGTTACAGTGCCATGTGACTCTATGATGTCATCAGACACACTGTAGAAGTTCTTCTCCATTCACCACAGTCTCTCTCTTAGCTCTTGGGCGGCAAGCCGCTCACACCTCTTCCCTTCTGGGCCCTGGACCAGCCCAGAGGTGCTCTTTGTCCTGAACCATCAAGGGGGGAACAACTGCTCTACAGAGTTTTAGTCCTTTTCTCCTAAGACTCTCATGCCCTCACTCAAGGAAGGTGCATAACTGAAACCACAGAGGTTAGAAGGGCAAACACAAGGTTTGCAACTAACTTCCCAGCAATAAGGAAAATCAAGTTGAGTTAGCACCCCAACGTCTAACTCTGCAAGGACCCTGAGCGACCGGCTTCCTCGGATCCTTTGGAACAAGGACACAACAAAGACTGCTTCTAGAGCCACAGCTCTTTCCAGCCTTCTTTGTTGGCTAACAAGGACAGCACGCATCAAACCAACTCTTCCCTCAATCCATTCAGGATTTGGTAATGTAACAACTGGGCATAGCTTTATCACAGCTGCACAGGCTAAGCAAGACTGTTTAACTTGTTGTTTATGATTTAATGCTGCTAATCGAGTTATTGTTTTGATTGTCTGCAATTAGGTTACTGATTAGTTGGTCTTACCAAGCAAAGTCATGTTTAGTTTGCTAATGCTGTTCACAGACGTCTTGCATGTAACTAAACATCTTCTGCACTAATTCAGACCCTTTGCAACACAAATCGCATTCATATAGACTCACTTACAAATTGGCTTTCAACAGAGCTACACCCGAGCAGGCCGCTCAAGTCCCGCTTCTTTTCCTTCGTCTTTGTCCTAACCACACAGTCAGACAAACACCTCCCCCAATCTGAAGCCAGCTTTGATTCGGCCATCTTGTAGTTTTCTGTTGTCAGCCATTGTGTTCTGTAGGCCAAACGGCCCTCCGATTACCACACCCGCCTTTGTCTTTCTCTCTCTCTTGCACACACACACAGACACACACCTACACACATATACACACACACAGGCTTGTATATAGTTAGTTAGGATTTGTGTGTTTTGGTTTTGGTTTTGCTTTGCTTTGCTTTATGAATAAATATATTTTTGGAATCGTACCTGCTGTCTGTTTAATGTTGTACAACAGTGAATGAATAGTCAACCTCTGCTGCATCAAGAACTCCGAAATCCTTCAGGCTTTATTATTAATTTGGTTAAGATTATTAATTTAATTATTAATCACATTCCCAAATTAATAGTTTAGTGAACTGATATCATTTTATGATATCATTATGGCTATCATTTTTCCCTTTTCGGGAATGGTGGCCCACGAGGTGATTTAATGTTAATTAAGTCACGTTATTTAACATAATAATTATTTGTAATAATCATTAATTATTTCTGATAGCCAATTTGAGCCTATTAATGTAGATTCCCTACATTAATGGTGCCGCCGTACTAAGCCTATAAGTGTGGATTCCCAACATTTTGGTCCCCCTTGATGAGGCCTAGTACAATAATATACAACACTGGGTTGTGTGTAAATAGTTTCAGTGCTGGAAAAAATGTCCTAGGTGGTAAAACTGTGAAATGGCTTCGATTGAAGATTTTGTTCAGGCTCCATGTGAGGATTTGCTCAACTCTTACAAAAGAGATCAGCCGTTCCAAATAGCTGACTATTACAGCGTTGAGGTTTCTAAGAAGATGAATAAAGAGGACTTGTTGGCCACGTTAAAGGCCCAATTGGTGGAGCTGAATATTTTGTCTTCTGTGGAAGGTGCAAGTGCTCCGGTAGGAGTGACTAGGATGTTTGATGTAGCTTCAGCTAGGGTCAGCGGGCCAGGTAAAGTGTTGGCTCCTGTTTTGACTGGGCTTGGGAGTGGCTTGACATTTGAGCAACAGAAAGAGCTCCTTCTGCTACAACTCCAGCAGGAACAAAAGAATGTTCTGGAGGTAGAAAAGTTGAGACAGGAGGGCCGTCTTCGGGAAACTGAACTAGCCCATGCCCAGGCAACACAAAAGTTACAGTTGGAGCGTTATAATTTGGATCTTAGAAGCAAAGGCAAGCTTCAGGCTGAGCCAAAGATTGAGGAGTCAATTTCATGGATTCCTCCCACTCCGTCATTTGATGTTGCTGTCAATTTACGGTTAGTTCGAAAGTTTAATGAACGGGACCCTGATATTTTCTTTGTATTGTTTGAGCGTTTAGCCGAAGCACGTAATTGGTCTGATGCTGAGCGTACTCTGCTGCTTCAATGTGTGCTCACTGGCAAGGCCCAGGAGGCTTTCTCAGCCTAGGGTGCTACAGATAGTGGTAGCTATCTAAAAGCTGCTGTACTTAAGGCATTTGAGCTGGTACTAGAAGCTTATTGTCAGCGATTCAGATCATTCAGGAAAGAGAAGCAGTCTTACACTGAATTCGCTTGCGATTTAGCCACTCATTTCAACTGCTGGTGTGTTGCTTCTGAGGTAGAAACCTTGGAGGATTTGCAGTTTAAAAATACTCTGCCTGATTATGTTGTCACTTACTTAAATGAACAGAAGGTAAGCAAGGTTTCAGATGCTGAACAAAAACAAGCTTGCAAAACAAGCTGAAGAGGCTGCAGCAGGCCCAACTGGTAGAGAGTGTCTGACCAAAAGGTCTCTCTCTCTCTCTCTCTCTCTCTCTCTCTCTCTCTCTCTCTCTCTCTCTCTCTCTCTCCCCCTCTCCCTCCCTACGATTCCCAGAATGATTCCACTGCTTTGGAGCTGTCTAATTTCTTTGCTCCTCTGGCTGATGTACCAATGTCGTCTTCACCTGCTCAGCAGGAGTTGTGCCAAAGGGAACTGCAAAGCTAGCTTTGCTTCCATAAGGCACAGATAGACAGGCTCATGCAGTAACTCAAGCACTGGCGCCATCTCTCATTTGGTAAATGGTAAATGGACCTGCATTTTTATAGTGCCTTTATAGTCATCTGACCAACTCAAAGAGCTTTTACACTAGAAGTCACATTCACCCATTCACACACTAGTGGCCGAGCCTACCATACAAGGTGCCACCTGCTACTTAGTTTTTAACACACTCACACACCGATGGAAGCATCAAAACTACCTTAACTGACAATTCTGCTTATTCAGCACACACTTTAAACATGACTCTTCTCCATGTCAGATCCCTTACTAATAAAACCTTCATTGTTGATGATATTACAAAATCTCATCAACTTGATTGTGTTTTACTCACTGAGACCTGGCTTGATAAAACAGGCAGTAAGACGCTGATTGAAGGTACACCACCTAATTTTTCATTTTCACACTGTGCCAGGTCTAACAGGAAGGGTGTCTGTGTTGCTGTTATTTTTTTTTTTTTCAGATACTTTATCATGTAAAAGCATCTCACTTGGTTCTTAAAATTACCATTGAGTATGACTCAATTCTTATTTTTGGTGATTTTAACATTTATGTTGAAAACTGATTATTGTTTTGCTAACCAGTTCACTGACATATTATCAGCCTTTGAGCTGATACAGCACGTTGCTGAGCCTACCCATGATCAAGGTCACACTCTTGACCTAGTTATTTCTTAAGGTGTTGATATAACCCCAAGTACATACTAGATGTTGGGATTTCAGATCACTTTTGTATTGTAGTCCACAAATGACCAAGTATGTACCTAGTTTAAAATTAGTCAAAACATCCATCTGTGCTGACAGACAAATTGATTGCTAGATATATTAACTCTGTTAGGTGTAGCAGGGTACAGTATGGTATCAATTTGTCTTTGTGTGACACTTTGGTCAATAATTTCAACATTTCAGTGACACAAATTATGGGTGATATTGCACTCATAAAATCTAAATTAATTTTTGGTAAAACAAAAGCACGTGGAAAATGGAAAAGAGTGAGGGCACTAAAAAGAACCTGCCGCTAATTTGAGCGCAGTTTTTTCAGCCAAGTACCCCCTAACCAGCGCAAAGCATTCTTGGTTGAAAAAAAGATGTAATACACAATTCTGTGCCATCAGTGTGTGATTTATTAAACTTTGTAACTAGACACTTTCAAATTTCAAACATTTAAAAAAAAAATATCAACAAAACATTTAAAACTCAATGTGCAAAACATTGCTTATTTGTAGTGGTCTCTCTTGAACTATTTGCAAATTAAACAATATAAAAATAACTATTATTATTAAAAAAAATAATAATTACACCATGTACAGTTCGCCAGTCTATTGCAGGGCTAACACAGAGAGACAGACAACCATTCACACTCTGCTGTGAGGCGACAGTGCTAACCACTACACCACCATGCTGCCCCAAACTGAATTCATGAACTTAATTATAGATAAATAAACACTTCTCAAAAATTAAATCATTAGCTTAATTTTAAATAAAATAAAAAATAAAAATATTTATTATCTTAACATATCTTCTTTAAGAATCAAAAAGAAGACTGATTTTAAATTTACAAACTGTCAACACTGAAGATTGCATTATTGTATTGAACTGAGTGTTTTTGCATTTACATTTTAGTGAGAAACTTGTGCTTGTGCTTAACTGAGGATTTTTGGTGGCAGGGAGGCAACTGCTGTGATCAAGCTCTTATCCAGGCACAGTCAGTTTTCAAGGCAACAGTGATTGACAGAGTTCAAAGGTTGATAGTTAGCATGTGCCAGGTTAGGTCAAACCATCCGGGTATGGGTAGACTCAAGGTTTTTAGGACAATGAAACTGAATAGCCTGCTGAATATAAAATGACTATACACTCATATTTTGTCGAATATTTACTAAATATTTATTTTTAAAGGATTTTTGAATGGATGCTAGTTTTAATTTTTTTTTTTTTAAATCTCACGTACCCCCACGGGGGTACACATACCCCCATTTGAGAACCACTGATTTAGCCTATTTATTTTAAGAGGTTATTGATTTAGAATAAAAAAAAAGACCAACTAGGAGTTGATTCCCGACCAGGTGTGGCCACAACTTATGTGCTTCAGCAGGTCATTTAAGTGTTGGCCCCTGCTGCAGTGATGTTGACCTTTTTATGCTTCAATGCTAGTGATAGCTGTGTCCAGAGGCATTATGTTTTCAGGTTGTCCGTCCATCCATCTATCTCAACTCAACTCAACTTTATTTATATAGCACTTTAAAAACAACCACAGCTGAAACAAAGTGCTGTACATAAATAGGCAAAACAACAGAGACATAAAACAATTAAAACAACAATAAAATAAATAAGATAAAACAGGAATAAACAGTAAAATAATCGTTTTACTGTTTTTAAAAACAATCAAAACAATAAAACAACAAATAAAAACAAACCATAAAGCACTAAAACAAGAACAGAGTCTCATGCAGGATCGAAAGCCAGGGAATAAAAATGGGTTTTAAGACGAGTTTTAAAAAAGGACAGTGAGGAGGCTTGTCTAATGTGCAATGGTAGCTCATTCCATAATTTAGGAGCTGCAACAGAGAAAGCTCTGTCCACTCTGAGCTTCCGTTTTGACCTCGGTACCTCCAGGAGCAGCAGATCAGCTGACCTGAGGCACCGAGCAGGAGTGTAGGGATGAAGGAGCTCAGAGAGGTAGGGTGGGGCGAGACCATTTAAAGATTTAAAAACAAATAAAAGAATCTTAAAATGGACTCTAAAGTGCACAGGTAGCCAGTGGAGGGAGGCCAGGATGGGAGTTATGTGCTCCCTCTTACGTGCTCCAGTTAGGAGGCGAGCGGCTGCATTTTGCACTAACTGGAGACGTGCGAGGGAGGACTGGCTGACTCCAAAATAAAGTGCATTACAGTAATCCAGCCGAGATGTGATAAAGGCATGGATTACTGTTTCAAAGTGCTGTTGTGCAAGGAAAGGCTTCACCTTTGCCAGCTGCCTAATCTGGAAAAAGCTGGACTTTATTACAGAACTAATTTGCCGATCCAATTTAAAATCACTGTCCATCTTAAAACCCAAGTTTGAGACTATTGGCTTTACATAGTTTGCCAAAGGACCCAAGTCAACTTGGCCACTGGGGCCAAACACCATCACTTCTGTTTTTTTCTCATTGAAATTTAAAAAGTTCAAGGCCATCCAGGCTTTGATGTCTTCAAGACATGACAGAAGTGGTGTGAGGGAGAAAGCATTTTTCTTATTCAGTGGCACATATATCTGGCTGTCATCAGCATAACAATGGAAAGAGATGCCATGCTTTCTCAGGATGGAGCCCAGAGACAGTAAGTACAAAGAGAAAAGCAGGGGCCCTAAAATCGACCCCTGTGGAACCCCATACAACAGTGGAGCAGAGCTGGACTCCGAATTTCCCAGGCTTACAGTCATACTCCTGTCGGCCAGATACGATTTGACCCACTCCAGTGCAGTACCACAGATGCCCACTAGGTGATGTAACTGAGCCAACAGGATGTTGTGGTCCACAGTGTCAAATGCTGCTGTTAGGTCCAACAGAACAAGAATTACATGGTCACCTGAGTCATTAGCCAGGAGAATATCGTTAAAAACTCTTAACAAAGCTGACTCAGTGCTATGCAAAGTTTTAAAGCCGGATTGAAAGACCTCCAGGACATCATGCTCATCCAGAAAAGACTTTAACTGAGCATGGACAACTTTCTCCAAGATTTTAGAGATAAAAGGCAGCTTGGAGATGGGCCTAAAATTGGCCAGCACGCTGCGATCAAGGCCAGGTTTCTTAATTAGGGGCTGCACCACTGCATGTTTAAAACTAAGAGGAACAACACCAGAGGACAGACTGCTGTTAATGATAGCTAAAACAGACTGCCCTATACTAGGGAAAACCTCTTTAAAGAAGCGTGGAGAGACAGCGTCACAAGGAGAACCTGATGGCTTAATACAGCCAACCAGATCTTCTAAAAACGACAGAGACACAGGCTCAAACTTATCAAGAGCTACAGAACAAGGAACATGGTCAGAGGGGTCAGATGCAGGAGCTGAGATGAGAGCCCTTGCAGTAGCAACCTTATCAATAAAAAAGTGCAGGAAGCTATTACACATTTCAGGAGATGCCTCCAAGCTGACAGGCTGTGGGGCATTAAGAACAGTGTCAATGGTTTTAAATAACACACGTGGATTGTGACGATTGCTCTCAATAATGTTTGTCAGGTGTTGTCTTTTGGTCTCTTTAACGGTGCTCTGGTAGCAGCGCCAACAGTCCTTTAGGATTTGGAAGGAAACCTGCAGCTTGTCCTTCTTCCACTTACGCTCAGCTTTGCGGCACTCCTGTCTGGCTGTGTGAGTCCTTTCGTTAAACCAGGGCTCAGGTTTAGCTTTGGGCTGCACAGTTTTTAATGGAGCCACAGAGTCCAATATGGTTCAGCAGGAGGAGTGAAACCAGGAGCTGAGCTCCTCTGTGTCAACAGAGGCAGGACAGACACAGAGCTCATCAAAAGCCACAGAGAACTGACCGGCAGTACAAGAGGTAAAAATCCGACATCTCTGAACAGGAGCGCCAGATTTAACCTGAGCACAGGAGAAAGCAACTTCAAACAACACAGGCATATGATCGGATATCACATCGTCACAAATTTCCAAATTAGACACAGATAAACCATGAGAGAGGACAAGGTCTACTGTGTGTCCATGTTCGTGTGTGGGACCAGAAACACACTGCATCAGATTAAAAGAGTCAATAAGGCTTAAAAAGTCCTTCACCAACGGCTTATCAGGACAACACACGTGAATATTAAAATCCCCGAGAAAAAGGACACGGTCATACATGGGCATAATTTCAGCCAGAAGACCAGAAAAGTCATTCACAAAGTCCTTATTATATCTGGGGGGTCGGTAAATGACAGCGCACAGCACTGGGTCGGAGCGACCCACCTCAAATAAAGTCACCTCAAAGCTGGAGAATGAGGATGAGAAGGTGCGCTGCTTACATTTAAAATTGTTTTTGTAAACCGCCGCCGTTCCTCCACCATGACCCGACGTCCGCGGAGAGTTAAAGTTGGAACAGTCAGCAGGTAAAAGTTCGACCAGAGCGCTGCACTCACTGGCACCGAGCCAAGTCTCTGTCACACAGAGGAAATCCAGGCCATGGGAGCTGAAGAAATCCCTCAGGATGAAAGTTTTGTTCGCCAGAGATCTAGCGTTTACCAAGCCAATTCTGGTGGCAGCTGGGGCCTGTGGTCCGGTGGATCGGGAAGCCCGGGGTAGCGTCCTCAGGAGCCGGTGGTTTACCCCGCGCTGAGAGAGCCGAAGAGGGCAGAGGCAGCCATGTCCTGTCCGGGAAATGGATGAGGAGCGTGCCTGCCGGAGTTTCAGCTTCACCAGCCGACCGCCGCGTCTGGCAAAGTATTCTGTCCACCGTGATCGAACACACGTAGATCTCTGACATTTTCCCGGAAAAACAAAAGAGACTGGTGATCATACACCAGCAGAGACTCAATCTGTTTGGTTCCAGTGATTAAAAACAATAAAAACACCAGGCACTACAGGAGCAGCAGACGGCCAGCCACACACACTGGCGCCATCTTGCTTCACATATGTATCTGTACATAAATACGTACATCCCATCTTTGTGAACACGATATCTCTGTCACGGGTGTGAGACCGAACCCAAATGCAGCACTCTGAGGCAGGCAGACAGTTGATAATGACTTTTATTTAAAACAAACAAGTAAAACAAGGGAACAGGAACATGAACAGACAGGTAATTCTTCGGGCTCAGAGCCCATACACAGTCTCTGGGTTCAGGGTCCAGGGAATGAGCCAATAGGTAGATAACAGAAGGATAACAGAAGGACACACACACATTGCAATGTGTGGTGTGTCACAACAGGCAACTGATGCCCTGTTTACATGTACACGGGTATTTTTAGAAACGGAGACATAAACCTTTGTTTGCACCCTTCGTTTGCACCCTTCGTTTACACGCAAACGGAGAATTCGCCTCTGAAAACTATGCTTTTTAAAAACTCCGGCCAGAGTGAAGATCTTGGAAAACTCTGGTTGCACGTTTGCATGTAAACTGAGCAAAATGGCGAAAACGCAGGCAGCAGACGTCATGTTATGCGACAGAACTTGCACTCGCCTCAAAAGTGCGACCTATGTTTACATGTTGCTATGGTGATCATAGATGCCTTCAGAGTAGCAGCTGCATTTAAGTTGGTGCAAGCCCTCTTCGTATGTTTGCATTTGCAAATACAGCTGCTCTATTATATCGAGGAGCAGAGATGGATGAGTGCTCGGAAGTCAGCAATTTTGCAGCAACAACTTACACAGTAAAAGTACTTCATATTATTTGTACATGTTGTCCAAGAAGTACTCTGTCCAATAGTACAGTTGTCTTTGACTACTTATTGAAAATATTATTTTTATTAAAGATCACAGTGGGGTGAATGAAGCATATTTATACTTGATATGAGAGACTTTGACATAGGATTACTGCAAAAGAACACAGTAAAAGTACTTGATAGTAATAGGACATGTTGTCCAAGAAGTACTCTGTCCAATAGTACAGGTGTCTTTGACTACTGATATCAGGAAAGTTGTTTTATTTTCTTATTACATTCATTTCACGAGAGGCTCGTAAGCATTAGAATACGTGCGCACTCCTGTCAGTGTCATAAAAAAAGTTGCCTGCACCCTGTATTACCTGTCCGGCGAGAGTAGACTGCGTTTTCTGAAAATGGACACGTGTGCACGCAACTATTTTTGAAAACGGAGAGGGTGAAATGTCCGTTTATGAAAATAGCCGGCTACGTGTAAACGTAGTGTGACAGAAGGTGGGAACACTCACTTTGAAATGTCGTGGCAGGGAAACACCAAATGATCATCAAATGATGGTCTGGAAACTGAAGGGTGGAGCAGGGGACCTCTGGCAGATGACCCAGAGGCCTGGACAGGGGCGGAGCAGAGAACCATGGGTAGGGAGACTGAGGGCCGGACATCTGAACAGAACCACCCAGAAGGATGATCAGGATACTGGACTGAGCAGAAGCGCGACCAGGATGCAGGGCAGACGGGCGGATCAGATCAGAAGGCTGACTTGTGGGCTGAGCAGACAGGTGGAGCAGGGCAGGAGGGTGGCAAGCGGGCCGACCAGATGGGTGGAGCAGATCCCGAAAATGGGCAGGAGGATGACCAGATGGCCAAAGCAGATCTGGAGGGCAACCAGCAGGTTGACCAGACAGGCGGAGTAGATCCGGAGGGCAGCCAGTAAGGCGACGTCACAGGCGGAGCGGATCCAGAGGCCGACTAGACAAGAGGAGCAGACCCAGAGGCTGGCCGGAAGGCCGACTTGACAGGCAGAGCAGATCTGGAGGCCAGCCAGGAGGCCGACGTGAAAGGCAGAGCCGATCTTGAGGCTGACATGACAGGTGGAGCAGATCTGGAGGCCGGCCAGGAGGCCAACTTGACAGGCGGAGCAGATCTGGAGGCTGGCCAGGAGGCTGCTGTGGCCCAGCAGGAGCGGGGACTTGAGGCTTCTGCAGCCCAGCAGGAGCGGGGACTTGAGGATGCTGCAGCCCAGCAGGAGCAGCAGAGAGCAGAAGCAGCTCAGAAACTTGGGGCTGTCCCAGCTCAGCACGGACATGAACTTGGGAGCACTGTAGCTCCGCATGAACAGGGACTTGAGAGTGCAGCAGTGACACAGGAACAGGGACTTGAGAGTGCTGCACTGACACAGGAACAGGAACTTGAGTGTGCGGCAGCTCAGCATGAACAGGGACTTGAGAGCGCTGCAGTGACACAGGGACAGGAACTTGAGAGCGCTGCAGCTCTGCATTGAACAGGAACTTGGGAGCACTGTAGCTCAGCATGGACAGGAACTTGAGAGCGCTGCAGCTCGGCATGTACAGGAACTTGAGAGCGCTGCGGCTCGGCATGAACAGGAACTTGAGAGCGCTGCAGCTCGGCATGAACAGAAACTTGAGAGCGCTGCAGCTAGGCATGAACAGAAACTTGAGAGCGTTGCACTGGCACAGGAACAGGAACTTGAGAGTGCTGCAGTTTGGCATGAACAGGAACTTGAGAGCGCTGCAGCTCAGCATGAACAGAACTTGAGAGCACTGCAGCTCGGCATGAACAGGAACTTGAGAGCGTTGCAGCTCGGCACGAACAGGAACTTGAGAGCGTTGCAACTGGGTGGGTGGTTGTCAGCCGGATGGCCAACTGGACTCTGGGTGCAGGAGTTGGCCGGACCACCAAGTGGACTCTGGGAGCAGGAGTCGGCCGGACCGCCGAGTGGACTCGAGGAGCAGGAGTGGTGTCTGCCGAGATCCCCAACACAGGAACAGGAGTGGCACCTGTGGTGACCCCCAATGCTGGAACAGAAGTGGTGCCTGCCGGGATCCCCGACGCCGGGACAGAAGTGACATCTGCCAGGATCCCCAATGCCAGAACACAAGTGGCGCCTGCCGGGACCCCTGTCAACTGAACAGAAGTGGCGCCTGCCCAGACCCCCGATGCCAGAACAGGAGTGACGTCTGCCAGGATCCCCAACGCCGGAACAGGAGTGCATCTGACGGGATGCCCAACGCCGGAACAGGAATGGCATTAGCCGGGACAGCAGATTGACCGACTGGCTGGATGCTAGCAGGCCGGATGCTTAGGACTTGGGACTAAGGCTTGGCTTGGTTGCTGGCAGGACGGGCTCGGGATTTCTTCCCCTGTCTGGAAGTCAGGTTGAGGCTCCGTGGACCCCCCAAGGCCAGGTAGGTTCCCAGGAATGGGTTAACAGCTGGGGCAGGCTCAGGATGTGAAAGCTGCAGGCTAATAACCCCAAGCCTGACTGATTCACGTGCAGGTTGAGAGTCGGGAGTGCTCACAAAGTCCTTAATCCAACTGGGCAACAAGTTCTTTAGCCAAGGCCTCAAGGAAACCTCCTGGTGTGCTGAGGATAAGGCTGCCTCTCTGTCCTTGTCACTCGTGGCATATCTCCAGTCATTTTTCAAACACATAAGTTTGAATGTCACATCATGAAGGTCTCCAGCTGGGTCCATGAATGACTGGATCCCTCTGCGGTGGCTCCATGGTGAGATAGAGTGCGCTGGGTTCATTTTATGGCCAGATTGTACTGTCGCGGGTGTAAGACGGAACCCAAATACAGCACTCTGAGGCAGGCAGACAGAAGGGGTGATATTTGGTCAGATACCTTTTTGGTGACACTTATCTTGGGTGTCCACCTTGAAACTTACATACAATCACGGGCCGGTAATTCTATGTTTTACTCATCCTCTATAAGTCCTCCAATTTAATCCAACAACTGATTAAATGATTAAATTAACTGAGTACACTTCTGCTGTTGTTGTCACTAAAGTAAACTGCTTGTAACCAATGTAAATCAATGACTCATGTAGCTTAACAGTCTCTCCTACTAAAGTTTTAAATTAAAGTAAAACATGAGGTGAGCTACTAACTCTGTCAAAGCACAAATTAGTTCCCACACACATTAGTTCCAACTCTGAGTTTCCTACTTGGTGCATATGTACAGCTGTATAATAGTCCTGCCATTGTGGTGGCCACAATTGGCCCCTGGGTCTGAACTACATGTCCTTGGGATTCTGTAATCTATTAGTCTATGGCATAGACCAAAATTTGGTTCCTCATAAGGTGACAAATCTGTTGGGTATCAGTTTGTTTGAGAAGTCCATGGAAGTACTTTGAATTATGCTAATAATTTCAAATGAGCAGCTTCACAAAAATTTTGTGACAGTCACTGTCAGTATCACCCTACAGTATCTGCACACTAGGTTTGTGTGCGGTCTGTTTTGGGGATCTTACCAATATTAAGTTTGAATCGCACATAAAATCAGACATGTATAGACTATAACATAGAAACAAAGAACAGAAACAGGTTTGTCTGTTCTGGGCTACTGTAGAAACATGACAGTGCAACATGGTGGGCTCTGTGGAAGAGGGTCTGTAGATATAAAGGGCTCATTCTAAGGTAATAAAGCAGGATAATACTTATTAGGGCCCGAGCACGTACCGTGCGAGGACCCTATTGAAATTGAAGGAATTATTATTAGGGCCCGAGCACGTACCGTGCGAGGACCCTATTGAAATTGAAGGAATTATTATTATTATTATTACGACAAAAGTAAATCGCTTATTTGGAGGTTTTAACATGCTCAAAAACTCCTGAAATTTGGCGGTCGCATCAGTCGCGGTGTAAATTTACGTATTTTAGGGTTCGCGGCAATGGACGGGTCAAAATGGCTAGGCCACGCCCATTAAAGAGCAATCTCCTTATAAACAGCGCCCTCCTCATCAATTTTCACGGATCTGCACGAAAATCGGTACACATGTAGATCATGCCGAGCCGCACAAAAAAGTCTCTTGGAGCCATAGGCCACGCCCAACAGGAAGTTGGCTATTTTGAATTTAGCGGCCATTTTTGGCGTTTTACCACGTGTCATAGTTTGACGAACTCCTCCTACACGATTAATCAAAACGGCTTCAAAATCGCCGTGTACCAACTAGATAAGTTTGTGATCAAAAGTTATTCAAAGATCCGCTACCCGTCGAACACGGAATCGGCTTTTTGGCGGCGAAGTTTGAAGTTTGAAGTTTGTCTCGCCATGAAAAACGAAATTGCTATAACTTTGGCATTAATCGTCCGATCTGCACCAAACTTTACATGATTCATAATATTCCCGCCCTGAACACGTCTACATGCAGAAATTTTGTAATTACCCTAGCGCCCCCTGCTGGCGACAGGAAAAGCGATGTTTTTAGACTTTGACGTGCAGCTCTGACCACGTTCACCATATGCAACTCAAATTTGGTCAGACAGACCTCAAGACGTTGGTAATGCTACAGTATGAAGATTGTGACTAGGCGTCAAACGGTGTTCCGCCCAGAGGGCGGCAAAGTCGAAAATTCGCCAAAACGCGTTGAAAATGGCTTTAATGACATTAACTTCTGTGTCCTTGGTCATATCTGCCTGACACTTCACATGTGTGTTAACAGTCCAGGCTTGAACATGTGATATGAGTTTCGTTGATGGGCGTGGCCAAATGACTTGACCACGCCCTTTAAACATCAGCCCCTGCCGCACGTGTCACCGACATGCACGAAAATTGGTACACGCATGTATCACACCGAGACGCACAAAAAAGTCTCTTGGACCCACTGGCCATACCCAACAGGAAGTCGGCCATTTTGAATTTTGATGCTATTTTTGGCGTTTTCCACATGTTGTATTTTAACGAACTCCTCCTACAGGATTAATCAGAATGACTTCAAAATCACTGTGTGTGATCTAGACAAGGTTGTGATCAAAAGTTATTAAAAGATTTTTCCACAGTTAAACGGTTTGGCCGTCAGGTGGCGGCGAAGTTTGATGTCTCGCCATGAAACACGAAATTGCTATAATTTTGGGACACATTGTCCAATCTTCACCAAACTTCACATGATTCATAATAGTCCCACACTGAACACGTCTACATGACAAAGTTCTGTGATAGTCATAACGCCCCCTAGTTATTAGTCTTCTTCTTCTTATCCGAAATCAACTGTCTTTTTGGGGGCCGTAACATACTCGAAAACTCATGAAACTTCACAGACTCGTCAGAAGTGGTGAAAATTTACATATGGTAGGGGTTTCATGACAACGTGAAAAAAAATGGCTCAGTAGCGCCCCCTACTCATTTTCAATGTATTTTGGGCTATAACTCCCAGATCATGTGTCGCACATTCAAAAACCTCATATCACCACATTCCCTGAATAGCGCTGAATCACCTGGAAGGGGCCACGCCCATTTCCGCCTAAAATTTTTTTTGCAAATGCGCAAAACCTGGAAAACGTACTTTTTCGAACTCCTCCTTAGGGTTTTGTCCGTTCAGCTTGAAACTTGGCAGGTACAGTCTTTGACTGGACCTGATCTAAAGTTATCACAGGAATTTTGATTGGTCAAAATATGCGCAAATTATTAACGAACAAATTTTTCTAGCTAGCTACAAAAAGGCGAACTGTGGTATATCTCGGTCAAAATACATGCTAACAACACCAAATCTCAGATCCTTGCTTGACCTGTGCCTGTGAGCATGTGAGCCAAATGTGGCTAATGTTGGCCACTAGGGGGTGCTGCAAATATGGAAAATTAATATCATGTAAATGGCTTCACCGAGTTTTACGAAATTTGGTGGGTATGATGCTGGGCCACTCCTGAGGCCATGTCTTGAGGTTCATCACGACTGGTCAAAGTGGGCGTGGCTTATTACAAGATAAACAACAAACATTTATTTCAGCTCAAGTATTATGCTGAGGGCTATGAAATTGACAGGCTATATATAGAACAGCATACAGACCACCCATAGAAACAATTGTGTGTCTACTACACTAGGTGGCGCTATAACAGCTGCAAACGCATTTTGGCCTGTAACTTCCACATTTTAAATCACATCTTCATAAACTTCATATCCACGTATTCCCTAAATAGCGTCGCATCTTCTGACATAGGCCACGCCCACTCCCACTGCACATTTCTCTTTGTAAGTCACTTTACATCAAAAACCTACTTTTTCGAACTCCTCCTAGCGTTTAAGGTCCATCTTCACGAAACTTTGCACATACAATCTCCAGACTTGCCTGACCAGAACTTATCAAAAGAATTTTGCTACTACAAAAACTGCGCTAGCTAAAAATAAACATTTTTTTTCTGCTAGCTAAAAAACATATACCATTGCATATTTTTGTCAAAGTAAAAGCTATCCATGTCAAACTCAATTCACTTCTTTCAGACATCATCCAGACACTCTGTGCTAAATTTGGCAGAAGTTGGCAAATAGGGGGCGCTATAATCAGAGAAAAATCAAGTGACATGAAAATTCATATATTTGCACGAAATTTGGTGAGCATGATGTGGAGTCACTCCTGAGGCCAGCTGTAAAGCTTAGTGATGTTTGGTCACCGTGGCGACGCCTTATTCGCCATAAAAGACGAAGTTGTTTTTGAGGGGTAAGGGATGCTTGTAAAGTCATGAAACTTGACACACACATGAAAGGATCCGATGTGGGTTGTCTGATGTGATTTTTTGGCTCTGATGTGCCAACATGGCTCAACAGCGCCCCCTACAAATTTTCTACGAAGCAGCCCCCGAAGCTGGTTTGACCTACATCTATGAAACTTGGTACGCACATGCATCACTGAAAGACGTATAAAAAAGCCTCTTGCAGCCATGTGCCAAAACCAACAGGAAGTCTGCCATTTTGAATGTGCTTGTAACTGGTTCGCAACTTCACCATACATGTTCCAATCTTCCCCAAACTTCACAGGATTGCTGACAGTCCTGCCCTGCACACATCTATACGCCAATACTTGGTTATTAGTATGGCGCCACCTACTGGCAAAATTACACGTGTTCTATGATTTGAGGGATATGACGTGTAAGTCCTGCGTGAGGGGTCTGCCTTCGACAGCGATGAACGGCGGCGTGAGCCGGCGTCCTGCCAGCGCCCTCGAGTTGCGTGAAGGTGCGAGGGCCCGTTCAATGCTGCTTGCAGCTTTAATTTCAATTATTATTCATGCATCTTGCAGCAATCAGAGTCATCACTCTATGTAATGGAGATAATATGACTAGGCTGGATCGAGGCGCTAGTTCTGTCTTATCACTAGGTTCACCCTGGTGTGTCAGCCAGAACACCACTTAAAGCTGGGGTTGGTAATGTTGTTCAGAAGCACTTTCTGTTATACTGGGTGAAATGGTCCTTATATTGTCAAAGGAATCAATACACTATGTCTTTAGAAAAAGGAGCGGAAAAAATCAGACCTCTGTAGCAGCTGCAGGACTGAGAAAACTTCGACCAATCAGCGCACTTCGGTCCGAAGGGCAAAATCCAATCAGATTCCTTCAGGTCTAGTTCTGCTGAAAAGTGATGCCGAGGTCGCTCTCTTTCTGTTGGACAGGTAATTATTTGTTTTGCTTCGGGGACGATTTGTTATTTTCATGAAATATGTAACTTTTGCTAACGTAGCCACTTTGGTAGCTTGTATTAGCCTAATGCTAATATTAGCTTCTCTATGAGTTTTAAAACGGATCCGTGACGCTAGTATTGAATAGATTATAGTACATTACAATTGTAAGATATTACTCTATCGTAGTCGTCAGTGTCTGCATTGTTATTGTGATTAAAAAAGACGTACATATATTTGCTGTTATATTACAACTGCGGTGCTGATGTAGCTTATTTATGTTTTCATAGCTATGAGAAGGATCCATCAACCTCGACGCCGTCTAAACACGGAATGATGAGACCTCCTCCCCCGCCAGTTTCAACTATTGTTTCTGAGTCTGAACGGTGAGTTCAACTTGCTGCTGCAAATATGAATTTGACCAACGTTGTCTTTGGTGGGCTATAAATATTTGTCTTTCATATCTAGCTTTTTCTGTTTTATGTGCCTCAAAGTGCTACTTGAGGTCCTTCAGAAAAAAAAACATTATTGTACAACAATATGTGTTATCAGTGATGTCTGCCATATCATTATACAGACATTGAGTAAATGTTGGATCTTTTGAGAAATATGATGGCCTGAGGATAAGAACTGTCCTTTACTTTAGGAGGTCAAAACACAAGACTTCTATTTCAACATATAAACAGATCTGTGTTTTGTTCTCTACGAAAGAAGGGTAAAGAATGTATGTTGATGTTGCACTGACTGTATTCTCTGATTTTGTAATCTTCACAGAGATGATGACTTCTCAGTAGCTGGGGTTCAGGACTTAGCCCAGAGGAGACAGTTCTGCAGCAATTGGATGCAAGGTATGTGATTGTGACGTGTTTTAGACTCTCCAACACCCCACACACACACTCTTCCACCCATGCACCCACTTACATTACTGATCTTACAGATGACACTCACCATGCTTAGTTTAGGTTGTTATTTTTGCGTTTTGGACCCTGTGTGCTTCTCCCTCCTTTGTCACGGCCGCGGGGCCCAGTTTGTGACAAGGGAGGAAGAAGCACACAAGGTCCAATTCATAGTCTGTGCATTATTTCAGCAACATATGATGGTGCAATATTTACTCTGTTTTTTGTGTGTTTTTCTTTTTTAGCATGTCGTCACTGGACCTAAACATTGTTGTTGATGCGGATGAATTCAATGATAGTCGGAACTCCACGTAAGTTTCTGCGTCGAGTGAAGATATATTTTTACTTGATAATTGTATTCTTTTTGTGGATAACACATCAACACAGGAGCTTTTACAGACTCAACTAAGCAGAGGCCTGGGTGAGTTTTCTTACAATATTGTAGTTTGATGAAGAAGTTCCATCATAGTTATGTACCCAAAAAATGGGAAAAGCTCTAAGTATTCTTATTCATTGATTGTCTCAAAAAAAATTGATTATTGTCAGATGTGTAACTGTGATATTCTTCTTAAAGGCAAATCACTACCCAAGCAGCAGATCACCACAGCTGACAAACACCAAAGATGACTGATCCTCCTCATATCATCGCCTGACCCGTCTGCCTTCCCTTGAAACACCTTTTACATGAAAGCACCTTTTCCCATATGTGGACTCATATTGACAATGTACATATTTATGCAACAATAAAAGGGTTGTACAAAGTGTGTTGTAGTTATTCTGCTGTAATCACATATTTTTAATGTGGTGGTGAGAAAATGTATTTCTTGTTTTCCAGAAATAGTGAAATGAAAGGCATTCATCATTTTCAGTTTTTTAATGAAAAAATATAAACTTTGTTATTTATATAATGTAAACCTTAGTGCAGATTTTAAAAAGGAATACAATGCAGTATAAATGGCAGGGCTTCAGTGTAGATCTTATGGTGTGTTAGACTCTACTGGGGACAAAACCTTTATACTGTCCATGGGGATCTGGATAGCGGTCTCTTATTTTCCAGACACAGTAACTAGGGATTACTACTCTGTGCCCAGCACCCAGTGCCCCATATTGCCACACAACATATTGACGGTATGCTACATGGCGGAACTGTTTGTTGCTCTCCCCGGGGTCTGGAAGATCTTCCTCAGCCCGGACATCATTCCATATCCTGCGAGCCAATCGCAAGACCCCTTCCTGTAGAATGTAGAGTTCCAGGTGAGGCAGCATGGAAATGCAGGAAGCAGGTTGTTGCCCACAGCACTTTTTTTCCAGATCTGTGGGCATCTCACGGCACTTCCTGCACACACACCAAGTAAGGAAACCTGGAGCTGGGGGGCCTGGTGGAGGAGCATCTCCTGATGCTGACATCTGCAGGATATTAAACATGAAGCTTGGGGCCCTTGTCAGGCAGATCTGAAGCAACTGATGGGATTCTTCCAAGCTCAGTCGTTCGATTCTAGCCTGTAAAAAATGAATGACAAACTCTAAATGTTGTGTTCACAGTAAATGGCAGGTCATTGTTTACAATTCTTGATAATGTTGAGATCAGAAAAAAATGATATTTCAGAAAACCTACCTGCTCATCTGCAATTCTTTGAGCTTGCAGATTCTCCACTCGTCGAATATCCTCATCTTGTAAAAGCTCTCCAGTCGCAGTCCGGCTTGCTCCACGTCCTTGACCTCGAGTTCCTCGGCCTCTGCCCCTTGCACTCCCCCTAGCACGGCCTCCCCTGGCTCTAGCACGACCGCGTCCCCTTGGAGCTGAAGACGTGCTCGGTTGCGGACTGTAGCTCGGGTCTGGACTGTAGCTCGGGTCTGAGCCAGTGCTCTCATCGTGTAAACTCTAACAAGCAAACAACAGAGATATCGTTAGCCTAACAGCATAGCTGGCAAACTAATTTTTATAGCCAAATCTGCATAACTGTCAGTGCAAAACTGAGTTACCGGTAGGCAGATATGCTATGTGACTAATAAAAACACAAAATACACGTTTGTCAGGAAAAACACGTAACAATTATTACAATGTATTTTAGCTGATGCTTCTGAATCCAGGCGGATCTTCAGTAGATTCAGACCTGGGTCTACACAGACTGCTATGCTATAAAAATAAACAAAGACATAATAATAATAATAATAGTAATAACATTGTTTACTTACAGATAAATGAGTCTGTTTGGTTGTTTCCAAAATATTCCGAAATAGCTGGCTCACAGGTTAGCTTGCCGGTTCTCTTCTCCTCTCTGACGATTCTCATTTCGTACTGTGCGTGTGCCAGTGTGTGGGGGCGTGGCTTCGAGGGACACACTGATGGGAGGGGGAGGAGGGGGGTGGAATTTAGAGGAGGCAGGAGGAGGTGCTATTTTCAAATCTTGCTAGCTCTCTTGCTAGCTTTCCAACATTACCAACCCCAGCTTTAAACACTGAATAGGCAACTGAATGCCATTCACTGTCAATTGAGCCTTGAAACCATACTAGTGCTGCTCGAAAAGTCAAAAAACTCTCAGATGCACAACATGCAACAAACATAATTAAAACAACTTTAGAGAAAACAAAATAATTAGCGAACAAAATGGAGTAAAAAATGATGGTTGGAGTCAACAGCTCCGTAATACTAACATAAACATGGTAGTGATGGCAAAAATTGAATTAACAAATCTTTCTGAATGACTCTTCAGTGTTGGTACGCACCAGGTTAGCCTGTTGAATGTCAGAATACTAATGAATCCCCGACTTTTACGAGTCGTGGTAACTGTAAGTTACTGCTCACACTGCCTGCCATGGCAAGTTAATTAGATGCGACTGAACCGGACCCCAATTCAGACCACCTAGCAGCTACATTAATTGAATGAGACAGAATGAACTGTTCTCTCGAAATGAACAAAAACTGTGCAATCATATTTCTGTAACATCTGTTGGGCTTACATGGCCTACTTACATACAAGCATGGACTTGTTACTTAGAAAATACATTATATATAATATGCATAGCTTGACAAAAGTTAGAAATTTTACTGTACACCCTAAACAGTAGTTCGTAACTGGTGGGTTGCAGTCCAAAAGTGGGTTGCAGGTTCATTCTGAATGGACTGCAAGTGACAAATATGTCAAGTTTCATTTTTAAAGGGGAATTCCGGTGTGAAATGGTAAAAAACAGTCAAAACAAGTCGATTACCGACTCCCCTTCTCGTCTTCTCCTCTCCTCAAAAGCTGTCATACAAGCTAGTACACTACACACATCCCGGGTTGTACATGTGAACAAAGGGTGACCGGGATGTGTGTAGTGCACGAGCTTGGACGACAGCTTTTGAGGAGAGAAGATGAGAAGAGGAGTCGGTAATCGACTTGTTTTGACTTGCCGGCGAGTGGAAAACTATCTCAAGGTACTGTCTTTGTAAACAGTAATTTTTAATAAACTGCCTGTGCACTTACCAAGTTGTGAATGCCTTGTTTTAAATGGTAGGACCCTTGTTATACTACCAACGAAGTGTGGGGCTACTTTCAGCCTTGTAAGTGGTTTGATGGTAGCTATTTCATTTCACCTGGAGACATGCCCCGAGTGCTAGTGGTATTAGCCTTTTGGAGGAGATGGCTTTAAACAGCCTAGTTTAGAATGCATTGCATCAGCGCGGTTTTGTACGCGACACAAAATTTGAACTCGTGATCATGTACAATATATTCCAAATCCATTTCACACCGTAATTCCCCTTTAAGTACAGTGAATTTCCGGCACAGAGCTTTTATTTTGAAGGGTCGTTTCAGCAGTAGAGTGCCTGACTAACAGACAGCTACTTGACAGAGACAGCAAACCTACTTAATGACGTGGTGTAGGTATGATGCTAAATGTATTACACTGTGGACTTTGAACCAATGACTAAGGAAAAATCTGGACTTTGTGACTGGACCCGTTGGAAACCACTGCCCTAAAACATTATTTTGTATTAATACTAACCCCCTGTTGTTTGGAATACCTGATAAAAAAGTTATAATCCATAGTGGAGTTAAAGGAACACAAACTGAGAGCATAATCCACCTACAATTTTGTTTTTTTCTGTGAGCTGCAGACACTGCAGAGGTCCTGGGCTGTAGAGGAGCTAGAAGTCACAGAAGTAGAGGAGCATGGTGTTCATGAGGAGCTAGCTGCATTAATCGCTGACAGAATTAAAGTGGTTGTTGTACTGGTTTGTGAGTTGACAGAAGTATTGTCCTCACTTTCTTGTAAAATCTGCACAGTTTGTAAATGAGCGAGGATTAAATCAGACTTGGGTCGCGACCTCCACTAGCCAAGGCCAATGGTGCATTCACATACTTCTCGCAAGGCTGTTCTTCCATCCGTTCTTCTGTTCTTTCCTCTGATCTTTCTTCTGTTCTTCCTTCTGTTCTTTCTTAGTGTGTTAATAAGGTTAAAGTTATAATGTTGGAACAATATGGATGCTAAAAAGAAGCTATCTTGTATTTTATTACTCAGAGTGTATAAACAACATGATTATAATGTAGAGTGAAGGAAACAGATCAGGCGAACAATGAAATATTTTTGGGAACTCATTTTATCAGATTTTTCTGACACTGTATGAATGGAGCACAAGGCTGTGGAGGTTACTGTGATGCCTGCAGTGGTACTTGACCTTAGAGAAACATACATAAGTTGGCTGCTGAAATGCATTAACATGAAGAAATTCGTTATCAATGGAAACTTATACATGACTGGTACTGCACTGAGGAAACTTTATGTGGGGCAGGCAGCATTAGCTGTCATATGTGCTATGGGGTGCCATTTGTAAAGTTGGTCATGCTGAAAATAACAGCAACATTTTGTCACATTTAGCTAAAAATCATGTTTTAAAAAGTGGTGTGAATTTTTGAAAGTCACTTTTTAACACATTTAACACAATATTTGTTAACTTTGAAAATTTATTCAATAATTAAATCTAAATCTAAATGTTTAATCTAAATGTTTAATCTAAAAGTTAAATCTAAATCTGAAAGTTAAATCTAAATCTAAAAGTTAAATCTAAATGTTACGCCTAAATGTTACATCTCAATCTAAATCTAAATATTAAATCTAAATGTTTTGGGTGAAACTAAATATTTAGCTAATATGCAAATTCAAGATGCCGGCAACCGGAAGTACCAAAATAAAAGCTCGAGGAGGTCAAAGTCTGTTTATAATGTCAAATAACAAATAAACAGCGATCTTTTCTGGAGAAACTGACTCTTGGACATAGATTACAGTGATAATAACTACCCAAAATAACAAATCCGTTTGGAGAAACTATATTTTACGAGTACCTTGAGTTTTTAGTGTCACTTTTTTGCGGGGCTTATAACCTGTAGCCACTACAGTCAGTCACAAGGGGCGCACTTTGACTGATCTACACCCGCCTGTCTCCACCCGGTGCAGTCTGCTGTTGGTCATACATGCCCTGCTGGCATGGCCGCATCACATAGCTGTCAGGTCTCCCGTTTTGGCCGGGAAACTACCGTATTTTACCCCTCTTTCCCGCCATCCTCCCGTATTAGTATTCTCCCGTAAATGTCCTGTATTATAATAACAAAAACATTCCTCTGCCTCTCCAAACTGAACTCTGTCACTAGCCTCGCGAGAGCTGCCATCTGCAGCAGCCTGGGTGGCAGTTGTCGCGAAGGTAGTGCCGACAACGGGAATGGATGGATGTGACGAAGGAGAAGGCATTCCTGCCAAAAAAAAACACAAAGAAGTCCTGTAAATATAAAATGGGACAGCGAATTTACTTTCCTTAAGAGGAGCAGGATGGGGCACATTATGAACTGAAAATATGTTTAAGCAATAAGGAGGGGAGGGGCACTGAACGCCCCTCAGCCATTGTAAAATCACTGTAACTCGCGGCTTCAAGGGGCTTATTGCTTTTATAAAACGGTTACCCTACATATAGCCCATAAAATAAACACAAACGAAAAAAAAATCAACAATTTATTGGTAATAATGCAACAATAAAACTGAGAACTATTCATTCTTCCACTAAGCAAGATCGAGTGGACAGAATGGTTGCCAAGCAACACAGACGCTGCGGTCTACCAGTGGGTTACACTGATTTTACAACGGCATGGAACGCGGCTCAGCAAATCACATTTAAGGATGGGAAGCACCCGTTTTATAAACAATAAATAAATGTGCTTCATATACCCTTTTGTGTTTTCATTTGGGCTGTATTATAACGTAGGAATGTTCACAGCATTTCAATGTCAACAAAGGTTGGCCTATCAGATTCTGATCACCTAATTGTAGTTAGTAAGCGGTTGACAAGTTGTTTCTAGATATCTTGTACACCTGTCTTAAAATGTAAGGGATACTGGAGCTTGGTTGGGGTGGTGGGATGGCTTGCAGCGAGCGCCGGAAAATTTCCCTTACTTTCAAATCCAAAACTTGACAGGTATGCCGAATCGGCGTTAGCTGAAAACATTGGGAGAGCCCACTGTTTCGCACATTTTCGGCAACCACCACAGAGCCAGTGCCACCACAGGCCAGAAAAGATCGCTGTTTATTCGTTATTTGACACTATAAACAGACTTTGACCTCCTCCAGCTTTTATCTGGTACTTCCGGTTGCCAGCATCTTGAATTTGCATATTAGCTAAATATTTAGTTTCACCCAAAACATTTAGATTTAATATTTAGATTTAGATTCAGATTTAACATTTAGGGTAAACATTTAGATTTAACTTTTAGATTTATATGTAACTTTTAGATTAAACATTTAGATTTAGAACTTTGAAAATTTATTAAATAATGAAATCTAAATCTAGATGTTAAATCTAAATGTTTAATCTAAAAGTTAAATCTAAATCTAAAAGTTAAATCTAAATCTGAAAGTTACATATAAATCTAAAAGTTAAATCTAAATGTTACGCCTAAATGTTAAATCTAAATCTAAATCTAAATATTAAATCTAAATGTTTTGGGTGAAACTAAATATTTAGCTAATATGCAAATTCAAGATGCCAGCAACCGGAAGTACCAAAATAAAAGCTCGAGGAGGTCAAAGTCTGTTTGTAGTGTCAAATAACGAATAAACAGTGATCTCTTCTGGCCTGTGGTGGCACTGGCTCTGTGGTGGTTGCCGAAAATGTGCGAATGGCCGCCAAAACGGCTCTCCCAATGTTATCGGCTAATGCCGATTCGGCATACCTGTCAAGTTTTGGATTTGAAAGTAAGGGAAATTTTCCGGCGCTCGCTGCGAGCCGTCCCACCACCCCAACCAAGCTCCAGTATCCCTTACATTGTAAGACAGGTGTACAAGATATCTAGAAACAACTTGTCAACCGCTTACTAACTACAATTAGGTGATCAGAATCTGATAGGCCAACCTTTGTTGACATTGAAATGCTGTGAACATTCCTATGTTATAATACAGCCCAAATGAAAACACAAAAGGGTATATGAAGCACATTTATTTATTGTTTATAAAACGGGTGCTTCCCATCCTTAAATGTGATTGGCTGAGCCGCGTTCCATGCCGTTGTAAAATCAGTGTAACCCACTGGTAGACCACAGCGTCTGTGTTGCTTAGCAACCATTCTGTCCACTCAATCTTGCTCAGCGGAAGAATGAATAGTTTTCAGTTTTATTGTTGCATTATTACCAATAAATTGTTGATTTTTTTTTTGTTTGTGTTTATTTTATGGGCTATATGTAGGGTAACCATTTTATAAAAGCAATAAGCCCCTTGAAGCCGCGAGTTATAGTGATATTACAACGGCTGAGGGGCGTTCAGTGCCCCTACCCTCCTTATTGCTTAAACATATTTTCAGTTCATAATGTGCCCCATCCTGCTCCTCTTTAGGAAAGTAAATTCGCTGTCCCATTTTATATTTACAGGACTTCTTTGTTTTTTTTTTTTGGCAGGAATGCCTTCTCCTTCGTGACAACCATCCATGTCTCTCTTTCATTGTTCCGGGTTTGTTCCCATTGTCGGCACTACCTTCGTGACAACTGCCACCCAGGCTGCTGCAGGTGGCAGCTCTCGCGAGGCTAGTGACAGAGTTCAGTTTGGAGAGGCAGAGGAATGTTTTTTTTTTATTATAATACGGCACATTTACGGGAGAATACTAATACGGGAGGACGGCGGGAAAGAGGGGTAAAATGCGGTAGTTTCCCGGCCAAAACGGGAGACTTGACAGCTATGCGATGCGGCCATGCCAGCAGGGCATGTATGACCAACAG
Source organism: Cephalopholis sonnerati (assembly GCA_019142605.1). Taxonomy (NCBI): domain Eukaryota; kingdom Metazoa; phylum Chordata; class Actinopteri; order Perciformes; family Serranidae; genus Cephalopholis; species Cephalopholis sonnerati. Next base: position 2,870,791 of record JAGQAX010000003.1, read on the forward strand.
CAGACTGCACCGGGTGGAGGCAGGCGGGGGTAGATCAGTCAAAGTGCTCCCCCTTGTGACTGACTGTAGTGGCTACAGGTTATAAGCCCCACAAAAAAGTGACACTAAAAACTCAAGGTACTCGTAAAATATAGTTTCTCCAAACGGATTTGTTATTTTGGGTAGTTATTATCACTGTAATCTATGTGCAAGAGTCAGTTTCTCCAGAAAAGATCGCTGTTTATTTGTTATTTGACACTATAAACAGACTTTGACCTCCTCGAGCTTTTATTTTGGTACTTCCGGTTGCCGGCATCTTGAATTTGCATATTAGCTAAATATTTAGTTTCACCCAGAACATTTAGATTTAATATTTAGATTTAGATTTAGATGTAACATTTAGATTTAACTTTTAGGTTTAGATTTAACTCTTAGATTTATATTTAACTTTCAGATTTATATTTAACTTTTAGATTTAGATTTAACTTTCAGATTTAGATTTAACTTTTAGATTAAACATTTAGATTTAACATTTAGATTTAGATTTAATTATTTAATACATTTTCAAAGTTAATAAATATTGTGTTAAATGTGTTAAAAAGAGACTTTCAAAAATTCACACCACTTTTTAAAACATGATTTTTAGCTAAATGTGACAAAATGTGGCTGTTATTTTCAGCATCACCAACTTTACAAACTGCACCCCATAATGTGCATGCACTAACATAGTGTCACAGAGAAACTGACATCATATTTTGCAAAATGTATCAACACTCAAAAGGTTTGAAAGGTTTACCAATCTGGTCTCACTCTTAAGTTGCTGAAAAGTGGTGCATGGTCAGTGACTTACGACATCAGACACGAATGAAAAAATCAGTCTTTTCATGTCAGCATGATAAGCGGCCCATCGCCGTTATTGTTTAACCCTTTGGGCCCTAGGCCTTTTTTGGGGTATTTTTACTGCCGTTACTTTTAAGCTCATATCACAGTCATTATAAAGGCTACGTAGCTATATCTTGGTTTTTTTTCAGGACAATCTGGGCTATCCAGAATTGCCATCATTACATGTCCTTCTGTGTGCCTGTATTTTATATTAATTTTTAAATCAATAAAAAAAAAATCTGTGTTACTAAATTCTTACATTTTTACATGTATCTCACCATAGCAAGTTGGAAGTAGACATATTCTGTCATATATAAAGAGGGTAGACTCTCTGGAATCTGTTAATATAAGAACTATGATGGTGGGACATTCTGTCACTTCACAGTTGTCCAAAACTTGTGGTTTGTGCCAGGCGGACATGAAGTGACCTGCCCCGAACGTGACCTGAGACGCATGCATAATTTGTTTTCTGAGTGAGCAAAGGTGAAGTGCACTGGTCTTCTTATGAATGCTTCAATCATTGGAACAAAAGGCAAATTGTAGAAATACTTTGTCATGCAAAGTTTGATGGAGTGTCGACCATATATTGGACAATATGGAAATATTTGCATCTCGCTGGACTACAAACGTGGATAGACAGGGAGAAACACACGCAAGCCTAAGACGTGGTAAGATACAATATTCCTCATTATATGAAGTGACTGATAACATGATCTGTATAACGCATTGTAAAGACATTTGTCAGGTTTTTATTTTGTAGAAAATTGATCTGTAAATATAGCGTGATGGGATGATAGCACGATGATGTGTTTGGTATCATCGGAAAGCTCCGGTCCTGCGCTTTCATGTGATATGTGTGACATTTCTGTGTGACCACTCATTCCCGAGTAATCCATGCAAGAGTAATGTGTGCGCACAGCTGTATGAAAGCTTTGTTATACATAATTTTAGCATAACTTTATCATTTTTTTCCTTGTGAAAACATTGTACTACGGACAAGTGCTTGGTCTTGTCGGAAAGCTGCGGTTCCGCTGTTTCATATGAATGGCTTCTCGCTATAATGAATGGTTGCGGAGAAAATCCATAGAAAAGAACAGGTGTGAATTTGGACGCACTTTGCATCGTTGGGGGCCAAAGGGTTAATGGCACACAGCACCGTCAGGAGGTAATGTGTCGGGACAATGATGAAAGTACAGGCAATGGAAGTCCGAGTAGTGCGGGCGGGAGGCCTGACAGAGGCCCAGCAACCATCGACTTTCACCCGGCAGGCTGATGTTCGCTTCCCATATGATTGTAAATTTAAACCCTGTTTTTTTTTTTTCCTAAACCCAACCATGTGCTTAACACAGTGTCCCAGAACGTCAACAACCAATGCACCTATAGGGTACCTTGCATGTCATATCTTGACGTGGAGAGTTCATGACCAAACGTCAATGTGTCATAAGGTTGAAGTGAGAATGTGTTACATTCACATGTATCTATTCAAAAGAATTGGGATTGTGAAAAGAGTTAGACCACCCATCATTAGACTGAGGTTCCAGGGCTTGAACAATTAAAATGATGCATGGACACACATTGCTTAGGAACAGTGTTGGGGTTGTCCGTTACACTACTCATCCCGTTTATTTTTTTACTCTGAAACATTACCTGAGATTATGTGTCACATGATTGCCAATATACAATGCAACAGCAAACCTTACATATGCACAAATAAAAACACAAAACTGTATCCTAATAAGGGGTACATAGACAAGATCTTTCTTTGATGATCTTATATAAAGTAACACAATGCAGTTGAAAGCAAACTCAGCAAAGAAAGCACTACACAAAAAAAGCATTGTGGTGAGAACAAGGCTCAAAAGGGAAATTAAGATGGCAATGGCAATAGGCTATGACTTCATCAAAAATAAAAGAGATATCAATGGGCTGACCTTTCTAACACTGCTGAATGCAAATATGAATTGATTCAAAATAATTGATAAATAGGCCTAAATAAAATAATATGAGAGAATGGCCTTGGTAAGAGGATGCACTGGCACTTGTATAGTGTCTCTTTGGTCTTCCAGCCACTTAAAGTGCTTTTACACTACAGAGTCACATTCACCCATTCACACACACTAGCGGCCAAGGCTACCATACAAGGTGCCACCTGCTATTCAGGTTGAAACAGCCATAGAGAATTTGGGGTTCAGTATCTTGCCCAAGATACTTTGACATGCGGACTGGAGGAGCTGGGGATCACTGCAGATCTTCCGATTAGCAGTAGACCCGCTCTACCACCTGATCCACAGCCGCCCGTAACACCACCTTCCTAACACCGTCTTCCTAACACCATTAAATGACAACAGATTTAAAAAAGTATAAATGACGTATGAGCTACATTTAACAGGCAAACACACTCAAACTAACTCACAATTTGTTTTCCTATGCTGTGACAAGAGCGTTTTAATGAAGCATTAAGTTGTTACATTTTACTCATGTATAGCGGCAGGCTAGTTAGCTTTTTAGTTTGCTAATTCCACCATACTATAATACCACACTAGTTACAGAAAATATAGTGATACAGGACTGTCAGCATGTCAGTGCCTACCCATTTTGCCAACCACATACTGTTAAAAATGGGACACCCTGTTTTTGTCAGAATGGGACACTGGTTATTTTAACAGAAAAAAAAATGTTTTTAAGGATCACCAAACACATGCTGTCTTGAAAGAAATCAATCTTCTAAACTGAATCAAATATAATTTCTCAATATGATATCAACTAGCTTTCTGTAACTAAGCTAAGTAAAGCTAGCATAGCCATGTTTCAGCTCACTTATCAAGAAAATGCCACTACACAAATGAAAGCCCTAGGTAGCTATTTCTAGCTATTTTGTTGTCCTGACATGTAGGCCTAGGCTATAGAAGGTTTTAAATAAATATTAAATATATAAATATTTTATATAAATGTTTTTTAATAAACTAATAAATTCATGTACATTTCAGACGCCAAAGGCAGACAAAATAAATGTAACAATATTGTGTTGCATTCCCATTATATGGTTGTTTGAAGATTCTACTGTTACTACTGTACTGTATTACTGTGCTTTTACTAATGTAACAGTAGGCCTATGCATTGTTTTCTAATTTTAGCCTGTTTTATCAAATTGTATATACATATTTATATATTGTAGTCAGGGGGTTAATGTTTGTGGAATTGTTTCTGGTTGGGAGCTAAGGCATAGGGGTGAAAACTGTTCCAGAATGGACATTTTCAGAAAGTGTTCCAATGTAACAATACTCACCCTAGATTGTTCCTGACAAAGACTCATATATTGGAATTCTTAACTTATTGTGCCCATCTACACCTGGTGTTTACATGCAGCTACATCTGGAAGTAGTCTGGTTGGCATTGTTATGGGACCTCCACCAGGTTTAAATGTAGTCAGAACATTCTTATCAAACAAGTAAAAAAAAAAGTCTAACTAACGTTAGCTCTACAGACTATGCCTTCCTCATTTGTTGTATAAGGTCTATCTGTTTTTTTCTTTGCAGACATTAGTGGTTTTGCTTCAAGACGTTCACGAGGGACTGCTACAGCATGCAGTGCGAGTCATGTGACTGACAGGAGAAGCCAATCTACTAGTACTCGCAGTAAAAATCTAGTTGGCATAAATCCAGACAACTTGGCCAAATAATGCCTTCAGCTCTGTCCATCTGTCAAATGGCCTTCGCCTTGTACATTGTAGCATTCCCTTGACCATATTCTGCATCTGCACTTTTGACCTGTGACATGCCATGTCTGGCGAGTCCGCCAATTTCCCTAGCTCTGCTTATCAAATTTGATTATATGTAGGTAAAATCAAGACAAGTAGACTATTTATTACGTTTAAATGCAGAGACCTATTATCAGATATCTTCATCCAGATAACCCATCCAGATACCAATTTGTGTGTTAATACCAGGTGTCAATGGCATCATTGTCAGGTCCAGAGATGGTGGCAATTAGAGAAAGCAGCATAAAGGGAGGTGGAGGAACTCTTTCATCATTTATGTCACTGGCATCTGAGTCACTTGCTAATCCTGCTTAGTGAAGGCTTCCTGCTACCTTACAGAGATCGCATAGTCTTAATTAACAGGTGCAGTGCTCCAACTCCTACAATGAAATGCAAGTTGGTAGAAAAAAAATCTAATTTTCTAAAATGGTTTGATTCTTTTATTGAATCTGTTGTGGCCTCTTGTTGATCTAAACGAGACCAGACTGGGAAATCTTTTTCCTCCTGTTTGTTTCTGTTGCAGTGTGCGCCATCATGTTTTCTCGCTCAAGTCTAGTAGCAGGTGGCTTGGCATCTGGTCAATATGCTCATAACCCCCAACAAAGCTCATCTCATCACTTCATCTTTCCGGTCCTGTGGCCATCATTAGCAAGTGTCTGCAGATACAGTAATCTTTGCTTGTGAATTTCATTGATGGCCAAAAGTGAAATTTTCTTGTGACTTCCACAGATGGGAAACCAGAAGCTCTGACCAAAACCAGTAATATATGCTAAGAAAGTGAATGAAATGTAGGCTGAATTTATTGTAGTTAAAAATTATAACAGTGGTCTTTCAAAACACTATGATCATCAAATGAATATGGTTTTTATATCTCAATATCTTCAAAACTCGGTCATCTATGAGAACAATTCAATTTAATATTAAAACCCAACATTCTGCACTTTAAAAGGGTCAGGTGTGCTGGGTGACTGACATGGGAGCAGAGGGTGCCTTTCATCTTAAAAGACTTAGGAAAAGAGCAATATTCATGGTCATAACTCATTTAGACTACTTTGAAGGGAAATTAACCACAGTTAAAAGGCCTTTGTCAAGCCAGACAATCAAAGAATTAATGGCAGCTTGGTGAATATTTTAATATCTAAAAAGATATTGGATCTGCCATCTGTTTCACTTTACAAGATAGTGAATAATAGCCTGTGGAAACCCATATTTCAACAAGAGGGTGATTTTGGTTTCAATGCGTGATTTTCACAGCTGATACTATGGCTAAGTGTATCAAAACATTAGGCAAAGCAACTTGAAAAAAAAAGATGAAAATATAAAAAAAGAAACATTTTGCGATATTGGGCTGATATCAAACACGAAACACGTCAAACAATTTGTTCCTCATCCTGCCGTGATTCAACACACACACACACACACACACACACACGCTCAAATGTACATTTACTCCTTCATCAAATTTCGTGTTCGCACCATTCCTCATTCACTCACTATCTCTTGCTCTGTCTATTCCATCCCTGTCTCTCACCGCTCCAACACGCCTTTGAAATGTCTGTCAATATTGACTTTATTTATTTAATTGACATTGCTCATGCTGACATTGGGACCTTGCATAAACAATGACGCAATGGTTTGGTAACTCCTTGTGATGAACGAAAGAGGGGAGGGAAATAAAAGAGAGGAGCACTCATTCCTCGCTCCTGCCCTCCTCCCATGTCAGTCCATTGGGAGGAGAAGCTTAAGTACTTTGGAGCTGGAGTGTCTGTCTTTCACACATCAAACGATTTGTTTTATCCGGTTCATATTCTCCCCTTCAGACCCTGTGCAGCCTGATAGGGCTTTGATGATGAAATGTAGAGGACATCCGTGCATTATATCTGCATGCACGAAGGTGTGTGTGTGTGTGTGTGTGTGTGTGTGTGTGTGTGTGTGCGTGTGTGCATGCGCACGCGCATATGTGTTTGTTTGTCGCTCTACAACAATGTAATTTCAGAAAAGCACCTGCTCAGACAACAGTGCAGCCCACCTTATTCTAACCACCTGTGCCGCCCCAGAACTGGTGTCCTTCAGTTCTCTTTTTCTAAGTCTCCCTCTATTTCTCTCACTCTGTCCATCTCTCCCTCTTTCGGTGTTTTTGCAATACATGAAATGAAATGAAAAAGGTAATTAACGGCAGAGAGGATTTCCTAACACCTATAACAAGCTGTTGCACAACACACAGTATCAAAAGGAAGCCAGAGATTATGTGTAGGGAGGATAAGAGGGCTTTGTCTGTGAAGTTTACTCACACAAATGCCTGAATTGCACTCAGTGCTGCGAACATGGTATGCAGTATTAGCTGACATACATTTCACTTCATTTCTTTAAAGGTAACACCATGAATACAATGCAGAAAAGCCCATCAAATTAACAGGGAAGATATTTCCAAAGTGAAGGAACAGAACATGGCAATAACCTCTCTAGACTAGTAAACAATGATAATTTATATATATACATATATATACACACACACACACACATATATATATATATACATATATATACACACACAGTAGCAATGCCTGGAATACCTGGGGCTGGGCGATATAAGGACTATGTACGATATATCTATTTATTTTCAAGCAAGATATCGATTTACACAATACTGTTTATATCAATACAGGGTCAAGTTGCGTTGCATAACACATACCAGTGTGCATCTCTCTCTGCACAGCTCTGCCCCACTCACTCACTCACTCACTCACAAGTTGTCCAGCAACACTAAGAGAGACACAAATCTGCGACTCTGTTTAATCTGTATGCTTATTAGTCTACAGTGCCCCATCCGTCTATATGTTCTAAATCAGTGTATGAGATTTATGAAATGACCACAGTAGCACACATGCAGTACAGCGCAGTGCTGCATGTGTGACAGACAGAGCTGCTTGATTGTATCAGGTGAGTATTTGTTTGCTAGTTTGTGTGTGAGGTGGATCGTAGCAAATCACCATTCTTCTTGGTAGTTGTAGTCTATTGTGTGACTGTATATTTTTAAAGAGGGAAAAAAAAAACCCTGCCTTTGTATTTTATTTCGATCATCCTGTTTTATAAAAATGCTTGTGACATCTCAAATGTGGCTTTAACTTGGAACTGCACATGTAGCCCATTTTGTAGTAAATACCAATGAATGATATGAATTTTGTCCATATCACCCAGCTCCAGCCATGCCCACATTATACAACATGCCTAGTGCTGGACTGAGGAGTTTTGTAGTTTGCAGTTAAGTTTGCTGTTTTATATTCCAAAACGCAAATGTCACTTTTTTGTTATGTATGTTATGCAGTCTCATACAGACACAGTTGCACATGTTATGTTTAGTACAATGCCATGCAAAAACGTTCATCCCCTTGGTGTTCTTATTTGTTGCAGTACAACCTGTAATTTAAATTGAATTATATTTAGATTTTTTTTTGTGATGGTTAAGTGAAATTTAAAAACAACTAACCAAACTAGATTTAAAACAATTTAATACAATAAAAAAAAACTCAAAAGTGGTGTGTGCCCCCCTTTACTACAAAGGAAATAAATTAACCTAAATAAGCTCTGGTACCACCAGTTACCTGCGTAGGTGGACCTGTTCGACTTTGAGAGTGTGTCACAAAGCGCATACGTTAGTATACTTCACTGTGGTACACTATGTACACTATGGACTTCTTGCATGGTGCACTCATTTCAACAGGGTAGTGTTGTCTTTTTTGCACTTACCAGAACTGACAATGGCTTTTTCTCTTTTTCAACTGCCTCTTCTTCTTCTCCTAAAATGTGCTACCAAATAATTACAGACCCAACAAACATTACTGACGGCGTCTATTTGACAACAGTATCGGTACTTAGTGCAAAAAAATTTGTTTAACTAAGTCTTGTAATTCCCAGCCTTCATGTCAGAAGTTTTGAAGTTTGCTACATCATAAAAATGGCAACTATTGAGGGTGAGAAATGTCCATCATTCCATGTGCCCCAGTAGTGCCCTGCATTTTCTTACACAATACAGTATGAACGCACTTAGTGCACTTCTATGATCAAAAAATTAACTGTTCTTATTAGTTGAGACATGGATGTAAGGATGTCAGCTGACGCTATGAGTTTTGTAAATCAGAGTTCTATCTCACTCATGCTCCACCCTCTGCTGGACTCTATGGGTAATACTCTCCTTCTATCATGAGCACACATTCACCCACTAAAATTAACATTAACATGGCCGGCCTATCAGGATATGCCCACCAAAATTTGTGCAGATGCCACAGTGTGTAAGGCAGCATGCACTCCTGTGTGTTTTCCCTTTTCTTTTTTAATGATGGCAATTTGGCCACTAATCACCTTTGTCCACGAATTGAGTTGCTGCTTCAGGAAATTCATCAGTTCTGCAGACCACACATAGAGTGGTGTTCAGCAGCCACTAGCCTGCAAGTCCTGTTAGGCACTGCCCAAGGTCAGATGCAAGCACTGGTGGAATCACTTCAGACACTTTAACATGATGCTTTGCTGCAATATGAGTGAGCTGGAGCACGAGATCGATGACACTGAGGCCCTGCTCCAACAGCCAATCCTTCAGTCATCCTTTGTTTGTAGATAATGACAACAAATCATTGTGTCCAGTTCATCAATGTCCCACAAACATCTCTGCACTAGGACCTCCCGCTGGTGAGGACCATTTCACCTGCTTCCACAGTCACCTGGTTTGTCAGAGAGCTGGAAGCCTCTAACCACAGCTGTGGTGTGACAGAGAGATGCTGAAGTATTTTGACTAGATGTTTCAGCTGGGAGGGCAGCAAGCTGTGGCTGCTATAGGGATGTGTTGCTGGTTTCCCCTCAGCAATTTGGACCCCTGTAAAGTCTAGATGCTGGTGGTAGTTATGGTGGTAATGAGATGAGATAAAGAGGGAGCTAAGGATCTGGATGTGCAGAGGAATGGGCTTTTGATGAGTTTGTCCTGGGCTCAGGATAAGGTGACTGAAGGTGAATAGGGTGGAAGGGGGGTGTGACAATTCCACCTAAATTGACAGCTGACAGGAGCAGAGAGGAGAACAGATTTAAAGTTTAGCAGCAGCAATATGAGTGGCTGAAAGAGATCATGGCAAAGTCTGATTGGCTGACTAGGAGAGGGAATGCCCATCGTCAGCTAATTGGCAGAAGTGGTGGGTGTGGGGTAGAGAGAATCGTGAATGAATGTAGCATAAAGAAAGCCTTCCTGACTGAACTTATGTTGAGCTTCAAATGACTGATCTGGACCTACAGGGTTTGCCCAGCTTTTTTCCATATGCTTGTCAAAGGCATCTGCCCTGTCTTTCTCTTTCCTGGGTTTCTATAGATCCTGATGACAAAACATTCTGGAGACTCATTGCCTGGCATGTCCCTGAGTTGCCTCAGATGCTGTTTTCTGTTTTCTGAGTGAGATAGTATCTGGTGACTGCTCTAGTTTTCAGCTTTCAGTAGTTCAGGTATCCTTGTTCATAGTCTCCTCAGTTGTCTTGTCTACTGGAATCTTTACAAGGGATTGTTCCTGCCCAGCTGGACAGAAAACACTAGGATAATCAACCGCCAGGCAAGACATTTGAGCATTGTACGTAATATGTCAGATATTTCGCATAGTTTTTCTTTATCATAAGCAAAACAACTAGAGTGTAGAAAAGGCCCCAAAGTTAGTTATTTGTAAGTGCCTTCACCTATATTATGTTTAATGTTCTCTGTATATTTAGTGTCGGTAAGCCTTTAAGGGAGTTGCTCCACCTACCTGTGTTACAACGTAACTGGCGTCACACAGTTGGGAAGTAGTGTGCTCCGGTGAGCTGGTCGAGAGAGGGATAGTGACTGAGCAGTGCAATAACTTCCTGACAAGTGGTCTGTGCGTGAATGAAAATGAGTGAGTATTTATCTGCTGCATTATCGTTGTATTATTTTTGTGTTGCTGCAGCCAGACATAATTTTGTTAGCGAATGTGTACAAATGTGGAGCCTTGGCGTTCGCCAGGTTATCCCTCCGTTAATTAGACTGTTTCATGCACATTAGTTACGGCATTCAGCTCACCCGGCTCAGACCGGGAAATGGCTAATGTGTAAATTTATTACCTGTTGTTACTGCCCAGTCGGCTTATGGTTGAGCTAAATTACGAAGCGGCTAGTGTTAAGTACTGCCTTAAGGTCTGTTAACTCAGTGACCGGACATACGGTGTTTCTCAATTGCAAGGATCCTTCCTTGGGAGGACAGATCCTCCCAAGGAAGGATCCTGCAGAGGCAAGGCAAGAGTCCTCCCTAGCATCCAGTGAACACATATTGGAACAGGCTAACAAGTGTCCCCAGGTGTGCTTCATTAGCCCTCTTGGGACTGACGGGGCTTTCAGGGTACTGTGGGAATTTTGATACTCTCTAATGTTGTTGTACAGTTTGAACAAATATAAGTGGCATTTTCAGAGTCATGTGACTTTTATGGAAAATATATTTCTGGATTCTACTTATAAGAATAAAAATCAGGTCGGCTAAATGACATTTTTGTAAAAGGTGTTTTTAGAATTCCTCTACAATGTATAAAAACTGACCTTACCCATTGTGCCGAATGTTTAGGTCAGCTGATGTCTTTCTGTAAAGTCTTATGAATGTATGAAGCATTAACACTTTCATTCTCACACACATTCACACCCTAATCCCTTTTCAGAGTGCAGTTAACCTCAACAGCTGAAAAAAGTCCTACATCACCACAGCACCTACAGTATATAAACAGACTTACACACAGAATCACACTGTGATTCCAAAGTGATTTTATGTGTGTATCAGCACAAATTCAGCTACAGTAATATGAATAGCGGATCTGATCTGATGAGCCGAGCTGATCTGAAACAGCTGATCGCGCCGATTGTACCCGATACCGCCGTGTAATCCTCTGAAATAAGTGCACCTCAAAATTGATGAGTGATGCTTTTACTCTGGTCGTTCTCACCGCGCCCCCCCCCCCCCCCCCCCAAAAAAAATACACCAAGTGAAACCAAAGAATGAGAGCAGTTATCACGTCGTTATCATGTGAATAGTGAGGGGAGGAGGGGAGGGGGACACTTAGCGCTCCATCTCTACTGTAAATGATTTCTTTAAAAACTTTGATGTTTTATCTAAATCCCGTTATTAAAAAAAAATCTCATTCGGCTGTGAACACAGTGGAAAGTGTAAATTATGAGGTTTCTGTCAATATTTTTTTCACGCTTGTACAATAAAAACTCCTGGAGACATTAATCCAAATAAATGACATATTTATATCAGTCCTGCCGAGCTCTGCTGGTGCAGGTTTCATTGAAGAGGCCCCGCCCTCACCTCCACCAAATCGTGTGCAAAGCATTGTGGGGATTTTATACCCGCGGAGGATCCACACATGCATCCTCCGAATTTCGCTGAAAGAAGGACTCAGTCCTTCATGAAACTCGGGAGGATCCTTGACATTGGAACAGTCCTTCGGCTGAGGTCGATGACGTAGGATCCTTCAAATCCGCCCATTTGAGGATCCTTCCTTGCAATTGAGAAACGTCTATAGTGTGCCTGCAGATTTCCACAATAAACGCATGCTGCCGGCCCATCGGTATGACGATTTAACCGGAAGTGTTAAATGGCAATGTTAGCGATCATTTCTTACAGTGTTAATATGTGTGTTACTATGGCTAAGAATGTCATATAAAAATGGGTTAAGGGCTGTGATAGTGATGGGAGGCAATGTAATTGTGGTTAACTGAGTTTAAGGACATGTGCATCACTGTATCACTCCTGATTATTGTTTATTGAGTTTGGTGATGTTAGGCATATTACTGCATACAGGAAAGTATCATGTATATGTTATCCTCATTTATTTGTATATTTGTTATTCTTCTTGAACGTGTAGAAACCACATGACCATATTGCGTGCTACTGGACTATCTGTGAGAGAGAGAAATAAACCACACCTGAACCATCCATCTGCTCTTTATTTCATACTCTGGAGGACTGGACCTTAAAGCTGGGGTTGGTAATGTTGGAAAGCTAGCAAGAGAGCTAGCAAGATTTGAAAATAGCACCTCCTCCTGCCTCCTCTAAATTCCATCCCCCTCCTCCCCCTCCCGTCAGTGTGTCCCTCGAAGCCACGCCCCCACACACTGGCACGCGCACAGTACAAAATGAGAATCGTCAGAGAGGAGAAGAGAACCAGCGAGCTAACCTGTGAGCCAGCTATTTCGGAATATTTTGGAAACAACCAAACAGACTCATTTATCTGTAAGTAAACAATGTTATTACTATTATTATTATTATGTCTTTGTTTGTTTTTATAGCATAGCAGTCTGTGTAGACCCAGGTCTGAATCTGCTTAAGATCCGCCTGGATTCAGAAGCATCAGCTAAAATACATTGTAATAATTGTTACGTGTTTTTCCTGACAAACGTGTATTTTGTGTTTTTATTAGTCACATAGCATATCTGCCTACCGGTAACTCAGTTTTGCACTGACAGTTATGCAGGTTTGGCTATAAAAATTAGTTTGCCAGCTATGCTGTTAGGCTAACGATATCTCTGTTGTTTGCTTGTTAGAGTTTACACGATGAGAGCACTGGCTCAGACCCGAGCTACAGTCCAGACCCGAGCTACAGTCCGCAACCGAGCACGTCTTCAGCTCCAAGGGGACGCGGTCGCGCTAGAGCCAGGGGAGGCCGTGCTAGGGGGAGTGCAAGGGGCAGAGGCCAAGGAACTCGAGGTCAAGGACGTGGAGCAAGCCGGACTGCGACTGGAGAGCTTTTACAAGATGAGGATATTCGACGAGTGGAGAATCTGCAAGCTCAAAGAATTGCAGATGAGCAGGTAGGTTTTCTGAAATATCATTTTTTTTCTGATCTCAACATTATCAAGAATTGTAAACAATGACCTGCCATTGACTGTGAACACAACATTTAGAGTTTGTCATTCATTTTTTACAGGCTAGAATTTAACGACTGAGCTTGGAAGAATCCCATCAGTTGCTTCAGATCTGCCTGACAAGGGACCCAAGCCTCATGTTTGATATCCTGCAGATGTCAGCATCAGGAGATGCTCCTCCACCAGGCCCCCCAGCTCCAGGTTTCCTTACTTGGTGTGTGTGCAGGAAGTGCCGTGAGATGCCCACAGATCTGGAAAAAAAGTGCTGTGGGCAACAACCTGCTTCCTGCATTTCCATGCTGCCTCACCTGGAACTCTACATTCTACAGGAAGGGGTCTTGTGATTGGCTCGCAGGATATGGAATGATGTCCGGGCTGAGGAAGATCTTCCAGACCCCAGGGAGAGCAACAAACAGTTCCGCCATGCAGCATACCGTCAATATGTTGTGTGGCAATATGGGGCACTGGGTGCTGGGCACAGAGTAGTAATCCCTAGTTACTGTGTCTGGAAAATAAGAGACCGCTATCCAGATCCCCATGGACAGTATAAAGGTTTTGTCCCCAGTAGAGTCTAACACACCATAAGATCTACACTGAAGCCCTGCCATTTATACTGTATTGTACTTTACCGATTCCTTTTTAAAATCTGCACTAAGGTTTACATTATATAAATAACAAAGTTTATATTTTTACTTTTATTTATATTTGCTTGTTTGATTTTCTATATTTTGTGATTTTTCATTAAAAAACTGAAAATGATGAATGCCTTTCATTTCACTATTTCTGGAAAACAAGAAATACATTTTCTCACCACCACATTAAAAATATGTGATTACAGCAGAATAACTACAACACACTTTGTACAACCCTTTTATTGTTGCATAAATATGTACATTGTCAATATGAGTCCACATATGGGAAAAGGTGCTTTCATGTAAAAGGTGTTTCAAGGGAAGGCAGACGGGTCAGGCGATGATATGAGGAGGATCAGTCATCTTTGGTGTTTGTCAGCTGTGGTGATCTGCTCCTTTGGTAGTGATTTGCCTTTAGGAAGAATATCACAGTTACACATCTGACAATAATCAATAATTTTTTTGAGACAATCAATGAATAAGAATACTTAGAGCTTTTCCCATTTTTTGGGTACATAACTATGATGGAACTTCTTCATCAAACTACAATATTGTAAGAAAACTCACCCAGGCCTCTGCTTAGTTGAGTCTGTAAAAGCTCCTGTGTTGATGTGTTATCCACAAAAAGAATACAATTATTTATTATTATTAGGTCCAGTGACGACATGCTAAAAAAGAAAAACACACAAAAAACAGAGTAAATATTGCACCATCATATGTTGCTGAAATAATGCACAGACTATGAATTGGACCTTGTGTGCTTCTTCCTCCCTTGTCACAAACTGGGCCCCGCGGCCGTGACAAAGGAGGGAGAAGCACACAGGGTCCAAAACGCAAAAATAACAACCTAAACTAAGCATGGTGAGTGTCATCTGTAAGATCAGTAATGTAAGTGGGTGCATGGGTGGAAGAGTGTGTGTGTGGGGTGTTGGAGAGTCTAAAACGCGTCACAATCACATACCTTGCATCCAATTGCTGCAGAACTGTCTCCTCTGGGCAGCTAACATCCAAGTCCTGAACCCCAGCTACTGAGAAGTCATCATCTCTGTGAAGATTACAAAATCAGAGAATACAGTCAGTGCAACATCAACATGAACTTAATGCCACAGATATGAGCATATGGCTGCAGTTAGCAGTAGGCTAAACTATTAGCAACATTTCCTCTCCATCTTGCAATGCTTAAGCGATATTGACATGTTTTTTTGTTTTGTTTATTGTCAGACTTTATTTTTGGTACGTCTGTCTTCCGTCTTCCTGCACGTCTCAGTCGCAGAGGGTCATCCAGACCAGCCTGTCTTGCCGTCAGAAACCCCAACATTGCTTCAGATGCACACTGGGGGAGTTTCTTCGAAAACTTGTCTTCCATGAATCTATTGCACAGCGGACTGTTTCAGCAACTGGACCAAACGTCAAACCGGAATGTAACATTAACACAAGGAGTCCTCCGTGTACAGTTTCTGAACGAGCCGGCCGGCAAACAGCTGAACTGAGTCAACAATACCTGGCTATATGGGACCAAAGAAGGCCCCGACGGTTGAGGAAGTCGACGACATTAAAAAGTCGCTCGACTTTCTTGCAGAGGAAATCTCTGCTGTCAGGCTGCAGCAGAAAGGTATTCTGGAGTTGGTCGAAGAGGTTAAAACCCTCCGCATCCAGAATGCAGAGAAGGATAAGCGGCTCGCCTTTCTGGAGAGCAGGGTGGCAGACCTGGAACAGTACACCCGGATGAATGACGTGATCGTCACAGGGCTCCAAGTAAAACCCCGCACATACGCTCGGGCAGTGAGCGGCACCGGTGGGGGGCCTGACGAGCTGGACGTCAGATCCATGGAGGAACAGGTTGCTGCTTTCCTGGAGTCCAAAGGGATCGAACTGGACTGCAGTAACATCGAGGCGTGTCATCCTCTGCCCAGGAAAAGTGACACCCACAAATCGGCCATCATCCTCAGATTTGTTAATGGGAAGCACAAGTTGGCACTACTAAAACAGGGGAGAAAACTAAAGGGAACCAATGTATTCATGAATGACCATCTAACTAAACACAATGCTGAAATAGCGAGAAAAGCACGCTACCTGAGGAAGCAAGGGAAAATAATGAACACATGGACAAACAACTGTAAAATATTTATAAAGCTGAATGGGCCACAAGACAAAGTGCTGGTTATCAGGAGGATGGAGGAGCTGGAAACATATCAATGACCAACATGAACTGGACTATTAGGTAACAACCATCCACACACGACCATGACGCACACCGACAGAACTTCAACTTCATCTGGAAATAATTTTAAGCACTTAACTGAGAGGATAAATTATCACGATTATCTGGAACTGAGAACTGTTGAAATTACTGAACACACTTCACAGGATTTGGAACAGATTGTAGACCCAGATAATAATTTTTTCTATAGCATTAACAACAATTGCACTTACTACAGTAAAGAACAATACAACCAGAACATTAAAGCAAAGGACAATCTATCAATTATCCATTTCAACAGCAGAAGCCTCTATGCCAACTTCAATAACATTAAGGAATATTTACAAACTTTTTCACAGCCATTTAGTATAATTGCAATAACAGAAACCTGGATCAGTGCTGAAAAAGGGATGGACTTTGAGCTGGAGGGTTATGAATTAAGGAATATAAATAGGAGAAACAAAGGTGGGGGAGGAGTTGCCATATATGTGGATAAAAACCTGAAGTACAAAGTACTTGAAAGTATGACTGTGATTGACAACCTATTAGAATGTCTGACCATTGAAATATGTAAAGAAAAGAATAAGAATATTATAGTTAGCTGCATATACAGGACACCAGGTACAAATATTGACATTTTCAGAGGATGGATAGAGGGTATGTTTTCAAAAAAAGCAACAAAGTTGTGTTCATATGTGGGGATTTCAACATTGACATATTAAATCCATATAAGCATAAAACAACAGACGACTTTATCAATACAATGTACAGTTTGAGTCTATTTCCAAAAATCACCAGACCCACCAGAATCACATCCAACTGTGCAACCTTGATTGACAACATATATACTAATGACATCGAAGACAAAACAATAAGTGGTATCCTAATTAATGACATCAGTGACCATCTACCAGTTTTTATTATCTATGATTATAATTACAGGAACAAAAAGACAGACAAGCAAATAGGGTACAGAAGAATGAGGTCAGGGGAATCAATAGACGCATTCAGGAATGAGTCACTGGCACAGAATTGGGAGGCAATATATCAAGAAAACAATGTGGACAATGCATATGAAATATTTTTGAGAGTATTTAAGAAATTATATGACAAATGCTGTCCAATTAAAGAATATACAAGAAAACTGAAATATACCAGCTGTCCATGGATCACAAAGGGATTGCAAAATGCCTGCAAAAAGAAAAATACACTGTACAGAGAATTCATACGACTGAGAACTAAAGAGGCTGAAAATAAATATAAAAGATATAAAAATAAGTTAACTAATATTATAAGGACAAGCAAGAAAGATTATTATAGGAAAATATTAGACAATAACAAAAACAATATTAAAGGAATATGGGGTATATTAAACAGTATTATAAGAAAGAGTTATAAACAAACAGAATATCCAGAATACTTTGTTGATAAAGATAATGTAATTTGTAATAGAAGTGACATGGCTGACAATCTAAATAATTTTTTTGTAAATATAGGACCCGGCCTTGCAGAAAAAATCTCTGATCCTGGGACAGTTGGGAAAAAAATGGAAATATTGATAGAACGAAATCCCAAATCAATGTTTCTCAAAGCAGTGGAAGAGAAAGAAATATTGGATATTGTTAAAAAATGTAAAAACAAAAAGTCAACTGATTATAATGACATTGATATGACAATAGTGAAAGAGGTCATTGAAGGGATTTCAAAACCATTAACATACATCTGTAATTTATCATTTCAAACTGGTTCATTTCCAAACAAAATGAAAATAGCCAAAGTCATTCTGCTGTACAAAACTGGGAACAAGCATCATTTCACCAACTACAGACCTGTCTCCTTACTTCCACAATTTTCAAAAATATTAGAAAAACTCTTTAATAATAGACTGCATACCTTCATAGTAAAACACAAACTACTCTCTGATAGTCAATATGGTTTCAGACCAAACAGGTCAACATCACTAGCAATAATAGAAGCAATTGAAGAAATTACAAACGCTATTGAGCAAAAGAAATATGCAGTTGGAATATTTATTGACATTAAGAAAGCCTTTGACACAATCAACCACGACATATTATTAAAAAAGCTGGAGAGATACGGCATCAGAGGTATTGTGTCAGACTGGATTAAAAGTTATTTACAGAAGAGACAGCAGTTTGTTGTGCTGGGTGATGCTTGTTCTTCATGTTTGGATATTGTTTGTGGTGTCCCCCAGGGGTCAGTGTTGGGCCCTAAACTATTTATATTGTATATAAATGATATTTGTAGGGTGTCACAGGTATTGAAGCTCGTATTATTTGCTGATGATACAAACATTTTCTGTTCTGGGGAGGATTTAAAAGAAACACTCGAGGAACTCACTAAAGAAATGAGCAAATTGAAAATATGGTTTGACAGGAACAAATTATCATTAAACTTAAATAAAACAAAAATAATGTTATTTGGGAATTGCAGAATTAATGAAGAAGTACAATTACAGATAGATGGTGTGCAGATTGAAAGGGTTCATGAAAATAAATTCCTTGGGGTGATAATAGATGACAAAATTAGGTGGAAACCACACATCAAACATGTTCAAAGTAAACTATCAAGAAGCATTTCAATTCTAAATAAAGCAAAACAGGTTCTGGATCATAAATCACTACGCATCCTGTACTGTTCCATTGTCTTACCATATTTCAATTACTGCGCAGAGATCTGGGGCAATAATTACACGAGTTCAATCAATTCACTAACTATTCTACAAAAAAGGGCAATACAGGTCATTCATAATGTCGGCTATCAGGATCATACTCACTCACTCTTCATACAGTCAAAATTATTAAAATTTACAGACATAGTGAAATTCCAAACAGCACAAATCATGTACAAAGCTAATAATAACTTCTTGCCACAAAATATACAAAAAATGTTTAAGAATCGAGAGGGGGGATATCCATTAAGAGGAAAATATAACTTCAAAATTAACAAAATCCGTACAAATAGAAAAAGATTTTGCATTTCATTCTGTGGGGTGAGACTGTGGAACAGTATAAGTGAGGAGATCAAGCAATGTCCAAGCATACAACAGTTTAAAACAAAATATAAAGAAAAGGTTTTCACGGGATACAGGGATGAAGTGGGGGTGTGACAGTCACTAGGTGTGCACAGGACACTGTTATTGATTGTTTCATTCATGATCATTATTAGTTGGTTCTTTTCTTTTATGTTGTGTTTTGTTATTGTTAGGTCCTTGTTTGGTCTTTTCTTCTTCTTATTATTATTATTGTTATTGTTGTTGTTATTATTGTTATTAATAGTAGTGTTTCGATGGAAGGATAGATTTATAGATTAATAAATCATTGTGCAAGGAGAAGGGGTGGGATTAGATAAGTTTCGACTTCTTCCCACTCCCTTTTGAACAAACTTTTCATTGTTTGTTGTTGTTGTTGTTTTTTTTTCTTTTCTTATGTTCAAATAAACTTTCAAATTCAAAATTCAAATTCAACATACATTCTTTACCCTTCTTTCGTAGAGAACAAAACACAGATCTGTTTATATGTTGAAATAGAAGTCTTGTGTTTTGACCTCCTAAAGTAAAGGACAGTTCTTATCCCCAGACCATCATATTTCTCAAAAGATACAACATTTACTCAATGTCTGTATAATGATATGGCAGACATCACTGATAACACATATTGTTGTACAATAATGTTTTTTTTTTTCTGAAGGACCTCAAGTAGCACTTTGAGCCACATAAAACAGAAAAAGCTAGATATGAAAGACAGATATTTATAGCCCACCAAAGACAACGTTGGTCAAATTCATATTTGCAGCAGCAAGTTGAACTCACCGTTCAGACTCAGAAACAATAGTTGAAACTGGCGGGGGAGGAGGTCTCATCATTCCGTGTTTAGACGGCGTCGAGGTTGATGGATCCTTCTCATAGCTATGAAAACATAAATAAGCTACATCAGCACCGCAGTTGTAATATAACAGCAAATATATGTACGTCTTTTTTAATCACAATAACAATGCAGACACTGACGACTACGATAGAGTAATATCTTACAATTGTAATGTACTATAATCTATTCAATACTAGCATCACGGATCCGTTTTAAAACTCATAGAGAAGCTAATATTAGCATTAGGCTAATACAAGCTACCAATTGCTCAAAAATGAACGTTCTACTGTAACTCGGTAGATCCGCAGCAAGAAGTGTGCTGAGTTTTCTGGCAACAGCGGCACACGAGGACGAGAGCACCGTGAACGCGCGCAGTGGGTAGGGGCGGGTGCAGAACTAGACCTGAAGGAATCTGATTGGATTTTGCCCTTCGGACCGAAGTGCGCTGATTGGTCGAAGTTTTCTCAGCTGCTACAGAGGTCTGATTTTTTCCGCTCCTTTTTCTAAAGACATAGTGTATTGATTCCTTTGACAATATAAGGACCATTTCACCCAGTATAACAGAAAGTGCTTCTGAACAACATTACCAACCCCAGCTTTAAGTGTGTATTTGAACAGGGCGTTTGAGATGCTCACACTGTTAATAATTTAGCTTATGGTTCACTTTTGAGACATTCATATTGGTAAAAATGTAGGAAAAAATTGAATGTCCCTTTTGTTAACATTGGTAACATTTTGAAGTTGTACTTTTTATTTACACAAGAATGGTACAGAACATCTATTCAAAAATGACCTTGTGTCTTTCTTCACATTTGATGCTTTCACACAGCCTCCCAGCCTCCATCTAAGTAGTTATATCCCATATGCTGATGACCCAGGTCAGCTCATTTATCCTATTCAGGAAGCAAGAGATTGATTGTGCCTGTGCCATTGCTGTAATTATATTGTCATCACTTAATCAACCTTATTGGATTCCTAAAGCGGTCGCAGTCCCCGAGGCTGAAGCTGGAAGAAAGATTGACTTTTTTGGACAGAAAGAGAAAGGGAGGGATGGAGAGTGAGAGAGAGAGAAAGGGAGAGACCAAATTAAGCACCAAGTCATTTGAGAGGCAAATCAATTGGGTAATAAGGAAACATCAAATAAGTGGACAATGGTGGTGAGGGAGTGCTACAATTACAAGAGGATGTCAAAGATGAGTATAAGGGAACAGGAAAGTGGAGCGAAGAGGGGCACGCAGAGATGATAGGGGATCAGGTGGTAGGGTGTGACCAGAGATTCTGAGTGATTGTTTCCTCAAGTCTGTGTCTGCTCTGCCAGAGAGGAGGTAACAAATGGTTAGGGTGTCACCTGCAAAAGCAGTTTAATAATTCATTTGTCTATGGGGCTGGGCAGAAAGGGCTGCTTTGAAGAGTAGGGCACAGATGGTCATCAGAGTGTAACAGGTACACACACATACACACACACACACGCACACACACACACACACACACACACACACATTCACTGATGCACCTACACACATGCACAAAAAAAACCCAGCCTGTATCGGAGACTGGCTCATCACCTGGGTGCACACCATATGCCACAGTGGCCGACAACCTGCTCTCTAGGCCCATGCTGAGAAATGCACACAAACACATGCGCTTGTGCACACACAAACCTTTTCTAGTTTATAATTGTTCCACTTTACCCCCAAAAAGATCCACTCTTGCATACTGATGTGCAATTTTGTTTACGTGGGCTGTGAAGATAAGAATTTACCAGCTGATAGATATGCCTGGCAGAGTTTTTTCACCTACACACTGAGCCACATCAGTGCACACATACCCAAAGTCAAAGACAGGGAGCAGCTAGGTATTCACACACCAGGGCACATACACTCACAGGGATGTGATGAGGAACGTACACTGTGCTTTCTGTCAATCCATCATTGTGTGAAATTACCTGCCGGAACAACAGCATTCCCTCTTTTGCCATTTCACATCTGATTTAGCTCAATCCAAGCCCTGAATCAGCCCTTAAAATCCAATGATGCAACACCTACTGTACCAACTAAAAAAGACTTGCATCCTGCCATCTTGTTAGGACACATACCTGCCCCCAGCCACTAAAACAGCAGCCCACCTTTCATTCACTTACTGTACTGACTCTAATGGTTATGAGTTCTCCTTTGGTACCTGGCATGCTTTATTCCTCTCCCTGTGTAGCTTGTGGGTGATTACTTCACGACAATAAAGGTCTCTTTGTGGGTGCTGCAATTCGTAGACAAAGGACTCTCTGTTTGATGTGATTATCTCAGGGGATTTTGATATTTCCATTGTTAAAGGCATATGGAATGTCCTCACAAAAGAGGTTTTTTAGCTACATGTGGCCCTCTGTCTGTTTTTACAGTGTTTGTTTTTATGGCACAGGATTCAGAAACCAATGGAACTTATAAAATAAGAGGTGAAGATTATCCATCCATCCATTTCCTAACCGCTTATCCTCTTGAGGGTCGCGGGGGGGCTGGAGCCTATCCCAGCTGACATTGGGCGAGAGGCAGGGTACACCCTGGACAGGTCGCCAGACTATCACAGGGCTGACACATAGAGACAGACAACCATTCACGCTCACATTCACACCTACGGGCAATTTAGAGTAATCAATTAACCTATCCCCAACTTGCATGTCTTTGGACTGTGAGAGGAAGCCGGAGTACCCGGAGAGAACCCACGCTGACACGGGGAGAACATGCAAACTCCGCACAGATGGGCTCCCGCACCCGGGATCGAACCAGGAACCCTCTTGCTGTGAGGCGACAGTGCTAACCACCACACCACCGTGCCGCCCGGTGAAGATTATAACTGGTCAAAAAATACACAAACATTTAGCTGGAGACAAAATATTGAGTTAGTGGAGATAGGAAAGTGACTTTCGATCAGAGCTTGGGGCTGGGCGAGTAGAAACAGGCTGACCCACCCAGTCCAGACAGAGGGGCCACATATTGATGGAATAGACTCCAGACAACAAGCACAATTACCCTGTGGCTTACAGCAGCTAAAGAGAGGGCATGAAGGGGCAGAGGGGGGTAGAGGGGTCAGGGGAGCAGGGGTTGAAGCGAGGTAAAATGGGGGGGGGGGGCAAGACGCACAATTATCTTCATTGGTAACAGGGGCATGTCAACAATTTGAGGATGTTGGGGACTTAGCCAGGTCATTTTTTTTTTTTTTTTTTTTTTAATGAACAAGCTCTACTTTGATGCTTCTATATGTACTCTGGCATCTTATTTATCCTTAAAAAGTTGTTTATTTTTCTTTTTTTTCCAGATTGATTATGAATTGTGATGTTTAAAATATAAGTAGTTGTTGGTCGGTAGTATTGAGTAGGAACAGAATGCTTTGCTACTGCTATCATTAAAATGAAGCAAATTTTGAGGTACTTGTACTTGAGTATTTCCACGTATTTTATGCTACTTTATACATTTAACCCTTTACATCTCAGGGGAAACATTATATTTTATACTCCACTACATTTATTTGTCAGCTTTGGTTACTCTGAAAACTTGAATTATTAATAGAAAACATAATCAACCAATAAATGCAGATGTATTATTATAGACTAAACTACCCAGAAGTATGTAAAGCATTTAAAGTGAGTTCCACCAGCTGCAACATTAAAGTGACTAGCAGTGTGCTCTCTCTGTTGCATGTGATCACACAAAATGTGCTGCTTGAATGACACATATGTTTTGATCAGTGATAACATATGCATTTTTTGTTGGTGTTTTTTTTTTTTTTTGATTTTGTTTTGTTTTGTTTTGTTTTATTATTATTATTATTAGGCCTGTTCTTAGTTTTTAAAAATATATATGTACAACCTATTTAGATCCGGGGCTTATCATCGATAGATACTGTAAAACTTCAATTTAAAGCCTAGTCCCAGTCCCTTTTACTAGCCTGCCGTAGTCACACATCTGACAAATAAACGCCTCAATAAGACGCATAGACTGGTTTCCAAGCAGTTCATTTTTTTATAAAAGTTCTTCAGATGTATAAAAGTGGGTTGTTGGCTACCTCAAATTATATGTCCATTTCTTGATTAACCTGTAACTTATTCATATTCCTTTAGTCCATAAGGATCCTCAGATCAAAATAATCAAAAGGGTTTTTCATGAAAATTAATCCAAGTTGTGAGTATTCTAACCGGATAAAGTGGTGTGTCGGTGTGCCAGGTGCCGTAATACTCGAGTGCTGTAACACAATCACTCTGTGATGTGCTGTCCGTCAGAGCTAGATCAAATTAATGATTCAAAATTGATATCGTTATTATCATTATCGATACATTATCTGAAGCCTAATTTCTTAACAAGTAATATTCACACTGGTTTAAATAAACAATTTGATTGTATTTCCAAATCGTTGCTGAGCAACAGCTCTGTGTGAAAGGAATTAAAGGCCTGACCCATATGGACACCTGTCCAAATATACGCCTGTTGATTTCAGTGATTGAAGCAAATCTTAGCCCACGCTTTTAATTGAAGTTTAACGAACAAACAAACAAACGATAGATAGATAGATAGATAGATAGATAGATAGATAGATAGGTAGAACTTGTAAGGACCAATTTTACTTTACTTTCCCCCAGTTTCCTTTCCTTTCCTTTTCTTTTCTTTTCTTTTGATACTAAAAATCATCATCCTGAGCTGACATAATCTAATATTCACACTGCAAATGACTTCCAGAAAGTTACAATATGTAACTCTAATATTTCACAATAAATTAGATTATTCACATTAAAGGCTACAACTGTGATATTTAACCATTTTAACAATATTGTGAAATTCACACAGGTAAATATAGTGATTTTACAGAAGTGCACTGTTAAATCACAGTAACTGTTTACTGTAAAACGATGCAGTAACCTACTGTGAAAGTAATGCAACTAGTAGCCAGTAATTTATTGTAAATGTAGAGTCAAATATAATTTACAGGTGCCTTCCAAACCCTTTACTATTAAGCTTAAGGATTGGGTTGGGTCAAATCAAACATACATACATTTGCACCCACCTGCACAGACATACCCAATCACACATCCCCAAACAGGGGACAACAGGTAGGTCTTAAGCTTGACTTTAAAGGATGACACAGTTGCAGATAATCTCAGATCATCAGGCAGTTTTTCTAGTCTCAGTGAATACTCTTGCTGCAGCATTTTGAATACGTTGGAGCCATCCTACAGTCTTTTTCTGAAGTCCGGCAAGAAGGGCGTTACAGTAATGTAGTTTATGCTGTCCTTGTGATACCTGTAATATGACTTGTAAAGCTGAGTTCTGGGTCCATGACAACACCCAGATTTCTGACCTGCTGACTGGGTTTTAGAGACAGTGAAATCAGTTTAGAACTAAGCCCCCTCTCTGATGTTTGATGCCTTCCACAAGAATCTCAGTTTTGTCTTTGTTTAATTGTAGAAAGTTTTTGGTCATCCAGATGGTGATGTCCCTGATGCAGTTAACCAGGTTGTTTATAGGGGTTAGGTTATTATGAGTGTGAAATATATAAGTGTGTATCATCTGCATATGAATGATAATATACATTGTGTTTCTGAATGATGGAACCAAGTGGCAGCATATAGATGTTAAACAGTAATGGACCCAGGACTGAGCCTTGTGGGACCCCACAGAAGATGTCTAAACTAAACACAAAAAGTAAGGAAATTTGTGTTTTCTAGATTTTTTCTTTGTTGTAACAATACTTCTTGGCAATAAATCCTAAACCATTGGAAAGCCTGTTTATTTCCCTATTAAATGGTGCCACATTTGTGAGGAACGTGCATTTGTGGGATGAGCAGCAGAGCTGAGTATGTGGGTTGCGGCCATGAAAAATATGCCAAATCTTCTTTACCAATGGATGATTGATGGGGGGTGGTCACAGCTCAGTCCACAGGGAATTGGCTTGGGAACCGGAGGGTCGCCCCACTCGGACCAAAATATGGAGTATGGACTGGTAGCTGGAGAGGTGCCAGTTTACCTCCTGGGCACTGCCAAGGTGCCCTTTAGCAAGGCACCAAACCCCCAACCGCTCGGGGCGCCTGTTCGTAGGCAGCCCCCTCACTCTTACATCTCTCCATTTAATGCATGTATAGGTCCCGTTTGCGCGTATGTGTGTATTCGGACCTGTGTGTAGAGTGTAAATATTGAATTTCCCCTTGCAGGATTAACAAAGTATATAAAATTAAATAATTTATTAATTTATTAATTAATTATCAATTGTAATTAATATTAATTATTATTATTATTAATTAATTTAACAAACAGGAGCCTCAACCATACACAGCCACAACAGCCTGGCACCTCCTGGTCACACACTGCTGTGGGATGGCATCCCATTCTTCAACCAGCATTTGTGACAAGTCAGCCAACATAGTTGTGTTGGTCACTCTGGCATGAACAGCATGCCCAAGCTAAACCCACTTGTGTTCAATAGGGTTGAGGTCAGGACTGCTGACAGGCCATTCCATCTTCTGCACTCCCAAATTCTGGAGGCAGTCTCTAATAAACCCCTCTCTGCCGGGGCAAGCGTTGTCATCTTGGAGGATAGAGTTTGGTCCCAGACTGTGGAGACATGGAATTGCCACTGGTAGCAGAATTTCATCTCGATATCTCCCCGCATTGAGATTGCCTACAATGATGACAAGCCTCGTTTTTCCAGTGAGGGAGATGTTGCCCAACACCATCACACTGCCTCCACCAAAAGATGTTACTCTATCGGTGCAGCAATCACACTGCATGAAAAGAGGGATTTCCGTCAGTATGCGGCACTGTAGATTGCCGTGGAATTTCAGGTTTACGGCTGCACGCGGCAATTTACAGGCAACACAGAAAACTGCCGGAAACTGTCGTAAATTGTCGTGGGCCTTGCTTGGCAGTTGTCCCCCCTTCCCCTAATTCTAGGGGAGGCTTTGACATGTAAATGAACATGCTGTGAGCTATAGAAATGCAAACCAGGGGAGCAGGGGGAGTTTCACTCCCCACACAGAGGTGACATTTCTCTAAAAGGTATTAACTTCATTAATCTCTGGTATAAATAGATGAGGCTTAGTATAGCCTAATTATAGACTCTTAAATTTTAGCTTGAATTGATTTATTTCATGAAAGTATGCTAGATTAATTACTGTGTATGGTCATTAGCAATGGTCAATGTTCAATAAAAAAGATACACAAAACAATTTATTTCAACAATTAGTTTTAATCAGGCTTTGCCACAAAGGTCAAATGTGCACTCCATGCAAACAACATCACAGTCTCCTAGAGCTCAACCACTGTGCTTAGTGGCATGACTGCAGTGACCTCTTCCGTAAACAATGATCATGTGATTGGAGGAGCCCGACGAAACTTCTAGCCCTCGTCCAATCACGTGCGAGCTCGGCATGATTCAAACGGAAGACCTTGCAAGACGAGCATATCAACAGTCCTGTTTTTACTCCTGTATATTCAGACAGTCTCCTCCATGTCGCTTGTTTTTCGCTGCTTTGCTGTTTCGTGAACTACTACTGGACAGCGTCTCTCATTCAACACCCGGGAACTCCTCAGCATGGACGAAGACACAGCTGAACTCTATCAGTGGGCTGTCTGCCAGCTTGCTGTGTTTGCTGCCGATATGACTCAGCAGTTCACCGCAGTAAACTCATGTGGAATAGACTAACTAACAAGAGAAGACGGGTGCACAATCCCCAAACGGCGGTAAGAATATATTCAGTGACTGCTAGCTAAGCTAAAAGTAAAATAACAAATGAAGAAGCAGAACCAGTCTAAGTTTGGTGTATGTTTTTTGGTCTTGTAATTTACAGGAAGCAGTGCGCCGTCTCCACAACTCAGAGACAAATTGTATGCACTACGAACCAGAGCGAAGGTAAGTTTAAAGAATATGCTTTCATTCTGCTGTATGAGGAAACGTTCAGACACATTCTTGACCGATCTTAAACGTACATTTTGTTTTTCACAGACTGACCACGCCTCATAACGAGGCCGTGACCTCCTATTTTCTGAGAGCTCTGTCTGCAAGTCCGGATTTACTTGATGCGGATAATGACGCCATTGTGTGTAAGTGACTTTTACTGTTTCTTTTTTACTTTTTACTGTGACTTTTAGATCAGACTCGTTGTTGGTCAGTGTGACTATTTTTCAGGTGCATTAATAGATGTGTTGTGTCAATATGCAGTGCACTGCGCAGTACTTAGTGTCTTTACTGATTGTTTTTACAGCTGCTGGAAGCGAGACGGAGTGTCCTGGCAGAGGACGATGATGAGGAAGACTGGGTGCATTGTGCGACCTCCGTGGTTCCGCAGCCAGGAGCTGACTGAACTCTGTGCAACGCTGCAGTCAGATTGGAGGCGAATCCGAACTACAGGGCAGCACCACGGACGTCTGCAAGATGGAGCACATGCAGACAGATCGCCGTACAGCTCCGAGGCGGCAAATAATAGACAGTTGATGGCGCTGTATGATTTTGATTTGTTGTTGAAATCTCCTATTTGTATTTGTACATAGTTGTGTGTTATAAATAAAGCTCTTTATTTGAATAAACATGTTCCTCGCAAATGTTCCTTTACTCAATAAATTAATTCATGTCCTTGATGGTAATAATAGTGTAGCCCATAGGATATATACATAACAATGACATGAATATACAACATAATAATTTTATTTTAGTTTTTAATAATAATTATACATTTATTATAATTATTATAAGTATTATTATTATTTTAAAATTATTTTTATATTTTATTATTGTAAGGGAGGGGTTTACATTTATAATGACCCAGAGTGACCAATAGCGACAGATCTGCCGACCAATCACGAGTGATTTTTCTTGTTTCAAAGTAGTGGTTTTATCCAATCCTGGAGTGAGGAATTTCAAGCCAGCCGCGGCTCAGCTGCTATTCATATGCTAATTAGAGCCATTAGCACCTCCCGGGAGGTCTACACATACGTCATGGGTCCGTATTCGACAGTTTGTGGCACCCGTAAACGCCACGTTCAGAGCATGTAAATTGTCGGAAACTGCTAAAAACGAGTGAGATTTCCGGGCGTTTACGGGGACGAAAATCCCACTTTTCATGCAGTGTCAGCTCCATGTCTTTTCCACACTTTGACCCTACAATCCAACTGCTATAGGCAGAATCTGGACTCATTGCTGAACATAACGTTCCACCACATGTTCAGGTCCCAGTGCACGTGTTGTGGACACCAGCGCAAACGGGCCTGATGGTGAAGGGCAGTCATGGCAGGCCTCCTGGCAGCCCTATGAGACCAGAGATTGGCTGCGTGCAGTCTGTTCTGGACTGTCTGGGCAGACAGCCATCGGCCATATCGTCCTGCAAACCTTGACTGCGAATCTGTAGAAGACTGCCTACGGTTCCTAAGTGCTGACAGGATGAGAAAACAGTCTACTTGGGGTGCCATCTTCTTGGGGTGCCGTCTTCTTGGGACACCCACTTCGCGGCCTGTCTCTGACATCCTCATTATATGGAACTTGGCCTTCAGTTTGCACATGGGTCTAGGGCTCACTCCAAATAATACCGCAACTTGTTTTTGCGTAACATCAGCTTGAAGTTGCCCTATCGCACGGGCCCTGTCCAGATCAGTCAAATGTGGCATGCCGATTCTTGGAGCAGACACCAACTGACCATTGTAGCAGGGCCCATTCTCACAGGTGCTGACAATCAGGTGCCAATCAGGCATCTGATTGTCAGCACCTGTGAGAATGGGCAAAATTTTCATGGCCGCAACCCACATACTCAGTTCTGCTGCTCATCCCACAAATGCATGTTCCTTACAAATGTGGCACCATTTAAAAGGGAAGTAAACAGGCTTTCCAACGGTATGAGATTTATTGCCAAGAAGCATTGAAATAATCTACTAAACACAAATTTCCTTACTTTTTGTGCTTAGTTTAAATTGCCAGATTTGTGGTTACCAAGGGAGATGGACAATGTCCTGCTGGTTAAATAGGAGGAGAGCCAGATAATGAAATTTCCACATAGGCCAACTGAACTTTCTAGTCTACTACGTAAAATGTGATCAACGCTGTCAAAGGTCACAGTCAGGTTTAATAAGACTAGAATGGAGAGTTTTTTAGCTGCTCTGTTGCCCTTTTTGTAGCAGCGGCCTAATCTTGAAAGAATGTGACTGGACACAGCAACATACATTTTTGTGGGACTTTATTTACCGACTGTACTCAGAGGTAGAGACAGCTTTAATTCTGTTACCTTGAGGCTTTAAATTTAGATTTTATTAGAAAATGAAACACACACCTAAAGTCCACTCTCATTTCTCATTTTCCAGCACAGCTGCTTCCTTGCACCTAGTCTCACAGTGGCTCTGAAATCTTGCGCCACCGTCTCATGCTCTGCTCTTAAAGTGACAGTAATCCCTATACAACAACACTAAATGAGGAGTATAGAAACGCACAGTAGCACCTTAAAGGAGAAGTCCAGTATTTTGCACTTTGAGCCCCATTCCTTGGTTGTTTATGATGAAATAGAGTGGTTAAGACCAAAATCTTGATGATTGCTCCTTTTCTGAGAATTTGAGAGAATTTGGCTTTCCTCTGCATGGCAGAACAATGCTGTCTATGGCCATGAGTAAATCTGTCCTAAAACCACCTTAAACGTTCGTTTTCAAAGCCATGAAACTCACAGAGTGGTCAGTGGTGTTCATTGATGTTCCGACATAAAAATTGTAGCAAACTGTGGTTTCCGTGATGATTTATTTGACAATTTGTCCATGCATTGATTTTCTATAGGGGGCCTCATTGGCCGTTGGTAGTAATCCGCCACCGGAAATGGAAAGGGGGTTGTTAACAACAAGGTTGTAGTCATTGTAGTCTTTTAACTCCCCGCCTGGACCAAAATATGGAGTATGGCCTGGTAGCTGGAGAGGTGCCAGTTCACCCCCTGGGCACTGCCGAGGTGCCCATGAGAAAGGCACCGAACCCCCCCAACCGCTCGGGGCGCCTGTTCGTGGGCAGCCCCCTCACTTTGACATCTCTCCATTTAATGCATTGTTGTTTACGACAGGGCTGGAGTGAATAACGCTTCAGGGTCAAACGAACTGTAGCAGCATAGAAATAATGGTTTATTTATTTCTTTATGTGTGATTGTGTGCCACTTTCAATCAGTGGCCACAGCATAAAAGGGGCAGCTCTTCGCCTGCTTCCTCCTTTGCTCTCTCCCCTGATGCACCGCTTCCGGGTCAGAGGTCATCTGTCCCCAACAGGTATGGCTGGTCGCTGCTCCTCCCTGCAGGCAAACATCACTGTTTTTTTTTGGAGTCTAATTGTCTGTCTCTCGTAGCGTGTCGCTTGGTGCTGCTCTGAGCTGTGTCTGTGTGCTCCGGCATTATTGTGCGGTGGTAAGTGTCCTCCCTCTCGGCGTTATGGTGTATACATGGTGGTGGCTAATGCTAGTGTGATCGCAGGTAATCGCTGGTGGTGGTCCGAGTTCTCTCTCTCTCCTGCATCCTCCGTGTGTGCGTGCGTGTCCGCTTACCAGTCCGGTATGTATCCACTTTAAATTAAATCGCAATGTACAGGTTAATGTAGTGGCACTAACACTATGTTCGGGCCAGGTGAGGCTGCAATCAGGGCCGCTGAGGTTAGCTGTGGGTGATGCTCCGCGGCTGCTCTGCTACTGCTCTGCTCTGCTGCTGCTCCACTCCGCTGCTGCTTTGCTTCGTCTCTTGTGACGCTCTGCTGCTGCTTTGTCTCCGCTCAAGCGTCGCCTCTACACTGCAGACCTTGTTAATTGTCCCGCACATAGTGGGCATGGTATATTTTACTCCGCTTTTTAATGTAGGAGTATGAGTGAGTGTGGGTTACAGCCTTGATTTATTTGAGTTAATTATATAGGTTTATTTTTTTTTTTGGTCTCTCTGCTTTTGTTGATTTTGGTTATCTTGATTATTTTATTCGCTTTATTGGTTGGTTTCATTTGTGGGACATTGTACCTGCAATTTAGATAGTCATTTGGGCTGGGGGTTTGTTTTGTTGGTATTGTTTTTCTTTAATCGGGCAGTTATTATTTTGCATATTCTGTTCATTTTTCTAGGTTTGTTATTAGCCCGTGCAACATATTTGTTAGTTGCTAATTTGTTCTTTTGTTCTTTACTGTTTTTTTTGGTTTGACTGCAACCTCACTAATTTGTTTTCTCCCCCCTTTCAGGGCTGAAGGCCAGTGGTGGCGGTGCTGGTGATTGGGTGGTGGTGTCCCCCTCTTGTTTCGTGTGCTGTGGTCCCTTGGGAAGCGGGTTTATTCACTAAAGGGAATCATGTGTGGGTGATTTACGTTGCCTTACTCTTATTTTTGGTGGATCACTTCCCCCTCTGCGCTAGCTCTTGTCCCCCAGTAAGCCTCAGCTCCTGATCGGGTTCCCCTTTCCGCCGTATGAATGGTTTTTCTGATTTTCGTTGTTTTTAAATTGTTTAATAAAAATTGATTGTTTTTTAAGCTTTGAACCGTGTCTCAGCCTGAGTAACGAACCTGTGTGTCCTTATTGATTAGCATCCAATAATTCCCTGGGTGAAATTCCCAGAGTGGCGTTGTCGAGCAACAAATTATATTGGTACCAACTCATAGTGTTTATGTTTAATTCTACCCTTCCTCTGCCACAAATTGGCGTTGTCGGCAGGATTACTCTTCTAAAAGGCAGAGACGTGTGTTCCTTCTTTTTGTTCACTTTTGTTTTATCTATGTTCTAATTTTGTGTTTGTATATGCAGATTGTTGAGTTGGAGACAAAGCAGCAGTGGTTCTTGGTGGATCCTCACAACGGTTCCAGTAAGGTATTTACTGCAGTAATTATTCGTGTAGTGCCATTGCACCTTAGTAGCAACTGGTAGTATAGTGAATTTGCAGTAACTATGGAGGACAAAGTACAGGCTCTCAGAGAATTGGTTGCACAGTTAAGGGCTGATAATGAGCAGTTGCGACAGGCTAGCTCTAGTGCTCACCCATCTACCTCCGCGGCATCATCTGCTGCCCCTTCCATTTCTAGTGTCCCTGTATCAGAGAGACTAGTTTTTGTGCCTAGAGATAGGAAGTGTCCAGCCTTTAGGGGGAGGACAGGTATAGGGTTGAGCGAGTGGATAGAGGAGGTGCAGGCGTGTATGAGAGCCCGGCATTTATCCCGGTCTGACCAGGCGTTTTTCCTGTTTGACCACCTAGAGGGAGAAGCCAAAGATGAGATTAAGTATCGCTCTGGCACGGAGAGGGAGGACCCCGCTACAATACTTGCCATTTTAAAGGAGCTTTATAGGTGCTCAGAGTCGTATGTCGCGCTGCAGGAGGCTATCTTTTCCAGGAGGCAGGAAGAGGGAGAGACTCTTCAGGAGTTCTCTCTCGCATTGATGGGTCTCATGCAGAAAGTGAAGCAGCGTGCACCCACTGGTATGCCCAACGCTGAATCTCTTCTTAGGGACCAGTTCGTTGAGCATGTGTTGGATAGTTCTTTGCGCCGTGAGTTGAAGCAGTTGGTGCGTAGGCAGCCTGACTTCACTTTACTTGATGTCAGGGCAGAGGCAATCCAGTGGGAGCGTGAAGGTTTGCCTGGCAGTGTGAGGGGCCGCAGTCACTCCGTGCCCTTAGTGTGTGGTGTCCAGTATGGAGTTCATGGTGGCCCCCAGGCATCTTTCCCCTCATCTGCTGTGTCTGAGATGAGTGAAATGAAAGAGATGCTCCGGCGTCAGCAGGAGCAGCTTAATCAGCTCACTGAAAGCATTGCTCGGTTACAGAACCCCCACCACTACAGTCACCCACCTCGTAATAGCCCCATAGTGTGCCTTCGCTGTAACGAGCGTGGCCACATTGCAAGAAACTGTGATGGAGTGCGTGCTCCTTCTCGCTCACAGACCTCCTCGCGACCCTCTGCTACCCCTGGTAGGCAGCCCTGCACCGTTCCGGTGCCGGAAAACTAGTGCCCGCTGAACTGTTGAGCCACAGTTTGGGCGTGGTCACTACTGGCTCACATGAGGTTCCAAACAGCTCAGAGGCTTCTAAGCTGATTTCATCTTGTCCCCATTTAGATGTGGACATGGGTGGTGTTAAGGTCCCTTGTTTGATAGATATGGGTTCCATGGTGACTACGGTTTCGGAGGGCTTTTTCCGCCAGCATTTTGAGCCTTTGGGTCAGGAGCGTCTCCGATCATGTCACTGGTTGGAGCTCAAAGCGGCTAATGGTTTGGCTATTCCCTACATTGGCTACCTGGAACTTGAACTACATACCTACATACCGATCTACATACCAATCTACATACCGATCCTCAAACTGTGTGGTAAGTTGATTCCCCACTGTGGGGTGTTGGTGGTCAAGGACCCCCCTGGTGGTGTGCCGGCTCGGGTGCCTGGTGTTTTAGATATGAATGTGATGCGTAAGTGTTACCAAGAGCTTTTTGTGGAACATGGTGCAACTTTGTTCTCCCAGCCTTGTGTCTCAGAGGCCCCAGAGTCTGTCATGCAGGCACTGCAGCTGTGTCAATCTGATAGCACTCAGGTCCCTCGTGATAGTCCAAGAAGAGTGAAGGTCAGGGGCAAGAGGGCCTGGCGGATTCCTGGTGGGGCCATGAAAGTCGTGACCGCCACCTGTTCAGAGCAGTACTCTGGCTCCACTGTCCTTTTTGAGCCCTTGGATTCGGGTTTGCCCGAGGGGCTACTTGCTTCCCCCTCCTTGGTTCGAGTAGTGGGGGGCACAGCCTACATACCGATCCTCAATGTTGGTTCCATTGATGTGGTGTTGCATCCCCGTACTGCTGTTGGCACTCTGGACTTTGTGAACGTTGTCAGTCTCCCTGCAGGGGTCACTGAGGTTCCCCCAGAGGTGGCCACCATGGCCTCCCAGGTGGTTTCCCCTAGTGTACAGCAGCAGCTGGAAGACATAGACCTGTCCTCATTGTCTGCTGAGGAGCAGGGTCAGGTGAGATCTGTGCTTCGGGAGTATACCCCTGTGTTTGCTGCTCATGAAAGGGATCTGGGTTGCACCATTCTTATTTCCCATGACATCCCCTTGGTTGATGATGTTCCTGTCCGACAGCGCTATAGGCGCATCCCACCCTCAGAATATGAGGTTGTGAAGGAGCACATCAACCAGTTGCTTTCATCACAGGTCATAAGTGAGAGTAGCAGCCCCTACGCATCCCCCATCGTGTTGGTGCGAAAGAAAGATGGCTCAATACGCATGTGTGTTGACTACCGACAGCTCAACTGCAAGACCCGAAAAGACGCCTTCCCTCTACCACGCATAGAGGAGTCCCTTGACGCCCTGTCTGGTGCTTGCTGGTTCTCTACCCTCGACCTTGCCAGTGGTTACAACCAGGTGCCAGTCACTGAGGCAGATTGGCCCAAGACTGCCTTTTGTACACCTTTTGGTTTGTTCGAGTGGAACAGAATGCCCTTTGGGCTCTGTAATTCTCCCAGTACATTCCAGAGGTTAATGCAACGTATCTTTGGTGATCAGCAGTGCCAGTCATTATTGTTGTATTTAGATGATATTGTTGTGTTTTCCTCCATGGTTGAACAACACTTGGAGAGGCTGAAGTTGGTGCTGGGCCGACTGCAACATGAGGGGCTTAAAGCTAAGCTCGGTAAGTGTTCTTTCTTTCAGAAGAAAGTGAGCTATTTGGGCCATGTGATTTCTGGTGATGGCGTCTCAACAGATCCGAGCAAAATTGAAGTGGTTGCCAATTAGCCGATTCCCACTACTGTCTCGGGGCTGCGGTCTTTCCTTGGTTTCGCCAGTTATTACCGGCGGTTTGTGGAGGGCTTTGCCAAACTGGCAGCCCCTCTGCATAAGGTTGTAGCTGAAAGTGGTAGCACCAGGGCTGGTAGGAAGTCTGATCGTGGGGCCATTAGGGGTTGGACTGATGAGTGTCAACAGAGCTTTGCAGCACTGAAATCTAGGCTCACCACTGCACCAGTGTTAGCCTATGCAGATTTTTCACTTCCATTTATTCTTGAGGTGGACGCAAGCCATGGTGGCTTGGGGGCGGTGCTCTCTCAAGAACAGGCAGGGTAGGTGAGGCTGATAGCCTACGCTAGTCGAGGCCTTAGGCCAACCGAAAGAAACATGGCGAACTACAGCTCCATGAAGCTCGAGTTTTTGGCCCTTAAGTGGGCCATGGCGGAAAAATTTAGGGAGTACTTGTTGGGTAATAAATGTGTTGTGTATACCGACAACAACCCTCTCAGTCACCTTTCTTCTGCTAAACTGGCTGCCACTGAGCAGAGATGGGCCACCCAGCTGGCCTCCTTTGATTTTGAGCTTAAGTATCGGTCAGGCAGAAGTAACAGGAATGCAGATGCACTCTCCCGTCAGCACTCACCTGGCTCCCAGGATGTGGAAGTGATGCTCCCAGATACTGCTATGCCTCAGCCCTTGCAACAAGCCCTGAGGTTGAGGAAGGTGGAGGCAACTCAATCTGTCATTGCAGTCATGCCACAGCACACCACCTCTGAGCTTCGTGCCCTTCAACGAGCTGACCCTGTGATTTAGGAACTGCTGGAGTTCTGGGAGAAGAAGCAGCATCCCAGCCGTGAGGAGCGGGTACAGTTGTCTCGGTCTGCTCTAACTCTGCTTCGGCAGTGGGACCGACTGGTTGAGAGCAATGGGGTTCTGTACCGCCAAGTGTTCCGCCCTGATGGTGCTGAAGCTGTGCTTCAGCTGTTGTTGCCTGGTGTGTTATGTAGTGAGGTTTTGACCAAAGTTCACCAGGAGCATGGCCACCAGGGACTGGAGCGTACGTTGGCATTCCTACGGTCCCGATGTTACTGTCCTCTGACGTAGCCCAATGGTGTCAGACATGTGAGAGGTGTCAAGTGGCCAAAGATGTCCACCCCAAAGCTAACAGCTATATGGGGCATCTGTTAGCATCACGTCCTAATGAAATTCTCGCCATTGACTACACCACTCTAGAGCCTGCCCAGAATGGTATGGAGAACGTTTTGGTCCTGACTGATGTCTTCAGCAAATATATAGTAGCTGTCCCGCCCGGGATCAGCGCGCAGCCACTGTGGCTAAGGTTCTGGTGTTGGAATGGTTTTACAAATTTGGTGTCCCTGCTCGGTTACATTCTGACCAGGGCCGTAATTTTGAGAGTGCTCTCATCCAGCAGTTGTGTAACTTGTATGGTGTTGTCAAATCGCGCACCACTCCTTACCACCCCGAGGGGAATGGTCAATGTGAGCGATTTAACCGCACACTCCACAATTTGCTGCGTACACTGCCGGTATCCCGGAAGAGGGACTGGAATGTGTGTTTACCCCAGGTTCTTTATTGTTACAACACGACTCCCCATCAAGCTACTGGAGAGTCTCCTTTTTTCCTGATGTTTGGTCAGGACCCGCGACTGCCAGTAGATTTCCTGTTGGGTAGAGTTGATAGTCCTGTTGGTGGGTCTGTCCATGAGTGGGTGCAGGAGCACCAGGCTCGACTGCAGGTGGCATTTGAAGGTACCAGGGAACGCTTACAGCAGGCTGCTGATCGCCGACGGCGAGCCCATGACCGGCATGTGAAAGATCTGCCGCTGAGTGAAGGTCAGTTGGTGTTTTTGCGTGACTTTAATGCAAGGGGGCCCAACAAGACCCGGGATCGATGGAGTTCTGTCAGGTATAGAGTGCTGAGTGCACCGCGCCAAGGTGGGTCAGCAGCATAGAAATAATGGTTTATTTATTTCTTTATGCGTGATTGTGTGCCACTTTCAATCAGTGGCCACAGCATAAAAGGGGCAGCTCTTCCCCTGCTTCCTCCTTTGCTCTCTCCCCTGATGCACCGCTTCCGGGTCAGAGGTCGTCTGTCCCCAACAGGTATGGCTGGTCGCTGCTCCTCCCTGCAGGCAAACATCACTGTTTTTTTTTGGAGTCTAATTGTCTGTCTCTCGTAGCGTGTCGCTTGGTGCTGCTCTGAGCTGTGTCTGTGTGCTCCAGCATTATTGTGCGGTGGTAAGTGTCCTCCCTCTCGGCGTTATGGTGTATACATGGTGGTGGCTAATGCTAGTGTGATCGCAGGTAATCGCTGGTGGCGGTCCGAGTTCTCTCTCTCTCCTGCATCCTCCGTGTGTGCGTGCATGTCCACTTACCAGTCCGGTATGTATCCACTTTAAATTAAATCGCAATGTACAGGTTAATGTAGTGGCACTAACACTATGTTCGGGCCAGGTGAGGCTGCAATCAGGGCCGCTGAGGTTAGCTGTGGGTGATGCTCCGCGGCTGCTCTGCTACTGCTCCGCTCTGCTGCTGCTCCACTCCGCTGCTGCTTTGCTTCGTCTCTTGTGACGCTCTGCTGCTGCTTTGTCTCCGCTCAAGCGTCGCCTCTATACTGCAGACCTTGTTAATTGTCCCGCACATAGTGGGCATGGTATATTTTACTCCGCTTTTTAATGTAGGAGTATGAGTGAGTGTGGGTTACAGCCTTGATTTATTTGAGTTAATTATATAGGTTTATTTTTTTTTTGGTCTCTCTGCTTTTGTTGATTTTGGTTATCTTGATTATTTTATTCGCTTTATTGGTTGGTTTCGTTTGTGGGACATTGTACCTGCAATTTAGATAGTCATGTGGGCTGGGGGTTTGTTTTGTTGGTATTGTTTTTCTTTAATCGGGCAGTTATTATTTTGCATATTCTGTTCATTTTTCTAGGTTTGTTATTAGCCCGTGCAACATATTTGTTAGTTGCTAATTTGTTCTTTTGTTCTTTACTGTTTTTTTTGGTTTGACTGCAACCTCACTAATTTGTTTTCTCCCCCCTTTCAGGGCTGAAGGCCAGTGGTGGCGGTGCTGGTGATTGGGTGGTGGTGTCCCCCTCTTGTTTCGTGTGCTGTGGTCCCTTGGGAAGCTGGTTTATTCACTGAAGGTCACGTGTGTGTGTGTGGGTGATTTACGTTGCCTTACTCTTATTTTTGGTGGATCACTTCCCCCTCTGCGCTAGCTCTTGTCCTCCAGTAAGCCTCAGCTCCTGATCGGGTTCCCCTTTCCCCCGTATGAATGGTTTTTCTGATTTTCATTGTTTTTTAATTGTTTAATAAAAATTGATTGTTTTTTAAGCTTTGAACCGTGTCTCAGCCTGAGTAACGAACCTGTGTGTCCTTATTCATTAGCATCCAATAATTCCCTGGGTGAAATTCCCAGAGTGGCGTTGTCAAGCAACAAATTATATTGGTACCAACTCATAGTGTTTATGTTTAATTCTACCTTTCCTCTGCCACAGAACAATCAAGCGGAAGTTTACACATGGGTGTGAGGCAACTGAAAAAATAGTTCCACAATCCAGATGAATAGCAAAAACACGGATGGAAACCATAGTTTGCTACAATTTTTATATCGGAACATCAACGAACACCATTGACCACTCTGTGAGTTTCATGGCTTTGAAAATGAACATTTAAGGTGGTTTTAGGACAGATTTACACATGGCCATAGACAGCATTGTTAAGCCATGCAGGGGAAAGCCAAATTATCTCAAATTCTCAGAGAAGGAGCATCGTCAAGATTTTGGTTTTAACCACTCTATTTCATCATAAACAACCCAGGAATGGGGCTCAAAGTGCAAAATACTGGACTTCTCCTTTAATTTAGTTCACCTGGCTACATTTAAATTAGTGATTACTTTGATAAGTGCTGTTTCAGTGCTGTGCTTGGTTCTAAAGCCAGACTGACATACAGATTATGGAGTGAGAGGTACCTATGTAATTGCTTGTAGGTGAACTCTTCAAGCATTTTGCTAAGAAAGGGGATATTGGAGATTGGTCTGTAATTACTAATTTTGAATGGGTCAAAGTTGTTCTTTTTAAGTAATGGTGTCACGACAGCATGCTTGAGAGAGGAGGGGAAGACTCCAGATTGTAAAGAACTGTTAACAATTTTGAGTACATCAGATGACAGGTCATTAAATACACTTTTGGGAAAAGTTTGTTGGGACTGGGTCCAAGGAGCTGGTGGAGAAGTACCTTATTAAAGTAATAAGTAATAAATAAATAAGTACTTTATTAAAGTATCTTTGTGCCATAATTGATCACTACTTAGTCAAGGTTGGGAAATGATTAGGGCTACAAGAAACCAACACTGACTGTCGTGGAGCATTTGCTGAAAATACTTTTTTTTCTTGGGAAGACAATCTCTAGAATGATCAAATATCTCTTTCCTTGATCAAATAAGAAAGGTTTTACTATTGTTCTGAAATTGTCAAGAATGTAAAACAGCTTCTGCTCTACTCATTCCTTTTTTAAGAATCTCCACCTTCTAATATGGAGCAACTTCTTTCCAAAAATAAGTCCTCTCTGGGGTAGAACTTGGAGCTGTATTTCATTGTGCATTTTGTGGATTAAAGAAAGTTAGTGTTTCCGAGGCCTTCCTGGTTGACCTTGATTGTTCTATTCTTTTGCTCACTTTCTTGTGTGTCGTGAATTGTCATGAAAATGCAACTCATTTCACCTGCGCTAAACCTGCAACATGACTTGCTCAAGAAGAGAGGATTTCCATGGTGACAAAGTGAAATTATAGGTAAGGGGTAGGTGAGGGGCGAGCAGGGAGAGATGAGGTGTCAGAGTCATACAATCAGCAGTGACAAGTAATCATTTGGGAGTTTTATAAAGTGCAGACTTTAAGTGTGGAGGAGACAAGGCAGAAGAGTGATAAATGATTTGGTCAAAGTAAGGAGGATGGGAAGAACGCACGGCTGACATGATTACAGAGGGATGAGATGATGAGCCTGATGAGCCTTAATGGGATACATTACAAAAGCAGAAGAAGAGGATGTGTTCAGATGGTACTAAAGAGGAGGCTGAGTGTGGCTGAGGAAAACAGAAGGCAGGTGGTGGTTAGCAGCAGAGAGAGGGCTAGGTGAGTGTACAAGATTGATTGGTGATTGCTCTTGGATTTTGTGGCACAGAATGTGGAAGCAAGAAAGAGAGAGAGAGAGAGAGAGAGAGTTAAAGAGGAGGGAATATAAACTCCCAGGTGCCAGGTATTTTTCCTACCGGGAGGTGAGACGACAGGAGTCTAATGAGTTCCCTCATAGCTTGGCGGGTTTCATCTTATGAATCACACAAACAGTATAACACACACATACACACACACACACACACACGCACACACACACACACACACACACACACACACACACACACACACACACACACACACACACACACACACACAAGAACACACAGATAGCCGTAATGAATCACAGAGCATGTAGCCTAAAACCTTGGCCCTGTATCTTATCACATGATACATGCATACATCATTTTGTTCAGTGAATTGATCCCTCCACAGCCATTTGACACAAATACACATGGAATCGAATGGTCCATGACATATTTCACCACCTGCTGTACTCTTGAACATATACATATATATATATATATATATATATATATATACACATATATATATATACGTGTGTGTGTGTGTGTGTATGTATATTTATTTTCACCATGCTCAGTTCATAATATCTAGACCTTATTGCCAAAAACTACCACTCTCTTCACTCTACTCACCCCCATTCCCCAAATATTGCTAACAATTTAGCACCACTTTCACACTAGCGCAGATTATATGAAAATCATATTTATTTGATTTGTGATTTAATATAGATCATCACACATTACAGGCATCACAGATAATAGTAGGTTTCTTTGCTATGCCACTGGAGCACATAGGCAGTATGGAGTTCTGTGATATGCCATCATGCAGGAGCATTTATTATTTCATAATTTTAAGGTGGTTCAAACACATAAACACTGGGGACATCTTTTCAGCGCCCTTGCCCAGTTTAAAACATTTATTATAAAAGTTATCAGAAAGTGATAAGGAATAAGTTACATTTCTTTGATAAAGTGATAAAACCAGTAACCTGTAACCTATTACATTTAAAAAGAAACCTTCCAACATTGTTGATTACTATAAGTTAATTATTTAAACAGCATCACTATACAGTGAGTGGTTTCCACCATACTACTGTTCAGGTAACCTAGTGATGCCCATTGACAGAGGGAGGTTATAGACTGCAATTTTATGGCGCCTTTTCACCTCTCTGCACAAAGTGCTTTGCAATTTACCTCTTATTCACCCATTCACACATACATTCACACACCAGTGGTAGAAGAGCATGCAAGAGAAAAGAATAGGTTTCAGTAAAGGTAGCTGATATGTCTAGTTCCACATTTGGTCTATTAGGATGGAGTCTTTAGGGTTCAAAATGAATTGCGCTAGTCGTAGGAATACGAATTTGCACCAAAATTTACCAAGGACTACAGTCAGAGAGAAGTTGAAAAGTGATCAGATGTCATAATTAAACGAAAACTGGGACCTCTCTTTTCCCATGTTTAT
This sequence comes from Cephalopholis sonnerati, assembly GCA_019142605.1. Lineage (NCBI taxonomy): Eukaryota > Metazoa > Chordata > Actinopteri > Perciformes > Serranidae > Cephalopholis > Cephalopholis sonnerati. The sequence goes on from JAGQAX010000003.1 coordinate 2,913,373, forward strand.
GTGTCTTTTTATGTTTAAGTGACTTATGAGAACAACAATTTTGAAAATGGTTATTGTCTTCCTGTGACAACTGGTGAGACTTCAGAGCATTGACAGTGCACTATTGCCCTGAACAATGACATTTAAACACATTTTGTGGCTGTCAGCTGCAACACCCTAGCTCAATACTTGACCAATTTTAAAATGTATTGTTCCCAGGGTCTGGCATTTACCATGGCCCAATGGCCTGGGGCCACAAAAAGTTACTTTGTGGCCACTAATATTACTGATAGGTGGCCCCCTGGGCCACTAACTTTTACGAAGTCTCTTCTGAGAATGAGCCTGCGTGTCTCAATGAGATTATCTGTCTAAAGGTTGAATAAAAAACCATCCCCATGCTGCAATCCTTCACCAACGTAATGTTACAATTCCACAAACATACTAATTCATTTACTCCTTTTAGTTCAACATTCTACAAAAAGAATAAGCAGGCTAGCCAAGGCTTGAGACTAACAGCGTTCGTCGTTGTCCCAGTAATAAAAAAGGCAATAAAAAATGTGTTTGAGACGAACAGAGATTTTCACTGGAACACCTCCAGTATGAAAGCTTTGTATGTACTGTATGTATAGCCTAACCATTTGCAGCAAATGAGATACACTTTATTAAGCAACTACAATGGAGCATGTCTTCTTGCTGTTATCACTGGAAGGAGAGCTAGTTAGCTGTTAGCGATTATTAGGCGGTGGGCAGGAAAGTTCTGTGGTGTGCCAGCTGACGAAGCTAAAGGCACAAGGTAATAGAGCTGACATCTCAAGAAGATAAATACAAAAGTACAGAGAGTTTCTGTTCAGACAAACATATAGTGTTGTGGTGTTGGGTCATTTGCTGGTTTTGTCAGTCCACTCCAGTGTAAGAAGTTTAAAAAAAATGTTTGATTATATGCAAATCAGTTGAACCAGTTTTTGTAATGTACTGCAAATTAAAAAGTAGCCTACATCAGCAACCTTTGCTGACGGCGCTAAATCCAACTTGCATTGCATTAGTAATAAGAAATATGACAATGTGATTACTATAACATGTTTTTATGTTTCTAAACAGACTAATGGCACCACTAGTGTCTGACAGGCCGTGATGTGAGGCCAGTGTCAACAAGATCAAATTTCAGTAGAAGTGGGAGGGGGAGGAGCAGTGCACATTGTGTTTGTCTACTAAAATGTTCATATGTTGTTTGGATGACCGGACGAGACATGACAAAGTTAGCCTCTCAAGGAAACTAAAACTGTTCTAATATGGCAACAGTTTAGATTTAAAGCAGACAAAAGGGGTGTTCTAACTGGTTGCAAGTGATGGGATGCATCGTTTTGGGTTGAACTTTTGTAGGACGCCCTGTTTCTGCATTCCTATGGCTCACTCTGTAACAATGAGGAGTGGATTCATAAACATGAAATGAGGAATAATCTATGCAATATTTGTATTTCAAAAATCAAATAAGGTGTCAGGTGGCTGGAGGGAGATCACCAGGAAGCTGAATGTTTCTGGTACAGTAAATGACCATCGCTAATAACAAGCTAGGTTACCTGCTGTTGACTATATTGTATGTCATTTCCAGTAAATATCACAATCTAAAACATATTTTCTGCTTTAAAAAAAAAGTGGTAACTTCTCCAGTCTAATCTCAAGTGCACAGCTGATATTTACATGGTTCATTTACATGACATAACAGAAGTGCATATTTAACCGATTGAGTGTGCACAGAGAGCTCTGATGTTATGCAATGCTACACAATATTCAGATGCTCATTTGCTGTTAGGACATGGTCTCGTCCCACTCCGGAAAAACTGCTGAGTCAAGTGTAACGCCTAGTGGTCAAACTTGGTGCATCAGTCCGGAGTTTAGCGTAATATTAACCCTTTGGGCCCTAGGCCTTTTTCGGGGTATTTTTACTGCCGTTACTTTTAAGCTCATATCACAGTCATTATAAAGGCTACATACCCATGCTATATCTTGTTTTTTTCAAGACAGTCTGGGCTATCCAGATTAGCCATCAATACATGCCCCTCTATGTGCCTGTATTTTATATTAATTTTTATATCAATGAAAAAAAAAAAATCTGTGTTACTAAATTCTTACACTTTTACATGTATCTCGCCATAGCAAGTTGGAAGTAAACATATTCTGCCATATATGAAGAGGGGAGACTCTCTGGAATCTGGTGATATAAGAACCATGATGGTGGGACATTCTGTCACTTCACAGTTGTCCAAAACATGTGGTTTGTGCCAGGCGGACATAATTGCCGGAGGGGGGTGCAGGGCCCAGTACAACTATGCTAAGCCACTGGCTTCAATCGTTGGAGCAAAAGGCAAACTGCAGAAAATACAAACAAAGTTTGATGGAGTGTCGACCATATATTGGACAATATGGAGATATTTGCATCTTGAAAGCTGGACTACAAACGTGGATAGACAGGGAGAAACACACGCAAGCCTAAGACGTGGTAAGATACAATATTCCTCACTATATGAAGTACACGATAATTACAAAGTAAAGATACGACAGACTGTGAACTAAGAGACTGAGAGAGAAATTAAGATTAAAAAGATATTTTTTTTAGTCGGTAATTATCCGACTTATCCACTGTGAGGGTCCAAAAGACAGAGGGATGTCGTATGCTGTAAAGCCCTCTGAGACAAAATTTTATTTGTGATGTTGGGCTTTATAAATAAAATTGACTGACTGATTGATTGATGTCTTTTCATTTACTGAAGTGTCACAGTTAAGGATGGCTGTGTCAAGCTGCATTAAATTGCCTCTTCTTTAGGCTATTGTTTTTACATAAGTTTACATTTGGGAAAGGGCTGCACCTAATGATTATTTTTTCTTTATTAATCTTGTGATTTTTTTTTTTTTATTAGTCAATTAATCAAACAACTAATTTATCGATTATTCTAAAGATAATAATTTACCACGCATTACATTAAAAACCTTTCTCATTAATATTTGAATAATTTTATTTAATCATCTCTTCTTAAAATAATGATAAAAGCAGCATATGTCAAAATTAGTCTAATTTCCACATCCTTGCTGTGTTATGATTTTATCAGTGATAATAATAACAGACCCTGTTTGTGGTGTAGTGGTTAGCACTGTCGCCTCACAGCAAGAGGGTTTCTGGTTTGATCCCTTCTGTGGCCCTTCTGTGCCGAGTTTGCATGTTCTTCGTGTCAGCGTGGGTTTTCTTCAGGTACTCCAACAGTCCAGTTGGGAATAAGTTAATTGTTGACTCTAAACTGCCCTAAGTGTGAATGTGTGAATGGTTGTCTGTCTCTATGTGTCAGCTCTGTGATAGTCTGGCGACCTGTCCAGGGTGTACCCTGCATCTCACCCAATGTCAGCTGGGATAGGCTACAGCCCCCTCACGACCCCCAAGAGGATAAACGATTACAAAAATGGATGGATGGAGTATTATGCAGTTTTGATAATTACTGGCAAGTGTATTTTTGCATCAGTGTGGGACAAAGAAAATAACTGAAACAGATTACAGACTGTAACAACAGTCACATACTGTTAAGTTGGTTTAAGCTATTTTTTCACTTGTGCATGGTGGTTAAAACAAACAGAAAATATGAAACATCAAAATGACAATGTTAGGTGAGGCATTGTCTTACGTTAATGGCAGTGCAGAAAGTTTAAGTAAATACTACTCACAAACACGTTCTGCATGTTGATATGCCCGGGCCACACTGCCTGTGTGAGCAGCATGTGACAACTACCTCGCTGAGCTGCTGCATCTCACAGGAGCGGTGTTCAATATGTCATGCTTGGCTGGGGACAAAAATTAAACTGGATGGGGCTGTCTTGCTGGTACCTTGACAAAGTGATCCAGGATGCTTTTACCTCAAGTGTCCATGTGTAGCAGTTGTATGCCTGTGATAAGCCATTTTAGCAGCATCCCATTCCCTAGAGGATTCCATGCTCTGACCAAAGGTGCAGAAGGTGATGCATGTTGAGGTATTTCCATAACTGATTATCTCAATTATGTTGATGAATTGCCCCAGCTCTAATTTGGGCCTAACTTTGACTACAAAAATTAGTGGCTTGGTGGCCTGCGGGCCAGTGCTTAAAAATATTAGTGTCAATTCATTGTTGTGATTAGTCTCTGAAGACACAGAAACATGGGGAATAGAGTCTAGGTTGAAAAACGTTTCCTTCTCAATAAGTAAAGTAAGTAGTAAATAATCTAAAGCATGATTTGTGTTTTGGAAAATGTGACATAACCCACACCGTTTACTTCTAATCAGCCTTCAGCAGTCTGTAAAAAATGAATGTATATGTAGTCAACTGCAAGGTGACTCTTTTTTTACATTTTACATTTTATCTGTGGTTTTGATGTTGTATTGTACCTTTTTTCCATGTAATTGCACCAATAGCAGATGCTTAATTTTTGTATGTTACTACTTACTTACATTGCAACATTGCAATGGCTGTAATCCAGTGTCCACTGTTGTTTCAGCTCACTGTATTTGGCTCTTCCCCCAGATTGTTACGAATCTACATTCTTATACGTTCACTTTTAATGTGTTTTTACTTGCTGTACAACTTATTGCCCTCCAGGGACAAGAATAAAGTTGAGGTTCGGGAGGAAAGTGACCCCGTTGTCATCTGCATGCTAACATTATATGTCACCAGTACGGCCTCTGGTTCTCCCAATTCCACACCTGCAGTAGGCTACTGTGGCTTCAAAGTCACACACACAAACACATATATAACACATATACCTGCCAACATGTCTGCCACATGTCTGGACAATTGCAACAAGCTAAAATACCACCTAGCAGATGAAAATATTGATTTCAAAGGAGTCAGAGGCCAGGCTGGAGTCAGGCATGACTTTGTGGTCATCACACAGCGAAATGGTATAAAGTGTAGAGAAACACCCGTAAACCAAACCCATTCCAACTTAACCACTAACGCCACATTGCCAATTATAATTACGGTCCTGACAGCAGCAGATAACTGTTCTCAAACACATACAGTAAGCATTACTTAGAGAGACATTAAGCTTACCTCTGATAATCAATGCATAGACAGCAGAAATTGGGTAACTAGAAATAATTTAAAAAAAAAAAAGCTAGTATGAGACAATAGAAAAGAAGTATCTCATAATTCCCTGTATACTTGGTGCCTGCATGGCTTTGTTGTGAATATACAGTAAACACTACATGCTACTGCTTCCACTCTTGCCTTCCAGCTGTTTATTTGAGCTGTAGTGCCCCACCTCCCTGTCACTGCACCAGATTGACCATAGTCTACTAATAAAATAAAGAGAGATGCTCCCTCTGTGATGCTAGCACTAAATCAATGTGGTCCTTCGTGCTGCGCTGACAACCTCAGCCTCCTCTCTCTTTACTATGACACCACGAATATTAAATTATGTCACCACAGGGGCCGTGAGCAGAGAGAGAGAGGCAGACAAGGCCCAAGTAGAGACTGTAACTCAGACAGGTTTGTAAGAAAATTAAACTTTTTGTTAATAAAAGGAAAAAAAAAGGGGGTGACGGGTAGAAGACAGCATGAGAAAGAGAAGATGTGTTGAGGGAGGAGGGCACAAAGAGGATGATCAGTAATTTGTAGCTGGAGGAGAAGGATCAAGACAAAAGAATGTACTTTCAGTATCAGGTGAAATGGTCAGGATCCGTGAGAGTGAGGGACAGATTAACAAATACAGGCAGAGCACAGCTAGGTCTGATTACCATAAAGGAGGGAAAAAAGAAAGGGAGAGGGGAGAGAAAGAGAGAGGATGATGGATTCAAATGTGGAGAGGGAGCAGACGAGAAGGAAGTGGCCATCAGTAAATGTATGGCAACTGTGCAGAGACCCATAAGTGCTCAGAGAGATGACAGAAAGCCAAGCTTCAGCCAGAGATCACACACTCACTCTTACACTTGAATTAGGTGATATCTTTCTCTGTTGGTGAACATTCACAGGAATGTCATCAGTAATCTCTCCTCACAAAGGGATACAGTGGCTGTGGGGTGGCATGATTATCTGGTGAAGAGAAGCTCCTGTCAGGAGTAACATATACCTGGAGTGTACAGCAGACACAGAATCTAGTCACTAGTCATTTGGAGTAAATTAATATTCAGTCAATGTAAAACGTGTACTCAAAAGCCAGTACTACAAATCTTCCTCACAAACTGGACAAAGACGGGATATGCTGGCCCTAACTGCTTTTATCAAAATGCTTAATGAATCCTTTAATAGGGATCTAAATGACAGAGTGCCTACAGACCTCAAATACCTAAATATAAATCTTAAGGTGCAAGAAACACAGTAGGAATCATTAAGCTTGCAGTGGACTTGTGAGAGGTCTGTATTCACACACACACACACACACACACACACACACACACACACACACACACACAGACATTGGTGGATTAACATACACACCTAAAAAAAACATACACTGTTAGGATTGCCCTTGTGTTTTTCCTTTCCTCCTCTGTTCCCCCCCTCCTTTCTGTCAGTAGGAGCAGGCAAGGCGTGGCTTCATCCACTCACCTGCGGGCAGTCAGCTACTCACCTGCACACACTCTGCAATCACCCCGGAGTATATAGATCGGCTTTTCCCTGCAGTCGTCGCCAGTTCATTGTAAACCCTTCGTGGTAATGTTCTCGGCCCCAGATCTGTATGAGTTTTGTTCTTGTTGCACGTTCTTGGCTCCTGACTCCGTTCTCCTCTGTTGCAGCACTCCAGCCTCACCAGCAAACCCTTCAACTGTCTGCCCTGTTCCAACTCCGACATCCAATCCTGGAATACTCCCCCTGCCACTGCCAAGCTCCATTCTCTCCCCTCTGGACCTCCCCTGTCTCTGTCAAGCTCCGTCCGTCCGTTCCCCCCTCCCTCTGGACTTGCCTTTCACCATTAACAAATCAGCCAATCTTGTGGTCTTGTGGCAGCGTTCCTGCCTTTCACGCCAGAGACCTGGATTTGAAACCCGCATGGGACACTAGTACCCAGATTGCTTTATGAATAAATTTGTTGAACTGAGCGTAGCGGTTTTTTGCATTTTTGAGTCCTTTCATTCTTGAGTTCAACATACACACGTTAAAAACAAGGGTAATAGTAAATTAAGCCTTTGAACTCTGCAATAGAAATGGTCCACCATTGCCTACATAGGTATTTTTCCTTATTGTGATGTCATTCTTGAAGTATCATCAAATGCTTTACATTTCTAAAATCTGTACAACCTGAGCTAAAAGGTTACCTAAGTGAATAGACCCTAATAATGGACAAAAGTATTTAAAGTGAGTCATTAAATTCTTTTTTACAAAAATCAGACGCGTTCTTTCATCAGTTTTTCCCCCCAAAAAACCCAAACAAAGAAACAAAAAAAACCACATGGATCCAAAACACTTTTAAATGTAGAAACGCAAAGAACATTTCTTAACACTCTTAGACCCCCTTTACACCTTGCATCAACATGCATTTTTTGTGATCGGATAGCAATCCGATTGCTCGTGACCACATGAAAGTACAGGTGTAAATACACTCGAAACGCATTGAGGACGCATTGTTATCCGATCAGCCAAACCACTTCTGAAGGTGGTCAGGGAGGCATCATGACCACATCTAACATAAGTGTAAATGCAAATGCGTCTCCAATCCACATGCAACAACTCCGTGGATGAAAACAAGTAAGTGAGGTGCACCAGCTGGACACAGAAAGAAGGTGGAAGAAGATAACAACAACAACACTCACCGGGTAGCGACTGCAGAGAAAAAGGAAACACCGTGGTGAAGATAGTTTGACGTTGGATATTCACAGATATTCACATTTTCATTTTGGGTTCAACACTGATTTCCACCTCCATGTCATAGGCAGAAAACAATGAGCAACACAGGGCAGGGCTATTTACCCAATAGCTTTCACATAACTGAACCCAGACACCACACACAAATGTAAAATGGTTTGTTGAAGTTTGTTTAAAAAATTCCTATGAAGTAAAAAGTGTGTTTTTGTGAGTGATTGTGTGTGTGTGTGTGTGTGTGTGTGTGGGCGGGGGGTTAATAGCCCTACCCTATGCTGCGCATTGTTTTCTGCCTATGACATGGAGGTGGAAATCAGTGTTGAACCCGAAAAGAATATGTGAGTATCTGTTGAATATCCAACATCAAACTATCTTCACCACGGTAAAGAAACGCTGAGGACGGAGCCACGGTGAGACGAAGTGTCTGCTCTCCATTTGGTCTGACAAAAGTGTCCATACAAGAACGCAACTTCATGGGTGGCTAACATCTTGTTGTTGTTATTGTGGTGCACATGATATGACGTTGTAGTGTGCCACTAGGATGTAACGTCGGCGGGACGGAGCGTGATCGGATAGCAAACGGATCTGGATGGGACACCAGAGAGGCATATTAATACCAGGTATAAATGTATGTGGTCATATGCTATCCGATTGTGATCCGATTGCAAAAAACGCATGCTAATGCAAGGTGTAAAGGGGGCCTTAGATACATTGTTGTTTGAACTATGTATACTTTAATTTACATTCTTTCTTTTTTTTTTTATTTTGGTTTTTGAGATATGCTCATATTTATGAGCAGAGTAAAAAGGTGTGATGGATTCATCATTCATTCCTCTTGTGCCACCACATGGTTTTGCTCCACATGTAACATAACGCAATGAGTTCATTACAAGCATACAATGTAATGACACAAAAGAAAAAAGCATTAGCTTTCTGCTGCAAAAAGAATGAATGCTCTATTCATGATGTTATTTTTTTTAGCTTTATATGTACAGGATTATCCAAACAACGATGTCCTGCAGCTATTACAGGGAAATTCCAGGGAAGATTCTGGCCAAACACTACATTTGCACCGTATGTACGGTAAGTTACCATTACGTAATGATATGACGAGAGGGAAGATAGATCCCTTAGCTTGCTGCTGCAAAAAGAATGAATACTCTATCTATTATGGGTATTATTTTAAAACATTTTATCATTCTTTTTTAGCCTTTATGGGGAAATAAAGATGTAATCACCACAAAATTGAATGTTTATACAGCATGTAAGGCAATGTAATGTAGGGTCATCATGATGCATGGTTCTAATCTGACATTTATTTTAATAGAGTTATGCAAGCAACCTTCTGTGGACTGTGGGCCAACACATATGGAGATAAACCCAACCCAGTGAGCACTACACAGGATTTCAATGTTGCTTTCTAGATGAAAACTGGGTGATACTCAGTCTGAATGTGTAACATCATGTTCACATTGGACGTGGAAGAACCCCAATGTCAATTGCCAAGCAGCTGCCCACTAACAGTCGCCTGGCCGATCCAACCTGAATTGCATTTCATTGTGCCAGTCAGCAAGTGATTCTACTCCTCTGCTCTTTTTCTATTACATGTAGACTATATCTCTGTCTGCATGAGTGTGTGTGTCCACTCGCCTCTCTCGCTCTGTTTACACAACACTTCAGTCATACTATCATAATCAAATTACTTATATCTGATAGAGCTTTTACATAATTCTGAATAGATTATCAGTGTGCTTTTCGACCAGATTTGCTTGCGCGGGCAGAAAAAATAGACATGTGAGACAACTGTTTAATGCCAGGTTAACATTGGATGCTAAAGCACCACGAAGCATGCTAATTTTCTGAGAAGTGCTGCTGGTCTCCTTTCACCACCCATGTTAACCAGTTGGGCTGATCACACAGGATGCATCATGGCCCTAAGCTGCAGTAGTTTCAGTGTCTGGTTTACTTTTTCTGTGGGTGGAAAGTGAATCTGGCAAGAAAACGCTGATAATCTGTTATGAATGGTATAAAAGATATATCACATTTAAAACAACGTTGCAATCAAAATTTGTCAACCCCCATTGCAAATTAGGTTTATTGGAAAAATGTACAAACTTTCATTTGTTTGCAATTACCAAAGTAAACAACAATTTGAATGGTTCAACACAACTAGTATGTACAGGTAGTTTCTCCAAATTCAACACATAATGCCACTTTCAATGACTACTGCAGTCTTAAAATTATTCAACCCTTTGATGACAAGTCTTTAGTACATAGTAGAGCACGCTTTTGCTGTTATGACCTGCTGCAAACATGATGCATAGCCAGACACTGCCTACTGGCAGCGTTCCTGAGGAATCTTCGCCCATTGAGGTCACTAATATTCTTGGGTGTGCATGCTGCAACTGCCTTCTTCAGATCTCAACAGAGATTTTTTACGAGGTTCAAGTTAGGCGATGGGGACGGCCACTCTAGACTCTTTCAGGACTTCTTCTGAAACCAAGCCTTGATGGACTTTGAGGTATGCTTAGGATTATTGTCCTGTTGGAAGGTCCTATGATGCCCAAGCTCCAGTTTCCTCACAGACTGCATGACGTTTTCCTTTTTCTGCCACGTCCAGGTAGTGTAGCCAGTGTTCCTTTAACTTTGAACTTGCAAACTATGCTTCCAACTGTATCTTTAACATTTAGTGCCTTTCTTATCTTCTCTTAACTTATTGGACAGTTGTCTTGATTTAGCCATATTTCTCAACGTGCAATCAAATGCACACACACACACACACACACACACACACACACACACACACACACACACACACATTTTTTTAGAGGTCTTTAAGCGGAAGCTTTTGAAGTGTTAGTATGACTATGCAAAGCCTAGATCAGACCAAAGATTCGCGATGAGACAAAACTGTTTTAGAGCGTTGCAGAGAAAAGTTGCAGCAATGTGAACTGACTGGCCAGCTGATGGTACCACCTGCAACTCCGTTGGTCAAATTGTGTTGTAGCAAAGGCCGCTGGTCAAGTCAAAATGGCGGCATGTTTGCTTGATGTGGCAGGTGCATTGTCCCCGCCAAGCTCTTTGTTTCTGTCCTCGCAGTGTGCCGGTTTTGGACAGCAGTTTGCTGCTGCTGCTTGCTGTTTGTGCTTATGGCCCGCACCTGCACACACATTCTTATTGACTGATTAATTGGCACTACTTGCTCATATTACTGTGGTGTATTTATTATGAATACAGTCTTGCTTGTTTTATTTCTTTTTAAACGTTTAATTATCACTTCACTAGCAAGGATCACGGCACAACAATATGAAGATAAAGATTTTAATGAATGTTCTTAGGGACGAGATGTTGATGGTGGATGAATGTAGAGGGGAGGGGCAAAGACTGCTGTAGGATGTCGTCAGCCAGGCTGGTCCAGAGGGTACGCTGGATGCTGGGCAGAGGGAGACTCAGTATGGGGGTTCCGTCTTAGCGTTTTCCGCCCAAGCTGATTGTGGACCCCCGGACTGTACCTAGAATAAGACATGGTAAAGATATGCACTAGATGGAATTAGAAGGGATAAGAGGAGTAGTGGATATGATGAAGAAAAGGGGAAAGGGTGGGCGGGTTGAGAGATCTGAGGCTCAAACTAGGCTGGATGGGTTGGCCAGGTATAAGCTTGTCAGGTGATTAGAGGTGTGGTTGAGGCGTGACCCTGCTCCCGAACTAAGTTAATAGATTAACTTCATTAAAAATGCATCTGTAGCCAGTATCTCACTATCTATCCTCATTCATATTTTAAGGGGCTACAAATGGCTATATTTAGCCACAAAATAAGCTTGAACAGCTGCAAACAGAGCAGAGGTACAGAGACTTGATGCATAGAGATGACACACCGTCTCATTTAGTTGCATTGATGTGAAATGGCAGGCTTTTGGAACATTGCAGAGTGGCACATTGCAAGGAGTTGCATGTTTCAACCCGTCTCATCGCAAATCTTTGGTTGGAACTGGGCTTAACTTGTATGTGCTGGTGGTTGGCTATAGTTGTCATCCTACAGCCAGAACCACTTATACAGTTTAATATTAAGTTATATATAACTTAATATATACTTATATTTAGTTTAAAATGGTGATGGTGAAAATTTGTTCAGAAAAGGTTCAAAAGATTTAGTTTTGTCACTGACTGTTTGAAGACGTTGATTGAATTTGATCAACTCTATGTTTAAAGTGCTATATAAGTTAAGTTGATTTAATATGACTTGGACCATATTTCACTGGGATTTGCATTGCTTGTTTTCAACTGAGAAAGGTGGATGTGATTCCATAGTTAGACTCAAAAATGGCAGGTTTTGCACACCGTAAGGGATGAAAAATGTCACTATTACAAATGCAGGTGAATCATGGTCTAGATTTGAATGGTCAGTGAACGTCTTCCAATAGTCAGTGAAAAAGCACTCACTTTTAAACCCATTTTGAACGTCTTTTTATTTAAGGGACCATCGTTTTTTGAACATCTTGTCAATGCAAAAAAGCTCACAAGAAGGCTCTTTCATACAAAAAACAAACAAATTAACGTACACATTTGACAGTATTGTCAATAACAGTATTGACAGTAAGGAGACAGCTACTTGTTCTATACACGTCAGTGAGTCACTCATCAAACATCTGTTGGTGACTTTCTCTCCTATTTTTGCAGTATCTTCCGTCAATATCAGTCAATGTGCACTCTGCCACCTCTGAATCACTCCTAACAGGCACCTGCCACTCACTGTATACCTGTAATACCAGCGACAGTGTGTTGCCAATTAGCAAAGCCATTGACAGCCTGACAACTGTTACACAGCTCATTAAACTGGCGATAAACCTTAACACACCGTAACACAAGCAAGATGTCTTACCTTCAACCAGGTATTGTTTTTGGCCTTCCTCTGCAGCAGGGGTGTCCATGGTAGGAGTTGGCATGGTGGCTTTTTAGTTCATCATTCAGTCCCAACCTTAAGTCACCTTCTCAGGGGTGCAGTAGTAGAGCTAGTTTAGCTGGTGGCACAGGTAAGTTGATTTCTTCTTTAGGGGCAGCTGTAACCAGCATCAATATTATATCCACGATCCCAGTCACTCAGTGCTCCTACTGTCTCACGTTACTACTTAAGTTGTTGTAGTGTTGGCCTATTTGTGTTTTTGTTTGTTTCTTTTATTTTTTGCTTCCTTGCAATAAATGCAATGGCTCTTTCGTGTTTTTCCACTAGCTTGAATTTGATTAGTCAGCCACCTAAAACAGGACTCCCTAAAAACTTGATTTTTCACTTGAATGGGCATGGTTTTGCAGGACGTGTGGTGCACGCTTCAGCTCCTATGGCAGCCTGACTCCTCACCATTGATGAAAAAAGAGAACTTTGCAGCTGTTGCTGTGTTTCTTGTGTTGGATGGATGAGGAGAGACTTGTTGAGGTCGAGAAATATCCCAAGCCTAATGACCCACAATCCTGTCATTATGAAAACAATGGCAAAAAAGATATTGCTTGGTGAGTCGTAGCTCTGAAGTTCAGCTCTTCAGGTGAGAAATCAAGTTTAATGAGCGGCCCTCGACAAATGATTTTAAATCTAATGCAGAGATGGCCTAAGTACACATCTTTTAGTGCTAACTTTGTGTGGTCTCATATATATATATATGATGAGACATTAAACTAATTAGTGTTGTACTTTTTTGGTCATGGCATAGTGCTATCTAATGAGCTAATCTTATGATTAGGCCAACGTTACATTCATCTTTAAACACCACAAAGTAACTTAAATCAAAAGCTAATCTATAGTTACATGTCGCAAAATAAATTCATCACTCCAACCCAAAAAGTTCATCACTTGACATGAGTCTGTTTCTCTACTCGACCATGAAATATGCAAGTTGTGCAACAAACGGGCAACCACTTGTGTTTAGAGTAACAGCCGTGTGGAGATGTGAATACAGTGGAAGGGGGGAGGGTGGCATAACGATCCATCGATCTGGATCGATATATCGATTGAATGATCAATGATCCAATGTCATTGATGCAAAGTGAAAACATCAATCTATATTGTCATCTTTAGAATACACTTTTATTTTTAAGTCTGTGTCACTGTCAAACAGTGGCAGGCAGTTGGCAAGCAGCCAAGAGAAAGATGATGACGATAATCTTTATTTACTCTGGAATAAATCAGCAGTGTGGAAATATTTTAGATTTCAGAGCAAGTACAGGTCAACAGAGCACATGGCATATGTAAACAATACCGTTAATGTGATAAAACACAATGTAAGGTTACCCGCCTGGACAGGCATCTCATTCCACTAACTTCTCACTACAGCAACATTAGCTGTTTCAACAACATTAGGCTGAAAAAATGTGCATGCAGGCTGAAATTCAAACATGCTGTTCTGCTGGCAGATGCAGTGACTTAAACCAGCGGTGAGTAAGAAAAATAATAATGTTGCATGTAATTTGTTACACTACGAGTGGAGGAAAACAGTCCACCAGCTGCTAGGGTTATTTATGCATTTATGCTAATAATGAGTGACTAGCAAAAAACAATTCTTTTGTCTATGAATCTTGGCAGTACTGAGCTGAATTTAATACTTATGTTAAATGATGATGTTGTTAGTCCTTGTTTTATGGCTGTTGGGAGAAGTTTGCTTTCAGGGCTTTAAGTTAGTTTTAGGAAATAGATGGTTCGGGTTAAAAAGAAAAGATTTCTGCCAGAAAGAGCTCTATGACAGAAAGCCCTGAAAGTTAACTTATCCCATGTGCTGTTTTATGTGTGTTAGTGGAGTCAGTTTAAAGTAAATTATAGTGCACTTAAGTGGTTACAATCGCTTACATTATTTATGTGTTGTTTTGGTAACACTTTATAATACAGCCCGCGACTTATAGCGTACCTACCGCTCAGTTTGCACGTAACTTAACAGCAGTACTGAGTAACTCTCGCTCACCTCCCCCTCCCTTTCCCCCCATGTTTTACAGCATAACTAGGCTACATCTTAGCGCATAACTCACGTTCCCTTAACGACTACTTTACACCAACTTCCACAGAAGTACAGAGTAACTCTTGCTCACTTCCCCCACTATTTCCCCCGTGTTTTACCGTATAACTAGGCTGCGTCTTAGAGGGTAACTCCCGCACAGTTACGTGCTACTTTTCACCAACTTAGAGTTACCCTCCCTCACTTTCCCCCGTTACTTTCTCTGTGTTTTACAGTATAACTAGGCTGCGTCTTAGAGCGTAACTTCCGTACAGTTATGTGCTACTTTGCCCGGACTTACAGTGTAACTCCTCCTGGTCTTCTTTCCCATTAATCATTTTAAGCACCAGGTATATTACATTAAATAGTCTACTGTACAATATGAGCACAGCCTTTTGCTCTTTGCAATTGTTACAATCTTGTTTTTTCTAAGTGTCAGCAGCCAAATTTCACCCCAATTCCAAAGATGTATTATTTATTATGGTTTGGAAAAATAATATGTTGGGAAATGGCTATACAGTATGGAAACTGGCTAATAACAGGCTGGCTGGTAGCAAACTTACCTCTCTAAAATGCACATCTATCCAAGGGTAAAACACAATCTATACAGTAATAAATCCATTAAAATGAGTCATTCAGAGAGTTATAAAATGTCTTTATTATGTGATTACACAGAAAAAAATATGACAGGCACTATTCCTCTCATCCATGCTCCGTAAGTACAGTAAATTTTTATTTATTTTGTTTATTCTTTATTTAACCAGGTGAGTCCCATTGCAATTGACATCTCTTTTACATGGGAGCCCTGGTCAAGAAGGCAGCAAACCAAAATTGCAATAATAAAACATCATAAAAGCCCGCTTCTCTGTAGTTAAGGTGCACCTCTAGGAGAGCCAGGGTGTACTTACACAGTAAGGAGGGGATAACAAGTGCCTACTTCATAATACAGCCCGCTTCTCCGTAGTTAAGGTGCACCTCCAGGAGAGCTAGGGTGTACTTACACAGTAAGGAGGGGATAACAAGTGCCTACTTCATAATACAGCCCGCTTCTCCGTAGTTAAGGTGCACCTCCAGGAGAGCTAGGGTGTACTTACACAGTAAGGAGGGGATAACAAGTGCCTACTTCATAATACAGCCCGCTTCTCCGTAGTTAAGATGTACCTCCAGAAGAGCTAGGGTGTACTTACACACTAGTTACAGGGAAATTAAGATCTACTTAGAAACTGATTACAGTTTGATGTGTATTGTATTTACTTCATGTACCTATCTATGTGCTGTTTATGTTTTATGATGTTTTATTATTGTATTTTTGGTTTGCTGCCTTCTTGACCAGGGCTCCCATGTAAAAGAGATGTCAATTGCAATGGGACTCACCTGGTTAAATACAGGATAAACAAAATAAATAACAATTACTGTACTTACGGAGCATGGATGAGAGGAATAGTGCCTGTCATATTTTTTTTCTGTGTAATCACATAATAAAGACATTTTATAACTCTCTGAATGACTCATTTTAATGGATTTATTACTGTATAGTTTGTGTTTTACCCTTGGATAGATGTGCATTTTAGAGAGGTAAGTTTGCTACCAGCCAGCCTGTTGTTAGCCAGTTTCCATACTGTATAGCCATTTCCTAACATATTATTTTTCCAAACCATAATAAATAATACATCTTTGGAATTGGGGTGAAATTTGGCTGCTGACACTTAGAAAAAACAAGATTGTAACAATTGCAAAGAGCAAAAGGCTGTGCTCATATTGTACAGTAGACTACTTAATGTAATATACCTGGTGCTTAAAATGATTGATGGGAAAGAAGACCAGGAGGAGTTACACTGTAGGTCCGGGCAAAGTAGCACATAACTGTACGGAAGTTACACTCTAAGACGCAGCCTAGTTATACTGTAAAACACAGAGAAAGTAACGGGGGAAAGTGAGGGAGGGTAACTCTAAGTTGGTGAAAAGTAGCACGTAACTGTGCAGGAGTTACCCTCTAAGACGCAGCCTAGTTATACGGTAAAACACAGAGAAAGTAACGGGGGAAAGTTAGAGAGGGTAACTCTAAGTTGGTGAAAAGTAGCACGTAACTGTGCGGGAGTTACCCTCTAAGACGCAGCCTAGTTATACGGTAAAACACGGGGGAAATAGTGGGGGAAGTGAGCAAGAGTTACTCTGTACTTCTGTGGAAGTTGGTGTAAAGTAGTCGTTAAGGGAACGTGAGTTATGCGCTAAGATGTAGCCTAGTTATGCTGTAAAACATGGGGGGAAAGGGAGGGGGAGGTGAGCGAGAGTTACTCAGTACTTCTGTTAAGTTACGTCCAAAGTGAGCGGTAGGTACGCTATAAGTCGCGGGCTGTATTATAAAGTGTTACCGTTGTTTTTATCTTTTATGGCCAAATGTAAAAAAGAAAGGAGTAGCAGCTTCTTCTGTAACCGATTGTGTTAAATGATCATATCATATCATCTCATATCGATCACAGGCCCCTACATTGAACCGAAATCATATCGTGGCAGACTTTGAAATATCAGCAAATACAATAATGTTGTCCAAAGAATCAATTTAATATTGTATCATGATGAAACTGGTGATTTACACCCTTAGCATGTAGTGGCTAATGTTATCAGTACCATTTAAACTAGCATTAACGTAAGCTTCATGATTTTGCTGAAAACAAGTTTTAATTTTTCCAGCTGACTTGTTTTATTCTATTGTTTACATAGCTATTTATTGGCTACTTAAGTGATAGCATAAAAAGAAGAAATGAGGCTAAAACTACATGTTCCAGGCTAAAACTCAACATCCTACTAGATGATCCATGTAAGGACAGGGAATTAAAGAAACGTGTATTCTTGTGTAGAACTAGTTATGAGTATGGTGAGGTAAAAACTGGAGCTTGAACTTTAACATGTTAATTTCGATTAATTAATTACAGAAAAAAATAACACTTAAAAAAAATAATAACACTTTAAAAAAAATAACACATTTAATCACACTTTTCCCTAATTTCTGGCACACCGGTAACACTGATGCACACACTCCAGCCCGGTGGGTGGCGGTAAGGTACCTAAAGTTTGTTCGCCAGCTGCGAAGAAGATGCACAGGATGCATTGAGTGACATCACTGCACAAGAAAGTTTGGTGATCAGCAGTTTGGATAAGAGCATGGTTGTGTGCAAATTGTACAACAAAGAGTTTTCTTATCACCGCAGCACTTCAAGCCTACGGTATCACCTCAATGCAGAGCATGTTGCTGCGAGCACGGACACCAGAGCTAACGTTAGCTACGACAGTCCTGGAACAGGCAAACGGTGTAGCCAGCCCACAATAGAGCGCGGCTTGGGGCACATTTTCCTGACTGAACCCAACCTGAGACAGTTGTAACCGAGCCTGGCCTGAACCCGAAAGACTTTCTGATTTTAAGTTCGAACCTGACCCGAGCCCAATGCAGTTTGTGACCTGACATAGTTATTGTTTTCATGGTTACAGCTTGTCTATTTACCATGATCACACATGGACAGTGTGTAAATGACCATCAAAAGGCTGCTGTTACTCACAGTCAAACAAGCTGCACGCACAGCAGCGCAGCACACACACGCAGTTGGAGTGGAGCCTGTGTTGCGTTTAGGCGTTGTGACGTACCAGCACTTGAATAGGCCATAGCACAACACAGCAGCATGTCAAGTGGGCCAAACCTGAGCAAAATTTCTGAATTGTTATTTGAACCCAGCCCGACCCGTCAGGTTCCACTGGGTCCCGTCGTGCTCGGATCTGGTATCCACACTCTGGCCCACAATAGACCAGATGATGGGGTTCAGAGCCAAAATATGTAAGTCTACATCTGACAAATTAACAAACTCTCTGGTGAAATGAAAAAATAAACATTTTTGTTGTTTAAGTTCACATATATGTCTACTCCTTGATTCGGTCTTTAACCAAAATTTATCTGAATTGAAAAATTTACTAACTAATTAGATTTTTTTTAATCTCGTCCCACCACTAGTAAAAACGAAAGATCAGCTATTTCTTTCCAAAACTACATTTGTGAATGTGTGTTTAACAATGGCATCTTGTGGTGGTAAGATCACAGCATGTTTACGTGCAGCTTTTCAAAAAGTAGGCCACAGTAGGTAACTGTTCTCCTCTGAAGAGAATAATACACACACACACAAACACACACACACTGTGACATCACTTATCTGCTATATTCATTCATTGGGCTAAACCTTGCTATTCAAAGTGAATTGAGTAGTCTTCCATTTTCTTAAGAATTAATTTCCTATTGGTTTAGGGGTAGCCAGGGGTTTCTGCATTTATGTGCTTATGTTTATGAATAATTTCAAATCCTTGTGTGGGATGAGGGCAAGCATTTAAAACATAAAACAGAAAAATCAACTTAACAAGAGCCAATGAAATCTTTGTTACAGCATGCCTAAAAGGGAAAACAAGCCCTTGTTGCTAATCCTGCTTGCATGGAGGTCTTTAATTTTAAGCTGTGAAGCAATAAACTAGTCATAAAATTATTTTCACCATTTGAATCTCCATCTATGAGAGTGTGTCTTGGCAAACAGCACAGGTTTGAATGGCCAACAAATTTTATCTATTTTAAGACAAATCAAGTAACAGCTTAACACAAGGACGAACAGTGTCACTGCTTGGCAGCGCTGCAGAGAGAAGGTGAGCAAGAGACCCTGGCATGCCTTTTAATGAGGGGGATTTGAGGCCAACTAAATAAATGAATGAGGGATTTATGGAACCAACATGTGGCTTACATCACAGTGCTTTCAAATTTCCACATTATATTTAGACATATACAGCCACCCCTTTCTTAATTTCTTCTATCTGTAAAATATTTTCATTAGAGGTGAAACTATAAAAGTGGGAGGTGCAGTACAGTAAAACTCTTCCTTCTTCTGGTTTAAGGAAGAATAATTCACTTATCACCTCTGCAACTCTTAGATTCAAGTAAAGCAAGGTATACTTGACCCATGCACCCATTAACATGACCTAAGAGGAAGGCCACAAGGAATATAACTCTAACTAAACAGCAACACATGAGCTCCATCTGAACCTGCCGTCAGTGCTCTGCTGTGGCCCTTTCATTGGCTTCAGCAAAGGTCACACTACTTAAAGTGTTTCATTTTTACTATGTGATACCAGCCTGACAAAAAGGATTGCAGGCAGGAAAATATAGTTCAGTGCTGACTAATGCTAAGCAATGAATGTGGGGTAAGCTTTCATTCGATTTCAAATACTATATATATATATCCTTCAGAGTTTTTTTCAACTCAGTGTAGTTTGGTGCAAGGGCAAGGGAAGATGGCTGCTGAGGGTGACTGCTGAGGGTACACCCCCTATTGTCAAGAACTGGAACAACACAATCTGTAAATAGTTAGCTATTTTAACATAAGTCATGGTCTATCTGAACATTTGTGACCGTTAAACTTTTTTGCGGTAGCTGGAGGTAATGAATGCCGCAGACAGGCTGAATAGGCTGAAAAAGACCAGAATATTGTCTAGACACTTTTGGAGATGCTTTTTAGACCAATATAACATCTTGGACTGAGGGACTTACTGCGAGCATATCCACTGGGATGGAGTTTTATAGCAGCTAATGATGGAGCAGCAGACAAGCAGACGTAACATTATGATTCGCCCACGGGACTTGATTGGCTTCAGCAAAGAGGCAACTGGATGTCCGCCACCACTCAAAAGGAATTTTTTTTTATTTTTTGGCATATGTTTCACAACTGTCACCAACTCATAATAAATTATTACATATTTACTCCTCAATAACCCGTGCAATAACTGACTGTATTGTTCAGTCTGTATCTAAGGTTCCTGTATATATTGTAAATTATGTTGTGTGGTCTCTATATATTTTGTAAATTATCTTCTTAAATTTCTTATATTTTTACTTCTTTTTGCACTATATCTTCTTTCTACACTTGTTTGCACTATATCTTCTTTTTACACTTGTAAGGAGCACCTGTAACGAAAACAATTTCCCCTTGGGGATCAATAAAGTATTTCTGATTCTGATTCTGATTCAGATTCTGATATAGAGCCCAGAGAGAAAATGTGTCTGAGCTGAGGGAGTGCACATTCTTTGGACTAACAGAACACCAATGTAAGTGTGTCTGAGCAGTTTTCCTGAACAGTAGCTCGTCAACCCAACCACCAGAATAAATGTTTGCGTTGTTTCTGCAAACCAAGTATATTTAACATTTTTACGTTGTTAGGTAACATATGTTATGTGTGATATGTTAAAAGGTTACGTTTCAACAATGCTGTGGTGACTAGTGGTTATGTTTAGGCACAAAAACCACTTTGTTATGGTTAAGAACACAATATGTTTTGGCTTATAATACCTGCCTGTGCTGGCACAGTCGTCACAGCTGGAAATGCCACAGATATCTCGCTAAGAAACAAGTTTTGTTATTTGCTGGTCTTGAACAGTTGTCTGCAGCTGGCAGCTGTCTTGTCTAACCATGTGTGTGATGTGGTGTAGTGTAGCAGTTTCTGAATATATACAGGCTTTCATTTCCTGCGAGTTCTGCAAGGTGTTGATTGCACTTAAGGAGGATCAGTTTATTAAAAATGTGTGTTCAGTGGCCTGTTTTACTCTAGTTAGTAAGGTTTAGATGGGATTATCATATTATCAGAATGTGAAAAACTTACACTTAAATAGCTAGCTTGTGAGAATATAGTTAACAGTTGTAGTTCCTATGAACACATTAAAATGATCCACACAATAAGCTAATGGGTTACCACTTAATAAATACTTATAATAGCAATATATGATTTTTTTTATTTTTATTTATGTATTAAAGGTTCCTATATGATTACTAATGTGTCATTTGTTCACAGCATCATTAGACTTTGATATGAAAGGCTTTTCTAGTCTTCTGACCACTCAAAGCACTTTCACACTTCGAGTCACATTTTCCCATTCATTCACACACATTTACACACCAGTGGCCGAGGCTACCATACATGGTGCGAAGTGCTACTCAGTAACCATTCACACACACTCACACACTGATGGAACAGCCATCAGGAGTAAGTTGAGGTTCAGTATCATGCTCAAGGATACTTGGACATGCAAACTGGAGGAGCCAGGGATAGAACCGCTGAGTTTCCGAATAGTGGGTGACCCGCTCTACCTCCTGAGCCACAGCTGCCCATATGCTGTTCAGCTTTAAACAATAAGAGAAGCAGCGGCATTGGTACAAGCTACTAGCACTACACTGTATAGTATAGTAATACAGCAGCAAAACACTTTTAATTCAAACTTGTTGACCTCATCTTGTTCAGTTCTTTTCCATTTAACCTGAAGCAGCCTCTAATATAAGGAGTCCACTGAGATGCTCAGAAATATGATGCACCATAAAACCCCTTCTAACAGAACATAAACACTGATGCTGCCAGGATGGCAGGGAATGAGCAGCTCTAAAACAATAGCCTCATAAGAAAGTTGATGTTCTGTATATCTGCCATGTCTGTCTGTGTGTGTGTGTGTGTGTGTGTGTGTGTAGAAGGGTGCTTTCATTTGTTGTGTTTCAAATGGGTGGGTGGTAAGGCAAGGAATGCGAGGAGTAAGCAGAATGAGTACGTTATGTCATGATCCTTTTCTTACAACTGTTCTTCTACTCATTCGTTTTTTGAGCCAGTAATCTACTTTTTACGTAACTACATTTGCCATTTGTACATTCATTATAATGAGTCTGCTCTCAAAGCGAGGATTTGAGTGTAGGGCAAGAGCACCAGAGGAGCACCTCTACTGCAGATGCCAATGACAGCAAAGCCCCCCAAAAAGTGTATTTTAATGTGTTTTTTTTAAACTACAGCAGGCTAGAGGGTAAAGAAAAACACCCTCCTGATGTTATGATGAATGGCAATAAAAATGAAACTGACTTTACACACACACACACACACACACACACACACACACACACACACACACACACAGAGCCACCAGCCTCTGACTTCATGACAGCTGCAGTTAATGGGAAATTCAACCAAAGTCAGTGAGGTAAGCTAACGTTACCAGTTTGCTAACATTAAATTATTTGATTTTAATGTAAACATTACAGTTAATGCCAATGAGTCAGCAGCCAATGCTTGCATTTACAGTGAGTGAGCTGATGGTAACACTAATGTTACGTTAACCATGAGGAATCAACTGAGAACATTTTAATAAACAAGTGCTGTTTTTTTTTCATTATTTTGCACTGGCCCACACAACCTAAATACCATGAAATTTCAGTTAAAAGCCTAGTCCCAATTAAACACGCAGTCCCTTTTACTAGCTTGATGTGGCTTCACATTTTTTTAAAATAAAGGCCTGTCTCAATTAGACTGGTCTCGTTGCCAATCAGTTCACTTTTATAGAATTTCTTTGGATGTATAAAACCGGACCCACTTGAGCTAATGTTAGCTGTTTAGATCACACATACGAATATAAATGTTTAAATTTTAGCTCGGTTCAGTTCATCTTAATGAAACCATGAGCACCAGAGAATAATTCATTTAGATTAACTGGCATGACGAAAAAACAAGCAGTGACTCCTTTCCTCTGAAACTGTCAGAAAGTCAATATGTGTCCATTCCTTCATTACCCAGTAAGTTATTTATATTCCTTTAGTCCGTAAGGGTCCACAATTAAAAGGAATCTTAAGCATTTTTCATAAAAATGACTCCAAGGTATGAATATTGTTTTAATAGGATAAAGTCTTATGTTGGTATGCCAGGGGCCATTATCCTCAAGTGCCGTGAAACGATTGCCATAATATAACACATTACTGACATGACATTCAAAGCTTAATTTTTATACAAGTAATATTCATACTGGTTCAAATAAACACTTGATCATATTTGCCATCTTTGCTGAGCCACCATTTTGTGTAAAAGGAATCAAGGCCTGCCCCATAAAGACGCCTGGCCCTAATATAAGCCTGTTGAGCTCAGTGATTTAAGCAAATAATAGCCCGGGCTATTAATTGAAGTTTTATGGTATATTAAAATGGAAAGTCACCTGTACTTCAAGTAATAAATTAACCAGGTGCTTTTTACTACTTACTACTACTTACTTTTACTGAAGTAGGTTTTTAAATGGTGACTTTCACTTTTACCGTAGTCATTTTTTTATTGGATTAATTGGTCCTTACTTTGGTATAGATTTTCAGTACTCTACCCACCACGGGTTTCAACAAACTGCTGAATGCTTGTTGTTATAATTTTCCTTCATACCCTTTTCCTCACCTGTTTAATGACACGCAACCCTCCCTAATGTCTTGATCACTGTCCTCTTTTCTTGCTACTAATATGGCTGTGAATGGGTAGAGGGCAGATATTGTGAGGTGACTCACAAATATTTGTCATAAACACTTTTCAGCCCCAATGGCAGGCCCACCAATATGTCAGCTGGGATGGCCCTCCTGATGGGCACATATCATTGATATGGATATTGTCTCACTGGTGTGCCACTCAAACTGTCCCCACTTCATTGTGTACATCTGTGTGTGTGTGTGTGTGTGTGTGTGTGTGTGTGTGTGTGTGTGTGTGTGTGTGTGTGTTCTGTCCATTTGCCACTGAAGGGGCCTCCCAAGGGTCTCCCTCTCCAAGTAAGAAGTGACAGAGACGTCAGCCGAATCTCTGCTCCCCCCCCCTCCACCCTATGTCCCTCACTTCCTCCCCCGTCTGTCTATCGACAGGTCTGCAGCTACAGCACGACTCACACAATGAATTTCAATGATCCAGTATGTATCAGAAACCATTACCTGCATGGCACAAATGTACACCGTGAATATGAATCACCCACAGTGAGTGTCACTGACCATTTGAAACACACATACACGTTTAAGTTTGAATACTAAATATCTCCTCGGTGCACCCGTGTGCTCCAGTCCTCTGTCAGTCTCGGAGAGAATAGGGAGATCCATGCACAATGAAGCTCATGAATTATCAGCTGTGCATGAATGTCAACTATCGCGCTCACATGTGTATCCATCATTCTCATAGGCTGATATGTCAAAAAGATCAGGCCTCGCTCAGTGGACCATGTGCCTGTGAGTGATATGTGTGCAAAGCTCTTGTCATTTACACATGCAATCAATTATCCAAATAACATAAAAACGTGGAATACATGTACACACAGCACTGACCGGTATATCTCTGTGGACCGGATCCACTGTATATCTATCATGCCGATAGTAAACACATAATTTCATCACCTTTTCCATGTAGTCACATTTGATTGGATACATTCAGGTATATAAATGTGGCTTTAATGTCAGGGCACTATGAAAAACAAACACAGCTCACATCACTCAGAATTCTGTAGACATATACTCATATGATTACATTGCAGTGGGCTTGTGTTTTAGATGCAACGATTTCTTTACTACCACCCACCATGTACATCGCTGTAATGCCCATAGGCAGGGAAGCAACATCACATAATACATGTCTAGAGACTGTGATGGATCTCAGTCTTCTACACCAAGAAGCCTACATAATGTTGATACTACCAATTTACACATTTTGCATGCATGTGAATACTCAATAAAGTTAAATCAATATAGTAATGAATGAATGAATTGAATTTACATGTTCTTCTTACCAAGGGCAGCACCAGCTGGCCACATTTGACCTTGGATTCAATAACAAATACACATTACCACATGTCTATTCAGGAGTTCAGGAGCCTGTAAAACTGTTTTTCTTTAGAATTTATTATTTCTTCTAAGAGCCATCAGTGTATAATTCCCTCTGAGGTGAAGAAAAAAATGTAAAAAAAAACCTTACATAATACCTGAAAAGGCTTTTCAGCAGAAGCAAGTATAAAAATCTGTTCCGAAATAGATTCTCACATGTAGATGTGCTGTTGAACCGTAACAGATTTATAAGTTTATATATGCATAGCATGGTGCATGGAGTGGAAATTGTGTGTGTGTGTGTGTGTGTGTGTGTGTGTGTGTGTGTGGGTGTGTGTGTGTGTGTGTGTGTGTGTGTGTGTGTGTGTGTGTGTGTGTGTGTGTGTGTGTGTGTGTGGAGGGGGGCAGGGGGATTGGGGCTTCAGAGTTTAGAATTACAGCGGGTAGATATGAATCAGGGTTTTTGAAATGATATGTATTCATACGGGGGATGTGATTGGGGTCGGCCTGTTCTTTGGATTGTTTTCTGTGCCCGTATTGACACTTGTGTGCAGACTTCTGAACATGCACACACACACCAGACAAAAAAGGGACAGCACACACACTTTTAAGTGTGTGGAATGGGAGTGAGAGGACACTGGGTTACATAATTGTTTATTTAGACTTTCATTCAATCTAAATGCAACATGCCTCTAAATTTGTCATCATCCTAATCTGTAATGACATCACTCTTGCTAATTGCAATGATGTTAGAAAGTCTACAGCTTGTCTTAGGGCAGCACCCTGAAAGTCAGACATTCGAATCATCAGTTGGCGACCCCTCAGTTGACTGAGATTACTTCAAGTCGAGCAGTCATAAGGCTGCGAGATAACATGATCTTCTCTCTTGTGCTTGGAAGTGATGAATTTACAGCTCAGATACTTGGTCTGACACAGTTCACAGGCCGTTGTTAATGCCGTGAGCTTGTTTTTTTGTATGTTTCCCTACGAAAAGCAATGTACTCAAATCCCTGCGTATCCCACATATTTTGAATTTACTGACAGCAGTAAACAAGGAAGCAGTCCTGAATGCTTATAAGGAGGCAGCGTGGGGTGGTGGATGCATCACAATAAAAGTGACTTTCTCCTGGGACTTTCCCCTGGAGTCCCCTGGTGTTCGGAGCCATCTGAACTTTGAATGAACTACTTTTTTTTTTTTTTGTTTTTAAGTGATTTGTACATATTGCACTGTGAATATGTTGTGTATCGTTCTTTTATTGTGTCTTTTATATCTTTTATATGTTTTGTCTTGCTCGCTGGACCACTGAGTCTGTAATAAAGTTTATTATTATTATTATTATTATTATTATTATTATTATTATTATTATTATTATTATGAGACATTTTAAGGTATGTCCTCACAATGTTTCTTTTCCTAAACCTAACCACATTAACTTTTACTGCCTCAATCTATCCTCCATAATCTTACGTTAATTACATAAGGACGTAACATCGTTTGCGGGATGCAAATTTGGAGGATATCTTACAATCAGTTCTATGAGAATATGTTCTGCAGGAATGCTGTTGTCACACTGAACATCCACCTGTTCACACTTAAAAACCAAATCATCGAATATTCATATTAAAACAGCCACATCTGATTCAACTGACATAATTTAGAGTCGGGTACAGCCCTACAGTATCTGGCTTATTGTTAATTCTTTCTCACGTGAAAACTCACTTTTTCACTTTCCCTCCTCTCTCACACACATTTTCTACCAATAGCCCTCCTCCAACCTCCAAGAGCCCATCACCTCCTGTTACGAGCCAGTGTAAATTGAATGCTGTGAATCAGGGCCTGCATGTGACTGGAAGGAGTGGGGAGTAGAAAGGAGAGAAGGGGACTGCATGTCCCTGCAACTTTATGGGCTGGCTTCCCACCAAGATATATCACCGCCTGGCCAAATAATACCATCATGTACATAACTACTTTGTGTGTGTGTGTGTGTGTGTGTGTGTGTGTGTGTGCGTGCGTGCGCACTCGTCGGTGTGTGTTATGTACTTAACTACTGAGTGACCTGCCGCTAAGCTCCTAATAAGGGGCATCTGGTGTTGTTTTACAGGATGGAGGAGTGGGGGAGGTGGGAAAAACAGGTGCTTCTATGGAGAAGGGGGAAAAATGTAACATTGGGGATGTGTCTGAGGATGGGGAATGGGTAGAACGAAAATATAAAGGGGAAGAGTTTGAGAGAGAGAGTGTGTGTGACAGAAAATGAGAGCTTGGTGGGTGAATTAGGAGAGAAAATGAGATATAGAAGGGAAGCCGAGAGATGAGCAAACACACACACGGAGAGAGAGAGAGAGAGAGAGAGAGAGAGAGAGAGAGAGAGAGAGAGAGCGAGAGCAATGGAGAGCCAGAGAGAGCCCAGATGAGGGAGTTGAGATGATGGGCTGGCAGTTTCCAAGCACCAGGCTGTTTTTCAGGGCTGTCAAGCACATTGTGAGGCATTGTTTGAAATGCCCAAGCTGATAGCTGACATATTTCCCATGAATCTAGCATGCCAGGCCGCTGTCCACTACACTACACTCTGACACACAAGCTGACGGGCCATGCACTTTTGTGAGTCTGTGTGTATGTGTGTGCTGGTCAGTGAAGGGTAATTGGCCGACCTTGGTCCATCCGGGTGGCTGGAATGGGGAAGGGAAAAGTGAGGTGGGGGTGGGAGAGGGCAGTTGTAAATTTTGTCCCACATAAATGTATTTCTGTCAGTGGCACTCCACTCTGGCAGTTAACTATTACCCCTGGAAAATGTGGGAGTACACATACACACACACACACACACACACACACACACACACACACACACACACACACACATTGTAAGCTGTCCTGCTCACACACATACACATGCATACACACAGGTAGAAGAACACTTACTGTACACAAATCCATAACTCACTCCAGTGCAATCAGCGGTCACATGCACGCAGTGGATGAGTTAGTGTTTAATCTCCTCACCAGCACTGATCAGAAGCATCTCTTATGAAGTCACATCCAATCCATAGATGTGGACGTGCGCTGGCGGAAAAAATCTTCGGTGATTTCTTCCCCCTCCTGTTTTTTTTCCCTTTACTGTCTCCCACAATTTAGCCCTGTCTCTTGCATCTCTGTTTCACTTTATTTCCCTTTGTTGGCTCATGTTCTTTAATCTGCCCCTTACTCTCTCTCCCTCTACCTTCAGATTTCCTCATTCCTTCTCTTCCATTTATCCTCTCCAGTCCTTTCTTTACTATACCTTGATCCGTACCTCCTGCTTGTGTCCCTCATATGTCTCTCCTTGAATTTTTTCCCTCACGCTGTCTCTTAGCCTTTCATGTCATTCCTTCCACACTTTCTCTTCCCTGTGCTTCCATCTGTAT
The DNA here is from genome assembly GCA_019142605.1 of Cephalopholis sonnerati. Taxonomy (NCBI): domain Eukaryota; kingdom Metazoa; phylum Chordata; class Actinopteri; order Perciformes; family Serranidae; genus Cephalopholis; species Cephalopholis sonnerati. The sequence goes on from JAGQAX010000003.1 coordinate 2,942,193, forward strand.
GTTTGTAACCCCACAGTCCGTCTCACTCCCATTTCCCATCCTTTCTCCGGGAATGTCCCTCTGCTGTTGTTTTTTTTTTTGCCTCCTTTCTATCTTCTGCCTTGCCCCACAACCCCCTCCTCATTTCACCCACGGCCATAGGGGGACAGGTGTTGGAGAAAGACCTGCAGAAATAACTGTTACTCTTCAAATCAATACAAGCAGTGGCTACAGCCTAGTCCTATCCAGTGTGTGTGTGTGTATGTGTGTGTATGTGTGTCATTGTGAATGTGTGTACTTCAGTTCTCTGCCAGAGGCAGAGATGGCAGATAACCAAAGACATATCTGCCTCCGTCATCAGCAGAGCTGTCCATCCACCCTTCTCCACTCTTCTCCCTCTCTTTTTGTCATCCACAGCTTCTCCCTGTAATCTCAGTAAAAGGCGAAGGGATGAGAGGGAGATGGGAGTTCATAAAGTGTGATTTCAGCTTGCATAAAAATAAGCAGGCTGAGAGGAGACATTTGAGAATGAAATACTCCAGTCTCTGTTTATCTTGGACTCTGGCCCTCTTACAACTCCAGAAAAGAACCCCAAGCACACACACACAGGCATATGAGCCTACACACATACATGAATGCCAACACACACACACACACACACACACACACACGCTTATGGACAGCTGATGACAACATGTCTCTACTTACAATAGCAGCACTGTCAGCATGTGTGATGAACTGCAAAACAGCAGAAATCACTGTTTTCTGTCCCTGAGTCCTTAAGTGTTTATGTCCTCTTAATGATTAACACTCTATCGCAAGGGTCAGCAACCTCTGGCATGCCTGCCACCATTGGCATGTGGTAGCTTCAACGTATTCTCATAGAACAGTTTGCATGATTTCCTACATAAAATGCATGTGAAATGAAATTACTGCATCAACTCTGAGGCCCCCCTAGGGGTTGCGGATCCCCTGTTGAGTCAGTAAAATTCACTTAATTATTAGGGCCCGAGCACGTACCGTGTGAGGACCCTATTGTTTTCCTTAGGATTATTATTAGGGCCCGAGCACGTACCGTGCGAGGACCCTATTGAAATTGAAGGAATTATTATTATTATTATTACGACAAAAGTAAATCGCTTATTTGGAGGTTTTAACATGCTCAAAAACTCCTGAAATTTGGCGGTCGCATCAGTCGCGGTGTAAATTTACGTATTTTAGGGTTCGCGGCAATGGACGGGTCAAAATGGCTAGGCCACGCCCATTAAAGAGCAATCTCCTTATAAACAGCGCCCTCCTCATCAATTTTCACGGATCTGCACGAAAATCGGTACACATGTAGATCATGCCGAGCCGCACAAAAAAGTCTCTTGGAGCCATAGGCCACGCCCAACAGGAAGTTGGCTATTTTAAATTTAGCGGCCATTTTTGGCGTTTTACCACGTGTCATATTTTGACGAACTCCTCCTACACGATTAATCAAAACGGCTTCAAAATCGCCGTGTACCAACTAGATAAGTTTGTGATCAAAAGTTATTCAAAGATCCGCTACCCGTCGAACACGGAATCGGCTTTTTGGCGGCGAAGTTTGAAGTTTGTCTCACCATGAAAAAAGAAATTGCTATAACTTTGGCATTAATCGTCCGATCTGCACCAAACTTCACATGATTCATAATATTCCCGCCCTGAACACGTCTACATGCAGAAATTTTGTAATTACCCTAGCGCCCCCTGCTGGCGACAGGAAAAGCGATGTTTTTAGACTTTGACGTGCAGCTCTGACCACGTTCACCATATGCAACTCAAATTTGGTCAGACAGACCTCAAGACGTTGGTAATGCTACATTATGAAGATTGTGACTAGGCGTCAAACGGTGTTCCGCCCAGAGGGCGGCGAAGTCGAAAATTCGCCAAAACGCGTTGAAAATGGCTTTAATGACATTAACTTCTGTGTCCTTGGTCATATCTGCCTGAAACTTCACATGTGTGTTAACAGTCCAGGCTTGAACATGTGATATGAGTTTCGTTGATGGGCGTGGCCAAATGACTTGACCACGCCCTTTAAACATCAGCCCCTGCCGCACGTGTCACCGACATGCACGAAAATTGGTACACGCATGTATCACACCGAGACGCACAAAAAAGTCTCTTGGACCCACTGGCCATACCCAACAGGAAGTCGGCCATTTTGAATTTTGATGCTATTTTTGGCGTTTTCCACATGTTGTATTTTAACGAACTCCTCCTACAGGATTAATCAGAATGACTTCAAAATCACTGTGTGTGATCTAGACAAGGTTGTGATCAAAAGTTATTAAAAGATTTTTCCACAGTTAAACGGTTTGGCCGTCAGGTGGCGGCGAAGTTTGATGTCTCGCCATGAAACACGAACTTGCTATAATTTTGGGACACATTGTCCAATCTTCACCAAACTTCACATGATTCATAATAGTCCCACACTGAACACGTCTACATGACAAAGTTCTGTGATAGTCATAACGCCCCCTAGTTATTAGTCTTCTTCTTCTTATCCGAAATCAACTGCCTTTTTGGGGGCCGTAACATACTCGAAAACTCATGAAACTTCACAGACTCGTCAGAAGTGGTGAAAATTTACATATGGTAGGGGTTTCATGACAACGTGAAAAAAAAATGGCTCAGTAGCGCCCCCTACTCATTTTCAATGTATTTTGGGCTATAACTCCCAGATCATGTGTCGCACATTCAAAAACCTCATATCACCACATTCCCTGAATAGCGCTGAATCACCTGGAAGGGGCCACGCCCATTTCCGCCTAAAATTTTTTTTGCAAATGCGCAAAACCTGGAAAACGTACTTTTTCGAACTCCTCCTTAGGGTTTTGTCCGTTCAGCGTGAAACTTGGCAGGTACAGTCTTTGACTGGACCTGATCTAAAGTTATCACAGGAATTTTGATTGGTCAAAATATGCGCAAATTATTAACGAACAAATTTTTCTAGCTAGCTACAAAAAGGCGAACTGTGGTATATCTCGGTCAAAATACATGCTAACAACACCAAATCTCAGATCCTTGCTTGACCTGTGCCTTTGAGCATGTGAGCCAAATGTGGCTAATGTTGGCCACTAGGGGGCGCTGCAAATATGGAAAATTAATATCATGTAAATGGCTTCACCGAGTTTTACGAAATTTGGTGGGTATGATGCTGGGCCACTCCTGAGGCCATGTCTTGAGGTTCATCACGACTGGTCAAAGTGGGCGTGGCTTATTACAAGATAAACAACAAACATTTATTTCAGCTCAAGTATTATGCTGAGGGCTATGAAATTGACAGGCTATATATAGAACAGCATACAGACCACCCATAGAAACAATTGTGTGTCTACTACACTAGGTGGCGCTATAACAGCTGCAAACGCATTTTGGCCTGTAACTTCCACATTTTAAATCACATCTTCATAAACTTCATATCCACGTATTCCCTAAATAGCGTCGCATCTTCTGACATAGGCCACGCCCACTCCCACTGCACATTTCTCTTTGTAAGTCACTATACATCAAAAACCTACTTTTTCGAACTCCTCCTAGCGTTTAAGGTCCATCTTCACAAAACTTTGCACATACAATCTCCAGACTTGCCTGACCAGAAGTTATCAAAAGAATTTTGCTACTACAAAAACTGCGCTAGCTAAAAATAAACATTTTTTTTCTGCTAGCTAAAAAACACATACCATTGCATATTTTTGTCAAAGTAAAAGCTATCCATGTCAAACTCAATTCACTTCTTTCAGACATCATCCAGACACTCTGTGCTAAATTTGGCAGAAGTTGGCAAATAGGGGGCGCTATAATCAGAGAAAAATCAAGTGACATGAAAATTCATATATTTGCACGAAATTTGGTGAGCATGATGTGGAGTCACTCCTGAGGCCAGCTGTAAAGCTTAGTGATGTTTGGTCACCGTGGCGACGCCTTATTCGCCATAAAAGACGAAGTTGTTTTTGAGGGGTAAGGGATGCTTGTAAAGTCATGAAACTTGACACACACATGAAAGGATCCGATGTGGGTTGTCTGATGTGATTTTTTGGCTCTGATGTGCCAACATGGCTCAACAGCGCCCCCTACAAATTTTCTACGAAGCAGCCCCCGAAGCTGGTTTGACCTACATCTATGAAACTTGGTACGCACATGCATCACTGAAAGACGCATAAAAAAGCCTCTTGCAGCCATGTGCCAAAACCAACAGGAAGTCCGCCATTTTCAATTTGCTTGTAACTGGTTCGCAACTTCACCATACATGTTCCAATCTTCCCCAAACTTCACAGGATTGCTGACAGTCCTGCCCTGCACACATCTATACGCCAATACTTGGTTATTAGTATGGCGCCACCTACTGGCAAAATTACACGTGTTCTATGATTTGAGGGATATGACGTGTAAGTCCTGCGTGAGGGGTCTGCCTTCGACAGCGATGAACGGCGGCGTGAGCCGGCGTCCTGCCAGCGCCCTCGAGTTGCGTGAAGGTGCGAGGGCCCGTTCAATGCTGCTTGCAGCTTTAATTAGGGCCCGAGCACCTAGCGGTGCGAGGACCCTATTGAAACTGAAGGAGTTATTAGGGCCCGAGCACGAACAGTGCGAGGACCCTATTGTTTTCCTTAGGATTATTATTATTATTATTATTATTATTTTTTTTTTTTTTTTTTTCGCTTGATCGCATTTTTGGGGGCTTTAACATATTCAAAAACTCACCAAATTTGACGGGCACATTCGTCTAGGGGACATTTATGTGTACGCAAAATTTAAACGATGCCCATTGCAAAATGGCGAAATGGCGCCCCCTAGAAAATTTCAATCGGCTCCCACCGGCAGCCCGTTTGACCAAATTCCACGAAATTCGGGGAGGTCGTGTATCATCCCAAGACGCACGAAAATGCGCGTTGGACTTTTTTCTAAAACCAACAGGAAGCCGGCTATTTTGATTTGAATATTCATTTTTTTACCGATTTTGGCGATTTCCAAGAATTCTCTCAGAGCTATCTCCTCCTAGACGGTTCATTGGATCGGCTTCAAATTTGCCGTGCTGCAACTAGACCACATGATGATCAAAAGTTATTAAAAGATCTTTCCCTCGTTAAACGGTTTGGCCGTCAGGTGGCGGCGAAGTTTGATGTCTCAAAAAAAAAAAAACAAAAACCCAGAATTGCTATTACTTGGGCGTGAAAGGTCCAATCGGCACAAAACTTGCTGGGTATGATCGTAGTCCCGCCCTGAACACGTCTACATCAAAAAATTCCCCTGTTCTCAAAGCGCCCCCTGCTGGCGACAGGAAAAGTGATTTTTTACACTTTGAGGTGCAGCTCTGAGCACGTTCAGCATATCCAACTCAAATTTGGTCAGAAAGGCCTCAACACGTTGTTAATGCTACATGATGAAGATTGTGACGTATCGTCAAACGGCGTTGCGCCCAGAGGGCGGCGAAGTCGATGCTTCGCCAAAACGTAGGAAAGTGGCCTTAACTTCAGTGTCCTTGGGCATATCTGCCTGAAACTTCACATGTGTTTTAAGAGTCCAGCCCTGACAATGTCATGTGAATTTCGTTGATGGGCGTGGCCAAATGGCTTGGCCACACCCTTTAAACATCAGCCCCTGCGGCACGTTTCACCGACATGCATGAAAATTGGTACACATATGTATCACATCCAGACGCACAAAAAACCCTCTTGGACCCATTGGCTACACCCAACAGGAAGTCAGCCATTTTGAATTTGACGCCAGATTGGGCGATTTGCACTCCTCATACTTTTTCTATCTCCTCCTACATGATTCATCGGATCGGCTTCAAATTTGGTGTGCATCAACTAGACCACTTGATGATCAAAAGTTATCATACGATTTTCCCTATGTTAAACGCTTTGGCCGTAAGGTGGCGGCGAAGTTTGATGTCTCGCCATAAAACACGAAATTAGTATAACTTTGGCATACATTGTCCATTCTTCACCAAACTTCACATGTTTGTTAACAGTCCAGACCTGAATGTATAGTATGACTTTCATCAATAAGCGTGGCCGTATGGCTTGGCCACGCCCCTTAAAGTGCAGCGTCCCCCATAACAACTTTCACCGACGTGCACGAAAATCAGTATGCACATGTATCGTGTCCAGACGCACAAAAAAGCCTCTTGTACATATAGGCCACACCCGACAGGAAGTCGGCCATTTTGAAATTTACAGTCATTTTTGGCGTTTTCCACGTGTTGTATTTTAATGATCTCCTCCTCCAGAAATGAATCAATTAACTCCAAAACTGGTGTGTACCATCTACACAAGTGTGTGATCAAAACATATTAAGAGAATTGCTCAGCATGGAACGGTGTGGCTGTGACATGGCGTCGACACTTGATGTCTCACCATGAAACACGATATTGCTATAACATGGGATCTAATGGTCGAATCTGCTCCAAACTTCACATGTATGATAATAGTCCTGGCATGAACACACCCACATGACGCTCAGGAGTCAGAGTCATAGCGCCACCCAGTGGAGACGGGAAGTCGCAACGCATTGGTTCTTACACTGTCCGAAGGAGGCGAACATTCAGCGCCTCGTCTGCCGGTCGACCTCTGGCGACACGGTGGCGGCCGCGCCAGGCCCCGAGTTGCGTGGGGTGCGAGGGCCCGTTCAACGCTGCTTGCAGCTTTAATTATTATTATTTTTCTGCCTAATGAATTGGCTTTTTGAGGGCTTTATCATATTCAAAAACTCACCAAACTTCACAAACTCATCAGAAGTGGTGAAAAATTTGATATTTTTGGGGTTTCGTGGTAATGTGCAAAAAAATGGCTCAACAGCGCCCCCTACTCATTTTCAACGAAGCAGCCCCCCAAGTTGGTTTAACCTACGTGTATGAAACTTGGTAGGCATATGTAACACACCAAGACGTACAAAAAAGCCTCATGGGCCCATGCCCTAAACTCAACAGGAAGTCGGCCATTTTGAATTGAATGTGCAAGTTTCATGCATTTTTGGCCATTTGCAGGGGTCGTAAATGAACGAACTCCTCCTAGAGATTTTGTCCGATCGCCTTCAAACTCTGTCTGTCCCACCTACATAAGTTGAAGATGAAAAGTTATCAAAAGCTTGTGTTTTCGTCACACGGTGTGACCGTGCCGGGACCTCAAACTTCGTTACAAACAGGAAGTAGTATTATAACGCAGGAAGTAGTTTATTACTCCAGCATACATTGTCCAATCTTCCCCAAACTTCACAGGATTGATGACAGTCCCGCTCTGAAGAGATCTACATGTCAATAATTTGTGACTAATATAGCGTCCCCTACTGGTAGTAGAAAATGTCATGTTTTACACTTTGAAGCAAATCTCCTCCAAAGTTGACCACATCAACGTCAAACTTGGGGAAATTATCCATGAGGCCTTGATGATGCTTTCTATCGAATACTGTGAGTTTTCGTCAAAGGGCGTGACCGTGGCGGGGAACTTTGATGTTTCGTCATGATGACAAAAGTTGCTGTAACTTGACTCTATGTGGACATATCTTTCCAAAACTTCACACATATGATAACTGTCCAGCCCTGAAAACATCTATACAGAAATTTTGAATCAGCATCATAGCGCCACCTACTGGCGGCACAAAGTTACTTTTTTCATTCTTTCACGTCCCTCTTCTACCAGGTTCCCCCGAACAAACTCAATTTTCCGAATACATACTCCCAAGACCTTGAGGATGATCAAAGCAGAAGCCTTTGAGGTTTTGTCAAACGCTGTCACCGTGGCGCCGCCTCATTCGCCATAAAACACGAGGTTGTTTTTGAGGGGCAAGGCATACTTGAAAACTTACGAAACTTGGCACACCCATCACAAGGCCAAAATTGTGTTGTCTCATGTGCTTTTTGTGTTTTCATGTGCCAAGATGCCTCAACAGCGCCCCCTACAATTTTTCAATGAAGCAGCCCCCAAAGCTGGTTTCACCTTCATGTATGAAACTTGGTAGGCATATGTAACACTCCAAGACGTACAAAAAAGCCTCTTGGAGTTATGCTCCAAACCCAACCGGAAGTCCGCCATTTTGAATTTACTTGTGCCACTTTTGTGCATTTTGGGCGATTTCCAGTCGACGTAAATGAATGAACTTGTCCTAGAGTTTTTATCCAATCCACTTCAAACTCGGTCTGTCCCACCCCAAGACCGTGAAGACGAAAAGTTATCAAACGTTTCAGGTTTTCGTCAAACGCTGTCTCCGTGGCCCTGCCTTCTTCGCCATAAATCACGAAATTGTAACTACTACAGATTTTATCCCATCAACTTCTTACTTCGTCTGTCCCACCTCCAGACATTGATGAAGAAAAGTTATCAAAAACTGGACTTCTTGTCACCATGTGACCATGGCAGGGCCTCAAACTTTGGGGACTCGCCACAAAACAGGAAGTTGTGTATGACTCCATCATCCATAGTCCAATCTTCTTCAAACTTCACAGGATTGATGACAGTCCTGCTCTGAAGAGATCTCCATGTGAATAATTTGTGATAAATATAGCGCCCCCTACTGGTAAGAGAAAATGTCATGTTTTATATATTGAAGTATAACTCCCACAACTTGGCCAGATCCACCTCAATCTTGGTCAGTTTATCCGTCACATGTAGAAGATGTTTTATTGTGAACACTGTAAGTTTGCGTCAAAGGGCGTGGCCATGACGTGGCGGGAAACTTTGATGTTTCGCCAAGATAACAAAAGTTGTGTAGCTTGACTCTACGTGGACATATCTTTCCAAAACTTCACACATATGATAAAAGTCCAGCCCTGAAAACATCTACAGAGAAATTTTTAATCAGCCTCATAGCGCCACCTAGTGGTGTCTGTAAGTTACTGCTTTCATTCTTTCATGTCTCTCTTCTACCAAGTTAACCACAACCACCTCAATTTTGCTGAGACATAGTCCCAAGACCTTGATGATGATCACACCAGAAGCTTTTGAGTTTTTGTCAAACACTGTCACCGTGGCAACGCCTTATTCGCCATAAAACACAAAGTTGTTTTTGAGGGGTAAGGGATGCTTGTGTCATGAAACTTGGTACACATACAAGAAGTTCCAATGTGTGTTGTGTGATGTGATTTATCTGCTTTGATGTGCCAACATGGCTCAACAGCGCCCCCTACAAATTTTCTACGAAACGGCCCCCGAAGCTGGTTTGACCTACATCTATGAAACTTGGTAGGCACATGCATCACTGAAAGACGTATAAAAAAGCCTCGTACAGCCATGTGCCAAACCCAACAGGAGGTCCGCCATTTTGAATTTGCTTGTAACTGGTTTGCACCTTCACCATACATGTTCCAATCTTCCCCAAACTTCACAGGATTGATGACAGTCCTGCCCTGAACACATCTATACGCCAATACTTGGTTATTAGTACGGCGCCACCTACTGGCAAAATAACATGTCCTCGTATGATTTGAGGGATATGACGTCTAACTCCAACGTGAGGGGTCTGCCTTCGACAGGAATGAACGGCCGCATCAGCCGGCGTCCTGCCAGCACCCTCGAGTTGCGTGAAGGTGCGAGGGCCCGTTCATCGCTGCTTGCAGCTTTAATTAGGGCCCGAGCACGTACCGTGCGAGAGCCCTATTGAAACCGAAGGAATTCTTATTCTTATTATTAGGGCCCGAGCACGAACCGTGCGAGAGCCCTATTGAAATCATAAAAATTATTCTTATTATTTTTCTTTTAAACCTTTGATCGCATTTTTGAGGGCCTGAACATGCCCAAAAAGTCAGGAAAATTTGCACACTCGTCACGTCTGGTGAAAATTTCGATATTTTATGGTCGTTACAAAGGGGCGTGGCAAAATGGCTCAATGGCGCCCCCTAACAGTTTTCAAAATCGAAGCCCCCTGCTTTAACTTTGCCCTAGGCGTATGAAATTTGGTACACATATGTATCATCCCGGGACGCACAAAAAAGCCTCTTGGAGCGACACCCTAAACCAAACAGGAAGTCGGCCATTTTGAATTGTTTTTTCAAAATAAGGTCATTTTTGGCCATTTCCACACGTTGTACTTGAGCGAACTCGTCCTACAGATTTTATCGGATTGACTTAAAAATTTACCTGTGCGTGCTCGACTACAGTGGGATCAATTTATTATTAAAAGATCTTCGTCACGTCGAAGGGCGCGGTCGCTGCGGAAGGGTCAATTTGGATATCTCACCAAAAAACACGAAATTATACTACAACTACTACAACTTTGGTGTAGATGATCCTATCTGCACCAAACTTCACATGATGGATAATAGTCCCGCCCTGAACACATCTACATCAAAAAATTCAGTAATTGTCATAGCGCCCCCTGCTGGCAACAGGAAATACCATGTTTTACACTTTGAGGTGCTGCTCTGACCACATTTACCATATTCAACTCAAATTTGGTCAGAAAGGCCTTAACATGTTGGTAATGCTCCATGATGAAGAATTTTGACTGTCGTCAAACGGCGTTCCATCCGGAGGGCGGCGAAGTCGACCCTTCGCCAAAATGCATAAAAATGGCCTTAACTTTGGTGTTTTTGATGATATCCACCTGAAACTTCATATGTGTGTCAACAGTCCAGCCCTGAATATGTGATATGAATTTCGTCAATGGGCGTGGCCATATGGCTTGGCCACGCCCATTCATATGAATTACTTCCATAGGACGTCTCACCGATATGCACAAAAATTGGTACACATCTCCATCACCCCCAGACAAACAAAAAAGTCTCTTGGACCTCTAGGCTAAATTCAACAGGAAGTCGGCCATTTTGAATGTCATGGTCATTTTTGGCGTCGCGCACGCATTGTATTTTAACGAACTCCTCCTACAGAATTCATCAGAACGGCTTCAAAATTACCGATTACCATCTAGAACACTTCCTGATCAAAAGTTATTAAAAGGTCTCGCAGAATCTAAAGGGCACGCCAGTTGTGGGAGGTTGAATTTTGACGTCTCGCCATGAAACAGGAAGTGGCAATAACTTCACTGTACTTGGTCAGATCTGTGTGAAACTTCACAGGTATATTGACAGTCCAACCCAGAACATATGTTATGAATTTCGTTAATAGGCGTGGCTAAATGGATTGGCCACGCCCATTCACACAAATAACCACCATAGGACGTCTCACTGATATGCACGAAACTTGGTAGACACATGTATAACATCCACACGCACAAAAAAGCCTCTTGCACGGATAGGCCACACCCGACAGGAAGTCGGCCATTTTGAAATTTACAGTCATTTCTAGCATTTTCCACGTGTTGTATTTTAATGATCTCCTCCTCCAAAAATGAATCAATTAACTCCAAAACTGCTGTGTACCATCTACACAAGTGTGTGATCAAAACATATTAAGAGAATTGCTCAGCATGGAACGGTGTGGCTGTGACATGGCGTCGACACTTGATGTCTCACCATGAAACACGATATTGCTATAACATGGGATCTAATGGTCAAATCTGCTCCAAACTTCACATGTATGATAATAGTCCTGGCATGAACACACCCACATGAAGCTCAGGAGTCAGAGTCATAGCGCCACCCAGTGGAGACGGGAAGTCGCAACGCATTGGTTCCTACACGGTCCGAAGGAGGCGAACATTCAGCGCCTCGTCTGCCGGTCGACCTCTGGCGAGACGGTGGCGGCCGCGCCAGGCCCCGAGTTGCGTGGGGTGCGAGGGCCCGTTCAACGCTGCTTGCAGCTTTAATTATTATTATTAGGGCCCGAGCACGTACCGTGCGAGGACCCTATTGAAATTGAAGGAATTATTATTATTATTATTATTATTATTATTACGACAAAAGTAAATCGCTTATTTGGAGGTTTTAACATGCTCAAAAACTCCTGAAATTTGGCGGTCGCATCAGTCGCGGTGTAAATTTACGTATTTTAGGGTTCGCGGCAATGGACGGGTCAAAATGGCTAGGCCACGCCCATTAAAGAGCAATCTCCTTATAAACAGCGCCCTCCTCATCAATTTTCACGGATCTGCACGAAAATCGGTACACATGTAGATCATGCCGAGCCGCACAAAAAAGTCTCTTGGAGCCATAGGCCACGCCCAACAGGAAGTTGGCTATTTTGAATTTAGCGGCCATTTTTGGCGTTTTACCACGTGTCATATTTTGACGAACTCCTCCTACACGATTAATCAAAACGGCTTCAAAATCGCCGTGTACCAACTAGATAAGTTTGTGATCAAAAGTTATTCAAAGATCCGCTACCCGTCGAACACGGAATCGGCTTTTTGGCGGCGAAGTTTGAAGTTTGACGTTTGTCTCGCCATGAAAAACGAAATTGCTATAACTTTGGCATTAATCATCCGATCTGCACCAAACTTCACATGATTCATAATATTCCCGCCCTGAACACGTCTACATGCAGAAATTTTGTAATTACCCTAGCGCCCCCTGCTGGCGACAGGAAAAGCGATGTTTTTAGACTTTGACGTGCAGCTCTGACCACGTTCACCATATGCAACTCAAATTTGGTCAGACAGACCTCAAGACGTTGGTAATGCTACAGTATGAAGATTGTGACTAGGCGTCAAACGGTGTTCCGCCCAGAGGGCGGCGAAGTCGAAAATTCGCCAAAACGCATTGAAAATGGCTTTAATGACATTAACTTCTGTGTCCTTGGTCATATGTGCCTGAAACTTCACATGTGTGTTAACAGTCCAGGCTTGAACATGTGATATGAGTTTCGTTGATGGGCGTGGCCAAATGACTTGACCACGCCCTTTCAACATCAGCCCCTGCCGCACGTGTCACCGACATGCACGAAAATTGGTACACGCATGTATCACACCGAGACGCACAAAAAAGTCTCTTGGACCCACTGGCCATACCCAACAGGAAGTCGGCCATTTTGAATTTTGATGCTATTTTTGGCGTTTTCCACATGTTGTATTTTAACGAACTCCTCCTACAGGATTAATCAGAATGACTTCAAAATCACTGTGTGTGATCTAGACAAGGTTGTGATCAAAAGTTATTAAAAGATTTTTTCACAGTTAAACGGTTTGGCCGTCAGGTGGCGGCGAAGTTTGATGTCTCGCCATAAAACACGAAATTAGTATAACTTTGGCATACATTGTCCATTCTTCACCAAACTTCACATGTTTGTTAACAGTCCAGACCTGAATGTATAGTATGAGTTTCATCAATAAGCGTGGCCGTATGGCTTGACCACGCCCCTTAAAGTGCAGCGTCCCCCATAACAACTTTCACCGACGTGCACGAAAATCAGTATGCACATGTATCGTGTCCAGACGCACAAAAAAGCCTCTTGCACATATAGGCCACACCCGACAGGAAGTCGGCCATTTTGAAATGTACAGTCATTTTTGGCGTTTTCCACGTGTTGTATTTTAATGATCTCCTCCTCCAGAAATGAATCAATTAACTCCAAAACTGGTGTGTACCATCTACACAAGTGTGTGATCAAAACATATTAAGAGAATTGCTCAGCATGGAACGGTGTGGCTGTGACATGGCGTCGACACTTGATGTCTCACCATGAAACACGATATTGCTATAACATGGGATCTAATGGTCGAATCTGCTCCAAACTTCACATGTATGATAATAGTCCTGGCATGAACACACCCACATGACGCTCAGGAGTCAGAGTCATAGCGCCACCCAGTGGAGACGGGAAGTCGCAACGCATTGGTTCCTACACTGTCCGAAGGAGGCGAACATTCAGCGCCTCGTCTGCCGGTCGACCTTTGGCGACACGGTGGCGGCCGCGCCAGGCTCCGAGTTGCGTGGGGTGCGAGGGCCCGTTCAACGCTGCTTGCAGCTTTAATTATTATTTTTTTTTTTCGCTTGATCGCATTTTTGGGGGCTTTAACATATTCAAAAACTCACCAAATTTGACGTGCACATTCGTCTAGGGGACATTTATGTGTACGCAAAATCTCAACGATGCCAGTTGCAAAATAGCGAAATGGCGCCCCCTAGAATGATTCAATCGGCTCCCACCGCCAGCCCGTTTGACCAAATTTCTCGATATTTGGGGGGGTCGTGTATCATCCCAAGACGCACGAAAATGCGCACTTGGACTTTTTTCTAAAACCAACAGGAAGCCGGCTATTTTGATTTGAATATTCCATTTTTTACCGATTTTGGCGATTTGCTAGTGTGCTCTCAGAGCTATCTCCTCCTAGACGGTTCATTGGATCGGCTTCAAATTTGCCGTGCTGCAACTAGACCACATGATGATCAAAAGTTATTAAAAGATCTTTCCCTCGTTAAACGGTTTGGCCGTCAGGTGGCGGCGAAGTTTGATGTCTCAAAAAAAAAACCCCAAAAACCCAGAATTGCTATTACTTGGGCGTGAAAGGTCCAATCGGCACAAAACTTGCTGGGTATGATCGTAGTCCCGCCCAGAACACGTCTACATCAAAAAATTCCCCTGTTCTCAAAGCGCCCCCTGCTGGCGACAGGAAAAGTGATTTTTTACACTTTGAGGTGCAGCTCTGAGCACGTTCAACATATCCAACTCAAATTTGGTCAGAAAGGCCTCAACACGTTGTTAATGCTACATGATGAAGATTGTGACGTATCGTCAAACGGCGTTGCGCCCACAGGGCGGCGAAGTCGATGCTTCGCCAAAACGTAGGAAAGTGGCCTTAACTTCAGTGTCCTTGGTCATATCTGCCTGAAACTTTACATGTGTGTTAACAGTCCAGCCCTGAACATGTGATATGAATTTCGTTGATGGGCGTGGCCAAATGGCTTGGCCACACCCTTTAAACATCAGCCCCTGCGGCACGTTTCACTGACATGCATGAAAATTGTTACACATATGTATCACATCCAGACGCACAAAAAAGTCTCTTGGACCCATTGGCCAAACCCAACAGGAAGTCCTCCATTTTGAATTTAATGGTCATTTTTGGCGTTTTCCACGTGTTGTATTTTAATGAACTCCACCTACAGGATGCATCAGAACAACTTCAAAATCATTGTGTCCCATCTAGACAAAGGTGTAATCAAAACTTATAAGCAGATTTTTGCATCGTGAAACGGTTTGGCCGTCAGGTGGCGGCGAAGTTTGATGTCTCGCCATAAAACATGAAATTAGTATAACTTTGGCATACATTGTCCATTCTTCACCAAACTTCACATGTTTGTTAACAGTCCAGACCTGAATGTATAGTATGAGTTTCATCAATAAGCGTGGCCGTATGGCTTGGCCACGCCCCTTAAAGTGCAGCGTCCCCCATAACAATTTTCACCGACGTGCACGAAAATCAGTATGCACATGTATCGTGTCCAGACGCACAACAAAGCCTCTTGCACATATAGGCCACACCCGACAGGAAGTCGGCCATTTTGAAATTTACAGTCATATTTGGCGTTTTCCACGTGTTGTATTTTAATGATCTCCTCCTCCAGAAATGAATCAATTAACTCCAAAACTGGTGTGTACCATCTACACAAGTGTGTGATCAAAACATATTAAGAGAATTGCTCAGCATGGAACGGTGTGGCTGTGACATGGCGTCGACACTTGATGTCTCACCATGAAACACGATATTGCTATACCATGGGATCTAATGGTCGAATCTGCTCCAAACTTCACATGTATGATAATAGTCCTGGCATGAACACACCCACATGACGCTCAGGAGTCAGAGTCATAGCGCCACCCAGTGGAGACGGGAAGTTGCAACGCATTGGTTCCTACACTGTCCGAAGGAGGCGAACATTCAGCGCCTCGTCTGCTGGTCGACCTCTGGCGACACGGTGGCAGCCGCGCCAGGCCCCGAGTTACGTGGGGTGCGAGGGCCCGTTCAACGCTGCTTGCAGCTTTAATATTATTATTATTTTTTTTTTTTTTATTATATATATATGATTATTATGGCTGCATTATTGGTACAGAGAACTGTCTATAACTATCTATACTGATGCATCCTATTTTCTAAGCTTTTTAGATTTTTTTTATTTTTTTATAGTTTTAATCTGTATGGTAACCAATGACTATAGCTGTCAAATATTAGTGTGGATAAAAACTACAAAAAAGTATAAAGTGGAATAACATGAAGAAAAAGTAATGACAAAACACCAACAAAGAAGTATAGAACCTAAAATTGTACTTAATTACAATAATTGAGTAAATGCACCTAATTACATCTCATCACTGTTCAATGTATCCTCAGAGGCATTCGTATAATATCCTATAAAAGTGTACACACAACAGTTCGTATGAGATCCTATGAATTTGTGCCCCACAAATGACATACATCCTTAACATACAGTCACGGTCTTAGCGTTAGGTTACGGAGGTTAGGTATAGGAAAAGAAACCTGGTGAGGACATACCTCACCCGAAGTCCCGAGTGGAAGTTTTTTTTTTTTTTTGTGACCCATTCACCACCCCAACCTACATCCTTACAAACACTAGGGACTGCTTCTTCGTTTACTGCCCTCAGCACATTGGTCATGTGAACACAGCCTTTCAAAATATGTGGGATGTGTATGGGTGTATTGCTCTTCGTAGGAAAAGATATAACATTTTGTGAGAACGGCCTGGGTAGCATAAGCAATGGCACCTTACAAAAAGTGTGCAAGGAAGTTTTGGTAAAATGTCCAAATGTTCACCAACCTAACGGCCTCTTTCACAGTCATTGTTATTTTGTGAAGACCAGGCATACAGGTTCACTGTTGAAGAAAGCTAAAGCTGAGGTTCGGGCCTTCCAGCCCTCGTGAACAGGGGGATGGGCTTTCGTGTTTCAGAAGGACA
Source organism: Cephalopholis sonnerati (assembly GCA_019142605.1). Classification (NCBI taxonomy): domain Eukaryota; kingdom Metazoa; phylum Chordata; class Actinopteri; order Perciformes; family Serranidae; genus Cephalopholis; species Cephalopholis sonnerati. Next base: position 2,958,943 of record JAGQAX010000003.1, read on the forward strand.
GTGCTGCGTGTACTTGAAAATGTTGTGTGCTGAAGGTCAAGTCTTAAACGCTATTTTGAGATCATACACAAGAAAACTTTCAGGATCATCAGGTCATCAGACGTGTTGTGTACAGGTATGAAAAGCAAGCAAACACCCTATAAGTCTTAACCACAGTTAATAATCATGCTACCAAGGCAAGCTATCATACTGCTCATTACACTGCAAAATGTGGAAAGTCATTGACCTATGGCACACATATTAAGGAGGCTTTCCTCTGTGGCTCAGAGGTTTTGTTTAATGGCTTACCAAACAAGGAAACAGTAAAAGCAAGAGTAAAACACATAGTCAGCCAGAGGTGTTGAACAACACACTAAAGAAATGACAGAAAACAGAGTGCAGCAGACAGCTGATTATGGATTACTGCATATTTATTATGTTGATCTGTTCTGTACAACATCTACTGCATGTTTGTCTATCCTGGGAGAGGGATCCCTCCTCAGTTGCTCTTCCTGAGATTTCTACCTTTTTTTTTTCTCTGTTAAAAGGTTTTTTGGGGGGAGTTTTTCCTTAATCGCTGTGAGGGTACAAAGGACAGAGGGATGTCCTATGCTGTAAAGCCCTCTGAGGCGAAGTGTGATTTGTGATATTGGGCTTTATAAATAAAATTTAATTGAGTCATTTAGCATTGCACTTGATGAGAGCATGGATTAGAATGACATACCATGTTTGGTAGTCATGGCAAGATGCTGTGATTTGACTGTAAGGGAGGAGCTCTGCTGAGGACAAAGCCAAAGTTTTAATGGCGCATTTTGAGGAGCACAAGACTGACGTTATGGCACACTGATTAACAATGTCACAATGACATTTGTTGGAAAATGTGTTTGCAGTCTATGACCAATAAAGAATGCGTGTGCAGACAACACTCTGAACATACAGCCCTCTGAAGCACTCAGGGCACTCCAAGAGGCTTCAAGTGAGAAATACTCATTTTCTCTGCTTTCCACGACCCATTTAGCTCAATGGCAAAGAGTTGGTCTATCTGTCCAGAACTCCTTAGGATCTTTCTCCCTCCAGAGCTCTCTCCCTCCGTCCATAGTAGATTGTGGATTGAAAAAAAGGTAAACTTTTGAACACTGGTAAATAAAGATGAGAATCACAATTGTGAGTTTTAAGAGAGGTTACAACCCTCTATAACCCTCTTTCTATCTTACACTAGACTCTTTGGGTACAGTGAGTGGAGTCCAATGAATGAACGCCCTGTCACGACATAACAAAGACCCAGCCACACTGATCCTGACTGGCTAAAGGTTAGTCATCGTCCCCGCCTACTTCTTCTTCTAAGAAATACTAGGCCCCAGCCAACCCAGGTGGTAAGCAACCTAACTGGGTAGAGCTTTGGCCTAACCTTGAAGGGGTCGAAAGACAAGCAACAGACACCCTGCACACCACATTTTATTAAGGACCATGTTTGTGAATCATGCCAAGATGGGAGTCAGGGGCAGCACAGCCAACATACAACCAACCCTTTTCACAGGTCCTGTGTCACTTCAGTGAGCACAGACCCTGAAAAGAGTCCGGTGTGCTTCTCACCATCACTGAAAAGAAAAAAAGATTCTTGACTGTGGCAGTCCACCTACCTATAAACTGTTAGGTTTGCACGTATTTGGGTAGGTACGCCCTTGGTGTGCAAATGTGTGTTTGTAATTAGAGGCGTATTACCCCAAAAAATCCAGTTGAGGGTGGAGCCTGTGTGAGATGGAACTAGATTGTAAGGCACATTCGAGTTATACACTTTCAGTAACAAGTAGAAAAGAGAAAAAGAGGCAGAAAGACAAAGAGATATGAGATGAGAGTAGATTAAAGGGAAAAGTACTATGGAAAGAAGTAGAGACTAAGAGGGCACTTTGGGCTAATGGCCTACTACCTTGACTGGCAAAGAATATTCAGTAATCTGTTGGTTTTATGGGATTAACTGTTCAATAGCACTTCTTTGGCTTCTACAGCTGCACACAGGTTCTATTTATAAAGCAGCTTTAGAGGAGGGGGTTATGTGATCATGGCTCACATCAGTGTTACTAATCATTTTAAAAGACATGAAAGCAGGAAAGTGACAAGGATTCTGGAATTCAGGGGTCACACACACTAAAAATCTGAAAATGGATATAAGGTTGTTGTATTAGTGACAAAATCCATACAATTATCTATCTATCTATCTATCTATCTATCTATCTATCTATCTATACACATATATATACAGCACTGTTCAAGCTGTGTGTGTGTGTGTGTGTGTGTGTGTGTGTGTGTGTGTGTGTGTGTGTGTGTGTATTCAAAAAGAGACAGAAAATGGGGGAAGAGAGACAGAGAGGGGGGAGAGAAGGTGAAGGTGGACACATGCAATATTTCTGCAAGTTAGCTTGTTAATATTATAAGCTATGCCGAACACCACTTCATCACTTTTTGTCTCACCTGCTCGACCCAACACTGATATTTTCTGATGTGATCGGTCACTAATTATTAGATGGTATGGTCCCCATTAACATCACTAATTGAAGAGTTGGTGTAGTGTTTATTATAAAAGACCATAATGCTTTATGTAAAACAGTCAAAATAATTATTTTAACATTTTTTAATAATAAAAATTAACATAAATCTTATACTGTTATATAACTATAGAACTAAAGAAAATACAAAAAACTATTATTCTGTGCAAACAGGTCAGCACAAAATATGTGTTTGAGTGCTCCTCAGTGTGCATAGATTCTGTTCTCACTTAAGATATGATACCAATTAAGAAAACATTGGTGAACATTGGAATCTTTGTGAAAAGTGTGCAAGTGGCTTTTAAGTAATAATTTCTTCTTAAAAACAGTTGGTGAATGAGACCCATAAAGTTTTGAGTAAGCTGTGATGATGTTGCATGAATTCATACAGAAACATCAGGCTTTGGTTTTGAAACTGTGTGTAACACCATCACCTCCACCTGCACTGAGCTTTTAGTTGGTAAACAGCTCTACTAATGTTTCACACAAAGGCCAAAAGTGCATGTGTGGACAGTGTCTGTTAAGCCACAGCAGCCATGGTAGGCCTGTTAGTGCTAATGAATCACAAGCACACAAGCACAAACACACCCCATGAACTAACACACATTACAGTTCATGAAGACACAAGGTGACATGTTCACATACACATCTTTTTGGACTTTTAGACATGCACATTACTTTGCAGACATCACTATAAATTCTCAATTAAATCAAATAAAGCAGCGTATTGTCATTCCCTGTCAGCTGCATGATTACATCCAAAATATACATGTGTGGTTCTTGGAGTGTGTGTGTGTGTGTGTGTGTGTGTGTGTGTGTGTGTGTGTGTGTGTGAGCGAGAGTAGGAGTGTTTTTAGTGTGTGACTGCTCTTCCCTACTGTGAGCTGTTGCTATGGTGACAGTATTAAACACGTGTTGTTTGTCTACCTCCAGAATTACATTTTGCACAACCCTAATGTTTTTTTTTCTTTTTTTGTAGAGAGAAAGAGAGAGAGAGAGAGAGAGAGAGAGAGAGAGAGAGAGAGAGAGAGAATTTATATATGGATGTTTTCATTTTTTGTTGTTTCAGTGATCTATGACAATTATTTTTGCACCTTAATCACATAGAAACATCTCACTATATATGACATTAATGTTACCAGTAGTAATTAGAATGAGTTTTATCTGATGACAAACATCAGCGGGGAACACCTTGGTTTTAATCACACTGGAGATATGAAAGAAGAGAAAAGAAGAGGAAAAAACGTGGTCAAAAATTTTAGAATTTTAGGAACACACCTGTGCAGTGGCTGTGCTATGAAAGAGGTCTTAATTTTGATGCTGCAGCCCTAAAGTCGTGAAAGAGGAGTAATACCAATTTCTCTGTGAGGAAAGGCTTTACTGCCATCTTCTGGTGGCACAAGGAATCAGTGATTAAGAATGCAACACATTGCTCTCAGATAATCAAACACAAATGGGATATGTATTGACCTATTGGAAGGCATGGACACATGCATGCTGTCGCTGAGAGGCTTACAGACCCACACACGCATAAGGATGCACTGTAGACTCTATGGAACGATGAGATGTGAATGAAAATGTAGTTTTATGGCTGTTTCTATTCTGATTTGATGTGGATCATTTCAAATGAAAAATTGTTAATGAAGAGCAGATTCTGCCACATGCTTAAATGCCTTCTGGAAATCTGTCTTCTGGAAACTATACATATGCACGCACGCACGCAAACACACACACACACACATTATTGCATGCTTTCAACATGAAAAAATTTGTTGGTAAAAATGAAGCACAGTGAGCTCTTTAAAATCATTGGTGTGCTGTCCTCTTAAATGCCCATCCATACAGATGAACACACACACACGCACAAAAGCACACTGTGTCCCCCTGTAATAAATACACAGCTGTGTATTGATCTGGTCCTATTTGGTATTCATCATTGGCACCCTTTACTGACCTGGCCACCTCACTACCAGTGCATTCCTTATTTCTAACCTGTTGTAAGCTATTATTTCCTCTCCACTCCCCAGATGACCAGAAACACTGTTCATTACAGCCAGGCCACTATTAGACTTGCAAATGTCTGCCTCATCTTACTATGTCTGTCTCTGTCTCTCTTCTCTAAAAGTGCAGTCATTAATAGAACCCTTCTTAACCCTGCAATTTCCCTCCCAATCCAAAAATCACCAAATGGTGGATGAGATCTGTCCGAAGCTGCCTTAGATAATGTTGGCATGATGTGGTTAACACATCCCCTCAGTATCACATGGTTTTTAGGAAGAGGGCATTTGGTGCTCCAGCTAGTAAGAGATCAAAGTGCAGAATTTTTAAAACATCTTTATAGACACACAGAGAAGTTAACAGATGCAAATTGGTGTGTTGGACATAAAAAAACATGCAGTTTATTTTTATTGAGAAACAACTTTCAGAGTACTATGACAGTAGGGGTGTAACAATACACATTTGTATTAACCATTTGGAACAAGGGTTTTGGTTTGATACACATTACAAATTGAATGATACACTGAACTATCCTTTTACATTTGGACAATAAAATATACAGCTTAAAATGTGTTTAAAATGATGTTCTCAGCGCCAGTGCGCTCAACAAGGCAGCTATGCTAGGCTAGCTTGATGCAAGATGGTTAGTAACACCATTACCAAACCAGAAATAGAGGATCCTGTGACTGCCAACAGGTCTGATTTGTGGAGCCACTTTGGTTTTGTTGTGAATTATGAAAGCGATTGTAAGAGAGACTGGAGGATAACCAATTATGGTGCCTCGTTGAGACAGTCAGTATGTTTACATTACATTAGAGAACATTGATTTATTGTGTTAGTCTGACAAACCGGACTTTAAAACTCATGTTAACATGTTATTCTGACTAAAATTGTACTAAATTGAATTTCTCAAGATTGGATTAACACACCTAGTTAATGCAATTGGGAGTCCAATCATTCCTGCATGTGTACAGTCAACTGGACTCAAAGTGACCTAGGCGCTCTGCGCATGCAACACAGTTTCCACACTGGGCCTTGACCCGGAAGAAAAAATGTTATGCAAATAGCATTAAATGTATAACAGAGGAAGGAGCTGGTAACAACATGGCAAAATCTATATCCAGAGCTGTGCATTTTTGAACAGATAAGGAGACACAGCAGAACTGCGTTTCCTTGTCCATCAGTCTCATTGAAAGCACTGAAAGGGAAAAAAAAAAAAAATATATATATATGTATTTAAACATATTAGGGCTGTCAATACATAAAAAAAAATAAATAAATAATTAATCTCACATTTTTAAATCCATTAATCTAGATTAATCGCGGTTAATTTCCTTCTAAATTTAAGTACTGTCTAAAAGTTAAAAAAAAAATAAAAAATCCTGTGCTTAATCACAAATACTTTCATCTTTATGTCATCCATTTGCAATAACATGTTGGAATGTGACATCATGGAATAATTATATAAAATCAAAAAAGGTATTCAAATGCTCTTGTTTAATGTCAATAGTTTGTAAAAGTCAATGAATCCAGTAAACTTTTGTCATTGGCTAAGTGAAAGTTGTTTATTTGTTATCAATGTAGGCTAACAAAAAAACTAAAGGCTGCAACCAGGGCTCCCCTGCAGTAGTCCATATGAAGAAGACACTGTGGGAGAGAGGCAGAGAGACAGCACTCATGTGGAAAAGGGGAAGCAAGGAGAGACTGAAAGTGAGAGAGAGAGAGAGAGCTTTTGAAAAGGACTATGCCACGTCATTTTAACATCATGTTATGATGTCAGGACTGACACCAACATATGTTTAACACATTAACTCATTAGCTTTGACACTAAAAAATAAAGAAAACCTGCAGAATTTGAAAATAAATCCTCCTCCTGAGGGATGGTTCTGACAGAGAGACCAAGGACACTATCAGTAGACAGCCTGTCACTCAAAGTATGTAATTTTAAACCTTATGTAATCAGGTGTTAAATAAATTTCACCCCCTCCAAAACCATAATTTTACCTGGCTGTAAACATGTTTATTTCTGCTGTAGAGTTGGGCATTTTAACATGAGGGTTTATGGGGACTGACTGTCTTTTGGAGTCAGCCTCAAGTGGCCTTTAGAGCAGCTGCAGTTTTTGGCTCCTTTTTCAGCCTCAGAGCCTGACGCTTATTTTCCCCTTTCTGTCATAAGCCCCTCCCACGAGACGAGCACTTTGCTCCATACAGTTACCCAGTGTTATCCATACATTTATTTAATCTTATTTCAATTGTAGAACTTCATGCAGTGCATTCGCTTAACCCCTTCTTGCCCTGCTTTGTCTCTCTCTGTCTCTCTTTTTCTCAGAACTGAAATGAGACAAGAATTAGCTGCTAGCCACCCGGCACTCCCACAGCCTAGCTCCCCGCTACTGTGGACTGCTTCTCTGGGAGGAGAGCACTCAGCAGCTCTGGTGGACAGACCATCATTCAGCGGCTGTAGCGACTCAAATTCGGCAACCCCAAATCCTCCAGCACTGGGTGTCACAGGGGGCTGGTGGCCAGTGGCAGTATGGGTCTGACCTGTGAAACAGCTGCAACATTGACTTTGCTGATTTGGTGGGGAGTTGGGGCTGCTCTGTTCTCCAGAGCTGGGGTTTGCACTGGCTGGATTTGTTTGATACAGCCACTGATTGGGGATCCATCTCCGGAGCTTCTACCCACTCTCCTCCCAGCAACGTAGTCTGTAAAAGTTAGAGCGAGGCGGAGGACTGACTGTGATTCAAGGTTCTGGCTAACATTAGCTACACAGACTTGAACTTGAGGCCACAGCTGTGCGTCTTTGGCTCCATTTAGCAGAGGGTTAAACTATTATCAACAAACGCTTTGGTGACACTGACATGTGTCTTGTTTCATTTATTGTCAGACTCTCTTTTTTATAAGTCCGTTTTCATTTTTGGGGGTTGTTTTGCCATGTAGGCAGTTGTTGCCAGTGCTGGAACTTTCTCTGCAGGATTATCCATCAATGAACTCTGAAATGACCTGTGATTGGCCAAAGTCTCCTGTCATGTCCTAGACTTTCTTAAGCTTGAAAACAGAGCCAAGAAAATGTGCAAGTGTTTTCTCTCACACCACTTAAATTACAATATGCTTAAAAGTTATTATGGGATTTTTGCCTACTGAAACTAAAATTAAACTGCCTACCCCAGCTTTAATAAAATAAAATCATGTTCTAATCTCTTTTTTTTTTTAGGAAATTTGTGAATTACGTATACAAGTTTAACTTGGGTGAGTTTTTTGGGGACCTTAAGCATACCTGATAATAATCTTTTGACCATATATTTTATTTGTTGACTGCTGTGGATCCATGCCCACACAGCAGCATGATTTCTCATAGAGAAAACAATGTCCTGAATTGACAAAATACAGTTGGAGAAAAGCAGTGTCCTGTCCATTCAGCCAGGGAATGAACAGCTTATTCATGAGTGTGACAGTGTAAAAGAGATCGTAGGATCGACTGCTGGTAAGGTGCAAAGTCTGCAGTAATGCTAGTTCTGTATTGGCCTGTGCAGGTAAATAAAGAGCTGATCCACAGAGCACTCAATAGATATCTTCCGTGTTAGGTCTTCCTGTCAAACCTCACTTACGGCCACTGGTGACTGAAAGAATAAAAACAAAGATTCAAGCTGTCAGAGTGATGCTTCTCTGCAGGCTGCACGCACAGTCAATGTTAAGAAGTCCAACAGGAACTGTAAGTTGAGCTGCTCCTTGACACTGAGTAGAGCCAGTTGAATCTGGCAAGGATGCTGCTCAGGCATCTCCCTTTGGACATAAAACAGGTAAGGATGACTGGAAGGAGAGCCAGAAGAAAGACCCAAAGAAGACTGAAAGGATTACATTTCTCAGGTGGTTTGAAGTTAAGTCTGACTTCCCAGGAGCAGCTGGATAAAGTCACCCGTAAAAAGTGACATTTGGCTTGTTTTGCTTGCCCTTCTTTCCAGCACAACCCTTACCTGGATAAGTGGCAAAAAATCATGGGATAAAAGTCAAAAAACTCTTGCCAATGTGATGGTTAACAGACCAAACATGTGTCCATGTCTACTTTTCCACAACAAGGTACTGCTGCTGGAGTGTCCTTGAGAATGACAGAATGTAAAAATAATGTCTCTCTGCCTTTTTCTGTTGGCAACAGGAAAAAACCTGTGGTAATAATTTGACTAGAGTCAGCCTCTCTAAATCACCACACTTACACACAAACTACCATTAGGAGACATAAAACCGCATACACACAGTATTACCAGATAAAGGACTGTGATCATGTGCCAGTCTAGATTTTGGTCTTTCAGTGACAGAGTGTGGGCTGACAGGCTTAAAGAGAGCTGTACACAGGATTTAATATGCAACCTTTCACCAATGTGGCAAACACAGTAAGGTTGATATATATATATTTACACACACACACACACACACACACATACCATTGTGTCAAATGAAATATTCTCCTTTTTTATTATTATTATTATTATTTTGACTGCCCAACTGGAAATGTCAAATCAAAACCAAATCAGTCAAATTAAGTTTATATGTACAGCACATTTAAAATCAGCCTCAGCTGACCAAGGTGCCATACAAAATAAAAGAATGGCACGCAAATATATAAAAGCTGGTCACTTTATTCTTAAGTACAATATTTGAGTAAATATAGCCTTACTTAGGGATTGTGAATCACCAGAGGATCCAAGATACAATATTAGCACAATACTTAAGTCATGATACAATATTATTGCGATTTTCTTGACCTTAATGCTGCATTTTACACTGTCGACCATAGCATTCTTATCCATAGACTAAATTGGTATGTACGTATATCTGGAACTGCTCTGAAATGGTTTGAATAATGTCTCTCAGATAGAGAATTTTCTGTGTCCATTGGTAATTTTGTTTCATCTTCAGCTCCACTGAAATGTGGAGTGCCACAATGATCTATTCTTGGTTCTATTTCGTTTTCACTTTACATGCTTCCATTAGGAAGCTATTAAGCTATGGACTGCTATTAAGAAATTGTTAACTTGTAATTTTCTGCAGCCAAACTCAGACAAGACAGAATAATTATCTTTGGCCCTGAACACTTAACAAGGAAATTAAAACCCTTTATTGGCCCTCTGGCAACTAATATAAAATCTACAGCAAGAAATTAGGCATTACTTTTAATTCTCAATTGAACTTTGAACCAAATGTCAATGATCCCATTAAATCATGCTACTACCACCTAAGAAATATTATCAAAATCAAATCAGCTGTGTCTTTTTCTGAACTAGAAAAGCTAATTCATGCTTTTGTATTCTTGCGCCTCGACTACTGCAGTGCACTGTGCACATGCCTCAATAAATCTTCAGTAGCTCGGCTTTAACTAGTGCAAAATGCTGCAGCTCATATTTTAACTGGGACAAATTGTAGGTCACATATCACCCCAATGCTCGCCTCCCTCCACTGGTTGCCAGTTAACTTTAGAATTTATTCTAAGATTCTTTTAATAATTTTTAAAATTACACATGTATATATACACAGTGTGCTGTGCAGTGTACTTTTGAAGACAGTTTGGTCCCCAGATGTTGCTTTTGACTTTTTACATTACTCTTTGGCACAGAGGAGGAGAAACTTTCCACCATAAGGCTATGAGAAAGCATTATCTTCTGGCATTTGCTGAGAAGTGGTTAATTTACAGCTCACAGATACTCAACACGACAAAGTCTCCGTTTTTTGTTTGATACCTATCTGCAAAAAATGCTGCTGCACATTACCAATCTGTTGTTAGTGCTGCTAGCTTGTTTGCTATACTGCATGAATGCTGCTGTCACACTGAACGTCCCGCTGAGCCCCATTCAAACATTAAAATTATGCAAAAAAAAAAAAAAAAAGAATTGTTGAATATTCATATTAACTGGCAGAACCTGATTCGACTGATATAATTGTGAATTGGGTACAGCCTTAATTTTCAGACATATAATTTTTGAACAACAAAAAAAAAAATAATAACAATAACAATAATGATTACCAAACAATACTACTTACTTGGCAGGATTACATTTTAAAATCAAACGGGATATATTACAATGCAGCAGACACGTGCACAGTGCGCACGCATTGTGACACTTTACGACACAACACCACAACAAACCAACACGTGAAACGACCACCCGCCCCTCGATCCATGTGTAAACACAATGTAAGCTAAGGTCGTTCTTCACCATGGTCACTGCTGGGGAGAGAGTGCTTTCACCGGATGGAAATTCCGGCATCATTTTCAGTTTAAATCAGAAAAGGGGAACAACATTACAGTACAGTGCAAATGATGCCTCCCAGCTGGCAAAGTACTGTCATCATCCAGGGACTCGACGTCCAACTTAAAGAAACATCTACAGGTACGAAGACAAACCGCTAACGTTTGCTGAAATACACAGAAATCCAGTAAGCTATGTTAGCTTGCTAACCTCTCAATAACCTGTCAATACTGCTACTTGTGCTATTACTGTACTGTATAACTACGACTGGAAAACATTTTGGGACTGTAGGTGAGGGATTCTACCAAATGTGTGTCATTTGCTAGTTGTAACTCTTCAAAATTGAATTTTATTTTTTGGCTTTTTTAAACAATTAATCTAAGGACATACTGTAGATATTTATCTGCTCAAAATGTGTATTGGTCCATCTCAAACTATTTTATTTCTTTTTTTTAGAAGACTTTTAAGCGAAAGATGGTTGCATTTTTCTCAGCCCTGTTACCAAAATTCATGCGTCATTTAAAAGGCATTGTTAAAAGCATTTCAACTAATTCCTTTGCTTTCTCCTCAATTAATTGTTTATTTTGAAGAATAGGTTTGTTGCATGCTCAAATAATTAATATTTGTAAAAATGACTTTACATACACACAAGTTGTACTTTTGAGAAAAATGCGAATAAATTTGCCTGTTTTAATGCAGACCTGAACCTCAAGGTTTATCCATTTTTTCATTGTGCAATTTATAAAGAATTAGATAAATGATGGAGCAAACATAATTGATAAATACAGTGGTTTATATTTATATTTTAGAAAAAATCCATTCAGTAACAGGAATGAACATTGGGTAACAGGAATGAGTGTCTGTATGTAATTGCATGTTTGTGTGTGTGTGTGTGTGTGTGTGTGTGTGTGTGTGTGTGCTTGCTTGTGTGTGTGTGTGTGTGTGTGTGTGTGTGTGTGTGTGTGTGTGTGTGTGTGTGTGTGTGTGTGTGTGTGTGTGTGTGTGTGTGCGCGTGTGCGTGTATGTGAGATTTCTGTGTTAAAGTGATGTGCTACGCCAGTGGTTCTCAATGTGGAGTTCTGGTACCACCAGGGGTCCTTCAGGGTTCCAGGAGTCCCCAGCAGACTGATGAATTGTTAACTTCAACATTATCTAGAAGTGAACACAATTAAAGAATGTAGAATAATGACTGTTCTGATCATAGTTGTACTCTAGTCTCTACTCACAATACAGACAGTCAAGGAATTCTAGATAAAATAACAGAAATTACTTAGTGCTCGTACCTCACAGTGAAGGAGGTAGATAGAGAAAGAGGGAGGAAGAGACAGAAGAGTGGTAGAAATAGAGGGCAGGTGCATCACGCTGCTCTTTACTCTTTATATAAGTAACAAGACTGAAAGTAACAGTTTTTAGCATAGAATTAGCAAATACACAAAATATAGCCACATAGCATCTATGCTAAGAGCATGCAGTCACAGAGCACAATGTTGTGATTAACCAAAAAAATAGTATTTCTAAAATAAACAAATGGCATCTAAAAAAGAATTCAGGTAACAGGACTGTACGCCTTTAATGACCCATTCACTCAGAGCTAAAATGTCATCAAATATACAGAAAAGTAAATGAGAACTTATTTTTCGTCTTCCCATGGCCTTCAGAAGATTCAAATGAAGCAACTTCCTGTTGAACATATGACTTCAGGAACGTTCCTTTTTTTTTCAGAAGGGACAAGGTGTTAGGGTAACAGGACTGAGTGAAAACTGAGGGACACGACTAAAAGGCATAATTTAACTAAAATGTTATGGACTTTTTGTAAATAAAATGTATGCAAAGCAGAGATTGGATATAGAGTCACACAATAATGCAATAAAAAAAAAAAAGATTTCTGAAGGATTTTAATAATTATACTTCATGGTGAAGTGTAGAGTTAGAGGCTGGGGACATGCCAGAAATGCTATTTTTCAGTGTTCTAGGTAATTTATTTTAATGTTTTAAATTATACTTCTAAAATTTGCATTTGGAACAATGTGCAGGACATTTTGCTTAATAATAAAATGTATTTTACAGTTAATTTTCATGCATATTTACACATGTACAATGACATTTACAATGTCTCGGGGACAGAATCAGAATCAGAAATATTTGAAATGGCACTCATTCGGTACAATCCCTCAGGTGCTGATGCTGACTTGTGTCGTGCCAAAAAGTGATAAAGTTAGTCCGCCAAAAAGTCACCCAGGTTATATACATCTAATATCAAAACAGCTGCATTTATCTGGATCAAAGATTCATAACTATCAATAAACATAACGTCATGGCCTGTTGTATATGTGTTTGGTATGCCCTATATTCTTGCTTATCCTCTGCATTATTTTACCTGCTCTGTGCTGAAAATCATAACCATCCAATCTCTTTTCAACACTCTTCTTCAACTAAAACAGCATTTTCTGTATGCAGTGTAAAAGGACATTTTATTTTTATGTTTCTCTAAAAAAAAATACACTGAGCAGATGACACATCTTTTATACTCTTGTCTTTATTTGCATGTTTGATATTGAAGTAATCCAAAAGTAACCAAAAGTAATAGGTACATTACTTTAATGTTGTGATACTTAGAGTAAGTTACTGATTACATTTTTTAACAGGTAACTTGTAATTGTACTGGATTACATTTTTAAAGTAACCCTCCCAACCCTGGTCACGGGTGTGAGACTGACAGTTGACATCCATCCACAGTTGATAAGGACTTTAATTTAACACAAGGGAACGGGAACGTTAACAGGCAGGTAATTCTTCGGGCTCATAGCCCGTACACAGTCTCTGGGTTCAGGGTCCAGGAAGTGAGCCGACAGGTAGGAAACAGAAGGACACATACACACAGCAGTGTGTGGTGTCTCACGACAGGCAACTGACAGCAAGTGGGAACACTCGCTTTGGGACGTCGTGGCAGCAAAACACCACACAGCCACAGGCAGACAGAAACCAGAGACGCTGAGGCAGAACTCGTGGTCGGGGACAGAAGGCTGGTGAGTTTACCGGGAAGCAGACGACATAGACAGGTCAGAGGCAGGCAGGGTCGGTACCGGGGGGATCAAGCCAAAGGTGAGTGCTGGAATGTCTTGCATGAGGTGGAAGAACAACCTGGCACTGAGGGACAGGCAGCAGCTGCTTAAATACAGGGAAAGCTGATGAGCAGCAGCTGAGTGAACAGGTGAGTGGAGTTGGTTTGATGAGGAGGCGTGGCTGACTGGCAGGGTGCAGGTGAATGGAAAATTACCAGGACCAGGTGAGGGAGAGAAGGGAAGCAGAATTCAGGCTGTGACAATTACATCACTGTTCAACATATCCTAAAAACAGTTTGGATAATATCCTACAGAAATGCACACACAAAAGTTCGATGAATTAGTGCCCCATAAATGATATTACATCCTTAACGTAGAGTTACGTAAGTTACGAAAGTTACGTTTAGGCAAGTAAAGTTACTGTGGTAAGGTTTAGGTAAAGGAACATGGTGAGGACGTACCTTAAAATGACGTTAACTCGAAGTTCATACAGTTCTGAACATGCATCTCCAGATGAAAGTCTTGGGGAAAAGTCCACTTTTTTGACCAATCCACCACCCCAACCTGCCTCCTTACAGACCGCTAGGGACTGCTTTCTTGTTTACTCCGGTCAGCACAATGGTCATATGACTGCAGACTTTAAAAATATGAGGGTTATGCACAAATTACTGTCTCATGATTACGTGGGGTATGTATACATTTTTGTGCATTACTTTTTGTCACAAAACATATGAACAGTTTATGAGCACAGCCTGCACTGTGTGTGTGTGTGTGTGTGTGTGTGTGTGTGTCTTTAATACGCAGAAAACAAACAAATGCTCTAAATTAATCATTATACAGTGCAGAGGCTGAGCGAGTACAATGCAAGATGTAAATATAGTATGTTGAAACATAATGTTAAACCCACATACACTCAAAATGCCATGCCTCCTTTAAAACATTACCCACATCGTTTGAATATGTCGTGCTCTCATTCTGCAGATACATAAATGTGACAAAGCCATAAACAACACACAGCTATAGGTACACATCAAACTCATTAGGATCTCTGGAGCTCGAGGCCACAATTAAGACTATTGTGGCTCTTGTAATCATTCTCAAATAAGCTAGCATGTGATTGGGGCAGACATATCCAGTCCCGCAGCCAGATTCTTTTCATAAAGAGGGCCAAGACCTCTGCTCAGTTATTATCGTTGAAAGCACCTACTCTGTGTGTCCGTGTGTGTATGTTTGTGTGTGTGTGTGTGTGTGTGTGTGTGTCTGTATGTATGTGTCTGTGTGTGTGTGCTGGATGATACAAAAGAGGGACTCTGGGACTCTGGGTGTGTCTCATAACCTGAGGATGTGCATCCTTCCAGAACAAATTATTTCTGAATTAACTAGCTTCCATCAAAACAGAGGACATTCAACTATGTGAAGAACTATGGTGACGTTAAAGCCAACTCTGTGTGTGTGTGTGTGTGTGTGTGTGTGTGTGTGTGTGTGTGTGTGTGTGCGTGTGTGTGTGTGTGTGTGTGTTAGTGTGTGTGTGTGTGTGTCTGTCTGTCTGACCTGTAATTCCTCTTTGTGGTGGAGCAACAGAAACAGTTGGCAGGATCATAAATGCATAATGGCCACATCTGAATAATTAACCTGAATGTCCACAAAATTAACTGGTTGGCACACTGATTCAAAACTACACACACAAGAACAAAAAATTCTAAATCAAATCTATTGATTTTTTTTACAAAAGGTTCCATCCCCTGCAGTCCACAACCACAGCAAAGTAGCAGTTTAATTCCCTAATTAGCACATGCTATTAGATGAAATTACAGATATTTTCAAAGATCTCCCTCTCACCCTCCCTCCACCACCACCATACCCACTTCCGCAGTAAAAGTGCTGCCTGGTCATTTTGGCTGCATTACCTGTCTGCTCTGGTATAGTAATGTAATTATCCCATGACCAGTGTAATAATCTTGCTGAATTACATTGTGACCTCTGTCTGTGTGGCTTGCTTTCACAGCTCGTCACTTTGTGGGGTAATGGGCAAAGTCCGAACCCGAATGATCTTTGTCTGATGAACCAGTGAGTGCAAGCATGCACATAATGGACACAAACATGCTCAAGGGCAACAAGGACACAAAGTAGAAACACACAAATATGCAGTTATATGAAGAGAAGAGGGGAAATTATTTAGTAATTTGTTAGTGATTTTTGAGTCGTAGCATGGAGCTATGTTGCTGACTTCCTCTTCTCTTCTTAATCAACTCCGATTCAGGTTTTATACTTGAATATTTCCCTTTTAAGCTGCAGAATTGTTATCATCATCAAAACCCCGTTCCTCAGAGATAAAACATATATGTTATTTAAGAACATATGACAAAAGAGGAAGTGATTTGTAATGAGGGAATCTTGAAATAAAATAGAAAAGCTGCCTTAATGGTGGGTATAGAATATCTGCACCCAACCCCAATGGATTCCATCTTGTCTGTCATTTTAAAAGACAGTCTTTTTTTGTTCTTTTTTTTTAATCAATCAATCAATCCTTTATGTGTCACATGGAATTATGCAGAGTTCAACTCCAGTGAAATGTGATTCCATCAGCTCCTTTAACTTGTGCACTGTAATTTAGTCTTTTTACATCCTCTAACATTGTTGGCTGCTGCTTTATAATTGTCCATGTTTCTGGATGGTCCTAGTTATCCATGGTTTCTGGTTGTGGAATGATTTAACTGTCCACACATCCTGACCTCAACAAGATAGCCGTATGGTCACTCCCCCAAACACAGGCAGTGCTGCACTGCAGCTACCTCTGAACAGTGTACAGCAGTGATCCACAGCAGGAATAGGACAGCACCTCACATCCCCACTGTCACACCACTCCTTATTCATTGTAAAGCACACACCTCCTCTCCTTCTCTCCCAGACTCATCTGATCTGTCAGATCAGCATGTAGAAAAAGGGTCAACTGGTTAAATGGGGCTGTCTGGTATTTAGCCAAGTTTCAGTGAATCTAAGGACATTACAGTTCCTGACATCCCACTGGAAATTGATGCAGCGCAGAGGTCATCCAGTTTATTTTCCAATGCCTGAACGATGATAAGCAGGGTGTTAGTTCAGCTGGGACACATGTTCTTCATCTTTCATGGATGTTTTCTGATATTTTCATTTGAAAACCTCGACCTGGCTGGCTAGCAGCTAGCTAGATGTCAGCAGAAGGAGAGTTTACAGACTGGCAAGTTGATTTCCTCATTCTGATGAGTGACTCGCAACCACATACCAACAGCATCCAAAGCCAACCACAAAAAGCACCACTGACACTTGCAGAAGTGACATAAATTCAGCACAAATTTAGTGAAACTGACGGAGAAGAGAGGTGATTGGAAACAGCTGCACCTATGTCAACATGAAGTTTGGTCGGTGGCATTTGGTTGCAAAAAAGACCTCTTGGGGTTGTTATAATGTATTCTGAGGGAAATAGTCAGATAAATGCCAAACATCTTTATGTGTTTGTAACATTAATGAGTTTGTTATTGAGTGATAATTCTATGAGTATTCAGGACATATTCAATAATTGATATATTTGGTGGATTGTGTTTATGAAAGGTCATTAATACAGTATGACATTTTACCCATTAGATAACAAAAGAAAATGACAAAACCATTGTAGAGAGAGGCCAAGGCTCAGATGCAGCGATGTATATTAAAGGCTATGGCCTGAAATATTCTGTACTTTTCTTACTGTCCCATGAAGAGCTCAAAACATGCAATGAATTGATCCTATTAAAAAGTTACACTGGCGTAACTTAAGCCTGCTATAGCTTATATTTTTATACCAGGGTTGGACTGGCCATTTGCATGTTATGGAAAATTTCTGAATAACCGGTTAGTTCTAGGCCGAATCAGTTATCAGCTACAAACAGCACAGACCAGAACGCTACCAGTCAGACTGGACTCATCTAATACTGAGGTGGGGATATAAGCAACTCATCCCAATTTGGACTGTTTCTAGTTTGGGTTGATATCTGATTGCATTAGTAATTTTTATTGTGAAAAGTTCCCATTTGTTTGAAATATTTGTGGTAAATGCAATTAGCAAAAATGGGGAAAAGTAAGAAGACAGGAGATTAAAAAAAGAAACAGCAAGATGCAGCGAAATGCATTAAATTGACAGATCTTTTCCGTGGTCAAAGGGCCAGTTGTTGTGGACATTGATAGCCGGGCTACTGATGACTGTTGGACTGCTCTGATACTTGCTGGTGATGTGAGGTGAAGTTAGGACAGTCTCCATTTGTTCTGGGGTTGTGAAACAGTGTAGACCTATATACCTTGGAGATGGTTATTTCTGTCTCCAAATATTTGCTGTGATTTTGATGATAAGCTGCCTCTTTTTGTTTCCTATTACACACACACACACACACACACACACACACACACACACACACACACACACACACACACTCACACACACTCACATACACACACACACACACAGTTTTTATTTGGGATTTTTATAGGACTGCACTGAGTAAAACACTGCGCGCCTGAATGTGCATTTATGTGTACTGACTGATTGTACATGCTGTGGTATAGCAGTAGTTACTGCGACTCAGTGTTCCAGCTCACCTAGGCTTGCCTGGCCTGGTCTTGTTTTGATTCAGTACAGTAGTGATGTGTACCACAATCTGAGAAGGCAGGTGTCAACAAGACATCCCTAAAGTGTAGTGAAGGTCTTCAGCGCCATCAGATTCTCTTTATACCACAGAAACTGTATCAGTGTTAAAATTGCTGACAAAAAATGTTGTAAAAGGCATCTCCGTGTCAAAGTCGCAAGCTGAATGTCAGTCCCAGTACGCCCCTGTTCCACAGAACACTTCCCAACCTGGGGGTCAAAATCCCACAAAATGAATCTAAGGGATGACATAATGAAAAAAAAAGGATAAAAAAGCAGGAAAAAAAAAACATTTCTGCTACATAAAATTATGATTACTCTTTCAGACATTTCCACAAAGCTCCAAAAACGGATTAAAATAAAACAAGGGATAAAATAACACTTTAGCTGAACTAATCACAACCAGTTGCTATATGGAACTGATAATGAAAGAGCCTGAGAGGGCATTGCTTCATTTCCAGGGGTCAAAAGCCATACATGTTGGAAACCATTGCTGTCTTTCTTGGACAAGATGACATGTTCCTTTATTACAATGACAAGGGCATTGTAATTTATTTTATACCACAACAATAATGTGGTGACATGCAAATTGGTGCACTAAATGTGTATCTGCAACTGAATACTGAAAAATGCATGACATATGCTCTAAAAACAAGAGCTAATACCAATATTTTCATTATGGATTATTGTATGGATGAATCATTTTTCTTTTCATTTAATCAGTTTATTAGTTTACTTCACTTATAACATGGAAAATGGGAAAAAAGAAAAGAAAAAAAAAGAATACTTGTTTTGACCAAAGCCCCAAATATTTGAGAGTAAAACCATCTCATTTGAGCTGCAGGAACCAGCCAGTGTTGGGCCTTTGTAGTTCAATTGTTGACTTAATTAGATATTAAAATTGATACATATTTGCAGATTAATTATTCAAATGATCCCAAGCTCCGTGAACCTGATGGTTTACTTTGTGTACCCTTACAGACATATAGGGATATAAATATATTAGTGCTGTCAAAGTTAACGTGTTAATCTCTGCAATTAATGTCAACGCGATTAACGCATTAAAGAAATTTAATGCAATTAATGTGGGTGGTGTGATGATGATGATGGTATGGAGGTCAATTACAACGATGGCCATGGTATCAAAATAAACTAGAACATTGGTATCAGTCCTGACATCATAACATGATGTTAAAATGACGAAAAAATGCTTCAAACAGGCCTAGTACTAGCGTTTTTTGGACAAACATACCTGACATAGTCCTTTTCAAAAGCTCTCTCTCTCTCACTTTCAGTCTCTCCTTGCTTCCCCTTTTCCACATGAGTGCTGTCTTTCTGCCTCTCTCCCACAGTGTCTTTTTCATATGGACTACTGCAGAGGAGCCCTGGTTGCAGCCTTTAGTTTTTTTTGTTAGCCTACATTGATAACAAATAAGCAACTTTCGCTTAGCCAAAGACAATAGTTTACTGGATTAATTGACTTTTATAAACTATTGACATTAAACAAGAGCATTTGAATACCTTTTTTGATTTTATATCATCATTCCATGATGTCACATTCCAACATGTTATTGCAAATGGATGATATAAAGATGAAATTATTTGTGATAAATTTTTTCAGATTATTTTTTACTTTTAGACAGTACTTAACTTTAGAGGAAATTAATCGTGATAAATCTAGATTAATGGACTTTAAAATGTGACATTATTTTTTTGTTGTTTTTTTTTAATCTGTTGACAGCCCTAACACGTATATTTTTTATATAAGTAAAAAAAAAAAAAAATCAATAATATATATATGTAAACATTTTAAAAAATCACCCTCTCACCCTCTTAGGTGGTATCTGTATCATCTGTACCATCCTCAAGCTCGGGTCCTGGGAGTTTCAGGGTTCTGCGCAGTATCTAAGCTATTCCTAGGACTGCACACTTCTGGACTGAGGCTTAAGATGCTGTTCCTGTCATCTGTCGGAGCCACTCTCCCAGTTTGGGGGTCACTGCCCTGAGTGCTCCTACTACTACAGGGACCTTGTCAACTTTGACCTTCCACATCTATTCCAACTGTTCTTTCAACCCTTGATACTTCTCAACCTTTTTGTGTTCCTTCTTTCTGATGTTGCTGTCGGCTGGTATCGCCACATCTACCACCACTGCCCTCTTCTGGTGTTTGTCAACCACCACTATGTCCATTTGGTTAGCCAGCAGCTGTTTGTCAGTCTGGAAGCTGAAGTCCCACAGGATCTTAGCCCTGTTTTTCTCAACCACCTTCAGTGGTGTGTCCTATCTGATTTTGGGTACTTCGAGTCCAAACTGGGTACAGATGTTCCTGTACACTATCCGAGCCACTTGGTTGTGCCTCTCCATGTGCACTGATACTGGTTGCATCTTACACCCTGCCACTATGTGCTGGACCATCTCAGGGGCATCTTCGCACAGCCTGTACCATCTGCTGTGGTGGACCCTGGACTCTATGGCGCTTGTGCTTCGGGCCTGTTCTTGTGCTGCAATGATGAGTGCCTCTATGCTGTCTGCCAGACCAGCATTCTCCAGCCACTGGTAGATCTTCTTGATATCATCCACTTCCTCTATCTGACGGTGGTATGCACCATGTGGGGGCTCGTCCTTCCATGTTGTCTGCTTCTCCACCTCTTTGCTGTCATCAGGTTTCTGTTGTCTGAGGCATTCACTTAGCAGTTCATCCTTTGGGGCCATCTTCCTGATGTACTCCTGGATTTGGGATGTTTCATCCTGGATAGTGGCTCTGATGCTCACTAGTCCTCAGCTGCCCTCTTTCCGCCTCAGGGTGCTGGACTTGGGGTGGAACCCTCCATGCATGGTGAGGAGCTTTCTTTTCTTGATATCTTTGACTTCTATCTCCTCCTTTGGCCAGCTTATGATCCCACCTGGGTATCTGATGAATGGCAGATGTTGATGGCTCGGACCTTGTTCTGACTATTCAGCTGACTTCTCAGGACTTGCCTTACATTCTGGAAGTATTTGGCTGTGGCTGTTCCTTGTTGTCTTCTCATGATTTCCGTTAGCCTGTGGGATTTGTAGCTGTCCTGGATATCTCCTATGTTGCCCTCTGGTAGGTCAGCTCCCTCAGTTCATCTTGCCTCTCTTTGATACCATCCGGCCACAGTTGTCTAATCCGTATGACATCCCTATGTCCTTGCTGTAGATCCTGGTGAGGTGGATCAGTGACTTGAAATCTCGCTCATTCTCGGAGTACAGCTTGATGTCATCCATGTAGAACAGGTGGCTGATTTTTGCCCTACTTCTGAATTGATTCAGGCCTATGCAGAACAGCAGTGGTGACAGTGCATCCCCTTGGTATATGTTGCATTTGATGTTGACTTGGGCAATCGGCTTTGAGTTGGCCTCCAGGGTCATCTTCCACATCCCCATGGAGTTCTTTATAAAGGCTGTTAGTGTCCTGTTGGTCTTGTATAGTTCCAGACATTCCAGTATTCAAGTGTGTGGCACTGAGTCGTAGGCTTTCTTGTAGTCAATCCAGGCGGTGCAGAGGTTGGTCTTGGGGGATTACTCTGTCGACCAGTAGCTGGTGCTTGACTCCTCTGGTTTTACTGCCAATTCCAGTCTGTGCCTCGCTCATGTATATATATATATATGTATATATACTGTAACAATGCTTCGTGGCAATATATCTTATACCATTGGAAGGCCTCTTTATTTCCCTTTTAAAATGGTGCCACATTTGTGGGATGAGCAGCAGAGCTGAGTATGTGGGTTGCGCCCATGGAAAATTTACCAAATCTTCTCTGCCAATGCCAAACAGCTTTTTTTTGCTGTTGAGTCTTGTTTGGTGTTGTTTGATGGATTGGATGATTTAAGTTTGAAGAAACAAGACACATTGGCAATTTAACAATTTATTCATTTAACAAACAGGAGCCTCCGTAGCATGTGGAAGAACCATACACAGCCACAACAGCCTGGCTCCTCCTCATGCTGGTCACCAGCCTGGTCACACACTGCTGTGGGATGGAACCCCATTCTTCAACCAGCATTTATCGCAATTCAGCCAACGTGGTTGTGTTGGTCACTCTGGCATGAACAGCATGCCTAAGCTGATCCCACAAGTGTTCAATGGGGTTGAGGTCAGGACTGCTGGCAGGCCATTCCATCTTCTCCACTCCCAAATTCTGGTGGTAGTCTCTGATAAACCACGCTCTGCAGGGGTGAGTGTTGTCATCTTGGAGAGTAGAGTTCGGTCCCAGACTGTGGAGATATGGGATTGCCACTCGTTGCAAAATTTCATCTCGATATCTGTATTGAGATTGACTCCGATGATGATGAGCCTTGTTTTTCCAGTGAGGGAGATGCCGCCCCACACGATCACAGTGCCTCCACCAAAAGATGTTACTCTATTGGTACAGCAATCAGCAAAGCGTTCTCCGCGTCTTCTCCACACTTTGACCCTACAGTCCAACTGCCTTAGGCAGAATCTGGACTCATCGCTGAACATAATGTTCCTCCACATGTTCAGGTTCCAGTGCATTTGTTGCGCAAACAGGCCTGACAGTGAAGGGCAGTCATGGCAGGCCTATGAGACCAAAGATCGGCTGTGTGCAAACTGTTCCGAATGGTCTGGGCAGAGAGCTGTTGACCATATTGTCCTGCAAACCTTGACTGCAAATCTGTAGAAGAGTGCCTACGGTTCCTAAGTGCTGACAGGATGAGGAAATGGTCTTCTTAGGGTGCCGTCTTCTTGGGACAAACTTCACAGCCTGTCTGTGACATCCCCCATTATGTGGAACTTGGCCTTCAGTTTGCAGATGGTACTGGGGCTCACTCCAAATAATGTCACAGCTTGGTTTTGCGGGACACCAGCTTGAAGTTGTCCTATCACACAGGCCCTATCCAGATCAGTCAAACATGGCATGCCGATTCTTGGAGCAGACACCAACTGACCACTGTAGCAGGGCCCATGCTCACAGGTGCTAACAATCAGGTGCTGACAATCAGGCACCTGACTGAAGGCACCTGGAGGTACCAGAAGCCCAAAACAGGAGTCAATAGCAGCAGCAAAAAAAAAAGATAATGCATGTTCCTTGCAAATGTGGCACCATTTAAAAGGGAAATAAACAGGCTTCTCAACTGTATAAGATTTATTGCCAAGAAGCATTGTTACAACAAAGAAATAATCTACCAAACACAAATTTCATTACTTTTTGTGCTTAGAGTACATATATATATATATATATATATATATATATACACATAGAGAGAGAGAGAGAGAGAGAGATTTTTTTCAACCTTTGAGGGGATACGTATTATATATTATTTTTGTGTGCTGATTTGTGCCTTTTCAAATTTTATGTACCATATGTTACAGCCAGCCGTATTTTTCAATATAGTGAGTGAGAGCTTTCATTTTGTGTCCCTCCAGGTGCTAGTGCCCAGCCCCGATTAGGTGACCTTCCAGTGACACTGCTGCTGCAGACTGGTTGACATGGGGGTTAACATCTGGGTCGGCCGTGATAAAGCCGAAGGTCAACGCTGTCAGCAGGGGGCTTTCCTCCTTGGCCTTCAGATCTTCGTAACTCTGTGAATTGCTGTGCAATTGTACTTAGGACACTGAGCTGTTTGATTTTGTATGCTGTGGTGCTTCCTGCCAGGTTGGCTTTTTGTTAGTAACCGGTCTTACTGCTTGTTGTTTAAGTCTTTCGTGTGTGTGTGTGTGTGTGTTAGCTTCATGATAGCTTAGCCTAGTGCTAACCCCTTTTGTATATATTAACAAGTATTGCTCTTTATACATTACTTACCATGAAGCTGTAGGGGTCAACTGCCATTTTTGCTGAACACTGTTGTCTCCTCTTTGTATTTAGTTTAGGATGTCAGGCCTAGCATTGTATTTTTGTTTGCTTTTTTTGTTTGTAGGGTCTAGGCAGCACTCTGGGGACAGATAGGTGGGTTTTGTGTATTTTGCTGTGGTTTACCCTGAAGTCATTGCTTCATATTGTTTCCTACGTTTCTTCACATCATCTGCATTTAGCAAAGAAACATTATTTGTAAGCAACTTTAATTTCCATTGTATTAGCAGTAAATTGCTCACTGTTGTTCATTCATACACACTCTTCACTTCACTTATAAAGTTACGCTCTAAAACCCCTAGACTGGGGCATAACTATATACACACACATATATATATATATATATATATATTCAATTAGGGATGCTCAATATTGGATTTTTTGCTGATACCCAATATGCTGATACACAACAACTCATTTTGCTGATAATCCATTCCGATATT
The DNA here is from genome assembly GCA_019142605.1 of Cephalopholis sonnerati. Classification (NCBI taxonomy): domain Eukaryota; kingdom Metazoa; phylum Chordata; class Actinopteri; order Perciformes; family Serranidae; genus Cephalopholis; species Cephalopholis sonnerati. Next base: position 2,983,698 of record JAGQAX010000003.1, read on the forward strand.
TTAGTGATTATCAAGTCTCTACCGTAGTGAAATTAATATCATATTATGATGCATGCTGTTATCGTGATGGCCCACCAGCAGATCGAGATATAAAATGCAATACTTTTCATTGTGTGGAGTAAGAAAGGCATGTTAGCTGATCCCGATAGTTAATTTTAAAGCCAATATCAGCCCCTTTTATATAAATATATATATATATATATATATATATATATATATATATATATGTATATATATATATGTATATGTATATGTATATACGGTACAGGCCAAAAGTTTGGACGCACCTTCTCATTCAATGCGTTTTCTTTATTTTCATGACTGTTTACATTGTAGATTCTCACTGAAGGCATCAAAACTATGAATGAACACATGTGGAGTTATGTACTTAACAAAAAAAGGTGAAATAACTGAAAACATGTTTTATATTCTAGTTTCTTCAAAATAGCCACCCTTTGCTCTGATTACTGCTCTGCACACTCTTGGCATTCTCTCGATGAGCTTCAAGAGGTAGTCACCTGAAATGGTTTTCCAACAGTCTTGAAGGAGTTCCCAGAGGTGTTTAGCACTTGTTGGCCCCTTTGCCTTCACTCTGCGGTCCAACTCACCCCAAACCATCTCGATTGGGTTCAGGTCCGGTGACTGTGGAGGCCAGGTCATCTGCCGCAGCACTCCATCACTCTCCTTGTTGGTCAAATAGCCCTTACACAGCCTGGAGGTGTGTTTGGGGTCATTGTCCTGTTGAAAAATAAATGATCGTCCAACTAAACGCAAACCGCATGGGATGGCATGTCACTGCAGGATGCTGTGGTAGCCATGCTGGTTCAGTGTGCCTTCAATTTTGAATAAATCCCCAACAGTGTCACCAGCAGAACACCCCCACACCATCACACCTCCACCTCCATGCTTCACAGTGGGAACCAGGCATGTGGAATCCATCCGTTCACCTTTTCTGCGTCTCACAAAGACACGGCGGTTGGAACCAAAGATCTCAAATTTGGACTCATCAGACCAAAGCACAGATTTCCACTGGTCTGATGTCCATTCCTTGTGTTTCTTGGCCCAAATAAATCTCTTCTGCTTGTTGTCTCTCCTTAGCAGTGGTTTCCTAGCAGCTATTTGACCATGAAGGCCTGATTCGCGCAGTCTCCTCTTAACAGTTGTTCTAGAGATGGGTCTGCTGCTAGAACTCTGTGTGGCATTCATCTGGTCTCTGATCTGAGCTGCTGTTAACTTGCGATTTCTGAGGCTGGTGACTCGGATGAACTTATCCTCAGAAGCAGAGGTGACTCTTGGTCTTCCTTTCCTGGGTCGGTCCTCATGTGTGCCAGTTTCGTTGTAGCACTTGATGGTTTTTGTGACTCCACTTGGGGACACATTTAAAGTTTTTGCAATTTTGACTGACCTTCATTTCTTAAAGTAATGATGGCCACTCGTTTTTCTTTAGGTAGCTGATTGGTTCTTGCCATAATATGAATTTTAACAGTTGTCCAATAGGGCTGTTGGCTGTGTATTAACCTGACTTCTGCACAACACAACTGATGGTCCCAACCCCATTGATTAAGCAAGAAATTCCACTAATTAACCCTGATAAGGCACACCTGTGAAGTGAAAACCATTTCAGGTGACTACCTGTTGAAGCTCATGGAGAGAATGCCAAGAGTGTGCAAAGCAGTAATCAGAGCAAAGGGTGGCTATTTTGAAGAAACTAGAATATAAAACATATTTTCAGTTATTTCACCTTTTTTTGTAAGTACATAACTCCACATGTGTTCATTCATAGTTTTGATGCCTTCAGTGAGAATCTACAATGTAAATAGTCATGAAAATAAAGAAAACGCATTGAATGAGAAGGTGTGTCCAAACTTTTGGCCTGTACTGTATATATATATATATATATATATATGTATGATAAAATGACCTGGCATAACTATAGTAACTCTTTCCCGCCTGCCTGCTCATGGCAAGAAAAAGAGACAAGACTGAGTTACTCCAAACACCCAGGAAGTTGCAAAGAGGGTGAATAAAGTCTGGGTGATCTGCAATATTTCTGCGCCTCCCTTGTCTCCCTTGTGTTCTGTATTATCCATATTGGCACACTTTTTGTTGCAGATGCTGTTTTATGTAGGCACTGAGCCCAAAGGGGGAGGGGTTTAAAAATGTGATTGGGCCAGCCCACTGTAAATTAAGAAACTATACCAGTGGGCTGGAGTACCTGTATAATTGGCTATTTAGACCAAACCTGAAAAGCACATCAGCCCAGCGGGAAACTGCCCGATATGCCAGATGGCCAGTCCACCCCTGCTCATAGAACATGCACATAAAATGTGGAAAGGTATGTGTAAGGACACAGGCTGAAAAGAAATTTAACATTTAATAATAAAAGCATCCGATTAGACAGGACAGAGATGTAAGTTGGAAGAAGATGCACAGAGACATAAGGACAAGAAAAGATGACGAGAGCAGAAGACAGAGATTAAGAATGCTGACTAGTGAGTAACTCCCAGTGGCCCTATTGTCTCCACAGAGAGAGAGAAAAGGAGAGGGAGAGGGAGAGAGGAAGATGACAAAACAACAGACAGCAACATCAAAGCAGGTCAGAGGAAACCAGGCTTGGAAACAATATCAAAGCTCTCAACAAGGGGCACCAGAGGAGAAGACAAGAGCTGGAGTGGCAACAAAGATGCAGACATGTGTGCATGTGTGTGTGTGAGTGTTGTACTTTTAGCGAGTATGCATATACAAGTCTGTGCATGTCTAATGATTGTGCCTTCAAGTCTTCCAGTGACAGCAATTGCATGTATGTCTATGTTGTGTTTGCATATGTTCCTGTGTGTAAAATTCTGGAGTGCTGACAGAGCAAACATCACTCCTCTCCTTTCTCTTCAATGTGCAGACAAGCCCTTGGCAGCCCAACTTGTCTGAGCATCAGAGAGTGAGGCTACCAACACAGATGGCCAAAAGCGGAGATGCTGGAAAACAAAGCGGTTCACTGTGCACAAGTGGCAGTCCGCCAAAATGCCAACAAAGCTGAATTTAAGAGGTCCCACCAACAATATGTTTAGTTAGATATGAGAATGTTAAATGGTTTGGCGGTGAGATTTCCCCACAGTGACCAGAAGATGTTTTGTACTTCATTTTTGTTTGACTGCGTAGTATTGATTGAGACATGCTGCAGATTGCGAATACACACAGTGATGAGCAGTATGCATTGAAACAGGAGTACAAAGACCTTGACAAACCAAAAAAACTGGGTTTTAAAGTACTTGGTCATATTGTAGGAGAATGTTGAGTGCACTGGAGCTACAACAACATCAGTAGTCTTGTTTGAATGGAACTTTGGCTTTTTCATTTCATTTTCTGTATTGAATATTCTGCTATTGAACAGCACTGCCACTGTGTTGCCTTAAAGGTCATTATTAATAGCACGAGGGAATTTCACATATAAGAAACTGGGAAATCCCTTCTCTATGTACAGTGTGGAATTTTCTATTATTTTGCTGATTAAAAAGAATAGAAATAAAAAAAAAAAGGTTTCCTGAAATACATCACATGGATAAGTAGCATCTTCCCATTGCAAGGGAAAGGCTTAACTGGCAAATAATCAGATGGTTAGTGAATGTAAAGGTTGGCACCATAATCCCTTCTTTCTGTTTTAATCTCTCAGACAGTTTCCTGCCCACACCTCAACTTGGATGAAATTGCTTCACCTCGCCTGTAAATATCTGAATTGACTGAAGGATCAAGCTTTGACAGCCAGCAGTTGCAATAAGCAAAACACCTCTCATCTCTGTCTGTCCTTCTGTCCTCTACCTCCCTCCCTCCCTCCCCATTTGTAGAACAGATATTTCCTCCCTCAGTTTAAAAAAAAAAAAACAAAACTGTCCACACTGTCTTTGATTTAAAAAATATCTCTGTCCACACTAGAATGCTAAAATGACTCACTGTGTAGTGTTCACACAGACAGCTTTACTGCTGCAGAGCTGCCTTCTGCTGTTACTACTGTATATCTATAAGGCTGGCTAATTTATGGAGCCATGTAGCCACTGCATTGTAAACAACACAGTCCTGCACATATTTCATAATAAAAAGCCTCATGTTAACAAATGAACAGATTCTGTCCACAGAAATGTTGTCAGATAGCTTTTATTGTGAAATGGAAAAAGGAAGTGCCAAACTAAAAATAAACATTTATATTTTTTCATGTCTGTGACTGACATGAAGAATAAACCTGTGATGAAAGGTGGTACAATGTCAATATGATTATCAAAAGACCATTGCTACTTTCTGTTTTTGCTGAATAGCTCCCATGTCATGAGAAAAAAAATAGGCAAGACTTCTGTTCTCTAGATGTTCCACAGCTAAGCAGCAGTCCAGCCACGTGTGAGCAGCACTGCTCATGCGGGCAGTGTGTCCTGAGCGTTACCTGTCTTCAGTAGTCTGCCTCCTGACAAATGTAGTGAAGTGCACAGGCTAGCAAGTTGTTTGTAAAGTTGGTCATGCTGAAAATAACAGCAACATTTTGTCACATTTAGCTTAAAATAATGTTTTAAAAAGTGGTGTGAATTTTTGAAAGTCACTTTTCAGCACATTTAACACAATATTTGTTAACTTTGAAAATGTATTAAATAATTAAATCTAAATCTAAATGTTAAATCTAAATGTTTAATCTAAAAGTTAAATCTTTGAGCACATCTGCAGCTCATCCCATGCAATCAGCCCAGCATACTTAAGCTCCAGCTCCACACACACCAGTTGTCAGATCGTCTTCGCTCTCATTCAAGTCTTTCCAGCCGTTTTTCTTGGACTGATCACCCGTTGCCGACCCGTTTCATCCCTGTTTCTGCCTGCTCGCCTTGCCCTTGGATTGATTACAAGATTCCGACCTGTTTCTGCTCTGAACCTGCCTGCTTGTCTGATCCCCGGCTACCGACCTCGCCTTCTGTCTCTGACGCCGAGCTTTCAGCCTGTAAGTCCTGACTGTGCTGGTTATCTGATCCCTCGCCTGTTCCCGACTCTCCAACTGTCTGCTCCCTGTCTTCTGTTCTCTGGATTGCAAGACACGCCACCTGCTCGTGGCCCGGAGGTAACGTCTCCTCTGACCTCTGAATCAGTTTCCTTAAAGACTCTGTTCCTGTTGCCTGACTGTGTCCCTCCTTTGGGGCTTAGAGGAATTGTCACGGATTCTCCCCCCTGTGGAGCAGGGTTCGAGTTCCGGTTGGATCAATTGCCCTTTTTTCCTGTGTTCAATAAAGACTGTTGATTATTACATCAGCTTGCTGCTTCACATCTGGGTTCTTTCCTGTGTGTCTAGACGTGACAATTTACACAAAAGACCATTTCTTTCAAATGTTGTTCACAAATCTGTCTGAATCTGTGTTAGTGAGCACTTCTCCTTTGCCGAGATAATCCATCCCACCTCACACGTGTGGCATATCAAGATGCCGATTAGACTTTCAACAACTCAGAACAGGCAACAACCAAAACAGCCGACTGAATAATGATCATGCACTTATGCGTCCATGTGTAAGTTTAACTCGCACATCCAGCCGGACCAGCCGAGACCAGCCGGATATCCCCCTGCACGCTAAAGCTGAGTGCGGTGGATGAGGAAATCACCTTTTAATCCAGTTTTAAGACACTTTTTATTAACACACCTTGTAAACACTGATGTTTTTAAAGTGATTCTTTTAACTGGTTGGTTGATTTTAGACATCGGCTCGGAGGTTTTTAAGATTTTAAGTTTTATCTATCTCGCAGAGTCACCCGCCCGCTGCTAGCACCGGCTTGTTTTTAGCCACGGTGCTAGCCTGGACTTACCTTCGTGTGCTGCGGTGCCTTGTGTGGCTGTCTCCCGGCTCAGGCTGCAGGCATGCTGGCGGTGTGCGAGTCCTGCCTCCCCACATTCTCCAAACTGAAGGAGAGCATCTCCAGGCTCCAGTCCGACCTCAAGGAGAGGGACAAAATCCTGCTGGACTTCTCCGCTGTCGCCACGTCCCAGGCAAAACACATCGCCCTCCTGAAGGCATCCGGCGCTGGTGACCGGAGCATGACGGCCATGAACGACACCACCCTGCCGTGGACCGGGTCCATCACCACCGGAACTTCGGCACCAGCACCGGCGGAGTCCCGCTGGCACCACCGGGGAGCCAAGCCCAAAGGAGCGGCTCCCTCCACCTCCTGCCTGCGCCCCGCAGAGTCGCAGGGTTTCATTACTGAGGTCGGAGCAGGAGTCCCGGCGAGCTCAACTCTGCTCAGACCGAGGGAACCCTGGTCAGTGGTGGCCAGGGGCGCTGGGGCTCGTCCATCTCCCCCTCCTCCGCCTCCGGATCTGCCACTGGACAACAGGTACGACATCCTAAGCCTGCAGGACTTCCCTCTCGTGGGCGCTTGTTCCAGCTCGCCTCCAGGTTCTGTCCGTCCAGCTGGCTCTCACCAGTCGAGGAACCAGGGTCAACTCGCCCGGCCTGACCCCTCCCCACCATCCCGGTCAGGAGCAGCCACGGCCCGGCGCCACCATCCCCAGGCTCCTCTCCGCCACCGTCACACCTCCAGGCTATCAGAGGCGGCCACTCAGGCGCAGCGCACCCCCGCAGTGCTGGTGATCGGGACCTCAATGGTCAGGCACGTGGCGGTGCACGACGGTCGGACCTTCTGCCACCCTGGTGCCCGTGTTACGGAGGTCACATCCTCCGCCCTGCAGCTGAGCGCACAGCACCCCTCGGCCTCCACGCTGGTCCTGGAGGCCGGCATCAACGACCTCAAATTCCAGCAGTCGGAGGTTCTCAAGCAGGACTTCATCTCGCTGGTGGACCACCTGATGGACACGGGGAAACGGCTAATTATCTCGGGCCCGCTTCCCCCACCTCGCTACGGTGATGTCATCACCAGCCGCCTTCGCCAGCTGCACAAGTGGCTGAAGGGATACTGCTTGGGCAACAGTATCCCCTTCGTTGACAATTTCGCTGCCTTTTTAAATAGACCCCATCTTTTTAAACGGGATGGCCTCCACCCAAACCAGGAGGGGTCCCAGCTTTTATCTGTCAACATTGACCTGACTGTCCGTTCCTGCACCACATCCACCTCCTGACTCACAGTTAAAGCACATGCACATGGACACTCTGCCCCTCACTCACACTCACACCTGCACTCATCCCCCACACGCTGCACCATACATACCTCTCCATCACTACCCCCATATCTGCCATCAGAATCACAGGACATTCACTCTATTGAAACCATCATCTCACACAGACAGAAACCCAGGACTCCTTTTAGACGCAACGGTGTTTTTATTGTCCCCTTGAGAAGACATGACGAGCGCACGCTCAGCACGGACATAAAAATGGCCGTGCTGAACGTGCGCTCTCTTTTAAACAAATCTTTTATAGTAAATGATTTAATTTTAGATAGAAAACTAGATAGTATTCTCCTTACTGAGACATGGCTTGGCGCTGATGCAGGTGTTGTTCTCGCAGAGACTTGCCCACCAGATTTTAACTTTTTATTTTCTACAAGGGGGGGCAGGAAAGGAGGTGGAACTACTTCGATCACAAGGACCACAATGTCATCAAATGAAGTTTCTTTTAATAAGTATTCATCATTTGAGCATCATGCCTTTGTTTTTAGCAGCCCTCCTATTCTATGCATAACAGTTTACAGACCACCCCAGTACTCCACCACTTTTATCAGCCAATTTTCTGAACTTTTATCAATCGTTCACACCACATACAACAGGATTTTAATAACTGGTGATTTTAATCTACATATCAACAACACCTCGGACCCAGTGTCCAGAGAATTTTTAAACCTCCCTCACTGTTTGGATTTTAAACAACATGTCGCGCAGCCGACCCACAGCAGAGGGCACATCCTGGACCTGGTCATAACCTATGGCCTGTCCGTGGGTGTGTCCTCTGTTGTGGATCTGGCTGTGTCTGACCACTTTTGTGTGTTTTTTAACATCACCAGTTTTAACCAGCGGGAGGCCCCTGTGAGAATGGTGAGGAAACGCTACCTAACTTCTGAAGTGGCTGCAAATTTTATCCAGATTTTACAGAGCACTCCTGCAGAGATTTTACCAGCACCGTGTGATTTTATCGTTGATGATTTTAACAACAAACTGAAGTCAACACTGGACTCAGTGGCTCCACTTTTAACAAAAACAGTAAAAACAAGACCTACACCACCGTGGAGAAATGAAGAAATTAAAAAACTGAAAAGAACCTGCAGGAGTGCTGAGAGGAGGTGGAGAAAATCCAAGTTGACAGTTCACAATGAAATATTTCGTCAACACCTCAAAACCTACAATAGCACAATCAAACAAGCAAGAACTTCTCATTTCAAAAAACTAATCTCTGACAATAAAAATAACCCCAAATTTCTATTCTCCACAATTGAGCTTTTAACCAACAGTAATTTTAACAGGTCTCCTAAAACAACAACCGACACCCTTTGCGAGGCCTTTGCAGACCACTTCAGGAGTAAAATCGAAGACATTAGATCCAGTCTTTTATCCCAACTTTTTGAATTTTAACCACGAACACTCCTGGATCATTGCTTTCACCTGAGGAGACACTGGACAGTTTTGCCCTGGTTGATGCGAGGAAACTTGGTCGAGTTTTCTCCCAAGTAAAGCCCACAACATGCCTTTTAGATCCAATTCTCACACCGTTTTTTAAAACATTTTATGAATTCTTTGAGGAACAGCTTTTATACATGGTGAACTGCTCTCTTCAGACGGGTGTCTTCCCCACCTCTTTTAAAACGGCGGTTCTGAGGCCCCTTCTGAAGAAGAGCAACTTAGACCCCACCATTCTTAATAACTATCGGCCTGTATCCAACTTACCATTTTTAAGTAAAATTTTAGAAAAACTGGTTTTTAGCCAAGTAAATTATTTTTTAAATACAAATAATGCATTGGAGAAGCATCAGTCTGGTTTTAGGATGAACCACAGCACAGAGACAGCCCTTTTAAAGATTTTAAATGACACCAGGTTAAACTTGGATAACCATAAACTCACAGTCTTGGTACTACTGGATCTAACCGCCGCTTTCGACACAGTAGACCATCACATTTTGCTAAACAGACTGAGAAACCTGGTCGGACTGTCTGGCACCGTTTTAAACTGGTTCACCTCTTACCTCACAGACCGAAGCTTCTTTGTAAGTATGGATACTTGTTCCTCAAGAACACATAAGATTAAGTGTGGGGTTCCCCAGGGGTCAATTTTAGGCCCAACTCTTTTTAACCTCTATATGCTTCCCCTGGGGGATGTCATCAGGAGGCATGGCATCAGCTTCCACAGTTATGCTGATGATACACAACTGTACATCGCCGTGTCTCCTGATGACACAGGGCCAATTAATGCCCTTTTTAACTGCATTTTAGATATAAAATCGTGGATGGCAGAAAATTTCCTGCAGCTCAACCAGGACAAAACAGAGGTTTTAGTCATTGGTCCTGAAGACCAGAGAGAGAGACTTTTACCTAAATTACGAAATCTTAAACCATCACAATCTGTGAAAAATCTGGGCATGATTTTTGATTCTGAGCTCAGTTTTATTCCACATATTAAAAACATAACAAAGGTAGGTTTTTACCACCTGAAGAATATAGCCAGAGTCCGCCCATTTCTCTCTCAGGCCAGTACGGAGGTGCTGATGCATGCTTTTATCTCCTGTCGGCTAGACTATTGTAATGCCCTGCTCTCTGGTCTTCCCAAAAAGAGCATCTATAATCTTCAATTGTTACAGAACTCAGCCGCAAGAGTGCTAACGAGGACCAGAGGGCGGGAGCACATCACACCAGTTTTAAAATCACTGCATTGGCTCCCCGTCCGCTTCAGGATCGATTTTAAGGTTCTGTTATTAATTTTTAAATGTCTTAACGGTCTTGGGCCTTCTTATTTATCTGACCTACTTTTATTATATCAACCCTCACGGACCCTGAGGTCCTCCGGCACTGGCCTTTTAACCATTCCACAAATTAGATCTAGAACACACGGGGAGGCGGCTTTTAGTTATTATGGTCCCCGACTGTGGAACAGCCTACCGCAGAACCTCAGGGCCACAGAGACTGTTGATGTTTTTAACAAAAGGCTCAAGACTCACCTTTTTAATCTGGCTTTTAACTGATATTCTGCTATTTTAGTTTATCTTATTTTATTTTACCTTAGCAAGCTTTTAATTAATCTCTTTTATTCATTTATTTATTTTTTGATTATTTAAGGTTAACTTTGGAATGTCTTATTAATTTTACTGATTTTGTATACTTCTTACGTTATTTTACCACATTCTTGTTTTTATGTTTTTTCTTCAGTTTTAACTCCAGTGTTTCCTCATGGGGTCCTACCACACCGGGAGCGATGTCTGGCCTACCGGTGGGGGTGCTGCTCCGTGGAGGGCTCTGGCCTGGGTGGCTGGTGGGCTCTGCACCTTGGTGTGGGGCCTCCCGTCTGCCCAGGCCGGAGTGGTCTCTGCGGCGGTGCTCCTGGTGGTCACGGGCCGTGGTCCCTCTCGGTGTGGATGGCCCCCACTTGTGGCTTTTTCCTCACCTTATGTCTTGGTGCCCAGCCATGTCTCTCTAGTGTTAGTCGGTGTCTGTAGGGATGTGTGTGTGTGCATGTGCCCGTGTCTGTGTGTGCTTGTGTGAGTGGGTGTGTATACATATATATGTGTGTTTTGTGTATTCATGTGAGGGTGGGAGGAGTGGGTCCTTGGTCTTCGGGGTTTTCTTTGTTGTTTTTAGCCTCTGTGAGGCACTTTGTGTTACTGCCTTGTATGAAAAGTGCCATATAAATAAAATTTGATTTGATTTGATTTGATCCAAGATCACAGTCTGTTTCATTTAATTTAGCTTGGACAGTGGCACTGTGGCTCGGCTTTGTCCAGGGCGGGCACAGCTTACTCCGTGGGCTTGCACGGCCCTCCAATTCCTGCCGTCTGCTGTGACCATGGAAACTTCTGTTTACAGAAAGTCTGTTTGGAGCTTGAGACCTCGACTTTAGCGCGCGAAAATGCTCATGCCAGTCTAAAAAAATTAACAGTAACTAGATCGCCAGATTTCCCTTCATATTTGTAAAAAGGATTTTTACTTGCAAGACAGTGAAATCCTGACTCTAACCTAACTAACCCTAACCCTAACTCAGAGACAGCTTACTTAGCTAGGTAACTTAAAGTTATAGTAACGTAACGTAACGTAACGTAACGTAACGTAACGTTAACACACATTTACACTTCTCCCTCTAACTTTGAGGTTACACAGTTTGTTCTTCTGAGAAACATACCTAAAAATTTATTTTTCCTTTTCTTATTGTTCCATAAGTTGTGGAGCGTAAACTGGCATTTCACGTTTCAGAGCCGTGTTGCCACATGTCTGGAGAGAAATTCGCAATCAGACAAGCCACTTCTCCACATCTTTCCCGTTTTACCATAAATGTGTCTCAAACTGCAATGCCGAAAATGTGAAATGCGTCCAAAACTAAAACAGACAAGCTAACTACCAATATTTATAAGCAAATTTACAGAAAGACAAACAACCCAAACTCGCTTATAATTAGCAGACATGGCAACCATGGTGCACTAGCTCAGTAATGTCCGGAATGTGCCACTTGGGTTGAAAAGGGGGTGAGAAATTAGATAGTATAATATATAAAATTAAGATAATATAATAAATTTTATTTGAAATTAAATGTTATATTGAATATATTAGATTAAATATTATGTAACAACGTTTTGACTTAAAAAGAGTTGAAAGAAGTGGGGGGGCAAAATAGAAGTTTTGAAAAGTGGGGGGCATTTGCCTTACTTGCCTATAAGTGTAGGTGCCGGTGTCTGTGTGTGTGTATGTGTGAGAGAGAGAGACAAAGGCGGGTGTGGTAATCGAAGGGCCGTTTGGCCTACAAAACAAAATGGCTGACAACAGAGAACTACAAGATGGCCAAATCAAAGGTGGCTCCAGATCGGGAAAGTTGTTTGTCTGACCGTGTGGTCAGGACAAAGACAAAGGAAAAGAAGCGGGAACTTTGAGCTGCCTGTTTGGGTGTAGCTCTGTTGAAAGCCAGTTTGTAAGTGAGTCTATGTGAATGCGATTTGTGTTGCCAAGGGTCTGGATTAGTGCAGAAGATGTTTAGCTGCTTGCAAGACGTTGTCTGTGAACAGCGTTAGCAAACTAAACATGACTTAGCTTTGGTAAAACTAATAACCTAATCAATAACCTAATTGCAGACAATCACAACAACAACAACAACTCAGTAAACAGCATTAAATCACATACAACAAGTTAAACAGTCTTGTTTAGCCTGTACAGCTGTGATAAAGCTATGCCCAGTTGTAACATTACCATGGATGGATGGATTGAATGGATGGGGGGAAGAGTTGGTTTGAGGCGTGCTGTTCTTGTTAGCTGGCAAAGAAGGCTGGAAAGAGCTGTGGCTCTAGAAGCAGTCTTTGCGGTGTCTTTGTTCCAAAGGTGCAGATCCGACGAAGCTGGTCACTTGGGGTCCTTGCAGAGTTAAGCTGGGGACACACTACAAGATTTTTGGCCAGATTCTATCCACGATTTGCAGTCGGGGCTAGTCTGCGCCAGTCAGCTCTAGTTGGGGACAATCGTCATGACAAGTCAGAGCAGAATCTGTTAGTGTGTGATGTGGTACAGACTGGAATCAGCAATTGTGTGAGGTGAACAGACTCCACCTGACTTCAGTCGCCGAAATTCAAACATGTTTGAATTTTTTGAGCCAACTCTGGATGCAGTTGTGTAGTGTGTGCTCGTGACAGACCCAACTGCAAACACATGTCGCCAACAGCCAATGAAAAAGAGGAGGTGGGACACAGGAAATGGCGTAGGCGAAGACGACCGATGGAAGACGACAGGAAATAGCGGCAATATCAAAAAACCAAAACAACGATGGCGAACACAGGAGAGAGGAAGGTTAACTGGACGACTCAAATGGAACAAAGCCTGATAGAGCTGTGGCAGGAGCAGTGCATACTGTGAGAAAGCCCTAGAGGTGAGGCGCCACCCACTGGCCAGAGGTGGTAATACAGGCTCGGGACAAGCCAGGGCATACCAGCCACAATGATAAGCAGCAGAGCAGACTGTGAAGCTGCACGGACTTATGTGTGTGTTTCCATATCCTGTGTGCGTTCCTGAGGAAATGTGAGTGTTTCTACTCATCATTTATGTCTATTTGATTATTCTTCTGAGTTGTGTAACACAGGAATATCTTTTGTGTGTTGTTTGCTTTAGCTAATTGTCCTGTGGCTCAGTAGCTGTTAGCTCTGTTTCTTGCTAGCACTGCAGCTAAGTTTGAGTGCTTGTGATGATAGTAATGTCGTTTGTACTGCTTATATTGCAATTCTGTTTACTGTTGTGATTGTGATATAGCTACATATAAAGGAGGAGCTAATAATATCGAATTATTTCCTGTAAAGTTGATATGCACCTATGGCTCCAAAGTTGTTAAGAAATGTGAGTGTCTTTTACACATATTGTTCATGGATAATTAGTCCACTCCAGTTTGTGAAGCTAATTTGTTAACTTAGCGCTTGTTGTGTACTGTATGTAACCATGCCTTTGTTAATAGAGGTTAACTGTTGTCAGTTATTTACTGTTATTTGCATCTGACATAAGGCTTCCACATTATTATATGGTGGTTATGTTTTGGGAATGCTAATTGCTATTTTGCTAAATATGCAGATCATTTTGTAATTTAGTTTTCTGGTTTCTTCTTTTCCAGACCACACACACACACACAAACACACACACACATAGAGACACACATGCACCTATGAACCCACCATGTGTTATTGTTGATGTGGAGCTCAAGAATCTTCATTAAAGGAAGACAAATAAGATCTCTCTCCAAGTGCCTTGATTCTTTAATCGGAGTCATCGTCCATAATTCACCGCCTCAACCAGCTATCCTGTTTTCTGAGGCTCACCCTCAAACATTGGTCCTTCGAGCCGGATTGAGTGCAGCCTAAGAAGAGGATTATGGACAACGCAGCATCAGGCAACGCAGAGTCCCGAGGGCGTCCACAGAGAAAGCATCGCCTATCTGCTTACCTGGGTGATTACCTAGTTGGATTCCAGCCATCTGCGCCACCAGATCCACCCGCTACTGTGTCCCGCTATAGCAGCCACCACAGCAGTAACAAGAGCAGGAGTTCATACACCCATAGCAGATCCAGCAGGCGTACATGTTACTCAGTTGGTACGTACCCCACTCAGGGTCTCTCAAATGCACAAGCTGCAATCTTGGAGGAGAGGATAAAGCAGTTGGAACTGGAAGATACCCGCCGCATGATTGAGCACGAGACGCAAGCTGACTTGGAGTTTAGACTGCTGGACGATCAAGCCAAAGAAGCACAGCGGCTCCAGGATGAGGCACTCAAAGCCAGAGAAGCACTCGCTAGGCGGCTAGAGAGAGAGCAGCGCCTAACAAGGGCCCAACAGGAGCTTGAGATCGCTAAGCTTCGCTCTTCGCTGCTTTCAGATAGCTGGTCATCTGCATCATCTGTCCACGCTGAGAAGTCAGATGCTTTCCGGGACTTATCAACACCAGTGCAGGCAAGACAAGCCGACATGCTTCTATCCACTTCCCAGACTTCGCTACCAACCCAGTTAATTCCAACATCTGCTCCCGTGGTACGCCCAGGCATTCCTCCCCCACAAGTAATGCAACAAGCCAATCCAGTCTCTACAGCGCCTCCTACTGGACCACAGCCAATGCTGCAACCTGCTGCTACCCCAGCTATACCTGCTGCTCCTCCAGCAAACCTGACAGCACAGCCCCAGCGTCCAGTACCTATGGCACCCAGATCAGTGAGACTACAACCTGGCCCAGCGTCAGCCCCCACTCCGGTTAAACAACCTGGGCCGCGCCCTTCAACACATGTCATTACCTCTGCACCTTTGGCCCATACTACACCCCAGGTAGCATCATCTTTTAAGTCACAACTTCCTAGTGGTTCAGCACCGGCAACGAGCTCAGACTTCAAGCAATTTCCTGCCAACCCAGTAGAGTCTCCATCATCAACAGTGTACCAACCCGCTTACAGCTGCAACCAACCAATCATGGAGCAACTCAACACTGCTCCGGCTCGCCAAGGAGCTCCACCACTCTTCTCGACTCACCATGGGCACCAGACTGCTCCAGTTTTCTCCACTCCCTACCCTGGTTACACACCACTACCCGGAGCCGAGTTACTGCGAGTGGTCGGGAGAGTGACTTCGCTCTGCTCAAGCTAGCACTAGACAACATACTGGGAAACAATGTTCACCTCAGCGAACAATATAAATATCAGGTGCTGATTGGACACGTTAAGCTCCCAAGTGCACTGCAGCTTGCCAAGGCATACATGCATGACCCGGCACCGTATACGAGTGCCCTGCAGGCTCTACAAGATAAGTACGGGCAGCCCCGACAGCTTGTCCAGAGTGAGCTTGGTGCCATACTCAACGCTCCTGCTCTCAAGATGGGTGACGCCAATGCCTTCGACTCATTCGCCTTGTCTGTCCAGTCTTTGGTAGGGATGTTAAGGACTCTTGAGGGTCAAAATGGATATGAGCTCCACTGTGGCTCCCACGTAGATCGCTTGCTCAGCAAGATGCCTGCCACCTATCGTGATGGCTTTGTCGAGCATTGCCTGCGTTATGGGATCCTGCAGACTGGCACCGACAGAACCTACACCCTGCAGGACTTGGCTATGTGGCTCCAAACAAAGTCTCAAGCAAGGCGCATTTCCAATCGAGCAGCAGCATTGTATCAGACGGATGCGCCCCGATCTACTAGGAAGGATCAGCGAACTGCACAACCCAAAGAGAAGTCAACGACGGTGTGCTTCAATGTAGCTGAAAAGGTGATCAGGGAAGAGACAGGCACGGCAGAGCCTACACAGGCGAAAACCAAACCCAAGCCCAAACCTTACTGTCCATATTGCGACAGCCAGGACCATTATCTTAATTCCTGTGAGGAATTCAAGAAGTTGGACACTAACCAGATCTTAACGTGGCTCAAGGATGGCAAACGGTGTCAGAAATGCGGACGCAATCACACCGAGGACCGATGCACACTGAAACGCCCTTGTAAAACCTGCAAGGACACGCATCTTACTGTCTTACACGAGGCAGTCCAAGAAACCAAACGGAAGGTGTACACCATCAGCCTACGTCCCACAAAGGTTTATCTGGACCGGCCCAACAGATCTCAAAGAGTAATGCTGAAGGTAGTCAAGGTCCTCCTCCACAATGGTGACCAGAGAATGGAGACTTATGCAGTACTCGATGACGGGTCAGAGAGGAGCATCGTTCTTCCTCAAGTGGTGCAACAGCTCAATCTCGTCTGCCATCCAGAGACTTTACCTCTGCAGACTGTGCACCAGAGTGTTAAGCAACTCAATGGCGCATCAGTCTCCCTGGAGGTATCATCACCACTGCGGCCAACTGAGAAGCACCTGATCTCCCACGCTTTCACCGCAGAGGGATTGGCTCTCGCTGAACATACTTATCCAGTTGCCGTGTTGCAGCAGAAGTACAAACATCTTAGAGAGCTTCCCTTACCTCCAGTGAACCGTGCTCAACCTCTGCTCCTAATCGGGTCTGATATGCCTCACCTGATTACCCCAATCCAACCAGTGCATGCAGGGCCATCAGGCGGCCCTGTTGCTATCTGCACTCAGCTGGGCTGGTCGCTTCAAGGGCCAGTTGATGCTGTCCATCTCTCACCTGGAGTCCAGCAGTGTCTGCATATTGCTTCAGCTTCCAGTGAGCTTGTCAGGAACGTGGAGCGCCTCTGGCAAATGGACACCTTGCCCTACAGTGAGAAGGCTGCCACTCGGTAGAAGGAAGACCAACAAGCTCTCGCTCTGCTCCAGACAGCCACCACTAGAGTGACAGTAGATGGCATCCCACGTTATGCCACTCCTCTTCTTCGCCGTACGACTGACGTAGCTCTCCAGGCTCCTGCAGAAGCAGTACTTCCCAGGCTTCGCAGCACAGAACGGAAGCTTGCTAAGAACCCTACACAAGCTAAGTCTTACCGCGCTGAGATCCAAAAGTTGGAAGAAGCGGGCTACGTTTCAAAGGTCTCACCAGCAGAAGCTAGCCAGTCAGAAGAGTCTTGGTTCATTCCACACCACATGGTCCACCACAACGGAAAGGACAGAGTTGTCTTTGACTGTTCTTTCCAATATCAAGGTCAGTCACTGAATGAGCTCCTGTTGCCTGGACCAACCTTAGGGCCTTCCCTACTTGGTGTTTTGTTGAGGTTCCGTCAGCACTCGGTTGCTGTGAGTGGGGACATAAAAGCAATGTTCCATCAGATCCGCCTGCAGCCCACTGACACACCAGTGCTGAGGTTCATCTGGAGAGACATGCAGAGGGAGGAAGAGCCGACCATCTACCAATGGCAGGTGCTGCCATTTGGCACTACATGCAGCCCCTGTTGCGCTGTATATGCCCTTCAGCGCCATGTTCGGGACAACTGTGGTGACAAGTCCAGCTTGATCGAGATTGTGGAGCACTCCTTTTATGTGGACAATTGCCTACATAGCACCCGTACTACAGCTGAGGCCAAAGCTCTCATTGACAACCTACGCCAGCTACTCCTGGAAGGAGGATTTGACCTCAGGCAGTGGGCAAGTAATGTGCCAGGAGTGGTCAAGCATCTTCCCCCAGAGGCCAAATCAGAGTGTTGTGAGCTTTGGCTGTCAAAGGGCAGTAACGACCTGCAAGAGTCGACTTTGGGCCTCCAGTGGAACTGCCTCACGGACTCTCTAGGCTTTAAGCTCCACCCAGCAGACCACTTGGAGCCAACCTTGAGGAACATTTATAAAGCCCTAGCAAGCCAGTATGATCCGCTGGGCTTTATCATTCCCTTCACCACCAGGGCTAAAGTCCTCATCCAGGATATCTGGAAGCAAGACATCGGATGGGACGATCAGATCGAACCCCAGTCTCTGAGAGAGCAGTGGACATCTTGGGTGACTGAGCTTCCTGATCTCATTCACCTCAAATTCCCACGGACCTACGCACCCCCATGTGCTGACAAACCTACTGCATCCAGGGAACTTCACATCTTCTGTGATGTGTCAGAGAGAGCGTGTGGTTCTGTGGCTTACCTGCGCACAGTCGATGATCAAGGTCAAGTCTACACCTCCTTCGTGCTAGCCAGATCGAGAGTGGCACCGAAGAAACGCCTCAGCATGCCACGCCTGGAACTTAGCGCAGCGCTTACTGGTGCCCAGCTCGCAAAGCTCATCCAGACAGAGCTGACCATATCTATCCAACAGACGTTCCTCTGGTCAGACTCCACTACAGTGCTCCAATGGTTGAGATCAGAATCGTGCCGTTACAAGGTCTTCGTTGGCACACGTATAGCGGAGATCCAAACTCTCACTGAGGTGGCCAGTTGGAGGTATGTGGTCTCCACGAGGAATCCAGCGGATGACATAACGCGAGGTCTGAGGCTCTCCAATCTAACGCATCCTCACCGATGGGTCAGTGGGCCGGATTTCCTCCATCAGCCTCCTGACCAGTGGCCGACCATGCCCACAGCAGCAGAAGTCGAGCCTGACTCCGTTGAGCTCAGGAAGTCCACGCTCGTCGGTGTTACATCAGAAGCGTTGAACCCAGATCTACCAAATCCGACTCAGTTCCACGCCTGGAGGGATCTAGTCCAGGCTACCGTCACTTCCCTTCATGGGGCGGCTGCCTCCAGCGATGGTCAGACTGCGGACGCAGCAACCTACATCTCCGCTGAGAAGTTGCTCTTAGCTCAGGCTCAGCAGGACTCTTTCCCTGGGGAGTTAAAGGCCCTCAAGGCCAGTCGACCCATTCCAGCTGACAGTCGTCTGGTTACACTCTCACCTGAATATGATGAAGCCACAAAACTACTCCGTGTTGGAGGTAGACTACGTCATGCTGAGGAGCTAGAAATAGATGCCATCCATCCGATCATTCTGGACCCGGCGCACCAGATCCCCAGAATGCTGATCCAGGACTTCGATCACAAGCTTCTCCATCCGGGACCTGAAAGGGTGCTAGCTGAGATGCGACGCCAGTACTGGGTTCTGCGTGGTTGAGAGGCGATACGGAGGCATCAGCACAACTGCAGGGAATGTCAGCTCTGGCGCGCCAAGCCAGATGTTCCCAAAATGGCAGATCTTCCACCCTGCAGGCTGCGCATCTACAAGCCGCCATTCTACTCCACAGGAGTGGACTGTTTGGTCGCAGGACTGAAAAGCGGTGGGGGATTGTGTACAAATGCCTAACTACCAGGTGCGTCCACCTCGACCTGCTAGAGAGCCTTGACACAGATGCCTTCCTGCTGTCTTTGCGCCGATTCATCGCCAGGCGTGGCACACCATTTGAGCTCCTGTGTGATAATGGTACCAACTTTGTTGGGGGAGAACGGGAGCTACGGGAGGCATTTGATGCCATGGCACCTGAGCTGCAAGATCAGCTGGCAAAACAGAAGATCTCCTTCCAGTTCAACCCCCCAAGTGCTCCACACTTTGGCGGGGCCTGGGAGCGGGAGGTTCGCTCCGTGAAAACAGCGCTCAGAGTCATCCTCCGAGATCAGTCAGTGCCAGAGCCAGTCCTCTACACTGTTCTTGTTGAGGTTGAGGGGGTTTTAAATGCTAAACCACTCGGCTATGTCTCAACTGACGCTGCCGACCCTGACCCGATTACGCCACATGTTCTTCTCATGGGACGTCGTGATTCCTCACTGCCACAGGCCCTGTACGACTCCAGCAGTATCTTGGGGACACGACGATGGAGGCATAGTCAGGTGTTAGCAGACAACTTCTGGTCAACCTTCATCCGACGATACCTGCCAAGTCTACAGGGAAGATCTAAGTGGCAGACCGATGGAGGCCAGATTGCTGTGGATCAGATTGTTCTGATAGTTGATCCACAACTCCCACGAGCCCTCTGGCCAGTGGGCCAAGTGGTCAAGATCTACCCTGGAGTGGACGGAAATATCAGAACAGCTGCTGTCAAAGTTAAAGATAAGACCTACATCCGGCCGGTTGCCCGGCTCATACAGCTACCCAAGATCAGCGACCCAGAGGATAACAAGAGCTGATGGACTTTCTCTAGGACTTCAAATGTCCTCAAGACAGACATTTGGGGGCGGCTGTGTGAGAAAGCCCTAGAGGTGAGGCGCCACCCACTGGCCAGAGGTGGTAATACAGGCTCGGGACAAGCCAGGGCATACCAGCCACAATGATAAGCAGCAGAGCAGACTGTGAAGCTGCACGGACTTATGTGTGTGTTTCCATATCCTGTGTGCGTTCCTGAGGAAATGTGAGTGTTTCTACTCATCATTTATGTCTATTTGATTATTCTTCTGAGTTGTGTAACACAGGAATATTTTTTGTGTGTTGTTTGCTTTAGCTAATTGTCCTGTGGCTCAGTAGCTGTTAGCTCTGTTTCTTGCTAGCACTGCAGCTAAGTTTGAGTGCTTGTGATGATAGTAATGTCGTTTGTACTGCTTATATTGCAATTCTGTTTACTGTTGTGATTGTGATATAGCTGCATATAAAGGAGGAGCTAATAATATCAAATTATTTCCTGTAAAGTTGATATGCACCTATGGCTCCAAAGTTGTTAAGAAATGTGAGTGTCTTTTACACATATTGTTCATGGATAATTAGTCCACTCCAGTTTGTGAAGCTAATTTGTTAACTTAGCTCTTGTTGTGTACTGTATGTAACCATGCCTTTGTTAATAGAGGTTAACTGTTGTCAGTTATTTACTGTTATTTGCATCTGACATAAGGCTTCCACATTATTATATGGTGGTTATGTTTTGGGAATGCTAATTGCTATTTTGCTAAATATGCAGATCATTTTGTAATTTAGTTTTCTGGTTTCTTCTTTTCCAGACCACACACACACACACACACACACACACACACACACACACACACATAGAGACAGACATGCACCTATGAACCCACCATGTGTTATTGTTGATGTGGAGCTCAAGAATCTTCATTAAAGGAAGACAAATAAGATCTCTCTCCAAGTGCCTTGATTCTTTAATCGGAGTCATCGTCCATAATTCACCGCCTCAACCAGCTATCCTGTTTTCTGAGGCTCACCCTCAAACACATACCACAACCGGTCAGACAAGGAGAAGAGTTGGGCTGCAATCGCCGAACCTTTGAATATATCCGGTGAGTGAAAAGTAGCCTACGTTGCTACCTACACTCTTTTGACAGACAGAGGGATACACACAGAGAGAGGGATACGTAAAGGGATAATGTATTGAACACGGCCTACAACTAAATAATTCACTAATGTCACAAAATAATTATTAAAATAGGCTGTATTAATGCGGAGCGCATTGTGCTCGTTGGCCGTTGCTATGCGTCCCTAGCAACGGTTCTTTTTTTCAGCCATGTATCAAATGTTCGTCCTCTCCAAATATATTAAACGAAATATCAGAAAAATACTAAATTTTTGCCACTCTGTGCAGCTGGCAATGTATGATTAGGGTACTCTCATCGGCTGTTGCCGAGGCATCCCTAGCAATGGTCTGCTCAATATAATACAGAGAGAGAGGGATACAGACAGACAGAGAGATACTGACAGTGGAAAGGAGAGACAGAGATAGCATCTCTGCTCATACTGTTATGAACTTTTAAGAGTGGACTGTATGAACATAACTTAAATTTCATTATGTAGTGACGGAGATGAAGAAAAGAGCGGCTTCTCTGAGGACTCGAGACCTGGATTCTACATAATTTAGAGTTCTTAAGAAGTCATGTGACTCCACGCCAGACTGAGAACAGCATAAGTATAACCTGTCACGAAGACTATATCACAGGGAATGTACTTTCTACACATATTTGCAACTCCACTCACAAATGTATTAAACATGACAGAAATAATAACAGGCTTGTGTTAAACTTGCTTTATAGATGGATCCACTAATAACACAACAGCTGGAGGAGGGACATGAAAATGAGTCACTTCTTGACCCACCGAGCGATCCACATGATGACGAGTCATCATCAAACAGGTCTACTACACCTGATTCAGTAGGCCACTCACACGCAAGCACTTCTGGTACCCCAAGCATCCCTTCAGCCAAAACACAAAAGTCCGCAAAGAAGCGACAAAGTGACGACATCGAGTATCAGAAGCTTGGGGTGCTAAAACAAATGTCCACTGTTGTTGCAAGTGCTAAGCCTACTACAGAATCATTGTTTGGGCAACAAGTAGCAAAGGAAATTAATAACTTCAAAGATGAGGCCCTAAAAACTAGGGTTAAGAGACAAATTCTGAACATAATTTATGATGCCTAGGAGTCTGAGCAGTGTAGTAGTCAGCCAGTGTTTCCCACATACACACATCATACCCAGGGCACATGACATATCCACCACCCCCACCATCTATGTTCATACCTCAACCACCTACATCATCACATCCCCCACCACTCCTCCACTCCATGCCAAATGAGCCTTCTCAGCCTCAGAACATTACAAGGATGCTGTCAGATTGTTTATATGTAATTGTTTTCACATGTACACATTTCTAACAGTTTGTTTACTGTACTGTTTTTTTTTTTTTTTTTTTTTTTTTAATTGATATTTTGGTTGCTTAATTCAAAGCCAACTCGTTTACTTGAAATGTGCAGTATATTTAAAAGTTATATTTGGTCTCTGGGCCCATATTTTGGTGGCTCCTGGTTTATTGTACCTTTCATTTTGAACACCAACCACGTATGCCAGTGGTGACAAAAGGCCTATTGTGCACTTTATTTGCTGATAAGATAAGAGAAACTGTATTTATTTATTGTGTGGGTTCTCAACTGCCTCACTGTAAACTACAGTTTACCACATTTTGACTTGAATAATAAATCATTTAAGCTTGAATCTGATTGCAGTATCAATTTATTTCTCATCCCTTTTTCATTCAGATTCAGATTACTGTATTCATCTCAAAAGGGAAATTAATTTGTCTGTCAGCTCATCTGCCATTTAATATAGAATTATAACGTCTGATGGCTGTGGATACAAAAGATCTTGAATAAACTCTTCTCCCCTCAGAAATAGTTCATCAGTAGTTGACAAAATACAACAAAAAATAATAATACACACCTTTTATCGTTTTAGA
Organism: Cephalopholis sonnerati; assembly: GCA_019142605.1. Lineage (NCBI taxonomy): Eukaryota > Metazoa > Chordata > Actinopteri > Perciformes > Serranidae > Cephalopholis > Cephalopholis sonnerati. The sequence continues at coordinate 3,006,834 of JAGQAX010000003.1, forward strand.
TTATTTATTACAGTGTGAATAATATACAATATTATTACAATAATACAATACACACTTGTTACAATAATACACACTTTGTAGGTTAACTTTGACCCATGTATAATAAACTGAAAATCACCTGGGTATGGCTTTAAATCCGTGGTTCTCAAACTTTTTTACATCAAGGACCCCTAAACTGAGGCAAATTACACAACGGACCCCCATTTGATAACATTTTGAAACATACACACCTGAAATACACAAATATTTATTCTGAGACTGAATAACATTACTTTCTTTGTCAATGTATGTTCAAATGAATGTCAATGAGATGAGAAAGTTGAAAAAATTGCGATATTTCTAGAAAAAGTAACAGTTCTAGAAAAAGTAAAAAAGGCGTAAATTTTCTATTTAAAAAAAAACCTTCAAGGACCCCTGGTGGTCCCTGGACACCACTTTGAGAACCATTGCTTTAAATACATGCATCCTGCCATGGAACAAGGCCTACGGGGGAAACAAAGTAGTCCTTCAGGGTGTCACACTGCTGTTTGGCCTGGAAGCTGTAGTTCTGTCCTCTTCCTCCTTGCAAAGACTGTAGGGGTCCCAGTCCCTCTCTCCTCCAGTCTCCCTCGATAACTCTGTGCTCAGTATCCTCCCTGTCTGCCAGTCCCACTGGTGTATAAGCCTCAGACCGGCAATCTCTGAGGAAGTTGTGGAGACAGCAGCCATAGTCATCTTGGAGACCTTGTCTGGGTGAAGGAGAAGGGAGGAACAGAACACCCTCCACCTGTTGGCAAAGGCATTCTCCACAACCCTGCGTGCCCTTGACAACCGGTAGTTAAGACCCTTTGTTGCTCATCCAGTTGCCTGTGGGAGTATGGCTTCATCAGGTCAGTGCAGAGTGGGTAGGCATCATCTCCCACAAATATGAAGGGTGCCGCAACATCAGATTTTGGCAGAGACTTTGGAGGTGGAATGTGTAGCAGTCCCTGCTCCAAAGCCCTGTAAAAGTCAGAGTAGGCAAAGAGACCTGCATCTGAAGCCCTGCCCTGAGTGCCCACACTGATATACAGGAACCTACACCAAAGGAGACAAAGAAAGGCAGCACACAGTCATTAGGGTGTCCAAGTATTGCCCAGGGCACACTCACACACAGGTCTCTTTCCCGACTCGTCTCTCCTTCCATCACCTATCTCTCCCTCTCTGCTTTTCTACTGTCTTTCATTTGGCTCTTTTTCAGCTATATTTGACATACGCCGAATGCTCTTCTCACCTGCAATTGGCATCTACAACAGCCATCATCAGGGTGGAAAATCAGCTTTTACAAATGTGAAAAGTGCTTCCACTGTGCGCTGGTGCTTGGATCTGGATGTGCTTGCCATCTAGGGCACCCAAGCAATTAGGGAACTGCCACTTCTGCTGGAACTCCTCAGCAATTGCACTCCACTCTGCCTCAGTTTTTGGTGTCTGAGCCACAACAGGAATTAATGTGATGAGTTGTCAACTCAATATTTATCAATATCAATATATCAATAAAATGACAATGATTTATCTTGGAATTTTGTGCCATTTGTGACAGTCAAAGCCAAGATATTAGGACAATATAGCAATGTTCAATTACTACAGAATCGCTGTAGCATGAAGCAACTATGCACTGTGCCCAAGACTATTTTCCCCAGTTAATATGTCACAAATTGCCCTACCTACCTTCAAGAAGTCATCTTTGAGCACTTGATGCTGGGCTTCACAGGTTTCACATACAATTTTGGAGACAGTGCTTGCCCCCACCCTGTACTGGAAACTGAGGGACTTGAATGATTCACCTTTGGGAAATAAAAAAATGTCAGCAAACAATAATAATAAGTCCTGAGTAGAAAGAATAATAATTGGCAGTCAATAATACTGTATACCTGTTGCTAAGAAGCGCGGGGTCAAAGACAGCCTCTCTCTGGCAGTGATGGCCAGCCGCAATTTGGTGTGCTTCTTGGTGATGACAGGTTCCACTTTTCCAAGGAGGATATCATATTCCTCACAGGTCATCCTTAGCATCTGACTGAAGCCGGATCTATCTTCTACCTATCAAAAATATCTTGATCAAGTAGGGGCCAACAAGCCATGGACAACTAACGTATACACGATAGTGCTGTGACAAAGTTGCACCATGGACATGCCATAACAAGCCAAAATCTTTCTTTAACAAGTGTCAATGGTACAAAAGTAAAATAAAAATAAGAATCTCTGAAATGAAATTATGATATAAATAATGCCTCTTCTGTCTATAGATTGATTTTAGAAAATCAATTTATAGCAAATTTATCTCAACTCAGGATTTTTTCTGTAATTAATCTATAATAAAGTTATGTTTATGACTGAGCTGGATTTGTACCCGCGCCACTTGCAGTAAAGACTCTGTCCTAGTGTCACGCCCTCTACCAAGTGAGCTAAAGAGCGGCAACGTCTTTAAGCAATTCATGATGAGAGGCGATGCTCCTCTAACGTTTGCTACTCTGTTGCTCTGTTTGCTAGTTTGTGAACGTAGCAGAGCTGCTCATCTAGGGGATTAAGTCACATGCAACAAAGTACTATAGTACATTTGTACTACTGTGCAAAGTTAATGCTTGGTCCCGTGAAAAACAATGAAAAACTGACATTATCACAAATTTATAAAGCCCCGGACAGGCTGTGAAATGTGGACATGTCGGGGGAAAAGAAGACGGTTGGTCACCCTAGCTTCATTAATGTTATTGTAGATCATCATATCTGTTGGCCCTGGCTGTATACTAACTTTTCCTACAGGTATTGGATTCACCCACCTCCAACTCTCTCTGCAGTATGTAAAGTCCACACTGCCAACGTCGACTCCTCCACGACTTGATCCACATACATTTTTTTTTTCTTGCCTTGCCACAGTCACTGCAGATGGCTGCGCAAAACAGAGCTGTGGCAGCGAGCTGTCTATCATTCATTTTGCTTATCTCTATCTATCTGTCACCAGCGGTCACTTCTGTCCCAAACTACTACTGCTTCTTCTCCTTCTTCTACTTCATCTGCCACCTACTGGACTGGAGTATGAACAGTTGCAACAGACTGTCTCACGAGAGTTTTCACGCGACTTTGGTGCGTTCAGTTGGCCTCTGTTGGTTTGACAAATCATATAGTGTGTGATCCCTCATCTGCTGCAGTCCTTAAATGTGTGATCCCCAGTCTTTAAAATAATCTGCTGAATTCAGTCATGTTGTGTGAGCTCCAAGTCTTTTCAAAATCTGCAAAGACTGTGAAAATCTTGTAGTGTGTCCCCAGCTTAAGACGTTGGGGTGCTAACTCAACTTGATTCTCCTTATTGCTGGGAGATTAGTTGCAAGCCTTGTGTTTGCCCTCCTAACTTCTCTGGTTTTGGTTATGCTCCTGCTTTGAGCAAGGGCACGAGAGTCTTAGGAGAAAAGGAACAAAAGTCTGTAGAGCAATTGTTCCCCCCCCCTTGATGGTTTGGGGGCAGGGCCCAGAAGGAAAGAGATGTGAGCGGCTCTGCAGCTCATAAGCAAGAGAAAGACTGCAGTGAAGGAAGAAGAACTTCTACAGTGTGCCTGGTGACATCACAGGGTCACATGACACTGTAAAAGTACTGGCCAATCACGTTTTGAGACTTGTCTCTCAAAGAGGTGTGAGGTGGGCATCCTGTTGAGATGGGTGTCGGATAACTGTCTTTGTTGAACAACAAAGAACGTGAGGTCTCTCCACCTCAGGAGGAAAAGCCTTTACATGTCCAGTTCAGATTTTAACAAATGACAAATCATCTGTGGTCCAGTGAATCCCAAACCCAAGGCATGTAAAAAATCTCTGTATCATATAATAATGTCTGTATAGGTATAGACAGGGCCTAAAACTCTGTAAGTCAAGCATTTCTCATATTTAGTTTTGCTCTTATGTATTCTCAGAGGAGCCACTAGAGTCATTTTAAGACTTTCGATAATACATTATTGCATTAAAAAACAGATGTAAAATGACTGCTGTGAGTGTGCATCGTTGTGTTTGCATGTGCGTGGTTCCACCATAGACTGTAAAAATAATGGATGCTGCTACCGTCACATCACCCTCTGGTTTGTGGACACCCATTTCAAAGCCTCCAGTTCAGGATTACGACTGTTGCCATCTTGGTTTTTTAGAGACCAGAAGTGAACATATTTGCACGAGAGGTTGGAGCTGTGAAGGAGCGATGGGTGGATCTGACTGAGAAACCGAGGACACTATTGGTAGACAGCCTGTCACTTAAAGAAGCCCACTCTAAATTATCCCTAACATTAAGCCGTAATAAAATGTTAACGGTTGGTCATACAAAAACACACCCCTGCATTTGTCATGAATGTTAAAATTAGCTACTGTTGGATTATTGTAAAAAGGTTATATATTGATCACTGTATCCATTCTCTAAATGAGTGATATGCAGAGGATGTGAAGCTTAGTTGTAGTGGACAGTTACTGTGTGTGTAGTAGACAGAGCTGCAGGCGCCAGCACCCAGAGATAAGAAAGAACACCAAGACAATAACAAATACTAATACTATTAAATTATAAGCATAGAATGTCCTAGGATAGTGAGCCTTCTTGTACATCACTGACAACAAGTTCTCATACACAGCTGATGCGCTGAAGCAAGCTCAAGCTAAAAATTTGGGTGCCATATATAAAAATTGGTTTCACTCACCCATTGGACTCGCACATAGATTCCAAATGTTGATTTCTCTCCCTCAGAGCACCAAGGCAGAAAACTCATTCATTACCTTTAAGCAGGCGCTATCCAGCGCCACTGAATTGGCCATCTCAGACCACAAGCTACCGTTCTTCCTAGATGTTTCTGAAAAAACACACACCATTGCTGGCGTGCTTTTTCAGAAAAAGGGGGAGGATGATAGGATGATAAGACGATAATGTATGCAAGCATCACATTAGACCCAACACAGGACAGACACCCACCATGCACCCGACACGCGGCAGGGGCAGAAAAACTTTGCAGACAGTGACACACATAGTAATGGGACACACACTAACGGTACTGACAACACACAGCATCAAAAATAAAAATGAAAAATAAAAAATCCTAATCCACCACACATCACGTTCATACATGAGGGAATAAACATGGCGCGAGGAAAGGGTCCTGAAAGACACCAGGGTGAGAGAAGACTTGCAGGCAAGACCACTGGCTATCAAACATGAAAAAGAGATGAAAAAATTGGTTGAAGCACTAATGAAACCTGCTGAAGTGGCAGTAATCAAATGTAAAGGACATGACCACATGGGAACGGTCGTCTCCAAAGGTAATGAAGTAGCGGGTGAAGCAGCAAGGAAAAAGCTGGGGACAAACCACAGTATATGATGGTTCAGACAGGGAAAACAGAATATGATTTGCTGCCAGCTTGTGATGTAAATATGTTAATAACCGAGCAGCAAGAAGCCTCTCAAATTATCATTGGCTACGAGTACAGGTATCTTCTGGTAGCAGTGGATGCATACACTGGCTGGCCAGAAGCCATACCTGCAAAATCAGAGGATGCAAAAACGGTGGTCAAATTTCTGATTAATCAGTACATTCCAATGCATGGGTTCCCTAAGAGAATTAGGTCAGATAATTACTTTTAGCTCGCAGAAGTGCAGGCCTAGGGTGTGGTAAGAAGGTTTAAAGCTCCTCTGGATCAACGCTTTGACCAGAGTACGAAGGATAGATATTGCCTAGAACTGATTGGAGGAATTGCTTTTAGCCATGAGATCGTGGAGAGAACAACGTTGGTGGTATATTGGACTCTGTTATCTTCGCTCTTTATTAGGGACCGAGCCCGTAGGGCAAGGACCCTATTGAAATTGCAGCGCAGAAAATCAGGAAAAGAGCCGGTCAGAAGGTCCTACAGCGCTCCACCTCGAGAAAAGTCGTCGCCGAAGGCGACGACCTAAATCCTCATTGCGTTCTGAGCGCTGGGATGCCTAGTGTCGTCGACGACACCTACTGTTATTGCTAAGTTTATTATTATTCTTTATTCTCCCGCAACTTTGGACCCAAATTTGACCCCCTAAACATGCTCAAAAACTCACCAAAATTGGCACACCTGCCTAAAAAGTGACACAAAATCAGACTATGTAAAAATTAACCACAAAAATGCCAAAATGGGCTCTCTAGCGCCACCTAGGTACACAAAATCGCCCACTACGGCCCGTGGGAATGTCGTAGAAAGATCAAACAAAAACCGGCTTGTTCGTCTCATCAAGACCTACAAATCACGCGCTGATACCCCTGACCTAAATCTCACAGGAAGTGAGTTATTTGCCCTTTCACAATAAGATTTCGCCTAAAAATGGGCCTTTTTCAAAAACTATCTCCTCCGAGGCCGTTTATCGTGACGACCTGAATGAAGCACAGGTGACAGTTCACACCCTTATGAAAAAAAGTTCTGCGTAACTTTTTCATTACTGGCCCGGTTTTCATTTTATTCGCTCTCAAAGCGCCCGACGCACACACATCCTGAAAATCTTCGAAATTTCTCCCATTGGAAATGAATGGGAGAAGAGAAGAAAGTCACCAACACTCTGTGTTAAACAAAGTTTAATAACATTGGCATGCTTTCAGCTACAGACTCCATTAAAACTGTAAAATGTTGCCGCAGTTCTCGTCTATTCACACGTTGTCATTTTTTTTGTAGCTGTTACGGTTTTTGATCAGTGCCTCCAAAAGTACCATGAGCAAATCAGGCGAAATTTGGAGTTTATAATGGGTGTCTATGAGACGGAATGTTTGCCGCTAGAGTGCAGAGCTGCTCTGAAAACTGTCCAAAAAACTTTTTGAAACTGCTCCTACGGGCACATACTTTAAGCTAGACACACCATTTTTTCTAAAGTAGTAGAGATTTTTGTCCTGATTCATAAAAGTGTCTCCTTTTCACACTGACGGGAACAGAATTTGAACTGTGCACCTCCAAAGACAATGAGCACCCTCCATGTCTCCCATCCGCTCCAATGCATTTTCTGACTGCTGATCTCAGGAGAAAAGCTTAACTGCCTTCATGTTTAACTCGCTAAAATATCCATATTTCTGCGTCTACGTGGAAAATAAGCACATCACAACGATCCCCACATTCCTCCGGTCGTCACCATATCTTTCTTTCATTTGTAGCTGAAACGGTGTGGTCACCAGAGCAATTTGTTCGACGTGTCGCTTTTTGGCCACAGACTGAAGAAAGTGCTGTGTCACTGTCCTACTTTCAGCTGCACCTGTGTGTCTCTCCTCTGTTCTGTGTTTCTATGACAACCACTGCCTTTGATTGACAGCTGCTCATCAAGCATCACACTGTGGATTGGATACAGTCTAATGTCTATTGGCTACACCAGGGCTTCTCTCATATTAGGCTAGGGGCTAGGGGCAACGGGCAACGGGCAACGCGGCGTGGGTGCGAGGTCCCGCAAAACGCTGCTTGCAGCTTTAATTTATTAGGGCCCGAGCACCTAGCGGTGCGAGGACCCTATTGAAATGCAAGGAATTATTATTATTAGGGCCCGAGCACCTAGCGGTGCGAGGACCCTATTGACATGCAAGGAATTATTAGGGCCCGAGCACGTACCGTGCGAGAGCCCTATTGAAACCGAAGGAATTCTTATTCTTATTATTATTTTTTTTTTTTTTATCCTATGATCGCATTTTTGAGGGCCTGAACGTACTCAAAAAGTCCCAGAATTTTGCACACTCGTCACGTCTGGTGAAAAGTTCGATATTTTATGGTCATTACAAAGGGGCGTGACAAAATGGCTCAACGGCGCCCCCTAACAGTTTTCAAAATCAAAGCCCCCTGCTTTAACTTTGTCCGAAGCGTACGAATTTTGGTACACATATGTAGCACGCCGAGACGGACAAAAAAGCCTCTTGGGCCCATGCCCTAAACTCAACAGGAAGTCGGCCATTTTGAATTGAATGTGGAAGTTTCATGTATTTTTGGCCATTTGCAGGGGTCATAAATGAACGAACTCCTCCTAGAGATTTTGTCCGATCGCCTTCAAACTCGGTCTGTCCCACCAACATAAACTGAAGACGAAAAGTTATCAAAAGCTTGTGTTTTCGTCACACCGTGTGACCGTGCCGGGACCTCAAACTTCGTTACAAACAGGAAGTAGTATTATAACGCAGGAAGTAGTTTATTACTCCAACATACATGCTCCAATCTTCCCCAAACTTCACAGGATTGATGACAGTCCTGCTCTGAAGAGATCTACATGTCAATAATTTGTGATTAATATAGCGCCCCCTACTGGCAGTAGAAAATGTCATGTTTTACACTTTGAAGCACATCTCCTCCAAAGTTGAACACATCAACCTCATACTTGGTGAAATTATCCATAAGGCCTTGATGATGCTTTCTATGGAAAACTGTGAATTTTCGTCAAAGGGCGTGACCTTGGCGTGGCGGCCAACTTTGATGTTTCGCCATGATGACCAAAGTAGCTGTAACTTGACTCTACGTGGACATATCTTTCCAAAACTTCACACATATGATAACTGTCCAGCCCTGAAAACATCTATACAGAAATTTTGAATCAGCATCATAGCGCCACCTACTGGCGGCAGAAGGTTACTTTTTTCATTCTTTCATGTCCCTCTTCTACCAGGTTCCCCCGAACCACCTCAATTTTGCAAATACATACTCCCAAGACCTTGTTGATGGTCAAAGCAGAAGCCTTTGAGGTTTCGTCCAACGCTGTCACTGTGGCGCCACCTTATTCGCCATAAAACACGAGGTTGTTTTTGAGGGGCAAGGGACACTCGAAAACTCACGCAACTTGGCACACACATCAGACATCCCAAATTGTGTTGTCTGATGTGATTTTTGTGTTTTCATGTGCCAAGATGGCTCAACAGCGCCCCCTACTCATTTTCAACGTGTTTTGGGCTATAACTCCCAGACCATATGTCACACATTCAAAAACCTCATATCCACAGATTCCCTGAATAGTGCTGAATCACCTGGGCAGGGCCACTCCCATTTCTGCCTATCATGTTTTTCACAACATCGCAAAAACTGGACAACCTACTTTTTCGAACTCCTCCTTAGGGTTTTGTCCGTTCAGCGTGAAACTTGGCAAGTACAGTCTTCGGCTGGACCTGATCTAAAGTTATCAAAGGAATTTTGATTGGTCATAATATGCTCAAATTATTAATGAATAAATTTTTCTAGCTAGCTATAAAAAGGCGAACGGTGGCATATTTCGGTCAAAATAAATGCTAACAACACCAAATCTGAGATCCTTGCTTGATATGTGCCTGTGAGAGAATGAACCAAATTTAGCTAATTTTGGCCACTAGGGGGCGCTGCAAATATGGGAAATTTATATCTGGTAAATGGCTGCACCGATATTTATGAAATTTGGTGAGTATTATGCTGGGCCTGTCCTGACGCCATATCTTGAAGGTAGTCACGACTGGTAAAAGTGGGCGTGGCTTATTACAAGATAAAAAACAAACATTTATTTCAGCCCAAGTATTATGCTGAGGGCTGTGAAATTCACAGGGTATATAGAGAATAGCATACAGACCAACCATAGCAAAAATTGTGCGTCTTCTCCACTAGGTGGCGCTATAAGAGATACAAACGCATTTTGGCCTGTAACTTCCACATTTTAAATCACATCTTCATAAATTTTATATCCACGTGTTCCCTAAATAGTGTCGCATCTTCTGACATAGGCCACGCCCACTCCCACTGCAAATTTCTCTTTGTAATTTACTATACATCAAAAACCTACTTTTTCGAACTCCTCCTAGCGTTTAATCTCCATCTTCACAAAACTTTGCACATGCAATCTCCAGACTGGCCTGACCAAAAGTTATCAAAAGAATTTTGCTACTCCAAAAATTAGGCTAGCTAAAAATAAACAGTTTTTTTCTGCTAGCTAAAAAACACATACCTTTGCATATTTTTGTCAAAGTAAAAGATATCAATGTCAAACTCAATTCACTTCTTTCAGACGTCATCCAGACGATCCTAGCCCAATTTGGCAGAAATTAGCCAATAGGGGGCGCTATAATCAGAGAAAAATCAAGTGACATAAAATTCATCGATTCGCATGAAATTTGGCGAGCATGATGTGGAGTCACTCCTGAGGCCAGCTGTAAAGCTTGGTGATGTTTGGTCACCGTGGCAACGCCTTATTCGCCATAAAACACGAAGTTGTTTTTGACGGGTAAGGGATGCTTGTAATGTCATGAAACTTGACACACATATGACAGGATCCAATATGCATTTTCTGATGTGATTTTTCGGCTCTGATATGCCAACATGGCTCAACAGCGCCCCCTACAAATTTTCTACGAAACAGCCCCCGAAGCTGGTTTGACCTACATCTATGAAACTTGGTACGCACATGCATCACTGAAAGACGTATAAAAAAGCCTCTTGCAGCCATGTGCCAAACCCAACAGGAAGTCGGCCAATTTGAATTTGCTTGTAACTGGTTTGCAACTTCACCATACATGTTCCAATCTTCCGCAAACTTCACAGGATTGATGACAATCCTGCCCTGAATACATCTATATGCCAATACTTGGTTATTAGTACAGCGCCACCTACTGGCAAAATTACATGTCTTCATATGATTTGAGGGATATGACGTCCTGCGTAAGGGATCTGCCGTGGACAGGAATGAAGGGCGGCATGAGCCGGCGTCCTGCCAGCACCCTCGAGTTGCGTGAAGGTGCGAGGGCCCGTTCATCGCTGCTTGCAGCTTTAATTAGGGCCCGAGCACGTACCGTGCGAGAGCCCTATTGAAACCGAAGGAATTCTTATTCTTATTATTAGGGCCCGAGCACGTACCGTGCGAGAGCCCTATTGAAACCGAAGGAATTCTTATTCTTATTATTATTTTTTTTTTTATCCTATGATCGCATTTTTGAGGGCCTGAACGTACTCAAAAAGTCCCAGAATTTTGCACACTCGTCACGTCTGGTGAAAAATTCGATATTTTATGGTCATTACAAAGGGGCGTGACAAAATGGCTCAACGGCGCCCCCTAACAGTTTTCAAAATCAAAGCCCCCTGCTTTAACTTTGTCCGAAGCGTACGAATTTTGGTACACATATGTAGCACGCCGAGACGGACAAAAAAGCCTCTTGGGCCCATGCCCTAAACTCAACAGGAAGTCGGCCATTTTGAATTGAATGTGGAAGTTTCATGTATTTTTGGCCATTTGCAGGGGTCATAAATGAACGAACTCCTCCTAGAGATTTTGTCCAATCGCCTTCAAACTCGGTCTGTCCCACCAACATAAACTGAAGACGAAAAGTTATCAAAAGCTTGTGTTTTCGTCACACCGTGTGACCGTGCCGGGACCTCAAACTTTGTTACAAACAGGAAGTAGTATTATAACGCAGGAAGTAGTTTATTACTCCAACATACATGCTCCAATCTTCCCCAAACTTCACAGGATTGATGACAGTCCTGCTCTGAAGAGATCTACATGTCAATAATTTGTGATTAATATAGCGCCCCCTACTGGCAGTAGAAAATGTCATGTTTTACACTTTGAAGCACATCTCCTCCAAAGTTGAACACGTCAACCTCATACTTGGTGAAATTATCCATAAGGCCTTGATGATGCTTTCTATGGAAAACTGTGAATTTTCGTCAAAGGGCGTGACCTTGGCGTGGCGGCCAACTTTGATGTTTCGCCATGATGACCAAAGTAGCTGTAACTTGACTCTACGTGGACATATCTTTCCAAAACTTCACACATATGATAACTGTCCAGCCCTGAAAACATCTATACAGAAATTTTGAATCAGCATCATAGCGCCACCTACTGGCGGCAGAAGGTTACTTTTTTCATTCTTTCATGTCCCTCTTCTACCAGGTTCCCCCGAACCACCTCAATTTTGCAAATACATACTCCCAAGACCTTGTTGATGGTCAAAGCAGAAGCCTTTGAGGTTTCGTCCAACGCTGTCATTGTGGCACCACCTTATTCGCCATAAAACACGAGGTTGTTTTTGAGGGGCAAGGGACACTCGAAAACTCACGCAACTTGGCACACACATCAGACATCCCAAATTGTGTTGTCTGATGTGATTTTTGTGTTTTCATGTGCCAAGATGGCTCAACAGCGCCCCCTACTCATTTTCAACGTGTTTTGGGCTATAACTCCCAGACCATATGTCACACATTCAAAAACCTCATATCCTCAGATTCCCTGAATAGTGCTGAATCACCTGGGCAGGGCCACTCCCATTTCTGCCTATCATGTTTTTCACAACATCGCAAAAACTGGACAACCTACTTTTTCGAACTCCTCCTTAGGGTTTTGTCCGTTCAGCGTGAAACTTGGCAAGTACAGTCTTCGGCTGGACCTGATCTAAAGTTATCAAAGGAATTTTGATTGGTCATAATATGCTCAAATTATTAATGAATAAATTTTTCTAGCTAGCTATAAAAAGGCGAAAGGTGGCATATTTCGGTCAAAATAAATGCTAACAACACCAAATCTGAGATCCTTGCTTGATATGTGCCTGTGAGAGAATGAACCAAATTTACCTAATTTTGGCCACTAGGGGGCGCTGCAAATATGGGAAATTTATATCTGGTAAATGGCTGCACCGATATTTATGAAATTTGGTGAGTATTATGCTGGGCCTGTCCTGACGCCATATCTTGAAGGTAGTCACGACTGGTAAAAGTGGGCGTGGCTTATTACAAGATAAAAAACAAACATTTATTTCAGCCCAAGTATTATGCTGAGGGCTGTGAAATTCACAGGGTATATAGAGAATAGCATACAGACCAACCATAGCAAAAATTGTGCGTCTTCTCCACTAGGTGGCGCTATAAAAGATACAAACGCATTTTGGCCTGTAACTTCCACATTTTAAATCACATCTTCATAAATTTTATATCCACGTGTTCCCTAAATAGTGTCGCATCTTCTGACATAGGCCACGCCCACTCCCACTGCAAATTTCTCTTTGTAATTTACTATACATCAAAAACCTACTTTTTCGAACTCCTCCTAGCGTTTAATCTCCATCTTCACAAAACTTTGCACATGCAATCTCCAGACTGGCCTGACCAAAAGTTATCAAAAGAATTTTGCTACTCCAAAAATTAGGCTAGCTAAAAATAAACAGTTTTTTTCTGCTAGCTAAAAAACACATACCTTTGCATATTTTTGTCAAAGTAAAAGATATCAATGTCAAACTCAATTCACTTCTTTCAGACGTCATCCAGACGATCCTAGCCCAATTTGGCAGAAATTAGCCAATAGGGGGCGCTATAATCAGAGAAAAATCAAGTGACATAAAATTCATCGATTCGCATGAAATTTGGCGAGCATGATGTGGAGTCACTCCTGAGGCCAGCTGTAAAGCTTGGTGATGTTTGGTCACCGTGGCAACGCCTTATTCGCCATAAAACACGAAGTTGTTTTTGACGGGTAAGGGATGCTTGTAATGTCATGAAACTTGACACACATATGACAGGATCCAATATGCATTTTCTGATGTGATTTTTCGGCTCTGATATGCCAACATGGCTCAACAGCGCCCCCTACAAATTTTCTACGAAACAGCCCCCGAAGCTGGTTTGACCTACAGCTATGAAACTTGGTACGCACATGCATCACTGAAAGACGTATAAAGAAGCCTCTTGCAGCCATGTGCCAAACCCAACAGGAAGTCGGCCAATTTGAATTTGCTTGTAACTGGTTTGCAACTTCACCATACATGTTCCAATCTTCCGCAAACTTCACAGGATTGATGACAATCCTGCCCTGAATACATCTATATGCCAATACTTGGTTATTAGTACAGCGCCACCTACTGGCAAAATTACATGTCTTCATATGATTTGAGGGATATGACGTCCTGCGTAAGGGATCTGCCGTGGACAGGAATGAAGGGCGGCATGAGCCGGCGTCCTGCCAGCACCCTCGAGTTGCGTGAAGGTGCGAGGGCCCGTTCAATGCTGCTTGCAGCTTTAATTATTTTTTTTTTTTTTATCCTATGATCGCATTTTTGAGGGCCTGAACGTACTCAAAAAGTCCCAGAATTTTGCACACTCGTCACGTCTGGTGAAAAATTCGATATTTTATGGTCATTACAAAGGGGCGTGACAAAATGGCTCAACGGCGCCCCCTAACAGTTTTCAAAATCAAAGCCCCCTGCTTTAACTTTGTCCGAAGCGTACGAATTTTGGTACACATATGTAGCACGCCGAGACGTACAAAAAAGCCTCTTGGGCCCATGCCCTAAACCCAACAGGAAGTCGGCCATTTTGAATTGAATGTGCAATTTTCATGCATTTTTGGCCATTTGCAGGGGTCGTAAATGAACGATCTCCTCCTAGAGATTTTGTCCGATCGACTTCAAACTTGGTCTGTCCCACCTACATAAGTTGAAGACAAAAAGTTATCAAAAGCTTGAGTTTTCGTCACACCGTGTGGCCGTTGTGGGACCTCAAACTTCGCTACAAACAGGAAGTAGTATTATAACACAGGAAGTAGTTTATAACTCCAGCATACATTGTCCAATCTTCCCCAAACTTCACAGGATTGATGACAGTCCCGCTCTGAAGACATCTACATGTCAATAATTTGTGATTGATATAGCGCCCCCTACTGGTAGTATAAAATGTCATGTTTTACACTTTGAAGCACATCTCGTCCAAAGTTGAACACATCAACGTCAAACTTGGGGAAATTATCCAAAAGGCATTGATGATGCTTTCTATTGAATACTGTGAGTTTTCGTCAAAGGGCATGACCTTGGCGTGGCGGGGAACTTTGATGTTTCGCCATGATGACAAAAGTTGCTGTAACTTGACTCTACGTGGACATATCTTTCCAAAACTTCACACATATGATAACAGTCCAGCCCTGAAAACATCTACAGAGGAAATTTGAATCAGCGTCATAGCGCCACCTACTGGCGGCAGAAAGTTACTTTTTTCATTCTTTCATGTCCCTCTTCTACCAGGTTCACCCGACCCACCGTAATTTTGCGGATACATAGTCCCAAGACCTTGGTGATGATCAAACCAGAACCTTTTGAGGTTTCGTACAACGCTGTCACCGTGGCGCCACCTCATTCGCCATAAAACACGAGGTTCTTTTTGAGGGGCAAGGGATACTTGAAAACTCACGAAACTTGGCACACCCATCACAAGGCCCAAATTGTGTTGTCTGATATGCTTTTTGTGTTTTGATGTGCCAAGATGGCTCAACAGCGCCCCCTACCCATTTTCAACATGTTTTGGGTTATAACTCTCAGACCATATGTCCCACATTCAAAAACCTCATATCCACAGATTCCATGAATAGCGCTGAATCACCTGGGCTGGGCCACGCCCATTTCTGCCTATAATGTTTTTCGCAACATCGCGAAAACTGGAAAACCTACTTTTTTGAACTCCTCCTAGCGTTTAAGCTCCATCTTCACGACACTTTGCACATACAATCTCGAGACTTGTCTGACCAAAAGTTATCAAAAGAATTTTGCTACTCCAAAAATTGCGCTAGCTAAAAATAAACATTTTTTTACTGCTAGCTAAAAAAAACATCACGTTGCATATTTTTGTCAAAGTAAAAGCGATCAACATCAAACTAAATTTACTTGTTTCAGACGTCAACCAGAGGCTCTGTGCAAAATTTGGCGCAAATTGGCCGATAGGGGGCGCTATAAACAGAGAAAAATCAAGTGACATGACAATTGATCGATTCGCACAAAATTTGGCGAGCGTGATGTGGAGTCACTCCTGAGACCACCTGTCAAGCTTAGTGATGTTTGGTCACCGTGGCAACGCCTTATTCGCCATAAAATACGGAGTTGTTTTTGAGGGATAAGGGATGCTTGTAAAGTCATGAAACTTGGCACACATATGACAGTATCCGATTTGTGTTGTCTGATGTGATTTCTCTGCTCTGATGTGCCAACATGGCTCAACACCGCCCCCTAGAAATTTTCAACGAAGCAGCCCCCGAAGCTGGTTTGACCTACATCTATGAAACTTGGTACGCACGTGCATCACTGAAAGACGTATAAAAAAGCTTGTTGCAGCCATGTGCCAAACCCAACAGGAAGTCCGCCATTTTGAATTTGCTTGTAACTGGTTCACAACTTCACCATACACGTTCCTATCTTCCCCAAACTTCACAGGATTGATGACAGTCCTGCCCTGAACACATCTATACGCCAATACTTGGTTATTAGTACGGCGCCACCTACTGGCAAAATTACATATCTTCGTATGATTTGAGGGATTTGACGTGTAACTCCTGCGTGAGGGTTCTGCCGTCGACAGGAATGAACGGCGGCGTGAGCCGGCGTCCTACCAGCGCCCTCGAGTTGCGTGAAGGTGCGAGGGCCCGTTCATCGCTGCTTGCAGCTTTAATTATTATTATTTTTTTTATCCTATGATCGCATTTTTGAGGGCCTGAACGTACTCAAAAAGTCCCAGAATTTTGCACACTCGTCACGTCTGGTGAAAAATTCGATATTTTATGGTCATTACAAAGGGGCGTGACAAAATGGCTCAACGGCGCCCCCTAACAGTTTTCAAAATCAAAGCCCCCTGCCTTAACTTTGTCCGAAGCGTACGAATTTTGGTACACATATGTAGCACGCCGAGACGGACAAAAAAGCCTCTTGGGCCCATGCCCTAAACTCAACAGGAAGTCGGCCATTTTGAATTGAATGTGGAAGTTTCATGTATTTTTGGCCATTTGCAGGGGTCATAAATGAACGAACTCCTCCTAGAGATTTTGTCCGATCGCCTTCAAACTCGGTCTGTCCCACCAACATAAACTGAAGACGAAAAGTTATCAAAAGCTTGTGTTTTCGTCACACCGTGTGACTGTGCCGGGACCTCAAACTTCGTTACAAACAGGAAGTAGTATTATAACGCAGGAAGTAGTTTATTACTCCAACATACATGCTCCAATCTTCCCCAAACTTCACAGGATTGATGACAGTCCTGCTCTGAAGAGATCTACATGTCAATAATTTGTGATTAATATAGCGCCCCCTACTGGCAGTAGAAAATGTCATGTTTTACACTTTGAAGCACATCTCCTCCAAAGTTGAACACATCAACCTCATACTTGGTGAAATTATCCATAAGGCCTTGATGATGCTTTCTATGGAAAACTGTGAATTTTCGTCAAAGGGCGTGACCTTGGCGTGGCGGCCAACTTTGATGTTTCGTCATGATGACCAAAGTAGCTGTAACTTGACTCTACGTGGACATATCTTTCCAAAACTTCACACATATGATAACTGTCCAGCCCTGAAAACATCTATACAGAAATTTTGAATCAGCATCATAGCGCCACCTACTGGCGGCAGAAGGTTACTTTTTTCATTCTTTCATGTCCCTCTTCTACCAGGTTCCCCCGAACCACCTCAATTTTGCAAATACATACTCCCAAGACCTTGTTGATGGTCAAAGCAGAAGCCTTTGAGGTTTCGTCCAACGCTGTCACTGTGGCGCCACCTTATTCGCCATAAAACACGAGGTTGTTTTTGAGGGGCAAGGGACACTCGAAAACTCACGCAACTTGGCACACACATCAGACATCCCAAATTGTGTTGTCTGATGTGATTTTTGTGTTTTCATGTGCCAAGATGGCTCAACAGCGCCCCCTACTCATTTTCAACGTGTTTTGGGCTATAACTCCCAGACCATATGTCACACATTCAAAAACCTCATATCCACAGATTCCCTGAATAGTGCTGAATCACCTGGGCAGGGCCACTCCCATTTCTGCCTATCATGTTTTTCACAACATCGCAAAAACTGGACAACCTACTTTTTCGAACTCCTCCTTAGGGTTTTGTCCGTTCAGCGTGAAACTTGGCAAGTACAGTCTTCGGCTGGACCTGATCTAAAGTTATCAAAGGAATTTTGATTGGTCATAATATGCTCAAATTATTAATGAATAAATTTTTCTAGCTAGCTATAAAAAGGCGAACGGTGGCATATTTCGGTCAAAATAAATGCTAACAACACCAAATCTGAGATCCTTGCTTGATATGTGCCTGTGAGAGAATGAACCAAATTTAGCTAATTTTGGCCACTAGGGGGCGCTGCAAATATGGGAAATTTATATCTGGTAAATGGCTGCACCGATATTTATGAAATTTGGTGAGTATTATGCTGGGCCTGTCCTGACGCCATATCTTGAAGGTAGTCACGACTGGTAAAAGTGGGCGTGGCTTATTACAAGATAAAAAACAAACATTTATTTCAGCCCAAGTATTATGCTGAGGGCTGTGAAATTCACAGGGTATATAGCGAATAGCATACAGACCAACCATAGCAAAAATTGTGCGTCTTCTCCACTAGGTGGCGCTATAAGAGATACAAACGCATTTTGGCCTGTAACTTCCACATTTTAAATCACATCTTCATAAATTTTATATCCACGTGTTCCCTAAATAGTGTCGCATCTTCTGACATAGGCCACGCCCACTCCCACTGCAAATTTCTCTTTGTAATTTACTATACATCAAAAACCTACTTTTTCGAACTCCTCCTAGCGTTTAATCTCCATCTTCACAAAACTTTGCACATGCAATCTCCAGACTGGCCTGACCAAAAGTTATCAAAAGAATTTTGCTACTCCAAAAATTAGGCTAGCTAAAAATAAACAGTTTTTTTCTGCTAGCTAAAAAACACATACCTTTGCATATTTTTGTCAAAGTAAAAGATATCAATGTCAAACTCAATTCACTTCTTTCAGACGTCATCCAGACGATCCTAGCCCAATTTGGCAGAAATTAGCCAATAGGGGGCGCTATAATCAGAGAAAAATCAAGTGACATAAAATTCATCGATTCGCATGAAATTTGGCGAGCATGATGTGGAGTCACTCCTGAGGCCAGCTGTAAAGCTTGGTGATGTTTGGTCACCGTGGCAACGCCTTATTCGCCATAAAACACGAAGTTGTTTTTGACGGGTAAGGGATGCTTGTAATGTCATGAAACTTGACACACATATGACAGGATCCAATATGCATTTTCTGATGTGATTTTTCGGCTCTGATATGCCAACATGGCTCAACAGCGCCCCCTACAAATTTTCTACGAAACAGCCCCCGAAGCTGGTTTGACCTACATCTATGAAACTTGGTACGCACATGCATCACTGAAAGACGTATAAAGAAGCCTCTTGCAGCCATGTGCCAAACCCAACAGGAAGTCGGCCAATTTGAATTTGCTTGTAACTGGTTTGCAACTTCACCATACATGTTCCAATCTTCCGCAAACTTCACAGGATTGATGACAATCCTGCCCTGAATACATCTATATGCCAATACTTGGTTATTAGTACAGCGCCACCTACTGGCAAAATTACATGTCTTCATATGATTTGAGGGATATGACGTCCTGCGTAAGGGATCTGCCGTGGACAGGAATGAAGGGCGGCATGAGCCGGCGTCCTGCCAGCACCCTCGAGTTGCGTGAAGGTGCGAGGGCCCGTTCAATGCTGCTTGCAGCTTTAATTAGGGCCCGAGCACCTAGCGGTGCGAGGACCCTATTGAAATGCAAGGAATTATTATTATTATTATTATTATTCTTCTTCTTAACTAAAATGAATTGCCTTTTTGGGGACCTTAACATGCTCAAAAACTCATGAAACTTCACAGACTCATCAGAAGTGCGAAAACTGGGCAAGTTTTGGGGTTTCATGATAATCTGCAAAGGAATGGCTCAGTAGCGCCCCCTAAAAATTTTCTACGGAACAGCCCCTGAAGGTAGTTTAACCTACGTGTCTGAAACTTGGTAGGCATATGTAACACACCAAGACGTACAAAAAAGCCTCTTGGGCCCATGCCCTAAACCCAACAGGAAGTCGGCCATTTTGAATTGAATGTGCAATTTTCATGCATTTTTGGCCATTTGCAGGGGTCGTAAATGAACGATCTCCTCCTAGAGATTTTGTCCGATCGACTTCAAACTTGGTCTGTCCCACCTACATAAGTTGAAGACAAAAAGTTATCAAAAGCTTGAGTTTTCGTCACACCGTGTGGCCGTTGTGGGACCTCAAACTTCGCTACAAACAGGAAGTAGTATTATAACACAGGAAGTAGTTTATAACTCCAGCATACATTGTCCAATCTTCCCCAAACTTCACAGGATTGATGACAGTCCCGCTCTGAAGACATCTACATGTCAATAATTTGTGATTGATATAGCGCCCCCTACTGCTAGTATAAAATGTCATGTTTTACACTTTGAAGCACATCTCGTCCAAAGTTGAACACATCAACGTCAAACTTGGGGAAATTATCCAAAAGGCATTGATGATGCTTTCTATTGAATACTGTGAGTTTTCGTCAAAGGGCATGACCTTGGCGTGGCGGGGAACTTTGATGTTTCGCCATGATGACAAAAGTTGCTGTAACTTGACTCTACGTGGACATATCTTTCCAAAACTTCACACATATGATAACAGTCCAGCCCTGAAAACATCTACAGAGGAAATTTGAATCAGCGTCATAGCGCCACCTACTGGCGGCAGAAAGTTACTTTTTTCATTCTTTCATGTCCCTCTTCTAACAGGTTCACCCGACCCACCTTAATTTTGCGGATACATAGTCCCAAGACCTTGGTGATGATCAAACCAGAACCTTTTGAGGTTTCGTACAACGCTGTCACCGTGGCGCCACCTCATTCGCCATAAAACACGAGGTTCTTTTTGAGGGGCAAGGGATACTTGAAAACTCACGAAACTTGGCACACCCATCACAAGGCCCAAATTGTGTTGTCTGATATGCTTTTTGTGTTTTGATGTGCCAAGATGCCTCAACAGCGCCCCCTACAATTTTTGGATGAAGCAGCCCCCGAAGCTTGTTTCACTTACATGTATGAAACTTGGTAGGCATATGTAACACTCCAAGACGTACAAAAAAGCCTCTTGGAGTTATGCTCCAAACCCAACCGGAAGTCCGCCATTTTGAATTTACTTGTGCCACTTTTGTGCATTTTGAGCGATTTCCAGTAGACGTAAATGAATGAACTTGTCCTAGAGTTTTTATCCAATCCACTTCAAACTCGGTCTGTCCCACCCCAAGACCGTGAAGACGAAAAGTTATCAAACGTTTCAGGTTTTCGTCAAACGCTGTCTCTGTGGCCCCGCCTTCTTCGCCATAAACCACGAAATTGTAACTACTCCTACAGATTTTATCCCATCAACTTCTTACTTGGTCTGTCCCACCTCCAGACATTGATGAAGAAAAGTTATCAAAAACTGGACTTGTTGTCACACCATGTGACCGTGGCAGGGCCTCAATCTTTGGGGACTCGCCACAAAACAGGAAGTTGTGTATGACTCCATCATCCATGGTCCAATCTTCCCCAAACTTCACAGGATTGATGACAGTCCTGCTCTGAAGAGATCTCCATGTGAATAATTTGTGATAAATACAGCGCCCCCTAATGGTAAGAGAAAATTTCATGTTTTATATTTTGAAGTATAACTCCCAAGACTTGGCCAGATCCACCTCAATCTTGGTCAGTCTATCCGTCACATGTAGAAGATGTTTTATTGTGAACACTGTAAGTTTGCATCAAAGGGCGTGGCCATGACGTAGCGGCAAACTTTGATGTTTCGCCATGATAACAAAAGTTGTGTAGCTTGACTCTACGTGGACATATCTTTCCAAAACTTCACACATATGATAAAAGTCCAGCCCTGAAAACATCTACCGAGAAATTTTTAATCAGCCTCATAGCGCCACCTAGTGGCATCTGTAAGTTACTGCTTTCATTCTTTCATGTCTCTCTTCTACCAAGTTAACCACAACCACCTCAATTTTGCGTAGACATAGTCCCAAGACTTTGATGATGATCACACCAGAAGCTTTTGAGGTTTCAGCAAACACTGTCAATGTGGCAACGCCTTATTCGCCATAAAACACGAAGTTGTTTTTGAGGGGT
Organism: Cephalopholis sonnerati; assembly: GCA_019142605.1. Lineage (NCBI taxonomy): Eukaryota > Metazoa > Chordata > Actinopteri > Perciformes > Serranidae > Cephalopholis > Cephalopholis sonnerati. The sequence goes on from JAGQAX010000003.1 coordinate 3,028,766, forward strand.
AAGGGATGCTTGTAATGTCATGAAACTTGGTACACATACAAGAAGTTCCGATGTGTGTTGTGTGATGTGATTTATCTGCTCTGATGTGCCAACATGGCTCAACAGCGCCCCCTACAATTTTTCAAAAAAGCAGCCCCCGACGCTGGTTTGACCTACATCTATGAAACTTGGTACATACATGCATCACTGAAAGACGTACAAAAAAGGCTCTTGCAACCATGTGCCAAACCCAACAGGAAGTCCGCCATTTTGAATTTGCTCGTAAGTGGTTCACAAAATCACCATACATGTTCCAATCTTCCCCATACTTCACAGGATTGATGACAGTCCTGCCCTGAACACATCTATACGCCAATACTTGGTTATTAGTACGGCGCCACCTACTGGCAAAATAACATGTCCTCGTATGATTTGAGGGATATGACGTGTAACTCCAACGTGAGGGGTCTGCCTTCGACAGGAATGAATGGCCGCATCGGCCGGCGTCCTGCCAGCACCCCCGAGTTGCGTGAAGGTGCGAGGGCCCGTTCATCGCTGCTTGCAGCTTTAATTATTATTATTATTCTTCTTCTTAACTAAAATGAATTGCCTTTTTGGGGACCTTAACATGCTCAAAAACTCATGAAACTTCACAGACTCATCAGAAGTGCGAAAACTGGGCAAGTTTTGGGGTTTCATGATAATCTGCAAAGGAATGGCTCAGTAGCGCCCCCTAAAAATTTTCTACGGAACAGCCCCTGAAGGTAGTTTAACCTACGTGTCTGAAACTTGGTAGGCATATGTAACACACCAAGACGTACAAAAAAGCCTCTTGGGCCCATGCCCTAAACCCAACAGGAAGTCGGCCATTTTGAATTGAATGTGCAATTTTCATGCATTTTTGGCCATTTGCAGGGTCGTAAATGAACGATCTCCTCCTAGAGATTTTGTCCGATCGACTTCAAACTTGGTCTGTCCCACCTACATAAGTTGAAGACAAAAAGTTATCAAAAGCTTGAGTTTTCGTCACACCGTGTGGCCGTTGTGGGACCTCAAACTTCGCTATAAACAGGAAGTAGTATTATAACACAGGAAGTAGTTTATAACTCCAGCATACATTGTCCAATCTTCCCCAAACTTCACAGGATTGATGACAGTCCCGCTCTGAAGAGATCTACATGTCAATAATTTGTGATTAATATAGCGCCCCCTACTGGCAGTAGAAAATGTCATGTTTTACACTTTGAAGCACATCTCCTCCAAAGTTGAACACATCAACCTCATACTTGGTGAAATTATCCATAAGGCCTTGATGATGCTTTCTATGGAAAACTGTCAGTTTTCGTCAAAGGGCGTGACCTTGGCGTGGCGGCCAACTTTGATGTTTCGCCATGATGAAAAAAGTAGCTGTAACTTCACTCTACGTGGACATATCTTTCCAAAACTTCACACATATGATAACAGTCCAGCCCTGAAAACATCTACAGAGGAAATATGAATCAGCGTCATAGCGCCACCTACTGGCGGCAGAAAGTTACTTTTTTCATTCTTTCATGTCCCTCTTCTACCAGGTTCACCCGACCCACCTTAATTTTGCGGATACATAGTCCCAAGACCTTGGTGATGATCAAACCAGAACCTTTTGAGGTTTCGTACAACGCTGTCACCGTGGCGCCACCTCATTCGCCATAAAACACGAGGTTCTTTTTGAGGGGCAAGGGATACTTGAAAACTCACGAAACTTGGCACACCCATCACAAGGCCAAAATTGTGTTGTCTGATATGCTTTTTGTGTTTTGATGTGCCAAGATGCCTCAACAGCGCCCCCTACAATTTTTGGATGAAGCAGCCCCCGAAGCTTGTTTCACTTACATGTATGAAACTTGGTAGGCATATGTAACACTCCAAGACGTACAAAAAAGCCTCTTGGAGTTATGCTCCAAACCCAACCGGAAGTCCGCCATTTTGAATTTACTTGTGCCACTTTTGTGCATTTTGGGCGATTTCCAGTAGACGTAAATGAATGAACTTGTCCTAGAGTTTTTATCCAATCCACTTCAAACTCGGTCTGTCCCACCCCAAGACCGTGAAGACGAAAAGTTATCAAACGTTTCAGGTTTTCGTCAAACGCTGTCTCTGTGGCCCCGCCTTCTTCGCCATAAACCACGAAATTGTAACTACTCCTACAGATTTTATCCCATCAACTTCTTACTTGGTCTGTCCCACCTCCAGACATTGATGAAGAAAAGTTATCAAAAACTGGACTTGTTGTCACACCATGTGACCGTGGCAGGGCCTCAATCTTTGGGGACTCGCCACAAAACAGGAAGTTGTGTATGACTCCATCATCCATGGTCCAATCTTCCCCAAACTTCACAGGATTGATGACAGTCCTGCTCTGAAGAGATCTCCATGTGAATAATTTGTGATAAATACAGCGCCCCCTAATGGTAAGAGAAAATTTCATGTTTTATATTTTGAAGTATAACTCCCAAGACTTGGCCAGATCCACCTCAATCTTGGTCAGTCTATCCGTCACATGTAGAAGATGTTTTATTGTGAACACTGTAAGTTTGCATCAAAGGGCGTGGCCATGACGTAGCGGCAAACTTTGATGTTTCGCCATGATAACAAAAGTTGTGTAGCTTGACTCTACGTGGACATATCTTTCCAAAACTTCACACATATGATAAAAGTCCAGCCCTGAAAACATCTACCGAGAAATTTTTAATCAGCCTCATAGCGCCACCTAGTGGCATCTGTAAGTTACTGCTTTCATTCTTTCATGTCTCTCTTCTACCAAGTTAACCACAACCACCTCAATTTTGCGTAGACATAGTCCCAAGACTTTGGTGATGATCACACCAGAAGCTTTTGAGGTTTCAGCAAACACTGTCAATGTGGCAACGCCTTATTCGCCATAAAACACGAAGTTGTTTTTGAGGGGTAAGGGATGCTTGTAATGTCATGAAACTTGGTACACATACAAGAAGTTCCGATGTGTGTTGTGTGATGTGATTTATCTGCTCTGATGTGCCAACATGGCTCAACAGCGCCCCCTACAATTTTTCAAAAAAGCAGCCCCCGACGCTGGTTTGACCTACATCTATGAAACTTGGTACATACATGCATCACTGAAAGACGTACAAAAAAGGCTCTTGCAACCATGTGCCAAACCCAACAGGAAGTCCGCCATTTTGAATTTGCTCGTAAGTGGTTCACAAAATCACCATACATATTCCAATCTTCCCCATACTTCACAGGATTGATGACAGTCCTGCCCTGAACACATCTATACGCCAATACTTGGTTATTAGTACGGCGCCACCTACTGGCAAAATAACATGTCCTCATATGATTTGAGGGATATGACGTGTAACTCCAACGTGAGGGGTCTGCCTTCGACAGGAATGAATGGCCGCATCGGCCGGCGTCCTGCCAGCACCCTCGAGTTGCGTGAAGGTGCGAGGGCCCGTTCATCGCCGCTTGCAGCTTTAATTATTATTATTATTACTTTATATTATTATTATTTCGCCATTTTTCGTAGTCTAACTAGTCCTACAAGATTTGTCATATCATCTTCATTTCAATGTCAAATTGTACATCCCCATAAGGAGACGTGTGCTATTACTTTTCTCATTTCTAACATATTCCAATGATTTTATATAAATTTATAATGGCAAGTCAATGGGAGCAATGTTTGAAAGCTCATATTTCAAAAACTAAAAGTGCTAAAGTGTTCAAACTTGATTGACAGGTGAGCCATGTGGAACTGCTTCACATATTCTATAATGCAACCTATAGCGCCACCATGTGGTCAGTTATTACGTGTTTTATGTTTTGGCTTATAACTCATGAACCGTGAGGACTAACCAAACAATTTTGGCACAGTGTATTCTTTGGATGGTATCAAGTAGACTGATATAGGCCACGCCCATTTGCGTCTAAAATCTTTTCCGCCATTTTTAAATTTTTTTCTAAAAATGCATTTTTTTGCTACTTTTGGCACATTGTTCATCTAATCTTCACCAAACTTGATATATACCATATTTAGATGATCCCGAACACAACTCATATCTTCATTTTTTGGTATCACTTACCGTTTGTCTGTAATTGGTTACAAAACTTTTGAAGGCGTGGCCTGATGCATTGAACGAGCCATAACTCTTCAATGCTGATTCGGATCGATACCAAATTTGAGAATCTTGTACATATAACGACAGTGCACCATTATGTAAAATTTGATACAATTCTACCCACAGGGGGCGCTACTGTAACGTTTTAACATGATGTTTCGACAGTTCTGTTGTTTTCAGTGAAATGAAACTTGGTATACAAGTTCTCCATGTCAGTGTGCACAACATGGTGAAACATGGTGCCAATAGCCCCACCTTGTGGCCATTGACGGGATGTGACAAATATGCATTTCATTATATGTGTTATAACATTCGGAAAAAAAAAAAAAAAAAAATCCTGTTGAAGCAGCAGCTTGCAGTGACAGTAGCAGTAGCAACAGTAGCTGACAGTTTGCAGCTCCCACAAGCAATTTCTTCAGAAATTGCAAAGTTCTCTAGTAGCTTGTGTTATTGTGCTATCATTAGTATATCATGAGAGATCCCTAAGAGAGAGAGAAATGCCACGTCATTAAAGGAGCACCTCAGACAATTGTCTAACGCGGTATGGGGGTGTGGAATTGATGTATACAATGGGACAGAGCACAGGGTTTCAATTTGATCTATGTCCAATTGTGTTGCATGCTCTTCAGCTAGACTCACATTGTTTACTACACCTGCACCTCTATTTCCAGATCAAGACCCCACCGGTTTCCAGTGTATGATGAATATGACCATGAGTTCGGAGTTCAATTTTTCCTCCGACTAAGAATAACACCATACCTCCAACGTTCACTCCCAAAATAAGTAATTACACTTGTCTCCTTAGGAACAGTACAGGACAAGAATTAGGCGAGATACTATCCCCATAATTAGTGCTCTGCTCCCAATCACTCCGAACAAAAATGTCAACCGAATTAATTATGTCCATTACAACGTTCTCAGATTGGCTAACGGGACTAGAGATGCAGTCAGCGGACTGTCTGAGGAAATGCATGAGCACTCAGGTATTAGTAACTCCCTCGGTGGAGTGGAAAATGGCATAGTTTGATAGTATCAGTCTTTCTCTCTCTCGTGGGGATGATAGCTTGCTTAGCATCGTGTGGCTATTGTTGTATTCCATGTATAAGGTCATTGTGTGAAAGAATCATTGTGTCTGCTATTGAAAAGAAACAGCCAGTCCCTCCACCATACCAAATGTGTCAGTAGGAAACCACTGCTCTGCTTAGAGAGCAACTCGCAGGTGAGGAAGAGGAAGAAGAAGATGTGATCTCAAGTGTTTGAGATCAAAAGAGGGAGTTTAAACTTACTGAAAAGTGTCCTCTTAGCAGAGGCCAAAAGAGGGACTGTTGGATTATTGTAAAAAGGTTATATATTGATCATTGTATCCATTCTCTAAATGAGTGATATGCAGAGGATGTGAAGCTTAGTTGTAGTGGACAGTTACTGTGTGTGTAGTAGACAGAGCTGCAGGCGCCAGCACCCAGGGATAAGAAAGAACACCAAGACAATAACAAATACCTTATAAGCACAGAATGTCCTAGGATAGTGAGCCTTCTTGTACATCACTGACAACAAGTTCTCATACACAGCTGATGCACTGAAGCACACTTTAGCAGTGTGCATGTTTTCGTTTGACCTTGCTTTGCAGGAGCAGTTGACGTGAAAGCACTAAGGCGTGGCGGAGTCAGAAGGAGGGAGCGGAACTGCAGTGGAAAAACAGCCAATCATCTGGCATGCACATTTCATAACTGTAACACCTTATTAAAGTGTCCAGGGAAAGTTAGGAGTCAGACTTCATGAACTGACGGCACCGGTTGCAGACAGGGACCTGAAGTTGGACACAGAGCTCTGTATCTCGTAATCTTTTTGATTTTTGAAATAAATAGAAGTTAACTGAGACCATCTACTCTCCTGTTATTCTTCATCAAACGAACATGCGGAGTTTGTCTTAATGCTGATTGGTTACTGTTTTAAGGAAGAAGAAAAAGAGACATCTCCAACACTACATAGACCAAAACTGATTGTTTTTGTTTGTTTGTTTGTTTTGTTTTTACCATGCTCTAAACATGTTTATTTCTGCTGTAACATAAGGCATTTTAATATGGGGGTCTATGAGGATTGAAGCAGTAAGTTATGATGCACAGGTGGAGTGATGTATACTCTAATACTCTACTCTACTCTCACTAAAGAGCAATAGAATGTTAGAGGGGAGACGTGAGGTTGGGTTGGTATTGGAGGGTTGGAGAAAGCAAAGTAGGTAAGTGAGGGAGAGAGAACAAATTGAATGGGAGAAAGAAAAAGGGGAAGAGATACTGGAAGAGACAGATAGGATAGTGGTAAAGACAGAGCCACTTAAGGATAAGGGTGGAGGAGAAAGAGACAGACAGTAAGGAGGGAGAGTAAATTGACTGCCGCATGTCACATGGAAACAGTTCCTAATTGGCCAATCAGCTGACCCCAGATTGAGCCTGCCGTTTTCTCTGACACTGTAAGAGCACCTGTACCACACTGACAGGCACACACACACACACACACACACACACACACACACACACACACACACACACACACACACACACAATTGCACACACACATCATCAGACATAACACCTGCTATCATTACCACCTCTTCATCTTCTCCTTCCATTTCTGACATGTACTTTGAAGAAAGATCTCTGACAGCACAGAATTGACAAAGAGGGAGAAGGAGAGAGGGATGGAGAGACAGTGAGAGAGAGAAAGAGATTTTATTTTTTTTTTTCAAGGTGAGGTTGGAGTAAGTCATCAGCTCCACTATTCAGCAGCTCCCACTAGCAAGGATTGCATGTGATATTGGGAAATGGATATAGAACATATAACATTTCAAATAAAAATGTCCTAACATGAAAAGTTTCATGTTTTATTTGCAGGGGAACTGTGAGGGGAAATTTAATCTTAACTTCACTGCAACAAGCAATTATGATTTAGCCAGATGTCACAGGGAATTATTTTTCTTATAAAATAAATGTCATCTTTTCATCACTTTAGAGACCACATATGGATTATGGAACACGGAGGGTTGTTTCCTACCTCTGTGGTAATCTGGAGGCAGCAGAACAAACTGTATCATTGCCATAAAGCTCAGCAAAAGTTTAGTCAGAAAGACTCTCTTTACACTATCATTTTATCCACAATTCTTTCTGCTGCACTCCAGCTTTTACACTATAAGCTGACTATGGGCATTACTCTAAATTAATCCAACCACCAAACACGAGAAATAAACCAAAAAAACAAATGAAAAAATAAACGGAAAAAACTGTGCCCAGTCTTAAAGGAAAACAGGAAATACAACAAACTTGTGGTAGACAGACTGGATATTGATAGACAATTATTCCGCAACACAAAATCACACCATGGCTCTTCTAGATGAACTAAAAGTAACTAAGACATCCAAAAAAACAAACAAACAAACAAAAAAAAAAAAAACATGGTAACTGAACTATCATAAACCCCTCACCCGGCAACACTCCTTCGTAAAAAGAAGTGCTCTGCCTATTGACACTATATTGCCCAATAAGGCACCACAATGTCCCTCACTATCTTTGTGTATCTCTTTCTCTTTTGTTGCTGTTTTTGTTCACGTTCATGTTTGTCCAATCATATGTATACTCTCTATTGTTTATGTTATGTGTACAGTCAGTATCATTCAGTTAATGTGGACAGACAGACAGACGGACAGACACACACACACACACACACACACACACACACAACCCCTCTCTCTCCCTTCCTCTCCCCTCTGTATTCCTCCCCTCCTTTGCCTTTTTTTTTCTCCCCTTTCATTCAGAACAAGACATACTTAACACACAACTATGCAAACTCTTAATCTGGTAACATGGAATGTACATGGCTTCCGCACTCCATCTAAAAGAGTCAAAATCATCAATCATCTCATAAAATTAAAGGCTAATATATGTTTCATACAAGAAACACACTTAACAAACTCAGAAACTGGACATCTCAACTGTAAACAATTAGATAAAATATGTTCATCAACATACAACAGTAAACAAAGAGATGGTTCAATCTTAGTAAATAAATATAATCCATTTGTCTACAACACATCCATTATTGACCCAGACGGAAGGTTTATCATAATAAATGCATCTATTAATCATACAACATATACACTCACCAACATTTATGGCGCCAACACCGATGACCCATCTTTCTTCCACAACTTTTTTCTCATTACTATGTGACTCAACAAATATCATAATAGCTGGAGACTTCAATACTGTTATCAACCCCACAATTGACTGTTCAAGCACCTCGGGCAGCACAAGGACATCCTCTGAAGTAATAAAACAAGACATGAATGATTATGGACTTGGCGATAGTTGGAGAATGAGAAACCCATCATTGAGTCAATATTCATACTTTTCTTCCATCCAGCTATCTTACTCCAGAATTGATTCTTTTTCTTGTAAACATATTCTAAAAAACACAATCTATCCAATCATGATCAGTGACCACACTCCTGTTTTCTTGTCAATAAACATTCAATCACATATTAAGCCTCCCCAAGGATGGCGCTTTAAAACATCACTTTTAGAAGATCGTGATTTCAATACACTCGTCAAAACAGAGTGGGCATCCTTTCTGGAGATGAATGACTCTCCAGACCTTTCCCCATCACTATTACTGGAAACAGGTACAGCTGTAATGAGAGGTAAAATCATATTATATTCATTACACAAGAAAAAAACAGCAACATGACCTGGAAATTACCTTGGAGCCAAGAACCCAACTGGAGTGTATCATACTCAAAAAAAACACAGTTGCTCATCCAATAACTCTAATATGAAAACTTTCAATTCTGTAACAAATCAAGTAAGTATCTGGCAAACCTACTACAATACAAAAAAGAGAGAGCAATCATTCCTTCCATCCATAATTCTATTATCCAGAATCCACATATAGTTTTACAGCAACTTATTCTCCTCAGATCATGAAACCAGCCAATCACAAATAGACAAATTCCCAACCAACCTGGATTTACCAACAATACCTACAGAACAAGTGAACATTTTAGATGCACCCCTTACCCCTGATGAACTCAGTAAAGGCCTACATAAAATGTCAAACCATAAATCACCTGGAATGGATGGATTTCCAGCTGAATTCAATAAACACTTCTGGGACATTCTTTCACCGCTATTTTACAGAGTAATTACAGAAATTAAAATTACCTCCACCATACCCACACTCATCAATACCGCTGTGATGACACTTCTACTAAAACCCCACAAAGACCCAACCAACCCTTCCTGCTTCCACCCTCTCTCACTGATTAACACTGACTTAAAATTAAAAACACCAGCAACCAGAATAGAGACAGTTACCCCCATGCTAATTCACCCTGACCAAACAGGCTTAATCAAAAACAGACATGCTTCAGGCTTTTCAAGCTAATAGATAAATCACAACAACAAAACAAAACCATCATTGTATCATTAAATGCCAAAAAGGCATTTGACAAAGTGAACTGGACTTTTCTATTTAGCACCCTGCACAAGTTTGATTTTGCAGAGTTGTTCAACTACTGGATAAGAACACTATACACCTCACCTAAGGCCACTATAATCACAAATGGGGTTGCATCACCAAGCTTCACACTTCACCGGGGAACAGCAGCAGCAGCAATACTGCAAACAATAAAATAATAAGAATTCAGGTTGCCAATTCAAAACAAAACAAAAAAATCAGCCTTTATGCTGATGATTTATTATTATATTTACAGAACCCATCCGTGTCACTACAGGAAACTTTCAACATCGTTGACAGCTTCTCTACAGTCTCTCTCTCTCTCTCTCTTTGTATTCTCTTGCAATAACAAAATAAATGAATAAATCCAACCAGACCAGATTTTGCCATGATCTCCCTAAGCCAATCATATTGCTGCTGTCAAATCTGCTCTGGACTAGTGTTCCTCCTCTTTTTTAGATAAGCGTTTCTCTGTGTTGCTTGGTCCCTTCAGGTCTGATACTGCTGCTCTATCCTGTGGTGTACCTTAGGGCTCCATCTTAGGTCCTATGTTATTTGCTTTATATATGCTTCCACTTGGTCACATTATTAGCAATTTCAGAGGTATATCCTATCACTGTTATGCAGACAACTTTCAGCTGTATGCCTTCCTTAAACTTGATAACTGTTCGATTGCTATGAAGGACTGGATGTCCAACACAGATGAGATGGAGGCTCAGGTAATTTCTCTAGAAAGAATAGCTTCCAAGGTTGGCCAGAGTATTAAGTCCCTCTCCTCAGCTATAAGGTCAAATGTAAGGAATCTAGGTGTTATTTTTGATCAGGCATTCTGATGACCATGTTAAAACATTGACCCATACATGTTTTTACAGCCAAGAAATATTGCAAAGGTCAGGTCTGTTGTATCCCAACCTGGCTGATTAATCATGATTTTGTATTCTCTTAGCTGGACTACTGCAATTTGCTTTTCACTTGTTTTGGCAAATCTAAACCATCTCTGAACTGTCAACAAATAATCCAGAATGCTGCTGCTAGGCCGTTAATCAGATCCAGCAGGACAACACACATCAATTTTATATTCTTTTCATTGGCTTCTTATCAGATTTAGGATTTATTTTAAGGTACTTGTTCTCACATAGAGCCTTTCATGGCCAGGCATACATCTGTACCCTTCTCCATCCCTATGTCACCAGTAGGTCATGAGCAGCAGCAACAGCGACCCACCATTCACCACCGGCACACCATGAGGAAAGGAACAGAGGGCTTGGTGGGGATGGAGCACCTGCCGCAGCAAGCAATCATGCCGTCTGTGGTCATTTTGACTTGTCAAGCTTTAGCTGTTGAAACAGGTGAAGTGCTTTACAGTCTAAAACCAGCCGCCGGCAATTTGACGAGCTGAGTTGCAGGTCACCATCAGCCAGTTTAAGTTGAGCTCAGACTGGCTAGTTCACACCGCTGCAACTTTTCTCTGCAACATTCTATAACAATTTTGTCTTTTTGCTAATATTTGGTCTGAACTGGGCTTAAGATGTTGGTGCTGGTTTCTGGGTGTGTCTCTTTTGGAGTCCTCAGAGGACTGTCTTCTTTTGCCAAGCACTTTATGAATTTTATTTCTGTGAAAGGTGCTATACCAAATACATGTATTATTATTATTATTATTATTATTATTATTATTATTGTTATTATTAATACATTAAAAAGCCTTGTCTCTGCTGTTGTCAGTTGTGTTTGCAGGACAAATGGATGCGACCCCCCTCCACCCCATTCACCTCCAGTCTGCAGGTCATTCACTGCCCAGTCCCTCTACTCATCCCATCATCCTCATCCACCAGCCAACCCTCTTCACCTCCACCACCAGTGGCTAGACTCCATTGTGGGAATATTCCTAAACTTACCATGGCATCTCTGCCCCCTTAATATACACATCATGGTGAGGTCTAATCACCAAAGAACTTTTCACTATTTATCCTTATTGTGCATTATGTAATAAATTATTGTTCACTCTAAAATAGTCTCACCTGCTGAAATATTGTCACCTCATGATGTTGTTATGGTGAATATATTATTTCATTAGTTGCCTGTTAAACCCCATAAAGCAATATTAACATTTATTTGGAGTGGTGTTTCTGGCCATCTGGTGAATGAAAGTCCAATATGTACTCTCCTGTTGGCTCTGATTCAGTTTTCAACAACTCCTGAGAAAAATATGTGTCACTTTATCCTGAGAAAAATATTTGTCTCTTTAGGCAGGTTGGGGTGGTGGATGGGTCACAGAACACCAGGATCTGCCATGGGACTTTCTCCTGGAGATGTGTATTCAGAACTGTGTGAACGTTGAGTCATTTTATGATACGAGTTAAACCAACACATTCTCACTTCATTAATGTGCTTGGTCATAGACTTTCCACATCCACATACAACGTGCAAGGTAGTCTGAGTGTGTTGTTTGCATTGTTGCATGCATTGTCTTGTTTCAAGATACATTTCCAATTTCACAGGAAATTTCACATTTACATACAGTCTCTTTCAAAATAAATGCACTACGCTGGTACAACACCGGAAATTGATGTTTTTTTTACCTTCACAACAAACAAACATGGTTGGGTTTAGGCAACAAAAACATGTGGTTAGGTTTAGGAAATAAGAACAAGGTTTGACTTTAGAATCTTACAGGACAGGAATACTGCTCTCTTGGGTGGAAGTCGGTGTTTGTTATTATTTTAAGAAAACAAGAGAGTAATGCCACAGTGGAAGTGGATAAAGAGTGATAGTGATAGTGATAAACCAATTTTATTATTCTTATTCTTATTATTTTACTTCTTCTTCTTCTTCTTATATTATTATTATTGTCATTATTATCGTTGTTGTTATTTTTATAATTGTTATTATTGTTATATTATTTGCTTAATACTATGCAGAGCTGTAATGTTTCTTTAAATATTCCTTTTTATAGAAAAATATCATCCTATATTGTGGAATAAAGAAACTAAAAACACATAGGATTGGACATCTGGGGGTTTACTCGTGAGAAAGAATTGGTACATCATGAAGATTTATAATGTCTGACAGACAAGCAGTATCAGCTCACAAATATGTGACACTCTTACAAGCTTTCCCATACACACATTAAAAGATGCTTCCCATCACTTAAGCTGCTGCTTCCTGTTATTTAGATAACCAGTTCTGAGAACATTTGCTTCTCCTCACATACTCAAATTTGGTCAGTCATGTCATGTCATCTGGCTGGAGTCATGTTAGGTAATCAGCACTACACCAACAACTACCTTTGAACTGTTCACCCACCATGACTACAGTAAAGTGTTGAAACAGCTTCCTGGATCCTGTGTTTAAATGTGCACCACAATATCAGATGCTCTGTGAGCTAACACCAGCAGAACTATAGTGTTTTTTTCGATACGTTCTCACCATGTTTCTATTCCTAAAAATAACCACAATAGCTTCACTTGCCTAAACCTAACCACCATAAGTTTATGTTAATTATTTAACTGTATGTTAGGGTCATAACCTTATTTGTGGGTCGCTATTTCATAGGATATCATATTAACTGTTGTGTGTGCATCTTTGTAGTATACTATACGAATGATTCTATGAGGATACATTGCTAGCTGACAGCAACTAGAAGAGAAAGTCTACTTTTGGTTGACCAAAAAACAAGGTGATGCAGTTAATATTTTAGCCCCCGCTTTGTTTGCCAACAGACAAACAAACACTTTTGCTGTCGCATTTCTAACAAAGCCTTGTCTGCTGCCCCTAGTGGGTGATACATGTGTCATTTCAAATGCAAAGCTGGGACTCAGTCTTGCCAACTTGGTGACTTTCCTACTAGATTTGATGACTTTTCAGACCTTCTTAGTGACTTTATTTGTAAAAAGTAACTACTGGCAAATTTAGCAACATATTCAGACTATCAAGGGAAAAGTGAGAAATGTATCATATTTCATTCCCATGCATGCAGCTCAGAGTAATTGTAGTCCACAGCTCTTCTGCCAGCAGCACAGGATCTCTCTCTCTCATTGCATAAGCAGTCAGTCAGTAAATGTGGGGTAGGCGGGAAGACAAGCCTCATGAGTGGGAGGTCAGTTGTAGTGAGTTCCTAGAGTTACACTGATGCGCTCACTCCCAGCTAGCATTTGTATGTGGGGCCCATGTGGAAAGTAGATGGGTTGAAGGATGGGCCCTATATGGGATTGTCCATGGGTTCCATATCGGCCCCATGCCATTTGCCCGCATGTGTGGATTTAGTCGAGAGGTGCCAAAAACTGCAGTTCCTCTAATATCAACTTGAGGCTGGCTCCAAGAGTAAGTCACTTCCGTAGACCTCTACCTTAAAATGCCTAACGTCATAGCAAAAATAAACATGTTAACAGTCTGGTACAAAAAACTGCTTATTTCCCTGGTAATGACAACTATGCGGGACATGAGTTTACATTCTAATAAGGCTTAAAGTTTTGAATTCTTAATTAAGCATAATTAAGGGCGAGCTGTTTTAAGTGATTGGCTGTCTCCTGAGTGTCCTCAGCTCCTCAGTCAGGTCCACCCATCGCTCCTCCACAGCTCTACCCACTTGTCCAAATATGGTCACTTTTGGTTCCAAAAAACCAAGATGGTGAAGGCACAAATTCTGCACAAAATGAGAGTCTACAAAAGAATGGGTAACATCACAGTAGCTATGTACCATATTTTGACAGTCTATTATCTGTACATGACAAAAATACCATATAAAATGAGAAATGATTTGTTTACTTGAATTGTTTTATAGTTTATTTATAGGTTTTAAGGTTTATGTAGAATAAACATATAATGTTGTTGCTACTGACTATTGTACTGAAAAAAAAAATGAGAAAAGAAAACCACGATGGAGATGAGTTTGCCATTTTAAGGCATAAATAGCAAATGGCACTACTGTCAATTTACTGTGAGTTCTTATTTGATCACAGTTGTATTTCTGAGGTGGCAGTCTCCATAACTTGCAACACACCTACCACACTTACCTAACTTAATAACTAGTAACCAGAGGTGTCACCAAATTAAGCAAGGGCTGAAATCTTCAACATGATCACTTAAAACTAAACTCCTAATTACAGACTCTAACAAACAAATTTATTAGCTCACTGCTGAGGCTTCAAACTCCACTTTGTTGACTTTTACTATTTTAAACACAGTTTCACCATTCATGTTTGAAATAGGATATGACATTTTCACTGCAGGTTTAAATAATGCAACAGTCGTGCACTAGCATGTTCGACGTGCTGTAACTGGTATAAACATCACAGACATAAATTCTGTTATCTCTGTGCGACTCCAAAACATGTCCAAAATAGCTTTATTTGTTTACTCGAGGAATTCATGACACCATGCTCGAGCTGTAGTGACAAGACAGGAGGAAGCACTGTAGTAAGATTGTTTGATTCTTTGCTAGTTGGAACACACACACACACACACACACACACACACACACATAGGGTTGATTTCTTGGTAAGAATGAGGCAGCACAGGCAGACCCACAGTTGCTGTGATCTTAGGCTAAATGACCTCTAGTATCACATTACTCCTCTGAATATATGAACATTAACACACACACACACACACACACACACAAATCTCCATAAGGCTACAAGGGTTGAGGAATAATTCTAAAATATGAGACATAAGCACAGATTTGCCCGTCTGCCGTTACACACACACACACACGCACACACACACACACACACACACACGCACACACAGACACACACAGACACACACGCACACACACACACACATACACACACACACAGTAATGGGAGATGAATTAGTGAGTGGATGAGATCTGACGTAAACCATAGTGGAAGTAGGTCACATGGGGAGAGACAGGTCATCAGGGAAATAACACTGCAATTGCACTACCTGTCTCTCTGTCTGTATCCTCCTCTCAGTATCATTGTTTCTTTCCTTTTCTCCACTCATCTCCGATATTCCTCCCTATTTTCATGTTTCTTTTACAACACATTCATTTTCAATTTTTTTATCTGAAGGAAAACTAGATGCCAATAATGTTGCTAAAGCTGCTTTGCAAGTGTGAGATTCCGGTTAGGGTTGTAGTGACACACAGTTGTCATAGTTGGGTGTGAGTTTGACACAGTAAAAAAAAAAAAAAAAAATTGCATGAGTATCTGTTTGTTTACATGTATTTAGGACAGACTGTAGTGCCGGTGTCACAGACAGACCTCCTTTAAAATTTTGGCTATTGGATACGCTGATAAACAATTTTTTATATGAATATGGAACATTTCAAACACTTGATGTTGCTGTATGTGTTATAATATGAAATTGAAAATACCAAATACATACAATAATGACAAATAAAACTTGCTTATTAGTAATGTTTCTGCCTCTGAACAGTGTATAGCAGTGATCCACAGCAGCAACACGGCAGCATCTCACATTCCCATCTTCGCACCAGTCCTCATTCACTGTAACACACAGGCCTCCTCTCCTTCTCTCTCAGAGTCCTCTGCTCGGGCAGATTAACATGGTCACCTGGTTGGATAGCGTTGTCCAGGATTTAGCCAAGTTTGGCACTGAGGTCATCCATGTTGATATCCAACATCTGTAATGTGCCTAGTAAGATGTTAGTTCGTCTTCTCCATTTTTCCTCGATGTTTACTGATGTTAATGATTGAAAAACTTGACCTGGCTAGCTAGTAGCTAGCTAGCAGGAGTCAGTAGAAGAAGCGTTTACAAACCAGTAAGTTGATCTCCTCATCCCAATGGGTGACTTCCAGTCACACACCACCATTCAACACCAACCACAAAAATTACAACCACCAAAACTTGCAAAATAGACATAAGAGCACAAATTGGCACAAATGAGAGGTGACTGGAAATGTCCATGCCTACCTTACACAATTCACCAGGTTTTGGTTCCTTCACAACAAACATGAATCTTTGCTCTGTCTTTTGTCTCTCTCTCTTACAGGAATACAGGAATGGCCCGAACCTCCATCAAATTCCAGTCTTATCCTCATTATTTGCTCTTTCTAATACATTTTCTACTTTTGCATGATTTACATTTGGCCCCAAAAAGTCACAACCCAACAAAACTGTCTCCTCCAATCTCCAGTTCCAACTGATAAACACACACACACATACGGGCATTTGCACACGCACGTATACTAGTATGACTGTCTATACAAATGCAGTAATTAAGCCATCTGGATATCAAACTAGCCAGCTTAGCCTCTGGGTGGAATGACAGCAGTGGTGAGGTGTGTGTGTGTGTGTGTGTGTGTGTGTGTGTGTATGTGTGTGTGTGTGTGTGTGTGTGTGTCTGTGTATGTGGCATTCACGTGTACTGTATGTGGGTGTGTTTATATGATGTGGCATAAGGCCAAGCTACTGGCTACTGCAGTGAGATTCTGTCTTTACTCTCTATCACTCTGCACGAATCCAATTGTCCAAAGACAGAAAGAGAGAGAGAGAGAGAGAGAGAGAGAGAGAGAAAGAGAGAGAGAGAGAGAGAGGGATTTAGTGAGGGGGAGCGCTTTACAACTGGCTGCTCTCCAATTCTAAATGGGAAGCTGGCTGGGGATAACTATTAGTGGGTGAGAGTACAGCAACCCCCCCCACCCACCCACCCACACACACACACACACACACACACACACATGCAAACACACGTGCACAGACCCACACTTACACTCCTACCTGCTTTACACAATCACATAAACAAAGGCTCATTCATACACATCCATGTATTATAGCCACAGTGATGAGCACCAGTGCATGTTCCCACAAAAAAAAAAAAAAAATTCTCACAAGTCGTGGCAGCATGAAATCAAAGGGGACAAAAACCTGTAGATGCATAAACCAGGATGCAATTAGAATGACAAAATGACTCAGCCTTAGCACTTTCTCTTACTCTGTGCAGCTCTTGAGCAGTCTTTGTTGATGGTGAGGCAGTATCCCCATACTGTTAGAATCCAGGTCCCACAGTGCCATCTGCTGGACAAATCCGTCTGTAATAGCTTCACAACACAGTCACTCATAGTACAACATAAAATTTATTCAATATTTCATTGTGCATGTACAATCATATTTTATGTTGTGTAAATGGTTGAATGTCTTACAAAAATCTGCTCTAATCAATAACATTTGGGTTATATTACTTTGATTCACATTTATTTTTACAGGAAATATGCAGTAATTTGGACATAAAGAGGACATTTTCACTACGTACCTGTGACTACAAGTACACAGTTTTCACATGTAAAGATGGGATAATGTGAAGTAAAAGTAGTAAGTTAAGTACACATTTAAAAGTGTGTGTGTTTACTTTTCAAACACACATGGGAATAGTAGGGTCGCTAACCACATTGCATTAATGACTGTAACAGAGGCATTGTTAATGTTATTAGTAATGCATGTGATTTTCCTGTTTGACAAGTTGAAATGTCTGCTGTGGTAAAGATCTTAACTGTAAAGGTATCCGATTCAGATTCCTTGGGTAACCTGCAAAAAACTATGTAACTGGTAAAAACATGAATATATATAAATTCACGGGTACAAGCACAGGTAAAAATGAACTCCATGCGAGCAGGCAGCAAGTAAGAACAAAATATTTTTCTTATTTTTTTGGAATAAAACACATGAAAAAGATGTGCAGTATCTGTGTAATATTTTGACATCTAAATTACTATTATCAAGCCACAATTCATTTTATTTTGAAAGTGACAAATGTTGAACCTTTGACTTTGTCGTCATATTTGTCACTGACGTGGAGGACTCCAGCGATGAAACTTTGCAGCTCGAGGATGAGGTGGCACAAATCTTTTGAGGTTTTACGGTGGTGAAAGGAGCATGCTAAAATGTTACCTTACCTGACAGTGATTGTGCAGAATGTTTTCGCCATCCTGACATCAAACTGAGCTTTACGGGTATGGAAGGATGTGGGTTTTTCAAAAATGGAGCCATGCAGGATTTATATTGGTGTTGTAATAAACATGCTTTTACAAATACGCATACATGATCTGTTAAAAAATAAATAAATAAAATAAAGTAAAATAAAAACATATTTCACTGCCTACCGTATTGCCTTGTAGTACTCCTAGAGGTCTTATCAATCAGAGCTGAGGGGTCTCTAACACAGTTGTAAATCATGTCAGTCACTCTATGAACTGCAGTCAAACTGTCAAACTAGGCAGCGCTAATAAAGTATGAATCAAGATTATGTAACTGCATCGACTATTTCTCACCTCAGATATTTTCAGGTACATATTTTGGTATACTGTGAAAAAATTTGTGACTCGGCTGCTGTGTCCAAGACAGTGGGTCCGCTCCATTACATTGTGCCAGTGCACCACTTAACAAGTAATGGCGAGGACCGGGAAAGCTGTTTAAATGGAGTATAATCGGCAGCAGCAACCATGTAACTGTCAGCTGACAAAACAAACAACAATGCTGGCTTACAGGGCAAACCATGGTAGCTTTCCTAGTTGACAAATAATTGCCTACATAGTAATGTTCACAATATGGTTTTATGTAAGCCTGAATGACATTTATCACTCTTATGTTCCATCTCCCTTGACTTGTTTGTGATGGTGTTGGCCATGTGGTCATGATTACATATCTATATATATATATATAAAGCTCTTATGGCTAACATTTAGTGGTGTATCCAGCTTATCTGCTGATACAAAGCACTGCCCACCAGCTGGACCAACAGCTAAAATATGTTCATGAAAACATTTGAGGCTAGCAATAGACAATGCAGTCACAGAATCTTAAATTCAGATTTAATCAATATGGAGTTTGACGGTCTAACCAGTTCACGTTCTGTGATTGACCTGACTAACTAACTAGCAAATGCCATTAGAAGCAGTAGGAGGGGGAGGAGGGACATGCTTTTTTCACAGATTATGTCCTTCCACAATATAGTGACAGGTTTAGCAAATATGACACAAGCTACCACCTGTAGCTTTAAAGGCTGCAGCAACCAAAATGCCCTTCCTGCAAGTGTGGAGAATCTTTGAAACAGTATTAACGCCCTCATGTTTGCAAACACAATTTTCAGAAAAAAGGAATTTAACAGTTAATTCAGCAGTAGTTGTTAGTAATATGGGGAACTTCTCCCAAGATTGTTATAGGAATAGTACTTTCTTTTCTTTTCAGCCCACTTCAAATCATTCAAATGGAACAACATAAATCAGAAAATAAAACAGGTTGCAAGTATACACTGATTTGTTTGTGTGTGGTCCCCAACCATAAAAGGTTGGGAACCACTGAGAAATGAACAAGCAGGAGCCTTTGTGGCTCAAAAATGAGGCCAAAGTGGAAGTGCCAAAACCTGCACCTGCAGATGACCGCTTGAGGCTCGAAGAGCCAGTCAATCCCCATAGACCTCCATGTTTCAATGCCAAACTTTACAGCAGAAATAAACATGTTAATAGTCTGGTACAGTTTTGGTCTCTGAAGCTAATTTTAACTTTCAAACTGTGCAGGGAGTGAGTTTTATATAACTCACCTGTTTGCATTTTATTAGGGCTTGACGTTACATATATTTAAGGGCAGGGGCCGCTTTGAGTGACAGTCTGCTGTCCGACTTTGTTGAGGTTGGGGGACTCATGACTTTATATTTCTAAAGTTTTGGATACAGGGCTACAGAAAATAAAGTGTATGTGATGGACAGATTTTCAACATGGAATCAAAGAACAATTAGTGATGGCCAACAAGCAAACATGCCAGTGAAGTTAATAATATGAAAATGCCCATCTGGTGTACATAACAATGCTTATTGTAGTGGGCGTGATATTTTTTCAACAGCAATAGCTTTGGAACCACGGTTCATCTAACCCAAGTTATTCCCAACTGGTCCAGCCACAGGGTCCAGATTTCTCTTTAGTTATTAGTTTAAGGTCCTCACAGTTTAATACATTCAGTGTAGTGTCAATACTTGTGTTTGGTCATGTTGTTTGCTGTCCCTGTCAAGTAGCTGTCCGTTAGTCACTCTGCAGCAGGAAACGGTAATTCAAAGTGAAAGTGCTGTGCTTGATATTCACTGTACTTAAAAAATAAAATAAAATAAAAAAAAAAAAATCATATATATATATATATATATATATATATATATATATATATATTAGGGCTGGGACTTTAACGCCTTAATTTCGATTAATTAATTATGGGGAAAATAACGTATTTAATCGCACCTTTCTCAGTTCCCTAATTTCTGGTACACTGCTGATGCACACACTTAAAGCCTATGGTATCAGCTCAATGCAAAACATGGTGCTGCGAGCACGGACACCAGAGCTAACGTTAGCTACCACAGTCCTGATACAGGCAAACGGTTGGGCCGCATGTTCCTGACCGAACCCAACCGGAGTCCGAGACAGTTATAACCGAGCCCGGCCCAAACCCCACAGCCTTTCTGATTTTTAAGTGCGAACCCGACCCGAGCCCAATGCAGTTTGTTACCTGACATAGTTATTGTTACCATGGTTACAGCTTGCCTGTTTACCGTGATCACACATGGACAGTGTGTAAATGACCATCAAAAGGCTGCTGTTACTCACAATCAAACACGCCGCTCGCACAGCAGCGCAGCACAGCACACACACTTAGTTGGAGTGGAGCCTGTGTTGCGTTCAGGCGTTGTCATGTAAATAACAAATTCCAGCTCTTGAATAGGCCATAGCACAACACAGCAGCAGCATGTCAAGTGGGCCAAACCCGAACAAAATTTCTGATTTGTTATCCACACTCTGGCCCACAATAGACCAGATGACGAGGTTCAGAGCCAAAATAAGTAAGTCTTCGTCTGATAAATTATCAAACTCTTGAAAAATGAAAAGTGAAAAATAAACATTTTTGCTGTCTGAATTTATCTGAATTGAAAAACAGTGCTTACTGTGTCAAATATTACTATTTGATAAAAATGCGATTAATTTCGATTAATTAATTACAAATAATTAATTATTTTTTTTTTTTTTTTCAAACTTGATATGTTTGCAAGTCAATTGTGGTCCATTCAGAAAGGACTGTGACCCACCAGTTGGGAACCACCGATCTAAACAGTCATCATCTTCATCATTTCCAACCTGATGTTAAATATGAGAGGTTCATCTCTCCATTTGATGCATGTAAAAAGGCCCAGTTTGTGCATGTGTGTGTTTCAGGCCTGTGTGTATTTGTAAAAACAGATTGAAAACTTGGAATTTCCCCTTGCGGGACTAATAAGGGTATATAAAATTAAAAATTAAAAAAATATATCACAGTGACTTATGTTGGTATACACAACACCTTGGCTCTGTCTATATTACAAGCTAGCCAATATCCTGTTCCCCTGACACTTGTGCTATGTGTGCGCTGAGGGTCAGCGTGGTGTGTTTGACTTCAGATGAGAGCTGACTTCAAGTCAGCAGAGTCAATAACCCTGCATAACACAAGCCTTCACCTTCTTAATTTCCTGTCATAAACAATCAACACATTTTTGAAGCAAAGGAGAAGATGAGGGAGGTTACAGGGTTTGTCTACAACAAGCTTAAGAAATAAGCAAGACTCAAAGAGGTGTGACTCGATACTTGTGTCACAGTGCTGTTAATAAGAAAACAATTACTGAAATAATGATTAGGGAGGAATCAGACTGTGACAAGATGAGCTGGGATGAGATAAAGTAGAGAGAAGCATTACAAACTTTAATGTCTGTGAGGACACGTGGTTGTGATATGAGCTGAGAATGCTGCTGGGATATGTGTACACGGTTGTGTGTGTGTGAAGGAGAATATTTATGGGTGCGTGTGTGCATGTGTGTCTCAAACAGACAGATGGACAGACAGAAATAGCCAGAAGATGAGAGTGAGATATGGAAGTATGCAGGAGGAGGACAGAAAGGATGGAAGCTTTCAGAATGAAAATGAGTGAAAGGCAAGTGATGCTGACAAACAATTTAATTGTGAATTGCTAAGAAAATAATAAGCTGGAGTTCATATTTCACCATCATACCACTGCCACTGTTGTATTTGTGTAAAATTAATTACCTAAGTGGTAATAAATGAGCACTACCAGATCTTTCACCCAGTGTATTTTTTTCTATTACACACACCATTACTCTATGACTAAGAAATTTCTTGTTGCTTAAGATCGTCCATCATGCATTGCCAATCTAATTTTCAAATGACACACACACTTGGTAGGTGAAATGCTGTGCATGTTTGCTGCTTTGTGAAATTTGAATTGTCTCATGTCACACAGGTTCATATTGCTAAAACTTAGTTAAAGTAATAGTATGGCAGCATATGCAGGACATGTAAAGCTGCAGACACATTCCAAGACGCAGCCCATTGTTTCCCTGATAATGCTACAATCCATGTCAAAATTGGCAGAAGGAGAGCTGGGTTAACATTAGCTAATGAAGGTTGCACTGAGTTGTATTACGATGTGTTCAAGCTTTATTCAATCAAAAAAAAAAAGAGTATTGGACAAAGATAAATTATAATTGTCTCATGATATGTTCAGTGTAATCTTGTAAAACGCATTTTTTGGCTGGAAACTTGAATAAATACAGCTGTTTGAAGGAGAAATTTGTTATGTTTTCACAACAATATAACATAGTCATTAGAGAGGGAATTTTTACATATAACACAGAGAAAAAAGGCTTTTTACGCATCTTTAAAAAAAAAAAGAGTTCTTCATATGAAAGGTTATGTTAAAGGTTGTTTTATAAACCTGTGTAATTGAATTTTGCTCATTCAAAGGTGATGTAATGAAGGGCTAAATTATTTTTAAAACAGTTCAGTTATTTTCATAGTGTAGATTTCTTTACTGAGGAATGAATAACAACCAAAACAATATAAACACATTGGTATCAGTGTCGGCTATCGGCCAAATTGTTATTTTAAACATCGGTATCGGCCCAGAATTTCAAAATCACTGCATAACCTAGTAACATTGCAACGTCTTCTCGTCGCAGGTCATCATATGCCGACACTTTCTCACTCTCCTCACCATATGATACTGATGTTGAAGGCACCCTTTTGGTTTTACACGGGACACCAACTACAGTCTCCTAGGTTAATGTCTTGTTTTGTTTGACCCATCCACTTTCCCTATCTCCCTACATGGACTTTCTTTCTCTTAATACTACAACAGTTGCTCTCAGAGTCAAACATTGCTGTGAACGGATTAACATTGGAATTAGCTGAAAGCCCAATGTGTCCCATAAAAACGCCAAATGCTGCATTTGACGGCGGTATCATACATCGAGGGGCGAGACAAAGCATCCGTATTTGACAACCTGGGAATGAAAACAGTCTGAACATTAATGTCTTCACATCTGTCTCTGTGTGTTATTGTAACACACATCTTTTAGACTATTATCTCAGTACACTGCACATATTCTATTAGGCCTTCATACTGTCAACTTCTGCACATCCCCTGAACAGCATTTTGCACATTCCTGCAAAAACTACTACTTCTTAAACTGTTCAGTTATGTACTTTTAAAACAGACACATATAGAACATATTTTTTTATGGTAATTTTTCATATTAGCCTAGTTTCTTTCATAAGCTAAGTAAGCACCTAGCATTCCATAGTTTACGTCACTCACACACAGCACACAGCCAGTGCTGGGTGTGTATTGAGCTTTTGCCTCTTCAGTGATGAAGATCAATGAGCTCATTATTAAGTGTTTGAGATTAAGTGTGTGTGTGTGTGTGTGTGTGTGTGTGTGTGTGTGTGTGTGTGTGTGTGTGTGTGTTTTCACATGAATCTGCCAGTCTACTGTATGTTCTGCCTGTAAGTGTGAGTAGATTTGTTTTGAGGGTGTGAATATGTTAATGTTTGTGTATGCTTAGTGTGTGTGTGTGTGTGTTCATGTATTTGTGTGTGTGTGTGTATGCAAATTCTAACCTTTACCTTGTTGAAGATCTGTCTCTTGAGGCTAATTGCTTCATTTAGCCATAGTTGTTGAATTTTCTTACTTTTAAACGCAACTCAGTGTCCTATTTTCTCTTAACTGTGTGTGTATGTGTGTGTGCTCTTGCTCAGGAGTCTATTATTGCCAAGTTAAACCGTCATGATCATCAACAGTGAGTGAGGGCACGGTAGGGGCTCACCACCCACTTACTATTTAATTGTATTACTAGCCCATATGGCTGTGGTGTACAATATTATGCTTTTGATTTCTCATCATTTGCAGATATTATCACACGCTGTTCATTTGGTAAGCATATTTACCGTAAGTGTGATGCTGTCATGGATGAGAGAGAAACCGAGACAGAGAATCCCTATTCTGAAAGTAAATTAACGCCTAAATGCCTTTTAATCTAAAGAGATCATTTGGGAATAAATTTACAGCTAATGGCATGTTTATTAGCAGAGTCATGCATGTGAATGGTGGTATAATGAGGCTTGCTGAGGGTTTGTCTAGAGAGCACGTGGCTGTGCATACAGAAGGTGCTGCAGTTCTGATGCTGGACATTAGGGGGTGCTAAGAGACAGGGGGGCAAGTGGATGCACTGTGTGCAGAAAACATGAGAAATAAATTAAGTAGGTCATGAAATGACTGAAAGATGATACCTCTCAGACCCTGTTATAAATCCCTCCACTTTATTTATCATCAATGGTCACAATGTCACCATACAAAACCAACTTCCAACCTGGAACTGCATTGTAATGTGGTCATTTTTAAAACTCACACACACATTCAATACCAAAATTAAATACAGTTGTTGTTTTTTTTTAATAAAATATACAGGGCAGAGGAAAAGACACACATTAAGTGATATTCAGACATGCAGTGACAGATATAAAAAAATAGACATTTGTTTTCTTTTTCTGTACAAACATACATCGACACATATAAATATATAGAAGTAAAAAAGAGTGTTTTTTTTTTAAATACAAAGGTTAAATTGTACAGTTACATTCCATTATAACGAAACAAGAGACAAAGCACAATATTCAAGTGAGTTTGGCTTTCTCAACAGACACTGTACAATATTGTACACTGTAAAAGCAGAAATTATATCACACAACTGTTGGTTCCTCCCTATGGAGTCTGTTCACGCTGCTGTAAACATTACAAATGAAAAAAGAAAGGGTACAGTTTTTGTTGGTGGATTTCCATTTGAAATCACCCATTCAGGCAACTTTTGGAGAGATTGTAATAACAACTGAGCAATCTGCTCTTTGAGAGCTCACTTTGATGCCTTTAAGTCTCCTCAATCACAACTTCAGTGCCGTGTTTTACTTTTCTCTGTGAGTCTCTTAGCGCTGAGTGGTGAAGAGGATATTTGGTAAAATAAACAAGACAAGCATTACAGTGAACAAGAAAACAGTCATCATAAAGTTTATATATGTTGGCACAAAGAGCAAGCGTTTGCCAGAATGTGGTGAGATGTGAAACCATGCTATGCCCTTGTGTTTTTTCTCTCTCTAGTTCTGTCGGACATCCTGCAGCAGTTTGTTGATCTCATGGACCAGCTCACTAGCATCCATGCCGGCCTCATGGCGGTTCTCACTGCGCTTGCCACTCTGGTGACCCTGATGGAAGACGCCATCAAAGTCGTCTTCCTCGTAATTCTCTGGGATTTCCTCCATAGCTGGCAGCCATTTAAGGTGTGGTGGCTGTCCATTGGTGGAGGTGGTAGTAGAAGTGGAGGCTGAGGAAGAAGAGGAGGGGACATGATTGGTTCCCACAGATCCACTTCCAGGATTTAAATAGTGGGTACTGGCTGCCCATGCAGCCACACCTGGGGGGTAAGCAGGACCTTTTCCACCTGGCAACAACCCTCTCCGGTTGTCCTGAGGAACAGCATTGTTACTATGGTTTCCTGCAATGTTGCCACCACGCCCACTTCCTCTCTCAGTGGTGGATGAGGACGAGGGTGGGCTTGTTTCAGTGCACTCTGTGTACGTGTCCATATTAGGGGGGAGGAGCCGCTGGAACACAGAGTTCATCTCCGTGAGGAGAGAGCCAGCTCCTCCTCCAGGTACACAAGCATCACTTCCTCCTCCAGCAACAACTCCCCCGGCCCCTGCCTCTTCACTCCCAGACTCTTTGCCAAAAGTTGAGAAGCTCTTGCGGCGCTCCGAGTCGACAGAGGATTGGTCATCATCGATCTGGGGCTGCTGGGAGGACTCTTCCCCGGGGATGT
The DNA here is from genome assembly GCA_019142605.1 of Cephalopholis sonnerati. Classification (NCBI taxonomy): domain Eukaryota; kingdom Metazoa; phylum Chordata; class Actinopteri; order Perciformes; family Serranidae; genus Cephalopholis; species Cephalopholis sonnerati. The sequence goes on from JAGQAX010000003.1 coordinate 3,055,544, forward strand.
ACATGTTGTTGCGGTAGTCAGAGGAAGCGGGCGAGGAGAGGGGGGGCATCCAGCACTGGTCAGAGTGTCCCAGGACACGACATTCATCTGTGCACAGTCTCATAGCTGAAGACAAAAAGAAGAAATAGAGTCGGGAGCAGGTCCATAAAACTTTTATGCCTACACATCTTTAAATGCTTCATACCCCTAAAATCTGTACAATGAGCCAATAAACCATATTGACAAAAGTATTGGAACCATGTGATTTTAAATATTATACAAAAATCAGGCATTTTTTTTCCCACCAGATTTTACAAAATAAAATATCCATAAGTTATATAAAATATGTAAATTATTTAGTTTTTGAGACATGCTCATTTTTATGGGCAGAGTGAAAACAGCCTTCATTTATTCTTCTGGTGCCGCAGTGCAATTGTGTGATTTTGCACCATGTGTAACGTAGCGCAGTGGTCATTAATAACATACAACACGATGACATGAAAGACAGAGGCCTTAGCTTTCTGCTGCTAAAAAATGAATGTTTTAGCAATTATGGTTTTTATCTCAGATCAATATTTATGCAGGATTATGCAAACAATGATCTCCTGAGGCCATCATGGGGAAACTGCAGGGTAATTACGGTGAGATACTATGTTTCCTTCGCAGTAAGGTCAGGTAATATAAAGTTACGACTTGATGACGGGGAACACAGAGGCCTTAGCTGTCTGCTGCTATAGGAATACATGTTTAGCTACTATGGATCTTATTTTAGATCAATTTAAACAAAACCATGCATGCAACAACCTTCTGCGACCAACTGTGGGAGGTCCGCTTTTAAAGGGTTAAAATTATTTGTCGCTGTGGCACAAAACAATGTCAGTATAAACCCTGAGACTGTGGTGAGGAGGGTGAGATATTGTTCTCTTAGTTCAGTCTGAGGTCAAGGTGCTGATTTTTAACATGGAAACAAGGGCAAGGATGCTGCTGAGTCTGACCAATCACGTCTTAAGCCATTTTTCTGCTTCAGGCTTTCATTAATATCAAAACAGCCCAGCTTGGTAGTGATTAGCTCTCTATTTTTCTCTCCTGATCTCTTCATATTCCTGTATGGAGGGACAGATTGCTGATATTTACAGTTTACAGCAGGAATATCCAGGCAGCGCCAGGTATAAAAACAATCACAAGAACTAGATAAATAAATGAATAATTACAAGATCCCACCCAAATGGCATTACAGGCAGATGTTAATGTAATATTTGACTGCTCTGCCAAGCATGCAGACATCTCCCTACTACATGGCTAAGGCAAGGATTTGCTTGCTTAGTTCTTTTATCATACCTAGCATGAATAGCCACATTTGCCCATCTAAATAGAAAAATCTAAACAAATTAAATCTATTGAAGAGAAACCAGGATAATCCTTCCTCTCGGCCCATTATCTCCTTCCCCTCCCCTTTTTTCATATTAGCATAAGAGATAGAGGAAGGGGAGGGGAGGTAGGAGTGGTGCAACACCTTCAAGTCTTTCTCAGAGGGAGGAAAAAAAAGAGATACAGAAATACTGTCCATGTCCGCCACCCCTCCCTTTATCCATCTCAATAAAGATAGAGAATACATTAACAAGAACAGAGGAGAGGGAGATGCTAAGGAGCTCCAGGCATGTAGGAGAGAGAGAGAGAGAGAGAGAGAGAGAGGGAAAGAGTAAGTAAAAAAGAGAGAGAGAATAACATCATTCTAAAAGCAATTACTATGAATTCTCCTCAGTTCAGACATGAAAGCGCACCACTGTCACTCACCAGGGGGGAAAAAAAAGAGAAAGAAAAGAAAAAGAAGGAAGGAGAAAAAAAACAGCACACTGAGACGCATACCGATGAGTGACAGGCGACTCATCTCCGCTCCAGGGAGGATTTTACAGACACGACTCTAACTTAGGGGCAGATAACGCGCGCACGCACACACACACACACACACACACACACACACACACACACACACACACAGCCACACACCCAGTAACACAAACAGCGAGACACACTGTAACCTCTCTCAGTGTGATAACGAGCGTGGAAATGAGGGCTGTGTGGAAGAATGGGACTGAGTACAATGGGGATTGTGTTGGCGACAGGGTGAATGGAATGGCTGTATAGGCAGGTGTACAGACAAATAATGGGCTTAGGCCTGACGCTGTCCATGGTGCTAAAACTTGTCAGGCAGGAGGTACAGTGAGGGCTGGGTGTGGTCTGGAGGAAGATAGCTGCTAAGTTGGGTCTCAGAATCTGAGAAAAAAATATATGTCAATCCTCTCGTTTCTAACAGGAACAAGAATTGTATGTTTGTCAAACATTAGTTTGAAAGTCGATCAAACTTAGAGAAAATCCATCTCCGCAATTTTTGCAAGATGTGATGAGGTGTGATTGTGCTCTGATGTTGAGGTGATAGTTAAATGTGAGGTGCTGCTGTAGAGGGTGTGAGGTGTGTGACTCAGCTGAGTGAAGTTAATTTGGCAAGTTGTGGTAAGGAGGCTGCAAACTCGAAAGGGGGGGGGCTTTCAGGATCAGCCAAAAACCCACCTGGGTGAAGTCGATGGTGCATTTCGAGGTGTATCAGATCTGAAAAGCCCTCCCCCAGCAGCAGTCTGTCCACAGGGGATTCCCGACCCATGTCACAGTCACTGTCCCCTGCCTCACTGTCCCCACGGCCACTGTCCTTCAGGCTGAACTTGTCCATGTCTTGTAATGCATACCTGAGGGTACAAACACACATTGGTATCAGTCAGTCAGAGATCTGAAAAAAAAAAAAAAACAATGTTACAAGTTCACATTTTGCAAATCCAAAGCATTGTGTTTTTCCGGCTGATGGTACCAATCTGTCCTCAGAGGAGACTCATGTCATATAAATCCATCATATAAAACTTAAGGCTGCTTCTGGAATCTGTCAAATTTCTAGACATGCCCCCGTCCATAAATCCTCCATGCAGGTAGATCCCATCAATAAATCTATCATAACAGCCACAAGGGGCTTCAATAACTCTATCATCCAGAGATCATAGGAGGAAAAAATGATCAGATGATGATGAATGCACACATTATAATGTAAGCCCTTTTTTAAGAAGAGAATTATTAAGAAAATCGTCTTGACATTCAGACAGATGAGTTGCATACTTTTGAACTGAATGACATCAGTGTGATAACAACTGGAATATGAAAAGAAAATACATTTACACATCAAACCATGATCTACACGTAACTGAGCCACTGACAGAAGAAACTGCACAACAGGTTGTTGAAAAATGTAATACACAATGAAAAACAAGTGGTTTAAAAGTAAATAAAAGATAATCTTTTGGGGGTGGGGGGTGGGGGTGGGGGTGAGGGTAAATTACCTGTAGCTGCGGGAGTATTTGTTGCCACGGAAACTGGGTCTGGGCTGGTACTGGCCCTGATGGAGCATGGACAGAAGCTGTGAGACTTGCTACATACAAAAATAACAAAACAAACAAAATAAAACAAACAAAAAGAAACAGAACAGGGGGGATGAATAACAGATGGGAAATTGAGGAGGACAAAAGAGAGAGAGACAACACAGAAGACAAAATAATGGATGAGTAAACACAAAATGGATGATGGAGAGGCTGCTGAAAATGGATGACACAAAATGGATGATGTTAAAAACAAAATAGGGTGGTGGTGGTGGTGGTGGTGGGCAGGTGGGGGTCTAGATTAATATGGAGACATATGACTGAGGGGTGAGTGGTGGTTATGATGGAGGTAATGGTGACAGGGTGTAAACAAGGTAAAGACAAAGACACATCTATAATCATCAACAGTTGCTTTTAATGAGAGTCAGTTTGAACTACAGGGCAGTGTTGATTAAGTCACTGTCACACATGGAGATGAGTTAATTTGCTCAAACGGAGACAGCTGTGTGAGGATGAGAGGGCTGGTGCGTGTGTGTGACTGTGAGAATAAGAGAGAGAAAATTTGGAAAGGGGCTGAGGGACCACATTTGAAATTTCTGAGAATAATTTACTTGTGCATGAGTGTGTGTGTGTGTGTCTGTTTGCTCACCTCCACTGGTGGAGTTGCGTGTGCCAGTTCCAGAGCAAAGCTCTCTGGAATGTGATTGGATGAGATGGTCACTAGGCTGTTTAATGATTGGCGGCTGTGGTGATTCTGCCGGCTGCCCATCTGGGCTCGGTCCATAGGGGGCGTGGCCGAAGGTGAGCGGTGGTGAGCTCTGATTGGCAGGGTGCCATTGACTGTGGGAACCAGGGTGATGTCACCTTTGTGGATTTGGCGCGAGGGCTTCTTGGGGTGGTGCTGGTGGGTGGACTCAGCAACTCGGCAGTTGTAGGAGTTTCTGGTGTCCTTCTCCCGGTTACAGCGTGCAGCAAACACCACCATGATGACCAAGAGCACGGTGCAGATTGCCCCCAGGGAGATGATGATAATCTGGGACACATCGAGGGAAGACTCTCCCTGGTCCATCACCTGGACATGGTTCTCCATGTTCTCATAGAGGGTGATTTTAAGTGCTGCCTTAGCACTGAGGCTCTCCCTTCCCTGATCTCTGACCATGACTGTCAGCTCAGCATGCTCGTGGGGGAAGTTCTCAAGGCTGGCATTGGCGTGGATTTCACACGTTCTTGGGTCAATAATGAAGAAGCCCTCCTCGTTGCCACTGATGATGGAACAAATGAGCTCAGCGTTGACCCCCGTATCACGATCAGTCGCCCTGACCACAGTTACTGAGTGTCCGGCCTCTGTGAACTTTGACACAGGCACATCAGCAGTGAAGTTCCACAGCTGGGGGACCACAATGACTGGAGGGTTATCATTCTCATCCAGGATGTTCAGAATCACTGTTGCATTGCTGAGCTGTGATGGTTTCCCTGCATCTTTGGCTTGCACAACAAAGGATATGCGACTAACGTCCTCACGATCAAATGTACGCAGTGCATAAATGGCGCCATTAGAGGGGTCAATGGTTACGTAGGTGGAGATGGAGCTACCATGAACAGAGTTCTCCAAGATGGAGTAGCTCACCTGTCCATTAGCGTCCAGGTCAGGGTCAGTAGCCATGATGGAGGTCAGATATGCACCAGGGGCATTGTTCTCTGATTTAAAGATCTCATATTGGCCCTTCTCAAAACGTGGAGGATTGTCATTCTCATCAGTTACGTGCACAGTGAAATGTTTGACAGTAGAGAGACTGGGGGTCCCTCTGTCCTCTGCAACCACCGTCAGACTGAACTCTGACCTCTTCTCTCGGTCCAGAGACACATTGGTCAGAATCATGTAGTTGTTCTCATAGGACTTCTGCAGTTTGAAATATCCCTGTCCGTGAAGTTTACACTCAACCTCTCCATTCAACCCAGAGTCTAAGTCCTCTACCCTCACCAAAGCCACAAATGTGTCTAAAGGAGAAGCCTCAGATATATATGCTGCGTCCCCATTCCCCTGAGAGGACATGAGATTGATGCTGATGTCTGGTTTGTTGTCGTTCACATCTACCACTTTGACCAGTATCTTGCAGTGAGCTGGCATGGAGTTTGGACCCATGTCTTGTGCTTGAACGTCAATGTCGTAAGAGTTCACGGTCTCATAGTCCACGCGCCTGATGAGTGTCAGGCGGCCGCTGTCGGGGTTAATCTTGAACGTCTCCATTATTTTGGGTGACACGTGACTGCTAAATGAGTAGACTATTTTGGCATTAGTGCCGTCATCCGCGTCAGTGGCGTTCAAGTCAATAAGCAGAGTGCCAACAGGTGAATTTTCTGGGAGATTAATGACATACGATGACTTGTCAAATATTGGGCTGTTGTCATTTGAGTCAGCGACACTGATTTTGAGGAGAGTCGAACCCGTTCTCGGGGGAACGCCCCTGTCAGAGGCCGTGTATTGAAGTTCATATGCGGAGCGCACCTCCCTGTCCAGCTCCCTGAGCACCACCAGCTCTGCATATTTGGCTCCGTCAGTCCTGGATTGGATGTCAATCTTGAAGAAGTTATTGGGCTCTAAGGCATACGTGTACAGTGAGTTATCCCCGACGTCTGGGTCTGTGGCACTGTCCAGGGGAATGCGCGCTCCCACGGCCGCGCTCTCAGAGATCTCAATGGGGATGACGGCGCGGGCGAACTGGGGTGCGTTGTCATTGATGTCCAACACTTCCACCTCGACGTGAAACAGTTGCAGGTGCTCCGTGGGGAGTGTCAGCACGTCGAATTGAATAGAACAATTGAGATTCTTTTCGCAGAGTTTCTCTCGGTCAATTTTGGTCCTGATGCTTATTTCTCCGTCCTGCTCGCGCACTGCGAGGAAAGATGAGCTCCCTCTTTGCATGGCTCTAAAGCGGAGCGACACTGAGCTGGGAAGTTTAGACAGAACATCTGCGACATCTTCCTTTAAATGAGCAATAACCGTGCCAACCTTTTGCTCCTCATGAATCTGATATTTCAGTGTCTTACCGGTGACGTGTTGTGTTGCCACCGCTAAAATAGCCACAACTTTCCACATTCTTGTTAGAAATAGTCCTCTCATTTTTCCCAGTTGCCTTTCTGTGGTAGCCAGAAGGGGATCCCAAAAGTAACTCCAAAATGCAGTGCAGGTCAATCCCGGATTTAATTTACTAAACGCCGTGCTCCCTCAATCAGCAGCTGCATGTCTCTCCGCGGAGCGAGGAGGAAAATAACATTCGATTGTTAAATGTTTGCTCGCTCAAGTTGTTCTAAATTCAGTAAAAGCATCCGAATTTGTGTTTGTCTCCCTTGTCATACAGATCTGTTGCGCGCGTCCAGTGTGCGGAGAACCAGCTGAATGCCACTGAAATCTGTGCGCCTTTCTCCCTCTCTTGCTTGCGTCTGGTCTGTGCGCCGTGCGCTCTCCTTCGCTCCCCCTCCGTTTGATTTGCCTTTGCACACAGACTTGCCCAAAATAACCCGCCCCAAACCAACTAGTTGTACAATAGCCACGGCCCCATTTCTACATCCCGGGAAAGACAAATGCTTCTTAAATCAAAGCTGGCTGGTGGCCACTCAAATTCCAGAGGAGCGGGGAAGGAGAGGGGAGGAAAAAAAGAAAGTGTGGGATAAAAAAAAAAACCCGCCCAGTGGGGTTCACTCCCCCCACTTTTTTTTTGTCATGTTTTAGAATACAACGACGCCCCTATAATGGACAGGGGAGAAAATAAACTGTAGAAGAAAACACCCATTCAAAAAGCTTCCCCTGCCGTTTTTCACTGCTATAAAACCACAGGAAGGTTTATGAGTTTCTCGCTTTGGGTCTGTCCTCTCCAGACAACGTGGAGACGCATTGAGTCTAAATTCTAATTAGACAAGACGAAGATATGGTCACCTCAATCAACAGCATTGTCACCCCTTGATGGCCACACTTTTAATATATAACATGTAACCCAGCCCAGCCATAACAGCTGTCCCCGTTCACTCCTCTTGTATGACTGATGCACTGTCTGCCTTGGTATCAGTATGTATGCATGCCATGAGCTTATATCTGGTCTTTATTTGCTCTTTCAAGTGGCAGCTGACTACCCTGTTCTTCATGTACAGGCACTTTGTGTAGATGTTTTGAGTGCAACATTTTTTTCACGTGCTTCTCATCTGTGGCAGTGAGTGAGAGTACAAGCCGGGTAAGCTGTGTGGCGAATTGTGTTGAAGGGGAGCCGGACTCTAATGAATGCCTTTAAAGAGTTGGTCACGCCGAGGAACAGCTCTGTCCCCGTGAACAAATATGTTCAACATCTCTTCAAACTCCCCGCAGGATGGGTTTCTTGATAACGAGCGCAGCAACCAAAACACACGAGCTCTGGCGGGCATTTTTATAGTTAGTCATGTAAATGAGCACGCACAAGCGAGGACGGGAGAGAAACACAGGGAGAGAAAGGAGAGAGAGATCTCAGGTTTAACGAATGTGCACAACTGGGACCAGGCATTCCGGAGACCATCTGGCGCGGTTTATTTGGCACCAGGACCCGGCGATTATAGCCGACCAAACAAGACTCCAGCGGAGCCCCGAACCCCACACAACTGTGAGGAAATGAGTTGTCATGGGGGATTGTAGAGTACCAAGCAGCTTTTCCACCTCCATTCACACATTTTTATTTTATTTTATTTTTTATTTATTTATTTATTTTTTGCGCGCGCCTGAGGTTTGTGAGGTGCTTGTGTGTGCGTCAAAAAGAGACAGAAAGATGGGAAATGCGCTCAGTTAATATGGACTTTAGTTAGGTTACTAAAACCCTCATACATACTTATCCATCTCACATACAAAGTTGAAGAGACAGACTGTAGGTGACCATCTGAAGCACGACTCCAACAACGCAAGCTTTCCTAAAGATGACTAAACCATAACTTTCCTGCTCATCCCCACTGCTCGCTTGATAAGTAATTTCTCAGGCAACACTTTGAGAATTCTTTTCGAAGAGGATAATTAACCTTAAGAAACAGATAGATACAGAATATGCAAAACAAATAAATAATTTAGCACCAGCTGCTACTGACTGTCTGCATGAAAATCGAATATAAAAACCATCTGAGGGAGCACGGTCTGGTCTCAGGACTTGATGATGTTATCCATTTGAACCAGTTTATTCAGTGCGGGGGGATCTTTCAACATAATGCATCTGCACAGCTTCTAAATATTTCTGCGCATTTGCCTGGAAACAATATCTTATTAAATATTCCAAACGTGCAGGGACACCAACCAGAAGCTCTTTTTAAACCCCGGAGCTATAAATTGGCGGAAAACCTTTATTCCTACTCCCCTTGTCTATATTCATGGCCCGAGCCATGTCTGCAAAATGTTTGCATTCACACCTCTTTTGCACATCTTTATAGTGCGCTTGGTATTTAAATAGGTTTGATACGGCGCCCAACATTTCCATAGCTCCAAATGCTCACAATGCAGTAATGCAATTACTCTCTGCGTCCCAGAGAAGCTAATCACATTTGGAGAACAAAGTCAGCTCCGGAGTTTATGGAAGAAGGGAGCAAAAGAAAGAGACAGAGTTAGAGGGAGTGGGGTGTACTGGGGCCTCAAACACTGGCAGAGTAAAACAATTAATGTATAGAGGGGGTATAATCTAAGTAAAAAGCAGATGGAGACATAATACATTTAGGCACGCTACATAACCAGAGGAGCCAAACAAACATGGCCTTTTAGTGCTTAAGAACTCCAATAATTGAGTTAAAATATTCATCCTCTGCAGCAGGTGCAAAGTCCCATGTGTCGTGAATTTAGCAAGTTTTTGTTTAACTTCTCTTGCTTCCAGGTCCCCAAAGATAATTTTATTGATCCATAGGCGGTTCTGAAGCCGGGATCAGTTTCTCCACAAATGCATGTGATCAGCACAAACAAACAGCTCCCCTCATTATTGCCTCTGTGTGCCCAGGCCTTGTAGCGATAAAATGATAGTGTGAATTAAACGTCTGTCGTGACATTCATGGCAATCTTATGCAATATTCTCTTTACCTTCCCCCAAGTCGACAGGAGCAGCAGGGCCATAGAAATGCGCCTCTGGACCCCCTGTTCAGATTGGAGTCAAGAGGAATTTGTGCACTGATGCTGGTGGTTTGGTTGTAAAGGCACACGAGCATCTGTCGCCTCGTCTGTCCGTTCATTGTCACTTATTCAATTAGCAGCGATTTGGTGGATTCCATTCCAGAGGGGAGGAGTAGGAGGACAGAGAGCCTGGGAGTTTGCTTTCACTGCTGCTGGAAGGAGAAGCTGATACCTCCCCCTGCACACACATACATACACACAAACACATTACCACCCCCATCACAGCAATGATTCTTATTCATCGCTGTCTCTTCTTCACTCTCCCCCTCTTCTTTGCTTTGATTAGGGGTCCATTTATTTTTATTACTTTATGACTGGTTGGCCACCATTGTGTGTGTGTGCATCTGTGCGAGCAGAAAAGAAAGAGTGCACTGCCTTGTTCTTGCTCACAGTGCATGTGGTGATCACATTCTGTGCGCAGCATATTGCAAGCGATATCAACAGTTGGGCGACAAATTTATAGCCCATGCAGAACTATGGGGCGAAGAAAGAATGTGTCTGGTCACCTTTAAAGTGGGTGCATTACCGCACTGCTCTGCCAGTCCCTCAGCCAGTACCCAATGAAAAGAACAGCCTGTTATTACCTGTTTTTTTATTTAGTTTTTTTTTTTTTTTTTTTTTACAGACTTTACTGACTTATGCGGTAGGAGAGGTGTATAAAATATTCATACCTTTCCTCTGTGAGACCAGTGCAAAGTGTCATTTTAACTCTGGCATGGATATGCTCTATGGTTGACCGATGCATTCACCATTCTATTCCATTCTACTTTTGAGGACTGGACATTTGTGGACTATCAGTGCCTTGCTTTGAATTTTGGCAGTTAAATTTTCCTAGTAGAACTTTTTTTGTGTTGTCAAATCAAACAAAAAACTCCTATTATTTTCCATTCTGTTCTGTTCTATTCTATTATTTTCCATTCTGTTCCATTCTGTTCTAGTTTTTGGGATGATGACCCTTGTGTTTGTTTGCAGGACATGAAGGAGCAGTTTGGGTGTCTAATCATCCAGTCATTCTTCCCTGGCCTCATTCTCCCTCTCTTCTCTCTCTGATTCATACCTAGCTGACTTTATGTGTACACACAAACACACACACGCACACACACACACACACACACACACACACACACACACACACACACACACACACACATTCAACAGCACACACACAGTTTTATCTGACTGAATGGCACTGACAGCGAGGTGCTTTGCCCCACCAAGACACGGCACAGAGAAACACAAAGGCTTCACACACAATCAGCACCACAGCACTCAGGACTGAACCAGTCTCTGCCTGTCCCTCTCTCTCTGACTCTGTGTAATTTATTTAATAGGAAACATTATTAGCTCCTTTAATTACTTTGATTCTTATTCTTTCCTTCATACCTTGACTGATTATTCTGGTTTATTGCAGTGGTTTTGTGATGATCATAATTTGTATTGATAACATTGTTCACAGCAGAGTAATAGCTGAGAAACATAGGAACATTCCTACACTGTATTCCCACATCTCAGATATAAACTTGAGCATAATTTCATAATTTTGTTATTACTGAGAAGAATTTTGGGGCAATTCTATGAAAATAAAACCAAAGTTGCAAACTGTGACTGAAACAATAATTCCACAGATTAAGAAATAGTGGTGCTCACTTCCTGTTCACAAAATCTTGCTATAACATGAGAAATTAACAGTACAGTAACATAATCTTGATTCATATTTATATTCAACCAGCACTGCCTAGTTTTACTGTTTGATTGGATTTCGGTCTGAGTTTGGGAGAAAGAGAGACAGAGATAGAGGCAGGTCTGCCTGTCATTCTGCTTTGATACTCTTTGTGTCCACGACGGCATGGGTGTCAAGTTTGAATGTATTATGAGAACTGGATACAATATTGGTGGTGGGGCCCTGTACACTCCTATAAATGTTGCTCAGTGGTGTGTGAAGCCAAAATGGCTCAATTGTTGTATATAAAATTGCCGGGATGATACAGTGATTATCCTACTTCCAAACTGTGTGACCCATAGAGCATGTGCACTAAAGTGCAGCTAAGCTTCTAACTTCTGCAGGCCAAACAGCTAACTTACAGTTTAGTGCTCAGCCAACTTATATGGGAGTGAAATGATTTAGTCTTGCAGCTTTTCTAGACTTTCCAAATGTTATCGGACCAAAATGATCAAATCCTGATAGTGTGAAAACTTATTTTGTGGGGGTTGTGATACTCAAAAAATTGTATCCACTGATATACAGACATCTGTTTCCCATTGTAAGTCAATGGGAAAAAGTATTTTGGGCTGCAGGGCATAACGTGATCGACTCTGGAAAAAGCAGTACCAATGTTTGGCTACTACAAAAATTGGCTTTAAAACCTGGCACACTTCCTAGGGGCCTGGTGGCAGGTAATGTGAAAATGCAGAAGTACAGGAGAGCCAGAAAACTCTGCCAGATGACGTGTTTTGCATCATTTGTGTCATCTGGTGGAGTTTTGCTGGGGCAGGGGGGTGACATTTAGGCACTGGTTAGATGGAGGGAAGTTTACCACAGTTTATTTATACATACTACCCACACTGTTTCGATACAAAGCTGGTTGAAAATTGGCGAAGTATCCCTTTATATAAAGACACTGTCTAATAGCTGCAGACATTAGATATTTCCCTGATTCTGAAATGGTTTTCTTTTGGAGATAAGAGAGCCTTTATAAAGTTATGTAGCAATTTCAGTGAGGAAATATAAATTGCAAATTAATATTAATTAGGAGGGCACTTGAGAGCCTTGAGCTCTGTATCCTCTTTCGAATGCCTTGCAAGAGTCACCTTGAATTAATGGAGAAAACACCGTTAGGGCCTATTAGTCTAAAGGAGGAAATGCTATTACGTATAAAAAGACACACCCGTCAGGTGTGTATGTATATGTGTGTGTGTGTTCACACACATGTCTCCCCACGAGTGCACACCTTCTTGTGTTGATGGCTGCAAGCAGGTGTTTGTGTGTTTGATTGACATGCTGTTGATTTGTTGGGGACTGCCGTTTCCCTGATACCATGTCTGTCTCCAGCTGATGACTGACAGCTAATTTGTGGTCCAGAGATTAGTGTTTTAGAGAAGGAACGCTCTTGGAGATGAGGCGCATCCAAACTGAATTGGTCGCATTTGGTGTGCTTCTTCTGACAGAACATGTGTGTCGGGCTGGTAATGAGGACAGGCCAAGCCTTTTTCACATAAAGGCGGTCATCATCCCCGAGATATCTGTTTTGAACACACAGTGACAGCTGCTTTTTGAACATGTCACTGAACATGTGTGAACAGTGTGCATTAGCACTACTTAAGACTGCAAGAAATTTACTTTTGATTGATGCAAAGAAATTTTTTTATTTATTTATTTTTTTGCGGTTTTGATTAAAAATTTGTAATGAGGTCTAGGTCATATGTGTGTTGCCGCAGACTCAAAGAGAAATCAAAGACCTCTGAGTTTTTTCCATCATGTTTGAATTAGGAAATGTTAGCTTGTAAGTAACATGTTAAAGAAGGAGAACAAATAGCAACATCAGCCACAGAGCACACAGCCTAACTCAATCCAGAGATCCTTGGAGCACACACACAGGAACACACACATATAAACACCACATAACTAACTCCAGAGACTTTCCAGCACACACCAGACTCTTATAGGTGTGGGTTCATAGGAGAAAACCAGGGACAGGGAAAGTAAAGTGCGGCAGTATTGCCAGGTGAGTGTGAGACAAAGTCCCCGTTGTTTCCCCTGCACACAAATCCTAACAACTTGGATTGATTAGAGGTAAGAACAGGAGCTGTAATAACAGAGCTTTACTTAGACTGCTCTGTTTAAAGCCCATACATCCATAAAAACACTTCGCTGTGTGCTCAAGTAAGTGTGCACAGGCATATGTTCGTGTGCATGCACAAGATGATTTTCCAGCAGGGGTTAGGCCCTCACTAGAGTGTTACACGTTTAAGTGTCCCCTTGTGACCCACTTCCTGGGGTAGCACCAGATTTATGGTTCCTGTGGTTCTGAGAGCTGGCAGCTGTGGAATGGAGGAATGGTTGGGGGGGCATGATGACGAGGAGTGGAAAGGGTTGAAGGAGCAAGGGAAAGAAGCAGAAGAGGGATAATGAAGCATCAGGAACGTGGAAAGGTGGAGGCAGAAGTTTAAATATGTTCAGGCTTGATAAAAGCCTGGCTGAAGGGAGGAAGACGTGGAGAAATGGAAGTGAGGGGCAAGGAAGGGTCAAGAAGTGTAGAAATAGCTGCTCAAAAGGAGGGTGGAGTTAAAATGTGTGTGTGTGTGTGTGTGTGTGTTGTGGGGGGGTGGGGGGTAGGATTGGGGGAAACAAAGAAGGAATTGAAAGCTTCAAGAGAAGAGAAATAAATGGATGTGTGGGAGGGAGAAGTGTACGAGTGAAGCAAAGAAGAAAAAAAGAGATGGCGACTTCTCCGGTGTACCCTCTGGCCCCTCAAATGTTCACGATTAAAGCCTCTCTCCACTCCCATTCACACACTCCACTTCTCACCTTTGCTTAATGAAAACACAACTCTAGATTGATTTGTGACAACCTTGAGAGTGCTGGGATGCTTGAGCATGTGTGTGTGTGCTTAGGTGTGGCTTGTATTCCCTGCATGTGTGTGTGTGCACAGTATTTGGAGTATCCATTAGTTATAAAAAGACCTTGGGAAAGGTTATACAAAGTAGGGAGATAAAGTGGATTTAGACAATCATTTCTTTGCTGGGAGGCAGCATTGTTACAAACATGAACAAATTGATCACATATTTCACAAGCTGTTGGACTCTATTGAGGAATGCTTAACACGATGTTTCAAGTTTATGCAGGGGATTTGGGACAGAATCCAAACAGCGAACAGCAAATGTTCAATCAGCTCAGCAGGCAGCGAGTTGCAGAGGGAGAGGGAAGGGGAGGAACACTTGCAACGGATGACTGGAAAGACAGACGAGAAATTGAAAATGGACAAAATATGGAAACCCTGACTGAAGGATGATGGATGGATAGAACCAAAGATGGATGGAGAAATGACATTTCAGGAATTGTATCCAATTTAAGACAATTTAACTCCTCATTCTCTTGACAATTAAAGTGAATTCTATCATTCATTTTCACTTTATTTGGTTTCATCAATTTTATCGCCTCACCTGTACTCATGTTGCTGCATGCATTACATTACTGTCTGATTACTGTCAATCATACAGAGACATGGACGACATTACTGAGAGATTATGCTTCAAAACAAGTCATTTACAAACTGAACAGTTAGATCGTCTGCGCTTATTAACCTGGACAGCAATTAGTTCCAATCTCTTTCATACCATAACGATTTTACGAAGAAAAAAAAAGGGGAACATCAAATAAATGTCATGAGGTACATAATTTTGTATGCAAAATGATAAGAGATGTTGCAGAAAACTCACCGAGCTGCAAAGTAACATTTGTTCATCAACTGACATAATTTCAGTCATTAAAGTTCATTTGTATTCTGCTTTAAAAAAACAACCTGCAGCACATGAAGAATCATAAAACGATACGTTCATCACTGTGGCTAATCATCACATAAGTCTTGTCAAGTTCACATTACTCCTAGGCTGTTATTATTGGCTCCTCTCAGCTAACAAGCAATTAATTCACATTAGAGCTTTACCCTGTGCCAAATAAATAGCCAATGGCAAGAAGGCTGTCTCATGGTTTTAGTTTCGACAAACTCAGATACAAGAAAATAAGATATGTTGCTGAAGTGCAAACTGTTGCTCCCAGGGGCCTCATCAAAGGCAGCAGAGGAGAGGAGGGAAAGTGCAGGAACAAAACAAGTTCTGCTGATACAAAGTAAGGTTACACAAAATCACACCTACTATACAAATCCTGGAAAATTGAAAAAACGTATTGTGTTGATAATCATTCCGTCTGCATTTTCTCTTTTTTCAAACATCTGCTAAACAAGCATCCATCATAATTAACCAAATTAATTCCCACATTCACCACATCATCTGCAACACCAGCTTTTGTTCACACTTGATTACTTTTATATATAGAAATAGCTAGCTCCAATTCAACGTCTTTCTCCCACACATTCCTCTTCAGCGAGCATACAGGGCCGCCTCAGAGGGACAGCGCTTTCATCCGTAATAAAAACAAGACAGGACACAGTGTGCGAGTGTGCCAATCAATAACCATTATCACAACTTCTCACCTGCCTCTAGCCTTGTGCAGTGCCGGCTCAGGGTCTGATGATTTATTCTGAGGAGATTCACCATAATGACTCGTGGTTGAATTAAACACTGAGAAATTTAAATACGGCCCTACAAAACATTCTGTGGTGGAATAATGTGGGGCAAGGACGTGTGCAAACATTTTGAGAGGAAGTGACTCAATTAATTAAAGCAAACCACACACCCACCACACACCATCTTTATTGTCCACAGGCCTCCTCCTGATGTTGGCATACATAGACTAATCCTATTTCATCGTTGGGTAAAAAGTGTACCTCTTGCCCAAACATTCATAACGAGCAGGCTTTAGAAATGTGCTTTGAACCACTTTCCTTTTTTATGGTAACATGCAATGCTCTGCATGATCGTCATGTAATTTACAAATCCACCAACTAATTTGCAGGTAAATATTAGATGATTATTATTATTATTATTATTATTATTATTATTATTATCATTACATATTCGAAGGAAAGCTGACTACAGATAGGTAGTTGTTTTGTACAAGTCCTTGTTTTACGAAACAGAGATGGCAGGAGCAAATCCCAAAGCTCACAGTGGCCACACTTATAGGAACTATAACGTAGGCACGTGACGTGTTCAGTCACCGCTCTGTCAGCTCTGCTAAATTTGTACCAGATTTATGTTAAAGGGACATTGTGTAACATTTTCTGTTGTTTACTGGCCAAAATAGATGTCTGCATTTATATTTGTGTTATCATTGGTGTATTATGACCTCTGCTAATAATCTGACACATTCTCCTAAGCGAAGAATTTTAGATTTGTTTATACATATGACGAGTAAGCTGGTGGGAAGCGCCATGGCGGTCTGCTAAACTTGAAACTACAGCCGCCAGCAAGGGACAAATAGCACCAACGCGGAATAACTATGCGTTTTCCCTGCAAGCCAGCGCAGAGTAGGAATGACCTAAGTGATTGAGACACCGGAAGAGAAGATCAGCAAGAGAGGCTTACTACCCTGGCAAGTTTGAAAATCTGCACTACTGCAGCATAATGCAGGACCATGCATATGCAGCAGCAGCACAGGGGACGGTTTCACTATCACCAAGAAAGCGAAAAAGGGAACTTAAAAGGCAGCGTGACCGGAGCATTCAAAAAAAGAGGATTAACATCGGGCTAGACTTCCCCAGGTGGAAAGAGCCCATGAAGGAGAAAGATTTTAAAAGGGACGCTGAAGTTGCCAGCTTTCTCCTCGACAAGTAAGTCAACTGTACTGCCTAAATTAGCCTAAAGCTAACTTTTTTCATTCGGTTTTGTTAGACAGTGTTGCTTGTTACCATAGGCAGCATAACAGTAGATCCTGCTGAAATACACCAGCCTCGTTGGTACAGAAGTGTGTGTTTACGTGGTTTCATTAGCTTTCAAAGTTGCAGTAAACACTGGCTTTTTGTCACAGTAAATGCCAGCTTATAAAGCCTTCCCACTGGCTTTTAGTCCGGCTTTACCACGACTATGAAAGCTACTGAAACCACATAAACATATAGTTCCACCAGAGGGGGTATAACTGGATTTCACTGTATGTGTAGTGTCTGTGTTGTTATATGTGTACTTATTGGATAGCAGAGGATGACATGGTTTCATCAGTGTTGTCGAGGCTTTTTGATACACGGCGGCTACCGTTGTTGCAATACGTGTTTGAAAAAGTGAGGCACTAGAGTGCACTATTCGTTTGAATGCGATACACGATTTCAACGTAAGATGGGAGTAATTCCTACACAATGTCCCTTTAAATTTAATGAAGTAAATTTGTTAACTTAGGTTTCAGGAGCAGGGCCATGCCTCAACCACACCTCTGATTACCTTCCAAGCCTTCTTATACCTAGTCAACCCATCCTGCTCTGTTTGTCTCAGATTTCTCAACCCATCCTCCCTTTCCCTTCCCTTCATCCATTATCCTCCCTACCTAATTCAACCAAGTGACTCTTTTCTATATGCTGATCTGACAGAGCAGAGGACTCTGGCAGTTAAGGAGAGGAAGCGAGTGGTGAATAAGCACCACTGTTGGGCTTGAAACTTTAAGAATATATTATAATAATCATTACTCATTTCAAAAGTAATATTATCATTTTACTTATGACTCCCTGCCAACAGAGTTTTTTTACATTACTTGTTACATTACTTTTTCGTTACACTCCACAAAACTAGTAAATGAGTATCTCCTCAAAATTCAGACTTTTCATCGGTTTTGGAGCAATATTTTCAGATGTTTAAAGAACCCAAATCACCAGTTGATCCATTTCAACATATGCCATAGGACATATTGGACTCCACAGAGGAAATACATCACCAAAGCCATTCCTTGTCCTTACTGGTCTTTCTGCCAGCCTGAACAAATTGGAGCTTTCTTACATGTGGTTTGGGAATGTGAAAAAGTGTATGTGTAGCAACTACTATCAATTAAAAAAGCCACTAAGAGGCTGAGTCCGGATCTTTACTGTGACTCGTTCAAAGAATCCAGGTCAAAGTCCAATGTTACGTTTTTATGATTATTTATTAAACAAACAAGTGAGAACTAAAGTAAAATGCGATAACGGTCAACAGAAAATATCAGAGCCAACACTCACCCTCTTTGTCTAACAAACTGTCATGCCAGTGAATGAACAGGTAAAACAATGTGAAACCACACCCACACCTGTGCCTATTACAACCGGAAGTGAAAGTGACCAAAAGAACGTGTGCAGCCAGGGCTTAATTTGTGGGATCTCACGTGGGATCTGGAACCTATTTCATTGGACCCGCCACCTCCTGTGTCACTATGAAAAATAAATAAATGTTTGATTAATGTTCAATATTGTTATCTGTCTTGTTAGTCTTTATTCCCCATTGAAGTTATACGAATGTTTGCATATTTAGGAACTTTGAACTTTAGGAGGTGAACTTTAAGGGAAAGAGAGAGGGAGGGGAGGCACTTCAGGTCACACAGGCGCGTGTTGGTTTGTTTTGAGACTGCAGTTAGCTTCCACTCAGCAGCAAAAAATGGCAAAAAGACAAGCAAATTTGCTGAAGTTTTTCAAACTAGCCGGCCAGTCAGATCCTGAACAAGCCAAAATCATTTCGGCAGATCAACAGAGTGGTGACCCCGGTGGAGACAGCAGCACAAGTAGCAGCACCATTGATGCTTGTGCAGATGCACTTGGATGGAGATGAAGATGATGAGAAGGCAGACGAGCAGTGTCAGGGACACACAATCTGGACGGATGCTCAGTTTAAAGAGAAAAAAAGATGTTATCCCTGGCTTACAATGGACAAAACTGGACTGGGCTGTGCCATTTGTAAAAAAGTGGGGTCACTGGGTCCGGAAAAAACTGAAGGTATGAAGCTTGCCAAAGAGTGGATCTCAGGCTCAGTTACATCATCTGCGCCCGACATTAAAAAACAACAAAGAGCCTTGAGGAAAAAGGTTTTTGAGCACGGGAGTACTAAAGCACATGCAATGGCATCAAATATTAAGGCAAGCAAAGACACATTGACAAACACAATAATCAATAACCAATCCGATCAGGTGCAAACGACTGCCAGAATTTTTCATACTGCTTACAAGGAAGCCAAGCGCCACAGGCCAGCTTATGAATTTGAGCATGAAATGACTGTCAGGAAATGAATGATGTGGATACAGGAAGGATTCTGCACTCTAACGTGGCATCTTCTCATATACAACAGCATATTACAACTGACATGAGAAGAAAATTGCTTGAGAGTATTGTTCGCCTGAGAACATACTCTTCGATCTTGTAGAGTTAGATGATTTGAGCGCTGAAGGCATTGTCTACAAACTGTTGGATGCTTTAGATCATGCCGACTTAAACAAGGCCTTCCTCTCAAAAATGCTCGTCGGTCTCACATATGACGGTGCGTCCGTGATGCTCGGACACAAGGGTGGGGTGGCAATTCGACTCGACCCGCTTCCCAAACATCATGGTGTGACACTGCTCTGCGCATCCGCTTGAACTTGCAGTTGGTGATGTGATGAAAGACATGGGGGCTATTAATCAACAGATGGGTGGCATCTAGTCTCAGAACGGTCGAAGCTGTGTGGAGAAATTATCCTGCCCTCCAGAGACATTTTACGCAAGCTGCAGAGGATTCTGTGCGTGACAGCATGACTCGGGAAAGCTACAATGGCCTGGCAAAGCGCCTTTCATCCCATGCTTTTGTAAACAATTTAGAACTCATGTATGATGCACTACAAGAACTGTCAGAGCTGTCTCTCGAGCTCCAACAACGAGAATGCAATATCATAATGGCACATAAAGCCATTTGCCGACAGATCAGGGTGTTCAAGGCAATATCTGAGCGGCCCGGTTGACACAGCCAGCTGAGCCAGCGCGGGTTTGAGGAAAACTTTTTTTAAGGCTTCCCCCTGGACACAGTATGGTTCACAGACAAAACCCTGGACCAGAGGGTGTTTTTTGGGAGCCTGGCAAGAAATCTGCAGAAACGCATGTTATCACAAGGAAAAGACCAAACAGGATACAATAAGCTAATCGAGGATTTAAAGGTGCTTTATCCACAATATTGGCTGCAGGATGCAAATGAGCTCTTTGGGGAAGGTGCAGTTGAGACACTCTGCCAGCAGTTTTGCATCGATGGCCCGTGGAATGTCATCAGGGCATTCAGGGAATACCGGGACAATGATGGGGAATTAAACCCAGATGGACTGAAAGACCTCTTGGCTGCGGTCAACACTGTCCCCATCTCAAGTGCAGAGTGTGAGAGGGGCTTTTCCCAGATTACCTTAATCTGTACAGCCAACAGGGCATCTCTTCTCCCCTCTACCCTCTCCTCCCTACTCTTCCTTTGCCTTGTCGGCCCGCCACTTACCCAGTTTACCCCTATTCCATACATGAGGTCATGGATTGCAAAAGGACATAGAACTGCACGAGACACGACGAGTAAAGAAAGAAGCAGGGGAATGGAGGCCGGGGGCTCTATGGATGCTTTATGGGCCGTTTTGGACAAATAGGCTAAGCATGAAAGTAGGAAGAAATCGCTATTATTTTCTGCTGTGTTTGTGTTGATCATTGATTATTAGGGTGGCTATAATTATTGCAATATATACTGTTATGTGGTTTAATATTTTCTGCGTGTGTTCATATTTTAAATCGAAAGTCCCACAGGTGAGTTGCAATATATAATAGTATAGTAATAGTAATAGTATAATATTGCAATATATACTGTTATGTGGTTTAATATTTTCTGCGTGCGTTCATATTTTAAATCGAAAGTCCCACAGGTGAGTAGCCTAAGTAAGTGGGCGTTTTTGCTGTTACGTGGTGAAATCAATGAGTGTGCGGCTGTGTGCACATCTGTGGCTATATTACGTGAGGAGTTAGTGCAGCGCTGTCCGTAGTACTGAAACAGTATGGAGGGGTAGATAGACAGCCGTAATTTAGCCTGTTTGTTTTTCATGGGTCTAAGTGGTAAATCCGGCCCTTAATTCCCTATTTCCCCTCATTGCAGAAACCTGGTTGAATTTGGGAGAAGACAGAGAAATTCTGAGACAGCGGGAGAGATGGAAAGCAAGCGCTGCAAACTATTAACATGTTTCTATGTGTCTCATCCAGCTGATTTTGGTTAACATAATACTCTGATGGATACTTATTGCTGCTTTTGAGAATGATGTTGCTCCGGTTTGTTTGTTTGTCTCATCCACTTGATTTTTGGTTAATATAATAGTCCGATGGATACTTATTGCCGTTTGTGGAAACAATGTTGCTCAGGTTTAGCTTTTACATTTCGCACCCATGCAGTGCAGTGTTACATAAACACTGGATGTGCTCCATGTGTTTTTTGTCAGGTCAGTGTTCTGAAATGAAAATAAATATTGCTCTGTTGTGCACACAGTGTTGTTTATGTTTATTTAGTCGGAAAAGATAGGACCTAGGCAGTGCAATATATGGGGCATATATATGCAATATGCCCCATAAACCGTGTACTTTTTTTGTGTTCCGTTTCTTCCGCCCCCCATTTGAGCAGTTGGAAGCAAAAGGGGGCTAAAGCGGTGTTCGTAAAGTTATTATGTGGGTGAGTGTTTTTGAGCAGGTATGTGTTAAGGCTAGGCGAGGGAATGTTCACACCATTTGTCAGCTTCTCTGTAACCTCTGTGTTATTTTCAGGGTGATGGCCAGTAAGTGTAGCTACGGCTAGATATGTCTGAAACATGAAGAGCAACATTTTATCCATCACATATCAGCCACATGCTGTATTAGTTCTTTAGTTTCGTTTTTTTAGTTTTTCAAGTCAGTAGTGATGTCATAACAAAAGTAATGAGTTATTTGGTTTGGGGATAACAGTAATATTATTACTGAAATGTTATTTGTAATTAGTTTTTCTACTCATTACTGGAAAAAGTAATTATATTACTGTAACGTGCTACCAGTAGCACATTACGGCCCAGCACGGTTGAGGATTGGTGTGACAGTGGGAATGTGAGGTGTAGTCCTGTTCCTGCTGTGGATCATCGCTGTATGCCATTTAGAGGCAGCTGCAGAGCGACACTTTCTTAGTTTAGGAGGGTCAACCGTACAGCCGTTTTAAGGAGTTGGGATGTGTGGACAATTAAATCCGTCCAAACCATGGATTACCGGAACCATTGGCAAACATGGACAATTATAAAATGATTGATTGGGATATGCCATGTTAAAATATACCAGCATTTTCCTTCAAAAATGACAATAATTTGATAATAGATAGCTTCCATGTCTGAATGATGTGTGAGGCATGGCCTGGACTGACCCAGGGTGCTTTTTAAAAATTTATTTACTTTTTGATAGACTGTGACGTCTATTGCAAACACATCACAGGGAGAGTATACAGGACAAGATGTCACATTGTAAATATGTCGGGGTCTGTCATTTGAGAGAGGATTCGACAGAGTGACTCATTACCAAGTGGAGTGGAAAGAGCCACACACTGCAGAGTGATGCAGGAGATTTGTTTTCCTATTTTCCCACTGCTCAGTGCTGACAATACAGTTACAGACAGAATAGGCACAATACCTGTGGTATCTCAGAAGTGAACTGTGCCTTAGTTACCATTTGTCTTGGTGATATTGTATCTGCAAGCTCCACTGTCTTCCCTACAATTTCCCCGTCTCTATCTCCATCTCTATCTCTTTCTCTTGTTCTGTCACTCCTCCCTCCACTTCTTATTCATTTCATTTCAAATCATTTTGGTCTCTCCCATCAATTGTTTCTTTCCCCTGTTTCTCTTACTGTCTTTCCAGCTGCCAATTCTGTCATCTGCCTTGCTCGCTGGAAAGGTGAGTGTGTGTTTCACCAGTCTACCGTGTGTCTGGCACTTTCCAATTAGCTCGTATACCTGCTTCTGGCTGTGTAGGAGATAAGATGGAGCTGATACCACCAGGCTACTGTTATCTCTGTTTTCCTCCTGTCACACACAAACAGACATATACCTTTGCACATGCACCAACGCAGCCACATGAAGCACACACACATGGAAGATGCCAGGGTACAAGCTCCCCAGCGCTACAGATACATTGGACAGATAGATAAGGTAGTCTCTCTTTTGTGCACATGTGTGAAAATGCATTGAGAGTGTGTGTGTATGTTTGCATGTTTGCTGGTGGCAGGGTGGTGGAACTGTGTGATGACCCTGCGACCTGCACAGACTGTTGAATAATAAAAGGGTATTCAGACACTCACAGCATGAAAGGAGCAGCCACAGAGAGTGAGGGGAGGAGGGAATGTTAGGGCAGACATGGCTGGCTTTGTGGGAGGTAAGGGAGTCTCATTATTTCTCTCAGGCTTCTCTCACTATCCCGCTACTTTCGAAGTTTCCTTTGTCCTTTCCTCTAAGTCCATCTCCTTCTCTCTGTGTCTCTCCAGACCCGTTGCTCTCTTTGAGTCGATCAGTTATTGTCAGCTCAAGCTTCATTTTCTCCATGGTCCCTATTTATTTCATCCACCCACCTCTCCCTCTTATTTTTTGATTCCTCTTTTCTCTTTGCATCACATATCCATTCTCCTCTCTCTCTCTCCCTTCTCCGCTTCCTTCCATCTAATCTACTTACTCCTAACAACCTCTCATGTCTTATTTCTTTATTCCCTGCCACTTTCTCCTCCACCATCCTTCTTCTTTGCTCCTCTCAATTATGTGTATCTCCTTCCTCCCTCCCTCTCAGCTCCTCCCTCTTCGTCTCATTAGTGATACTGTCTACTAAGGAGGTGATTAGCCTGCCTCGGCTCTAATTAAAACACAGAAAGGGAACTAAATGAGACCTGTGATTTGTGGGTTTGTGTGTGTGTGTGTGTGTGTGTGTGTGTGTGTGTGTGTACTTGTATTTATGTGCGCACCCCTATCTTTACACTTTGTGTGTGCAAGTTGCAGTCGTCATGACAGAATGCTAAACAGTCGGCTGCTCTATTTCGATATAATGCACTCATAATTATCTGTAGTTTCTGATAGATGTCACAAACGTGAAAATGAAAATGGTTTTCCCTGATGGAGATGACTGTTTAAATTAACTACAGGGTGACAAGGAAATAAGCAAAGAGAAAACGAGGGAGAGAGAGGAGATGTATGAACAGAAAGCATGTCAGCCAAACAAGTTGTATGTCTGTTTTCTGTTGTTAGAAGTCTAATTTATCCATTTTAGCCCTATTCTTTTCACAGGAGTGCTTTGAAATTAAGTAAAGTGTGTGGGAGTTAAACTACTTAGTAATCACAGACTGCACAGAATTCGCATGAAATGTTTTGAGTGTAATAGTATAATGTGTGGGAAATATATAAGAATAGGAAGAAAAATCCCTGCAGTGAGTATCTAAGGGGATGGAGCTGATCTGAAGTCTGCCATTCTTCTTGAATAATCCGATTTCTTTCTTCTGTTTTCCCCTGAGTGTCATTGGTGCTGCAAAAAGCTAACATTTCCCCACATTTCTGTCCTCGTTCAAATCCTGTGCTTGCATCAACACCAGCTAATTAAATGAGCCACCATGAAAACACAATATATTTTAGCACTATCAATTTAATTTCCACATCTTTATCCATAGTTGTATTTGGATCTCTGACCTTCTTATATGTCAGTATTTCTGTGTTTGTGTTCATGACTTGTGTGTGAGTCCAAGTGCACCATGAGTCCATGAGTCTGGACACTTCATTCTCTTTCCAACGGCTGAAGGTGAGATTGTGATGCCCAGGCCACACTGCCTACGTATGCAGCATGTGACGGCTATCTTGTTGAACTTCTGCAGCTCAATTATGGGGTGGTGTTCACACCCTGGCCACACTGCCTATATGTGCAGTGCATGTGGGTCATGGAACCTACTGTAATTTTTCGGCACCCATGTTCACACATTACAGCAGCCACACTGCCTGCCTGACCAGCACTGCTCATGTAAGCATGTAATAATTACTAAAAGCACAAGTCTATTTAAAGCAGCGTGTTGTCATCAAAGTGGCCACATTACTGTGATCAGAGTGCTACATCTGTTTTTAACTGTACATCCTGTGAATAATTATCCCCGCCGCCTCATCTATGTGCATGAGGAGACACATCAGCATGTGCTGTTTAGCGGACCTTATTTTGTGGCACTGTATCTCTCCACTTAAGGGACTAAAATTACATGTCCACCCTAGGTGTTATGTTTCTATCAGTGCTGATCAGAACCACAGCAGATAAATACCTGTTACTACACCAGAGTTATTTGTCAATGTCGATTGTAACCTTTCCCATTACATTAAAAAGCCAGATATTAGCGAGTGTTAGTGGGTTTTTTGAGCAGTGGAAAAGGAACTAATAAAAATCTATTAACCAAAGAATTTTTATCCTATAGTTTAATTTTACTGCTGTTGGCTGTCTCAGACTTTTGAGAGCTAAAATGTATCAGCTTTTGTTTGAGCTCTGGTTACAGTGACAGTTCTAACAGCCATTATTTCTGACTGCTGTGTAGCTGGAAAACTTGGATAATGGAAAGAGCGATGCATTACTATGACAACCAGAAACTGCGTGCTTACTGCTGTGTTCACGCCCAGGCCACACTGCCTGCGTAAGCAGTGCGTTCGTGTTGTGGTTGTTGGTTGTTTTTCTTTTTGGCGCCTTTGTTAACAAGTTAAAGCAGCCACACTACCCACCTGTGCAGCGCTGCTCAGGCGGGGAAGCATGGCCGATGCGTAAGCATGTAGTAATTACTAAAAGGCTCAAGTTTATTCAAAGTGGCGTGTTGTCATTAAAGTGGCCACATTACTATGATCAGAGTGCTACATCTGTTTTTAACTGTACATTCTGTGAATAATTATCCCCACCGTCTCCATGTGCATGAGGAGACACATCAGCATGTGTTGTTTAGCTGCTGTGTGGACCTGACGAAATTTGCATTGATTATTATTATGATTATTGGGATTTAAATGGCTAGAGTTCATGAATGTTATGAAATGAAAAAGATAGGATGGGAGATAAAGTGCCTGCTCTGATATTTCTAAAACCTCTCTTATTTATTTATGGACAAGAACAACTTACAATATTATGATTAGAAATGATCATTTTCAAAGAACCTGTTGACCTTGTGAAACAACCTGCATGGGCTCCTCATTGCAAATAAATACACAAAACATCCTCTTTATGTATTTATGTACCCTATAGGGCATTTCCATAGACCAAGGCTGTCAAAGCCCACTTGACCTTCATCCCCTCTTTCAGACACTTTCAATGTCATTTTACCAAATGTCTGTTTCAACTGCTGTTTTTTTTTAGGCTAGTTTCCAGTGGATCTGTATCTTTGTGGTGTCGGAGTATCAAAGGCAATGTTGCACTATGTCAGCGTTTAGACCTTTTCTCACCTCCCAGCAGAAACGCCGAGGGCCAGAGAGAGACGAGGAGCTCGCGATCTGACGTCTGATCATATCAGGCCTGACTGAAATAGGGCATGAGGCTCACCCCGCTGTGGACACACAGATGTGTGAGGGCACACACACAAACACACACACACACATGCACGCACTTTCCTTTCCTGTAGGTGGGGTGCAGGCAGGTTTGCTTGGCTTATCTGAGCAACAAAACGCAAACACTGAGTCTTTTTCTCAAGAGAACAGAGATCAGATTTGACTGAAAGTAATGTTTCCCAGACATTCCCAGATTTTTTGTTCCACGGCACCTCTCCAATGTAGAAGCTTTAGGCTATGCTGCTGCACAGAATTGCAAATAAATATTTTACTCAAACTAAACAATAAATACAAAGTTCTTTTAAAATGTAAAATCAGCCTAACTGTTAGGTTTTAACTTATTGGGCACCATTGCTTCATTTGACAGTTTTTCTGCAGATGAGGTGTTCAGGTGTGGGATGGCTAGCAGCCCCTTTCCCACCGAAATTAGCATGTGTTCGTGGGTTTTTTAAACATGAGTAAACCCACTAAAAATAGGCTACAGACTCCATTGCCATTACCAGTAGACCAGAACTTTGTACACAGCTCTATAACATCATTGACAGGCCAGAAAACAGGTTAGTAAACAGTAGAAGGCAACATGCAGGCTTGTGGAAAACTATGATGGATCATTCTTGTTATACATCTATTTCTTTCAAGCTCAGTGCAGACTGATATAGATCAATGTTTGAGCACTGCTCGGGTGGAGATGGACAGTATTTTGTGGTGTCGCATCATTGCATGTTGCCAGTTAAGGGGCTAGTGACTTGTCCTTGTTGTGTCTCCATCAATGTCGCTCAGAACTGCAGCCAATTACTACCCATGACTACTGCAGAGTAATCTGATCGGGGTGTTATTATTATATTAAAAAGCCAGATGTTAGCGGGTGTTAGTGGGTTTTTTTTGTGCTGTGGAAAAGGAGCTAATGAAAATCTGTTAACCAAAGAATTTTCATCCTGTAATTTTATTTTACTGCTGTTGGTTGTCTCTCTCTCTCTCTCTCTCTCTCTCTCTCTCCCTATACAATTTTTTTCTAGCACCTGTGTTAACAAGTTAATCAAAATGGCATGTTGTCATCAAAGTAGCCACATTACTATGATCAGAGTGTGTCTGTTTTTAACTGTACATCCTGTGAATAATTATCCCCACTGCCTCATCTATGTGCATGAGGAGACACATCAGCATGTGCTGTTTAGCTGCTGTGTGAATCTGACAAACTGCGCTGATATGACAAATCTACGTTGCAACTCTGTTGCAACTGCGTGAGCTGCCGTCCCTAAAACTGAATATTTAAAGGGGAACTCCACCAATTTTACTTTGTAGGGAGCACTATTACATGTGTAAAAACAGTTGCATCCTTTTGTGGCTCCAGAGGGAGCTGTGCAAAGATAAATTACCACAAGTGATGTCACTTGAGTCAACGCCAGCTGGGTCTGAAGACTTAAAAATGAAAAAAAGGAAAGAAAATCTGGATGTGTGCAGTTAGAACCAAAAAACGTGAGCTCACATCTCTGTAACCCACTGTTCATCTCTGCTTTAGAGGCTTGAAGCTACATCAGCTGCTGCTACTGGTATAACTTACCCAAATATCTGACCAAATGTTGAGTTGCATTGTGGGTAATGTAGGCACCAGGTTTTGATAAGGAAGAAGAATGCATATATGATATCTCTGTGCAACTGCTGTGATACTTTTTGAATTACCAATCGTGGGTCTAAGAGTAGTTTTTTTGTTTTGATTATTTTGTTTTTTCAGTCCATAGCAGTCCAGTGTTGTTCTTTGCGTATTTAAATCCAAAAACTCAAATTATGGTTGAAGTACATGTGTTTTAGCACCAAAATGCAATCTTCCCAGCCCCCTCTTAAAACATTATCCCATGTGATTTGATATAGATTTCTGCATGATTTGCTACATACGTACAACCCACATGCAGCTCTGGACACTGCATTAGTTCAGTTCGAAAGTCACACGATTATACAAATAAACGAACCAATTGAGGCAGCAACAAGATCAGCAGATCCACTGTGCTGTGACATAAAATTAGTTTCTGTCAATGGAGTCTGGTGGCTTTGAAGAGACTGATACACTGGCTTAAGTTCCTTGTCAGCAAGAGCTGTCTGATGTCAAGGTGAAATGATAAAAATAATCTAAATACAGTACACACTTAAACTAATATTGATTTTTTTAGGTATTCCTTTTTCAGGAGGCTAAGATACATTTTGCTTCTGCTCGTCCACACCCACCAGACTCCTTTGACTGAAACAGTAATTTTACCTCACTGAATATAAGGAGTTGTTAATCTACTGCTGCCTAAATTGGTTAATTAGTTTGTGTACTTTGAGAACCGAACTAACGTGGCATCCACAGCAGTAGACTACATTGCTTAGCTTCTTTGCCCCAGTACACTTGTCTGTTTCTCCACACTGGGTGCATGCTGACTGCCATCTACTGCAGATAATACTGTAATCGTAGATATATAAATATGTTTGTATAGTAAAAAAATATTATAGTGTTTTCAATCTCAGTGTGTCTTAACCTGGTAAAATAAAGGTTTAATAATAATGAAATAGCACACATAATGAAATAGCACCATCTCCCTTCCTCAAGCTTAAATATTTCAAGCTAACACTTCTTTCACTCTCTATGCTTATACTGTCAGCGAAGTGTGTGTGTGGGTTGAGGGAGGTGAGGTCATCAGCGCTGTAACCTACGGCACCGCTTTTGCTAACAGCTGAGTGGGAGTTTCCATTTGACGAACACAGAAAAGAACGCAGATGGACCTGTCCTTAAAGTGTTTGATATGGTGCTTTCAATGTTTATTCTTCCATCTTGACACGTTTGAAAACATCATTTGAAAATGTAGATAATGGAAATGCTGCCTTGTTTCTTATGTGATAAAACACTGTTCATAATGCACAGTAAAAAAAATGGACATAGATCTTGAAGCACAATTGCCCTTAAGGACGCTTAAAGCAACCCTGGATGCAACCCCGTTGGGAGCCACTGGCTTACAGGATAGACCTGATTTATTACAACCTGGGTCTTATTTTTGTGGCTTTGGCCTTTGTTCTATCAGCCATAATACTGTGCTCAACAAAGTGATGGCTGAGACCTGGAAACACAGTGACATTGCCACAAATAACTTCATGAGATATCAAAAACACTGATCAGATTATTAGACATAAATAATAAAAACTATATCTGCAAGTCAAACTAAACCTGAGGACACTAGTAATGGACAGTTTGGTAATCAATTAGTCAATCAATCAATCATTCATCACATGGAATTGTACAATATACAACTCTAGTGAAATGTGATCCCATCAGCTCCTTAAACCTGTGCGTTGTAATTTAGTCCTTTTTGTACGTCTTCTTACATTGTTGGCTGCTTCTTTATAATTGTCCATGTTTCCAGATGGTTCTGATAATCCATGGTTCCTGGTTATGGAATGATTTAACTGTCCACACATCCCAGCCCAAACAAGATGGCCTTATGGCCACTCCTCCTGAAAATGGTGTATTGCTGTGATCCACAGCAGGAACAGGAAAGCACCTCACATTTCCACCATCACACTAGTCCTTATCATTGTTAGGCAGTAACATGTTACTAGTAGCACATTACAGTAATAATATTACTTTTTCAAATAATAAGTAGTGTAACTAATTACTACTAAAATTTCAGTAATAGTATTACAATTATCCCTAAACCAAATAAGTAGGGCTGTCAATAGTTTTAAAATAATTAATTTCACATTTTAAAATCCATTAATCTAGATTAATCGCGATTAATGTCCTTCTAAAGTTAAAAAGTAAAAAAATAAATAAAATCCTGTGCTTAATCACAAATAATTTCATCTTTATGTCATCCATTTGCAATAACATGTTGGAATGTGACATCATGGAATTATTATATAAAATCAAAAAAGGTATTCAAACGCTCTTGTTTAATGTTTATAATTTATAAAAGTCAATGAATCCAGTAAACTAGTCATTTGCTAAACGAAAGTTGCCTATTTGTTATCAATGTAGGCTAACAAAAAAACCTAAAGGCTGCAACCAGGGCTCCACTGCAGTAGTCCATATGAAAAAGACACTGTGGGAGAGAGGCAAATAGACAGCACTCATGTGGAAAAGGGGAAGCAAGGAGAGACTGAAAGTGAGAGAGAGAGAGAGAGAGAGAGAGAGCTTTTGAAAAGGACTATGCCAGGTATGTTAGTGTTAAACGCTAGTACTAGGCCCGTTTGAAGCATTTTTTTCGTCATTTTAACGTCATGTTATGATGTCGGGACTGACACCAAGGTGTGTTTTAGATGTTCTAGTTTATTTTGATACCCTGGCCATCGTTTTACCTTAAAAATTGACCTCCATACCATCGCAGAAAGTGCATGGAACATAATGTCGGAGCACCCACGTTAATTGCATGAAATTTCTTTAACACATTAATTGCGTTGACATTAATCGTGGAGATTAACGCGTTAACTTTGACAGCACTACAAATAAGTCATTACTTTTGTTATCATATCACTACTGACTGGAAATATAAGAATCGCATTAGCCGATTCATTTTTATCATCATCATCCTTTCGCAAAGCAGCAAAGCAGCAGTATCCCAACAAGACGGCTGCATAGTCACTCCACCTGAATATGGGCAGTGCCACTCCACAGCCGCCTCTGAACGCCGTTTAGCAGTGATCACAGCTGGAACAGAACAACACCTCACATTCTCACTGACACACCAGTCCTTATTCATCACGAAGCACTTGGCTCCTTTCCCTCTCTCACCAGAGTCCTCTGCTCTGTCAGAGCAGCATTATAGAAAATGAGTCACTTGATTGAATGGTGCTGTGCAGGATTTAGCCATGTTTTGGTGAATCAAAGGATATTACAGTTCCTGGTATCCTGTTGAAAACTGATGCAGCATGGACGTCATCAAATTTATTTTCCAGTGTCTTTACAATGGCTAGCAGGATGCTAGTTCATCTGGTGCTATCTTCTCCATCTTTCCTTCATGTTTACTGATGTGAACATTTGAAAATCTCGACCTGGCTAGCTAGCAGCTAGCTAGGAGAAGTCAGCAGGAGGAGAATTTGCAGACTGGTCAGTTGATTTTCTCATCCTGATAAGTGGCTCACAGCCACACATCACCACTGTCCAAAGTTTTTTTTTTTGTATTTGGCAAAAACCTGCCTGATTGCCTGACATCTTGTTTCTTTGCCACCAGAGAGATGGCGACTGCTATGTGAAGTCAGGTCCCATTCTTACACCAAATGAAGATGATGTTCAAGAACACTGCTAAAAATCTTAATAATGATGACACAGTGACGATGATGATGGCATTGTCATAACAACAAATCCACTCCAGTGAAGAGGACAGATCTGTATTGCTCAACACTCAAGTGTTCCCCATTGTGCTCCAATCAGGGCGCCCTCTCATTACTCTTCATTGAGCCAATGAGTTTGACGGCAGGAAGAAAAGCTGGAAAGTCCCCTCCCTCTCCTCTCGACGTCCAAAAAAACAGAAATCAATTTCATCCATTGGACCCTGCCCCATGGCTGGCTGCTTAGCCTTCTTT
This sequence comes from Cephalopholis sonnerati, assembly GCA_019142605.1. Lineage (NCBI taxonomy): Eukaryota > Metazoa > Chordata > Actinopteri > Perciformes > Serranidae > Cephalopholis > Cephalopholis sonnerati. The sequence continues at coordinate 3,087,794 of JAGQAX010000003.1, forward strand.
TGATGCAGTGCACACACACACACATATACAAACCTCTCTGACACCTCTTTAGCTCTCTTTTGTTAGGCCTTCATTGCCCATGCCATATGGCAAGTGAGGAGAATCCAGTGTGTGTGTGTGTGTGTGTGTGTGTGTGTGTGTGTGTGTGTGTGTGTGTGTGTGTGTGTGGGTGTGTGTGCGTGTGTGTGACTAGACTGTGGGGTCAGAGGAGGGTTTTAGGAGTCTGACCTGCTCACAAAGACTCCCCACTTCATCAGTGATCTCTATAAATACATGGGGACAAGCCAGGCTAAACAGGAGAGCATAAGCCGTGGAGAAGTCGTCTCCAGAGGGAGGGAGGGGGTCATTGTCAGAAAGACGGACGGGTGCTAGTGTTTGGAAGGTGGAGGCATTAGCAAGCAAGATGGATGTTAGGGGGGATTATGAGAGAGAGAGAAAATTAAAGAGACAGGGGGTAGATGGGGGGTGGGGCAAATAAGGGGTGAAGAGAAAGCACATGTGAAAAAGAAGTCAAAATATGTGCTTGAAACAGCCTAGGACTGTGTGTGGAGTGCATACATGTGTGTGTTTGCAGCTTTGAGTTGCCTGCTGTGTGCTGTGTGCATGCGGGGGGATATGGGGTGATCCCTGTGCCACAGGGATCTACAATAGGCCAGCACGTCCCTGTGTGATGACAAGGCTTTCGGGGTCCCATGTGAGCATCTGTGTGTGCATATATGTACCACTGTGTGTATCGCAGCAGGCTGTGCTCTATAGGAACACCAGTCTATGGAAGTGGACACATTATCCTTAACAACATCTGAAAGCCAAAGCACGGGGCACACAGTGAGGTAGCAGGTCAGGAAGTGTTACCAACTCTCCTCTTATTGCTTCTGAAGTTTTCCATGTGTATTTCTGCCTTTGCGTGTGTGAAAGTTAGTTAAAAAAAAAACATTTTACATCCTCACTAGCTTTGCATGAAATTGCACAAGTGTACTTATAATGATAGCAACAATCCACACAGTTCTGATCCAACAATTTCCATCACTCTAATCCTATGCAGATAAGTGCTGATAAGCAAGTGTCTACAAAAGCGCTGCTTACAAAGTGCCTCTTATTTAAATGAGAGCAAAGAACTTAAACTCTTTTCCCAATAAGTGCCTCTGACTTCAATAATAGCACATATACATGTAAGTGCCTCTGAGTGTAATAACAGCAAGCGGCTAAAGGACTGTGAGACAGCAAGGAGTACAAAGGAAAGAAAACAGGCCAAGCCAAAGTGATGGAGACATTAGGGATTGCTGCCAGTTTTGCTCCCACTAACCCAGTACAGCCATCACCGCGGTTGCTCCAAAATGGTCACACTATTACACAGCGTTGCATAAGATAGATAAGGCTATGAGGAGGCATATTCACCACACCAAGAGAGCTATCTGCTGATTATGTGTGTGTGTGTGTGTGTGTGTGTGTGTGTGTGTGTGTGTGTGTGTGCGTGTGTATCTGAATTGGCAGTAGCTGGGGGAGTGAGTGTGAAAGTGGTACAAGATAAGCTGAGAGATGAGAGCAGTGAGAATGGGAGAGAGGTGTGATTGTGCTCCGTCATCTATGTTACATGTGTGTGTTTGTTTAGTGGCTAGCCATTTAGAACGAATGGTTTGGATTCTGGCGTCATCACAGAGCACTATGGGAAACAAAGACCCTTTTCACGTTCACAGCCTCTGCTCCTCTTAGCTTCCTCTTTCTCCCTCAGCCCAGTTTTCTCTCTCCCCGTTTCAGTTTAACCCCCCGTCCTTTTTCTACAATGCTAAAATAGCAGCTGATTCTTTTCCGTCTTTTTTCTTTTTTTTCTTTTTAACGTAGTGCTTCCTACTTTTTCTCTCTTGTGTCTGCTCAGCAGCTGTGACTATCATTTCCCCTTCGCTGTTCCACATTACCTTTCAGTATCTCTGCTTGTGGATCATCTACTTTCTGTCCTATTGCCTTCTAAATCTTATCTTCTGTGCTGTTCTCTACCACCAAATCACTCTGAGACCCAGCTCTCTGCCCCCACACATCACCACAACCAGCCCAACCTGCTCCCTCCTTCACATCTGTTTCTGTAGCCCTGATCCATGAGGTTGAATGCCAGCACCCTCCTCCCCATTATTAGCAGAACATAACTCTGCGACTGCCCACTTCCCTGACTTCTGTCGCCTTTTGTCCTGCAGACTGGCTTGAGCCATTGCTGCTTTTACAGTGGACAAAACCCGACATTGCTAAATAGACAGCAGGGCAGTTGGTCGGTTTATTGTCTGTTTCTGAGTGTGTCTGTGTTGACGGTGTGGGTATTAGGCATTTGTGTGTGATTATGTGCAAATAGGTGCAATGAAGCCTTCTGCTGTGTCACACAGCAAAATGACCTGTTCCAGTGTTGATTTTCACATACTACAAACATTTTAAAGACACTTTTTTTTCATGATGACGTCTTCTGATTTAGTCTAATAAGAGATATTATGAGTGGAAGCAGGATATGTCTGGATGTGTTTGATCCTGTGGTGGGTAAATAAGCTTATTAGGGGTAAAAGAGTCAAAATTGGGTCAGGACTTTTTTGATCTTCATAAATGTAAGGGATACAGTTGATTGCTTATACCCTCCCACACACACAAACACACACACACGCACGCACGCGCGCGCGCGTGCACACACACACACACACACACACACACACACACACACACACACACACACAGGCCTTCGCCTTATCCCAATTAAGGCAGAAGCCATTTTACATTGTGCTCTTTGCATCTTAAATCAAATGAGGTAAACCAAATGTGTCCCCACTCATACAAGACGTCCCCAGTTAAACAATGCGAAGTGGAGTAAAATTTGTCTCAAAATGCAGCCTATCGTATGACAGAAACTACACACAAACTCGTACTATTATACTTGTGAAGACTTGCATTGACATATTGCACCTAAACCATCACGACTGATTACCCACCTAATCAGAACCCTGACCCTTACCTTTACCTGATCGTCTTTTTAAACCTAACCTAAACCTAATTCTTTCCTAAATTGTAAGTCAATCAGGACAGACCAGGTGAATGAAATAAAGATGATGGTTTAATACAAATTGGAAGTATACAGATTAATAGATGATATGATGAATATGAACTGACAGAAAGTCTTCGGTGCTTGGACTCCCGAGGGAGATTTGCAATTGAGCAGCATCTGAGCAACAGCAAGATAAATCCCCCATGGAGTCCAGACACTGGTGGTGGCTGATGACTCTGAGACTGAGGTATGATGAGGCTGATGAGCCTGATGAATCTGTGAACACTCAACAGTGATGGGGAGCTGGAGGGTGCACACAACTGTAGCATGAAAGAACTGAGAAGACAGAGAATATTTAATATATTTTACATTTCAGTAAGATGATAGACTAACAGAGAAGGTGTGTTGCTGTGCTATTGGTTAGCTGTGATCAGCTGACATAATAGCTAATGTCTCAATTGACAGCCCCCGATACTGACTAATAAAAATGAGTGAACAATGGATGTTATGAGAAATATTTTGAAGGCCTAGCATGGAAAAGTATAGTCTTCCTGATTAAACTTAAGCTAGAGCTTCATAACGCAGTCTGACCCCTCAAACAGGCCCTTGAAGGTCTGTCCAAAGGTGACGGGTAGACAAAATACCCTTACTTTCCAAAAGTAAGGGTATTTTGTCACAAAGATAGATGAACAGGTAAGCACACATGCACGCACACACACACACACGCACGCACGCACGCACACACACCCACGCACGCACGCGCACACACACACACACACACACACACACACACACACACACACACACACACACACACACACACACACACCAAAGGCCCAAGTATGTTTATTATGAATTTTTGTAGAAATAAGAAGACAAACAATAAAACGCTGGTGCATATAAGCCTTAAATTCCATGGAGGACATAAGTATTCAACATGTGAACATTTTTAACATTAATACTTAAAAGCAGCTATTCTCATGAAATTGACACCAGACATTGATATTTATTCCTTAAAACTATACAGATAAAGAAAGCATACCATTTCAATCCATTAAAAAAATAATAGAAAAAAACTTTTGAACACACCAACTAAAATGTATTTAATAATTGGTTGAGAGGCTTTCGTTTGCAATACAGCTTTTAAGATTGTATAAAGAAATCAATCTCTCACAGTGATCAGATGGGAATTTCGTCCATTCTTTCTCACAAATAGTTTTAAATCTAGAAGATTCTGAGGGACACACTGGTGAAACTTGATCTTCAGCTTCTTCCAGAAATGTTCTATCAGGTTTAAGTCTGCTGATTAATTGGGTGATTCCAACACCTTTATTTTCTTCCTCTGGAAAGAGTTGAGTCTTCTTTGCTGTATGTTTTGTATCTTTGTCCTGCTAGAAAGTCCACCTGCATCTCATCCTTACCGTCCTGGTGGATGGCAAAAGATTGTTCCCAAGAAATTCCTAGTGCATGGCTACATTCATCTTCCGTTTGCTAATTTGGATTCTGCTTGTAACAGGAGAAGAGGAACAGCTCCATACCATGATGCTTCCACCTCCAAACTACTGTATATGTGTGTAATATTTTTAAGGTCTTATACAGAGCCATTTCATCCTCCAAATAAGGCACACTGTCTTTTTGCCCAGAAGCTTGTTTTGAGTTTGCTACACAACGTATGAAAAAAGCCTGTAGATTATTAGAGAAAAAAAATGTAATGTAATGTTTGCTGCAAATGATAGGATGTGTCATTATTATTACACTTTTTATTACACTTATTATTATGTTTATTACACTTTTTTTGCACATAACCTTTTTGATTTGATATTTGATTTAATGTTATGATTTTCTTTATCTGTGTAATTTAATTTAATCAATATCTATTTCTGGTTTAAATTTTATGTGAAAAAACTGCTGACATGTTGAATTCCCTCACTATATAAAGCAGTAGACATGGAATAAAAGCAATACAAATATACAGTAGTTTGAAGCATCTGCTACTATTTCCACTAGCTGTGTAACATGGTGGGCACTATGTGTCATTCAGTCATTTAGATGTAAGCTCAAAAGCAACATACAGTTCATGTATTGTAAACATGATACGCTAAAGATCAACATTCCATGATATAATTAAATAAAAATAAGAAAACAGCTTCTGAGTCCCAGAAAAGATTAATAGCTGCATAACAGGGGGGCTGTGCCATCATCATACTACATCAGCATAACCATCTGCACTCTATCAGAAGTACAATATGTAGCCACACTATGTGATTAAAGCGCTGACTGCTCAGAAAGCTCTGGAGCTGTGTTACACTTTATTGTAATAATATTGTATAGTAACAGGCACCTCAAGATTCGATTGCGATTTAAATGACAATGATTCCTTGATAAACTATTATCTATGCATCACGATGCACCCAGATATTTGGTTTCTATACATGATTTATGTTTCCTCACATTGTAAGTCCCTGCTACTTTTGAAACATAGCATATTGTTTATGTAGTGATCCATAATTTAATTAACAGATACATTTACTTGCATTACAGTGTGGCTCTTGTACATGTCCCTTTTCCATTTAGCCTTATGGTCGAAATGCTTCCATACCCAAGCTTTTAAACCAGTCAGCTTGTATCCACCTGTGGTTGTACACACTAATCTTTTGTGGGATATTCATGCCAGTGTAGTGTCCAGTCATTGCATATTAAAATATTTAGTCTGTGATAGTATAGAATTACTAAATACTATTGAATAGTAAATGGTCCACAGCCTCTTTATTTTAAAAAGTCAACTGCATTAATTATTAAGTTGAAAACACCTTACAGTCTCCTGCCTGTATAGGAGCAACACAATGAGGGGGAGGCAGAGTGCACCATTGTTTTGTCTATGCCAAAGAGTAATTTTTCACCACAGAGTCGGCTTAAGTTGTTTTGTCTGTGTTGGTTGGCCAGTTTCATTTGTTAGGGTTACTGCTGATTACTGCTCCATAAACGTTAATCTCTGGGTGATGGCAGAAGAAAGTATTTACTTCACATTTACCTCTCTAACGTAACTATTTAGACAATGAAACATGCTTGCAGCTGCTGACTTTTGTGGAGATGAATTATAAATGAATTCTGGCCTGTTAGATTACAGATTATTTACATTTGCGAACTGATGTTAGACTGTCCACATCCGCATCATGATGCATCTAAGAATCGATTATTTCCCCCACTCCTATTTAGACCACACCCGTCTTCAAACGTAGCCTTCATTTTGATCTCAACTACACACCTGTAAAGTTTTGTGACTGCATCTTGTACAATTGCGACATCAGACAGATAGACATATAAATACCTGGCAGGATACTCAGAACAGTTTCTGAGGTAGTTCCCACAACAATATGTCTCACCAGGACCACATCTTGCCATGATGCGACACACACACACACACACACACACACACACACACACATACACACACACACACACACACACACACACACACACACACACACACACACACACACACACATACCAAAGACCAAAGTATGTTTATTATGAATGAACACACATGCATACAAAGACTCACAGCATAAAAAAACAATACCAGCTGTTGTGATGTTGCAGTGGCTGGTAAATATACATATGATGTATGAATTCAGTTTTATCGACAGCACTGTTGATCTTTAGATTAGAAAAACTCTATATTGTTTCATTGTGCTGTCTGCTACCTTAAAATCTTTTTGGAAATAATCTTATATTACTTTTAATTGAGATCTGAGAAGCTTGGTACTACTTTTGACACATGTCTTTCTGTTAAGTATAGATTTTGAGCCAGTACGACTTAGCATATTATATGCAGTACTAGAGGTCACTTAATGACATATTCTATCTAATTTGTTTAATCTGAATCTGTCCACAACAAGAAAAGAAATATGACAAATTTGTGTTTTTTACAGGAAGTTTCATGATAATTATGTGTCATCAAAGGCAGCTAGTGGTGGCTCTCTAAAAAAGGCAAATTGTTATTTTACATTTCTCTTAGTCTGTGAATTGATAGACAGATCCATGTGTTGTCATCCCAACTCGTCAAATAGCGACACTTTGTCAGTTGACTTTCACGTCTAAATGTGATGCGCTAGATACCCTCTTGCATCTGTTTTGGATGTTTAGAGACAGCGTGTCAATTAATTCTTGTTACAAGCACTTCTTTTCAAAACACTTCTGTTTTCACAGTAAATGTACAGTTACAGCACGTTACGTGAATTCAGTCTTTTTGAAAATATACCTACAATGTAGATAAAACATCTCGTTCTTACCTTTCCATCCTTTTGCGACAAAAGCACATGGTTAGGTTTAGGCAACACAAGCACATAGTTAGGTTTAGGCAACAAAAGCACAATGTTATGTTTGGGCAACAAAAGCACATGGTCAGGTTTAAGCAGGAAAAACGTGGTTAGCTTTAGGCAACAAAAGCATGTGATTAGCTTTAGGCAAAAAAAATGTGGTTAGGTTAAGGCAACAAAATCACATGGCTGGGTTTTGGCAAAAAAGGCACATGCTTAGGTTTAGAGATAAACATTATGGTTTGGCTCAACACTGATATGGGAAGTAAGCAGCAGGCTACTGAGTCAATGTCTGTGGTTTGTCGGACCCATCCACCTCCCCTCCCACCCGTCCTATTGGGACCTTTTACCTCTTTCTATTATGTGGTTGCCAGTGGCATTACAAACTAACGCCACCTGGCTATTATCTTACCACAGCGGAATGTGCCATTTGTGTCAGTGTCTGACGCTGAAATGACGGACGGTATTTTATGAGTTGGGAATGAAAACGGGGCAGCACAGCACGGTGGTGTTGTGGTTACCATTGTCACCGTCACAGTATGAGGGTTCCTGGCTCAAACCTGGGATGGGGTTGCTCCCCCACCTTGGGGTGCGTGCCCCCACCCCACAGAGCCCACATGCTTTCCCCGTGCCAGTGTTGGCCTTCCCCAGGTGCTCCGGCTTCCTCCCACAGTCCAGAGACATGCAGGTTAGGTTGACTGGTAACTCTAAACTGGCCTGGGTGTGAATGTGAGCATGAATGGTTGTCTGTCTCTATGTGTCAGCCCTGCGATAGTCTGGCGACCTGTCCAGGGTGTACCCTGCCTCTCGCCCAATGTCAGCTGGGATAGACTCCAGCCCCCCCATGAGCCCCAACAGGATACGCAGCTACGGAAAATGAAAAAAAAATGGATGAATGACAGTAGGCTGGAAAGATACAGCACCTTAGTTTGTAAACTGAGAGGTGCCTTTTTAACTTTGGAGATAAACAAGAAAGCTGTTTCCCTCTGTTTTCATCATTTATGCTATGAGCTTTAGTCTATAGTTTTTACTTCACTTGGTGTTCAAACATGTCACCCATGAGGAAACAGTGGTTAACAGATTTTGCAGGTAAACAAGGTATCAGCAACTGGAAAGTCCCCAGACATGCTATAGACAAGATATTTTAAGAATGTTAAGTCAGTGAGGTAAATACTGCATTTACAGTAAATACGGTGTTTGATGAGGCAATGTAGTTCAGCAGGACTCAAAAGTACCAGTGATAGATGTGACAAATGAGGAGCAGATATGTGGGAGACACACTAAGGTCACAAAGTGGGCAGATGAGGCAAGACTGGACCTTAAAAATACATATTACACAAGAGACAGGGAAATTGCAGCATTATATGCAGATGTATGGAGGTCTTGGATTGTAATAAGTTCAAGCCGAGGATGTCTGAACAATAAGTCATTTTACATCAAACAGGCATTACTTATGTGTAATTTGGCATCTCAGTATATTTTTGGGTTTTTCAGAATTTTCCTCCTTATTATTTCAGGTTAAGAAAATTATTAATAAGGCCATTTTAGGTGCACAATTAAGAGGCCCATCCAGCTACTCAGCATGTAGACCCATTACAATCAAGATAATCCTAGGGATTTGGTCAGTAAATGACTGAAACAGAGTCTATGTTTATTCCAGGCAAATGTGCCATAAACACAGACATGGGTGGTAAATTCTTAATTCCCATGAGGTCCCTGCTTAGTTCTAGTGGGTGCCAACAAGGCATAAGGAGAAGAAAGAGGAGAGGTGCAGATGTTGCCATGACAATATTCTATTGAAAACAAGATACATTTAGAGCAAACAAAGCTATGGGTTAAATACGTACAGTATGTCTGGTTCCAGAAAATGAACATAAAATCAAAATCCCAGTGAGCACTTTTCAGCTGGAGAGACATTCAGAAAAGGTTGAAAAGTGATTTTTTTTTCACTGACTATTTGAAGGAACTGACTAAACATTCACATTAAGACCATATTTCACTGTGATTTGGAATAGTTATATTTTTCATCCTGTATAGTGTGCAAATAATGGCCTATCATCATTCTGGAACCTCACAAAGAAATCACATCCAAATCTCTCATGGCCTAAATGTAACCGTTCAATCAACATCTACAAAACACTGGTGAAAAAAAATTCACTGTTGATCCTTTTCTGAATGTCTTTTCCACATCGCCGTTTTAAAATTCGTTTTAAACCTCACCAACTACAACGGCCTACGAGTTACATACTTAGTCATACTAACACATTTACAGCTTCCATTTAAAACACAAAGAAGACCATGACATGGGCTACAATAGATTTATTTATCAAGCAGCAATTTAAATATTACATGGACAATATTCTTTAATTGCAATGTGAATGTGAATGAAATAGAAAAATGCATAATTTTTGCAGGGTTCCTCTGGTTGTAGGAAGACGTTTGATATGGTGGAAATAAATATAAATATAAATAAATATATTACCACTTAGGGAAGAGTGAATGTCCATCAAGGGTTTAATATATATCTTTGCACAAATGCGCAATTTCTATAATTAAAGTATAAAATGCATTAATGATGTGATGTGATATTCTATTACACAGTGAAATTTCCTCCCCCATTCACTCTGCGTAACCCTCATGAACACTCATGTTTATTTCGTCAGCTCCTTCACCTCTCTCTGAGAGTCCCAGCCGTGTGATGTCCATACCTTCAGACCTGAGTCAAAGCTATATTGGCTAATTACTTGCACATGACAGCACTAAGCACAACTTTGTATTTTACATAAATGATGTATAAAATGTACAGATATGAAATTAAAAAAATGCCCTGGAAGCTTTTCTTCTGGTAGCCCACAAACTATAAAGATCCATATTTATGACATCTTATAAGAGCCATTAAGGTCATTAAATCCTGTCTTCATGTAGACCACATTTCACCTATTAATGCAGTATGACTTGGGAGAAAGACCTTCAAACTAGTCAATATCATCTCTCTTTTAACCTACAACTAAACAAATTATCAAATAATTAAATAAATTTGTAATTGTGACAGGTTGATGTTATAACTGCATTTCAGCTGAGGTCTTAGACTTTCAGACAGAATATCACCCAGTTTTCAACAAGAATTGAGTGTTGAAATCTCGGTTGGTGCTCAGGATTACTATTAATTAAACACAATATATTAGCAGGAAGTGAAACAGCCTCATTGGCACACCTACCACTCCTTTTCAAACAACTCTATTTGTAAAAATGCAATGAATGCATTTGGATAGAGGATATTTTAACAACAACCTCACATCAAGAATGCTCAGCAGAATAAACACTGAAAACTACTTCTGCCAAACTTCAAATTACTTTTTTGTGTCTTTCCTCGGGAACAGTGTGCTGAGCACGGCAATGACCCTGCTTGCAATTTCCTTTGAGAGAGCCAATTTGACACTATCATGTTTTCATGATGGAAGCATCCTCCAAACTGCACAAATTATTCGAAATGACAGACATCCCTGCATTCATCTGTGCAGGCTGTGCTTGAACATATGTCATCCTTTACTTCTCTCTCCTAATTTTCTGACAGGACCGGTTGTTTTCAGTGGCTTAACAAAGAAATATGATGTGATGATCCCTCTATGGGAACAACGTGGCAACAAAGACAGAGAGAGACTCTGAACCCTGAGTTGAGAAAACAAAGCTGTCCCCCTGAGTGTGATGAATATAGTCATGTGGTGTATACTCACACACACACACTAACAAATCCAGAGTAAAGAAGTGTATTGTCCAAAACATTCTTTAATTTTTCTCTCCTGTCATGCCCATCTTTCTGTCTCTATCTGCCTCTTAAACTTTATTTTGCTCATTCTCCCATTCCCCTGTCCTCTTTGTGCTCTGCTTTATATTCTGCATTAAAATTCCACTCTGCTCTACAGTCCTCCACCCCCCTCCCACCCACATCTACCCCCTCCATTTTCTGAAAGCAGGAATGATACACCAGGTTTAAGCTAAATTCCTTGTCTGTCTCACTAATTGCTTGCTAAATGCATGATGGAGAAAATCATTTTAAGCCAGCATCGGAGTGAAAGAGCCTTTCAGCATTGTTCTGGTTGTCAAGGCAACGCAATTAAAAAAACCACCAAGAACAAATGTGCACTCAGGATAGGGAGGTTTTAACGCAGGCATCTCTGCCTCATTCTTGACTTGGTTTACTTTCTCCTCCTTTTGAATTCCTGATTTGGTTCTTGTTCCACTGCCATTCTCAATTTGGACAGTTTTGTTTCAAAAATGAAATTTCTATGATTTGAAAGAAGTGACACCTTCCCTTGTAAAAAAAAGGATTCCTGGAATGAAGTGACAAGCTCACAGAACAGTATTCACTGTAAAACTAGACTAAGCTGACAAAACAATAACACTCATATTTTAGAGACACTGAATTGAGAATGACAAAGTTTTTTTTTCTTTGTCACACTTGTTCTTTTTAATTGTTTTCTTCTCTTTTATACCAAACCAACTCTTGTTTAGCTTACAACTGTACACCTTCACATGTTTTGCAAGTGAAATGTATCCCATGCTTTGACAGTGACGCCCAATGTGTAAGAAAGGCAGAAAATATGCAGTGTCTTCTTTCTATTTGCAATTAGTTCCTGGTGTGTTAAAGACCATAGTAGTAATTTATGAGGTCAGCTTTGGGTCATTCTAAAAGAATTTACCTCAGTCTCATCTAGCAGCAGCCCTTCTCTCTCTCTCTTTCATACAGAACCCTCATCATGTTGATGTATGTGTGGGTGTGGAACCCATTTCTCCAACCACCTGTGTATTGCTTGCTTGTCTGGTAGTCTAAGATGTCAGCCAGAGCAATGATGATATCATTATTCAAAACATTACACAGATTTGTGCAGCAGAGGAAGGAAAAAAAAAAGAAATCAGAAAAGAAAAAGAAAGCCATGTTGGGAGTGATTCTGTCACCGGGGCCAGATGTTGTTCTTGCTCTACTTTCCTTTCCTCTGCAGAGAAAGCACACTGATCCAGACAATTTGAGAAACTATGTGCAAGTGCCAAAACATAGCTTTGGCTTGTTTTGTGACAGTATGTCTTGTGTTAGACTGTCAGAATTGGGTCAGTTTACCATTGATAATCCACTCAAAGACTTCTTGCTGATGGGTTGAAATAGTGTGACACAATAGGATGTGGAATTTACTCTCTACTGCCTAAAAAAAACAAAACAAAAGCCCCACGAAATGAATTAAACTGTGGTTATTCATTTGTCTCCGTAGTTTCTGTCTTTTGATCATTTGACTTTGAACTTATGGCTTATATATTGCAACATTTAAAAGGTTGTGAATTTGAATTTGTGCAAGATGTGGTTGTAATTAAAGGTTACCTCACCAATTTTACACATAAGGACAAGTGTACTAATTAAGAGTCTGCTCAGCCCGTAACCAGTCTCTTCTGTGGCTCCGGAAGGAGTTTTTTCAACTGTAAGTAAAATAACCCTAAGCCCAAGGTTCTCTCAAAATGAGCTTGGAGATTTCAAATTTAAAACCTGTATTACCAACTGGAAACTTGACACGAGCTTTTACCTTTAAGATAGGGTCTAATGAAAATATTGCCCTCTACTTAATCGATCTTGACCATTCCTTTTCTTTTCCACGAGTCCCATGGTTATATGGAAGTAGAATACTGTTTTAAGGTGTAGATTTATCATTGAACTTCCATAAAGGTTGGTGACTTGTCTAAACTCAAATTAGCAGCAGCTGAGTTTTGTGCCTAGTCAAGCCCAATAACACTGGATCCTACATTTCCCCTAATGCCCATTACCATTGTCTGTCAGACCCTCAACTTTCAAAATCCACAATCTGTATCAAAAGGCTAACTGTTATCAGTTTGTGGTCTCCAAGCCTATGTTAAAAAAAACCCTGATGCCATTACTATGACATTATTTAGGTTATTTTCTCAGACTTGACAAGGCTTATACAGAACCACAGAAAACATTACATAACTGTTTTCTAAGACTCAATAGGACTAACCTCAACTAATACTCAGGTCATAATGTGTGACCCATTAGGAACAGAAATGTGAATGTGTATGATATGACCATTACTTGAATCAGTGTAGTGAAGGCTGAACTTAAACTAAAGCAATGTTATATACACTGTTCCAGCTACAGCAAAAGGCTACTATTATTCAGTAGGAGTTATGGAACTCTAGTGAAAGGTCAGTCAGGGAAACTACACTTCTGCATGCTTAGGTCCTTAAATATTTCTCAGAACACCTGCCATTCACTCCTTGTACTCATGCTCACTTTCGTCAGTATCGGGGCCTGGTAATTGACCCATCAGCTGTTCTGTCAGCTGATCGCAGTTAACCAATAGTACAGCGACACATCTTTTCCATTAGCCTATCATCTTACTGCATCTTGTTTTAAACATGAAATTGTTTTTGCTCATAGTTTTTTCATGCTGCAGTTGTGTATATCTTCCACCTCCCTATCACTGCAGAGTCTTCTCAGATTCATCAGCCTTATCAGTCTCATTATCCTCGGAGACTCATCAGCCACCACGACCACCAGTGTCTGGACTCCATGGGGGATTCATCTTGCTGTTGCTCAGATGACACTCAATTGCAAATCTCCCTCGGGAGTCCAAGCACCAAAGACATTCTGTCAGTCCAGAGTAGTCACATCATCTGTTAATCTGTACATCTCCTTTCTGTATTAAACAATCGTCTTTAATTCATCCACCTGGTCACCCCTGATTGAAATACATCCATGGTATACATTTTTATACTATGTAGTACCAAGCTGTTCTAAGATATATGGTAGTAGCAGCAGAGTTTTTTTTTTTTTTTTTTTCCTGGGGCAGGGGGTTCTCAAAAGATTCTATTTTTGGGTTTTATTAGCAGTTTAGTACATTATAATGACCAATGCAGTACAGCAGTGCAATCACCTTTTGAATTATCAAGGCTACACTATCATCATGACAATATGACTCTTTACTGAGTTATTTTAAAGGAGACATATTCTGCTGATTTTCAGGTTCAGGCTTGTATTTTGGTTGTCTACAAGAACAAGTCTTCCTCATGCTGTATTCACCCTCTGTCTGAGACGCTCAACTTTAGCGCCTGTCTCTTTAAGCCCCCTTTTCTAAAAAAAAAAAAAAAAAAAACCCAAAAAAACAAAAACAGTCTGCTCAGATTGGTCAGTGTGTTGGGTTTTCTGCATCTGCACTATCAGATATTATCTCAGCCGGGGAATCAGTGTGGGTGTGAACTACGTGGAGTTTAGTGGGAATCATAACTGAAGTGCAAGTTTCTAAACCAAAACTTCACACCACACACAAACCAACAGAAATTGACAACACTGGCAGCCTATCTATCTATCTATCTATCTATCTATCTATCTATCTATCTATCTATCTATCCATATAGATGGATATATAACTGAAAAAGTATTCACTGCTGCAGTGCTATTTATTGTGACTCTAACATTGCATATAAAAACATGATGACTGTCGACAAGTAGAACACAGATACAAGTTACAGATATAAAAATTGTATCCACACAGTTCAACAGGTTTTTGAGTAATGACGTCAAAACCAAAAAATGTTACTATTGTCTGCAGTCTGTTGCAGGGAGAGAAAAAACACACCCTTGGAAAAAGTGTTCCCAAGTGTGGGCGGAGATACTCAGAGGGGGGTTGAGAGTGTATTATCCTAATGATCCTGCACCTTACAAAAGACAGGGAGCCAGATCTGAATGGCTTGTTGAATACTGTGTTTTCTGACCTTGGCAGTCAACAAAAACAAAAACTGACTGGATTTTCCTATTTCGCAGTTTGTGGGGCACTCCAGATATACATATGTGTGTGCACAAGCACTGTAAAAAGTGAGTTTTTCCACAATATGTCCCCTTTAAGAGAGAACGAAAGGGAGCAGCCCAAAGAGACTTTTTACACAGACTCTGTGTGTTGATACACAATTCATTTAAGATAAGAAGCAGATCCAATCAGACTACTGTATCATTCCTGTTGGCTACAAAACATGTCTGATCTCCTGAGCTCTGAGCTCATCCATACCTGTATGGATGACTCAGACTTTGATTGTATCCATAATAAAAGTTGATGAGGGAAATAACAGATTGTGAAGAGAAAAATGTTTCTAACACATGAAGAAAGTCGTTTCTTTACTTTTTTGTTCAGATTTTTAACTTGATGGTGAATCAGAAAACAAATAAAATATAAAACGTGGCAGTGACACCCTTGAGTTTAATCTGTTATCTGTCTTCACTCTGTATGAAACTCCAGTGATGTTGTGATGTATCAGATTAGTCTGATCAACCACAGCGCTGCGCTGTCAAATCAATAACTGATATCCAATCGGGGGGTGTGTCGGGCGGTAAAAGACTTCCGCGAAGGCTGCACTCGTGTATCTTCGCTTCCCTCTCCTCTGAGAGCCTCCTCTCTCCTCGACTCCTCCAAGTGCATTTAACGTATTGAGACGTCCTACAAGATGGCGAGTCTCAATCGATTTCCGGGTCAAGTGATCGAGGATAGAGGAGTCGAGAAGGGATATTGGGATGAACGCTGTGTGATTCTTATCCCAGACTGCACTGGTGTGATGGATGGAGTGAGGTGTCTCTCCAGCTGGTGATCGTAATGAAGCTTTACCCCCAGTGTGTGTGTGCATGTGTGCATGAGGGGTGGGTTGACAGGACTAGATTATCCCTTACAAAGTTGTCCTCTAATATGAGGGCTGATTCTGCCATGGGGAGACTCTCTCTCTCGCTCTCTCTCTCTCTGACCACCGCATTGGAGATGATGAATGTGGGACTCAGTGTAGCTCTCAGCTCCAGGAATACAACTTGGAGACACAGAGACCCAGTTTCCTCTTTTTTAACTGAGAAAAGTAGAAGCAGGGGCCACAATGGAGCTGTGAGCAGAGACAAAGATGGGTGATGTGTGCAGAGGGTGGCCAGGCCCTGGGGAACAGGCTGGCTGGTGTTGTTGGGAGCTTCTCTGTGAGTTAGATGGAAGTGTCCTGACCTGCCGCCGTGGATTCTGTGAACTGTTGGCACCGTTCATGACAGGTCTTTTATCATTCTCATAATAACCTTACACATATTCCATGTCACTTTAAATCTGGAGAGTCACTAATTTAATTCCCTTGATAAAAATACAGGTGGAAGGAAACCTGAATAAATCAGTGGAAAAACACAACGAATGCAAATACTTCCATACAGGGCACAAGGTGTCACTAAATGGTTTGATGTGACTCATATGCTGTGGTCATCATGAAGTACCTTTTCATCCACCTGTTTTCTTCATGGACATTTTACATTTGCCTGAGCAAAAACATAGACATTTCATATGCAAGATGTATATAATGTAGACAAAGTATGTCCTTTCCTCCCTCGGCCTCTCTGTTGATGTTATGTACATAAATGAGATTAATAGCCTAAATAAATGAAAATATTTAAATCATTTTCCAGTACTAGATTCATTTGAAAGGCCGTGGAAAACAGCTTTTTAACTCCCCCACAAACATTTTTAATTGTGTCAAACTACAATGGTATTACGCCTAATATACTTTTATAGTTATGTTATAGTTTTGTGTCCTGTGCTGCAAACCCTAACCCTAAACCTCTGTAGCTCCAATACTATGTGCTAAAGGTCTATGTACAGCCCTGCATTTTATTTTTTACATGTTATGCAGCTGCATTTTTGCAAACAGGGAAAAAAAAAACTCCCTGTCTTTGCTTTATATTTTGATCACAGTCTGTTTTTATGAAAGTGCTTGTGACATCTCAAATGTAGCCTTGACTTGGAACTGAACATTTAGCCCATTTTGTAGAAAATATTGAGATAAATATTGTGTACCATCATTCAGCCTGAAAAAACTGAGATGTGATTTTTGTTCATATCACCCAGCAATATTCTGTATATGATCAGAATTGTGTGCATCAGCATATGAGTTCTAAGGTGCTCAACAGAAAAGAACTAAATTCATAATGCAACTGATTTTACAGTTTTACATATACATATACATTCTTTTAAAAATACTTTCCTATCTCTGTTAAAGTCATACTTGGATGTCTAGGTCATGTGTTGCTCTGGCTTCTCATATTACACTGGGTTCTTTCTGACTTGAATTGTGTGCCTCACTTTTTTTCCCTTCATTCTATGGAGCATTCTTCTTGAAAAACGTTTGAGAATAAATACCATTGATTTCAACAGTGAAAACCTCTCAGCTGTGTGTCTGACAGGTAGCATGCTGCAGCAGATTTGACGGCAGGCTGATCAACAGGCAACATGGAGGATAGCCACATTACACTGTAATAGGTAAAGATCAATTCACAGGGCTTGCTGTGTATTGATCATTCAGCTATATATTGTGGTAGAAGGGGAAAAAAAGAGGAAAATACACACATGAAGAGCATGATATAAATCCAATTTGTAAGTAGTTTTTCAAGTTTAATCAACCATAGGCTGGTGTAACAACCTATTTTTTTTTTCTTAATTTTATGCAGGGCCATGATTCTTGCAATGTACGTCTTTATACATTCATGTAGAATGAAAGACTGTGAAATAATGTCTTATCTTACAATAGCCTCCTGCCTTGTGTTCTTACCTTTTCACTTTAGTCAAAAAACAAGAAAATGTTGCCTCATACCACTTGAAATTTTTATGCTTTACAGTACTTTTTACTGAATCCTACAGTGTTCCAACATGAACTGTATGAATATCATATTCAAACAGTGTGGGTGCACTCACAAACACACATCACAGCACCTAAGACAAAATCCCTCCGAGTGCTCATATATGCAAAATGCTAACATATTCCGAAGTGCCACAGTGCCATGTTACATTGCTGTCAGCCTTGTAATTTTCATATGAATATTGCATCTGCGCTTCCTTCTCCTCTTAATCTGTGTTGGTGTGTCAAGTAGGAGATTTGTCTTTCCGTAGGAACAGGGGAAGACTTCCACTGCCTGCAGCCAGATTCTGGGGCCTGCCTGTGTACGACTGAAGCTTCTTGGGGGGGGGTGAGGGTGGGGATGCGGGGGGTGGGGGTGGGGGGGGGCTTCTAAAGAGGGACCCCCAGCGTTGTGCCTGAGGTTTCCATCTGTCTGCAAGAGTCAAGTCAAGTCATTGTTTTTATATAGCTCCAAGCTATCCCAGGACACTTCCCTTATACAGCAGGTCTAGACCATAGTCTTTGAGTTTACAGAGACCAAACAATATAAACAAGTTCCCACTAAGAGCAGGACCTGGGGGGTATTCCATCAAACCAGCTAACCGCAAATCCAGGCTAACTTCGATAAGCCGCGCTAGTTTTAGAGAGAGTTCGGTTCCATGACTCTCGCTAACAGGAACCTCAGCTGAGTTACTGGGGTAACATATGCTCCTGAACTAACCTGCTCCGTGGCAGGTTAACTATCAGGCTTAATGAATCGGTGTTACAAAGAATATGTACCTGTAGTAAACAGAGTCTCAGACAAACAGTTCCTCACACTTTTCGCTTGGTTATCTGTGTTGTCCGAAAACGCAAAAATGAATTCACCGCACATTTTTGGTTAGTTTCGTCGAATTCCCAAGGATTGAAAAAGAAAGTGTCATTGTCGTGATGATATCTTGAAATATTAAAACTCTTCTCCTCAATGAGCAAAATTGCCAGTAGTAGCAGAGTGGTCTAGTCCCTCGATTATCATGCGGGCATCTGGGGTTCGAACCCAGATTATGGCATCATTCACTACATCAAACTATGTTGCAGCGATTATTTTGATGTTTTCACCAACAGCCTATAGCTTCCATTTGTCACAAATTACACGTATG
Organism: Cephalopholis sonnerati; assembly: GCA_019142605.1. Classification (NCBI taxonomy): domain Eukaryota; kingdom Metazoa; phylum Chordata; class Actinopteri; order Perciformes; family Serranidae; genus Cephalopholis; species Cephalopholis sonnerati. The sequence continues at coordinate 3,106,945 of JAGQAX010000003.1, forward strand.
TGAAATGTAATGCCATTTAGCCGACAATTATTCATCATAACTTTGTAGCCTACAGAACTTTTAACATCAGCTAGGCCTAACATTAACACTTGTCCATATGACTGGAGTAACACCTGCACAGCCGTGTGTTTAACATTGTTGACACCACTCCTGTGCAGAGATAACACAATTTGGCATATTAGTTGGTGCAAAGTACACTACACATTTAAAAAAAATTGTAAACCAAATAAAATTTCCTTGCAGAATTTAATTTCCATTAAATAATCCGGTGCAGCTATTGAGCCTCAAACCCGGGTCTCCCACGTTAATGACGGCGATGTAAAAGTTAACTTATGCATTTAAGCGGTCGGCAATCTTCTGCCACGCCATATCTCTTGCCTTGACAGTAGCAACAGTATTTCCTTTTCTGGTAACTGCGTTTCTATACTCTTAGTAAAGCTCCACAAGAAGCTTTTGCTCCGCGCTGTTGAAGAAATCAGCCCTAGTTTTCTTGTTTTTTGTCTTTTTTCGACATGATCGCATTTTCGACAATCGCATACTCTGGGCTTCTCATGCACCCCGTGCGCGCGCCTAATGAAAGATTTGATAAGCCTGTCTGAAGTTAACGCTGATGAGGCGCGGCTGAAATGTGTTAGTGGAACGGCTTCAGTCTGAGGTGGAAGCTGACGCTAATTCAAACGAGGCTTAATCACTTAAACGCCGCTATCATTAGCGACTTTGATGGAATACCCCCCTGTTGTTTTTCTCTGTTGTGCAACAGTGGCATGGTAAAACTTCCGTTTACCAGGCAGGGACCTTGAGCAGAACCAAGACTCTACGGTGGGCAGCCATCCACCTCTGCAGGATGTTCTCCAATTTTTTCATGTTTTCCAATGAAAAGCAATGCACCCAAATTCATACGTATCACACATATTTTGAAAGGCTGTGATCACAGTCCTAAGTGCTTCTAAGGAGGCAAGTTGGAATGGTGGATGTCTTTCACCCAGGACTTTTCCCTGGTGTCGTGTGTTCAGATCTGTGTGAATTTCAAGTCATTTTAAGGGTTAATCCTAATCCTAACCCAAACCTCCTCACCATATTTATTTTCCTAAACCTAACCACAATAACTTTAATTGCCTAAACCTAACCTCTGTAACTTTATGTTAATTACGTAACTGTATGTTAAAGACGTGATTTGTGGGATGCAAATTATGATATCATACAAACTGTTGTGCACGCAGTTTTTTATAGGATATCATATGAACCACTCTGTAAGAATCACTGGCCTATGCACGGTGGATTGAAAGAGAGAGAGAGAGAGACAGACAGACAGAAAGGGAGAGAGAGAGAGACAGAGATGCACAGCAAATCAGGAGAAACAGGAGAGTGAAGTAAAGACAATATTTAATACAGAATATGAGTATACAAATTAATGGATGATTTGTGCTGATTAAGATTTAAAAGAAGTCTTTGGCACTTGGACACCAGAGATATTTTGCGATCAAGGGACATCTGAGCGGCAGCAGGATAAACCCCCTCCATGAAGTCCAGACACTGGTGGTGGTGGTGGCTGATGACTTTGAGGCTACTGACTGCTGATGCGTATTAGAGTGATGAATCCATAAAGACTGGCTGGTGATGGGGAGGTGAAGGGCTCACACGATGGCAGCAAGAAAGAACTATGGGAGAGACTTTGGCAAAGGCTATGTGGCTTAATGTCATGAAGCTGTTTTTTTGTGTGTGTGTTGCTATGAGTCACAATGCCATGAACTTGATGCTTAGCCTGCAAAGGCTATAAGGCTCAATGCCATTAATGTGATGATGCTTAGCCTGCGATGGCTAATGGTCAGCTATGATGTGAATAGATAATGAGCTAGCACAGGATGACATGAATAGAAAACATTCATTAGGCAAAGGGTCTAGGTTCTTTAAAGCCCTTTAAACATTTCATTAATTCATAAATGGGCATGAAGACCTGGATTCATCAATAATGAATTTGCCAGAAGATGTCAGCACTGACTTGAGAATTACTAAGTGGGTACAGCTACAGTACAGGCCAAAAGTTTGGACACACCTTCTCATTCAATGCATTTTCTTTATTTTCATGACTATTTACATTGTAGATTCTCACTGAAGGCATCAAAACTATGAATGAACACATGTGGAGTTATGTACTTAACAAAAAAAGGTGAAATAACTGAAAACATGTTTTATATTCTAGTTTCTTCAAAATAGCCACCCTTTGCTCTGATTACTGCTTTGCACACTCTTGGCATTCTCTCCATGAGCTTCAAGAGGTAGTCACCTGAAATGGTTTTCACTTCACAGGTGTGCCTTATCAGGGTTAATTAGTGGAATTTCTTGCTTTATCAATGGGGTTGGGACCATCAGTTGTGTGCAGAAGTCAGGTTAATACACAGCCGACAGCCCTATTGGACAACTGTTAAAATTCATATTATGGCAAGAACCAATCAGCTAACTAAAGAAAAAGGAGTGGCCATCATTACTTTAAGAAATGAAGGGCAGTCAGTCCGGAAAATTGCAAAAACTTTAAATGTGTCCCCAAGTGGAGTCGCAAAAACCATCAAGCGCTACAACGAAACTGGCACACATGAAGACTGACCCAGGAAAGGAAGACCAAGAGTCACCTCTGCTTCTGAGGATAAGTTCATCGGAGTCACCAGCCTCAGAAATCACAAGTTAACAGCAGCTCAGATCAGAGACCAGATGAATGCCACACAGAGTTCTAGCAGCAGACCCATCTCTAGAACAACTGTTAAGAGGAGACTGCGCGAATCAGGCCTTCATGGTCAAATAGCTGCTATGAAACCACTGCCAAGGAGAGGCAACAAGCAGAAGAGATTTGTTTGGGCCAAGAAACACAAGGAATGGACATTAGACCAGTGGAAATCTGTGCTTTGGTCTGTTGAGTCCAAATTTGAGATCTTTGGTTCCAACCGCCGTGTCTTTGTGAGACGCGGAAAAGGTGAACGGATGGATTCCACATGCCTGGTTCCCACTGTGAAGCATGGAGGAGGAGGTGTGATGGTGTGGGGGTGTTTTGCTGGTGACACTGTTGGGGATTTATTTAAAATTGAAGGCACACTGAACCAGCATGGCTACCACAGCATCCTGCAGCGACATGCCATCCCATCCGGTTTGCATTTAGTTGGACGATCATTTATTTTCAACAGGACAATGACCCCAAACACACCTCCAGGCTGTGTAAGGGGTATTTGACCAAGAAGGAGAGTGATGGAGTGCTGCGGCAGATGACCTGGCCTCCACAGTCACTGGACCTGAACCCAATCGAGATGGTTTGGGGTGAGCTGGACCGCAGAGTGAAGGCAAAGGGGCCAACAAGTGCTAAACACCTCTGGGAACTCCTTCAAGACTGTTGGAAAACCATTTCAGGTGACTACCTCTTGAAGCTCATGGAGAGAATGCCAAGAGTGTGCAAAGCAGTAATCAGAGCAAAGGGTGGCTATTTTGAAGAAACTAGAATATAAAACATGTCTTCAGTTATTTCACCTTTTTTTGTTAAGTACATAACTCCACGTGTTTATTCATAGTTTTGATGCCTTCAGTGAGAATCTACAATGTAAATAGTCATGAAAATAAAGAAAACGCATTGAATGAGAAGGTGTGTCCAAACTTTTGGCCTGTACTGTATATGAAAAATTGAACGAACCACGACCACCTGCCAACAGTTATTTGCAATTGCTTACCATAAACCGATATGGCATGAGCTTCAATGATGGCATCAGGACACACTTAGAAGGAATATGCATATGATGACCAACAACTCAGTCCCCGATTCTAAATGAAAGCTAAACCAAGATTTGGACCGGGGACTATTGCCTGTGGTCACAAAGAGGGGTGCAACGGGGTCACAGAGGTTTTTTTTTTTTTTCAATGAATGGATAAGCAAAAGGACAGTAGTAACTTGATAATTAATGATTAGGGAGTGCAGCTAAGAAAAGAAACACAACACCACCGACCACCAGTTATTTGCAATTGCTTACCATAGCTGTTAAGCCTTAAGAATGATGATGATGATGGTGATAGACTTTAGTTGATTAGCACCTTTCCAAACCAAAGTTTACAAAAGCTTTATAGAGTGAAACAACAAACAGAATAATGAGGTGTTAACTCTAAAACAAAAGAACAGTACTTTCCAAGGCAGCGAACATAAAGGAAATAGCATAATGAAATATGGCAAAGCAGTTAGTAGAATGGTAAAAAATTTGCAATAACAACAGTGATGATGAAGCAATTAGCAGAATGTTGCAATATCTTAATTAAAATGACTTCTGTGCAGAAGTGGTAGTTTGAGGTGAAATGTGCAAAATTGACTGTTTCGTAGAATGCAGAGCCGATGTTGCAATTTGCAGAATGCGGTGCAAATAAGCACTAACAGAGCACAGTGTCAATTCAGACAGTATAAAAACTATAATTTGTTTGCCACATGAAGTCATGTAAGGACTATACCCGTGAAAACCGATCCCATCAGCAATGCCTTCTTACATTGTAAGCTGTTGCTGAATGATTAAAATGCCAAAGTCAGCTGTGACTGAGGACAACAGTCAAATAACATCAGGGGCAGTGCGCAGCAGATGCAAAACAGTGCTGCCAAATACACATTATGAAACAGAGATTATGTGCAAGCCACCTTACAGAGCAAGCATCTTGTGAATAGATGCTTGAAACAGACATTGTTCTAGGGAGAACTGCAATGATTCCGCTCCAAAACCTATGGATGGTGAGAGCTACGTGACAGATAATACATGAAATAGACATATAAATTATCTGAATGTTGGTGATGTCCAGATCTCAGTTCAGCGATGACCCGAATTGCTTTATAAGGCCAGATGATCATGATTAGCTTGAACGGGTCCCCTATGATTAATGACTGAATTTGACGTTTGCAGCGTTGGAGACAATAACTTTGTGACATGGTTAACCATAGACAATAATTTTACAGAGACTGATGGGAGAATCTTGGAATAATATGTTCATGCAAGAAGTGAGTCAAAACCTATATTGGACAGATGGAGTGAAATACAGGCCCATCTTTAATATATAAATGGCTTCAAATAAATGCCTGATGCCCTTACAATAGATAAAACAAAAAATGGCACGCTATTATAAGATTTACTTTAATTGCTCCTCGTCCCTTGTAGTTGAGGTGAAGTTGGCCGAGCTGCTATTACAGGCTTTACAGTAATTAAGTCCTTGTTGGACTGGTGGATGTTTGGGAAGTTTTTTTAACAGACAAGCCCCACTGACTTAAAGCTTAGATAAATATGCCGCCTGACCAGAATTATATGTGGAAGGTGTCTGCACCTGCTAATCCTGACAGATTGATCATCTGCACATATGACTGGAGGTGACCTCTTGCCGTATTTAAAACTTGCCGTGATGATTCCTATGTGAAGCGATGTATTGCTGCATGAGAATATTTGCTCACCTGAGAGGTTGATGTGGCAGCGGACCCAGAGAGAGTGATGAGCTGGTTGAATGTCAAGCGCTGTTTCACAAGTTGCAATGCGAGGCCTGCTACGATGAGGGAGGATGATGAAGCGGAGAGGCTGACAGATTTGCGGGGACTGAAGGCACATGGATAGCTTTTATGGAATTAGCTAGCGACTGCATGGTAAGTAGAGAGAGGGGAATAAAAAACAATGGCAGTACACGGAACTAAAATGTTAATATCAGACAGTGTCATTGTAACAAATATCTGATAGTGAGAAACTAAAAATGGCTGAGAGCAAATAAGTGTCGGTGGCACCTATTGGAGCCCACCGCTGTGATCTGCTTTATTGGTAATACTGGTATAAGAAGAGCTTTAAAAGATAAAACGTACCGTCATGGCTCAGACTGGTTTGGTCTTTAAAGTTGCAGTAATTTTCATAGGAGCAGTAGAAGCATAGCAGCCTTCTATTTGGTCTCTCTCCACCTCTCATAAACTTAAATCCGAGTTTGATGACTAACATATTGCCTTGATGGAATATAAGGTGAAGCAGCCGGGATCTAAACATGTAGCTTGAAATGTGGCTTAAAACTGGCTAAGCATAGGATGACAATTGCAAAGAAGCGTCTGACAAAAAACACAATGCCGACAGCTGCGTTTCTCCTCTGGCCAAGGAATCGGGCGACAGCTTGCAACTGCAATGGGAAATTGAACAGATAAAGAGAACATTTGTCATTGAATGAAATGAGAGCAGCATAAGACTTTCCTTCTTGATAAACCTTATAGTTAGGGCTGGCTCAGGCTTATCTTGGACCAGCCCCTAGTTAGGCTGACATAGGCCTAGTCTGCCAGCGGACCTCCTATAATACACCGAGCCCCTTCTCTCTCCTTCTCTCTCTCTCTCCTTTGCTAACATTCATGTCCTGTTACTGCATCTCCCTAACTCTGCTCTACTGCATGTCACTTACTCAGCTTGTTCTCTGGAGCCTTTGTGCTCCACAGTCTCGCAGGCAGGGGTGGAAGAAACAAATGACAAATACTCACGTTACTGTAATTAAGTAGATTTTTTGGGCACTTGTACTTTTATGAGTATTTTTTTCAAGTGTGTAATTTTACTCATACTTGAGTGCAATTTACACCATGTAATCTACTTCGCTACTTTTAAATCATAAGTCGCTACTGAGTACACCCACAATTTGAATTAATATTCAAACCTTTCATCTTTGTAGCCAATAAGGCTATGCGATCGCGACCGCGCCAGTTAACCTATGACGTAAGTAAAGAATAACTCCGCTGCAGCAGGCACAGGTGTCTGGAGGAAATATACCTACGCAGTGGAGTAGGCTAATTTATGGACTGAAGATTTGGAGACAAAGAAGCCAAAATGGAGACAGAGTATGAAAGTGAAAATGATGAAGAAAAGATGGAGGACAAGTGCCCATGACCGTACCTGGAAGAATTTTTCATGTACAGAGGGAGAAAAGGAGACAGCGTCAAGATGCAGTGCAAACTTGTTTGACCGCTACGGTGATATCAGCTTACACGACTTCCACGTCTAATCTCAAAAAACACATTGCGGTAAGAGGTTTTACAACTATACTTGTATGATATTACTTTCTTATTTTTGATATGTGTTAAGATTATTAGCTTGGCTAAGATAAGTCTGCAAAGATCCTGTCACTGCCATTGGTTAGCCTGGTATTAAAATAAGACGGAGCTAGCTAACGTGTGCATGCGTGCGTGCATAATTGAGCTACAGTTCTTAGAAATGTTTTAGCTTAATATTTGGACAACCACCATCATTACAATAAATTGAATCTGTAGTCATTTAATACTCACAGGCCTACATTCAGCACGCCTATATTTTGTGCTAGAGTGATGCTATGTTATATGAAACTAAAACGCAAATTAGACCCACTGAAAATTAACCATATCATGTTAGCTTGTTGGTAAGGGGGGAAATAGTGCTCCAAATTTAGGCTAACTTTTAGCGTGAAAAATAGGGCACGAGCAAGGGGTCCCTTGTCCTCTTACTTCAAGATGCCTGAATGAAAATGTTTTCTTATGATAAGCGTTACCCCTTTACAGACACATCCACTTCACTCTAATCCCTTGCAGTTTTGTGCAAAACCTACGCGGTTATTTTGCATGCGGTATTTATGTAATTTTGCCTATTCTATTTTGTTATTCCTGCATATTGGGGTCCTTAAACAGTATTATGGTTGGATGAATTGGGGCTGACTGGAAAGCTGTGACTCTTGTGGAGTCAGTGAGCCCAATGTATTCATGTGTGTGCCATGTGTTTACACTCTTGCCTCATAACAGTAATTTCATTGCAATAATTTCACTGTATAAGGTGAGCTGTTTTTGATTAAAAAACCTGGCACACAGTGCTGAGCTGCATCTCAAATTAATCTTCAGGTTCCCTGTTCTCAGTTGACATATAGCACTAGAGCCTGACTGATGTATCAATTGATTAGTATCACTGGCCTGAAACCAATCTATCACAACAACATGGATCTCAATCAGTATTGGCTTATATGTTGCCCAATATGAATTTCTTTTAACAGAACATAATGTGGATTATTTTTATTTGTTAGCTTTATGGGCAGCATTTTTTGTCTATTTGATCCCTTTTCTTAATTTAGTTTTGATATATACATATATTTTGCTCTATTTGTTTTTTTTAGGACCTGACTGATACTGGATTTTTTGGGCTGATACTGATAAAAGGGAGTTAAAATATTTAGATACTGATACATAGGTCGATACTCTTTTTACAGATAGTATACAGATTACAGAATTTAGAATGTATACAGAAATAGATTTTTTGCAATGATCCTTCAAAATTGGTTTACACTTGTAGATAAATACAGCAATATATCGGCAAAGTTTAGCTAAATTTACCACTCTTTCATACTATGCTAAACAATCAAAGATTAGCTCAAATTGTTACTCTGGTTGAATGATTCTTCAAAAATTTGTTTTCCTTTGGTATTTATCACAGTGATGTGATGAAGTAATGTTTGAACATGATGTGTGATAATATGTATCTCTACAGAGGAAACATCCATCAAAGATTGAGCAGTACCATGACATCACTGTGGCAGCAACGTCTTGTCAACGAAAGACCACGGCCACACCAAACAAGCTCTCAGCGAGTTACCAGACGTGATGTTGAGAGCTGCAAACAAACGTCTTCCACAAGCAACTGTTGACAAGCTTGTCATCAATTTCATATGTGAGGGTCTACAGCCATTTGCAGTGGTAGAACAGCCAGCTTTCAAATAATTGGTTACCACATTACAACCTCAAGCCAAAGTCATCTCCAGACCCACTGTCCGTGCCAGAATCTGTGAAGCTGCTGATCACATGAAGAAGACTTTGGTTGCAGCATTGGATAAAGTCAAATTTGTTGCTACCACTACTGATTGTTGGTCAGCTCATCAGAAAAGTTACATTGGGGTCACATGCCATTGGATAGAGGAAGAGTCCCTGGAAAGAAGATCTGCAGCACTAGCGTGCAAAAGATTGAGAGGGTCTCACACATTTGACATGCTTGCTGGTGCTCTTGATGATGTCCATCGCCAATACAAGATTAGAGGCAAAGTTGTAAGAACCACAACTACTGGATCCAACTTCGTCAAGGCCTTCCACATGTTTGGGGCACAAAATGATGCAGTTGAAGATGAAGCAGACCCAGATGCTCTTGACCTGACTGACCATATTGAATACCATGATGCAAGTACGATCCTTGATGAAGACTCCAGTTTGGAATATCAACTCCCCCCTCATCAGCGATGTGCATGTCACCTGCTAAACCTTGTGGCAACAACCAATGCTGCCCTGGCAGAGAACATGAATGACACCTACAAGACTCTCCCGTGCAACCTTTGAAAAATGCCAGGCCATTTGGAACAAAACTGTCCGGTCTCATTTGGCAAATGAAGTGGTAGAGGACAAGTGTGAGCTACAGATCATTCGTCCCAATGCAACACAGTGGAATTCAATCTACCTTGCCACCAAAAGGATAATACGCATCATTGATGAGAAGGGGGAAGATGCCATCAGGAGCAGTATCAGAAAAGAAAAGCTTAAATGTATGGGGTGCCGTTTGTAAAGTTGGTCATGCTGAAAATAACAGCCACATTTTGTCACATTTAGCTTAAAATCATGTTTTAAAAAGTGGTGTGAATTTTTGAAAGTCACTTTTTAGCACATTTAACACAATATTTGTTAACTTTGAAAATGTATTAAATAATTAAATCTAAAAGTTAAATCTAAATCTAAATGTTACGCCTAAATGTTAAATCTAAATCTAAATCTAAATATTAAATCTAAATGTTTAATCTAAATGTTAAATCTAAATGTTACGCCTCAATGTTAAATCTAAATATTAAATCTAAATGTTAAATCTAAATCTAAAAGTTAAATCTAAATGTTACGCCTAAATGTTAAATCTAAATCTAAATCTAAATCTAAATGTTAAATGTAAATGTTTTGGGTGAAACTAAATATTTAACTAATATGCAAATTCAAGATGCCGGCAACCGGAAGTACCAAAATAAAAGCTCAAGGAGGTCAAAGTCTGTTTATAGTGTCAAATAACAAGTAAACAATGATCTTTTCTGGAGAAATTGACTCTTGGACATAGATTACAGTGATAATAACTACCAAAAATAACAAATGCGTTTGGAGAAACTATATTTTACGAGTTCCTTGAGTTTTTAGTGTCACTTTTTTGCCAGACTTATAACCTGAGGGGTGTACTACGAAGGAAGCTCAACACAGCCAGGCTTTGTGTTCATGTTCTGGCTTAACAAAACCTAAAGCCCCTAAACAGAGTTAAACGGTATCACGAAGGTGGTTATCAACTTGGTTTTTCAAGTCCGGCTCTCAGCTTTGTGCTCGTGCGCATTCACATAAAAAGAGGTGCTTGGCGTCATATGATTCTACTTCCGCACATGGTCGCTGATTTCAGCCAAGAGGAGCAGGTTGTTTTAACGGAGAGAGTATGAGCGATATAAAAAGAAGCGTGATCACAGCCAAAAGCAACATTGTTGCTGCAAATATGATAATTAATAATACGTAAAGAGAGGAGGCTGATTTTCATTTCTGACAGCTGAACATTGCGGTACTTTTAAATACGAAGCTTTATCCATTTAAACAAAATAAACTAGAGCAACAACTGTCATTTTTAAATTGTGTTTTATAATGTTTTCATATATTTTACTGATCGCAATTATAGAATGCAAGTGTGTTTTATTGAAAGTGAGGCTGGGTGTGCGTATAAATATACAGTGAACTTTTTAGGTGCTGTACAAGTAAATCTCATAGTCTATGGTCGCTGTACAATGACAACAAAGACCTTTTTAACTGTGAAAATAGCATAGACCTATTCAAGATTTGTGTTTGGGCAACACTGTCATATAACAGGCGAGACACTGAAATTAATTTATTCATGGCCACATCAAAGTGAAATGATTAACTTTACTGATTACCTATCTGATCATCTGTAATGCTGCGAGCACACAACTTGTTTCAGTGTCTTCCTGACACTCGGCTCAACAGTGAGTGGCGTATTCCCTCAGCTGAACATCTGTAGGTGGAGATGCTCAGAGAGAAAGTAAACACCAGCGGAATCAGTGCGATCTCTCCCTCCATACAAATGCTCGGTTCTGATCCAGCTCCACTGGACTTTCAAAGTAAAGGTTACGCCAGCTCCAAACGTGTGGGAATTGTGAAACAGCGGCGCTTTTATAGCTGATTTTAAGATTAAACTCTGAACATGGTCGGGACCAGGTTATGAGCTAAGCATAAGTTACCATGGTGATCTAGCCAGGTTAAAAGAGAGCCACCTTCGTGACACTGAAAACCCTGGCTTTAGACTCAACATACCTTGCTAACCCATTAATCTCGCTTCGTAGTACACCCTTCTGTAGTGGCTACAGGTTATAAGTCCGGCAAAAAAGTGACACTAAAATCTCAAGGTACTCGTAAAATATAGTTTCTCCAAATGGATTTGTTATTTTGGGTAGTTATTATCACTGTAATCTATGTCCAAAAATCAATTTCTCCAGAAAAGATCATTGTTTATTTGTTATTTGACACTATAAATAGACTTTGACCTCCTCGAGCTTTTATTTTGGTACTTCCGGTTGCCGGCATCTTGAATTTGCATATTAGTTAAATATTTAGTTTCACCCAAAACATTTACATTTAACATTTAGATTTAGATTTAGATTTAACATTTAGGCATAACATTTAGATTTAGATTTAGATTTAACTTTTAGATTTAGATTAAACATTTAGATTTAGATTTAGATTTAACATTTAGATTAAACATTTAGATTTAATATTTAGATTTAGATTGAGATTTAACATGTAGGCGTAACACTTAGATTTAGATTTAACTTTTAGATTAAACATTTAGATTTAGATTTAATTATTTAATACATTTTCAAAGTTAACAAATATTGTGTTAAATGTGCTAAAAAGTGACATTCAAAAATTCACACCACTTTTTAAAACATGATTTTAAGCTAAATGTGACAAAATGTTGCTGTTATTTTCAGCATGACCAACTTTACAAACGGCACCCCATAGAAACGTAGTAGCAGTACACTTAAATTGGCTTTAATGACTTTGTTAAATGAAAATATGTTTGCTGTAAAAATCAGGCAAAGTAAGAAAATAATTTTTCAAACAGTGTCATAGAGTCCATCAAGGTTAGAACATATAAACTTTTCAACATATACTCTCTCAAACACTGAGCCCAGAACTTGACTAAGAGGCAAAGACAGTGAGGTGTCTTTTTTATGCAGATTACCTATTGCTGCTATAACAAATAGAACAAGAAATGCCGAACCTTTATTAACATACTCCATGATTGCTGAAAAAAAAATGAGTGATCAGTTCGTCTAGATAAAACAAAAAATGATGATATTTGAAGAAAGAAAAAACAAACAAGATCACAAACCAAAACTCTAAGTTATATTATGGAGTGTACATACCTCAGCTGAACTATCACTGCTTCGTCATTTTCTTCAGGCTATAAGTGCATTAGTAGATAAAGGTGGTAGAGCTTACTACTAATATAAGGAAATTCCTATTCAATAAAGATTTGGCTTAAAAGTTTCCAAAGTGTTATGAAGCCAATCCTTTTATATGCAAGTGACGTATGGGGTGCATGAATGAAACAAAAGGACTGGGACTCAAGCCTAGTTAAAAATGTTGATCCTGAGTTCAGAACATACCGAGTCTAAAAAAAACTCTCCAAACCATGGGTGTAGAACAGAATCGAGGAAATTTACACTCTTAATAAAAAAAAATATGTAAAGAACAATACATTTTGTAACCACTTGATAGTCAGATTCACAACAACACAAAGCATACTTAGAACAGCAACTAAAGCCCAGTATACACTGTGCAATTTTGGGCTGTGCCAGATGGAAGATGACCAACGTAAAAGAAACGTGGCAATATCTTTGGTCGTGGTTCTACAAAGGTGGTCCTACATCGCACAGTGAGAGAGTTTCAAGAATGTCCGTTGTCATGGTTTAGCTATCAAAGACAGCCTGGGATAGATCTGACAGTGTCAGAAATCTGAGATGACCATCTGATTGTGTGACTGCTGTTATGACCTATGTCTACTTACTGAGCAAGAGAAATGCAGTATGAAATAATGCACTGCAATGCTTAATTGTAGTAGATACTAATAAATACACTACAAACTTTTGTTGCAATATTGGCATGGCAAGTGACACAGGTAAATGCCGCTATAGCAAGGGTACTTACCACTAAAGCAACATAGATGGCTGACACAGACTGATGATGTTTTGTTCTTGCGTATTGACGTCAGTGGACGTACATTGTATCCTGTGATTTAGTAGGCATTGTCATCATACAGTCTGCATAAATCAAACTTCATGGCGTACCCAAGTTTATTAGATCCACGTCCCAGTGTAGCTTGCACTAAATTTATAAGATGGCTAAAATCTCAGTTTGTAGGACACTGTAGATGCTCCAAGCAGTGGAAAACGGTAATCCAATCAATAAATAAAGTAAAATGCTACCATTTATTACCCAGAGAATTTCAATTAGCTACATTTTTTCCTCAAATAAAACAGCCTTTATAAAGACTGACTCTAACTACATGTAGACTTAGTGACCAAAAACTCACCATTGAAACTGATCTCCATGGAGAGATCAGCCAGAGAGAGCAAAGAGAATTTGTATCCATTATGGAACATGAGAAATTGAAACAGAAGTTCACCTTCTTACCCTCTCAAAAGAAAAATGTCAGTGTAAGACACCTTTTTTCCCTTTTCGTTTATTTCATGTTGTCATTTACTATTTATATTATATTGTGTATGTAATATGTGACCTTTTGCTTTGGCAACATGTTTGATACACGATGTCTTGCCAACAAAGCCACTTAAATTGAAATTAAAGAAGTAGAAGTAATCATAGCAGTACAAATAAAATAAATATTACTAACGGTAATAACAGTGGCAGCAGAAATCATAGATTAATACTCATAGTAGCAATGATAGGAGTTATTATGATTGAAGTATGACTAATGATAATAACAGTAGCAGTGGGTGCCACCACAATCCAAGAAACCTGCAAAGCGAAAAAGCACAAATATTCTAGGGAAGAGCCTGAGTAAGTAACGTGTATAAATGGGACATGAATGCTTACAAATGGAGACAGGGAGGAGCCCAGTGTGTCACAGGAGGTCTCCCACGAGGCTAGGCCTATATGAGCCTCACTCGGGGCTGGTGCAAGGCAAGCCTGAGCCAGCCCTAACTATAAGCTTAATCAAAAAGGAAAGTCTTAAGTCTACTCTTCAATGTGGAGATGGTGTTTGCTTCCCGGACTGAAACAGGAAAATGGTACCGCATAAGCTTGATAGCTAAAGGCTCTGGCTCCCATTCTACTTTTGGAGACCCTAGGAACAACAAGTAACACCATGTCCTAACAGCAAGACTATCACACAGCATAGTGTTACATCAGACACTCTCTGTCCACACTGGATCTGTTAAATATGGAACTCTGTCACATCATGGATGTCATGCCCTGACGTGCTGACGTACTGCGGTAAGCGTGTTGTGTCATTTTCAATGTTTCTGTGATAGCCCCTCAATGCTCCTCTAGCAAACTCTCACCAGCTAGTTTTCTGATTTTCCTCACTTCAGCTGTTAAACATCAACTTCACGTCTTAACCCACAGTAGTTCTGTTTAACCACTCATAGCTCTCCTCTTCTTTGAACGACTTTTTTGCTAGTCTTTGCTGCTGTTTACACGCTATTAGCCTTGTTAGCTACATTAGCTTAACAGCGATGGCTTCTTCTCCTGCCCTCTCTTGCTCGGTGTGCCAGATGTTTAATTATTCCTCTGCCTCCTTTAGCAACAGTGGTACATGTGTGAAATGTTGTGTATTTTCTGCATTGGAGGTGAGGCTTAGTGAGTTGCAAGCTCAGCTCCACACCATGGAAAGTCACTCTGTAGCTGCGGTAGTTAGCCAGCCCCCTGTAGCTGGTGCGGAGCCACTTAGCATATCCTCTGCTAGCAGTCCTCCGGCAACCCCCGTGCAGCCGGGAGGCTGGGTGACTGTCCAAGAGAAGCGTAGTACCAAGCCGAAGCCCACGGTTCACCAGCAGCCCATTCACGTTTCCAACTGTTTTTCCCCACGCAGCAACACACCCGCTGGGAGAAAAGTCTAGTAATTGGCAGCTCTATTCTGAGAAATGTGAAGTTAGTGTAGCAGGATGAAGTGCTCTCCCATGGGTGAGTGTGCTGCGTTGCTCTCCCCTGCCTTCTTAGCCAATCCGCACCTGAGGCCACCTTATTTAGGGAGGCAGTGTCCATTTCGCCTTCCTCTTGCTCTTTGGCTCTGAGGCCCGCCCACTTTCAGGTCGCCTCACTTCCTCCTCTTCGCCATCGCCTGTGCAGGTAATGTAGCGGTAGCTGCCTGGTTTTGTTGTTGTTGTTTGCGGCGGATTTTGCAGTTGTCACAGTTATGGTTTGTCTGTGTGCAGACGTCCGACAGGCGGACGCTGCGCCTATGGGGCTGGCTCACTGGTAACCTGCCATTCAATGCGCTCTTGGTCAGCCACGTTTGCCACTGCCGCTGTGAGACCTGACGTGCTCCTACCCTCTCCAGTGTGTGTGCGTCATCGATGCTGCCTGATCGGTATGTAGGGCCTATGTTGCCCAGCCTCTCCGCCTCAGCATTAATTCTTTTAATATTAATCTAGTCTATTTTATATTTTCATTGTAGATGTTAATTGATGTGCGGTGTGACGCTGTTTGGAAGGTCCGCTGCTGCTTTGCTGCATGTTTTGCTTAGTGCACTGCTCGCATCACTCCTGTGCTGGCTTTAATCTGCTGGGCTCTGCACGTGCTTGCTGTATGGGATATTCTGTGTCCACCGGCAGAACTTCTTCATCCCTATTTAGTTAGCTCCTTCTTTCTTTTGCCTCAGCCCTGATGCAGCATGTGTTGGCTTTGATTCCCTTATGTTGGGTTAATTTTTGTTGTTTTGGTTTTGTTTAATCAGATCTTATTTTCTTTTCAGATTAGTAATTAATTACCTTTTGATTGTCTGTAGCTCTTTTTTTTCTTAAATTAGGATTACTTTGTGATTTGTTTGATCAAGGCGCCTGAGTTTTGTAAATTCTGTTAGCTGGACTTTCATCATTTGATGTATTTTGTATATAATTGTTATTTCTGGTAAATCATTTGTTTTTCTTTTGCTTAGTCACTTTTGTCAGCTTATTTTGTTAGTCATTAAATTGAGTTATTTTTGGCAGCTACAGTGACTATTTTGCCAAGTTTGTTCATTTGTAACCTTGGTTGCTGCCTATCCTTAAGCTTTATTTATTTATTTGGTTATTTTGTTTATTGGGTTGTTTTGTTTGCTTTGCTTGATTGTTTTGAGTTATCCCCTTCTTTAATATTTTCTTTTCCTGTTTTTTTTTCAGGTGCTGGAAGCTTACGGTGGCAGTCCCGGTGTCCTGGTGGTGGGGTTCCCCTTTTTTTTGGTGTGTGTGTGCTGTGCGACCCCTCCTCAGTTATTTGGTTTTTTGGTGTTTGAGTGACACGAGCAAGTGGGGTGCTCTTCTCCCTGGGTTCCTTCACCACCCCGTTCTCCTAGTCTCCCCCACTGGTAAGCTCCAGCCCTGTTTTGAGTATTTCTTTCCATTAAAGAGCCACACGCAAAGCTTATTTTAATATATGTCGGTTTTATGAAATTTTGTAATAAAAAATATATATTTTTATAACTGGAACCACGTCTCCTGCTCCATAAGTAGAACGAACCTGAGTGCCTTGGTATTAGCTCCAATAAGGTAAAACTATTTCTTTGGGCGAAATTCCCAAGGTGGCGTTGTCTGGTTTGGTTGGTCATTCCCTCATACTTAAACCTCCCACTCGTATGCTTATCGCCACATTAGCAACACCAGCGACCACAGTGAAATGCATCCCTAGGGCCAGAGCAGGCCACACTGAATCTAATTTAGAACTGCTGGCTAAGGCTAAACATAGATGTAGTAAAATTGTTATTCACATTGGCGGTAATGACACCCGGTTATGCCAGTCGGAGGTCACAAAAAATAATGTTGCCTCAGTGTGTGAATACGCAAAAACTTTGTTGGACTCTGTAGTTTTCTCTGGACCCCTGCCAAATCTGACCACTGATGATATGTTTAGCCGCATGTCATCATTCAATCACTGGCTGTCCAGGTGGTGTCCAGCAAACGATGTGGGCTTTGTAAATAATTGGAAAACTTTCTGGGGAAAATCTGGTCTGATTAGGAGGGATGGCATTCATCCCACTTTGGATGGAGCCTCTGTCATATCTAGAAACCTGGCCAAGTTTATTAGTAATTCAAAATCCTGACAACACGGAGTTGAGACCAGGAATCAGAGTCGCAGTCTTAAAGGCTTCTCTGAGCTTCTAGTGTAGTTACCCACCCATAGTGTTATACAAACTGTGTCTGTCCCCCGACTACCTAAATTATTTAAATCTAAAGTGAAACAAAGAGGAGATGTGCATAACAACCTTATAAAAATTAAAACCTCCTCTGTGACAGAAAGACAAAACAGGAAAATTAGGTGTGCTAAATGACTGCTAAATATCAGATCTCTATCTTCCAAAGCAGTGTTAGTAAACGAATTAATATCAAATATTCATATTGATTTACTCAGCCTGGCTTTGTCAAGATGAATATGTCAGTCTAAATGAATCCACTCCTCCCAGTCATAACGATACCCACATTTCTCGAGGCAGCGGCTGAGGAGGGGGATTAATAATAAAATAAAATAATATAATTCCTTTGAAAGCCTTGTCCTTAGTCTTTTACATCCGACCTGGAAAACATCACAGCCTCTGGTATTTGTTACAGCATGCCGTGCTCCTGGCCCGTATTCGGAATTTTTCTCTGAATTCTCTGAGTTTTTATCCAGTTTAGTTCTTAGATCAGATAAAGTTATTATTGTAGGCGATTTTAATATTCACATGGACGTTGATAATGACTCCCTCGCTACTGTGTTTATCACATTATTAGACTCCATTGGCTTCAATCAAAGTGTACATAAACCCACTCACTGTTTCAACCAAATCTTCAATCTGGTTCTGGCATATGGAATTGAAATTGATAACTTAATAGTCTTTCCACAGAATCCCTCTCTATCAGATCATTACAACAGTTACTATACTAGGTGTTTATCTGATAGTGCTGTCGCAAAATTTAAGGTGTTAATTTTAATACCATGTCCCTCTGTAACTAAGGTTTCCTGTACTGACTTTAAACTCTCCCAAATTGATTATCTTGTTGATAGCACTGCAGGCTCGCTGTGAGCAACACTCGACTCTGTAGCACCTCTTAAAAAGAAGTTAACAAAGCAAAGTAAGCTCCCTCCTTGGTACAACTCCCAAACCCAAAAATTAAAACAAATATCGCAAAAATTTGAAAGGAATTGGCAATTAACCAAACTGGAAGAATCTCGTTTAGTCTGGGAAGACAGTCTCAAAACGTACAGGAGGGCCCTCCGCAATGCCAGAGCAAACTATTACTCATCATTAATAGAAGAAAATAAGAACAACCCTAGATTTCTTTTAAGCACTGTAGCCAGGCTGACAGAGAGTCACAGCTCTATTGAGCCTTGTATTCCGTTAGCCCTTAGCAGTAATGATTTTATGAGCTTTTTTAATGACAGAATTCTAACTATTCGAGGCAAAATTCATGACCTCCTGCCCTCAAACAGTACTTATCTGCCTTCAAACACAGCTGTAAGACCTGATACATATTTAGATTGCCTCTCCCCAATCTCTCTTCAACAATTGACCTAAATGATTTCTTCATCCAAGTCATCAGTGTGTCTCTTAGACCCCATCCCAACTAGGCTACTTAAGGAAGTCTTACCTTTACTTAACACTTACGTATTAGACATGATCAGTATATCTTTATTAACAGGCTATGTACCACAGTCTTTTAAGGTAGCTGTAATTAAACCTCTTTTAAAAAAAGCCCACCCTGGATCCAGAGGCATTAGCCAACTATAGACCAATATCTAATCTAGTAGTTGCAGTCCAGCTATGTGACTTTCTCCATGATAATAATTTATATTAGGAATTTCAGTCAGGCTTAAGAGTGCATCATAGCACTGAGACAGCACTAGTTATAATTACAAATGATCTTCTGATTGCCTCAGACATAGGACTCATCTCTATACTTGTTTTACTAGGTCTTAGTGGTGCATTTGACACAATTGACCATCAAATTCTGCTACAGAGACTGGAACATTTAATTGGCTTTAAAAATTCTGCACTAAGCTGGTTTAAATCTTATTTATCCGATCA
Source organism: Cephalopholis sonnerati (assembly GCA_019142605.1). Classification (NCBI taxonomy): domain Eukaryota; kingdom Metazoa; phylum Chordata; class Actinopteri; order Perciformes; family Serranidae; genus Cephalopholis; species Cephalopholis sonnerati. The sequence goes on from JAGQAX010000003.1 coordinate 3,126,264, forward strand.
TTGTCTGTCCATTCACGTTCATAATGAATCATCGTTACGTACTAAAGTTTGTTTTGGAGTTCCACAAGGTTCTGTGCTCTGACCAATCCTATTCACTCTATATTTGCTTCCCTTAGGTAACATCATTCGAAATCACTCTGTATATTTCCATTGTTATGCGGATGATACACAGTTGTATTTATCGATAAAGCCAGAGGAAATGGATCAATTAACTAAATTTCAAAAATGCCTTAAAGATATAAAAACCTGGATGAGCTCCAATTTCCTGATGTTAAATCCAGACAAAACTGAAGTTATTGTTCTTGGCCCCAAACAGCTCAGACACTCTTTATCTGATGATATAGTTTCTCTGGATGGCATTGCTCTGGCCTCTAGCACTACCGTAAGAAACCTCGGAGTAATATTTGATCAAGATTTGTCTTTTAACTCCCATTTAAAACAAACCCCATTTTTCATCTGCGTAATATTGCAAAAATTACGCCTATCCTGTCCCAAAAAAAAAAAAAAAATGCAGAAAAAGCTCTAATAAGTCCCTAAAAACTCTCCAGCTAATCCAGAACGCTGTGGCACGTGTACTGACAGGAACTAAGAAACGAGATCACATTTCACCTGTTTCAGCTTCTCTGCACTGGCTCCCTGTAAAATCCAGAACTGAATTTAAAATGTTACTTCTAACTTACAAAGCCCTAAATTATCAGACTCCATCATATCTTAGAGAGCTCATAGTGTCCTATTATCCCACCAGAACACTGCGCTCTGAGAATGCAGGGTTACTCGTGGTCCCTAAAGTCTCCGAAAGTAGGACAGGAGCCAGAGCCTTCAGCTATTAGGCTCCTCTTCTGTGGAATCATCTTCCTGTTTCGGTCCGGGAGGCAGACACCATCTCCAAATTTAAGACTAGACTTAAGACTTTCCTTCTTGATAAAGCTTATAGTTAGGGCTGGCTCAGGCTTGTCTTGGACTAGGGATGCACATTTTAAATTTTTTTTATGACCGATAACCGACGCCCTTTAACTGATTAATAACCGTTAACCGATAAGATTTAAATGCCCTGTTGAGTGGTTACATGCTGCCACTCCGACATTCCGCCATTCCGCTATTCCAGATATTGCAGATTTACAATGACAGCAAATAGTTAGATTACTCATCTAAAATGTAAAAAAAGCTACAAGATTTAGATATAATTAACAGTACTGTAGGCTTCAATCGTCTCCTATTGCTTTTTAAATTATGTCGAGAGCGAGCGCGCTGGTGATTTCTTTAATTGTGTGTTCTGATTAATTTCCAAAATAAAGTTTTAGCTTCTGAAATCCGATTTCTAAACAGTTCTGATGGAGCTTAATGTTTTTCTGGATGATGCGGCTTCATACCGAACCATTTCACTGTAAACCTGGACGACCCGCGGCGTGTCTGGAGATAAAAAATAATATTCAATGTAACGCCGGTTTTGTGCCACATGCGTAAATGCGCACAAAGATACACACCCTCCCCTACTGTACAACATGAAGGCAACTGGAATTAATCAGCGACTTAAGGTGTCATCTGCAGCGCCGTCATTGATATCTGTAATATTAATGTTGCATATGATGCCAGCGTGCATGAAGACGCACGTCATTGTCATTGCCCACACAGAACTCCTTTTTGCTCTCTTCATCTTCGCTGTAAAGTGGACTGTGGCGGAAAGCACGTGATGGCATGTGTTGCACCTGTCGACACGCCCCCATGAGTTGATTGACTTACGTAGCTAAAAGACAAAATTAACCGATAGTATTAATCGGTCAAAGTTCCTGTTATCGGTTAACGGTTAAACGGTTAACCATGTGCATCCCTATCTTGGACCAACCCCTAGTTAGGCTGACGTAGGCCTAGTCTGCCAGGGGACCTCCCACAATACACCAAGCCCCTTCTCTCCTTCTCTCTCTCTCTCTCTCCTTTGCTAACATTCATGTCCTGTTACTGCATCTCGCCAACTCGGCTCTACTGCATGTCACTAACTCGACTTGTTCTCCGGAGCCTTTGTGCTCCACTGTCTCACAGGTTAACTCGTATCCCAGCCGTGCCTGGATGGTGTGTCGTGATTGTGCTGCTGCCGTGGTCCTGCCTGATGCCTCCCACTGCTGCTGTTACTATTAGTCATACTTGTACTGTTATTATACACATATAAATATTGTCACATACATATAATAGTATATATTAATTTATGCCTACAACATATTGTACCACAATTACCGTAATTATGACTATAATATTGTTACCTAAATTAATGTCGTTTTTAAGCTATTAGCATTGCTGTCTGCCCAGCATCTCTCTCTGGCTCTGCCTCAACTTCTCTCTGTGTGTCTGCCTCTCTTTACAGCATGTCTCATTGTGTCATATGGATTACTGTTAATTTATTATGTTGATCTGTTCTGTACGACATCTATTGCACGTCTGTCCATCCTGGAAGAGGGATCCCTCATCAGTTGCTCTTCCTGAGGTTTCAAGATGGCGCCCTCCGTGCGGACGCCTGTTGCAGCAGCGCCTGCTCACAGATGAGCTTTTTTTTTCCAATTTCTTTTCATTTAACTTTCTTATTTGAGTTTTTTTTTTTTCACTTTAGTTAGCTTGTACTTATGTTTTGCTTTGGTATGGCGATGCAGACCGCCTTCTTCATAACGGTCTTTCTCCTATTTTTCTCGATCGTGTGCGGCGAACCGGCGTCCAGCTGTGACTCCATTGTTTACACCTGAGACAAGCTATTAGCAATACGCTACACTGCGGTGCGGCCTGAGGAGAGACACGATATCCCCCGCGAGCTGCGGAGAAGGAGACAGGGATGTTGCGCCGCAGTGCAACGCCGATACCGGAGGAGATGGTACACACCCGTCCTCCCGTCCGTCGTCATGGGGAACGTAAGATCGCTCCCTAACAAAATGGACGAGCTGTCTGCGGTGACTCGCCATCAGAGGGAGTTCCGGCAGAGCAGCATGCTGGTGTTTACAGAGACATGGCTGTATGCGGAAGTACCAGACACGATTGCCGTGCTGGCCAGTTTCCAGCTCATCCAACAAGACAGGACAGCGGACAGTGGTAAGAGGAAAGGAGGAGGGCTGGCTGTGTTTGTGAATGATAAAGGGTGTAACTCTAGGCACATCATTATCAAGGAACAGCATTGCTGCAGGGACATTGAGCTGCTGGCTGTTGGCATGAGACCGTATTATCTACCCAGGGAGTTTTCTCATGTCAGCATGGTAGCAGTTTATGTCCCCCCCCCATCCGCTAAGGCTGAGTCTGCTTGTGACATTCTCCACTCCATTACAGGCAGGCTGCAAACACAGCACCCTCAGGCCCTCCTTCTGATCTCTGGGGACTTCAACCACGCCTGCCTATCCACCACCCTGCCTACCTTCACCCAGTATGTTTCCTGCCACACTAGAGACAATAAAACACTGGATTTATTTTATGCCAACACCAAGGAGGCATACTGCTCATCCCCCCTCCCCCCCCGCTGGGAAAAGCTGATTACAACCTGCTTCATCTTCTGCCTGTCTACAAACCTCTGGTGGACAGGGAACCAGCAATCACCTGCACTGTGAAGAGGTGGTCTGAAGAGGCCAAGGAGGCCCTAAAGGACTGCTTTGAGACCACTATGTGGGAGGTACGATTCCCATGGAGAGGGCATTGACAGTCTGACATCATGTATTATGGACTACATAAACTTCTGTGTGGAAAGCACCGTACCCACCAGGACTGTACGCTGCTTTTCCAACACCAAACCCTGGATTACTCCAGATATAAAGGCTCTCCTGAAGGCACATCAGGCGGGGGAAGGAAGGATTTAAAAAGAAGATGGAGGAACAGCTGCAGCAGAGCGACGTCAGCGGAGTCTGGACACTGCATGAAAAGAGGGATTTCCGTCAGTATGCGGCACTGTAGATTGCCGTGGAATTTCAGGTTTACGGCTGCGCACGGCAATTTACAGGCAACACAGAAAACTGCCGGAAACTGTCGTAAATTGTCGTGGGCCTTGCTTGGCAGTTGTCCCCCCTTCCCCTAATTCTAGGGGAGGCTTTGACATGTAAATGAACATGCTGTGAGCTATAGAAATGCAAACCAGGGGAGCAGGGGGAGTTTCACTCCCCACACAGAGGTGACATTTCTCTAAAAGGTATTAACTTCATTAATCTCTGGTTTAAATAGATGAGGCTTAGGGCCCGTCCACACAAAGCCATGTCAGGGTGAATACGCCAAAGTATTTATGCGGTTCAGCCTTTCATCCACACGAAGCCGGCGTTTTAGGGGGGCGAAACCGCATCTTTTTGAAACTGGGTTCCAGAGTGGATAAATCTGAAGACGCCGCCTTAGCGTCTCCGTGTGTACGGCCAATACGCAACTTTTGGCCGGCGATGATGTCATAGCCCCACCTCTCTAACCTCTGACTTTACCCCGGCAGGAAGCCGTGCCATCACAACAACAGTGGCGGATTACAGACAGCAATAGACAACTCTTTACGTTACAGTTTGTTTACAGTTCTCTATTCTTCAGCTGGGAAATAAAGTGTGTAACACAGCACCTGTTATAGCTCAAACAGGATCATGTGATCATACCTCTGCCATCTCTGACAGCCATCTCAAAGCAACCCAGCACGCTGGCGTGCTAACTGTTAGCTCGCCTTGCTCCGTTAAAATCTAGTTAACTTTAACATGTCCTGAGCTAGCTTAAGGTAAACATCTGCTCCTTCTAAAGATGATTTATGATCTCTGATGACCTATTAAGAGACACTAACACATCATTCAGTATTAACTGTAGCTCTATGTAAAGTGAATCAATGGGATGTTTCCGAGCTAATCCTCCGCTCGTCTGCATTAACCATGCAGTTTACACGTTTTTATAACTTGTGATTTATTAAAAACTGTTCTGAGTGAAACATGAAGCTGAATTTAGCAGCAGACTTCAGTTATAGTAATATAAAGTAGGAGGAAAAGAAGTACTTTTGGCATTCACGTGTTTACATGATATAAAAGTATGATTAATCACTAACACATTCTCAGCCCTAATGACTTAATACATATTTCATAGTATGTTGCTGATTTTATTTCTAATGTTGCGAGTGAGCAGAGTGCTTACAGAGTATGTTGACCCTTAACTAAAGACTGGCCAACATGACTGACCAAAACACCAGCTGGTCTTCAAGCTTTGTGCATTCTCCAGATGTGACCTGTACAGTATACTGCTAGTTTGAAAGTGTGTGAATGGTGTGTCTAGTGAAAATAAACATGACGACAACAACTTCTCAAACAGTATTTTATTATTATTATTATAATTACTGGAAATGTGCAAACTAATCACAATGATTGCCCGCAGGACAGATAAGTGACCACTCGTCCCAGGCCACTCCGGCGCCCTGTGTCCACTGCTTGTCTGTACTTCGTGCAAATATTTTTTTAATTTGGCAGTGATCTGAGATTTTGATATGCTGATAACGTCGTGTGGGAAATCTTTCTTTGTCGGTTTTGCATACTGTGCCTGAAACGAGTCCATTATACCGGCCTACTTCGACTGACACGGCTCCCAATCAACGTGTTGTTAAAGTTTACTGGCTTTGTAATCCAGCGTGACTCGGAGCAGCAGCTCGACTTCGTCTTCAGTCCAAAACAAAGTCTCCGTTTTCTCTCGTGTGTTGGAATTTGTTTTGGCCATCTTCTTGTTGTGCGTGTGCTTCTTCTTCTTCTTCTGTTTGTATACACCGCGCAGGCTTCTTTGCATGCTCCGCGTCTTCTTCTCTGGTTCAGAGCTGTATGCTGCGGTTTTTAATGGCGCGCCATCTCCTGGATGGCATATATACTGCAGCTTTTTTATGCGGTTTCAGTGGCTTGAACCGGCTTCGTCTTTACGCCTGCATTTTTGAAGCCGGCTCCGTGTTTACGGAACACTATTGCAATCCGATCATTTTCTTTGGCGGTTTCAAAAAGACGCGTCTCCGTGTGAACATGGCCTTAGTATAGCCTAATTATAGACTCTTAAATTTTAGCTTGAGTTGATTTATTTCATGAAAGTATGCTGGATTAATTACTGTGTATGGTCATTAGCAATGGTCAATGTTAAATAAAAAAGATACACAAAACAATTTATTTCAACAATTAGTTTTAACCAGGCTTTGCCACAAAGGTCAAATGTGCACTCCATGCAAACAACATCACAGTCTCCTAGAGCTCAACCACTGTGCTTAGTGGCAAGACTGCAGTGACCTCTTCAATAAACAATGATCATGTGATTGGAGGAGCCCGATGAAACTTCTAGCCCTCGTCCAATCACGTGCAAGCTCGGCATGATTCAAACGGAAGACCTCGCAAGACGAGCATATCAACAGTCCTGTTTTTACTCCTGTATATTCAGACAGTCTCTTCCATGTCGCTTGTTTTTCGCTGCTTTGCTGTTTCGTGAACTACAATGTCTGGACAGCGTCTCTCCTTCAACACCCGGAAAATCCTCAGCATGGACGAAGACACAGCTGAACGCTATCAGTGGGCTGTCTGCCAGCTTGCTGTGTTTGCTGCCGATATGACTCAGCAGTTCACCGCAGTAAACTCGTGTGGAGGAGACTAACTAACAAGAGAAGATGGGTGCACAATCCTCAGACGGCGGTAAGAATATATTCAGTGACTGCTAGCTAAGCTAAAAGTAAAAGAACAAATGAAGAAGCAGAGCCAGTCTAAGTTTGGTTATTAAAGTGTTTTTTGGTCTTGTAATTTACAGGAAGCAGTGCGCCGTCTCCACAACTTGGACACAAATTGTTTGCACTACGAACCGGAGCAAGGGTAATTTTAGAGAATATGCTTTCATTCTGCTGTATGAGGAAACGTTCAGAGACGTTCTTGACCGATCTTAAACATACATTTTGTTTTTCACAGACTGACAGGCCGTGACCTCCTATTTACTGAGAGCTCTGTCTGCAAGTCCGGATTTACTTGATGCGGATAATAACGCCATTGTGTGTAAGTGACTTTTACTGTTTCTTTTTTACTTTTTACTGTGACTTTTAGATCAGACTCGTTGTTGGTCAGTGTGACTATTTTTCAGGTGCATTAATAGATGTGTTGTGTCAATATGCAGTGCACTGGCAGATGACGATGATGAGGAAGACTGGGTGGATTGTGCGACCTCCGTGGTTCCGCAGCAGGAGCTGACTGAACTCTGTGCAACGCTGCAGTCAGATTGGAGGGTAATCTGAACTACAGGGCAGCACCACAGACGTCTGCAAGATGGAACACATGCAGACAGATCGCCGTCAGATGCCTACAGCTCCGAGGCGGCGAATAATAGACAGTTGATGGAGCTGTATGATTTTGATTGGTAACACTTTATAATACAGCCCGCGACTTATAGCGTACCTACCGCTCACTTTGCACGCAACTTAACAGAAGTACTGAGTAACTCTCGCTCACCTCCCCCTCCCTTTCCCCCCATGTTTTACAGCATAACTAGGCTACATCTTAGCGCATAACTTACGTTCCCTTAACGACTACTTTACACCAACTTCCACAGAAGTACAGAGTAACTCCTGCTCACTTCCCCCACTATTTCCCCCGTGTTTTACCGTATAACTAGGCTGCGTCTTAGAGGGTAACTCCCGCACAGTTACGTGCTACTTTTCACCAACTTAGAGTTACCCTCTCTAACTTTCCCCCGTTACTTTCTCTGTGTTTTACAGTATAACTAGGCTGCGTCTTAGAGCGTAACTTCCGTACAGTTACGTGCTACTTTGCCCGGACTTACAGTGTAACTCCTCCTGGTCTTCTTTCCCATCAATCATTTTAAGCACCAGGTATATTACATTAAATAGTCTACTGTACAATATGAGCACAGCCTTTTGCTCTTTGCAATTGTTACAATCTTGTTTTTTCTAAGTGTCAGCAGCCAAATTTCACCCCAATTCCAAAGATGTATTATTTATTATGGTTTGGAAAAATAATATGTTAGGAAATGGCTATACAGTATGGAAACTGGCTAATAACAGGCTGGCTGGTGGCAAACTTACCTCTCTAAAATGCACATCTATCCAAGGGTAAAACACAAACTATACAGTAATAAATCCATTAAAATGAGTCATTCAGAAAGTTATAAAATGTCTTTATTATGTGATTACACAGAAAAAAATATGACAGGCACTATTCCTCTCATCCATGCTCCGTAATTACAGTAATTTTTTATTTATTTTGTTTATCCTTTATTTAACCAGGTGAGTCCCATTGCAATTGACATCTCTTTTACATGGGAGCCCTGGTCAAGAAGGCAGCAAACCAAAATTACAATAATAAAACATCATAAAACATAAACAGCACATAGATAGGTACATGAAGTAAATACAATACACATCAAACTGTAATCAGTTTCTAAGTAGATCTTAATTTCCCTGTAACTAGTGTATAAGTACACCCTAGCTCTCCTGGAGGTACACCTTAACTACGGAGAAGCGGGCTGTATTATGAAGTAGGCACTTGTTATCCCCTCCTTACTGTGTAAGCTCTCCTGGAGGTACACCTTAACTACAGAGAAGCGGGCTGTATTATGAAGTAGGCACTTGTTATCCCCTCCTTACTTTGTAAGTACACCCTAGCTCTCTTGGAGGTGCACCTTAACTACGGAGAAGCGGGCTGTATTATGAAGTAGGCACTGTTATCCCCTCCTTACTGTGTAAGTACACCCTAGCTCTCCTGGAGGTACACCTTAACTACGGAGAAGCGGGCTGTATTATGAAGTAGGCACTTGTTATCCCCTCCTTACTGTGTAAGTACACCCTAGCTCTCTTGGAGGTGCACCTTAACTACAGAGAAGCGGGCTGTATTATGAAGTAGGTACTTGTTATCCCCTCCTTACTGTGTAAGTACACCCTAGCTCTCCTGCAGGTGCACCTTAACTACAGAGAAGCGGGCTGTATTATGGAATAGGCACTGTTATCCCCTCCTTACTGTGTAAGTACAGTCTACTACCACTGTAACTACTGTGTAATTAGAACCGGTGAGTTAGAACACAGTTACTTCAATGTTTCACAAGATAATATGATCCAAAAATAATACAAAGAGAAAACTAAGTGTCCCTGACAACATAAAATAACACATTTCTACTGTTTTTTGTTATTTACGTTCAGTTTTGTTCCTTCTGTTATAAACCGTTCAATGTAGTCTTGATCCTTTATTGTGATCCATTTCGGTTTTCTAAGTCAAAAATAGCCAGTCAAGTCAGTTTCAGTTGACAAATGTACTTTCTAAGTCAAAAGTCAAGTGGAAAAGTTCATTGTGGTACTACTATCATACTGGAGTGTGACACCCAGTGATGGAGATGGAAAAATGTATGGGCTCCTCCGGATCAAAGGTGATCTTGATCCAACTCCTTGGGTCAAGGCAGAGATCAGGGTCATGGGTGGCTAGCCATCTCCCTCGTCAGGTTGAATCTACAAACCACATGCAATTGTCCGCAGAATCAGAAAAAAAAAAAACATCACCTATGCAGAAAGAGAGTAATTACTATGTTGCATCATCAACTTCAATTTCTTTTTGTGGTCATTATCATTATCATGTAAATACATCACAGTAACGCCAAGTGAGCAAACTTTTAACTGTAAAGTTTTTCTAGGCATGGAATACTTTATCCTGTCTTTACATTTCACATCATGAATCATTAGCCTTTCAAACCAACAAGTGGATTACATTTCCTTTTGAACTACCAAGTTTGTGTTTTTAAACATTCTTAACTGTCATGGAGGAGTTGCTGCGGCAGCGGCGGACAGTGGTGGAAAGAGTACTGAAAATCTGTACTCAAGTACAAGTACTGTTACATTGATAAAATATTACTCAATTACAAGTAAAAGTATCGGTGTTTGAAAAAAAGTACAGAGTACTCGTCAAAAAAACCTACTCAGAGTATTAGTTACTTTAAACCTCTCCAGACTAGGGCTCTAAATTTTGTGTTTTGGTTTATTAATAGTTAAAATGCTAACAATCAATTAATCATTAATCATTGATAAGATACAAAACAAGTGTTTTTTTCCCCCCTCATTTTGATTGTTTGTTTTTTTTTTTTTTTTTGGTCTGGTTTTTCTCATTCATTTTAAGTTTTTATTTCCATATTCAGCAAATGTCTCAGGCCGACAAAAAAACAAAATTAGATGAGGTGCAGTTGCTGCCATGACGATTGATTGAATATCCATGAATACACTTTTAACAGGTTAAATTCTTAACACAAAATCAATTAGAGATCAATCATTAACGTCCTTTTTTTGTTTTGTTTTGTTTTGCGTCATCGTGTCCTGCTTTTCATTGGCTTGTTTGCTATCAAATCACCTTACTGGCTACAAAAATGCAAAAGTACAAGTAAAAGCACAGACTTGAAAATCTACTCTTGAAGGTACAAGTACCCCAAAAAACCGCTTAATAGTAATTTAAGAATTTGTAATTAATTACTTCCACCACTGGCGGCGGAACCGGCTTATATGGCGGGCGTCCACTGCAGCACAAGCTAACACGAGCTAGCAAGCTAGCACAAGCTAGCTGCGTTAGCATCAACTCACCAAGACGTTGATAAACGCATTAACACTCCCACAGCACAGGTCCTCGGTCCTTAACGGCTCCTGCGAGGATCTCGGAGTGTTATCATTGTGTTTACAGCAACACTTCTCACTGCAGACATTGCGTAGTTTCACTTGTTTCCCTCCGTCCTCTGACTCCCCTGCCTGCGCAGTACAAGCATCTCCCCTCGGCCTCGCTGAGAGGTGGTACTTCCTGTCTTAACCAATGGGAAATGTGCACCTCCCTGTTTGACCAATGACTGCTGGTCTAAGCAGAGTGGCTGTGATTGACACCTTGTTTGATCAATGACACTATGCCAGAGCGATCTAGTAATTGACAGTTTACAACGCAACACCTAACAACAAACAAACATTCAAGCTACTTCAAGACAACTGAGGAATCATACGGGAATACTGTAACAAAATAAACCCGGTACTTTCTCTGTTGACAATGTCAAGCAAACTATGTCCCTCTGATGTTAAAGCAAGGGACCCGGGATTAGGTGTTCTGCTCAATTCACACAAACTGATTACAGTTTGATGTGTATTGTATTTACTTCATGTACCTATCTATGTGCTGTTTATGTTTTATGATGTTTTATTATTGTAATTTTGGTTTGCTGCCTTCTTGACCAGGGCTCCCATGTAAAAGAGATGTCAATTGCAATGGGACTCACCTGGTTAAATAAAGGATAAACAAAATAAATAAAAATTACTGTACTTACGGAGCATGGATGAGAGGAATAGTGCCTGTCATATTTTTTTTCTGTGTAATCACATAATAAAGACATTTTATAACTTTCTGAATGACTCATTTTAATGGATTTATTACTGTATAGTTTGTGTTTTACCCTTGTATAGATGTGCATTTTAGAGAGGTAAGTTTGCCACCAGCCAGCCTGTTATTAGCCAGTTTCCATACTGTATAGCCATTTCCTAACATATTATTTTTCCAAACCATAATAAATAATACATCTTTGGAATTGGGGTGAAATTTGGCTGCTGACACTTAGAAAAAACAAGATTGTAACAATTGCAAAGAGCAAAAGGCTGTGCTCATATTGTACAGTAGACTATTTAATGTAATATACCTGGTGCTTAAAACGATTGATGGGAAAGAAGACCAGGGGGAGTTACACTGTAAGTCCGGGCAAAGTAGCACGTAACTGTACGGAAGTTACGCTCTAAGACGCAGCCTAGTTATACTGTAAAACACAGAGAAAGTAACGGGGGAAAGTTAGATAGGGTAACTCTAAGTTGGTGAAAAGTAGCACGTAACTGTGCGGGAGTTACCCTCTAAGACGCAGCCTAGTTATACGGTAAAACACGGGGGAAATAGTGGGGGAAGTGAGCAAGAGTTACTCTGTACTTCTGTGGAAGTTGGTGTAAAGTAGTCGTTAAGGGAACGTGAGTTATGCGCTAAGATGTAGCCTAGTTATGCTGTAAAACATGGGGGAAAAGGGAGGGGGAGGTGAGCGAGAGTTACTCAGTACTTCTGTTAAGTTACGTGCAAAGTGAGCGGTAGGTACGCTATAAGTCGCGGGCTGTATTATAAAGTGTTACCTTTTGATTTGTTGTTGAAATCTCCTAGTTGTACTTGTACATAGTTGTGTGTTATAAAAAAAGCTCTTTATTTGAATAAACATGTTCCTCGCAAATGTTCCTTTACTCAATAAATTCATTCATGTCCTTGATGGTAATAATAGTGTAGCCCATAGGATATATACATAACAATGACATGAATATACAACATAATAATTTTATTTTAGTTTTTAATAATAATTATACATTTATTAGAATTATTATATTATAAGTATTATTTCTTTTAATTATTTTTATATTTTATTATTGTAAGGGAGGGGTTTACATTTATAATGACCCAGGGTGACCAATAGCGACAGATCAGCCGACCAATCACGAATGATTTTTCTTGTTTCAAAGTAGTGGTTTCATCCAATCCTGGAGTGAGGAATTTCAAGCCAGCCGCGGCTCCGCTGCTATTCATATGCTAATTAGAGCCATTAGCACCTCCCGGGAGGTCTCCACATACGTCATGGTCCATATTCGACAATTTGTGGCACCCGTAAACGCCACGTTTGCAGCCTATAAATTGTCGGAAACTGCCAAAAACGAGTGAGATTTCCGGGCGTTTATGGGGATGAAAATCCCACTTTTCATGCAGTGGGAGAGGTCTGAAAACCATCTCAGGACACAAACAACCAGACTCCCAGGCCAGAGGCGACCAGAATTGGGTGAATGATCTGATCTGTTCATTAATACACATCCCCCCACATCCTCACCCTGACTCCCCCACCCATCTACACTCCTGGCACATTGCTTCAACACCTCCCCCACCCCTGCTCCCCTGGACATCTCACCAACCCCCACTCCTAACCCCACCTCATCACCTCCACCCCCCAGCACACAGCCCCCCTGCTCCAGCTTGTCCTTCACTACCTGTGAGGTGAGAGATCAGCTGAGGAGGATAAAGATGAGGAAGGCTGCGGGTCCAGACAGCATCAGCTCCAGGCTCCTGAAGTCCTGTGCAGACTAACTGTGCAGGATAGTTGAAACCATCTTCAACCTTAGCCTGAGGCTGGGGAGAGTACCATGGCTGTGGAAGACATCCTGCGTGGTAGCTGTGCCCAAGACTCCGCACCCCAAGGACTTCTGCAGCTTCAGACCGGTGGCATTAACATCGCACCTAATGAAGATTCTGGAGCGGCTGGTCCTGTCTCTTCTCACCCCGCAGTAAGCCTGTCAGTGGACCCGCTGCAGTTGGCCTACCAGCCTGGCATTGGGGTGGACGACACTATCATCTTCCTCCTGCATAGAGCTGTTTCTGACCTGGAGAAGCCAGGAAGCTCTGTGAGAATCAACTTCTCCAGTGTTTTCAACACCATACAGCCTGTGCTTGTGAGGGACAAACTGGGGCACATACGAGTGGCTTATCACCTAATATCCTGGATTCTGGACTACCTCACGGACTGGCTGCAATATGTCAGGACCCAGATTTTTCATACAACACCCCAACCTGTCATCTACAGACATTCTCTGATGACTCTGCTACGGTCGGCCTGATCACAGATGGGGACGACAGGGGGTACAGAGAACTAAACCAGGACTTTGTGGACTGGTGCCTGAGGAACCACCCTCAGATCAACATGGGGAAAACCAAAGAACTGGTGGTGGATTTCCGCAGGTGCAGACTCCTGCCCCCAACACCGGTGAACGTCCAGGGAAAGGACATTGAGATGGTGACATCTTATAAGTACCTGGTTGTTCATCTGAACAATAAACTGGACTGGACTGATCACATAACAGCAGTGTACAGAAAAGGCCAGAGCAGACTCTACCTGCTGAGGCGGCTCAGGTCTTTTGGAGTGCAGGGGGCGCTCCTGAAGACCTTCTTTGACACTGCGGTGGCATCAGCCATATTTTACAGAGTGGTCTGCTGGGGCAGCAGCATCTCGGCTGCGGACAGAAAGAGACTGGACAAGCCGATCAAGAAGGCCAGCTCTGTCCTGGGATGCTCTCTGGACTCTGTGCAGGTGGTGGGATAAAGGAGGATGACAGCCAAGCTGTCATCTCTGAGGACTAATGACTCCCACCCCCTGCAGGAGGAGATAAAAGCTCTGGAGTGCTCCTTCAGCAATAGACTGATTCACCCAAAGTGTGTGAAGGAACGCTATCACAGGTCCTTCCGACCTGCTGCTGTCAGGATACACTCCTCACAATAAACTGTCATCCAGCAACATTCATTCATTAACATTTTTTACACTGCATTACTGCACCCTTGTTGTTGTCTTTTGCACATAGTCATATTTTTGCACTAAATATTCTAAGAGATGACAGTACCTGACCATTAAGAGGTTTGCGGGTCAGAAGAGATTTTAAATACAATTCCTGATTTTACAGGGAGCTACTGCAAAGGAGCTAATATGGGGGAACTGATCTCTTTTCCTGCCAGTGCACGTGTCGCAACATTCTGACTGAGCTGGACAATCTTTAAACACTTACTGGACTAACCTAAAAATAAGGAATAACATTCATCCAGCCTAGCAGTAACAAATGCATGGGCTAGTTCACAAGATACAAAGAAACATACAACATACAACATACAAAGAAAGAAAAAACACTGATTAATGCATGCACACAAGTACTGATAAACATGAATATCATGCATGCATAAACACACATGCACACTTTTTTTCGTAGTTGAGGGGTGATGATGACAGAGAGGGGTGATGTCTGTCACAGACAGACAGATGGTCAGATCCTCTGAGACTTTACCTAATACTAGAAACTTTGTGCAGGGCTTTTTGCATTTCAGGGTTGTGGTGTCTCCAAAGCCACCCACGGTGCTGTCCTAAATCCAAAGGCGGCAAGAGGCAGATGATCACAAGAATGCAGAAATGGACACAGCTCTGTTTAGCTGAAGCTTCGCAGTGTAGTAAATCCATCAACACTAAATGTAGTCTTTGGCAGAAAAGACGTGATCAGTGCTTTCTGTTCCAGTAATGCTGTCTGTGGATCAGAGCTGTATTTATAAAATGATAGTTTTAGTGTAGAAAGTCATAGCCAGTTTCAATTTTGTGAATGTTTCATCACATAAGCCCCCCTCTCTCCCAAACCAAGTGAGGAACATCTCTGATTCCCTGCAGATGAAGAAGCGTCTAATCCGAGTAGAAACCCTCAGCACTAACATTCAGACCCACTTCATTGTGTGGCAGCGATAATAGGAGCACAGTAGGCAGGAGTGCAACAGGGCGCAGGTCCCACATGCCATAGCCTTGCCAAGGATAATAACAGCAGCAGAAGTAATATATTCATGCATTCATAGAGTGATCTTTTTCTCCCCAAGCCAAAAGCATGCTGGCAGAACTCACCACTCAGTTCAACAGGCTCCCAGAGAGCCCTGGTCCTATCTGTAAGTGTCTGTATGTGTGTGTTCAGTTTCACGTTAAACATCAATCACTTTTTTTCTGAACTGGTAATGTAAACATCTGCTTTGCTGCTTTGAATAACATTGTTTAATATGAAGACAGCAGTGGTCAGTTTATATGAAAGCTTTTAAAGTTTTTGTTACAAACACTAAAGCAGCCACGTGTCTTTGACTGGAAAAATCCTTTAGCAAACAGCAGCAGTAGTGAGTCGACTGACATCAACATCAGACATTGTGATAGCCATGATGGATGTACAGACAAAGAACAACCGATCAGCAGGAAAAGATTCATGAAGGGAGAGTGGTGTGCTAATAAGAAACATCGTCTTTCAGTCAAAACTAACCGACACATGACCCAGACTTCATATTTAATGGACATATACGAGAGTCGTATTGATCTTGTCATCTAACTCATGGCAAGAAGGTGACTAAGCATATCTCCCATCTCCCGTATCTCCCATGTCAAACCATTCCTTCAAATTTCCTGTCAAATATCAGTCCCCTTTTTATATTACTAATGCAGACATCTGAGCAGCTAAATCTTTTCTTGGGAAAAAAAATCCTTTGTCAAATAAGTTATTTAAGAAAGCAACATAGTGGTTTGTTGGCTCCAGTCAATGGAGGACTATCGGGTTTGTTAGCATTAACAGCCACTAAGGCTGAGCACACAAAGAACAACCCACAATCATTGAAACTGGTACAGCAGAAGGAGATTTGATGCTCAAATGCTTTACCACACAACTACTGTGGGCACCTGTGTTGGGTTTTCAACAAGAAAGGCACCTATTAATGGGAAAAGTTTCTTTTGCTACTTTCTAAACTTGTGAAATGCATTGATCTGATAGTCTTTTAATTAGATACTAATTATCTTTCATTATATGTCCCAACATTTTAATATGCAGGGTGTTCTTAAACTGTTCATATATTTTCCTATTAAAAGTAATGCACACAAATTTGTACATACTTGTTTTACTAGTCATTTTCCAAAAGATGGCTGAAAAAAGAAAACCTAACCCCCATAACTTTAAACACATTCTTACTCCGACCTCGTCACATATTGACATTTGATCATGGGATTTCCATGTCGACATGATGTGAAAGGTACCCTGGGTGTGTTGGCTGTTGATGTACTGGTTGGCTGTTTTTTTTTTTTCCTTCAACAACAAACCCATGTGGTTATGTTTTGCCATCACGCACATGGTTGGGTTTAGGAAAAAAGAAAAGGGTTTGGCTTTTGGCTTTACAGTCAGGAAGTGAATACCTGTCTCCCAGGTGCAGGTTGGTGGTTGATGGACCCACCCAGCACCCCTCCTACCTACCCTATTTGAACTTCCGCTGCTTTAACTGAGCACTGTTAAACAATAACAGTGATCAACTGCATATCATGCTGACATGAAAGCTCAGCTTTTTTCTTTGGTGTGAGACCAGGCTGTAACTTTACGTTAATTATGAAACCGTGCATTAAGGACACAATGTCATTCATATGGTGCTAATTTATAGCAGTCAAAGTTTTGACAGTGACTTAAAGGGTGAAACACATAACACCTGTCCTCACATCACTGCCTCTGCCTCCAGTACACACTAGAATTGATTTTAAGCTTTTGGTTGCTTGTCCAGAAAGCACTGAAAGGCATTGCTCCACAATACGTTAGATCTGCTTAAACGCGATGAGCCATCCAGATCTCTCAGGTCAGTGGGCACTGGTCATCATGATGTGTCATGAGTAAATTCAAAGACTGATGCACCTTTTATTTTTATTCTCCTGATAGAATAGCATTTGGTTTGCTCAGACTCTTACTTCCTTTAAAGCAGCTTCAAGACATATGTTATCTTGCAATAATGAATATTGTATGTTAGGTATTGAATAGTTTGTTTGTGCTTTCTGGACAGCTCTATTGTGTCTTTTTTTCTTCTTCTTTAATAAATTGAATATAGTTTAATTTTCCTGGCATTGAAGAGATAACATTGAGAGTTTCTACTGTGATGTACTATATAAATATAGTTTGCACCTCAGACTGTAGCATAAGGCATAGACTGTCCCACCTTAAAGCCATTCTTGAACCCCCTGCAGTTAACCTACACAGCCAACAGGTCTGTAGATGACGCAGTCAACATGGCCATTTGTTTTATCCTCCAGCACCTGGACTCCCCAGGAGCCAACACATTCTTACTTTGACTTCGTCACATATCGACATGTGGCCATGGACTTTCCACGTCCCCATATGTTGTGTAAGGTACCCCTGGGTGCATTGGTTGTTGATTTTGTGGAATGTCATGTAAACTTAAGGTTGTTACATGCATTGTGCTTTCAAAATACACTTCTGTTTTTACAGGAAATGCACAATTTGCATACAGTCCCTGTCAAAATAAACACACTACGTCGGTACAATGCTGCAAATTAATACTTTTTCTCCTTCAACAAGAAACGCACCTGATTACATTTGGCCAACGCATGCATGTGGTTGGGTTTAGGCAATTAAAGCGCATGGTTGGGTTCAGGAATAAAGAAGCGAACACCAGCCTCCTGGGTGAAAGCCGGTGGCTGTTGGACCCATCCGCCACACCTCCCAGCCGCCCTACATGGACTTCCGCCGCCTTAACTTTTGTTGTTGTCCCATGGCGTCCAGCAGCTTATCATGCTGACATGAAAGGAAGATATTTTTTAATAAGATTTAAATAGGTGAGATCAATGGCCATTAGAGGAACTGCAGTTTTTGGCACTTCTGTGTTGGCTTCATTTTTAGAATGAAGTATAAGGCTAACCCTGGAAAGGAGAGGGAGCAATCCTGGTGATTTTATATGAAACTTCACTGCTTATATTTCAAGACCTTTAAGGCCTGCACAACAATCAAGCCAATGGTATAGGTCTATGATTTAATTTTTATTAAAAAAATATTTTATTCAGTCATATTTGGTAAATTTTGCATCACATTTCATAATACACACTATACAAGCACAAAAAATACATACTTGTCTTACTGGTCATTTTCCAAAAGATGGCTGAAAAAAGAAAACACATTAAATTAGTCATAAATATGATGAAACAGGTTTTTCCTATCTCTATGGTAGCCTCACAATAACAGTTGTGATCAGGTAGCCGACAATATCTTAAAGAATGTTGATACAATCTGGAGTACTTGTTTCTTGGGTTATATTATATTGTTTTCATTATATTGTGGCACAGCATGGTGGAAATAAAGAACTAACATCTGAAGGCCTGGACAATCACTTCACACAGTCCATCATCTGATCTGGAGCCAGTTAGTCTTGTTTAATTAGTTTATGACTGAGAATAGGAAATGAATGTAGGAACAGTGCTAGGAGGAACATTTATTATCTCACAAAAAGAGCACTGTATTTTATCCTCAAAATAAGGATCGGAGTGAAAGAAAAAAAACGAGCGAAGAGGTGCCTCTGATAAAAGAGAGAGCAGAACACATTTGGAGCTGGCTGATATCAAAAAGAATGCAGAATGGGTTGTATTTTGAAGCAAATCAAAACAGCTGTGGAGTACAGAGGTTGTTGTATGCTGGTTATTGATGTTCTGTGACAATGGCACACGCTTCTGACACACAGCGTCCTTAGTTACCATCCTCAGTTGAGGCAAGCATCTGAAGTATGTGTGTGTATGTGTGTATAGGCTGTGTGTGTGCTTGCATCTGCATTTCCTGATCTTTACAGCATGTCCTGCTTGATTTGTGCATGTAAATATACAGTATGTGTATGCATGTATGTGGATGGTGAAATCCCCACTCCAGAAGAACTCCAAAGGCGGCCACTCTTTCAGAAGGTTGCATCAGTGTTGCGCCGCTACATCGAGCCCTCTGTGCTTTCCCTGGGAAAACAATAGCTTATCTACTCCCCCCCTTGTCCGCATCTGACAACATCAGCATTCAAACCCTCTTTAGCACCCAGACAGCGATGAGCTACTTAGCAGTGCAAGCCCATAGGATTAACTGCTGCTGATCTACTCATTCACTTTAAGCACTGCAAACAGCCGACTTGATGATAGCAAGGGTTTAAAAGTTGGAGGTGAGGCCACTTATCGCTAGATGAGCCACTTGATGTCTCATCTTTCACTTTGTAAACTTTCACTGCAGTGAATGTGATAAAAAAAAGACAGAGCACAATGGCTATGGGATGACTTTGGTGACCTCTCTGTGGGAAGGGAAGATACGTTTCGAGAGTGTATCCAAAGCAATGGCATGCAAATAAATTCAGGCGCTTTTTTGTCTTCCAGAGGCCCTCAAGGTGCAAAGTCTGGTTGCCGTATGGGTAATGCTCTGAGGACATTGAGGTGCACTGAAGCATTTTATTGACAGAAATAGCAGGAGGAGGATTTTATTTTGATGTATTCGGGTTAAATGAGAGGAAATTATTCAGAGGTGTATGAACCTATAACCATCAATGGGGGGTACTGAGTTTTATTGCGTGGTTTACTTATATTGTGAGAGATTTATTGAGTTTAGGGCATGAGCTGTGGCAGTGATTTACTACCACAGTATTGGGTAGATTAAGTATTCTCAGCTGTGAGAATTCAACTAATTCTTATTTGGATGGTTGCTTTTCCAAACCCTGCTCCAGAGATAAAAATGTGACTTGATTTGTGTGGTGGTCAAGGAAATGACTGTCCAAAGGCCTTCATCGATACTCCTATTTAACAGACTGGCAGTGGCTTATAATATGAACATAGACCCTGGATAGAACCATCTCAAAAGCTCAGCATTCACATTGAGAAACTCAAATGCAAACAGCTTTGGAAAGACCGGCCCATTCTCAGTTGAAGTCAGCAAATACTGATGCTTTGTCAGTGATTTCGTTGTCAGACACCTGATGCCAAAAGTTACCTTCAGGGCAGTATGGTACACCGCTGGAGGTTGTGAGTTCATAATGCGGCCGCATGGATGGATGGATGGTTGTTGACATTCTGGGATGCCATCTCAACGTCAGCCTGTTACATGCATTGTCTGTTTTCAGAGTACATGTCCGTTTTTACAGGAAGTGTGCCGTTTGCATACAGTCTCTTTTAAAATAAACGCATTACGTCGGTACAACACTGCAAATTTACATTTTTTTCCTTAAACAACAAATGCACATGGTTACATTTAGTATGCACACGCACATGGTTTAATTTAGGCGACAAAAGCACGTAGTTGGGTTTAGGACAAAAGACCAGGGATTGGCCTACAATCTTACGGTAAGTGAACACCAGACTCCCGGGTGAAAGTCAGTGGTTGTTTTTTTGTTTGTTTTTTGTTTTTTGTCTTTCCTTTCTTTCTCATCAACATCTGATGGAGTTTAAGATATATATAAAACAAGCCTGTATCACATCATCCTCCAGCTGGTTCCAATATCCAGCTGCCCCAGGGAATACTGCTTATGAGGAAACAATGACAATGTCCACCAACTTTATAGTGATTCAGTGTGTGTCCCTGTGATAGATTCCACTCAGGAAGTCCCATGACCCTTTTACTACAACACACAAATTCCTTCGCTGTGTCTTACAACCACTTACACAACCACACACACACACACACACACACACACACACACACACACACACACACACACACACTAAATCATCGTCACTACTTCACAATATGTCCTGGGGAGAAATAAACACATGGCTCAGAGTTTTTTCTTCTGCCAAAAAGATGCATAACTGCTATTTTTAGCAACTGGCCATTTTCTCAAAGCATAACTGGGGAAAAGAAAAGAAAGAATAATAACTGTAGAAGACAATCACTTCTTAACCAGAAGTGGGAACAAAAACTCCACTCATTTTTCCTGTATCATTGAATCATTTCTTGCCCTCAAGAAGTAACTGCAAAGCATTTTAGAATACTAAATGTTAATTCAGCAAGCTCAGTCTCAAAGTTTCTGCCTGCCTGAATGTATTTTTCTGGGATAAATTAGACTTAATGTTTCATGTGGCATGAATATATTTAGCAGTAAAGACTTTAGATTTACAGTAGGTGTCATGTAGCTGATTAATCTGAAATATTTAGAAGAAAAAGCTCACAGTGAAGGGAGCACTAATTAGCGCAAGCACTACCCAAACAGCTCTCTCCACGAGTTCAGCAACCTCTCTAGTATTCCTTTTTGCTGAGCGGTTCATTGCATTAATCGAACCACTCCTGCAGTGCTGTGTTTGTGGATAAGGAACAGTTTCCTCAGTGGAACAAATTAGCTCCATTAGTCATATGATAAAAGGGGAGAATCTCCCATTTCCCCATGTGAAGTCAAGCAGCTAAATACAGCTGGTTGTGATGCTCAACAAAGGTTGGAAAGACTCTGTTGACCACTGTGCCTGTGGTGATTTGCAACAGTTAAAGCTATTCCTTTTAATTATTTTTCAGTTTATCTATGTGGGATTTTCCATCATTGTCTATTTAAAGATCTACAGGAAGTAGCCTACCCTAGAGTTCACCCCCACACCGAGGTCCCATGGGAGTTAGAGTTCATGGGAACTAGGAGCAGTTTTCTGACTCCTTTATCTTTTTTGCATGCCTTCACATCCGCCGCTGCGCTCATTCTCCCCACTCGTCATTTTCAACCCACCCCTGCCCACCACAACCACCACTTCCTTCCATCTTCTGTTTTTATCCTCTTCCCCCGATCTCACATCCACCACCCCATTCTTCCCTTCACCGAGTTCCAAGCCTGTCTCTGAACATCTCAGCAACACTGCTTAGAGTCAAAGACCTTTCATGCTCTCACCTCCATTCTCCTGAATCAGCTTAATTGCCCCCCACCCCCCACACTTTACCTCCTGTCTCCATCATGTTTTTGTTATCACTCTCTCCTTGAATCTGCTATACCACCATAACACGTTCTCATCCTAAGTCATCACATATCGCAACTTTGTCTGTGGCCTTTCACATTTACATATTATGTGCTTGCTATCCTCCCATGTCTGCTGTAGATGTTCTGGGACACCGCAACCAACACCAGGATGTCAACAAAAGCACATGGTTAGGTTCAGAAAAAAGCATCATGGTTTGGCTCTACATTCACACAAGAAGCAAACTCCAGGCTCCTGGGTAAAAGCCTGTGGTTTGTTGAATCTATTCATCACCCCTTCTGCCTGCCCTATAAGGACTTTCCAGCCCCTTATAACATGTCTGTTACCAGCAGCGTTTCACATAGATGCTGTCCTGTCTGCGTATCATACCACCACAACAGGTGCCGTCCGGTCACATTACGAATTGATGCCACCTGTCTGCATATCATACCGCTGCACCAGGTGCTGTCCAGCCCTGTCACAAACTAACACTGCCCGGTGGCATTTCATACTGCCATAAAAGGTAGATTTTGGCTTCAGTGTGTGATGCCAAAAATCACTCACAAAGCAGCATTTATGACTTTGGAATGAGAACAAGCTGGCACACGCACACACACATCTAATAAATCACATATGTGATCCTTTGATCCCGCAGAAACCTCTGACCCTGTCTTCATGCTAGGCTGGGCCCTGTTAGAATCAGCTCTAATTGGAAAGCTAACAGGAGCCAAAATCACCCTGTAATGAACGACTTCTGCTTCTCATTTCTTCTCCCTTCTTTTGTCTCGGCTCTGCTTTCTCTCACTGAGTCAAATAAAATAACTAGGACAATCAAGACGGCTGATTGGAGTGAAGGATATTGGAAATGTGTCTGCGGTTTCACAAATTGCTGACCTAATACAAGGGAGTGGATCTGTTCTTGTTTTGTAGGTCAGTTCTGCAGCAGAAGTCGATAAAAGCATGCACGCCTCAGATTAGCTATGCATTACATTATGCTTGACCTTAAAACAAAGCTAGTGTACTTTTTACACTGTTTGAGCTGGAAGAACACTGATTTGATTTTCTTCCCCTGCAAATTGATATAGTGAGTTGTAAATTGTTGTAAGGATGCTGTTTGACTTAGGAGATTGTTGCTTGTTTTGTTTAGCTTTTTTTTCTTTTATATTATGTTTCCAGGATTCCTCACACCCTTTCTCACAGAGTGCTTTGCCAGCACAGCTGCTACCCAGTTGTTCACTGCCGCTCTAACTGGCAAACACATCTTCATTCATGACCCCTACCAGCCAGGGAGTCTCTGCGGGTAAGCATATGTGTATGTGTGTGTGTGTGACTTTGAGTGTCTTGCACGTAACTTACCTAAGCATGTGCATGTACACTTAAAACACAGATGCCCTGTTCTTACTCAGTTCCCCTATGTAAGCATGTCTTGGCTAAACATGCAGTAACACTGGACCTTACCCAGACACAAAGCTCTGTGCAGAAAGCCCGACAGCTGCACTCAATTACATTAACTACCATAGGCAGAAAACACACACTCTGTCAAGCCACTGGCTCCAGCCATAATCAACGACTTATTCAATAAGCTCAAAAAACCAAAAAAAAAAGCTGCTCACTGCTTTCTCTGTTGCAGTCCCCATCCCTCTTTTCCTGGGCACAATTAACTATCGCACACACACACACACACACACACACACACACACACACACACACACACACACACACCTCCTGTTCAGGTCAACGTTGAGCTCCAAGGAGATCACAGTTTACCTGAGCTGTAAAGACAGTTAGACAGTTGTGGGAGACGAACGGGGGGTTAGTGGTATATCTGCACAAGCATGTATAAATATTCTCATGGATAGCTTCACTGGCTGTCACACATTTTTCACACACACACATTCAGGGGAGTTAATGCATAATCCACTGGGAGGTGAGAAAGCATGAGTTGGGAGAGAGGGAGGTCTGAAGTTCTTATTCATCACAGCTTTCAAGATAAGTAGAAGTGCTGATCTTGGATATTTTACGAAGTCCCCCCTGAAGGTATACACTGGGTTTACAAGATATACTTTTGTTAATGAGGAGTTAGGGGAGCTGAAGAGAGATGTCAAAACTTGATAAAATTCCTCAAGGTTTGCAAAAATCTCTGCATGCTTGCTTGGCATAAGGAGTTTTTCTTGACTGATACATTAAGCACTGTATTGATAATGCAGAGAGACTGACCAGAAACCTGTTTGGTTATTAACTGGTGTATTAGAGAGCAGCTCAGTGCATTTTTTTCTTTCAACCCTTTAAAAATGGACCTGTGAGATCATTGTTTGTATCGTCCTGAGTAAATAGATCTAAAATAAGAACCATAACATCGAGAACGTTCATTCTTTTTGCAGCAGAAAGCTAAGACTTCTGTCTTTTCCATCGCCATGTCATGAAATTATGTTACTTGACATTACATTTTTGCTGTAATTATGCCAGAACTTCCCACAGGAATTTCCCCATAGTGGCCGCAGGAGATCATTGTTTGCATAATGCTGTCTATATATTCTCAAATAAAAATCATAACAGCCAGAACATTCATTCTTTTTGCAGCAGAAAGCTGAAGTTTCTGTCTTCCATATCATCACATTGCATGCTAGTAATGACATAATCGCTCTGCGTTACATGTGAAGCAAAACCATGTGAAAATGCGTGGTGGTACCAGAGGAATGAATAACAGGCTTTTCACTCTGCTCTTAAAAATAAGCATCTTTAAAAAACTACATAATGTCTGTGCATAGGGCAGCATGGTGGTGCAGTGGTTAGCATTGTCGTGTCACAGCAAGAGGGTTTCTGGTTCGAATCCAGGCTGGGGGGTTCGAACCCTGGGTGGTGGAGCCCTTTGTGCTGAGTTTGCATGTTCTCCCCATGTTAGCGTGGGTTTCCTTCAGGTGCTTCGGCCTTCTCCCACAATCCAAAGACATGCAGGTTAGGCTAATTGGTGATTCTAAATTGTGCGTTGGTGTGAATGTGAGTGTGAATGGCTGTCTGTCTCTATGTGTCAGCCCTGCGATAGTCTGGCAACCTGCTCAGGGTGTACCCCACCTCTCGCCCAGTGTCAGCTGGGATAGACTACAGCATTCCCGCAACCCCTAAGAGGAAGTACATAGTTCAAATAACTTATGGAAAGTTAAGAAATATTTTCTATATGTTTCTACATTTAAAAATATTTTGGATTAATATTGTTTTTTGGATTAATATTGTTATTGTATGATGTGTATGATGAAAAAACATCCAATTTGTGTATTAATTTGTTTAATGACATGTTTTTAATACTTATACCAATTATTTTGGTTTACTGATTTAGATAAACTTTTAGTTTAGGTCTTGGTGGACCAGTTCAAAGGGTTAATATCTGATAAAAGGATATGATATGGGCACAGCTAGCTGGGACTGTAGAACTAACAGCTTGTGCTTAATATTTCAATTTTTCTTACTTTTCATTTTACACTCAGGTAGCCTATTTAGTGGCTTTTTTACACTCACAAAGGAGAGTGAAGGTTAAGACCTGAGGACTACTTCATGTATTCTCCTCTAGCCCTTCATTCATCACTCCTCTCATTCACCTCTTAGCTCTTGTCTTCTTGCCTGTTTGCTTTCCTTGCTGTATTATTCTAACAGGTTAAAGTCAACTCAGTTTGATTTACTTCATCCAAGCAAACACATCACAGAGGATTCATTGTTTCTCATAGACAATAAATGGAAGGCGATGATGCTGCCAGGCTTGGTGTGTTCATTGTGGAAGTATTTTCACATCAAATTGAAATTAAATAGGTTTTGAAACACTTTTCTACACATCATTGGTGTTTGTTTTGACTTGTGTACTTACTTTGTCAAATCTGTAATAGCCCAAATATAAAGTTTGATTTATTTTTCCGTAGTAATAATGACATCTTAGATGTTTCCACAACATGTTCGAAAACAAGTTTCTTTTTGAAAAATGTGCTCAATAACTGCAGTATGATTACAGTCAGTAGCGGATCCTAAAGTTAACATCCTCTGGATCACCTGCCATTCACAGCCTGTCATAACGCCAGTCACCATCCACACACCAGCAGCCTGCAGCAGCACAACCTGGACTGGATCTGCCCGACTGACTGGACTGGACTGACATTGACTGACCATATACTAACACAATTACCAGACTGTGAGTCAACTCTTTTTCTTTACGTCTTTATTTTGTCTTTTGCAGTTTTGGGGCCAAATGAGTTACATTTTTGTTACAAACTGAACAGAACTGAATTGAATTACTTTTTGTTTGAACACTGAGAACACCTTGTTTTTTCTTATTGTGTTGGATTCTGTGTGTGTGTGTGTGTGTGTGTGTGTGTGTGTGTGTGTGTCTACTATCTAGGACTTGACTGACAATTTTACATGCCAGGAGAGAGACCTGGCTGGCACCCCAGAAAAAAACAAGACAAACCTAAACTGAACAAAATAAAAATAAAATAACATAAATAAAATAAAATAAAACTTATACCTCAAACCGTCACAGTATGAAATGGCCAAAATAGCCTTAAACATGAATGTGTGCACCACTAAGGTGAACCGGTTTAGTCTTGACCCCTGGTCTCTTAGTGTAAATAGTGTACATTTTCAACGTGTTTATTCTCTATTTTATTTGTATTATATTTTCTTTCTTGTTTCATTTTTTTAATGTTTCTAGATGTACCTTGTGCACAATTGTGTGTATTTTCCTGTGCATTGACAGTATTTGATCGGGTGGTCCTCGGGCAGGGGGTGGTCCTTTATATATTGTCTTTCCTGTTTCAAGTGCAAGAAGTGGAATCTCTTTAGTGTGCTTTTCATTTTTATGATGAAGGACAATTTAGTTTTCCTCCTGATCTTGTGACAGTTATTTTGGATATCCTTGTAGATCTCAGTTCAGGGGCGCCATACGGGGTAGCTAGAACCACCACTGTTTACAGTTAGTCTCATGTAGCCAAACCGATCTTTACAGTGCTGTGTCAGTAGTAGGTCTGGAATCACTGATTATCTTTCTGCTATGGGGGAGAAACACTGGTGTGTTTTTGTGTCTCTAAACCAATCACAGTCATCTTGGGTGGTACTAAGCCCAGGATGCAGCAGTGGTGCTCTTGCAAAATAGTGTCAGGCCGAATTAATTTTATTGGAACATTTGCATGTGGAGAGGCAAGCACTATCAATTATGCAACTGGGAGGTAGATACTGGGGCAGCTGTGGGCTGAACCCGGCACTGATTATACCCACAGTGAGGTTAACTCTAGAGAGGACGTTCAGGGGTAATCTGAAAGACGCCTGTCTCAGTTAGTCTGTGCCCGCTGGGAATTATAGGCTCTTATTGTTAATGACATCAAAGGCCTTGAAGGGACACAAGTAGAAATACTATATGAGATTTCGATGAATAGGATCTCAAATCACCACATTTAAATTTAAATCAAATTATTATTATTATAATTATTGAAATGTTCCTGAAAATGAAAACACCACGAAAAACACCAGTTATATGTCTCAGGATACCTAGCACTTCATACGTAGACATGAAAGTCCACTGACAAAAGAGGCAATATGTGATGAGTTTGAAGTAAGAACACAAGCGAGACAAAGATTATTTGAGAATTGGAGCCCTAGAAGTGAAGTCTGACTACACTTTAGCTAGGAGGGGTACACAGATGTGGCAAATCAACTCTGACTGGCCAACACTGAGTTGGAGAGTCTGGGTTTTTCCTGTTGTGCGTTCACAAGATGTTTTATTTGTTGTACAGTTTTTCAAAAATTCACTGAAAGAACAAAGCAGACATGCGTTATTGCTTGATCCAAAACTTTGTCAATTCAGTTCGCATACGTCGTTTGCTTGGGAGGTTGTTGTTGTTGTATACTGTAGCGAAAGGGATTTGGAAACAGTAAAATGCAGATAGCATAAGAAAGGGAGAATGCCGGCTAAAATCCGTGGCTCAATGGCAGGCATAAAGTCTAAAGATGTAGACTGCTCAATGGCAGAATACATCTCATGAATCAGACTAGATTACAGTGTATATTTCATTGCACTAAAAGCAAAAAGAATTAAAATATCAGGTCAACTATCAGTTTCAATCCTCTCACTCACCCACATGGAAGCTAATCACTAATCACCATCCCCTTTATCAGTCAAATTAACTGCACCTGTAGCTTGCTGCTTCCAGCTGCTGATATGCTGAAATTCACCAACCATCCTTTCCCCTACCCGCAGCATTTAAACTAAGCACAAAAAGTAAGGAAATTTGTGTTTGGTAGATTATTTCTTTGTTGTAACAATGCTTCTTGCCAAAAAAAATCTTATAGCATTGGAAAAACTATTTATTTCACTTTCAAATGGTGCCACATTTGTAAGGAACATGCTATTGTGGGATGAGCAGCAGAGCTGACTATGTGGGTTGCGCCCATGAAATATTCGCCAAATCTTCACTGCCATTGCTAAACAGCTTTATTTTTTGCTGTTGCTATTGACTGTTGTTTGGTGTTGTTTGGTGGATTGGATGATTGAGGTTTGAAGAAACAAGACATATTGGCAATTTAAGAATTTATTCATTTAATAAACAGGGGCCTTAGTAGCGTGTGGAAGAACCATACACAGCCACAACAGCCTGGCACCTCCTCCTCTTGCTGGTCACCAGCCTGGTCACACACTGCTGTGGGATGGAATCCCATTCTTCAACCATGCCCAAGCTGATCCCACAAGTGTTCAGTGGGGTTGAGGTCAGGACTGCTGGCAGGCCATTCCATCTTCTCCACTCCCAAATTCTGATGGTAGTCTCTGATAAACCCCGCTCTGTGGGGGCGAGCATTGTCATCTCAGAGGATAGAGTTCGGTCCCAGACTGTGGAGATATGGGACTGCCACTGGTTGCAGAATTCCATCTCAATATCTCTCTGCATTGAGATTGCCTCCAATGATGACAAGCCTCGTTTTTCCAGTGAGGGAGAACCCGCCCCAAACCATCACATTGCCTCCACCAAAAGATGTTACTCTATCAGTGCAATAATCACCAAAGCGTTCACCACTTCTTCTTCACACTTTGACCCTACGATCCAACTACCGTAGGCAGAATCTGGACTCATCGCTGAACATAACGTTTCCCCACATGTTTAAGTTCCAGTGCATGTGTGGGCAGGCAGTAATGGCAGGCCTACTGGCATCCCTATGAGACCGGAGATTGGCTGCGTGCAGTCTGTTCCGGATTGACTGGACAGAGAGCCGTCAGCCATATCATCCTGCAAACCTTGACTGCAAATCTGTAGAAGACTGCCTATGGTTCCTAAGTGCTGACAGGATGAGCAAATGGTCTTCTTGTGGTGCCATCTTCGCGGCCTGTCTCTGACATCCCCCGTTATATGGAACTTGGCCTTGTTTGTAGATGGTCCTGGGGCTCACACCAAATAATGCCGCAACTTGGTTTTGCAGAACACCAGCTCGAAGTTGCCCTGTCCCACGGGCCGTATTCAGATCAGTCAAACGTGGCATGCTTATTCTTGGACACCAACTTACCACTGTGGCAGGCACCTGATTGTCAGCATCTGGGAGTACCAGAAGCTCAAAACAAGAGTCAATAGCAACAGCGAAAAAAAAAAAAAAAAAAACCTGTTTGGCATTGGCAGAGAAGATTTGGCAAATTTTTCATTGGTGCAACCCACATACTCATCCCACAAATGCATGGTCCTTACAAATGTGGCACCATTTAAAAGGGAAATAAACAGGTTTTCCAATGGTATAAGATTTATTGCCTAGAAGCATTGTTACAACAAAGAAATCTACGAAACACAAATTTCCTTACTTTTTGTGCTCAGTTTAGATTCAACCTAGATTCATCGTGGTTGAATTGGTGATGGTTATCTTGCTGACAGTGAAACATTGAGTCTGCACCAATCCAGTCAATAATGTTCCTTATCCTTAAAGCAGCCTCAACTGACTGCAGATTTTACAGTTTTAGTGCACATTTGGATGGAAAAGCAGTGGTTTCCGTGAGTACAGCTCACCTACACTTTTGCAGCACATTCATTGCAGTATGATGTCTTCATCAAGCTTTCATTAACTGTTAACATGAACTGCCTGAATCAGTACCTACGCACTGAACTGAAACCACAGAAATAATCACATGGTAATCATAATATATATGTAAAATGTTATTATGGCTCTATAGCTACATGCTCTCTCTGTGCTATAAATAATGTTTATTTCCCCAAACAACATGTCAAAGCATATATCACTGCAGGTTCCTTAGAGAGCCATGTCAGTGTGCTCAAGTTAAACAGCTACGTGTTTATTATGAAAGCAAATCCCCATGTTTTCTCAGAGAGACAGAGGAGGAAAGAGAGAGACACTGTTAATGATGTGGAAGACGATAAATAAGTGCTAGTTACAGTTCCTGCTCTGACACTTTAACTGGAGACATCAATTATTTATCCAAGTGAAGAGGGGTCAGTGTGTGTGTGTGTGTGTGTGTGTGTGTGAGAGAGAGAGAGAGAGAGAAAGAGAGAGAGAGATACAGGATTTAACTGCACTTAGTAGCTACTCTCCAGTATAGTGATTACAAGGTGTGTCCCTTTTCTTGTCACACACACTAGTGTCCATGAAAGTCCTCTAACCCAGCTGTACAGCTGTGTGACAGAGCTATGAAGGAGTTCACCCTCAATCAAATCTCCATTAGATATTCATGTACTTTTTAAAAGTTTACTTCTCCTATTTCCAAGAGAATCCTTTAATGTAAAGGGAAATGGAAATATGCTCTGACGGCTCAAGATAAGACTTTTAATTTGCTACTGTAAATTTAAGCTATTTGTCGTCAAACCCCGACTTCTGTTTCAACTCACCCATATCTCAGACAGAAATATATCATTTGAATTAACCCAAATGTGGAAGCACACAGTTTTTTCACGGTTTTTGTTACTTCACAAGGCTTGAAAGTGAATTAGGTGGAGGCCAGTGCAGTCTAGAGTCACAGAGCAAGGTTAAAGCATGCTCTTTTTTTCCATTCCATGTTTTGATTTTTTTTTGGTCCTTTCTTGTTTCTGTTTGGACTTCTGCATATAGGACACTGTGACAAATAATCCTCACAAGAAAACATTTTCTTCATCCCAACTTGTCACCCATTGCTGCTTTGTCAGTGGACTTTTACATATGACCTGCTAGGTATCCCCCTGCTGATGTTCTGGGACACCGTGTCAGATTACGCCTTTTACATGCATTGTGTCTTTTCAAAATACACTTCTATTTCACAGGAAATGTACAGTCTCTGCTTGTTAGATGCATGCAGCCTGTAAGGGGAAAAAAAACGTACATCAGTAAAACACCTCATATTTATGTTTATTTCATTGTGCAATAAATGCACATAATTAAGTTTAGAGAAAAAAAAAAAAAAACATCATGGTTTGGCTCTACATTCACACAGTAAGTGAACACTGGGCTCCTGGATGAAAGTCCAGGGTTTGTTGGACCCGTCCACCACCCCTCCTGCCCATCCTATACGAACTGTTCAGCAAATTACGTTGTTGTCTGGCAGCATTTTTAACTGATGCCATCCGGGGGCATTATAAACTAATGCTGCCCAGTGGCACATCATAGTGCTGCCAAAGGATGCCATTTTTGTTGTTGTCTGATGTGGAAATCAATGACCAAGCTGCAGCGTTTGATGAGTTTGGAATGACAGTGGGTTGTTTTTATCGCTAAAAGTTGAGTCACACAGAGACATACAACTGTTAATGTTTTTTGTGGTGTTTTCTTTTGCAGGGCCTTTTAAAGGACAGTGCTCACCTCGCCACATGTAAATGTTCCCCCAAAACAAATTCACCCTAACACTACACCACTGACATAGCGCTGTAAAGACAATTCTGACTACGTGAGATTAACTTTAACCATACTGCAGTTATTAAGCACATTTTTCAAATAGAAACTTGTTTTTGCACATTTTGTGGAAACAGTAGGCTGCAACTAACACCAGGATGTCAACAAAAGCACATGGTTAGGTTTACAAAAAAATCATCATGGTTTGGTTCTCCATTCTTTCAGGAAGTGAACACCAGGCTCCTGGGTTAAGGTCTGGGGTTTGTTGGACCAATCCATCACCCCTCTTGCCCGCCCCATAGGAACTTTCCAGCTCCTTATATTACGTTGTTACTGGCAGCGTTTAATCTAATGCCCTTCAGCAGCGAATCATATAGCCATGACAGGTGCCATCTGACCGCATTATGAACTGACACCACCTGTCCACATAGCATACTGCTATGACGGGTGTAGTCCAGGTGACTGTCGGAGTATCATGACACAGCAAAAGGTTCTGCCTGATCACGTAACAAACTGATGCTGCCCGGCGGTGTATCATACAGTCTGACCACGAAATTACCGTCACCACTTGAAGCGGCGGTGTTTGATGACTTTGGTATCGGAATGGGTTGTCTGATGGGCTGCTCTCTGATCCCCCTTTTTGCTATCTCTGACTTTCTCTTTACCCCTTCTTCTTCTTTGCTTCTCCCTCTTTAGTTCTCTCTCATCCATCACTTTCGTCACCTCTTTCCGTTACTCTAATTTCATCTCATTACATTTCTCTCTCCCTCCTTCCCGCTCCCATTATCCCTCCCACATATTCCCACAACTGCAGTTCAACCCTTAAATACCGGTCACAGTCAGCAAAACCACAAACTGTTGATTCCCAAAATATTTCTGTCCGGCCGTCAGACCATTACTGACCAGTGACAGAGTACCATGATCTACAGTCTATATCTATTTTTTACAGCTCTTGTAATTGGACTAAAGTTTCTCTCTATAAATCTCAAATGGTAGGAAAGTACCTTTGATAAAATCTGATGGCACACACATACAATGCACAGTGCTCTTATTGAACTAAAATTAGCAGTCTCTTGTATCCAGGCATCATAATGGTCTCCATATGTGCCCTGACTACCTCACACAGTCTTACCAACACACACATTCACACACAAACTCGAGTGTCCTCGAGAGGGACCCAAAACAAACACAACATGCCTCCGTACTTCTTTCTTTTCTCACATCCATTTCCTTTAAAGAAAGGACAAGAGCGCTGCCTCCCAAAAGAATTAGGGGAAAATGTTTAAACAAGGCAAATTTATGGCACTACGCAGGCTGCTGTGTCATTTCATGGAGGGGGGAGTCGTTTGAATGTAATATCGCTGTATGAATGTCCCATTGATCAGGGTGTTGCTGATAATTTCTCACTTAGACGAGACAGAGAGCCAGAGTGAAGCAAGGCAGCGAGTATGAACAGCCAAATAAATGTCAAACTGAGGCAGTGTTAATCGTTTACAAGCATGTGTGTGTGTGAGTGTTTAGCCAAATTAATGTAAGTGTTTAGGATGTTAATTGATTTCTGTGAAGTTTATCATCCGCTAGTAATCAGAGTCACCGAGCAATGTAAAGTGTTTTTTGTGTGCGTAATTTTCCTTTTTTCCTTACACACTGTATTCATCATGTAACTGAGATATTGTCCTCACTTACACAATATCTCCATCTGTGTATTTCAAAAGAGGTCAACACAATTTGGAGCTTATCCCAGCATGCATTTGGTCTGAGGCAGCAGCATCCACACAAATATGCAGTTTCACCAGAAATTCAGAGAGAAGCTGAAACTTTCCCCCATAGAAAATGCCAATGAACAAATGCAGGACCTTCTTCCTGAAAGCTGACAATGCTAACCACTTAGCCACATGCTGCCCTCCAATAAACACAACACACTTGTGACAGATTTATGTTGTCTGTGGCTCTCTCATCTGCACTCTGTCCAAGACCCTGACCTGATATGCCACAGTTCGCAGAGAAAGTTTTTTTTTTTTTTTTTTTTTTTTATTCCCTGCACTGCCCATGAATGTCCTCATACCTAATGACAAAATCGGTTGGGGGTGCTATTTGTAAAGTGGCTCACATTAAAATTAACAGCAACATTTTGTCACATTTAGCTTCAAACAACATTTAAAAAAGTGGTGTGAATTTTTAAAAGTAGCTTTTTACTGCATTTACAGCAATAATTGAAATACGTTAAATATAATGTCACAGTTAAATCTAAATATTAAATGTCAAACCTAAATGTTAAATCTAAATTTAAATGTTGAATCTAAATCAAAATGTTAAATCTAAATCTAAAGGTTGAATGTTAAATCTAAATGTTAAATATTAAATGTAAATGTGCTTGGTGAAACTTGCATCAAATAACGAATTAAAACAAAACCATGGGTACACTCCACTGTCGTTCACTTTCTCCATGCTCTCCTTGCTTGCCAACATGCCAACATGTCTGTCAATTTAGCTGAAAACATTGGAAGGGCCGTTTTGATCGCAATTCAGAATTTCAGCAGTGCATCGTTGGCAACAGCAACAGTGACAGTACCCACCATAGAGCCACCACAGCACTCGATAAGATTTTTTTTCTAACATTCGTAGCATATGTTCCTTATGTTAGCATGTAAGCTATATGAAACTAGCTAATGTTAGCCCAGTGGGGATTTGCTACAAGCATCAATGTACTTCACACATAGTGCATTTGTTTTGTTTTTGACCACAAGACGTTGTAACTACACACAAAAGAAAATGTCGCTAATATTTTGTAAATGTCTCTTCTGGCTAGTAGCTAGTAGTTCTTATCACGCTCATCATGTTTAAGTGTTCATTTTCTCCGATTAGTTTGGGTTTAGTTTGTTATTTGATGCCATAAACACAGTCTGACCACCCAGGCTTTTATTTTGGTACTGCCGGTGACCGGCAGTGTGCATTTACATATTAGATAAATATTTAGTTTCACCAAGCACATTTAGATTTACCATTTAACATTTATATTTATATTTAACATTCTGATTTAGATTTAACATTTACCATTTTGGTTTAAATTTCACATTTAGATTTATATTTACCATTTAACATTTAGATTTAAATTTAACATTTAGGTTTAACATTTTATATTAAGATTTAACTGTGACATGATATTTAACATATTTCAATTTGCTGTAAATGTGGTAAAAAGTGACTTTAAAAAATTCACACCACTTTTTAAAATCTTTTTTTGAAGCTAAATGTGCCAAAATGTTGCAATTTCAGTGTGAGCCACTTTACAAACGGCACCCCATATTTGTCAGTCCTTTCTAAAATTACTCATATAATATATGAATATATAAATTGACAAATTGTGCCAGAACTACAATTAAAACTTGATTTAGTTTAGGTACTTGATTAGTTTAGGGGGAAAATCTTATTTATTGTCAAAAGAAAACCAATACTGACTGTTTGCAGACAAGACACAAACCTCACTATCCATTTAAAACTTAGACCTTGATAATAAAAACTAAGATGAAATATCTGTTTCATTTTTGTCAATGAGACAAGACACAAAGAAAATGTCAGTGGTGGACTATCGGACACTGAAAATGGCTGTGCTTGTAATTATCTTCAAATGCTGCAACTATAGCCATTGAACAGCAGCAGAGCACCAGCTACCGGACTTCATGGCGGATCCTCGCAGGACTCCACTCTGTCCAGACTGTCTTGGGAAGGTTAATGGGTTGATTCGAAAGGCAGGTAGGAGACTTTATTCTTAAGTGTAGCTGTGCTGTAAGTAAACAGTCTGAACTCAGATCAGTTTTCTCTGACAGAGATGAAAATTTAGTTTTAATCACCAACTCTGTGAGAGGACACAAGTTTAAACCTCCGGACTAACATGTTGCAGAAGTTACTTCTCTGTTTCTTAACAGTGAGATGGATAAGTCAGAGTTTACAATGAACCTGATTACAAATCCTAGTTGTCTCAGAGTAGTCATTTGTTGTGTCAAAATTTTTGAGTGCATAAATAGAGAGATGTTGAGCTTTTCAAATGATGCTCAGCAAGTGTGTGCTCATTAAATCTGTCACCTTGATTTTAATTTCTAATACTAACTGAATTAGTTAAAAGTTAAAAAAAAAAAAAAAAAACATAGAAAACATACTGAATAAAAGTTGACTAAAATGTATTGAATTTTAGTTGACGTAAACTAAGAGGGATAAAAATGACTAATATGTGACTAAAACTAATAAACATTTTTGTCTCAAGACAAAGACTAAATCTAAAATAGATGTCAAAATTAAAACTCTTGGGCGAAAAAGAACTGTGGCCCCTAGTTGCACCCTCCCTTCCTGTGCATTAAGTATATTGTTAAGTATCAATCATTAATACAGTGTGAATAAAATGTATTATTATTATTATTATTATATTCTTTTTTTGCACAATTCCTCTCTATTCTATGTCATTCATTTCTATTCTATTCTATTACTCTATTCCTTTCTACTATATTCTCTATTCTGATGCATTTCATTCTAGTTTATACTATTCTATTCCATTCTATTCTATTCTGTTCTTCCATGCATTGTGTCTTTTTTTATGATACACTTCCAAAATAGGAAATGTACAGTATCTGCTTTTTAGATGTGTTTAGATGTCTTTTTCAAATAAAAAAAACATACAATGTTGGTAAAATACCTTGTATTTACATTTACATTTTCCTTGTGCAACAAAAGCTGGTGTATAAATTTATAATAAAAAAAACATCATTGTTTGGCTTTACATTCATATGGGAAGTGAAGTCCAGGCTTCTGGGTGAAAGTCCTTGTTTGTTGGACTTATCCACCACCCCTCCCACCTGCCCTATAGGGACTTTCCAGCTCCTTAACTTATGTTGTTGACCATTTCAAAATGACACTGTCCAGCAGCATTATAAATTGACACGTGCCATCATAAATGGATGTCTTTTCTCATCTGTGTCTGATGCACAAATCACTGTCCAAGTGGCGGTACTTCACATCTTTGGAATGAGAACGGGTTGCTTTCTGAGGTCAGTCAGTCTTCAGTTGCTAGCTGGATTGGCAGGATCCAGCAAAAGGCCTGATCCCTTTGTTTGTTTTAGCATCATGATATCCCTTTGTTTGTTTTAGCATCATGATATTGTTATTTAGTGATGCATATTCTCCAGTGAATATCGACCAGTTAATCCAAGCCTTGGGCAGCTTCCTTGCCAACAGTCCAACAGACCTTCTCCATTAGGCTGTGTCAAGACATACATTAGCAATGTGAGAAAAAACACAGACCCCTCATTTATTTCAAGATGGGGGAGGGGCGCTGATGTGAGAAACTCCTGAAGAAAATCTTGTTGTGTCATCTGGGAAAGTTTAACCCAGTGCTACTTTGCCTCAAGACAATATGCTGTCATCATTAGGTACATTATATGCATTCAGACATGATTCCTGGTAGATCATGCTGTAATATGAACTGAGATACTGCTTTTCATGGGGTTTTTAGGCTTCTAGTGGACCAATGTTTATGTATACATCTCTGAATGTGCCAGTGCATGCCACCACACAATATGAAAAAAATGTGGTTGTTTGGTAGTGTTTTATTGTCCCACTGTCCCTCTGCTCTGCTGATATTTCGTTTTCATTCAAACTCAGGAATATGATTTATTTTCTCCTAAGCCTGTTCGCCTTCCAATAAACCCACTGATAAATCAGCGACTGTTATGGCGGCAACTGTTAAGGCAGCCTTATATAATCCTACTATTCAGGAGATAAAAATTGCCAGAGAATTTGCACTCACAATTTGCAGAATAGCGCTAATGTATATAACAGCACTGCATTCAGCTCACTTATGCAAGTAAAGAAAAGAAGCATAACAATATATATGTATATATATATATATATATATTGAAGGTAAATGCTGAACAAAGCTGGAATGTCTGAAGAAAAGGAGGAGAGGAGAGCTTGGAAATAGATGAAAGGATTTTTTTTTCAGAAGCTTTATAACACACCAGATGATGAACCCTGAATGCACTCTCTGGAGTTGACATCAGCTCTCCACCCATTGTCTGGCCCAACACAGCTCAGTCCTACCTCTCACACAAAGACCATCTCCACCCTTCACTGACAAGCCATTCAGTGGGGAAAACGCAACATTGATGGGCTCTGACTAGCAGCATTTTGTAGCTTGTCCGTTTTTCAATAGGCCCTCACTCTCCCAGACTCATGGCAAGACTTTGTAATGGAAATCTGTGACGGGCAAAAAACAGCACAAAAACACTGTTCCCTGCCTTCATCTGTCGCAATGATTTTATGGTCTGGGTGAAGACAGAGAGTGAGTATGTGTGTTGGGGGGATAGCCGCATAAGTGTGTGTGTGAGATAGTTTATGACCGGGGCTGTTCCACAAGCCCATGGGTTAGAGTTCCGTTTCACTGAGCAGCCCATGAATTGTTCCTGCAGCAGGCTGGTTAGCAGAGCCCTGGCCATGGGGAGCCAAGGCTATTCAACACTGTGTGTACACAGCATGCATGTGTGTATGTGTTTGTAAGTGTGCATTTTTTAGGATTGAGTGTGTAAAATGAAACAGATTTAAGCAGTCCACAGATACGGCAATTGGGAGTCAGTGCCATTGATTTGAATGGGAGTAGTTGCATTTGTGCCTCCCTTCAGAAGCTTAAAGGATTAATAAAGCAGCAAGGACTTGTCCAGTGTCATCTCTCATATGCCTCTGAGATGAACAGGGAGGAGGGAGGGAGCAAAACAGAGTGAGATGGATGATTGAGGAAAGGAAATTGTTATGAGAAAAAGCCTGTGGAGTGAGAGAGAGAAAGACAGGAGCAGAGCAGGCACAGGCGAAGGGCTTAGCAGAATTAGGACATAATTAAGAGATGAAAAGTGTTATTTTAAATTGACATATCTTCCATTAAGAATGTAACTTCAGCTCTCAGTTAAAATAGTTATTTGCACGAAAATCAAGAACTGACAATCTTGGTGTTAAAATGATACTTACATATTATGTGTGCATATTAGTTGATGTAATCACTCTTGAATTGGACAAGCCTTAAAAAGTGCCCACATTTCCCCAAACAAAGAGTTATGTAATGAAACCTGTCAGAGTCATTGCTTGTGCTAAATGTAATTCACCCTAATGTGCTTCATGCATACACTGAGGCAATTAAAGTACAAGACACAAAAGACATTAGGAAGGATGCAGTTAAGGTAGATGACAGGAAACAAAATAGAAGGATAAGAGATGAAAATAGAGAATCGGGGGGAAGGACAAGGGGAGAGAAATATCACTCTGAGACTGCACTACTCAGAGACTGTGCTCCATAAAAGAAAATGCATACAGCATCATTCTCCCACTATAGAGGAAACAGAAATTGAAAAGGGCAAAACTGAGTTCGCGCACCTTGGTAAGACTAGCCACTGGCGACAGTCTATCTCCAACTCAGTGCTGCTGAAAAGGGCACGGTGGAAATACTCCAGCACTCAGCATAAAAGGAGCTGACACACATTCCAATCCATTGGTTATAGTCAGTGTGCAGGCAAAGTCCTACTGAAAGGGATTTGCTTAAATCTTCGATGTTTGGAGAGATGAAGATGCTCAACTTCTCAGTAAAATCTCACAATCAGTCTAGAGAAATCTAATTATCTTTAATCATAAACGTAATGCAATCACAAGACCTGGCTGTTCTGAGCACATCTCAGGTGACACAGCCTTTTTTTTTTTTGGTACCACTTTACCACTATCTCCAGGTCTAAAAAGTGAAGCGAGTGTCAAAGTGCCTTATACCTGCATTATTTCTGATGGTCAGCAGGGGGGCATCTTCAATGGTTGCAAAAAGGCATCTGATCGCACATAAGTGTATGAGAAAATGCCTCTACTTGTATCTTGATTTATTACCTCAGTAAATACTTTCCCAATAACTTAAAGGGACGTTGTGTAACATTTTCTATTGTTTACTGGCCAAAATCGATGTCTGCATTTATATTTGTGTTATCATTGGTGTATTATGACCTCCGCTAATAATCTGACACATTTTCCTAAGTGAAGAATTTTAGATTTGTTTATACATACGACGGGTAAGCCGGTGGGAAGCGCCATGACGGTCCTCCAAACTTGAAACTACAGCCGCCAGCAAGGGGCAAATAGCACCAATGTGGAATAGCTACACGTTTTCTCTGCGAGCCAGCGCAGAGTAGGAATGACCTAAGTGATTGAGACGCCGGAGGAGAAGATCAGCGAGAGAGGCTTACTACCCCGGCAAGTTTGAAAATCTGCACTACTGCAGCATAATGCAGGACCATGCCTATGCAGCAGCAGCACAGGAGACAGTTTCACCATTGCCAAGAAAGCGAAAAAGGGAACTTAAAAGGCAGCGTGACCGGAGCATTCAAAAAAAGAGGATTAACATCGGGCTAGCCTTCCCCAGGTGGAAAGAGCCCATGAAGGAGAAAGATTTTAAAAGGGACACTGAAGTTGCCAGCTTTCTCCTCGACAAGTAAGTCAACTGAACTGCCTAAATTAGCCTAAAGCTAACTTTTTTCATTCGGTTTTGTTAGACAGTGTTGCTTGTTACCATAGGCAGCATAACAGTAGATCCTGCTAAAATACACCAGCCTCGTTGGTACAGAAATGTATGTTTACATGGTTTCAGTAGCTTTCAAAGTCGCGGTAAACGCCGGCTTTTTGTCACAATAAATGCCAGCTTATAAAGCCTTCCCACTGGCTTTTAGTCCGCCTTTACCGCGACTATGAAAGCTACTGAAACCACGTAAACATACAGTTCCACCAGAGGGGGTATAATTGGATTTCACTGTATGTGTAGTGTCTGTGTTGTTATATGTGTACTTATTGGATAGCAGAGGATGACATGGTTTCATCAGTGTTGTCGAGGCTTTTTGATACATGGTGGCTACCGTTGTTGCAATACGTGTTTGAAAAAGTGAGGCGCTAGAGTGCACTATTCATTTGAATGCGATACACGATTTCAGCGTAAGATGGGAGTAATTCCTACACAATGTTTAAATAAAGAAAAGACCTATTGAAAAGCATACTGTCAGGATTTTTAAATCCCCCAGTGTAACATAACACTATGATACCGCCCAAGCCTAATTTAGACCTTAATCTCAGTGTATGTAGTGGACATCACACACCACCAGAGGTCTGTCTCCAGTCTCTACTGATGGAACAGACAGCTGAGCTGACAAACACGCAACCGCAAGTGGTGGCGGGTAGGGATATTATCACCAGGCTGTGAACAGCCAGCCAGCAACAGCAGAGAGAGAGGCTGCAATGGAAAAACAGAATATTTACACATCTAACTCAGTGAATTAAGGATTTATTTTGACCAAACAAGAGTTGGTGATTGTTGAAACAGTGGACTAATTAACTGGATGGCTAACAAGATTACTCGCCAGTCTAGGGGAGGGTCCTGCACTGCCCACTTATATCCCCATTATGAAGGTATCACAAATTAGATACAGCCCAAGCCTAATCTCATTCAGTTGTTTTAAGTCTACAGCAATACAGCATATTAATTTAACAAAATATGGTCCCTTTTAGAGTCAAATACACCATATAGAGAGGATGCTTTAGGGCCTGGTCACCTTGTGATGACAAGTCACTTCCACAGTACTGTCCTCAGCTTCTCAATCAGATCCACCCCTCGCTCCTCCACAGTTTCACCATCCTGTCTAAATATGGTCACTTCGGACTCAACAGCCGAAATGCCGAATTTGAGGCTTTAACACTGTAGTCCACAAACTAATAGGTGACATCACGGTGACAACATACACTTCTTTTATTCTTCTTTTACCTTCAATAAGATTTTATACTGTGTTTTGTCAGACAGTAACAGTTAACACCGCAGTTACAGAATTGATTGGTTAGACACTGGCACAGTTACATAGACTGTAAAAATAATGGATGTAGCTACTGTGAAATTACCTATTGGTTTGTGGACGCCCACTATGAAGCCTTGACTTTGGCTTTTGGCCATCGCCATTTGGGGTTTTTTGAAGTTTCAGAAGTGACCATATTTAGGTGAGAGGGTGGAGCTGTTGTGGATCTGACTGAGAAGCTGAAGCCACTATCGCAGCTTACTATAACAGCTTGTCACTCAAAGAGGCCCACCCGTCATTATGCATAACATAAGCCTTAATAAAATTCAAAAATGTAAACAAGTGAGCTACATGTTAATTCACCCCCTGAACAGTTGTCACAAAGGAGGGTTAATTAGTGACCAAAACTGTTTTTTTGTTTGTTTGTTATTTGTTTTGTTTTTATTTTTATTTCTGCTGTAAAGTTAGGGATATCAACATGGGGGTCTATGGGGGTTGACTGGCTTCTGGACCCAGCCTCAAGTGGACATTGGAGGAACTGCAGTTTTTGGCACTATTACATCTAGCATAGCCACAGTTAGTTTTGAGTACCCATTTCTGTCTGTACACCTCTTCTCCAGCCGTTCTTAAGGGCAACCTCTTCTCTAGTTACTTGTGTGTACCATTTCAGGGCTTGTCAGGTGATGTTTGTGGCAGATCTTCTGAGAGTGTATCCAATCCAACTTCACTTTCTCCTTAGAATATGTTAGTCAGTGGGATCCCAATTTGTTCTGTTCCACAGGTCTGCATTACTCACTTTGTCTCTCTGCCAGATGTTAAGTACTCTCCTGAGGCAGGTATTTATGAAAGTTTGCAGCCTGTTTGTCGTGTGCTTTGTTGTTCTTCGTGTCTCTAATCCATACAGCAACACCTGTTTTACTCTGGCATTAACAATGTGTATTTTGGTGTTGATTGATATGTGTCTTGAGCTCCAGATCCAGAGCATGTTAAGCACCACCCTAGCTTTACTGATACTGCTCTTTATGTCAGCCTCTGCACACAGTACTGCCCAAGTATGTGAACTATTCCACCTCCTCTAGGGCCTTGTTTATGATAATGGGGTTGCTGGTTTTAGAGTGGAACTTCATGACCTGCGTCTTTGCTGTATTGGGTGTCAAACCAAGTGTGGACACAGCTTGTGAGAGTCTGTTTTTCTTCTCCTCATTTGTATTTGTGTGTGTAAAAGGAGAGCAATGTCATCTGCGAGGTCAAGGTCATCCAGCAGCTTCCACAATGTCCACTAGATCCCATTTCTCTTCCTGCAGGTGTTTCTCTCAAGATCCAGTCTATTGCCAGGAAGAACAGGAATTACTAATTGCCTGTTAGTCCTAAGTAACCTAATCTACATATCACATGAATAAAGTAACCAAATATCGTTACTTTCCGTTACTTTTGGTTTACCTCAATACCAACTCTGCAAATAAAGACAAGAGAAAAGAAACATAAATATCATGACTTTTATTTAAACTTGATACACACTGAGATAACAGTTCAGTGTAATCTCAGAAAAGAAAACACAAATCCGCACCAGAGAGAGGTGTGACGGGCATTGATGTGCCCCAAAGTTACCTACGTTTAGATGATTAGAGGCAGTCTTGACTCAAATACAATTTGGAATTTTTAATCTTATTTCTATATTTACTGACAATGTTTATATCCTAAATGTACTCATGTTGATATGTTTTTAAGGTTGCAGTGTTATTTTAAGTGGCACTGATGTTTGTTAATTCACTGCATGGTTTTTGCCAGCAAATAGTGCCTGTGAGTGAGAAACAAGATATAAAGTAAAAGTTGAAGAAGAAGAACTATTATTGATTCTCGATTGTTGTTGTTACCTTCTCTACCTGCTGTTTTAGCAAGAAGATATAGTTTTACTGGCAGCAAAGAAAATGTGTAGGCAGACTTTAGAATCTGCTGGTTTATTTTGTTAAGTACAAAATAAAATTGCCACAAGTAAAAATACATCCCAGCATTGGCCTGTGTCTCTGGCTGTAACATAATTATATGCATTTAAATGTAACTTTATTTAACATTGATTAGATGTTAAGTCCCTGGATGATTACAGCATTTTCACAGATGGGAGGACTAACTTCCACTGAACTGTGATGTTGTTTTCTGCTTTAAATACAAAGCAAAGTTTAAGAGGGGTGTGGGTTTTTTTTTTTTTTAAATGGACGTCTGTAACACCACCTGTTTTTCCACCTCTCAATGAGCACGTGGGCATTGATTCAGAGGTCTGAGACCACAGTAGTGCTTTACAATCAGCACAAATGAAACTGTATTTTGTAGCATTATTCAAAAACTACTACTGTTATTGGCTTGCAGTACTACTGGCTTTGTCCCCTCTGAATCTTTTTCCAGTCGTGACATCACGCTGAGAAGCAATTCATAATGGCTTGGTCATAAAAGAAAAAAAAAACAAAAAAGTTGGTGAAACACGGAGGAGCACTAGCTCAATTAATACAGCAGTATTTAACATCTCCGATAGTAAAATCTATCAAAGTCTTGAAAGTGCTTGTCTTCTTTAATACAGCCCCTTTAAATTGAGACAACTTAATTTTTACTGTGAGTGAGAATTACATGGCTCACGCAAACCACAAATGTTAAGACATCATCAAAACAACCAACAATATCAAAGATAACATAAAGCGGAATACACTTGAAGTGAATGTAGCAGCACAGCACAAAACAAAGCACCATCATTATCAATATTAAACTTTGACTGTCCAATATAAAAACTTTTCCCAGCAGAGCCATCATTTTGTGAGTAGTACACTGCTGTGCTCCCGCTGAACCGTTAAAGTATTGAGAAACATAATGCTCTGGATGAATGGGTTTAATACAATATTGATGACAGGCTGGTTTGTTGGTTTGTATGAGACAGTCCTTGGAGGTTTAAGCATAGTACCAGTTCAAAGAGACCAGTGCCCCGCTTTTTATCTCCTGTTGCTTCAACCCAAATACAGCTGTGCTGTGGTGGCTTGGATAGACACACAA
The DNA here is from genome assembly GCA_019142605.1 of Cephalopholis sonnerati. Classification (NCBI taxonomy): domain Eukaryota; kingdom Metazoa; phylum Chordata; class Actinopteri; order Perciformes; family Serranidae; genus Cephalopholis; species Cephalopholis sonnerati. Next base: position 3,171,239 of record JAGQAX010000003.1, read on the forward strand.
ACATGCACACTTGGACACACACACAGACACACTCATGCACACGTTAAGGTGTCATGCTAGTTTTATTCTTTATGCTCTCTGGGGCATGAGCATGCTCAGTAGCTGTGGTAAAGTCACTTAATATTGGTAACCACACACACACACACACACACACACACACACACACACACACACACACACACACACACACACACTGCAAGGTGTCAGTGTGGTGTTTGATCTTCAGTATTCTCTGGGGCATGATGTTTGTTTGGTTACCTCAAGGTTTTGTCACAGTCTGTATTCAAGATTATTCATGAAGGGCTACTTTTCCCGGCAGAAGAGGCATGGCCAGGAGCTCTGAAAGGCTTTAAACAGTACAATCATGAACACACACACACACACACACACAAACAGGAAAAGAAAAAAACAATATATTATTATTTTATTTCAGAAATCAGCCACACCTCAAAGTCCCTTGTCTAGATAAATCTCTGCTGTGCAGGCCCTGCACACAAACACCTCCACACACCACTCAAGCCTAACGGCGGTTATTAATTAAACAAAGCATAACCTCATGAGAATCAATCTTGGGTTGATTTTGTGTATATCCTTATTGTGTGTGTGTGTGTGTGTGTGTGTGTGTGTGTGTGTGTCTTTTAAAGGAATGTTAGTAAAGACCTGCATTACAGTTGCAACACATTAATCTTAATTTCCCCCCTCAGCTGTGAAATTAAAGAGCCCTACCATTGTTTATGACACTTAAAACAAAGCTTAAAGTTACTTTGGGTATAAAAAGATACAACCAGACATCCAGATTTAATCAGCAGAGTTCCTGTTTTTTCAAGCATTGCTTCCGGTGTCCAGGGATGGTGTTTATCCCAATAATGAGAGTGACTGTAAGTTTTAGTTGTCTGAAAAATCCGTGTTAAAATAGTTTGATCATTGCTTAATTTCCTATTTATGTTGCCTGCAGCTTTAATGGAGCCAAAGAGAGGCCAGTGGCTAATGTTTCCACACAGCAATTATTGTGTATTGACAAAGAGAACTGGAGATGGTGTATGACTGTGATGCTGTTCATGCTGCTGTTCCTGAGAGACTGTTATTGTGATTAGAATCAGCTTGAAACCAGCTCCCATACAAGTTTATAATAAGTCATGAATTGAGCTGTTCAGGCCTTTATTATCAGTAGTAGACAGATATACTGTAAGAGGTTGTTGCCATCATTCCTACATAAAAGCATGGCTGGAAGCAAATGGCTATTATTCGTCAGAATTTTTGTGTCATTTATTGTTCGGTTATTTATTTAGTTAAGATATGTAAGAAAACTTAACATAAGTTACATTTAGTGACTCTTATAGAGTAATGAAAATGAGGTCCTGTTCCAGAAGTAAGAAAACCTTATTCAAAATCGCTTTGACATTTGCAGTAACTAAAAATACAGCCTGGAACAGTGCCTTTCTAAACAGTATGTCTTATGGCTTGCATCAGGGTCCTGCATGGGTCCATTCTTGAAAACACACATACGCCCACACTCGTAAAGCTCAGTACCGGAGCTGACCCGTTACCCATCATTATGGCTGCACCATTAATGAAAGTCCCACGACCCGCACCAATGATTAAACACACAAACAGGCGACAGTCACTTACATAAGGCTGGATTCTCTGTTCTTGAATGACAAATCCAGTGGAGGAGAAGTCTCTTGCACTGGCTGCGTTTGATATCGGGATGATGAAAACTGTCCACACCATTACTGCCAGGTTAGGAAACATTTTAGCATGCTCCTTCCACTACCATAAAACCTCAAAAGGATCCTCCTTGGGTGTCTGTGTAGGCTGCCGCCTCATCCTTGGGCTGCCAATTTTCATGGCTGGAGTCTTCCACATCGGTGACCAATGTGACAATGGGGTCAAAGGTTGTGACACTGACTTTCAAAATAAAAAAGGAATTGCAGCTTGATAATAGTGATTTAGATGTCAGATGTGTCTTGTCCTTTTTTTACCCATGCCCTTACCCATTGTATAAATGCATATCTTTACCCGTTATGCAGCTTTTTGCAGGTTACCCATCAGGTACCCAACCTGGTGCAGAACTCTGGCTTGCATCATATATTTAGATAAGACAGATATTTCCCATACGCCCTAGACCTTTGTAGACTAAATGCCGAGACTTGCTTTAGTTGTTCAAAAGGACAGATGCAGAGACTGCATTGAGTTACACAACAGGGTTCAACATAAATCATGGCCCAATGGCCTGGGGCCACGAAAAAAAAAGAAAAAAAGACTTTTTTTGTAGGGCTCACAAAATGAATATAATGATTGGTTTCCTAAATATTTTAATAATGTTTTTCATTATGCCACTAACATCTATAGATGATAGGGTAACATGAGGGTTCGATGTGGGATGGTTAGACTACTCTAATCAGGAGTACATAACAGGATGGAGACAGATATTCTCTTAATCAGCACTTTAATATTTCCACACTTCAGCAGCTTCATAACAGCAACATTTTCCCCAGTTACACTTCCTAGTTGGCGGTCATGTGACTCTTAACTAACCAATGAGGAGTAAAAGCAATTAGATTAAGGTAAATGTATATGAGAACTACTGAGGCAGATGCAGAATATTATTTAACTGTGTTTAACTATACTGATACAAATATTTTAACATGTAAATATTTAAATAATAATTGCAAACATAAATATGCAAATATTTGAATGTAGAAACACTGCAAATGCATTTTTAGCAATTTACTGAAACACATACAACTTTACAACTTAACTTGTAAACCTTACAATAGTAACAAAGGAAGGATTTGTTGTTGCAGTCTGGCTTGGTTCTGTTTGTGCATGTTACCACACAGTTAAGACCAACAGACACAATACTCTGAAGTATCTTAGTGTAAAGCATTTGTAAAATTATCCTGTATACATTACAATTATCAAGCTTGCTTAAAAGGAACAGCCTTTGTTGCAATGTCCTGACTTTTTAAGTTGCTCAGTCCCAGAAGATAAGCTTATTGCCTGTTTTAATTCCTAAGTATTTTTATGTGTACCAATTTCAATTGTTTCACCACTGATTTTTATAGCAGGCAGTGTGGTTTTGTTCCTTCTAAAATCAATTGCCATCTCATTTACTTTAAATTTAGGCAGGAAACTGTCCACACACCACTGTGCCAAAGCTGTCGTCTTTTCCTCAAAGGCGTAAAGAGGAGCCTGATAATGGCGCAGTAAGCCCACCATTGCGATATCACCTGTGTATTTTTAAAATGTGTGTAATGGATTCAGGGCTTGGGTATGGACTTAGCAGGGGTGAGACATCAGTGAGGAGGTGTTCAAAGCATTTCATAGGGACCGATGTAAGGGCTATGGGCAAGAGGTCATTTCTTTTCCTTTGGCCTGTTGTTTTCAGGTACCAAGATAACCATGGATTTCTTCAATAAGCCAGGAATTATCCCACTGTTCGGTGACAGTTGGAACTATTGCTGGAAAAGAGATATGAGCTGTTTTGTGCATACCCTTAGTGCCTTGCAACTGGTACTGCCTGTTGTGCTTGCTTTTCTCGGCTTGACTTTCGGGTTGTCTTTCGAGTAATCACATTGTCAGCATATGATGGTATCATTATGTTATGCTATAAGCTGTCCAAAAGACATTTAAAACGCAGCATGACCCCACAGTATTGTCCCGTCATGACCGCAGGAGATCGTTTACGTGATCCTGTTTAAAACCGATCTAAAATAAGAACTAAAAATAATAGCAAGTGTTCTTTTAAGATGGTCTTTTGTGGTATCACATTGTCTACTTATGATGACATCATTATATTACTACCAGCATTCCAAAAGACATTGAAAACGTGAGGTGGCGCCAGAGGAGCAAAGAAACAGGTCGATTTTTTTTTTCAATACTTTTGCCAATTGTTATGGATTATAGACCTACATAACCCTTAACGGGGCGCCGTTCGTATGGCGACCCACAGTTCTCCCCGCTCCTGTCCTCCCCCTGTTATGTATCACTGTCTTTTTATGTTTCTTGGACGGGCTGAAACTGAAACAAATTTCGTTGCTCTGTAACATGTGCAATGACAATAAAGATCATTCATTCATTCATGTTTAGGTTGTACAGATTTTGAGTATATGAAATACCAAAAACTACCAGTGTAGGCAGGACATTATTTCTACTGCAGATGAAACTACCAAATCAGCATATCTCATAAACTAAAACGTGTACATAATTCAAATAACTAGAAGAAATATTTCAATTATGTTTCTACATTTAGAAGTCTTTTGGATCAGTGTGTAATTTTTTTTTTTAAATCTGATAAAAAAAAAACATTTTTGTATTTTTTTTTTAAATTTCTGACATAATTTCAATATTTCAATCAATTTCTATGGTTTATAGACCTACATAACCTTTTAGCTCAGTTTGTACAGATTTACAGGGTATGAAGCATTTCAAAATACTCCAAGAAAGGACATCATTGACTGTTTCATAAAATTGACATAAAATTGCATGTGTCAAACCTACTATATAATTATCAATAGTCATTATGTTTTTTTGTTTGTTTGTTTGTTCTGTTTTGTTTTTAGGTTTATAACCTGTTATGGTCTGTAAGCTAAATTTAGAAAGACATATAATGGAGCAATCCCATTTAGAGTTTTTGAAGGAAAAATATCAGGCCTGCAACATGAACTAACTGTTCAACTATGAATAATTTACAGACTTAAATGAAGAGATCAAAAAGAAGGTATTTGCACCAATATGGATCCACAGGAAAGACGCATGGCCAGTGCACGTGCTTCTAAATACTGTAACAAAACGGTGAAAGATATGTTGAGGATACATGTTTGTAGAAGAAACTGATCATTTATTGTCTCACTGCTGACAAGGCAACAAGGTGGTGGCAAAGGTGCAAGGTTACCCAAGATGCCTATTGAAAGAGAATGCTGGTTTGAAAGAGTTCTAAACGCTGAAGGACTGTGGTGAAATCGGCAAAGGCACAAACGGGGGCTTTTATCCCCAGGAAATAAAGCCAGGCTGTCTCATCACACTCCCAAAAGACTTTACTCTGGTTGGCTGGCTATCCTGATTGGCATATATTTGTAAATGTTATTGTGATGAGCTGCAGAGGAGAGCAGTGGAACCTCAGAGCTCATTAGAGGGTTCATCCTGCGTGAGACGGAACAGGAAATTCATGGTTGGGAGATGTGATGATTTTATGTATCAGGTTAACAACAAAGATGTTATTTCACACACCTAAAATAAAAGTCCCTACATGTACTCTTGTCATTTCAGTCAGAGAAGACTGAGGATGTCTCAAAATAGCATTTTGAAATACTTTTACATAGGTTAAATCGAACCTTAACAGGGATCTGATCATATTTTCTTTTTAATTAAAGTCAACACTGCACCAGTTTTTGATGAAAAAAAAAACAAAACTGCCAAAGCTTTTTCTAATCCTACCAAGTCAGTATCCAGCTTATTACTTGTTGAGTGTTTCAAGGTTTGATCTTTTTTTTTTTTTTTTTTTGAGAAATTAAGGGCCTCGGTTGGCTTTGTGAAGAGATGTACATGCTCATTATTAACTGAAAACACTTTCAAGGATAACACGTTTGGCAAAACCTCAAACCTATCAAATGTTCAGCTTAAATATTTGACTATGTAATTTAAATGACTTTTTTAAATTAACACCCACAAGTGGAAATTTTCTTTATTGTTTCAAAATGTTTAAGTGTGTGAATTTACCGACCGTGACCATAGCAACATCGAAAATTAAAAGAAAACCTGCACAGGGAACATTAATAGTTGTTAAGGCACTTCTCATAAATTAATGCATGACTCAGTGAATGATTTAACAATATAGCATTATCAAGCCATAATTAAATCAGTAAGTGCTTACTACTAATTGTTTAACTTAAGCAATAACCCAGCATTAATTAAATCCAGTCATCATGTGATCTGAATCCAGTCTACACAGCAGGAAAATCTTAATCTATCAGTGCCACATTCTCCAGCCCGTTGCCCTTCTCTGCTCTTTTATCTCTGAGTTATCACATCCTCATGCAAATAAATTACTTGTTAATATACAGCATTTTCTCATAGAATACTTTGTATGATATCCTACAAAAAATGCAAAAATATACATCTCCAGTGGAAAGTCCCGGGCAAAATTCTGTTTTTTTGTGACCCATTCACCACCCCAACCTGCATCCTTACAAGCGCTCAGGACTGCTTCCTTGTTTACTGCCATCGGCACACTGGTCACTTGATCCCAGCCTTTCAAAATACATGGAATATTTATAAATTTGGGCACATTGCTTTTTGTAGGAAAACATGAAATATTTGTAAGAACAGCGTGAAAGATAGTAAAGAGTGTAGTCTGTGACAATGGAGTGGATGCAGTTTTCCTGAAGAGAACAGCGTAGGATGATAAACTGATCAGGAGTTTTCCCACTGGAAAAAGTGCTAGTATTGGCTGATAAGCTCCACTGCTTGATTGGCCTATTCCCCGCTGATTTGAGCAGACTCACAGACTATTTTATAGCCCCAGGTAGGAGAGTTAGTTGATGTTTAGGAGAGGAAATGATGATCCTTCCCTTCTCAGTCACGTGGAAATCTTAAGTGTTGTGCTGCTGTAATTGAGTTCACGCATAATTGGCTGCAGCAGCAAAACAACCCCCTCAAACTTGGCAGAGAGATTAAGAAGAAAAGCATTACTGAATATAGTTTAATTTAGGCTGCCATAGTTAACCTACAACTTTAAGAATTCATGTCTTATTTAGAAATTCCCTTGTGAGCCTAAATAAAAAAGACATCAATCATGAATATACATGCCTTTTTATTTTGTACTTCACAGAACAAGCACAGCTTAACAACTACAGATCAGGAAATGCTCATGGACTTTGATCGATAGTCTTCTGCAGTGTGGGTCTCTGTTTGCATTGTTCATTGGTTTTGGCTGTTGATTCAGAGTGGCAGCTCTGTGCTTGTTTTAAAAACAGCAAACTCTGCCCACCGCCTGAAAGGGAGTTTGTGGGAAGAGTTTATATACGAGTGCACCCGGTAACTGAGATCAAGGATAGGCTTGAGTTGGTGACCACTGGAACAAGCCACTTCAGCCGGTCAACAGCCCTATTAATCTCTGTCTGATTCAAGCGCTCCTGTTTCAACAACAGAGATTATGCTCATCTATCACCTGGACCACGTGATGTCACACACACACACACACACACACACACACACACACACACACACACACACACACACACACACACACACACACCCATCACATCACATTCACATTCTCCTACTGAACTCCTTTTTGGTCCCATTCCACTCTCCAACACGCCATAGATTGCTCTGGCATAGGAAACAATTAACGGTTCAGCAGTCCTTGTTGACTGTTGTAGCAACATGTTCTCTTAAGGCATCACTTATCACCATTTTGTCAGTGGACTTTCACAACAACATAGTATATGCTGAGTATCCTTCTGCATCTGCTGTTGATGTTCCAGGACAGCACAACCAATGCTGGCACAGCAACAAAAGCATGTGGTTAGGTTTAGGCAACAAAAGCACAAGGTTAGGTTTAGAAAAAAAACATCATGGCTTGGCTCTTCATTCATTAGGGGAGCGAACACCAGGCTCCCAGGTGAAAGTCTAGGGTTTGTTGGACACATCCACCAACCCGCCACACCACACACCCTATAGGGACTTTCAAGATCCTGATATTATGTCATCACCAGCAGTGTTTCAAACTGGCACCAGTGTCCAGTGGTGTATAATACCACGTGACAGGTTCTGTCCGGCCAACCGGCAGTGTATCAAAACACCACAAATGGGTTACGTATGGACATGGACTTGTTACAAACTTTCACTGCCTGGGGGCGAAGGAGACCTTTTGGCTCCACTGTGTGAGGCTGAAATCACCAACCTGGTCTCACTCTGAAGTCAATGAAAACAGATGCTTGCTCAGTTACTTCTTGCGTCAGACACCAACAAAAAAAAGCCGTCATTTCACGTTGGCATGACACGCGGTTGGTCACTGCTATTGTTTAACTGCGCCTGTTGGCATCAGGGGAAATACGACGGAAAAGCCTGAGATGGGCAGGTGGGTGGGTCCAACTGACTTTCACCAAGGAGGTCGGTGTTTGCTACCCGTAAGATTTTAAAGCCAAAGCCTGTTATTTTTTTCTAAAGCCAACCATGTACTTTTGTTGTCTAAACCCAACAACATGACTTTGTTGCTGAAGGAAAAAAATGTCAATCCATGGTGTTGTACCGACATCGTGCATTTATTTTGAAAGAGACTGTGTGCAAACTGTACATTTCCCGTGAAAACAGAAGTGTGTCTTGAAAACAGACAATGCATGTAACAGGCTGAGGTTGACATGGTGTTCCAGAGCATCAACAGCCAACACACCCAAGGTCCCAAGCATGTCATATGTTGACGTGGAAAGTCCATGACCAAATGTCAATATATCATGAGTTCCGAGTGAGCATCCATTGAAATCACTGACAAGCAGCAGTATTTGATGTCTTCAGAATGAGAACAAGCTGGCTGTAGCATCACCTCAACACTAGCTGAGTGTGACATATGTCCTGAGGCTTGCATCAGAGTCCTGCATGGGTCAATTTTTGAATGTAATGCATTCATGTAATGCCTAAAATAGTTGTGTGTACATTATTTCATTTTTTATGACAAACAACAACAGTGGCAAGCAGAGGGTTTGCTGGGAATTTTTTTTAATAAATTCCAAAATAATACTGAGTAATTGGAAAACAAAAAATAAAATAACTAAGCCTTTCTTAATCATATTCCTTGTTGTCTTCTCTGTCATAAATCTGTTCTGGCATCAAGAATTCTACGAGAAAAGACAACCAGGCTAAGCTGTCTAATCACAGTCCTTGTGGTCTCCACATGGTAGGTACTGTAGCTATGATGCATAGTAATACAGGCCAATGAAAAGAAACAAGAGAATATATGTATTTGATTTTTAGTTATTGGTTTATTTTGATTTGTGTGGAACAACGTAATAGCAAACGCTTCCATCCAGATACCAAATTATACTATTCATAAATTTACATCCTACTATGCTAAAAATTATGGATATGATAAATAAGGTGCAATGTAATAATATGAATGTATTTCCCTACTCTATTGATAAAATATGTCATCTGGGCAGCGTCCACTCAACATGTACGACAATGTGGAGCTGATAGAGGAGTGTTGATTCTGTAGGAGAGATCTCTAAACCTACTTAAGAGCTGTCACCTGACTTGCAGTCCGCATTGCACCACAATGTGGCGCCATCACCCATGCTGCAGCTGCTGATAGCACTTTCTATTTATGCAAAATAGAGTTTGGAGACATGATCGACTTCCACATGTCCACTGCCTGGCGGACCATCCACATGATGTCACTGGCACTTAGCAGCTGCCTTGCATGGAAAGTTTATTTTGAAAAGAAACTGCATACATTTAAAAAGCAGAAGCTGTACCTTTTTGGTGAAACAGAAGTTTATTTTGAAAAGAAATAATGCATGTAACAAGGGGAAAATTGAAACATTGTCCCTAAATGTCCAAAGCTGAGGCTGGTGTGTAGGTCCACTGACCAAGCATCAGTATGGGGGTGAGAATGTATTGGTATCTCTGTGTCAACTGCAAGAGATATCATTCATTCAATCCAATAATTATCATTATTCAAACATTATCCATATTGCCTGGGTTTCACTGCCTTCACTGTAAAAGCAACATGCGCTGTTGTCCAGAACATCTGTCCAACAAAGAAGATCCCCTTCCCAAGGCATCACCATCAGCCAGTGCAGGAGGAAGAAGTGCAACCTGTGGCCCATGCAGTGCATGAGAACATTGGTGGAAGACTAGTCCTTATACACATTGACTCTGTTTGACAATAGACAGGCAGAGTCAGCTCCTGGGCCCAGTTGTTAAAAAAGTGTAATCTGGGTCAGAATGATCTGGATTTGCAAATCCAATGTTTTGCTATCCAGGATCAGCTAATCAATTTTACTTTAGTACCTGTTTTTCAAAGCAACATTGGATTAGATCACCCTGATCCAGACAGAAACTTTTCAAGATTACCAAATCTGGATTAACGGTGTTCTAAATGGGAATACACATCACACTGTAGGCTACTGGATCTGTAAGAAATTTTATTTGAAGAGATAGAAAACAGCATGGGGGATGCACTTGTTAGAAACTACTTTAATATAAAGTGAGGAATAAGGTAAAGTAATAATCTTGAAGATTTTCATTTAAATGAATGTCTGTTCAGTCACTATCTATCACCGAATGAGGTAACACAATGGTGACTGAGCCTATGGCCCACATATGAAAGCTCTGGCATTTGCAGTATTTGAGAACTGGATGTCTGATATAAATAAACTCACCAGCCTGGTTTCTGGTCTGCCAACAAACATACTGCAATTACTGATAATCACCACAGATTCCACCAGATCTTTGTCACTGGGACAAAATACTCATTAAGAGTCATACCGGCTCGGACGTCACCTGGGTCATCAAGGTCTGTGGCCGTGTCAGGTGTTGGGGAACCACGGCAATCTGATGAGAAATGGGTTACCAGAACAAGACATAGATGGAGTAGAGCAGAGAGTATGGGTTAGGTAACTATTTGAATGCTACTTTACAAGTAACCCCAGCAAGACATGCAGAGAATATGGATGTTTCGAAACACAACATCTACACTGACAAAGAAACAGCTTCTAGCCTAGTGTGCTGCTATCACAATTAGAGACTGATGAGGTACAACAAATATGCGGCAAGAGGGAGCCAGGACGGCAGGTCAAAGTGGGGATGACATCATCATCACCACACTCCGAGATTGGGTACCAAGCCCCAAGCCCTTACGACACAGATTCCCTTACAGCAAGGACGCATGACATTGAGAATAATGAATAAGCCCCCCAAGCCATTTACCAAGGCAAAGTGACAAAGAACCCAGTGCTAAATGTAGTACTAGCTGCAGTACTACGAACTATCCCAACTAAGGCCACAACTGAGACGAATCAGTCATCAGATACCCGCTGGTATAGTAAGCTGGCCAAAGGAGGAGATAGAGGCCACTGATATCGAGACAAGGAAGCATCTCAAAATGCATGGAGGGTTTCATACCAAGCTCAGCACCCTGAGACTGTGACACTAAGCGTAGTGAGGGGGGCCGAAGACTGGTGAGCATCAGAGCCACTGTCTAGGATGAAACAACCAAGATCCAGTAATACATCAGGAAGATGGCCCCCAAAGATGACCAGCTAAGTGAATACCTCAGGGAGCAGAAACCTGAGGACGCAGAAGAGAAGGACAAACCATCATGGGTGGACAAGTCCGTGTCCGATATCAAGAAATCCTACCAGCTGCACTGAAAGACAGTACAGAAGCACAAGAACAGGCACTTATATCAGTCAATAGAAGCAGGGGTCTACCACACTAGACTGGACCCCACACCTTTCTGTAGCTCTGAGAGTCGATCTACCATTTTGCCTTGATCTTGGTCTCCATCTCTCCATGAAAGGTAGCACTCTTTGTGGCTCATGGCATTCATCTTTTAGCCAAGCATCTCTAGGACCACTGTTGCTGTGTTGTACATCAGCTGATTCACCTCAGTAATGGCCCTAGTTGGGATAGTTCATAGTACTGCAGCTGCTACTACATCTACAGTAGCACTGGATTCTTTGTCACTTAGCCTTGGTAATCAGTGGCCTCTATCTCCTCCTTTGGCCAGCTTATTATACCAGCAGGGTATCTGATGACTGGCAGGGCATACATGTTGATGGCTCGGACCTTGTTCTTTCCATTCAGCTGACTTTTTTAGGACCTGCCAGAGGCCGGTTATTGGCCGGTAGTTGGATGGCGCCGCGTCCTTCTGGAGATCCTTCATGATCAGGACTGTCCGTCCCAGGATCATCCACTCTGGATGGGTCCCATCCATGGTTCATTTGTGCTGCCAGGTGTTCATGTAGTGCAGTTAGTGTCTTTTGCCAGTAGGTGTGAATCATGGAAGGGTCCGGTACTGTTAAGCTCTTCATACCTGATACTCTTTCTTGGATGTCTGCAGTTGTAATGGTAACTGGCTCTTGTTCTGGGAGATTGCTGTGGTCTGCGCTTAGATCCACTAGCCACTTTGCATCGGTGTTAAGTGATGCCTTCTCCTCCCAGTTGCCAGTATTGTTCTGTTTCAGCCCTGGGTGGATCTATTCCTGTGTTGTTATCAAATAAAATCTTCCCTTTGGTTTGTTTTTTCATCAGAGGACATGACATGTGATTAACAGAGCATATGTTTACTGCAGTGGAGCACAAAATAAAAAAAAAAATTTAAAAATAAAAAATCCAGCCTTTTTCTTGTCATTGTAAGATTTTTGACTCCTTGCTGTTCTCTCTCTCTCTCACCAGGTGCCAAACATTGCACAAGCATTGTGGCTCTTTCTGTAAATGTGCTGTCATGTCTTAGTAAAGCTGTAGGAAAGATTAACATGTTAAGGTTTTAACCCTTGTGCCCTCCTTGACCATTTTTTGGTCAGTTGAGTTTTATTTTCTGCATTCATTTTGGCTGTGATCATTCCCCAGCCTTCATATTTGGTCAAGATGGGTATTTTTTGTTGAAGTTTAGATCTCTAATGAATTGTAATTATACTACCTTTCTACACTGTGATTAAGAAAAAAAAAAAAAAAAAAACACAGTTGACTCCCCTTTGTCCAAAATTTGGCACATTGACTTTGAAAACACATACTTTTTCTCTCTCTTGAAACAAAGGTTAATGAAGGTGATTGTCAATTCTGTTCCCCATGTCGATATAGCGGTGCATGTTCTCGCATGTCCTTGCACTCATGCGCCCATGCGTCGACGATCGCACACGCACGCTTATGCACAAGCCAGGAAAATGGAGAGCCTGTGATTCACATGACTGTTTGTTTTCTTTGTGCTACCTCGTGCATGTACATGCACGTGCGTGTGTACATGCACACATGCACACGTATGCGCGTACATGCACATGTATGCATGTGCATGCACAAGCATTATAACTCCCGTAGCATTTTTTTTATTCCCTCCGATCCATGTGTTTTTCAAGTAAATGGATCAAAGAGAAGTTCAATCCCCTCCATGTCAACTTAGATGTCAACATGAACTCATGCCTCCTTGCTAAACAACTACATATTCAGCTATCCCAAAACAATTTATAGCACAGCAAATGGCAAGGTGCAAAAATCTAAATAACGCTGCCTAGAGCAGGAGTTTGTGAATGCAGGTGCAGCTGCTCTAAACTTATAAGTATATCCAGCTCCACAAATGTTCACTTCTTCTCTGTGCGAGCAGTCATGCAGGCACATAATTTTTACTGTCGTATTCCCCCGTCCGGTGTGGCAGTTCCTCCTTTGGTCGCTTGCAGCGACCAAACCGACTCAGCAGCTCCAGGCTTTACTCCCTCTGGGCCCCACGAAACGAGGCAGGCGCACTCCATATCTTCAACCTGCAGCTGCAGCAACTCAAGCCCAGGCTCTGTAGCTTCCTCTACCCCACTGGAGGATTCTGATTCAGTCAGCTCATCTGATGAGGACTGGGTACCCTCGGAAAAACAAGAAAGCTCTGAGGATGAATACTGCAGATTTGCTGGAGATTTTGAGATGGGGGATGAAGAAGGTAACCCGTTGGAGTGAGAGGAGATAAAATGGGTCTGCTGAAGAAATGCATACTTATGTCCAGCCTCCCACAACACCTGTCCTGGGCCAACAAAGTATGCCAAGAGAAACATAACTAACCAGCTGACATCCTGCTTGGATTTATTTCTAACCGATGACATGATCCAGCTTATCCTCAGAATGACAAATCTGGAAGGCCAGCGGACCGAAGATCACTGGAAGGAAATCACCAAGACGGAGGTGAGGGGTTTCTTTGGCCTGCTGCTGCTTCATTCCTGGGGAGACAGCACCCACAGCATGTGGGAGGAGCTGGTCGGCCGCCCGGTGTTTCGTGGTACAATGTCCTGCAAAAGATTTGAGCAAATTGCCAGGAAACTCCAGTTTGATGACAAACTGACCCCGCCAAGGTGGCTCAGAGACAACAAGCTGGCTGCCATTTTGCTGATATGGGAGCTGTGGGTTCAGCGGCTCGCTCTCATTTTCAACCCGGGGGCAGACATTTGTGTAGATGAGCAGTTGGTTGGCTTCAAGAGGCACTACTGACACAGGGGCTGGGGGGTCGCACTGTCACCACTGATAACTTTTTCATGAGCTATGAGTTTGGCGTGGAGCTCCTGCGAAGAAAAATGGCCATGGTCGGCACGGTGCGCAAATCTAAACCCGAGCTCCCTCCCCAACTTGTCAACGTGACAGGCAGAGAAGAGCTCTCCAGCATCTTTGCTCACACAGCGACCCACACTGCGGTGTCATACATACCCAAAAAAGGCAGAAGTGTGGTGCTGATGTCTACAAAGCACTGAGATACCTCCATCAGCCAGGAAGCCCACCAGAAGCTGAAGATCATTCTCGATTACAACAGGTGCAAGGGTGGCGTGGACAAACATGCTTAATTTTATTTTTACTGACTTTATATGCTTGCATGCCTCAAATATATTTAGTGCTGTTATTATTTAGTATTATTGCAGTTACGTAAAAAATGAATTGGGGTGTGATGAGCAACAATTTATTGTCTTTGTCTTTTGCCGCCCAGTGTGTGGCCACCTACAGCTGCCGTCCGAAGAGCTCCAGATGGCCGCTGACGCTGTTTTACAACCTACTAGATGTTTCAGCTTATAACTCTTATGTTCTGTGGACCTGCCTGTGCCCAGGGTGAGAAACCACCAAGAAATACTGCTGCCGTATCTTCCTGGAGCAGCTAGGAAAGGAGCTGGTGGTCCCCTTCATCCTCCAGCGTGGGCAGATTCCCCGGGGACCGAGTGCCGCTGCCAGGGGGCCGCAGCGATGGAGGAGGCGGCGCACGGTGAGGAGGAGGCCGGCACCTCTGCAAAGGCGCTGCCTCTGCCCCCAGGAGCAGGGGCCCGAGCAAAGTGGCCAACAAGGTGACCCTGTGAATTCTGCGCAGAGAGCATGAAGCAGCGCAGGGTCCTCAATGTCTGTGCCAAGTGTAGCAAATTTCTTTGCAAAAACCACACATGGAAAGGCTATGTGTTGTGCATTGGAGGAGGACAGTGACTGACAGAGGACAGTTTAAGTGTTAAAGTCTCTGTTGAAAGATTTCAATAAAAACAATGAAACGAAAAACCTGGTGGATGTGTTCATCATTTTACCAGGGGGAGGGTGGCATGACTTTTTTTGGTCATAGGAGGAAATTAGGGACTTAAAAAAAAAAAAAAAAAAAAAAAATCTGAAACTGCAACAAAGAAAATTAATGCACCAAAATCAATGTTGTGGGGTGTGATTAGCCCCTATCAGACTGAGATAATAATAATAGAATAATCTCATTACCTGTTAGTATTTGAAAAATGTTTCAATATATGTTTTTTTAACAAATGCAAATTAGCGGAGTATGACACAAACTGGCATGTAAAGGGTTAATATTTAATTAAATAATGATAAATTTAATTATAAAATATTTTAAGAAAAAGAATGAAACAAAAAACCCTGAAGGAATTGATCAAAAATTCATAATTTTACTAGAGTGAGGGTAGCGTGACATTTTTTGGTCATAGGAGGAAATTAGGGACTTTCTTTAAAAAATCAGAAACTGCACCAACAAAAATTAATGCACCAAAATCAGTGTTGTGGGGTGTGACTGACACTTGTCAGACTGAGATAACAATAGTAGAATAATCTCAATACCTGTTAGTATGTTAAAAATGTTTCAATATGTGTGTTTCTTAACAAATGCAAATTAGTGGTATATAATACAAACTGGCATGTAGAGAGTTAATATTTAATTATATAATGATTTACATTAGTTAAAAACAATTTAATTAAAAGAATGAAACAAACACCCTGAAGGAACTGATTTTTTTTTTTTTTTTTCAAAGTGACATATCTGGCCTTTGACTATTATGTGGTCATAAGGGAAGTTTTCTTTTAGGAGGGCACAAGGGTTAAATGGTCTGTGTTAATGCCCTCTCTCTCTCTAGCACCTTTTACACTGCCTCTTCAAGGTGGGAATATCACAATCGCAGAATGGGGGGACAGAGTTATCTTGCCTTTTCGCAGGCATCAGAATAAGTAACGATTCCAAAACAATTTCTGTATAAATGGGTTAGGTTTAGAAAAAAAAACCCATCATAGTTTCACTCTACATTCATATGGGAAACAAACAACAGGTGAAAGTCCAGGGTTTGTTAGACCCATCCACCGCTGCTCCTGCGCACCTTTTAGGGACTTTGCAGCACCTTATATTACATCATTACCAGCAGCATTTCAAACTGATGCCATCTCCTGGTGGTATCATACTGCTGTGACAGATACCATCCAGCCAACTGGTGGCATATCATAAAACCACAAAAGGTTTTCCATCCAGCGGTGTTAAAAACTGACACTGCCGGGCAGTGTAACACTCGACTGCTAAAGGTGGCTTTTAGTGTCAGTGTTTGAAGCTGAAATCACTAAGAAAGTGGCCATAATTGACAACTTCAGAATGACTATGGGCTCAAAGGGAACAGATGGCAGGAGGGGATCATGGGTGGCCAGGTTGTGACATTTTAATGATGTGTTATGCGTATGACCCACCACAGTAGCTGGTAGCGATGAGCAACTCACTCACAGAAGAACGGTGGCCTGACATGTCCACAAATTCGGAAAACAATAAAGTTCAGGAGCTCCTGATCCTTCGAGCCGGCATATTACAGAGACAATAAATTATTGTTATTGTAATGTCATTGTTATTGTTTATTGAGCACTGCTGACACATGTGTTATATGTCACACTATAGAGGCTGACACACGTCATGCCTCTTTTGCTTCCACTATGCCGGCATGCTGTCTAAGATAACCCACTGGAGTGGCATGATGCCACCGTTGTTTGGCTCTGTATGAAAATGAAAAGGCCGCATGAAGAAGGGACTTTGTAGCAGCCCTAAAGCGCCATCACTATGTAAAAAGGTATTCTCATACATACAGTGGTGGAAAAAAGTTTGCAGACACCCTTAAAATTTTACACAATCTCAAATATTATCATGAAATATTTGTGGAAAAACCTTTTTTGTGTTTCAAAAGGTGTCGCTGCATTAGACAGACACAAACGAACACAAATAATTTTTTTTTTGTTTGTTTATTGTTTACAAGAAAAACTGATACGTCAGTTCTCAACATTTTCGGTATCAAAGTCAACAAATAACAGAGAATGTGTTCAAAACTGAACAAAAAATAAATAAATCATCACATCATCAAATTAATATTTAGTAGTCCTGCCATTAGCACGCAGAAGAGCTCTAATCCTGGCTGGCATGTTCCCCATGAGCCTTTTGCATTGTTGAGGGGTAATCTTGTCCCATTCTTCTTGAATTACTGCTTTTAATTCTTCTAAAGTCTTTGGTTTATACTTTGAAACAGACCTTTTGATAATCCACCACAGATTTTCAATGGGGCTCATGTCCAGGGATTGAGCTGGCCACTCTAAGACCTGGATACTGTGCTCCTGCAGCCAAGTTCTACTGGCCCTGGATGTGTGGCAGGGGGCATTATCTTCTTGAAACATCCAGTTTTGACCTTGACGGAACAGTGCACATGCAGAAGGGAGCATGTGGGTTTGGAGAATGGCACAATACTTGGCAGAGTTCAATGTGCCATCACAGACAGTGAGATGACCAACACCAGCAGCACTCATGCATCCCCAAACCATGATACTGCCTCCACCATGCTTGACAGTGGGTACTGTGCATGCTGGAGATAATGCTTCGCCTGGCCTTCTGTGTACCCTCACATTAGCAGGAGGAAGATAAAGCTGAAAACTGGACTCATCTGACCACAGAATCTTCTTCCAATTCCTGGCTGTCCAGTTCTTGTATGCTTGGGCCCAACGACGCCGGGCTAACCTCTGTCTCTCATTGATCAGGGGCTTCTTGACAGCCTTGTAGGACTTTAAGCCATGATCTAAAAGTCGGCTACGTTCAGTGCGGGTGGAACACTGGACACCAGTTTGCTTTGACCACTGCTGCTGAAGCTTCTGTGATGTCATTCGGCAGTTTTCCCTGCACATACGGATCAGGATGCGGTCATTTCTTGCTGAAGAAACCCTTGGACGCCCAGATCTCGGTTTGTCTTCCAAGCTGTTGGTTCATCTGTATTTTTGCAGAGTGTATCCAACTGCTGAAGGACTGCATCTGCACTTCCTGGCTGTCTGGCGGCAGCTGTACCCTTCCTGGCTGAGAATCTGTATCTTCAGGCGTCTTCCTTGTTTTAGCCATTTTTGTCTCTGAAGAACTTTCAAATGTGCTGGCTTTATTTAGACACGAAGCACGGCAACAAAAACTGTCTTTTAATAAAAAGCACGACTTTCATTAGTGGATCACTGGTACCAAAATGACCCAATACTAAAAATGTCTTATGTATTTTTATGGAACCAATCAATTTTAAGTTTTTAATGACTTTTTTAGGATTTGTTTAGTGATTTGGCTGTGACTGTACTAAAAGAAATTGCACTTGAAGACCTAAGAGTGATTCTTAATGCAATACTTCACAAATGCATTGGGTGTCTGAAAAACTTTTTTCCACCACTGTACATAACCAATCCCAAGTGCTCATACAAGCTACATGTGCAATTCAGGTGCTTTGTGAATACCTTTATAATAATTGCTGTTAATGGCCCTTGACTAGTGAAAGACATAACAGGAGTGGGTGAGTTAAGAGGTGTGAAAGAGATAATTAAGGACTGATAATTTCCCAGCTGTTTCTGTTAATGATGTATAAAAATCTTAAAGAGGACCAATTATACTCATTTTTGGGCCTTTGTATTTGATTATTGGACTCCTATAGGGCAGCTACACCCGATTACCCACACAGAAAGCTTTGTAGATCTTTGGGACGCTGTGTCTCTCGCTGCATCGCTTCCTTGTATTTCCCGCATCCCACAAAAACAGTCTGTGTTATTTACTCCACCCCCCTGGCCCCGAGCCCACTCCGCTGTGATTGGTCACACTCCCGAGGACTTCCGAAGGGCTGCCGAGCGCTGCCGAGCCCCACCTCCTTATTTTGCCGGTGCGGAATTTGAGAGGATTTCACTTTAGAAAATGTCAACTTTTGAAATAGAGCCATATGTATTGGATCCCAAATCCGATCCGGAGGTAGAGACTGGACAGCCTATAGTTTCTCAAGTACAGAGGTTACTTCAAGACGTCTCTGAATGGTAAGTAACGTTAGCCGTTCGTTGTAGCTTGTTGTTGTCATTACCTGCTTACCTCTGCGGTGTACTCCTGGGCATGCCCATATAAGTAAGTCCAGCACACAATGACGTCAATGGGACTACTCTATTAAAAAAAGACAGTAAAACACAGCGTGCAGAGCCATCCAAAACAGCTTGCAGGGCTCACATCCAAATGCATAAACCTCATTATTTGACGCTTTGGCATTGTTTAACACAAGTATCCGACATTGTGACAACATTTATAGGTCAGAAAAGAGGAAAAGCATAATAGTTCCCCTTTAAACAAAGGTCAAACCTGCAAGAATTCATAGCAAAAGAATAAATAACACTTTTCATACTTTGTTGTAACTTACCAATAATGTGACTTCTCTCCTCAAGAAGCTATTTCTGTGTTTAAATCACTTTATTGAAGAGCGAGATGAGCAAAAATGCAAGAGTCAATATTTGTCATCCTCAGAATATGCCGGAAAAGTTCACTCATCAATACAGATGAAGTGAAGGGATGCTTTGCTTAACTGCCATGGAGACAGCACTTACTTCTAAAAGTTTGATATGTCACATGAAATTAAATGTGATTTGAGAACGCAAACTATTTTAAGAACGCTCCAAGTAAGTGACTATATGGCCCAACCATTTTCATTCTAAACAATATTGATTCAGCCCCTCTTGAAAGATGAACTTTTGCAGTGTACCTAGTGCGGGTCTCCTATACTTTGCCTGTTGAGCTGCTGTGAGTCATGCAATTAAAGCTGAAAGCAGAGAGGGCCTGGCTGTTTCTGTGTTTCAGGGAAAGGGCACAATTAATACAGTAGACAGTGTGTGCCTTGGCACTAGAGGTGCTTAAAGTACAGCCTGAAAGATTCACTGTGTTCTTAATTCTTGTGTTCACTCATTTATTTGCGTACATTATTGCTTGTATACATCTACTGCATAAGTAGCTGGCATTTTCTCTGTCTCTCTCTATATGTATCCAATACATGAATAGTAGCTTGTGGAGTGGTAAATGCGGATATTTCTATCACTCACACATTAAATATGCAGCTGGAGCCAGCAGCCAGTTAGCTTAATAGGAAATGGGGAAATAGCTAGCCTGGCTCTCTCTGAAGGTAACAACATACCAGCACCTCCAAAGCTCACTAATAAACAAGTTATATTTAATTTGTTCAGTCTGTACAAAAAGTTTAAAAAAGACATTTCACCATCTTACAGAGGGTTATGTGTTGGTGTTGTGTCAAAGTTCTGTTGATATGTAGTCCTTGTTGTTTAACCCCTTGAACTCTGCCGTAGAAATGGTCTGCCAGTCCATATGTTTTGTTTTTGCTTGCTTATTGTGATGTAATTTCTTGGAGTATTTTCAAATGCATTATATCCCTTTAAACTGTACAACCTGAGCTAAAAAGGTTATGTATGTCAATAAACCATAGCAATTGATAAAAGTATTGAAATTATTTCATGTCAAGTCAGTAAGTTGGAAGTTGTGTTTCGGGGATTGTAAAAGCAGCACTGATGCTCCACAGGGAACTGTTTTAGCACCGTTACTGTTCACACTCTACACAGCGGATTTAAGTCCTGCCACATACAAAAATACTCTGATGATACAGCTATTGTGGCTTGTATCAGGATCAGTCAAGAGCAGGAGTACAGGGACCTTGTGGATGCCTTCAGGGACTGGTGCAGTAAGTGCTGTCTCCACCTGAACACAGCCAAAACCAAGGAGATGGTGGTGGATTTCAGAGGAAAGAGGTCACGCCATCAACCAGTCTCCATACAGGGGGAGGACATTGAGGTGGTGCACACCTACAAATATTTGGGGGTCCTCTTGGATGAAAAGCTGGACTGGTACCCTAACACTGATGCCCTCTACAGGAGGGGGCAGAGCCATCTGTTCTTCCTGCCGACACTGAGGTCCTTCGATATGTGTGTGGAGATGTTGATCATGTTCTATCACATGGTGGTGGCCAGTGCATCCTTCTATGCTACAGTGTGCTGGGGAGGCAGCTTGATGGACAAAAAAACCAAGTGATTGGACTAGCTGGTTTAAGAAAGTGTCTCAGTGCTCTGCAGGAGACTGGACCCACTAAAAACTGTGGTGGAGAGGGGCACATTGAACAAACTGAAAGCTATAATGGACAATAGCAAAAACCCTCTCCACAGCCTCCTGGAGCGACAGAGGAGCAGCTGCAGCAGTCGGCTCATCTCACTGCATTTCAGAATGGAGACTTTCAGAAGATCCTTTGCCCCCACGGCAATAAGACTGTTTAACACCTCCTGAATCCAGTCACACACACCACCTTAGTCACAACTGGACTGGACTGTGGAATGGGCAATTTTAATGTAAGTTAAATCTAGTTTTTAATTTATATTTATGCACCTATTTTAACTTATTCTATTTTATGTTTATTTTAATACCACTGTATTAGTAGCCAGAACTCCCCCTGCACAGCCAGTCTCACGAATCAGGTGCTGGTCGGCCGCAGGAACATCTCAAATCAAATGATAGACAAAAACCGCCGCACACTGAACTGAACTAAACCTAACCTAACCTTTACTTGCCTAAACCTAACCACCATAACTTGGTTTTATACATACACACACACACACACACACACACACACACACACACACACACACATATATATATATATATATATATATATATATATATATATATATATATATACGTGTGTGTGTGTGTATGTGTCTGTGTGTCTCTGTGTTTTTTGTTCCTAAAATCCACCCTGAATCCAACCTTCTGGGATGTGAATAATCCTATTTTTGGATCAAAGGTATCCCAATCCTACTAAAAAGTTTTGAACAACACAGAATCAAGGTTTGATTCAGATCAAAACCAAGACTAGATTATATGATCTAATCTGATTTCAAAATCCTTCTTTTTCTTTTGAACATGCCATTTTCAAGATTTTATCCTATCCCATGGCCAAAATCTGATCAGCTTACTTTTGAACAACTGGGCCCTGGATTCAGGGTGGATTTCAAGAATGTTATATATACATGTATTAAGATTTTGCACTTGATTTGATTAACAGCTACTGAGGTAAAGTAGACAAAGTAGACACTAGGCTAACCTATTATGCCTTTTGGTAAAGTTTAAAAAAAAAAAGGAAGATGTTGTCACCATAAAATAATCCTCCAAATTGCTATCAAAATCAAAGAGAAATTAAAAAAAAATAAAGCTGAAAGATCTCAGGGATAAGGGATAAGAGATAAGTGGCAATAGCTTTTTTTTTTGGCAGACTGCCCTTATTGTAATATGGAGTCCCATTTAGAGCACTGTATATCCAGATTAGGAAATCTTGAAAAGTTTGTGTCTTAATTAGTGTCAATCCAATGTTGCTTTGAAAAACTGCCACAAAAGTGAGATGAATTAGCTGATCCTGGACAGCAAAACATGGGATCCCAAATCTGGATCATTCAGATCCAGATTGAGGTTTTGAACAACAGGGCCCTGTTAATCAGTGACCCTTAAAGATGCTGGTAGGTAGATTTTGTTACCTTTGAACAGGGTCAAACTAGCTGTTTCCAGTCTTTGTGCCAAGCTAAGTTAAGCGGTTGCTGGATCCAGTGAAATATTTAACTAACACATGTGAAAGTAGTATTGACTTTCTCATGTTGATCTTGCAGAGAAAGAATGAGCACGTTTCCCAAGATGTCAAACTATTCCTTCAAATATCTGAATGTCCAGTTGCCTGAATCAGAGACTAAAAAATGTATAAATTCATTGATTTTGCCATTTTTGTTGGAACCACCCATGCCTCCATCCTACTTCCCCCCAAGCCATACATTTCTCTCTGTTCGCAAAAACATTTCTACCCCAGTAACAAATAAGATGCATAAATAAATCATAAACGGCTCAGATGTTACAATCATGATGCAACTGTTGTGTCTGTCTTCTCTCATCTTCTTGTCATCCTGACACACACATACACACATGCACAGAATGCTACAGTACTTCTTATGTACAGACATTTCAGTGGGAGTATAGTGTTAAGTGTTTACAAGCACATGGCACTGTTTTCTCTTTCACACCGAGCTAAGTTCATTTCATCATTAATGCCTTTCATTTTACTGATAAGTATAAATAAATACAAGAGAGCTAAATCCAATGATTAGTAAAAGTAGGAGAGAGGGATCTGGAGCAAGAGGGAGCTAAGGCTTTTAGTCACTCAAACACACACACACACACACACACACACACACACACACACACACGCACACACACACACATGCACACACACACACACAGAGATGGGATCTCAAGAGAAAAGAGATGGCCTTGAACTATATAGTCTGTTTATAGCATTGCTGCCTTTCATATGAGTGTCGTCCCTGTATATCACTCTTGCAGTTGTTGCAGTCAACTATGGCATTATTGCAAATAAACAGTGAATGGATTTAGAATGAAG
The DNA here is from genome assembly GCA_019142605.1 of Cephalopholis sonnerati. Lineage (NCBI taxonomy): Eukaryota > Metazoa > Chordata > Actinopteri > Perciformes > Serranidae > Cephalopholis > Cephalopholis sonnerati. The sequence goes on from JAGQAX010000003.1 coordinate 3,194,968, forward strand.
GTCAATTAAAAGTGTAGGTCATGTCTTGTGTTATCTGTCATCCATTGTATACATGCTTAAGTGGAGGTTCTGAATTATAAACACAATTTTATAGAACACTACAGTATGGCAAAGCTGACCTTCACAGCACGAGGAACTCTGCACATGTAAAACTGAGAGAAACAGATAACAATGACATACTGCATGCACATTTGTGTTCTATGATATGTAAAGAACACTGTATAATAAACAGAATCACAGGAATGAGAGAAGTCTGAGTGTGTCAGGACCTGAAGATCTTTAAAATGCCACACATTTCCCAAACCCCCCACCCACCCCCCACATGTCTGTTACTGATCTACTTTAAAGTGGGTTAGTTGGGGCTCTGTCTGCTCTGTATCTGCTGCTCCTTTGTACAAACTCTCTGTTCTGATCTTCTGTCATGGCCCTGGGGCCAAACGCAGCCATGATGGACACAAATCCATCTGACAGCTTTTGCACACATTCCCTGAAGCCTTCCTGAGCCTGTTCCCAAGGGCTTTCCTGGGGACGGCTCAAAGCTCTTCCTGGGGCAACATGATGCAGATCTGCATGTAGGAACACACACACATCTGATGGCCCATACACACACATGGGAAGATAACACGAATGAACACAAGCTTGCACTGTCTACTGAATTAGACAAGCAGCTGAGTGGCCGCGGGGACGATGCCCAGATCTGAACCCTGAACATACACACCCCTTTGTGTGGACACACATGGAGCTTGTATGGGGGTGACAGATGGTTGGGTTGGGTGTGTGAGTTCCCAGGGTGTGTCTGCTCAGTACCTGTAGCATGTGAGGGGACCTGGGGCAAGGGGCAAGAAGAGAGGCACAGAGGAGACAGGATAGAGGGGGGTTACACACCAAGAAACAAACAGGCACTGCTGCAAAATAAGATTTTCTGGAGTAAAATATGTTGAGATATTATGCCCAAAGAGGTCTGACAGATATCGTATCTGTAGAATCTACTGTAATTAGATGCTTATATGAGCTCAAGCTGTTTGCACTCACAACCACAGAAAGAAGCATATTTACTAAATAAAATATTCCTCCTATTCCTTTGTGTTCAGTAATTAGGATGAAGGGGATTTTGGGTATGGAGTCCTACCTTTTGATGCTGAGAAATCAACTCTGAGCCCACATTGCTCTGAGCGTCCACACACTGCAGCCCATGTCACAGTGTGAAGGCAGCAAGGGAGGCGAGGGGTAGGGTACAAAGGCTGAGGTGGACATGAAAAGGGAGCGCATGCTAAACGAATAACAAAATGCTTCGCCCGGAGAGAGTGGTGATCAGTGGTGTCATGAGGGCGGAAGGGACTTTCAACATGTGTGTCTGTGTCTGTTCAGACTTTCAAACCCTTTCATCAAAGGCTGAGTGAAATCATTTGAAGCTCGAAACGATTTCATTAGCAGTCAAAGCAACGTGACATGAACAGAAACATAAGACACCCGAGAGTTAAACAGACAATGAGCAGATTCATTTGGAAATGTCTGGTGTCCATTGACACACCCTGGTCTCATGCAGCAATTTTCTCTTACATTCTCTGATACTTTCTCTTATTTTTTTGTTAGAGAAAAAAGTAAGAGAAGTCAGCTCCAGATGCACCAAACATTCTTAACCACCCATATCTGCCCTTACTCCAGGCTGCTCTCACCAGTTTGTTGTACGTTTTCCTACAAAAAGCAATGCACCCAAATCTGTACATATCCCACATATTTTGAAAGGCTGCCATGACATGACCAATGCAATTATGACAGTAAACAAAGAAGTAGTCGCGAGCGCTTGTAAGGAGGCAGGTTGGGGTGGTGGATGGGTCACAAAAAACTAGACTTTCATGCTGGACTTTTCCCTGGAGTTCAGATCTGTGTGAACTCTGAGTCATTTTAAGGTATGCCCTCATGTTTCTGTCTGTAAACCTAACCTCAGTAACTGTTATTGCCTAAACCTAACCTCTGTCACTGATGGGCATAATGCCATTCGTGGGGCGCAAATTAGTAGGATATCATATGAACTGCTGTGCATACATTTTTCATAGGATATCATATGAACTGTTCTCTGAGAATACATTGTCTTAGCCAGGTGCTGTGAATGATCAATACCACTTGATCATAAGTAACCTATTACTTAAGGTAATGCCCCCTAAACGCTACATAAGCGCAAGTGTTGTGCTGTGTGCAAAAACTCTATCACATGCTTAAGACTGTTTGCCACCAATCCAAAGGCTGCAAGAAGAAGAGCCTCTGCTGTACTGAAATTGACGTACAGAAGCAGTAATAAACTTAAACAAAGTAAGCATGATTTTCCAGTGTCTGTACTGGTGTTACAGGAAAAATCAAAAACCAGCAATGGTAAAACATTTGCTTTGTCAGAAGCAGTAGTGGAGCAAGTGTTCTGATTTTTTAGTATCTTTTATCTAAGTACAATCAGGGCAATGCATTTAAGTGTTAGAAGTAAAAGTATCCATTCAGAAAAGATTAAATGAAATTGATAAATCAATATAATTGAACTAATACAAGGAAAAGCAGCAAGTCTTCATTTTAAGAAGGTGGAACTATCACACATTGTTTGATGGAGGCATTACAAAATAGTTGTCACTTAATTTCTTATTAATTAGTCAACTAATCGTTTCAGCTGCACTTGAAAATCTTCACTTTGATGTGGCGCAAACGATTCCAGTGGCCTCTCTGTCAGCTCAAATAAGCGTGTGCTAAATTTGGGCTCTTATATCTATTTCATAAGTCTCGGTGGTGCTTTTTGTGGTTGGCTTTGGACAGTGGTGGTGTGTGGCTGAGAGTCACTCATCACTGAAATATCCTTTGATTCACCAAAACTCGGCTATATCCTGGACAGCGTCATCCAACCAGGTGACTCTTTTCTATATGCTGATCTGACAGAGCAGAGGACTCTGGTGAAAGAAGGAGAGGAGGCATGTGCTTTATGGTGAATAACGACTGGTGTGACAGTGGGAATGTGAGGAATGTGGGAATGTCCCATTCCTACTGTGGACCACTGCTATACACTGCTGTACTGCCTTTGCAGCCACCCTTCAACTGCTGTTCAAAGGTGGCTGCAAAGGCGGCTGCAGAGCGGCACTGCCTGTGTTCGGGAGGTGTGACCATGCAGCTGTTAAGGTTGGGATTTGTGGATAATTAAATCATACCACAGCCACAGAAACCACAGAAACGATGGGTTACCAGAATCATCCCGAAACATGGAGAGTTATAAAGCAGCAGCCAGATGACACAAAAAATGACTAAATTACAGTGCACAAGTTAAAGGAGCTGATGGGATCACATTTCACTGGAGCTGTACCACATATATTTCATGTGACAAAATAAAATAATTAATTGACTGATTGACTAATCATATGGTTTGTGTAAAAAAAAAAAGATTAATTTGTGAGGTAAGTAGTAACTGAAGTTATCAAATAATAGTAGTGGAGTAAAAAGTACAAAATTTCCCTTTTAAATTTTGTAGGAGTAGGAAGTGGCATGAGATCAAAACACTAAAGTAAAGTAAAAGTACCTCACATTTGTACAGTACAGTAGGGCATTTGAGCAAATGTACTGAATTACATCCTACCAGTGGTCAGCAGAGGGACACACAGTAACTGAAATTACGATAACTGGGATTAATGGACCAAGTATAGTAGTATTGTTTTAGCCCTGAAATTTAATAATTCAGTCACTATAATGACTCTAAAAAATAATCTAAATGATCACGAAATGTACCGAAATGCATATTTAAATGCTCCTCAGATTACTTCCATGTGTTGGACAATTTGTGGACAGTGAAAACCAGATTTTTTTTCTCTTATATTGGAAAGAGTGTCCTTAACCCCTCATAAAATGTTCTCTTACCTAAGAGAGGAGCAAAAGTATAAAACATTGGTGAATCCCAGAAATCAATTACTAATAGAATAAGAACAAATCAAGGAAAAATAAGAAATAAAATTTAAATAAATAAATAAATAAAAATAAGAGAACATTTTTAGTATATCGATCCCTGCATGAGGCCCAATTTGCCAAAACAATTCTGCAGGCCTCACCTGCCATCGCATCCTTTGATTGATTTATTAATTCCTATTTTAAAAATAAATAAATAAATTGTTGATGATGACCTTTATATTGGTTTATATATAGATTCTGTGACTATGCTAATTCATGCTCCTGTCACTACATTATACGCTATGAGCTGATTTTCCATTTCCAGTCAACAGTTTTCTTGCATATATTTTTTTCACTATTACATGTAGATTTTAAAAAATGACACACCTTCCTCCAATTCCTGTGAAAGTGTGAGATGGGGTTACCCAAACACACAACTCATTTGTGGTGCCTTACCTTTGCATGGAGAAGAGGTGATGTTTCACTCACCAGAGCCCCATTAATGTGTTTTCACAGTGATCTTCTGCAAAGGTGTAGACAGCATCTTCAGTCTTAACAATCCTGGGTGAAAGGGTCAGTTCACCCAAATAAGAAAAACAAAAGATCTGTTTTCTCACAGCAGTATTAAGCTGTGCAGGTAGATTTGGTTTTATGAGCGGAGGTTTCAAGATATCTACCTCCAAGACTTGGTAAATGGACTTGCAATTGTGTAGCCCCTTTCTAGTCTTCCAATTACACAAAGCGCTTCTATAATACATGTCATGTTCACCCAAAAACACATACATATTGGCAGCTGAGGCTACCATACATGGTGCCCCCTGCTCCTGGGTGTTCTGATTAGCTAACGACTTGCTCCACCTCCTTATACTCCTTAAACTCACTGAGGTGAGGTTTTTCAGTAACAACCAAATGACAGTGGAGTAATTATGTTACCTTTTTAAATAAGCAATTTAAAGTGTTATTTTTGAAATACTACCATAGCTGTTATTTCCGTTCCATTTGTTCTGTATCCATTAATTGCATGTTTGTTGAAACATGATGTAGTTGCCTCTGAAGAATGAGTGAGAGCTGCTGCTCAGTGGACAGCTGACAGGCAGAGAAAGACTTCAAGGATAAACAGTCTGCAAATCAGCAATTTTCCACAACTAACTCCGTCAATTAAGGGATTATTTCAACCCACCCAGAGCTGGTGAGTGTTGGAAAAGTGGACTAAATGCCTATGTAAATGATTTTGGTGAGTTTTATTTTGTTTCTGTGAAGTTTGAATGAATTGTGTTTTATGATTAGTTAACAATGTAATTAGTTAGTCTTAGTTGAATACAAGAGAAACTTGGATTTGAATACGGTTGTATTTTTCTGTTTAATAATGAAAAAATACAGAGTTGCAGCGGTTAGCACTGTCACCTCACAGCAAGAGCGTTCTGGGTTTGAATCCACTGGCTGGCTGGGGAACTTATGTGTGGAGTTTGCATGTTCTCCCATGTCAGCGTGGGTTTTCTCTGGGTTCCTCCCACAGTCCAAAGACAGGCAGGTAAATTGGTGACTCTAAATTGCCTGTACGTGTGAATGTGTCTGACTCTGTGTCAATCTTGTGATAGTGTGGCTGTCAAGGTGTACCCCACCTCTCACCCAGTGTCAGCTGGAATAGGCTCCACTCTCCCCGCAGTCCTGTACCAGGACAAGCAGTTACGGAAAATGACTGAAAATAAGGGTAAGAAAAGGCCAAATAATCTTCTTAAATTAGTGAATATGACACACTTCATGGCTCCACTGATGTGTGTTGTCACCGTAACAACTAACAACAACCAGCATTTTCATTTGTATTAGTCAAATTATCAAGGCAAACAGTTCAATGTCCTTTCTATTTGTTTTGTAAAGCTTGTGCCATCACGTATTTTATCATTTTAGAAATATATATTAAATAAATACAATCAATTTCAATTGTTGAGGACACAGAGACAATTTTATATGCCATCATCTCATCACATCATTTTCTTGCTGAAACCAAAATCAATAATCAACTACAGACTGTTCAGAATTCAGCTACCAGGCTTTTAACCAGAACCAAGAGACAGGATCACATCACGCCAGTTTAAGCCTCTGTTTACACTGGCTCCGTGTATGTTTTAGAATGGATTTCAAGATTTTACTGATTACTGGTCTCTCTTCCAGCTATATCTCTGCCTTTTTAGTGCCATACACACTAGTACGTACTTTGAGATCCTCAAGCAGCAGAGGTCTTTTCTCTGCTCCAGAGGCCTCCTAAAAACTAAATGGGACAGAGCGTTTGCTGTCAGGGCCACGAGGCTCTGAAACAATGTGCCCAAGGAAATCAGGTCGGCCGAGTCAGTGATCTCTTTTAACTCACTTCTTAAAACACACTATTATCGGAGAGCCTTGCCTGATTTTACTTGAGTTTTAAGTTCATTGAAACTGTTTTTTATTTCCCAGGTTTTCATACCCCATACATCTAAAACCTCTTGTTTTTATGGCATGTCTGTTTTATTTTGTTGCCATGTAAAGCACATAGTAACTTTGTTTTAATAAGCACTTTATAAATATAGGTTATTAGTATTATTATTATTGTTATTATTAGTATGGGTGAAGCATAGAGGAAGCATGAGAAAAAAGACAAACGAGACGCGCAAAATTCTTAATGTGAATTGCATAACTGGACATTGATGTGCTCTCATGGACACGTGATGACTATTATCATGGCCAGCCAATGTCGTTTTGATCAATATTCCCATCACACAGTCAAATTTAATCCATGTATAAGAAAAGGGACCTCCTCCAATATTATGTGGTGATCCTCAGTTGAGCGCATGGTGTGAAAATAATATTAGCACTCATGTTCATGTGAAGGAAAAGTTTTAGTTTAGATTAATCATTAGCTATGTGGGTTATATAATGTAAAGCGGTATGCTCTGCACACCCACAGCTTACACACCCCAAACCAGCCTTATCATGTTATCTGTGATCAAGCCCCCCACAGCTGTGTTGTCAGCAAACTCAATGATGATATTCGAGTCGGAAGTAGCTATACATTCATGTGTCTACAGGGACTACAGCAGGGGACTCAAAACACAGCCCTGGGGTGCTCCTGTGTTAAGGATGAGGGTAGAAGAGGTGTGTCCACCCAACTCACCTCATGGGGTCTGCCTGTCAGGATCCACAAGCACAGTGAGGTGTTTAATCTCAACTCATTGAACTTTGTGACCAATGTGGAGGGAACTGTGGCGTGAACCACTTAATTGTAGTTAATGTACAGCAGTTGACTACACTCATTAGTTGAGCATGAAGGCATGAAGAAGCATCTACCACTTTGGTAGATGGATTTATTGTCTCCAATTTATCAAAGAGAATGAAAATCAAGAGTGACTGAAAAGTTTAAAATAATGCAGTGGTCAACAAAAATGAATTGCTGGATGAAAAACATGCTGGTTTAAAATTACAGATACGTACACATTAACTTCCAACATTTTTTGACATTTGAAGCTGCACAAAGAATACTATGCTGAGGCTAATATTAACATAGTTATCAATGCTAACCTGGTGTTAGCTTAACAGCTAAGTAACTTTTTAACAAACTAAATACAATTAAATAAATACAATTTTTAAAAAGTAATCATGACTTTCGTAAAAGTAGTATGTTATAACTTGGTCCTTAAAGGCATTACATTTAATGAAGAACATATTAGGAGGACCTCTTTACTCATATCTCTGGGACTAAGTTTGGGACTTGTTAGTCTTGACTTGGGACTAAGTTTGGGACTTGAGTGCATGGACTTACTTGTGGTTTGCAAAACAAAGACTTGGTCCCAGCACAAGTATTATCACAGTTAACTATAGTTGTAAATGCACTGTACTAAGCAAGCTAGCAGCAAGCATTAGGGTTATCTCCACCCTCTCGTCCAAATATGGTCACTTCTTGCCCCAACAATCCAAGATGGGGACAGCCAAAATGCCAAACTTGAAGCTTCAAAATAAGAGTCAACAAACCAATGGGTTACATTACAGTGGCTAAATCCTTTGTTTTATACAATCTATATTCCAGACCTTTCTCTAGTGCTGACAAAGTGCTGTGGAGATAGGTCTGGATATGAGAAACTGCTAATGATTAGCATGGTTGGTATAAAAATGAGAAATAATGAAAACCTGTATAATATACAGAAGGTAATCAAATAACCAGGATTTTGTGTAGGTCTATGTGCTATAGTGTAAGATCCAAACCTGTTACACTAGTGTGCAGGAACATGTGTTTACTGTGAACAGCATTACTGAGAGTATTTATTTGGTAGAAGAGTCCAAAAACTGCATTCCTTCAAATAGAACACTGTGTCTTGACTAACTACACCGACTAAAACAGGAGAAATTTTTGTTTTGAAAAGTTGGCGCTGTAGATATTGGTTTGTAAGTTGGAGTTTAACTTGATTAGTTTCAAACTCAAGTGCCCATAATTTTAAGAGAGACACAAGAACACAACAAAGGGATTCATTAATGTGCAAAAGCAGCTCTCTTCTGATTTATTCCTTGAAAAATAAATGCTCATGAGTTCATGTAAGTTGGACTTTGGGGGAGAGTCGAGTTAAGTGTGTGAGTGATCGAATGCTCGTGTATGTCTATGTCTGAGTCTGTAACAACCACACATGTGGGTGAACACTAGACAAACAAAAGGTCTGCTGAGTGTTTGTGCTTTCGCTGAGCATTTGGGCAAACAAATGGGTTTGACACATAAAGCACAGTACTCTCATGAAGAATGCATAAGCCCCGCAGGCAGGCTTAAAACAAACAGTCAACGTGTCCAAGACAGGCCTAATACATCTCACATCTCACACACACTCACACACACACACACACACACAAAAGCAAAACTTTGACAGGTTTAATTCATCCCTGTGGACAGGTAAGGCCAAATACATCGAAAGGAGAAAACAAAGACACACACACACACACACACACACTCTTAATATGGCAACACCACTGTAAACACTGCATCCATAAAACAATGTTTCTGCTGACAATACAAAAGCATTCTCTGCCTGCACCCCCCTCCTTTTTCTCCCCCTCCCTCTCCCCTCAATCCCTTTGTCTCTTTAACTTGGCAAGGAGAGAAAAGCTCATCGCTGTACAGCAGGTGATCCAGGGACAAATTATTGCATATGTGTCCCTCTTTCAGACAGTAAGCTGCATGTGTGAGTTTATGCATTTAGGTGTATATCTGCCCTACATGTATAGCTTTGAGTTGTGTGCGTGTGGGTTCTTGCAGAGGCCAAGCAGTAAGTGATAGTGACATAGAAAACATTCCGCTAGAGAAAAGGGTCACAGGAATACAGCCTGACCCCCCCCCCCCACCCCCCCCCCTAAATTCCATCACTATGAGTGAGTGAAAACGAAGAGGAAGTCAGAGGCAGTGTGTGTGAGTCCAGATAAAGACAAAGTGATATAGATACAGATAGACGTTTAAAGTGAAGACAGATAGAAATGCACAACTCTCTTGCCCGCTTCATCCATCTCTGTCCAGTCCTTTCTCCATCTCCATGGTCTGACATCTTTCTTACATCTTGCGCTTTTCATCTGCTGTCCCTCTGCTTAACCCAAAGCTTTTACAGTGACAAAATCTATCTCACGCCTTTGAAAAGTACTTGCATGTTTTCACAGCCGTTTTGAGTGAATAATGCACGCTATGTTTTGCAAAGTCAGTGATCATGCAGTTTAAGTGAGACGCCTCAGGAAACCTAACCTGTAACATCTGCCCTGTGGGTACTGACAGCTATTAGGTAAATCTGGGTAGGTAAGGCAAGGCAGGTTAGCTTAAATTCAGCTGAATAACATCAACATACTAAACACAAGGATGAGGCTTCTTATCATAAAGACCGATGGAAAAGCCAAAACTGGCAATCTGATAATCTGTCTCTTAATACTGTCCAACATGGACAACATGCACGGTGGTGTAGTGGTTAGAACTATCACCTCACAGCAAGAGGCTTCCTGGTTCAATCCCAGGAGGGAGCCCTTCTGTGCATACTCTGGCTTCCTCCCACAGTCCAAAGACATGCAGGTTGGGGATAAGTTAATTAGTTACTCTAAATTGGCAGCAGGTGTGAACGTGAATGGTTGTCTGTCTCTGTGCGTCAGCCCCGTGATAGTCTGGCGACCTGTCCAGGATGTACCCTGCCTCTTGCCCAATATCAGCTGGGATAGGCTCCAGCCCCCCGGCGACCCTCAAGAGGATAAGCGTTTACAAAAATGGAATGGATGGATGTAACAATACGCAAAATTCATGGTTCAGTTCAATTCGATACAGTTGTATTACGGTTTGGTATGTTTTCAATACAGCAAAACTAGGAACTGACTAGGAACAATTTGGAGCTTACCTGAGTGACCCATCTTTTGGGGTGTCTTTTTCTTGGCACATATAACAAAAACAACTCCTTATAAAATATAAGTTTCATTACGATACCTCTGAATGAACACAAATTCAGTCATATACATTCATGAAACAATGTTTTATATAACCTTTTACATGCAACATCTTTAAAAACGCTTCAAAAGTCTTTTTACTACACTGAACAAAAATATAAACGCAACACTTTTGTTTTTGCTCCCATTTTTCATAAGCTGAACTCAAAGATCTAAAACATTTTTTTTATATACACAAAAGACCATTTCTCTCAAACATTGTTCACAAATCTGTCTAAATCTGTGTTAGTGAGCACTGCTCCTTTGCCGAGATAATCCATCCCACCTCACAGGTGTGGCATATCAAGATGCTGATTAGACAGCATGAATATTGCACAGGTGTGCCTTAGGCTGGCCACAATAAAAGGCCACTCTGAAATGTGCAGTTTTGCTTTATTGGGGGGGTCTGGGGGGATCAGAAAACCAGTCAGTATCTGGTGTGACCACCATTTGCCTCACGCAGTGCAACACATCTCCTTCACATAGAGTTGATCAGGTTGTTGATTGTGGCCTGTGGAATGTTGCCCCACTCCTCTTCAATGGCTGTGCAAAGTTGCTGGATATTGGCAGGAACTGGAACACGCTGTCGTATACGCAGATCCAGAGCATCCCAAACATGCTCAATGGGTGACATGTCTGGTGAGTATGCTGGCCATGCAAGAACTGTGATGTTTTCAGCTTCCAGGAATTGTGTACAGATCCTTGCAACATGGGGCCGTGCATTATCATGCTGTAACATAAGGTGATGGTCGTGGATGAATGGCACAACAATGGGCCTCGGGATCTCGTCACGGTATCTCTGTGCATTCAAAATGCCATCAATAAAATGCACCTGTATTTGTTGTCCATAACATACGCCTGCGCGTACCATAACCCCACCGCCACAAGAAGAAGAAAAAGAAGAAGAAGAAGAAGCTTTATTGTCATTGTAATAGGCTGGTGAATAGAGAGTGTCCTAGGTGGGCGGGGTCATCCCGAATCTTTGTGGCCCGTCGGAGGAGACGGCTGGAATAGATCTCCTCTAGGCGTGGAAGTGGGGAGCCGATGATCCACTGAGCCGTCTTGATGACCCGCTGCAGTTGTTTCTTTTCAGATGCAGTGCAGTTGGCGTACCACACCATACAGCCATAGGTGAGGACACTCTCTATTGTGCAGTGGTAGAAGTTGTTCAGCAGAGGTGGAGGGAGTTTGTTCCTCCTCAGTGTTCTCAGAAAGAAGAAACGCTGCTGGGCCTTTTTGATGATGTGGGTGGTGTTCACAGTCCAGCCCAGGTCCTCCGAGATGTGTAGGCCAAGAAACTTAAAGCTGGTGACCCGTTCCACTTCCTCCCCATTGATGCTCAGGCCTGAGTGCAGTGTGGTCCTCGACTTCCGGAAGTCAATAATGACTTCTTTTGTCTTCTTGGTGTTGAGGTTGAGGTGGTTGTCACTGCACCAGGCCGCCAGTGCTTGGACCTTCTCCCTGTATGGTGTCTCATAACCGTTGTTGATGAGCCCCACAACGGTTGTATCATCCGCAAATTTTATGAGGGTGTTGGAGCCGTGAGTAGCTACACAGTCATAAGTGTACAGTGTGTACAAGACTGGACTCAGCACACATCCCTGAGGAACACCAGTATTGAGGACGATGGTGGAGGATGTGGAGGTGCCCATTCTGACATGCTGGGGTCTGTTAGTCAGGAAGTCCTTGATCCACAGACAGAGGGAGATTCCAAGTTGTAGTGTCTGTAGTTTGTTGATGAGTCTGCTGGGGCTGATGGAGTTAAATGCCGAGCTGAAATCAACAAACAGCCTCCTGATATATGTGTTGGGGCTTTCAATGTGGCTGAGAGCGGTGTGGAGGGTGATGGAGATAGCGTCGTCTGTGGATCTGTTGGACCTGTAGGCGAACTGATGTTGATCAAAGCCAGGTGGGATGTGGGCTTTGACATGCTGTAACAAAAGTCTCTCCATACATTTCATGATCACCGGTGTCAGGGCCACAGGCCGGTAATCATTCAACCCTGTGATGGCAGAGGATTTGGGCACAGGGATTATGGTGGCAGTTTTCAGGCAGGTGGAGACTGTGGCTTGCTGCAGTGAACAGTTAAAGATGTTAGTGAATACTGCAGCAAGCTGGTGAGCACATGATTTCAGCACCCTTTCTGGTATTCCATCCGGTCCTGGTGCTTTCCTGGTGTCGATGCCACGCAGGACTCGCAGTACCGGATGTTGTTGGATGGTGGGGGGCTGGTCATGCTCTGATGATATCAGCTGTGTGTCCTCTGCCTGTCTGTTGTCCTCTTCAAAGCGGGAGAAAAAGGTGTTAAGCTGGTCTGGGAGAGAAGTGTCGGTGGAGGGGGGGTGTTGTGGCATTGTTTGTAGTCAGTTATATTCTGTATGCCTTTCCACATGGAGCGGGGGTTGTTCTCCCTGAAGTTGGCCTCTATCTGCTCTCTGTACTTTGTTTTAGCAGCCTTGATGCCTCTGTTCAGGTCCGCTTTAGCCTTCCTGTAGGCTTCCCTGTCCCTTGACCTCAGTGCTGAATCCCTGGCCTGGAGTAGTGCTCTGATATTGGCGTTAAACCAGGGTTTTTGGTTGGCAAATGTTTTCACCTGTTTCCTTGATGTTACATTATCCATGCAGAAACCGATGTATGATAGTATAGAGGAGGTGTTGAGTTCAATGTCTGGGTCTTCAAAGAGCTCCCATATGGTGTCCCCAAAACAGTCCTGCAAGGATAGTGTGGCCTCCTCAGTCCAGCACTGCACTGACTTGTACTGTGGCTTAGACCTGCAGATGAGGGGCTTGTAAGCTCGTGTCAGGAACAGGGAAAGATGGTCTGAGTGTCCAAGGTGGGGGGAGTGGCGGGCTCTGTAGGCTCCAGAGATGTTGGTGTAGACCTGGTCTAGTGTTCTGCCCTTCCTTGTTTGAATGTCAACATTCTTGTAAAATCTGGGGAGCACAGTCTTTAAGTTGGTGTGATTAAAGTCTCCAGCCATGATGAAGAAGCCCTCTGGGTGTTTGTTTTGTTGCCTGGTGATGCTGTCCTGCAGCCTGCTCATAGCTAGTGTTCCACCCGCACTATACGTGGCTGACTTATAGATCATGGCTTAAGGTCCTACAAGGATGTCAAGAAGCCCCTGATCAATGAGAGACAGAGGTTAGCCCGGCATTGTTGGGCCCAAGCACACAAGAACTCGACAGCCAGGAATTGGAAGAAGATTCTGTGGTCAGATGAGTCCAGTTTCCAGCTTTATCTTCCTCCTGCTAAGGTGAGGGTACACAGAAGGCCAGGCGAAGCATTATCTCCAGCATGTACAGTACCCACTGTCAAGCATGGTGGAGGCAGTATCATGGTTTGGAGATGCATGAGTGCTGCTGGTGTTGGTCATCTCACTGTCTGTGATGGCACATTGAACTCTGCCAAGTATTGTGCCATTCTCCAAACCCACATGCTCCCCTCTGCATGTGCACTACTCCATCGAGGTCAAAACTGGATGTTTCAAGAAGATAATGCCCCTTGCCACACATCCAGGGCCAGTAGAACTTGGCTGCAGGAGCACAGTATCCAGGTCTTAGAGTGGCCAGCTCAATCCCTGGACATGAGCCCCATTGAAAATCTGTGGTGGATTATCCAAAGGCCTGTGTCAAAGCGTAAACCAAAGAATTTAAAAGAATTCAAAAGCAGTAATTCAAGAAGAATGGGACAAGATTACCCCTCAACAGTGTGAAAGGCTCATGGGGAACATGCCAGCCAGGATTAGAACTCTACTACGTGCTAATGGCAGGACTACTAAATATTAATTTGATGATGTGATGGTTTATTTAGTTTTTGTTCAGTTTTGAACACATTCTCTGTTATTTGTTGACTTTGATACCGACAATGTTGAGAACTGACATATTGAAACTGTCAACAATTTAGTTTTGTTAGTTTTTCTTGTAAACAAAAAAAAATATCATTTGTATTTGTTTGTGTCTGTCTAATGCAACCACACCTTTTGAAACACAAAAAAGATTTTTCCACAAATATTTTCAAGTGCGAATAAATTGTAGGAAATAGGGTTTAAATAAATGTGCTTTATCACTTTTTATACACTATAGGCCTACTAGTGAAATTAAGAAGATGCACTAAAAATTAGCCTCCAACCTACCAATAACTCAAATGAAAAGGAATAGATTTCTTTAGTATTTCTTTACAAAAATAATAATGCAAAATTACTTCCATCATCATAAAATATAAAATTATTTCTCTTGAATTATCAATAGAGAATTAAACCAAATCTCCCCTTTCAACACATACATCGGCATAAAACGTTACAGATACAAGTACTAAACATTAAATACAATTAGGCACTTCAGTTCACCCCGATATCTTTTATTACAACCACCACGTTTTTTATAGCATGTTTAGCACATAGCACATTTCTCACCGTTGCTCTCTGTTTTTAGGCAGCACGGTTGTAGGCCTGCCGCTGAACACAGATGGAGGGAGGGGGTTAGCTGGTGAAATCTGGATCCCAACGACAAACTCCACAGCACCACATTTGTTCCAGGTAAGTAGCTCACTATAGTAGTCCTTTATCACAGTTTTTATTTACAGATTTTTCTCTTCTCTTTTCATCCTGTATCATGTAGCCACCTTCTCTCCAGCTGCTGGGGTCGGAAAAGACCGGAAAAAGAGAGCGTGCCTGTGTTCCGCCTCTGAGATGTCGGGCTGAACTTGACCTGCATAGCTTCTGATTGGTTATGGGCCCATGTGAGGTCGGGTGAACTGAGTGGTGCATTTAACAGCAATAGGAAATATTTAAACTGTGAACTAAAGTGTGAACTATATTTAAAATGTGGACCAGTAAGATGATAGGCTAACAGAGAAGGTTTGTCACTGTGCTGTTGGTTGATTGTGAATCAGCTGATAACTCAATTGACCTACGCAGACAGTGTCACCTAGAGACAGTGAATTAGCACATGTGCAAGGAGTGAAGGGCACGGTGAAAAACAAACTTATGGTCTGAGCATAAGTATTTTCTTCCCGACTGAACTTTCGCTAGAGTTTAATTAAATGCAATATAAACTTTTTTCCAAATGTAACAGGATAGTTCAGTGAGTACAAGTACTGAACCGAAAGCTCAAACATTACAAATACAAATATGTGTATTGTTAGACCTGTTTCATTTACATATATGTATATTAAGTAATAACAGGATGTTAAATTTGACCAGATGCTGCTGTTCCACTTCATCATCAATGTTGTTTTAAAAGGAATAGTTTGACATCTTCGGACATCAAATCAGATCAATGTTTATTCAGGGCATTAACTGAGCATTAAGGTCTTTTACAGCAATGCCCTGAGTTCACATTTAATAGGCTAGAGGGATGCAAAAATATGATAGCAACTGCATTTAAATAGTGAAAAATGTCCATTAAAAAATAAGTATGTGGTTGTAAAGGTACAGCCAGCAGCCAGTTAGCTTGGTCCAGCACAAAGACAGTAAACAGCTACCCTGGCTCTGTCCAAACACATTATTCCTTATTTAGTCCATACAACATTGTAGTGTTAAAACAAGGATTTTTGGTTAAAGTAAAACCATAAATTGTCAATTTTACACTTACAGATTTAAAAAAAAATGAGATATCAAGTCTTAAGTGGTGAGCTTTAGACTTTTTTTTCTCTGGACAAAGCTAGGCAAGCCCTTTCCCTGCATGTCCCTGTCAACAAACAGACATTAGAGTGTTATCAGTCTTCTTATCTAAGGGGTCATGCACATGCCGTGTCTTTAACCACCTGGTAAATGCAAGGTCGGGTGCTCTGTGCGACTCTTGTGCCTACTCTGTGCCAACTTTTAAGAGCGTGGAGCCAGATGGTATTTTAGGTTGCTTAGCAACCTTAACAAGCACAGTTTCATAGCCTACTCACGGTGGTGTGGTGTTCCTGTTTCGATACCGGGTGCGGGAGCTCATCTGTGCGGAGTTTGCATGTTCTCCCCATGCCAGCGTGGATTCTCTCTGGGTACTCCAGCTTCCTTTGGTGACTCTAAATTGCCCGTAGGTGTGAATGTGAATGCACCCTGCCTCTCGCCCAATGACAGCTGGGATAGGCTCAGCTCAAGACGACCTCAAGAGGATAAGTGGTCAGAAAATGGATGGATGAAATTAATGGATGAAGGGCAAGATATCTGTCGGCTGTGATTGGTTGTTTCCCATCACATGACATGCGGTGTGCCCTGCTGCATTCCAAAAGCTTAACTGTGTTTGTCTCAGGGCGCGTCGATTGATCTCACCTACCGCACATCTACATCGAAAAACCATATTAGAGGGTGCAAAAAATGCGGCATGTGTACAACCCCTTACTCTCCACATTATATGGCAATTTCCTTTAACAATTTTTGGATAACAATTGAACTCTATGAGATTTGCTGATAGTAAGAAAATAATATCACCAGTTCTATATATCCTTGAAGTGCAGGATATAAAAGGAAGATGAAATCACTTTTAGTGGTGGGAGATGCTTTATAGGAATCACTTGAGATATAAGTGCTCCTTAGATACGCTGAGGATGTATGGTCCTAGTTATAAGTTTAGCAGTGGTTAGACATTGCTGGGAGATGTCTTTGCTCATGATAACAAAATAACTTGGCTCTTGCTTTTGGTAGCTGGCAATTTCACCCCACACCAAGTTTGTGCTCACCATCTTTAGAGCTTGCGGCAACATGTTACGCCTTACATCCACCCCAACTGACCTTCCGCTGAATACTGTGCACTCTTTTACTCTAACTTTGCACTGCTGGACTCTTAGGAATTTGTTTATTTTATTTATTTATTTTTCTGAAAAACAAAGAAAAATATGATATCCACACTTTCTTCATTTTATGATCATTACAATATATTTCACTCCATCCTGAGCCCTCAAGTACATGCTCAGTCATTTTAAATCTGCACCATATATACATACAGAACATGGCAATTTGAGCCAATTATCCTCAAAGTCTGCTTCAGACATCACCATCATCTGTGTCTGTTAAAATGAACAGAGACAGAAACGAAATCAGAAGGCAAAAGAAATAGAGCAGTAGGGGACAGAGATGGGAAAATGGGTGAACAGCATGAAAAGGTGGTAAACAATTTCATGCAAATAAAGGGTGAACAATAGGTGAGCTTTCAGTCTCTCACCCTCCCTCTGTCACTCTGCCTCCCCCTCCCTCTCAGAGCCAGGGCAGAGCTTTTCGACAGGGATAAAGCAGGAAGAGGGTTTTTTTTGCCGACTACTGAATGCTCTTTGAAGCATTCCCAAAAGGTTGATCCTATTTAGAAAAAGGTTTCCTATTTCTCTGATGCTCTTCAATAATTCATCATCCTTTTTATGGTTTGGTCTCAGCATTGGAAGGATTACCTAAACCTGGCTGCATATGAATAATATCATTGTGATATTTTCCATCCAGAGCACTGCATCCACAGTGCAGTGGGTATTGGAGATAGATTTAAAAAAAAAAAAAAAAAAAAACAGAGTTTAGGACTAAGCCTACAACAGAAAGAGTTCAGTTCATGCATCCTCCCGGATGGGCAGGAACCAGAAACAAATGGTAACGTCAGGCATCAAATGCTTAACAACTGGAGTTCTGTGCATCTATGGGTTTTAAGTGCAGTGCATCACACTTGATCTTCTCCATTGGTCAAAATGCATTTGTACACAAAGGAACACAAAGGTGTGTGTGTATTTGCATGCCAGACGTGAGTACAGTTTGACACCTACATGGATGCCCAAACATTGCATTTATATGTAAAACAGCCACTACAGGTAGATAATTTTATAGGCTAGCAGTGTGTCAGCACTCAGAGGTCTGGAATCACCAATTATTCTTCTAGCTTGTTATTGTTTTTTTTAAACCAATCACAACTGTCTTTGGTGGCACTAAGCCCAGGATGTAGCGATGGTGCTCTTGCAAAATAGTTTTGGGAATGAACCTGTTTTGGTGGAATATTTGTATGTGGAGAGGAAAGCACTGTCATGAACCCTTTTAAAAATGGACCTCCCCCGGAGGAGTTCGCTGATCCTGTTTAGATCTAAAATAACCACAACAGCTAGAACACTTATTCTTTTTTCTTTAAGGCTTCTGTCTTTCCCATCATCATATCATTACCTTATGTCACCTGATCTTACATGCCAAATGTAGTATTTCACCTTAATTATGCCATAATTTCCCCATAATTTCCCCATAATGGCTGTGGGAGATTGTTGTTTGTATAATCCTGTATATATTGATCTAAAATTGAAACCATAATAGATAGGGCATTCATTCTTTTTGTAGCAGAAAGCTAAGGCTTCTGTCGTCTCCATCGTCACCTTATGACCTTGTGTTACCTTACCTTACCTAATATCAACAACAGTCATTCTTTTTGCAGAAGTACGATGAGGCTTTTGTCTTCCCTGGCATCATATTGTATGCTTCTAATGATGTCATTATGCTACATTACATGTAGTGCAAAACTGCACAGTAACGCGCAGCAGAGCCAGAGGAACAGATGAACAGCTTTGCACTCCGCTCATAAAATTGAGCATATATCAGTATGCACTTAGTTCAAATAACTTATGGAGGGTTACAAAATATTGTCTTTATGTTTCTACATTTAAAAATCTTCAGGATTAGCATGTCTTGTGATTTTATGTTGTAAAATCTGATATGAATGTCCAATTTTTTTCTGAGAAAATGTAATTCTTTTATCAATTATTATGGTTCATTGACTTACATAACCTTTTAGCTTAGGTCATACAGATTTTAGGGATATGAAGCATTTGAAGATACTTCTACAAATTACATCACAATAAGCAAAAATAACAATGTAAGCAGTGGTGGACCATTTCTATTGCAGGGTTCAAAGGTTAAAATGACCTGCAAAAGAAAATGCCACAAAAAACATAACCAGCCAAATGTCATTGTGTGATTCAATGTTAATTGAAAAAATGAGAGATGATTTTCTGGCTGTATGTAGCACATTACAAAACATTATTACAATGATATTACAGGACCTTGCGTGAAGTGGAATGGATCTGTATATTATTAAAGTCAATTTCACTGACACATGCTACTGCCAGAGTTAACAGACGTGGCAAATCAACTCTCACTGGCCATGTCAGAAACCAGGCTGTTCACAAAAAAATTGTGTATGTTTTCCTATGAAAAGCAGTGCACCAAAATTTGTACATATCCCATGTATTTTGAAAGGCTGCAATCACATGACCAATGTGCTGATGGGTAGTAAATGAAGAAGCGGTCTGGAGCATTTATAAAGATGCAGGTCAGGATGGCACATGGGTCACAAAGAACCGACTTTCCCCTGAACCTGCTTGTTCCAATCTGTGTGAGTCATTTTAAGGTACGTCCTCACCATGTTTTTTTTTTTTTTTTTTTTTTCAACCTAACCTCAGTAACCCCACTTGCCTAAACCTAAACTCTGTAACTTTACATTAAATACAGAACTGTAAGTTAAGGATGTAACATAATTCGTAGAATATCATACAAAATGTTGCGTGTTCATTTTCATAGGATATCATGCAAACAGTTCTATGAGAATATGTTGCAGAAAACACACCAGCATCATGCATGAGAATCCTGTGAGACGGAGTTTAGGCTTTTCTGAGTTGCCTTCACAAGTTGTTTTATTCCTTGAAGATCTTTAAAACAATCCATCGAAACAGCAAAGCAGCATGGTGGTGTAGTGGTTAGCACTGTCACCTCACAGCAAGCAGGTTCCATGCTCTGAGGCTGGGTTCGAACCCAGGGTGGGGAGCCCCTCTGTGTGGAGTTTGCATGTTCTCCCTGTGCCACCGTTGGTTTTCTGCAGGTACTCCGGCTTCCTCCCACAGTCCAAAGACATGCAAGTTAGGTTAACTGGTAACTGTAAATTGCCCGTAGGTGTGAATGTTAGCGTGAGTGGTTGTCTGTTTCTATATGTTAGCCCTGCGATAGTATGGCGACCTGCCCAGGGTGTACCCTACCCCTCTCCCAATGTCAACTGGGATAAGCTTCAGCAATTTTCAGCATGGAAGTTGTTAACTTGGGTTTTGTTGTTGTTTCCTGTAGCAATGGGGAACAAGCAGATAGCGGAAGAAGGGGGAAATGCAGCAGGGCAACAATGTAACTTAAGAGGGTGGAAGTCTGAGTAGGTCGGGCGGGGGGGGAGCAACTGTCACCCAGGGAGGTCGATATTCGCTTCCTGAAAGATTGTAAAGCCAACCCCTACTCTTTTTTCCTAAACACAACCATGTGCTTTTGTTGGCTAAACGTATTCACATGCTTTTGTTGTTGAAGGGAAAAAAAGTCAATTCACAGTGTTTTGCTTTTATTTTGAAAGAGACTGTATACTAATAGTACATTTCCTGTGAAAGCGAATGTGTATTTTGACAACAGACAATGCACGTAACAGGTGGAAATGACACGGCACCCCAGAACGTCAACAACCAACACACCAAGTGTATCCTGCACGTCATATGCCATTGTGGGAAGTCCATGATCAAACATTGATATGTGACGAGGCTGGAGCAAGAATGTGTTGGCAATCTGTTGACTGTTTATGCAAGTGAGTAGTTGTACTGCAGAGTACTTAAAGCAAACTTCCTTAAGCTCCAGGTTGCGGCATAAAAATTGGCATGACACCCTAAATATACTTTATGCATCTTTAAAGTGCTTCTGAAATAACAATACATATCCAAATGTTCAGAAAGTGCCATAATGAATAAACTAACCTTCCGGGATTCTGGATTAAACCATTAGCAAGAGGAGAGACAAAGAGCAAGGGTGAAGAAATAAAAGGTTATTCCCTCTGCTCAAGATGAGAATATGACCACCACCCACACACATGCACAAACTGCTCGCCTACGCTTATAAACAAGCTCAAGGGCCAATGGAGAGGTCCCTCTAAAAATGAACAAATGCAGTTCATCCAGGCAGATTTTTGCAAATATGAACACAAAATTATTCATGTTAAATATTAAATAAATTATGTGTTTTCATTAAGATTCATATCAGTTATGTTGATCAGCAGCATTTTAATGTTTTTGTTTTATTTAACCCATATTCAACCAAGTAAGTCTGCATAGATCAATGATCTCTTTTACATGGGAGACCTGGTAACACACAAACAGTCACACTAAAATTAATTTTATCCTTTTCTTGTGTGTCTATTTTTGCTTACAGTATATCTTGTGGGTTTGAATTTCCAATAACTAACTGGGAATTTATTCTACAAACTGAGTGAAAAATGAGAAGAAGAACAAACATGGGCCACCAGGAGCCCCTAAAACAGCTTCAGGGCTTACTGGAACAGATTCTTCAAGTCCCTGGAACTCTACAGGAGTCAAACTCCATTCTCTTAAAATATCTTCTCTAATTCGGCACCTTTTGCAGTGATACAATACCATGCTGGACAGCATCAGTTTGAAACACTGCCAGCAACAATGTAATATAAGAAGCTGGAAAGTCCCTACAGGACAGGCAGGAGGGAGGGATGGTAGATGTGTTGGGTCTACTAAATGCAAGTTGATTATTGATTATTTATTACTAATTGTAATTAATCGAGAAAATAAGTCATTAATGTAAATTAATAATTCCAGGGCACCACCCTGGGACCAGGGATCAATGTACCAACCTGTATTTAGTCAAATGTTTGTTATTATATGTAAAATATTTAACAATCAGTAAGGTTGGGAAGCGTGAATTATAGCACTGACTGTCTCAACCAGCTCTTGGTACAACAAATAATTCACAAATAGTCACAGAGGACTGCTCTAGTTACGTTACAAATGTTTAAGACAATATCTGATCAACCAATTAAAACACTTAAATTAATAAACACACTAGACTGATGCCACCATGCAAATAACAAACTATGCAAGTAGATCTGTGAGTGCGGGCATGTGTGTGTGTGTGTGTGTTTGTGTGTGTGTGTGTGTGTGTGTGTGTGTGTGTGTGTGTGTGTGTGTGTGTGAGACAGCGTGTGTGAGGGGGAGGGGTGAGAGAGAGAGAGACAGAGAGGCAAAATTGTGGACATGACCTTGTGGAGGTCACACTATCACAGACCTAAAATGGCGGAGGCAAACATGTGATGCCAGGTGCTAGCCACTGGCTTTACATGCTCCTTTAAAGTATGCACAAGATGGTATCAGTGGAGTTGAACACACAGTATGCTCTAAAAAGGTAGCTTATAGGTGTGGGTGGAGGTGGTGGTAATGGTGAGCTCCCCTAGGGAGTTTCTCACAGGGCAATGTGTGATTTTACTACCGGTGCAAGTGTGTTTGTGGGTTAGTAGGACATTTTGTCATTTTGTTCACGAGTGAGAGTAGAATGGAGCGTGAGAATGGATCGATGGTTTGGTATGGCTTCTGCAGTGATGCAGTGCTGCACCAAACCAATCGTGGTGAAGACGGAGCTGAGCTGGAAGGCAAAGCTTTCAATTTACCGGTCCATATCTACTCAAACCTCATCTATGGTCATGAGCTCTGGGTAGTGACATTAAAGAATGAGACCATGGATACAAGCATCCAAAATAAGTTTTCTGCATGGGGTGGCTGGGCTCAGCCTTTGAGATGGGGTAACACCTAACAGCTGTTCTAAAATCACTGTAAACCACAGTCTCAAGTAACTTACTGCTTTTACAAAACAGTTGCTACATACAGTATACCTTCAATTTTTCATAAAATAAACATACAGCAACAAAAATGTATTGCTGACAAGCAGCACAGTTCTTTAAATGCAGTGGAAAGGGCTGGCTGCAGTGGCACAACAAAGTTATGACGGGCCCGAGTCCACACTATTATGATGGGCCCTCATGCATGTTATTGTGCATGTATTGTTTTGACACAAATATAAACTTGACATTGAGCAATATCAACATACATACTACCCAGCAATCATCACTATATATCTGACAAAAGTATCAAAGGAGGTAAGAAATTAATAATTATACTGAATAGTTTTTTAGTATATTTGTAGATTTTATAACTTACAAAAAAGCATATAATTTAGATAGCTACTGCTTATTGAAAAAAAAAAAAGAAAGAAAGAAAGGAGAAAACCATGATGCAGATGTGTTTGTCTTTTTAAGGACATATATAGCAAATGGCCCCATTTTTAAATTAATAATATTCTTTTTTTTTTTTTCTATTATTTTTAACACAAGCATATTTCCAAGGTGGCAATCTGAATCAATTGCAAGGCCCTGCTCTCTGTATGGGCCCCTCCACCTCAGGGGCCCCAGTGCAATTGCACAGCTTGCACTGTCTATGTTTACGTTCCTGGCTGGCTACTTTACACATGTGTTGCAACATGGAGACAATGAAGTCACCCCCATGGGCTCTACTATACCAGACATTAGGAGAAAGAAATAAGTAACTCTTTAGACATGGTACCTAGACCCTAACATGTCCACCAAAAACAATACTTTTAAATGAGGGTTGTTGTCACTCACTGCTCCGTCCAACACTCACCGTATTTCCTCATCACTGGTGAAAGAGAGGGAAGTCTGTGCCTTGTTTATCGTCCACAGAATGAGACTGCACGCCGACATTTTCAGAACAAAATAAACAGGCTACAGTGAGACTCTCTCTCCTTGGGATATTCAAAAGTAGCAGGTTTGTGCATTTAGTCCTTCGAAGGCAAGCTTGGGGGTTTAGTGTTGCCAGAGCCCACAGAAACGAGTGAGGATTAGACACAAATACACATACACATTCATGACACAAACATAACCAAAATAAATATATATATAAATGCTTGAAGATCCACTCATTGCTAAAAATGTATATCATATAAAAACTTAAGTTATAGTCAAAGTTGTTAAAGTGAAATTTAAGTTGTGTTGGTTGACTTATGCCGTCAACTCATGTTGATGAGTAACATTACAAGTTAAAGTTCCACCTTAAACAGTTTCACTGTGACTACAGCTGCTTCGAGAGGCATCAAAACATCTTTTAATTTTACAGTTACAGTCCAAACCTCTCCACAGTATGAACAGTGGTTACCTAAACCTAAAAACCTGCCACAACTCAGCCCTGAGCAAGAGTGACCATCCGCTATTGACTGCAGTGTTCACAGCTCCACCTTTTAGTACCAGATCTGTGTGCTAGTTACCCCAACAGAAGGGGTACCAAAAATGAGGACGGTACAAAACTGTTCTATTGTTACCATCCACAGCTTTTCACAGTGGAAACGGAAAAAAAACATACCAAATTAAACTAAACCGTACCATACATACAAATGGGGCTTAATTGGTACAGTAACACTATTTATTATCAAGAACTCTTTGTTATATCACTGTTTACAGAGCCCTCACCCGAGGAAACTAATCGGACAGGAATCTGCTGTCCCCTGTATTGCCTTTTTTTGGTACCTTTTTTCAACTAAGGTTTATAATGTTTTGTTGCCTCTTTTTTTCAGTGGAGAAAAAGAGAGTTTTTGATAGAGATTTTAATTTTTTTAAACTACAAAATGTTTTAGTCGTGTCTTTATTTCGTCAACAACATTGTGCATTGATATTGTCACAATTAAGCCTCGTTTCCACTGAACACTTTAAGTATAGTATAGTACCTTTGGAACCAATAGTAACCCTTCAGACATGGTACCTAGATCCTAGGTTTGTTAAGCGTTTCCATCGCAAACAGTACCTCATCACCGGCAAAACAGATGGAAGTCTGCAACCCGTTTATCATCCACAGAACGAGGCTGTACGCTGGCATTTTCAGATTAAAATAGAGCAGGCTGCAGTAAGAGTCTCTCTCAGTGGATTATTGAAAAATAGCGGGTTTGTGCATTTCATCCTTCTCAGGCAAGCCCAGGGATTTAGTGTTGCTGTATTCCAAACGAACAATGCTCTTTATGCCTTTCACATAATCAGTTGAAATTAATATATATTTTTAAACACTTGAAGATCCACTCATTACTAAAAGTATGTCATCCAAGAGATACAATACAAACTGATGGAATGGTCAAAGTTGTCATATTGAAATTTAAGGTGTGTTGATGGATTCTTGTCGTTAAATCATGCATTGAATAACATTACAAGTAAATGTTCCACCCTCAAAGTGGCTGGCAGTCTGCCCAGTGAATTAAGTATTTTTTTTTCTCAGACTACAGCTGCTGCAAGAGACAGTAAAACATCCTTTCATTTTATAGAAATAGTTTACTAATATATGTAAATCTTGCCACAGTATGAACAGTGGTCACATAAGCTTCAAAACCAGCCACAACTCAGACAGAGTGACCATCCTCTATCGATCAGTCAACATACTGCAGTGTTTCTCACCCCACCTTTTAGTGCTAGATCTGTATGCTAGGTACCCCAACAGAGGGGTGACCAAAAGTTGGGATGGTGAGGAACAGTTCAATTTTTTCCATTTTCAGTGGAAACGGTAAAAAGGCATATTGAACTGAACTGAACCATACCAGACTGCTCGGTGGAAACGGGGCTTTGGTGTAAAATGGCATCAGTGCCATCTCGTCATTGTCTTATCTTAGTCGTAAAAAAAGGACATTGACAAACATATGTAGTCATTGTTTTTGTTAAATAACTTAACACATGCTCTCTCCTCCATGCTGCCCACTGATACTGTTTTTGTGGAAAAACACCAGAGAATCTCTTTTTAACCAGATATCTTATCTTTTAACAAGATAATGGTACAGTCCAACAACAACATGAATCATATAACATCAGTGCACTGCAAACTGATTTTCACATGCTGAAATAACCTTTTTAATGTTACTTTCACTTGTGTATCCTCATCTGCACTAAATTATATCCTCATTTGCATGAAGAATATAACTAGATTTCCCTTACTGTCCTATCTGTATGCCACCACTGTCTCTGTACAAGAGCTGTGTGTGTGTGTGTGTGTGTGTGTGTGTGTGTGTGTGTGTGAGTGTGTGTGTGTGTGTGTGTGTGTGTGTGTGTGTGTGTGTGCGGTTGGCTGGCTGTGTGATAGCCCATACAACCCTGCTCTAGTGTCAACTTTAGTGATTCTGTGATAAACTGCACTGCACCAAGACAAAGCGTGACAGGCCAGCATGCTGTCAGAGCGCGCCACACAGTGTGTGTGTGTGTGTGTGTGTGTGTTTGTGTTTGTGTGTGTTTCCTTATGATTCAGTCCTTTCTAAAAAGTTTGGAAGACATTTTTTTTGCAAAGCGAGGTCACTCCTCACTGCTTCACATTACACTTTGACAACTCTTTGCTGAGTCCCTCCCAAGAATGGCCACTGTCCAAGAAGCAGAAACAAGGTAAAATGCCCAATACAACATATACATATGCATATACAACATGATCTAAGGAAAAAAATGTGATTGTTGTGACTAACAGTTCATGTGACAAAATTACTCCATGTTGACTTTTAGTTTTACATAACACATGAAGACCAGTCTGCTGGGTCAAAGTCTGTGCACTGTGGGACAATCACTTTTAAAGAGGAGCTACCTGTGTCCAAAATGAAAATCAGATGCCCTACGGTTTTTAATTAAGACAGATTCCATTTTTGTTGGCTTTGTGTGGTTTTAATTTTACCAACACAAATCTCAGGCTTTAAAGATGTGTGGTAGCAACAGACATGAGAAAGTTATAATGTTCTTTTATTTCATATGTTAAATGTTCAATTCAAAATTTTAAATGGTTTCACATCTATAGGCCTCTACAATACCAAATACTCCATCTGATCAGTTTGCTGAAATGTGAAATTTTATATTACTTTCAACTTGCACTAAAATGATGAAATGTCACTGCACTGAAATGATGTCATGTCTCTTCTTTACATAGATCGTCAAGGAGTTCACCTAACTACGAGGGAGTTAAAGAAAGGATGCCCTGACTGGAGAGCCTACACAAGGATGCAAATGCAATTATTTGCTTTAAGGTAATCCATTCTATGTTCACATTAAACTCAATGGAATGTTGTCAAAATAATGTTTATATGTTTTTGAACACTTTCTGTCACTATTTTCTGAGACTTAAGATTGTATGTTTTGGTTCAATTTTGTTCAAATCACCGGGATGTCATGTGGAGGGAGGGGGTTTTCTTCTGATTGCAACTATATTTGTGTATCATGTGTTTTGGTAGCATTGAACCAAAGGAAGAAGGCAGCAGTGTTTCTGAGCCGACCATGGCACATGAGGGAGAGTCCTTCTGTATTCAGGAAGATGTGTGAGGTAATGTCAAATATGCAAAATATCTCTCAACATGATTTAAACTACTTCACAGTGAGCAGGATTACACTTGTCTTTTTTTTATAGTGTGTACACACTATATGGATGAGCATATCCAAAGCACAAGCCCCATTGCTGTTGTTATATGTACATTTTTTGCATAAAGGCAGCAGGTCCTTAAGGACGTCATTAAGGGAATGGTGATTGGAATCCATTTAGTCATTGTAGATGTTAAGTAAGCTTCCTACAACAATGTTGCCCTCATGATCAAGGAAAATATTGTCATACGTCAGCTAGGTGATGTAACCAATGCTTTTGTGAACCTGGTGAGATGCTGTACATGCTGAACTTTGACTGTCCAAAAGAATTCAAATGTACCTTTGAGGTGTTAAGGACAATAATTCTAGCAGAACAACACCCTGAAAAAGGAATTTCTTCCATGTAAAGTAGATTTTTTTACTGATTCATGATTCATCTGTGCTCCCCAGATTTTACAAGAATGTTGACATTCAAACAAGGAAGGGCAGAACACTAGACCAGGTCTACACCAACATCTCTGGAGCCTACAGAGTCTGCCACTCCCCCCACCTCGGACACTCAGACCATCTTTCCCTGTTCCTGACACCAGCTTACAAGCCCCTCATCTGCAGGTCTAAGCCACAGTACAAGTCAGTGCAGTGCTGGACTGAGGAGGCCACACTATCCTTGCAGGACTGTTTTGAGGACACCATATGGGAGCTCTTTGAAGACCCAGACATTGAACTCCACACCTCCTCTGTACTATCATACATCAGTTTCTGCATGGATAATGTAACATCAAGGAAACAGGTGAAAACA
The DNA here is from genome assembly GCA_019142605.1 of Cephalopholis sonnerati. Lineage (NCBI taxonomy): Eukaryota > Metazoa > Chordata > Actinopteri > Perciformes > Serranidae > Cephalopholis > Cephalopholis sonnerati. Next base: position 3,223,330 of record JAGQAX010000003.1, read on the forward strand.
TTTGCCAACCAAAAACCCTGGTTTAACGCCAATATCAGAGCACTACTCCAGGCCAGGGATTCAGCACTGAGGTCAAGGGACAGGGAAGCCTACAAGAAGGCTAGAGCAGACCTGAACAGAGGCATCAAGGCTGCTAAAACAAAGTACAGAGAGCAGATAGAGGCCCACTTCAGGGAGAAAGACCCCCGCTCCATGTGGAAAGGCATACAGAATATAACTGACTACAAACAATGCCACAACACCCCCCCTCCACCGACACTTCTCTCCCAGACCAGCTTAACTCCTGTTTCTCCTGCTTTGAAGAGGACAACAGACAGGCAGAGGACACACAGCTGACATCATCAGAGCATGATCAGCCCCCCACCATCCAACAACATCCGGTACTGCGAGTCCTGCGTGGCATCGACACCAGGAAAGCACCAGGACCGGATGGAGTACCAGGGAGGGTGCTGAAATCATGTGCTCACCAGCTTGCTGCAGTATTCACTAACATCTTTAACCATTCACTGCAGCAAGCCACAGTCTCCACCTGCCTGAAAACTGCCACCATAATCCCTGTGCCCAAATCCTCTGCCATCACAGGGTTGAATGATTACTGGCCTGTGGCCCTGACACTGGTGATCATGAAATGTATGGAGAGACTGGTGGTACAGCATGTCAAGGCCCACATCATCTCCTTTGCATAGAGTTGATCAGGTTGTTGATTGTGGCCTGTGGAATGTTGGCCCACTCCTCTTCAATGGCTGTGCGAAGTTGCTGGATATTGGCAGGAACTGGACCACGCTGGCGTATATGCAGATCCAGAGCATCCCAAACATGCTCAATGGGTGACATGTCCGGTGAGTATGCTGGCCATGCAAGAACTGGGATGTTTTCTGCTTCCAGGAATTGTGTACAGATCCTTGCAACATGGGGTCGTGCATTATCATGCTGCAACATGAGGTGATGGTCGTGGATGAATGGCACAACAATGGGCCTCAGGATCTCGTCACGGTATCTCTATGCATTCAAAATGCCATCAATAAAATGCACCTGTGTTCGTTGTCCATAACATACGCCTGCCCATACCATAACCCCACCGCCACCATGGGCCACTCGATCCACAACGTTGACATCGGCAAACCACTCACCCACACAACACCACACACGCTGTCTGCCATCTGCCCTGAACAGTGAAAACCGTGATTCATCCATGAAGAGAACACCTCTCCAACGTGCAAGACGGCATCGAATTTGAGCATTTGCCCACTCAAGTCGGTTACGACGATGAACTGCAGTCAGGTCGAGACCCCGATGAGGTCGACGAGCATGCAGATGAGCTTCCCTAAGACGGTTTCTGACAGTTTGTGCAGAAATTCTTCAGTTATGCAAACCGATTGTTGCAGCAGCTGTCCGGGTGGCTGGTCTCAGATGATCTTGGAGGTGAACATGCTGGATGTGGAGGTCCTGGGCTGGTGTGGTTACACGTGGTCTGCGGTTGTGAGGCCGGTTGGATGTACTGCCAAATTGTCTGAAACGCCTTTGAAGACGGCTTATGGTAGAGGAATGAACATTCAATTCACGGGCAACAGCTCTGGTGGACATTCCTGCAGTCAGCATGCCAATTGCACGCTCCCTCAAAACTTGCGACATCTGTGGCATTGTGCTGTGTGATAAAACTGAACATTTTAGAGTGGTCTTTTATTGTGGCCAGCCTAAGGCACACCTGTGCAATAATCATGCTGTCTAATCAGCATCTTGATATGCCACACCTGTGAGGTGGGATGGATTATCTCGGCAAAGGAGAAGTGCTCACTAACACAGATTTAGACAGATTTGTGAACAATATTTGAGAGAAATGGTCTTTTGTGTATATAAAAAAAATGTTTTAGATCTTTGAGTTCAGCTCATGAAAAAAGGGAGCAAAAACAAACGTGTTGCGTTTATATTTTTGTTCAGTGTAGTAAAAAGATTTTTGAAGCGTTTTTAAAGATGTTGCATGTAAAAGGTTATATAAAACGTTGTTTCATGAATGTATATGACTGAATTTGTGTTCATTCAGAGGTATCGTAATGAAACTTACATTTTATAAGGAGCTGTTTTTGTTATATGTGCCAAGAAAAAGACACCCCAAAAGATGGGTCACTCAGGTAAGCTCCAAATTTTTCCTAGTCAGTTATTTTTGTTCAGTGTATGTGTCAATAATTTTCTTTATTCATTATTGTGACATAGGTGTGGATGATTCAAGCTGCCTTTCTCTGATAAAGTTGTGCTAAATTTAGGCTCTTATGTCTATTTTATGAGTCTTGGTGGTGCTTTTTGTGGTTGGCTGTGGATGGTGGTGGCTGCGAGACACTCATCAGGATGAGGACATCAACTCACAAGTCTGTAAACTCTCCTCCTGCTGACTTCTGCTAGCTAGCCAGGTCAAGGTTTTCAAATGTAAACATTGATGAAAAGATTAAAAGATGGAGAAACAATGAGCACCAGCTGAACTAGTGTCCTGCTCACCATTGTACAGCTGTTGGAAAATAAGCTGGACAACTTCAGTGCTACAACAATTTCCAACAGGATATCAGGAATTGAAATATCCTTTGATTCACTGGAACTTGTCTAAATCCTGGAGAGTGCCATTCAGCCAAGTGACTCTTTTTCTATATGCTGCTCTGACAGAGGACTCTGTCAAGAGGAAGAGAGGGGGCATGTGTTTTACGACGAATAAGAACTGCTGTGACAGTGGGAATGTGAGGTGTTGTCAGAGACCACTGATAAACTGAGATGGCCCACTTTAAATTAATACCCTGAATCTGTGTCCCATGGGTTTCGCCACTGCCCCACCTCTTTAGTGGCACTCCATTCATTCTAATGGGAAAAGTGAACGTGAGTACAGATTATGACCATTCGCTTTGCCCCATAGTCACCAAAGTGCCAAACATTGGACCCATTTTCCACAATCCCCACCCCTTCTAAACATCCTGACACTGAAATGATATTTTCTCAGACACACAATTGAGGAGAAAATTAACTTTGTTCAAGGCATGTCTCTGATTAAGCAACATACTCTCACTTAATCTGGCAACAGCTGACATAATCTTAAACTGGGTTGATATCAGATATTAAGATAGCAGATAAAAATGAGCAAATTGTATAAAATAAGGAACAAACATTAAATTTGTACTGTATATAGGGTTGTTTTGAATCCGATTTCATCCACACGTTTATTACACTTACAAACAAATTGGAGAGATGTGGGGGAGAGAAGACCATGCCCACTTAGGAGACCTGGAAGTGTATACCATTTCTACCACTGGTACAACTTGTAATGGGATACCTTCTGTTTTAGAGTATATTTGGTGCTGTCCTGGTTGGTCCTGCTGTGGATCACTGGTGCACACCGTTCAGAGGCAGCTGCAGTGCGGCACTGCCACTGTTTTAGATTAGTAACCGTGCAGTAATCTTGTTGAGGTCAGGATGTGCGGACAGTAAAATCATTCCACAAGCAGAAACCACAGATTACCAGAACCATCTGGCAACATGGACAATTATAGAGCAGCAGCCAGCAATGTAATGTATGTCCGTCACATTCTAAAACTGTTTCCTCTCATCGCAAAAAAAAAAAAAAATTAACTAAAAAAAAAAAAGCTACTATTCATTGTTCCCACAGCTTTATGACTGGTAATGTGCTCTGCTTCAGCAAAAAAAAAAAAAAAAAATCTACAAATATGTTATACTGCGCAAAGTGTTACTTTGGGATTTGAAAACAAAATATCTGATCATCTATTGTTTTTTCATTTTTGTTGAATAAATAATGTTCAGTTTAGGCATTAATTGGGCTGTCACATCTGCTTCTGCTTCTCTCTATGGTTAATCTAAATGTTTCCTAAATGCCACAGATCTACAATCAGATGGCCAAAGGGTGAGGATTCTCCTCTTATTTTGTCATGTTAGTTATACCAGGATGCACTGTATGAGCAGTTTCCTCAAACAGATGAAATCAGTGTATCAGCTGGAATATACTGATCTCTCCATCATAACACATAGCAGTTACTGTGTGGGCACATCCATCCATTGGAAAGTTACCAAACAACAGGGCATCACACACAGTATACAGTAACTAATAAACTGTCACGGCACAAGCAGGACAGCACGGCAATGTGCAATCTTCACAGAGTGTGTGTGTGTGTTTGTGTGTGTGTGTGTGTAGGAAATAGGGGTATTAAATCCAAATTTGCTATATCTATAACAACAGCAGGTGATCTCTCTCTCTCTCTCTCTCTCTCTCTCTCTCTCTCTCTCTCTCTCTCTCTTTCTCTCAGCAGCCACTGCTGCTTAATGGCACAGCAGCTAGCAGTATTCCACAATCTTTACTCATCAAGCACACAGCAAAATAGACCATTCAATTCACTGATTAGCAGATTCACAGGTGGCAAATCGGCTGCGTACTGAAACATGAAGGACTTCAAAGAACCATGTATAAATGACAGAATATGGAGCCTTTCATGTACATTTTTTTCCTGCAAGACTGATATTTTGGTTAGAACATGAGGTTCTGCAGAAATGTTTTCTGAGCTTTTAAAGTGCTTGCTGTTTTGCTGATATTTTGCTCTGGAGCCTTGTTCCCTGTCGAGGTTAGTTCATGTTTACAGTGAGGTGTAAACAATAAAGCAGAGAGCTGACTTTGAGCTAATTAGCTAATTGAATGAAATCATGTCACATGTCACATCAAGTCACTGACAGCAGAGCTGTTCTTTTGGTTGATATGGTCACAGATTGGCCTGAACACGTGCTGCATTGATGTTGCGACTGCATGCTTTTGATTTGCTGTGTTTGTGTGCTGTTTTAGAGCAATGAAGTCATCCTATTCAACAATCAGTATTCACTGTGCATACCTGAGCTTCCAATTCTGATGCGTGATCTATACACACATAGCAGAAATGGGCTTTAATGATGTAAAAGAAGCTCAAAAGTGATTTGAATGATCAGAGGATCAGAAATATAAACAATACAAAAAAGTGCATCCTCAACTGGAATTCCACACCACTACAGCAGCAACATGAAGCTGTGTAAATCAAAACATTTGCAGTAAGAATAAAGCATGCATACATACACCAGGTGCAGAAATGCTTACAACAGAGTAATTTTGTTTGTACCAAACAAAATTGTGAGGGTACACAGAAGGCCAGGCGAAGCATTATCTCCAGCATGTACAGTACCCACTGTCGAGCATGGTGGAGGCAGTATCATGGTTTGGGGATGCATGAGTGCTGCTGGTGTTGGTCATCTCACTGTCTGTGATGGCACATTGAACTCTGCCAAGTATTGTGCCATTCTCCAAACCCACATGCTCCCTTTTGCATGTGCACTGTTCCGTCGAGGTCAAAACTGGATGTTTCAAGAAGATAATGCCCCTTGCCACACATCCAGGGCCAGTAGAACTTGGTTGCAGGAGCACAGTATCCAGGTCTTAGAGTGGCCAGCTCAATCCCCGGACATGAGCCCCATTGAAAATCTGTGGTGGATTATCCAAAGGTCTGTTTCAAAGCGTAAACCAAAGACTTTAGAAGAATTAAAAGCAGTAATTCAAGAAGAATGGGACAAGATTACCCCTCAACAGTGTGAAAGGCTCGTGGGGAACATGCCAGCCGGGATTAGAGCTCTACTGCATGCTGATATATAATTTGTATATGTTTGTGTCTGTCTAATGCAGCCACACCTTTTGAAACACAAAAAAGATTTTTCCACAACTATTTCATGATAATATTTGAGACTGTGTAAAATTTTAAGGGTGTCCGAAAACTTTTTTCCACCACTGTAGATTTAGTGTCAAAATCTATTTTAAGCTCCTCGTCTCGTTTTTGTCATGGCAAAAAGGGTGTTGACAAAAAAAAAAAAAAAAAATTGTCATAGTTTTCATCAATGGAAGTAACAGTGGCTGATGCATCAAGTTTAAAGTTCAACAGCTGTAGAATGTGCAACTGTCGCATTGAAAATAAACAGATTGATAAAATTAATATATATTCACTTCAAAATTCACACGATTTGTAAAAGTAATGCAGGCATTCTGTTCTCGCTATAATTGAAGCAACAGTGTTGCTTTTTACTTTGTCACTTTTTAATATCCTTAAAAAGTGAAAGTAGGCAGAATGTGATCAATCAATTTTAAGAGTCAAATGATGCACAGAATACGTTATTTGATTCATTTTATGTGAACGTGCACAAAGCCTGAAGCAGAAAACCAGAGACAGTTGAAAACTACTTTCGTGTTACCTGTTATGTCTGACTGAGGCTTTATGGTTTGTCGAGCCAGCTCAGAAAAAGAGAGCCTAGCTCTGCTTAACTTGCTTTGTGGTACAGCCCTCTGGTGCTTCAATTCAATTCATTTAAAAAAAAAGGACCACAAAGAACACTTCCTGGGGCAGGCATAGTAAAAGAAACATATAGCAGAACATAAGGACAAATCATAAATGAGACCAGACAACACAGTCCACAGCACTGAAAATCCACAACCAACAGCAGTAGTGGCCATGTAACAGAGATAGAGTGTGATGGTCAGATGTCCAGCAGTCATGATAAATAACTTAAAAGCCCATGTTTAATTATTTTGTCAGAACAGGAAGGGAAAAAAAACATGCATTACTGAAATTGTTGACTCAATCAATAATGATGTTCAAGCTTTAGTTTCTATAAAGCTTGGTCATCATTATTAATACAATCAGTTAAAGGGTGAGCATGAAGAGGCAGAATGCTCAGCTCTGGAGTTCTTACATGTCTCTGCATATTATGAATTTCTGAAGCTATACACTCAGAAATGATAGAAACAGAGTAGCTGAGAGGTGCTGTTGGACAACAAGCTCTCCCTGAAGGACCTCATGGCAACACATCTGGAGCCTCTCCCATGTTCATCAAGTACCATTCTAAGTACCTAGCAGGACAAAAAAAAACACACACACACACACACACACACACACACACACACACACACACACACACATGGAAGTATCCTATTTAACTACTCAATCACCCAAATGGAGACTGTTATTGCCTGGAAGCTCTGCACATCACTAAGAGGTACTGAGTGTGATCTGCTGTCAGATGGTGGAGAGTCGGAGCTAATTGGCAGCAGGTGCTGTTCAACTCATATATGCCCATGCATGTGGGTGCTTTTTGTGTACTAGGGAACGAGTTGTGCATCAGTCAGCCGCATGTTACAGCCGAACCAGACGGCTACATCTCAACCCAGATTTAACAACATCTGGTGCTCGTGTGATGGATTGTCATCAGCCTCAGCATGGAACCAGGTTGTTACAATCTCAACAGCGATTCACATTTAGTATTCACTCTTACTCCATTCCTTTCTACTCTGTGCTGTTCTGTTCTTGTTTTACATCAGCTGTTATTTCTGCTCATATCCTTGTCTCTAAGTATTCCTCATGCATCAATACATTGATGCACTGCTCCTCCTCGAGTGTGCAACAACACGCCTGTTACATACACAAAGCTGACATGAGAGATGGACTGTTGTGATTTATTGTTATTGTCTTTAATTGTCTGCCATAATGACAGCCTGGCATTATTATTCACATTTACCAATTATCCCTCTGACCTGTCTTCTGTTCCAAATTCACAACACAGGCCTATTTGTTCTGAGGTCAGATTAAATTGTATTGGTCACTGCCTGTCTAAATGGTAATGCTAAAAATAATTCTCCTCTTCCCCTCTCTTACTTTCTTTCTTTTTTTCTACCTCTGCTCTCTTATTTATCTCTGCTGTCTTTTCCCTACAGTTCTTACATTGCATCTGGCTGTCCTTCTTGCTCAGTGTTTAACTGTGGAAAAAAAAAGCTATCTATAGCTCAAATTTTGCATTTTAAAAGTCACAAGCAACCAAGCATGAAGATATCTAAATTGACACATCAAAAAGTATCAAATAAAGGCCAGTGTTGGAATAATTACTTAGTCTTATAGTATAGCTAGGAGCACGTCCAAGAAACAAAAACATATATACTGAGGTCTGTCCCTAAAAAGGGCCTCTTACAGAATGGAATTAGCATTAAAACAAGAGAAAAAAAACGTCCTTTTGTTCTTGCTTCACAACACTTTACACTACACTATTTTCACTCACTCACATCCACATCACTAGTATGTTGATTATAGCTGCTGCGCAGCGATGGGTTGGGTCCGGGCATTTTTAGGCGATTCTGAGCAACAAGCAGAAGAATAGGAAGACATCAAGGAAGCTGATATTACAATCTGCATTTGGCATCAGCTGAGTCATTTTGCAGGTTGCATCATCTGGAAATTTTATTGCAGCAATTGAAAAGTAAAAGTGGTTGAATATTGGAATAAATTTGCAAAGTATACTTTTGTATCAGTGGAAATCACTACACAATAATAAATAAATAAATAAATGTTGGTGATTTGTTTTTAACAATAAGTGCTTTACTTCACAAGAGAAAATGTGATTTAAAAATACCACTCTTAAAGTGACTGCAGTTGAAATATACATATTGCATCTAGACAGCATTGAGATGTTGGTCTTTTTTTTTTTTATATATATATATTTTTGGGGCTTTTTTGCCTTTAATGGAAAGTGAGTGTTGTGAGAGTCAGGAAATGGAGAGACAGAGAAGGGGATGACACACAGGAAAGGGCCTTCCAACGCAGGATTCAATCCGCAGCCGCCTGCATTGAGGGCTGTATTTTCTTTCATGGAGCGGCTGCTCTACCAACTGAGCGAAACACCGCCTCCATGTTTTATTTTTAAGAATGATTGATTTGCTTCATAAGTAAATAACTGTTGTTTAAATACCACTCTTGCATTGATTCTGATATGTATTTGTCAAACATCATCTACCATGACTCTAAAATTTTGTACAACTGTTTCTCAAAGACTCTTTGTAGTTTTGATGTGTCATACTCATCCCCCTTGTTGGGTCTTGAACCCAGAGTTCTTGGCACTGTGATCCAGCTCCTAACTTACTGAGCTAATTGTCTGGCAGTGAGACCTGGTGTGTGGCTTCTCAAATAGACTCAGGAAGTCACCGACCGGCAGTTGTTGTGGCAGATTTCAAAAATAGTCAAAATGTCACAAATTCTATTATCTAAACAAAAATCTGACAATACATAAATTGCATCTAGACAGCATGGACATGTTGGTGATTTGTTTTTAATGATAAGTGTTTTGCTTCACAAGAGAAAATGTGATGTTTAAAAATGACACTTTTACATTGACTCCAGTTGTTCCCATGAGAGCAGAATTCAAAATGTTCTAGAAAATTCAGTTTTGGAGATAAAATTCTGATATTTGCCAGACTTCATCAACCACGACTCCAAAATATTGTCAGTTTTTTTCAGGAAGATTGAAAATGTATTTAGCAAGAATCGGATGGTATATGTTTACAGTAGTGTTTACAGTCAAACGTTTTCATGCACTGTAGGCTCAATTTTTGATAAATCAAAAATCTGAGAAACAAGTTTTGTGGAGGACAGTCTGGAGATGCTCTCTAGCAAGTTTGGTGACAATTGAGCAAAAATTGTGGGAGGAGATACGTTTTATAAGTTTTACAGTTTTTGAAAAAAACAGAGTGCTGGACTTCGTAATTTGTAACGAGTCTAAATGGACAAAAGTTTCTGCAGCACTGGAGCTACACTGTGGTGAAGTTTCAAAACTGTAGCATGTATCGTTGGTTTGGTAGGAATTTTTAAAGTTTTTAAATTTAAATGTTTATTGTGCCCCTTCCCCAAAGTAATCAAATCTGGGGTTATTTCTGGGGACAAAGAACAACTTTTCAGATACAAGGACTAACTTTTGAGAAACAAGAAGAGATTTTGATATCACAATTGGAACATGAAAAAACAAAACATGACAAGGAAATTAAAAACAAATTCAAGTGGAGAAAATTCGTTCCATAAGAGCAGTTTCAGAGAACACTCTGTAGCTTGCAATGATTCTGGTGGGCCAGGAAACAGTTCTGATGCAGTTTCCTTGGAGGTGCATTAAAGGACAGTGGGTTTTTTAAAATCTGACCTTAAAACAGGTGCCAATTTGGACAATTGTGATGTCTGTAACTTCTGTCATGAGAAAGGACATTGGAGGGTACACTGTCCTGTGCTTAAGGCTAAAAGTAATGAATGAATGATCTTTATTGTCATTGCACATGTTACAGAGCAAGGAAATTTGTTTCAGTTTCAGCCCGTCCAAGAAACATAAAAAAAGACAGTGACACATAACAGGGGAGGACAGGAGCGGGAGAACTGTGGGTCGCCATACAAACAGCGCCCCATTACTTAGATGAAAAAAGGGTGAACAAGAGGGAGGAAGAGGGAAAAAAAAAGCAACTCCCAAACTAGGCTCCTGTAGGGGGGACACAGTGTGGGATTAGGAAAAAAACACCTCAGCACATGAGCAACATAATAAGACATTACAACAAGACTTGCACATGTGGGAGGGGGGAAAGGATGTTCGGGAAAGGAGGTGACGCAGCACAGACACGGTGGGGGGCATGCAGCCACACTGGGCACATTGCAACAACCTCCCGTGCTATACTGCGACAAAGGGAGGGAGGGGGGATGGGGAGCCATGAAAGTGTTGAGGTGGAGGGTGTGTGCATGTTATATGTGTCGTGTGCGTGTGGGTAAGCCCGTGTACTTCATCTCCACTCAGTGTCAACCATTGTCTCTGCCGTCTGATAACTGATGACGAAGACATGGCCGTTGCCATGGAGACGACCTTGGAGAGTTCTGATCCAGAAACAAAGTTCACAGGAGTAGGGGGGTGGTGGGGAGGGAGATAGGGCCGGAGCATCTTGTCTGCATAACATCCAGGAGAGTGGAGGGATAACCGGCCTTGCGAAGGCTGGTTATCTCCCAATGAAGATAACAATTGTTTTGGGTCAGGCAGACACTGCAATTTCCATCTGCCTTGAGTCTCTGAGTCTCCCGGTGGCTTTGCTTCAAATATGTCCGAATTCGGTGGCCAATTTCAGCCCAGCCGAGCTGGCATCTTCTCCAAGTTGACATCCATCTTGCGAAGGAGTTCACGAATCGCATCCAGCCTGCAATTTTGATCAAGAATCGCATCCTGCTTGCGATTGAGCTCACCTATCGCTAGAGTCTGAGTGTTGACAGCCCTGTACATTCCCTCAGTCTTGACGGGCAGAAAAGCCAAAAGTGCTGCCAACATCTTCCGAACTTTGCGATAAATCAGGAAGCTGCTAACTCCAAACAGCAGAATGCCTGTTATCATAATTCCAATTATGTACACGTCTTCAACATCCTCAACGGAAAGGATCGACGGGCACACGATCCTCCACTTCTCCCAGGAGTCCATCGTGTATCCAACTGCAAACGTTCCGTCAGGGCAGGCGGGTTCTCCTTTACCCAGTCTCTTTGTCGAGAAAATTTGGTCGATTGCGTTGAGAGACCAGCTGATCAAATCCATGATTTAGGTTTTGGAAAGAAATGCAGAGAGAGGCTCCGATAGATCAGACAGAGACAGAACAAGACAAACAGCAGTAAGCAGGGCAGATAAGGGCAGGGAGGGAGCGAGAGAAAAGCGTCCACCTTCGTTGAGAGCCAGAAGAAGAACAGGGAGTGGAGTGAGAGCTAATGTTAAGCCTGCTGCATTTGCTGCCCCTGTTAAAGACTGCTGTGTTTCTGTGGTTTTTAAATTTCATTCATGTGAAGGTGGTGTTTTGGCAGCCCATGATCCTTTTATTCAAGATGGGTTTGTGTCACTTATAGGAAGTGATGTGAAAGTCCCCATTAAAATCTTGTGGGATACAGGGGGCTATGATTCCTTCCTCCTCCCTCCATTGTGGACTCCGTTTTGCCTTTGTCTGACGAGACTAACACTGGGGACAGTGCTCTCATTCGGGGAATGGGATTGAAGGTTATCCCTGTTCCTTTGCATAACATTGAGCTTGCTGTATGTGTGTGTCCAGCGTTGCATATTGAAGGTGTACATTGAATTTTAGGCATTGGCTTGGCTGGTAGCAGAGCTTGGACCAACACTCCTCCTGCACCTGTTGTCACATTTTGTCCAATTGAATCTGTGCCTGGTGAGAGCTATGAAATGTTGCGAGAGGTATCTTCCTCATATGTGGTCACATGTGCTATGGGCAAATGAGATCCTGACTTGTCACCTGATGACAATAGTGCTGAAGTGGTTTTGAAGGTCCCATCTTTGTCTGAGCCTTCTTTTGTCGCTGTCACACAGTGACATAGTACAGGAGCAATGTAATGATTCTTCTGGAGAGAAATTTTTGAACATGTATTGCCTGTCTTTGAGATGAATAGTGGATACTTCTTGCATAATGAGTTGCTTTTCAAAAAGTGGGTCCCTGTGGGTGAAGATTGTTTGAAAAATGATGTGTTCCAGATGGTGGTGCCGAAGAAGTTCCATTCCCTTGTTTTGAAAGTAGCACATGATGACTGTGGGCTCTTTGGTGTGCGGAAAACTTACCTGAACATCCTTAAACATTTCTTTTGCCCATGTGTCAAGAGGGATGTGTCTGCATACATAAAAATGTCTCATGTGTGCCAGTTAACAGTAAAGCCAAATCTGGAGATCAAGCCTACACCACTACAGCCTATCTTAGTTGTTTCTAAACCTTTTACACACCTCATTGTGGACTGTGTGGGCCCACTCCCATGTTCCAAATCTGGTTGAAAATATTTACTCACTGTGATGTGTCAGACCACCAGGTATCCGACTGCCTATCCATCGCAGTCGATTACAACTAAGGCTGTGGTTAAGGCATTGTCACAGTTCATTTCAATATTTGGCATTCCTAAAGTGATTCAGAGTGACTAAGGATCAAATTTTTTGTCTCACATATTTGGGCAAGTGTTGAAGCTGTTGCACATTAAACAGAGACAGCCATCTGCTTATTATGTGCAAAGCCAGGGAGCCTTGGAAAGGTTCCATCAGACTCTTATGTCTCTTCTACGTGCATACTGTACTAAGTTAGATAGAGACTGGGAAGAGGGGCTCCTATGGCTTAAGTTGGCTGCTGGAGAAGCTGTACAGTAAAGTAATGAGTTGGTCTTTTGACATTCTGTGCATGGTCCCTTAGGAGTGCTGAAGGATGGCTGTGTTCATACTGAGCCACCCAGCGGCCTGACTGACGACTAAATACTTCCAGGAGTGTTCGCTGGTGCGTGTTGCTGCTGCTACTCTCCCGATCTGTTATTGATTGATTTAGGGCACTGTCGCTGCCTCCCCTGCCCTTTAAGTTAAATTAATTGATTGTCCCATGTCCCCTTGGACTGATAAACTTGTGTGTTTTGACTTAACAACTCACTGATTTTGCGACCGGCTGCCAGATCACCTGCCTTCCTAAGCCTTCTTTGATCCACTCCTGGGACTGCATTGGGTGACAGCCCTGGCAATGACAACCTCACCTTCGGGTTGTTTAGCCTCCGCCCGCTGACAAATAAAGGACCTGTGGTTTATGATCTTCTGTCAGATTGTAAATTTGATTTCCTGTGTCTGACTGAGACATGGCAGTAACCCAATGACTTTTCTCAGCTCAACCAAACTGTCCCTTCTGAGGGTGGTCTCACGATACTCCATGGAGATAACTGGAAAGTGTCATCTGTGACTCTGCCTATGTATGTCTCATTTGAGTCCATTGCCCTATGAATCAGTGGACCCATTCTTACCATACTAGCCACTGTTTATCGACCACCCAAGCCCAATGCTGATTTTTTTTAATTAACTTGCTGCTTTTTTTTACTTTTTTATGCACACTGTCCCCTAATTTATTACTGCTGGGTGATTTAATATACACATGGACAATGGCAACAATGCTCTCACAAGGGACTTTACATCTTGTCTGGACGGTTTTGGACTACAGCAATATATTGACTTTCCCACACACTCTAAAGGACACATCCTAGATCTCATCTGTTGCTTTTGTTGTAAATTATAATACTAGGCCTTATCAAGGGGCACCAAAATGTTGGGAATCCACACTTATAGGCTTTGTACAGTGATACCATTAATGTACGGAATCTACATTAATAGGCTCAAATTGGCTATCAGAAATAATTAATAATTATTGGTAATAATTATTAATTATGTTAAATAATGTGACTTAATAAACATTAAATCACCTCATGGGGCACCATTCCCAAAAAGGGAAAAATGATAGCCAGTTCATGATATCAGTCTCATAAAGTTCACTAAACTATTAATTTGGGAACTTGATTAATAATTAAATTATTAAGAGGTTAAGTATTCATTCACCATTGTACAACATTAAACAGACAGCAGGTACGATTCCACCCTGCTTGGGTGTAGCCCTGTTGAAAGCCTATTTGTAAGTGAGTCTATGTGAATGCGATTAGTGTTACAAAGGGTCTGGATTAGTGCAGAAGATGTTAAGTTACATGCAAGACATTGTCTGTGAACAGCATTAGCAAACTAAACATGACTTTGCGTGGTAAAACCAACTAATCAATAACCTAATTGCATACAATCACAACAATAACTCAATAAACAGCATTAAATCACAAACAACAAGTTAAACAGTCTTGCTTAGCCTGTACAGCTGTGATAAAGCTATGCCCAGTTGTTACATTACCAAATCCTGAATAGATTGAGGGAAGAGTTGGTTTGAGGCATGCTGTCCTTGTTAGCCGGTGAAGAAGGCTGGAAAGAGCTGTGGCTCTAGAAGCAGTCTTTGTTGTGTCCTTGTTCCAAAGGTGCAGATCCGAGGATGCCGGTCGCTCGGGGTCCTTGCAGAGTTAGATGTTGGGGTGCTAACTCAACTTGATTCTCTTTATTGCTGGGAGATTACTTGCAAACCTTGTGTTTGCCCTTCTAACCTCTCTGGTAGAAGTTATGCGCCTGCCTTGAGCGAGGGTATGAGAGTCTTAGGAGAAAAGGGAACAAAAGTCTGTAGAGCAATTGTTCCCCCCCTTGATGGTTCAGGACGAAGAGCACCTCTGGGCTGGTCCAGGGCCCAGAAGGGAAGAGGTGTGAGCGGCTTGCTGCCCAAGAGCTAAGAGAGAGACTGTAGTGAATGGAGGAGAACTCCCACAGTGTGTCTGATGACATCACAGAGTCACATGGCACTGTAACAGTACCGACCAATCACTTTTGATACTTGTCTCTCAAAGAGGTGTGAGGTGGGCATCCTGCTGAGATGGGTGTCAGGTAACTTCTTTGTTTAAGAACAAAGAATATGAGGTCTTCCATCTCAGGGGGAAAAGCCTTCACATGTCCAGTTTAGATTTTAACAAATGACAAATCATCTGTGGTCCAGTGAATCCCAACACTCTGGTGTAATTCCTCTCACCCGTGCAGCATCTGATTTGCCCATCTCTGATCACAAGTTAATATCTTTCAATGTCAATCTCACACTATCAAAAACAAAACCACTACGTTCTATTTCTTTCCATAACACTAGGAACATTGATATATCAGGTCTTTCCAGTGGAACTGCTAACCTCCCCAGCAGAGATAATTTATCCATGAATGATGAACTAGTTTTGTATTACAGTGATGGTCATAATCTTTTAGATTAGATCTTGCGTCTCTGAAAACCTGGTCTGTCTTTCACCCACTCTGCCCCCTGGTTTACACCAGAATTACGCCAGCTTAAAGCTAAAGGGCGTCGCCTGGAACACCTTTGTGCTAAAACTGGCCTTGTGGTGCATAAAGTCATGTACACTAGCTACTAACTTCATTATAAGGATGCTCTAGCTAAAGCTAAATCAACACATTATGCACATTTAATCCAGTCAGTTGAAGGTAACACTCAATCATTTTTCTCCACCGTTAACCACCTGATACCCTTGCTCCTCACCTGTTTTCTTCTGCCCAGTGTAACACCTTTATGGACTTTATTACTGCCAAAATTGGTAATATTCTTAAGCAACTGACCACATCCAACAACACGAACTACAGTTCACCTGATTTGCTTTCCTGTGCTCCCCCCTGTGCCTTCCCTATCTAGTTTTAAACTTCTGAGTGGTCTGATTCCTAAATCCAAATCATCTACCTGCCTGTTAACCCCCCTTCCTACTAAACTAGTTAAAATCTGTCGTCCTTCCCTGTCCTCCTTAATAACCGTGATTGCTCATTCCTCCCTTACCTTTGGTCTTGTGCCCGCATCTCTCAAAACTGCTGCTATAACTCCAATACTTAAGAAACCTGTTGCAGATCCCAACAATTTGAACAACGTCTGACCAATTTCAAATTTACCATTCCTCCCTAAAATACTTTAGCCACAACAATCTGTTTGAACAATTTCAGTCTGGTTTTTGCTCCTGTCACAGCACTGAGACAGCTCTGATAAAGATCACTAATGATCTCCTAATGGCAGCTGACTCTGGGCTTTTACCTACTCTTGTTCTTCTAGATCTAAGTGCAGCTTTTGGTACCATTTCACATAACATCCTCCAAGAAAAATTAGTGGCCGCACTCATTTTGTTCGAATCAGAAATTTCAGATCCAACTCTTTACCAGTTACTAATGGTGTTCCTCAGGGCTCAGTCCAAAGTCCCCTTTTATTTATCATTTACCTTTTACCTCTCGGCCATATCTTTAGAAAATGTGGTATTCAATTCCACTGTTATGCCGATGACACCCAGCTCTACCTGTCCTCCAGGCTTCTTCCACCCCCCCCCCCCAAATCCCTTTCTGTCTGCTTACTGGACATTAAATCTCGGCTTACATGCAACTTCCTCAAACTTAACAGTGATAAAACTGAGGTGCACCTTGTGGGTAACAAATCTACTCTGGCTAAACCACACAGTTTCACTCTAACCATTAATAACTCCAAAGTCCATCTGTCCTGTCAGGTTAAGAGTCTGGGTGTCACCCTTGACAATACACTGTCCTTTGAGGCCCACATCAACAATGTCACTCAGTCTGCATACTTTCACCTATGAAACATTGACCGCCTTCGCCCATCACTTACACCTCACAGCACAGCCATCCTCGTTCATTCACTGGTTACATCCCGTATTGATTATTGCAATTCTGTCTTCTTTGGTCTTCCTCTCAAGTGTTTTCACAAACTCCAGTTGGTCCAGAATTCAGCCCGTATGATTACCAGAACCTCCTCCATAGATCATATCACTCCTGTTCTCCAGTTCCTGTTCTCCTGTTTTTGTCTAGTTATTTTATTAACTTTTATTGTATATTACAGAATTGTTTGATTTTATGATCTATGGATACATTGCTGTTTGTTTTGTTTTTACTGTGTCTTCTAAGGTGTGAACCTTGAGTGTCCTGAAAGACGCCTATAAATAATATGCGTTATTATTATTATTATTATTATTATTATTATTACTAGTGCAGTGCCCGTAGGAAGTATATATTCATAGAGAAAAGTGGAAGCTTTGTTATGGGAAGTTTAGGCAATGTTTTAGTCAATCTAATCATGTTGTGGCCATGTCAGCAAACACGATAAGCAGATGAAAACAACGTGGTGAAATTAAGAAATACTACTTACCGATGAGATTACTGAAACATGTCATGTTACTGCAAATTGCACCACTTCATCTATTCCTATATGGGGGAGTGACGAAAGGGAATGCCATAACCCCGGGTGTACACTGGATCCGTCACATGCGTGGTCCGGCTGTGGCATGGACTCCTCTGTCCTGTGCCGGGCGTCAATGTCCACTGGAAGCGTATCTATAGCGGCGCGCACGCGAGCGGCTGGAATTGACTGATCGCGAGATCATGATGTCACGCGATAATTTGCGGAAACACTGGAGGTAAAAAGACATCAACAAAAAAAAAGAAAAGATTTCTCTACCTGCCGGGGGCCACAAACTTTGACGTCATGTTGTTGTAGCAACGTAAAATACGCTCCGGAGTTTTCATGGGTGTTTTTATTTTGAAAATTGACCGGATACTCTCGTCTTTTCTGAGCCTGACTGCTTCTGTCAAAAAATAGACCCGGCACGTATTTTTAGCAGAGTGCCGAGCTGCTTCTGGTGGAGCAGTTTAAATTGACTTGAATGGCCGCAATTAACTCCGGCACCCGCGCCGTGGCTGAATAGCGTATGAGACGGATCCAGTGGACATCCGGAGTAAGCCTGTGCAAAGTTTTGGGTGACCTAGAGCGGTATAGCAGTAGGATACTTTGATCTTTTATTCCATGAAGTGTGGCTATAGCTGTGAGCGAGAGCGCGATAGGCTAGATTGGTTACACAGAGGTCTATGGGATTTTAACTTTTAATGATAATGTTGTGAATATTAATCCAAAAAACTTCAAAATTAAGGATGCACACCATCGTGCCATGCGCAAGCCATATCCAAAAGCTGAGGTTGATCCGACAAACAGTCAGAGAGATATGCGAGCCACAGACACACAGACATTTCTTGCTTTATAGATAGATGTGAATGTTTCCAGACATCAGTTATTTCTGGTTGGATGTATGGCAAGTTGTAAGACCATCATGCAGGGTGGCAGGAGTTCAGCCCTGGGTTGGTTCCCCAATTCAGGCAAAGTATACTGGTCCATACACTGTTGTTGAGAATGTTTCAGATTTTAATTATGTTGTAGCAACACCAGGACACGAGCAAGCCACATGTCTCTGTCATGTGAACCTTTTAAAACTGAACTGCAGGCGTGAAGTTTACTTGGGTAAGTTGTTGGCTCATTTGCCAGGGTCAAAACATGATGATCTGTCAGAGCTGGTGTAAAGGTATCTGTGTTTGTTTGGTGATCTTTTTCGCAAACTGATTGGATTGAGCATGATACTGATGTTGGAGGTGCTCAGCTGATTCAACATTTTTACAGCTTACCGTCAAGTAAACATAATCATTTGGATGCTGTGGTTGATTACATGCCCCAGAACAATATTGCTGTACCATCCTTATCCAGTTGGGCCTCTCCGTGTATTTTGGTTCCCAGGCAGGATGGAACACCTAGGTTCTGAACTGACATGAGAAAAGTAAATTCTGTCACCAAATCGGAATCTTTCCCATTGCCACGCATGGATGATTCTATTGGCCTGGTTGGGTCTGCCAAGTTTGTCAGCAAATTTGATTTGCTTACAGGTTATTGGCAAGTGCCTTTGCCCTAATGTGCACAAGAAATTTCTGCATTTGTTATACTATCGGGTCTTTACTCCTATCAGGTGTTACTGTTTGGGTTAAAGAATGCCCCTGCATCATTTCATTGTTGATGAATCGTGTAGTGTCTGGCTTCGAAGGTTGCTGTGTTTATCTTGATGAACTGGTCATTTACAGAGATAACTGGCACTCACACCATCAGGGCCTCCGTACACTGTTTGACCGTCTGGCCAAATATGAATTTCCCAGGGCTACAGGGACATATCTCGGCAGTTTGGTGGGACAGGGTTGAGTAGCTCCAGTCCAGGCCAAGGTCATGGCAGTAGCAAGATTTCCACAACCCACGACAAAGAAGGAACTGCAAAGGTTCCTGGGTTTAGTGGGGAACTACAGGAGTTTTTGTAAAATAATTTCTACTGTTGTGTATCCCCTCACTGAATTGCTCAAGGCCAAGGTGAAATTTGCTTGGTCATCTGAATGTTAGATAGCTTTTGATAATGTAAAATCTGTTATGTTCTTCTCCTGTTTTAGCTGCTCCTTGTTTTGATTGCGCATTCATTCAAGTAGATGCCAGCCAGGTGGGAGTAGGTGCTGTCTTAAGTGACGACCAGGGGCTGTTTAAATGAACTATAGCACATTGTCCAAAGTGCATGATCCAAGTGCATTTAGGGCATGTCCAACCACTTTTGCTAGTTAAACAGGGCAAGTTCTGGGCACAAAGAAAGGCACAAGGGGTACAGGGGTTGGATCTGGCCCATGAGGTGTACCCCCACAGCACCCCTGAGGTGAGGGCCTTCGCGCTCCAAACAAGCCCTGGCCTCCACCTGTAAACAACTATTATGATTTGAATAAAGACAAAAAAAGTGTTTATTATCATTATTTATTTTTTTTTATCATTATTTTTTTTTTTTTTTCTTGGGCGGTATGGTGGTGTAGTGGCTGGCACTGTCCCCTCACAGTAAGAGGGTTCCTGGTTTTATCCTAGGAGGGAGCCCCTCTGTGCAGAGTTTGCATGTTCTCCCTGTGTCAGCGTGGGTCTTCTCCGGGTACTCCAGCTTCCTCCCACAGGTTGGGGATTGCTTAATTGGCAACTCTAAATTGGCCATAGGTGTGAATATGAGTGTTAATGTCTGTCTGTCTCTATGTGTCAGCCCTGCAATAGTCTGGCGGCCTTTCACCTGCCCTGTGCTGCAGGGAAGGGGCCCACTTGGTTAGCTGTGGGGGGGCTCACGTGTTTGTGTTACGTTGCAGGATTGTATGTAGTCCCATAAATAATCATAGGTGTCTTTTGGGCATAACATCAATTCAACCAGAGCGTCATCTTCCATTCCTTTTAAAAGCCAGGTGCCTGTACCTGACACACTTCAATTTACATGATGAATTCATCAATTTCAGAAATTTTACACAGGTCCTTGACTTTGACTGCCACCACAGTAGCAGTGGATGAAGATCTGCAGCCATGACTGGTGAGATAGAGTTGTTATGATGGAGTAAACTAATTCCAAGTGGAGAGTAAATTTCCAATACTGACTTGAATAGCTCAGCATTTCGATGCTGTTTCCCATCAAAGCTTCCCACTATATTTAACTCTGTTATTACAGACACACAAAAGTCTGTTTCCTTGTCCATCCAGATATGAGACACTTTCACCACCTCCATTGCTGTCACCAAGCAACATATTCTAATAGACCATATGATATCCTATTAAAAATGCATGCACAGCAGTTCGTATGATATCCTACAAATTTGCACCCCACAAATGGCGTAACGTCCTTAATGTACAGTCACGTAATTATCGTCAAGTTAATGAAGTTAGGTTTAGGAAAGTAGAGTTACTGTGGTGAGGTTCAGTTAAAGAAACATGGTGAAAACGTACCTTAAAATGAGTCAAAGTTCACACGGGTCCAAACATGCAACTCCAGAGGTAAAAGTCCCGGGCAAAAGTCAATTTTTTTTGTGACCCTTCCACCCCACCAACCTCCCTCCTTACAAACACTCAGGACTGCCTCCCTGTGTACTGCTGTCAATGCATTGGTCACGTAATCACAGCCTTTCAAATTATATGGGATATGTATGAATTTGGGTGCATTGCTTTTTGTAGGAAACATACGAAAATTTTGCTACACATTTGGTCAAACTTTAGTACTAACCTGTATCTGACTGACATCTGTTTTACTACAAAAAACATGCCATAGAGATTAATTGATTAATGTATTAATTCATTCATTCATTATTTGTATCCACTTATCCTTTCAAGGGTGGTGGAGGTTATCTCAGCTGACAACACCCTGAACCAAGGTGCCTGTGGCTCTGCCTGTGCAGATAGTCAGAGGCCCTCACTAACTGGGATAAGAGCCACAGTATCCTGATTTTTTTAAGTACTTCATCCTGAAAGAACACCGACAGAAAGGCAAACGGACTTCTCTGGTTGTGGACAAGCTATACGTGGATGGTCAGCTATTCCGGGAACCCTCCATCACCCCCTGGCTCTTCTAAAAAAAAAAAAAAAAAACAACGGATAAGTATCCTCAAAAAAAAACAAAAAAAAAAAACGCTTTGATATTCAATCACATTACTTATTAATTTAAAATTGAAAATGCAATTTAAAAAAAAATCTCACAGGTGTAAAAGCATCAAAGTATCAACATATTTTGTTGCAAGACTAAAATATGCATCAATCTCATAGAAAGTTGACACCCCTTTTGTGGTGTTATACAATGAGAATAAATGCAGACAAAAAAAAAAAGTACTTTACCTCACAAATTTGGGCGAGCACTGAGTGGAACAGTTGAAAAAAGATGCTGGTGCTTAGATAGAAAAGCTTTCTGGACACTCATTCTGATGTTCCTGCTACTATGTGTATGCACATGCTTTTCTACTGTTTGTTTTACAGGGTACGTTGTGAGAGAGATGTGCCTAAATCTGTCATAAATCAAGTTGTTCTCTTGTATTTTGTGGCCAAATGCCCTCACTGAGTATTGATTTATTCATGTTAAACAAACCAACAAATGGTCCGAGTGAAATTTATTGAGCGCTGTTATGAGTTTATGCCTCCCCTGACAAACCCTGTACCACTGAGGATGAAGAAAAAAGCTTTATCTGCTGTTTTTTGAGAC
The DNA here is from genome assembly GCA_019142605.1 of Cephalopholis sonnerati. Classification (NCBI taxonomy): domain Eukaryota; kingdom Metazoa; phylum Chordata; class Actinopteri; order Perciformes; family Serranidae; genus Cephalopholis; species Cephalopholis sonnerati. The sequence goes on from JAGQAX010000003.1 coordinate 3,245,466, forward strand.
AGTTAAAAATCTGATCCTGCATACATCCGGTACACACACACACACACACACACACACACACACACACACACACACACATACACACAGACATACAAAGACACAACTTATCCACCAGAGATACTTAGGCCACTTGGGTCACTTCCTTTTTTACCCAGAAGCTTTTGGGAAAGGTCGTGCAGTCAAATACTAATACCTTTAGTTTGGTCTCAGAGGAAGTGCTCCGTTTTGCGAAACGGCAAAGTCAGAGTCTCCAAAGGTTAACCACTCTCGATAGGGAGGAATAGAGCATGAACAACAAATATGCCAACTAGATGCTCCCCCAAGGTTGTGTATTCACTATCTGTGAAAAAAGTGCCTGTACCTTTGAACAAAGATAAATATTGAAGCTGTTCACTTTTTCTTTCCCCCATATGGTTCCTTTAACCGAAAAACTACAGTTTTTCAAATTTGTTTTCTTGATTTCTTCTGGTCTCTTTCTTTGCCTCCAGCTCAAGATGCGACACAGTGGAGGAAATGAAGAGAATGATAGATATCTCAACTAGCTTGTTGTGAAAAATGAAACAGGGATAGAGATGACATAGAAACAGATCACAAAAGCACTCGAGAGATACAACCCAAGTCTATTTTCTTTTTTTCTCCACAGAAACAGCACTGGGGCCGATTTGGTTTGGATTCAGCATGAATTACCACGGCTTAGATCCTGTTAGTGCCGATAAAGCCCCCAAATGTCCCAGTTGTATCCTTATCCTCCCTATGAATATTCAACAACTTACTCTCATCTCCCCATTGTTTTCTCATTTGTACTGGTATCTGACAGTGCTGGTGATAATGTGTTGGAGGAAGATGTGGCAAAGGGAAGTGACATTGATATATGCTCCGATAGGGGCCTCAGCGACATGCTTCAATGGACTCAAAGGAGCTTCATCTCTGAGCTCAATGGGAACGTGGTTGAAATTCATTAAAGTTAAAACGACTTTGATTTATTATCTTGGAAATGATTAGGTCAAAGAGATTTGTTGTCTCAAGCAATATCCGGCTGGAAACATTTAAACTGGCAGCTTTTAATATGGAAGTCACTCAAGTGGCCCCCTTTCTCTTACAGCACTTGTTTTGCTTGGGATTGAAAGAATCAACAATCTGGACTTCCGAAAAATTCCCACATTCCAATCTGGACATGTTAGAGTAAGTCTGCTGAAAGTTGCAACTATTGAACAAGCCATGGCATTGTGTGTGTGTGTGTGATCACAGCAATTGAACTTGAGTGTTCATGTGTGTGCCCCTGTGTGTATAAGATCAGTGAAGCGAGCGGTGGGAGAATAACCATGTTAGTGTGAGAAAGCAGAAAGGCTACATCTGTCACTCTGTATTTTCTGACACGCATTTTGACAAGGCCCACAAGCCTGCCACGATTACCCAGCAAGCTCTGCTGCCTGTCCAACACACACGTACACACACACACACACACAGACACACACACACACACACACAGACACACACACACACACACACAGACACACACACACACACACACACACACACACACACACACACACACACACACACACACACACACACACACACACATCTCATGCCTCATATAGCATGACAGAGTGAGTGAGCTTCATTCAGTGTTCAAGGGTAAAAATGCAGTTGTAGGTATGGCTCATAAAGGACAAAAAAGGGCATAGTATTTATTTATCTATTTATTTTTTAAATGTGTGATACAATAGATTTTTGTGAGTAACTCTGCTGGTGCATTTTGTACTGCAGGTCTTAGTGTATAATGTGTGTGTGTGTGTGTGTGTGTGTGTGAGTGTGTGTGTGTGTGTGTGTGTGCACGCACACCCTCTGCTCAAGCTGGCATATAAAATGACAGTGAAGCATTTCCTCTGCCAGCTTTGGTGCTATCACTCTTTCTCTCACCCCTCATCCCTCTTTCTCTCTCCTCTCCTCATCCTCGGTGCCCCCATAGCTGCTGGCCATATGCTCAACCCTAAAGCCAGACCCTTTGCCAGACTGTAGTGTGTCTGTAACTGTGTAACCCTGTAAGAGATAGTAGACAACACAGTGAGGGAGAGAGAGTCGCAGGGACGATCATGAACTGGGGGGAAGTTTTAATGGTAATCCAGATGATTTTCACGAGTTTGAATCATTTCGTTGAAGAATCTGAAAATAAATCGTGTTATTCGTCTTCTTTTTTCAATTTGGTAATGTTCCTGAGGAATTTAGCTCAGCGAGCTGACCTCATTTGCAACCTTGTTGCAAACGTCGGTAGAAACTGTTAAGCCATCATCTAAGTCTATTATGTGGATACAACGTGGCTATACGCAAGCAAGTGCCTCCGCCAAGATGCTCTAACATGTCAGTCATTCTTGCCTTTGTCACTCTGTTTCAAGGTTTCCTTTTCAATGTCTTCTAAAACATCTCTGAAAGTTACCACACAACATCATCTGTTATACAATGCATGTACCAATGGGAACTCAAATAAGAAGTCTTAAAGGCTTACAAAAAATCTATTTTGTGTTGCTGGTGTAAAATCAGTTGAGGCCAGATTATTTTTTATTTATTTTTTCAAAAAAGTGAAAGAAAGAGACTTTACAGCTTGAAACATGATTGCAAAGTCCTTAATATTTATTTCAAATACAAATTCCTCAAGTATGCAGTTTCCTGACAAAGGTAGAGTGGGGGAGATAAGTATTCAGCGCCTTAACATTTATTTCATTAAACATATTTCCAATGCAGCTTTTCACATTAAATTTACACCAGACATCGATATTAACTCTAAAACTAAAACTATACAGATAAAGAAACCATTAAAATCCTTAATCACTTAAAAAAGTGATGTGCAATAAAATGGAACGGCAGTAAAACAGTATTTAACACACCAACTGACATGTATTTAATAATTGCTGGAGAAGCTTTTGTTTGTAATGCAGCTTTTAAGATGCTTCCTGTATGAAGAAATAAAATCTTTCACAGTTCTCACTTGAGATTTTGGTCAATTCTTCCACACAGACTGTCACAGAGTGCATTTTTGACCTGCCATACATGTCCAGCAGGACAAAGATTCAAAACATACAGCAAAGAACACTCTGAGCTGGTTCCAGAGAAAGAAAACAAAGGTGTTGGAATGGCCCAGTCAATCAGCAGATTTAAACCTAATAGAACATTTGTGAAAGCTTTGCTGAAGATAAAGATTTGCCAGTGTGCCCCTCAGAATCTTTTAGATTTAAGACAACCTGTGTGAAAGAGTGGGCCAAATTCCCATCTGAACACTAAGAGAGACAAACTTCCTCATACAGGAAACATCTCAACAGCTGCATTGCAAACAAAATTACTTCTTTAATATATTTCAGTTGGTGTGTTACTTACTTTATTCCTGCGTTTTTCCACTTAAATGCACATAAGATTTTTTTCGGATTGAAATGTTATGATTTCTTTACCTTTATAGTTTTATTGAGTTAATATCAATGTCTTGTGTAAATGTCATCTGAATAGCTGCTTTAGAAAAACACTGAATACTTTTCCCCCCACTGTATATATTAATTCAGGCTATTCTCACAAAGTTTTCACGTTTTTCCATGAAAAGCAGTGCTTCCAAATTTGTACATATCACACATAATTTGAAAGGCTGTGATCACGTGACCATGGCGCTGATGGCAGTAAACAAGGAGACAGTCCTAAGCGGATCCATGTGAATTGTGAGTCATTAAGGTACGTCCTCACCATGTTTTTTTTGTTTGTGTTTTTCCCCTAAACCTTACCTTTGTAACTTTATGTTAGCTATGCAACTGCACATTAAGGACATAATGTCATTTCTGAGGCACATATTTGTAGGACATCATACAAATTGTTGTGCATGCATTTTTCATAGGATCTCATACAAACTGTTCTCTGAAAATATGTTGGTTTATTCAATTCAGTTTCAATTCAATGTTATTTATAAAGCCCAATATCACAAATCACAATTTGCCTTAGGGGGCTTTACAAAATACGACATCCCTCTGTCCTTTGGACCCTCACAGTGGATAAAGAAAAACTCCCCCCAAAAAAGCCCTTTAACAGGGAAAAAAAATGGTAGAAACCTCAGGAAGAGCAACTGAAGCAGGATCACAGGAGTACTTAAAAATCACAGTAATGCCACATTGTACAGGACTGCAACAAAAAGCTATCAATCTGTATCTGTTAACACTGCAACAGACTCTGCAGTCAAATGTATACTGGAAGTCAGCAGAACCTATGTATCATATTATGTGCTATTTCTGTGAAAACTGGAGGTTGTGCAAGATAGTTCATCTAACATTCACAAGATCCCTGCTGACTTTGTAACTGAGGGGACTGAATTAAGGTTCATTAATTGAAAGTTGATCTTGCAGTTGTGAAAATTAAAACCAATCGAGTTCACTGAAAACAATGAATTTATGATATTAAGTTGAATCAACAATTGTTTTGTCACATTAACAAATGTTACAGTCAGAGTGGCTTTCCAGTTCCAGTTTCTCAGTCTGAGAAGTCACTTCTTTATTTGTAGCTGCAAATCTGCCGCTCTGTACCAGATTTAGTGCCGAGGCAACATGTGAGGCAGCTCTCCGTGCCTCTAACTAGGTCGGGACTGAATTCACAACAGACCTTTATCATGCTTTGCATTGTTTTCATTGTTATAACAATAAACAACCGTGACTGATAACAACACATATTAAAGACACACAAAATTATTTTCCTACAAAACAATGGGTCTCTGAGACTTTAAACTCTTAAACAATGCATGATGGGAAATCTGCTAACATTCTGATCATATTTCTTTAGAAAAGTAATATAATGAGAAGAGTGAATACTCTGCAGTACATTAATTAAAGTCATCATTTCAAGTCAAAAGACTTGTTTATAAGAGCTAAAGTGGTTGAAAATAAAAACTTACCTTGAAATTAATAACATGTTTTTTTTTTTTATTTACACTAAGTCTGTTGATTACACTTAATTCCTGGATGATGTTTAACAGATGAAAATGGAGTTGGTCTGAGGTGTCTGTGGACAAAAGAAAGCTATCAACAACAATCTGAAAAGCTCTCTTGAGTTATTTGCATGCTCTTTTGAGAAAGCCCCTAACTCACCCATGTTATGTTCCTTCCACTGATGTGCAGGGTGCCAGTCATCAATACTGACTCATAAGGTAAACAAAACATCTGTCAAGCTTGACCCTGGACTAACCAACAAATCTGGATGAAAACTAATTAGAAGTTATTGAGGATGAACCTTGCTGAATGTCTTAAATCGGACTTAAAACTATCAACACTTCCAACAAGCATCTTTTTGCTCCCCTCCCTTATTTTGTGTTTCAGGAGGTAGAGCAGTCATCTACTAATTGGGGGGTTAGTTGTTCAATCCCTGGTCCCTGCAATCTGTGTGTTGTCAGGCAAGATACTGAACCTCCTGATAGCTGTGCCATCAGTTTGTGCGTGTTTGTGTGGATGGTTATTGCTCCTGTATGGTAGCTTAATGGTTACAATTATGTGAATGTGTGTGTAAATCGGTGAATGCTGGCTTATTTTGTAAAGCTGTAAAGTGCTTCAGTGGTTGCAAAGAGAAAAAAAAGCATATACGCCATAGAGATTAATTCATTCATTCATTCATTCGTACAGTCATTATCTGTAACCACTTATCCTCTTTAGGGTCACAGAGAGGGTGGAGCTTATCCCAACTGACCATGGGCAAGAGGGCTATCACAGGGTTTACACATAGACACAGACAACCATCCACATTAGATCCTTGAGAAAGTAGTCGCAGACCAGCTGTGTGACTTTCTCCATGATAATAATTTATTTGAGGAATTTCAGTCAGGATTTAGGGCCTATCATAGTACAGAGACAGCACTAGTTAAAATTACAAATGATCTCCTGATTGCTTCAGACCAAGGACTCATCTCTGTACTTGTTTTACTAGATCTTAGTGCCGCAATTGACACAATTGACCATCAAATTCTGCTACAGAGACTGGAACATTCAATTGACCTTAAAGGTGCTGCACTAAGCTGGTTTAAATCGTACTTATCCGATCGTTTTCAATTTGTTCACATTCATAATGAATCATCTTCACGTACTAAAGTTTGTTTTGGAGTACCTCAAGGTTCAGTACTCGGACCAATTCTATCCACGCTATATATGCTTCCCTTAGGTAACATCATTAGAAATCACTCTATAAATTTCCATTGCTATGCGGATGATACACAGTTGTATTTATCGATAAAACCAGAAGAAACGGATCAATTAACTAAACTTCAGAAATGCATTACAGATATAAAAACCCGGATGAGCTCCAATTTCCTAATGTTAAATTCAGACAAAACTGAAGTTATTGTTCTTGGCCCCAAACAGCTCAGAAACTCTTTATCTGATGATATAGTTTCTCTGGATGGCATTGCTCTGGCCTCTAGCACCACCATAAGAAACCTCAGCGTAATATTTGATCAAGATTTGTCTTTTTATTTCCATTTAAAACAAACCTCTCGAACTGCGTTTTTTCACCTGCTTAATATTGCGAAAATTAGGCCTATCCTGTCACTAAAAGATGCAGAAAAATTGGTCCACGCGTTTGTTACCTCGAGGCTGGATTACTGTAATTCTCTATTATCAGGTAGCTCTAACAAGTGCCTGGAAACTCTCCAGCTAATCCAGAACGTGGCGGCACGTGTACTGACAGGAACTAAGAAACAAGATCATATTTCTTCTGTTTTAGCTTCTCTGCACTGGCTCCCTGTGAAATCCAGAATTGAATTTAAAATCCTACAAAGCTCTAAATAATCAGGCTCCATTATATCTCAGAGAGCTCATAGTGCCCTATTATCCCACCAGAACACTGCGCTCTGAGAATGCAGGGTTACTCGTGGTCCCTAAAGTCTCCAAAAGTAGAACAGGAGCCAGAGCCTTCAGCTATCAGGCTCCTCTTTTGTGGAATCACCTTCCTATTTCGGTCCGGTAGCAGACACCGCCTCCACTTTTAAGACTAGACTTAAGACTTTCCTTTTTGATAAAGCTTATAGTTAGGGCTGGCTCAGGCTTGTCTTGGACCAGCCCCTAGTTGGACTGACATAGGCCTAGTCTGCCAGGGGACCTGCTATAATACACCGAGCCCCTTCTCTCCTTCTCACTCTCTCTCTCCCTTGCTAGTAGTATTCATGTCCTGTTACTGCATCTCCCTAACTCGGCTCTACTGCATGTCACTAACTCACACTGGATGAAAAGTGGGATTTTCGTCCCCGTAAACGCCCGGAAATCTCACTCATTTTCGGCAGTTTCCGACAATTCACAGGCTGCGAACGCGGCGTTTACAGGTGCCAGAAATTGTCGAATACGGACCCATGACGTATGTGGAGACCTCCCGGGAGGTGCTAATGGCTCTAATTAGCATATGAATAGCAGCGGAGCCGCGTCTGGCTTGAAATTCCTCACTCCAGGATTGGATGAAACCACTACTTTGAAACAAGAAAAATCACTCGTGATTGGTCAGCAGATCTGTCGCTATTGGTCACTCTGGGTCATTATAAATGTAAGCCCCTCCCCTACAATAATAAAATTTAAAAATAATTAAAAAAATAATAACCCTTATAATATAATAATTATAATAAATGTATAATTATTATTTAACATTTAAATAAAATTGTTATGTTGTATATTCATGTCATTGTTATCCTATGGGCTACACTATTATTACCATCAAGGACATGAATGAATTTATTGAGTAAAGGAACATTAGCGAGGAACATGTTTATTCAAATAAAGAGCTTTATTTATATCACACAACTATGTACAAGTACAAGTAGGAGATTTCAACAACAAATCAAAATCCTACGGCGCCATCAACTGTCTATTATTTGCCGCCTCGGAGCTGTAGGCATCTGACAGCGATCTGTCTGCATGTGCTCCATCTTGCAGACGTCTGTGGTGCTGCCCTGTAGTTCGGGTTCGCCTCCAATCTGACCGCAGCGTTGCACAGAGTTCAGTCAGCTCCTGCTGCGGAATGACGGAGGTCGCACAATCCACCCAGACACCCCGTCAAGTGTGCCGTCTTCCTCATCAGACATCATGTCTACGGTGGCGCACTTCCATAGGTCCACCTCGTCTTCTGCCAGGACACTGTGTCTCGCTTCCAGCAGCTGTAAAAACAATCAGTAAAAACAATAAGTACTGCGCAGTGCACTGCATATTGACACATCTATTAATGCACCTGAAAAATAGTCACACTGACCAACAACGAGTCTGATCTAAAAGTCACAGTAAAAAGTAAAAAATAAACAGTACAAGTCACTTACACATAATGGCGTCATTATCCGCATCAAGTAAATCCGGACTTGCAGACAGAGCTCTCAGTAAATAGGGGGTCACGGCCTCCTTATGAGGCGAGGTCAGTCTGTGAAAAACAAAATGGACGGTTAAGATCGGTCAAGAATGTATCTGAACGTTTCCTCATACAGCAGAATGAAAGCATATTCTTTAAACTTACCCTCGCTCCGGTTCGTAGTGCATACAAATTGTCTCCGAGTTGTGGAGACGGCGTACTGCTTCCTGTAAATTACAAGACCAAAAAAAAATACACTTTAATAACCAAACTTAGACTGGTTCTGCTTCTTCATTTGTTCTTTACTTTTAGCTTAGCTCGCAGTCACCGAATATATTCTTACTGCAATTTTGGGATTGTGCACCCGTCTCCTCTTGTTAGTTAGTCTCCTCCACACAAGTTTACTGCGGTGAACTGCTGAGTCATATCGGCAGCAAACACAGCAAGCTGGCAGACAGCCCACTGATAGCGTTCAGCTGTGTCTTCGTCCATGCTGAGGAGTTTCCAGGTGTTGAAGGAGAGACGCTGTCCAGACATTGTAGGTCACGAAACAGCAAAGCAGCGACAAACACGCTACATGGAAGAGACTGTCTGAATATACAAGAGTAAAAACAGGACTGTTGATACGCTCGTCTTGCGAGGTCTTCCGTTTGAATCATGTCGAGCTCGCACGTGATTGGATAGACGGCTCGGGCCCCTCCAATCACATGATCATTGTTTACGGAAGAGGTCACTGTAGTCATGCAACTACGTACAGTGGTTGAGCTCTAGCAGACTGTGATGTTGTTTGCATGGAGTGCACATTTGACCTTTGTGGCAAAGCCTGGTTAGAACTAATTGTTGAAATAAATTGTTTTGTGTATCTTTTTTATTGAACATTGACCATTGCTAATGACCATACACAGTAATTAATCTAGCATACTTTCATGAAATAAATCAATTCAAGCTAAAATTTAAGAGTCTATAATTAGGCTATACTAAGCCTCATCTATTTATACCAGAAATGAATGAAGTTAATACCTTTTAGAGAAATGTCACCTCTGTGTGGGGAGTGAAACTCCCCCTGCTCCCCTGGTTTGCATTTCTATAGCTCACAGCATGTTCATTTACATGTTAAAGCCTCCCCTAGAATTAGGGGAAGGGGGGACAACTGCCAAGCAAGGCCCACGACAATTTACAACAGTTTCCGGCAGTTTTCTGTGTTGCCTGTAAATTGCCGCGCGCAGCCGTAAACCTGAAATTCCACGGCAATTTACAGTGCCGCATACTGACGGAAATCCCTCTTTTCATGCAGTGTCAGTGTGTTCTCCGGAGCCTCTGTGCTCCACTGTCAGGTTAAGGCAAGGCAAGGCAAGGCAGCTTTATTTATATAGCGCATTTCATACACAAGGCAACTCAATGTGCTTTACGCAGAGGTGTATAAAGTACTTGAAAAAAATAACTAAGTAAAAGTATAAGTACCATAACTGAAAATTACTTTGGTAAAAGTTAAAGTCACCTGTAAGAAAATTACTTGAGTAAAAGTCTTAAAGTAGCTCACATTAAATGTACTTAAGTATCAAAAGTATCTTGTGAAAAAATATACTCAAGTATCAGAAGTAAAAGTACAAGTATTTTATAGTATGCATGAAAAGAAGCATAACAACCAAAAATTATTCTCCCCTTGTTTTTTTATTTCACTTTTTCAGGTGAATGAAATGTGGTATAAAATACAACTCAAAAAATAAACAATGTCCTGCAAAATTTAACACAAGGACCACTTTTTCACTTTTTAGCTATGTTGGGGGAATCCTCATGAGCTGAGGCACACTACCACACACACAAACTTTCTGGTTCAAGTGGAGAAGTTGAACTTGCGGTTCATCCTCAGCAGAAGCTGATTTTCAAAAGTGTTCGCAGCTAGCCGTGCTCTTTTTGGGCTGAAGATGAGACCTGCTATGCTGAACAGCCTTTCGCAAGCTGCAGAAGCAGGCAGAGGTGTGTTGAGTTTGACAGACAACTTGAGAACCACAGGAAACGTCTTGAGAATCATGATGTCATCTGTTGAGTAGGCCAGGTACGAATCAAGCTGCTTGGTGGTGCTTGGTGTTTTGTGGGAACTTTTCAGGATGTGGAAGAAGTCTCCCTCATCAGATGAGCCAGATCCAGCATCTGCTGAAATGGAAGGATCCTCCAACTGCTCCCTGATGTAGTCCAACCCTGAAACACAAGGAGGGTGACACTAGCATTAGTACAGTCACATTTTTATTGGACAAATTTAATTACATTTATGACATTTTCCATAATTCTAAAGGAATAAATAATATTACATTGACTAACAACACTATCAGAAACAAAGGGCCAAAATTAGCACACAAAAAAAGAAATAAAATAGAAAAAAAGTTGAGAAAAATTGTGAAAATGACAGCTCTACAACCAAAGCAGTGCGTGCTTGCAGATTGCCTACTTTCACAAATTCAGGGAATAGATAAGGAGAGAAACACAAATTTAAAGTCTTGACTCTGCCAATTAGACATCGTAGATATTGGCTCAACTTCTATTCGATGAGTAATAAAATAACATAAATGTACTAAGCGTACATTAAATTTGTAATTTGATGAATATTTTCTCCATGTTGTCTTACCGATTTTCAGTGTAGCATCATCTTGGATCCAGGCCGTTTTGAACTTTGGGATGAGAATCGCTGCAGCAACCAATTCAGGGTCTCTTAACATTTCATCAAAACGGTTCTGGATGCCCACTTGAATGGCTTCAACCAACGGCTTGCAGTGCTTCAGTGCAATCTTTATTTTTTCCAGTTTGCTGCTCAGCAGGGAAATAATCAAAGAAGCCATCCCATCTGGACTTCCACTTCTCCTTGGAGGATGTTGATGGACTGGGCGACAGGGCTCATGGTGGTGTAGTACTCTTTGAGGAAAGTGAGCTCAACTGGATGGAACCTGTTAGGGAGAAAACAAACCACTGTTTTACAATCATGCATGAATATTGTACCCAAAAATAAAAAAAATAGATAAATACATAATTCAAACTTACATTGGAACCTTCAATTCTGCACAGATCTCTCTCAAAGCTGGCTCTCCCTTCTCTCTCAGAATCTTGAGGAGCCTTTCCACAGCCATAAACATGGAGTTCCACCTGGTGGTGTTTGGTCGTAGCAGCTGGAGGGAGCAGGCATCTTCCACAGCTTCAGCTGCTTGGCAGGATCTTCCACACTTATTCCACAGCCCATAACACTTGCTGAATGTTGAGCGTTGCAGTTTTTTGTATCCATCGTTGGCTGTTGCTTTTTCAGCATCAACTGTAGACACTAAGTTGAGGAGATGACAAGCACATCGTTGATGTTTTGGAAGCTCAAACTCAAAGCCATCATTCTCATCTAGGACGGAAGTCACATCAACAAATTCCACTCCCTCCTCCATCTCATTCTCTTCCTCATCCTCTTTTTTTTCCTCTTCTGCTTCATTATTGTTTTTGTCCACACTAAAAATCTGAAAAGCCTTCAGGAAGTTGGAGCCATTATCGGTTGTTGTCCTCACAACTTTGTTCCTGATGCCATATTCAGAATGGATGTCATTGAGTGCGGTGGCCAAAACATCAAAGGTGTGGGAACCTCTTAGCTGTCTGCAAGCTAGGGCAGCTGATCGTCTAGTTAGGTCTGTAGGGTTCACCCAATGGGCAGTCACACCAAGGAAGCTCCTTCTCCTAACTGACCAGCAGTCTGTAGTGGTAGCGATGTGATCCACTTTACTCATCTCCTCAGTTAACATGTTTTTCATAGTCTTTGCTAAATCTTCAATCCTTGATCGCAGGGTGACCCGTGTGATGACTTTGGTAGTAGGAAGGAGATCTGTGAGAAGCTCTCTGAAGGCTTCATTTTCAACAGTTGACAATGGCTGGAGCCCGTTGACAACATACTGAACAATGGCCCTGTCAACTGCACTCTGAGATATGGATCGGGTATCCAGCAAGGTGGTCTGTTTGATGGTGGAGGTCCCAGCTTCCGAAGCCCTCTTTCTTTTCTGTGAAGTCAGCTGCTCATATTTTTTCAGATGGTTTGGATGTGCTCTCTACATGAAAAACACAAAAGTAAAAGAAATAACAACATTAGTTTAAATGATACTCAAGACATCATTCAACAGTTACCACAATGATAGGTCTGGATTGTTCTAACCACTTTCAATCTGGTGTCCCATTTGTGGGCATGTCCAACATTGATAAAAAAAAATGTCAACTATATTTTATCTTTCAAAAATACCAAATTGTTTAAAGCTAAAACATAATACAGCACACTGAGCTTGGACATCTAATAGCTGTACAACAAATACAATTTAAAAAACAAAAACAAAGCTCTTATTGAATGGCATGCTATTTTACTACAGCTCCTATGTACAAACAACAACAAACAATAACCTAATGCTTAACTTCAAGTTACTGATCTTGTATGATTTGACTGTGTATTTTTCATAAAAAAAGGTGAAGCACTTGATATTAAAAATGTATCATGCAGGAGGAAAACTGCCTCGTTTGAGTAAGTTAAGATGCTAACCTTGTTTTATTGACACTCCTGCACAACACTTTTCCGCAAGATATTATCTACGGGCAAGTTGCTTATGTTATTAGCACATAGCGTTAGCAACTTGCTTCTTACTAGCACGTAATGTTGGCTAATGAAAAGGCCATCGGTAACGGCGTCGTTAACGCTCGTTAACGGCCCAGCACTAATATTTATACTCCTCCTGCCACATGACATGACATTGGCAGCGATTAACTTACTTAATTCACTTACCTCAATGTGTTTCTTAAGGTTGGATGGAGAGTTGTTAAACGCCTTTATCTCGTGGCACTTTGGAAGGCACAACATGCACTTCATTCGGTAGGTTTTGGGATTTACCCCCATCCCGAAGTAGCTGAACATTGTTGCCAGGTATGACCACGGGTGACCGGCGTCGTCTTCTGCCGAACCTGTACCGTCTTCTGTCTCCCCCTCGTTGTCGACATGTTCTGCTGCTGCCATGTTTACAGTGCTGCAGAATCTCTGCCGCCCCGCGCAGTGTTGCCAGGTGTACGATAATTATCGTATTTGTACGATCATTTGGCCCTCTGTACGATGTACGATCAATAATCCTAAAAAAGGTCAAATGTACGATAATTTGACCATTTCATATTATTGCCTACGAAACTGTTGTAAACTGAGTTTTTTTGTGAACCCTGAAGGCATCTATTCCCATGTGACATGTTACCAGCCAATCGTGCTTTGCTGAGCGTGAGATATGAGTGACGTCCATACGTTGATTGGCTGAATGGTAAGCTGCGCCCGCCCCAGGAGACGCTCACGGACAGGAAGACGAGCGAAATTCAAAAACAAAACAACGCGATTCGCGTTGGACATGCAAAAGCAGGTGAAAGAGACGGAGAAGCAGGAGAAGGAGAAGGAAAAGGGGGGAAGGCAGGAGAAGGAGGAGAAGAAGAAGAGATAAACCAAAGCAAAATGAGTTTGAATATGTGTGCTATTTGCACATTATTTTATGTTATACCTTGGCAGCTAGCAATTTTTAAGTTCGAATTTGTGTGCTCTGCACATTATTTTTGTTATAACCAGTAAGTACTTTGTAAGTTATGCAAAATAAATTTCACTAAGTAGAGCCAGATTACTCTTTATTTTCTTGTCAGTTATAATGAATATGTGAAAAAAAGTGAGCCCGCTATGTCTATTCCCTAACAGTAGGTGGCCTCCAGGTCTCATAATTTAGCTCATTAGTTCCCACCTGTCATTTGTTTCTGGGGGACACATTAGTCTAACACAACTGTGAGCTGCCGTTAACCCACTCCATTCTGACGCAACAAAGCCGTGAGTGGCTGTGAGCGCTATTAAACACCAGAGTGACTATATTTGACTATGGCGCATCAGTGAGCTTGTTTTAGTTATGACGAGTGTACGATAATTTCCCTCAAAATACGATAATTTTGAGTCTCTGGTACGATAATCCTATATTTCCCACCTGGCAACACTGGCCCCGCGCATCCCGCCCTTCACCTCAATCTTCGCGAGAGTACGGTACGTGGTTCTTCTCGTCCTCTCGGATCCGCGCGTTCCAGATATCTCTTTGATTATTTGAATTTGTAACGAGTAACGAGGTGGCAAATGTCAAAGTAACGAAGTAAAAGTATATTTTTTAACTTTTAAATGTAGTAAAGTAAAAGTAAAAGTCTTGAAAAAAAAAAAAAACTCAAGTAAAGTACAAATCCTCAAAAAAAATACTTAAGTAGTGTAACGAAGTACATCTACTTCGTTACTATACACCTCTGGCTTTACGTGATTAAAAGTTCAACATTTAAAAGCATTTAAAATAAAAGAACAAAGAGCATTTAAAGACAAAGTACAGAAAAAAAAGACAGCTTACTAAACATAAGAGCAAAATGCATAAATAGAGGTTAATTAAAACATACAATGCAGTATAATGCAACAGCATAAAATCAATAAAAGATTTAAATATTTCAAAGTGCTTTAAAAGAGCTCAATCATAAGCATAAGAAAAAAGAAGAGTTTTTAACCTGGATTTAAAAACATTCACACTTGGGGCTGACTGCACTTCTGTTGGCAGCTTATTCCATTTGTGTGCAGAGTTTGCAGATCTCAGAGTCCTACTGGGTTTATATTCCATTAGCATTTCATTCATGTATTCTGGACCTAAACCATTCAGTGATTTATAGACCAGTAGCAGAACTTTAAAGTCTATTCTATAGCTGACTGGGAGCCAGTGTAAAGTCTTCAGAACTGGAGTAATATTCTCTGATCTCTTTGGTTAAGTCGTACCACAGCTGTGCCTGGATGGTGTGTCATGGTTGTGCTGCTGCCATGGTCCTGCCTGATGCCTCCCACTGCTTCTGTTACTATTAGTCATACTTGTACTATTACACACATATCATTATTGTCACATGCATATATAATCAGATTATTAATATAATAGCTGTCTCTCTATGTTTCATTGTGTCATATGGACTACTGTTAATTTATTATGTTGATCTGTTCTGTACAACATCTATTGCTCGTCTGTCCGTCCTGGAAGAGGACTCCGTTAAAGGGTTTTTTTTGGGGAGTTTTTCCTTATCCGCTGTGAGGGTCCTAAGGACAGAGGGATGTTGTATGCTGTAAAGCCCTCTGAGGCAAATTGTGATTTGTGATACTGGGCTTTATAAATAAAAATTGATTGATTGATTGATTGATTGATTGATTCACAATCACACCTACAGGCAATTTAAAGTCACCAGTTAACCTAACCTGCATGTCTTTGGACTGTGGGAGGAAGCCAGAGAAACCTGCACTGACACAAGGAGACCATGCAAACTACACACATTTCTGTTATTCTCAGTTTGTTATTCTAAATCAGTAAGGAAGGCAGCAGCTAAATGTACTCATGATGGAGAAAAAAAAGATAATTTGTTGAAAGTCACTAGTTTAGTATTAAGGTAGCTAGTTTAGCATGAAGGTAGCAAGTAGATCTCAGTAGTCTTTACTGAGCAAAGGCTCACAGCTCTGGTTAAATACACAAGAGTAGAAGAAGTCAGAAGAATAAATAGGATGTTCTCCACTGAACCATCTACACAGCAAAATCAGAAGTGTTAATTCAACTCCCAGGGAGTTAAATTCAACACTTTGAAAGTGTCTATATTGGTCCACTCTGCACAGAGTTAAAATAACACTTTTGAAAGTGTTAAAGAATGTACACTGTGACAGTAAACAACACTCTCAGTAGTTGAAATTTAACACTCTTAGTGTTGAATTTATGCAACGCTAGTGTGTAGTGTAAAAAGTTAACACTGTGAGTGTATTTTTTAACACTAAATAAAGTTCGAATTATATTAACACTATGGAGAGTGTTATAAATATAACTAATAGAAATCTTTTATAATTATAATTCATTTTAAGAAAAACTACTTGGAGTTGATTAATAATCCAAGAACAATCCATGCCACTGGAATTTACAAAGAGAACCACACAAGTTACAGTTTGAATCAACCTGTATTTCAAACAAGTACACCACATCAAACACACAACACTGGCTTTGCAAAAACAGGTCAGACAATATGACAGTGTGGTACAATGTATGTTTTTTCACACATCTCGTTCGAAAACTGTCTGTCATAGGGTCTGAAATAAATCATCTCCTTAACTGAAAGAACAGAGAATGAATCCGCTCTCTCCTTGATATAGTATGCATTAAAATGATCATCAAAATAAAGAGTATCCACTCTGCAGGTCAAAATGAAAGCTTGCTCATCAAGTATAATAATATTGGTGACCTTTCTGAAAACAGGAATTTCCAAACTGTAAACCCGAAGAGTATTACTAACTCAAAGTCATTAAGGTCAGGTAACTCAAAAGCAGGTTTTTAGTTAAAAAAAACTATAAACTATTGAGTTTTCTGAATGAGTAATGCATTTTTAATTTGAAGTAGATCAATACTATTGAGTTGATGGCTGTCATTCAATGATATCTTTTAAGTAAATGGCAGAACGCTGCGTGGTAACGTCACTGCGTGGTCTGATTGGGCGCATTTTGACTTCTCAATGGCTGAACTTGGCAGAGACTGACGGATTAGCGAGTTAAGGTGACAAACAATATTAAACCTTTTTTTTTGACAAGGACCCAGTGTATCAATGTTGTATTCGGTGCACAGAAAGGAATATTTTGTGTTCTTGTGTTTTTGACGACAGCGGAATTGGATAACGTCGGTTTGGGGCACTTGGCGCCTTTGCAAACTAGCAACGATGTTAGCTCGTTGTCTGCAACTGAGGCCATTATCATCCACTCAGTCAGCTGCATTGTTCTGAGCCTGGGACTTCTCCTAATGCTAAGCGCTCTTCTGTGGTGAGGTAAATGTTTCTTAAACGTCTCTTGTCTGTTGAAAGACACAGCAGTGTTATTAAGAGAAAGAACAGTACTGCGCAGGTTTTCTTGGACGGTGGCGGAGTAATACCTGTCACGTGGTCGGATGCAGGTAAGCCCATGGGTTTATATAAGCTTCTAAAGTTATAACGGTCACCTAAAATCCGCCACACAGAGGCTGTAACACCAGCAGGTTAGTGCTTTGAGTTAACTTTGTTTCCAAACGGCAGCAACACACGTCATTAACCAGCACAACAGCTAATCCTCCTTCACCGTGCTCTCTACACATACATGATTCTTGGGTTGAATATCATGAGGGGAAAAAGTTGATGCAGTGATACTGACAGACACTCGTCCTGTGTTTTTCTCTTGCTGTGGCCTCGTGGCAAATACAGCACTGTGCCTGCACGGGGGTAAAAGCGCAGATTTAGCGGTTTACGTGTTGCCTGCATGATTCACTGCTGTGAGTGAGTGTGTCTGCAGACTTCATAACCTTCACTGGTTGACCCGACAGTTTCACAGAGTACCAACAGGCTACACGTTAAAAGGCATGTTTTGGTACTCTATCTCTTTCTCCCACACGTTATGAATTTAATAAAGTTACATAAAATTCAGCGCATTGAAGAGGAGTTTTTAAAAAAGTTTCAGAATTCCAAATGATTTGATAAAGCTTATATTGATGATAAATTGACACAAATTAAATAGAAACTCACTACTGCCACAGGCAGTTACTGATAGCATTATTTAATCTGGTAAGATTAAATGGTATTTGTCAAACTTAAAAAGTAAACATGGATCAAGATGTTTTATAATGTTTTATTAAATGAAATAATGACATTAATTTCCTATTTCTTTGTTCAATGTTTTTCCCCCAGGGTGGAAACTGATTACTGAGCAACACCACCATTATCTAAGGTATTTTTACATTTTTATTAATGCTGCATTATTAATTACCTGTTGCATATTAAAAATAGCACATGTAGGTCTTTTTATACTGAACAGAATTGATACATTTTACCTTTTGGAGTATTTTACACCATTAGTTGGTATTTCATTGATTGTTCTTTCTGTAAAACTCACATTCTCCTCTGCTCTTACCAGCAACTGAAACTGATATTTAAAAAATGTGAAATAAATGAGCCCAGCTGTTCATTAAACAGTGATAGAGTTGTAAAAAAGCAATATTGATAGTGGGGATGCTCCAAACTATTACAGAGGATATGCTTCGATTTGAGCTATAATAATTCATCATTTTCTTTAATTTGAACCACCTACTTTACTTTGCTTATCGAAACACTTACTCATTCTTTAAAAAAATGTTTAATTTAATTGCAGGCTTAAGATGGACTGGAGATGCAAACTGTGTCTCTACATCCTTGGATACCCGGGCAAAGTTATTTAGGCATTATCGTTTGCAACATAGTCAGTATTCAAGAGTCAGCCCACTGCTATGTCTCTACAGCAATTGCATTTGCACTTTTCAGTCATTTAATGCAATGAAAGCCCATCTGTCACGTTATCATAATAACACCCACAGACTAGGTGCAACTGACAGAGTACAGGCAGCACATGCATTTTTCACCTGTCCCTTGTGTGACTTTAAGAAGCCTTTTTCTAAGGCAACGTTGTTTGGACACTTGAGAGGTCATTTAAGAAATCACGAGATGGTTATACGTCCTTTCAGAAACTGTAATTACAGCACAAATGCTTACACATCATTTAATGCACACAAAAGCAGGTATCATGGAGAGAGTTCAGACTTTGATCTTAGAGTTCTTGCAGCAGAAAAGGTTAGTGACTGTCAAGTTCTCTAGTGTTTGCAGATTTGCCTGAACTTGAAAAGGCTGGAGGTGACATCAGAGGACGCAGGACAACTCAATTCCATTTCATGACCAATTCCATTTATTTCTTCATTTCTTTCATAGAATAGTCACAGAATAGGTTGAAAACCTGAGCAAATAGACATGAGTGAACTGTTAATACACAAAATACATGTGGAAATTACATCCTGAACTATAAACTAAATTTTTATCCCTCCTCCTAATAAATTGTTAAGTCACTTTAACTATTTATGACTAAACAGACAATAACTAATTAAATTAAATCAAATCATGATTTAGTTTTAAAGTTACTTAAAGTCATTTTAAAGTTATACAAATTAATCTACACCATGTGCTACTTTAATCCAGTTCACATAATTACTTTACACAAGCATTCAATTATTCCATCCAGAGTGATTTCACAGCTAAGCTGATGAAATACTTTAATAATTTGTGTTTCCTTTTTTTCTTTTAATATTAAAATCTGCAACTATCTATCATATTTAGACTACAATCTTAATTTATCTCTCTTACCCAATTACCTAGTAACTTTGGCCTTAATTGTTGCAAGTTGAAACTTAATGAATGAAACAATGCTTAACTTAATTTAATCAAACAATGAAAATAATCAAACATGCTATTTTAACTGAAATAAATCAATGCAAGCAAGTAAAATTACATTTGCATAGTTTATAAATGATAGTCCTGATTTAATACTGCAAATAACCAAACATACTGACCGATAGCGTCTCAGTTGTCTCCTCTGCTCTGCTCTTTGTCTGCTGCTGCTGCTTCTGCTGCTGCATGCTCTCTGACTGCAGCTCCTGCCTGCCAAGCTGATTAAGCAGCATGCAGCTCACCTGTGCATCTAGTCTCTACCCTGCCTTGCTCTGCAGCAGCATGCATACTTAGGAGTTTAGGCACTAACTAAATGAATTAATTTGATTAACCTAATGAAAACCCACAGAAAACTAAACGATAAAGTCTCTTTTCTCCCTCTTTTGTCTCAACACCTCCCACTTGAGCTCCTGGTTCCCAAACCCAAGGAGGTCACCAGATGTTGGGATGTTGGCAGCTGGATTTGTACTAGAAGATCATTCTCCCTTCCCTCCTTCCTCTTCTGCATTTCTCCTCTCTGCATGATGCTGTTCCTCTATGGGGAGAAGGACTACCACCCGTCTGACATCTCTGTGAAGCACTGTAGCAGGGATTCTCAGTCTCTCTGTCGTTTTGTTGACTTTGTTCATCTTGTTGTCTTGCACAGGCCTCACAGAAGGGACTGGATAGCTTGGGAATGTACGGACATTCACATCTCTTACAATGCCTTTCTTGTCCATGTTTACGTCGACTACTTTGGCTAGCCTGTACTGACCTCTCAAGGCATTTTGATCTGCCAACCAAACAATGTCTCCAACAGCCACATTCCGTTCCTTTGTGTGCCATTTGTTTCTCACAAACAGGTTTGGTCCAGCCAGCTGACTCCACTTTCTCCAGAATCTGTCCACTTCTGTTTGGATCATTCTTAGCCTTTTGTAGGGGTAGCCTTCAAAGTCAAAGCTTCCTGGGTCTCCTCTTGGTGTAACTCGACCCAGCAGCAGCGCGTTTGGGCTAATGTAGTCTACACAGTCTTCTCTGCTTTGAGTTCTTGCATCGATTGGCCTCTCATTAGCCAAGTTTGCTGCCATGAAGAGGAAAGTTTGAAACTCACTCCAAGTGAAGGTTCCATTTCCTCCCAGGTTCTTCAAGGCTCTTTTTACAATGCCCACAGCTGCTTCCACGGCTCCGTTTCTGTGAGGTGAGTCGGCCGGATGGATTTTCCAACTCCACTCTGTTTTCTGTTTTGTGGCTTCATTCTCAATGTCTGATTTCTCCAAACAGTCTAGAAAGGTGTAAAGATCTCTCAGGGCAGACCTGGCTCCAATGAAGTTTTTCCCTGGATCTGACCATATTTTCTTTGGATGTCCCCTCAATGCGGTGAACCTCTTGTAGGCCAGGAGAAACCCTTCAGCTGATTGGTCACTAACAACATCTGTGTGTATTGCTCTCGAAGCCATACAGCTGAAAACAATGCCCCAAACCTTCAGCTTTACCTTTTTCCGTACTTCATCTTTTACCTCATATGGCCCAAACAGGTCTACAGTTGTGAATTCAAATGGTCTCGCTGGTGTTGAACGCTCTGGCGGAAGATCGCCCATCATTTGTTTACATTTCTTTGCTCTGGACTTCCTGCACAACACACAGCTGTTCACAACTTTTTTAGCCAACCTCCTGCCTTTCACTACCCAGGCTTTCATCCTCATCCTTAAGAGTGTCCCTGCTATGTCCTCATGATTTGCTGCATGGGCCTCTTGAGCAATAAGAGTGGATATCCATGCTTCATATGGTAGGATCGGCACTGCGACTTTGTCTTGGCTGAAGGACTGGATTCTTCCTCCACAGACCAGGAGTCCTGATTTTTTCTCTTTGTACACAACCAGCCTGCTGAGTGTTATGTCATTAAATGTTGCTCCTTCTTGGGCAGCATGAAAAAGATCTCTCAGTGCAACATCATATTCTTCAACAGAAAGCACAGCTCCCCTTGCCTTTACTTTTGCCTCATCTTTTGAAAGAGCAGCCTCCCACTTTGCCTTGTGAGGAGCTGACTGCAGCAATTTTCTTTTCCATTCCTTTACTGCTCTCAATACCCAGGCAACGACTCTGATGAGCTTGGTTAGGCTGCTGAACCTTGTTACATCAAGAAATCTTCCTGCCACGGAACAAGCTGGATTCCTTTGGACTGGAACTCCTTCCCTGCTTTCAGAAGGTGTTGAAGGGGATGCAGGCTCACCGTCAGAGCATTGTGATGCATTAACTAGCTCCATTCTTGCTTGAGCTCTGGTTGTTACTGCAGAGAAAGTCTTTCTTTGGAGCTTCTCAATGCCCTCCTTAGCACTTGTTGCAATTTCCTTTGCTGACTTTATTGGCCATTCCTCCAAGGGCCTTTTGAGGAATAAAGGTCCATTTTGCCATTCAGACCCTTCATTTAGATTTTCTGGGATTGCTCCTCTGGTGAGAATGTCAGCGATGTTGAGCTCACCTGGTATCCACCGCCAGTCCTCAACAGGTCCAGACTTTTGGATTTCTCCTACCCTGTTCGCGAAGAAGGTTTGGTATCCATAACTGTCACGTTGAATTGCTCCCAGCACGGTTTGACTATCCAGTAGGTGGAACCACTGCTCAACCTCCATTCTGCTGTGCTTTTCAATATACCTCCTTAAACGAGCTGCAAAGACCGCACCACAGATTTCTGCCTTGACAGGTTCTCCTTTCTGATTGAGTGGTGTCAGTTTTGCTTTGGATTCAACCAGCCTTATCTGGACACCGTCTTCTGTCTCCCACCTGAAGTACACCACAGCTCCAAAGCTATTGTCACTTCCATCTGAAAACGTTATTCCCCAAGGTTTCCCAGTCCAGCTAACTGGAGTGAGGCTCCTGTGAAAGGTGATCTGACTTAGCTGCACATACTCTTCAAAAAGCTGAATTGCCTCCTGCCTAAGGCCGGGTGTCAGCGGACTGTCCCAAGTTTCATGAGTCAGACCTCCACCTCCTGCCTCCTGGAATGCTTTCCTTACAAGTATGGCCCCTTTCTGTTTAACAGGCGTGACAAGGCCAATAGGGTCATAGAGGCTGGCTACCTGACTTAACAGCTCCCTCCTAGTTAGGGGGTCTGGGGTCTTTTCCCTTACTTCTTCCCAGAGAAGGTTCCTTCCCATCCTCATCTTCTTCTTCTTCTTCGAAAAGTTGATCGAGGTCATCACATAGAGCTTGTCCTCCTCCACCAGATATCCAACTCCTAGGGCCTTATTGTCACCTTCTTTCATTTGATTTGGGAGTATTAGGACTGTTCCCTCCTCTGTCACTGCGTCCGGAGCATGTTCTTCTTTTACCTGCCTCCCACTTTGGCCTGAGTGGACCCATGGCTTAAGAAGAAATCCCCCGGCTTTCAGGATCTTTTCAACCTCTCTGGTGCACCTGACTAATTTCTCTTTGTCGTTGTGGGATGTCAGAATATCGTCTACGTAGCAGTCCTCCTCTAGGACTCTACGCTCCTCCTCAAGGTGGGAAAACATTGGAAGCCTTGCTGTCTCACGCATGGCCAGCTGTGCTATGCATCCTGCAGGGCGGTCACCGATGTTGACTCTGGTGATTGCAAACTCACCGATCTCCTCATCTTGGTTGTCTCTCCAGAGGAATCTGTGCAGGTGCATTTCCTTGTCTTCCAGCCACACGGAGTTATACATTTTCTTTATGTCACCAAGAGCTGCATAAACTCCTCTTCTGAACCTGAGTAGGACTGCTCGGATTGGGTTGAGGACATCAGGCCCTTTCAGCAAGAGATCATTCATACTCAAGCCCTTAAACCTTTGGCTGCTATTCCACACAAGGCGAACAGGTGTCGTCAGGGAGTGGGGATTTGGTGCTACTAGGTGACTTACGTACCACACTGGCCCTGTCCAGTTGGCTATTGTCTCTTTGCAGAGCTTTCTCGCTGCATCTCTTTCGACCATTTCATGTACCTGCTGGGCGTAAGCGGCTTGCCACTCTGGTTCTCTTTTGAGTTGCTTCTCTGTCCTCAGAAAAGTTGCCTCTACTGCAGCTCTGTTGTTGGGAAGGCAATCTGGGCTTTCAATCCAGGGGTATTTTGTATCCCAGTGTGGTGCATTACTGTGTGCATCTGCGTTTACATATGTGAGACCCCGCTTGATAACTTCCGTTTCCCTCTCCTCAACTAGTGTCATTTCCTTTCCTCCTGGTTGGCAGGTACCACAACGACAGCCTCCACACTTTGGTTCACAGGCTGCTCCAATGCTCTCCCACCTCCACCACTCCAGGAACTCTTTGCCAGCAACTGTACTCTGGGTTTCTGCCTCAACGAGCTCTTCATACCTTGCTGCAGCTGTCCTCATGGAGCGTGCGAAGTGGGTCTCTGACTTGTGTGTGGTTTTTTCTACTTTCTCAAAGAGGTCTGGGTGAGCTCCAGCAACAGTTTTCCCTAGTGGGCTGTCCCACAGGACGAGGTCACCAACTATCTTCTCTCTTTGTGGAGCAAGTCGACCCTCTCGGTGGCTGATAAGTAGTTCAATTTTCTCAGGTCTCTTCAAATCTTCTAGGTTGGTTTCTGGAAAGAACTTCTTCAGCTGTTCTGCTTTGACGCCCTTTTGAACATTAGCTATTTCATTTAGACCATAACAAACAAGTTGATGAGCTTTTTCTGTGCCTCTGGTTGTTTTGACTCTCACCTTGAGGAGATAGCGTTTGCTGCTGACTGTCATTGCCATCCCTCCGACTCCATGGACAACCAAGGTGATTTTTTCACTTCTTAGATTCAGTCGGTTTGCAGCTTTGTGAGTGATGTAGTTGGTATCTGAGGCCAAGTCAATCAGAGTTCCGATCTTCTGGCCTGCATTGGCTGTCACCTCTAGCAGCATCATGATGACTGGCAACTCTTCCAGTCCACTTGCTTCCACCAACCCGGCCTGGTCTTGTCCAGTACAGTTTGTTGTTGCAGTCACATTAGTAAAAGCTTTCTTGCATTTTTCTGCCATTTCAGGGGAGAGCTCTGCTATGAATTTCTCTTGTTCTTCAGTCAGCTTATGTCTCTTCTTACTCTGGACTCTGCCTACCTCACCTCTGAACTCCCCTTCAGGACACAGGAAGTAATGGTGGTCTGAAGAACTCCCCCTTCTGCAGTCCTTGTTTCTGCACAGGTAAGTATCTTTGCACTGGTTTTCTTCATTATGACATCCTAAACACTTTACACATGCCCCCAGCTTCTTCACAGCATTTAACTTTTCTGCCAGCGTCAGACCTTTAAACTGTTTGCAGAAGAATAATTTGTCTTTGTGCCTCATCTCTCCACAGACGGTACAGCCGCTTTCTTTCTTTGTAGAGCGGACTGAAGAATATTTTCTTTCAAACTTCCTGTCTGGTCTCTCTTGTCTCTCACCAACACTTAGCTGCTCAAGTTTTTCCAGTATTTCCTCTTGGGTTTTCAGGAATCTGAGGAGGCTGTCAAAGTGGTTTGCAGGAGTTACATTATTGTTCGGGTTCACCATGAAGACAAGCCAGTCCCTCTTTACAAGGTCAGGTAGTTTACTTTCTATGCACTTAGTTACCAGTGGGTTCTTGATGGCATCTGTCTCTCCAAGCTCTGTAAGGTCGGCCAGGGCTTTCTCAACAGTCTGGATCAGGTCAATAACTTTTCTTGGTTGATTTGCCTTTACCACAGGAACTTTTTCTAGGTCTTCAATTATTTCCAGGGCAATTGTAGATTTGTTCCCATATCTGTTTCCAAGAACTCTGAAGATGTCTTCTGCAGAGTTGTATGTGAAAAGTCGAAGGTCTCGTGACATTTTCTCATCTATGCTGTCCAAAAGTTGCATCTTCTTCACCTCAACTGAGCCGGTTGGTTCTCCTTGCTTTTGAAGATTCTCCCAGTCTCTTTTCCATCTGTGAAAGTCTCTTTTGCAACCATGGAATCTGGGGAGACCGATTGGCTTGATTCTCACAACGGCCTGTGGTACCATGTTTGTTGCAGCTACTGAGGGGGTCGTCACAGATGCACCCTTCTGCTCCTCTTCAACTCTTTGTGCAACCACAAAGTCTGCTCTCCTTGCTTCAAGCTTGTTATGTATTACTTTTAGACCTGTGACCCTGCTGTCTATGCTGGATCTCTCTGCGTATGGGATCCATGGCTCCCACGATGCGTGGCTTCTGGCTGCTTCCCTCACCAGCTTCTCCACAAACCCAAACTGCATTTCATAGCCATCACGATAAACAGCGGTAACAGGTGTTGCAGCAATGTTATCACAAGCCCTCTCAGCTTCTTGGATTGCAGCTTGAACTTCTTTTTGCCCATATCGAGACCAAAGGTTGGCTTGCACAATTTCTCTGATTTCATTTAATTTTGTCTCACATTCATCGATTGTCTTTTCCAGGTCAGCCTCCTGTTGTGCACTAAGCTTTCCATCATCATCATCAGCTTGGATTTCTGCTAGGAGACCAGCCTTGTAGTCATCATTTGCTTCACCAACCCGTCTTGCTTCAGATCTAAACCTCTTGTACTCTTCTCGAAGCTCTACTTCCGTCAAGCTCCTCGCTCCTCTGCTCAGGAAATTAGCTAGCTTTGTAAAGGCACTTTTAGCTAAAGTTCTCTCCTGCTTGAGCTGCTTGACAGTCTTTCCAAAAGCTTCTTCTGCCATTTTATGAAACAGATTCTCCACATGCGTCAACAGCTTCCCTGGTAAGGCCGTTTATCCTCCAGTCTTCACTGCCACACTGCGGTTTTCAACTGTCAAGTTCTCTAGTGTTTGCAGATTTGCCTGAACTTGAAAAGGCTGGAGGTGACATCAGAGGACGCAGGACAACTCAATTCCATTTCATGACCAATTCCATTTATTTCTTCATTTCTTTCATAGAATAGTCACAGAATAGGTTGAAAACCTGAGCAAATAGACATGAGTGAACTGTTAATACACAAAATACATGTGGAAATTACATCCTAAACTATAAACTAAATTTTTATCCCTCCTCCTAATAAATTGTTAAGTCACTTTAACTATTTATGACTAAACAGACAATAACTAATTAAATTAAATCAAATCATGATTTAGTTTTAAAGTTACTTAAAGTCATTTTAAAGTTATACAAATTAATCTACACCATGTGCTACTTTAATCCAGTTCACATAATTACTTTACACAAGCATTCAATTATTCCATCCAGAGTGATTTCACAGCTAAGCTGATGAAATACTTTAATAATTTGTGTTTCCTTTTTTTCTTTTAATATTAAAATCTGCAACTATCTATCATATTTAGACTACAATCTTAATTTATCTCTCTTACCCAATTACCCAGTAACTTTGGCCTTAATTGTTGCAAGTTGAAACTTAATGAATGAAACAATGCTTAACTTAATTTAATCAAACAATGAAAATAATCAAACATGCTATTTTAACTGAAATAAATCAATGCAAGCAAGTAAAATTACATTTGCATAGTTTATAAATGATAGTCCTGATTTAATACTGCAAATAACCAAACATACTGACCGATAGCGTCTCAGTTGTCTCCTCTGCTCTGCTCTTTGTCTGCTGCTGCTGCTTCTGCTGCTGCATGCTCTCTGACTGCAGCTCCTGCCTGCCAAGCTGATTAAGCAGCATGCAGCTCACCTGTGCATCTAGTCTCTACCCTGCCTTGCTCTGCAGCAGCATGCATACTTAGGAGTTTAGGCACTAACTAAATGAATTAATTTGATTAACCTAATGAAAACCCACAGAAAACTAAACGATAAAGTCTCTTTTCTCCCTCTTTTGTCTCAACAGTGACCAAGTCCTAACTACTGAAGGTGAAAGTGTTGGTGAAGGAAATGTTGAGTGTGAAAGCACAGAGGAACTGGATCTGCTTGAGATGGAGAGTCAATGTGACACAGGTAGTTTATGACTTAACTTGGCATCACTATTCCTAAAGATGCAAAGTATCCTTCATGTGTCTGACATGGCATCTCAGGAAATAGTGGATCATCTGGCTCAGATTTTTTCTTTGTCCCAGCCTCTTCTCAAAAAGACTATAAGAGAGGTCCTACAGATTCATGATGTCACTGTTAGTGAAACGACTTTGGATGAGGTAGTTAGTGCTGTTATGGACAGCAACATTCTTGTCAGTTCCACAGCCAAAGGGGGGATATTATCCACAACTAAGAGAATTAGAAAAATTACCCTGTGGTAATTCCTGTGCAGTGTACACTAGATTCTGGACATACAGCAGTCTACATACCCATTCTTCAGATGTTACAAAAACTCTGCAGACATACTGACATTCTGAACTAAGTGCAAGAAACAAAGATGGCACAAGCAGGTCATTATGTGAGCTACCAAGATGGTTCATATTTTAAAGAGAATGACTTCTTTTGCTCCTCAGATGAGCTAAAGCTGCCACTAATTTTGTACATTGATGATCTAGAAATAGCAAATCCACTGGGTACTTCAAGGAAAATCCACAAACTCAGTTCTGTTTACTGGATACTTGCAGATCTACCCAGTAAATACAGATCTGGCTTGCACGTGATTCAACTGGCAGCACTATGTAAAGTTTCTGACATTCAGATGTTTGGCTATGAAAGAGCTCTTGGTCCTTTGTTGCGAGATCTCTATACTCTTGAGTGAGATGGGGTTTTCATTGAGTCCATTGGTAAGGTAGTCCGAGGTACAGTCATGTGTGTGGTTTCTGATAATCTTGTAGCCCATACACTAGCAGGCTTTACCAAGTGTTTCAGAGCAGAATATTTTTGTAGATTCTGCACAGCTACGCAAGACACCATTCAGACTCATAATGCTGGGAGTGAAGAATTTAGTCAAAGAACTAAAGCCAGCCATGACAATGACGTGCATGCTGTGATGCATGGGGACATTTTGAGCCAGTGTGGTGTTCAAGAAGAGTGTGTCCTTAGCCGATCACTGGAGCATTTTCACACAGTCACAGGTTTCCCACCTGATGTTCTCCATGATCTGTTTGAGGGTGTTGTGCCCACATAAATGGCTCTGTGTATAAGGGAGATGATCCGAAGCAAATACTTCACATTGGAGTATTTGAACAACAAGATTGTGTGGTTTCCATACCAGCACACAGACGAAGTTGACCGACCTCAGACTATTTCCAAGACTTTTGCAGCAAAGAACACAATTGGTGGCAATGCCCATGAAAATGCCACGTTGCTCAGATTGCTCCCTTTAATGATTGGTCATATGGTACCTGAAGGAGATGGAACATGGACTGTGTTGATGGACTTGAGGGAGGTGGTTGAGATAATACTGTGCCCAGTATTTACAGATGAATCCATTCAGTATTTGCAGTCAAAGATACTGGACCACAGAAACATGCTGTGGGAGGTTTTCCCTGATTTCAAACTCCGGCCTAAACACCACTACATCGAACACTACCCTGACCTCATACGCTGTTTTGGGCCCCTTGTCCATTTATGGACAATGAGATTCGAGGGAAAACACCGCTTTTTCAAGCGTGTTGTGCATGACACACAAAACTTTAAGAATGTGTTAAAAACACTAGCAAACAGGCATCAGCACATGCTGGCATTTTATCTCAGTGTCCCATCATTTTTTAAACCTCATCAGCAGACATCAAATGTATGTTCCGTGATGGTTTCAGCACTTCCTGATGTTGCAAAGGCATATGCTGAACAAATAACAGCAGCATGATTTACAGTACATCAAAAGTCAATGTTGATGGGACTGATTATGGTGCGGAAATGTTTGTGTCTGTGGGACAGGAGGGCGGACTGCCTCAGTTTTGCAAAATTGAGCAGATTCTCCTTGTGAACAACTTTGTCGTCCTTCTTAGCAGACAACACAAGTCTTACTACATTGAACACCTACAATCCTATGAACTTTCTCCTCAGAGTTTGACTATTAATACCTTATTTGACCTCAATGACACATCGCCTCTCTTTGCATACAACACAGAGGGTAGACTGCTCTTATCACCCAAGCAGTTTATCTCACTACATTAAAAAGTATCTTGCACCTTTATTCTTGCACATAAATATAAAGCCAGTGTGATGTTAACAAAGTGAAAGAGTAGGCCCCTTCAGTACTTGTAACTTAGTTACTCACAATATTACCTAACAGTTCTTTCTCTCTGAAAAGAAATAGCTTGTACCTGATCTCCTTTGTGATTCAAAAGAACAATCAACACTAACTTGACGACCTTGTACATATTTTTTTATTTCAAATAGAACTTTGAAACACCAGCACAAATCAGGAGATGGCTGCTCCAAGGAGATTTGTGCTTCGTGTATATGTTGCCACGGATGTTGCCATGAAGCTCACTCTAAATGAGCGACCACAGTCAGTCGAGGAGCTAAAAAGCATAATGCAAGACCATTTCAAGCGAAGACTGGAGGGTGAATTCACATTGCAGTATGAGGATCCTGACCTTGATGGACAACTAAGCGTTCTTGTAGATATTCAGGAATTGCCAGAGAAGAGTACATTGAAAGTTGTGAGATCTGAAAGAGGCGACAGCTCAACTGCAAGTTCTGATACAGACATCCTCCCACACGTTCCTTTAACGCAACGTCAGAAGAATTGGCCAGATTGTTTCCCTCTGCCTGCTTTTTCTTTTGAAGTTGAGCATGTACTTCAGAACACTGTTTTTGAAAGATCTGGAGAGACGATGAAATTGACAAAGTCCCAAAAGCACAACATCCTGGAAACCATGGCAGAAAAGATGTACAGCTTCAAGCCATACCCAAGTGACAAGGAAGTAGGAATGGCAGCTGAAGCTCTGGTTACATCATATCCATGTCTCCGCGAACCTGGAAGCAGGAACGGATGGTATAGATGGAAGGTTTGCTTGAAGTTCAAGATGGGGAATTGCTAGAACAGGATGTGCTGAGGTGTCCATCAGCACAGGCAGGAGAAGCCATACCAACCCTGATAATGAACATCCCCACTCGAATATCAAAAAAGCCAGACGTGCTGAAGTAAACTACTTGCTGGACTTTCCCAGAGGAGAAAGCCAGGCTTCTCTGGAACAAATGAGACAAGACATCATTCAAGAAGTAGAAAAGACAGAGAAAGATCAGATGTTAATTGAGAAGCTCATGCAGACAACTTTTGCCTTTTGTCGCCAAGATATTGTGCAGGGAAGTCCACAGGTGAAGGACTTTTTGGAAAGATGGCCAGCCCTGAAAATGGAGTCACAGGTAAAAACTGTTTTCATGTATCACAAAGAGCATGCTTCTCAAGACAAGTACATAATATTCCCAAGTTTAACTGTTTCAGCTAAACACTAATCTGTTAACATTTGTTTGTATTTTCCCAGGTGTTTGCTGAGTTCCATCGCATCACAAATGTGAACCTACACAACACATTCTACCATGAGCTTGACAAGCACACACCACAACTGCTTGCCTTGTTTAGGCAGGAGGCTTTCCGGACGGGCAAGACGGCAGAGGCGCTGCGGGAAATTCTAAGGATTTATGACCAGCAGGTAAGTTGAAGCATTACTGGGCTATTGATACACTGTTGCTCTACTAATATGTTTTCTTTTAAAAGAGGATGTGTCTGTTGTTGTTTTTTTCCTCTAAGGTTTAAAAAAGCTATTTAAAAACAAATTTAGATGTTTTTCTTTCAAATAATACAAGTAAGAGAATCAACACTGGCATTTCGCAAAAATCTGATGTTCTTCATTATTCATAAGCATTGTTAGACCAATAATTGGAAATCCCTAACCTGGTGGGAAAATTGATGGTTGCTAGCAGTAGTAATAACAGGACTGCCAACTTTTTTCTTAAGGGTCCACTTTCTTCAAGAGTCAAGTTGCCTGTCCTTGCAACAGTAGTGCAATAGTAAACAATTCTTGTCAGCTTAAACCATCTTTTTGATTTTTAAACTTAATTCTCTATAGGTCATGTATTGTTTTGGTTTTGAGATGCTGCAGATGTAACCCAACCCCTGCTTCTGTCACTTTAAGACAGTATTAAATGTCAATCAGGAAAATTTGGGTTGAATTTAATTCTAGACTCGATGAGGAGACTGCTGATCTTTACCTGACTAATTTTTGATTTAGACCTGTTTTGTCTACCCCAAATAATACACACAACAGACTGAAAGTTTAAAGAAGGTATATTGAACACGATAAAGGTCCCTCACCACACAGTATCTCAAAGAAAGGTAAGTAAATTAAAGTGAATACTGCATAAAAAAAAATACAGTACCCCATACACCATTACTCAAAGTTGGATTCACCATACAGTTGTTTAAAGTACCTTTGTTTGTTATTTGGACCACAATTGAACCAAAAGCATAAAATAAAAATAACAAAAATCTCTGAGATCTCAGGTATTGAAAAGTAAATTGTCCCAAAGTTCAAATGAATGGAAAAATAAGGAAATAAAATGAGTGCACTCAAAGTCCTACCACCCTCTTTAACAGTGAATGTCCAATGGGGAGTATTGCAGTGGAGATGATGATGTGGATGAAGCTGTGGATGACCGGGGAGTAGCAACCAGGATGGAGATGGATATGGATGACAGCAGAGGAAGCGAGGACTGAGGACTCAGATGAGGGACTCTATAGGAAAAAAAAACCAGCCTACACACCCATGCAGGAAAATTACTCATTCAGCCCATAATAAAATGTCCATTTGAATGTAATAAATGAAATAAAGTTACTCCTTTTCAGTGTCCATTTTACTTTTTTTCCTACTACCATTTTTTAAATGAATTTTTTAATAACCATTATAACTCAGAGTAAACAAAACATGAATTCACATAAGCATTTCAGAATAACCTCTGTTTTTTTTAGCACACAGCTTACATGAACTACATTAATTGTTACTATTCACAACAGTACAAAAACACATTTTTAAACGCAACACACTCGTTAGCTTAGCTGCATGAATTTTCTGCTGGGGCCTAACACTGGTACAGCACCAGGCATTAGCCTGCGCTAAGCGGCTATCAAGAGTTTCACACAGTAATAAAATAACAGCACAAGATTCATAAACACATAAACACAGGCTTCCAACATTAACACATTATCCTGACCTGTTTCAAGTTTATCCCGACTGGTTTTAGAGAGAGTAAAAGGCAAATTTTCATCACTCACCGAGAAACCAATTGTCCACAACAGTTCACGTCGTCCTACTCGAACACGCAGCTCGCCAATAGTCTCTTCTAACTCTCTGTCGCTTCTCTTCAGTTTCTGACTTCTGACTTCTAGGTTTTTATCGGTTTAATTCTAACTTTTTCTCTTCTTCCCTTCCAGCATCTACTCACACACCATGCATCAGCTGCGGGGACTTGCAGAGAGCGGCGCTAAGGTAAGATGCACACTCCTGTCAGCTTCTTGCTCACTGAAAACAGCACATAACAACTGCCACCTCATTTAAGTTTGAGTCCCTGCATGCACACTAAACACTACAAGTAACCTGATAGGGGCTACTAGACACTGGGGAAATGATATCTTGCAGACTTTCAAAAAATGAGCTAAGGGCAAGGATCAAGGGTTTCCCCAGCTCATCATAGGTGAACTTGTGTGGAACACGTCTTTCTCTGTTGGAACGTCTGGGTTCAGGTGATCGGTGTCCTTGGATGACATTTGTATCCTCTTCACGTCCTTGAGGGACAGGGTCATGCTGCGGGTCAGAAGGAACCATCTCACCTTCCCCGTGAACTAGTGAGTTGTTTCCGCTTCCTTCCTCTTCAAGTGTGTCACACTCTGGAATGTCGACAACAACATGATCCGTTGATAGAGCAAAAGGTGGACATGCAGGTTTGGTTGACTGGTCAGGACTTAACTGTTTAGATGTGAGTGAGTGCTGTGAGTGAAAGTCGGAAGCGTTGGGATTGAGCGAGGTCAGAGGTCATCTCCTGGGGGTACATTCTATTTCCTGAACAAAAGGTCCCCACGAAGTAATTTGTGGTGGTCCCTCAAAAACACAACCAACCTCCTCTTCATCTGTCAAATGTCCATCAGAATCATCACATTCCGCCTGCTGATCCCTCACCTTCCTGCTTCCCAAGTCCATTTTCCTTGCTTTACTGACCCGTGGTCCCTGCTCTGGAGTCTCCTCAACAGGCAGAAACTCACAGGGCAAGAGCAGGTCTCTGTGAAGGGTACGGTGTGGCCCACTGCCCTTCTCAGGCTTGACAACATACACAAGGCCACCATCAATTTGTTTCACAACAATGTGAACAGGTCACTCCCACCTGTCAGCCAACTTATGTTTCCCACCACGCTGACATTCTTCACTAGGACACGGTCCCCTTCAACCAACTCATCAGCTCCGACTTTGGCATCGAACCGCAGCTTGTTCCTCTCTCCTGCTTTCCTGGAACTTTCAGCTGCCAGAGCATAGCTTTCATGGAGATGCTGGCGCAGGTTCTGCACATATTCCGAATGTGTCTTATGGGTCTCAGTGAGAGGGTTGGTGCCCAGGATGAGATCAACTGGGAGGGTCGGCTGCCGGCCGAACATCAGCTCGTATGGGGAATACCCTGTTGTATGGTTCCTAGTGCAATTGTACGCATGTACAAGGGGTTTAACGAAGTCTCTCCAGTGTTGTTTGTCTTTTTCCTCCAAGGTTCCGAGCGTGCTTAAAAGGGTCCGATTAAAGCGCTCACCAAGATTTCCTTGGGGATGATAGGGTGTAGTACGGACCTCATCTGCTCCGATCAGCGAACACAACTCTTTGATCGTGTGGGATTCAAAGTCCCTCCCCTGATCACTGTGAAGGCAGCTAGAAAACCCGTAATGGACAAGGAAATTCTCCCAAAGGGCCCTTGCAACCGTCCTGGCCTTTTGATCTTTTGTCGGTACTGCTACTGCAAACTTTGTGAAATGGTCAGTGATGACCAAAATGTTCCAGGTGTCACGACTATCAGGTTTGAGGGACAGGTAGTCCATGCAGACCAACTCTAATGGGTAAGTTGTTTTGATGTTTACCATTGGTGCTGCTCTCTGTGGTTGAGCTTTCCTCCTGGTACATCTTTCGCAGGTTTGACATTTTGTGTCGATGAACTCCTTCATTCTTGGCCAATAAAATCTGGCTCTGGCCAGACTTAACACACGCTCGGGTCCCAGATGACGGACTTCATCATGTAACCCATGAAGAGCTCTGTCTCTATAATGTGCAG
The DNA here is from genome assembly GCA_019142605.1 of Cephalopholis sonnerati. Taxonomy (NCBI): domain Eukaryota; kingdom Metazoa; phylum Chordata; class Actinopteri; order Perciformes; family Serranidae; genus Cephalopholis; species Cephalopholis sonnerati. The sequence goes on from JAGQAX010000003.1 coordinate 3,280,203, forward strand.
GCAACACAAGCTGATAGATGATGTCTCCCCGATCAAAGCACCTTCTGTAGAGGATGCCATCCCTAAGTTCAAGCCTGTTCTGCTCTCTGAGGAGCAATTTGACCTCAAGCTCCTCAGTGCTTACAGTTTTGAAGCTGGCCTTCCCCGCACCATCCAACAAGGTGATGATTTTCCGAATTGATGGGTCCTCCCTCTGTGCCTTATACCAGCATTCCTTCGTCATGCCAGGCAGTGTGGTTTGGCCTTGGCTAGAAAACAGATCAGGCACTGATGAAGCATCTGTGGCGAGGGACTCCACAAGAACAGGAAGTTGTGGTGAGATGACTGTATGACGATGACAGAGTGCTGAGATGACATCTGTGGGGATCTCCCTTTCCTCCCCCTCTAAAATGCGCTTTGCCATCGCTTCAATCCTCTCTTTCTCCTGTATGAAGTCCTCATCTTCCTGAGGTGGAGCCTGCGGCCGTCGAGACAGACCATCTGCATCCCTGTTGGTATGTCCTGCTCGATACTTGATGTTGAATCTGTACGTTGACAGGGCAGTCAACCAGCGGTGTCCTGCTGCATCAAGCTTGGCGGAGGTAAGGACATAGGTGAGCGGATTATTGTCTGTCAGAACAGTGAAATCTGTACCATAGAGGTAGTCATTGATTTTTTCGCAGACCGCCCACTTTAAGGCTAGATACTCTTGCTTGTGAGTTGGGTAATTTTTCTCACTCTTTGATAAGCCTCTACTGGCGTAGGCTATCACTCGAAGCTTCCCACCTTGCTCTTGATAAAGAACAGCTCCCAGACCCTCACAACAAGCATCTGTGTGTAACACGTACGGGACCCTGGGATCTGCAAAAGCGAGGACAGGAGCTGACGTCAGCTTGTCAATAAGCGTTCTGAAAGCAGACTCGCACTCAGGTGTCCACTCTGCATCAAAGAGGGCTCGAGGATGAACACAGTTCTTGGGCCGGTCTCTTTTGTAGGCCTTACCTCTCTTCTTGGCCGGATAGTACCCAACAGTGAGAGCGTTGAGGGGCTTGGCGATTTTAGAGTAGCCCTCCACAAAACGCCTATAATATCCCGCGAAGCCCAAGAACCGCTTCAGCTCCTCTCTGTTCACAGGACGAGGCCAGTCTTTGAGAGCAGAGACTTTATCTGGGTCGGTGTTGACCCCTTGGGCATCTACCACGTGACCAAGGTTTTTTTACAGATGACCTGAAGAAATGGCACTTCTCAGGTGACAGTCTTAACCCATAGTCCTTGAGACGGTGTAATACCTTCATGAGCCTCCTCTCATGCTCTTCAAGGGTCTCCGAAAACACGAGAACCTCACTCATATGCAGGTCCCCAACACACTTTTCCATGAGGCGCTGGAAAGTGCTAGGAGCGTTGGTCACACCTTGTGGCATACGATTAAATTCGTAGAAGCCCAAGGGACATGTAAACGCCGTCTTTGGCTTGTCCTCCTCTGCCATCTCCACCTGATAATAGTCAGACTTGAGGTCCATCACTGAGAGCCAATTCGCTCCACTCAGGGCTGAGAATGTCTCCTCAATATTGGGGAGGGCGTATGCATCTTTTATAGTGCGGATGTTCAGCTTCCTATAATCGATACACAGCCTGATCTTCCCATTTTTCTTTCTCACCAACACCACTGGTGAGGCGAAGGGACTCTCAGACTCGCGTATTATTCCAGCATCAAGGAGCTCCCTGAGGTGCTGTTTTACAGCCTCCCTATCACTGGGGTGTATTGGCCTTGGGCGTTCTTTAAAGGGCGTCTGGTCCTGCAAGCGGATATGGTGTTTCACAGCTGTTGTGTGACCCAAGGAGAGCTTGTCAACAGCAAAGACCTCTGGGATGGAATTCAGCTGGTCTGAAATTTGTCGTTTCCAGTCCTCAGGCATAGGTGAGTCATCAAGATTGAATGCAAGCCTCTCACTTGGCATCTGAGACTCAGTGGTCACAGATTGCATGGTGTTCAGGGGCATTGCACTCTGAGCAGCAGATATTTCACTGATGATACACTTTGGCGGAAGAGTGATACTGTGGTCTGTTGTGTTCCTGAAAATGACAGGGATCTTGCTGGAGGCCTTACAGGTGACGTTCATAAGTACACATTCAAGGAACAGCCCGTCAGGCACGGAAGAAGACTCAGGGGGTTCAAGGACAAAAGATGTGTTAGGATTTTCCTTCCCAACCCCGACATCTCCAACCACACACAGCTTGTGGCCTGCTGGAATGGTGACGGGGTTCCTTCCATGCAACTTCACAGGACAAGGTTTGTTTTGTTTTTCATGTATTTTGGCAACATAGTGGAGCAGTAATGCAAACTTATCTGACCTCCTCTGGAATGTTAGCCTGTCATGATCCATACCACGTTGGTAGAGTTGCAGCGGAACATTTGTGCCGACCAACACTGGAATTTGGCGGTTAAACTGGCACTCGGGAACAACAAGCGCTAGGGCAGTTAGCTGCTCCTCCGCACCAGTAACACTGTCGGGGAAGGTTAGAGGAACCTCAACATAGCCAAGATAGGGTACCGACTGACCTCCTGCCCCTTCAACTTCAAGCAATTGACGTATGGGCTGAATGGGGGAGGATGCCAGGTGTTTGGAATGGAAAGTCTCTGAAATGGTGGTAACCTGAGATCCGGTATCAAGGAGAGATTGACACCTTGTATCCCCTCTCCCGAGCTCCTCTTGACACATCCCACGAATGGTTTTCACATGCCAGGTAATGTTGGGATCATGTGGGCTAAGCATATGGCCAAGGCTTGCGGGATCGAGCCTCGAAATCGCCCGTTCTGATGTGTACTCCACAATGATTCTGGCTTCTGACTGACCCGGCACATCAGGAATCCTGACTATTTTCTTAACGTCCCCATTAACATTAAAGAAGTCAGTTATCTCTTTATCAGTGTACTGTTCATCTATGCCTGTAACATAGAGGCAACTAGGTCCGTCTACGTCAAACTGGTTGCAAAGATCCATTTTATCGTGTACTTAAGTTTAGTAGGTTTTATGGTCTGTCTCAACAAGAATTTACATGACAATGTCAAATCTTAAGTCTGTGCAAGTGTAAATTTCTTCACGTTAGTTTTCTTCCTGGACTCTATTTGTGGTAGTACCTAGTTTAATTAGAAAAGTCTCCTGGCTGGCTCGCCACTTTGTAACCCAAACCCTGCAACTGTCACTTTAAGACATTATTAAATGTCAATCAGGAAAATTTGGGTTGAATTTAATTCTAGACTCGATGAGGAGACTGCTGATCTGTACCTGACTAGCCTGCGCTAAGCGGCTATCAAGAGTTTCACACAGTAATAAAATAACAGCACAAGATTCATAAACACATAAACACAGGCTTCCAACATTAACACATTATTCTGACCTGTTTCAAGTTTATCTCGACTGGTTTTAGAGAGAGTAAAAGGCAAATTTTCATCACTCACCGGGAAACCAATTGTCTACAACAGTTCATGTCGTCCTACTCGAACACGCAGCTTGTCAATAGTCTCTTCCAACTCTCTGTCGCTTCTCTTCAGTTTCTGACTTCTGACTTCTAGGTTTTTATCAGTTTAATTCTAACTTTTTCTCTTCTTCCCTTCCAGCATCTACTCACACACCGTGTATGAGCTGCGGGGACTTGCAGAGAGCGGCGCTAAGGTAAGATGCACACTCCTGTCAGCTTCTTGCTTACTGAAAACAGCACATAACAACTGCCACCTCGTTTAAAGAGACAGTAACACATATACAGTTTTGTTTTTAGGAGAAGATATTTTTACTGCTCCCCTCGCATGGAAAGATAATCATACACTTTCAGAGTAACTACAAATAACCTGGGGTTTAACTAACCCTGGTTACACAGACAAGTGGTGCAATGTTTAGCTTCCTGTCGTTTCCCCCAAATTAAAATGACTTTTATCTCATCTTGCTTTTGATAAAGGAACAGAATGATATACACATGAGACGCAGTCTGGCCCTTCGTGCTCTCCCACCATACCTACGAGAAGATGACTCTGAGTTCTTCAAGACATGCAATGTATGTATTGCCTGACTTTACACAAATGTCTATCAGTGGCCCACAATATATACTATACATGTTGTTTATCTTTTTGTGAGCAAATCAAATTTGACTCCTTGAATTTCACAGAGATCAACTATTTGGCCTGTTTGGTGCTGAGGCAACACTGCCTTTCGCAAGGCCAATCTTTTAAGAAATCTGTGACAAATTTGCGCTTCTTGTTGAATGTAAAAAGTAGTTGAGTAAAAAAAAGGAAATAGAGAGGAAGAAAGAATATCTCTATCTCATATTATTTGTCGAAGAGATGCATTCACATCTCCAGTATTCCATTCCTGAGTCAACGATTCGAGCCTGAGACCAGCTTTTCAAGCGGACTCAAGCACAGTGCCCGAGCACAAGCATGTTTGTGTTCATTCTTATAAAACAAAACAGACATTGGGCCTAAGAGTACTTAGATGCAGGCCTGGGTTCCTAATGTGAAAAAATCCCAAAATCACATTCGGCTGAGATTTTAGAGTTAAGATAAAGAGAACAAATCATTATGACTCCTAAGAGCCTATTAACTTGGGTAGTTGCATACAAGTGTTGTGTAAAGACAAGAAAATGTTAACTCATCTTTATTTCTGTATGAGGAGCATGTAATTCCAGTGCAGGACCCCAAATCCAGCTTCTTGAATCATCTCTATAACCTTTTACTTTATTCTGTATGTGTGTGTCTGTGTGTATTTTGCAGTCGGAAGATGATCCAGACGTTGAGGACACTCCTCTCTGTGGCAACTGACAACCCCACTGGCACCATCCAGTTTAACCCCGACAGCATTTATGTTGTGATCGAAGATGGCATTATTGCGAGATGTCTCCCCAGGTTGGCTGATGCACTTCTTCTCTTGTTTGGCTTAATCTATGCATTGCATTTAGATTATCCAAAGAAACTTATCCACACATTTACCTTTGTTCAGAAAATACTGCTGTGTCTTGATGATAACGGACCACTCAAACCATGCCTCCTAAGTTTCAAAAACGAGTTGTTCAGCAATGTTGAAGGCACCTATGCGTAAACGAGACATCCCTGTATCTGGTCCTGCTAAGTTTGATAACTTTGCGCCATACCTTAAAGGTGGCTGAAGACAGAAAATTCCTTAACGTACTTGTTAACTGTTGAGTAAGTATGTTGCGTTGCTCAATTCAAGTTACAGTAAGTGATCTATGAAACAGTGGTTAACCTTAAAGTAATTTCAGAGTTTTCCTCTGCTTTATCTGCCTCAACACTGATGCACTGTTTGTGACTGATTTTGTTTTAATAATTGGATGTGTTAGCTTTGATTCCACCAAAATGTCTTTTTTTTCATATCTTGCATAATTTGTTGGTTATTAGTAATTTTGACCTTAATTTGCACCCTAAAATACAGTTCAGAAAGCTGTAACACTGTTAAGCCTTAACAATATTTTTTTCTGGCTGAACTAGTTTAACAAAATTGTTCCAGATGTTTTATCAAAGGTTGTTTTAAACCTTAATTAAAAAAACGTGAACTGAAAAAGAGATGTGAGGTGTGTTTTTGTTTTTAGACATTGATAAAAATTAATGGTACATTGTGAGCTAAAGCAAAAACAATATATCTAATGTACATATACATGAATATATGTTTCATATGAATATATATATATATATATATATATATATATATATATATATATATATATATGGATAATAATTTTAAGCAGGATTATAAATTTGAATTGGTTAAACTTAAACCTTAAACTTAATTTTAACTTAAAAATTAAGATAACAACAAGAAAGTATTTGAGTAAACTTAAAGTACATTTTTTAAGTTCAGTCAAACTCATGAAATTTATTTCCACTACTCAAAAACTTTTACGTAATCGGATACGACAAATATTTTGAGTATTTTCAACTTGTGCGGGTTTACAGTGCATATTTGTTCCAGTACAAACCAACATTCCAATCTGATAATCTGTTCCATAGTTCTTCACCCTATTAGTGGCTGACACTTCATAGTATGCATTTACCTTAAACACAGAACTTAAAACCTCACCTCCCACCAAGCTATCAATAATTTCTGTCTTCACCAGACCAAACTCAAATCTCTGAAAATCAAAATTCTCCCAGTGGTAAGCTAGGTCTGTCTGGTGTTGTTTCACCAATGCTTTTGTGATATTTTTGAAAATTTTCACTGATCTTTTAAAAAAAATATGTTTGTCCTCAAACCTCATGCACCATACATGGAGGAGTGGACCTATTTTTCAAATACAGCGTGGATAATGCAACATAAAATGATGCTTTGGAGTCAATCGTTTCTGAGGAAACAAAAATTTAAATAGCTTGTGGTGGTCGTTAATCAAGTTCTTCAAATAGTATGTCATACCATTAGTTACAATTGGTGGAAAGACACAATATTCACAACCTGAATCAAGAGGAGGAGCAGATTCCAGTGATAGTTATTTCTTTCCATTACATCACCAAAAATAAAAGGAACATTTCTCACAAGACACCATGACTGAATAGCATTTAGTCCAAGATCCTTGATAGCCTCATCCATTTTCAAACCACTTTGTCCATTTTTTCTCTCAGTATAACCATAGTTGAATCTTTGGATCCTCTGTGACAATGATTCCAAAGACAGATACTTCTGGTTGACAAGGTATTGAAAGACAAGTTTGACTTTGTACTGCACTACACCTTCAAGCAAATCGTGCATTATGTCAACTGCAAAGTTATCAGAGGTGTGGAAAAAATGCAACGTATTGAGCAAGCATGTCTTTTTGACACCAAACGCTGAAACCAACATAGGATTTTCCTGTACAGCTGCAGAATGTTCTGCATGGATTTCTTTTGTACGAAAAATCATGCCAGGGTCATCTTCAGTAAAGACAGACTGTGACTCATCCTTACTTGTCAAACAGAATCTACAGAAATATCTAGCACTGAAGGACTCAACAAAACCAAACAGTCCATGTAAACCTAGATTGTCACCTGTTATTTGTATAACAGAACCAAGCAATGGCAAGTTTGAGAAAGGCACCTCAATTCCTTGTGTTTCGAGTATGTTAAGATCATCCACAAGACGCTTCAGACTGTCATCAAATCCGTAAGTCTTCAGATCTTGTGCTTGAAAGAGTGCCACAACATGTATATTCATCAACACAGAATTATATTTTGGCGGCAAGTTCCTCAATATAAAGTAAATACAACCAAGCTTGTGAATCCCTTTCTTTGAACATAAGAGATCTGCGGTCTCAAAATCATCATAATAAAGTTGAATCTGTAAAGCATGTTTTTTCTGGGAAAACAAAATGTTACTCTTGAAATATGAACCATTACATATGTCTTTATAAATGCCTTCTTCACGTTGTTTGGCTTGCAAGAAACTTTCACATAATTCAGTGTTCTTGAACTTAGACTTAAGTGTTCCCAGGATGGGTGCATACACAAATTTATCTGTTACTGGGACCTGACTGTATAGTCCTGTTGTTTGACCCCTGCGAACATCAAACCATACCTCAAGCACATATTTGACGGGTTCAACAATTTCCCACTTTTCCTTAAAGAACTTCTGTCATTTTACTCTTGTGTTCAAGGTCGAGAAAGGATTTTCTAGGTGATCAAAACACTCTTCCACCTTCTTTTCCAAATCTGTGCCTTGCATTTCTGAAGTACAGCTGAGAACTGCCTCTCTTGCTTGCCTCTGAATGTCATTTACAAGTTCCTCCAAAGAGCCTACCGTTGTTTGAACTGTGCTCTCAGCAACACCAGATGCTTGTGCCACAACAGAAGCACACATGTTTAACACGTGATTATTGTCAAGAGAGCTGGGTAGTTGTTCGAGAGTCTGTACTCACAGCCGGTGAAGTTGACGGCTCACCAACTTCATCCTGAGTGTCCACATCGTCACCAGTATTAGTCAGAGCAATATCTTTGTGGAAACGAAGAAGGTGCTTCTTGAAACCTGAAGAAGTACAAAATGATGAGTGACATCTCAGTTGTCCACATTTCAAACGTAATGTTTTTCCAGGATATAAACCGTGATGGAGTCTTAAATGCTGGCAAAGCAATGCAGAACTTTTGTGGTGTGCCTTACAAAGAAACATGTTTGTAGCCAGGAATCTTTAAGTGCCTCAAGTGTCGTGCAAAAGTCTTGCTCTAAGGTCCTTGACTCTGGGACTTTCCTTGGCACTTTCCACGTCAATGTTGAAAACTGTGGTTTGGGTGAACGTATAGAAGTTATAGAGGGATTCATGGTAGTTGATGCTGAAGGTGAAGTGAGCTTTGAAGAGTTCGTCGAAAGCTGCCAGGGATGCCTGTGCCTTGCAAGGGATGGCCTTATGATCAATGATGACATAGAATCTCTGGATGCTATTCTTCCTTTCACCAACGCACAGGAGGAAGGGCTGTCCTGGCTCCACACCAATAAGGAAGGTTTCAACACTGGCTACAACAAAATATAAAAAAGAATCATTAGAAAACAATGAAATATAACACCGCTACATTCAGATGACTAATTGTGCCAGTAAAAAAAAAAGTGCTTCTACATAAGTAGGATCATCAGAATAACTGCACAAGCACACAAAAAAATTGCATACCTGAAGATATTTCACGACATGGTCAACAGCTTGACATGAGCTGATTTTCACACTCTTGTGGCCTTTAGAGGTGGGGGTAAGCAAGTGAACCAAGAGCAGAACACTTGACAGGTCGTTGTCCTAGCCTAGGGGAAAATAGGATAAATATCAGACACATTCACATAAATGATTCAGATAATTTAAAGAGAAGTATGAGCAAAGCTTACCAGAACCACTGGTATCTTGCTGCATGGACAAGAGGGCTTCAGTGTACTCATTGGAAGTCATTTTTTTGCAGTCAGCCAGGATCCAAGGTTTTAAAAATGTGGGCCATTTTGACAACAGTGGTTAGGGTTAGGGTTAGGGTTAGGTTACCTCAGGCAGCAAAAACTCCAAGAGGAGGATCGACCATCATGGAAGGACAAGCCCCCTGCATGGCATGTACCACCAACAGATAGAGGAAGTTGGCGAAATCACAAAATCCTACCCATGGCTGCAAAAGGCTGGACTGAAAGTCAGCACAGGAGCACAAATCATGGCAGCACAAGAACAGGCACTTAGTACAAGTTCTGTAGAAGTAGAGGTCTACCACACCAGACACGACCCCAGGTGCAGGCTGTGCAAAGATGCTCCTGAGACAGCACATAATAGCAGGGTGTAAGATGCAGGCAGGAACAGCATACATAGAACTCCATAAGCAAGTGGCTCGCTTAGTGTCCAGAAACATCTGCACTGAGTATGGGCTGGAAGTCCCACGGTCAGAATCCTCCTAAGGTGGCTGAGAATGAGCGAGCTAAGATCTCTGGGGGGGCAAGAGGGGGATTATCTATATTCTATGATTGTTTCATAATTTTATTAAAGAATATTGTTTAATGCTGTAATAACATTATCTCAGCAATAACAAAACAAATGACACGTTGACCCTCATTTGTATACTGCCTTTCTAGTGACCTGACCACTCAAAGCACTTTTTACACTACGCGTCACATTCACCCATTCACACACATTCATACACTGGTGGCCGAGGCTACCATACATGGTGCCACCTGATACTCAGTTTTTAACACACTCACACACCGATGGAAGCATCATCAGGAGCAATTTGGGGCTCAGTATCTTGCTCAAGGATACTTCGACATGCAGACTGGAGGAGCCGGGCATCGAACTGCTGCTCTTCTGATTGGTGACCCGCTCTACCTCTGAGCTACAGCCACCCACATGAATAGGATAATGTGAGAGAAATAACATGGTATGTTAAATAAGAACTATGAGTTTGCCCCCATTCTTGCATGATGATATGGCCCAAGCAGCATCCCATTCATAAACAATGAGAATTCATCTTCATCATCAAATTCATCTCTTTACTTGTTCAATCTGTACCGCCCAACCAGCAAATTATGGGTTAATCAACACCCCAAATCTTCCCAACTTGCAAACTGCAAATTTCATGCATTATAGGAGCTGAATTGTCAGCCATGGCATGTATGTGTGTGTCTGTGTGCGAGAGAAAGTGTGACAGAGAGAGGGGAGGAGAAGGTAGACTATAGCATGTGGTGCTCTTTAAGTTATTACTATGTTCCTTAGGATGCTGCTATGTCACTTTTTGACATTTGATATTTTTAGTAAGCTTACAGAACCTGCCGCATCACTACTACTAATAATAAGCTGACAAATGGATTCATATCTCTTCAGTACCTGAGGGTCAAAAGCATATGTAAGGGGTTGGTGAATCAATCCTAATGAAACTGTTCCCATCTCAAATGATTTGGGGGTTGCTTCAGTATAGAAGGAAAAAAAAAAACCAAAAGCTTTGGCTTGTTGCATGTGGCCTGTGGGCTGCCTGTTAAGGATCACTGCTATAGGATATGGATTGTAAATAATTATCAAAATAAAGATAATTTTCTTGAACAGAATAGTAAAAGTGGATAGGAATTCTGAGGGTATGTACTTGTTGGTAGATACTGCAGTCTGTAAGAGCATTCCCTGAAAAAGACAGAGTGCAGTATCTGTATTTCTTCAATATTGTGTTGGTCCCATGCAAATGATTTTTTCTTAGAGTAAGACAATTGGCCAAAAAAGACATAATGAAAGCAACCCTTTTTGGTTAACTTCATTGCTTCTGTAGTCGCTGCACTGTGTTCTTGTGGGGTAGTACGTCATCCAACCCAGTCTCACTCCTAAGTTGTTGAAGTCGTTAAGCAGTTATTGTTTAGCAGCTTGCGCCGGCATCAGGGGGAAATGTGGAACAACAACAAAAATTAAGGCGGTGGAAATCCAAGTAGGGTGGGCAAAAGGGGTGGTGGATGGGTCCAACAACCATCCACAACCACCCAACCATTGCTGTTGTTGCCTTAACCAAACCATGTGCATGAGTTGTCTAAATGTAACCATGTGCATTTGTTCTTGAAGGAAAAAAAAAATGCAGTGTTGTACTGATGTAGCGCGTTTATTTTGAAAAAGACTGTATGCAAACTGTACATTTCCTGTGAAAACCGAAATATATTTTGAAAACAGATAATGCATTAACAGGCTGTATTAACAAGGTGTCCCAGAATGTCTACAACCAACGCACCCAGGATACCTTGGGCTATAGGTAAGGAATGGGGTGGGTGGGTTTAGGGGAAGGGAGTTTCATTCGTATTTGTAAAATCATACCAAAGAAAACAAAAAGTTAAAAAAAATGCAAAAAAAAAAAGTTTTACATGTTGGCAGTCTTCAAAATTACATTAACAACCCCAGGAGCATCATGAATGTCCAGAAACAATGTCCTATTTATACAAAAATGTAGTTCCAATGTCCAATGTCAAAGTTCTAGTGTCTTTGTAATTTGGATGAACTGACCCTTTAAACACAGTAGGTCATGTCATGGAAATTCAACATAAGGCATGGTTCTATTTTATGTTAAAATATAGCTGAGGTTAATATGATATTAACGCATACAAGATCCAGTTATTTCTCTCATGTATCACACAGAAAGTTGGATGAGAGGCACATTTGAGTGGGAGGAGGTAATGGTTGGCTGCGCAACAGAACATATGTGAAAAGTTAATGGCGTCCGTTCAGCTATTAAATGAGAAATGGAGGAACGTCAAGGAGAATAAATTCTTTGACAGCGATCCAGGGACTTTTTGAGGCAAATGTCTGCATCACAGCCTATGTGCATGCTTACAGGTTTGCGTGAATGCGTTTCCATGTGCACGTGTGTGCATGTTCTGAGACAAGTGCCAATTACAAAGCCTTCATATATGAAGACGTAACACAGAAGACTGTTGGAGCTATTTAATTACCAGCTACTAAAAGAAATCAAATAGAAGTATGTATTGGAGAAGACCAAGAAGCATGAAAGCTTGTTAGCAGACTTTAGCTATTTGGTTTATTTCTGCATCAGTTCTGTGCGTTTTAAATGATGATAAGAACTCTCTGGATAAATACACCAGTAAAGTTGTTTTATTAAACGTGTTGATTGTATTATTATGACCCCACTTCCAAAACATTTGGTACACTGTGTAAATATAAACAGAATGCAATGGTTTGTGAATCTTTTTCAACCTATATTTAATTGAAAACAATCCAAAGACAGGGTATTTGATGTTCGAACTGATAAACTTCATAGTTTTTTTTTTTTTTGTAAATATACACTTGTTCTGAATTTGATGCAACGTGTTCCAAAAAAGTTGGGACAGGCGCAACAAAAGATTGAGGAAGTTGTGGAATGCATCAAAAAACACCTGAAAGATTCAATAGGTAAACAGATTAACTTGTAACAGGTAACAGTATCATGATTGGGTACAAAGGGGGCATCCTTACAGGGTTCAGCTGTTCACAGGCAAGAATTGTCATGTTGTGGAAAAAGTGGATGGTCCAACAGTTTGAGAACACACAATTGCAATGACTTTCAGGATTCCACCATCTACAACCCATCATATCATGAAAAGATTCAGAGAATCTGGAGATATCTCTAAGGGGCGATTCTGAAAACCGACACTGAATGGCTGTGGCCTTTGACCCCTCAGATGGCACTGCATTAACAACTGTCATGATTGGATATTAGTGAGTATAGTAACTGTGGCAAACCGGGGGAAACCATCCAGCCTGTCCAGCCCTGGGGGCGGAGCCCTACACTACGTTTACACGTAGCCGGCTATTTTCATAAACGGACATTTCACCCTCTTCGTTTTCAAAAATAATTTCGTGCACACGTGTCCGTTTTCAGAAAACTTTACGTTTACACCAACCCGTGTATGTATGCCATCTTATGCAGTGTACCCTCGTCGGACAGGTAATACAGGGTGCAGGCAACTTTTTTTATGACACTGACAGGAGACCACATGACGGTCATCTCACCCTCGATGTAGGGATGCAGCAATTCCGAGAGTGACAGCAGTGATGACCGCGACATCCTAAAATTTTCACGCCACTCCTCCGGGACAACCACTTCATTTTCGAAGTTGTCCTACCAGACAGCATTTCTCCCAGGACGGACCCAAAACCGGCGACGCTGGCAGTGACACGGACTGGCTCTACGTGTTGGAGGGAGGAGAAGATGTTGCTACAAAATTGCTGACCTCCGAGCACTCATCCGTCTCTGCTCCTCAATATAATAGAGCAGCTGTATTTGCAAATGCAAACATACAAAGAGGGCTTGCACCAACATAAATGCGGCTGCTACTCTGAAGGCATCCATGATCACCATAGCAACATGTAAACATAGGTCGCACTTTTGACGCGGGTGCAAGTTCTGTCGCATAATGTGATGTCTGCTGCCTGCGTTTTCTCCGTTTTGCTCAGTTTACATGCAAACGTGCAACCGGAGTTTTCCAAGATCTCCACTCTGGCCGGAGTTTTTAGAATGAATCGTTTTTAGAGGCGAATTCTCCGTTTGCGTGTAAACAGAGGGCACAAACGAAGGGATATGTCTCCGCTTTTACAAATACCTGTGTGCGTGTAAACAGGGCACTAGGCTCAGGTTGGGGGAGGTGGTTGAGGGAGTGTTCTATCCAGTGAATGTTTTGCAGCCACTGGGCACATGGCATTGGTCTCACCTGCAGCCCATCAGTTAATCAGCTCAATCACTCACTCAACTCACACCTGCAGCAATCACATGAAGTATATACTCACCTGGTTTCCGAGCGCTCATCCCTTTACAGAGAAGCAGACAGGCAACACCACAGGATCATCGCACGAAAGCCTGACGGTCATCAGCACAGGGGAGCCGTTGGCCCCCCCCCCCCCAGACAGTGATTAAAAGGCTCACCGCTCTCTCTCTCTCTCTCTTTCCCCCTGCTATTTAGGGCCCCGGAGAGTGAAACCGGCCCAAGGCAGCCCAAGTTGAGGAGCCCAGGAACCCCAGACGGGAAGAAATTTTAATTATCGTTTGACCCCCTTCTCTTTTTCCCCAACCGGTTAATAAAGACTCCTTTTGTTCACTGCAACCTGGCTCTAGCACTTCACTTTTGAAAAACCATTGTTAGTAAACAATGGCAGTGCATCTACAAATGCAAGTTAAGACTCCACCATGCAATGTAAAAGCCATAGTCCAAAATGGGCATTGTGTCCTCCAGGCTAAAGAAGAAAAGGACCATCCAGCTTGTAACCAGCTTAGAGTTCAAAGTCAGCATCTGTGATGGTATGGGGATATGTTAGTGCCCATGGCATCATGGGTAACTTGCAAATCTGTGAAGACACCATGACTACTAAAAGGTACCTGCAGGTTTGGGAGCAACATATGCTGCCATCCACATGACATCAGTTATATAATCCCTGCTTATTCCAGCAAGACACTGAAACACATTCTGCACATGTTCCAAAAGCATGGCCTCGTAGTAAAAGAGTGGAGGTACTAGACTGACCTGTCTGCAGTTCAGACCTGTCTTCCATTAAGAATGTGTGGTGCATCATGGTGCAAAATAAGACTACAGAGACCCCAGACTGTTGAGCAACTAAAGTCTTACATGAAGCAAAACTTTAAGACACAATTAGTGTCTTCCTAAACATTTGCTGAGTGTTGTTAAAAGGTGATGTCAACCTCAGTTCAGATTAAAGATTTGCAATGAAACCAAGCTGTTTTAGAATAATCCAGAGAAAAGTTGCAGCAGTGTGAACTGGCCGGTCTGAGCTCGACTCAAGTCGGCTGATGGTGTCACCTGCAGCTTAGCTGGTAAAATTGCTTTCAGCTGGTTTTAGAACATAGAGCAGGTCACCTGTTTCAATAGCCAATCCACTTGTAGTGAAGTCCGCTCGCTGGTCAAGTCAAAATGGTCACAGGTGTTGTGTTTGTTTGTTGCTGCAGATGCTTTCTCCCCACCAAGCCCTCCGTTTCTGTCCTTACAGTATGCCAGTGTCAGTGTCAGATCATGGGTCACTGCTGCTGCTTGCTGTCTGTGCACATTCTCACTGATTGATTATTTGGCGCTATTTTTTTTTACATTATTGTGGCATATAAATTATGAATTCAGTCCATTTGATACTCATTTTGTTTCACTTTTTCACTGTTTCATCACTACCACAAATACAACTGTACCCACTATCTCACTATCACTATCCTTCATTCGTATTCATATTTGAGGATGCTACAAATTATATTCAGCCACAAAATAAGCCTGAAAAGCTGAAAATCAGAATGGAAGTGCAGAGAGTTGTTGCATTAAGATGATACACCCTCTCATCTAATTGCTTTGGTGTGAAGGTTTTTAGAATGTTGCAGAATGGCGCACTGCTAGTAGTTGAAAGTTTTAACTTGTCTCATCACAGATCTTTAGTCTGAATTGGGCTTAACACAGAGGTAAAAATGCCCCTGTCCCAACTTTTTTGGAATGTGTTGCAAATATCAAATTTAGAATGTATTAATATTTTCAAAAAAGAATAAAGTTATCTTGTCTCTTTACTGTATCTACTTGAATATAGGTCACAAAGGATTTTTTTTTTTTTTTAAATTGGGGTTGTACATATTGTTTGTGTTATATACCAGCATGTAGTACACAGCGTATTTCATTATTGTTTAAGGGTCGTTTAGGACATTTGACTAAATTAAATAAATTTATTGCGTGCATGTAAAAATAGTTCCTCCTAGCTTGAGTCACTTCTGTGCCAGCATTCCTTGCATAAGTGCACATAACTTCTCCAAGTTTCTTTAGACATAGTCAGAGCAGAAGTTAGTCAAACATTTAAATATCAATGCAGCTGATCTCCATGCACTGTCTCACTAGACTTCCAAAAAGATTGTGATCTGTACAAGAAGTGCCACACAGGCACTTTTCCCAACCAATTTCAGTGCTTCATCAGCTAGATGGAAGAGAGATTCTATGTTTCATCGTGTCCTCGTGGTTCCCAACCTAGGCTTCTAATCCAGAGAAGCAGCACTACACACACAGTGACACCTTCTTCTCCGATGCTCAGAGGAAGAACACAGATTTCTAGGGGATCCACTTGTTCTGCACTGCTCATTTGTTGAGGAATGTTCGATGGCAAATTACTCACATTAAGCCACAATGACACGACTCTGAAAACTACAAGGAGAGAGGAGAGAGAGGCGGAGGTTGCCTCACTGGGGAGAAGCAGATAACTTCTGATACTACTTCAAGTTGCCAATTAAAATCGAAACTGCTGTGAGTGTAACCAAAAAAGGATGACAATGAGGATAATGATGGTGGTGATGAGGATGTTGGCATGGATGACGCTGCATGAGTGCTTCCCACTTTTTGAAGAAATGTGAGGGGGAGGTGAGCTCCGGATATGAGCTGAGAAGAGAGTAGGTGAAGAGAATGAGTGTGGAAAAACAAAAAGGGTTTGACTTCAGAGTGATGGGGAAAAAGGAGTGAGACACATTAAATCTTTTTCACTCGGCACCTGCCTCAACAGATTCTTGCCTTTTAAGTGATTTCAATCTCAAACCCACTCCTGTCATGGGCAATAACACTCGACTCCATTCAACCAGGCACGATAAAGTGAGTAAGGTTAGCAAGCACAGCTACAGTGCATTTGATAGACTCCTCCTTGTTCTGCTCTGTAGCCTCGGCTATCATCATCCCTGATCCCAATGACACTTGGCTCATTAACAGGAAAGGGAGTCTGGAGAAAGGCTAAGCAAATTAATACATTTTTAACTAGAATTTCCAGCTATTGGAGATACCTTTTGGCAGTAAAACAAGTGTTTGGTACTTAGGAAGCTATAGTAAAAAGTCAACTAGGAAGGCCACTTTTACCTGGCACTCTTCACTAATGTCTATTATTTTCCTTTGTGACATTCCAACACTACTTTTAGAAGAACAACAAAATCTAGAAAAAAGTGACAGTAACATATTTTGCTGTGTTTCTAATACTATAAAAATATTAGCTCCATGAATATTTTCCGCACAATCTTTAAAAATTACCAGGCAAAGCTACAGCACTTGAGTTTTTATCCAGAAATTCTTCGTAGGTCAATATGTGACCATTTTTATTAAACAACTGGACAGTTGTCTGTATCCCATTGTTAAACCATGTGTGACAGAAGATAGGCCTATTTTTATATTGAATGTCTTCATTGTTCCAT
Source organism: Cephalopholis sonnerati (assembly GCA_019142605.1). Taxonomy (NCBI): domain Eukaryota; kingdom Metazoa; phylum Chordata; class Actinopteri; order Perciformes; family Serranidae; genus Cephalopholis; species Cephalopholis sonnerati. The sequence goes on from JAGQAX010000003.1 coordinate 3,297,322, forward strand.
ATGAAGTACCTATGGGGTGAGTTATCATGTTTGTAAGCTAATAACCAAGCTGTCAGCGCTTGTCTATGAAAATTTGCCAATTTAATGAGTATGTTATCAACAGGGAAGTCGCATTTTAGTAAAAACTCAATGCAAACAGGATCAAAAGGGCAATTGCAGATTAAATATTCCATATACTATCCTTGTTTTTTAAGTGTTCCATAATTCTTTAAATGCATGTACCCAGTTAAGGGACTATTCCATAAAAGAACTTCAAAAAATGTGACTGAGGTGATTGTGGAAACATACAAACAGGAGGGTTCTCGTGTCATCTCTGCTTTCTACCAAGCTTTGGGGGGAAGTAGAAGGACTCAACACTATAACAGCAAAACAGGAGGCAGAGTTTAAGATTCAAATAACAGAGCAAGATTGGTATCAAATGTGTGAGACACAATGTACGTCTGTTTCATAACACTCAAAATAAAAAGCAGGTTATTTGGTGCACAGCAACTTTGTTGGAGGCTGTCTGGGAACATTGAGGCCACGCATATATTTTTTGGAACTGTACAAAGATAAGGACATACTGGAAAAATATTTAAAAATATTACTGTGGCTTTTAAAAACATTTTGGGATATAAAATCCCAAATACCTGCCTTGTGATGTATCTCGATAACATTAAAAGTGTTGTGATTAGAAAAGATATTTGCCTGATTAATGTTTTACTTGCAACAAGTAAGAAAGGTATTACCAGGCACTGGCTCAAAGTAAACCCCGCAAAACAGGAATACTGGCTGGATATTGTACAAGAAAGTGTAGTTATGGAAAAGTTGACATATGCTTTGAAGGGTAAAGAGAATACATTTAAAAAGAACTGGAAAAATTTGAACATTTATATGAGACATGACACCAGCCATAAGATGCCGAACTTGAACACAGTTGTATACAGTTTCAGACAATCAATTACTCCATTAATTTTCAGCCGGTTATCCAAGGTTGGGTCGTGGGCACAGCAGGCGCCTTTTCCCCAGCAATGCTTTTAGCTCCCCCTGGGGGATTCTGAGGTGTTCCAAGGCCAGATAAGATCTATATCCCTCCAGCATGTTCTGGGTCTGCCATGAGGCCTCCTACCAGTTGGACTTGCCTGGAACACCTCTAACGAGATGGCCCCTGTCAACATGAAGGAGCCGCAGCTCTACTCCCTACTCAAGCTCCCTCTGGATGTCCGAGCTCCTCACCCTATTTCTAAGGCTGAGCCCAGCCACCCTACAAAGGAAACTCATTTCAGCCACTTGTATCCGCAATTTAATTCTTTCAGTCACTACCCGTAGCTCATGTCCGTAGGTGAGGGTTGGGATGTAGCTGGACCAGTAAATCTAAAGCTTTGCCTTCTGGCTCAGTTCCCTCTTCACCACGACAGTCCGGCAGTGTGCTTGCATCACTGCAGACGCAGCGCCAAACCACCAATCCATCTCACGCTCCATTATACCCTCACCCAATTGCCACAGGTGACATGACTGATACCGTTTTTTTTTTTTTTAGTTTACCCCACAGTTTGCTTACAATATTATTTAGAAGTTTATTTTAACTACTCATTTAACTATTTACATCCTACCTCATTTATGAGTAAATAATCTTAATCTCCCAGTTAATCTTCTCTTTTTTTTTATTCAATTACTTTAAGTTAAATTTCCATATTAAAATATTTTCAACCACTTCATTAGGAACTAACTTGTTTTAATCTCTTACTTTTTACACCAATAGTACAGCTATAGCTTGGCCGATAACCAATACCAATATCGATATATCCACTTTTTTCCCCTCCGAATTTTAGTGATCATCAAGTCTCTTCTGTAGTTGAATAAACATCATATTGGCCCACCAGCGAAAAGAGACATGAAAAACAATACTTTTCAATGTACGTAATATTCATTCATTGTGCAAAATAAGAAAGGAGAAGAAGCGTCCATTTAAAAGCCGATATCAGCCAATAATGATGACGTGCAGATATAATCTGGCACCCCTACTATAAACCTTTTAACTAAGACTTGCTGTGTAATGTTTATATTAGTAATGGATCTTCATTATGCACAAATGCTTCAAGAAACTAACATTACATCTCCATTACTTAAATACTGGTTCTGCAAAACCTTATGAAAGGGTTATAAAAATAAAACACTATTTCAAAGGTATACTGTGAAGGATTATTGGTTATTGTTTGTACACATGCTTGCCAGTTACATTTGCTCTCATTTGGCATTTGGCCCTGCTATACCTGCGTTTTCTCAGTGCTGTGCCTCTTGGATGCCTGCTGCTTAGGTTCTGGGACTTGGTTGCTACCTTTTTATAAAGCCCTGACCTCACTTGAGCATTGCGGGGGTACACGCTCATAAACATCCTGAACACAGCAAACAAGAAGCAAATAATGAAATCAAGGAAGTGTCTCTACAGACAAATACACCGCCACATACTGAGAGCGGGTCAGAAGTGATGATTTAGAGGGATTACTTCTGTATGAGTCTATATGTTGTTATTTAGGAAAATCCTGCAAAATATAGCTTTAACAGTTGTACTTAGGAACGGAACACATATTAGAGACAAAACAAAAGGCATCACAAAACCTAAAACAAGGATAAATTCCAGCCCAACACCAGACCCAAAACCAGTATGGCAGGGCATCTCAAAAGTCACTCAAAACAGAATTTTTTGAGAGATCACTATACAGCACAGGAAAACTCACGCTGTGAAAAGGAAAGCAGAAAAATCACTTCAATAATCAATAAATCATTTAATAAATGTGAAAACATGAAAGTGAAGGAGAAAGAAGGAGATGAGAGAAAAAGGAGGCAAAGACAAAACAACGTTATTATGACAGTCAGGTCTGATGACTATTATGCTGTCATTTACAATCATGAAAAGTAAACTACATAATGTAATGTATCATGTCATGACGTATGTATTTACTGTAACCCAGACCTACACAGATAATGGAAATGTTCCACATTGTGTGTCTTGTTTTAAGCTAATACACTCCAGAAATGACTTTTACTGTTGCGTTGTTACTTTTGCATAGAATGGGCAGAGCATACACACCAGAGACTTCCAACGGCCAGGCCGACTACTTGTGGTTTAGCCATATGCTAACTTGAACACACCACTGCCACCTCCAGTCATCTATACTGAGAGAATGGCTTTGTTTGTATGTCAGGACAACATCTACTCCATGTCCGCTATATCAGCATCCCGTGGGAGTCCACTGCTGACATGTCTTTGCCCAGACTTCCCGCTGGTAATTATCATCTGCAGCAGGCCATGTTGCGCAAGTCACGTGTCGGAGAGGACAAACAACTGCTACATGGGCTACATCAACAGGCAGGGCAGAGTTCAGTCCACTGCCCTGTTAAGGGTGGCAGTGGCCTGTGGCTATGGGTGTCAGGGCATATGTTGTCTCTGAAGGCCCGCGAAGTTCCAGAACTGCAGAACAGGGGTGCTGACCTTATGATGAAGGGCGATCCCCTGCCAGATGAGTGGAGGCTTTACCCTGAGGTGGTGCTCATGCTCATGATTTGTGGAGAGTGTTACAGGGCTCATCAGGGTACATCAAATGCTGTACTTGTTTTACTTAAGTGACTGTGTAGAGGTGTGGGGCAACATGCACAATTTACTACAGAAGAGAGGGATATGAATTATAAATAGGTGGTTTCAAGGGAACACAACAGTGGACTGTTCATCAAGTCAAGGGCAATAAAACTAAAAAAAAAGTATTTGGATTTAAAACCTTATTTATATTGTTATATTTAAAGCCAAAAACAGATTATTGCCTAGAAATTGCAGAGATGTTTGCAGGTAATGATAAACACATAATGATTGATTTTAAATAGTAAATGTATTGTAAAATGTTTTCAATCAATCAATCAATCAATTTTTATATATAAAGCCCAATATCACAAATCACAATTTGCCTCAGAGGGCTTTACAGCATACAACATCCCTCTGTCCTTTGGACCCTCACAGCGAATAAGGAAAAAAATCCCCCAAAAAAACCCTTTAATGGGGAAAAAAAAATAGTAGAAACCTCAGGAAGAGCAACTGAAGGAGGGATCCCTCTTCCAGGACGGACAGACGAGCAATAGATGTTGTACAGAACAGATCAATATAATGAATTAACAGTAATCCATATGACACAATGAGACATAAGGAGAAACAGATATTATATTAATAATATGATTATATATGTATGTGACAATAATGATACGTGTATAATAGTCCAGGTATGACTAATAGTAACAGCAGCAGTGGGAGGCATCAGGCAGGACCATGGCAGCAGCACAACCACGACACACCATCCAGGCACAGCTGTGACACGAGTTAACCTGCGAGACAGTGGAGCACAAAGGCTCCGGAGAGCAAGCCGAGTTAGTGACATGCAGTAGCCCTGGGTTAGAGAGATACATTAACAGGACATGAATACTAGCAAGGGAGAGAGAGAGTGAGAAGGAGAGAAGGGGCTCGGTGTATTATAGCAGGTCCCCTGGCAGACTAGGCCTATGTCAGCCTAACTAGGGGCTGGTCCAAGACAAGCCTGAGCCAGCCCTTACTATAAGCTTTATCAAAAAGGAAAGTCTTAAGTCTAGTCTTAAAAGTGGAGACGGTGTCTGCTTCCCGGACCGAAACAGGAAGGTGATTCCACAAAAGAGGAGCCTGATAGCTGAAGGCTCTGGCTCCTGTTCTACTTTTGGAGACTTTAGGGACCACGAGTAACCCTGCATTCTCAGAGCGCAGTGTTCTGGTGGGATAATAGGGCACTATGAGCTCTCTGAGATATGATGGAGCCTGATTATTTAGAGCTTTGTAGGTTAGGAGAAGGATTTTAAATTCAGTTCTGGATTTTACAGGGAGCCAGTGCAGAGAAGCTAAAACAGGAGAAATATGATTCTTGTTTCTTAGTTCCTGTCATTACCTGTCATTCCTGCCGCGTTCTGGATTAGCTGGAGAGTTTTTTAGGCACTTATTAGAGCTACCTGATAATAGAGAAATACAGTAATCCAGCCTCGAGGTAACAAACGCGTGGACCAATTTTTCAGCATCTTTTAGTGACAGGATAGGCCTAATTTTCGCAATATTACGCAGATGAAAAAATGCAGTCCGAGACGTTTGTTTTAAATGGGAGTTAAAAGACAAATCTTGATCAAATATTACGCCGAGGTTTCTTACAGTTTTGACAGTAGATTTACACTAAATTACTGGCTAGTAGTTGAATTACTTTCACAGTATGTTACTGTCATTTTTACAGTAAATTATTGAGTATTGACTGGACCTGCATACGTTGATGTCACAGTAGTTATGCTTGCATATTAGTATGCTTCTGTAAAATTACTATATTTAATTGTAACCTCACAGTTGAAGCATGTTACATTACTGTGATATAACAAGTTGTTTCTGTAAATTACTGAATTCAATGGTGACTTCAGTTTATGTATATTGGATTATTGTGATTTAGCGGTATGCTCCCATAGAGTTACTGTATTCCACTGTAATCTTACAGTTATACTCCATGTATTACTGTGATTTAGCAGTATGCTTCTGTAGAATTACTGTATTTGCCTGCATGGATTTCACAATAAAATAGTAAATTTACTTAAATATCACAGTAAAAGCCTGTGAGGTGATAATAATGTCATTTATTGTGAAATATTTGTCGCGGGTGGGGTTTGAACCGAACAGCAGCACCTAAGACAAATGGAAAGTTTGTAATAGTTGTTAATATAACCATTTGTCAAACACAGAGTGAGCAGGCAGGTAAAAACACAGTGAGAGTCAATGTATTGGCTCGGAACCTTCCAAGACACAGGTTCAGTCCAGAGTGCTTGGTGTAGGTACACTGAAGCAGAGAGCTAGTGAGTCATTGGCATCTGCTGCACGCACACAAATGGCAAACAGTTCAAATGTGTGGAACGGCACCATGAGGGAGTAGGCAGAAGGCAATGTCTGGAAGGACTCCAGAACCAGGAGTACACACAGGAGAAGCCAACACACCTGTGCGGAGCTGACTGTAGGCACCGAGGGTCTTGACAATAACAATGACAAGTTGATCCTGTGGCGCACCAACAAGATAAGAAGCTTTATTGACATTGTATAAACAATGAAATTCTGTTCGGCACTCTTGTAGCAGCTACAATGTCCTTGTCATAAAGTATAATGTAGATAGCAGTGGGTGTGTGTGTGTGTGTGTGTGCGCTTCTGTGGTGGGGGGGGGCAGCAGTCTCTTCACAGCCATGGGGAAGAAGCTGTGTCTCTGTCTATTGGGGCGGGCTCTCATGACTCTGAGTCTGCCAGAGGGAAGGCTGGTGAATAGAGAGCGTCCCGGGTGGGCGGGGTCATCCCGAATCTTTGTGGCCCGTCGGAGGGAACGACTGGAATAGATCTCCTCTAGGCGTGGAACTGGGGAGCCGATGATCCACTCAGCCGTCTTGATGACCCGCTGCAGTTGTTTCTTTTCAGATGCAGTGCAGCTGGCGTACCACACCGTACAGCCATAGGTGAGGACACTGTCTATTGTGCAGTGGTAGAAGCTTTTCAGCAGAGGTGGAGGGAGTTTGTTCCTCCTCAGTGTTCTCAGAAAGAAGAGACGCTGCTGGGCCTTTTTGATGATGTGGGTGGTGTTCACAGTCCAGCCCAGGTCCTCCGAGATGTGCAGGCCAAGAAACCTAAAGCTGGTGACCTGTTCCACTTCCTCCCCATTGATGCTCAGGCCTGAGTGCAGTGTGGTCCTCAACTTCCGGAAGTCAATAATGACTTCTTTTGTCTTCTTGGTGTTGAGGTTGAGGTGGTTGTAACTGCACCAGGCCGCCAGTGTTTGGACCTCCTCCCTGTATGGTGTCTCATAACCATTGTTGATGAGCCCCACAACGGTTGTATCATCCGCAAATTTGATGAGTGTTGGAGCCGTGAGTAGCGACACAGTCATAAGTGTACAGTGTGTACAAGACTGGACTCAGCACACATCCCTGAGGAACACCAGTATTGAGGACGATGGTGGAGGATGTGGAGGTGCCCATTCTGACATGCTGGGGTCTGTTAGTCAGGAAGTCCTTGATCCACAGACAGAGGGAGGTTCCAAGTTGTAGTGTCTGCAGTTTGTTGATGAGTCTGCTGGGGCTGATGGAGTTAAATGCCAAGCTGAAGTCAACAAACAGCATCCTGATATATGTGTTGGGGCTTTCAATGTGGCTGAGAGCGGTGTGGAGGGCGATGGAGATGGCGTCATCTGTAGATCTGTTGGACCAGTAGGCGAACTGATGTTGATCAAAGCCAGGTGGGATGTGGGCTTTGACATGCTGTACCACCAGTCTCTCCATACATTTCATGATCACCGTTGTCAGGGCCACAGGCCGGTAATCATTCAACCCTGTGAGGGCAGAGGATTTGGGCACAGGGATTATGGTGGCAGTTTTCAGGCAGGTGGGGACTGTGGCTTGCTGCAGTGAACAGTTAAAGATGTTAGTGAATACTGCAGCAAGCTGGTGAGCACATGATTTCAGCACCCTCCCTGGTACTCTGTTGGATGGTGGGGGGCTGGTCATGCTCTGATGATGTCAGCTGTGTGTCCTCTGCCTGTCTGTTGTCCTCTTCAAAGCGGGAGAAAAAGGTGTTAAGCTGGTCTGGGAGAGAAGTGTCTGTGGAGGGGGGGGGGTGTTGTGGCATTGTTTGTAGTCAGTTATATTCTGTATGCCTTTCCACACGGAGCGGGGGTTGTTCTCCCTGAAGTTGGCCTCTGTCTGCTCTCTGTACTTTGTTTTAGCAGTCTTGATGCCTCTGTTCAGGTCCGCTCTAGCCTTCCTGTAGGCTTCCCTGTCCCTTGACCTCAGTGCTGAATCCCTGGCCTGGAGTAGTGCTCTGATATTGGCGTTAAACCAGGGTTTTTGGTTGGGACAATGGCAGCCACGTGTCGAGGTAATCCACAGCACAGGAAATCACAGGTAGCAGAACAGGTAAACTTACTATGGAGAGCTGGGTGACTATCTCTTTAATCAGCCATGGAGAACGGGCAAACAGAAACTAGGAACGTAGAAGCAGAGCTCTTGGTGGGGGACAGAAGGTTGAGTGATTTACCAGAGAGCAGAAGAAGCAGGAGAGTCAGAGACAGGTGAAGCAGTCCAGGAATAAACACTGGAAAGTCTTGCATGGAAATGACAAACAACAATCTGGCAAGGAGAGTCTGTGAAGCAGGAGTCTCAATACTGGCAGGAGGAAATGATCCACAGGTGAGAGCCATCAGCTTGATGAGTTGGGTGTGGTGGACTGGCATGAGTGAGAGGTGTTTGGACAGGTGATAGGCTGGCAGGTAGGTGTGGTGGAGAGGCGTGGTTAGTAGAAATTTACTGGGTTAACTGAGAGGGTGGCATGTATGGCAGGTTGCCCACTGTGAAAATATGACAGTTACATAGTGTAATTTCCTGTAAATTATTTGCAGTGTGAACTTGAATCTGAAGAGCACCTTTCTCTTTTCCTGACCAATCAAAATGCTCTAACACTACATTCACCCATCCACACACACATTCATACACTGGTGACCGAGGCTACTATACAAGGTGCCAGTTAACCATTCACACGCACTTACACTTTAGAGGATGTCAGGGGTGTGAATTTTTACTCCTGTCCCGTCTCGTTCCCATGTTGTGTTATTTTAATTATAGAGAAAACTGATTTAATTCACATTAGAACTGCATATTTATGTAAAAACAAATCATATTTAATGAATAAAGTACTGGATAATGCTGAAATAACTCCTTCCAACATAACAGCCTAAACAGCTATGGTGTACATTTTTGTTGTTATATTTTTCATAGTATCATTTTTATAATTTTATTGTAATGTTTATATTCTATATTTATGTTCCTGACTTATTTTCTTTCAGTATTTTACCCAGGGATACTTTAACATGCGGGCTGGAGGAGCTGGGGACTGCTCGCCAGTCTTCTGATTTGTGGACAGATTTCCTTTCCTCCTGAGCCACAGATGCCCACAATACAGATATTTCATTCAAATAGATGTGTATTTCAGTGTGTGGATTTAAACTGTGTATGTCTCTGGGGAAATAATGTATCTGCATGTCACTCAATTACTATTAAATTGAGGCAAATGTAAACAGACTAAATAATTGAACGATATGAGCATCATGACTAATATTTGTGTTTAGTCTTTTGTCCTTGGTTGTGTATGTGTTTGTTTTGATGTGTGCATCGAAAAAAAGCCCAAAAGGTTGCTCAAAACACTGGCACACCACCTATGGTAGACTATTTATTTTAACTTGTTTTGAGAAAGAGAATTGGGAGCACTTCACCATAGTCACACATACATACATGCACACACACACACACACACACACACCGCAGAGCCTCTCATAGTAGAGCTGCTAGCCCAGCTGCAACACAGTAATGTCTAAATATCTGCCTATGTATGCAGAATCAATCGGCTGTGGTACAAGATTTTGGTATCTTAAGTTTTCTAGTTTCTGTTAGTTGTCCTAGTAGTACAAACAATCACATTAGAGCAGCAGGTATATGGTCCTTGTGCAGAGGTGGAATGCATTTGCTGAAATGCAATCTCTGAACCCATCGGGTATGGTCTCATCACAGTTAAGCTTTATGTTAGCTTTTTAAAAAATATTTTTTTCTGCATTCATATGCAGATATCGGTTTATAGAGATTAGCTAAGATGCACGGAAGAGGAACACTTGGGTTGGATATTTGCTTGCCGCAATGGATTTCTGGAAATATTAGCCATTGTCCCCAGAGGCTTGTCGTTGTCAGATAACTGATGGGTTCCGAGATTGCCCACTAAATGACTCTCTCAAAAGGCCATAAATGTGCTTCTAGTAACTATCAAAGTCCCAACTGACACCTTATCTTTCAGCAGAAACACCGAGAGACTAAAATGGAGCATTTTGCGGCTAAGGTGTCCTAACATTTTCTTTCGTATTTGGTAGAGACCAAACCAAGCAACTACAAATAAAAGTCATTGTTGCTCCATGTCTACTGGATGTGAAAATAGGAAACAGTTAGCTACACATAAAATGCAGCAACTTAAAAAGTGATAGATAATATGTCAGTGCTGTGTTTGGTGGCCACAGAATACTTATTGGAGGTTTGAACATACCTCTGGCATACATTAAGTTTATTTACTGTAGACATCTGCTAATCTCAACCATACTGTAGTTACTTTGCAGATAACGTAGAATGACAAAATTATTAAGAAAACAGTGGTTAAAGGCAACAGTGTACAGTCCGAAAGTCTCCGACCAAAACCCACTACAACAAACAGAAAAAGAAATGTTTGTATTATTTATGCGGTAATAATTTAAGTAGGGGACATGTGTCCACATAGTACTTTTCTTAATCAGAAATGTGGTGGCAGGGTCCTGGGGAGCACTATATCCTAGCGCTTCACTAAAAGTGCTTACAGTCCCTTTCTTTAAACCATTAAACCCTCCCACAGTCAACTGTGGAAGATCGTTATTTGTATGATTCTGCTTAAATTTAAAAAAAAAAAGCGCGTCTTCTCCATCATCACATCATGACATTAAATTACCTTGCCTTGCATGCGGTGTAAATGTGGTATTTCACTGAAATTACGCCGAAATTTCACTGTGATGGCCATAGGAGATCACTGTTTACATAAACCTAGATAGATATTGATCTGAAATAAAAAAAAATCATCATAGATTATAGGAAAAAATCATAGATTTAGAGTATTTTGCAGTAGAAAGCTAAGGCTTCTGTCCTCCCCATCATGTCATTACCTTACGTTACCTTACTACATGTGCAGTGCAAACATAGTTTTTTGCTGTAGTTATGCTAGAATTTTGCCAGGAATTTCCACAAAATGGCTCCAGGTGATTGTTATTTGCATAATGCTATATATATAAAGTTTCCATCTTCTGTGTCATCACACTGTATGCTCGTAATGAGGTCATTGCACTACATAAGGTGTGTAGGATAAATCTATCACGCCTTTGCATTCCTTGGGTCATAAAAATGAGCATATCTCAAAAATTAAATAATACACATAGTTCAAATAAGTTATGGAGGATTACGGAATATGTTTAGTTTTTACAAATTTTCAGAATCTTTTGGGTCAGGTGAACAGGCCCTGAACAGGCCTCTTTCATTATCTTCTATACAGTTGATTTCAGTTACAGGTCTTCCCATTATTATGGTAAATGGACCTGCATTTGTATAGCGCCTTTCTATTCGTCTGACCACTCAAAGCGTTTTTTACACTACGAGTCACATTCACCCATTCACACACACATTCATACACTAGTGGCCGAGGCTACCGTACAAGGTGCCACCTGCTACTCAGTTTTTTAACACACTCACACACCGATCATCGGGAGCAATTTGGGGTTCAGTATCTTGCTCAAGGATACTTCGACATGCGGACTGGAGGAGCCGGGGATCGAACCCCTGATCTTCCGATTGGTGGACGACCCGCTCTACCTCTGAGCCACAGCTGCCCAATATTACTGTTCCCTTTTCCAACTAGATATTATGAAAAAAATATAAATATAATGAGAGTTTAGATCAAATTGTCCTTCTTTATGAGTAAATAATATAATGCATAAAAAAGTTATCTAATTAATCCGTATTATCTTGTTGGTCTCTCCTGGTGGCTCCACAACATCAAAAGCAGCAATATGTAATTTGATTATGACAAACATTGACTGGCATATGCCTTCCATTGCAAACAGAATAACATTTTTTTTCTTCAGTAGCTCATAATACCATCAATGGAGAATTATAGTGTAAATTAAGCCTTGTGTAAATCCTGTCCTTGGCTAGATATGAATACTAATATTTGGATACAGCTCCTCGTTTCATGGAGGATATTAAGTTTATTCTACTTGTGGGAGTCAGTCAAACAGATGATGAAGATGAACACCTATTTGATGAAATACACTGAATGAAACTTTTTTAGCCACATTAGCAGTGTGGCTCTGTTACAGCCACAGCCAACCCCCTCTCCTTGTGTTAACATGAGGTAACAGATTAGGTTTAGACAAGTAAAGTTATGAAAGTTTGGGTTTAGGAAAAGAGACATAATCGAGCATCATCAAGTTACCTTCCTATCAAAGGTTACAATGATGTAACCCTAGTTCTATTAGCTCAGGTGGTGCCCTCTGTTGGACTCTTTGGGTAATACTCTTCTCCAATCACAAGCATGCATTCGCCCATTGAAAGTTGCATAAACATAGCCAGCCAATCGGAAAGTGCCTACTCTAATATGTGCAGAGCTCACTGTGTATTTAGGAGTCATATAATGGAATCTGCTATCCTAAACTCTCTTCAGCAAGTGGCATAGCAGTGACATGGCCCTGCAGTAGAGGGATTCACCAGTGCTAATAGAACTAGGGTTACAATATCGAAAACTTCATTTAACCTCTCTGAGGCTCCACCCTCTACTGGACACTATGGGTACAGTGGGTAGAGCCCTACAGATAAATTCCCTGTGATGACATAACATCAAACCAGCCACACCGATCCTAACCAGCTAAAGTTTGGTCACCATAGATATGCTCTTGGCACTCACCCCACTGAACAAGACCGCCAGCATTGCAACACCATGTGTAGCATGTGCGCGGACCACAGTGCGAGGGTCCCTGCCTGCCTGCCTGCCTGCCTGTCGGCCTGGGAGATGCCCTCAGAAAACCATCTCGCAAGGGGTTTCTTGGATAAAGCCTTACCGGCCACACCATCACTAAAGAACACAAAGAGCTGTTCAGTGCATTTGATTGGGGCTATGCCTTCAACATAAAATGCCATAACATCTGAACTTGGCAGAGAAGATGAATTTTTGCCTGCCTGTCCTCCCCATGGGGTGGAAGACAAAAAGCATCTAACTGTACCCATTTCCTCAGACTGGGTCCCCCAGAATTGGGGGATGGTCCAGGACTGTGCCACCAACATTTGAGTCATGTTTGCATAGCAAGGCACTGAGCAGTGACTTAGGGGTACCAAAATAACTCACGACTAGTCTTGTCTCACTCTGTCCAACAGTGGAGGGATGACACAGAAGAGCGGAAAGGTGTAAAACAGCTTTCTTGGCCATGGTGTGCGTGTGTGTAAACACGACCACTGATAGGGGTAGATTGTCTTGTGGCACCATGGAGAACCATATAGGACAATCTGTTTTGCATTGTCTGGTGAACAGATCCACTTCTGCTTTCCCAAACTGGATCCAGCTTGGCTTCATTACCTTGAAGTGAATGCACTTTGACTTGTGATCAGAAGACAGTATTACCCATAGAGTGAAGCAGAGGGTGGAGCCTGTGTGAGATAGAGCATGAAGTTACAAACTTCAAGAGGGTTACATAGGTTAGGTTTTGAAAAAAAAAAAAAAAAAAAAAAAAAAAAAACATGGTGAAACATACCTTAAAATAACTCAAAGTTCACTTGGTTTTGAACAGTGGATGAACATCAGTCTCCTGGGCAAAAGTCCTATGTTGTTTGACCCCATCCACCAACTCTTTATGTAGTGTTTTGCTCTTTATACTACTTCGCTATTTACTCTCATCAGCACATTGATGATGTGATGGCAGCATTCTGATTTTGGGGGTTGTGTACGAATTCTAGTGTATTACCTTTCATAGGTATATGTTCAAACAGCAGATAAGAATAGCCTATTGATAGCAGGTGTGCTGTGAGATCTGATATAGATCAAATCATTGTAACACTGTGCTAACAGCAAGAGTTGCTTTTGGGCAGGCAAATACATGTCACGTGCGGAGATGTGTAAATTCAGCAGACTTGCTTATTTATTTTGTCATTTCAAGCTGTAACTGTAACATTTAGGATATATCATTCAACCAGGGGTGATTGCTCTGAGACAACAAGGGAGGCTGAACTTCCCCTAAAATTTCATAGAAGAAATGGCACTATTGAATTTACATTAAAATAAGAATTTACATTCTCCAAGCATTCCTACAGTATGAGACAGCGCTGAGCTGTTTTTTTTCATGCAGCAAAGCGAGACGGTCATTGGATAAATGCGACAAAATCATCACTTCCAGGGAGGCTTACCTTCCGTGGGACCTAATGGAGCGGTAGGTGGGAGAGGACGCTCGGTATATGCATGAGGAACTGTCTAAAAGGCTGAACCCCTTTGTGATTGACAGCGCTTTTGAAATACACACCGGCATCATTGCATCGAGCTCAGTCCCGTGCGAATATTTGCGAGTGTAGTCTTCTGACAGAGTGCCGTTCAGCTGTTTAAACCCATCTGAAAATATTTGAGGTGTGTTTTGCTGTGGTTCTATGCCATGAGTGTGGTTGAAAAACGGCTTCAATTAAATGTTCTTTTTATAAGTTACTGCCTCGCTACAGTATGACAGATTTTATGATGTAAACTTAAAGTGAGCTTCCCCTGTTTGAGACACCAGCAGCCACCACTGCATTCAACATGATGGTCCAACCTATCTGACATTTCCACTGTGCTTATTTTATGTACTGTGTTGCTTAGCTAGCATCTTTGAGAAACCAAATCTACCAGCATTTAAGCTAAACAATGTATTGCTGCAGAGGAGGCTGAAGCAAACCGAATTTTAGTCACCAAAAAAAATCAGAGTCAGCAAACACTATATTTAAATGTTTTCTCTGCTTAACTTTACACACTAACCAGCTATGGTAGACCAGCAACTTTAGTGTTGCTAAGTAAAATGACTTTTTTGTCATTGGACTCTGGTGGCTTTAATATAACAGAGTTAAATCCCTGTTGGTGTACACTGAAACCGATATTGATCTTTTTTTCAGGTGGCAAAAAATAACTCATTGAAGTAGTGTTTGCTTAACGCCATTTGATTTTATGTGACCCATGACTTTTCTACTGGAAGTTAATGTAAATAATTTTTGGGATTCGGTCAACATTGACATTTCAGATGAGTGATGACAGAGATGCACAAAGGGTGTCATATGCAATACAAACAAAGTGCCTCTGTCAAATGGACTGCTGCATTTATGCTTGTAACACAAAAAATGTCAGCAAAACTCTGAACTATATTATGAATGGGGATGCTGAAGAACACTTGTGAAACATTTCCAATGGACATTGGAACAGCAATGGAGGCACAGTTGTACATCCAGCATTGAAAATATGGTCAAAATCCACAGCATAGCAAAAGACTCACACACAGAACAAAAATAAATAAAAAACAACAACAACAACAACAACAACAAAATTTTTGCAGGATTATTAAGACAGAGAAAAATAGAAAATATATTTTTGAAATCCAGACCTCAGTCTGAATCTTTTTTTGTTCCATGTGCAAGTCTTCTTTGCTATATTGTGACATTTCTCTGACATCCGCTCCAGAAAATAAAACAAACATGCATAGCTCATCCCATGCCTACCACAAATTCCTCAGCCCCTGTTATAATGCATTTTATAATGCATTTTTTAATTTCATTCATGTCTTCATAATGGCAGTTGCATGTAGGCTTATTGATGGTGTTTTATCTGAGTAACAAACTTGCAAATGACTATGTTTCTTCACCATGGCTCAGCAAGGAAACATGGAAACTTTGCAAGATGCCCACTTGACTCTGATTTGATTTGATTTGGAGTCAGCTAAACTTAAGAATGCTACTTTGTGTAACCAATACCTTCTGTGTTGTGCTAATGATGATTCGGTGACAATGGGATCTCTTTGGAGCTCAACTTCATTTATCCTAAAAGGATAGATAATAAAGCAGGACCTCCATGTTATTAAAACTGAGCACCACAGCTTAAAAGGTAATATGACAGTGTTAGCTTAGTTTACTGCTACATATCTTCACAGAACAATATGTATATCCTACGATATAGTTTATATTATATCCTATAAAGTAGCACTCCACAAGTGACGTTTCGTCCTTAACATGTAGTCATGTAATTAACCTAAAGTTACTGTGGTTAGGTTTAAGGAAAAGAAACATGGTAAGGATGCACCATAAAATGGTTCAGAGTTTACTCAAAATTCACATGATTCCAAACATACATCTTTAGGGGAAAGTCTGTGCTTTTGTGACCCATCCACCACCCCAGCCTGTCTCCTTACAAAACCACTCAGGACAACATACTTGTATACTCTGGTCAGTCCATTGGTAATATGACTGCAGCCTTTAAAAACACAGGGGATACGTACGAATTTGGGTGCATTACTTTTCAAAGGAAAACACATGAACAGTTTCTGAGAACGGCCTGTTTTCTGTAACTTTCAGATGAGAGCATTTTGCTGTCAAACACATCTTTAACTGACAGGTGAACTCACAGAAGTTGTGTTAAGATAAATCAGCTGCAGAAGAAGAGGTAAGATAGGTTGGGCTTTGAATGTGAACTCAAGAAAGGCAAAGTGAAAACATACTTCGGAGGCCTTCACACTCAGGTACAAATCATCTTGCATTATGTTGTGTACTTAAATAAAGAAGGTTACTTCCCAGTTACACAAAACCAACACTTTAGATTTTGTTCTTCATCTTAACACGTAAGGCATCACTTCACGGCCTTTATGGACAGGGGGAATAATTTCACCAGTAACTCTTTTAATGTACATGGCTATGTATGTATATATATATATATATATATATATATATATATATATATATATGTTAGGGGTGGGACGATATGGGTAACTCACGATTTGATACTGTGGCGATATTTGGCCCACAATAACGATAATATCATGATATACGATATCTGCGATATCCGATATATTGTAAGAAATTTCATCAGCGATATATCACGATGTATGTGACTGGAAAAGAAAAAAAAATACCCATAAAAAGGGAAATGTCTGTAATATTGCATTTATTCAATCAATGTACAAAGAAACATGTACATTTGCATAGTGCCTCACTGCCAGCTGTACAAATTAAAGTGCATAACAATACTGTAGAGCTAGACCAGTGGTTCCCAACCCTGGTCCTGAGGGATTCCTGTCTCGCATGTTTTAGATGTTTCCCTGCTCCAACACACCTGATTCAAATGATCAGCTCATTATCAGGCCACTGCAGAGCTTGATGACGAGCTGATAGTTTAGCAGGGAAACATCTAAAACATGCAGGACAGTGTTCCCTGAGGACCAGGGTTGAAGAACACTGAGCTAGACAAATGAATAAGAATATAACAGTATACAGCTAGACATATTAAAGTGCATGAACATGAACAACATGTTTTCTGTAAATCAGTGCTATTCTGATACTGAACGTCAGTAGCAACTCACATTACAGCGCACACATCAACACGCGCACATCACGCCATATTCTTCTTGAGGAACACTAACTGATCAGCATGGTCAGACGTAAGAGTGCTCCTCTGAGCAGAGATTATTTCACCAGCTGTAGAGAAGATTCTTTCTGATGGCACACTAGTCCCTGGGACACACAGGTACCTTTGGGCCAGCCTGGCGAGGTGTGGGTACTTGCATGCCTCAGATTTCCACCAACCCAACGGCTCATCAGACAGTGGTAGAGGTGGAGAATCTTGGTATCGCTGGACCTCCTTTTCAGCCCTGGAGTTAGGTGACGATGGGGTCAGGGAAGATCTGGTGTGCTGGAATGTTTGTCCAAGGAGGTTAGCAAGTGCAGAGCTCCTTTTTTTGGGTGTGTGTGGTGGTCTCTCCTCATCACTGATGTCATCAGCAGGACCACTCCCCTCAGTGCTTTCTCCCTCCTCGACGTTATCATCAGACTGCATTCCCCTGTCTGCATCCTCCTGTCACATAAAGCATTTGGCACACCTTCATTATTATTTTTGTTATTAATAAAAACATCAGCCACTAATCATTTTAAAATTTCACACATCTTTGCACATCTTTGGTTGGGTGTACAGATGATGTTCTTCCACCAGTAGTGTTAGGGTTGAAATTTTAAAAGGTACAAATTCAATGCAAATTACCTAACTATTAAGTGTTTACACATTGTAATTACCATCAGGGCAGCAGCCTTGGACACCACAATGGCATACGTCTCCTGCACTTCTAAGGGCGACAAGAAGAGCATCGACTTAAACCTGGGGTCTAAGGCGGATGCAACATGGAGGAAGTTTTTCTCCTCTGCAGACATGTAGTGCTTTGATAGGTCTTCATGGATGGCCTGCTTTATGTCCTTGATGAGAGGGGCATCCTCAATGGAGCTGAGTGTGTCACTCAGAAGTTGGGCATGAAGAGGTGCGATGATGGAAACAGTAGGGCTCTTCTCCTCCCACATGCTCTTTGTTGCTACCAGCACTGGATGGAGGGCTTTCACAACCTCTTCTGCATTCCTTATGTCTACATCAGTCATGGTAGAGATGTCAGTGGTATTCTTTCTGACCTTTAAAGAAAGAAAGAAAAGAACAGAACGAAAGTTAATTAAAACCAATTTAATATATGTTCTGTTTACAAATTAGTGTATCATTAGAGTTTTTGAATATAGATCATGTTGACAATAATATATATTTTATCCATCACACACTACAGATTTTCAATACAATTATGGAAGAAGATAGAATAAACAGCTTACCTCTGGAGATAAGAGGGCAGCAGTAACAGCAGGTTGTTGCTCCAGAAACCGACTCATCATCTCATAGGCACTGTTCCAGCGGACAACAACATCAGTTATGAGCTTGTGGTGCGGAAGGCCTAACATCTTCTGGTTCCTCTTCAAGGCCTCAGCTGCTGGGGTGCTCCTGTGGAAGAACGTGCAAATCCTCCTAATCCTCCCGAGCAGTCGGGCGACATTTGGCAGTTTCAGTGCCCGTTGCACCGCGAGATTCAATACATGAGCGAAACAGCGAACGTGTAGATATCAGCTACGGACATATTCGCTGCGTTGTCAGTGACCACTGCTGGCTCTTTCTCGGTGAGCTTCCATTCCTCTGTAGCCTTGTTTAGAACTTCTGCCACGTGAGCGCCGGTATGACTCTCATTCATAACCTGAGTTTGAAGTACGTAGGTTTGTGCATTCCAGTCTTCGTCTATGAAGTGAGCGGTAATAGTCATAAAGGACTCGGTGGCCCTTGAAGTCCAGCCATCGCAGGTTAGTGCGACTCGTTTAGCAGACTGAAGTGCATCCTGCTCTGGTCTCTGCATACAGTGCGGGGATAACCTTTTCTGTCAAGTGTCGACGACTCGGTACCTCGTATCTCGGTTCCAGAGTAGCTAGCATACGGCAAAAGCCATAATTTTCGACCACGCTGTAAGGGCGAAGGTCCTTGCAAATGAATTCAGCGATAGCCTGTGCCCTCGGCGACCCAAAGGGGAACTTTGCTTTAAAAGCAGTAGTGATTGTCGGCTGACTTGGTTTGTCTTTCTTATCACCCGCGAGTAATTCGCCGTGATAGCGAACGAGGTGGCTTTGCAGATTCGTAGTGTTGCTGTTGTATTTTACCTTTGCAAAACAGTTTTTGCAGATTGCATATTCTTTATCCAGTGCTCTCCCGTCATCTGTTTCGTAAAAGCCAAAGTGTTGCCACACTTTAGAGTGGAAACTTGAGGGTGGGTCTTTGATTTGTTTTTCTGTGTTCGCATTTTCCGCCATTCTCGCATCTGTTCTTCTGTATGGTTCTTCTTCTGTCGTTAACTCGTCTTCTTCACTGGCCGTTGCTTCCGCCTACTTTACCCCCATCTACGGGATTAGCGCCCCCACAAAGAGGACAGGAGAGATTAAGTACTGACGGTGACAACGGGGTAAATCCATTATGGGTGTTGTAGTAAAATATCGATATTTGCCGTCTGTGTATTGATTATTTATTGCGACAGGGAGCGCAAAAATATATCGGAATATCGATTTTTTTTCCCACCCCTAATATATATATATATATATATATATATATATATATATATGTGTGTGTGTGTGTGTGTGTGTGTTAAGCTATAGTCTTGTAAAAATACAAACCCCTCATTTTAACCTGCAACAACTGATTTTTTAACAAGTTGTGAACTCAACACTGACATGTCACATGGTAAACTGTTAGCAAACAGTTGCTTATTTACACATCCAGCAGTTTTGGAGCACCATTATAATTCATTCAGAGACATGTTTCTATCCACCTGGTCATTGTAAGCCCAATATTCACTCTCTTTCAGCTCTTTTTTTTTTAATCTACATTAGCTGCTAAATGCTGCACAAGATAAATGTGTCTGCCTGCTGTTTGCTGTTGGCCAGGTAGTGTATGATGGGTTTTCTTGAGCTTTTCAGCTTAAAACAGGTGCCTACTGTGCTGGAATAAAACTACCACAATGAAGCAGAATGGAGAGCTAAACAGTGAGCTGAAACTCATTGTAAAGCTCCATAAAGTTGAAGGGAGCTGCAGATTTGGGTAATGCACATTTATCACTTTGAGTGACCCCTTTTCACAGTCATTCTTACATTGTTATTATCAAAATATTGATGAAAGTCATCACTGCATTTATTTCAGCTTGAAAGCTTGTGCTTTTCTTTTGCCCAAATTGTGTATTTAATGTATTACTTTAAATAATTGTTAGTTGTCATTAAATTAAAATTAATAACATATATAATCAATTATTATATTCTAATAATTTAATATAAATCATTTTAAAGAGGCTGGCCTTAAAATAATGCTTAATAATGTATTGCTTTTTAAAGAATACATGCCTGTATCAGTCTCAGTGATAATGTTATTTCAATCAGGAGAGACTCATTTTTATGGTAAAAGAATATTTATTAACATGTGAACATAGGAATAAAAATGTGGAAAGTCTTTGGCAATTAGACCCCGTAGAGATAGTATGATTTAAGGAGGGTGATGAATCCATAATCGAATAGGGAAACCCCCTGGGGTCTAGATGCTGGTGGTGGTAGAGGTGGTGAAGGTGAGATGAGATGAAGATGTGGAGAAGATGGAGAAGTGACGATGGTCTGGATGAGTAGAGGAATGAGCCTTTGTTGAGCTTGTCCTGGACTCTGGATACGATGGCTGGAGGTGATCGGGGTGGAGGAGGGTGCGAAGATTCTGCCTAGAATGATAACTGACAGCAGCAGAAAAGAGAGCAGATTTAAAATTTTGCAGTGGCATCCTGATTGGCTGAGAGAGATCGTGGCAAAGTTTGACTGGATAACTAGAGGAGTGAACACCCATAGTCAGCTGATTAGAGGAAGCAGTGGGAGTGGGATGGAGAGAAATGTGAAAGGATGAGCACAGAGAAGGTCTTCCTGATTGAACTTACACTGAGCTTAATTTGTGGATGCCTTGGACTGTTGACCTAGGTTTGTGTGCTGAAATGTCTACTGCCTGTGTTGACACACTCCTGGAATTTGGGATCCAGGTGGAAAATATCAATGTTGGAGGGGAGGATTGGGATGTGCATAGAAATATGCTTCTGGTGTGAAACAGCTTGCTGACCCTTGTGTAACTCTGCTCTGAACACATCTTTTTTAGTGCGCCTTTGACGCTATAGCTTAAAGTGCTGTTGCCCATAAGACTATCGTTGTTACAATGGTGAGTCAAATGAGGCATGAATTGATTTCCATCTGGGGGACAGTTCAAAAGAATCAAAAAATAAAGAAAATGTGTTTTTACTGTGCAGGCTAAATACTGTAGACTGATTGTGACTGATAGCAAGAATAAATCAGTTTAGTAAAGAGTAGTCAGATTGACTTAACCTGAAGAAATAGTTCTGACTCCCTCATTTACTTACTCATTTGCATGCTCACTCAGTCACTTTCTCACTCACTCATTTGCGTGCTCACTTGCAATCTCACTCTCTTGCTCACTCACACACCTGCTCACTAGCTTGCTTGCTGCCTTGCTCACTTACTTGCTCACTTACTTATTCACTCACTCACTCACTCTCTTGCTCATTCACACACTCGCTCACGCACTCGCTTAGTAGTTTCCTTGCTGACTTGCTCACTCATTCAATCACTCACTCACTCACTCATTCGCTCAGTCAGTTGCATGCTCACTCACTGATTCACTTACTCACTTACACACTCATTCACTGACGCACTCGCTCACTAGCCTGCTTGCTCACTAACTCACTCACTCGCTAGCTTGCTCACTCACTCAATCACTCACTCATTCACTCACTCACTCATTCACTCACTCACGCGATTGCATGCTTACTCACTCATTCACTCACTCACCCACTTGCTCACTCAATCATTCACATTGTAGTGTTGTTCAACCAGAATCAATTGTGAAGTTTATTTTGACCCTTTTTGGTTTCTCCCAGGTCATATGACCCAACTCAACCTTTGCGTCCAAGTTTTTTACAGCTAAATTCACCTTTGTCTTGTTGGTGTAGAGGGAAGGAGGGTTGGAATGTAATTTCATACTCTTTCTCAAGAAGCTTTCCTTGTTTGTTTTATACAAAGGTCACAGGTGTTTGGAAGCCTGCTGTGGTGCCTAGCACACTTAATGGGACCTTTACAGTTTTCGCCCCCACAGAGGTAGCTTTGCTTCTGTTGGCCATAACAAGCCCTGCAAGAGTGTCAAGCTGACTGAAAACAAGGATGTTAAGACACATCTGCACTCAAACACAAACAAACATGCACGTGCACATATTTTTATCAAAGTGTCACACCTCCACATCGCCAGCTGGCTTCCCACTGAGACGCCTTCTGTTCAGCAGACAGATTCTACATGTTTACAGCTAATGGATATCAACTGCCATATATTCATGTCCCCTGGAAGAAATAAACTCACTGTTTCTGTGTGTGTATCTCTGTGTGTGGGTTATGTGTACATTTTTTATGTATTCTTTTCTCTGAGATAACTTATATTGAGCTTGTGTGCTGGTTCCAGCACAGCCATTCAGAGAGTAGCCGACACAGAGCTCTGATGGCCTCCCATGGAGGAAAGCTATTAGCTGCATGCTAAATGGTCCCAGTGAAGATGCTAGCATTAGCTTGATCTCTCACTGCAGTCATTTCAATGAGCAGTGCCATTATTTACATACAGAGTGAAGCACCGAGATGTTGGAAGACTTAATAATTGTTTATGAACATCCATGATAGGGCACAGGTGCAAATGCTCCTGAAAATGATGTGATTTCTGGGGCTTCCATGCTTTTACAAACAAACCTAACAATGCAGCCATGTGCATGGACACAGGCTACTGGTATGCTGCTAAACCTCAGTGTTTACATGTTCATTTTAAGGAAGCACCCTATACTTTTCTCCATGCCTTCTCAGCTTGTTCCTGTTTATTTTATGCAGGTCAGCCATTGTTCATCTCCTCTGCTAAGTTCCCACAGGAAAACTATGCCCAAAGATCCAAGAAAAAAAAAAAAAACAAGCAAGAAAAACTGCCCACTCAGCATCTGTGGAGGAGACTGTCTCACAATGGAAAAGAAAAAGAGATAAACAAAGATATCTTGAGACCATATACTGTTTAAAAGAAGTTGACAGAACCCCCAGGTTAAAAAAAAGTGAAGCCTTAAATCCCCTTAAACCTGCTTTCTGTCTAATGGTCAGCAGGGGGTGACTCCACTGGTTGCAAAAAGAAGCCTGATTGTACATGTCTATGAGAAAATGCCTCTACTTTTCACTTGATTTATTACCTCAATAAATATTTTCGTAATGACTTTAAGACCTTGATCTCTAATTTAGGTGGCTACATCCACTTTTTTTTTTTTTTTTAATACAGTCGATGGCTGAGACAAAGCAATGTTAGGCTTGAAGGGCTGTAAGATTAAAAATGATGTATTATTAGAGATTAGATTTAGATTTCATATCTAAAGCCATACTTTATTAGCCCATACTTCACATTACTAATTTCTAATTTCTACTAATTCAGTTAGCCTAAAATGAGTAAAGGTACTGATGGATGTTAGGTTTGCCGGAGCGCACTCTGGCACAAACAGAACCATTCGTGAATTCTGAGCGCTGTTGAAATCACCTGTTTGGTTATTCAGAACACCACACTCTCAGAGCAGCAGAGCGTACTCTGGGCACATTGTCTGAAAAAAAGAGGAGTGAATGTGTGATGAACCTAATGGTTTGTTAACTTATATGGGAACAGAATGCTCTGTTACTTCAACAGTGCTCTCATTTTAGTGTAGAGTGTCAGATTGTATTTATGAAAATATTCAGATAGTAGGCACTTGTTGCTGCAACAGTTGACCTCTGCAGCACACCTGCTGAAGTTGCTAGGTAGCAACCACTCACTGGTCAAAAACACCATTAGCAAGGGTAAGCATTTGTATGATAATTTTCCACTTTACACTTAGACAAGGTTTACTTTTGTCAGTGGCTAATTATTCATTTATACCAATTATTTTTTGGGGGCTTAATAAGTTTGGAATCAGGCTTTTACCTTATGAAAGTCCATCTAAACTACATTTATAAAATATTTATACATTTTTAAACAGTGAATCATATTGCTCTGTGTAATGTGAAAGGGGTCACTTGTAGTGCTGAACGCAAATATAATTATCATCAGATTCTGCGGATCCCCTCAGCTCTATTTTTGTTTTTCTTCCATTGTCTTAGTTCTGGGGCCTACAACTTCATGGATCAGTCTTACTGCTCTCTTCAACCGTTTTCCAACATGTTTCCAGGTGAAAGGCTCTGATAAACCCACTGTGCAGCAAGTGGTGTGCTAGTTGGAAACGTTTAGCTGCTAGAGAGCCGGATGTTTCCATCAGGTGTTTGGTCGAGAGGAAAACAGAGTTAAAAGAGGAGTAGTGAATTCCATCAGGTCGCCACAAACACACACCAATGAAAGCTTGAAATATATAGTACATCAACCAGAGGAATTATTCATTTTGGGCTTACAATTGTGGTTTTTATGTAATTTGACAGTTTGTTTTCATCTGTGGAATATTAGGTAAATACTATTTTTTAACTGTCAATAAAGCTTAAAAACACTTAATTTCATTCTTATTATACATCAGTCAGAATACTTAAAGTATTCAAGGTAATTTGGTTACACTTTCTATGACACCTGTCTATTATGCATTAAAAACATAATAATATGCTATATCTGCTTATCAATCTTCTTATCACTGCATAATTATAGTAAGAAGCACTCATAAATAGTCAGGATGTTTTCTAACATTAATCATAACACATTATAAAGCATTTTATAATGACTTTTTGATATCTTTTTTTTTTTTGCAAGTGTGATTCTAAGGTTACATTAAGTTGTCAGTGGGTGCTTTAAGTAACACGATGAAATTCCTGAGATATAGGCAGATATATATTATATATGGTTATAAGTCACCTTAAGTTTTGCTTATTGTGAAAAAAAAAAAAAAAATCTAAGTAAAAAAATAAAAAAAATCCCAGGTCATCAAATACTGATGTTTTGTAGCATCTATATGAAAGCTTTTGTGCTAGACAGACCCTCAAACAAGTGGGTAATTTTCTCCAATGGTTGTGCTTAGGTTTTGGAAAAGATCATGGTTTGAGTTCAAATAAATATGTTATGTGTGCAACGCAAGTTTACCCATGTATGAAAATAAAAAAAAATTTAAAAAACTGATATTGACTTTTGGTTTCACATCGGACACAAACAGCGGTCTAGAGCCCGGAGAAGCATCGACCTGCAGAGCTGGAAAGTATATATCTACATTGTCCATTTTAGGGAGACCCGAGCAAGGAAATGTGTTCTTCGTTTTGATTATCAACCGAAAATGGATCATGGCCTCTGGCTACCGGCGTTAGCTAACCTTAGCTGAAAAGTTGTCTATATACACTTTAAAATGTTTAAAAACAATGCCGTCTGTCAATACTTTGACTAGGGTTAATGCTAGAATGGATGGCCTGGAGGAACAAGACTGCATGTCTGGAGAGCAGGGGCACAAAACCCCTGGAGAAAAAAAATTGAAAAGCACCCTGGCTCTAGCCCCTAAGCAGCCTCCAGCAAACCCTGGGCTGTGCTCTGCTCCACTGCTAGAACAACCAAAGGGAGGGCAGGAGGACTGCTGTTGGGGGTCTGTTGGCTTTCCTCCAGTCTCCACACACTCCTGAGTGTTGAGTCATGGGGACTTTGCCCCCCCCCCATTGGACTGAGAGCCTCTGATTGATGGTCTAAAACTCTGGTTCTCCAGCTCTGCAGGTTGATGATAATGGTCTCCTGGGAAAAAGTCCTGTGTTTGTTTGACCAATCCATTTGGCTGAACCTCCTCCCTAAGCAGACTTTGTCGGTCTTTATATATGTCAACTAACTTGTTCTGGGCATGTAATATTACATTAGACTTACCTCAGACCTAGTTGAAAGCCTGATGTGTCTCATACAGATGATTGAAGGTGTCTTTTGTGTCTGTATGAGACACTGAGGATGTGACAAAGCATTTGTTTCAAATCACTTGGGAATGAGAACACTCTGCACTTTGATAGTGTGGTGGTGATCGGTAGCAGCTCAATTCCATTCCTGTCTTATCCCCTTATCCGGGACCGGGTCGCAGGGACAGCAGGCTGAGCAAAGTATTCCAGATGTCCCTCTGCCCAGCAACACTTTCCAGCTCCTCATGGGAGATCCCGAAGTGTTCCCTGGCTAGATGAGATATATTATCCCTGAGACGTGATCTGGATCTACCCTGGCGACATCACTGTCATGTTCGTGTTTGAAAAGACGAGGCCGTATTCGGAGCCAGTAACATCTTTTAATGAACTGCGTGTTTTTCACTGTCTACAGGTGTCTCACTCTATACGCTTAAAACAGTGTGTCCAAACCGCTTACCAACTGGTGCTGCCACCCAGTGGTCAAAACATGTAATCACATTCAATCACAACATCCCCCTTTTTCTCAGGCAAAATGCATTAACATGAACTATCACAAAGCTGTGTCAGTTACTTAACCATTTCTCATTCAATATGACCCTGCAACAAGTAAACAGTAAACCGTATATCAGCCTACATGACCTGAATTTAAGCCAACACCCAAAACAGTTAGAATACATTCAAAACATCATCCAACATACATTTTGTTCAACAGTTTTAACATGTATGTCAAATTCTTTTTTTTTTTTTTCTCTCATAAGTTCAGTCTATCAGGTTTTCTGATTTCTCTTGTGGACCTTCTCAACTCATAGGTGTGAGGCATAGGCATAGGTGTGAAAAGAAGTCAGTGGTACAGTCCTTAACAGGTGTGGGAATTACCTGAGATTCACCACAGGTCGCACTGAGCTCACCAACAGTCCCTTGTGGAGTTTTTAACAGACTGCGACGGTTGCGTCTGAGGATTTGTCCATCATCAGTTCTCACAGTGTATGATCGTGGAGCTACTTCTTGCAGAACAGTTGCTCTTGTGCTCCATCCATCAGCATCCTCAACTCTGACTGTGTTGTTGGTTGTCAGTGGAGGAAGATGTTTTGTTGTCCTGTCATAGAATGACTTTTGCCTCATTTTCTGCTGTCGTAGCTTGAGTTCAAGCTTTGCAGGATTCTGCTGTTTTAATTTGTTATCTGGATGACTCGGCAGGGTAGTTCGAAGCTTCCTCTTCATCAATAGTTCAGCTGGTGACAGACCGCACTGAAGAGGTGATGCTCTGTAGCTCAATAGAGCCAGATATGGATCTGCGCCACTATCAGCTGCTTTCTTTAAGAGCTGCTTCAGAATGTGAACCCCTTTTTCAGCTTGCCCATTTGACTGTGCATAGTGCGGGCTTGACGTCACATGCTTGAAATCGTACTGCACTGCAAACTTCTGCCATTCCTTGCTGTTGAAGCATGGGCCATTGTCGCTCACCACAGTGTGTGGGATGCCATGCCTGGCGAAGATGGATTTTACATGTGTTATGACACAGGTTGACGATGAGTTTGCTAATAGCGCCATCTCAGGGAAGTTTGAGTAGTAATCAATTACCACTAAATAGTCTTTGCCCCTGAGATGAAACAAGTCCATTCCTACTTTATGCCATGGTGCTGTTGGCAACTCAGCTACCACCATAGGTTCTTTGTTCTGCTTGCTTCTGTGTTTCTGGCATGTTTCACATTCACTTATAAGTTTTTCAATGTCTTTGTTGATGCCAGGCCAGAAAACCGACTCTCTCGCCCTCCTTTTGCACTTTCCGATGCCGAGATGGCCTTCATGTATCCTGTGCAACATGTCCATTCTTAAAGCCTGCGGGATGACAATCCTGCCCTTTTTCAAAAGCAGGCCATCGACAACACTAAGCTCACCTCTGACATGGTAAAACTGCGGACACGAACCAACTGGCCATCCCTCATCCATGTTCCTCATGACGTGCTGTAGCTCCACATCCTTTGCTGTGGCCTCGGCAATCTGTCTCGACTTTGTGTCAGACACAGGCAGTGCAGCCGCCACCATGTTCACGTGACACTGTATGTCCTCGTCAGTTGCACTCACACTGTTGTCTGCAGTTGCCCTGGATAGAGCATCAGCGAGGACCAGGTTTTTTCCCGGGGTATATATCAGTTCAAAATCGTACCTCTGCATCTTCATCATTAGTCGCTGTATCCGTGGAGACATCTCATTCAGATTCTTTTTGATGATGGCTACCAGTGGCCGATGATCAGTCTCAGCTGTGAAAGATGGCAGGCCATACACATAGTTATGAAAACGCTCCAAACCATACGCCAGTCCCAAACATTCTTTTTCGATCTGAGCGTATCGGCATTCAGATTTTGTCATAGCCCTGGAAGCATAGGCTACTGGTTTCCAGTGCTCACCCTCAGCCTGGAGTAGAACGGCACCGATGCCATCTTTGGAAGCGTCTGTAGACAGTTTAATCTTTTTGGTGTGGTCATAAAATGACAACACTGGTGCTGTAGTCAGTGTGTTCTTCAGTTGCTGCCACTCATGCTCATGTTTAGTTGTCCATTTAAACTCACAGTCCCTGTGCAGAAGCTCACGTATGCATGATGTCTTTGCTGTTAGATTGGGAATAAACTTGCCTATGAAATTGACCATCCCCATGATGCGTAGCATGCCTGTCTTGTCAGTGGGCCTTGGCATGTTTTGTATTGCATGTATTTTGTCTTGGTCTGGTTGAACACCACGTGCAGACAGCTTGTCTCCAAGGAAGAGGATTTCCTCAACGCCAAACTCACACTTAGCCTTGTTGAGTTTTAGTCCATACTTTTGGATGCGCTCCATCACTCTGCACAGTCTCTCATTGTGTTCTTGAACTGTGGAACCCCATATGATGATGTCATCAATGTAGACTCGAACCCCTTCCAGACCCTCAATGATCTGCTCCATCGCTCTGTGAAATATTTCAGGTGCTGACTTTATTCCAAAAGGCAGTCTGAGAAAGCAGTGCCTGCCGAAGGGAGTATTAAAGGTGCAGTACTTCGTGCTGCTTTCATCCAGTTTCAGCTGCCAGAAGCCTTGTGAAGCGTCGAGCTTTGTGAAATACCTGGCACCTGACATTTCACTGATGATTTCTTCACGTGTGGGTATTTGATAGTGTTCACGCTTTATGCTTTCGTTTAGGTCTTTAGGGTCCAAACATATCCTCAGCTCTCCATTCTTTTTTTTTGTGGTGACCATAGAGTTGACCCAGTCTGTAGGCTCATTAACCTTCTTGATCACTCCTAACTTGATCATTCTGTCCAACTCTTTCTTTAGGCCCTCTTTCAATGGAGCAGGAACTCTGCGTGCTGCATGCACAACCGGTTGGGCACCTTCCTTCAGCTGTATTTTATATGTGAAGGGCAAAACACCAAAACCCTTGAACACATCTGAGAAGTTCTGGACTATTGTGTCCACAGAGTCATTTACTGGGCTTGTGGTTGGGATGATGCGATACACTCTTTTTACCAGTCCCAACTCTTCACAGGCTCTGTCACCTAGAAGTGATTCACGTCCCTCATTCACAACAAAGAAGAACAGGTGGTGCACTTTTCCTTTTACTGTGGTACTCAGCCTGCATGTGCCCAAACATTTAATTGGCTGCCCATTGTAGTCTTTCAGTCCAGATTCTTTCCTCTTTATTTGTGGCTTATTTCTCATTGCCTTTATGTCGCACATGCTTATGAGATTCGCTTTCGCACCAGTGTCCAATCTCATGGTGACTACAGTCCCATTTATCAGTATTGGCGCTATCCATTTATCTTCTCTAGTGACATCTTTTTCATTGTCTGAATTATTTTCTTGTTCACTTTCACAATTAACTATACCAACAAAGAACGTGTCACTGAGATCAGGCTCCTCAACTAGATTTACAGTTTTTCCTTTCTTCCCCTCTCTTTGTTTGGAGAAGCACTGTTTAGCAAAATGATTCTTGCCTTGGCAGCTGGAGCATTGCTTACCAAAAGCTGGACACTGTCTGGGCTTGTGCTGCGAGCCACAACGCCTGCAGCTGATCTTCACCTCCTCTGACTGCTGTGCAGGCCGGGTCTGTCTACGTCTTTTCCGTTGATATGACACTGCTCCGACCGCTGCCGCACTGTCGCTCACTTGCGCTGAAGCTACTGCAGACATCTCGTTGAACATCTTCACATGTTTGTGGGACAGCTCACTCGCCTGGCAGATCTTAATGGCCCCCGCCAGCGTCAGCTCCGTCTCTCGTGGTAGCCTCTCTCTGACCTTATTATCCTCCACGCCAAAGACAATCTGGTCCCGGATCATGGAGTCCTTCAGCGTTGCGAAGTTGCAGGACTGCGCCTTTAGCCGTAGATCCGTCAGGAAGCTATCGAAGGGCTCGTGCTCCCGCTGTGTACGAGACCGAAACACGTATCTCTCGTACGTCTCGTTCTTCTTCGGGGAACAGTGAGCATCAAATTTGCCCAGCACTGCATCCAACTTGTCCTCATCACCAGGATCGTCAAACACGAACGTGTTAAATACTTCTATGGCCTGTGGCCCTGCTATCGTTAGCAGTAGCGCTACCTTTCTTGCCTCTGGCTTCGCCTCGAGTCCCATAGCTGCAACATACAGGTGGAACTGCTGCTTGAAGGTGCGCCAATTTTCGTCGACATTCCCCGTTAGTTTCAAACTTTCCGGCGGTTTCAAATCCATGTCGTCTTTTACAATTTACTCCTGGTACCATGTCATGTTCGTGTTTGAAAAGACGAGGCCGTATTCGGAGCCAGTAACATCTTTTAATGAACTGCGTGTTTTTCACTGTCTACAGGTGTCTCACTCTATACGCTTAAAACAGTGTGTCCAAACCGCTTACCAACTGGTGCTGCCACCCAGTGGTCAAAACATGTAATCACATTCAATCACAACAATCACCCAGAAAATTTTTAATGGGAGGCGCCCAGGAGGCATCTTCATCAGATGCCTGAACCACCTCAACTGGCCCCTGTCAATAGGAAGGAGCAGTTCATCATGAGATTTCATCCTTTTGATCGTTTTTTTATCTTCAGTTTTAGAAAGCATTAATTTATAATCACATTCTAATCCCTTATAACAGTGATTACAAATGTATTACAACTATGAAATTAAAATACATTATGACCTTTGCATAGAAATTTTAAGAAAAATTTGTGAGTGCTTCTAACTACAATTTTACTATGAGCATTTTAAGTATGTCTATAATTCATGATAAACATTGGTGTCACATAAAGTTTTAGCAGTAATTTTAAGTGAAATGCTGTACATCACTGGCATTCAATTCAGGACTTTACATTTGTGCTTGAATACACCAACACATTACAACTTTTGAAAGATACCATGAAGATCTCTTGGAAACGTGGGCCCATACAGTGCAAAACGGCCTTGCCATGTCAAGCTCATTGTAACTCATGTTGTGTTAATTGATTTTCTACACACGCTTTCATCTGACAAGTGAAAGCATCAGAAAGTGGTGAGCAGTTTTCAGGTAAAAACTTCAAAAGCCAGAGAACATGACTAAAAACATGTAGCGCTTCTGTTGCTGTGTGGTTGGTTGTTCTTGAAGGACAAACATTTTCAGGAAGAAGGTCTTGCATATTCTGCATTGTGCGTTGATCAGCACGCTCAATATAAAGTGGCATCTGCATGAGAAACATTGTCTACCAGGTCATTACACAACTAGAGACACTGCTTATGTTAAAATGAAATGGTTAAAGTTGCTGTATCAATGGTAGAAGTGGTTCCCACACAGAATACATTTCAAAGTACAAAATTGTTTATTGTTGCAGGAATTTTATTAAAAATGTTATTGAAGACCCAATTACTGTTGCATGTTTTTTTTCCAGGTGTTGATTTCCATTCATTTTGGTACACTATAAAGGTGGAAAATAAGTAAATATGTTTACATCGATGCAGTTTTCACGGACTTGTTCCTGTTCTTGTCCACTATTTACTGCACTAAGTTTATCTGTCACCTAGAGTTACTACTTACTTTTTGCATAATAAAGCACATGATTTGCTGGTATGATACAGTGGTGTAGTAATAATCTACCTTGTACTATACTAAGTATCTAAATTTAGCATCATATTGACAAACTACAACATTAAAATGCTCTTAGATGTTCATAATTGATAAAACAGAATAATGTAGCATTGAAGAACACACTGAAATGAGCCATTCTGCATAAGGAGTAATTTAACTTTTGATACTTAAAGTAAATTTTGCTGATAATACTTATGTACTTGAACCCTTTACAAAAGGACATCCTGCAGACGGCCACAGGAGGTCATTGTTTGCATGATCCTGTTTACATAGACCTAAAATAAAAATCGTAATAGCTTGAACATTTATTCTTTTTGCAGCAGAAAAATAAGAAGTAAAAATATTGTTCCTCGTCATCACATCAAAACCTTACATTACCTTACGTTATGTGCCGTGCAAACTTGGTATTTCCCCATAATTACGCCGGTATTTCCCAGCGATGAGCGATTTTTGAAATAGAACCCATAACAGCTAAAACATTCATTCATTTTGCAGCAGAAAGTTCTCTGTCTTTCATGCCATCCAGTCATTACCTGATGTTATCTTACATTACAGTAGTGCAAACGTAGTATTTTGCTGTACTTACACTTAAATAGCCAGGAGATTGTTGTTCGCATAATGCTGTGTATATCGATCTAAAATGAAAACCACAGAAGCTAGAGCATTACTTCTTTTTGCAGCAGAAAACTTCCGTGCCCTCATGTTGTACACTTGTATGGATGTTATTGTCAGGTGTAAGTTAGGTGTGGGCACC
This sequence comes from Cephalopholis sonnerati, assembly GCA_019142605.1. Classification (NCBI taxonomy): domain Eukaryota; kingdom Metazoa; phylum Chordata; class Actinopteri; order Perciformes; family Serranidae; genus Cephalopholis; species Cephalopholis sonnerati. The sequence continues at coordinate 3,330,324 of JAGQAX010000003.1, forward strand.
AGAGGAACAAATAAATGTCTTCTCACTCTGCTCACAAAAATAAACATATCTCAGAAACTAAATAATGTGCATATTTGAAATGACTTATAGTTAAGATATATTTAGGGTCCGGGCTGCTAAGCAGCCAAGGACCCTATTGTAATCGGAAGAATTCTTTCTTTCTTTCTTTCTTTCTTTCTTTCTTTCTTCTTCCGAGGAAATCATACTTCCCATGGGCAAAAACTCACCAAACTTTACAGAAATGTCCGACCCCATGCCAGATTTACTCAACTCCAAGGACATGTCCGACCCCCTCCTGGGGGGGGCACAATAAACGTTTAAATTTAAAAACTTTAAAAATTCCTACCAAACCAACGATACATGCTACACTTTTGAAACTTCACCACAATGTAGCCCCAGTACTGCAGAAACTTTTGTCCATTTAGACTCATTACAAATTATGAAGTCCATTACTCTGTTTTTTTCAGAAACTGTAAAACTTATAAAACGTATCTCCTCCCACAATTTTTGCTCAATTGTCACCAAACTTGCTAGAGAGCATCTCCAGACTGTCCTCCACAAAACTTGTTTCTCGGATTTTTGATTTATCAAAAATTGAGCCTACAGTGCATGAAACGTTTGACTGTAAACACTACTGTAAACATATACCATCCAATTCTTGCTAAATACATTTTCAATCTTCCTGAAAAAAATTGACAATATTTTGGAGTCGTGGTTGATGAAGTCTGGCAAATATCAGAATTTTATCTCCAAAACTGAATTTTCTAGAACATTTTGAATTCTGCTCTCATGGGAACAACTGGAGTCAATGTAAAAGTGTCATTTTTAAACATCACATTTTCTCTTGTGAAGCAAAACACTTATCATTAAAAACAAATCGCCAATATGTCCATGCTGTCTAGATGCAATTTATGTATAGTCAGATTTTTGTTTAGATAATAGAATTTGTGACATTTTGACTATTTTTGAAATCTGCCACAACAACTGCAGCCCGGTCGGTGACCTCCTGAGTCTATTTGAGAAGCCACACACCAGGTTTCACTGCCAGACAATTAGCTCAGTGAGTTAGGAGCTGGATCACAGTGCCAAGGATGCTGGGTTCATGACCCAACAAGGGGGATGAGTATGACACATCAAAACTACAAAGAGTCTTTGAGAAACAAATGTTCTACTGATACAAAAGTGTACTTTGCAAATTTATTCCAATATTCAACCACTTTTACTTTTCAATTGCTGCAATACAATTTCCAGATGATGCAACCTGCAAAATGACTCAGCTGATGCTAAATGCAGATTGTAATATCAACTTCCTCGAAGTCTTCCTATTCTTCTGCTTGTTGCTCAGAATTGCCTAAAAATGCCCGGACCTGACCCATCGCTGTGCAGCAGCTATAATTTCATTTGTTTCTACATTTAAAAATCTTTGGAATCATTATTTTTTATGTGTTTTTATTTAAAATCTGATTAAAAATTGTCAAATTTTTGGATTTTTTTATGACAAATCTTTTGTTAAATAAAGTTAAAATAAAACAGATATTATGTTTGACTCCCATTTTCTATTTACTCACAGAATTCCAAATGACCAAAGTTTAGCTCTGACCAGCTGCCGACTTTGCAGCAAGCAAAGTGCATCTACATGTGAACAGGCGAAGGCTTTGGTGTTAATGTGCATTTAGAAAAACAAATAAGAAAGCATCAATAAGTCTACACATTCTGTGCACATCCAACAAACCTTGATGCTGTTGTTTTCTTTTAACTCGTCTTAACCCATTCAGTTGCCTTATCCAACATGAGGCAAGGAGGAAGTGCAAGGCACGTTTCAGTCTATGAATCATATTGTTAAAAATATGTAATAGGTGTTTAAGCTGTGCTTAAAGCAAACTTGAGATGTTATAGTACTGATACATATCAAAAAATCATATGAAAGATTTATAGCTTTTACTAAGGATTTTTCAAAAATATCTGTTCATTGGGATGAACAGTGGATCTTACTGTCACTGAAAAATGAATAGGGAACTATCATTTAAATAGGGAAATACTGTTCTGATTTGATTTTCTAATGATAAAGTCACTCTATAATGCAACTTGGGTTAATTTTGTTGACCTCCCACTGGGGGTTGATGTTTTCATAACCCAGCTAAAAGTGGATCTAAAAAATAAAAAAAACTAAAAGAGCTAGAGCATTCATTCTTTTTTCATCAGAAAGTTAAGACTTCGGTCTTTTGTGCTATCACTTTGTCCACGTACGATGATATTATTACATTATTTATTTTGAAGCTACAAGCGGTTCAAAAGATGGTGAAAATGTGTGGTGATGCAACTGTATTTTGTGTTGGTATTGTTGATGATTACTACATTGTTGTTCTGTATATAATATAAAGTTAATAAGTTAAATCCACTTTTGAAGGAGGAGAACTCTTGCATTTCTTCTTCTACTGCATAGACTACAGAGAAGGAGAAGGAACCGGTTTTGGGTGCATCCCCTCAACCAGCGCAGGACTCAACAAGGTGATTTTTATCATCTGAACTGAGGCTGGACAGCCAGCGCCATCTCCAGTATTTTAGGATGAGTTCAGAGCAGATAGATGAACTTCTGTCCTACATTGGCCCTGAACTTTCCAGACAGTCTACAAATTACAGAGCTGCCACTGAACCCAAGCAGAGACTGGCAGTTGGACTGAGGTAAGCACACAATAAATCAGTAACCACAACCGTAACAAACTTTTAAAATACAAAATTCACATTTCAAGTAAAACAATATTTTATACATTAAAATATATAAAACAGCCTGACCATTAAGCTTTTGAAAATATCAAAAGTACAATGAAATAATTTAAAAACCCAAATAAAATAAAACAAACATTTACAATAGCAAACTAAGATATAAGAATTAAATATTAAATTACCCTGAATAAAAAAGGTGCATATTACAAACAAAATAACCATTTCACACACACACACACACACACACACACACACACACACACACACACACACACACACACACAAAAAACTATTTACATTTTAGTGCAAAGCCTGTCATACTAATTACTACAGGTCTGTGTAAAAAGCTCCCTTAGTGCTTGTGTCCTCCCACTGTGGGTCACGGCATTTGAGTAAATGGCCCTGTTGATCTGATGTTTTGTTGATGTGTGGGGGGAGGTGGTGGAGGATGAATGGGACACCAACTTGGTAGCCTCTTTTACACAGGAATTGTGCAAATTTGCAGGAAAGCCCAATCCCTCTTCTTTCCGCATTGGCAGTATAAAAACAAAATCGGGGAGTGCGGCAAATTGCCGCCTGCCCACTTTTGTTTATACAGAATGCGCCTTTTTCGAGGCAATGGGGGGCGTGAGCTAGTAACAGAACGTGCAGCTCAGCGCGTGACGTAAACAGTGACGTACCGAGGAAAGCCGCGGCTGGTCTGTCCTTCGGCAATTCTCTCGTACATCGGCTTGTCCTTCACGTTCCCGTCATCCGACGGTTAATAGCCTCCTCATTAGTGAGGGCAAGGAGGGCGCGCAACTCTTTATCTCACCAGTTGCTCATCTTCTGGTTTGCGTCTCCTTAGTGCTGCTAGAGTCTCATTACTGCTATCAGCTGTTTCCTGGTTTGAAGTCCACGCCAGTGAGTCGAACGTGCGGCGTCATCAGCCCCTCCCACAAGTCATCAACAGACCCTCCCGAGGCGGAAGGCCGCCTCGCTCTGTTTATACTAAAACCGTTCCGCCGATATGACTACCCTACGAGGCGGAAAATTGGGCGCCTCAGATCAACTCGCCAATCCGGCTCTGTGTGTCTAAACGCTCCCAGCTGGCCGACAAATCGGCCGAACATTCGCAGAAAATCTGGCAGTGTAAAAGGGGCTATTGATTGCTGAGGGGGGATGGTTTTCTGTGGGTTAGGTTGAGCTGAGCCTTTTTCCAGGTTGTGCAAAAGATTGAGTATACCTATTCTGGCTTGCCGTACTCTGTCCTTGTCCAATCTATGCAGCATTGGACAGATACTTAATGCAAAGTGATATGATTCATCCAGTTTATTGTCCGGCATTTGTGGTTTTGGTACTAGCTCCTGTAGAATTGAAATCAGCCAATCTCCAATGGCTATATTTTGAGGTCTTTGGCCCCTCCTTGGGTCTTTTGTGACAGGTCGCGCAGCTGCTGGTGTAGTCCTTTCCCTGGGGCTACGGGACCGAGAGGGCCGGTCTGTCTGGAGGTTGTAGGTGCTGAGATCGAAGGGGGGGGGGGGCTCTGTTGTTGAATAAGGCCAGGGGTGCTGCTGCGTTCCTCTGATCATGATGACAGTGGAGCACCAGATCTTTCTGGGTGCAATTCTGTGTCGGTTGATGGATTTGGATGTAAGTTGTTTTTTGAACTTTATAGAAAAAAACATTGAAACAAATAGAAAAAAGAAATTAATTACTGCCATTTCTTTATGTCATAGAAATAATGTGAATAAGAAATGTATATTTATTCATAATCGCTCACCACCACTGATATACAAAATTAATAATTAGAATGTTGCTATAGTCACCAATACTGTTATCACATAACAAATAAAAAAACTTCAATAATTTTTTGAAAATTACACAGGCTGTGTCATGTCATACAGACCTTCTTGGCTGTAGGTGGGGTTAAAGAAATTACATTATTTCCACTCTTTCTGTGTACCCCCTTCCACTTGGAAGGCTGCTTTTCCTTCAGATTTTTACAAAGGCATCTCTTAAAGCCTTCCATCTAGTCTTGCAAATGTCAACTGAAACAAAAGAGCATACACAGATCAATTAAATTATTTCACGTGTAATTTATTTTTTCTTGTTTCTTCTCTCACAGGTACTTGGCATCTGGGGACTCAATGGTCAGCCTAGCCTTCAGTTATTACTTGGGACACAAAACTGTACAGAACTCCGTCCATATGTTGCGTGCAGCCATTGAAAAAGTGATGATGGAGAGGTTCCTACCCAAGCCAACCCAAGCCACTTGGCTTGGGGTGGCTCAAGGATTCTAGGAGAAGTGGAACTTTCCAAATTGCCTGGGAGCTATGGATGGGAAACATGTGACCATTCAAGCACCACAACTCAGTACTTAACTATAACTATAAAACTATAACTATAAAAAGACATTTTCTATAGTTCTATTAGCACTGGTGGATGCTGACTACAGGTTCCGAGTCATCCAAGTTGGGGACTTCGGAAGAATCAGCAATGGTGGGGTCTACGCTGGATCAGATTTGGGGAGAGGAATGGAGGCCAGAACCCTCGATGTGCCACCCAGTTCATCTCTGCCCGCTGCCACTCACCTGGGTGATGTGCCTTATGCCATGGTGGGAGATGCAGTGTTCCCACTCAAGCCCTACTTGATGAGACCCTGCCCTGGACAGAAACTCACTCATCAGAAGCGCATTTTCAGTACAGACTCTCAAGAGCAAGAATGCTAGTGGAAAATGCCTTTGGCATTCTGGCCTCCAGGTGGAGGATTTTCTACCACTTCATCAACCTACACCCACGTTTTGTGGACCCACTTGTGGTGGCAGCGTGCATACTGCACAATTTCTTACCAGAACCAGAGATTGTTGGATGAGGGACAGCAGTTGGGGAGGCACAAGGAATATGGGAGGAAACTGGGCATCCAGGGAGGCCTGCAGTGTGGAGAGGTTGTAAATATTTGTAAATAGATTATATAGAATATAGAGTAATATATTATGTAGAATATAGAACAAAATAGAATATTTTCTTCGTTTTTCATGTTGTTGTTGTTGTTTTTAGATATTGTTATATTTTTGTATGTAGAGACCAGATAAGTTATTGTGCTACAACAAAAATTGTTTCTGATAAAAGGTCTACATTCCTTGTAATGTCGCCTTTTTTCTAAGAAATCGTGATTGAAAAATTATTTGACTTCTGTTCTATGACTTTTGTCAGCCCTGTACATACGTGTGATTTAAACTACACCTCCAGGTGAAAAGAGGCCATCACACTCTATGGTGCCTTCTAGCAGCAATTAACAATTGCATAAGAACAGCTAGAGACTGCAGTTGCCAGCACCTCCCCCACAGTATACCCTGTTTGTAGCCTACATAATTTTGTTCTTGATATAATATCACAGGCTCTATCCTGTGTAATGAAAGGTAAAAAAAAAAAACATTTTTGTGTCCTTTTTTATTGATAAATACTGAATGTGCCTTTACAAATGCTTGAGTGTACAATATGCATAAATTAAGCAGGGCAAAATCATTATTTATATGGATTCAATTTTTAAGCTAGAATGATGGCCAGGGTATCAAAATAAACTAGAACATCTAACACACACATTGGTGTCAGTCCTGACATCATACCATGATGGGAATGTGATGAAAAATGCTTCAGAAAGTACTAACATTTTTAGGACAACAAAACTGGTATGATCCTTTTCTGTCCCTCTCTTACTTACTTACACACGCTCACTCTCCCTTTGTCCCTCCCCTGTCTTTAAATGAGCACTGTCTTTCTGTCTCTCTCTGTCGTCTCCATATACATGGAATATTTAGGAACTTGTAGCACTTTGTATAACCTTTAGCCTGACAACAAGCAGGCAATGTTCAAGCTAAACATTATTGATCATATTAATAATAATAATAATAATAATAATAATAATAATAATAATAATAATATATACATACATAATGCCTGGACTGTGATCTTTTGAGTGCACAGCTAAATCATTGCTCTACTCCTTTAAGTGAAAAAATGTACATATTGTATTCACAATGGTATTACCTGACATATTACATTGCACTGCACATTAAAGGGGTTTAGATGTAAAAGGACTTTACAAATGACACACTTCATGGGCTGTTACACTGTGGGTTAGATTTGAATGTGTTATTAGGTAATGGTATACAGGTTTTAAAAGACTTAAATACACTTCCAGGAGAGCTGAGACAAGGAGGGTATTCAAACCAATAAGACATTTTCACATTGACATTTAAATCATTTTTCTGGCATTATATCTGTAATTCTAACCAACACCCACTCCTCTCCCGTGGCTCCAGTATTCAGGGCTATGCTTTGAAAAATGCGTTAATGTTTAATTAGTCACCATAATGAATAGTTAACAGTTGTATGTGCCACTTATTCTGGCCTTTTCTTGTTGTGTCTGCTCTCTCACCGGTGTATCCCTGGACTTGCACTCCTTGTGCTTTCCCTCCTGTCTGAATAAGTTATGAGAAAGACCAAAGCACAGTCCAAAGAAAGCAGGAGATGGAGTAGAGAGTAGAGTCGAATTTGTAGACACAGCAGACAGTTCCAGGGGTTTGTGGCTATGCTTCTTTTACTGTTGGCAGACCTTCATAAGGATACACTGCCTGGGCATTCAGGTTTCAGCCCCAAATGGTTTATACATATATATATATATATATATATATATATATATAAACTTTTTTCCACCACTGTACATATATATATATAAGATAAGATAAGATAAGATAAGATAAGATAAGATAAGATAAGATAAGATATCCTTTATTAGTCCCACAGCAGGGAAATTTCCAGTGCTACAGCAGCAAAGTGGACAGCAAAGATAGGGAACAGCAGTACAGAGACAATAAATAGTAGCAATACAAACAGTATATAAAAAGTATGAAAAATTAAAAGAGGCACACGTGGAGTATAAAATATAGAAATAATACACAATATATACACAATATATACAGTCTTAGCAAATGTGCATTATAGTGCAGTCTGTTGGTGTGTATGTATGTGTGTGTGTGGTCTACTGGGAGCACTGCTGGTTGTAGAGTCTGATAGCTGCAGGAAGGAAAGACCTACAAAAGCGTTCCTTCACACACTTTGGGTGAAGCAGTCTGTTGCTGAAGGAGCTCTCCAGTGTTGTCAAAGTGTCCTGCAGGAGGTGGGAGTCATTCTCCATCATGGATGACAGCCTAGCCATCATCCTCCTTTCACCTACCACCTCCACTGAGTCGAGGGGGCATCCCAGGACAGAGCTGGCCCTCTTGATCAGTTTATCAGGTCTCTTCCTGTCAGCTGTCGAGATGCTATATATACAGTGGTGGAAAAAAGTTTTCGGACACCCCATGCATTTGTGAAATATTGCATTAAGAATCACTCTTAGGTCTTCAAGTGCAATTTCTTTTAGTACAGTCACAGCCAAATTACTAAACTAATCCTAAAAAAAGTCATTAAAAACTTAAAATTGATTGGTTCCATAAAAATACATAAGACATTTGGAGTATTGGGTCATTTTGGTACCAGTGATCCACTAATGAAAGTTGCGCTTTTTATTAAAAGACACAATTTTTGTTGCCGTGCTTCGTGTCAATATAAAGCCAGCACATTTAAAAGTTCTTCAGAGACAAAAATGGCTAAAACAAGGAACCTAACGCAGGAAACATGCCTGAAGATACAGATTCTCAGCCAGGAACGGTACAGCTGCCGCCAGATAGGCAGGAAGTGCAGATGCAGTCCTTCAGCAGTTGAATACACTCTGCAGAAATACAGACGAACCAACAGCTTGGAAGACAAACCAAGATCTGGGCGTCCAAGGGATTCTTCAGCAAGAAATTACCACATCCTGATCCGCATGTGCAGAGTAGACCGCCAAATGACATCACAAGAGCTTCAGCAGCAGTGGTCAAAGCAAACTGGTGTCCAGTGTTCCACCCACACTGTATGTGGCTGACTTTTAGATCATGGCTTAAGGTCCTACAAGGCTGTCAAGAAGCCCCTGATCAATGAGAGACAGAGGTTAGCCTGCGTCGTTGGGCCCAAGCATACAAGAACTGGACAGCCGGGAATTGGAAGAAGATTCTGTGGTTAGATGAGTCCAGTTTCCAGCTTTATCTTCCTCCTGCTAATGTGAGGGTACGCAAAAGGCTAGGTGAAGCATTATCTCCAGCATGTACAGTATCCACTGTCAAGCATGGTGGAGGCAGTATCATGGTTTGGGGATGCATGAGTGCTGCTGGTGTTGGTCATCTCACTGTCTGTGATGGCACATTGAACTCTGCCAAGTATTGTGCCATTTTCCAAACCCACATGCTCCCTTCTGCACGTGCACTGCTCCGTCGAGGTCAGAACTGGATGTTTCAACAAGATAATGCCCCTTGCCACACATCCAGGGCCAGTAGAACTTGGCTGCAGGAGCACAGTATCCAGGTCTTGGAGCTCAATCATGAACCCCATTGAAAATCTGTGGTGGATTATCTAAAGGTCTGTTTCAAAGCATAAACCAAAGAATTTAGAAGAATTAAAAGCAGTAATTCAAGAAGAATGGGACAAGATTACCCCTCAACAGCGTGAAAGGCTCGTGGGGAAAATGCCAGCCAGGATTAGAGCTCTACTGTGTGCTAATGGCAGGACTACTAAATATTATTTTGATGATGTGATGGTTTATTTATTTTTTGTTCAGTTTTGAACACATACTCTGTTATTTGTTGACTTTGACACCGACAATGTTGAGAACTGACATATTGAAATTGTCAAGCATTTAGTTTTGTTAGTTTTTCTTGTAAACAATAAACAAACAAAAAATAATAATTTGTATTTGCTTGTGTCTGTCTAATGCAGACACACCTTTTAAAACACAAAAAAGATTTTTCCACAAATATTTCATGATAATATTTGAGATTGTGTAAAATTTTAAGGGTGTCTGAAAACTTTTTTCTACCACTGTATATATATATACCAGTGTTTTTATTCACAATGGCCCAATACCGGCACAGATTTGGATTACGGATCCGCAACAGATTTTGGCCAGTCACGGCCCAGTACAGTTAATAAAGCTATGATATGTGGTTTGGATCTGGCACAGATCTGTTATTCATATTTTACATCTGGGCTGAATATGAAATCCACACACAATTTGTTGTCTTCAAAATAATTTATTTTTCAGACTTTTTTTTTTCTTTAGTTTTTACATTTCTTAACATTAACATTGTGTGTCAAGAATAACTTGATGACAAAACACAGGACACTTGAAATAGTTTTACAATTTTGCATCAAATAATCACCATAAAAGAAAGCACTACAATAACAGCTTCCTTATGTTACATTTGACAGAACATTTACTTTGTCTTTTTCAAAGACTCCTTGTAATGAGATAATTCAAAAAATACTCTGAAATTTGGGCTTAGCAAGTTAATCATATATTTTGCAACAGAACCAAGTACTAAGTAAGCAATAGGGTGTAAATAAATTTTAATCTGTCCTAAACTTGAGTGTATTTAATGTAAAGTTAATTTTTTTTACAAAATGTGTATAACCTCGTTATGATGTCACCCCGCAGAATCAGAGTCAATATGGCAGACACACTGAGCAGGCGCCTGCTGTTAACGTGCACACGTAAACACACTGAACCCATACAGCAAAATGTAGGTAATCCACAGGAATGTGAACAGAATGTAACAGAACAACACTGAACATTACACACACACCCTCAGATTCGGACCTTTTTTATTTTCTGCAGTTTACTGTTAAAAAAATAAATAAATTTCAGACCTTACATTACAAACAGCACAGCCCCTCTTTGATACCAACATTAGATGCTTGTACATACTTGTACTACTGGTAATGACCGTTCTCTCCGGCCACCTCCACAGTCTGAGGCGAGATTAAACCATCTGATGGCATGCTTGTTAATTTTGGTGTCAGTTGCCTTCTCTGCTACATGACTCTTGCACACAGTACAAATAAAGCAAAAAAACACACACAAAACAAACAAGTAAAAAGTCAGGAGCATGGACCCAATATTTTGACTTCGGACAATTCATTCCACCATCAAAACCACATGCGTAAGTATTACTTGTGTAAAATTATCTGATATATTTACTTTACAAAAGTATCAAAAGTATGTTTATAATGTATGTCCTGAAGTATTGGATGTTTAGTTAAAAAGGTATGAATTTTGAGAATTATCAAATTCTATTGTGTTATTTCCCCATACATTGTGCAACATAAAGGTTGAATTACAAAATATCATACATATCATTTGAACTGACTTCAGCTTTACTAAATACAGACCATCCTGAGAGCCTCACTTGGAAATGGAGATGTAATATGGAAAAGTAAAGCTGTCAGAGAAATGTAGTGGAGTAGAAGAGAAAAAGTTGGATAAAATGGAAATACTCAAGTAAAGAACAAGTTCCTCAAATGTGTACTTATGTACACTTACTTGAGTAAATGTACTTCATTACATTTCACCAGTGCTACCATGACAGCTTTTATAACATACAAAAAATGGGTAAGAAAAACAGCCTATTTGAAATCATGCAGAGGCGTTAAGGAAAATGCAGATAACAGCTGAATGAATTTATTTCTGAATCCTCATGTTTAGTGTGTAACTAAAAGCACAGGGCTATAAGCTGTGATTTTACTCCTGATCATGGCAATGGGAATTGTTGAGGAAATTATGAGGAGCTGTGTGTAATGATAGTTATGTGCAAGTAGTGCCTTGGTTGCCATGTCACTGAACTTCTTGGCAACACTGTCTGAAAATATGTGTGCCAGGATATTCCATGTGAGATGGTTCATGTCATGTCCCCCAATAGAGGCCAGCACCACCTGTGAAAATAAGGGACTAAATTAGCAAGAGGAAAATAATTGCAAAGAAATTTGAGAGGGATGAGAGAGGATTCAGACAGTAAAAGATGGAGACTAACATGCAACATGATAAATACCATTTGGTTCTTCTTTATGGCATTTGCAGGATCCTTGAGCCAGTCCTCGAAACAGTCAACCTCATCCAATGAACCCAAAGCAAAAGAGATGTCATCAGGCATGTTGGTTCAGATGTAGCATTGTTTGATCTTGACAACAGTGGATTCACCATAGTAGTTAGTTGGTTCATTCGATGTTTTATGTTTTCCAGAAGCGTCAGCTTGTGGAGGTCAGCAGCTACAAATGTAACATCAAAATTTACAGACTGGCCATGTTAAGAATACTAAAGCAAAACAAAAACAGAAAATTGTGCAGAAAACACTGCACGACGTTAAAGGACAGGTTCATTTATTCTGATCACACAACTCAACATTTGAAGTCATAATTTATTTTGAAGCAGTTTTTTAATACTGTTGAAGTTATGTGAGTTTCTCAATTTTTAAATTGTCAGTACCGTTTTTGGTGCTATGATTCATGTGATTCAGTATTGTGTGAGCTGAACCTTGGGGTCAAGACCCAAGTGGGGTCGCATAGAATTCAAATGGGGTCTCCTGAAATTTGTAGTAATTAATCAATAAAGATAATTTTTATAATGATAAAAACACAAGCTCAACCAGCCCATTAAATATGGTGAGTTAAAATAGACCATTAACCAAAATTAATATGCAGGAAAAACCCTAAGAGCTCTGCTAACAAACTATTACATGACTGCAAACAAATGAATTTTAGCAAAAAAATGTCACCAGAGTTTTGTGATGTCAAAACTGCATGAGGTGAGGGGTAAGTCAACACTTATGTGTGCAGGGAACTGGCTCCCTCCCGGACTGCCCCACTCTAAGAGTGGGCCTGAAGACTTCTGAGGTGGTTTCCTCAAGATTAGTGGATCAAGATGAACCAAGAAATGGATGGCAGTGGAGGTGGTGGCTGGAAGGATGATGGACAAGGGTTTGGTGAGTAGGACAGTTCAGTGAGTGTGTGTTCAGGAGATGGACAGTCATAGAATAGCTGAGGAGGAAGCGCAGGAAGTGCAGCAAAGGAGGATGGCTCTGGAGGAGGTGGTTGTGGAGGTGCACCAAAGGAGGATAGTGGTGGAGGTGGTGGATTGCTAAACAATGAACAGAAAATAAATGGTAATATATTGGTGTGTATGTGTGGTGAACATTTTCCCAACTAGTATAACAGCATAATCTTAATCAGCACAGAAAATAATTTAAATAAAAAACACCAGCTTAATAATTTAGAGCTATCTATCTATCTATACACACACATATATATATATATATATATATATACATGTATATATATATGTGTGTGTGTATATATGAAGCTTAGCGAAAGTTCAGTCAGGAAGACTATCTTTTTGCGCATGCCCCTTAAGTCCCAATCAATTTCCCACTATCCTTACGCTCCACTACTCATCATCTTTCTCATCCAATCACAGTCTGCCACCCTCTCTCTCTTAACCAATCAGTCATTGGCTGTCTAATTTAAAAGTGTTCTCCCTCTCTGCCGTCATTCAGCTGACATTCCGCCGTGAAGTTTGTTCAGTGCTACTGTCTTACCTGTATGGCGTTTGCTCCTCATGCAACCGCCGCCGCTGCCACTGCTGCTCTCCCTGCCGCCGCCGCCACCGCTGCCACTGCTGCCACTGCTGCTCTCCATGCTGCTCCTCCTGCCGCCGCCACCGCTGCCACTGCTGCCACTGCTGCTCTCCATGCTGCTCCTCTTGCCGCTGCCACCACCGCCGCTGCTTTTGCTGCTCCATCAACGCTGCCACATGACGTACTCCTATCAAGCATGCAGTTGCTGGTGAGATCAGTCCAAGCTATCGACTCTCGTCTCCAGTCATTACATTAGAAAATGCCTCAGCCTCGGTGCCTCACTCCAGCCTCTTTCCTCTACCTGCCGTAAGCGCCTCAGCGGTGCCTCATTCCCACACACTGGCATCCGCTGTCCCTGCACCCCTGCTAGGTAGGCCATACATCCCTTCAGCAGCTAATATTTCTCCCCGCTTAAGGCAAAAAAAAAAATCCTGCAAGGCAAACATGTCAACTTGGTCAGTCTCATTCTCTCTTCCTCCGAATGTGATAAGAAAGTTTCTTCATCCGATAACATTACAGCCATTATTAAATCTGCCGACCCCCGCTTCGTAAGAAATCTTTCGATTAGCGAATTTCTCGTAGCTTTCGGGATCTACAGAGACGTAGTCTGTTCTGTTCATCCTGACCGAAGGGCCGAGTTAGATGCCTATCTAGCGCTGATCGGGGATCTTAATCTCAGATAAAAAAAAAAAATAATAAATAAATCATCTATCAGTATCACAAGGCATTTTCCAACAAGGCAGCCCTCTATATTTGCAGTCAAACATTCGTTTAAACTGGTCAGTTCTGGACTCTGAGATTCTTATCATGCTCATCAGGGGTTCACAAGCAGTTTCTTGCCACACATGCGGCAATGTAGGACACTCCGACTCCCTGTGCCCGCAGTTACCCTTTTTGCCACCAGCGCCTCAAGCAGAGAGGCTAGCGATTCATCACCTTTCTCCACCTCGCTCCATGACTGACAGCCGCGGTAGAAAGGTGGAGTTGTTCAATAACACACCTATATGCAATAATTTTAACGAAAATGTCTGTACGTACCCAAGCTGCATCTTTCTCCACATTTGCAGCGCGTGCAAGGATGCACACCCCAGATCAGCGTGCCCCCACCGTCTGATCTCTGCCCGTCTGGCTCGCTCTCGTCAGGTGAGCCGGCGCAGCTCACACACCTCCTACAAGTGCATCCATCCACTCCAATAAACATCCAAGCTCTGGCTCCAGAACTGTCAGCTCATCCAGACTCTGTATTCACAATCATCTGCTCACCGGAGGCCCGTTAGGAGCGTCATTCCTCCCGTTCCGTTCTTACTTCATTTCGCTACCACGGATAATGCAATAAAGCTGATCAACTAGCCGATCAGGGGGCTTGGTTATCAAAAGCAGATATAACCGATGCCATTTAAAAAAAAAAAAAAAAAAAAAAAAAAAGTGTCCCCATCCATCCGTCTCAATGGCATCTCTTCGGCATAAAGTGGGTTTCTAAGTTTAGTTTTATTTTGTCGTCAGACTCACTTCTGGCTGTAGGAGTAGTCCCTGTATCTCTAACATGGTGTCTGAGGCCCTCTGCTGGATCCTGCTTAACAACGCTAGTCTGCCATTGATTTCCCAAGTGACAGCCCTGGTTCCTCTCTGTCAAAATTAAAACACCTGTTCGGCCAGCTCGGCGTGCCTCTCTCTGACCAAAAATAAATAAATAAATAAAATAAAATGAATAAATAAATAAATAAATAAATAATAAAATAAAATAAATAAATAAAATCAGCCAGGCATTCGCGTCAGCTGAACACATTTCAAAGCAGCAGTTACTGTCGCTTCTGGGTCACCTTAACTTCACCATGCGCATAATTCCTCAAGGTCGCTCGTTTAATTCCAGGCTGCTCAATCTCAAACCTGCATGACCAAATAATCATAGATGAAGGCTGCCGCTCTGATCTTAATTTCTGGTCGCTGTTGTTAGATCAGTGGAATAGCATTTCCTTCTTCTACGGTGATATCGTGCACTCCTCTGACTCCATTCAAACTTTCACGGATGCGGCTCCATCCGAGGGCTTGGGGGGTTCTTTCAAGGCCAGTGGTTCGCCAGCCACTGGCCTCCCGCGTTCTCGGAGCTAGATTTTCTTCCGCCCTCTATGAAATCTATCCCATTGCAGTCGCTTGCCACGTCTGGGGTCACCACTGGCAACGCAAAAGTATCGCCGTGCTCTGCGATAACAGAGCCGTCACTGACATCATTAATGCAGGTCACTCCTCTTGCAAGTAATAATACCATTTATGAGGCGCATCACATGGTCTTCCAGAGTCATTGCCCGGATGCCAGCAATCATCCCACACCTGTCCCTCCTTTCAACAAGCTAGCCCTGTATTAGAAAAGGCACCGCTGCATAATTATTTAGAGTCTGCCAGGTTTTACAAAAAAAAAAAAAAAAAAACTAGTTAGTCGCTTCCACTTTAAAATCTTTTGATTTTGCTTGGGTTACTTTTGTTACTTTTGTGCCTCTCTCAATATTGCTCTGAAACCTGTCCTTATCAAAACCATCGGTGCTTTCATCACTTATTGTACCGACGTCCGTCTTTTTAAGCCTCAGTACATCCGTGGCTTGCTTGCAAGGTTTCAATTTAATGTCAGATGTTTTCCCCAGTCTTTTGCCAACCCATCAATTAAAATACTAATCAAAGGGATTTAAAATCCTTCCCTCCAGTGCATGATAACAGACGCCCCATCACTCTTTCCATATTGCACAACATGATATCTGTTCTTTGTAAAGGTTTGTTTTCACCATATATTGATACTCTTCTCATCAATGCCTTTTATTAGCTCTTTTATGTGTGTTGAGAATTTATTATATTTCTATTTATTTCCTCCTCTAATTTATTTGACTCTGCTAAAGACATATCTTTTTCTGATCTCACTTTCCACCCTAGCCATAACAGTTTATTCCTTAAACATTCTAGGGCAAAAAAAAAAAAAAAAAAAAGGTAGGTGCTGCCACTTCAGCCGCCATGCAAGGCATTTCATCAGCTTCTCTTCAGCAACTGGGACGCTGGTCTTCTTCTGCTTACTCTTCCTACATTTGTCCAGACTCCGCCTCCATACTGGCGGCTAAAAGATCTCTGAAACCTTGACACTCGTAAGTCATGCATATCTCTGGTGGTGGTTTTTCAAGGTTCGTGGCTTCACAGTTCCTATATTCATTAGCCGTTTCCCCTGCATTTATTGGCCATTTTTTTCCTTCATGATTAAGCATTTCCCCTGAATCATAGTTAGCAATTTCCCTTGCATTATATGGCTATTTCCCCTGCATCATTATTGGCCAGCTCCCCTGCATCATATTGGCCATCTTCCCTGCATCATATTGGCCATCTCCCCTGCATCATATTGGCCATCTTCCCTGCATCATATTGGCCATCTCCCCTGCATCATATTGGCCATCTTCCCTGCATCATATTGGCCAGCTCCCCTGCATCATATTGGCCAGCTCCTTTGCAACATATTGGCCAGCTCCCCTGCATCATATTGGCCATCTTAGCTGCATCATATTGGCCATCTTCCCTGCATCATATTGGCCAGCTCCCCTGCATCATATTGGCCAGCTTCCCTGCATCATATTGGCCAGCTCCCTTGCATCATATTGGCCATCTCCCTTGCATCAGTTGGCCATTTCCCCAGCATCATTATTCCCCTGCATCAGGCTATGTTCCATTGCATCATTGCTATCATTTTTCACCCGCATTCATGGGCATTTCTCTGCTTCACCATCCTGCTTCAGTCAGGAAGACTATCTTTTTGCGCATGCCTCTTAAGTCCCAATCAATTTCCCACTATCCTTAAGCTCCACTACTCATCATCTTTCTCATCCAATCACAATCTGCCACCCTCTCTCTCTTAACCAATCAGTCATTAGCTGTCTAATTTAAAAGTGTTCTCCCTCTCTGCTGTCATTCAGCTGTCATTCCGCCGTGAAGTTTGTTCAGCCCACCTCCACCCCTGCACCACTTCAACCAGGATTCTGGCCATCTTCCATCAAAACTTCAACCAAAAGTGCCACTACACGAAGCATCATTCCTCTTCACCACCACCACCACCAGTGTCTAGGCTCCAGGGGAAGTCTTCTTTACATGGGAAGCATCTAATCCATCCAGCTGCTTCCTAAGATGATCTACTTCCTGTGGGGTCTAAGCGCCAAAGACTATTTTCCGTGCACAATAAATTTGATCTCATTTCATACCTGTCTCTCTCTTTTATTCTATTAGTCTATCCTGATTGAAATATATGTATATATATATATATATGTACAGTACAGGCCAAAAGTTTGGACACACCTTCTCATTCAATGCGTTTTCTTTATTCTCATGACTATTTACATTGTAGATTCTCACTGAAGGCATCAAAACTATGAATGAGCACATGTGGAGTTATGTACTTAACAAAAAAAGGTGAAATAACTGAAAACATGTTTCTATATTCTAGTTTCTTCAAAATAGCCACCCTTTGCTCTGATTACTGCTTTGCACACTCTTGGCATTCTCTCCATGAGCTTCAAGTCAAGTCACCTGAAATGGTTTTCACTTCACAGGTGTGCCTTATCAGGGTTAATTAGTGGAATTTCTTGCTTTATCAATGAGGTTGGGACCATCAGTTGTGTTGTGCAGAAGTCAGGTTAATACACAGTCAACAGCCCTATTGGACAACTGTTAAAATTCATATTATGGCAAGAACCAATCAGCTAACTAAAGAAAAACCAGTGGCCATCATTACTTTAAGAAATGAAGGTCAGTCAGTCCGGAAAATTGCAAAAACTTTAAATGTGTCCCCAAGTGGAGTCGCAAAAACCATCAAGCGCTACAACGAAACTGGCACACATGAGGACCGACCCAGGAAAGGAAGGCCAAGAGTCACCTCTGCTTCTGAGGATAAGTTCATCCGAGTCACCAGCCTCAGAAATTGCAAGTTAACAGCAGCTCAGATCAGAGACCAGATGAATGCCACACAGAGTTCTAGCAGCAGACCCATCTCTAGAACAACTGTTAAGAGGAGACTGCGCGAATCAGGCCTTCATGGTCAAATAGCTGCTAGGAAACCACTGCTAAGGAGAGGCAACAAGCAGAAGAGATTTGTTTGGGCCAAGAAACACAAGGAATGGACATTAGACCAGTGGAAATCTGTGCTTTGGTCTGATGAGTCCAAATTTGAGATTTTTGGTTCCAACCGCCGTGTCTTTGTGAGACGCAGAAAAGGTGAACGGATGGATTCCACATGCCTGGTTCCCACTGTGAAGCATGGAGGAGGAGGTGTGATGGTGTGGGGGTGTTTTGCTGGTGACACTGTTGGGGATTTATTCAAAACTGAAGGCACATTGAACCAGCATGGCTACCACAGCATCCTGCAGTGACATGCCATCCCATCCGGTTTGCGTTTTGTTGGACGATCATTTATTTTTCAACAGGACAATGACCCCAAACACACCTCCAGGCTGTGTAAGGGCTATTTGACCAAGAAGGAGAGTGATGGAGTGCTGCGGCAGATGACCTGGCCTCCACAGTCACCGGACCTGAACCCAATCGAGATGGTTTGGGGTGAGCTGGACCGCAGAGTGAAGGCAAAGGGGCCAACAAGTGCTAAACATAAATATCTATCTATGAGACTTCATGTTTTTTTATAAAAGCGCAGGCAGGTGCATCACAAATTACAGAATCTAACTTAACGAAGTTGCCCTTGAAGTCAACACCACTCTCCAGTTCTTTCAACTCACAAACAAAATCCTTCAAAAATACTTCTGCTGGCTTTGGTTTATGTGGTCCACAGAACAACGCAATCACAAAAGTTTCCTTAATTGGAAAACTTAGTAAGAGTCCTAAAATGGGCCATACTTGAATCTTGAACAAGGGTAATCCATCAATGTTGATCTGTAGTTTTAATGTACAGCCACTGGTAACTGATTCAAATGCCTAGTACAGTTTCTGCTTAATGGAGGACAGGATGCCAATGTAATGATAAAGTCCTCCACATCTTTTCTCTATGTTGTAAATAATCTTAGTCTTAAGGAGGATTCTCACATCCTTTGGGAGATCAGGATGATAAAATCTCAACAAGCCAAGAGGAGCTGTGAGAGCCACTAGGGAAACTCCAAACATTAGTGCCCAGTTACGGAGACTGTCACCTAGGTTACAAGACTGATCTACTGTCTCATCAGAATCCTGGTCTGAGTCAGACTCTTCCTCAGGCAAATCCATCATAAAGGACTGCTGGTCAAAATGCGAAGCGTCCATCTCTACAATATCCTCCTCTAACAGCCTTTCATTCCCAATCTCCTCTACGTCACTCTCACTATTCTCAAAAACCACCTCAGCAACTCTTTCCCTACATCCAGTCTGCTTTTCCTCTACACTTTCCCCACTGCAACACTGTGCAAAGCTATCCCTGTGCATATCCCTAATTTGTTGAAGTCATCTCTCAACATCTCTATGTGCTCTCCATCTAATGGTGGCATTAGAGACTACCCTCGAATCCATCCCCGCCCACTTTTATTCTTCCAGGCAAGCTGTTAAATTAAAATTAAATAAAAGGAGCAACATTTTAGCAAAACTTTGTGAAATTTACACAAGCATGTGTTTATATGGCTGACACCAAGAGTAAAAAAAATCCTGTAGCATGAAAATCAGTTAACTTACATGC
Organism: Cephalopholis sonnerati; assembly: GCA_019142605.1. Taxonomy (NCBI): domain Eukaryota; kingdom Metazoa; phylum Chordata; class Actinopteri; order Perciformes; family Serranidae; genus Cephalopholis; species Cephalopholis sonnerati. The sequence continues at coordinate 3,350,244 of JAGQAX010000003.1, forward strand.
CAGCTTGGATGGTCCGAGGAAAAGAGGCGGCCTGTAGGAGGTGGAGGTAAAATTCCTCAGGATTAGGTGAATCTTTAAACAGGAAGGTACATTTACTCATCTGAATATAAGTTCATCTGAGTGTGTGTGTGTGTGTGTGTGTGTGTGTGTGTGTGTGTGTGTGTACACACGTGCCTTACTTGGCTTGTCACTTAAGAATAGGAAGTAGCGGGTCAGCCAAGGTAAATTGGGAATACAATATTAAGACTATGCGCTAGAGGAGAGAGTCCCATTTTTAATCTTATTGTGTGTGTTGATTTGACTGGGCACCTAGAACTTGTGTGGATATCAAGGTCAAGAAACAACTTTCAAAAATAGGACAGTGGTGTCTTCTGTGTCTCAAAATGTATATTGAAGTGATAGTTAGGTTACTTAAAGTGGACATGTATGAAATAGCAGTGCATTACCTGCAGCAGATGATGGGAAGCATGACCCCAGTTTGGAGAATCAGCAGCAGGACATGGGACACAACTTAGGGAACGTATTGCTGCAGACAGAGACAGGGGAAAACTTCACTTTAGCTAGCTAAGGTTTTAGCTAGTTATCTACTTAAAAAGTCTCAAAAAAAAAAAATCAATATCTTTTTAATCAAAATAACTAGACACTACTGAACAGTTACAATTGAGATTGTATCGATACCAGTATCGATATAAATGCTGCTTATCAATACTTTTATCAATTCTTGACTCCATAATTTGGTGCAAAAAATAAAGCACGACATTAAAACGTGAAAATATTCAACAGTTATTTATTTATGAACATGACAGTTAAATTAGAAGTGCATAAAACTGATCCTAATTGTGTCCTATGTTAACAACTACAGACTTATTTTTAATAACCATTACTTTTGCTGTTTAGTTTGCCTATGATTACAACAATCTGACATCTACCAACAACTTATCAGTTACGCAGGGGATGCATGAGAAAGAGGCACTGAATCACTGGTCCTGGTTTGTTTTGGTGTCTTGCTGGCTGGGCATACAACTGGATGCATGACACAGAGTACATCATCAATCAGCATTGAAATAAAATCGAACAATACAATTTCAGACAACTCACACTCACAGACCTTCAAATAAAACATCTTACATAAACATATCAATAAATCAACACTGAATAAGGCAGGACTTTTAATTGGTTGACAGGACATTACTACACACTAAAAACAGCTGGGTTATTTAATCTACTCAGCCGCGGGGTTATGAAATGTCTGACCCATTATGAGTTATTTGTAACTCATAATGTGGGATTTGGGTTATTTTTGTGCAACTCATGCGCTGAGTCAAAATCCATCAACCCAACACACATCGGTTGACTCCGCACCTGGGTTGTTTGGGCTTCGAACGTCATCACGTCATCACGTCGACAGACGTGCTCCAACACAAATCCACACACCGCGCCAGGCTTCACCTTCATGCACCGAGAGCTCACGCAGAACCTGACTCATCATTCTCGTGGCGAGGCAAATAAACAATAAAAGGTTTGTGCACACTACATATCTAATTCACATTGTCTATGTTGCATTACCTATTAAAGTAGTATCTTTATGTAGTCGAGGCTAGTTAGTTGGTTTGGCTAACAACGTAGCTAGCCATTTAGCCGTTATCATGGAAGCACAAACGGATAAAGCTTTTCTGTTAAGTCTCCACCATTTACCGAATGATTTAATGAAACTAACTTAGTTCATAATGCCCATGGGCGTATGGTTATGTTTATTTTGAGTTCGCCAGCTAGCTAGCAGACTCTTTTTTTTTGCTAGCAGGCTAATTTGACAGCTAGTTAGTTTGCTAGCTAGCCAGGTAATTCGCCAGTTTAAGCACAATTCCAGGCAAATTCCACCTGGGGACAGTGTTGGGGTAACGAGTTACAAAGTAACGGATTACAGTAACGATATTACTTTTTGGGTAACGAAGTAAAGTAACGCATTACACTTAAAATATCGATAAGGACACTACTTTACTAGACTATAGGAACACGCTTTCCCGCGTTACCCAAACCGTGTTTGCCTGTGTGTAAAGTTGTGCTCTGTTTAATATGTGCATACCCGGGAACTTTGCCATAGAGATTGTTTTGAGTGACGTAGCTTCTCGTGCCAAGAAAGGAGAGAGGGAAATGGAGACGGAGACGGTGGGTTTCGGTCAGCGGCGATATTCTCTTTACTTCAGTTTATTGCTCGAAAGGACATAAATATTCGTGTGAAATGCACGCTGTGCGCAGGCGACAGGTGTCTTTCAACTAGTGCCAAGTCAATGAGCAACCTTTCTAAGCATTTGTCAGAACAGCATGGCAATACCAAACTTGTGGGAAAGATCCTGCTCCTGTTTTACATGCCATTTTATATACATTTATACAATAAACACTATGCGGACAGGCTAAGTGATGACACGGATATGATGTTTATCCATACACGGTAAATTAAGAAACGGGAAAGTAAAGTAATGAGTAGTGAAGTTACTTTTCAAATGCAGTAACTAGTAAGGTAATCTCATTACAATTGACAGAAGTGACGATTAACTATTAACTAATTACTTTTTTGAGTAACTACCCCAACACTGCCTTGGGATATAGTTTTCTAATATTTTAGGTCTAAAAGAATGAATCTGAAGATTTTCTTTTTAATGTCTCCTGTTATGCAGTAATTCTGTCTGTCCCCGCATCGCCACAACTGTGTATAATGGGTGTGGACGGATCTTAGGTTGTTTAGGCTGTTTACATCAGACTGCATCAGCCACCAATGTTCTTGTGAAGTAAAAACATAGTAATTATTATAGTGATGTAAAGTTAGCTCAGTTTACATGAATGCAATTTATCACATAAATTACATAGGGAGAGAGGGAGGATTGGTTTCTCTATATTTTGTGAGGCTAAATAAAATGGCGGTTTTCACTGTTCACCCACAAACAAGCTTGTTATCTTCACATTGGATTACATTCTGCTGCTTGTTTGCATTGCTTTTGGCATGGTGATATCTGAATAGTTAATACAGTAGTTATTTTTGCTTAATCTCTTTTTGTGTTCGTTTCAGATCAATGGACAGCTTTGTCATCAATACTTTGACAGAGTGGCAGCTGACAGATCTTGTAGAAAGATTTAAAGGTAAGAAATATTTTTTTTTCCCTATCCACAGATGTCAAGTCTGCATTGCTACTCATAGTGATAATTTGGATAGTCATGGAGTTGACTGCATTCCTTTTTTTGTAGAACAGGGTGTCCGTGGCGTCTTAAAAAGTATTAAAAGTTGATAAATCAATTGTGGGAAAATTAAGGCCCTTAAAAAGTATTAAAAAGTCTTAATCGCGATTTTACGAAGTATTAAATTTTATTGGTATTCAAGCTTTGACTCCAAAAAGTATCCATGAATATTTATTTTCCTCCTCGCGAGTATTACAAGCAATGATGTGTCAGTGGTGTACTTGGAGTTAGCTCACCTCTAGTGTGTGTCGTTCGTGAATAATCCGTTCAAAAGAACACATTTTTTAAATGAACGTACTGAACCGAACCACTTCCTCAAGTGATTCGTTCATTTCTCAGTTCAGTTGAGCTGTCAGCAGCGCAGCTGTAGCATGGAGCAACACCGGGCGGGCAGCCGTCGGGCCGACGCCGCAATCACTCGGTGAACGAATCACTCAGTGAACTACACTCTCCTGACTTGTTTTCCTCTGAGGGATACACTTTCATGGCGACCATTGTTTCCCGTTGTTTTAACAGATTTAGTTTCCAGATAAACAAACTTAAAACATTAGGCTGGCAGTAATGAGAAGAGAGTGAGATTCAGCTGTAGCACGCACTAGGCAGGAGCGACGGAGGGAGATAGGAGTGTGTTGTGTTCAAGTGTACCTTGGAGAAAACTAACTTCTTTTTTTTTAACTCTGCTAAATTGCCACCGCAACAACTCATGTACAGTAGGACACAGCATGTAACAAGTAGTGTATAAAACCCGCACTTTGACAAAATGCGTGACTGTCTGATCCTCTCATTGTGACAATTTGCAAGGGAACGGTGCATGTTCAGTTATTCCTTCTCAGCTTACCTCATTTCTGTTAAATTGCCAACTACAACTGTTAAAGATGTGTTGCTAACAACAGCTTAAATTGGCGATGAGGTCCTAAAATTTTTTTGAAAGGTTTTTTAAAAAGTCTTAAAAAGGTATTGACATTAACCTCAAGATTCCTGCATATACCCTGTATTAATTCTTATGAAATATAATTTACTCTTTTTTTTGAATAGCTTCCATGTAATGTCAAAGTGACTCCAATAAATGAATAGGGCACATTCTGTAGGCTTTCAGTTAAGTTCTATTTTGTAATAATAAATGATGGAATATGAATGTTTATTACTATAGCTTCCATGTAATTATCCATACATTCTTGTTTTCTGCTCCTCTGTTGTAAAAACTAAAATGTCTTTGTGTTTTCTATTTTTGTCTTTCAGAGGAGGGGATTGACGAGGAGAGTTTTCTTCTTTTAGATGAGGCTACCATCAACCAGTTGATCCCAAGAGCTGGCCCTAGGCTGAAGTTCCTCAAAAAATTTAGAGGACTTGTACGTAGTTAAACTAAATGGAGACGTGAGAGACTCAATTCTTCAGTTTTCCACACACTATTATTATTTCTATTTACTATTTAATAGTTTCTTTGGGAAGATGACATATACTTGCTTTAAGTGCAAAAAGCAAATTTCAGGGGGTATCAAGAGTCTTTTTATGCATTTACGTGCAGTACACTGTGTAAACTCAGCATCAACACATTTCCAGTGTAGTGAAAGTGGTTGTGGTAGGACATTTTCTTACATGTGGTCTTTTAAAAGACACTTGGAAAAGGAGCATGACGTTGGAAATACTCTTGATGACCCCCTTGAAGGTCCAGCCCCACCTGTTGATTTACAGAATGTTGAAATGTTGAATGCTGAAATGGAGCCAGCACAAGGAGATCAGGAAGTTGAGGAGGATTGGGATGAACTAGAACCAGAGGGCATTACCAATCGGGTGGCGCTCTTTTTAGCCCACCTTAGATCCAAATCTTCTATGACATACTCAAACTTAAACTTTGTGGTTCAGCATACCTCCAGTTTAATTAGCGATATTGTCAGCAGACTGCAATCAAAGACTAAGTCTTTATTTCGTCAGTTTGGTCTTGATCAAAGCCAAGAGGTAGAAGAGCTTGGGGTGGAGTTCTCAGAAGCAGCTGAGCCTTTCAAAGGACTGGAGACAGATTATAAACAGATGCAGTATTTTGCTAAGTCTGGAAACTTCATTCAGCCAGTTGAGGAGCTTTTGTCTGGGGTTTCCTATGTTCAGCCAACAGCCTCTGCCACTGGCATTGTCCGGCAAGTTGGAATTCCTGATTCATATCACCGTATTCCGTTAAAGAGCCTTTTGACCAAGATTCTTGAAATTCCCGGGATTTTACAGGCCATGCTGGAATGGCAGCGCAGAGAGGGTGACGCAATACAGGATGTTTTTGATGGGGAGTTTTGTAAAACACATCCATTGTTCCAGAACGAGGTTTCAATCCCACTTGTGATTTACCAAGATGACTGTGAGATAGTAAGGTGAAATAAACATCAGAGATGCTACAAGCCACAAGCTGCTACTGCAGGGACTACACTGAGTATGGTGATGCAGATCTTCTTCCGGGATGGTATTCCTTGGAGCATCCACATTGTTGGAAACCCTTCCACATCATCAGCAGGGATCTCAGGTTCACAGGTGTTTCGCCCCTTATCCTGTACACCTCGCCTGAGTGGGGCAGCGAAGACTGACTAGGCTTCGCCTGCAGAGGGGTTCCAACTGTGGGCTCTCTTCAGCCACAGCCATCTTGTGCTGGACTCGGCTGCTGCGGCTATGTCCCTGGTGGCTAACTTCAGCTGCTTGGGTTCCAGCCCAACCCTCTGGAGGAAGTAACGCACCGATTTTGCTGGGAACCCGCGGCAGCCGACTTCAATGAGGAAGATGGTTGCATGCCACCCTTTTAAAACCGCTTCATCGATCAGGTCTTGGTATTTGGCTTTCTTCAGTTGGTGGGACGTGACTAGCCTCTCTTCCCAGGGCACCGTAAGCTCAGCAACTATGATGGTTTTCGTGCTCCTGGATAGCAGGACCATGTCTGGTCGGAGCGGGGTCACTGCCACGTCCTGTGGGAAGACAAGCTTCCTCTTCAGGTCCACACTCAGCTCCCAGTCGGAGGCATACTGTAAGGTAGACGGTGGGTTCTTGGCAGACGTGATGGTCTTGCGAGCCTTGTCCCCTTCCCTCACAAAGGTTATGGCTTCGGGCGGTTGGGTCTGCTTGTTGTTGGCTTTGACTCGCTGCTGTTCCACCCATTTGGCGATTTCCGTGAGGACCTTGTCGTGCCTCCATCTGTAGCGTCCCTCTGCCAACGCTTTTGGGCAACTGGTCAGGATGTGGTTCAGTGTACAGGAGGCTGCTCCACATTGGTTGCAAGATGGGTCTTCCTCTCTGCCCCAGATCTTTAGGTTGCTTGGGGTTGGCAACAGGTCAGTCACAGAGCGCAGGAGAAAGCTCAACTTTCCTTGGTCTGTTTGCCACAGTTCCTTCCAAGACAGTGGTCGCTCCTGCGACTGGTCCCACTGCGTCCATCGGCCCTGAGAAGCAAGTCCGATCGCTTTCACCTGGCGGTCCTCCTCTGCTGCCTCACGGACTCTTTGTACCATGAGGCCTCTTTTGGCTCTGGCATCGGTTTTGCTCCACCTTTTCTTGCCGTAGTGCCCGAGGCCCAGGCGCCCCTGGCATACCATGCCCACGATTTCCTGGTGTTTCCAGTAGGATTCTGCTTCCATCACAGCTTGCTGGGGTTTCCACTTTCTGCCGCATTTAATGGTCTTGCTTGCGTGTCTTACTTTCCCATCTTCAGACAAAAGGAGTGTACTGACTGCCCTTGTCTTGGTGGCTTTAAACTCTTCAACCACTGATGAGACTGGCAAGGGAAGCTTGGAGGTCTTGCTATACAGGTTGACTGCGCTGAAGGATGGGGGAACTCCCAGCCATTTCCGCAAGAACTTGCTGCACAGTCTTTCCATTCCTTCCACTTGGGACATGGGAAAGTCATAAAGTAGGAAGGGCCATTGCAGCCGAGGTATGATGCCGTACTGAAAGCACCAGACTTTAAACCTCCCAAGTAGTTGGCTGTGCTCGATTGCCTTGAGCCAGGTGTTCAGCTGAGCTTTGGTGTTGGTGAGATTGCCACTGTCCTTTAGGGAGCTGTCATAATGCTTTCCGAGGCATCGGATCCCTTGATCTTGGATTGTTGGGATCTCAGAGCCTTGAATGCTGAAGATGTTTCCTGTTAGCTTTCCCTTCAAGATACTGAGGCTCCTGGACTTTTCTGGTTTAAACTGTAGGCGTGACCATGTTGCCATCTTTTCCAGTGCACTCAGGATCCATTGTGTCCCTTGGATTGATGGAGTCATCACTGTCACGTCATCCATGAAAGCTCGACAGGCAGGGTGTCTCGTGCCGTCGTCTGCTTTCGGGCCTCTGCACTGCGTTCCCCCTGCCTTCAGCAGCAGATTCATAGCCGCTATGAACAGGGCCACGGAAATCGTGCATCCTGCCATGATGCCCTTCTCGAGCCTTTGCCATTTGGTGGTGACGTTTCCCACGGTGAACCTCATCCGCAGCGCATCCATATGTGACATCACGAGCTCAACTACCTCTGATGGAACTCGGTAGTGATCCAATGCCTTTCGAATCAGCTGGTGTGGGACGCTTGGGTAGGCTTTGGCGAGGTCCAACCAAACAACAGAGAGTGTGTTGTAGTTACTCTTGGCTTCGTTGATGAGCTGGCTAATCACTGCTGTATGCTCCAGGCAGCCAGAATATCCCGGGACTCCTCCTTTTTGGACACCTGAATCGATGAACTCATTGGCGAGCAAGTATGTTGTTAGCCTTTTGGCGACGATAGACCAGAATATTTTCCCCTCTACGTCCAGTAGGGAAATCTCCCGAAACTGGTCGAGTCTCGTGGAATTTAGCTCTTTTGGCACAAAGCAGCCCTCAGCGAGAGTCCAGAGTCCGGGTTCCAGCTTCTTCTTCCACAGTGTCCGTAGGAGCTTTGAGAGCCTCTTCAGCAGCTGTGGGCAGCATTTGTAGATTTTATAGGAGGTGCCTGATGGTCCTGGGGCAGATCCCGCCCGTGCTTTTAACACCACTGCCCTCACCTCGTCCATGGTAAAGTCTGCCATGTTAAAAGGAGTGTGGGGCGTGAGCATCGGCAGTTGGAAAGGACATTCACCCAGAGGAATACCTCTGGAGGGGTCTCCGTGTGCAACCGCCACACTGTCTTCTATTTCCTCCTTTGTACATGTCAGGGTCCCGCCCTTGGGCTTTCCAAGGAGGTCCGCTGTGAATTGGAAAGGGTTGTTGAAGAAGGCTTTCCTCTTTCGACGCTTCTCCCTCTGCTTCTCCCGGGTGGTCTCAGCTCTCCGAAGCTGGATTAGCTTTTTCCGCGTCTCTGAGCTGATCTCATCCAGGGCCGCTCTTTCCTCATCACTTGCTTCCCGCCACCTTTTCTTGAGTGTCTTTAATTCCCCTCGCAGCTCTTTGATCTGCCGCTGTCTCCTGCTAGGTCCTGCTATTGGCCTGGGAGTCTTGCCTTTTTTCACGCCAAAGGTGTCCGCTTGGTTCAAAGACTGGGATTCACAAGTTAGGACTTATTTATTTCATCTTGAAGAGCTTGCCACCAGACCTGCTATCAAGTTTGCAGTCACAGTTCCTTTTAGCAGTGTACAAATCTGATGACGTAGCGACCTATGGCCTTGATGCAATCCTGCGCCCTATCGTGGAAGAGATCAGGTGTCTAGAGAGTGATGGCATCCTTGTTAATACCCCCAACTATCAAGGTGTTGTCAAGTTCACGGTGGTCCAGGTAGTTGGAGATAATTTGGGCTTGCATGGCGTTCTTGGCTACATTGAAAGCTTCAGTGGAAATTATGTGTGTCGGTTCTGCAAAGCAGATAAAGGGGTGGTGCGGTCTCAGACACTGGAAGATCCTGCACTATTGCGTGATCGCAATAGTTATGAGGCAGATTTGCTTACAGCCGACTCCTCCCAGACTGGCCTGAAAAGAGACAGTGTCTTGAACAACTTGTCTTTTTATCATGTATCAGACAATGTGGCAGTTGACATCATGCATGATGTACTGGAAGGGGTGGGGCCCTATGAAGTCAAACTTGTGTTGAATTCACTAATCGAGCAGAAGCATCTCACACTAGAAAAGCTCAATTACAGAATAACAAGCTTTGACTATGGATTTTGTGATAAGGGTAACAAACCTTCTGTCATAAGCAAGAGTGATCTCAGAAACCCTGAAGGCTCCATGCGGCAGTCAGCATCTCAAATGTGGTGCCTACTGAGGTTACTGCCGACAATGATAGGTGACCTTGTCCCTATTGATAACAAGCATTGGGAACTTCTACTCCTCCTACTCTTGTGCATGGAGTTCATCTTTTCTCCTTCGCTTACTGTAGCAGCGACACTGTACTTAAGCAAAATCATTGAAGAGCATCACTCCCTCTTCCTGGAGCTCTATCCTCACCTACATTTACGGCCAAAGCATCACTTCATGCTCCATTACCCAGGTGTCATTCAAAAACTCGGACCATTGAGGCAGTTCTGGGCGATGAGATTTGAAGCTCGACATGCATTTTTCAAACAAGTTAGCCATGTAACTTGCAACTTCAGAAACATTTGTAAAACCATGGCATTTCGCCATCAGATTATGCAGTGCTACAATTTCCTGTGTGGAACTGTGTTGTGCCACAATACAGAAGTTGGTCCAGGGCACAGTACATTTCTGGCCAACATTGAGGGATTTAAAGAGGTCCAAAGTGGTCTAGAAGGTATTCCCCTTTTTAGTGAATTGTATGTGCCAGCCTGGGTTGCATTTAAGGGAACTGAATATAGAGCAGGCATGACTGTATTCCTGTCCTATGATCAGTATGGTGAGCCTCAGTTTGGTCTCATACAATCAGTTTTACTACTGGAGCAAATGTCACACACACCAACAATAAAGCTTGTGGTAAAGAAGTGGGAAACACAGTGGTTTGATAGGCATTTATTTGCATACAGTGTGATTCCCACTCAAGTTTTGGCAGCTGTAGGTGTGAAAGAGCTGCTTGATCACCATCCCCTCCATGCAGCCAAGTCGTACAGAGAGGACGATGACAGTTTATACATTTCCCTGCGCTATAGACTGTTTTAGCTAATCAGCTGACTGCCACCAGGTGTGTTTGTGTGTATGTATGACACTTGTGAATAGTATTTTGACAGGTTTTTATATGTTGAAAAGGCCTAGCTCGACATTGACCCCCATATTAGTTTAGTAATTAGCTATACATGCTGCATAAAGTGTCCATTGCTTGAGGATGGTCAGTACTTGACTACCGGGATGGCAATAACTACTGGACTTCTGGGATGGGACGACATTATGAGACTACTGGGATGTTATTTAAATGACTACTGGGATGTGATAAGTTGTACTGTAAGTATTTTTGGTTTAAACACTTAATGTTTGTATGTTTCATATACAGTCTTTGTCACAGCCACAGTTATGTGTGTACTGCACCACTGTCCACATAGGTTTCCAAATGTATTGTAACGAGTGGTGGAGAGTGCACCCTACTGGTCTTGAACCCGGGTCCCCAAGCCGGCTTCCTAACTGCAACATCAATAGGGACAGCTCAGCTTGGTGGAGCTGTTAGTTAGCCTCATATACTGGTCTGCGTTTGCTACAGTATAAATCCTTAGGCAGTGAGAATGCCAGCCAGTACGTATCTGTCACATCTGCATACTGTATGCAGTCCACTAGTCTAGTGTGGCAAAAACATGCAGATTTATATGTTGTCCCCCACCCCATCTATCACCTTGTTCACTATCCATTCAAGAGTTTACATACTGATGCTCAGCCAACTATTCCAGGTGGCCGCAACTGTTTATTATATTAACCTGGATTATATTAACCATGCATAGGTTGAACCTGCTGCAAGCTCTGATGTCACATCAACTGCCACAACTCCAACCCCCATGGAGGAACAAGCAGCAGCTGTGGTACCAGTGAATCAGATGATTCAGACAATACACATAATTCCACAGTTTGTAAGTTCTACTTTTAAGACTTGGGTGTCACTTTTTTTAATCAACACTAGGCTGGGTAATTAATCAAAGTCAAAATTTAGAAACAAAACTGAATATATCTTGTGTCTATTGATTGATCAAGAAGCTTTTCTTTTTTTTTAAATTGGCAAATCCACCTGGATAAGAAATAGTACTTTTCTTATAATCAACAAAATTGATTTGATTAGCCTTTTAAGCCTAAGCATGCTTGTTTGGCAGGAGTCCATATCTTCCCTGAAAATAGCCCATCTACAAGTTCACAACGCATCGCATTTCAATTCTTTGAGCTTGTAGATCAGCTAATTTCTAATTTCTTAACCACTTAAACTCTATGTTACATTTTGCTATACAATGATGGTGTGTGAAAAGAGTGAAATGGCTCTCTGCAAGCTCTCAACACGTTGTGATGCGCTATGAGCTTATAATCGTTCATTAATTGTAATCAAGGCAAATGTTTGAAATAATGGTGATATTGATTTGAATTCATATCATCCTTCCCTAACTTAATAAATAAATCTGCAATGTTGTCTTTTCTTGCAATTTTCTCAGGATGCCCGGCAGATTCTCACAGGCTTACCTGATGGCAAGCAAATTGTTGAGAGCCTTGATGACGAGAATGTCATCACAACTAGCCAGAGATGTCTCCTCGTCCGTATCCTGGTGTCGCACCTCATTGAGAAGTTTGGAGAGAGGTACTAAAACAGATTTTTTTTAAATTTAATTTAATTTAATTTTTTTAGGGTTCCTGTTAAATATGCCAACATTCCCATTTGAAAAGTAAAATTATAACATACTTTATTTTCATTTCACTTCAGATAAAACAGGACACTACTGTGAGGTCTGACATAGACCTAGATTTGCTAGGAAGAACCCACATTTCACCTTGTAGACTTTTCCAACTGCTACAGCTATTTACATGGGATATGACACATGTTTCAGCAGTATTTTAAAGGTAAAGTTTGAATTTTGGGACATAAGGAAAGATGTATGAAATCCTTACCGTTAATATAGTCAATGCGAAGGTATTAATAAATAACCCAAGACCTGTGTTCAAAATTTGATTTGGTTGGTTTTAGTTTACTCCACAAAAGTCATTGCATTTGTATTGTTGAGTTATTTCTTCTAAAAAATGCTGTCACTAGGCACAATTTTCTGTATTTGTTATGCAACTCATAAATGCACCTCCGCTGTTCCCTGCCTGCGGGTGACTGCACCACAACCAGTCCTTATGCAAGCTTTTACATGTACATGTACAATGATAAAAGTTGCACAGCAAATACAGACGATAGTGCCTAGTTGAATGGACACAGCGGTTTTATAGAAGAAATAAGTCAACAATACAACTGCAAACAGTTTTTTTAAATTTATTTGTTCCAGCCACCCCACAGGAACTACTTGATATGGATCATAACCAAATCAAACCTTTGAACAGGCAACTCAGGTTATAAATGAATCCCTTCGCATTGCTAATATTAACTGTAAGTATTTCATACATCCTAATGTCCTACAATCCAAACTATCCATTTAAGTCTAGTTTTCACTTTTTGCCTGTGTGATGATATGTTTTTTCTGTTTTACAGTCCTACGACAGAGACCAAAAAGGCTCTGGCATCGGGTTTGGTTCAGTCATTTCCCAGTTTGAAAGACTCATCAAGCAGTGGCAGCGTGAGTGTTTTTTGTAAAAGGTCATTGAGATATTTATTTGGGGTGTCATGATTCTCAAACCAATTCAGTTTGATTTTTAAGGTCACAATCCAATTGGATTTTCAATTTAAACTTCACTTACATAACTGGAGTCAGCCGAGGGCTCTAACTAGGCCCCCTTCTGTTTTTGCTAGATTTCCAATGTAGATCTCCTATTTCTGGCGAATCCTCACCAAAGAATAGACACACTAGGGTTCATACATGTGAAATCACTGTCTAAATTAAAAAAAAAATCTTGGTGTTTTTATAAGTTACAAAATTCAGGTTTGATCCTGAAACTCACATTTCATTTGATTTTTGACTCATTTGATCTCAGTTTCTTTTTTCTCCTTGTTCAGGGTTCTCACGGGTCCTTAAAAAGTCTTAGATACAATATCTGGAATTTGAGGCCTTAAATTGTCTTAAATTTGGCTGGAAGTCATGACTGTGACAGTCTTTGAGCCTATAGGTCTGTTTTTTTTTTTTTTTAGCAATGAAGTGTGGAGAAGTATAAATTGAGCTTGAATGTTAAAACAGCCAGTTAACAGACACAATACATCTCACTCCTTCCAGAAACGCTTCCGTGCTGTTTGATGCCTGGTGTTATGCACTAAGCAGCACGAACAATAATTTGTCTACTTCTGAGGACAGACGGGCGTACAGACAAACCCTGTTCTAACCGTAGCCCACGCTGTCAAAATCAAAACGTGCCTCATCTCTATTCATCAAAGATTTTGATTTCTTGGCAGGAAATATGGTACACCCCAGGACGGAACCACCGGCCAGCCACTGGATTCCTGGAGGAAAGGCTGCGGAACATCAGGAAGAGGCTGAGATCAACCAGCAGGTCGCGGAGCACAGCACAGACACCGCCTCAAACACCAGATGATGGTGCTCTTACAAGGGCTCTCATACCAGGTAATTATTAAACTTAAAAATTATTTGATGAAGCAAAACATCCATATTTTAGTGACTGACAACATTCTTGTGTTCCTTTTTACAGAATGTAACATATCAGACGAACATGCGTCACAGCTTAAAGAATGGTTGAGAAACAATTCTCAGCCCCTCAGCCAGGTAGAGACATACATGCAGGACACGGCAGTCTACAGGGCCAAGTGCATTAGGGACAACAATTGGACCATCGATCAGATCCTCCAAGAGTTCCCTCACCTAATGACCAAAGGCATGGTAAGTTTAGGGAAATATGATCATACATGTGATGAGGATGCATTGTTTATACTGTTTTATTAGTGTGCCACATTGAATTTGTTTTAAAAATGTTTTCCATTTTATAGATTGCACAGGACTTTCTTGTCCTGCATGGGGATGCTGCATCAAAGTTGTTTGAAACTTGGCTACCCATTTATGCTGAGAAGATCCTGCATCTGACAAGACGGGAGAGGAAGCTGACATTGCCCCTGGATGGATTAACACCTGGTAATATATTCTTGTTTGCAAACCTTGCAAATATCAATGTTGGTTGTGTCAGTGTAAGGTTTCCCCAGCAAGGCCGGTCTCGCTGGTAGAAAGCCTGCAACAGGACCACTAGCCTAACTGGGGAAAACGTTACTTTGCCCTAAACTATTAACAGGCGCAACAACTCAAACAACTGGGCTAGGAAAGGGTCTGTGGCAGCGCTCCATGTGGCTGTAGGCTGCGGCACCTCTCAGTGTGGATGAGCTCCCCATAGGTGGTTTTTCCTCACCTAGATCCTCAGTGCCCTGCCATGCCTCTATACCAACAGTTAGTATGTGCTGTGTGTGTATGTACGTGTGGGTGCGTGTGTCTGTATGTAGGGGTGGGAGGGGCAGGTTTTCAATTATTTGTTGTGTTTCTGTTGTATGTTTTTTTTTTTTTTTTTTGTGAAGCGCTTTGGGTTGCATTTTTTATGTATGAAAAGGGCTATATAAAGGGTTTGGTTTGATTTGATTTAGGACAGATGGGGTTACCTGGAAACCAGGTGAGTTTCCACCATTTGTAGCAGCCTCCCGTGGTCTGGCCAGGTCTTGTTCCACACCGTTCCCTGTCTCTTCTCCTACTCTGTTCAGGTTTGAGGTTAAAATAGTTCTTTCTCAAAGGCTGTCAGCTGACAGTCCCACTCGTGGCAAGAGCCTACACTGTGGTGACAGTCTCTTTATGGCTTTGGCATGCGCACCACACACTCCCAGGTGCTTCCGGTTTCTTCCTCTTCTTCTCAGCTGATGTCCCCCTAAAAACCAGTGGGCACACCCCTTCCTCTGAGAACCCTGCCTAGAGATCTCTGCCAGCTTCTGGCCCACTAATAGTGGGATTAATTAAACTACACACTAACCAGCTGCAGGGCGGGTATTGGCTGCACATTACAGTTAGCATAGGTTTTATTTTAGTTGGATACTGAGTGACAAAATCACAGGTATGCCATTCCACATCGTATTGATACCTATGTCTTCCTACAGATGCTGTTGGGGAACTCGCCCTGAGGCAGCTGCCAGCCTTGCTTCCTCCAAGTGCTTACAAACTTGGTCGTGGCCGCGGTGCAAAAATGGTTCGCCACACCATTGAAGAATGCAGCTTGACCTTCATCGACCATAAGCCTGTAAGTCCTCCAGCACATTTAAAGGGGAACTTTTCTTATTTTATTTACGTATACCTGGGCTCAAGAATGTGTACACACACACACGCATATCCAGCTTTGTTTTACTATATTTGTAGGGACAGGCATCAAAAATAGCTTGACAATAGTTGGAAAATTGCCTGTCTTCAAGCTTACAACGTGTTGGTCACTATCAAACCATCCTGGGCTTCTAGAACATCTCAGCAGTGCCACAGGCTGATCACCTCTGTACCACACTGCACTGATGCAGTAATTTGTTCTAAAACGGGCCCCAACAAAGTATTGAGTGCAGAAAAGAACATAGTCCATTCGGACCTGACTCTATGAGATTGATTCTAAAAAAGTCTTCTAAAACTACAAAGCATTTACGGCCCACCTATCTGACCACCTAACCCGGCTGCTTTTCGGTCAGATAGGTGGGCCGCACGCATTTTCAGAGCATGTTTATTGTAATGATAAACCATCAATCGGTTTGTGGCTTCTTAGGTTAGTTCAGGTCTGAATCCTTCTTCAAATTGTTTTTTGTAATGTGAACTATATGCCACAACCATCAAGACAAAAACAAAAAAAAAGTTTGAAATATTTTGTTATGTGCAATGAAAGGTAGACTAGTAATGTTCAACTTTTTGAATTAGAGATGCACTGAATCTTTTCCAAATTGTAAACCTAACTAGACTTTATCTTAAAACAGTAATTGTTCTTGTGAGGACCAGGAAAATGGTCCTTTAATTCTACTATACTAGTTGGTAGACATTTGGTCCTTACTCACTCATACTCTCTCACTTGCTCTTTTTTAGCCTGGAACAAACATGGTGGAGTACCTCCATGAGGCCAAGGCATCCAGACCATATCCCTACGTCCTGACACTGGGAAATGACGATCAGCATGCATCTCAAGCCTTTGTCATCATTGCTGGACAGGCTTTGGAACACGACGCCCTGCTTCAGGCCATGGATGTCTGCTTCAAGGCATTCTTCATCTTAGACATTAAATACCCAAAGCAGTGTGAACATGTGTGGGAATTCCTGCAGAGTGCTGTCTATGAAATGCCAGGAGGGGAGTCCAAACTGGTAAAGTTTCTTCAAACTAGAATACTTGCTTGTAAATAGAGCTAACGGCCTCAATGACAGGAGTTTGAAAAATGGACACTATGCCTGTTAACTGTTGTCAGTTGTTTTGCACAGAATGTTTCACTGACACTGATTTGAACTGTTCCAGTTCTTAACCTCATTGATAGAACATGTTGCGGATATTTTGTTATAATAAATTTCAAGGCGGCGCCTTGTTAAGATTACAGTATTGTTTAAGTGTTTATTGCATAATACAGTGGTTCCCAAACTTTCTGTGACACGCCCCCCTTTCAGAAGCCAGAAAAAGTTTGTGCCCCCTCACCCCACAATTTTTATCAATCATTACCAATAATTGGGGATTGAACTAATAACAAATGACTCAAAAGCTCAATTTTAGTGAAATAAATGTCAGCTGGATAAAATCAGCAAACTCCTGTTTGTTTATTTCCCCTGCATAGATCATATTCATTAAACATTAACCCCCCCCACTGGCATTAATATATGCTTTGCATGACCAAATCTAGCATGTATTTTGTTACAGGTTTGTAGTTTAACCGTTTTATAGATATGGGTAGTCTATTGCAATTTATTTTCTTATAGATTGTACTTTAATGTGGTAGAATTAATCTGGCATATTGGTTAATTTTACCAAGTATTTGGATAGATTACTGAACAAATATACATAGTTGAACCAACCCAGAATTTTAATTAATTTGACCCAGCATTTGGGTACAGTAAATAACACATATATGTAGTTGAACCAACCCAGAATTTTAATTAATTTGACCCAGCATTTGGGTACAGTAAATAACACATATATGTAGTTGAACCAACCCAGAATTTTAATTAATTTGACCCAGCATTTGGGTACAGTAAATAACACATATATGTAGTCGAACCAACCCATAATTTTAATTAATTTGACCCAGCATTTGGGTACAGTAAATAACACATATATGTAGTTGAAACAACCCAGAATTTTAATTAATTTGACCCAGCATTTGGGTACAGTAAATAACACATATATGTAGTTGAACCAACCCAGAATTTTAATTAATTTGACCCAGCATTTGGGTAGAATATTTAACTCATCTGTTGGGTTAAAATGGACCAACCCATCTTGCTGGGTCAAATTAACTACTGCTGGGCTGGTGCTATATTGACCCAGCGGTTGGGTTATAAAACAGCCCAAATTGGGTTATTTTTAACCCAGCTGTTTTTAGTGTGTATGTGATATTAAGAAATCAAAATTGTCTTTTCCATGGGTTTTCATTAAACTAAGAGCTTTTGTGTTTCAATTGAATGCCAGATTTTCCAGAAGGATCATAATTAGCAAAATACTTAAAGCTAGTTACTACTTGGACATTGTACGTTTGACAATAGGCAACGCTTTATTGGATTGCCAGATTTTCATACAGAGTTCTGCGGGACGTTGTTAATAAGTAATGCTTGACACAGCCAGTTTGCACTCCAAGTTAATGCTAATTCACTAACAATGGTATGCAACATATTTTGGCGACACTAGATATCAAACAAAAGCCAGATGCAGAAGCAGAAATAGACAGACAGTAGAATATAACATTATGAGCCTGACAAGCACCGGGAAGGCCTCTCATCCTCCGGGCAGCTCTCCTACTTCTACCGCCGTCAGGCTCACCCTGGTCGACAGCGCAGCGTCTCTTTGACCTTGACCTGTCGCTGCTAAACAGGCAGCGGGCCACAGTTGGCCTAGTTTGACCACTCCGACTTTATAGTAGTTATTATAACATAACACACACATAACATTATAACATAACATAACACATAGCAAGCCTGCCTGAAAATATCTGCCGCCATCACACAAATGAGTCAATGTGAACTAAGTTTAAACTTTATGTTTAATCAAAATATCAAACAGAATAACAACATGATACCAATCATTTTAATAATGTTTTATGTACATACCAAGAGAACTCCACCACTGCTTGCTGCCCCCCTGCTCAGTGTCCACTCTGCTGACTGCTGTAGTGAAATCGTCAGTTAAAAGAAAAAAATGTGATGGTTTACTTTTGAAATTGCGCGTCTGGTATGCGTAGCTGTGCCGAATCAGTTCCTCATATACCTTAACGATTCTTAATCAGCTCGCTTCACCCAAGTCCGGTGCAAAGCTGGTGCAAAGGTGCTTAGCAGATGTGGCTACTACGCGAATCTGGCGACTTGTGGGTGGATCCGGCACAGTGTGGACTGCTCTCTGGGTCATGAGGAAAAGGGAAAGCAAGGAAAGACTGAAAGTGAGAGAGAGCGAGCTTTTGAAAAGGACTATACTTGGTATGGTTTGTCCAAAAAAAATGCTAGTACTAGGCCTGTTTGAAGCATTTTTTCATCATTTTAACGTCATGCTGTTTAGATCGCTACCATCTTTGAAAATGGATGGAACTTTTACCGGACCAGATGGTAATTTTGTTACTTTTAGGTCATTAATGTTTAGGATGAATATTGCCTGCTTGTTGTCAGGCTAAAGGCTATACAAAGTGCAACAAGTTCTGAAATATTACATGTAGGACAACAGAGCGAGACAGAGACAGTGCTCATTTAAAGAAAGGGGGAGGGACAAAGGGAGAGTGAGCGTGTGTGAGCAAGTATGAGCGACATAGAAAAGGATCACACCTGTTTTGTTGTCCTAAAAATGTCATTACTTTCTACTACTTTCTATTTTCTACTTACTTACTTTCTACTTTCAGGACTGACACCAATGTGTGTGTTAGGTGTTGTAGTTTATTTTGATACCCTGGCCATCATTCTAGCTTAAAAATTGACCTCCATAAAAGTGCATGGAACATAATGTCGTAGTACCCACATTAATTGCGTTAATTTTCTTTAACGTGTTAATCTCCATGACTGATGTCAACGCGATTAACACGTTAAAGAAAATTAATGCAATTAACGTGGTTAACTTTGACAGCACTATATATATATATGTATGTGTGTGTGTGTGTGTGTATGTATATATATGTATGGATGTATGGATGATAGATAGATAGATAGATAGATTGATAGATAGATAGATTATGATTAGATTATAATTAAATTAATTATTATATTATATATATTATATGCGAGTTTTAAAAAGTAAAGTTTAATAAAAAAAAAAATACAATTACAAAAGAGCTATACAGTCAGAACTGTTTGTGTCAGCCATTAGGTTTCTGACCAAATATTTCTCCCTTTTCTGAGATATGATGTCACAGTGAAGTTGGCCTTTGACCTTTTGGATCTAAAATGTCATCACTTTATTATTTTATCCTGTTAGACATTTGTGCAAAGTTTTGTCATAATTAATAATTGAATTCTCAAGTTATGGCCAAAAATATATGAGGTCACGTTGACCTTGATGTTTGACCTACGGCCACAAAATTCTGCTTGGTTTATTCTTCAGTCCAAGTGGATATTTGTGTCAAATTTAAAGAAATTCCCTTAAGGTTCTTGAAATATTGCATTCAAAAGAATGAGACAGATGCAAAGTCACACTGACCTTGACCTGTGACCACCAAAATCCAGTCAGTTTATTGTTTAGTCCAAGTGAATGTTTGTGCCAAATTTGTAGAAATTCCCTCAAGCTGTTCCTGAGACTGTGAGCATGAGAATGGGATGGATGCAAGGTCACAGTGATCTTGACCTTTGACCCTTAACCACCAAATTCAATTCACTTCATCCTCAAGTCCAAGTCAACTCTTGTGTCAAATTTGATGAAATTCTTTAAGGCGTTCTTGAGATATTGCATTCACGAGTGTGAGACAGACAAGGTCACAGTTACCTTGACCTTTGACCCTATGACCACCAAAAACTAACCAATTCAACGTTGAGTCCAAGTGGACGTTAGTGTTAAGCGATAAGAAATTCACTCGAGGCATTCTTGAGATATCATTTTCACAAGGATGGGACGGACGGACACCCTGAAAACATACATGTACGGCCATGGCTATCGCTGACAGTGAGGCAAAAAAAATAAAATAAAGGAAAGTACATAAGGTGCCAGACTGCAAAAAAAAAAAAAAAAGCATCAAAATATAAATTGTTCATCAAAAATAATCCCAAGAGAGGATCCCCTGGACCCCTTTACAGAGGTTCAGCCTGAGCCCCCAATGTCCTCAAATCACACAAACACCCCTGACACTGACAGAGCAGCATGCTTACTGAATGAAGCCTCGCAATAAAATCATCTCAGTGTTAACTCATTTCTAATTCATAACTCTCCAGTAGACACTGTTCAGATTTACAAGAAAGAGAAAGGAAGAAGGACAGGAAATATGACAGACACTCATAGAAAGAATGAAACAGAAAAACAGAGAATGTCATCAGAGGAGCAGGTCTTGCTTAGTGCTGCACAACCCTGGGCAGCCCACTGAGACCTGTCAGCACGGACATTTCAGCTAAATTGGCTTTCACTTGGAGGCGAACAGACATTTTATTAATCTCATAAGAGGCAGCATGCCAACATGGCCATTAAGTAGGTATTTCCTTTGCAACAATTAGCTCTCATACAGTGTTACCTCATTTGTCATTTGTCAGTGAGCTTGCTTTTCGATTATTTATATGGTGAAATAAACAAAAAATACAGCAACAAAATTCCATAACTGGCTTGTAGCAAGAACACTCACCAGAGGTCATTTCAACATTTCATTTCATGTGGCATTCTTCATCCTTTTCTGTTTATTCCTTTTGAATCCCCTGGCTCAAAGAAAAGATATGCGGTTCTTGCCAACCCCAATCCACTGAACTTTTAAGGTTCATGTGGATTTCGCTAATTAATGTACATTCTGCAAATAACTTGCCAAATACCAGCAGTTAGCCTGGCTTGCAATTATAGCACCAATTTTCTTCTGATAGCAAAGTAATTGTATTCTAAAAACATGTATTATTATTACTCCACAGTGTATGAGCAGGACTAACAAGCATGCAGACCTACATAAGGCAGACACAGACAACCAGTGATAGCACATGCATAGGGTTCTTATGTTAACCTTGCCGCAGTCTCAGCTGTCATCCACTCACGGCTGACAAGCATGACTCACACGTACGCCTCCTCTCATTGGTCAGTGACAATTTATGACTAACCTGTCCTCTGATGACATTTGAAGCAGCTATTGATGGGCGTGAATGTGGGACCAAAGATTAGTGTGTGTGTGTGTGTGTGTGTGTGGCCTTTTAATGAAACTACAATTACTTGCCTTGTAGTTTTATGCCTCCATGCACCAATCAAGTTTCTCTTACAGTTTACATCCATGTCTGTGAAAATATAGATTCTTCACACACAAAAGATCTATACAGTCAGCACTGTTTGTGTCAGCCATTAGGTTTCTGACCAAATATTTCTCCTTCTTTTCCTGAGATATGACATTGACAAGTGTTTTATGAAAAATTTTATGATGTCACAGTGAAGTTGACCTTTGACCTTTTGGATCCAAAATGTCATTACTTCATTATTTTATTCTATTAGACATTTGTGCAAAGTTTTGTCACAATTAGTATTTGAATTCTCGAGGTTATGGCCAAAAACATAGTTTGTGAGGTCACGTTGACCTTGATGTTTGACCTTCGACGACAAAATTCTACTTGGTTTATTCTTCAGTCCAAGTGGATGTTTGTGTCAAATTTAGTGAAATTCCCTTAAGGTGTTCTTGAAATATTGCATTCAAAAGCATGAGACAGATGCAGGGTCACACTGACCTTGACCTTTGACCACCAAAATCCAGTCAGTTTATTGTTTAGTCCAAGTGAATGTTTGTGCCAAATTTGTAGAAATTCCCTCAAGCTGTTCTTGAGATATTGTGATAACAAGAATGAGATGGATGCAAGGTACTTGCTTCTGCAGCAGAAAGATGCAAATAGTTTTGAAAGTGGTGCTACATGACCAGAAAAAAACTCGAGGTGTTTCTCAAAGTCAAGGAAGGATCCTCAAACGGCCGAATTTGAAGGATGCTACATCATCGACCCCTGCCGAAGGGGCTGTTCCAATGTCAAGGATCCTTCCGAGCTTCACAAAGTCCTTCTTCCAGAGAAATTTGAAGGATGCATGTGTGGATCCTCCACAGGTATAAAATCCCTACAATACTTTGCACACGATTTGCTGGAGGTGAAGGCGGGGCCTCTTCAATGAAACCTGCACCAGCAGAGCTTGCCAGGACTAATATAAATATGCCATTTTTTTGGATCAATGTCGCCAAGAGTTTTTATCATATAAGCGTGAAACAAATATAGACAGAAACCTCATAATTTACACTTTCCACTGTGTTCCTGATTTAGATAAAACATAAAAGTTTTGAAATTAATCATTTACAGCAGAGATGGAGCGCTAAGTGTCCACAGCCCTCCTCCTCCCACTATTCACACGATAACAACATGATAATCGCTTTCATTCTTTTGGTTTCAATTGATGTATTTTTCAGGGGAATCGCAATGAGAATGGCCAGAGTAAACACATTAGAATATCCTGCAGGTCAAAGCATCACTCATTTGTCTTGAGGTGAACTTATTTCAGAGGATTACACAGTGGTATCATGTGCATTCGGCGCGATGAGCTGTTTCAGATCAGCTCGGCTCATCAGATCAGATCCTGTATTCATATTACTGTAGCTGAATTTGTGGTGATACACGCATAAAATTTAAAACACTTTTGAATCCCAGTGTGATTCTGTGTGTAAGTCTGTTTATATACTGTAGACGCTGTGGTGATTTAAGACTTTTTTCAACTGTTGTGTTTACTGCATTCTGTAAAGGGATTAGGGTGTGAATGTGTCGGTGAGAACGTGTGTGAGGGGGCTTTACCTGGCCTCACCTATAAACGGCACCTTTTGCATATTCAGTAAAAAAAGAAGGATTAACCCTCCCCCTGCCAGCTCTTCCCAAAACAACAGGATGCATTTTTAGATTGCTATTTAATTGTACAAATAAATTGAGCAGATCAAAGTGTTAAGTCTTCATACATTCCTAAGACTTCACAGAAACACATAAACTGACCTAAATATTCAGCACAATGGGTAAGGTCAGTTTTTACGCATTGTAGAAGGAATTCTAAAACCACCTTTTACAAAAATGTCATCTAGCCAAAGTTTTTTATTCTTTAAGCACAATCCAGAAATATATTTTCCCTAAAAGTCACATGACTCTGAAAATGCCGCTTATATTTGTTCAAACTGTACAACAACATTAGAGAGTATCAAAATTACCACAGTACCCTGAAGGCCCCTCAGTCTGCTGAGGGTTAATGACACACACCTGGGGACACTTGTTAGCCTGTTCCAATATGTGTTAACTGAGTGATAGGAAGGACTCTTGCCTTGCCTCTGCAGGATCCTTTTTTTCCCTTCTTTTGTAAATATGAGTCTGCAGTGAATATGGAGAAGTTGGTCATTTAAGGATGGTGCTAAGGGGCTGATCGATATTTATATGCAAATGGGGCTGGTCCAAAACAGGGGGGGGTTCCCAAACTTTTTTTTGAGCAGTGGGGGGGGGGCATATGGTTTTTATTTTGGCTTCGGGGGGGTCATGCAACTTTACTTTAAGTTTTGTATGCTTTTTTGTTTCTTTTCCATTCTTATTTTACTCAGAGGTTTTGGTTTATACTCCCCTATATAAAGTTACCCTGCATGGTCCACAATGGTATTTCCCACTTGTACACACGTCACTGACCGGAAAACCCAATAGAGTAGCAGAAGAAGACGACCGCGGAACACAAACAATGGCTGTGAGGAGATCGATTAAACTAGTTAACTATTTTCTACAGAGAAGGTTTTTATTTTAAACTGTAGGCTGCTGTAGATAGCAGGTACAACAGACTCATTCAGATTGTAAATGAATGTTCAAGCCTGTATCTACTCTCCTGAACGGTGGGACTGTTTTGCTTGCGTGGGCCAACACATAGAGATTGCAGATTAAACTAGCTTGCAAAAATAGGCTAGCTTCTTCCCAAATCCCAACTCATGGTATACCTTGTGGAACGCATCACTCCTGGAAGAGTCTGTTGCGGTCGTTGCGGGGGGCTCTTGATTTTCAGTGCGTATATGAGCACCAGGAGGGCAGCCACAATACCCACATGGATTGTCGGTCCCAGGCTCATACGCATCACAATCTGTGCAGGATAGACACCTGCCTCTCCAAACTCCACGTCTGTCCTTCATTGTTTAGTGGCACGCTTATCCTCGGGTCACCAGAGTGGTGTACTACGAAGGAAGCTCAACACAGCCAGGCTTTGTGTTCATGTTCTGGCTTAACAAAACCTAAAGCCCCTAAACAGAGTTAAACAGTATCACGAAGGTAGTTATCAACTTGGTTTGTCAAGTCCGGCTCTCAGCTTTGTGCTCCTGCACGTTCACATAAAAAGAGGTGTTTGGCGTCATATGATTCTACTTCCGCACGTGGTCGCTAATTTCAGCCAAGAGGAGCAGGTTGTTTTAATGGAGAGAGTATGAGCGATATAAAAAAGCCTGATCACAGCCAAAAGCAACACTGTTGCTGCGAATATGATAATTAATAATAAGTAAAGAGTGGAGGCTGATTTTAATTTCTGACAGCTGAACATTGCGGTACTTTTAAATACGAAGCTTTATCCATTTAAACAAAATAAACTAGAGCAACAACTGTCATTTTTAAATTGTGTTTTATATTGTTTTCATATATTTTACTGATCAATTATAGAATGTGAGTGTTTTATTGAAAGTGAGGCTGGGTGTGCGTATGAATATACAGTGAACTTTTTAGGTGCTGTACAAGTAAATCTCATAGCCTATTGTCTCTGTACAATGACAACAAAGACCTTTTTAACTGTGAAAACAGCATAGACCTATTAAAGATTTGTGTTTGGGCAACACTGCCATATAACAGGCCAAACACTGAAATTCATTTATTCATGGCCACATCAAAGTGAAATGATGAACTTTACTGATTACCTATCTGATTATCTGTAATGCTTGTTTCAGTGTCCTCCTGACGCTCGGCTCAACAGTGAGTGGCGTTTTCCCTCAGCTGAACATCTGTAGGCGGAGACGCTCAGAGAGAAAGTAAACACAGCGGATCAGTGCGATCTCTCCCTCCGTACAAATGCTCGGTTCTGATCCAGCTCCACTGGACTTTCAAAGTAAAGGTTACGCCAGCTCCAAACGCGCTAAATTGTGAAACAGCGGCGCTTTTATAGCTGATTTTAAGATTAAACTCTGAACATAACCTGGTCGGGACCAGGCTATGAGCTGAGCATCAGTTACCATGGTGATCTAGCCAGGTTAAAAGAGAGCCACCTTCGTGACACTGAAAACTCTGGCTTTAGACTCAACATACCTCGCTAACCCATTAATCTCGCTTCGTAGTACACCCCTCAGGCTTGAATGAAAACAGTGGCCAGTGGACATGCTCTCTCACCCGGCACCCCTGGTTTAATGCAATGGTTTAATCCAGGGTGATTTGATTGGTCGTAAACTACAGTGTGGGTCGTACCAAAATATGACAAGATGGCGCGAGCCGGTAGAAACAAGTTTGGAGGAACAGAACTGTATTTTGTTGCTCATATGACATTGCAGCTATTAATTATGTTAAATGCTGAATGGCTCTTTAAAGTACCGCTTTGGAATACTACAAGAGGACACAAATGGATTTTTGCGGCTGCTACGGGTCCATTTGGCTTAAAACACAACACTGTTCTACAGCTGGAAAGGTAGGAGAGAAAAAAAACTCACGCCTGACAGCTGATAATGACAGCTTTTATACTCACAACTGTTTATTTTAAGTACGAAAAATATAGCTCCCAATCTGTCTTTATTTTGCAGTGTCAGAATCAAATGGAAGACGTTTCCAGATTTAGTTTCACAGTAGCTTTGTGAACTCAATACTGACCCCACCTGGCAGAGTAAGGTTTTAGAAACAATGGCGAAGTCAAATACGGTGCTATTTATTGATGGAAATCGTCATTATTATTGCCCTCTTTACTTGTGATTATATACAAAAATGTTGTTTATGGTTGGGGGGGGGTCATACATGTTTCTCCAATCCGTCAGGGGGGGCCAAAACGTTTTTTTTGGACGCTTGGGGGGGGGTTTAAGGAAAAAATTAAATCATAATCACGTCCCAACCATACCCCGGTCCTATTTAAATAACGATCAGCCCCTTAGTGCCTTTAAGGGATTTTGCTCTTTTCAGAATTTCTTCCTTGTGTTTACATCGAAGCAGTTTAACCACAATGGGTCTGGGACGTCCAACATAGTTGTATTTCCCAGTCCAATGAGATCTTTCTATTTCTATAAGCTTGGAGTCTATTTTAAGGTGATCAGAAAATACTTTCTTTGCCTTGATCTCTGTCTCACTCCAAGATTCAGAAACCGGGTTGTGCTAACCTCTGCAGGCTGTTCAGTCCATGAAACATGAAATTCAAGTAAATCCGGGCAGGCGATGGCTAAAATCTTCTGCCTCGACAGAGCACCGGGGACAGAAAAGCATAGAGTAAAATGTATCTCAAAAACAAAGTTAAAACGACAGATTCTGACAGCGCTTCACACAAACACATACAAAACGCCATGCATGTGCAGCCCCTTGTGATGGTGCTGATGAAGTGACTACATACAGGCAGCTTTCACTTTAGTTAGGCCCACTAGGCTAGTTAGGCAATCGTTAACCATAATGGCGGTGAACGAGAAACCGCAGACAGAGCAGAATAAAATATGGCTTTGCACATGCTGAACACATGCATTGATAAAGTATTGGCTTTACTGGCAGAGGTTTATTGCACTTACTTACTGTAGTGTTCTCATACAGGGTGTAGGAAAACTCTGACTAAACACAAAGGTAAACCAATGCCAATCAAGACAGAGTCGTAGTAAGTTTGACTTTACTTTACTTTCACACTTCTTCATGACAACTGGTGAAAACTAAATAAAACAATACAAAAAAAAAAAAAAACATATCTGTGTTTTTAACTAAACATTGCATTGTACATAAGTGTAAACAAACCTGTTTATAACTAACTTATTAAATCTAATTTTTCACAAAATAACTTTTAATATATATTTTTTAATATATCCAGAATCATATAAATCAACTTACGGCATTGCATCTATGATATTTAGCTGTGGATTGCAGTGGATTGCTCCAGGAGCATGCAGCACATGTTTCTCAGGCAGGACCAGGTAAAACAGGAAGAACTGACAGTAAGTGACCTAACAGGATGTGTTGTCATTATGCTACAAAAATAAAAGACTATTATATATTTACATTTTAAATATTAAACAGTAAAATAATTCACTTTTTTAATTCAATCAGAAACTACATTAAATTGTCTACAAATTAAGGCGGAAATAAAAGTGAACTTAAAGAAACTGCCTTCACGGCAACACACTTATAGTAACAAGCGTAATTGTCCAAGTTATACGGCCTCTCTACTGTTGTCTGATTTCACTCTGTTGCGTTTTTTGTGTCTGTGTGTGTGTTTGTTTGTTTGTGTGTCTAAGTACGTGTGTGTGTTTGTGTGTGTGTGTGTGTGTGTGTGTGTGTGTGTGTATGTGTGTGTGTGCTGTGAGGAGGAGGTCAGCAATTACACGCAGAGAGCAGGAGAGACACTGCAGCATAATGATACGTGAACCCAAAACTTTAAACAATAACAATAAAAGAGCCAGTCAGAGCTTTTTATTATTGCTGTCTTTATTAATTTTGCCCCAGGCTGTTTAATACCAGGTCTTGGTACCGATCCCTGCCCGGGCCACTCAGAGTTTGCTTCTGGGCTGCATGTGCCCCGCGGGCTGCCAGTTGAATAGGTCTGCTATAGACTGCAAAAAAAAAAATGAAATAAATTAATTCACTGTGCCACTCAAAGGCTACCACAGGCAACTACCAGCAGCTATTAAGGTGGAATGTTTTCTTTCATGTGACTCAATGCATGGGCTGGCAATGTGAATCTCTCAACACACCTTAAATATCAATATAACAACTTTGACCATTCCATTGGTTTTTATTGTCTCTCCTGGTTGACATATGATTTAGTGATTACTGAATATTCAACCATTTAAAAAGTGTACATGACTTTGAACTTGATTATGTGAACTGTTTATACTCTATTTGCTCACTTGGATAAAAGCAAGTCTCAGCATCGTTCCAGTGCGCTACGATATGGAGTTAGATTAGTCTCAATATTAATAAATGCACACAGAAGGATTCACAAATACATGTTAAGATTTATATATAAATGACTCTCTCCACACAAATATTTTCAATGCACACATATATATTTGGCATTTTATATAAATGTAAAAAAAATCCACAAATAACCAAAAAAGTTTCACAAATGTATTTCTGATGCACACACAAATATTTATTGTTTTAAATATATGTAATAAAAATCCACAAATATATGTATTTTTATATAATTTATTTATTTATATATTGTATTTAAAACGTATTTGCAATTTTCATCAAAACATATGTGGATGTTGATACATTCATATACAAATGCTTTTATTTTGTGAACCTCTGCGCATTTGTGTGTGAATATTTTTGAGACTCCCCTGACGTGACCCGATCCACAAATGCATTTTTTCTACCAAGGGGATATAGGTAGCCAATCAGATGTCTCCTTCCTCTTCAGCCAATCACATGAGCGTCCCGCTACCACCCCCACGTGGGGTATGTTTTAACATCGTAGTGTCAGAGGGTGGCAGCAAAGTCCTTCTAAGGCAAGTCGTAACACTCAGACGCCATCTTTGATACGCGCCAGGGCAGCTATTTGAACTTAACTCCCTTTGCCCATTCAAAATGAATGGGTGAGGGTCTAGTTCTCTACTTCCAGAGCTCGCTGGGACATAAAAACTATATGAATGGCATCAGCAAAAAAGACTGATCCAAATCGATGAGAAGACTTGCCAGTTATGTTCCTTAATAAGGTTTAAAACAGCTTTTTTCTTCCTCAGGTTATTCAACTGCGCACTGCGCGAAGCTTCACGACACCGTTTCAAAATACGACTCCAACAACGTAAGACGTCACCGGAGCGTGAGCTTTGTTTTGAGGGGTGGGGAACCCTGGAGCGCAGCGTATTTAATAATCATGAGGAAGCAAGTGAGCGCACACCCAGATACCTGTGGCTTCTACAGGTGGTGCAAAGGATCTTTGCAGCGGAGCGGTCGAGATGACATGTAAACAGAGGAAAACAACTTTCATAGAACGGGTGCTTCCCATCCTTAAATGTGATTGGCTGAGCTGCGTTCCATGCCGTTGTAAAATCACTGTAACCCACGGCTTCTCGGGGCTTATTGCTTAAATATTTCCAACTGTGTCTGTTTGTAATTTCATCCCGACTATAACCAAGAACGTTTGTTGCCTGGAATAAATAAAGTCGATGGATTAAGTCTGTTCTCTTATTATCTCAGGTCGCAGACTGAGAGGCATGCAAATTCACAGGCAGAGCAAGGTGGCGAGGCGTAGCTTTCCAAACACACTTTCCCCGTGACCCTCCCTACTACTGTCAATGGTCCCTCCCTCCGGAGTCCTCTATGCAGCAACTTGACCAAACTGTCGTTAAGGTGGTTAGGCAGGCTTACGTCACTACAACATGATTGACAAAAAAAATCACCAAACAATTGGCTTTGTGAGTGGCGGAAGAGGCGGGACACGTGCGTACGACCGCCATACCTGCCGTTGCAAACTCCTCCATTCATTTATATGGGAGTGTTCAGTCTCCTCATAAGAACGTCTCTGGTTAAAACATACCCCACGTGGGGGTGGTAGCGGGACGCTCATGTGATTGGCTGAAGAGGAAGGAGACATCTGATTGGCTACCTATATCCCCATGGTAGAAAAAATGCATTTGTGGATCGGGTCACATCAGGGGAGTCTCAAAAATATTCACACACAAATGCGCAGAGGTTCACAAAATAAAAGCATTTGTATATGAATGTATCAACATCCACATATGTTTTGATGAAAATTGCAAATACGTTTTAAATACAATATATAAATAAATAAATTATATAAAAAATACATATATTTGTGGATTTTTATTGCATATATTTAAAACAATAAATATTTGTGTGTGCATCAGAAATACATTTGTGAAACTTTTTTGGTTATTTGTGGATTTTTTTTACATTTATATAAAATGCCAAATATATGTGTGTGCATTGAAAATATTTGTGTGGAGAGAGTCATTTATATATAAATCTTAACATGTATTTGTGAATCCTTCTGTGTGCATTTATTAATATTGAGACTAATCTAACTCCATACTACGAAAGCACTAAACCCCTGTTCTTGCTCAACAATTGAGTCCATGCGACGAACAACCGTATAAGTCCAAAAGAAAAAAAAATGAGATAACCATGTGACATGAATGTATGTGTGCCACTTTGTATACAGAAGCAGTTTGGGGGTGTGTTCGTGTGACCAATACCCTGTATTTTAAACATTAAAATAGTCTCATGCGGAAACACCGTTTATGTCCACTAACGAAAAATGGAGACACCGGTTGCTTTCATGTCCCACATTAATAGGCAAAACCTCAGCAAAAAATGGAGAGCAAACATGAACGAATGGAAGGACAGAGCAAGGAAGTCTTTGAGGGATGCTGGGAAACCATATGTAAACCGAAGAGGAGAGCTAAAATGAGGAAAAAGTCCACTGAAAGAGGTAAGTGGAAGAACCGTATACTGTGTGTACAAAGTAACTACCTAACGTTAGCGGTTACAGTCAGAGGGGCGTGTACTTGGCGTCTACTACAGTTCATACAGCTTAGACTGTTTAGCGGATCAAGTCATGAATGGATTGAAATGAAAGCTGAGAAAATGAGGATTCAGGGGATGTTTTAAGACGTTGATAATGACTCCCTCGCTACTGCGTTTATCACTTTACTAGACTCCATTGGCTTCACTCAAAGTGTACATAAGCCCACTCACCGTTTTAACCACACCCTCGATCTAGTTCTGGCGTATGGAATTGAGATTAATAACTTAATGGTCTTTCCAGAGAATCCCTCTCTATCAGACCATTACTTGATAACTTTTGATTTCTGTCTACTTGACTACGCGCCACTCAGTAACAGTTACTATACTAGGTGTTTATCAGATAGTGCGGTAGCAAAATTTAAGGAAGTGATTCCGTCGGCGTTAAATTTAATACCCTCTGTAAGTGAGGTTTCCCGTACTGACTTTAAAGTCTCCCAAATTGATCATCTCGTCGACAGCACTGCAGGCTCACTGCGAACAATTCTTGACTCCGTAGCACCTCTTAAAAAGAAGTTCGCAAAGCAAAGAAAGTTTGCTCCCTGGTATAACTCCCAAACTAGAAAATTAAAGCAAATGTCGCGAAAATTTGAAAGGAATTGGCGATTAACCAAACTGGAAGATTCTCGTTTAATCTGGTTAGACAGTCTAAAAACATATAGGAGAGCCCTCCGCAATGCCAGAGCAAACTATTACTCGTCATTAATTGAAGAAAATAAGAACAACCCCAGGTTTCTTTTCAGCACTGTAGCCAGGCTGACAGAGAGTCACAGCTCTATTGAGCCTTGTATTCCTTTAGCCCTTAGCAGTAATGATTTTATGAGCTTTTTTAATGACAAAATTGTAACTATTAGAGACAAAATTCATGACCTCCTGCCGTCTAACAGTACTAATCTGCCTTCAGATACAGCTATAAGTGCTGATACGTATTTAGATTGCTTCTCCCTGATTTCTATTCAACAATTGACCTCGATCATTTCTTCATCCAAGTCATCAACGTGCCTATTGGACCCCATCCCAACTAGGCTACTTAAGGAAGTCTTACCTTTAGTTAACACTTGCATATTAGACATGATCAATATATCTTTATTAACGGGCTATGTACCACAGTCTTTTAAGGTAGCTGTAATTAAACCTCTGTTAAAAAAGCCCACATTGGATCCAGAGGTGTTAGCCAACTATAGACCAATATCCAACCTTCCCTTTCTCTCAAAGATCCTTGAGAAAGTAGTCGCAGACCAGCTGTGTGACTTTCTCCATGATAATAATTTATTTGAGGAATTTCAGTCAGGATTTAGAGTGCATCATAGCACCGAGACAGCACTAGTTAAAATTACAAATGATCTTCTGATTGCTTCAGACCAAGGACTCGTCTCTGTACTTGTTTTACTAGATCTTAGTGCCGCATTTGACACAATTGACCATCAAATTCTGCTACAGAGACTGGAACATTCAATTGGCCTTAAAGGTTCTGCACTAAGCTGGTTTAAATCTTATTTATCCGATCGCTTTCAGTTTGTTCACGTTCATAATGAATCATCTTCACGTACTAAAGTTTGTTTTGGAGTACCTCAAGGTTCAGTGCTCGGCCCAATTCTATTCACGCTATATATGCTTCCCTTAGGTAACATCATTAGAAATCACTCTATAAATTTCCATTGCTATGCGGATGATACACAGTTGTATTTATCGATAAAGCCAGAAGAAACGGATCAATTAACTAAACTTCAGAAATGCCTTAAAGATATAAAGACCTGGATGAGCACCAATTTCCTGATGTTAAATTCAGACAAAACTGAAGTTATTGTTCTTGGCCCCAAACAGCTCAGAAACTCTTTATCTGATGACATAGTTTCTCTGGATGGCATTGCTCTGGGCTCTAGCACCACCGTAAGAAACCTCGGCGTAATATTTGATCAAGATTTGTCTTTTAACTCCCATTTAAAACAAACGTCTCGGACTGCATTTTTTCATCTGCGTAATATTGCGAAAATTAGGCCTATCCTGTCACTAAAAGATGCAGAAAAATTGGTCCATGCGTTTGTTACCTCGAGGCTGGATTACTGTAATTCCCTATTATCAGGTAGCTCTAATAAGTGCCTGAAAAATCTCCAGCTAATCCAGAACGCGGCGGCACGTGTACTGACAGGAACTAAGAAACGAGATCATATTTCTCCTGTTTTAGCTTCTCTGCACTGGCTCCCTATAAAATCCAGAATTGAATTTAAGATCCTTCTCTTAACTTACAAAGCTCTACATGATCAGGCTCCATCATATCTCAGAGAGCTCATAGTGCCCTATTATCCCACCAGAACACTGCGCTCTGAGAATGCAGGGTTACTCGTGGTCCCTAAAGTCTCCAAAAGTAGAACAGGAGCCAGAGCCTTCAGCTATCAGGCTCCTCTTTTGTGGAATCAGCTTCCTGTTTCGGTCCGGGAGGCAGACACCGTCTCCACTTTTAAGACTAGACTTAAGACTTTCCTTTTTGATATAGCTTATAGTTAGGGCTGGCTCAGGCTTGTCTTGGACCAGCCCCTAGTTAGGCTGACATAGGCCTAGTCTGCCGGGGGACCTTCTATAATACACCGAGCCCCTTCTCTCCTTCTCTCTCTCCCTTGCTAGTATTCATGTCCTGTTAATGCATCTCTCTAACCTGGGCCTACTGCATGTCGCTAACTCGGCTTGTTCTCCGGAGCCTTTGTGCTCCACTGTCTCTCAGGTTAACTTGTGTCGCAGCTGTGCCTGGATGGTGTGTGGTGTTGTGCTGCTGCCGTGGTCCTGCCTGATGCCTCCCACTGCTGCTGTTACTATTAGTCATACCTGGACTATTATACACATATCATTATTGTCACATACATATATAATCATATTATTAATATAATATCTGTTTCTCCTTATGTCTCATTGTGTCATATGGATTACTGTTAATTCATTATATTGATCTGTTCTGTACAACATCTATTGCTCGTCTGTCCGTCCTGGAAGAGGGATCCCTCCTTCAGTCGCTCTTCCTGAGGTTTCTACCATTTTTTCTCCCCGTTAAAGGGGTTTTTTTGGGGAGTTTTTCCTTAGCCGCTGTGAGGGTCCAAAGGACAGAGGGATGTTGTATGCTGTAAAGCCCTCTGAGGCAAATTGTGATTTGTGATATTGGGCTTTATAAATAAAATTGATTGATTGATTGATGTCTCTACTCTTTATAACCACGGAGAAATTATGTCCCTAACGCCAGTCCAGCTGCGTCATGTAGGCTAGCGTTATAATTACATTGATTGTGTAAGCTATTCTAGCTAGTAATCCTGCTAATAGCTCGTAAGTGTTTTATAGCTAAAAATGTTAATGTGACTTTGTTTCTGTTAAGGGCAAGGTGTGCAATGAGACGTGTCCCAGGCAGTGTTCAAGCCTAACAGACCAAAGAAAACTCCAGCTCTTCACAGAGTTTTATGCTGTCTCTTACAAGAGGCAGCAGGCTATCATTCTTTCTGGTTTGGAGCAGGTAGGCAAACTTAAGCAATTCATGACCGTATCATGTCAATAGTACGTGACGGGAGGGGGAGAAGCCGGTGATGTACCTGGTTTCATTTTGCATGATCAGGTTTAGTGAGTCACCTGATGCTTTCTTCTCACGGACATAATGCAGGTAGAATAGTGTACCTCACAGTCACTCTTCTTTTTGAAATTAGAAGGCGCGACTAATGACTAACCACGCAGTGGTGAGAGCACTGTTTATTGCGTGGGAATTCTGCCGGCAGTGATCCAACATGAAGCGGTGTTTTCAGTCTGGTGCCTGATCATCATCATTGGCTGTAGTACTTGCATGCTCCCTCGTTTGCTTCATGTCCAAACAGGGTGCATGGCTAGCTGCATTTATGTTTGTTGAAGATTTTATGAAGTTGTCCATGCTGAAATGTCGGTGCCAGTCTACATGGTATAAAATCAGTACAGACGTTATAAGGAGCCAGTTGTAGCCACTGTTTTTTTCATATTTAAAATATGCCAAGTCAGTCGGTAAAAACTATGTTGTAGGTAGCTGTATTATCAGTGTGTAAAACCACCTCCAAGTTTTGTTTATTGATTTATTTTCTTGCGGTGTCTGGCGAGGCCCGTTCCTTTCCTCGGGAGAACACAGGTGGTAGTATAGACTACATGCTCAAGTCTGCTTTGGCTATAGCCTAGTCAGTGCTGCCTGCAGTGAGGCCTAGTGTGTGTGTGCAGTGACATTACTGGTTGTGGTGCATTTTGTAGTGGACTATTGCCTTTACATGTGGTGTATCTTTGAACTAATTGTAGTACTCCTAGGTATAGTATATAGCTAACTGCTTTGTGTGTGTGTGTGTGTGTGTGTGTGTGTGTGTGTGTGTGTGTGGCTAGGCCAGTTATAGCCCTGCTATGGTAGGCTATTGTATGTCTAGTCCTTCTGGGTGATTCTACTCTTGGCTGGCGCCCCTTTCTCCCTCGCCCTCATTGGAGTGATTGTGCCCTCTTTTTGGGCATGTATATTTATTTTGTTTTTCCTTTATTTGGTAGGTGTCGGCTAGGCTATAATGTAGGGAATTTATCTACCCTTGCAATTTGTCACTACATGTTAGATTAGTAGCATATATTCACCACATAGGCCTAAGCTACTGTATGCCTTCAATTCACTAAGACTGCACATGTGCCTGATCACTGTAAACGTTAAATTCTGTGAGGATGGATGAAGAATGATGGGCATCAAGAAAGCCACCAAGTGCATTCAAGACCACAGCACTTTGGTGCCCTAAAAGGCACACACATGCTTATTCATTCTCCTAACCAAAGCCTACTCATGTACTTAATGACCTTAACTTGACAGCTCTACACGATGACTAGCCTGCTACGCTATGGTAAATGTCTTTTTACTTTATGTCTTTTTACTTCTAGCACAAGGTGAGTTGCAGACGACCACGTGGGCCTGACACTGAGGTTCCTAAGAGGAAGTACACCTTCAAGTACCATGTGCAACAAGGAAGCCAAAGACTTGTTGTTTGTAAGCCCACATTTATGTCAGTCTTTCAACTGACCAACAGTCGCCTACAGACAAGTTTTATATAGCCTAGTGTTTTCCGTTTGTTAACTTTTTATTACATGCATGATTTTAATTAGATACATTTTTCATAACATATTTACTTAAAGTTACTTATCTTTGAAAAGGTTATTCAAGAAAAGTTAGGTAGTCAGTCTGAGGGAACAGAGCAGGTAGCTGAGGTCAGGTCTCCATTAGAGGACTTAAGAGGAAAACATAAGAACAGGTGAGTCATTATCGAGGCCCAGTCTGAGTGTTGTAAAAAAATCTTGAAGGACCTCATGCTCTCATCCTGTTAGTTTTTAAAGCTGCATCATTGTCAGAATCAGTTGCCCCATAGCATTCCCTGGTCTAATGATGCGTGCATACTACCACCAGAGCAGTCAGCGACCATTCACATTCAATGGACGCTGGCATTATAGGGCGTCGGGCGTCTTGCCACCCTACAGTTGCAGCCACTTCAAATTTCCGTCTGGTCCGTGGTGGAGCCGTGACCGATCCGTGACCAATCCGTGACAGGTCCTTGCTGTGACCTGGCCTGGCTCGTAGATCCCCCGCGATGACATAGAGAACACTAGGCCAGCCGGTAACGCCCCTAAGTTTAATTTGTAGAAACCAGTTGCAATGGTCTGTCTATCCACCAGGAGGAGCAGTGAGTGTGGAAGCTGAAACGGTTTACTTCCCACACAGAGCATATTTAATGATTATCAGGCTACCATATCACAGGTCATAAACAATATGCTGCAGCATTTTGTTATTCAGAAGAACTTTACGAAAATTAAAGTGATATGGCTGGGAACCGAGTGATAGTACAGCGAGAACAAAACTGCGTTTGAATCATTAGTCTTAGTGGCTGAATTTATCTGCAGTGGTAATGATAATAATGTCATATATATGTATATATATATAGATATATATATACAGTACAGGCCAAAAGTTTGGACACACCTTCTCATTCAATGCGTTTTCTTTATTTTCATGACTATTTACATTGTAGATTCTCACTGAAGGCATCAAAACTATGAATGAACACATGTGGAGTTATGTACTTAACAAAAAAAGGTGAAATAACTGAAAACATGTTTCTATATTCTAGTTTCTTCAAAATAGCCACCCTTTGCTCTGATTACTGCTTTGCACACTCTTGGCATTCTCTCCATGAGCTTCAAGAGGTAGTCACCTGAAATGGTTTTCACTTCACAGGTGTGCCTTATCAGGGTTAATTAGTGGAATTTCTTGCTTTATCAATGGGGTTGGGACCATCAGTTGTGTTGTGCAGAAGTCAGGTTAATACACAGCCGACAGCCCTATTGGACAACTGTTAAAATTCATATTATGGCAAGAACCAATCAGCTAACTAAAGAAAAACCAGTGGCCATCATTACTTTAAGAAATGAAGGTCAGTCAGTCCGGAAAATTGCAAAAACTTTAAATGTGTCCCCAAGTGGAGTCGCAAAAACCATCAAGCGCTACAACGAAACTGGCACACATGAG
Source organism: Cephalopholis sonnerati (assembly GCA_019142605.1). Taxonomy (NCBI): domain Eukaryota; kingdom Metazoa; phylum Chordata; class Actinopteri; order Perciformes; family Serranidae; genus Cephalopholis; species Cephalopholis sonnerati. Next base: position 3,388,021 of record JAGQAX010000003.1, read on the forward strand.
GACCGACCCTGGAAAGGAAGACCAAGAGTCACCTCTGCTTCTGAGGATAAGTTCATCCGAGTCACCAGCCTCAGAAATCGCAAGTTAACAGCAGCTCAGATCAGAGACCAGATGAATGCCACACAGAGTTCTAGCAGCAGACCCATCTCTAGAACAACTTTTAAGAGGAGACTGCGCGAACCAGGCCTTCATGGTCAAATAGCTGCTAGGAAACCACTGCTAAGGAGAGGCAACAAGCAGAAGAGATTTGTTTGGGTCAAGAAACACAAGGAATGGACATTAGACCAGTGGAAATCTGTGCCTTGGTCTGATGAGTCCAAATTTGAGATCTTTGGTTCCAACCACCGTGTCTTTGTGAGACGCAGAAAAGGTAAACGGATGGATTCCACATGCCTGATTCCCACTGTGAAGCATGGAGGAGGAGGTGTGATGGTGTGGGGGTGTTTTGCTGGTGACACTGTTGGGGATTTATTCAAAATTGAAGGCACACTGAACCAGAATGGCTACCACAGCATCCTGCAGCGACATGCGTTTAGTTGGACGATCATTTATTTTTCAACAGGACAATGACCCCAAACACACCTCCAGGCTGTGTAAGGGCTATTTGACCAAGAAGGAGAGAGATGGAGTGCTGCGGCAGATGACCTGGCCTCCACAGTCACCGGACCTGAACCCAATCGAGATGGTTTGGGGTGAGCTGGACCGCAGAGTGAAGGCAAAGGGGCCAACAAGTGCTAAACACCTCTGGGAACTCCTTCAAGACTGTTGGAAAACCATTTCAGGTGACTACCTCTTGAAGCTCATGGAGAGAATGCCAAGAGTGTGCAAAGCAGTAATCAGAGCAAAGGGTGGCTATTTTGAAGAAACTAGAATATAAAACATGTTTTCAGTTATTTCACCTTTTTTTGTTAAGTACATAACTCCACATGTGTTCATTCATAGTTTTGATGCCTTCAGTGAGAATCTACAATGTAAATAGTCATGAAAATAAAGAAAACGCATTGAATGAGAAGGTGTGTCCAAACTTTTGGCCTGTACTGTATATATATGTAAGCAATAAGTTACAGTGATTTTACAACGGCTGAGGGGCGTTCTAAGGCACGACACGCAGCCCATAAAATAAACACGCATGAAAAAAAATCAACAATTTATTGGTAATAATGCAACAATAAAATACTTAATACTTAATAAAAAACTATTCATTCTTCCACCAAGCAAGATCGAGAGGACAGAATGGTTGCCAAGCAACACAGACGCTAAGATTCTACCAGTGGGTTACACTGATTTTACAACGGTATGGAACGCGGCTCAGCCAATCACATTTAAGATTGGGAAGCACCCGTTTTATAAATATATATATATATATATATATATATATATATATATATATATATATATATATATATATATATAAATATTATACATATATATATATATGTATCTTACTGTGCTAGTGCTGTTAGATTGCTGTTAGACCACCCCACTTCCTGTACACAATGTGCGAAAGACGAGGATTTTTTTTAACCTCAGCGAAAATGCTTTTCAAAGACTACATGTCATTAAATATGGACTGAAACAGAATCTTTCGTTAGATAAAAACAGCCTGTGAATATTGGAAATGATTACATATGCGCGGCGCACAGCACGGCTTCACCTCAGCAATCTGCCGCTGTCTGTCCAAACAGATTCATGGAAATGATATTTCACAATTCTTTATATTATAATCTAACGGAATTCGTCAAAGCAAGTCATTTGGTGCTTGCAAAGTCATGATATCAAGCTGAGACAGATGCCACTGCACCCCCGTCGGGTCCGGGGACCTCTGTGCGACGCACGAGTGAACCTTTTCTTTTAGGCCCACGGATAGTGCCATCTTCCCATTGGTGCCTGACCAATTTGCCCTCTTCACCCAGCTCTCATATGTATCAAATGGTGTGAGAGCCATGAAAAGACTGGCGGCATATACGTCAGGCCGATGCTCTCCCCGCACAAAGCAGTCCCTGTAGAAGATGTAGACCTTTTCTTTTTTAATTATTATTTTGACGTCCGGACTGTACAGCGCTCTGCCTGCTGCACACAGCAGGCTTCACCTCAGCGATCTGCAGCTGTCTGTCTAAACAGATTCATGGAAATTATATGTCATAATTCTTTATATTATAATCTAACGGAATTCATTAAAGCAAATCATTTGGTGCTTGCAAAGTCATGATATCAAGCTGAGGCAGATTCGTTCCGTTCGTGTTTCTCAATCAATAAAGTCACCGATCACTCAAAGATAAACTGAACAAGATGTCTTGTGTAAACAATGGCCGTTTCTAAACAATCTATGGCGTTCATGTAGAGTGTCGCCCATTCAGTTGTTTTAGATAGTGTGTAAATGACTCCTCGGCTCAAACATATTAGCATCAACCTTTTCGTTCCCTCTGAACGGGCAGCGATCATTTGAATGGGATTCCCAGCCCCCGCGTTTGTTGCAAACATTTAACAACACATCGTCACTGTCGATGTCTGAACTACCTCACAGTAGTGACATTTTACAGTTCTTCATATATATTGATATACATACAGGTGGTGCAGTTCTGAGTGTTGTAATTTTCTCGTGTTTTTTTTTTTTTATTTGTAGCCTTTTGTGAACAACGTGAACGGAGATGCTCACGTTACCTATGAACAAATATTCAGATTGAAACCCATTCAAATGACTATTTTTGATCCTGCTTGAATGCAATGTATAAAAACATGCATCCTCTTATTTCTCCGCTTCATTTGAAGCCTGTGGCTTGTAAGGGTGTGCCGATGGATTTCCTTCCCGATGACGTCATGTTTACCATATTTGTAAATTCTTAATATTAATTATGAATTTGTCACAGGCAGCTTACAAAAAGTTGATAAAGTTTCCTGCAACTTACTAACTCAAAGGGCCGCACATGAAATAAAGTGGTCTTGAGGTAGCCTCCACACATCATTAGCATTACCAAGGACCTTTTTGTTCTCATGAAATGTGTGAATGTGCGATCTTGACAGCTTTCCACCCCCCCCCCCCCACCCCCCCGTTACACACATCATCACACTGACGGAGTCTCTTACTGAGCAACTTTTTCAAATGATTTAAGTAATAATTTTCCCCAAGTTATTTTCAGAACATTTCTCATTATTCTGAGTGACTACCTAAGTATTTTCAGATAGGGGAGACCAGGGCCAATTGTAACAAAATTTTAGGTTTTCCTTAATAACTAATGTGTTTATACCAGCGATGCTGCAGCAGATAAAGGTGGTCATTTTAATAACTTAAATACTGCTGGCTTATTGTAACCTATAATAATATAACATAGCAACAAATTTATATTATTGTACAAAAGTACTGTAACTTATAGGCCAAAATAAATCTTTATAATAAAAATAGTGCAACAAAAGTGTAAAATTTGCATCTGAGAGAGTTAAGTAGAGTAGATTAGTAATGTAGCATAGAAAGGAAATACCACCAGGTAAAGTACTGTACTAGCACCTCTTAATCTTTAGTTTTTGTGTTTCTGTGAGGGAAGTGACATCTAATGGTGACACCTTGTAATTGAATAAATGGGGGTGTTACAGTGGAATTCAGGCACACCCCCAGAAAGGTGGGGGGAAATGGTATTTGGCTGGGAACTGGCTGGGAACTGGCTGGCTTCTGGCTGGCAGTCGGCTGGCAGTCGGATGGCCTGGGAAATATGAAGTGGCTACATCTGTATAACGCCAGCGTCCATTGAGGATGAATGGTCGCCGGCTGATCTTGTCACGGCTGAACTCAGACAGGAGAACCCAAATGCAAGACCAGGAGTCAGATAGAAAGTTCACAAAAATATTTAATAATGGGCACAAAAAACACTGATGGGCGGATGGCAGTAGTTGGGGAATCCAGAAATCCATGGAAACAGGCAAGGGCAGGCGTGAGGCAGATAACCAGACTGGCAGGATCAAAACCAGGTTTCCAGACAGACAGGCAGAGGCACCGACTAGAGACAGGCAGAATTTGGTCAACGAGGCAGGCTGGGTCATTCACAGTAGGGCAGGTAATCAGGCTGAGGCACATGTGAGGAAAAGGTGAAAACAGAGTTACCGTAACAGGCAGGGTCAAACACGGGAAGGCAGTCCAGAGGCAAAGGTACCGGCAGGGGAAAGGCAAGGCTCAGGAAACAGGCAGGCAGGAGGAACGCTGGTAAGTATCTCACAACGGACGAATATGAACTGGCAAACACAGGAGGGAGCACATGGTATATATACACACACAGGGAGAGGGAGATAACGAGACACAGGTGAAACACATGACACAAGAGGGAGGATGACAAAATAAAACAGGAATTGACAGGACAAACACCAAAACACTACTGCCTGGGGGCTGTTGTGACAGTACCCCCCCCTCTAAGGCACCGGACGGCCCAGGGGCCTCAGGATGAAGCCGGTGGAAAGCACGGATGAGGGCCGGATCCATGATGTAGGATGAGGGAACCCAGGAACGCTCTTCAGGCCCGTACCCCCCCCCAGTCCACCAGGTACTGCAACCCACGGCCGCGGCCACGGGATGCCAGGAGCCTACGGACCGTGTAGACAGGGCCCCCCTCAACGAGTCGGGGGGGGGTCGGGAAGCGGGAACCAGAGCACTCTCCCTGGCCGGCTTGATCTGGCTGACGTGGAATGAAGGATGAACCCTCATAGACCTGGGGAGTTTCAGACGCACAGTCACAGGGTTAATAACTTTAGAGATGGGGAACGGCCCAACGAACCTGGGTGCCAGCTTCCGGTTTTCCACACGAAGGGGAAGGTTATGGGTTGAGAGCCAAACACGTTGTCCACTCCGATATTCTGGGGCTGGGGTCCGGTGGCGATCAGCCGCCTTCTTATATCACTCAGAGTTGTGCAGGAGAGTCTGCCGGGCCCGGTTCCATGTCCGCTTGCACCGACGCACTAGAGCCAGAGCTGAGGGCACGTTGACCTCCTTCTCCAGGGCCGGGAAGGTGGGAGGCTGGTAACCATAGAAAATGTGAAAGGGAAACAGACCAGAAGAGGAACAGGGTAGAGAATTGTGAGCATACTCGACCCAGGTGAGTTGGCGGCACCATGAGGAGGGGTTCTGGGTAGCCAGGCAACGGAGACTGGTTTCCAACTCCTGGTTAATCCACTCTGTCTGCCCATTGGTCTGCGGGTGATACCCGGAGGAGAGGCTGACTGAAGAGCCGATGAGCGAGCAGAAAGCACGCCAAAACTGTGCCACGAACTGAGGGCCCCTGTCGGACACAATATCTCTGGGGAAACCATGCAGACAAAACACATGAAAAAGCAAGGCCTCGGCAGTTTCCTTGGCCGAAGGGAGCTTGGGCATGGCAATGAAGTGAACCATCTTAGAAAATCTATCCACCACTGTTAAGACAGTGGTGTTACCTTCCGATGTGGGCAGGCCTGTGACGAAGTCCACTGAGATGTCAGACCAGGGTCTCAGGGGCACAGGCAAGGGACGCAGTTGACCAGCCGGTGGTTTATGGGAGGAATTACAGGTGGCACAGACAGGGCAGCAATGTAGTCGGCAATGTCCTTCGGGCCACCAGAATCGCTGCTGGGCCAGGAACAGAGTCCGTTGTACACCAGGGTGGCACGGAAGCTTAGACGTGTGGGCCCAATGGATGACCTGGGAGCGGAGAGGAACAGGGACAAAAAGCCGGTTCGGCGGAACGCCGTCCAGGGGTTGACAGTTCTGGAGTGCTTTGGTTACCTGTTCATCTATCCTCCATCTGAAAGCCCCAACGACACACGAGCTGGGGAGGATGGGTTCTGGGTCAGACTCAGGCTTCTCCGAGAGGAACACATGGGACAGAGAATCAGGCTTGCCATTCTTGGAGCCGGGTCTATAGGACAAGGTAAAGTGAAAACGTGTGAAAAACAGGGCCCACCTGGCTTGCCGGGAGTTGAGCCTTTTGGCGGTTCGCAGGTACTCCAGGTTCTTATGGTCAGTCCAAACCAAGAACGGTTGCTCCGCCCCCTCCAACCAATGATGCCATTCCCCCAGAGCAACCTTGATGGCTAACAGCTCCCGGTTACCAATGTCGTAGTTGCGCTCCGCACTGGACAACTTTCTGGAGAGGAAAGCACAAGGGTGGAGCTTGTTATCTGTAGAGGAGTGCTGTGACAACACGGCCCCCACCCCAACATCAGAGGCATCCACCTCTACCACAAACTGGAGGGATGGATCAGGGATTGTGAGAATGGGTGCGGAGGTAAAGACCTTCTTGAGTCGCAGGAATGCCTCTTCAGCCCCATCATTCCACCTGAATGGAAGCTTTGGAGAGGTGAGGTTATGCAAGGGAGCAGCAACAGAACTGAAATTGCAGATAAACTTGCGGTTGAAATTGGCGAATCCAAGGAAACGTTGCACCTCCTTACGGGAGGTGGGAGTAGGCCAATTCCTAACTGCACTGACCTTTTCAGGATCCATCTGGACGCTTCCCTCCGCAATGACGAAGCCCATGAATGAGACAGAGGCCTGATGAAACTCACACTTCTCAGCTTTCACGTAGAGCTGGTTCTGGAGGAGGCAATGAAGCACCTGACGGACATGCTGGACATGGGAGGACTCATCGGGGGAGAAGATGAGTATGTCATCCAGATAAACAAATACAAAATCATTCAACATGTCACGCAAAACATCGTTGACTAAGGCCTGGAACACGGCCGGGGCATTAGTCAGGCCAAAAGGCATCACCAGGTACTCATAGTGACCACTAGGAGTATTAAAGGCAGTCTTCCATTCATCCCCCTCCCTAATCCTCACAAGGTGATAGGCATTACGCAGGTCAAGTTTAATGAAAACCTTAGCTCCATGAATCAGTTCAAAAGCCGAGGACATAAGAGGAAGGGGGTACCTGTTATGGATGGTGATGTCGTTGAGCCCCCGGTAGTCAATGCAGGGACGGAGTGACTTGTCTTTCTTGTCCACAAAGAAGAAACCCGCACCGGCAGGTGAAGAGGAGCGACGAATGAGTCCAGCAGCCAAGGATTCATCCACATACTTCTTCATGGCTGCTGTTTCAGGGCCAGACAGGGAATACAACCTCCCTTTAGGAGGACTTGTGCCTGGGCGGCGGTCAATTGCGCAATCGTATGGTCTGTGAGGAGGAAGAGCAGAAGCCCGAACCTTATTGAAAACTTGTCTTAGATCATGATAACATGAGAGTACCTTATCGAGAGCCGGAAAAACGGTCTCTGCGTCCGAGTGATTGGAGGTGCTGGTGGATGCAACAGTGACCTTGGAGACTTCTGGGCATGGAGGAGGAGTGACCCCAACACCACAGGTAAGGGAGCACCTAGGACCCCCAGGCACGGATTTCACCCGTTTTCCAGTCCACGTGCGGGTTGTGATGGATGAGCCAGGGGTGACCTAAGATGAGTGGATGCATGGGAGACTGATACACATGAAAACTGATTCTTTCAGTGTGTTGATCAGGGAACCTGAGAGTGAGTGACTGGGTCCGGTGGGTGACACGGCAGATGAGTCTTCCATCCAGTGCGCAAGCTTCCAGAGGGCGTTGTAGCCGGAACAGACGGAGGTTGAGCCTCTTGGCGAGAATGGAGTCAATGAGGTTAGCATCAGAGCCCGAGTCAACCAAGACAGACTGCTGGAGAGACACTGAGGAAGAACACAGAGACACTAGAGGTTGCAGACGAGAGGGATTAGAGACAGTTAATGTGCGGCTCACCAATGCCCTCCCTCTCATTGGTGGGCCCTGGCTTTTAACGGACATGTGGCAATGATATGTCCCAATTGGCCACAGTAGAAACAGCGACCCTCTGACATGCGCCGTTGACGCTCCTCCGGAGAGAGTTGGGTGCGGGCAACCTGCATAGGTTCCTCTCCTGTAGAGCCAGCGGACACGGGGGAAGGACAAGCAGGGAGAACTCTGTTGTTAGCTACGATAGGGGGCACCATTGATCTGAGTGGAGAGGGTTCTACTTGCCACTGAGCCATCTGGTCTGATATCTTGATAGCTGTTGTTATCGCCTCATCCAGGGAAAGCTGTTCCTGCCTCAGCACAATTTCTCGGCCAGTGGTGCGGTTTAGCCCACTCTGAAACGCGGTGAGCAGTGCCTGGTCATTCCATCCGGATTCCACTGCTAAGGAGCGGAACTCACTGGCAAACTCCCTCACTGAGCGCCTCTCCTGCCGTAGCCTCAAAAGTTGTTGACCAGCCTGCTGTCCTCAAATGGGGTGATCATAAACTGTCACGTCTAGACACACAGGAAAGAACCCAGATGCGAAGCAGCAAGCTGATGTAATAATCAACAGTCTTTATTGAACACAGGAAAAAGGGCTATTGATCCAACTGGGACTTGATACAGACTTTCCCCCCGGAGAGCGGGGTTCAATTCCTCTAAGCGTTAGCGACGTTACCTCTGGGCCACGAGGAGGTGGCGTGTCTTGCAATCCAGAGAACAGAAGACAGGGAGCAGACAGTTGGAGAGTCGGGAACAGGCGAGGGATCAGATATCCAGCACAGTCAGGACTTACAGGCAGAAAGCTCGGCGTCAGAGACAGAAGGCGAGGTCGGTAGCCGGGGATCAGACAAGCAGGCAGGTTCAGAGCAGAAACAGGTCGGAATCTTGTAATCAATCCAAGGGCAAGGCGAGCAGGCAGAAACAGGGATGAAACGGGTCGGCAACGGGTGATCAGTCCAAGAAAAACGGCTGTAAAGACTTGCATGAGAGCGAAGACAACTGGTGTGTGTGGAGCTGGAGCTTAAGTATGCTGAGCTGATTGCACGGGATGAGCTGCAGATGTGCTCAAAGGCACAGGTGAGTGGAGTTTGCCTGATGAGATGGGAGGGGCAAGGAGAGTACTGGGTGAAGGAGGCTGGAGACTGTGACATAAACTCGCTTTGATTCAGCTTCAAGCAGGGCAAAAGTCCGAACAGCAGGAGACCCCTGCTCATACAAGGCATTAAAGTAACTGAGAGGGGGCCCCTCCAAAAGGCTGGCCACATAAGCTATCTTAGCAGTCTCATGTTGGTAACGAACAGGCTGAGCATTGAATACAAGTTGGATCTCAGTTAAAAAATTACGACATGTATCAGGGTTACCAGAGTATTTTGCAGGTGGAGGAATATGGGGCTCCGCAGCAGAGTTGGCTGGAGGCACAGGAGCAGCAGCATCAGGTGGTGGAGTGGGCTGAGATGAATGAGTGCCGCTTAGTGCTGTCAGTTGGTTGGAGATCTGGGCCACATTATCAACTAGAGTCTTTAACATCTGTTCGTGGTTTCCCAAAAGCTGACCCTGATTAATTACTGCCTCCTTAATTCTGTCCAGGTCTGCTTGGTTCATTGTTGGCCAGTTCGTACTGTCACGGCTGAACTCAGACAGGAGAACCCAAATGCAAGACCAGGAGTCAGATAGAAAGTTCACAAAAATATTTAATAATGGGCACAAAAAACACTGATGGGCTGATGGCAGTAGTTGGGGAATCCAGAAATCCACGGAAACAGGCAAGGGCAGGCGTGAGGCAGATAACCAGACTGGCAGGATCAAAACCGGGTTTCCAGACAGACAGGCAGAGGCACCGACTAGAGACAGGCAGAATTTGGTCAACGAGGCAGGCTGGGTCATTCACAGTAGGGCAGGTAATCAGGCTGAGGCACATGTAAGGAAAAGGCGAAAACAGAGTTACCGTAACAGGCAGGGTCAAACACGGGAAGGCAGTCCAGGGGCAAAGGTACCGGCAGGGGAAAGGCAAGGCTCAGGAAACAGGCAGGCAGGATGATTCACAGGCAGGCAGGCAGGAGGAATGCTGGTAAGTATCTCACAACGGATGAATGTCTGCACCTCAGCTGGAAAGAGAGGTGAGTAACAATAATCCTACCTACATCAAGAGTATTGCCTGCAGTGTGTTAACCTTTCCTGCTTCAGCGTCCAGACCGTGGTCGGGAAGCACAGGGGAGACTTCTTTACTGCTCCAGGGCCGAAGTTACCGCTCACTTCGGGGTTAACTCCCTCCACTCTTACCACCAGGTAGCAAGCAAGAAACGGGAACTCAGCTTCAATCTTGAGGAGTTGCAGCATTTATTCACTGTCAGGACAGCTCACACTGTACATACACCGGGTTATAGTGACACAGCTCAACTGCTAACTGCTAACTTAACTTTCTCTGCTCCGGTCGCCGCTAACACAGCCAGACACGCTCGCTCTCCCCCTCTCGCTCGACCACCCCCACACGTCATGCGCACTTCCTACGCACAGGGCTGTTTCTTAAAGAGACTACACCACTTGTATAACAAGTGGTAAAGCTAAACAAACAAAAAAAATAATATGCTGCCCCTTCTTCTTGGGCTAATTTACAGAAGGACCTGAAATTGACTGAGCTGTTAACTATGGGGGAATTTATGTTAGTTATAAAGGATTGAGAAAATAGCACACTCGGTCAGTGTGACTGCTACTCAAGTTATCACCAAAATAGTAAATTTACATGTTATGTATTTAACTGTATTTGTATTGAATTTTAACTGGATGCTGTACCTGCTCTTTTGTGGTATATATCTATATATACATACACATTAGGGCTGGGACTTTAACGCGTTAATTTCGACTAATTAATTACGGTAAAAATAACGCGTTAAAAAAATAACGCATTTAATCGCACCTAATTTCAAGCACACTGCTTAATACTGATGCACATACTTCAAGCCTACAGTATCAGCTCAATGCAAAACATGGTGCTGCGAGCGCAGACACCAGAGCTAACGTTAGCTACTACAGTCCTGGTACAGGCAAACGGTTGGGCCGCATGTTCCTGACCGAACCCAACCGGAGTCCGAGACAGTTATAACCGAGTCCGGCCCAAACCCCACAACCTTTTTGATTTTTAAGTGCGAACCCGACCCGAGCCCGATGCAGTTTGTTACCCGACATAGTTATTGTTACCATGGTTACATCTTACCTATTTACCGTGATCACACATGGACAGTGTGTAAATGACCATCAAAAGGCTGCTGTTACTCACAATCAAACACGCCGCTCGCACAGCAGCGCAGCACAGCTCACACACTTAGTTGGAGTGGAGCCTGTGTTGCGTTCAGGCATTGTCATGTAAATAACAAATTCCAGCACTTGAAGAGGCCATAGCACAACACAGCAGCATGTCAAGTGGGCCCAACCCGAGCAAAATTTCTGATTTGTTATTCACACTCCACAACAGACCTGATGACGAGGTTCAGAGCCAAAATTAGTACATCTATGTCTGACAAATTATCAAACTCTTGAAAAATTAAAAGTGAAAAACATTTTTGCTGTCTGAATTTATCTGAATTGAAAAACAGTGCTTACTGTGTCAAATATTGCTATTTGATAAAAATGTGATTAATCTGATTAATTAATTACAAAACCTCGAATTAATTAGATTAATTTTTTTAATCGCGTCCCACCACTAATATATATATATGAACAGATCTAAGGTTAAGATACATGGCAGCACAGATTACAAACGGGTCTAGGTTTTTGGGTGGAGACATGGCTTAAAGGGGAGGTATTATACTCATTTTCTCGCTGCATCGCTTCCTTGTATTTCCTGCATCTCACGAAAACGGTCTGTGTAATTTACTCCACCCCCCGGCCCTCCTCCATGTGCGCCTCCCGCCGTGCCCACTCCGCTGTGATTGGTCACACTCCCGAGGACTTCCGAAGGGCTGCTGAGTGCTGCTGAGCCCCACCTCCTTATTTTGCCGGTGTGGAAGTTGAGAGAATTTCACTTTTGAAAATGTCAGCTTTTGAAATACAGCCTTATGTGTTGGATCCCGAATCCGATCCGGAGGTAGAGACTGGACAGCCTGAAGTTTCTCAAGTACAGAGGTTACTTCAAGACGTCTCTGAATGGTAAGTAACGTTAGCCGTTAGCCGTAGCTTGTTGTTGTCATTACCTGCTTACCTGTGCGGCATATACCTGGGCATGCCCATATAAGTAAGTCCAGCACGCATTGACGTCAATCGGACTACTCTGTTAAAAAAAGACAGTAAAACACAGCGTGCAGAGCCATCCAAAACAGCTTGCAGGGCTCACGTCCAAATGCATAAACCTCATTATTTGACACTTTGGCATCATTTAACACGAGTATCCGACATTGTAACAACATTTATAGGTCAGAAAAGAGGAAAAGCATAATAGTTCCCCTTTAAGACTCCTTTGCTATGCTAGCGGCACTGTGAGGTTGTGCTTAGGCATGGCAGTGCTTTGTGCTTACTGCTAACATCAGAATACTGAGAACCCTATCACCTCATGGGTTGAATATGGATTACAACTTGAAATGTTTTCTGTAATGTACTTCTGTAGCAGGTTTTGTAACACACCACAAAATCACCACAACACCACAGCTCTCTCTGGATCTCTTTTACTGAATGAGTCTGTAATGACACAACATGTGACAGGGACTGCATCAATCCACATCGCTTCTCAGACTACTGTCTCTCTCAGCTCCAATTAAAGACTGAGTACAACAGAACATTCATACAATGATGATAAAACATCAATAAAACAATCAACATGATCAAACATAAACAATCGTATAGTGGTTATTTGTCTTTTTAACAATCATACCTGTAATGATACAACATGTGACAGGGACTGCATCAATCCACATCCTCCTCTCAGACTACTGTAAAGGATGAATAAAATAATAATAATGTCAAACAAATGACAAAAATAAAATACCTACGCCCTGTTTCACATGTATAATTCATCTCAGAGTACACATGATGACCTTATGTGTACTCAGACACACATATAACATTAGAGGAGTAAAAATGCACTTATACGTTGGTTTTATACAAATACCACATAAAAACATTTCCCATGAGGCATTATGGCCCCAAGGTGCAACTCAAAGTAAGCAGTGGCACTTCAAACACAGTTGAAAGCAATGCAACGCTAACTTTTTAGGTAACTTTAAAACGCTTTACAGTACAGGATCCGACATTATGCATTTCAACTAAAAACTCTCTCAGGATATTGTTACAATGCCATGCATTTTACACTGGAACAGCATTTAGATGCAGGTTTGCTCCACCGACATACCTGGTACCTGAGTACCACATAAATCCATTAAAGTACTTGAAATATATACACCCCTCCTCCCATTGCACAATGAACAAAGCTTAAACTTAGCTGGAATATCAGAACACATTATTACACCTTTACTTACTGGATATTTAGATAACATTGTTTATGATCTTCATTTAGAGCTGATGTTTCAACTTTTATTATGTACAGTATCCATTTGAAATCTAGAATGAAATAGAATAGAATAGAATGCTTTTATTGTCTTGTACATTGTCCAAAGAAATTGAATGCAACGTCCTCAGTGCAAATAAAGTACAAAAGAGCTTATAAAAACATCAGACTATAGAGTAAAAAGTAAAACAGTGATAAATACTTACTATAATTCAAATCCACTTAATATTTATATATTTTAACATTTTTGAATGTACTGAATAAAAAAAGTATGTTATATTGAAATATCTATAGGTAAAATGAGATGTAATGACTGTTGTCGTTTTGTTTGAAGCAATTTGTAGCTGTGGTTCCCATCACTGTTTTGTTTAAAGTTTTGATTTGCTTAAGGTCTCTTAACCTAATGATGGAACATGATAACCTAATCACCATCTGGTGTGTGGTTAGGATATTGCCTTATAACAGATCCATGCATGTGTTTGACTATGATTATGGATCTTCAAGAAAACCTGAGGGCTAAAATGCGAATAAAAGAGAAATACACATGGAGCCAGAGTGTGAAAGACCAACACATTTTTATCCAAAGTTGTCACATACGGCCACTTTGTTAGTGGACTTGCATTCTACATATTACGTGCTAGGTTTAAAAAAACCCCAAAAAAGATCATGGTTTGGCCCTACATTCAAACAAGAGGCGAACCCCAGGCTCCCAGATAAAGTCTGGGGTTTATTTGGACCCATATACCACCCCCTCCCACCCACCCAATATTTCAGCTCCTTAGATTATGTCATTACAAGCAGCTTTTCATACTGCCACGATTGGTGCTGTGTGGCTACGTCATGAACTGATGCCACCCGTTTGCGAATCATACTGCCATGACAGGTGCCATCCAGCCGACTATCGTAACACCACAAAAGGTTCCATCTGGCGACCATTATACCACTGTGAAAGGTGGCTTTTGGTGTCAGTATCTCATGCAAAAATCAGTGACAAACCAGTGGTATTTGATGACTTCAGAATAACAACGGGCCGGAAAAACTTGTTTCCTACCTTCAACATCAGTATGCTCACATGCTCATAATGACAATGCTAACATGCATGCAGACAGGTTTACCATTTAGAAATTTCAGTAGTTATGCACAAATTTTATTATAATGTGTAAAGTTCTTGACAGAGTGCTGGTGCTAGATGAAAAATCAAAGGAACAGCAAAAACATTACAAGTGGACATGTCAGTACAAAGTTCCATGTTTGTTCATGTTTTATGTCCATAATCCATTAAATAGACATTTCCCTGAAATCCACAAATGTCAACCTCATGGTGGTGGTGTTGGCAGAAAAGTCAGTGCATCACCACAGTTATTAGAATCTGTCCTCTTGGGACCATGGGTGTACAAAATTTCAGGGAAACCCATCTAATACTTAGTCAGATATATCACTCTGGACCAAAATGGTAAACTGACAGACCAGAATTATACAGCTGCTAGCATGGCTAAAAATGTCATTTTCATCAGAGGCTTCCTCAGAGGCACAAATGTTTCCTTCACACACATGGAAATGGAAAAGAAAAATTATCACAGAAGCTAGTCAATTAACATAGAGGCCTATGAGCATAATTATAGAGCATATTGCATCCAAAAAGCCTAAGAGCTGTGCCAAGTGCTTTCAAAGGTCAGTCTGATCTGAGGGGAGGCTTTCAACTGGATGATACTGGATGTAAACAAACAGTACTGTCCATTCATTATAGAAAGCTACTTTGATTTATCTGATGAATATTCTGTGCACGACAATGTACTGAAAGGGACCAGAATGGGCGGAAATTGCCTTTGTTAAAAATAAATACCCTGCATTAAACAATGGGCTCATAAAATATATGTGGGCACCAACAATGAAGATTGTGGATGTCTCAGTGAGTGTTCCTGAATTAATAACAAAGAAAATGAGGTGAACTACAAGGAACCACAAGCTGTATACTGTATACTGTCTCTTCTACCCCTGATTAAAATATCATAGTCAAATTCCAGTCAAAAAGGGGATTATCTATATAGGCAGTACATTTCCTTTAACCTCTGAAAGAAACAAGGGAAAAAAAACTGTCCCAGGCACTAATCCACATACCAGCTGTAATTGAAAAAACCAAAACAAAACAAAACAAACCAAAAATAATAATAAAGATGCTAAATTCATTTACATGGCTGGAAACATCCAATACTGTTTTCTGACCACAGAGAGTGGATTAAGCACTTGAATGTAAAAAGGAAATTTTATGCAGTTAGGATAAATAGGTGCAGAGGGAGTGGTTATGTAGACAAAAATATTTATCATTATGGTACCAAGAAAAAGCTATCACAGAGTGTTACCTTTCCTGGATTTCTATTTATGATTTATATGGTAAAACTAAATATGGCCAACACAGATGAATATAAAAGCATTGCATTTAAAGGAAAATTAGAGTATTCTAAGTGCTGGGTTGTAGTCTTACAAGTCTGACCATTTTGACTGTTCATTTAAACAAACAGGACAAGCCTTCACTCTAAAATGTGTTTTTTCTTAATTTTGTGTTCCACGAAATGTCTGACCTTGACTATACTGATTGTACAAAGCATGGATGTATTATAAGACCTGGATGCCACCCCAAGATGGCGCCGACTCAGTCCAATGAGAATTGCTCTGCTGGTACACACGCCAAAAAAGTTTCTAGCTTCCAGATTTACTAGACGGTATGCAGGACACTTAATATGCGCAGTAGTGTTTCTGCTGCCTGCCCCACCTTCCAGTTCCCACTCGGCTTATAGACTTTACATCTTGATGACTTCAAGGATTTTTCAGGCACTCTTCTAATTTCAAGGAAAGTTTTACAAATATAATTCCTCCGTGGATCACGGATCCGGTGTCCCATCAACAGTGTTGAAGACATCTCTTTTATGGTGGTCAATGGGGGAAATGTTTTTTGGGTTGCAATATGACAAATGGCCAGTGGGAAAAATTGGAATCAAGGCTGAGCGGTGCTCCTGGGTAAGGGTGGGCGATACCACAAAATTTGGTTTTGAACCGATACCAAGGAATACAGGGCCAGAATCGCAGATATCAATTCGCATACTTTTTATTATTAAGTGTTGAATTTGTTCATGTTAGGAAAAGCAGTGTGTCATGATTAATGAGGTGAATAATCAATCTGTTTAAGTAACCAATTGACCAGTTGAAGTCTGAATATGTACCATTAACCAATGTTGAAGATCTGATGTGACAAAAATATTAATGTCATTAGGCTACCATATACCTGGATATTCCTTGTCTTAACATCTCCAAACAGACTGCCAATTAACCTGTCTCTTCTGTCAAGATGGCGCCAGTGTGTGTGGCTGGCCGTCTGCTGCTCCTGCGATTCTTGGTATTTTTGTTGTTGTTAACCATCGGCACTAAACAGATCGAGTCTCTGCTGGTGTATGATCGCCAATCTCTGTTGTTTCTCCGGCAGAATGTCAGAGATCTAGGTGCGTTTGATTATGATGGACAGAATACTTTGCCCCCGCTCCTGGCGGGTATTCCGACTCACCTGTACCGGGCCTCGGCCCTACCTTCCCGGCGGAAGCGTCCCCGTTGCCGCGGCAGACGCGGCGGTCGGCTGGTGAAGCTTAAACTCTGGCTGGCACGCTCTTCGTCCATTTCCCGGACAGGACATGGATTATTCCCTCTTTTTGCTGTGCCCCGGCGCTTCTTGGATCCCATCGACGCCTGCCTGGTTCCTGTCACCGGCTCTTCTGAGGGACTCTAGCCCCGCCGCCTCTGCCCTCTTCGGCTCTCTCAGCGCGGGGTAAACCATCGGCTCCTGAGGACGCTGCCCCGGGCTCCCCGATCCACCGGACCACAGGCCCCAGCTGCCACCAGGATCGGCTTGGTGAACGCTAGATCCCTGGCGAACAAAACTTTCATCCTGAGGGATTTCTTCAGCTCCTGTGGCCTGGATTTCCTCTGTGTGACAGAGACTTGGCTCGGTGCCGGTGAGTGCAGCGCTCTGGTCGAACTTTTACCTGCTGACTGTTCCTACTTTAACTCCCCGCGGACGTCGGGTCGTGGAGGAGGAACGGCGGCGGTTTACAAAAACAATTTTAAATGTAAGCAGCGCACCGTCTCATCCTCATTCTCCAGCTTTGAGGTGACTTTATTTGAGGTGGGTCGCTCCGACTCGGTGCTGTGCGCTGTCATTTACCGACCCCCCAAATATAATAAGGACTTTGTGAATGACTTTTCTGGTCTTCTGGCTGAAATTATGCCCAAGTATGACCGTGTCCTTTTTCTCGGGGATTTTAACATACATGTGTGTTGTCCTGATAAGCCGCTGGTGAAGGACTTTTTAAGCCTTATTGACTCTTTTAACTTGGTGCAGTGTGTGTCTGGTCCCACACACGAACATGGACACATACTAGACCTCGTCCTCTCTCATGGGTTATCTGTGTCTAATTTGGAGATCTGTGACGATGTGATTTCCGATCATATGCCTGTGTTGTTTGAAGTTGCTTTCTCCTGTGCTCAGGTTAAATCTGGCGCTCCTGTTCAGAGACGTCGGATTTTTAACTCTTGTACTGCTGGTCAGTTCTCTGTGGCTTTTGATGAGCTCTGTGTCTGTCCTGCCTCTGTTGACACAGAGGAGCTCAGCTCCTGGTTTCACTCCTCCTGCCGAACCATACTGGACTCTGTGGCTCCATTAAAAACTGTGCAGCCCAAAGCTAAACCTGAGCCCTGGTTTAACGAAAGGACTCGCGCAGCCAGACGGGAGTGCCGCAAAGCTGAGCGGAAGTGGAAGAAGGACAAGCTGCAGGTCTCCCTCCAAATCCTAAAGGACTGTTGGCACTGCTACCAGAGCACCGTTAAAGAGACCAAAAGACAGTATCTGACAAACATCATTGAGTGCAATCGTCACAACCCACGTGTGCTATTTAAAACCATCGACACTGTTCTTAATGCCCCACAGCCTGTCAGCTTGGAGGCATCTCCTGAAATGTGTAATAGTTTCCTGCACTTTTTTATTGATAAGATTGCTGCTGCAAGGGCTCTCATCTCAGCTCCTGCATCTGACCCTTCTGACCATGTTCCTTGTTCTGTAGCTCTTGATAAGTTTGAGCCTGTGTCCCTGTCATTTTTAGAAGATCTGGTTGGCCATATTAAGCCATCAGGTTCTCCTTCTGATGCTGTCTCTCCACGCTTCTTTAAAGAGGTTTTCCCTAGTATAGGGCAGTCTGTTTTAGCTATTATTAACAGCAGTCTGTCTTCTGGTGTTGTTCCTCTAAATTTTAAACATGCAGTGGTGCAGCCCCTAATTAAGAAACCTGGCCTTGATCGCAGCGTGCTGGCCAATTTCAGGCCCATCTCCAAGCTGCCTTTTATTTCTAAAATCTTGGAGAAAGTTGTCCTTGCTCAGTTAAAATCTTTTCTGGATGAGCATGATGTTCTGGAGGTCTTTCAATCTGGCTTCAAAACTCTTCATAGCACTGAGTCAGCTTTGTTAAAAGTTTTTAATGATATCCTCCTGGCCAATGACTCTGGTGACCATGTTATTCTTGTTTTGTTGGACCTTACTGCAGCGTTTGACACTGTGGACCACAACACCCTAGTGGCTCGGTTACGTGACCTAGTGGGCATCTGTGGTACTGCACTGGAGTGGGTCAAATCTTATCTGGCCGACAGGAGTATGAGCGTAAGCCTGGGAAATTCGGAGTCCATCTCTGCTCCACTGTTGTATGGGGTTCCACAGGGGTCGATTTTAGGGCCCCTGCTTTTCTCTTTGTATTTACTGCCTCTGGGCTCCATCCTGAGAAAGCATGGCATTTCTTTCCATTGTTATGCTGATGACAGCCAGATATATATGCCACTGAATAAGAAAAATGCTTTCTCCCTCACGCCACTTCTGTCGTGTCTTGAAGACGTCAAAGCCTGGATGGCCTTAAACTTTTGTGATGGTGTTTGGCCCCAGTGGCCAAGTTGACTTGGGCCCTTTGGCAAAATTTGTAAAGCCAATAGTCTCAAACTTGGGTTTTAAGATGGACAGTGATTTTAAATTGGATCGGCAAATTAGTGCTGTAGTAAAGTCCAGCTTTTTTCAGATTAGGCAGCTGGCAAAGGTGAAGCCTTTCCTTGCACAACAGCACTTTGAAACAGTAATCCATGCCTTTATCACATCTCGGCTGGATTACTGTAATGCACTTTATTTTGGAGTCAGCCAGTCCTCCCTCGCACGTCTCCAGTTAGTGCAAAACGCAGCCGCTCGCCTCCTAACTGGAGTACGTAAGAGGGAGCACATAACTCCCATCCTGGCTTCCCTCCACTGGCTGCCTGTGCACTTTAGAGTCCATTTTAAGATTCTTTTATTTGTTTTTAAATCTTTAAATGGTCTCGCCCCGCCTTACCTCTCTGAGCTCCTTCATCCCTACGCTCCTGCTCGGTGCCTCAGGTCAGCTGATCTGCTGCTCCTGGAGGTACCGAGGTCAAAACGGAAGGTCAGAGGGGATAGAGCTTTCTCTGTTGTGGCTCCTAAATTGTGGAATGAGCTACCGTTGCACATTAGACAAGCCTCTTCACTGTCCATTTTTAAAACTCGTCTTAAAACCCATTTTTATTCCCTGGCTTTCAACCCCGCATGAGACTCTGCTCTTGTTTTAGTGTTTTATGGTTTGCTTTTATTTATTGTTTTATTGTTTTTGATTGTTTTTAAAAACTATAAGACAATTATTTTAGTGCTTATGCCTGTTTAATCTTATTTATTTTATTGTTGTTTTAATTGTTTTATGTCTCTGTTGTTTTGCCTATTTATGTACAGCACTTTGTTTCAGCTGTGGTTGTTTTTAAAGTGCTATATAAATAAAGCTGAGTTGAGTTGAAAGTTGAGTTGAGGGTCTTGATGCTAAGGAATTTCCATCCTCCCTCCTTTTTGTTGCAGCTTTGAGTTCTCTTCCTTGTGTTTTTTCCTCTTTCATGAAGCCATCACTGTTAATATGTTTCAGGTTGACGTGGTCAGGCTCGGACATACTTTCCGCATAAAACATCCACGGACAGCTATGGTCATGCGAAGTTTAACAGTCTGGTGCAGTAGATTGAATAGTTTACTTAAATTTCCTAACCTATTTTAGTCCTTCTGTTGTTTTCATCCAAGTCATTTTTTTTTAAGTCAATTAACCAAGTTGTCACTACATTTATGTGGGGAGGGAGGGTGCCCAAGGTCAGTAGATCTTAACTGAAAGTTTCCTACAGACTGTGAGATTTTAGCACTCTTATAAGTTTAGTGCAAGGTAAACTGCAACGTAGATCTAATAAACGTGGGTATGACACCGAGTTTGATGTATGCACACTGTACTATGACAATGCCCACTCAATCGCAGGCTAGTTAGTTAGTTGTCTGTAAATTACACTTTTGCTAGCTTATCCCCATCATATCTTTTCCTTTGCTTTTAGGTTAGGCAATATGTGTCTCCACATTTTCCTAACTTAACTGCTTTACCTCCTTAACAACCCTGGGATGATCTCATAACCTTACTTCCCTGATAGAGGGAAGCCATTTCCTACATCTATTCATCTATTATGCCGCTGCATACTCATTCTATAAACAAAATAAAGACTGCTTTGGCACAAGAAATGGTGGTGAACTATGGCCTCTTTTGCTTGTCTTGGACTCATACAGTTCAAAGTTTTACATAGTTTACATTTATCCAAATCCAGGCTATCTGAAATATCCAAATGTGAATGGCAAGTGTGACTGATGTCATGCCTCCCTGTGACCTCAGTCACATATTTATTAGCTGGCCTAAACTGCAAAACTATTGGCAATCAACATTCAAAACCCCTTCTGAGACTAACCAGCAACCAATGCCCTTTAATAGCCATCTTTAGTGTCCCTACAGATTTGTCTTTATTAAATTATAAACAAGCAGACACTATCACTTCCACAATTTTGCTAGCCCGTCACAGAATTCTTCCCAATTTGAAGTCTGTGCTGCCATTCTCCACTTCTAGTTGGCTTAAAGATGTCATGTTCTTTCTCAAGCTTGAGAAAATTAAGTATTCTCCAAGGGATTCAAATGATAAATGTATTACAAAGTGGCAAGTTTGTCACAGTTTATATAATTTTTAATGCCCTTCAGAGGAGTCTTATGGATGAGGGTCTATAAGCAGAAGTGTTTGCAAGTACTGAGTTACATTACTGTAACTCACTGCTACTGACTCTATGTTGTCAATACATAGTCCAAGCTATTTTCTATTTTGTTTTACTCATTCATTCACTTGTTTGTTTTATATATTTGCTTCATAAAGAGCACAAAAAAGGTAAAAGAAGTAATGCACCAAAATTCATACATATCACACGTTTAGCCAGTAATTTGTGCAGAACCTATGTATTTTGGAAGGCTGGGATCACGTGACCAATGCACTGATGGTAGGGGGCAGGTTGGGGCAGTAGATGGGTCAGAAAACAGAGGAGTTTCTCCCAGAATTTACCCCAGGACACTGGTGTTTGGAACCATGCAAACTTTTAATGAACATTTTAGGTATATTGTCACCATGTTTCTTTTCCTAAACCTAACCACAGTAACTTTCTCATGTTTTTATCACTTTTCTTTTATTACATGACTTTACATTGAGGATGTAACGTCATTTGTAAAATGCTAATTTATAGGATATAATACAAACCGTTGTACGAGGATAGTTGCCCTACCCCATAACTTACCATTCAGTTTGTGACTTCCTACTCATATGTTACATTACGCTGGAAATTAGTTGTGGGTTCATGTATCATGACATAAGTGATGGTTTTGTAATATGTTGAATTTTGTGCATGGCCAATAGCTACACTGAGGGTTTACTTTCCCACTAAATCTACCTGCAGCTACTGCTCACAATGTGACTTCTACTATTTATATCTTATTTTTATTATTTCATACATATCTATTTGTTGCCATTACTATTTATTTTTATTTTTATCCTTGTTATCCTGTTGGGAGGGGTTGGTAAGGCCTATTGTTGTTTGTTAAAAATAAAATAAAAATGTGTTTACAAAAAAAGAGAAAATCAAGACTGTTGGTCACACTCAGAGACAAGCGTTTGAAATAGTTCATGTAAAAATTGAAGTTTATTTAAAAAAGCTTCGGTGGGCTCATGCTGTGTGCTACGATTCTGCCTGTGTCACCAAATTTCCAAATCTTACCAAGTCCCACGTGCAAAAGTACTGGAGTTTCCCTCTAATTTATGAAAGAATTGTATTATTATTATATTTTTTTCTCTCATATCTTAGACTGGAACCACCTGATTTGCTTCTTCCTGGTCTCTCCACACCATAGCGACACCATTTAACCCTTAAAACCCCACATAGACCAAAAAATGCCTGGAAATAGTTCTATATTTTTGCCAATTTTGAGCTTATTTTTTCAGGTAGTACCAAGTATTATACATCATATGATTCAGGGAAATCTGCCATTTTATCTGCTGCAGTGTGAAGTCTCATTCATACCTTACTTTTGGGTGAGCATGCCATATTTCACAAAAAAACAAAAATCACCTAGTAAAAAAAACTTGTGTTTTGTTGAACAGCTCCCTAGTCAACCAGGAAAATTCTTTTTTTTCAATGTGAAAAGTTCTACTTGGGTGTTTTGGAGCTACATGTGAAGTTTTGTGCAAATACACTTTTTCCTCTGTGAGTTACAGCTCACTGATCATGACCATAAAGGTGGACTTTACCACTAAAGGCCTAGTATACAACCACAATATACTAAACATCAGCAACTAACAGCAAAAAAATGTTCATTTTGTCAACATTTATCATATATCAACAATAATACAGTCTGTAATGATGACTTTGGCTCTCACATAAGTGTTATATATAATTGGAAAATAGCAATCTGTCAATAAATGGAAGACCAGAAGTCAACTTTATCAAAAAAGATTTTTTTAATGCCTTCCAATAGGAAGTCAAATGATTAATGATAAAACAAATAACAAACAAGTAAAAAAAAAGTGCTTCACAACAGAAATGACAACAGCTCAAAAACAGTCAATTAAAAATAAGGCTGAGGTGTGGTCTACTATTTACATGACTACAGTTGATGATATAACAATTACAAACAAGTAGTAAGTGCTTTACAACAGTAAAAATATTTGTTATTAACAATGCAATACTAGTAATAATAATGATGATAACAATAATAATGATGATGATGATATAACAATAACAAGTAAGTAACAACGTGCTTCACAACAGTGACGACAACAGCTGGGGCCAAAAACAAGGCTGAGGTAAACTATTTACATGACTACAGTTGATGACATAACAATTACAAACAAGTCGTAAGGCTTATATAACATCCATATTATTATTATTATTATTGTTATTATTATTATTATTATTATTATTATTATTATTATTCATCCATAAATAACATTCATATATAACATGAATGTTATGACAAAAAAGATATGGTGTTTATCACTGCACAATAAGACTAATAAATTGTTATAAAAGCCCAACTTCACTTACTTTTCATCTTCATATGGATCGACATCGTCCGGGTATTCTTCGTCAGTTTTCCAGCTGTCTGGGTCGGAGTCACTTTCAATTCCCTCATTGTCTTCGTCAAACAGTAAAGCGAGGGCCTGTTGTACGTCGTATTTTTTCATTGTGGTGTGTTAGTTTGATCATCCGTTTGCGCGCCTGTCACAGTGTATGGCTCCTGTCAATGAGGTCCCGTGTGAGGGAGACGCGAGCGGAGAAATGTCACTCCGTGAGTAGCCGGCGTCTGTTGCCGTACTACGTGATTGCGTGTTACCACGTGATTACCCGCACCCTATACCGTCCCTTGTTGTGGTAGAGGCATCATTCAATGACCCTCGGAAGGCGGAGAATCTCACGATTCAAATGCAGTTTACAGCTCGTCTCTACCATAAACGGTTCAGAAGTTATAATTAAGCAATACATCACGACAGGCCGTGATATACGCTCATTATATCACAGCTAAGGGGCGTTCTTCCGAAAACCCCCTTAGCGTGATATAATGAGCGTATATCACGGACTGGAGTGATGTATTGCTTTTATAAAACGGTTACCAATAATGCCAATATGAAAGAGGAAATAATTTTCATGTAGTTTTTAATTAAACAGAAATACATAGGCCTATTATCTAACAAAATAGCCCCGCTGTGAAAAAATAGTCCCACCTCCTCGTACGTTAGCTCTGCTTGTTGTCTATTCCTCACCTTTTTTTCGGCAGAAAGTCACTGCTCAATCAACTCTACCATTGTTAACCCTATCTGGAGGTGAAAGGTAACCTTAAACATGTGAATTCAACTAATTTAGTCTATTTGTTAACGTTGTCAAAACACCGCAGCAACTTTTTGCTACTTACTATAACAGTTTGTTGTCATGGATACATTGTTGCTTCTCTGACAATCAGCTCTGTAACATAAATATGCGAGGGTCCCCCGCAGTTAACTATGAGTGAGTGGTAAAACAAACAAAAACCATGACTTAGAAAGTACCAAATTACTTGGGATTTCATTAGTAAATAATGCGAAGAATTGTAAAATATAATTTCCATGAGGCTGTTCAATCAGACAGCGACAGATCACCCTATAGAGCCCTAAGTGTCAAGGTGCTGATCCTGTGACTGTCATCATACGGGAGCTGTCCGTGGTCTGCTATTTGACTCCTAATTACTCATTGACGCACAGTGCAGGATTTGATAATAATCTAATAATAATATGGCCCAGCTGACAATAATGACAACATTGAAGAGGAATACACAATCAATTTATTGTAGTTTTCATTCAATGTGAAATACATAGCCGATTTTCGCATAAAATAATCCCACTTTTACTCCATTTAACCTGGCTGAATAAATAAAAAGTTTAACTTGTTCGAATAAATAAAAAATAAATGAAAAATAACGTTATACTTTTATACATTAATTTCTGCAGCTTAGCCTTCTCCATAACATTAGATTTAGATTGTATTTACATTAATTTCTGCAGCTTCTAGCCTTCTCCATAACATTAGACTTAGATTGTATTTACATTAATTTCTGCAGCTTCTAGCCTTCTCCATAACATTAGACTTAGATTTTATTTACATTCATTTCTGCAGTTTTTCAGACTTAGATTTTATTTACATTAATTTCAATATTTCCGTGGATTGTGCATCCACTGAAAAACTGTGCAGCATCAGGTATACCACCTCTTTCAGGTGGAGCGGGTGTGTAGTGTGTGTGTGTTTGTGTGGTGAGGATGTTGCTCCACTTTCTGCGGTCTTCTTGATTTGGTCTCCAGTAGCTCTGTAGAGACGTTCATTATCTGTCTGGTGTCGAGGCCTGCATCAGACAGCTTTTGTATGGTGGTGCTGCGGATGCAGTGGTTGGTGTATTTCTGCTGTGTGCCAGCTTGCTTGCAGAGTCGGGGCAACATTGTGGCGAGGTGATTGATACCCATCGGCTCTCGTGTAAACCTGAATGTTACCACACAGATTTTAGTTGTCATATAAATTTAACTTTCATCTAAATATGCACTACGCACAATACACTTACCAAACTTTGTCAATATCGCAGTTGACGTTTCTTCTTGGATGTAGATAAAATGCTGGTGCGTCGGGAGGCAGGAGGGAGAGGTATTTTGCCAACGAGGAAACAGGGCATAGAGGATCACCAGGCAGCTCATACATGAATCCCCTTGTACTCTCTCTGTTCCTCCCTTGTGGGTCATTGTGGTTTTTGGTGTGTTCGTTGAACGTCAGCGTTGCATATTTCAAACCGTTTTCGTCCGTTTTGATTATAAATGACGGCGGTTTGAGCTGTCGATTTCCTTCGTTTCCTCTGCGCCCAAAGTGCAGCTGTATGTCAAACCATACTTTATTAACCAAGCCCACCGGATTATTTGGATTTAGGACTCGCTTTATGGCGTTGAAGTCCGCATCTGTAAGTGATGTGTGATGGACTGTAGTGTCAAGTCCTTTCTTCCTCAACATTTTCACAACGCCGGTGAACACATTATTAGACGTGAACTCTGTGTCTTTGAGGAGGCACCAGGAGAGGCTGAGTGGGGGGTCGTTGATGTGTCTGTTGAGTCCAGCGCGGAGACCGATGTAGCTGCTCAGTCCGTATAGTTCACCTTTACAGTTTCTGACACTGCCGTAAAATTCTCTTAAAATGTCATTGAATTGTTGTTTAGACAATGTCTGAAAGTCCACCGCCACACCTTTATCTTGACACCAGTCTGCGAAGCACTTCACTGCCCACCTGGTTTGTTTAACTGTATTGGCCTCGCTTCTCTCCTTCTCCAGTTGGTCAACCTCTCCGGACGTCAGCTCCGCATGTCTTCTTTTGCTCCGCTTTTTTTTCGGAGACAGGCACTCATCAATCCATTCATCCATGGTCAGCCCTCCCCGGAGATCAAAGTTGACCGTGAACATAATTAAATGTTGTTACTGCCGTCAAAAAAGAAAACCGGCTACTTTTTGCTGCGTACTGTAACAGTTGTTTGTTGTCATGGAAACATTGTTGCTTCCCTGAAGCGGAGTGATATGCTGTGATAAGGCTTTTTCGAATAGTAGCCGTGATATACGCTCATTATATCACGGTTAACAGCCAATCAGATTGCCGGATTTCACCTTTCCGTTTTATAATGGATTGTAAAACCTGTGAAAGCGTTGTACCCATGGTGGCACCGATGGAACGCCATGTGGAACGCTCGGCTTAGCGTCTGTTCCCGTACCACATGATTACACGCACCCAATACCGTCCCTTGTTGTCGTAGAGGCACCATTCATGGACCATCGGAAAGCAGGCAATCTTGCGATTCAGATGCAGTTCACAGCTCGTCGCTATCATAAACGGTTCGGATGTTATTTAATGTTTCGTGAAACACGTGAAAGCGTTGCACCGATGCAACGCTCGTCTTTACAGGGTTTAATATCTCGCATGTACTGGTACTCAGCAGATCTGACATTTTGTGTGTTTGTACTTACGCGTCACAGTGTGTGTGTGTGTGTGTGTGTGTATGTCTGTGCTGGTTGGTCAGTGAGGTGATGCAAGGGTCTGTCCTGGAGGTCTAAAGGGGATGCAGGTGGCATGGTCTGCAATCTGCCATGCCACCATATTAGGATGGTATCTCACCACCTGCTTGGTTGAGATCAAAACGCACACATCCACCCACACATACACACAAATGGCTGCACACTGATGTACACAAACACACACAGGCCTGGGGGGAGGTAAGAGATGAAATATCCTCCTCATCAGTCTTACGCTGAGACCCAGACTTGGAGACCGTGACCATACATCTGACCACATGACCCTGATGATACAGATACACTCCTGGGCCACACACATAGATGCGCACACACACACACACACACACACACACACATTGTTCTTTATGTTCTTGTTTTTGCTTTTTCTTCCCGTATCTAAAGCAATGCTGTGGCTTAAGTGTTCTGAATGTGTGTATTTGAATATCACTGCTTTGAACATTCTCCTCTATCTCTAAACACCTCATTCTTGGCCTCCATACCACACAGATAATAGATGCCATCAAATCCTGACATGTGGGTGCATGTTTGTGGGTGTATGGTTGTGCGCCACCACAATGTCACCGTATTAACCAGATCAGAAGAACAATGAATAAATAGGTCAACCTTTTAGTGCCAATTTAGAGACTGATGAAAGGGCGTAGGAAGGCATATATAATTTTAAACCTTATTAAATGGGCCAGAGGCTGGAGCAATGATGTTGTAAAAATGTTATCAATTTGGTTGTAATATGAGCTACAGTGCTCATTATGCATGTGACGATAAGTGGCCAAGATGCTGACACATTTAGGTGTATTTTATAGTCGGTTGTATTATCAAACAGCTTAGTTTGTCTTTTATGATCCCCTGCAGCCCTTTGCATTTATCACATCACTGTTAGAAACATGTTAATGGAGGAAGAAGTCTCATTCTGATCTAAAATGTACTGCAATTGTTTTCAGTGTATTAATGTTCTCCACTGTTACGTGCTGTAGATAAAAAAAAAAAAAAAAACTTGCATCTTTGGATACTTTTCAAACATTTTGTGCACTACAGAAGCAGTTCTGTAGGGGTGTGTTCCAATTAACATTTTGGTGTGCCTACTTATCCTTAGACTATCTGTATGTCCACTGATGACTGACAGCCCTAAAGAAGGGGTGTGGACTTACAATCAATAAGGGGTATACTATATTGGAATAGTACAGAAGCAAGAGGACATCTTTTGTCAACAATAGGGCATGTTTATGAAGCCTTTGTTTTACAGACGAGTGCAGTGCCCGTAGGAAGTATGTATTTCTATAGATAAGTAGAAGCTTAAGTAGATTTTTCATGTATGGCCAAATGAGGCTGTTTTCGATGGTTGGATGTTCAAAGAGGTGTGCATACTCTTACATAGTGTTAATAGAGAAACTGTACATTGGGTAAGACATGAACATACATTGAGATATGGAGAGACACGCAACATCATTAGGTTTCCTTGCTTTCCGTAGGCGAACAGTCTTGAAATGGTAGCTAGCAAGCACATAACCCTGCACGCCTGAAAGGAAAAACAAACGTTTCCGATCTAGCCGTACTTTGGTATGGGAAGTTTAGGCAATGTTTTAGTCAATCTAACCATGTTGTAGCCATGTCAGCAAACACAATGAGCAGATGAGAACAGCGTGGTGAAACTTAAGAAATACAACTTACCGATGAGATTACTGAAACATGTCATGTTAATGCAAATTGCACCACTTCATCTATTCCTATATGGGGGAGGGACGAAAGGGAATGCCATAACCCCGGGTGTACACTGGATCCGTCGCGTGCGTGGTCCGGCCGTGGCACGGACTCCTCCATCCTGTGCCGGGCGTCAATGTCCACTGGAAGCATATCTATAGCGGCTGGAATTGACGGATCACGAGATCATGATGTCACGCGATAATTTACGGAAACACTGGAGGTATAAAGACATCAACAAACAAAGAAAAGATTTCTCTACCTGCTGGGGGCCACAAACTTTGACGTCATGTTGTTGTAGCGATGTGAAATACGCTCCGGAGTTTTCATGGGTGTTTTTATTTTGAAAATTGACCGGATACTCTTGTCTTTTCTGCGCCTGACTTCCTGTTTGACTCATTTGGTCTGTGGAAATTGACGCGGCGTCCGTCGAAAAATAGACCCAGCGCGTATTTTTAGCAGAGCGAAGCGCCAAGCCGCTTCTGGTGGAGCAGTTTACATTGACTTCAATGGCCGCGATTAGCTCCGGCACCCGCACCGTGGCTGAATCGTGCAAATGAAGGATCCAGTGGACATCCGGGGTAAGCCTGTGCAAAGTTTTGGGTGACCCAGAGGGTATAGCCATAGACATACATGCATAGACGCCGCGTTGACTGCTGCTGCCTATTGGAGCGACGTGCCTCTGTGGCGGCCATCTTGGTACAGTGCCGCTCGCTCCTACAGTGCATTACGGCTATAGAGGAATGACATGTTTGTCATCATAAGTTAATCAATTGTCAACATGTATTCACGCGGGCTGTTTGTTACAAGCGTCAGACATGGAGGACAGACAGGCAGACATAAATAGAACAAAAGGAACCCAGAAAACGTTCAGGTGTATTCAGGTCTTTATTCAGATAATTGCTTGTAGGGTATATATTGCATTTGATTATTATTATTATTATTATTGCTATTATCATTGTATTATTATAATTATCATCACTATCATTATAATTATATTGCTATTATCATTATCATTTTATTATTTATTTATTCACTGTTATTATAATTAATATTGTTATTATCATGATCATTTTATTATTATCACTTTAATTATAATTAATATTGCTATTATTATCATTTAATCATCACCATTATTATTAATATTGCTATTATCATTATCATTTTATTATTATTATCGTTATTATTAATAGGTTCCAGAGGGTTAAGTAGCAGAACAGAACATTTAAGAGCAAGAACATAAAGAATCCCCCTAGAAAAATATTAATATAATATTTACAATATTTACAAATGCATTTCATTAATCAGGCCTATGGGAGCTAAAACCCCTGAAAGAGAACTGTTTTGCACAGTTTCTTTCTTTCTTTCTTTCTTTCTTTCCATTTTACCCGAATAGAAGTCAAGTCTGTCTTTCAGCTCTTCATTTATGAGGTTCTTCTCCCTCAAATCCTCAAGAAGAGTTTGCACATTTTTCTTTGCCCTTTGCTCCCGGATCATGCTGTTCCTCTCCTTGCGCACCAGACTCTCTCTCCACTCTGCTCTCATGTGTTTGAGAAATATTACATGCAAATACTTAAAACATTAGACTGAGGGTCAACTTCATGGAAATGCTGGCAGGCCACTGGTGGGCTCTCTTCAGCTTTCCTTGAAGCTTGTGTGGTCCTTGATGGTACTTGCTAAAATGTAAGAAACATAATACAAATTTTTTAAAAAGTTTAAAGTGTCAGAAAGTGTACTGTACTTTATTCCTAAACATGCAGACAGAAAAAAAAGTTTAGAAATGTGTGGCAGTAAGTTGTTATAAAAATGCTTACACAAACATATGAATCACAGACATAAATGAATGAATGAATGAATGAATGAATTCTTTAGCCAAATAGCACACATACCTTTTGTGAATGAGATGGGAAGTTAAAGACAGATGGTTTGACTCCATGTCTAAGCCAGACAATCTGCCCTGTCCTGTCAAAATCATCTGTCTTAAAGTGCTCACTGCAGAGCAAGGACCTCTCAGTAGCCACAAAATCTTTCCGTTTCACTGCCAGTTCCCATTCTCTCTTAAGACTACTGTCTTTGGGAAACCTTAAAAATGTGAGAAAAATAGCCAGAGATGTAAAGAATTGTCTACAACAAAAACAGAAGGTTAAGTGCACAATACATATACATATTAAATACATCCAATATCTGTCATTAATCTTCTAACTGGTCAATCACTGCAGTCAAAGGTCTGTTTTTTTCCAGACATTTTTTTTGTTTTTTTCAATCCGTCCTGTCAGTGTTTATTTCACTATTTAACAACCTGCTCACTCGACATTATTCCTTACGCACACCTTACCTGTGAAAAGTGATTCCACAGGATCTGGTTTGTATGTTCCGCTCATTTGAACAACCATAAGCGGCACAAAAGTCCGGCATCTTTTCCAGTTAAGCTAAGTCTGAAAACATTAAGTAGAATTTGTATCTGGGTAGTAAAACCTGCATTTTTAAAACATCCAAGCATCCTGTGTCATAGGTACATGTGTGACGTTTTTAACAAATCAAACCATTTGGAAATTGGTCAAAAATTCAGTGAATAATTCTACTTTAAGATTGTGGAGTACCTCTTACCTCCATAGATGTACATGCACTTCCGCCTCTGTTAGCCCTGTACCAAGATGGCGGCACTTTAGGCACGTCCCTCCACAGTCAATGCGGCGTCTACGTATATATATGTCTATGGGTATAGCAGTAGGATACTTTGATCTTTTATTCCGTGAGGCGTGGCTACAGCTGCGAGCGAGAACGCGATAGGCTAGATTGGCTACAGGGAGGTCTATGGGATTTTAACTTTTAATGATAATGTTGTGAATATTAATCCAAAAAACTTCAAAATGAAGGATGCACACCATCGTGCCATGCGCAAGCCATATCCGAAAGCTTAGGTCAATCTGACAAACAGTCAGAGAGATATGCGAGCCACAGACACACAGACACACACACAGACATTTATTGATTTATAGATAGATGTAACTATAAAAACAGTGTCACTCTTTGAAAAGATTTTTCAATAACTCTTTGAACTGTTAATCTCTGGCCAACACATTCTCACTCTGACTTTGTCACATATTGATGGTTGGTCATGGATTTTCCACATCAAGATATGACATGTAAGGTACCCTGGGTGCGTTGGTTGTTGATGTTTTGGGATACCGTGTCAACTTCAGCCTGTTACATGCATTGTCTGTTTTCAAAATACACTACTTTTTTCATACAGTCTCTTTCACATCACAGATTTTTATTTTCCTTTAACAACAATCTCACATGGTTGAGTTTAGAAAAAAACAACACTGTTTGGGTTTACAATCATACTGGAAGCAAACAGCGGCGCCCCGGGTGGAAGTTGGTGGTTGCTGAACTCATCCACCACCCCTCCCACCTGCCCTACTTGGACTTTCAACCCCTTAATTTACATTGTTATCCTGCCACATTTCTCCCTGATGCCGCTAGGTGCCATGAAACAATAACAGCACTTGGCCGCGTATCATGCCGACATGAAAGGACGTTTTTTTCGTTGGTGTCTGACACCGCAAGTCACTGCCTAAGTGTTGGTATTTGAGGACTTTGGAGTGAGACTGGGTTGCTCTGGCATTTGATAAAGGGCTATACACTCACACCCAACCCGAATGAAAAATATCTTTTCCCCCATTTGTTTGATGCGAGTAATGCATGTCTAAGCATGTTTATTAATATATTGCAGTGCATGCTTTAATCAAGATAATTATTATGTTTTTTTTTTTGGTTTGTTTTTTAATATTATTGTATGTAGAATTCTTGTCTTTATCTGATAATTATAGTAAAATAACAGAAGCACTTCCTATCCATCTGTTAAAAACTCAGCTAGCTATCAAGCACACAATTTTTAAAACAAAAAAAGCAACACAATATAAAAATAAACATGCCTAACAGTTTGCTATCATCAAATAATAGTTGTTACTCTATTATAACTAACTTTTGAAAGATAGCTTCACAAATTCTCAAGTCTGTCTTTAAAACAATACTCACATATGAACAGTGGAAAAAGTTTTGCTTGGCCTGGTTAGACCATCCTGATGACGTGAGCTCAACATTGTGTTTTGATATCTGTTTCAGTCTGAACTCTGTGCCACTCCAAACACTTTGAGTGGGCAGGAGTACTAATCAGCATTACAAAACACTGGGGAACATCTTTTTCATCACCAATGGAGCCAGTTGATAAATCAAACTGCCAAATCCAGTGGGAAGAACAGAAAAACATCTCTTCCTCTGAGAAACTCTGTGAGTACATACTCTTGTTCTTGTTTAATTGTTGTTATCGTCTCTATGTCTGCAATAACTTCACTTATTGCTGTGTTTACTCTGCTAATGTTAGAGTTAGCACTTGTTGCTTAAGGAGCCATCATTACTGTTCTGCATACTGTAGCCTGCATTTTACATCGTCAGCTACAATGCAGTCCCTGATTGGCTGCTTATGTTGTCAGCTATGGTGCCGATCCATGATTGGCCCCGATTGGATTTTAAGTTCTTTAACTTTCTGTTTAGGGTGGCGCAGAGTCCAGTCCAAGACAGAGAATGAAACAGAATGTTGAGCTCAAATCATTAGGATGGTCCTTTGGAGTCCTTCGGAGTGTGCAGGACACTGCTAAGGACTTTTTATGACACTGTGGTAGCGTCTGCCATCCTATATGCAGTGGTCTGCTGGAGCAGTGGAAGCACGGAGAGGGACAGAAAAAGATTGAACAAGCTGGTCGGGAGGGCCAGCTCGGTCCTGGACTGTCCCCTGGAGACCATAGAGGAGGTGGGTGAGAGGAGGATGTTAGCAAAGCTGATATCCATCATGGACAAGACCTCTCACCCCCTGCATGAGACTCTCCGTGTACTTAGCAGCTCATTCAGCAGTAGACTGTTGCACCCACAGTGCAAGAAGGAGCGCTACCGCAGGTCATTCATCCCATCAGCTGTTAGACTCTTCAACAGCAACATCTGATAACACCAAATGTAGCACTGTCATGTCTGCTGCATGACTGCTTAGACTCTGTTTATCTACACATTCTGTGCAATATTCCCTCATATAAATAGTTTTGTATATATATATAATGTAAATATTCTTGTGAAAATATTTTTTTTGTACAGCTCTTTTTCAAAAGTGCCTTACTTTTTTAAAATATTTTTTTGTATATTTTTAACATACATATTTTCTGTTTTTAATCTTTATTTAATTTTTTATATTACACTGTCCTCTCTGCCCAGCGATGAAAAATAAGGAAGATAACCACTGGGCCACTACCTGAACTAACCACTTAAGTGCCCAACTCAGACTGCTCAAGCCTCATATGAGTTTCTGATACATTTGAAAAATAAATTTCTCCACAGAATGAGGACTGTGGATTTTATCCCCCATCAGCTATATTAGAATCATTCTAAGAAGGGATCTCTTTACAACCCAGAATGAAAAGGAAGAATGATTCAATGTATCCCCATAGAATGGTTTGTACAAAAATACAGACCCAACAGTTCATACCATGTCCTACAATTAGCGCCTTAAGAATGACGTTACATCCTTAACATACAGTTACGTAATTATCTTAAAGTTTACTTTATTATTTATTACATTTATTTATTTATTTAACAGCGACATTGCACAGCTACTTAGCTGCACCAGAGTTAGCTATAGGCTAATTTTCATCCGTGGTCCCAACATGGTTGGGTGTCTTTAGGTTTAGGCATGTTAAGTTATGGAGATTAGGTTTAGGTAAAGAAACATGGTGAGGATGTACCTTAAAGTGACTCAGAGTTGACCTAAAGTTCACACGGTTCCGAACACGTGATTGCAGGGGAATGTTTTGGGGGAAGGGGGTTTTTAAGACCCATCCCCCACCCCAACCTGCCACCGTACAAGACCACTCTGGACTACTTCCTCATTTACTCCCATCAGCGCATTGGTGACACAGATCACAGCCTTTCAAAATATGTGAGATATGTACATATTTGGGTGCATTGCTTTTCCTAGGAAAATTTACCATTTGTGCAAACAGCCTGAATAATTACATCGAGGGAAACCTGTTTCAATGTTCATATAGACACCTGACTATTGTTTTCAGATGAACCTATCCTTTAACATCCTTTAACCCATCACTTAAGACAAACTATGTCCTAGTTCACTGATATGTAATGATAATTATGACTTCAGAACCAATCAAGTCTTTTAAATACTAGGCCAAAGATCTCATTACCAACAATGGGAAGCTTGCCATATAATCAACCAGGCCTATTATTTCTACCAATAAATTATCTGATTCATTTAATCAACCATTAAACTCTTTGGTGCACAGTTTCCTCCTTCTGGCAAAGATGCACACAGCTGAATGGAAGCATGTCTTGTTGCTCTTCTCTGAACATAATAAGTCATTGATGTGACTTTTTTGTTTTGGAAAATGAGACTAAAATGGTATAAACAGACGGGAATTATTATCATACTGGACTGTGTTTTTAAACAAGAAATGTAATAACATTCAACCATTTTTGGGTCACTGTCATAACAGATGGACATCTGTATTTTACTGACTGAGGGCTCTTATCATCATAGAGAAATACTTTTTTTCATCAGTCTAAAACTTCCACACATATATTTTTAAAATAATTGGCCAAAAGCATGTCTTCTTACAATAACATTATTGAGGTTTATGGGGCACACTGATATTTTGAGTGACAGGATTAAAAGAAGCTATTTTAGAAATATGCAGCTACAACCGATGGCCATGGAGAAAGAGGTAAAGTGGAGTGATAATTTCAGCTGCCAGGCTTACTGTTCACTTAGACTGCAATGGTGAACTCAGATTGTGTATTTATTTTCAACAGTTGTGTTTTAGGCAGCACAGTTTAGGCAGTGCTGGCTCAAGGGTTTCATCAGCTGTTGGCACCGCATGCTGTGACATTGCATATTGTCAGAAAATCAAAAACCTAATATGTTTGGACTTTAATTGGTTATGTGAGGGCTTTTTTTATTGTATTGATGAGAAGTGTATACAGTAACATGTAATTATAAGGCTTTTGTGATCGAATCTGCATCTACACAAATCCAGTGGTGGAAAGCAACTAACCACTCAAGTATAGTACCTAAATGTACATATGCAAATATTTTACTTTGTTACATTAATTTGACAACTACAATTACCAGTTAGTAACTGACTAGCTACTTTACATCATAAAGTAATAATGTGAGGTAGTTCAAAAGTTTGGAGTCGGCTGTTGTATTGATGTTTATCTTTTCTATTGTTTGCTTTGGCCCCACAAGAAGAATGAAATGATTGAAACTTCCATTTAGTCGATGTCCCCAGAGTGTTGCCGATGGGAGAGTACTGTGTGAACCTGGATTTTAAATTTGTTTACCAGACCAGAGAACCATTAGTGACCCTTGGTCATTATTAAACCACATGGGTGCATTCATTGTCAGCGAATACTGGGCTGTTTTGCAGGCAAGCTGTGAGCGTTTAGACACACAGAGACGGATTGGCGAGTTGATCCGAGGTGCCCAATTTTCCACCTCGTAGGGTAGTCATATTGGCGGAACGTTTTTGGTGTAAAAAGAGCGAGGCGCCCTTCCGCCACGGGAGGGGCTGTTAATGACTTGTGGGAGGGGCTGTTGATGACGCCGCACGTGCGACCCACTGGCGTGGACTTCAAAACAGGAAACAGCTGATAGCAGGAATGAGTATCTAGCAGCACTAGGGAAACGCAAATCAGAAGATGAGCAACTGGGAAGATAAAGAATTGCGCGCCCTCCTTGCCCTCGCTAATGAGGAGGCCATTACCCGTCAGATGACGGGAACCGTGAAGGACAGGCCAATGTACGAGCGAATCGCTGAAGGACTGACCAGCCGTGGCTTCCCTCGGAGCAAGGCACAAGACGTCACTGTTTACGTCACATGCTGAGCTACACGTTTTGTTACTTGCTCATGACCCCCATTGCCCTGAAAAAGGCATATTCTGTATGAACAAAAGTAGGCAGGCGGCATTTTGCTGCACTCCCCGATTTAGTTTTTATACTGCCCATGCTGAAAGAAGACTGATTGGGCTTTCCTGCAAATTTGCACAATTCCTATTTAAAAAGACGGGGAGAACACAGAAGGGATGGGCACAGAAGGGCCCACCCTGGGATTGAACCAGGAACCCTTTTGCTGTGAGGCGACAGTGTGAACCACTGCACCACCGCAGTACTGATAATGAGCTAGTTTGTTTTTGTGTTTGGCTTTCTGTAGTCCACTCAGTGGTCAGACTTAACAGGTTTAAACTGTGATTTCTTAGTCCATAGTTGGTTTAGTTGATGTTCCAACAGTGCCAACCCGAGACGAACCTTCTATTTCTAATGTAAAGGTTAGGGAACAGCTTTGCTATGTTGCCTGTTAAATCCAGCTGATCTTTATTACTGTGCACTTGACACTGAAACAGGAACCTGTTCCTATTTGTATCCAGGGTTCTCACACATTTTCATTTTTGGACAAAACTTCAAAACTTTCCCATGACTTTTTAAGGAGCCATAATACATTTTCCACAACCATTCACAATGGCTCCCTGAGTCAGGGAGTGACAGTTGACAGTTTGGTCAGCCTGTTGGCTGATTTGTTTTTTTAAAAAGAATGTTCAGCTAATGTTCTCAATCTCAACGAGAGCCCGATGGGTCCCCAAAAGCCAGACGGGTTGGACCAGGGTCGGGCCAAATATGTGTGCTGATTGGCCAGGTTGGGTAGTGCTTGGGCTGTGGGAAAAACAAAAAACAAAACAAATAAAACAAAAAAAAATATATATTTTTTTTAAATAAAAGAAATATTACAAAGTGAGCACTCATCTTAGTTTGTTTAATTGTTATTAATTTAAAATGTAAATTCAAATAATTGATTGAATAAATAAATTGAATAGATAAACAAATATTATAGATATTATATGCTGACTGACTGATTGATTGAGGTCTGGTGGCTTTTTACCAATAACCGGCCTAGTGAAACAACAGAGGGGGTGGGGTTAGGGAGCTGTCAGTTCCCTCTCCTCACCCTGCAGGCAGGGAGAGAGGGAGAGTTGGTCAGGCTTGGGGTCAGTATTTTATGTAATGATCTCAGACGGGCCAGTTCACACTTCACCTCACATGGTTCAGTTCGGTTTGGGTTGTAATATTTCAGCCCGCTGAGAACTGTGTGCTCCGCTCCTTAAAACTACCACACTCTACTTTCAGAACAGTTCAAATGAAAACCAAAGTGCACATTGGTGCTCTAAGTAACAATTAAACACCCTCAGCTGCCTATATCATTTGGTCAATCTTGAAAATGTGGTACAAGTGAAAAGTATTAGTGGGGCATGATTATGAAAATTTTGGCACCCTATGTGTTAAATCACATGTAAAGGTGCGTTCACACCGGACCTTTTATTTTTTTTGCTGGCGATGCATTTACATATTAAGTCAATGCAAACGGGCGATCGCTCGGGCTCCGTGCGACAGCGACAGAGTGAAAAATCGCTCTGTTTTTTTTTTTTAATGTTGTGTGATAGACATTCAAAAGAAACACACAAGCAAATACAGTGGAAACTGTGATCACGTTGGTCCCGAATTAATTTGATCACTTGATTATTATAACCGATTTTTAATTATTTCACTTCATTTATTATGCAGAACATCATCTAAATGCCATTTCTATAAATGTAACGAAATGGCAGGATCGTCAGGGCGGCTACAGCCACATCCTCTCACTCTCTTTTTTCAAAATCATCCGTCTGCACCTCGATAACGGACAGCGGTTTTCCACACAGCAGTCATTTAACTCACATGACAGAATAACAACAGTCTCAGTACAGATCAGTGGGCGCTGCTGCCGGTGTGTTTTTAACACTAGAACCGCCAAGATGGTCTGACAGACCGTTTGGGTTTTTATAATTCAAATAACACTGTTTAAAAAAAATCTCCAATCCTCTCCTTCCATGACTTTTCCTAAATATGTGTCTTGTACGTTTTCTGAAGCTTAGAAGGTCCTAAGATAAAACACATAAGATTTATGAGTATTTATACCTCCGACCGCCACAGCGGTCACACAGACCGCTGGTGAAAATGATACATTTCGCAGGGTTGTTTTCCCGCGGTTATGTTTTTTTTTTTTAGGGCCCGAGCACGTCCGTGCGAGGACCCTATTGAAATTGCAGGAATTATTATTATTACGACAAAAGTAAATCGCTTATTTGGAGGCCTGAACATATTCCAAAACACGCCAATTTTGGCATGCGCATCAGTCGTGGTGTAAATTTAGGTATTTTAGGGTTCGTGGAGGTGGGCGGGTCAAAGTGGCTAGGCCACGCCCCTTAAAGAGCACCCTACTCGGCAGGTTTCACGGATCTGCACGAAAATCGGTACGCATGTAGATCATGCTGAGACGCACAAAAAAGTTCACAGGGACACATAGGCTAAACCCAACAGGAAGTGAGATATTTGGCGTTGAACGGCCATTTTTGGCGTTTTCCACGTGTTGTATTTTAACAAACTCCTCCTACAGGAATAATCAGAACGGCTTCAAAATTGCTGTGCACCAACTAGACTAGTTTGTGATCAAAAGTTATTAACGGATTACGTAAACTCCAAACAACCTGACCTGGGCGTGGCGGCGAAGTTTGATGTCTCGCCATGAAAAATGAGATTGCTATAACTTTGGCATTAATAGTCCAAACGGTACCAAACTCCCCAGGATTCATAATAGTCCCGCCCTGAAGACGTCTACATGCAGAAATATTGAAATTTGCATAGCGCCCCCTGCTGGTGACAGAAAAAGCGATGTTTTAGACTTTGAGGTCCAGCTCTGAGCACGTTCAGCAAATCCAGCTCAAATTTGGTCAGAAAGGCCTCAACATGTTGGTAATGCTCCATGATGAAGAATTTTGACTGTCGTCAAACGGCGTTCCATCCGGAGGGCGGCGAAGTCGACCCTTCGTCAAAATGCATAAAAATGGCCTTAACTTTGGTGTTTTTGATGATATCCACCTGAAACTTCATATGTGTGTCAACAGTCCAGTCCTGAATATGTGATATGAATTTCGTCAATGGGCGTGGCCATATGGCTTGGCCACGCCCATTCATATGAATTACTTCCATAGGACGTCTCACCGATATGCACAAAAATTGGTACACATCTCCATCACCCCCAGACAAACAAAAAAGTCTCTTGGACCTCTAGGCTAAATTCAACAGGAAGTCGGCCATTTTGAATGTCATGGTCATTTTTGGTGTCGCGCACGCATCGTATTTTAACGAACTCCTCCTACAGAATTCATCAGAACGGCTTCAAAATTACCGATTACCATCTAGAACACTTCCTGATCAAAAGTTATTAAAAGGTCTCGCAGAATCTAAAGGGCACGCCAGCTGTGGGAGGTTGAATTTTGACGTCTCGCCATGAAACAGGAAGTGGCAATAACTTCACTGTACTTGGTCAGATCTGTGTGAAACTTCACAGGTATATTGACAGTCCAACCCAGAACATATGTTATGAATTTCGTTAATAGGCGTGGCTAAATGGATTGGCCACGCCCATTCACACAAATAACCACCATAGGACATCTCACTGATATGCACGAAACTTGGTAGACACATGTATAACATCCACACGCACAAAAAAGCCTCTTGCACGGATAGGCCACACCCAACAGGAAGTCGGCCATTTTGAAATTTACAGTCATTTTTGGCGTTTTCCACCTGGCGTATTTTAATGATCTCCTCCTCCAGAAATGATCCAATTCACTCCAAAACTGCTGTGTACCATCTACACCAGTGTGTGATCAAAAGATATTGAGAGAATTGCTCAACATGGAACGGTGCGGCTGTGATATTGCGTCGACACTTGATGTCTCACCATGAAACACGATATTGCTATAACATGGGATCTAATGGTCGAATCTGCTCCAAACTTCACATGTATGATAATAGTCCTGGCATGAACACACCCACATGACGCTCAGGAGTCAGAGTCATAGCGCCACCCAGTGGAGACGGGAAGTCGCAACGCATTGGTTCCTACACTGTCCGAAGGAGGCGAACATTCAGCGCCTCGTCTGCCGGTCGAACTCTTGCGACACGGTGGCGGCCGCGCCAGGCCCCGAGTTGCGTGGGGTGCGAGGGCCCGTTCAACGCTGCTTGCAACTTTAATTTTTTTTTGTTATTGTTCATACTTATATATAGGCTAATGTCTGACAAAATATCTATAACACTGCGAACTGATCTCCTCCCGATAGCTGCTGGTCAGTCCAGTGCAGAAGTTACACTGGTCTCTGACAGATCTCGCATGTCATCTCCAGGTAGAACAATTGTTGTACTGTCAAACACTTTTCATCCATCCATGTAAAACGCAAAGAACATACAATGGTGTAGCAAAAACCCGAATGTAATAAATCTCAACAGGGAAAACACCAGTAGACACACCCACACCCCGACTCTAGATGCACCGTCTACAGATTCTGGTAAAAATATCAGAAAACCTCGCCAAAGTACACCAAAACATAAATTTTCGTTTCCAAATATCTATTTGAAAATGAAAATATTTCTCAAAATAAGTAAATATGTGCTCTAGAGCCTGAGAGAAGAATGGTGATTTGTGCCACATAAATGTTCGGATTCTGTTCCTGTGTTTATTTTGTAAAATATTGAAAATCTTGCAGCCTACTCACCAAGCATGTATATATTTATTTATGTTTTGCAGTCCCATGCCCGTAAGGCCCGAAGCGTATTCCTTAGGCACCGCGGCGCTTTCCGAGATGCTGATCGTGCCCTTGTTCATTTGTTTGTTGGGTCCTGTTTTCATGTTATTTTCTGCAGTTATTTTTGCCCATAGCTAGCCTGTTTGGTTTAAGTGTTTTTGCTTTGTGTATTAATCTGTATTGTAGTAATAACCTCAAGCTGTACATCCGTCATCCATTCCTATGTGTCCGCATGCGTGCGTGCGTGTGTGTGTTTCTCAGTGAAACGAATTTCCCGAGTTGCAGAGAGGAGGGGAGCAGCAGCATTAAAATAATTTTAAAAAATCCTCTCATTATTTCGGTCTTTATGTCTTTTCTTCTGCAATATTTTATAAAAATACATTATATAGTCAACAATATAGCAGATTAAAAGTTATGTACTATTTATTATTTAAGAGTGTACAAAGAGTGCCAATTGTCAATTTCAATGGAGACGTGAAGCAGCGAAAAAAATGCGCATGGTAAAAAAAAAAAAAAAAAAAATTTTAAAAAGCTGACTTGTATATTGACATGAGGTGTTGAAAGGTTTGCTGATCCTCTTGACTGTAACATTTTGTTCATTTAATTCAATTTCTGGTACGTTTATCTAAAAAAACAACAACTTCTTGATGTGTTTCTGAGCAAAAACAATTGAATTGTGTATGACGGTCTGGCTGACCGTTGCGGCGCCAGGAGGGGGTGCTAGAATGTTGGCGGTCCTAGTGTTAAAATTGGTGAACTACTGCACAGTAGTGCCGCAGATTTCTCATTGCCCACCTTGTTTGATTGAGAGTGTTGCGGTGTGGTTTCTCATGAATGAACGGGCATATGTCACTGTCGGGCTGGGCGATAAAACATAATGATATCCCTAAATAACGTTTCCTCCATAAAAATTAAAATTAAATTTGAACTATACAGCTTTGCATTCCATAAATCAAACTCCTACCAAAATTTGTAAGAGTAGGCGATACTCTCTGCAGGAGAGGTGAGAGGGATTGCAAGAAGATTTACAGTTCTGTAATGTGAATACATTATAGGACTGTAATGTATTTATTATTTGTGTATTTTATTGTATGTATGCATTGAATTAATTAATATATTTATTTTGCTGTTGCGTGATAGTGTTATTGTTGTAGTTGTGCTAAAGGATGGAGTTACTCGTAAAAAAAAAACGTCTTGGTGTATGTTTGCATTGCACACAATATGGTAGGAATAATGCTCTTTTTGTATGTGTGGGTGGCTCTTAAAAGAGCCAAATAGTCAGGTGTTCCTCAGCTGGGATGGAGCGCCTGTAGTTGGTGTCCAACCGGGCAATCCTGCCTCCGATTTTCGCCAGCAGCTCGACAAACTGTGCCGTGGTCAGCCGCGTATACCGTTGAAAGCGTTTGGCGTCCAGACGCAGCTCCTGGAAAAGCCGGTGGTACTCGCCGAGATCAGTGCGCATCTGGAGTATATTGTGTACCGGTCAACGGAAGAAAACAGAAGGACGAAGAAACGGAAGAGAAGAAGAAGAAAAGAGCATCTCGCTTGAATGACGTCTTCAAAGCGACAAGGCGAATTGTGCCAAATTGACGAGCAACTGCAGCTGAGTGACTGAGCGACAACAAAGGAGCGATATGAGCGACAGCGACAAAAATAAAAGGTCCGGTGTGAACGCACCTTAACAACAATATTTTTCTTGCCCCACATGCCCAGAATTATGCAAACATAATTCCATTTAGCTGGCATACATGAAGGGAGAGGTGGAAAATGGGGAGGAAATGAATAAAACTATGTGATAAACAAAACAAAACAAAACCTCATGCACTATCACATGTTAGAGCTACATTATATAACAGTTACAGAAAATACATTTGCAGTTCTGTTACACTACATAAAAGCTATCCATGGAAGATTATTTTAGAAATTTCCTAACTCTTAACAAAATTAATTATTTTTGCAAAACTCAGGGATTTTACTGATTCCGTGACTTTTCCAGGTCTGAAAAACAAGACTATGGAATACTATGACTTTTCCAGGTTTTCCATGATGGTGGGGACCCTGTAAATCTGTATCTGATAAGTCATCATCATCATCATCATCATCAGCAAAGTTTTCTCCCAGCACACACACCACAGAAACACACACTCAGGCAAACACAAACTGGAAAAGCTGCTTCCAGGTGCAGCAGTGGCCTCCTGCCCGCTTGGTCAGAATTGATGTCAGAGTGGAGCCCTCTCATCGACCCCTGCCTTAATTGAAGGAAGCCGGTGAACAAGTGGACTGGAAAATTAGTTCTTCTTACCAGCCAAGCACACAGTCAGACAGAGGTACAGTCGGAGACACCCATAATCACAAATGTATTTACCACAAACACACATACATGCACACACACACACAAACAGCTGAGGAATTTCCCTACCCCTGATGCAGTGACCGCATGCTGAACTTTGCTCCACTGGAACCTAGTGATTGACATTCTCCTTGTCTTACATCACCTGAGGCCCATTTAAAAGGCTCTGTACAAGTTCACAGCATTTAAAGTTTAATTAGACAGGA
The DNA here is from genome assembly GCA_019142605.1 of Cephalopholis sonnerati. Classification (NCBI taxonomy): domain Eukaryota; kingdom Metazoa; phylum Chordata; class Actinopteri; order Perciformes; family Serranidae; genus Cephalopholis; species Cephalopholis sonnerati. The sequence goes on from JAGQAX010000003.1 coordinate 3,432,297, forward strand.
CCAGGTTCATAGAAAAATTATCACATAAGTCCTCTAATATACTGATAAGAATAACAGATGACTGGTTTATTGTAGGTTTTAATGTCTCTGTGGAATGCAGTGCATTCTTTTGGGAGCCCATCAAGGAATATTTGCTATTTTAGGGGAGGACGATGAGTATGGACCTCACATAGCAGTTTTAGGTTATGCTCTCAGCCTGTTAAGTTTCATTGAAATTAAACCTTGTGCAATTGCACCACCAGAACAGCCTGAAAAGACAGTTTCATGGACCACTTTAGAGTGTACTCCAGCCTCTTTGCACATCACTCTGTGTCGTTTAAGTTCACTTCTCTCTTCTCTATGGACTGTTAAGAGTTATTCAGGGAATGCAGAAAATCTTGAGCTCAGGTAAAGGGAGTTGAGACGGTATTAAAGACTCCATATCCATTTCCTTAACCCTCTTAAATAGACCCTTTACATATAGTTTGCACTCAACTTTTCAACTTCTTACTAATTAGTCACCCTGTCTCCTGTCTTAAGCTATCAGCCATCATTTGCAGCAACCACAGTGGCTGAATGCTCAAGTGCTTCTCTGACTGTGTTGAATTATCAGTGGGAAACTCTGTTAATCTAAAAAGTTAATAACGCCAATTACATGTAATTCTTATAAAGTGGCAATCTATAAAAGTGTTGTTTCATTTATTAGGAAATGTATCATGTGGTCACACATTCTAACTTTATGTTTTTCAGACACTGTTGATCTGGATGGCCATGAACCGATAAGCGAGCCCATTCTCTTTCTGAAGTTGTCAAATACCGCCCCTTTTATCAGTGACTCTGGCATCAGACACCTGACACCAAAAGCCACCTTTAACGGCAGTATGATATGCCGTCGGTGAGCTGGATGGCACCTGACATGGCAGTATGATACGCAGACGGGCAGAGTCAGTACATAACACGAGCAGATGACACCTGGCACCTGTCGCAGCAGTATGAAACGCCACTGGACGGTGTCATCTTAAGACACTTCTGGTAACAATGTCATATAAGGAGCTGGAAAGTCTCCATAGGATGAGTGGGAGGGGTGGTGGGTGGGACCAGCAAACCCTGGTCTTTAACCAAGGAGCCCAGTGTTTCTTTCCCGTATGAATGTAGAGCCAAACCATGATGTTTATTTCTAAACCTAACCACATGTTTTTTTTTTTATATTTTGGTGTTGGTAGCGGCATCCTGGAATATTAACAGCTGATGCAGCAGTATACCTAGCACATAAAATATGGACATGAAAGTCCACTTACAAAAGAGGGATATGTAACAACTTGGGATGAGAACGTGTTTGATTATCAGTGTCTGAAAAAATAAGTAGATCAGATCAGATGTCAGTGTTTTTAAGTCAACCAGTGATATAGTGTTTATTTACTACAGGAGTGCCCAGAGGGAAAATATGCAGTTAACAATTACACAAAAGCTTCTTTACGTTATGGGAAAGAAAATGAGATTCTAAGATGATTCTAAGATGATTCTGATTTCTGAGCTGTTACTCAATAGCTCCACTACCCCAGGAGAAATGAGGAAAAAATTCACACTTCAATCAAAGACAAATAACTCTGGGGTAAAGAGAAAAGAGAGGCAGAGAGGCAAACCAAAAAATCCTTGGCAAACTGGGATGTAAAGTATTTGCTACCAGTTGCAGTGGCAGCCATATGCACTAATGATATTTGTTTATCACAAAATAAATCACAAGTCCTTGAAGTGTTTTAAGAAATTTGAACATCTACATTCCATGTTGTTCCATGACAACTGGGCAAACTCCATCTGTTCAGGGAAAATATAAAAGAAGGAAAGGTCATGATGTCAGTGACAGACTTAGTGTTAGATGTATTGGTGTCAGTGGGGCTGCCACTGCACTGTAACCCATCATATCTTTGTGGTTTCAACTTTGTTTGAAAAATCTTTCCACCAAATCAAAATATATCAATAATACCAAATATGTTGGAAACAATACTGGGCATCACACGGAGGCACCAAAACTGTAAATGCCATCAGTCTCATAAATTTCACTAAACTATTAATTTGGAATTTTGATTAATAATTAAATTAATAACCATAACCAAAATTTACGGTAAAGCCTGAAGTATTTTGGATTTCTTGATGTAGCAGAGGTTGACTATTTATTCACTGTTGTGCAACATTAAATAGACAGCAGGTATGATTTCAAAAATTATATCTATTCGTAAAGGGAGCAAAGCAAAACTAAAACACACAAATTCTAACTAACTAACTAAATACAAGCTCGGTGTGTGTGTGCAAGAGAGAGAGAGAGAGAGAGAGAGAGAGAGAGAGAGAGAGACAAAGACAGGTGTGGTAATAAAAGTGCCGTTTGGCCTACAAAACAAAATGGCTGACAACAGAGAACTACAAGATGGCTGAAGCAAAGCTGGCTTCACATAAGGGTAGGCGTTGCCTGACCGTGTGGTCAGGACAAAGACAAAGGAGAAGAAGCGGGAACTCTGAATTGCCTCTTTGGGTGTAGCTATGTTGAAAGCAAATTTGTAAATGGGGCTATGTGATATGATCTGTGTTGCAAAGGGTCTGGATTAGTGCAGAGGATGTTTACTCACATGCAAGACATGGCTGTGAATAGCATTAGCAAACTAAACACTTAGCTTTGGCGAAGCCAACTAACCAGTGAGCTAACAACTATGCCCAGTTGTTACGTTACCAATCCTTGAATGGATGGAGGGAAGAGTTGGTTTGTGGCATGCTGATTTTGTTATCCGGCAGAGGAGGGCTGGAAAGAGCTGTGGTTCCAGAAGCAGTCTTTGCTGTGTCCTTGTTCTGAAGTTGCAGATCTGAGGAAGCCGGTTGCTCGGTGTCTTTGCAGAGTTAGACATTGGGTGCTAACTCAACTTGGTTCTCCCTGTCTCTGGAAGGTTAGTTGCCCACTTTGTGTTTGGCATGTTACTTCTTTTGTTTCAGGTTGTGCTCTTGCTGTGAGCGAGGACACGAGAGTCTAAGGAGAAAAAGAATAAAAGTCTGCAGAGCAATTGCCCTCCCTTTAGTGGTTCGGGGGAAGGGCCTTTTAGCTGGTCACAGCTCAGGACGCAGAGCCTGTCTGGCATCCCCACAGGGAAGAGGAAGACTGAGAGTGAAGGAAGTAGAATTTCTACGGTGTGCCTGGTGACATCACAGAGTCACATGACACTGTAAAAGTACTGACCAATCAAGTTTTGAGACGTATTTCTCACTGAGGTCTGAGGTGGCATTCTGTGGAGTTGGGTCAAATAACTGTCCTCTATTGAATAACAAAGAACACAAGGTCTCTTCATCTCAGGAGAAGAAGCCTTCACATGTCCAGTTTAGATTTAAACAAATGACAAATCATCTGTGGTCCAGTGAATCCCAACAATCTTACTGGTACTTCATGAGCAGAGAAAAGAGACACCACAGGTGTGGAAAAAAATCAAACCAAACCAAATTTTAAAAAGTCAAGACAAGAGTGGGTTATTTTTCAGAAGCTGAATTTAAGATTTATAAGAAAAATCTAAATCTCTTTCCAATGTTTAAAAAAATCTCTGTTGCCATATTTCTGGGAGAAAATACCTCAACGCTGAGAGAAGTTTCCTTTTTCTGGTAAGGCTTTAACTGTTTGTTCATATAACTGGAGCAGGAATGAAATGAGCACTTAGAGTATCATCAGCACAGTTCCCAGGCAACTCTGATGCAAACATGGTGACTGGGTTGAAAAGGTTCACATCATACTTTGCTCTGCCTCTCTGTGTAATGAAACTCTTTATGAGAAAAGGCAATGACACATTAGTCAGACACAGAGTACACAGAAAAGTGGATGTGGTGTTTTGGTGGTGTTTTGAAATGCTGGAAGCCAACAAGCCTAGAGCTGCTGTTATTCCTCCATTAAAAATCAGTCAACTTCATGCTCAGATTGAGTGTAATGACACAACATCCCAAAATAAGTACACTGCGGGTGAGGTGTAGCTTTACACATTATACACTTATTTATGTCATTTTATCAACAAACTTCCTGCTTTTATGCTCACAAAAATGATTATAAATAAAACACATTTATTGTAAATGATTACTGTTGGATGGAGAATCAACCTTTCCAAATGACCGAAAATGTTTTTTTATTTTTTTTTATTTTCTGCCTTTCAACCTTCCACAATCACTAATCAGAGCTGTTGCAGTCTGCAAAATGTCACAGATTTCATAGACTGGCCGCCTGCTCCTGGTCTCCTTGTCCACTGAGCATCTTGTTGCAAAGTGAGAGCTCATTAAATGAAGTCATGATGGGAGAAGAAGGAAGCTAAGTGAGCTGGTGAAATTGCATTTTTATAATTCTAGTCAGTTGCTTCAATCATTTTATATTAGAGGGGACTAGATTCTTCTCCATCTCCATTTTCAGGGAAATTTATGTCCACAAATGTAAATACTAAAGTGCAGGTATCCAAAAATCACATTAGGTAGGATTTCTATTAGAGAATTTTCATTTATAGCCGAACAATAACTTAATTCAAATGCAAGTATAAATCTCTCTCTCTCTCTCTCTCTCTCTCTCTCTCTCTCTCTCTTACACACACACACACACACACACACACATTCACATACTACTCTTTCAGGAAGAGGTGAAAAGCTCTTAGCTGAATTGATTGGCACTACATGGCTCATACTTTAAATCAACCTAAATTACTGACTGGCTAATGTGCTTGAAACAACTTACTTACCTCATCCTCTTAGGCAACACATGCACACTTGAACACACATAAATGCTCTTGAATATATCTCTTTGCTTACTCATGGCAGCACTTACATGTCCACGTAGACACACGCACCCGCATATGTTTCTGACTCTCTCCTTTAACTCGTGTTCTAACACACAAACAGGCAATTTGTGCCAGCAAGGAATGTCAGTGCTGTCTTTTTTTTATCCTGTTGGCATTTCTCCATTTATCAAGTCATCAACTTCATGACATGCCTAAGGCAGCCCTGAACACAGCCGCAGTTCTCCTGCCAAGCCTTCAGATTCAGTGGATCCAAAATTAAAATAAAAGAAAGTTCTTAAGTCTAACAACTTGGTTCTTATTTTTATAGTTTCAACTATTATTTCAATGGGTCATGATAACATTTTAATCATCAGTTTGTTTGCTGAGATCAAGCAGCAACCTCTGGGGCTGAAAAATGAACCCAACAGGGAAGTGCCGAAACCTGCAGTTCTTCTAATGGCCACTTGAGGCTGGCTGTAGAAGCCAGTCAATTCCTATAGACCCCCATGTTAAAATGCCCAACTTTACAGCAGATATAAACATGTTTACAGCCTGGTACAAAACGTATTTTTGGTCTCTACAGCTCATTTCAGCATTCATGACAACTGTGCACAGGGTGGATTTTATATGACTCAGTTGTTTACATTTTATTAAAGCACAGAGTTACATAGGCTACTTAAGGACAGGACAGCTTGATTGACAGACTGTCAGCAAGGTGTCGTTACTGGTTGCTGCAGTCTTTGAGTCAGACTTACCCCTCACTCCTCCACAGCGCCAGCCTCTCACCTACATATGGTAACTTCTGGCTCCAAAACACCAAGATGGCAATGGCCAAATTGCTGAACTCATGGCTTCAGATCTGCAGTCCACAAAAAACAATGAGTGATATCACGGTAGCTACATCCATTATTTATACGGCATAAATATAAAATCAGTGAAGTAAAATCAGTGCTGGACTGCTCATTAATAGTGATTACTGACACCTGTCTCCATGTGGGGATCCCCAATGAGGCTTTTGTGCTCTCACAGCATGGAGCAGAGAGGACAAGAGATTCATTCAAATCATAGACTGCATATCCTTATGGGATTTTTACAGTAGCTGGAGACCTTAACCAGGAAAATCTGACAACTGTCCTTCCAGAATTCTACCAACATGTGACATATCCCACAAAAGGTTCCAACACTTACATTGTGTCTACAGTAACATCAATGAGTCAAATTCTCCACTCTCCCCCACTTAGGCCTGTCTGACCATTTATTCCTCTCTGCATACATACCTCTCATCAAAGAAACAAACCTAATGTGAGAATCCTAAAGACATGGCCTGAGGGGGTTTCTACTCAACTCCAGGACTCTTTTCAACACACACACACTGAGATTTATTTGCACGACAGGACATTGATGACTACACATCTACTGCCCTGTTTTATATAAGGAAATGTAACCTCACAGCCTCTTCTATTTGTTATAGTGTACCATGCTCCTGGCCCATATTCAGAATTTTTATCTGAATTCTCAGAGTTTTTATCCAGTTTAGTCCTGAAATCAGATAAAGTTATTATTGTAGGCGATTTCAATATTCACGTGGAGGTTGATAATGACTCCCTCACTGCTGCGTTTATCACATTATTAGACTCCATTGGCTTCAGTCAAAGTGTACATAAGCCCACTCACCGTTTTAACCACACCCTCGATCTAGTTCTGGCGTATGGAATTGAAATTGATAACCTAATGGTCTTTCCACAGAATCCCTCTCTATCAGATCACTACCTCAGATCACTACCTCAGATCACTACCTCATAACTTTTTGGAGAAGTGAATGCAAGATGGCGCCAGTGTGTGTGGCTGGCCGTCTGCTGCTCCTGCGATTTTTGGTATTTTTGTTGTTGTTAACCATCGGCACTAAACAGATCGAGTCTCTGCTGGTGTATGATCGCCAATCTCTGTTGTTTCTCCGGCAGAATGTCAGAGATCTAGGTGCGTTTGATTACGATGGACAGAATACTTTGCCCCCGCTCCTGGCGGGGATTCCGACTCACCTGTACCGGGCCTCGGCCCTACCTTCCCGGCGGAAGCGTCCCCGTCGCCGCGGCAGACGCGGCGGTCGGCTGGTGAAGCTTAAACTCTGGCTGGCACGCTCTTCGTCCATTTCCCGGACAGGACATGGATTATTCCCTCCTTTTGCTGTGCCCCGGCGCTTCTTGGATCCCATCGACGCCTGCCTGGTTCCTGTCACCGGCTCTTCTGAGGGACTCCGGCCCCGCCGCCTCTGCCCTCTTCGGCTCTCTCAGCGCGGGGTAAACCATCGGCTCCTGAGGATGCTGCCCCAGGCTCCCCGATCCACCGGACCACAGGCCCCAGCTGTCACCAGGATTGGCTTGGTGAACACTAGATCCCTGGCGAACAAAACTTTCATCCTGAGGGATTTCTTCAGCTCCCGTGGCCTGGATTTCCTCTGTGTGACAGAGACTTGGCTCGGTGCCGGTGAGTGCAGCGCTCTGGTCGAACTTTTACCTGCTGACTGTTCGTACTTTAACTCCCCGCGGACGTCGGGTCGTGGTGGAGGAACGGCGGCGGTTTACAAAAACAATTTTAAATGCAAGCAGCGCACCGTCTTATCCTCATTCTCCAGCTTTGAGGTGACTTTATTTGAGGTGGGTCGCTCCGACCCGGTGCTGTGCGCTGTCATTTACCGACCCCCCAAATATAATAAGGACTTTGTGAATGACTTTTCTGGTCTTCTGGCTGAAATTATGCCCAAGTATGACCGTGTCCTTTTTCTCGGGGATTTTAACATACATGTGTGTTGTCCTGATAAGCCGCTGGTGAAGGACTTTTTAAGCCTTATTGACTCTTTTAACTTGGTGCAGTGTGTGTCTGGTCCCACACACGAACATGGACACATACTAGACCTCGTCCTCTCTCATGGGTTATCTGTGTCTAATTTGGAGATCTGTGACGATGTGATTTCCGATCATATGCCTGTGTTGTTTGAAGTTGCTTTCTCCTGTGCTCAGGTTAAATCTGGCGCTCCTGTTCAGAGACGTCGGATTTTTGACTCTTGTACTGCTGGTCAGTTCTCTGTGGCTTTTGATGAGCTCTGTGTCTGTCCTGCCTCTGTCCTGCCTCTGTTGACACAGAGGAGCTCAGCTCCTGGTTCCACTCCTCCTGCCGAACCATACTGGACTCTGTGGCTCCATTAAAAACTGTGCAGCCCAAAGCTAAACCTGAGCCCTGGTTTAATGAAAGAACTCGCGCAGCTAGACGGGAGTGCCGCAAAGCTGAGCGGAAGTGGAAGAAGGACAAGCTGCAGGTCTCCCTCCAAATCCTAAAGGACTGTTTGCACTGCTACCGGAGCACCATTAAAGAGACCAAAAGACAGTATCTGACAAACATCATTGAGTGCAATCGTCACAACCCACGTGTGCTATTTAAAACCATCGACACTGTTCTTAATGCCCCACAGCCTGTCAGCTTGGAGGCATCTCCTGAAATGTGTAATAGCTTCCTGCACTTTTTTATTGATAAGATTGCTGCTGCAAGGGCTCTCATCTCAGCTCCTGCATCTGACCCCTCTGACCATGTTCCTTGTTCTGTAGCTCTTGATAAGTTTGAGCCTGTGTCTCTGTCGTTTTTAGAAGATCTGGTTGGCCATATTAAGCCATCAGGTTCTCCTTGTGACGCTGTCTCTCCACGCTTCTTTAAAGAGGTTTTCCCTAGTATAGGGCAGTCTGTTTTAGCTATTATTAACAGCAGTCTGTCTTCTGGTGTTGTTCCTCTAAATTTTAAACATGCAGTGGTGCAGCCCCTAATTAAGAAACCTGGCCTTGATCGCAGCGTGCTGGCCAATTTCAGGCCCATCTCCAAGCTGCCTTTTATTTCTAAAATCTTGGAGAAAGTTGTCCTTGCTCAGTTAAAGTCTTTTCTGGATGAGCATAATGTCCTGGAGGTCTTTCAATCTGGCTTCAAAACTCTTCATAGCACTGAGTCAGCTTTGTTAAAAGTTTTTAATGATATCCTCCTGGCCAATGACTCTGGTGACCATGTTATTCTTGTTTTGTTGGACCTTACTGCAGCGTTTGACACTGTGGACCACAACACCCTAGTGGCTCGGTTACGTGACCTAGTGGGCATCTGTGGTACTGCACTGGAGTGGGTCAAATCTTATCTGGCCGACAGGAGTATGAGCGTAAGCCTGGGAAATTCGGAGTCCATCTCTGCTCCACTGTTGTATGGGGTTCCACAGGGGTCGATTTTAGGGCCCGTGCTTTTCTCTTTGTATTTACTGCCTCTGGGCTCCATCCTGAGAAAGCATGGCATTTCTTTCCACTGCTATGCTGACGACAGTCAGATATATATGCCACTGAATAAGAAAAATGCTTTCTCCCTCACGCCACTTCTGTCGTGTCTTGAAGACGTCAAAGCCTGGATGGCCTTAAACTTTTTAAATTTCAACGAGAAAAAAACAGAAGTGATGGTGTTTGGCCCCAGTGGCCAAGTTGACTTGGGTCCTTTGGCAGACTATGTAAAGCCAATAGTCTCAAACTTGGGTTTTAAGATGGACAGTGATTTTAAATTGGATCGGCAAATTAGTGCTGTAGTAAAGTCCAGCTTTTTTCAGATTAGGCAGCTGGCAAAGGTGAAGCCTTTCCTCGCACAACAGCACTTTGAAACAGTAATCCATGCCTTTATCACATCTCGGCTGGATTACTGTAATGCACTTTATTTTGGAGTCAGCCAGTCCTCCCTCGCACGTCTCCAGTTAGTGCAAAACGCAGCCGCTCGCCTCCTAACTGGAGAACGTAAGAGGGAGCACATAACTCCCATCCTGGCTTCCCTCCACTGGCTGCCTGTGCACTTTAGAGTCCATTTTAAGATTCTTTTATTTGTTTTTAAATCTTTAAATGGTCTCGCCCCGCCTTACCTCTCTGAGCTCCTTCATCCCTACGCTCCTGCTCGGTGCCTCAGGTCAGCTGATCTGCTGCTCCTGGAGGTACCGAGGTCAAAACGGAAGCTCAGAGGGGATAGAGCTTTCTCTGTTGCGGCTCCTAAATTGTGGAATGAGCTACCGTTGCACATTAGACAAGCCTCTTCACTGTCCATTTTTAAAACTCGTCTTAAAACCCATTTTTATTCCCTGGCTTTCAACCCCGCATGAGACTCTGCTCTTGTTTTAGTGTTTTATGGTTTGCCTTTATTTATTGTTTTATTGTTTTTGATTGTTTTTAAAAACTATAAGACAATTATTTTGGTGCTTATGCCTGTTTTATCTTATTTATTTTATTGTTGTTTTAATTGTTTTATGTCTGTGTTGTTTTGCCTATTTATGTACAGCACTTTGTTTCAGCTGTGGTTGTTTTTAAAGTGCTATATAAATAAAGTTGAGTTGAGTTGAGTTGAGTTGAGTTTTGATTACTTTCTACTCGACTACTCACCACTCAGTAACAGTTACTATACTAGGTGTTTATCTGATAGTGCGGTAGCAAAATTTAAGGAAATTATTCCATCGGCATTAAATTTAATACCATGTCCCTCTGTAACTGAGGTTTCCCGCACTGACTTTAAAGTCTCCCAAATTGATTATCTTGTCGATAGCGCTGCAGGCTCGCTGCGAACAACACTTGACTCTGTAGCACCTCTTAAAAAGAAGTTCGCACAGAAAAGAAAGTTTGCTCCTTGGTACTCCCAAACCCAAAAATTAAAACAAATATCGCAAAAATTTGAAAGGAATTGGCGATTAACCAAACTGGAAGAATCTCGTTTAGTCTGGGAAGACAGTCTCAAAACATATAGGAGGGCCCTCCGCAATGCCAGAGCAAACTATTACTCATTAATAGAAGAAAATAAGAACAACCCCAGGTTTCTTTTCAGCACTGTAGCCAGGCTGACAGAGAGTCACAGCTCTATTGAGCCTTGTATTCTTTTAGCCCTTAGCAGTAATGATTTTATGAGCTTTTTTAATGACAAAATTCTAACTATTAGAGGCAAAATTCATGACCTCCTGCCCTCAAACAGGACTAATCTGCCTCCAAACACAGCTATAAGCACTGATACATATTTAGATTGCTTCTCCCTGATTTCTCTTCAACAATTGACCTCAACGATGTCTTCATTCAAGTCATCAACATGTCTCTTGCACCCCATCCCAACTAGGCTACTCAAGGAAGTCTTACCTTTAGTTAACACTTATGTATTATACATGATCAGGACAGGTGATGAGACTGGCTGAGTGCAGGAAGTGCCACAAAAAAGGACACTTCGCAAAGAAATGCAGGTCTACAGGTGGGGTCCATGACATTTCCATGGCACAAAAAGAGAGTCAAGAGGAGGAGGACTTTGCTTTTTTGGGAGAAATGTGCTTAGAAGAAAGTGATGAGTGGGAAGAAAAGCTGCAGTTGAATGGAGAAGAGACTGTTTTCAAACTGGACTGCGGTGCAACTGTCACAGCAATCCCAAGCAGCATGTTCTACATTAAAAAACATGGGACTCTGCAGCCACCAGGCAAAGTGCTGTATGGACTAGGAAATCACAGACTGGAGGTAAAAGGGCAATTTAAAGGGAAGCTGAGCTTTGAAAAGAGAGCAACTGAGCAACACATTTATGTCGTTGAGGGACTGTGTAAGCCACTGCTAGGTCTCCCTGCATTAAAAGCTCTCACTCTCATACAGCGGGTCTATGCAGTGCAAGCCCAGCAGGAGGACTTTAAAGCTCAGTACCCCACAGTATTTTCCGGCTTAGGGAAATTAAAGGAGCCCTACAAAATCGAGTTGGAACCTGGAGCCGTTCCATATGCCCTATCATCCCCGCGGCGAGTGCCCCTGCCTATGCGGGATAAAGTACGAGCGGAGCTGAAACGCATGGAGGACATGGGGGTGATTTCCAAAGTGACCCAACCCACACCGTGGTGCGCTGGCATGGTCGTGGCACCCAAGGCACAGCCAGAGAAGATTCGGCTGTGTGTCGACCTAACACATCTGAACAAGTGGGTGCGGAGAGGGAGACACAACCTCCCAGCAGTGGACCACACCCTAGCCGAGCTGACTGGAGCTAAAGTGTTTACGAAGCTGGACGCCACCTCCGGCTTCTGGCAAATCCCGTTGTCAGAGGAGAGCTCACTCCTCACAACTTTCATTACCCCATTCGGGCGATATGCATTCAATCGCCTACTGTTTGGGATTTCCTCAGCTCCAGAGCATTTCCAGCGTCGCATGTCCCAGATGCTGGAGGGCTGCGAGGGGGTCGTGTGTCATGCTGATGACATAGTTGTGTATGGAGAGGACATGCAGCAACACAACGAGAGACTGCATCGGGTCCTGAACAGGCTGAGATAAGAGGGGCTGACGCTGAATGAGAAATGTGAGTTTGCCAAAGATGACATCATGTTCGTGGGGCACCGGGTCACAGCAGACGGTGTGACACCGGATCCAGGCAAGGTCAAAGTGATCATGGAAATGCCTGAACCAACCGGAGTTGAAGAGGTGAGGAGAGTGATCGGAATGGCCAACTACCTGGGCAAGTTTTTACCCCACCTTGCCTCATACACCCGCCCGATAAAAGACCTGCTCAGTGAAAAGACCGAGTGGTGCTGGGAAGCGCCACACAAAGAGGCGTTTTAGAGACTGAAAGCTGAACTGAGCTCACCGAGAGTGCTGGCCCCATACTCACCAACAGCTGAGACGTGTATCGGCTGATGCCTCGTCTTATGGCCCAGGAGGAGTCATGAGCCAACAACAGACAGAGGGAAAATGGAGGCCGATAGTGTTCATCTCCAGAGGTATGTCAGAGGCGAAAAAACATTACGCACAGATTGAGAAAGAGGCGTTGGCTGCCACGTGGGCTTGTGAACGCCTGTCACCATATCTGCTAGGACTGAAGTTCAAGTTGGAGACTGATCACAAGCCTCTGGTGCCACTGCTGAGCACAAAAGCACTGGATGAGCTCCCTCCGAGAGTACTAAGGTTCCGGTTGAGGCTGATGAAGTTCACATTCGACATTGTGCACATACCCGGGAAACAACTGACAACAGCGGACACATTATCAAGAGCCCCTGTGAAACACACATTTACACAGGAGGAAAGAGACAAAGAGGCAGAGGTCAAAGTGTTTGTGGATGCAGTCATTCAAAGCCTCCCTGCCACCGAAGCAAGATTGAAAGTGATTCAAGACAAGCAAAAAGCCGACCCTGTCTGTGCAAAGCTCATCAAATACTGTCAGGCTCAGCGGCCAGAGAGACATGCACTGCCGCCAGACCTGGCCTCGTACTGGCCAGAAAGAGAAACCCTGACTGTGGCAGGTGGGCTGCTTCTCAGAGGCCAGAGAATCGTGATTCCTCACTGCATGAGACAAGAAATCCTTCACAACCTCCACAATGGCCATCAGGGTATTGTTAAATGCAGAGCAAGGACACGCCAGTCTGTCTGGTGGCCAGGACTGTCTGTCCATATCAGTCAGCTTGTGGAGAACTGTAACACATGTTCACAGCACCGGGCAGAGCACAGAGAGCCTCTGCTGACCACGCCGGTACAAGAGAGGCCCTGGCAAAGAGTGGGCACTGACTTATTCTTCTGGGAGAAAAAGACTTATCTTCTCATAGTGGACTATTTCTCACGCTACATTGAAGTGGCCCATCTCAACATAGCATCTGCCAACACTGTCATTGCAGCTTTGAAAGATGTATTCAGCCGCCATGGAATACCTGAGACAGTCATGTCGGATAACGGCCCACAATACAGCTGTGAACTCTTCAAAGACTTTGCCACAGAGTACGGGTTCACACATATTACCAGCAGCCCAAGATACCTGCAGGCGAACGGAGAAGCTGAGCGTGCGGTGGCTACAGTAAAAGGACTGTGGAAAGGGGGAGGTGAGAAACTAAAGGCTCTGATGACATATACACCACTGGAAAATGGTTTTTCCCCTGCACAACTCCTCATGGGGAGACAGCTGCGGACAACCATACCGCAGCTCCCGACAACCTTTCTTCCCCGATGGCCGAATATTAGAGGAGTCAGGAAGTCTGAAAAGAGGGCTAAAGAGAACCAACAACATAAATACAACCTGAGACACAGAGCCCGCTCCTTACCACCACTGCAGCCCGGTCACACCACACCACTGGAAAATGGTTTTTCCCCTGCACAACTCCTCATGGGGAGACAGCTGCGGACAACCATACCGCAGCTCCCGACAACCTTTCTTCCCCGATGGCCGAATATTAGAGGAGTCAGGAAGTCTGAAAAGAGGGCTAAAGAGAACCAACAACATAAATACAACCTGAGACACAGAGCCCGCTCCTTACCACCACTGCAGCCCGGTCAAAATGTGTGGCTCCCAAGAGAGGAGAAACAAGGGACTGTCATTCAATAGGCCACAACACCCAGGTCTTACCCTATACACACTGATGAAGGACAATTAAAGAGAAACCGCACACACATGCGCACACTACACCAGCCACAACCTCAGACAGCTCCAGAGATACCTGTAGCAAACTCAGAACCAGGTAACACTGAACCACTCACTCACATCACCAGAGAGACAAATACCCCAAAACACACTGACACAACCAGCACGCCATATGTGATAACTTCAGGCAGAGTGTCACGCCCTCCACAGCATCTGAATTTGTAAAAAAAAGAGACTGTTCTGAGGAAAAGAGAAAAGTAGAGACTGTTCGAAAAAAAAAAAATGCAGTTTATCAATGTTCTTTGATATGTTCTATTCAGTAATGTGATACTGGTCAATCTGAGTTACCTCTGAGAGGGGTTGGTAAGATATCATTTGAGTTATTTGGTTGTTGGAGGGGGTTTTACTTAAAAGGGGAGGTGTTCTGTAAAACGAAATATAGCTGAGCTTTAGTGTTGGTTTCCACCCGGACCGTTTTGTATGTAACACACTTCCTGTTCCTGGAGTAAAGCGGCTTGCAACGTACTAGCTTGGCCTCCGTCTCATCTGTGTTAACCTTAAGTCAGAGAGTTAACATAACATGTACCACAGTCTTTTAAGGTTGCTGTAATTAAACCTCTGTTAAAAATGAAAATCAAATCTTCCCTTTCTTTCAAAGATCCGCCTCACTCTACCTACAATCACCTTATCCAACGTGCGTTCCCTGCAGAATAAGATGACCGAACTCCACGAACTCGTCAGGTCTGACAGGGATTTTAAGAATGCCAACCTGATCTGCCTCACGGAGACCTGGACCACGGAGGATATGAACAACATTAACCTGGAGGGATACTCACTCGTCCGATATGACAGAGACCCTGAGCGAGCAGAGAAATGTATCGGTGGGGGAGTGTGTATGTTTATAAACACCAGATGGGCGACACACTTCGCGGTACGTGAAACTGACTGCTGCACTCACTACGAGCTCATGACTGTCTCTATTCGTCCATACTATTTGCCTCGAGAGTTTGGACAGATTACGGTTATCCTGGTATATGTACCTGGCCCAGACTTTGCACTAGCTGGCGAGCGTATAGCCGCCAGTTACAACAAGGCGCAGCGCAGCTCCGTTGATGATCCCATTTTTCTATTGGGTGACTTTAATAAATGTATCATGTCCACCCACTTGCCTAACTTGGAGCAATATGTGACCTGTCCGACGAGGATGAATAAGATCCTAGACCAGTGCTTTGGAAACATAGAGGGTGCCTATGTGTCCATATGCCGCCCCCCCCGGGACGGTCGGATCATAATGTCATCCACTTACTGCCCAAGTATCGTCAGAAACTGAAAAGGGAGAAGCCTGTTGTCAAGCACATTCAGACCTGGACGAAGGACTCAGTTGAAGAGTTGAGGGGCTGTTTTGAGGCCACTGAATGGGATTTATTTTTCAGCGACCAGGTCTCCTGTAACAACCCTGAACTGTTAGCTGATACTATTACCAGTTACATTAATTTCTGTGTTGATGTTGTTGTTGAAACAAAAACACCACCCTTGGGTCAACAAAAGTTTTAAATATATCCTTAATCAAAAGAAAATAGCATTCAGGGAGGGAGACCGGCAAAAAGTGAAGGAATTAGAGAAAGATCTAAGGTGCATGACTAGGAAGGCAAAAACGGACTATAAGGACAGAGTTGAGGGGGAACTGAGGAATGGGAATGTGAGGGATGCTTGGAGGGGGTTGAACACAATGATGGGAAGGGAACAAAAAGCACCTCCCCCCCATTGTGATGATCCTGTCAAACTGTCAAATGAGCTGAATGTTTTCTACTCCAGATTTGACAAATACAACTACAGCGCTGAATGTGACTCTGTATGCGCAGGGATGATACCTGCCCCTGTCACATTAAAGGAACAGGATGTAGTCATGATCCTCCAGCAGGTCAAACCTCACAAAGCCCCCGGGCCAGATGGGCTCAAGGGACGGGTCCTGAAAGAATGTGCTACCCAGTTAGGACCGTTACTGACCCGACTGTTCCAGATGTTCCTCAATATCAGTTTTGTCCCCCAAGCCTGGAAATTGGCAACCATTGTCCCGGTGCCCAAAACTGTTCACGCACGATCACTGAATGATTTCAGACCAATTGCCCTCACTTCTCTATTAGGCAAATGCATGGAGCGTCTAGTGAGCAGGGAACTCACATTGCAAACAGCAAAGTTCATGGACCCCATGCAATTTGCCTATAGAGCCAGTCGAGGTGTGGTAGACGCCACTCTCACTCTCTTGGATAAAACATTCTGTCATTTAAACAATCCGACTAAATCCTATGTCCGTGTACTTTTTATGGATTTTTCCTCTGCTTTTAATACGGTTCAGCCCTACATTCTCCTGAGACGCTTATGTGACCTGAACGTCAGCAGCAACCTCATTCTGTGGATCAGGGAGTTTTTGAGAGAGAGACCCCAACGTGTGTGTGTTAATAAGATCTTCTCTGACTGTCTTGTCTTAAACACCGGCGTTCCCCAGGGTTGCGTCTTATCGCCCCTCCTATTCTCCCTGTACACAAATGAGTTGCAGTATAACAGCAAAAACCTCTCACTCATTAAATATGCAGATGATATGGCCCTAGTTGCCGGCCTGCATGATGCTTGCTGCCCCTCTTACTCCCAAAACATCAACCAAATTACCACCTGGTTTGAGGATAGTTTCCTTGACCTCAATGTCAGTAAAACCAAGGAGATGTGTTTGGGAGAGAGGGCAGGAGCAGAAGGCACGGGGTCCATCTTCAGGCCTGTAAGTATGAGAGGGGAGGGGGTGGTGCTGGTCACTGAGTTTAAATATCTTGGTACAATCATCGATAATAACCTCACTTTCCAGGGAAATGCGGATAACATTTACAAAAAAGCAAGACAGCGACTCCATCTCCTCAGACAACTGAAGAGCTTTAATGCCAGTAAGCAAACCCTGGCCATGGTCTACCGGTCACTCACTGAGAGTATTCTCTCCTTTAATATCATTTCTTGGTATGGGAACCTCTCAGTCGGACACAGGAACAAGCTGAACCAGGTAGTTAACCAGGCCAGTAAGATAATAGGAGACAAGCAAATGCAGCTTCAGGAAATATACAACCGTTCCATAACTAAAAAAGCTTTTCAGATTTACAGTGATACCACCCACCCTCTCAATCCCGCATTTGTCTTGCTGCCATCAGGAAGGAGGCTCAGAGTTCCCCTAGCTAGGAAAGCGGGGTACAAGAGGTCATTTGTGCCGTCCGCAGTGGACATTCTAAATCAAACTATCTTTGGGTAAACTATGAGCTGTTTTGGGTGAACTATGAGCTGTCCCAGGTGAATTATGTGCTGTAGTGAAACCGCAGCTGCTGTATGATACTGCACTGTTGTACTCCATGTATTTATTTATCTATTATTTATCTTACTTACTTGTTGTTGTGTTGGTTGTGCTTTCACTGTTGTTGTTGGCTGACGACCAAGATGCCAAAGGCAAATGTCCACTGTGTTTTTAACCAATGGACAATAAAGTCTTCTTATCTTATCTTATCTTATCCTTGAGAAAGTAGTCGCAGACCAGGGGGGTATTCCATCAAAGTCACTAATGATAGCGACGCTTAAGTGATTAAGCCTCGTTTGAATTAGCGTCAGCTTCCACCTCAGGCTGAAGCCGTTCCACTAACACATTTCAGCCAGGCCTCATCAGCGTTAACTTCAGCCAGGTTTATCAAGTCTTGTATTAGGCGCGCGCACAGGGTGCATGAGAAGCCCAGAATATGTGATTGTCGAAAACGCGATCGTGTCGGAAAAAGACAAGAAAACTAGGGCTGATTTCTTCAACAGCGCGGAGCAAAAGCTCCTTGTGGAGCTTTACTAAGAGTATAGAAACGCAGTTACCAGAAAAGGAAATACTGTTGCTACTGTCAAGGCAAGAGATATGGCGTGGCAGAAGATTGCCGACCGCTTAACTTTTACATCAGTGTTTAATGTCTTATGTTTAGACTGTGTTGATCAAACACAGTATGTCCTGTCAGTAGCGAAGTGGAATTGCCACCGTCGTTAACGTGGGAGACCAGTGTTTGAGGCTCAATACCTGCACAGTATTACTTAATGGAAATTAAATTCTGCAAGGAAATTTTATTTGGTTTACAATTTTTTTTTAAATGTGTAGTGTACTTTGCACCAACTAATATGCCAAATAGTGTTATCTCTGCACAGGAGTGGTGTCAACAATGTTAAACACACGGCTGTGCAGGTGTTACTCCAATCATATGGACAAGTGTTAATGTTAGGCCTAGCTGATGTTAAAAGTTCCGTAGGCTACAAAGTTATGATGAATAATTGTCGGCTAAATGGCATTACATTTCACATACATGTGATGTGTGACAAATGTAAGCTATAGGCTGTTGGTGAAAACATTAAAATAACCGCTGCAACATAATTTGATGAAGTGAATGATGCCATAATCTGGGTTTGAACCCCAGATGCCCGCATGATAATCGAGGGACGAGACCACTCTGCTACTACTGGCTATTTTGTTAACTGAGGAGAAGAGTTTTAATATTTCAAGATATCATCACGACAATGACACTTTCTTTTTCAATCCTTGGGAATTCGACTAAACTAACCAAAAATGTGCGGTGAATTCATTTTTGCTTAAGTTGTAGACTTCGTTTTCGGACAACGCGGATAACCAAGCGAAAAGTGCGAGGAACTGTTTGTCTGAGACTCTGTTTACTACAGGTACATATTCTTTGTAACACCGATTCATTAAGCCTGATAGTTAACCTGCCACGGAGCAGGTTAGTTCAGGAGCATATGTTACCCCAGTAACTCAGCTGAGGTTCCTGTTAGCGAGAGTCATGGAACCAAACTCTCTCTAAAACTAGCGCGGCTTATCGAAGTTAGCCGGGATTTGCAGTTAGCTGGTTTGATGGAATACCCCCCAGCTGTGTGACTTTCTCCATGATAATTTATTTGAGGAATTTCAGTCAGGATTTAGGGTGCATCATAGCACCGAGACAGCAAAAGTTAATATTTCAAATGATCTTCTGATTGCTTCAGACCAAGGACTCGTCTCTGTACTTGTTTTACTAGATCTTAGTACCGCATTTGACACAATTGACCATCAAATTCTCCTTCAGAGAGTGGAACATTCACTTGGCCTTAAAGGTTCTGCACTAAGCTGGTTTAAATCGTACTTATCCGATCATTTTCAGTTTGTTCATGTTCATAATGAATCATCTTCACGTACTAAAGTTTGTTTTGGAGTACCTCAAGGTTCAGTGCTTGGACCAATTCTATTCACTCTATATATGCTTACCTTGGGTAACATCATTAGAAATCACTCTATACATTTCCATTGTTATGCGGATGATACACAGTTGTATTTATTGATAAAGCCAGAAGAAACGGACCAATTAACTAAACTTCAGAACTGCCTTAAAGATATAAAAACCTGGATGAGCTCCAATTTCCTGATGTTAAATTCACCTCAGAAACTCTTTATCTGATGATATAGTTTCTCTGGATGGCATTGCTCTGGCCTCTAGCACCACCGTAAGAAACCTCGGCGTAATATTTGATCAAGATTTGTCTTATAATTCCCATTTAAAACAAACCTCTCAGACTGCATTTTTTCATCGGCGTAATATTGCGAAAATTAGGCCTATCCTGTCACAAAAAGATGCAGAAAAATTGGTCCACGCTTTTGTTACCTCTAGGCTGGATTACTGTAATTCCCTATTATCAGGTAGCTCTAATAAATGCCTAAAAACTCTCCAGCTAATCCAGAACGCGGCAGCACGTGTACTGACAGGAACTCAGAAACAAGATCATATTTCTCCTGTTTTAGCTTCTCTGCACTGGCTCCCTGTAAAATCCAGAATTGAATTTAAAATCCTTCTCCTAATTTACAAAGCTCTAAATGATCAGGCTCCATCATATCTTAGAGAGCTCATAGTGCCCTATTATCCCACCAGAACACTGCGCTCTCAGAATACAGGCTTACTCGTGGTCCCTAAAGTCTCCAAAAGTAGAACAGGAGCCAGAGCCTTCAGCTATCAGGCTCCTCTTTTGTGGAATCACCTTCCTGTTTCGGTCCGGGAGGCAGACACTATATCCACTTTTAAGACTAGACTTAAGACTTTCCTTTTTGCTAAAGTTTATAGTTAGGGCTGGCCCAGGCTTGTCTTGCCCCTAGTTAGGCTGACATAGGCCTAGTCTGCCGGGGGACCTCCTATAATACACTGAGCCCCTTCTCTCCTTCTCTCTCTCTCTCTCTCTCTCTCTTTCTCTCTCCTTTGCTAACATTCCTGTCATGTTACTGCATCTCCCTAACTCGGCTCTACTGCATGTCACTAACGTGGCTTGTTCTCCGGAGCCTTTGTGCTCCACTGTCTTGCAGGTTATCTCATATCGCAGCTGTGCCTGGATGGTGTGTGGTGTTGTGCTGCTGCCGCTGTGGTCCTGCATGATGCTTCCCACTGCTGCTGTTACTATTAGTCATACTTGTACTGTTATTATACACATATGATTATTGTCACATACATATATAATCATACTATTAATATAATATCTGTCTCTCTTTATGTGTTATTGTGTCATATGTATTACTGTTAATTTATTATGTTGATCTGTTCTGTACAACATCTATTGCTCGTCTGTCTGTCCTGGAAGAGGGATCCCTCCTCAGTTGCTCTTCCTGAGGTTTCTACCATTTTTTTCCCCGTTAAACGTTTTTCTGGGGGGAGTTTTTCCTTATCCGCTGTGAGGGTCCAAAGGACAGAGGGATGCTGTATGCTGTAAAGCCCTTTGAGGCAAATTGTGATTTGTGATATTGGGCTTTATAAATAAAATTGATTGATTGATTGAATTGAAATGTGTTGACTGCGTTACAGTTGACAAATGCATCAAGTGCTTTCCAAACAACAAACCTTGGATGAGTAAGGACGCCACACTTCTGCTGTGGGAATACGACAGCCTAAAGATCTGGCTTCAGCCATCTATACAGTGCTGCCAGGTCCACCCTGATGAGAGCATTCAAGGAGGCTGAGGCAGACTACAGGCGAAAAGCCCTGGTGAAGAAGGCACAGACGCGGCTGTATTTCCCCAGGACACTGAAAAGAGCCAACCTGTCCCAGCAGCTGCTTCTGATTTTCTATAACTGCTCCACTGAAAGCATTTTCACTTACAGCATGCTGGTATGGTTTGTCAGCTGCACTAAAGCAGACAGGAAAGCCCTTTAGAGGGTCATGAAGTCAGCTCAACAAATCACTTGCATGCACCATCACTGGAGCCCATTTACAGAGTCAAATGTCTTCACAAGCACAAACATCATCAAAGACTCATCTCACCCAGATCACTCATCTCACCCAGATCACTACCTTTTTACCCTGCTGCCCTCTGGCAGGTGCTACAGGTCCTTAAAAGCCTGCACTTCCAGATTCCTAAAAAGCTTTCAGTCAAGTGCCATTGAAGAATTAAACTATAAATAACCATGCTATAAGACATGCAATAATATCTAAGGAGAATATTCTGTATATGTGTAATAAATCCTATGGATGCATAATGATACGGCACGTCATCGGTATCGGCTGATGTTGGCTCTGGATATTTTTTTATTTGTTAATTAACAAAGTGAACATGTACAAAACATATCAGTGTTTCCCCTAGGGGGCGGTCAAATGCTGTAATTTGTTATTTACGTGATAACGCCTGAACGCAACACAGGCTCCGCTCCAACTGAGTGTGTGTAGTGCCGTGCTGCTGTGTGAGCGGCATGTTTGACTGTGAGTAACAGCAGCATTTTGATGACAATAACTATGTCAGGTAACAAACTGCGTTGAGTTTGGGTTGGGCTCGCTTATAATTGTCTCGGACTCGGGTCGGGTTCGGCTCGGGAAAATGCGGCCCGAGCTGCGCTCTAGTACATACCTGTCAAGTTGTGGATTAGAAAATAAGGGAAATTTGCCGGTGCTTGCTGCGAGCCGTCCCATCACCCCAACGAAGCTCCAGTTTCCCTGACATTTTGAGACAAGTGTACAAGATATCTAAAACCCGCTCACTAACTACAATTAGGTGATCAGAATCTGATAGGCCAACCTTTGTTGACACTAAAATGCCGTGAACATTCCTACTTTATAATACAGCCTAAATGAAAACACAAAGGGTATATGAAGCACATTTATTTATGGTTTATAAAACAGGTGCTTCCCATCCTTAAATGTGATTGGCTGAGCCGCGTTCCATGCCGTTGTAAAATCAGTGTAACCCACTGGTAGACCGCAGCGTCTGTGTTGCTTGGCAACCATTCTGTCCACTCGATCTTGCTTGGTGGAAGAATGAATAGTTCTCAGTTTTATTGTTGCATTATTACCAATAAATTGTTGATTCTTTTTCGTGTGTGTTTATTTTATGGACTATATGTAGGGTAACCGTTTTATAAAAGCAATAAGCCCTGAGAAGCCGTGAGTTACAGTGATTTTACAACAGCGGAGGGGCCCTGAATGCCCCTCAGCCGTTGTAAAATCACTGTAACCCACGGCTTCTCGGGGCTTATTGCTTAAACATATTTTCAGTTCATAATGTGCAACATCCTGCTCCTCTGTAGTAAAGTAAATTCACTGTCCCATTTTTCGAGATATTTACAGGACTTCTTTGTTTTTTTGGCAGGAATGCCTTCTCCTTCGTCACATCCATCCATCTCTCTCTTTTGTTGTTCTGGGTTTGTTCCCGTTGTCGGCACTAACCTCGCGATAACTGCCACCCAGGCTACTGCAGGTGGCAGCTCTCGCGAGGCTAGTGACAGTTCAGTTTGGAAAGGCAGAGGAATGTTTTTTTATTATAATACGGGACATTTACGGGAGAATACTAATACGGGAGGACGGCGGGAAAGAGGGGTAAAATACGGTAGTTTCCCGGCCAAAACGGGAGACTTGACAGCTGTGTTCTAGTGTGCTCACTTGTGTGTGCGCATGTGTCTGTTTGTGTGTGTGTTTGGGGCGGAGCTCCGCCGTGCACAATACGGAGAGCAGAAGGGAATTGAAAATGCGCAACCATGTAGACACAGAAGTTATGGAGAACAAAAAATGACATAAGTATAAATAAATAAATAAATGTATAAATAAATAATTAAATACATGAATAAATGAAAAACCAAGGACATTTTGGTAATAAAAAAGGCTATTTTTTTACATTTATTTATTTCTACATATATTTATTTATTCTTTTATTTCTACATTTATTTATTTATTTCTACATTTATTTATATATTTATTTATTTACACATTTATTTATTTATAATTTATTTATTTAGTTATACATTTATTTATTTACACATTTATTTATTTACACATTATTTATTTATTTATACATTTATTTATTTCTGTGTCAGTGTCACACAGAAATGTAAATATGCTAATTAGGTGGGCAGACCTACGTCAGTCGATGTGATTGGATCGGATCTACTAGTGCTGCCTTGATTTGGCTGGCTTTCACGTTAGCCTTTAGCTTGCTATTAGCAATGGATAGTTTTGTGCAGGCTATTGCTGCTGATTTAAGAGCATTAGCGGACAGTTTCGATAACAGCGAACCTACCGACTATCTTCAGTTTCGTTTCAAGAGATTACTCGAAGATTTAGCTCAACTCTCAGCTGATAGGGACATAGAAGTTGACGTGGTGCTAGATGGTCTCCAAGAAGTTGCCCACGAACTTCAAATCCGCTCGGTGACAGAGGAAGAGGGAGCGACGTTTAGACTGTGATATTTAGATATTGCTCTAGACCAGTGGCGGCTGCTGGTCTTTCAAACAGGGGAAGCTCACTTTAAATTTACATCATAAAATTTGTCATATTTTAGCGAGGCAGTAACTTATAAAAGGAACATTTAATTGAAGCCGTTTTTCAACCACACTCATGCCATAGAACCATACCTGTCAAGTCTTGGATTTGAAAATAAGGGAAATTTTCCGGCGCTCGCTGCGAGCCGTCCCGCCACCCCAACCAAGCTCCAGTATCCCTGACATTTTAAGACAGGTGTACAAGATATCTAGAAACAACTTTTTAACTGCTTACTAACTACAATTAGGTGATCAGAATCTGATAGGCCAACCTTTGTTGACATTGAAATGCTGTGAACATTCCTACGTTAAAATACAGCCTAAATGAAAACACAAAGGGTATATGAAGCACATTTATTTATTGTTTATAAAACGGGTGCTTCCCATCCTTAAATGTGATTGGCTGAGCCGCGTTCCATGCCGTTGTAAAATCAGTGTAACCCACTGGTAGACCGCAGTGTCTGTGTTGCTTGGCAACCATTCTGTCCACTCGATCTTGCTTGGTGGAAATGAATAGTTCTCAGTTTTATTGTTGCATTATTACCAATAAATTGTTGATTTTTTCTGTGTGTGTTTATTTTATGGGCTATATGTAGGGTAACCGTTTTATAAAAGCAATAAGCCCCGAGAAGCCGTGAGTTACAGTGATTTTACAACAGCGGAGGGGCCCTGAATGCCCCTCAGCCGTTGTAAAATCACTGTAACCCACGGCTTCTCGGGGCTTATTGCTTAAACATATTTTCAGTTCATAATGTGCCCCATACTGCTCCTCTTTAGGAAAGTAAATTAGCTGTCCCATTTTTCGAGATATTTACAGGACTTTGTTTTTTTGGCAGGAATGCCTTCTCCTTCGTCACATCCATCCATCTCTCTCTTTTGTTGTTCCGGGTTTGTTCCCGTTGTCGGCACTAACCTCGCGACAACTGCCACCCAGGCTACTGCAGGTGACAGTTCTCGCGAGGCTATTGACAGTTCAGTTTGGAGTGGCAGAGGAATGTTGTTTTATTATAATACGGGGGATTTGCGGGAAAATACTAATACGGGAGGACGGCGGGAAAGAGGGATAAAATACGGTAGTTTCTCGGCCAAAACGGGAGACTTGACAGCTATGACTCTGTCAGAAGACTCCGCTTGCAAAATCCGCGATGGGACTGAGTTGAGCTGTCAAATCTCCAAATAGCTGTCAATCAAAACGGGATTCAGCCTTTCGACTGATCCTCCAATCATCATGCGGAAGCTCAGCGTCCAGCCCGGCCGAGGCCCGCCCACAGCTCCATTCACCCCCAGAGACGCTGAGCGTCCGGGGGCGGGACAAAATCGTGGCATTTATCCAATGACCGTCGAGTTTCGAGGCAATGAAAAAAACTGTTCCATGCAGTCCCATTGAAGTGCATGGACGCTCAGCTTCTACAGGCAAATGCCATAGACCATATGAGAAAACTCCGCTACGGGAATGTATGAGAAGTTAACAACATCGATAAGTAGCTGATTCTGAATGAACTCGTCTTCGAGATGAATGTGTTTTGACGCATCTGTAGTCAATGAAATGTTAACACAACCGTACATATTTGACCATTCAATTTTTGACATTTTAGGGGAAGCTGAGCTTCCCTTGCAGTCTTAAAGAAATCGCCTCTGCTCTAGACATCTAGGCAACTGCCCAATTTGCTGTCTTTCCTCTGTGTTGTAGATGTCTTTTTAATTTCCCACAGTACGAGAAGGCAGCAATTGAGACGATCATGGGATTTGAAATCGTTTGCTTCTGTCTGGTTTGCCCAGTTGACCAATCGGGCTTTACTAACCTAGGCCTGCCTACCTTATTAGCATATTTACATTTCTGTGTGACACTGACACAGAAATAAATAAATGTATAAATAAATAAATAAATGTGGAAATAAATAAATAAATGTAGAAATAAATAAATAAATGTAGAAATAAAAGAATAAATAAATATATGTATAAATAAATAAATGTAAAAATACAGAAATAGCCTTTTTTATTACCAAAATGTCCTTGGTTTTTCATTTATTCGTGTATTTAATTATTTATTTATACATTTATTTATTTATTTATTTATACTGTTATACTGTCATTTTTTGTTCTCCATAGAAGTGACATGCTGTGGTGTAAATAAGATAAATAACACGAGGTTATTTAGTTAGTTTAATAAAAGGACAAGGTATAGACCCATTCTATAGGAAAGGTAACCTTAAATGACTTCTGTTGTGATCTGGCGCTATATAGAAAATAAAATAAAATAAAATTAACTTGACCTTCCAGGGGGGGCGGGGGGTGCTGTTGGGGGGGCGGGGCGCCCCCCTAATATAATGGTAGGGGAAACACTGCATATGGTAAATGATACAGCACAGTTTACAAAACTACATATCTGACAGATATACAAGTATGTATGAAGAATATAATTGACAAAAATAACAGATAAACAGACCATAAAATAAACATGTGTAACACTTTCACAGTTGCCTCGTACTGTGTTATTACCACCAGAGCAACAAGATAACTCTGGCATGCTTGTAAATGACAATAAAAGGTTGTTACCTAGAGATAACATGTCTTAAGTGCTTATGATTCCGTTACTAACTTTTTCGTGCAAAAGGACCAGAGGTGGACAGAGTACACAACTTCACTACTTGAGTAAAAGTACAGATACTCCTTGTCAAATATTACTCCAATACAAGTAAAAGTAGCTTAGTCAAAATATTACTTAAGTAAAAGTACTAAAGTATTTTCTTAAGAAATTACTTAAGTAAAAGTACTTTTAAAAAAATCTCAGGAAATACAGGATAGGAAAGTAGCGTTACTGTCATTCAGATGTGATTCTGCTGTAGAAATGTTTACAGCTCAAAAATAAACAAATAAAGGCAAGACGCCTCAGAACACAAACTCAGCTGCATTCGTCAACAAATGAAATTGCTTCGTATTGCCAAGAAAACAAATTTAACCCCCAACTGTATTTTTCTCAGAAACCCAAATTTCCTTGTAGCTACATTTGAACACATCATGCAAAAACTCAAAATTTTAACAAGAATATTTGTCTTATTTCTAGTCAAAATGTCTCATTCCTAGTCAAAACAAATCTCAATACACTTAATATAAGACACATCACCTAAAAAGTAACTTGTTTTTAGTCAATTTTCACTTGTTTCAAGCAAATTTTCATTTGTTTTAAGCAAATTTTCACTTGAAACAAGTGAAAAAATCTGCCAGTGGAGCAAGATTTTTTTTGCTTGTAATAAAAAAAAAAAAAACTTGCTCCACTGTCAAATTTTTCTACTAACAGATTTGCTGTATGAGGTTTGAGGAAGTTGTCCCAGCCTCACTCTTTCTTTTGCAGGCAGCTGCAGTCAGTTTAGAATATTTTTGCTTTCTCTACATAAGATTTTTTAAAAAGCGAATATCTTCAGTAAAATAGGCCCTACAATAACTTATATTGATATTTACAGATAAATAACTTATTGGCTAGTTTATTTTACTTATGTCATGCATCATTGCCAAAAATGAGCCGGATAACCCACATCAAAGACAGCCCCCACCTCACTAATGCGCGCGCACACACACACGCACACACATACACACATATACCTATGATGCTGCAAGCACAGACAATAACGTTTAAAATGTTCATCTGCAATTAAACAAACATTAAGCTAGCTAGTAGCTAAGTTACATACCGTGACGTGCTTTTTCAGGTTGGAAGACCAGTTTTTGTAGGCCGTGATATTATTTGTTTGCGGTAAACACAGCAAACACTTGATCCGATACGAATCATTCTTTGTATCAAAAACCTCAAACATGTGCTTGAGATACAGCCATGGATGTTCTGGGCCAGGGGGAGTTATCACTGCTGAAGCCATCGACACACCGCTATCGCATGATGTGGATGTGAACTGCCAAAGCTAAGTTTCATTTTAAGCATGACGTAGTACAGGTACGGCAGTGCGGCTAAGACAAACCATACGCGACTCAGCAGGAACAGTTTATTTTCTTTGGTATCAGAATTTAGCCAAAAAAAAAAAAAAACAAACTTCATCAGCTTACCTGAGAGCAAAAGTAGCGAGTAACGAGAGCATCAATATAAATGTAGTGGAGTAAAAAGTACTATATTTGTCCTTCAAATGTAGTGGAGTAAAAGTAAAAGTATCCCCCCAAAATAATACAAAGTAATACAGTGAAGTACAGATACTCAAAAAATTTACTTAAGTACAGTACTCAAGTAAATTTACTTTGTTACTGTCCACCACTGAAAAGGACCATATGTTACAATATAGTAAGAAATGCTGATGCCCCTGTTAGAAGATAATATTCACAATCGCCATAAAGTAACCAGACACCCAAATAAGTTTGTCATTTCAGTCTTTTAACAAACTGGTATGAATGAAATGTACTGCAAAATAAAACAACTGGGCCCACTGGTGTGTTATTGTTACGGTCTGTGAAAATCTATGTAGTATGTATGCTTGAGCAACAGTTCTCAACCAAAAGACTAATGCCAAAAACTACAGTGTCCAAGAATAAGTCTCGCAGTGCTGTGTTGTCCTCTTCTGATTTAGCGCTATCCTCTCTTGATTCGCCGACCAACGCAAACTGTCACTGAACAAAAGCCCCACACTCTGCTTGCTCCTGTGCTTACAGTGACTTCTTGTCAACTCACTATTTAGTCCTTGTTACTACTACCTGTTGGCTGTTCTCCTCCGTGCTGTCATCTCTCCTGGGTTGCCAGGTCTGACCCTTCTCTTCTTCTTCGCCTCTGTGATAGGCTGACAGCTTAACAAGCAAATTACCACCGATTTAACTTGAACTCTACTAAGTAAACTCAAATTCATTAAACCACTACAAAGTAAAGCAACAAATATACTTAGAAAATAAAAGGCTGTTAATTATTATTTTCCTAAGGGCTTTTCAAATTTTAAAGGAAACCTTCTTTATAAATGTATATAACTCACACAATGAAATAATAGCACTGCACAATGCAAGCACAAATACATGGTCTTAAACGAGGGTATTACATACATAGGCCTACAGAAATGAAATATTAAGATAATCCAGGGAACAAGCATACAGATGAAGAAGTATGTACAGTCAAAGGATATCGTGCATGCTTAATATATCCTGAAGATGTGCAAAATTACCTTTTTTTCATACATTTGTACAGGTAGGCTTATATAGTCTTCAGTGTGTCTGCTTGTCTGTGAATTTCTGTGTGTACCACTGAGGCACGTACTATTGTTTATTTATTTATTTAACCTTTATTTATTTATTTGAACTTTTAGTTAATCAGGACGTCCCATAGAGCTCTGGGAGCTGACGTCACGCAATCCCGGCATGCAACAGTAGAAATCAAAACAGCGCCATATTGGCAGGAAGGTGCGCTGTTCAACTGACTGCCCAGCATAGGACAGCTAACAGCTAACTCGTCCATTCTCCGGGCTGTATTCATATAAAAGTGAACATGGTGGACAACTGTTGTGCCCCAGGGTATCAGAACAGTTGACACACGAAGGGCAGAGCATTTTATCAAATCCAGAAAGATCCCGAAAGACGGCGGAGATGGATTACTGCCATAAATGTAATTTCATGTATGTTTAGGAATTCATACACACTAACGGTACTAACGTAGTTAATTGTTGTCATTGAGACAGACTAGTTAACATACAGGTCAGCACAGCAATTACTTACATTACACTGCCCGTACCTTACGCTAACATAATGCTACATTATGGTAATGTGCAATTAAGTGACACTTACCCTTCCATTAAGGACAGCGCTATCTTTAGACTCCAAAACTGAATATTTGACACGAAGCCAGCTTGTGTCCATTTGTACCCCTCCAGGCTCTTGTAGGCTTTCAGGGAATCTCCGGAGTAGGACGAGGGAAAGTTGATCAAGTAAGTGTAGATGTGGGGATACTGCAATATTGGAATATTGTCCGCTCTGGCTGTTTCAATAGTCCTGAAAAGCGCCCTGGGGGCATTGTAAGGGTCAGATATGTTTAACCGGTCAAGTTTTGCGATATATCGCTCAATTTCCGGGGCTTAAAAGCGCAAAGTGAACTCTGATGACCTGAAATCAGCACTGGCACCATTCATTTTCGCTCAAGACTTTCCTGCCAACATGGCGGTGTAAACAAGCCAAGTCACGTGACATCTGGAGCTCTATTGAGATTGAAAGCTCTTTTACAAGAGAGACTTGGCCAAGATTGCAGCCAATCAAAGCACATTTAAATGTAATAAATAAAACATGTATAACATTGTATGAAAACAAAAGCATTGATTGATTAATTGATTGATTAAAGAACATTTTCATGCTGCAACAAGACAAGTGCCGTTAGAGAAACAAACAAACAAAAAAAAAGAACACTCGTGCTGCCTGCTGTGGTGTCAGCGCTGGGAGCTGAGGTGAGAGCGACCAGTGAACATCCCATGACTGCATTTTAAACAGCAGACCTCGCATCATGTTGATCCTTTCTGAGGTGTGCTTTGGCTGGCGCGCGGCAGTGCGGCTCCTCAGTACAGTAGCAGCCGATAACTGGGTGGCTGTGGCTCAGAGGTTGAGCGGGTCATCCACCAATCGGAAGATCAGCAGTTTGATCCCCGGCTCCTCCAGTCCGCATGTCGAAGTATCCTTGAGCAAGATACTGAACCCCATATTGCTCCCGATGATGCTTCCATCGGTGTCTGAGTGTGTTAAAACTGAGTAGCAGGTGGCACCTTGTATGGTAGCCTCGGCCACTAGTGTGTGAATGGGTGAATGTGACTCGTAGTGTAAAAAGCGCTTTGAGTGGTCAGATGACTAGAAAGGTGCTATACAAATGCAGGTCCATTTACCATGCAGGTCCAAAATATCCAGCAGCTGCAGTAGGAATAGATATAAATAAGAGAATGAGTGAGGGAGATAATCCGTGCAGTGTGCTTATTCTTGTCCCATTGGTGGTCTGATATACAGTAAATTCATCACATTTAGTGCCATATCGCTGTTCTCCAAGCTACTGTAGCTGCAGTCTGGTTGCCATGGTTTTGAGTTATGCTCGACTATTAACCACATTTCCATTCTCTGTTTGTGAAAGAAAGTTAACCGTAAAACAGGAAGTAACACCTGCTAGAGTTAGGCTTTATTTGTTATGATGCACTTTATCACTTACAAGGCAACAGCAAACTAGTGAGAGAGAAAAAGAGAAATGAAAGGGGAAAATGGGAGGGCCGTTAAATCTCTGTTCAGTTTCCTCCTGCTCTCTGTGATCACCAGGGGCCTCATTTATAAACGTTGGCGTGCGCCGCTTTCTACCCACACTTTGGGATTTATAAAAATCAAACTTGACAGGAAAATGTGCGGTCCTCCACGGCAACTCTGACCCATGCGTACACACAGAAACTGTGGACATGGGAAAGTTCGACCCCTGTGGCAGAAAGATGAAAAGGAAGGGATGTAGTGAATTTGATATCATTGTGTAAAATAAAGACAGATATGACCTCTCATGTTTATATATGAAGAGTGTACTTACTTACCTACTTACTTAAACATGAATAAACAAACAAACATCTCTGACTGATAGTCTGTGATGTGCACACATAAAAAAACACAAGTTAGGAGACCAAATACAAGCAGATGTCTTCATTTTAAAAGAACTCCTCAGATATATTCTTTAATCATTAGATAATCTGATGAACTTTAGTCTGTGAAATAATGATGTATACAGTTGGACAAATCAAGTGTATGCTGCTGTTTTCAATGCCTTAGCCAGGCAGATATGAGTGCATTGTCACTGTTATCCTATATGAGCCAATATATTGTGTTTTACAATGTGTTTTATGGCTTTTAATTCATTTTTATCACTGTGGGTTAAATGTGTTGCATGTCATTGTAAAGTGCTGTGTCACTGTTAGGAAGGGTGTAAATAAATATTGTGTATCAATATTTATCTCACGTTCATTGGCCAAAATTGCCCCTCAGTTACAATCAGGGAATGACTTCTCACATGCAGTCAGTGGGTGTATGTAAAAAGCAGCGATCACAATGCGTAAAGACGCACGATGGCTTATTAGGCACTGTTAGAGGATGTGGTGGATGGGAGACTCTGGAGCGAGCGGATCATTAGGGACCAGCAAGTCCTACTGCTCAACGATAATTATGAGCCGGTTCCGACTGTTACGTGCAGTGCTGCTGTATTTCTGCGCTGCATCGGGCCCAGCATTACTAAGATGCACCTGCAGGAACCAAGCCGTGCCGGCGCTGAGCTGCACAATGTGGCACTGCTGAAAAAATGCTACTACCGCTTGATGCCCAGACCCCGAGCACTACCCTACTGCATGCCAGCGTCTGGATGTGATGCATCGTTTATTAAAAACAAGACGTATTTTAAGAAATCATTTGAGTCAAGAAAATCAGATTGTTTGTCAAACAGCTGTGGAACTGTATCCCTCATTTAGAGCGTTTATTTCAGCCAGTCACTGAAACTAGCTGCCTGTCAGCTCGAAACATCCCTTGGTTTTCTGTCTAAATAAATCACCGCAAACAGCCTTAGCACCTTCATGTCGGACCACTTCTTCCTGACTTCTGAAACAATCTGAGGCAGCAGCATTTAAACCAGCCGCCACCAGCTGTCTCTCCGCCCATACTGGGTTCACCAAACAACATTGTCTTTCTGATATCAGCCTCCCCAACAAGAATTTTCGTTTTTACCCTGTCTTGCTATATTTGCCGTGCTCTACTTCCTGCTGGTTCTTGTTAATGAATATTAATTCAGGGCGTTTCACTGGCCATTTATAGGCATCTATGGGTGGGGCAAGATGCTTGTTCACCTGCGCCACATCTCGACTTTATTGTGATTTATAAAGGGAAACAGGCGTGGGACATGTGTGGTGTTATAAATCAGGATATTTTAGTGTGTAAGCACTAAGACTCTGAATTAATGCAGCCAATTTCACAATATAGTTGTTCTCATTTACATCTTCTTTTGTTACTGTTGTCAGTCGATGGAGCAAGTATGAAATCCTCATAAGATCATAATACAGTAGATCGTGTTGGCCAGCAGTCATTACCAAGCTGCTGGGCTGCAGATAAATCATTATACAATGATCTCAACTGTTAGACAACATGGACAAAAATATATTCTCATACAATGTTTTGTATGATACCTAACATATAAGCACCCCACAAATGGCATTAACATGTTACAAACTTCATGTAAAATTACACACTTAACCTCTCCTTGTTGTTTTTCTTGTATGCAACTTAGAATGTGTGGTCACCTTCACTGGATTGGCTCCACTTTTGAAGATGTTGGTGTTCCTTGTGGTGGAGATTCATGATTGGAGTTGCAACTTATCAGGCTCCTCCAACCCAATGGGTGCAGTGGTGACTCACAATTCTACACACACCTGACCAGCCTGATTGTCGGGGTGACACGAAAACCATGCATGATGGTCATGGTCTGTCAATAAGTCCATCCAAGTTTTCAATCCAGACTGAAATATCCTTGATATTGTTGATGAAAGCTGACCTCCCTCATGGCGAAACAACCTTTTTTTCCCTGATGAAAATGAGATGAAGACGAGCTAAAAATAGATCTTGATAATTAAAACTAAGATGAAATCTATGTTTCATTTTCTTTGGCAAGATGACTGTTTGACAGGCAGGTAGGAGGCTGGGTTATCTGTAAGTTGAGATGTGCTGTAAGTAAACAGTTCGAACTCAATAGATAGAGAGATGTAAGCTTTTCAAATGATGATCAGTAAGTGTGTGCTCATAAATGACAGTTTTTAAGTATGTAGAAATGATTTGTAGTTGTCTAAGTGAAATTTTTATCCAACCTGTCACCGTGACTTTAATCTCTGATACATGAAGTGGCCCAACTGGATTAGTGTAAAGATGAAAGAACACATAATGACTAAAATGTTGTGAATTTTCATTGACTGAAATGTTTTGAATTTTCGTCAACTTAACTATTTTGAATTTTTGTCAACTACAAGACAAAAAGGGATAAAAATGAGTAAAATGTAATTAAAACCAATGAGCATTTTATTCTCAACTCTAAGACTAAATTTAAAATGGCTGTCAAAATTAACACTGGTGATAATTGGTATTTGTTGCAAGTCTAAAAGTAAAAACAGGAAGAGATGTAAACTACAGACTTTGAATTTACAGACTACAGAATTTGTCAAGTGACACAGCAAACACAAATTCATCTTGATATTCCTCTGATTTACCTCTTTGATAAATCAATCAATCAATCAATTTTTATTTATAAAGCCCAATATCACAAATCACAATTTGCCTCAGAGGGCTTTACAGCATATAACATCCCTCTGTCCTTTGGACCCTCACAGCGAATAAGGAAAACTCCCCCAAAAAAACCCTTTAACGGGGAAAAAAAAATGGTAGAAACCTCAGGAAGAGCAACTGAGGAGGGATCCCTCTTCCAGGACGGACAGACGAGCAATAGATATTGTACAGAACAGATCAATATAATGAATTAACAGTAATCCATATGACACAATGAAACATAAGGAGAAACAGATATTATATTAATAATATGATTATATATGTATGTGACAATAATTATATGTGTATAATAGTACAGGTATGACTAATAGTAACAGTAGCAGTGGGAGGCATCAGGCAGGACCATGGCAGCAGCACAACCACGACACACCACGCAGGCACAGCTGCGGTACGAGTTAACCTGCGAGACAGTGGAGCACAAAGGCTAAAAACTAATAAACACTTCAGATCTTTCATCACCAATTTGTAGTATGTCTTCAGATAATGTGGGCTTGTTTGCTGGGTCCTGCGCTAACAGAAAAAAAAACATTCAACAACCTGAATTGAGTACTATCACTCTATCTTTCTTTCTATCTTATCCCCACCTCCATCTCACTACTTAATAAACAAATACACCCCTCCCTTCCCCTACTAGGGTAGTGGGGAGGCCTACTGCTGCGGATCCACTATCCTAGTCTCCCCTCCACCCTCCACCCCAGTCAGGGTGGTGAGGGGCCTACTGCTGTGGATCCTTTACCCCCGTTGCCCTTCTTCTGGACACATATAATAGGCTAGGCAGTGGTGAGGCTCATTGCTGCGGATTCCCTGCCTGACACTTCCCTCATAAAAATTTTTCTTGTTATGATCTCTTGGTTATGCCACTCTCTTCATCTGCTGGCCCTGCAGTGTCTCCCTGGCAGAGCAGGGCTGCTATTGTGACTATTGACCTGTTGCACACTTGGTACGTTTTTACTTGCACTTCAGTTTTTATTTGCGACAGTTTCATTTGCAGCACTGTATTTTATTTGCACTACTTATGCTACAGGATAAGGCTATTGATGATTATCTCCTGGGCTAGTGCAACCTTAAAGTACCAAATAGAATTGATCTGGGGTGTATTCCTGGATGATCCCGAGTTGAAACGTGCCTTGGAAAACAAAATCATGCGAAACGGATGTAGCGCAAGTTAGACAGCTTCAGCGCATACTAGCCAAATGGCTCAAACAGCTAACTCTAAGGGCATAGCATGGAACCCCACTTAAAAGCTATCGTTTAACCCACTTCCAGTGCACAGAATTGCACCACACTTCGGTGGTCGACTGCGACAGGCCCTAACATCAAACCAAAAGTATCGAGAACTTCTGAGGTTATCAGAGAGTTTATTTAAAAAGATTGTTTACAACTGTATTACCGACCTAAACTGAACTACCTGCTGCCACCAGCTTGGAAAGTCAATACAAGTCGAATGACAAACGTGATGTAACTTGATCTGAAGACGAGGCATATTGCCAGAGGAAGAGCTGAGATTTGAAAAGGGAATCAAAGCACACACACAAACCATTTTGTTTGTCTGTGATGATCAGTCTTCTTGTCGCTCACCTGTCGGTCACACTAACTCTCATCCAATCTTGTTCAAGTTTGTTGGGATTCACTGGACCACAGATGATTTGCCATTTGTTAAAAACTAAACTGGACATGTGAAGGTTTTTCCTCCTGAGGTTGAAGACCTCATGTTCTTTGTTCTCAAACAAAGAAGTTACCTGACACCCATCTCAGCAGGATGGCCAACTTCACACCTCTGTGAGAGACAAGTCTCAAAAGTGACTGGTCAGTACTGTTACAGTGCCATGTGACTCTGTGATGTCATCAGACACACTGTAGGAGTTGATTTCCATTCACTACAGTCTCTCTCTTGGCTCTTGGGTGGCAAGCCGCCCACACCTCTTCCCTTCTGGGCCCTGGACCAGCCCAGAGGTGCTCTTTGTCCCAAACCATCAAAAGGGTGGAACAACTGCTCCACAGAGTTTTGTTCCTTTTCTCCTAAGACTCTCATGCCCTCACTCAAGGAAGGTGCATAACTGGAACCACAGAGGTTAGAAGGGCAAACACAAGGTTTGCAACTAACTTTCCAGCAATAAGGAGAATCAAGTTGAGTTAGCACCCCAACGTCTAACTCTGCAAGGACCCCGAGCGACCGGCTTCCTCGGATCTGCACCTTTGGAACAAGGACACAACAAAGACTGCTTCTAGAGCCACAGCTCTTTCCAGCCTTCTTCGTTGGCTAACAAGGAGAGCACGCATCAAACCAACTCTTCCCTCAATCCATTCAGGATTTGGTAACGTAACAACTGGGCACAGCTTTATCACAGCTGCACAGGCTAAGCAAGACTGTTTAACTTGTTGTTTGTGATTTAATGCTGCTAATTGAGTTATTGTTGTGATTGTCTGCAATTAGGTTATTGATTAGTTGGTCTTACCAAGCAAAGTCATGTTTAGTTTGCTAATGCTGTTCACAGACGTCTTGCATGTAACTAAACATCTTCTGCACTAATCCAGACCCCTTGCAACACAAATCGCATTCACATAGACTCACTCACAAATAGGCTTTCAACAGAGCTACACCCAAGCAGGCCGCTCAACTTCCCGCTTCTTTTCTTTTGTCTTTGCCCTGACCATACAGTCAGACAAACACCTCCCCCGATCTGAAGCCAGCTTTGATCTGACCACCTTGTAGTTTTCTGTTGTCCGCCATTTTGTTTTGTAGGCCAAACGGCCCTTCGATCTCCACACCCGCCTTTGTCTTTCTCTCTCTCTTGCACACACGCACAGACACAAACCTACACACATATACACACACACACAGGCTTGTATATAGTTAGTTAGGATTTGTGTGTTTTGGTTTCGCTTTGCTTTGCTTTATGAATAAATATATTTTTGGAATCGTACCTGCTGTCTGTTTAATGTTGTACAACACTGGATGAATAGTCAACCTCTGCTGCGTCAAGAATTCCGAAATCCTTCAGGCTTTATTATTAATTTGGTTATGGTTATTAATTTAATTATTAATCAATTTCCCAAATTAATAGTTTAGTGAACTTTATGAGACTGATATTATTAACTGGCTATCATTTTTCCCTTTTCGGGAATGGTGCCCCACGAGGTGATTTAATGTTAATTAAGTCATATTATTTAACATAATTAATAATTATTACTAATAATTATTCATTATTTCTGATAGCCAATTTGAGCCTATTAATGTAGATTCCCTACATTAATGGTATCGCCATACTAAGCCTATAAGTGTGGATTCCCAACATTTTGGTGCCCCTTGATAAGGCCTAGTACTATAATTTACAACATTTTGGTGCCCCGTGTGAGGCGTAGTAACGTTGACATTCACTCATATTTGTGCAATATTAATATCAGCGTACATTTTTGGTTCACACCAAAAATAGTTGATTCCATTCCTAGACTAGCCAAAAGTCTTTCCATTCACACCACTAGTCTGCTACAACAGTAGACAACCAGCTGTACTCACAAACAAGTACATTGTGGTGATAATTTATTTATTCACAAAGCTAAAGCAATTTGAGAGACATTGTGTGATTGATCACCGCTACCTTAAGCCCTCATATTGTTACCATAGAGTTTGCTATTGCTGCTAGCTTTTCAAGTTGAACTACCCTGTAGGAACTTGTAAGATTTTGGTTCAGCACTTGAATACCACGTATTCAATGCAACCTAGAAGCTTTCAGAATTTGCAGTTGATTACAT
The DNA here is from genome assembly GCA_019142605.1 of Cephalopholis sonnerati. Classification (NCBI taxonomy): domain Eukaryota; kingdom Metazoa; phylum Chordata; class Actinopteri; order Perciformes; family Serranidae; genus Cephalopholis; species Cephalopholis sonnerati. The sequence goes on from JAGQAX010000003.1 coordinate 3,470,331, forward strand.
TGTTCCTTTCTCCTTTGTTATTTATCACAGCGTGCCACCGGCCCTGTGAAACCTAGAGAGCTTACGTGAGAACTGGCTGTAACTGCCGTGCATTTCAGCCGAAGTAAGAGATAGAGCATAACAGCCGCAGTGCGCTACCAGCCCTGTGAAGTTTTATACCTCACTGTTACTGCCCAAAGTTTCAGTTTGAGTTAACGCCAAGAAACAACAACTGTTTCTGCTACGCATTACATTTAGTGCATGTAGTTATCCTTGCCCTAATCTTTTGTGCCCTTTTGTGTTGTAGCCACCCCTCCTCCACAGGAAGCTTCCCCCACAATTAAGGCCAGCACATTCCTTTGTTAGGCTAGTGTACTTCACAAGTTACACTTAAAGGTGTCTGCCAAGCAACACCAAAGCTGACCATCCATTTGATTAGTACTAAGACAACTTGTTTTAGCCTTACCCTCCTTTCCAAACTTAACAATGGAGAACCCCTGTTTAGAACAGTTTATCTCTTCACTTGCACAGAGCCTAAACCCTGGCTGCCCTGAACTCATCAACCGATTGAGTCTGGTTGAGTGCAATGAAGAAATAAACTCTCTGTTTAGTAACAAGTGTGATGCACAGACTGCATCAGATGGTTCATTGTTAAAATGCTTGCTCCTGATTTTTCACAGGCAAACAACCCTTGCCCTTCAGGACAACGCAGCTCTAGGAAAGGAGGTAGAAAGTCTAAGAGCGCAAAACGCTTCCCTCCTCCATGAAGTGCAGATGGCTAACAAGAAAGCCATGCGCTATTTACAGGACTTGCATTCAGCAGAGTTAGACCTCTGCTCACACAAAGAAGAACTGTTCAGGCTTAGATCAGAACACCTAGCCCCACAACAGTCTTACAGCCAGTGTGACTCCGGCTTTTCTGATTCACACTCCTCCGTGGATGAGAGGTCAGCACCTCCTCCACTCAGTAAGTGGGAATTTTTCCCACCTGAACCAGTGTCTTTGGGAATCAAGTCAGCTCCCCAACCTCCACCAACAGACAGAGGTAACAGTGACCTGACTTCCCATGTCTCAGACGCAGACATTGAGGAGACATGTAGTTTATCTTCTGCAAGATTTCCTGTCCCATGTCCCTCACAGACACAGATTTTTGACACCCGTGTGCAGGGGAAAAGGGGGGTTGAAAGCTTATCAGCCCCTGCCTTTGAATCCCAGAAACCTGCAGCACGCGAGTTACACCTCTTTAGGAATGCTAATTTAGTCTTGCCTTCACAAGAGAGAGCATCAGACTGCCCCCGCTTTGAAGTGCTTGAATTCTTAGCTAAGGACATTGCACTGCTTGATCCAGACAACTGTGATCAACACATTGATGACTATTTTAGAGAACTGGACAACTGTTTAGTGGACCTGCCACATGCAACTGAAAGGGAAAAGATTAAACTTTTGTGGAAGACCAGCTCTAAAGCTGTCCACAAGTTTATTCAGTGTCAGCCTCCCAGAGTCAGAAATGACTTCTCAAACATCCGTCAAGCACTGACAGAAGAGTTTTCTTCTCCTGCTGATGAGATTGATTGTATGGTTGCAGCCCTCCAAATTAAACATTCACGTCTTGAGAATCCTAGGGATTATTACAAACGTTTGAGATATGTATACTTTCAGGGCAAGAATGCACCAGGCTTAGAAGAGAACCCAACCTTCAAGTCCTTGTTCCTGCGTAATCTGCACCCTTGTGTACGCACTCACGTTGTACTCATGACGTTTAAAGGTATCCCGTCCATGCTTGAGCTTAGGAAGCTTACACAGGCAGCTTGGGAAACTGCTGTAGCTCCCAAAGCCAAAGGGATACCGACTGAACCTGCCAGTTCAAACCAACGTCTAACTCTGCAAGGACCCCGAGCGACCGGCTTCCTCGGATCTGCACCTTTGGAACAAGGACACAACAAAGACTGCTTCTAGAGCCACAGCTCTTTCCAGCCTTCTTCGTTGGCTAACAAGGAGAGCACGCATCAAACCAACTCTTCCCTCAATCCATTCAGGATTTGGTAACGTAACAACTGGGCACAGCTTTATCACAGCTGCACAGGCTAAGCAAGACTGTTTAACTTGTTGTTTGTGATTTAATGCTGCTAATTGAGTTATTGTTGTGATTGTCTGCAATTAGGTTATTGATTAGTTGGTCTTACCAAGCAAAGTCATGTTTAGTTTGCTAATGCTGTTCACAGACGTCTTGCATGTAACTAAACATCTTCTGCACTAATCCAGACCCCTTGCAACACAAATCGCATTCACATAGACTCACTCACAAATAGGCTTTCAACAGAGCTACACCCAAGCAGGCCGCTCAACTTCCCGCTTCTTTTCTTTTGTCTTTGCCCTGACCATACAGTCAGACAAACACCTCCCCCGATCTGAAGCCAGCTTTGATCTGACCACCTTGTAGTTTTCTGTTGTCCGCCATTTTGTTTTGTAGGCCAAACGGCCCTTCGATCACCACACCCGCCTTTGTCTTTCTCTCTCTCTTGCACACACGCACAGACACAAACCTACACACATATACACACACACACAGGCTTGTATATAGTTAGTTAGGATTTGTGTGTTTTGGTTTCGCTTTGCTTTGCTTTATGAATAAATATATTTTTGGAATCGTACCTGCTGTCTGTTTAATGTTGTACAACACTGGATGAATAGTCAACCTCTGCTGCGTCAAGAATTCCGAAATCCTTCAGGCTTTATTATTAATTTGGTTATGGTTATTAATTTAATTATTAATCAATTTCCCAAATTAATAGTTTAGTGAACTTTATGAGACTGATATTATTAACTGGCTATCATTTTTCCCTTTTCGGGAATGGTGCCCCACGAGGTGATTTAATGTTAATTAAGTCATATTATTTAACATAATTAATAATTATTACTAATAATTATTCATTATTTCTGATAGCCAATTTGAGCCTATTAATGTAGATTCCCTACATTAATGGTATCGCTATACTAAGCCTATAAGTGTGGATTCCCAACATTTTGGTGCCCCTTGATAAGGCCTAGTACTATAATTTACAACAAGTTTTTGATTGACTTGTATGGGCTTTCCAAGATGGCGGCAATTGTATGTTGAATTCTAGTCGGTAATGCATGGCTTTTTAAACAATCTTTTTAAATAAACTCTCTGATAACCTCAAAGGTTGCTGATGCTCCGCGCTATGCCCTTAGAGTTAACCATTTGAGGCATTGGGCTAGTGTGCCCTGAAACTGTCTACCTAGTGCTACATTCGATTTGCATGATTTTGCTTCCTAAGGCACGTTTCAATTCAGGATCATACAGGAATACACCCCAGATCAATTTTACCCCGGATTGGTCCTTTAAGGAGCTTTTTATTCTTTTAGCCTTACCTGTTATGATAAATTTGATGTATTTATTTAATCCAGTAGTCCTGATTGTACAATTATTTTATTCAATTTATTCATCTTCTTCATCTGAGTTGAGATGACTTACATGGGCTTACACACACACACGACACATATAACACACACACACCCTCCACCTCAACGCCTTCGTGGCTCCCCACCCCCCCTCCCTCCCTTCGTCGCGGTATGGCAATGCGCCCAATGTGGCTGCGTGCCTCACACCGTGTCAGTGCCGCGTCACTTCCCTTCCCGAACATCCTCCCCCCTCCCACATGTGCAAGTCTTCGAGTTCTGTTGTAATGTTTATGTTTATGCTTTATGTGCTGAGGTGTTTTTTTCCTAATCCCACACTGTGCCCCCCCCCCCCCCACAGGAGCCTAGTTTGGGAGTTGCTTTTTTTTTTCCTGTTCCTCCCTCTTGTTCACCCTTTTTTCATCTAAGTAACGGGCCGCCGTTTGTATGGCGACCCACACTTCTCCCGCTCCTGTCCTTCCCTTGTTATGTATCACTGTCTTTTTATGTTTCTTGGATGGGCTGAAACTGAAACAAATTTCGTTGCTCTGTAACATGTGCAATGACAACAAAGATCATTCATTCATTCATTCATCTTGCTGTACTACATGGTTGTCTACCCAAATTTCCCATTTGGGACAATAAAGTTTATCTCATCTTATCTTATCTTTGGTGAAAACAAAATCTTATAATTCACAGCAATAACTACATCTATGAGTTGACCTTCAGGAGCTACAACAACAATCATATCGGGAAGTACAACAATATTGAGAGTACAATACAGTTTCAACTTTAACTGTGTGAAGCTAGCTCAAAGAGGTTGTTATTGTTTGCGTATGAACCCAACACAACAGAGCCCAAAGTACAGCTGAGACTTTTTTGGTCACAAAGCACAATTTTGGATTTGGCAGCACTTGGCAAAAAGTCACAGGCTCACCAAAGATATTAAAGTTTAACCTGAGAGAGACATGAATGTGTGCTGCACATTTCTATCCACATTCACTTATTACCACAGTTTACATATCAATAGTATTGTTTTTAATGTGGTATGAAATCAGTGTTCAAAGACCTAATCTAGTTTTGGCTTGGTTTAATTCAGTTCAGTTGACAGTTTTATGATCATTTGCCCAGACTCGCCCTGAACATTTTATCTAACCCTCCACATAACAGCCAATTAGGATGCCCTTGTCTTCACAAGCAGCAACACTGACAGATGCTGGAGACACTTGCATTTTCATATGACTGAGAGACTGCTAGCATGGGGTATTTAGTTAGTTTGTTAGTTGTGTGTGTGTGTGTGTGTGTGTGTGTGTGTGTGTGTGTGTGTGTGTGTGTGTGTGTGTGGAGATACTGTAGATTGATAGCATATTTGAGAGTGCACATGCACATGAAAAATTCTGTAGGCCTTATCAGAGGAGTGGGGAGATCTTGCAGGGTGATAAATTTAGAATGTGGGTGATGGATATGAAATATTTATCTGACTGTCTCTACAGATTTCTGATAGTTAAGTATCGATTTAAGGCCCTTGGGAACAGGATCTATCTTTTCCTGACCACATGAAACTACTTCCAGTCATCGGAGAAAAAAGGAGATGAAAGAAATGGAAATAGATGTAATTCCTTTGAACAGTACTGTACTGAACTACACATGCGCTCCTCCACTGTAGGCTGCTCCTGTTCCTCTTCAGCTCCGTCTCCACATAGGCTGTAGTTCCAGCCCATCTTTTTGGTGACCCTTCTAAAGGAAGTCGTTTTTTTGTTTGTTTGTTTGAGCAACTCTTGGAGTTTGCTCACCACCATTTGCCTTTTTCCCAGCAGGTCAATCTACTTCATCAGAGCTTTATTCTCCTCCTTCAGAGATTTTATCTCAGTGATAGCAGAGTGCAAGGCATCTCTTAGCCCCTGTACAACTCAGTTGTGAGGCAGCTGCTGACAATGCTGCAGCTTCACTGCAGCTGGCCTGTACTGATTTGGGATGTGAAGGCAGGGCTAAACCGCATTAGTCCAAACGCCTGAAACCTGAAAGACAAACATGCAAGTAGCTAAAAATACAGTTTTATGTTAATATTGGATGCACAGAGAAACAACCTGTTCACACAAATCAATCTGCTGTCATCCAAGGACAGCACTCAAAGCACACATCAATAGACAGCAACATGTTAGAATAACCAGCCATTTTTATACAAATTGTAGAAAAATCATTTTTTAGACCATGGAGTGTTGGGCCTATGATGTTTTACCATAAACATCTTGCCACAGCTGTTTCTCGGTTTTTATTTACTTTGTTAAGGTTTAAGTACATCAATTTGATGGCAAAGTTTGGGTTTTTCAATTAGGCAGTGATACTCAACTTGCACTGCCTGGGGGCCACTTTTGCAATATGCGGAGGCCAAGGGCCAGTCAGCAACCCCGCACATGAATGCAAGGGCGTTTCTAGGATTTGAGGATATTTGGGGCTCAGCCTGGATGTCTGTCAGGCACTTTTTCTAACAAACAAGGCCTTTTTTGATGCTTTTGTATGCATTCTGGCACCTTAAACTGCTTTCACACCGCCATGCGGTAACTCGTTTTTTGCCCCCAATCATTTCAATGAGGTGAAGATGGCAGAGGGGAAGTGGTTTCGAATATGGCAGTAGGGGTATGAAGCAGTTGCCACCCGCGTCAACGCATACAGACTTCGCTGTGCTGTGCAGAGTTCACTGTGTTGAACTTCTGGCAGTAGCCGTCTGGCTTTGGATGATCAAATAGAAGGTAGCATCATAGAAGCAGAAAGATGACAAGTTGGAGGAGCTGATAACGTTGGTGTCTGAATAGCACTAGCAACTTATAATGTCAACCAGAAGAAAAACTGGACCTGCAATTACATTTCTACCAAACTTCTGATGACTGGTAAATTGTCCAAATATGTAGAAATCTTCGGTAATTTCATGGATTTCCATTGTCTTGCAACAGTATGCAGTTATTTACATGGCACCAAGCTAGCTTGCACCTTTGTCAGTGATGTTCACTGAAATGCCTGCCTGCATCACAGCCCTTGATGGTAGCAGCTGCTTTTAAAAGTACTTCACATTTTTGGGGAATTTCTTGCAGATAAGGGGTTGTCAGGGTGTTTACCACGCGTCTGTGTGAAAGCCGCTTCATATATATTAAAAGTACAATAAAAAAATCCTTATGTGAATCACCTTATTTTCACTGTGAATTAGAAAATTATTGGGGGGCCCACCCTGGCACCCAATCAGGGGCCCATTTATTTTGTTTTGGCATCCTGAGAGAAGAGGATGACACCCTTTTACCCAAGAAACCCTCTAATGATTATAAGATGATTCACTACTGTTTTTTTTTTTTTTTTGCAATATATTGAAGGTGCTGTATTTGTCAGTGATACAAGAAAATATTTAGGTTGTAATGCAATAAGTTAAACTATGAAAATTAATCTGCTTTCCAGAAAACAATGTGATTTACTGATGCATCAGACAAAATATTAAGAACAGTTTAAAAGTACTCTGGGCCAGACCGGTGCAGTCCTGAAAAAAGTCTGTCAGTCAAATGAGAAAATTGTAACCAGTTTCTTAAGCTGGATCCTCCATCAACATCAGCTCAGTAAGGATATAGTAAAGCCTGTAAAAATAGTAGTCAGAACGTTTACTGGAGTAACTGGCAGGTGTACATTACATACATAACTCAGGGTTTTACAGTACCTTCCTCTAGGCCCTTCACCCCGGAACTAACTTATACTCGCCTTATGACATCATCAACAGGCTGAATGTCAAACAGATTACTTTACACCACATCCCCCTTACTTTAAATTGGAGTGAACCTAACTGTGGCACATACTAAATTCAGTTAACACAAGGGGTATTCTATGAAGGTAGATTTGTGTCTTTATTATTCAATCAAAAAAAAAGTTGCTTTAATCCCAAAAAATATTTTCAATCAAAAAAAACTTCACTTCAATGGAAAAAAAAAAATTCAATCAAAGAAAAACAGTGTTTGAATGCAAAAAAAAATTGAGACCCAAAAAATTGCATTTGAACACTTTTTTTCTTTAATTGAAATAGCCATTTTTGATTGAAGTGAGTTATTATTTGATTAAAAATAATGTTTTTGATTGAAGTCATATTTTTTGTATTTGGGCCATATTATGGGTAGGATATTTGTGTCTTTATTATTCAATCCCAAAAAATACCATTTCAATAAAAAAAAATATTTTCAATTAAAAAAAACTTTGCTTCAATAAAAAAAAAAAAAAAATCAATCAAAGAAAAAAGTGTTTGAATGCAAAAAAATATTTGAGACCCAAAAAATTGCATTTGAACACTTTTTTCTTTTGATTGAAGTGCAAAAAGTTTTGAAGTCGTTTTTTTTTTGATTGAATCATTTTGACACAAACATTCCGCTGTGGGCGGATGCTCCCCCATTGGTCAGACATGTTTGAGTGACAAGTGTCTACACCAATGACGTTTGACATAGGGATCTCTTTGTAGAACAAGCAAGTCGCCATTTGCAATGTACAGCTATGCGGTGAAAATCCCTTCTATCCATCTTTTCAAACGACAGCATTTCTTCTCCACAGACAACATTAGATGCCTTTTGAAATGTACACCGAGGGGTTTGTTTACTTCAACGATGTGGACATGTTTGTAAAAGGAGTAATAAAAGTCAGCTGCAGCAAGGACTAGCTCGAATCGTGGCAGCGGCAGCAAGCAGTGGGTCTTCCCGTGGCAGCATGGACCTGTCGCGGCTAATGCCGCTGTTTGAGGCCGTTGTCACGGATCTGCCGGTCCGGGGCAGCTGTCACAGACTTGCTGCGGCCAATGCCGGTGTCTGAGGTAACAGCCTCGGTCGCGAGTGTTTTTTCCCCTATACATTTGGTCAAGCCGGCTGTCTCTCGTTTATATGAAGTCAAGCTAGCCGCTCCAACATTTCAAGTGCTCCTGTATTGCACACTCTATGGCAAATAGACGGAGGCGGTTGACAAAGACAGCGCTAGGATGCTACAGCGAGGACCAGCTTCCGGTTTTCAAAATAAAATGTGGGCTATTAAAGGCAATAAAAAGACGTGACAGTGTGAATCTGCACTGGTTTTGAGGCTACTGACAAAAATGATGATATTTGTTATCATATATATATATAAACAAGGATTAAACAATTGTGATCTGTAACATACAAGACAATATTTGACCACACGAGTCCTGCCCAAACCGGAGAGAGAAGGGTATGTGTGCCATTACCAGAGCTGGTTGGCTGTGTCCATTGTGCGCACTTCAAACTCTTTTTGATTATTTCGTAGCGGGACAGAGGAGGAGGGTGGGAGGAGGAGATGAGGATTAGGTGGGAGCTGGAAGGTAATGATTAATTATAAAATACAACACAATTTCAAGGTGCTTCAGTGTAAAACATAGTTACATATCTGCATGGCATTTGCGGTTCATTTCTTGTATTGATTTTTGCAGATGTTCATGTAAAATAAACTACATCAGAAGCTGCTTTGGATGCGTCCTGCGGTCTCCATATAGGCTATTGCGCGCTCCTGCGCTTTCAATTTAAAAGAAAAACTTCCGCGCAATAACTTTTGCGAGATCTCGCAAAAGTTCGTCCTCATTTTTTTTTTCATCCATCAATTTTTTTTCTCCCCCATGTCCCTTAAGGGGCTCCATAGACCAGTCCCCAGTAAGGAAAAGAAGAGAAGAGGGAAAACAGCGCAGAGAAGGAGAGGGGTAAAAAAAAAACAACAAAAAAAACACAAGAAGCTGGACGACAAGGAAATTGACAAAACTGAAAAAGAAATTTCAAATTTCCTATAATCAATGAGGTCTAAAATTAAGCTAATATTGTTTCCTATATGCCTACCACTCATAAATCCCGATTGACATTCATCAATAATACTGTGTAAACAGGCTTTCAAACGTTGTGCAAATATAGTAGATAATAATTTGGCATCATTGTTAATTAAAGTAATTGGCCTCCAATTGTCTAAACTTAAACGATCTTTATCAGGTTTTGGTATCAAAGAAATGAGTCCCTGAGACATAGATGGGGGAAGTTTACCATCCTCAATAGCTTCCTTAAAAACACATAATAAAAACTCTGAAATATCATCTTGAAATTCTTTATAGAATTCACTTGACAAACTGTCGTTGCCAGGGGCTTTATTATCTTTTAACTTTGCAATATTCAGTTTGAGTTCATTTAAAGTAATTTCAAGATCGCATACTTCTTTAAAGTCCTCACTTATGCATTTTGAATTTTCCTTATAAGAAATCAGCTGAGCTGCCTAAATCTATATTACTAACTTTTCATAAAAATTTGCAACACAAGAGGAGATAACGCTAGGATCTTCAGAGACTTGGCCGTTAACTTTGAGTTTAAATATGGAAGTAAAGTTTGCATTTCTTTTTTCTAAATTGTAGAAATATTTAGTATTTCTTTCACCTTCTTCCAACCATTTCTTTCTGGATCTAACGAAAGCTCCTCTTGCTTTATCTTCGTATATAGAATCCAACTCCAGCTGCAATTTACATAAACTATCCTTATCATGCTCAGAGAGAATTTCTTTTCCATAAATATTAGTAACTTCTTTAAGAATACTTTCTTCTTTAATATTTTTATCTTTTGCTATTTCTTTACCCCTTTTGATCGCTGATAATCTGATCTGAAATTTTGTGTATTCCCAGTGATTAGGCCTACCAAATGAATTTTTTTTTTTTTTTGCCTTTTCCCAGTTTTCAGCGATAATTGCTTTTATGGATCACCTAAGAGGAACGTCTTTCAACAATGTATTATTTAATTTCCAATAGCCAGTGTTGTGTTTCTTCCTTTGAGTAGTATTAGCCAAGTTGATAGATAGGGAAATAACTTTATGGTCCGTGAGTACAGAGGGTTAAATTTTTACTTCTGAGATATGATTACTTAGATCGTTAGAAATAAGCCAATAGTCAATCCTGGATTTTATATATATATATATACATATACATATATATATATATATATATATATATATATATATACATATATATATATATATATATATATATATATATATATATATATGATAACAAATATCATCATTTTTGTCAGTAGCCTCAAAACCAGTGCAGATTCACACTGTCACGTCTTTTTATTGCCTTTAATAGCCCACATTTTATTTTGAAAACCGGAAGCTGGTCCTCGCTGTAGCATCCTAGCGCTGTCTTTGTCAACCGCCTCCGTCTATTTGCCATAGAGTGTGCAATACAGGAGCACTTGAAATGTTGGAGCGGCTAGCTTGACTTCATATAAACGAGAGACAGCCGGCTTGACCAAATGTATAGGGGGAAAAAACACTCGCGACCGAGGCTGTTACCTCAGACACCGGCATTGGCCGCAGCAAGTCTGTGACAGCTGCCCCGGACCGGCAGATCCGTGACAACGGCCTCAAACAGCGGCATTAGCCGCGACAGGTCCATGCTGCCACGGGAAGACCCACTGCTTGCTGCCGCTGCCACGATTCGAGCTAGTCCTTGCTGCAGCTGACTTTTATTACTCCTTTTACAAACATGTCCACATCGTTGAAGTAAACAAACCCCTCGGTGTACATTTCAAAAGGCATCTAATGTTGTCTGTGGAGAAGAAATGCTGTTGTTTGAAAAGATGGATAGAAGGGATTTTCACCGCATAGCTGTACATTGCAAATGGCGACTTGCTTGTTCTACAAAGAGATCCCTATGTCAAACGTCATTGGTGTAGACACTTGTCACTCAAACATGTCTGACCAATGGGGAAGCATCCGCCCACAGCGGAATGTTTGTGTCAAAATGATTCAATCAAAAAAAAAAACGACTTCAAAACTTTTTGCACTTCAATCAAAAGAAAAAAGTGTTCAAATGCAATTTTTTGGGTCTCAAATATTTTTTTGCATTCAAACACTTTTTTCTTTGATTGATTTTTTTTTTTTTTTTATTGAAGCAAAGTTTTTTTTAATTGAAAATATTTTTTTTTATTGAAATGGTATTTTTTGGGATTGAATAATAAAGACACAAATATCCTACCCATAATATGGCCCAAATACAAAAAATATGACTTCAATCAAAAACATTATTTTTAATCAAATAATAACTCACTTCAATCAAAAATGGCTATTTCAATTAAAGAAAAAAAGTGTTCAAATGCAATTTTTTGGGTCTCAATTTTTTTTTGCATTCAAACACTGTTTTTCTTTGATTGAATTTTTTTTTTTCCATTGAAGTGAAGTTTTTTTTGATTGAAAATATTTTTTGGGATTAAAGCAACTTTTTTTTTGATTGAATAATAAAGACACAAATCTACCTTCATACTATTCTCCATCAATATTTCCCTTGAATTATTTTGTTTCCCCCTTTCATATTAATAACAAAATCACATCACTGCATTTGTATAACATTGCAGTCACATTTGAACATTAACCATTAGAATACAATCACCTGCTCCCATAACCATGAGCAAAACTGAACTTCAAAGCCTCTACAGTCTCACAGGTTTAGCCTCTGTGGTTTTATTACTTCTCTGCCTGACCTCGTCCTCATGATACCAGGCATGGTCTGGGATGTTTTCTGTGGTGACAAAGTCCCTGAACCTGTCTCTGTGGAAGTATCCACTTCTGGTGGATGCTCATGTTGGCTCCTACTCTGAGGCTCTGGCACTGACATAGGCACAAGATGCCTACGATTCCTCCTCCATGTCCCTTGTGGGCCACTGACCAGGTAAGACCGTGGGCTGGGGTGTGTGGGTATCACTGTGCCTTGTGTTTTTGCATTAGAAATCCAAACATGGTCTCCTGGTGCTAGCTTCTCCTTTTGCTCAGTGCCTCTTATTGAAACTTTCTGCAACCATCCCTCTCTTCCTCCACTCTTTGTGACAGAGTTGTTGCAGGTCTGGGAGAGCCGGCTGCAAACTATCTGGAAGGGTGGGTAGTGTGGTGCGAAGGCGATGTCCCATGGGCAGCTGGGCAGGGCTGTAGCCATTACTCAGGGGCGTCGCTGTGTGGGCTAATAAGGCACGATAGGGGTTAAAAGCCCTTCACCCCAGAACCAACTTATACCCGCCTTATGACATCATCAACAGGCTAAATGCCAAACAGATTACACCACAGATTCCATTCTAATTAGCAAATGATAGCATGCTGACACACCATACCAAAACAGTGAACATGGCAAACATTATACCATCATACCACCATATAAACATCAGTGTGTTAGCATAGTCACTGTGAACACATTTATGTTGCATTACCTTAAAACACCATTATACGTAGGTACAACCTCACAGAGCTACTAGCGTAGCTGCAGACTGCTTTGTGATGTGCAGAAATAAAGTAAAAGAGAATCCAAAGTTAAACTTTTATCTAAACATGGAGCAACTAAAATAAAAAGCAGGGAAAAGTAACGTGTGAAGGTTAACATGGTATTGATGACACAAACAAAAAAATATATCTGGCGTGTACTTTATTTTTTAGTTCAGTTCATATCCCATCCAAGTGTGAACCCAACGTGACATAACCCATTGCTTTTTTGGTCTACCCTTTTGAAGTCTAGAATGTCTACAATCAAATTAGCCCTTGATATCTTGTTTTTTTTTTTTTTTTTTCAAATCAAGCAGGGACTGGAAGTGACCATATTTGGATGAGTGGGTGAAGCTGGGTTAAATCTTCAGTACCCACTACAGAGTTTGTATGCCTAATACATACATACCTCTAAAGTCGTAAGATCAGCACACCTCTATGATAGGAGTTAAATATTGCTCCCGGGTGCACTTCTGGTTGGCCATTTCCATCTTTTTTTTTTTTTTTATGTAAAACTGATAAATAGCTTCACCTGTGGAAAAAAAAATAAAATATACATATATATATATATATATATATATATATATATATATATATATACTACTACTATCACCTAACAACAGCAGCAATTAGGACAAATCCAATAAACATAACCTCTGTATACTAAAGAGAGAGAATACTAAACAAAGCACTTAAAAGTCCACCTGACCTTTTATCAGAGGAAGCTGCACTTGAAGTAGTTTAAGGTTATCAAAATCACAACCTATTAGAACACTCAGGATGTTGTCTATGCAGTCTCTCTTCTCCACAGTCCAGATGAATGGCACCCATTTTTCACCAAGCAGTTGGATACGCTTCAGTTCAGTTCAGTGCGCATTTTTTCTGTTTCCACTTTGAAAAGTTGTGGATGGTACCAACCATTCCTTACCATCCCCATTTGTGGTCACCCCTCTGTTGAGGTACCTAGCACACAGATCTGGTACTAAAAGGTGGAGCTAGAAACATTGCAGTCCATCGATTGGACAACAGCGGATGGTCAATCTTGTGGTGTGGTGTGGCTGGTTTTTAAGCTTAGGTAACCACTGTTCATACCGTGGCAAGTCTTACATATATTAGTAAACTGTAACTATAAAATGAAATGATGTTTTGCTGCCTCTGGCAGCAGGTGTAGTCTGAGGAAAAAATAATTTAATTTAATGGTCTGACTGCTGGCAGCTTTTAAGGTTAAATGTTGTAATGTTACTTAATGAATGAGTTGATGATGTGAATCCATCAGCAAACCTTAAATGTCAATATGCCAACTTCGACCATTCCATTAATTTGTATTGTCTCTATTGGAAGACATAAACTTTCGACCAGATTTTGTGAACTGCACACATTCTAATCCTCACTTGGAGAAAAATAAAACAAAATAAGCGTTGCGGAGTGTCATTCCTGTAGGCTACGTCAACCCTAAACCCCTGCGCTTTCCTGAGAAGGACTCAATGCAGAAACCCGCTGTTTTTAAATATTCCATCAAGAGAGACTCTCACTGCAGCCTGTTTTATTTTGTTCTGAAAATGTCAGCCCACAACCTAATTCCATAGAAGATTAATGAGGTGCAGACTTCCATCCGTGTCGCCGGTGATGAGGAAATGCAGTGCTGGACAGAGCAGTGTGTGACAACAACCCTGCCCACATTTAATAGCACTGCTTGCTGTGGAAACACTTCAGATCTAGGATCAAGGTACCATGTATGAAGGGTTACTTATTTTATACAGCCTATAGTTCCATTTGCTAACATGGAGGGGCTTGGCTTATGACCTGTACTGCAGCCCGCCGCAAGGGGGAATGATTAAGATGTTGTAGCTCCACTTTTGGGAAACTGACTGTGCATCATCATTACAGCAGTTGACGCAAATGCATTACACACTAGTTGGTTGTGTGAGGATTGAAATATCTTGAATTGACAATATGTCACCATATGCAGGAAATTTAGGATTTAGGACATTTATGATGATAAATAATGGTCTCTGGCTGATGTGAAGCATCCATATTTCTTTTTTGGGTACTTATAATCACTTCATCATTATGTATCAGAAGATGCCGAGTAAGATATATCAGACAAGTCAGATATTTGTAGCTATGGTAACTCTGATATGGCATGAATGTGCAGCACATATGAAAAGGTTACGAAAGGGTTACTTACACAAATCGAATTTTAGTAACTTACATAATTGCTTTTTGGATAACATTTGATGTAGTCCAACGCAAGCAGGCAGATTTTGAAAATACTACATTTTTATACAAGAATATGATACCAAATTTGACAGTGACATCTATGGTTGCAGTATGATACATAGCATATTAAAACAAACAAAAGTACATATTTAAATAAAACATTATTCAGAGCAGATTCTTTACAGTTTACAGTAATTTTATATTGTTTAGCCATTTAAGGAAGACATAAGTGGAGAGTAACTTAGAATGGCAGGCAATAATAGGGGAAAAAAGAATCAGAGATGAAGGTGTGCAATTACTACACAATGTGAAGTCGGCCAGGAAAGAAGTTATTTCACACCTAGAGAGATAGGTTTTTGAAGTGTATGACTGAGACAGAGGGCACGGGAAAGTGGATGTGTGTGTGTGCGCATCTGTGTGTGTGTTTGTGTACCCACTGTAGTGTGTAGAAGAAAGTGCCAGCTGAGTTGGCAGCACAGCCAAGAGTGACATCCCAACTTCCCCCATCACCAGTCTCAGACCCCCCCCCCCCCCCCCAAACACACACACAAACACACACACGCACACACACACCCTCACACACACACACACACACACACACACACACACACACACACACACACACACACACCGACTCCTGCTGATCTCCCTGAAATGGCTCTCCAAGCATTTTTACTATTATTAAAAGTGGCATGAAGATGACTACCAGAAAATGTAGGCTACAGTCCCACTAACACACAAAGACACTTTTGCAGATGACAGTTTTATGAAAGCCAAGAAAATGGTTAAAAATTTAAACCTGGTTTCCAGACCAAGGCTGCATTGATGCTTAGTCGCTATGGGCTCAGTGAAGACAGCACTACCTGGGAATAGATTGTGAGATCGACACCGTATACAGTATGTGTGTATAAATGTACATCTACTGGCTACTATCGGCACTGATGGAAATGCAACACTCTGGTAAACATGCTAATGTAATAAAGACTTGTTTTTACTGATCTGCCCTGGTGAGAGGCTGCATTATTGAAGTTCTTGCCTCTGTGTAACTCAGTACTTGTCAGTACGAACTGGCCACAGAATGGACTCAGAGGGTTCAGAGTCCTTTCACACTGCCTTCCAGTCATACTTGCAGAGAGAGCCAGCTCGGTGCTGTTGACAACCAAGTCTGCAATCTCACCAGTCGGCAACATGTTTTCCAGGTGGACATCAGCTCGCAGGTGAGCATGTTAAGCTCTCAATTGCAACATGTGATTACTGGTTAGGTTTGGATTCCGCTGTGCCTGCTTGTCTTCCCTCTGCTCCTGTCACCTTGCTGGCTCCTCTGCTGCATTTGGCTAAACCAGAATGGTTTTTGGGAGACGCTGAGAAGTGTCGACCCTTCCTGGTGCAATGTGGGCTCCATTTTGAACTGCAAGCGGCTTAATTTCCTTCTGAACTGGCTAAAGTAATGTTTATCATTTCCCACATGGCTGGAAGGGCTGAGCTGTGGGCAAGGGCTCACAACCCCCCCGTTTGTTAGTCGTCAGCTCTGTTTATGGAGGCCCTCTCCAAGATCTTCGATCACTCCAACTCAGGTCAGGAAGCAGCTCAGAGCCTCATCACCATAAAGCAAGGTAAGAGAACTGTTATGGATCATGTTATTGAGTTTTGGACTGTTGTTGGATGGAATGATGCTGCTCTGCTTGATGCTTTCCATTGTGGTTTGTCTGAGGCCATCAAGGACCAGTTAGCCCTGCTAACCCTACCTACAGGCCTTGAGTCCATGATCTCCTTGGCTACCCTGATTGACCTGTGAGTCAGGGGAAGAGAGAGAGAGAGAGTAGAGCCATGGGAGGATCTCCCACCAGCAGGGGCAGCATTGTCCTTCGTCATCCTCCAGAGTGATCAGCTGACTCCCTGAGAAGCAAAGCCACAACAAAGTGCCACCTACCATCCAGGAAAACCCATGCAGTTGGGCCGAGCTAAATTATCTCCAGAGGAGCTGCAGCGCCGTTTAAAAGAAGGCAGATGTATTTACTTTGGTGAATTGGGACATTTTTTAGGACCTGTCCAGCAAAAGACAGGGCTCGTCAGTGAAAGGGAGAACTCTGGTGTGCCAATTAGCTGTTATAAAATATTCCTCTTGACCTCTCACGCCTGTTCAAATTTCTGTGCACTCTCAGCTGCTTTCTCTTCAGGCTTTAGTTGATTCTGTTGCAAATGAAAATTTCATGGACTACAAATTAGCTGATGACCTCAAGCTGGAGCATTTTCCATTACAAGAACCACTAGAAGCCGGCGCGTTGGATGGGTGCTGAGTGATGCACCAAACTCAACCACTTCAACTCATCATCAAAGGTAATCATGTTGAAACCACTGCCTTTCATCTGCTTGGATTCTCTCTCCATGCCCTTATGCAGGGATTACCTTGGCTCACCTTCACAATCCCAATATAGACTAGTCCACTGGGGAGGTTACATCTTGGGGTGAGGGGTGTCATTTAAAGTGCCTTACATCTGGACTCTCTTCCGAGCTCACCGGGTCTCAAGAACCCCTGCTGATTTCCATCTCGATGGCCTGATCTCCCTCAACAAGTGTCTTGGGGGAAAGCTTCCCGGACCTTTCCAAGGTGCCATCTTACTACTGGGATCTCAAGGAGGTTTTCAACAAAGCTAAAGCTACCTCGCTGCCTCCTCACCAGCCCTCTGACTGTGCCATCGAGCTGCTGCCTGGGACTTCACCATCCAAAGGTTGTCTCTATTCCCTGTCACCAACTGAACAACTCATCATGAAGAGATACATCTGTTGCACGGTAGAAGTATCAGTTAATTTTTGTGTAACCATTCTGTTTGTATTGTGTATGATTTTATATTTTCCTGCATGATTTTATTGTTACTGGTTTGTAGTGGTGATTTTATCATGTTTTATTGCATGGTTTTAGGTTGAAGTGATTTCGAGGATGTTTTACTTCCTGCCGGGGCATTCTTTGTTATTATATTGATAACCTGCACCTGTGAAGCGCTTTACCTCTATAGACTGACCAATAGGACTGAAGGACGGAGCGGTGAGCGACCAACTGAACGCGAGGAGGAGGGACTTAACGTGCCGCACACGGAAACGAGAGTGGAGAGGGGAGCAGGTGTGCAGAGGTTCAGACGGTGCAGACACACGATCGGCAAGCAGTAAGGGGAGAACGATGATACTGACGGACGAACAGTGGAGAGACCGCCCGAGAGGAACTACGAGTGAGATGGCTGCGGATCAGAGACCAGCGGAGGTGGTGGCGACAGTCGAGCCGAAGGAACGCGACCTTACGGCAGCGGCAGAGTGAGGAGCTCTGCCTAGTCGTGTAAGTACCCTTGGGACCCAGTAACACTCTGGCATGTGAAAAGAGGCGTCTTAGCTGTACCGTATTGTGTACCCCCCGCTGCTGCTGTGGTTGTCTCATTCCAGGTGCCTTGGCCGATGGTCCGCCCTCCTACGGAGTGAGTCAGAGGAGGAAGCCAGAGAGCGGTGTGGCGATGGACACCAAAGCAAGAAAGCCGCCGGTATCGGGTTTCTGCTTATTTTAAAAAGAGCTGTTGACGTGTCTGTGCAATTGAAATAAAAAAAAAAAACAATCTTGTTTTAACTGAAAAGGGCAGTTGCCTCCTTGGTTTAACACAGTGCTCACCACTTGATTTTAAAGGACCAGTACAAAGTTTTTAATAGCTCTACAATTCTCATTCTCATTACCTACATGACACATCGACGAGTCATTGGCTGCTGGGATCATCCGTCCCTCTTCATCTCCAGCGGGGGCGGGGTTCTTCTTTGTCGGGAAGAAGGACAAGACTTTGCATTGACTTCAGAGGACTAAACATCATCACTATTAAGAACAGGTACCCCCTTCCTCTCATGTCCTCTGCATTTGACTTGTTGAAAGATGCCAAGATGTTCACAAAGTTAGACCTCAAGACTGCTTATCATCTCCTGAGGATAAGGGAGATGATGAATGGAAAACTGCATTTAACACCCCTAGTGGACACTACGAGTACCTCGTCATGCACTTTGGACTAACCAATGCTCCTGCTGTTTCAGGCTGTGGTTCTCAGAGACAGACTTGTGTTTGTTTGTTTATATGACATTCTGATGGGGCTACTCGTGCAGCATGTTCATCAGGTGTTGGACAAGCTGCTTCAACAGTTTGTATGTCAGAGCCGAAAAGTGTGAATTATATGCTTCCACTGTGTCTTTTCTGGGATTTGTCTCACCTGCAGGTATTCAGATTGACCCTAGTAAGGTCAGTGCTGTGGTAGATTGGCCCACTCCCACCAATTGCAAGCAGGTGCAAAGGTTTCTGGGGTTTGCAAACTTCTACAGAAATCCTGCCCATCAGTTTGGAGTAGAGCTGGACGGATCTGATTTGGTTGTGGGAGCTGTCCTGTTTCAGCGCTCCCCTGTTGATAACAAGCTCCACCCTTGCGCATTCCACTCCAAAAAAGTGTGGAGAGGAACTACGATGTGGGCAATCAGGAGCTGCTGGTGGTCAAGGTGGTATTAAAGGAGTGGAGGCATTGGCTGGAGGGGGCAGAGCATCCGTTTGTGGTTTGGACCTATCACAAGAACTTGGAGTACATCTGCACTGCTAAGCGACTCAATGCAAGGCAAGCAAGGGCGGCCATGTTTTTCAACTGCTTTAATTTGTCCTATTACCCTGTTGCCAAGAATGCCATCCCTGATGCTCTCTCCAGGCAGTTTGACCCTACCCCAAAGGCTGCAGACCCCATTCTGCCAGTGTACTGTTTTGTGGGCGCCGTTACCTGGGGCATAGGAAAGATGGCCTTCTATGGACAAAGACATCAAGGAGTAAATGGGTTTACTTTATTCCTATGCCCAAAGTCACCTCCACCGAGAAGACAGTGGAGTCTTCATGGATTTCCTAGAGACATGGTGTCTGATCGGGGCCCTCAGTTTGTTTACAAGTTTGGAAGGAGTGTTGCACACTTCTGGGAGCTTCAGTCTGTCATCAGGTCACCACCCTGAGTCCAACGGGCAGACAAAGCAGCTCAACCAGGAGCTGTAAACTGGACTTCGGTACTTGGTGGTTTAGAATCACTCCTCCTGGAGCAAGCACCTCAGCTGGTTTGAGTATGCACACAACACACTTCCTTGCTCATCTCTGTTCCAGTGTGCATATGGTTAGCTGTGTCTTGTTTTCCCTGTAATAAAGACTTGTTTTTACTGATGTGCCATTGTGAGAGCCTGCCTTTTTGAGTCCTAGCCTCTGTGTAACTCAGTACTTATCAGTCTGCACCGGGTTAGAAAGACAGACTGAATAAGTAAGATATATATAAAAAGAAATAACAACCTCAAAGTTTTCACAGGCCTCCATGCTGCTGACTAATCTGTTTTCCAGCCTGTCCATGACATTAACCATGACACACCCAAAAACCCCACACACAGAAAGGCAAACTCATCTGCTACAGAGCCATGTAAACAGCTCTGCTCTACTGTCAATGGAAAAGTAGTCTATCACCTATTTTTAGCAGGTTTTCCCATGTTTAAAGAACTTCCGTACACACACTGATTTAGGTAGGTTATAACACTGAAACTACTATTGACACAGAATGTAATATACTGTAACAAATCATTTTATGGTCATGTGTAGATGCACTGTATGGCTTCTAACTAGCAAATACACAAAAATGACCATCCACAGTTTTTTTTACTTTTAAATGTTAAGGTAAACAAGGTCTGTAAAAGCAGCAAACAGATGAATTAACTTCTCCACTATAAAACCTGATTTCCTTGTTTGACAATAATCAATAAATTTACCCTTGCACTGTAGAAATATTAAAATGTAAAATGAGGCTTTTACATTACCTGAATATTACATGGTACAGTATGGAGGAAGAGTGAATCCACATATTGCTTCATAATGAAGAAGCCCTATTCATGACCATGCATTAATTATGATGTAAAGCGTGACCTGCTGCTGATATGGACCTGCTCGGTGTAAATCAAGAGATATTATTGGCCCACAGCTTGTCTGACTGACTTCTTAAATGTAGCTAATTAAAAATTTAAAAGTCAGACTGGGATTTTTAATATTGCAGGGTATGAAAGTAATATAAAATATTTTCTCTCCAGATATTAGAGATTCTGCTCCACTGGACTGGCATTTGTGTTTTGTGCTTTTGCTCTTCATAAAGACACCACAAAGGTGAGCTCATTCTACTAGCCCAGTTAGATGTCAGTCAGATGTTATCTCTTGTCCAAAATTTTGAGTATCATTAAAAGGTAAGCAAAATAATTTCTGAAGTGTAATAGTAAATAGGATAAGAGGCTTCTACACCCATAATAAGAAGGCTGGTCTTAATATAAAAATCACCGGGAAACCACAGTAACCTAAAGCACCATGTAAATAATAGTGCATACATAGAAAATATCAAATCTTTTGGTGCAGATTTGGTTTCAGAGGTGGAAAAGCATACAGTCAATCAATTTAGAACTATATTGGCTAGAAATAAAAAAAAATAGATGATTTTTTTTTTAACCAGAACCATAGATTTATCTATTTTTCCCAGCCTTGAGTCATATATTTCTTTCATGCTGCACATAGCCCCAACAACCTTAACTTTTACATAGCCTAACATGCAGATGAGATGATGTAGCTGATGTAGATGTAGCCTTCCCTCATCTGGACTACAGTCCCAGGACAGTGAGAAAAGGTTGATGATATATTGACATAGCCCCGGCCAGGTGCGCGGAAAAGGGGAGAATAAAGAGAAGGATTCTAGGGGCCCAGAGAGGCCCTTAATACAATTATAATACTGACAAAATAATACGACATTCTGTAGTAAACTTACAATCACACATATATTTCATTTACAATGTATTGGTATCACTAAGTTTATTTGTTTTGGAAACATTTCTCAACACCCACCTCCCCTCTCTATTTACATAAAATGGTTCAGTCCACCTGCTCCATCAGACAGCTGCAGAGCCTAACTTTTCACAGATAGCGAGTGGAGGTGGAGATGGCAAGATGCCTCAGAAGTCAGGGAGCAAAAAAAGAAAAGAAAAAAAGCTCAGACAGGAGAAAGAAGCGAAGGGTTGACAGTATGTCACCCAGTTCTTTCATAGGCAAGGTGGGTCTGTTAGTGGTTCATGTGATGGAAAGTTCTGGAACATTAGCCTGTTGTCTGTTCCTAACTTTGTCCATAGTTTATAAGCTAGCTCACTTTTCTCCCCATATTAGCTCATATTTCTGAAGAAAACTGGGACTCTCATCCCTCTCATTTCTTTTCATGGGGCCCAAAATCCCTGGCAACGCCCCTGGCCTCGGCGTAGACACTTCTAGCTGCCTCTCTGTCAGCTTTGCTAGCTGTGCTAAATGTAGGCTCTTGTGTCATTTTTGCATGTCTTGTTGGTGGCTTGTGATTGTGAGTCACTCATCAGGATGAGGAAATCAACTCACCAGTCAGTAAACATCAAAGAAGGATGGAGAAGAATGAGCACAAGCTACTAGCATCCTGCTAACCATTGTACAGGTGCTGAAAATAAACTGGATGACCTCCGTGCTGCATCAGTTTCCAGTAGGATACCAGTAACTGTTATACCCTTTGATTTACCAAAACCTGGAAAAATCCTAGACAGCGCCATTCATCCAGATACTCTTTTTTTCTATATGCTGGTCTGACAAAGCAGAGGACTCTGGCCAGAGAGGGAGAGAATCCAAGCACTTTACAGTGAATAAGGACAGGTGTGAGTGTGAATGTGAAGTGCTGTCCTGTTCCTGCTGTGGACCACTGCTATACACCTTTTGGGATTCACTGGACCACAGATGATTTGTCATTTGTTAAAATCCAAACTGGACGTGTGAAGGCTTTCCCCCCAAAGATGGAAGACCTCATATTCTTTGTTCTTAAACAAACAAGTTACCTGACACCCATCTCAGCAAGATGGCCAACCTCACACCTCTTTGAGAGACAAGTCTCAAAAGTAATTGGTCAGTACTGTTGCAGTGCCATGTGACTCTGTGATGTCATCAGACACACTGTAGGAGTTCTCCTCCATTCACTACAGTGTCTCTCTTAGCTCTTGGACGGCAAGCTGCTCACACCTCTTCCCTTCTGGGCCCTGGACCAGCCCAGAGGTGCTCTTTGTCCCAAACCATCAAAAGGGGGGGAACAACTGCTCTACAGAGTTTTGTTCCTTTTCTCCTAAGATTGTCATGCCCTCACTCAAGGAAATCGCATAACTGAAACCACAGAGGTTAGAAGGGCAAACACAAGGTTTGCAACTAACCTCCCAGCAATAAGGAGAATCGAGTTGAGTTAGCACCCCAACATCTAACTCTGCAAGGACCCCAAGCAACCGGCTTCCTCAGATCTGCACCTTTGGAACAAGGACACAACAAAGACTGCTTCTAGAGCCACAGCTCTTTCCAGCCTTCTTCACCGGCTAACAAGGACAGCATGCCTCAAAACAACTCTTCCCTCAATCCATTCAGGATTTGGTAACGTAACAACTGGGCATAGCTTTATCACAGCTGTACAGGCTAAGCAAGACTGTTTAACTTGTTGTATGTGATTTAATGCTGTTTACTGAGTTATTGTTGTCATTGTCTGCAATTAGGTTATTGATTAGTTGGTTTTACCAAAGCAAAGTCATGTTTAGTTTGCTAATGCTGTTCACAGACATTGTCTTGCATGTAACTAAACATCTTCTGCACTAATCCAGACCCTTGGCAACAAATTGCATTCACATAGACTCACTTACAAATAGGCTTTCAACAGAGCTACACCCAAGCAGGCAGCTCAAACTTCCCGCTTCTTTTCTTTTGTCTTTGCCCTGACCACACGGTCAGACAAACACCTCCCCCGATCTGAAGCTAGCTTTGATCCGGCCATCTTGTAGTTTTCTGTTGTCAGCCATTTTGTTTTGTAGGACAAACGACCCTTCAATTACCACACCCGCCTTTGTCTTTCTCTCTCTCTCTCGCACACACACACAGACACACACCTACACACGTATACATACACACACATGCTTGTATATAGTTAGTTAGGATTTGTGTGTTTTGGTTTTGCTTTGCTTTATGAATAAATATAATTTTGGAATTGTACCTGCTGTCTGTTTAATGTTGTACAAGAGTGAATGAATAGAAGAAGAAGAAGAAGCTTTATTGTCACTGTAATAAATACAGTGAAATTTCATATGGTGCTCTCTTATAGCAGCTACAATGTCCTTGTCATAAAATAAACTGGGGGGGGTCATGGTTCCTGTAGCAGTCTCTTCACAGCCATGGGGAATAAGCTGTGTTTCAGTCTGTTGGTGCGGGCTCTCATGACTCTGAGTCTGCCAGAGGGAAAGCTGGTGAATAGAGTGTCCTAGGTGGGCGGGGTCATCCCAAATCTTTGTGGCCCGTCGGAGAAGACGGCTGGAATAGATCTCCTCTAGGCGTGGAAGTGGGGAGCCGATGATCCACTCAGCCGTCTTGATGACCCGCTGCAGTTGTTTCTTTTTAGATGCAGTGCAGCTGGCGTACCACACCGTACAGCCATAGGTGAGGACACTCTCTATTGTGCAGTAGTAGAAGTTTCTCAGCAGAGGTGGAGGGAGTTTGTTCCTCCTCGGTGTTCTCAGAAAGAAGAGACGCTGCTGGGCCTTTTTGATGATGTGGGTGGTGTTCACAGTCCAGCCCAGGTCCTCTGAGATGTGCAGGCCAAGAAACTTAAAGCTGGTATAGAATAGAATAGTTAATCTCTGCTACGCCAAGAACTCCGAAATCCTTCAGGCTTTATTATTAATTTGGTTATGGTTTTTAATTTAATTATTAATCAGTTTCCCAAATTAATAGTTTAGTGAACTTTATGAGACTGATATCATTAACTGGCTATCATCTTTCCCTTTTTGGGAATGGTGCCCCACGAGGTGATTTAATGTTAATTAAGTCACGTTATTTAACATAATTAATAATTATTACTAATAATTATTCATTATTTCTGATAGCCAATTTGATACTTAAATTGTAGATTTCGTACATTCATGGTGCCGCCGTTTGAATCCTATTAATGTAGATTCCCTACATTAATGGTGCCACCGTACAAAGCCTATAAGTGTGGATTTCCTACATTTTGGTGCCCCTTGATGAGGCCTAGTATTATAATTTACAACACACCGTTCAGAGACTGCTGCAGTGCGGTGTTGCCTGTGTTTGGGACAATCAACCAAGTGGCCATTATTATAAATTAATTATATAAATTATAAAGCAGCAGCCAACAATATAAGAAAACGTACAAAGGACTAAATTACAGTGCAAAAGCTAAAGAAGCTGCTGGGATCAGATTTAATTTGAGTTGTGCCTTGTATAATTTCATGTGACAAATAAATAATTGATTGATTGATTGATTGATTGATTGATTGAATGTTCAAAGAAACTTCAGTGGTCAAAGAGAGGTCAAAGAGAGGGGGGGCAAAACAGGATTTGAAAATTGGGGCGTCATGCATCATGACTGTGTCCATTCCTATAGTAAGGCCAAAAGCATGGCTGTTCAAACTAATAAGCTTCATTTATAAAACTGTGCGCAGGAAAGGTGACGTACGAACAAAGCACAGAAAGTGCTTAGGCACAAAAATATCCTGATATATAATACCATGCGCACGCATGTCCCATGCCTGTTTCCATTTATAAATCACAATCAACTCGAGATGTGGTGCAGGTGAACGAGGGTCTTGCTCCACCCAACGCCCTAACTTAGTATTCTTTAACAAGAAACAGCAGGTACTAGAGCACGGCAAATGTAGCAAAAAAAGGTAAAAAAATTAAATTTCACACTGTATAAAGTTGAAGTTGTTGTCGGAGAATTTGATAACAGAATGACAATGTTGTTTTGGGAACTCAGTGTGGACATTACTAAGGCTAAAAATGCAGCAGAGTGGCAGCTGGTGTAAATGCTGCTGCCTCAGACTGTTTCAGAAGTTAAGATGAAATAGTCCGATATTACGGTGTTAAGGCTTTTTGTGGTGATTTATTTAGACAGAAAACTGGGGGATGTTTCAAGCTGAATGTCAGACAGTTTCAGTGACTATCTGAAATAAACGCTCTAAATGAGGGATACGGTTGCCACAGCTGTTTGACAAACTATCTGATTTTCTTGACTCAAATAATTTCTTAAAATACGTCTTGTTTGCATTTGGCTAAAATGCCCGGGGATAGAGGGGTTGGGGCATTAAGCGGTAGTGGCACCTTTTTCAGCTGTGCCACACTGTACAGCACAGCACCGGCATAGCCCAGTAGGTCTTGCTGGTCCCTGAAGATCCACTCTGTCCAGAGTCTCCTATCCACCACATCCTCTAACAGTGCCAAAAAGCCATCCGGCATCTTTAAGCACTGTTATCGCTGCTTTTTATACCCACCCATCAATTAACTGATTGCATGTGAAAAGGAATTCCCTGATTGTAACAGAGGGGCAATTTTGGCCAACGATCACGTGAGATAATTATTAATCCACATTATTTGTTCACACTTTCTAACAGTGACATAATGATTTTCAATGAAAATAGATTTTTCTAAATCCCAAAATTTGCGTAGAAAGTGGCGTACGCCGTCTTCTGTGCGTACGCCACGTTTATAAATGAGGCCCCGGGTGAGCTGTGATATGAGATAATTTTCCTCAATTGATGTTAAAATCTTGGCTCCCGTTAAAGAAAAGTCCAACCAATAAAACCATCAAATGATATCCATCAGTGCAGACCTCTGTGCGTTTTACACTAAAGAATCATTTGAAAAATGTTCTGCCTTATTCTTGGATAGATTATGCAAAGTTTAAGTAATCTCAAAGATTTTCATTTCAATAAAAGTCTTTTAACGCGGAATCCATTTCCAAATGAGATAACACAATGGTGATTGAGACTACGGTTCACTGATAGTAACCCTACCTCTCTGACAGCCCAGTTGGTTAACATGGGCACCAAAAGGAAGTGGACAGCAATTCCCGGTTCCAGAGGCCCAGCTGAAAACTAAAGGGGGGTGAAGCGTTTGCTGTCAGGGCCCCAAGGCTCGGGAACAGTCTGCCTGAGCTTAGCTGAGTCAGTGATCTCTATTAAGTCCCTTCTTAAATATATTTTTACTCGAGAGCTTTTCCTGATTTTACTTGAGTTTTAAGTTTATTTACACTGTCTTTTATTTCCTCAGTTTTTATACACTAAAGTGTTTTTATCAGTTATTTTTAAAGTTGTTGTTTTCATGTCTGTTTTATTTTTTTTTACATGTAAAGCACTTAGTTACTCAAAAAGAGCTTTATAAATAAAGATTATTATTTTTATTATTTTCATTATTATTTTCATTATTATTATTATGATTATTATTACAGATCTATGTTCAGTATAAAATGGTTCTTAAATGTTTTTCAGGCCAAGGAATCCTTGGCTCAAAGAGAGACAGAGCAGGGAAACTCTTTAAAATTGAGTAGCACTTGATATTTTCAGTGGTCTTCTTTGCACTTGCCTGTAGCTACTAAGTCAGCAGCAGTTGTCGCATGGCTAGGTGCATTAGCCTCAGACTGTACACTTTCGCCGGTGGTTTCTGAGGTGAACGTTTGCTATGTCAGAGTCTCTTGCTCAAATAGTTACAAAACGATCCACTGTGGCTCACAACAATGTCCACACACTTGAAATAGTAATACAACTAATTGGCTAATCTGATTTAGCAGTAGTAAGCTCACACTATTGCACAAGGATTCATAGGTAAAAGTTACCCTATTGTTAATTTTATGTACTATTTTATGTATTTTAGGTAACACTTCATTTTAAGGGGTCACTGTTCCTGTGTATCTACCTAATTAATTACAGTGTAATTACCTATGTAACTATATGTAATAACATGTACTTACATTGTAAATACATAGTGTATTTTGGTGTACTTAAAGGTCCTTGTTACACTTGTAATAAGAAATGCTTGTTACAATACCTTGTCAAAGTGGCCTCTCTCTTTGGGGAAGGGGTACACCTGCAAGAAAAATGGGTGAAACCACAACCCATGTTGCCTGGGCAAATTTTTCCATCAATCTTCCTCCTGCCTCTTGAGTCTTGGAACATGTATGCTGTTACACAACTTAGTATATGTAACAGTTGTGTTAATACACCTTTGTTACTCCTTGATACAGTGGAATGAGCACATTAAAATAAAGTGTACCTGCTGGGATACCACAGTTCTTACACATTAACTGCAATAATCAGTGTCTGCGATAGTGTACCACGTGTGCTGTTACACAACATAGTCTATGTAACAGTGGTGTTAGTACACACTTGTTACTCTTTGATACAGTGAAATAAGCACATTAAAATAAAGTGTACCTGAGATACCTCAACTCTTATAAATTAACTGCGATAACCAGTGTCTTCAGTCTTGTACCACTTATGCTGTTAAACAACTTAGTATATGTAACAGTTGTGTAAATACACCTTTGTTACTCTTTGATACAGTGGAATGAGCACATTAAAGTGTACCTGCTGGGATAGAAACTCTAAACTGGTGTTGACCTTGGTACTCAAGTATTTTTGCATCAAAAAGTAATTTCATTGTGTTAATCTTATTTGATTCCACCCTTTTGAATGTGATAAACCTAAACAGTGTTACAATCACAACAGGTTGACAACATAATGATTTACATTTTTATTACAAATAGTGTATTTCATTACAAATAGTGAAATCCTAACTCCAGTGTTATGTGACTATAAGCTATGTTATAAGTGATCCTCAGTGTAGGTTTGTAAGAGTACTTTGTACCTGTAACCTATTTGAGTACATTTAAACATTACATAGAACTGAGTAAAATTTTAATTGATGTAACTTTGGTATTGTCTTTTCTTTTTTAGAACTTTTTCTCTGTGAACTGACCCAACGTGTCCCCCTTTATCATGCTTGCTATGGTGTCGGCCACCACCTACTGTAGATGTTTACAGCAGAGAAATAAAAACTATAATGAACCTAAAATGCCATATCCCACATACTGTAGCCTATAACCAATTACACCTTGTAATATCTTTTGATGTCATGGACAATCCGCCCAAAGACACTATTTCTGTGCCTCTTCCCAAGCCAGTAAGTCCATTCAATGAACTTTAAATGGGTCTTTAACATTTTTTCACTTCGATTTCCCCTAGCTCGCCAAATCTCACATTTTGCTGTCTTCCAGAAACGCTCAATGTGTTGTGTGTGGTTCCCTGTTACTGGATCAACAAAATGTTGGTGATGGTTAACTGGAAAATGGCGAAAACCTCTTGGATTAAGAGCATTGACATAAGCTCTCCATGAGTCACTGTAAATATAAGAGCCCTTTTTGACATGCGTCTTTATGATAGGGACTAGCGTTCTTCGTGAACGTGTCTTCACCAATTTCAGGACTGGTCTTCGAGTCTGCTTGTGCACTTTGAGCATTCCGAACACCCACCCCGTTCTCATCCATGAGCCACCAAATCTTCCACGGTTGTACTGAAAAGAAGCAAGACAAAGAGAGGAACATTACCGTATGGTGCATGGACGTGGTCTTGACATTTAAGAAAAACTTTACTTTAAAAGTGACACAGATTAGGTACGCACCTTTTGCTTATGGATGAATTTTGACTCGTCAATGACCACAAAGCGATTGTTTGAACGCCCACCAATCTTGAATGCATTCCTCGACTTCAGTCTTTTCAAAGATGCAGTGCACACCTTTTCGTTGAAATACACACATAATTAGACTCAAACATTTGGACACTACTCTTTTCAACATGTACATTCCTTAAAATCAGCTTTATAGGTGAACACTTTAAAAGGTATATTGTGTAAGAATTACTCCCATCTAGTGGTGCAGTTGTAGATCGCAAGCAACTCAGTCGTATTTTTCATGATGCATTCACGTGAAATCGGTTAGATGACAGCCGCTGCAGGTAACAGCTTAAACAAGCCTTTATGTAAACAAGTGGTCCATCAGCACGAGGCAAAACAATACACGTGACAATCTGTTGTCATGGCAATGTCGTATTGTTGACCTGACCCACGTTTTACTGGCTTTCTCTGGACTTCTGTGACTAAAATGACATCTGGTTTGTTACCAACGGCCATTTTTCCGACTGCGCCTGAATGCAGCATTCACGTGCAGTCCTCACTGCGTTACCGCAGACGCCACCTCGACCTGAGCCGACAGCTCCGGTGTCTCCGCTGAGTTTCCGTGGTTTCCTACCGTCACGTTGCCACTGAAGGTAAAAACATGGCGACACAACATGGCAGACAGCACCGAGCTTACCCGCTCCATGTAGATATGAATGATATGAACGGAAAAATTCAGAGCTGAAAGGAACACTTTAGTTTGTTGATGGGGGTAATTATTGATGAATGAAAAACGTACTTTTGAATGAAATAATCGATTTTCGTGAATAGGTAACAGGAGAAGTTACACAATGTACCTCAAAATGTACTGTAATTAAATGAAATGCAGCCAGCAAATGCTCAAGAAACATTGCCTACTGTTTATAGGACAATTGGAAAACAATTCACAGTTTGTATTTAATGTTAAAGTGATGGTTTGGAGTAATTACATCATTGGGTCCTTTGCACCATGAACCCGGGTCAAACACCCCCTCAGAAGTGTTTTTTCTCTTGGTCGAACATTAACTGAGTTAACGCTAGCTATATGGCGATATACAACGCTAATGGCTTTAAAGCATACGTCAGCGGAATGTTTTTGTTAATATAAGTCCTAAATAGTGCTATTTTCCGTCAGCAATCACTTACATAGAGTGTTTCGGCCGAAACACGGGTCTCTCAGTCACTCTGCTCTGCTGTAAACCGAGGAGAAAACTTTCCTTGTGGGATACAAGCGTTATCCAATGAGGAGAGAGAACGGCATGAAGGGCTGTGTGTGCAGCCAAGGGATGCGCGTGAATGTGGTGACGTAGGGACGAGGACCAATAGATCCATGACGAGGGCGGGGGCTGCTAACTCATGGTGCGTTCAAGGCAACCCGTAACTCGTGTTTTTCCGACCTGTGAAGTCGTACCAGTTCGATCTGGTACGAGTTCACGGGTCGGAAGTTACGAGTGGCCGTTATAGTGCACTTTCACAGGCAACAGGTCGGAAAAACGCGAGTTACGGGTTACCTGGAACACTACAAAGTCGTAAGTCGTGACTTGAAGCCGTAATTTACGGTTTCAAAAGCCTGTCTGGAACGCAGCATTAGCCAAAACGACCGGATCGCTGACTTATGCTTTAACTTGACGAAAAAAACTTCTGAGTGTTTGGCTCGAGGTCATGAGGACCCAAGGATGTAATTACTCTGAACCATAACTTTAAGAGAGTAATGCTGTCATTCTATCAGAAATTGCCAATTTGTTAGCCAGAAAAAGAAACGCTAATGAAACTGTATAGGAAACTGTGATATGTCCAAGATAGTCCAAAGTTGTCTGGTAGGAAGCCTCCTACACCACAGAGAGATGGGGAGAGAGAGGGACAATGTTAATACCACATAGATTTAATATCATATTGTAACATCTTACCTTCCTAAGCCTCTTTGCCATCTTGGAAAGAGTAGTTGAACTTTTTGCTATGTCATCACTCATCAAGTCAATTTGTCGAAGTTGAAGACCCTGCAAAAATCTTTTGAAATGCAAAACCAACAAGCGATAAGGCTATGTTCAATAGCCTGAACATTTACTAGTACAGGTCCTGGGGAAATTTTGTATGTGCTTAATAATATCTCAACTGTTTTTGACTAATATTACCCCATTGAACAACATGGGATATGTGCCCAATTCTCTATCCAGGACGAAAGTCCTGAAAACTACCATAATAGGTGACATTAGGTTGTCACAATACAGGTGAATGGGCCTTTTTTTCATTTAGATGTCCTCACACATTTCTACCAGATTAATCCTCATAAGAGCAACACTTTTTGTATTTCACTTTGTCTAAAAATGTAATAAAATATGCAAATTAGACAATATATAATTAAATATGCCTATTATAAACTTTAAACTTGAAGCTACTGATTTTCTGAAGTGATTAAAATGTTTACAA
Source organism: Cephalopholis sonnerati (assembly GCA_019142605.1). Classification (NCBI taxonomy): domain Eukaryota; kingdom Metazoa; phylum Chordata; class Actinopteri; order Perciformes; family Serranidae; genus Cephalopholis; species Cephalopholis sonnerati. The sequence goes on from JAGQAX010000003.1 coordinate 3,502,270, forward strand.
TGATCATGTAGTGTAAGAATTGTGGTTTGATATTTAAATTTGTGTTTCTGTAGATGTCAAGTGTGCATGCCCCACCCTCTTCATTGCTATGCTTCCCATACATAGTACATAGGCTATTAGGTAAATTGAGAGTTCAGCAAATACCAAAGTTAAGGGAAAAGTGATTCAACCACCTAAACCATTTTCTGAAAGCAAATATCCTCAGGATGTGATTTACCATCATTTGAAACATACCCCACCTCCATTGATATGCTACCCATGAATGATACATTGGGTGTAGGTAAATTGGGTATATGCCAAATACCTCTCGGCTTGTACCATTAGGGATAGAGAATTTGGCACACATCCCACGTTGTTCAGTGGGGTAATAGTCAAAAAACAGTTGAGATATTCTCAGCTAAATGAAGCGCAAACAAATCTTCACCAGGACCTAGACTATACAGGCTCTAGGCCTACATTGATTTTGTTGTTGTTGGCCTCAACAACAAGCCTTAATTTAATGCCTACCTATAAATGAACCCCATCCAGTCATGCAGTCCTTTGTGTGATCTGGAGAACATGGACCCATCTCGTATTGACTTTTTGCATTTCCTGTGATATCTGGTGCGTTTGCATTGCCTAAAACATAAATAACATTGCATATAATATAACATCACTCAAACCTTTAAATTAACAATAAATGTATTGAGTCTAACCCAAAACCATTGCACTCCATGTTAATTGTGATTATATGGCCAAAAGGCCGTTGACTTACCAGATAAATCCATCTTTTCCTGGAAGACGGATCATTTTCATTTCATTTCTGCATTTACTGCACTTCTTAGTGCTTGCAAGTAATTTATGACGTTGCATCCATTTGATCAATTGAAGCTTCTTTCTGGATCCGAGGTTCTTCTTCCCCGTCAGATTATTAAAAGATAATGTCATGTTGATGTTGCGTCTTTCACCTATTGAGTTTCACCTCTTCAGTCCCTCCAAAATCTCCTCCATCCCGCTCTGTGCGCAATTTAGTTTCGACTATTGTTGCCAGATGTTTTCTCTGTGTGAGGGATTCTCTGATTAATTTTGCCTCGCTAAAGGGCCTCACTCACACACTGGACAATTTTGGAGACACAGAAGAAACACAGTAAATCTAAACTAAACACTAGGAAATCACTCCCAATTTCGACAAGTGACTTTAGAGAAAAATAAGCCTTCGATAGATATTGCTTAAAAAAGTAGGATCTGGCCACCCTCCACTTTTCAAACAACGCCAACCCAAGAAGCACCGTGTGCGCAGCCGCAGTCGGGTTGAAATCTGTCAAAGAGGAGACAACGTGTTCAAATCGAGACTGCTGGATTTGAAAAGGTATGCAGGGCTGCCAACTCTCACGCATTGGCCGTGAGACTCACGCATTTGATTGGCTTCACACGCTCTCACGCCACAACTCCGATTTCTCACGCTGAAATGCACATCAAGAGCCTTTTTATATGTTTAAGGTTAAAAACAGTTACCTGACAGCTGAGTTTATCTGTGATCTATCTGTTGAGCCTGAGAGAAGCCACTCATGATCGATTAGTTATGCTTACAGAGACTGTGAGGGCGTTGAGCTTGCACAAAGCATATCGTGCAAAGATCCTCCACTAGTCTCATTCATTCCCATTAGAGTGCCTTCTAAACTGTTTTTAGCTGGCGTCATCATGCGCGTCATGGGCTCGCGCCCGCGATACCACGACAGTTCACGGCCAGGTCATTACATCATCCTGGACTGAGCGGCAAGAGAGGTGTCCGACCGTCAATGATTGATTTACTCCTTTGCACCAGAGGCGATTTCTCTAAGAATGCAAGGGAAGCTGAGCTTCCCCTAAAATGTCAAAAATTACATGGTCAAATATGTACGGCTGTGTTAACATTTCATTGACTACAGATGCGTTAAAACACGTTCACCTTGAAGACGAGTTCATTCAGAATCAGCCACTTATCGATGTTGTTAACTTCTCATACATTCCTGTAGCGCAGTTTTCTCATACGGTCTATGGCATTTGCCTGTAGAAGCTGAGCGTCCATGCACTTCAATGGGACTGCATGGAGCAGTTTTTTTCATTGCCTCGAAAACTCGACGGTCATTGGATAAATGCCTCGGCCGGGCTGGACGCTGAGCTTCTGCATGATGATTGGAGGATCAGTCGAAAGGCTGAATCCCGTTTTGATTAACAGCTATTTGGAGATTTGACAGCTCAGCAGTCCCATCGCGGATTTTGCAAGTGAAGCATAGCTGTCAAGTCTCCCGTTTTGGCCTGGAAACTATCGTATTTTACCCCTCTTTCCCGCCGTCCTCCCGTATTAGTATTCTCCTGTAAATGTCCCGTATAATAATAAAAAAAAAAAAACATTCCTCTGCCTCTCCAAACTGAACTCTGTCACTAGCCTCGCGAGAGCTGTCACCTGCAGTAGTCTGGGTGGCAGTTATCGCGAGGTTAGTGCCGACAACTGGAACAAACCCGGAACAACAAAAGAGAGAGATGGATGGATGTGACGGAAGGAGAAGGCATTCCTGCCAAAACAAAACAAAGAAGTCCTGTAAATATCTCGCAAAAATGGGACAGCGCATTTACTTTCCCACAGCGGAGCAGGATGGGGCACATTATGAACTGAAAATATGTTTAAGCAATAAGCCCAGAGAAGCCGTGAGTTACAGTGATTTTACAACGGCTGAGGGGTGTTCAGGGCCCCTCCGCCGGTTACCCTACATATAGCCCAGAAAATAAACACACACGAAAAAGAATCAACAATTTATTAGTAATAATGCAACAATAAAACTGAGAGCTATTCATTCTTCCACCAAGCAAGATCGAGTGGACAGAATGGTTGCCAAGCAACACAGACGCTGCGGTCTACCAGTGGGTTACACTGATTTTACAACGGCATGGCACGCGGCTCAGCCAATCACATTTAAGGATGGGAAGCACCCGTTTTATAAACCATAAATAAATGTGCTTCATATACCCTTTGTGTTTTCATTTAGGCTGTATTATAACGTAGGAATGTTCACAGCATTTCAGTGTCAACAAAGGTTGGCCTATCAGATTCTGATCACCTAATTGTAGTTAGTGAGCGGTTGACAAGTTGTTTTTAGATATCTTGTACACCTGTCTTAAAATGTAAGGGATACTGGAGCTTGGTTGGGGTGGTGGGATGGCTCGCAGCAAGCGCGGAAACCCATCTGTTGGTATTTGCTTGGCGAAATTACTTGTTCATTTCCTACACTGTAAATAAAACACACTCATAGTATTTCCTTGTTTCAGTTTAACATAATTTCAACATTTCCTTGTTGGAGTTTAATATCGTTTTGGAGGGCAGAATTTACATATAAATAAATTGACAAATTTTATGATGTAAGCCGACAATGAGCTTCCCCTGCAGCCGCCACTGCTTTGCAGGTATGTATTTTTGAGTATTTATACCTTTAAACTTTAAATAACATTTTGTGATTTGTTGTGTGTGTGCTGGGAAAATATTTTAAGGCATTTTGAGCGTTTCGTGAACGTTATTTTAAGGATTAAATGTTTAATTAGTATATTGCCGCACCAGCTAGCTTAATTTTGTCCTCTCAGCAAGCGGCACTGGATAGCACCTCCTATTTTGATATGTTGATCAGTCAGGGACGACAGTAAAACCTTTGAATAAAGATGGCGGGCCTGAAGCCCTGCTTCAAGTGGGAGCCCTGCCCAGCAATCATCAAGACCTCAAAAAAGGCCACAAGCCAGTACATCAAGGAACACAGATCTTTAGCACAATGATCTCCTCTCTGTGGCTCTTTGTTAATGTTCATTTCTGTCTCCCATCACCTGAGGAGACAGAGTCATGGAGTTTGTGTGTGTGTGTGTAATGTATGTGTGGTGGAGTGTATTTCCCCCTTACATTATTATAAAGTGTTTTTTTTGCTTTATACTTGTGACTCCACTTCTGATGTTTTAACACAATTTGAATGAGAATAATAATCTGTATTGTATTGTTTGATTAAACATGCACAAAATGAGCTATGCTGTGTCTGCGGCAAAATTTTGGTTTGCTCAACCAAATCTCACTCCAAGGTTTTTTGAAAAGTTGGCAGCCCTGGGTATGAGTTTGTTAAGTTGGACTGAAAAATACAACGTTGAACGCATTTTGTAAGGGTTGTGATAAACATTTGCATGTCATCTGATATTTAGCCGGACTTGGCTTTGCAAACAACTATTTGATAGCTAAAGCTAGTCGGCCAGCCAACCGTTAACATTAGCACTATTGCTAAAAATAAATAAATAATAAGATAATAACACCGTTATCGGGTAGGAACGCTTTGTTTGTTTTTTAATCAGTAACTCCGTTACAAAACGCTGAGTTACGTTACTCCGTTCATTTTGGTGAGGTTTTACAGCGGCACACACGATCAATAAAGTTTCATTGAATTGAAAGAAAGACAGAGCACAGCCACAGACACTACGCACTTGTTGGCCGCCCTCTAGCGTCCCACACGTAATCAAACACGCTACATGAAGAGGGCTGGACAGGGCAGAGCAGGGCCAGAGCGATTCTCTGGGCACGGCATGACGGCGAGTTAAGGTAACGTTAGCTAACGCAGCATCCGAGACCGAAGCTGTGCGTCAGTTCAGGCTGCAGCCCCTGAACTGGGACACAGCTCCAGAGTCACAGCGAGCACACACAAGCACCCACTCCACCCGAGCAGCAGCGGATACTGCGACATGACACCTGAAACGGTAAACAGAGCGACCGCTCAGGGTAAACACAGCTGATCGATCGATAACAAAAAATACCGCTGGAGTGAATTTACTTCTGTCACTGAAAACAGGTTCTTGAACGTAACTCGAATTTTTTTTTGCAGTTCTGTTTGCAGGTCAAGCTGCTGTACATGCTGACATGCAGCATGATGATGATGATGTTGATGGTAAAATTGTACAGATAAAAACACGTGTTTTTCATCATCATCATCATCAGTACAGAAGTGAAATGAGAGTTAGGGAATTCAACTAACCTTTATTTAATGGGAGCATTTGGTGAAAAAAAAGTTGCTTTCTCAGTAATGCATTACTTTAACTGTAACTGTAACTACTTACTATTTTTCAGTAACTAGCACAACACTGATGCAAATGCATGCAGTGATGCATAGGGGGGAAAAACATATTAACCTATAGGTCGATAAAGGCACATTAAGTGCTACATTTCTGCTTTATTTAACTGTACATTTTGCATAATTTGTAGCAAATTGGCATTCTTGACCAACCAACCCAAATATGCTACTTATGTTCAAGTTAGCACTAGTTAGTGTGTTTGCCTTCACTGGACAGGGTAAATTCTCAATGATTTGGTAGGAAAGCAGCTAGAAAGTAGCCGTGGTGATATTGGGTATTCTATAATGTACATTTCCACATTTTCTCAGGATGGCACCACGGAAGAAAAAAGGTAAAAGACCACAGAAAAACAAAGTCATCCGTCCCAGAGCCAGAAAATGACACTGACACTATGGAGGTGGTTGATGCTGCTCTTTTGCAAATAAATGAAGAAGAGGAAGAACAAGTGACTTTGTCTCTTAGTGATTCATCAGATGGTGAGGTGTTTTCTTATACTTTTCTCTCTACATTTACATTTACTGGTGTACTGCCATCAGGGGCGTTTCTAGTCACCTTGGGGGCCCTAGGCAAGAGTGACCATGGGGGCCCTCCCGGCCCAAAAACACCAAGAAGATCATTCAATCCAGAAATCTTTTATTTTAAATAACAGAAGTGCACAATCATGTAAGAAAACTTAAAATACAATACAACATTTTTTTTGTGAAGAGGACGTGGTATGAAGATGTGGTGTGGCCTCAAACTGTGATGGTGGCGGGGCTGCCATGCTGCTGCTGCTGCTGCATGAAGGCATGTCCTGCTCACCTGAGGCTGATAGAAAATAATAATAATAATAATAATGCATTCAGTTTATATAGCGCTTTTTCATGACACCCAAATACCCACAATGTAAAAACAAGAAAAAACATATTGTAATTGTTTGACATTTATTTGTGTTATTGCATTAAATCAGATCATATCATGATAGATTTAAAAGGAGAGCAAATCACTGTAATCTTAATTTGTTTAAAAAAAAACAGTTCCTACCTTCATCTGTAGAGGTAAGTTCTTGTTGTTGTTCTTGTTGTTGTTCTTGTTGTTGCTGTTGTGGTCCTAAGAATTTCAACAAAGAACCTCTGGGGTGGAAAACAATGAAAGAAGCACAACATATTTAGTCAGCTGGCTTTATGTTCATGCTGCAAGAATTGTGTATGCTACACACTCAACATTAAGATCTGTTTGGAATAATTAATGAACAGCCAACTTCACTGTTCCTGATAATATTTTTGCTTAATGTGACATACAGAAAATTCAAGGAGATATATGATATCGCCCTCTTCCAAATACAAATTAGTTACTGGTTAGCTTACTGTTAATTACTCTTTCAATAAGCTAGGCTAAGGTGCAGTAAACATGTCATGTGCAGTTGTGCTTCGTGAGACCACAGACTGGGACAAAGTGGCATCACAACTTTTTTTAAATAATGTCAGATTATACATGATTGAACTTACCACTTCCTCGTTTTCTTTTTTCTTCAGCTTCTTGTTTTTTTTTTTCTTTTTGCATGCCCTGACGGATACGCTCGCTTCATTTTTCCTCGAGTTTGAAGGACCGCAGAAAGCCGGCCACGGGCAGTCGGGGCCCCATTAGGGGGTTTCCAAACGTGTCGCTGCAGTGTCTATGGAGGTTTCGGGTTGTGTCATTGATATGGATCGATATTGGCCGTGTCTCGGGGTCCCTTAGCACACTAGGCAGTAACAGTTAGTGGGGGCCCTATGCGGAGGGTTTTCCAATGCATCGACGTTGCAGTGTGTAAAGCAGTTCAGTCAAAGGACCAATGTCAGCGCTGTCCTGGGGCCCCTTCCAGCTCGGGGCCCTAGGCAATTGCCTAGTATGCCTACCCCGTTGCGGCGTCTCTGACTGCCATGCACAGTGTCATGTAACATTTTACCTTGTTTCAATTCAAAATTTACGATTTAAGTCAAAATTAAATCAATGTTACACATGTGTAATAGTAAATTCAATAGTAATATGCCCTTTTTTCACATGCATTTGTGCTTGTGTGTGTTTCAGACATACAGCCTCCGACCACAAAAGAGAATCGTCAAAATCAGAAGCTCTTAATGGCTATCAAAGCTCTGGAAGAGAAAGTTGCCTCGTTAGAAGAGGAAAGAGATTTTCTGAGGGAAACGATGAAAAGCATGTCAAGTGCGGGTATGTTTTTTGCTCATACTGTAACCTAGGTTGTGTGACATTATATTAATGCCTCTTTTCAAATACTTGTTTCTCACACAATTGAAGTAAAAACAACAAACAAAAGAATACAACAAGATACACACCTTTACATTTTAGATTACATTACATTTAGTCATTTAGCAGACGCTTTTGTCCAAACGACTTACAACGTGAGAACTACACCAGGGGTGCAGAAATTACTAGAAATTACAGAAATTGCAAACATGTAGAGCTACTTTAAACACATACAAGAGTCACACTACAGAAACAAGTGCTATAACAATAAAAAAGCATTAAAGAAAGGAATAAAGGAGTGGAGTGGGGAAAAGGGAGGGGAGAAATGTGGGACAGCAGTGAGAGGTATGAAGAGTAGGTCTAGCAGGTACTCTGGGTACCTGCTAGACTGACTGTGTCTTCAGGAGTTTCTTGAAGGTAGAGAGGGCTCCCCCTGCTCTGGTAGTGTTTGGCAGGCTATTCCACCGTCTGGGGACTACAGGTGCCTGTTTCGGGAAGCAGGCTCAACAAACTCTGAGTCAAATCCTGAGCTCAGGGCTGATTGAGCCTGAGCTGAGTTTTCGTCTTCAGAACAGCTGATCAGAATTAGTTCAATCAACCCAGAGTATGTTGAGCCTGGGGGGAAGGCGCGTTCACCGTGAGCACCAGAAGCCATCATCAGTGGAGCACAGATGACAGGATTCACAAAGACAGAAAGAAAATAACAGAGCCGCGAACTCCGACCCAACTGGAGAGTTTAATGAGGCATATGTGGAGTATGAACACATTAAAAAACATCAAATTCTGCCGAAACCGCGTGAGCTGACGTGAGAAAAAGAGTGCAGTGATGGGACAAAAACACATTGACGGATTTAGTTTACTTCATTCTTGTATTATTTGGCAATCGTTTCATTTAATTGATGAATAGTTGCTATGCCGAGGGGCCGACAGAGGTTTACTGTATCTTCAACAATTTCTACTCGCACAGTCCCACATGAAAACCTGCACAGTCTTGTCTCTGCTGTACAGCCCGAGTCCGACGAGCCGCTGTCTCGCTGCTGCGTTCACTGTCTCCGATGTAAAAAAAAAAAAAAAACTTTTAAAAAGCTGCCGTCGATGAAAAATCTAATGACAAAAAATTAAAATAAAATCTGCTCCGATTAAAATGAATGACAGCCTATCCACGATGTGTGATGAAACACACATGATGAAACAGAGGTAATAAATCCTCCAACAGGCTCAACTGTAATGATCCGCTCTTCAATGGCCTTTAAATAAGTTTCATGTCCGTGACGTCATTCATTAATAAATAACTGTAATCAGGTACGCAGTGCATGGAGTGCTGCTTGGGTGTAGCAAAAAGTGCTAAGTGTCTCTGCTTCCTGCTCCACGCTCAGCGGCATCAACCTCAGGTTAAGATGGAACAAATCTGCCAGGGAGCAGGTTTGCTTCACAGCACATGTTGCCATAGCGACTGACTCAGCGTTACACTGATCCTGCTCTCTGAAACGGAAAACTCTGAGTTTCCCTCATCTCAGGCTCAACATACTCAGAGTTTCCACTAATCTCGCTTTCTGAAACGGACCCCAGATGAGAATAGTCTAGATTGTCTTTAAAGGATAATCACAGCCATGTTTACAACTATACAAAAACCTTTTGTTGCAAGAAAGAAAAGACATGGCCTTAAACTCTTAGCATACTTGAACAAAAGCTATCCCTACCAGATTATTTTTAGGGCATGTTTTCATTGTGCCTGACCATTTGGAAACTGAAAACCTAGGGTTCCTACTTCCCCTGGGTTTACATAACCAGTTCAGTGAGTAAGCACACTTGCAATGATATCAAACCCTGTTACCTCCAGCTTTAAATGTGTATTGGTTTAGACATTTGCAGTTGAATAGACTAATTGCCAGCCAACACATGCTAACACACGGTTTGGTATTGCATAGACAGCATATTTGAAATTGTCCTTATTTTTAACAGCTATCTCTTGTACCATTCACACAGGAAAAAGTACACTGAAAAAGCGACATCATACATCATCATCTGGCTCATCACTGCAGTGTTCATTCTCGTCTGACTCTGATGGAGAAGAAAAGATAAAAAAGAAGAAGAAACAGAAGAAGGACCCTCATCCACTATCTAAGCTAAGAGGTATTATATACATACATTCCTGTAGTTATGCTGGAGTCTACTGCCTGTCAGACATCAAAATGTCTTGATAGTTTTTTTTTCTTTAGGCTACTGGCAACCATTATTGTGATGAAGTATGAGTAGGCTGTGTAATGCTTGAACATGCCAGTTGTGTCACTTGCCATCACATACAGGCCATCATAATGGCCTAAACTACAATCAGTAAGCAACTAATTAGTCTGTGTTCAGCCAACTATGGGCATATGATATGCTTCATTTTTTAGAGACCTGACTATAGTCCACAAGCACTTTTGCACACCTCTTTTTAGGCAGCTGCGTCGGAATAGGTGTGGCTCACCAGTATTATGTAAAAAATAGATATATAGATATATAACGTGTGGTAGCCTATATAGTAGTTTTATAGTCAGGTCATTTTCCATTATGCATGCAATAAACCTTTATTCACATTTCGTAATTGGTAATTCACATAAAATTCACCTGAAGGAGGTAAACATAATTCACCTGAAGGTTTCCGGACCGAAACGTCGTGATTAAGTGAATAAAAGTTTATTGCATGCGTAATGGACAGTGTGCGGGACTTTTTTTTTTTTTTATAATACTAGAGACCTGACTATAAAACTACTATATAGGCTACCACACGTTTGCTCTCTAGATATCCATCCATCTGCTATCTTGCTTCATATCCCTTCATTTGCCAAAAACATTTTTTAACTTTCAAGTTGCATTCATGTAGCCACCCATTAGACTATAATAGACATGCAACTTAATGCATTAATAAAAAATAATAATTCCAATGATTCAGTTCTGTTTCCCCTTTTTTTCTTCCAGCTCACACCCCTGATGACGTGTTACAAAGATACAAACGGGTACTTAAATGCTACAAAAAACATCAGAGCATGTCAAAGGCTTTCCGGGAGGAGGGCATCGACAGGAATACAGTGGCCCTGTCTGCTCCACTAGCCGAGATAATGATGGTGGACAAAAAATTCCTGAAGACAATACCTCCATTTGAAGTTGGGAAAGAGAAGCTGTTAACTTATGTTAAGCGGTGCACTTCTTTGGTCTCCGCTGAGACAAAGGGCAAGATAGATCGTGCCAAAAAGAAAGGCAAATTACTGCCCATCACACCCAAATTCCGATAGGTTGTTGTAGTTTTTTTGGTTTTGTTTTTTGTTTTTATCTTTATAAGATGCAAACATTTTAAGTTAAAGTTCACTGAATGGACTTACTGGTTAGGAAAGAGGCACAGAAATGTTGTCTTTATGCCGATTGTCCATGACAACCAAAGATATTACAAGCTGTAAGTGGTTATAGGCTACAGTATGAGGGAAATTGGCGTATTATTTTAAAGGCATTTTAGGTTCATTATAGTTTTTATTTCTCTGCTGTAAACATTTAGGTGGCGGCCGACACCATAGCAAGCATGATAAAGGGGCACACGTTGGGTCAGTTCACAGAGAAAAAGTTCTAAAAAAAGAAAAGACAATACCAAAGTTACTCAGTTCTATGTAATGTTTAAATGTACTCAAATAGGTTACAGGTACAAAGTACTCTTACAAACCTACACCGAGGATCACTTATAACATAGCTTATAGTCACATAACACTGGAGTTACGATTTCACTATTTGTAATTGAATACACTATTTGTATTAAAGATGTAAATCATTATGTTGTCAACTTGTTGTGATTGTAACACTGTTTAGGTTTATCACATTCAAAAGGTTGGAATCAAATAGGATTAACACAATGAAATTACTTTTTGATGCAAAAATACTTGAGTACCAAGGTCAACACCAGTTTAGAGTTTCTACAGGTAACATGTAAGTAAGTATGTAGCAGGTACACTTTATTTTAATGTGCTTATTCCACTGTATCAAAGAGTAACAAGTGTGTACTAACACAACTGTTACATAGACTATGTTGTGTAACAGCACACGTGGTACACTATCGAAGACACTGATTATTGCAGTTAATGTGTAAGAACTGTGGTATCCCAGCAGGTACACTTTATTTTAATGTGCTCATTCCACTGTATCAAGGAGTAACAAAGGTGTATTAACACAACTGTTACATATACTAAGTTGTGTAACAGCATACATATTCCAAGACTCAAGAGGCAGGAGGAAAATTGATGGAAAAGTTTGCCCAGGCAACATGGGTTGTGGTTTCACCCATTTTTCTTGCAGGTGTACCCCTTCCCCAAAGAGAGAGGCCACTTTGACAAGGTATTGTAACAAGCATTTCTTATTACAAGTGTAACAAGGACCTTTAAGTACACCAAAATACACTATGTATTTACAATGTAAGTACATGTTATTACATATTGTTACATAGGTAATTACATTGTAAGTAATTAGGTAGATACACAGGAACAGTGACCCCTTAAAATAAAGTGTTACCGTATTTTATAATGATGTCCTCTTATTGGTTTCCTGTCCAAAATTTTAATTGCTTGATTGTGTATCATCATAAGAGGCTTAGTTATTGTGGATGCTGCTTGTGGTTACACAGTAACTTAAATGTGAAAAAAATTACAGCATGCATGAAACGGTTTGCAGCGTGAATCCGGAGACAGTCTCTGAATTGCCCCTTTTCCACCAACATTCCCAGGAACTTTTATTACCAGGAATTTATTTACCTGGGTAAAAGAATTCCTGGTAATCTGTGTGGTTTGTGTTTCCACTGCAACTCAAAGTTTCAGAAAATGTATTCAAATCAGACTGATGACGTAGATGATTTAGCGTGTGCCCTCTGCCAGCTTGTTGGCTGGTCAAACTAAGTTGGTCTACATACAGACAGCTGTCATTTCAGCTTTTTAGTAACGATTCGCTGTTAGCCGAACTAGCATGCAGTCTGTGTCAGTGTGTAAGACATAACATTAGTGTCGGTGGATGTGGACGGAGCATGTTGGATATCGCTGTCTTCATGTTTACATATTTATGCTTGCTGAACACATGTACTAATAAATTATTCCACTTACAGTAACGAGTGTAGGTGCCGTCAGCTTGAGTAATTTTTGAGTTTGTTTCCACCGCGGCTACTCGGCTGTTCACCGCTTACTGTAGCCTATAGGTGTGTGTGTATGTTCAGCGCCAGCACAGAGCGCAGAAGAGAGGCTGCAGGATGATAATGAATTAAACCAAACTGTGTAAAAGTGCCATTAAAAGAACCAGTATCGTTAGCGCTTATCAATACTACGGCAGAAATGTGTACTTGTAGAAATGAAATAAAGTTTGCAGCCACACTGGCACGGAAGTGCGGAATGCTTCAAGTGTGTGTTCCACCAATCAGCATTCTTCAGCACACAGCCCCGCCCCTCAAGAATTCCAGGTAATCTGAAAAGTCCTACCCCCCTACTAGGGAGAGTTTTTTTCCCAAGTAATTTCAGTGGAAACACTCTGGGGCTTTTCAAAATCCCAGGTAAATGAAAAAAGTTTGTGCAGTGGAAAAGGGGCTTATGTATGTAAGTTTGCTTTTAAAACTCTGTTCACCATCTTAACCATCTCTTAACATCTTGAATGGGCCAGAATTTCCTTCAGCTCAATACAAAAAAGACAGAAGTCATTTCGTTTGGTCCCAAAAATGCAAGGCTCGAGGTCAAAAAATTAACTTGCCTCAGTGACACAAAAAACTACAGACCAAGCCAGAAATCTCAGTGTAGTTATGGACTCAGACCTGAATTTTAACAGCCACATAAAGACTATTGCTAAATCAGCCTATTACCATCTTAAAAACATAGCAAGAATTAAGGGATTTCTGTCTAAACAAGACACTGAAAAACTTGTTCATACATTTATTTTCAGTAGGTTAGATTATTGTAATGGTGTCTTTACAGGTCTCAGTAAAAAAATCAATCAGGCAGCTGCAGTTCATCCAGAATGCTGCTGCCAGAGTCCTGACCAACACCAGGAAAATGGACCATATTACACCTGTCCTTAAATCACTGCACTGGCTCCCTGTGTGTAAAAGGATAGATTTTAAAATTACTGGTCTACAAGTCACTGAATGGTCTTGGGCCTAAATACAGAGCTGCTTGTTGGTTATGAAGCATCCAGACCCCTCAGGTCATCAGGGACAGGTTTACTCAGTGTTCCCAGGGTCAGAACCAAGCAGGGTGAAGCAGCATTTAGCTTCTATGCTCCTCACCTGTGGAATAAACTCCCTGAACACCTGAGGTGTGCACAAACTGTCGGCTAATTTAAATCAGGGCTGAAAAGATTATTGTTTACTGCAGCTTTCCCGTAAAACTTAATTTAATCACTATAACTTTTAGCTATTTTATCTGCTTGTTTTATTGTTTTTAAATTACACTTTTACTGTATCTTAATATGATGTTTTTCTATTTTAATTCCAATGTTTTTAATGTAATGTTTAAATTTTCATGTTTTTGTTTGTAATGTACAGTACAGGCCAAAAGTTTGGACACACCTTCTCATTCAATGTGTTTTCTTTATTTTCATGACTATTTACATTGTAGATTCTCACTGAAGGCATCAAAACTATGAATGAACACGTGGAGTTATGTACTTAACAAAAAAAGGTGAAATAACTGAAAACATGTTTTATATTCTAGTTTCTTCAAAATAGCCACCCTTTGCTCTGATTACTGCTTTGCACACTCTTGGCATTCTCTCGATGAGCTTCAAGAGGTAGTCACCTGAAATGGTTTTCCAACAGTCTTGAAGGAGTTCCCAGAGGTGTTTAGCACTTGTTGGCCCCTTTGCCTTCACTCTGCGGTCCAGCCCACCCCAAACCATCTCGATTAGGTTCAGGTACGGTGACTGTGGAGGCCAGGTCATCTGCCGCAGCACTCCACTCCACTCACTCTCCTTCTTGGTCAAATAGCCCTTACACAGCCTGGAGGTGTGTTTGGGGTCATTGTCCTGTTGAAAAATAAATGATCGTCTAACTAAACGCAAACCGGATGGGATGGCATGTCACTGCAGGATGCTGTGGTAGCCATGCTTGTTCAGTGTGCCTTCAATTTTGAATAAATTCCCAACAGTGTCACCAGCAAAACACCCCCACACCATCACACCTCCTCCTCCATGCTTCACATTTATCATATTTAAGCAGCTTCTCATTGCAGTTTGTAGAGCTAGATCCCGTTTTTTCCGATTTTCTGTTTGAGTTCCTAGGCTTTTTTAGAAACTTGGAGATCACATTTTTAGAATAGTTACTGCATAGTTTCTAGATTGAATGAGAGGGGGATTGAATGAGAGGGGAAGCACTTTTTAGTCATCTTACGTGATGATAAAATCATGTTCTGATCAGTTAAGCCAGTCAAGAAATTGTATGATTTAGTTATCCGTTCTTCCCTGTTTGAAAAAAATAAATCAATTTGTTACCTACTAGATTTTGTAGTTCTTGTGGCATGTTTAATAATTTGATTAAAGTTAAACTTTGTCATTAACATGTTAAGTTTTCTTCTCTTACTTTTGTCTGACAAATCAATGTTAAAATCACCTAAAATTAAAACTTCAGACTTATGAACAATAATTTTCAGTAATTTCTGTCACAAGCAGGAGGATTATAAAAAAAACATGATCGATCTGAAAGTGCATTTGAGGTTATAATCAAACATTAAGGCAGAGATATTACATTTTGCACATCATAAACCAACATAGTTTCTGTACATTTAATCAACTTTCGATTGTGTAGTTTTTCTGTCTTTCCTTAAGCATTTATACCCAGAAATCAATTAAACTTGTTTGAATCCTACTATGGAGCCAGGTTTCACTGAGGCACAAAATGTGCAGATTCGAATCTATTAAAAGTGTTTTTCATTCCATTATGTTAAGGGAGTAAACTGTGAACATTAAGATGCCCACCAAATATGTCCTTAGGCTTAGTATCTCTGTCCCATATGATTTTTGCATGATTTACTGCTGGGAATATTTGGTAATCAGCTGCTCCTGGGGCAGTAGGCGATCAAGAGTTACCGGGCTGTGGGTACATGTGAACCAGGAGGGAGGCTCTACCTAGCTCAGTCTGCGGGCAGGTGGGGAAGTTTGCAGGTGAGCAGAATCAAGGTTTTATTCTGGGAGATGGAAGAGGCTCCTGGTCCCCAGCCAGTGGAGGGATTTCCTGTATATCAAGGACGTCATATCGATTTACTGACTGGATGTCCTGAATCACAGAAGCATGGAGAGGTGGGCAGGAGATTTCCCCCCTCTTGTTCTGGTCACCGACAACAATCCGGGGCTGAGGATGTGGCCCCTGTTGCGAAGGAGGGCTTTGGGTTTCGCCCCAAGCTGGAGCTAGGCGTCCTGGGGAACAATGACTGAGGTAGAGACAGAAGCAGCGGCTGGAGCTGTAGTAGCAGCAGAGTTGACGTTGCACCATCAGGTAGATATGGAGCAGTGGCAGCCAGAGCTTCAGCAGTTGTGGCGAGGGCTTATGCAGGACTGAAGATGATAGTGTCCAATTGCCTTTCCGCATCTTGGATTTTGTGCAATGTGGAAATTCTTTGCTCCAATTCAGAGATCATCTTGCTGAGACCCACGCAGCTCTCGCATGCTGGTAAGGTGTGTGGAGTCATGGTCTCTTGAACCTGTGCTCAGCTTGTTTCTTTGGTAACTTAAAATCCAAACATGGTTAAAATACTTCATGAGGTTGAAAGATATTGCTAAAACCACCAGGGTCTAAAACAGTTATTGTTAAAAGTAGATTAAAAATCAGATAAAACTTAGTTTTATGGGAGCCTGTCAGACTGACAATAACAGATGCCGACACATGCGCAGTCACCGAATAATGGACACACTACCATAACATCACCCATTGTTTTGTAAACACTGTTCACTTTCACCCATCTCATCAGTGCTGAGGGCTCTGATAAATTGACTGCGTGATTCCCCTCCAGCTCCCTGTCACTAAAGTTGGTGACAAGCTGGTTAACATGGTGGAATACTTAATAGTTAAAGAGCCAAGTAGTTTCCTCAAACTTTTACATGGGGAGACTAAAACAGAGCTAAAAGGAGAGTGAGTTTTGAATTTGCATTTATCAGGAGGAAGCAAACATGACTCATGAAAAAAACAAAAAAAACAACATCATGTTGCTCTGTGTCTGCTGAATGTCTGAATAGACAAATGTTTGCCAAAATGTTAGCAATAGTCAATGCTGTCTTTTGAGTTCTAAATGACCAAGAAAAATCAGTAAAGGCAGATTTATGATTTATGAAAAATCTGGAGGAATGGTTGAGGGACTGTCAGAACCTTTATACTGCTGAGAGTGCTGATTTTAACCACAGCCACATCTCAGGCAAAATGTGTTTTGTCAGCAGGTGAGAGTCAAGCCAAGACCTGTGGAGCATGCTGGAGGCTTTACTGGGGATGGAGAAGCAGTCATAGAGGATGATAGGACAGCCAGGGCCTGCAGACCATGTTGGAGAAGGGTTAGGGAAGCAGGACTTGTAGTAAAGAACAAAATCTGTGAACTGTTTGTGTAAAATAATTACATCATGCATAGTAACACCTGGGCCCCAGAGAGCGGAGACAAGGTCATCCTTGAACTGTAGTCATGATATTCTTCTTAAACGTTCTGCAAGTGACATTCAGAGCTTTAATACAGCAGCACACAACTATAGTTGCTGTGTAAAGATAGTGAAACAATGGTGTCCTAAGCAGATAATTAAGTCATATGGGGTGCCATTTGTATAGTGGCTCATACTGAAATTAACAGCAAAACGGCCCTCCAATGTTCCACACCCTCCATGTTAGCAGATGGGACACTAAAAACACTAAGTACACGTCAAATAAAATTTCCCCAAACATGGTCTCTGTCCTTTTAGGTAGTTCTTATCAGGCTGATGTATGTTCAAGTGTTCCTTTTCTGTGATTAGTTTGGTTTTAATTTGTTATTTGATGCTATAAACACAGTCTGACCACCCAAGCTTTTATTTTGGTACTTCCGGTGACCGACAGTGTCCATTTGCATAATAGCTAAATATATAGTCTAGTATAGTTTCACCAAGCACATTGAGATTTAACATTTAATATTTACATTAACCATTTAGATTTAGATTTAACATTTAGGTTTAACATTTAATATTTTGATTTAACTGTGACATTATATTTAACATATTTCAAATATTGCTGGAAATGTGGTAAAAAAGTGACTTTGAAAAAATCACACCACTTTTTTAGATGTTGTTTAAAGCTAAATGTGACAAAATGTTGCTGTTAATTTCAGTGTGAGCCACTTAACAAACGGCACCCCATAAAGTCATGTGACCTCTGTGTGTGTTGTAATCCAAGCTACTCTGTGGGTTGTTGTGGTGAGCCAGTCCGGCTGCTGACACCCATTGCCGCCGCTTTGCTCGGCACTCATATGGTAGTTAGTGCTAATGTCTGGACAGTGATACTGCAGAAGCAATTCCCTTCTGGTTAACACTGTTAACTCTGTTGGCACAGTTGTCTGTTGCCGTTGTTTGGCGCTGTTTATGGAGTTAGCACCTTTAGCCTTTAGGAAAAAAATGTAATAAATCTTGATAATGGAGTGAACATTGTCCATTTTTATTTGCAGCCTATGCTTGAGAACTTTGAGAATTTCAGTGTGCTGACAATCAGAATCCTGTTGGAGGGAAAAGCCTGTGTAACACAGAGTTTAGGTTACAGTATGTTTTTGTTCATTCGTCTGTGTACAAAGATCACAGATAAAATACAAATGCTGTCATCTGCTATATAGAAGGCAAACCCATCTCAATCAATGTTATTTTATTCCTTTGTGAAATAGTCAGTAGCAATCTATAACTAAATTATACGTTTATTTCACATAAACTGTATAAACTATAAATAAAGTATTTTTAAAAATCCATTTAATGAATGATTTCTTATTTAGTACTTTTGTCATATACAGATTTGCAATTATGATTGGTAATATATATGTTGATCATGTCCAATGTGAATGTCTGTATTTGATCATTCATGTGAAAGCTGCAGCCTCTTTCAAATGTAGCACTATGGTGAATGCTTCATCTAGCAGCTTTATTGGACTTGTACAGTCATACAGTTTGAGCCTCCAGAGCCAGAATCTGACCTGCTTGAAAATCAACCTTGTTTATCTCAGTCTGCAACAGAATGGTAATTTTCATCTTTATTTTTTTAAACAAGAACAGAACTCAATGGCTCTCATTCTTATAAAGTGTGGGGACCCAAAATATCCTGGATACATGGTGAAAGACAGTCTAAGGGGTGGGACACATCTGAAACTGCCTTGAAAACACAAGGCCAGGTGCTCTGTGTGACTCTTGTGCCTACTCTGTGCCAGCTTTCAAGAGCATGGAGACAGGTTGTGTCTAAAGTTGCTAAGTAACCACAACAAGCACAGTATTATAGCCAACCTAGCAGAAATCAGTTTCTAATTGTGTATTAGGCCTAAAATATTGCCTGTGTGACAGATATAAAGCTCTGGTTAGGGGCTGATCGTTATTTAAATAGGACCGGGGTATGGTTGGGACGTGATTATGATTTTATTTTTTCCTTAAACCCCCCCCAAGCGTCCAAAAAAAACGTTTTGGCCCCCCCTGACGGATTGGAGAAACATGTATGACCCCCCCCCCCCAACCATAAACAACATTTTTGTATATAATCACAAGTAAAGAGGGCAATAATAATGACGATTTCCATCAATAAATAGCACCGTATTTGACTTCGCCATTGTTTCTAAAACCTTACTCTGCCAGGTGGGGTCAGTATTGAGTTCACAAAGCTACTGTGAAACTAAATCTGGAAACGTCTTCCATTTGATTCTGACACTGCAAAATAAAGACAGATTGGGAGCTATATTTTTCGTACTTAAAATAAACAGTTGTGAGTATAAAAGCTGTCATTATCAGCTGTCAGGCGTGAGTTTTTTTTCTCTCCTACCTTTCCAGCTGTAGAACAGTGTTGTGTTTTAAGCCAAATGGACCCGTAGCAGCCGCAAAAATCCATTTGTGTCCTCTTGTAGTATTCCAAAGCGGTACTTTAAAGAGCCATTCAGCATTTAATATAATTAATAGCTGCAATGTCATATGAGCAACAAAATACAGTTCTGTTCCTCCAAACTTGTTTCTACCGGCTCGCGCCATCTTGTCATATTTTGGTACGACCCACACTGTAGTTTACGACCAATCAAATCACCCTGGATTAAACCATTGCATTAAACCAGGGGTGCCGGGTGAGAGAGCATGTCCACTGGCCACTGTTTTCATTCAAGCCTGAGGGGTGTACTACGAAGCGAGATTAATGGGTTAGCGAGGTATGTTGAGTCTAAAGCCAGAGTTTTCAGTGTCACGAAGGTGGCTCTCTTTTAACCTGGCTAGATCACCATGGTAACTGATGCTCAGCTCATAGCCTGGTCCCGACCAGGTTATGTTCAGAGTTTAATCTTAAAATCAGCTATAAAAGCGCCGCTGTTTCACAATTTAGCGCGTTTGGAGCTGGCGTAACCTTTACTTTGAAAGTCCAGTGGAGCTGGATCAGAACCGAGCATTTGTACGGAGGGAGAGATCGCACTGATCCGCTGTGTTTACTTTCTCTCTGAGCGTCTCCGCCTACAGATGTTCAGCTGAGGGAAAACGCCACTCACTGTTGAGCCGAGCGTCAGGAGGACACTGAAACAAGCATTACAGATAATCAGATAGGTAATCAGTAAAGTTCATCATTTCACTTTGATGTGGCCATGAATAAATGAATTTCAGTGTTTGGCCTGTTATATGGCAGTGTTGCCCAAACACAAATCTTTAATAGGTCTATGCTGTTTTCACAGTTAAAAAGGTCTTTGTTGTCATTGTACAGAGACAATAGGCTATGAGATTTACTTGTACAGCACCTAAAAAGTTCACTGTATATTCATACGCACACCCAGCC
Source organism: Cephalopholis sonnerati (assembly GCA_019142605.1). Classification (NCBI taxonomy): domain Eukaryota; kingdom Metazoa; phylum Chordata; class Actinopteri; order Perciformes; family Serranidae; genus Cephalopholis; species Cephalopholis sonnerati. The sequence goes on from JAGQAX010000003.1 coordinate 3,522,590, forward strand.
TCACTTTCAATAAAACACTCACATTCTATAATTGATCAGTAAAATATATGAAAACAATATAAAACACAATTTAAAAATGACAGTTGTTGCTCTAGTTTATTTTGTTTAAATGGATAAAGCCTCGTATTTAAAAGTACCTCAATGTTCAGCTGTCAGAAATTAAAATCAGCCTCCACTCTTTACTTATTATTAATTATCATATTTGCAGCAACAGTGTTGCTTTTGGCTGTGATCAGGCTTTTTTATATCGCTCATACTCTCTCCATTAAAACAACCTGCTCCTCTTGGCTGAAATTAGCGACCACGTGCGGAAGTAGAATCATATGACGCCAAACACCTCTTTTTATGTGAACGTGCAGGAGCACAAAGCTGAGAGCCGGACTTGACAAACCAAGTTGATAACTACCTTCGTGATACTGTTTAACTCTGTTTAGGGGCTTTAGGTTTTGTTAAGCCAGAACATGAACACAAAGCCTGGCTGTGTTGAGCTTCCTTCGTAGTACACCACTCTGGTGACCCGAGGATAAGCGTGCCACTAAACAATGAAGGACAGACGTGGAGTTTGGAGAGGCAGGTGTCTATCCTGCACAGATTGTGATGCGTATGAGCCTGGGACCGACAATCCATGTGGGTATTGTGGCTGCCCTCCTGGTGCTCATATACACACTGAAAATCAAGAGCCCCCCGCAACGACCGCAACAGACTCTTCCAGGAGTGATGCGTTCCACAAGGTATACCATGGGTTGGGATTTGGGAAGAAGCTAGCCTATTTTTGCAAGCTAGTTTAATCTGCAATCTCTATGTGTTGGCCCACGCAAGCAAAACAGTCCCACCGTTCAGGAGAGTAGATACAGGCTTGAACATTCATTTACAATCTGAATGAGTCTGTTGTACCTGCTATCTACAGCAGCCTACAGTTTAAAATAAAAACCTTCTCTGTAGAAAATAGTTTACTAGTTTAATCGATCTCCTCACAGCCATTGTTTGTGTTCCGCGGTCGTCTTCTTCTGCTACTCTATTGGGTTTTCCGGTCAGTGACGTGTGTACAAGTGGGAAATACCATTGTGGACCATGCAGGGTAACTTTATATAGGGGAGTATAAACCAAAACCTCTGAGTAAAATAAGAATGGAAAAGAAACAAAAAAGCATACAAAACTTAAAGTAAAGTTGCATGACCCCCCCTGAAGCCAAAATAAAAACCATATGGCCCCCCCCACTTCTCAAAAAAAAGTTTGGGAACTCCCCCCTGTTTTGGACCAGCCCCATTTGCATATAAATATCGATCAGCCCCTAACATCTTCATCAATGAGGACTTTTCTGAGAATGTGCGCATGAAATGCAAGGAACTGCTGCCACAACTCAGAGAAGAGAGGAAGAAGGAGAACATTGCATTTCTGAAATATGATCAACTAGTTGTGCATCCTCCCAGATCCAGTTAATCTCCACTAGCTATCACTCAGTAACAAAGTTCACAGAGTTCTGGAATTTATGCTTATATGGGTATTGTTGTCAAGCTGTCATGTGTGATATAAATGAGTCAAATTCTATTTCATTAGAAGATTTGGCCATTGATCCACAGGATTTAACTGACAGCAAGAATATGTTGTATAATGAACGCTTTGATCCAGATATACACTTCCTCAACTTAAGAAGGCACAAAGGTACATGCAATTATTATAATGAGGAGGAGTTCAATATGTTCACTGATAGTTTATTAGATCAAGGGCATAAAAATATTATTTCAACTCTTCATTTAAACATACGCAGTTTACCAAAAAATTATGACCATTTATTCCAATATTTGTCAACTTTAAATCATAGATTTTCAGTGCTTGCTTTATCAGAAACATGGCTCAATGATGATATAGTATCTGCCTATTCAGTGTCACATTATAATGCTGTGCATTCGTGCAGACAAAACAAAAGGGGTGGAGGAGTTTAAATTTTTGTTGACAGCAGTTTTCAGTTTATTGAGAGACAAGAGTTTAGTAACAGCTTTGACAAAATTGAAGTAGAATCCCTTTTCATAGAAATACCAACTTCCAGAAGTTTCGGAGAGAAAAATGTTGGTTGCATTTATCTTCCACCAGATACTGATGTTAGTATCTTTAATGATGTTCTATCTTCTACTGTAGAGCTGATAAATAACAAAGGAAAGGTGTGTGTTCTTCTTAGAGACTTGAACATATACTTAAAAGTGAGTCTAATTTGTCAACTGAATTCCTGAATATTTTTTTATGCATCTTATTTTCATCCTCTCATCTACAAACCAACCAGGATAACAAATAAATCTGCAACTTTGATTGATAATATATTCACAAATTACTTTGATCATATGATCAGCTCTGGATTATTATTAACTGACATTTCTGATCATCTTCCAATATTTCAATTTTTTTTTAACTAAAACTAATCCACAAAACAAATCTGATGTGAGGATGAAATGTCATAAGTTCACTTAAAAGAATGAAGACTCATTTATAGCTTTGATGGAGGAAGCCTCATGGGAGGAGGTCTTCAAAAATCAGGATGCTGAATTGGCTTACTTTTTATGAAAATATTTACATCTATATTTGATAAATGTTTTCCACTTCTTCAAATAAACAAGAAATGCAAGCCTAAAAATTCTAAGCCCTGGATCACACCAGGTCTACAAAGATCTTCAATTAAAAAAAAAATATTATATAAAAAATGTGTTGTTAGCCCCACCCCATTTAATATTGACATCTATAAAAAATATAAGAATTATTTTACAAAATTACTACGAACTGCAAAAAAAAACTATTTTTCAGAAAAATTTGAACAATCCCGTAATGATATAAAAAAACACATGGAACCTCATAATGAATTACTGAATAAGAAAAGATCCTCCACTATTTTTCCATCTCAATTATCTGATGGTGTGAGAAATTTCACTAATCTTTTTGACATAACAAATGGCTTCAATGATTTTTTTGTAAATATCGGTCCTTCCTTAGCTAAGAACATAGCGAGTACAGATGAATCCGTCTTGGTGAATATTAATGAGCAGTATCCTTGTATCAGTATGTTTGACCCCCCCACCTCCAAAGAAGTACATGACATCATATTGGATATGAAAAATTCTGCTGCAGGACATGATGAAATAAGATCTAGTCTTGTAAAGAAGGTAGTTTTGTCTATTGTCGATCCCCTCACCCATGTTTTAAGTGTATCACTGAAAACAGGTGTTGTACGAAGTGACCTTAAATCAGCTCAAGTCATTCCGCTATTTAAATCAGGTGATATTAGCATATTTACTAATTATCGTCCTATATCTGTTTCACCCAGTTTTTCTAAAGTTTTAGAGAAACTGATATATTCTAGAATTATAAAACATTTAGATAAGAGCAACACTCTGTACAGCCATCAATATGGTTTTTGGAAAAAAATGTCAACAGAAATGGCCCTTTTGCAGCTTGTTCATAAAATCTCTACAGCTTTAGACAATAAAAAAACTTCTCTTGGTATGTTTTTAGACTTGTCAAAAGCTTTTGACACTGTCGATTATAACATTCTTATTGCTAAACTACAAAAATATGGTTTTCATGATGTTGCTCTTAAATGGTTGACTGATTATTTAAAGGACAGGGAACAATATGTATCTATAAATATGCAAAATTCAAATAGAGCTAAGCTGCTTTGTGGGGTACCTCAGGGTTCCATCCTTGGATCTCTCTTGTTTTTGATTCATATGAACGATTTACCCAGGGTCTGCAAAAATGTACTGCCTCTGTCATATGCTGATGACAGCTGTCTTATTGCTTCACATGAAAATTTTAGCACACTGATTCGAGAAGCAAATGAAGAGCTATCATCAATCTCCAGATGGTTTCAGATGAACAAACTCTTTCTCAATATCAATAAATCTAATTTTATAATATTCTGTAACAAAAATAAAAAGTATACAAAAGAAGATGCCAAATTATTCATAGACAATATTTGAATAACTCAGGTTCCTCGTATTAAATTTTTAGGAGTCGTAGTAGATGAAAAATTAAAATGGAAACACCATATTGAATTTGTCTGTAAAAAGACTAAGTCACTTGGAATTTTGAGTAGAGTTCGTTCATTGATCATTTTTTCTTGTATTTTAACTTTTTATTACAGTTTAATTTATCCCTATATTATGTACTGTAACACTGTGTGGGCCGCCACATGTCCCACTTTTCTTAATAAGATTTTGTCAGTTCAAAATAAATTTTTGAGAATGATGAGCTTTGCTAAGAAATCTGATTCATCTGCTCCTCTTTTCAGTAAATACAAACTGCTATCAATTTTTAATGTGAACATATATCAAACTTGTGTGTTTATGTACAAATATGTACACCTAACTCATCGATTGCCCAGCACTTTTAAGAATTTTTTTAAGTTTTCCTCAGACATTCATTCCTATAATACAGGACGTTCAAAGGACTTCCATCTTCCATATTTTTGGACTTCCCTGAATCAATACACATTAAAATATAGAGGACCATCTCTTTGAAATAATCTACCTCCATCTCTACGATCAATATCTACATTATCATTGTTCAAAAAACATCTGAAAAAGTTTTTAATGAGCAAAGGTTTGTAGCAATTTATATATATATATTTTTTTTTTCTGGACCTAATTGTATGAATTGCACCTTGTATACATTAATTTCTGAATATCAGTTTTATATTACTATGTAGTCTTGAAACCTTCTAGTTTGTTCATTGCTAGCTATATAGGGGAGGTATTCTTCAGAAGCCTTTTTGGCTTCCAACCTCTCCTGCACAATATTTATTTATTTATTTTTTTTGTTAATGTTTTATGTACATGTGCAAATAAACTAAACTAAACTAAACTTGTTTTTAGCATTGCCGGCTAACTACCTACACGGATGTCAAGACACCACCAGCTTCTAACTGACACATAATCTCCGCAGCCCGTGTCAGTAAGTCCCGCTGCCTGTTTATGCTGTTTGTTGATTGCTTCTGACCAATCTGCTAAAACCGAATCAACGCTGTGGGCTCCGAGTCGGAGCCCTGTAGTGGCCTCCTTTTTATTTCTCCTCCCCAGCCATCCCATCGGCAACCTATGGCTCCACTCACCTCCCCATCCAGTTGTGTCAACAGTGCTCACCTGGTTGTTAAGTTTACAGTACTGGAACAAAGAATCTCCACACTGTACAAGATAGTACAGATAGTTAGGCTGACATAGGCCTAACCTGCCGGGGGACCTCCTACAATACACTGAGCCCCTTCTGTCCTTCTCTCTCTCTCTCTCATTCATGTCCTGTTACCGCATCTCACTAACTCGGCTCGACTGCATGTCACTAACTCGGCTTCTTCTCCGGAGCCTTTGTGCTCCACCATCTCGCAGGTTAACTTGTATCGCAGCTACACCTGGATCGTGTGATGTGGTTGTGCCGCTGCCGTGGTCCTGCCTGATGCCTCCTACTGCTGATGTTATTGTTAGTCATATTTGTACTGTTATTATACACATATAGTTATTGTCATATACATATAATATCATATATTAATATATACTTACAGCATATTGTGTCACAATTACCATTATTATTATTGTAATATTATTACTTACATTTTTGTTACTGTAGCTACTGTCATTACTGTCTGTCTGAGATCTCTGGCTCTCCCTCTCTTTATGTATCATATTGTCAAATGGATTATTGTTAATTTGTTATGTTGACCTGTTCTCTATGTCATCTATTGCACGTCTGTCCGTCCTCGAAGAGGGATCCCTCCTCAGTTTCTCTTCCTGAGGTTTCTACCATTTTTTTCCCCATTGAAGGTGTTTTTTTTGGGGAGTTTTTCCCTTATCCGCTGTGAGGGTCCAAAGGACAGACGGATGTCGTATACTGTAAAGCCCTCTGAGGCAAATTGTGATTTGTGATATTGGGCTTTATAAATAAAACGGATTGATTGATTGACAACATCCAAGATGCCAAAAACATTCCTAGACACCATCATCTTTGGTCTGGCACAAACTGAGACAACTGGTGCCTGTGAGCTTGAAGCCACTGTGCCCTGCCCTGCTGTTGAAGCTGCCTCTCCAGCGGAGCCTGTCACCGCTCACTGCCCCACTGCTGCTGCCCCTCCTCCAGTCACTGTCCCCTGTGACTCCTGGACACGGATCAGGGCTAGACCTAAAGCCCTAGCCAGCTCCACTCCACCCCATCAGGAACCTTGGTCTCTGGTCAGTGGAAAGGCAGGCGCCCTCCTCATGTTCCCCCTCACTATAACGTCCAGCTCCAAAATAAATACAATGGCCTTCATGACTTCCCTCCTCTGACTGCGGTTTCCCAGCCCCCTTTTTCACCTCCCCTGCCGTCCCATGGGTCCCAAAGCTCACTGCCGCTGTCTCCAATCACTCCGCCACCGGCCATATTTTGGCACTCGTTGCGCCTGAAGGCTTGCCGCGCGATGCCGATATTCACACCAGCGCCACTGCAAGCTCCTGCCCGCCTCTCAGTCCACTCTTCACCAGCTGTTCCATCACCACGGGTGAAGCGCTCTCCTGTGACTACTCCTCCACCCATGCTCATCATTGGAGATTTGATCATGAGGAGGGTGTGTGGTGCCTGATTGGCACCTGGTTGTCAGCAGCTGGGAGCATGGGCCCTGCTACAGTGGTCAGTTGGTATGCCACATTTAACTGATGTGGATAGGGCCCATGTGAAACGGCATCTTCAAGCTGGTGTTCCACAAAACCAAGTTGTGGCATTAGTTGGAGTGAGCCCTAGTACCATCTGCAGGCAGCCAATCTCCGATCTAATAGGGCTGCCAGGAAGCCTGCCATGACTGCCCTTCACCGTCAGGCCCTTTTGCGCTGGTGTTGGCAACAGGTGCACTGGAACCTGAATATGTGGAGGAAGGTTATGTTCAGCGATGAGTCCCGATTCTGCCTACGGCAATTGGATCGTAGGGTCAAAGAGCGGAGAATATGCAGAGAACACTTTGCTGATTGCTGCACTGATAGAGTAACATCTTTTGGTGGAGGCGATGTGATGAAGTGGGGCAACATTTCCCTCACTGGAAAAACAAAGCTTGCAATTTCAATCCAGCGAGATATCGAGATGAAATTCTGCAACCAGGGGCAATCTCATATCTCCACAGTCTGGGAACGAACTCTATCCTCTAAGATGACAACGCTCACCCCACAGAGTGGGGTTTATCAGAGCTTACCTCCAGAATTTTTGAGTGGACAGGATGGAATGGCCTGCCAGCAGTCCTGACCTCACCTCCATTGAACACTTGTGGGATCAGCTTGGTTGTGCTGTTTGTGCCAGAGTGACCAAGACAACCCCATTGGCTGACTTGCGACAAATGCTGGTTGAAGAATGGGATGCCATCCCACAGCAGTGTGTGACCAGGCTGGTGACCAGCAAGAGGAGGAGGTGCAAGGCTGTTGTGGCTGTGTATGGTTCTTCCGCACGCTACTGAGGCTCCTGCTTGTTAAATGAATAAATTGTTAAATTGCCAGTATGCCTTGTTTCTACAGACTTCAATCATCCAATCCACTAAACAACACCAAGTAAGAGTCAATGGCAAAAAAAGCTGTTTGGCTTTGGCAGAGAAGATTTGGCAAATTTTTCATGGGCACAACCCACATACTCAGCTCTGCTGCTCATCCCACAAATGCATGTTCCTTACAAATGTGGTACAATTTAAAAGGGAAATAAACAGGCTTTCCAATGGTGTAAGATTTATTGGCAAGAAGCACTGTTACAACAAAGAAGCAATCTACCAAACACAAATGTGTATATGTGTGTGTGTATATATAGATATAGATATATTACATACTAATAAATGTGAAACTTGCCATGGTATGAACAGAGGTAAGCCTCAAACCAGCCACAACTTACCCCTGAGTGACAGTTCTCTATTGAACAATTAACAGACTGCAGTGTTTCTAGTTCCACCTGTATCATGTCAGTGTGCTAGGTAACTTAAAAGAGGGTTGATGAAAAATGGGGATGGTATGGAATAGTTCCATCCACAACTTTTCTCAATAAAAATGATTTATAAAAATTACCTTTCAAATGTGTACCAAACTGAGCTGAGCCAGACTGCTTGGTGGAAACAATTCTTTACTGTGGAGTCAAGTAAGAGGCAGTACAAATAGATCAACAGGTTCTCATCCCAAGTCGTCACATATTGCTGCATTGTCTGCATGTCTCCATTGCTGCTTTGTCTTCATGTCAGCATATTATGCGCTAGGTATTCTCCTGCATCTGCTGTTGACCTTTCAGGACTCTGCAACCACTACAAGAATGTCAACAAAAGCATGTGGTTAGGTTTGGAGGAAACATCATGGTTTAGCTTCACATTTCTACAGAAATTGAACACCGGGCTCCTGGAGAAGGATCTGGCTGCAAACCTCCAGCCTTAGACCCCACCCCCAGCACTGAGACCCATCTCCACAAACTTAGGTCATGTATCATTCATGTTAAGCAACACATAACTTTTACTAAACTTATGTGTTTGCTCTTTATCAAATGTAGCTCTAAAGACGGCATTGCAATAGTGTTAGGGCTAGCACCCCGAAGCACTGCACAAACAAGCTACGAGTACTAGACACAGAAAATACCCCCAGGCAAACTGAGGAGGGGGGGAGGATAATCTGCCAGTAAGGAAGGATTACACGGCTAATGATAATGGCATAAGAACTACGAGAATGGACATGGCAGCTCAGAAGGGTGAATCCCAAAGAAGATGGAACATCTGTGGTGGAATATTCAAGAATGAACGAGGCGTGAAGATTCACCAAGGAAAGTCCAGGTGCAAAGAGCAACTACAGCAAAGCAAAGCAGCTAGTACTACCCAGAGAGTTATCTCTGATTTTGTCAGTCGACGGAGTACCAGGGTCAGGAGGCAAACCATAGTGCCCCAGACCTCTCTGCTGAACCTTCTCCGAGTGCAATAAGAGGGGGTGAATCGGAAAGTCTAGAGGATTTCCAGAGGAGGTCTCAGCTGAATCTACCATCAGCAGTAGATTGTAGATGGGAGAAACTGGATGACGATCTAAACAGCATCCTGGACAACATGCTGAAAGGAGATGCAGCCAAGATGATTAAGACCATGGTACAAGCTGTGTATCAAACATGCCAAGATACCTTTGGCGTGAAGGAAGGCAAAACCATCAAGCCACCGGCAGGTCCCAGTAGAATGCCAGATCACAGAGGTGCGCAAAGAACTAAGGATGCTCAAGAAAAAAGCAGATGATGAGGAAAAGGTAGCCCTGAACCAGTTAAGATCAGAGCTGCAGAAAACCCTAATCCAACTCCAAAAGGCAGAGACTCTCCGAAAAAAGCAGCGAGAGAAGCCTTCTTTAACAACCCCTTTTGGTTCACAGCTGACCTTCTTAGAAAGACAAAAAGTGAGAGACTGTTTTGTTCTAAGGAAGAAGTGGAGGATAATGTGGCGGCAGCTCATAGTGAACCCAGCAGAGACATGCCACTGGAGGACTGTCCATTCCACTTGCCAACACTGAAGCAACACACCCCTTTTAACATGATAGACTTCACTCTGGATGATGTAAGGAGTGTAGTGAAGAAGGCTCAAGCAGGTGCTGTCCCAGGACCATCAGGCACCACTTATAAGATCTACAAAAACTGCCCACTTCTACTGAGGAGACTCTCAAAGCTATTGCGTATACCTGTCCCTAAAGAACTGAGCTCATCAGGTCTAGACCAGATCAGAGAGATCTCCCTATTGGACATTGAAGGGAAAATATTCTGGTCCATCATTGCATAAAGATTAATATCTTATCTGCTCGCCAATGAGTTTGTGGACACAAGTGTCCAAAAGGAAGCAATCCCAGGGTACTCTGAATGTTTAGAGCATACCTGTGTGATCAGCCAGATCATCAAGGAAGCAAAAAGTAATAACAACACACTCTCAGTCGTATGGTTAGATCTTGCCAAGGCCTACCCAAGTGTACCTCACCAGTTGATCCAAAAAGCATTGGAACACTACCAAGTATCATCAGATGTTGTAAAGCTTGTGATGTCACACATGGATTCACTGAAGATGGGGTTTACAGTGGGAGATTTTACCACCAAATGGCAGCGACTTGAGAAGTGTATTATGGCAGGATGCACAATATCTGTGGTCTTATTTGTGGCAGCTATGGACCTAGAGGGCCGAAAGCGAGTGACAATACAAGACATCCGTCCTGCACAGCCTTCATGGATTATGTAACAGTGATGACTCCATCAATCCAAGGAACATGCTGGGTTATAAGCTCACTGGGCAGAATGCAGTTGTAGCGGTTTATAATACATCATCAATAATATTACTTTACTTTAGTATTAGTATTTACTGTACTTTAGTATCTACAATGTTGTTATGTTCTCATCCACTCCTTAATGGGTTATGGCCTAAGAGCAGCTTCTAAGGCCTCGGCAGAGAGGGAGGGAGTGTGTGTGTGTGTGTGTGTGTGTGTGTTTGTGTGTCTATTGAGTCTGTTATTCTGTTATTTCTCCTCATATTTGATACCTGAGTGCCTGATGCTTGATTCGACTACCAAATATTACCTTACTAGGAAACAATGTCTCTACTGACATTATGAGATAGGAGGACGAATAAGAGGTTATAAGATACATAGACAGAGACTCTCCCTGCGCTTTCTCGCTTCTCTCTCTGGCCCTGCTTCTGCTCTATTCTCTGCTCCCTTCACCGCTGTTCTCTCACTCTCCTCTCCAGGCCATCTAACCATATTCCTCAAAACTGCAGCAGGTGAGATGTACTTTGTTCCAATTACTGTTCTAACTATTGTAACATCATTGAATACATTGATGTTACATACATACATTGAACTGTATTGATTGGCCTGTCATTATTATTTGCCACCACACAATTCAATCCAGGAAAATCAAGGAGCCTAAGTATCCTGAAAGGAAAGCTAACAGAATCCATCTTCAGTTTCCAAGGGTCCGAGATTCCAACAATTCAAGATCACCAAATCCGATGCCTTGGAAATAATTATGACAGCACCCTGAAGGACTGTGGCAAACTCAGGAACACCATGGCTCAACTTAAGATGTGGCTCATGGCAATAGACAGTAAAGTCAGCTGCTGGGCAGGTTCAATGCATGGTGCTTCAAGTACGGCATCATACCCAGACTACGATGGCCATTTCTGCTATATGACTTCCCCATGACGCAAGTAGAGGCAATGGAGAGACTGTGCAGCAAATTTGTGCGAAGATGGCTGGGTGTCCTCCCATCTTTTAGCTCGGTGAATCTGTACAGCAATACATCCAAGCTCTGCCTACCAGTTTCATCTGTTGTGGAATAATTCAAAGCCACTAAGGCAAGAGCAGTAAGCACATTGCTCCTATCTGAGGATGAGAAAGTCAGACACTCAAATAATACCGTCAAGTGTTGAAGGAAATGGAAGCCTCAAGAAGCAGTGAAGGATGCAGAGACGTATTGGAGGCATCAAGAGATCGTTGGTGTGGTCTGTCAAGGCCAACTAAGACCTGGAAACTACAACACCACTAGGTGGAGCAAGGCCAATGCCAAAGACAGGAGAGGTCTTGTGGTCCAGAGGGTCTGAGAGACAGATCGCCGCGTAAAAGTCACAGGGCTTTCCTGCCAGGGATGGTGGATGCAGTGGGACAGTGCGTTGGAACAATCACTGTCCTGGAAGGAACTCTGGGGTACCGACCAGGGCAAGTTGTCCTTCACTCCTGCGGGCCATGGCTGACCTCTTACCAACTCCAAGCAACCTAAAGATCTGGGGTAAAGAAGAAGACCCATCCTGCAAACACTGTGGAGCGGCTGTTTACACCCTGAACCACATCTTGACTGGATGTCCTAAGGCACTGGGAGAAGGCAGATAGAGATGGAGGCACGTCAAGGTCCTTGCGGAAACTGTCAAATGGACAGAGCTGCAGAGGGTCAAGGCCAACAAACACCAGGCTTCACTACCCAAAGCGGTCAATTTCCAAAGAGAGGGGGTCAAGACTCCTAGGGCAAGAACAGCTGTGAAGAGCCTGGTTTCGGTTTTGAATCGAGCCTCTGACTGGGAGATGCAGGTGGACCTGAAGAGGAGACTCGTCTTTCCGGAAGAGGTGGCAGTAACATCACTCTGACCAGACATGACCTTAATGTCAAGGAGCACGAAAACCATCTTGGTTGCTGAACTTACAGTCCCTTGGGAGGATAGGCTAGCCATCTCTCACCAGCTTAAGAAAGCAAAGTACCAGGACTTGATTGATGAGGCCCTTGTCAAAGAGTGGCATGCATCCTTATTTCCTATTGAAGTCGGCTGCCGTGGCTTCCCATCAACATCAGTGCGCTATTTTGGAACCCAACAAAAGAAAGCCACCAGCGAGATAGTCATGGCAGCCGAGACGAGCTCAAGATGGCTATGGTTGACCAGAGCCTGGAGCTGGAACTCCTCTCTGAGTGAAGGTTAATCCTAGTCTGCACTGCCCCATGCAGCCGAGGTGGAAGAGGTATGCAGTCAGGTTCAGACCTGGCTCAGGGAGAAGAACGCCCCTGCCTTGCATAGTCCCAGGTCCAGCTGCAGAGAGCGGAACCGCTGCCCCACCATCCTGAGATGTTCTGGGTTTAAAGGCGCGAGACATCAAAGTGGGATGGCCCCCAGATGACGACCCTGCAGCTGGTACCCATGAATGCTCCGACCATCCTGCCACCGAGGAATAACATCCAGATTATCAAACATAGCTCTACATTCTGCTTGAAGCAAAGCATCCTTGATGTTTATTTTACCTGCTAACGTTAGTTAGCTATGCTAATATCATGAGCAAAACATTAACGTTACCTTTCAGTTCATGAAAGTAAATAAGAGTTACATTACAGACAGGCAATATGTTATACTATTATCGGCAATGGTTATTTTTATGTGGTACTTAAAAATCTTGTTTCTTTCAGCTCAACATGTTTGCAAAAATTAGGTCATTTTAAACACTCACTGATGTAAAAAAAAAAAGTTGTTCATGCTTTTATTTATTCGCGACTTGATTACTGCAATGCACTTTACTCAGGTATTAGTCAGAGCCCCCTCCATCGTCTCCAGTTGGTCCAAAATGCTGCTGCCCAACTCATTACTGGGACAAAGAGGAATGAGCACATCACCCCTGTGCTTGCCTCCCTACACTGGCTCCCTGTTAGTTTTCAAATTGATTTTAAAATTTTATTACTCACTCTTAAGGCCTTAAATGGTCTAGCTCCGACATATATTACAGACTTATTGACACAGTATGTGCCCTCTGGACCACTGAGATCCGCGGATGGAGCCCTGCTGGTTACTCCCAGGTTGCAGTTTGTGACAAAGGGAGATCATGCTTTTGCTGTTAGAGCCCCCACACTCTGGAATGTTCTGCCTATTTAACTAAGGCACACTAAGTCCCTTGCCTCTTTTAAATCTCGTCATAAAGCCTTTCTCTTTGTAAAAGCTTTTGGGAATGTTCTTTTATTTTATACTGTTTTAATTTGTTTTGTTTGTATTTATTCATTTTAACGGTTTTTGCTTCTTGTGTATCTGTCTTTTTAGTCACTCTCTTCTTAAGCACTTTGTAACATTGTTAAGAAAAGTGCTATATAAATAAAGTTTATTATATTAGTATTAATTAAAACAATATTGTTGTAATTTGTGTGTGTGGATCTTTTGTTTCATGTTGTAGTTTTGAAATACGCGTTGAGTAATGTGTTTTTAACAGGTAATGTATAGAGATTCTAAATATTGGTGTCCTGACAACCTGTCTGAAACATCATATTATTTTGTTACATTTACCTTCAGAGCAGGGTTAGCACAGAAATTTAACTGTTGGTCTCATCCGTGGAGAAGGCTGACAATATCACCACATAGTGAAGCTTTGGAGTTCATACACCAGATTACAACTTAGAGATGGATTCCTTCCAGTGATGTACTACAAAGCGAGCCTCCTGGGTCACAGTACTGGAGAATTTTATTTCTGGTACACTGGGCGGCAGTAGCTCAGTCCATAGGGAGGGGAGGGTTGCCGGTTCAAGTCCCCATCCGGACCAAATATGGAGTGTGGACTGGTAACTGGGGAGGTGCCAGTTACCTCCTCCTTGAGCAAGGCACTGAACCTCCAACTGCTTGGGTCGCCTGTCCATGGGCAGCCCCCTCACGCTGACATCTCTCTATTTAATGCATGTATAGGTCCAATTTGTGCATTTGTGTGTGGATGTATATAACAACAGATTGAAAACACTGAATTTCATTGAACATTGAATTTCCCCTTAATAAAGTATATAAAATTAAAATTAATTAAATTAAAAAAATTAAAATTAACCTACTGTATAAATGATGGTAAATCAATGCGACGAAGGAGAGGTTTCATTTGAGTGTCTTTGGTATGCTATACCATATGGGGTGCCGTTTGTAAAGTTGGTCATGCTGAAAATAACAGCAACATTTTGTCACATTTAGCTAAAAATCATGTTTTAAAAAGTGGTGTGAATTTTTGAAAGTCACCTTTTAGCACATTTAACACAATATTTGTTAACTTTGAAAATGTATTAATTAAATCTAAATCTAACTGTTACACCTAAATGTTAAATCTAAATCTAAAAGTTAAATCTAAATCTGAAAGTTAAATCTAAATCTAAATGTTATGCCTAAATGTTGAATCTAAATGTTTTGGATGAAACTAAATATTTAACTAACATGCAAATTCAAGATGCCAGCAACCGGAAGTACCAAAATAAAAGCTCGAGGAGGTCAAAGTCTGTTTATAGTGTCAAATAACGAATAAACAGTGATCTTTTCTGGCCTGTGGTGGCTCTGGCTCTGTGGTGGTTGCCGAAAATGTGCGAATGGCTGCCAGAACGGCTCTCCCGATGTTTTCGGCTAACGCCGATTCGGCCATGCCAGCAGGGCATGTATGACCAACAGCAGACTGCACCGGGTGGAGGCAGGCGGGGGTAGATCAGTCAAAGTGCGCCCCCTTTTGACTGACTGTAGTGGCTACAGGTTAAAGTCCCGCAAAAAAAGTGACACTAAAAACTCAAGGTACTCGTAAAATATAGTTTCTCCAAACGGATTTGTTATTTTGGGTAGTTATTATCACTGTAATCTATGTCCAAGAGTCAATTTCTCCAGAAAAGATCGCAGTTAATTCGTTATTTGACACTATAAACAGACTTTGACCTCCTCGAGCTTTTATTTTGGTACTTCTGGTTGCCGGCAACTTGAATTTGCATGTTACTTAAATATTTTGTTTCACCCAGAACATTTAGATTTAATATTTAGATTTAGATTTAGGTTTAGATTTAACATTTAGGCGAAACATTTAGATTTAACTTTTAGATTTAGATTTAACTTTCAGATTTAGATTTAACTTTTAGATTTAATTATTTAATACATTAAACAAAGTTAACAAATATTGTGTTAAATGTGCTAAAAAGTGAATTTCAAAAATTCACACCACTTTTTAAAACATGATTTTAAGCTAAATGTGACAAAATGTTGTTATTTTCAGCATGACCAACTTTACAAACAGCACCCCATAAATCTAAATCTAAAAGTTAAATCTAAATGTTACGCCTAAATGTTAAATCTAAACCTAAATCTAAATATTAAATCTAAATGTTCTGGGTGAAACTAAATATTTAACTAACATGCAAATTCAAGTTGCCGGCAACCGGAAGTACCAAAATAAAAGCTCGAGGAGGTCAAAGTCTATTTATAGTGTCAAATAACGAATTAACTGCGATCTTTTCTGGAGAAATTGACTCCTGGACATAGATTACAGTGATAATAACTACCCAAAATAACAAATCCATTTGGAGAAACTATATTTTACGAGTACCTTGAGTTTTTAGTGTCATTTTTTTGCGGGACTTATAACCTGTAGCCACTACAGTCAGTCACAAGGGGGCGCACTTTGACTGATCTACCCCGGCCTGCCTCCACCCGGTGCAGTCTGCTGTTGGTCATACATGCCCTGCTGGCATGGCCGAATCAGCGTTAGCAGAAAACATCGGGAGAGCCGTTCTGGCGGCCATTCGCACATTTTCGGCAACCACCACAGAGCCAGTGCCACCACAGGCCAGAAAAGATCGCTGTTTATTCGTTATTTGACACTATTAACAGACTTTGACCTCCTCGAGCTTTTGTTTTGGTACTTCCGGTTGCCGGCATCTTGAATTTGCATGTTAGTTAAATATTTAGTTTCATCCAAAACATTTTAGAAAACATTTAGATTTAACATTTAGGCGTAACATTTAGATTTAACTTTTAGATTTAGATTTAACTTTCAGATTTAGATTTAACTTTTAGATTTAGATTTAACTTTTAGATTAAACATTTAGATGTATCATTTAGATTTAGATTTGATTATTTAATACATTTTCAAAGTTAACAAATATTGTGTTAATGTGCTAAAAAGTGACTTTCAAAAATTCACACCACTTTTTAAAACATGATTTTTAGCTAAATGTGACAAAATGTTGCTGTTATTTTCAGCATGACCAACTTTACAAACGGCACCCCATAATACCAGACCTAATTAATTGATTGTCAAAACAAAGCACAGGTGAGAGGTCAGTTGAGATATTTATTTGACATTTATTATTGGGTGTTTTCCCACTTTTTGACATTGGATATTCTTTTGGTTTTGTATAATCCCTTTTGCAGTTCTTCATATTGTGAACTATTTGAATATGTGTTCTAAATGTGCCCATATTAATGTATTTTTCTAGGCTGCAGGCTGTGGACGTGTTGAGTTGTGGATGTGCAGCATGATTTACACTACCAGATGCTGCCTGTCAGTGGGGAGCAGGGTTAAAGCAGGAGTTTGGAGAAGAAGAATTGTTCTATGGTTTTATTGTTGTATGAGAAGAAATAAGGAAGAAACCAGTAGTATTTTATCAGCAGTTGGGAAAGCTTGGAGGCAGGGTTGAGAGAAGGAATTGGTTTATATTTGTTAAATACAGAAATAAAGTGACAGCAAGTGAAACGTCTTTCCAGCGTCTGCCTGTGTTTCTAGCTGAAACATAATTTTCTTCAGCTCTGTAGCCTGCAATTCAATTGCATCCAAGCATATTATACACTTATTTATTAACGATAAGCTGACAAACAATAAGCTAGTAGCCTAAACATAAAATCAAATCTTACTGGTCAGCTTATAACGCTCATAAAGTGTCATGGAGGAGATACAACATGTTACAATGTATAAAGATATGATCAATATGCTGCTTTATTCATTGATGATAATTGCAATAAAACAGTAACTGGCACAATATAATTGGCTGATACTTAAATGTTATTTATTAATAAGGAAGCGCAATAGGTACGTGATTAAAAATGCTATGCAGCAAAATATAATAGTGTAATAATATATTATATTATATTATATTATATTATATTATATATTATATTATATTATGCAGTGGCATAGAAACGTTATTTATTGATAAGGAAGTGCCGCCCCAACGGGTGGATTTTGGTGTGTGTGATGGCAAAATCGCTGACAAAGCGGCAGTATTTGATGACTTTGGAATGAGAATGGGCTGAATTAAAGGCAGGATGCATCCTCAATGATGTTGAAACTCATTGACTTTGAGCAAATGGTTGCCTTTATGAATCTGCTTCATAAATATACAGAGACTTGAAACAAAATGAGGGAGACTGGATGGAAATAACAGAAAGAACCAGAGTGTCTAGTGTCTTCAGTTAGAGAAGACGATGAAAACAAATACAGGCGTCTGCTGCTAGCTAGCTTATAGCTAATATATGTACAGTTGGTGCAGTGGCTTTGCCTTCTCTCTGAACACACCTATAGTCTTGTTTTATTGCAGCTGTCTATATCATTTAGACTGTGCATGCATCTTTTCATGCTTGTGATCTCTTGTCATGCACCCCTGTAGGCTACATGATGGTGTGTTGGCTTGTGAGCTAATGCGAAATGCTTCTTGTGGTTAAACAGATCCAGTGTAGCCACTAAGGACCTGAAGCCCTTTGCTGTCATGCTGCTGATGTGTTGCTTTCGCTGCATAACCAGTGTAAACGAGGTCTTTGAGATATTGAGAGGGACAGAGCAGGAGAGACACAGATGTGCCGCAAGTCACGTTATTTACTATAATCATATATTTACTTAAAATACACATGCACATTTTTCTAAGTACAACTCCTCCTCTTCATGTTCAAACAGTAATTCCTATCTCCAGCCAGCCAAGTAAAACACCAAGCCCTTCATTTTACTCTCTCCCTGGTTCAGGCATAACTGCCCTAGCAAAACCACTTTAGCTCAGCTCATTTCACACTGACTATAAGCAGAGCCATGCAACTCATCTAGAAGAATAGAGGAGAGCGAGGAAAACGGGCTCCATTTCAGGCCTGGCTGGTGTCGAGCTGATGATATGATTGTATGTGGGGATGTAGGCCTACACGGTGTACAAAGTGAAACAGAGTGGGACCAGTACCATATTTTTCTTCAGAATGGATCTACATAATTCATGATGTGCACTGGATGATTGTGAATACCACCCCAAATACTCATTAAATTAGTTATTCATACTGTAAAATGAATGTGTCATGTTGGTACATGTCAAAACATATAAAAACATTTACACAGCTCCTTAAAGCTGGGGAAGGGTATAATCTGGAGAAGGTACAAGCAAAACAAACAAACAAAAAAATGGCAGAATTTGAAAAAACAAAACAAAACATTGCTTGTCCTGCAGCTCCTCTCTCTGTCCCAAGCTCCCACTAGACAACCCCTGGCATATGCATATGCTTCATACAGTAACCCAGTGTATCCCATATGTTGATAATGAAAATACTTTGCTTTTGGATTGGCAACTTGAATCCTGAATGAAACTTGAATTATGTCATTACCCACAGATCACAAGGATGTAACAGGTAAGGGTGGTTGCTGGTTGATTTGACAGACATATGGTTTCTGAAAGTCAATAGAAAAATAAAGGGATGAAAGCAAAAGGCATTCACTATAAATGTAGACTTAATGGCACAAATAAATCACGTTGACATGAATAATGGTCATAACACAGTGTTTGAGGCTGGGAATGATGTGCTAAAAAAGCATTAGTAGGTGATAATTGTCATGATTAACATTTCTGAATATTATTTTACTGCACAAAGAACAAAGGAAATCAATTTCTGATAACAGCTAATGTTTCATTGAACTAAGCAACATGAATAGTAACACATTACAGCACATAGTGAGTGTCCTGCATCATAAACTTATCAATGAAATTAATGTATGGTGACATGACACTTAAACCTGACAGCGTGCCAGTACAACATATACAGACAAACTAAATTCAACAGGCAATAATCAGCCTCCACTTTCCCAAGGGCAAACGAAACATTAAAAGTGGATTTACATAGGCAAGAACTCATTGGGTCAGTTAATATGTTTAGAGGATTAGATTAGATGGGATGACATGAATTGTGGTGCCCAGACGCTACCTCCTCATTCATGACTGTATTCAGTGCGCCCTGTGCATCTGGGCAGTTTATATTGTTGGAATTCACTGGACCACATATGATTTGTCATTTGTCTAATCTAAACTGGAAATGTGAAGGCTTATCCTCCTGAGATGAAGAGACCTCATGTTCTTTGTTCTTCAACTAAGACAGTTATCTGACACCCATCTCAGCAGGATGCCCACCTCACACCTCTTTGAGAGACAAGTCTCAAAACGTGATTGGTCAGTACCTTTACAGTGTCATGTGACTCTGTGATGTCATCAGACACACTGTAGAAGTTCTCCATTCACTACAGGCTCTCTCTTGGCTCTTGGGCGGGCAAGCCACTCACACCTCTTCCCTTCTGGGCCCTGGACCAGCCCAGAAAAATCCTTGTAAAATTTACAGTAATAGTTCTCTGAGAATCTCTTTTACATACTAGCAAAAGTTTTTATTGTAACTGAAATATCCCCAATAGAATTGATATTGAATTGAGTTGAGTTGAATCAAATTAAATCTATATTGAACTGAAACAGGACCTAGTGAATCAAAATCAAATTGATTCATGAAATCAGTGGCGATACCCTGTTATGAGTACCAGTGTTTTTCTGACAATTTAAGACATATTATAATGTGTATAATTTTCAAAGATACAATACTGTAGACATAAATCACCATAAACTCATAACTTAACCTCCTGAGACCATAAATTTTGTTTGGTACACATTTTTGATTTCTCATAGCTATATATGCAATGCTATGGCTAAGCATCATCTTTGAACAGTAAGTAGTTTTTTGAAGTAAGTGATGTCCTCATATGATGACACTGGGTTTATTTTCAATAGTCACAAGTCTGTAGTGACATATAAAGCTGTTTATTTCAGTGTCTGTTGTTGTGCAAAAACACAATTACAAACAATGCAACATATCCAAAAGCCTCATGATTTGTTAATTTTGCAACGTTGTATGAATTTTTCCGTGCTCCATAGTCCAAGCCAGGAATGTCCTTTTGTCGGTAAGAATAGTGTTGTAACACCTAATTAGCATGTGTAGAATACTGCAATAACACCAAAATAAATTTGATCAGGCTTTGTATCTTGTCTACTTTTGTGTATCGGTTGTAGATTCACTTGGCAGAGATGGCCAGCCTCTTGTTTTTACATGTATTGTACTTTTGCTACAACTAGATGGCACATAAGTGTCCATGAATGAGGACAACAGGTCTAAGTTAGAGAAATTTAAGGCAGTGATAAATGGACCCGCACTTGTATAACACCCTTCTGGTCATCTGACCACTCAAAGCGCTTTTTACACTACGAGTCACATTTACAGAGTCACACATTCACACACTGGTGGCTGAGGCTACCATACAAGGTGCCACCTGCTACTCAGTTTTTTAAAACACTCACACATTGATGTAACAGCCATCAGGAGCAATTTGGGGTTCAGTATCTTGCTCAAGGATACTTAGACATGGAGACTGGAGGAGCTGGGGATCAAACTGCTGATCTTCCGATTAGTGGGCGACCTGCTCTACCTCTGAGCCACAGTTGTCGTAAGTATATGGTGCATCCATCCATCCATTTTCAAATGATTATCCAAAGCCAGGTCGCGGGGGCAGCAACCTGAGCAAAGTATTCCAGATGTTCCTTTCCCGAGCACTGCATTCCAGCTCCTCCTGGGGGCCCCCGAGGCATTCCCAGGTGAGACGAGATATGTAATCCCTCCAGCGTGTTCTGGGTCTGCCTCGGGGCCTCCTATGAGTTGGACGTGCCCGCAACACCTCTAACGGGAGGCGCCCAGGAGCCATTCTGATCAGATGCCTGAACCACCTCAACTGACTCCTTTCGATGCTAAGGAGCAGCGGCTCTACTCTGAGCTCCTATGCCAAACCACTGATCTGTCTCACGCTCCATTCTACCCTCACTCGTGAACAAGACCCAAGATATAAGATACATGAACTCCCTTGCAAACCCCTTCCTCCATCCAGGAGTGCCTTGAGATCCTGTCCATGAATATCACGAACACAATCGGAGACAAGGGACAACCCTGGCAGAGGCCAACACCCACTGACATCGCATTTGACTTTGTGCCAACTATGCGGGCACAGCTCTCACTTTGGTCAGAGCAGCAATCCCGGTACTATGTATTCCTGCAGCACCCCCCACAAGACTCACCTAGGCAGAGTGTATGGTGCAGCAAAACTAAAATGTAATGTCCTCATATGATAATATAGTGTGTCTTCACAGAGTGGTTTGTATAATATCCAACAAAAATGCAGACACAGCAGTTCCTGTGATATCCTAAGAATTAGCACCCCACAAATGAAGCTTAGCGAAAGTTCAGTCAGGAAGACTATCTTTTTGCGCATGCCCCTTAAGTCTCAATCAATTTCCTACTATCCCTACGCTCCACTACTCATCATCTTTCTCATCCAATCACAATCTGCCACCCTCTCTCTCTTAACCAATCAGTCATTAGCTGTCCAATTTAAAAGTGTTCTCCCTCTCTGCTGTCATTCAGCTGTCATTCCGCTGTGAAGTTTGGTCAGCCCACCTCCACCCCTGCACCACCTCAACCAGGATTCTGGCCATCTTCCATCAAACCTTCAACCAAAAGTGCCACTACACGAAGCATCATTCCTCTTCAACCACCACCACCAGTGTCTAGGCTCCGGGGGAAGTCTTCTTTACATGGGAAGCATCTAATCCATCCAGCTGCTTCCTAAGATGATCTACTTCCCGTGGGGTCTAAGCGCCAAAGACTATTTTCTGTGCACAATAAACTTGATCTCATTTCATACCTGACTCTCTCTTTTATTCTATTAGTCTATCCTGATTGAACTGATGTTATGTCCTTGACATATAGTCAGAGGCGTTTCTAGTCACCTTGGGGGCCCTAGGCAAGAGTGACCATGGGGCCCTCCCGGCCCAAAAACACCAAGAAGATCATTCAATCCAGAAGTCTTTATTTTAAATAACAGAAGTGCACAATCATGTAAGAAATATACAATATAACATTTTTTTGTGAAGAGGACGTGGTATGAAGATGTGGTGTGGCCTCAAACTGTGATGGTGGCGGGGCTGCCATGCTGCTGCTGCATGAAGGCATGTCCTGCTCACCTGAGGCTGATAGAAATAATAATAATAATAATAATGCATTCAGTTTATATAGCACTTTTTCATGACACCCAAATACCCACAATGTAAAAACAAGAAAAAACATACTGTAATTGTTTGACATTTATTTGTGTTATTGCATTAAATCAGATCATATCATGATAGATTTAAAAGGAGAGCAAATCACTGTAATCTTAATTTGTTTAAAAAAAAAAACAGTTCCTACCTTCATCTGTAGAGGTAAGTTCTTGTTGTTGTTGTTGTTGTTGTTGTTGTTGTTGTTGCTGTTGTTGTTGTTGTTGTGGTCCTAAGAATTTCAACAAAGAACCTCCGGGGTGGAAAAAACAATGGGAGAAGCACAACGTATTTAGTCAGCTGGCTTTATGTTCATGCTGCAAGAATTGTGTATGCTACACACTCAACATGAAGATCTGTTTGGAATAATTAATGAACAGCCAACTTCACTGTTCCTGATAATATTTTTGATTAATGTGACATACAGAAAATTCAAGGAGATATATGATATCGCCCTCTTCCAAATACAAATTAGTTACTGGTTAGCTTACTGTTAATTACTCTTTCAATAAGCCAGGCTAAGGTGCAGTAAACATGTCATGTGCAGTTGTGCTTCGTGAGACTACAGACTGGGACAAAGTGGCATCACAACTTTTTTTAAAATAATGTCAGATTATACATGTTTGAACATACCACTTCCCCGTTTTCTTTTTTCTTCATCTTCTTGTTTCTTTTTTCTTTTTGCATGCCCTGACGGGTACGCTTGCGATACTTCCTCGAGTGTGAAGTACCGCAGAAAGCCGGCCACGGGGCAGTCGGGGCCCCATTAGGGGGGGTTCCAAACGTGTCGCTGCAGTGTCTATGGAGGTTTCGGGTTGTGTCATTGATATGGATCGATATTGGCCGTGTCTCGGGGTCCCTTAACACACTAGGCAGTGACAGTTAGTGGGGGCCCTATGCGGGGGGTTTTCCAATGCATCGACGTTGCAGTGTGTAAAGCAGTTCAGTCATTTTGTCATTGACAAAAGGACCAATGTCAGCGCTGTCCTGGGGCCCCTTCCAGCTCGGGGCCCTAGGCAATTGCCTAGTATGCCTACCCCGTTGCGGCGTCTCTGCATATAGTTACACAATTAATGTAAAGTTGCGGAGGTTAGGTTTAGGCAGGTAAAGTTACTGTGGTTATGTTTAGGAAAAGAAACATGGTGAAGATGTACCTTAAAATGACTCAAAGTTCAGTCAATGTTTACACAGATCCAAAGATGCAACTCCAGGGAAAAGTCTGTTTTTTTGTGATCCATCCACCACCCCAGCCTTCCTCCTGAAAGACCACTTGGGACTGCTTCCTTGTTTACTCCCGGCAGCGCATTGGTCACGTGATTGCAGCCTTTCAAAAGTCGTGGGTTATGTATGAATTCGGGTGCATTACTTTTCTTGGGAAAATGTACAGTTACTGAGAACAGTCTGGATGATGCAGAGCTGCAGGGGGTTAATATTAAAACAAAAAAAAGAACATAAGGATATATAGTGAGTAAGGCTCCGTAAAGAGTTAAGATTTGTTATACTGTTCTTATTACATGCTGTACTGTTTTGGGGGACAGGAACAGGGACCACTAACACTGATGAATACTAATCAACTGCCATTACTCACTTTACACTATCATCTGCCTACATCTGGTGGACTATCTGGCTAATGTCTGCATGTAAAAATTCCCTCAGATGGCACCAGCTAACTAACTTTTCCCTTTCATTAGTCGCTTGAACATGTCTGCCTTGTTTGCAGTTATGGTAGAGTGCATTCATATAGTACACATTAAAGTACACTCAAATGCATGACAGATCCGTACTCTTTTAACATGCCCACTTTTAATCAGTATGCTCAAAATGCACAAGGGACACCATCAACCCATCCAGGTCAGATGAAGATCCATCCCTTGCCCGTTCCAGCTATTCTTCCACAGCTAAAACACACTTTTACACAACACAATTTTAAAAATCATATGCTTATAAATAAACTGTAATGAATGAAGGTCTCCTTTATATTGGAGTACATCATTAAAATCATACATCTCTGGTTTGTCGCTGCAGGACCTCAAGGACCCACAGGTGTGACGGGATTGGATCCAGCTGGGCCTTATTTGCATATCTAATGCAATCAGACACCTAATAGACCCTGATTTTGTCCTGAGATCACTCTCCAAACACTCACATGCCAATCAAATTCTTTTACCTGTCAGGTCCATGGATGTATTATGCTATCATATGTTTTTCCCTCAAATTGTACACAAGGTCTGTCTTTTGTATGTGAGCAAATATGTGACTATATGTGTGTTTGTATGAGTAAATTTAGGTGTGTGTGTGTGTGTGTGTGTGTGTGTGTGTGTGTGCGTGCGTGCGTGCGTGCGTGCGTGTGTGAGGGATGAACAAGCCATGCCACTTGAATATTCTCTCTGCTGTGTATGGTTCCTATGTGACTACATTTATGCAAATACAGCCTTTTCATATAAATTCTGACGATAATGTATGGAGATTCGACACAGCACCGTTTGAAAGCACTTTGAAAGCGGGGCTCCCCAAGGGTGCGAGAATGTCTTCGTGTGTAAATGTGTGTTTATTTGTGCTTGCATTTCTGTGCATGTGTGTGTGTGTCCTGTGTTTGTAGTGCACTGAGCCCAGGGACATCAGCAATGCCACCACTGTCCCAGTTTCTCACATCCTTCTTAAAAAACATGTTGATTCAGACAAACCTCCTCTTCCTCCTCTGCTCCTCTCATCCCCCTACTCCTCTTGGGATGGACTGCAGGAGACATACAGACACGGCCAGGGTGTTTGATTTTCCACTTTATTTTACTATTCCAAATCATCTCTTCCCCCAACTGACTTCAACAAGAAACGATGAGAAAGCTCGTCAATGGGAAACAGCTGGAGCATGCCTGTTTCTTGTGTGTTATTTTAACTAGTCAACTGCACAGCGAATGTAGACTCCCGAGAGATGTCGCGGATGCATCAACACACTGGTAGCCATCAAAAAGGCCCCCATCTTGCTTCTATCAATCCATAGCTCTGCAGTGGCTGCTGCAGCAGATTCTTTTTCAAATGTTGTAAAAGTGAGTAGGTGTGGGATAGTGTAATAATGTGTCTCATGTGATTTGTTGCCAGACCTTCCTCAGCTTGGGACTGCTTCAAAGGGTACTTTTTATGCAGTCAGGAAGTAATCCACAGAGGGAAATGGTGGGACCAACAGCAGTGTACTGTTGCTATGGAACCCCAAAGTGTTGAATATTAGATACATTTAAAAACATCTATGGGAGAATTAATGATGTGAATAAATTCTGTATGAATTAAGCTGGTAGATTTGATATAATGTGGAAAATAATTTAAACTTAAATCATTTTTCTAACATTTTTCCCAGTGACTGTGCCACATTGTAATTTCACTTTTTAGGACAGAGGTGTTATCACCCTTTATCCATCAATCACTTACATGTTCCAGCATTCTAAAAACCTGTTGGTTCACACCAATGCAACTAGATGAGATGGTGTATCATGTATGCAACAACTCTGTACTTCCGTTCTGATTTCCAGCTTTTCAGGCTCATTTTGTGGTTGAATATGATTTATAGCCTCTTAAAATATGAGTGAGGATAGTGATAGTGAGATACTGGCTACAGCTGCAGTTGTAGTAGTGATATAACAGTGAAAAAATGAACAAAATGAGCATTACGAGATGCACTGTATTCGTTATAAATATGCTTTAATAAAATACCAAAAAAAGCGGTAATTAATCAGTCAGTGAGAATGTGTGTTTGAGGGGGCCTTAGCACATACAGCGAGCAGCAGCAGTGACCCACCGTCTAACACCAGGAGGATGTAAATGGTAAATGGACCTGCATTTGTAAACCGCCGTTCTAGGCAACTGACCACTCAAAGCCAGGTCACACTGCTGCAACTTTTCTCTGCAATTTCCGAAACTGGAGGTAGTAACCACATCACATCAAAGTGTGTGCAAAAGGGATAGCTGGCAGGACAGGATCATTAATGGGACAGGTGTGATGTTTTGACGGCTTATTATTTGTGTGACTCACTGTGGGAGATTTAAAAAGCATATCATAGTTGTTAGCAGCTCACTCAAAGAGGAAGAACAGCTGGTGAAAATATCTGCAGATTTTGAATACAGTAAGGTCCAGGAGCTCCTTACCCTTTGAGCAGAGGATGAGATCAGCTACCATGTAAAGACGGTAAATGTTTATTAATGCCTTGTCATTAAGCACTGCTGACATGTATGTTATATGTCACACTGGCTGATGCTATTTTTTGTTACATGTCACACCCGTCATGCCTCTTTTGATTTTGTGATGCTGGCATGCTGTCTAAAATCACACACTGAAGCACAATACCGCCATTGTTGGGTTCTGTGTAAAAATGCAGAGGCGGCATAAAGAAGAAACTTCATAGTGGCTCTATAGAGCTCCGGTAGCTGACGTCACGCAATCCCAGCATGCAACAGTCGAAATCAAAACAACGCTATATTGGCAGGAAAGCACGCTGTTCAACTGACTGCCAAGAACAGGACAGCTAACAGCAAACTTGTCTCTTCTCCGGGCTGTATTCATATAAAGTGAACATGGTCGGCAGCTGTCATGCCCTGTGGTGTCAGAACAGTCAACACCCGAAGGGGAGAGCGTTTTATCAAATCCCAAAAGATCCTGAAAGATGGCAGAGGTGGATTAATGCCATAAAATGGAGAAGAAAATGGAGCGGTTGGAGCCCACAGGCAACGGATTCCGCTTGTGTAGTGATCACTTCATATCAGGTAAAGAATCCGATGCTCACTAACTTTAATGTTTATTTTATATGTTTTTATTGCGATTTCTAACAATTTAATTGTCATAAAAGGCAAGTTTGAACTTTGAATTATGGTGTGGATTTTGCGGAGCTAGTAAAGGGACGTTGCTCACTCAACATGAAACAAATGTGGGATAAGAAAATTACTTACATGATTTTATTACAGCTATATGTAAGGCTGCTGATATGTCATGTGTCATTGTTTTGCCATCGGGATCGTGCAATATATCACTATACTCTGTCATTGTTAGCAGGAGGGAAGCAAACGTAATATAATTGTAGATGTCAAATACTGCAATATTGGAATATTGTCCGCTCTGGCTGTCTCAATACACCTGAAAAGCACCCCGGGGGCATTGTAAGGGTCAGATATGTTTAACCGGTCAAGTTTTGCGATATATCGCTCAAGTTCCAGGGCCTAAAGTGTGAAGTGAACTCTGACGACCTGAAATCAGCACTGGCGCCATTCACTTTCACTCAAGACTTTCCTGCCAACATGGCGGTGTAAACAAACCGAGTCACGTGATGTCCAGAGCTCTATAGTGCCATCTCTGTGTAAAAAGGGCTACAGATTGATGTGATCACCTGTAGATTAAATATTGTTGCTTATAAACTTTTTAGAACAAGGTTTAACAAGTTTTAATTTTTCAATCATTTATAATTTTAATTTAGATTAAAAAAAAAAAAACTATCAGCTCCACTGTTGTGAAAATGTACAGTATGAAATAAAAAGTGATATTTTGAAGTAAAAACTCATAAAAGGGCAAATTTCTATATCCTCTATAAACAATCTATTAAATAATTACCAAAATTCCTATGATGTGTTGTATCAAATGAAACTTCTCAATTTATAATTGCATCATAATCACTTGTTCAAATCAAGGACTGGCATTTCTTATCCGTAAGTGATCTCCATCAACAGATATTTGCTGAAGGACCAAAGAAGATCTGCTTTTCCAAAATGAAATTGGATTTCTGCTACCCCGTGTTTCATCGTGGGTTTCCCCCTCCTTAAAACGCAGACAATGCACATTCTTTCTCGTCTTTTCTATCTTTGCTGAATAATGTTTGAGTGTTTTAGTTCAGAACATTTATAACTGTGATGGTATTTGATGGGCCTTTTACCTTCTTTGTCAGACAGCAGCTAGAGAAACATTTTTTTCTCCAGATACTGGTTTGGAACAAGATTTCAAAGATAAGACTGTGTTTCTGAACTCACTGCCAGCCCCACTCTATATCGATCTATATCTTGTGTGGGGGGGGGCTTTTCGGTATGCTCGTGTGTGTGTGTGTGTGTGTGTGTGTGTGTGTGTGTGTGTGTGTGTGTGTGTGCAATCATGTGAATCACAACTCAGAGATTGCCAACAACAAAAGTAGGTTACCTCAGGCATTAGTTATGGTGAGTTCCTCTTGGACTTAGGTGTAGATTGACAGATTCTGTGTGTGTTTCTGTGAGTGTGAGTGTGTGTGTGTGTGTGTGTGTGTGTGTGTGTGTGTGTGTGTGTGTGTGTGTGTGTATCTTTGCAAGTGTGTGCCTACATGCTTGTGTGTTTATCCATGGATTGAAGTATGTGTGTGTTCCCTCTGGCAGAGCAGCAGATTGCTGAGCAGACAAATGTGTCCATCAGCTAGAGACTCCAGGCCTTCAACTCTTACTAATCAACACAACAGAGAGAAGTGTGTGTGTGTGTGTGTGTGTGTGCGTGCGTGCGTGCGTGCGTGCGTGTGCGTGTGTGTGTGTGTGTGTGTGTGTACGGGGTGGGGCTAGAATTGAATGAAGAAACAAATTAGGATTGTGGGCACTGGAGAGGGGGAAGGTGACGGAGTTCAGCAAGACAGAAGCAGAAATGAAAAGAGAATATCCCGATCGTCACGATAGCTCAGTGACCTGAGAACCATGTGTAATTATGAAGACATGAGGATCTGACAAGACAAGACAAGATCTGACAAGAAGAGGAAGTGAAGAAGGAAATGATCAAGTACAAACAGATTTTTTTAAAAAAGGGGGATGACAGGAGGCTGCAAGCAAGAGAGCAGGAAATAAAGAATGGAAGAACAGGCAGACCAAACTGACCCGAGGTCCTAGACTGACTAATAAACAAGAAGAGAGGGGAAGAATGGGGGCAAGGAGAGGACCAAATAAAGGACAATAAAGGAGAGAGAAATGTAAAGCAAGAAAGGAAAATGAAAAAGAGGGTTGCTCTGTCCCTGCTACTATTTATGAATGATTAACAGCACAAGGGATTATGGTCTTCACCTGTGTGCACTTGTTCAGTGTGTCTCATCAAAAGGTCCAGTTGAACAAAGTGTCTCAACAAATTGCTATCTGTAGTGTATCTCTTCAAGCTACATTAATCAATATATTTTATATAGATTACTCTTTGTAATATGAAAGGGATCACTTGCAGTGACAAACCCACAGAGAATTATTGCACATCTCTGCTTTATGGAGTTTTTCAGTCAGGTTTAGCTAATTTTGTTTTGTCATCAGGACTACAACTCTGCTCTCATCACCTAATTTTCAGAACAGGAACAGGGCTCCAGACTAAGATTCTTAGTAGGAGCACTGTAGCCTCTAACTGAAATGTTTAGGCGCACAAGCAGAAAAATAAAACCTTAATAAGACCTTAAAATCGTCCTGCGATGCAATTATTATTTTTGGCCATTTGAACTGTATCATAAATTATATGTAGTCCACTGTATATTAACAGTGGACTGTTTTAATTAATAAGTATTTAGCATCACAGAGACTTGTGGTCAGTGAGATGTGGTGATTCTTAAAACAACATCTGTACATGGGTGCCCAAAGCTACAATTCATCCAGTCCACAAGGTGCCTCAAGCGGACTTTCTGCAGACTTCCAGAGAGTCCGCTTGGAATGCAGATTTCAGCAGACTTCACTGATTTAATAACCCACAATTCATTACAATGATGACGTGATGTTGTGATTTTTTCAATTGCTGAAAAAAACAGCACAACTTATGTGTAAAATAGTATTGATAGTTAGACCATTTCATAGCCCGATGATGGCCTTCTGAGCTTCATAGTAGGAGTGGCAGGCCCCTTCTACCCCATATGTGTGATGCTTAATGGTTTGATAACAGCCACATCAACTGTTTCTGTCATTGTGATACCATCAAAACCTTGCAGTTATGCTGTTATGAAATGCTACAGGTGTGTAATTGAGATCACAGAAAAGGCCAACTTTTCTCCCCTAACTTTTCTCCCTTGTACAGGGGTATGAAGAAGTGAGGGGCCCATATTGCACCTCCCACTTTACACCCCTGGCCCACTTTCATATTAAGTCATGGGTTGGAGCCCAGCTGGTTTGATCCCATCACAAGATGATCTGTAGTTTTTCTTGTCCTTTATTTCTTGCCATATTTGTTGCTTTAGACAGGGCATTACCTTGTGATTTTATTTGCTTTGCTATATGTGTTTTTCTTTGGCAGATTCATTGTCTCAGCTCAGTCTGACTTCCTTTTCTGCTGATCTTTCTAGACACTTTTAATAACTGCAAAGTAAAGACGAACACACAGATAATGGTTTGGATTGCCATCAAGACTTGACTTGAGTAACCTGAGCAGGAAAGGCATTGCCATGCCATCTACTATATTTCTGCTGGACTGAGAGAAAGCACTCGCTGTTTTCTTACCTTAAGAATATTCTCAACATATTTTTGCAACACTGTTAAATTCAAAGCCAGGGTACAGACAATTTCAGAAATACAGAAAACTTTAAATGTTGAAGTTTTGTGCAAACATACAGACATTCATAAAATGAATTTACAGCTAGCATAAGAATGTAGCCACAAAGGACTAAGAGCAGATATGGAGATGAGTAAAATTAAGATGAAAAGTGTAGACAGAGGGGAGACATGAGAGAAGGTGGAGTGGGCGTCAGAAGAGAGGAGTAGACGGCCTTGCTGAGAGGGAAATATTGAACACTGGCAAGAGGCAGGAACGTATCACTTAAAGTGGTCTGCAAATTGGACAGACACAGACTTAGCAACTGTCTGAGAAAGTGAGGAATGAGAGAGAATGAGGACAGAGGGCGTTGGCTCTATAATGTGTAGTGGAGTGTAAAGATATCTGTCGCTTGGAGCACAGCTTCAGACAGTGGCATGCAGAATGAAGACACTCATTAAAAAGCTGGAAGCGAGGACAAAAAAATAATGGACCATGCGGAAAGGAATCAAATCACAGCCCAGATTTAAATGAAGTCTTGGTGCATTCATCTCTCTCGTCCCGTATGACTGTGTAACTTCTCATCTGCCTGCCTGTCTATCTGCAGAGGCTGACTGCATGGTAGAATTAACTGCTTGTCCTTTTTTTCTGCTGAGACCAATTTAGTTTTTAATAGTGCCCGGGGTCATAAAGTCCAGTAATTGATTGTATAATAACGTCATGAGTATATTCTATAATATGGTCATCAGTATGTGGTCTGTATATAGAAAATCCTCATGGTTACATGATATAAAATCATAATGACTGACCTTAGAGAGGAAACCATTATACTGTAAAATAATGCGGTTATCACAGCTGCATGTTATTTAAGTATATGGTCAAGAAAATTCAATTGTGAGTGATTATGAATATGAATGAAGCTTTTGAGCATTTGGGGAATAATGGCAGGATGAGGAAAAAGTGAGAGACAATAATAGAGAGATGGAGCTTGGATTGTTTTTTTTCGTTTTTGAACATTGTTGATTCAGCAAACTTACATTTTCCTGTGTAGTTTGTTAAATGCTCCATTGAAGCATAGACACGTGTGTTTATGTGAGTCAAGGGAATACTCACTGTTTTTAGTGCACCCCCATGTGTACACACACACGCATGCACACACACACACACACACACACACACACACACACACACACACACACACACACACACACACACAAATGTAGGCATGCATGTCACAAATGCAACTTGGGCTACAGAGTTCAAAGACTGAGCTCCGCTTAGTGGAGAGCACACACGCACAAACACACACAGTCACACACAGTCAGAGACAACAACATCTTTACTCAGTGGTACTGAATCAGCAATAAGTTACTTACAGACATCCCCACTGAGGTTAAAATGTTCTGTTTACTGTTTTCTTTCTTCAGAAGCAGGCATACACACCCATGCAGAGAAAAATAAACACACAGACACACACAGTGGTTTTTGTTACTTTTGGAGACACAGACTGGAACTCTTCGTTCCTTTGAGGCTTAACCATCTCAACCACTAACCCTAAAATCAACTAAGACGGGTCACTGTGAGGACTGGCCAAAACAAAGTCCTCACAATCTAAAATGCCCTGACAAGAACAAAGGGATGTCAAGAGATGGCCCTCATGACTATAGCTGTCATTTTCTTTTCTTTTCTTTTCTTTTCTTTTCTTTACTTTTCTTGTAAAATAGTCAGCAACGATAACAAAATTATATGCTTATTCTACATAACCCCCAAAAAACATGAATAAACTACATATATAAAAAAAATATTTCTATTAAATGAATAATTTCTAATAATTTCTTAATTTCTTAAAAAGTAGCAAAGCTCCCTAAATTAAATTCCTTTGGCTTTTTTATAAACAGTTGGCAGTAATATGTGTGTGCGTGTGCCTTAAAACTAGTAACTAGTGTGCACCAGGGCCCTTCACAATAGCGTGCACTGGGGCCTGTGGTAACTACCTTACGTCACTGCTGTTAGTTGTAGGTTTTCTAGCTTTTGAGCAAAAGTGAATGCCACAGCCCTTTTCCTCTGTTTTTTTATGGTTATGTGTCACCAATTTCATGAATACCTGTGTCTTTCCGCCAGAAAGACAGCCTAGTTTCATGAAAAGACCATCTTTTCAGCAATGACATACTTCTTTAAGAAAATGTCATGAACAGATTTAAAGGATAAAGAAAAGAAAAAAAAAAAACAAAGTCACATGAGATATTACTCTGTAGTGATGGTTGTTTGAGAGACACAAATATGGTTGATTGTTAGCATGTTGTTGCCTATTAACATCCATCCAGGGCGGGGTCACTGTTGCAGCAAGGTAAGTGGGTTGACCATCAACTGTGACTCCTTGAAATGATGTCTGAAAATTACTGGATTACATTTTGTAATTACATTGGGGTGATAAAGTAATCACCGACTGGACTGGGATCCATTTTTAACAACATCCCTTAACAAACTCACACAACTCATGCAAATAGGCTATAATCCAGTCGCATGCTTGTTGCTTCCCAAACACATGCATTTTTACTAAAAAAACATCAGTATCGGAGCCTCGCTTAGAAGAGAGGATAGATACGTTTCACTTTCAGTTCAATTGTAAATAGTACGGTTTGGTGAAAATGCCTGTGTTTGGAAAGTACTTCAGTAAAAACAGAATTATAGAAACAGTATTAATATGTCACGATTACCAAAAGTAGAACTATTTATTATGTAGAATGGCCGATTTCAGAATAATAAAAACTTCTGATCAATAAAGTCTTATCTCAACCAATAAAAATACAGTACATCCTCATTCATTTGTTGATAATATTTAGTATGAATAATTTGAATCTGCAAAGTAAATGAAGTGGAATAAAAAGTATAATTGTCTCTGCATTGTCATGGTGTAAAGTAAAGTAGCAGAAAAATTAAAATACTCAAGTACAGTTCAAGTACCTTAAAATTGCCCTTAAGGACTGCACTTGATAGGGGTTTAACAATACACATATTCCTAACTATTTGGTTCAAGGCTTTCAGTTTGGTGGGCTCCCATTCATTCAAATTGAACTATATGTTGAACTATGCTTTCATTTGAAAAATAAATTCTTCAGCTTACACGGTTTAATATAATGCTGTCAGCGCCACTGTGCTCAGCAAGGCAGCCCAAAGGATGGAAAAGGCAACATGGAGTGAGATTTGAAGGAAGTTGGGTGGGCCCCAATATATTAGGGGCCCTTTTTAGAGTCGCTACCATACATCAAAGACATTTTATTCAATTTGTAATTTAAATAAATAAACATGACTATTTACAGCCATTTCCCCTGTTTCATAACTTCTAATCTTTACCTTAAAGGAGAAGTCCAGTATTTTGCACTTTGAGCCCCATTCCTGGGTTGTTTATGTTGAAATAGAGTGGTTAAGACCAAAATCTTGATGATAGCTCCTTCTCTGACAATTTGAGAGAATTTGGCTTGCCCCTGCCTGGCTTAACAATGCTGTCTATGGCCATGTGTAAATCTGTCCTAAAACCACCTTAAACGTTTGTTTTCAAAGCCATGAAACTCACCGAGTGGTCAGTGGTGTTCGTTGATGTTCCGACATAAAAATTGTAGCAAACTGTGGTTTCCATCCGTGTTTTTGCTATTCATCTTGATTGTGGAACTCATTTGACCCTGAAGCGTTATACACTACAGCCCACTTGATGGCGATAATGCTCCATTACGTGAGTGTCGCCAACCGGCAGGAAACTATTGCAATGTAATGGGACACAGAAAGAAGCAGAAGAAGGCTGGCATTGCATTCGAAGGCATCGTACTGGGAAGGTTGTTTACATGCAAGTAATAATGGGCACTGTGGTTTCCACCCCTGTTTTCACTATTCATCTCGATTGTGGAACTATTTTTTCAGCTGCCTCAGACCCGTGTGTAAACTTCTGCCCAATCGTTCGTTGACCCTCGTTCGTTATACACTCCAGCCCACTTAATGGTGATAATACTCCTTTACGTGAGTGTCGCCAACCGGCAGGAAACCTTTGCAATGGAATGGGACACAGAAAGAAGCAGAAGAAGAAGGCTGGCGTTGTGTTCAAAGGCATCGTACTGCAAAGGTTGTTTACAATGATTAATAATGGGCAAATTTTGTGTGGTCAGCGACTGCAGGAGAATTCCACCGAAGAGGAGGAGCGCACACAGCACTGTCGAGCCGGCACTTTCGCTGAGCTGAAGGACTACAATGACTACAACCTTGTCATAAACAACCCCCTTTCCATTTCCAGTTACTACACTAAACAGTCTAAACAGTAGTTCATGATAACTCCTTGGACCACTGTGTCCATGCAGTTTAATACAGATGGGGTGGGAATGATAGGATAAGGTGGAAATATACAGTGAGAGATGTAACCTTAGAGTTAAACCTTTGCCAATACCAATGATCATGCTATTATTTTGCAGTCTAGAAAGTGTTGTGTAAAATGTTACTTGTAGGCACATTCATAAACTTAATTAGACTAGCCTAATTGATTATTTGGCCTATACGTAATTACTTTTGTTATCATTCTTTGAAATTAACTTATATTTGAGTTTATATTTCCCTGTTCTTGATTTTATCCTGAATAATAATAAAATAATAAATATCACTGCGATGATGGTTCACAGGTATATGTTGTGAATTAGTGGTATGGGCGCTACTAAAAGCCACAGCCATACATAATGGTCACGCGTAATGACAGCTGTTGTGTGTAATGACAACTGTCTCTAAAGTGGTGGGTCTAATGAGTGGTAAAGCAGGCAAATGGTTTTAAGGGTGCCTCTGCATCAATTCATGTCTCGCAGTGGGTGTGGAAACAAGGAGCGTGCATGTGCGTCCAGCTCCACAATGACTTTGTAATGCCAGGCTCACAGTACACAACATTACTGTCCGTTCCGAGGGTCACTGTGTCAGATTAGGCAATTGTGGAGTCATAAAAACATGCCATGACTTGGTCAACAGACATCACAGACTACATGATGGCCCACACCAATCATCCCTGGTTGTCTTTCATGAGGTGAGTGATGTCATTGGGTTATTCTAGTTCAATTTTTATTAATATTACTATTAATTCAGCCACTGTGTCTGTTCATGTGCCAGTCGAAATGTTATTGTAGTAACGTAAAAGTTCCACCAGATGGCAGGTGCTACATTTAAAGCACTGCATGCAAACTGTGCAAGTTACTGAATCTTCCACAAGTTCCTGCAAATGTTTCACAATAAAAGCGTTTTTAGAAAATTAAGGGATTCTCTCAACCAAAGTTATAAGGGGCTTTTAATTTTATACAGATACAGGAAGTGTTAAGTTTGAAATGACGGTGCGATGCATTATCATTATCGAGGCAAATGGAAGTAGATTTAAAGTAAATATATAAAAATACAGAGGAAATAATAAATAAAGGCCAATTTCTAATGTAGTCTGTTTCACATGAAGCTGGTAGCCTCCACAGCTGTGGTAAGTAAAAGCCCCGCCACTATTTTTGAATTTTATTACTTTATATCCTCAATTATGAAGAAATACCCCCCCATGGTGACAGACTCTTTAGTAGCCAAGACAGCAGAACACACATACCTATATTTGCACAGCACGAACCCTCAGAACCAGGGTTCAGCTACAGCTTCTTGTTCAGCAGCTAATAGCAGCTAATATTAGCACAAAGCACGCAGCAGTGAGCAGGGTAGCAGACTAGTCCAGATAGATTGAAAGGCTCGTTAGCAAGGTTGTTTAGCTTCTATTTATATGACTGTGGTATTTACCAGAGATGTTCATTCATGTATTTATTAGACTGAAAGAGCTCAGAGAGCTCGTAGAAAGTAGCAAATCTAGTGCTGACACACAGTGGGTGAAATTAATCACGCTAATACAATGCATTCTAATGTCAGTAGTGACGTAGTTCCATAATTCCTGCTTCGTACAAAAAAACAAAAGCCCAAATGATAGTTTGGTTAATGTAGTTTTCATAAATTTAAACGTTAAAAAATCAAGGAAATTTCTCTGACATTTCCTTGATTTTTTGCTGTATCGAAAACATACTGAATTGTAACACCACTCATTAAATCC
Source organism: Cephalopholis sonnerati (assembly GCA_019142605.1). Classification (NCBI taxonomy): domain Eukaryota; kingdom Metazoa; phylum Chordata; class Actinopteri; order Perciformes; family Serranidae; genus Cephalopholis; species Cephalopholis sonnerati. The sequence goes on from JAGQAX010000003.1 coordinate 3,559,786, forward strand.
GACTGTGAAATTTGTGAACCATTACCTAATATTTTAGTGTACTTAGCTACCTCCCACCTCTGTATTTTTCTGACACTGGGTATACTTTGAATCAATCAGTATGTGTACACTGCCACCTACAGGTAATGACTTGTTAATAACTTAGAACACAACCTTTAGGACTTGGACTTGGCTTGGGACCATCAAAGGCATTCTTTAATCAAAATTAAAACCCCTGTACACTGACAGCTGTTCACTGCAAACAAAAAATAAAATAAATAACTGGCTATGGCTAAACAGAGAAAAGTATTTTAAACTCAAAGAAGTGGCAATAGAAGCACTTTTTTCATCTAGAATGACCTACCAATGAAAACAATGAATGAAACTTTTACTCATTTGCCTTAAAAGTCCCAGTCTTTCCTTTCCAGGGTAGAAAAAAAATCAGATTCCCCTTGTTGAAGCTGTTATTGTGGCAGAACTAATTAAATGAGACAACCTTCTGTGAAACACTTTAATATATACATATAAATATGTTTGTATACTGAAACACACCAAATTTCTCCTCTTTAAGAATATGAGTATTTCATATTTTGTGTAAGTGTAGCATTATATTTCCGTGTTTCCACTACATTCATGATTTACTTTTTTATCTATTTCTGTATATGCTTCAGCAACATGTTTTTGAATTATAGTGTCATGCCAATCATATAAATATCTTCTGGTGAATCCTTCGTGGTGGTGGGGCAACAATACATTAATCGTGGATCCAAGACTCCAAAATTGGATATCAATTACAGGATTATGACATGTTAATGTGGCTTTGGAGGAATTCTATTGTTACTATTCTCAGCATGTTGAGAGGATTCGTTCATGTTTCCTTTGCCTAGTCTCTTTCTCTCCAGTACAACAACATCTCTGCTAATTATTTGTGGTATTATCCTTCAGGATGTGTAAACTAGAAGTGGGGGAAAGGGTGTTTGGGAGCCGGTGGAGGAAAAAAGAAAAAAAAAAAGACTCCAGCATGTAAGAGACTGATCTATATAGCCAGATTCACAGTCACAGCATTCCCAATTGAAGGAGAACTTGCATGCATACGGCCGGGAAGCGGATCTGACACTCTAAAATCGGCTCAGGGATGCTCTTAGTGAATTTTCGCACATTAATGCTTTTAGAGCATCCACAAACATATGTGCGCGCACACACACACACACACACACACACACACACACACACACACACAAAAATCCACACAAACTAACACACACACATACTCCCGAGCACCTCATCCCTTGCTAATTCCTCTCTTCTCCTCCCTCTTTCGTCTCCTCTCCTCCCTCATCCTCCCTTCGCGGGCTGCCAAGCTAAGCCCAGAGCAGTTAAATAATCACTAAGGCTTCCAGCTGGCAGAATATGCTGCAGTTTTTCTGAGAGGAGGAAATATAGCAGGGATGGCAGGACACAACAGCAGCATGCCAATATGTATTGATATTGTGCTGAGAAAATGTGTTTGTGCATGTTTGTCTGGGTGTTCACTCAGGGAAAGTGGAGTGGGAAATTGTTAGTATGACATACTTCATTTGAAGAGGCCTATTTTATTGGCAGGACGTTTTGATTAAGTTTTTAATGCTTCCTTGGGCTGTGAAAGAGATCATTCCAGCAGGCAACAGGACACCATGGACTGAACTGCGGGCAAAAAAGGAAAACAAACTATCCTAAAAATGCTCACTTACTTCCGTTCCACTTCCATTGTGTGTGTATGTGTTTGAATTTGAATTTTCCTCTGCTTGTTTGTTACTATGTCTGTTTGTCTCTGTGTGTTTTCAAGAAGGGAAATAAAAAGAAAATAGTGAACTTGAACTCTCAAAAATGATATCTTCAATCTGATGTAATAATTTGCAACTCTTTACACTGCACTCCCACATTCCCTTAACATCGGGTCATTTTATTTTCCCTTTGGTTTATCTTCATCATGCTACTCTGCAATGCGGCAAATTACAATAGTGATCCAAAATGCTGATTATCAGTACAGCATGACCGGCTAAAATAACAATTCAGTGGAAGAGCTGTATGCCTTCCAATTTCATAACTCAGGCCTTTAGAGCTGGACTGTTTCTACAACAGTAAAGCAGCTTTTGGAGCTTAATACCTCCAGTATCTGCTGCTGAAAGCAAGTAAAGCAAGAAAAGCTTAAAGCCAGGCTGTGGAGTTTGGACACAGACAAATACCCCCATGGATGTATATACACACACACACACACACACACACACACACACACACACAAACTGAAATATTACATTTTAGCATTCCTTCCAGCTTAACATAGTTGCAGGTACCTAAATACAATATTGGCCCCTGGGTCATATGTATAAATACAAGCACATCAAAGGAGTTCATCCCACTACACACATCAGCATGGCCACTGGGTTCCCTGGCTCTCTCTCTGACACACACACATTCCCACACTCCCATCTTGAGGTTTAGCTATGTATTTTTGATGTTGCCACAATGTGTGTGTGTGGGTCCAGGTAATGTGTAAGTAACTCTATCTGTCTCGAAAATAGCCAGAAATACCTGGAGGCCTAGCAGAGTCTTTTAGTGTTGCTCTCATGCTGCAGTGCTGATTTATGTCACTTACTTAGTGAAGACAGGAGGTGGTAAGTAAATCAATCATACAATCAGTCAGCCGTTTAGAGTGTCAGTCGGTCTGTCAGTCAATCATTCCCTCTGTTGTGCATTACCTCTCTCAGTCTCTCTCTATATATTTCAAGGACCACCCCCTTCCTCTCCGTACACATACACCCACCCACACACACACACACACACACATGCGTGCACGCGCACACACACACACTCAACCGAGTTGTAACAAGCAGCAGGGATTTTTGATGAGAGCTATTTTTAGCAGGATGTATCTCGTGGGTTTAGTAATTTTCTCTCCTCAGTAACAGTTACCATGCAGAGACTGTTGTTATGAGGAGCAGTCCAAGGCGGCCAATCATCTGCCTTCCTACATGATGGATGGGCAGACAAGGCGCTTGGCATGTTGGTGTGAGAAAGAGAGTGGCCAGAAGACGGAGAGGCAGGTGACAGAAACAAAGACTGCTGATTGTTTGCCCATAAGAACACCTGTGCATGTTATTTACACACACTATGTGCTGTATGTGTGACTGGTACAGCTCATATGTATGTATGCTGAATATGCTTCATGTCCATAGGAACAGATAGGCGTGTGAGGGAGCATCTGTGACTGATTCATAAATCATATCTCGGATTTCACAGCATTGAGACAGACTAATTTTAAAGCTCAGCTTGCAATTTCACACTTCTATCATCATGTTCAGTCTCATATTGTATGGGAATAAGAAGACTACATTTGTACAGCAGCTTCTTATTATTTTTTTTGGCTATGCAGAAATAGTAATAGTTCAAATATGCTGCAAAAATGCAGGGAACAAAACAGCTCAGCTATAATTCGAGCAATACCTGCTGCTGACTGCATTAATGTTTAAAGCTGACTTGACTAAATTCAGAAACTATATTGGAATGCCAGCAAACAAATGAGCAATATTAATAAAAGAGCAAAACCAAAACAGACGAAAAAACAACTTATCAGTTACATTATGTTTTTAAAATTATTCCTGTCTTAAGAAAACATAATGCTGGTACCAAAGTTTCTCTTGGTGTTTTTTCTGATGCACCACTTGAGACTACCACTTATATGTAACTTTTGAAAGAGGAGACAACACATTTGTCCGCTCAAAAACCAAGAGCTGAATTCTGAACACATAAAACACACCTGTGCTTATTTATATACACTCAGGCCTTTTGTTGTTGTAGCCTTACCTACTCTATATGAGGAGTAGCTTGTGGTGGGTGATGTCAACAAACTTTACAGAGTAACTTGAGAGTAAATCAACTTTTTGGAGTTCATGAATTAAATGCACAGTCACTTATTACATCATTTATTGATTGTGGTCCTTTTTCTGCATTGCAAAAGAAGTTATTTTCCTTTTCCCAGAAAAAGTCATTATGAAAGACTCATTCCGACCTTGTTACATATCCACACTTGGTCATAGATTTTCGTGATACGATGTGCGAGGTACCCTGGGTGCATTGGTTGTTAATGTTCTGGTATGCCATGTCAACTTAAGCTTGTTACATGCATTGTCTAATTTCAAAATGCACTTCTGTTTTCACAGGAAATGTACAGTTTCTTTCAAAATAAATGCACTACGTCGGTATAACACTGTGTGTGGATTGATGTGTTTGTCCTTCAACAACAAACACGTCGTTACATTTAGCCAGTATTGATTATAGAAAACAAATGTTGCACACTCTGGCTCCATATGCATTTCTTTAATTTTGATGATGATGTTTCGGCCTTTGGGCCTTCATCAAGATCGACAATCATGATCACACAACATTAATTTGAGCACAAAACAATCTTGGGGCCCTCAACAAATCAAGACCTTTAAATCAAACAGTGTCAGGAGCTACAGCCAATCACATGTCATTAAAACAAATGCAACAGCCACTACATAATTTACCACATTTCAGTTTAACAGACATTTTTTTTTTTTTTTTGTTCACCATATATTAAGCAAGTACTAAGCAGATTCCTACTGTAACAGATAAATAGCAAAAGTTAAGGCATCAGCTCTAAATGAACATCATGAACAACTTTAACTATATATCCAACAAATAAAGGCATATTGCCGAAAACAATATTCAATCCATGGGGTGACAGGGATCTCAGACGGTGGATCCAATAGTGGTCTCTCTTGGAAAGTAACACTTCCAAATGACCTCCTCTTAGAGGGGGGGTTACTTTCTCAATCCCAATTTATCTTAAAAAGGAAATAGGATGATTTCATTCAATAAAATGTTCTTCTACTGGATAATTCATGTTTTTACATCTAATAGTACTTTTATGGTCGGTGATATGAGTTTTCAGTGTTCTACTGGTCTTTCCAACATACAACTTACCACAAGGGCAAGTATTCAAGTAAATAACAGATTTAGTAGAACATGAGATAATCCCTTTTATATGGATCTCTTTACCCATGTGGGGATGTTACAAGCTATTACAACAGTAAGTATATTTACATTGACTACAGTGGCGGTTGTCATCAGAGATAGGTGCTAAAATACTTTGAGCTGGAACTGATTGGGGAGAGACAATTATGAGTGAACTAGAGGGTCTCTCAGGTTTTTACCTCCTTTATGAAGCTTAGCGAAAGTTCAGTCAGGAAGACTATCTTTTTGCGCATGCCCCTTAAGTCTCAATCAATTTCCTACTATCCCTACGCTCCACTACTCATCATCTTTCTTATCCAATCACAGTCTGCCACCCTCTCTCTCTTAACCAATCAGTCATTAGCTGTCCAATTTAAAAGTGTTCTCCCTCTCTGCTGTCATTCAGCTGTCATTCCGCTGTGAAGTTTGGTCAGCCCACCTCCACCCCTGCACCACCTCAACCAGGATTCTGGCCATCTTCCATCAAACCTTCAACCAAAAGTGCCACTACACGAAGCATCATTCCTCTTCACCACCACCACCAGTGTCTAGGCTCCGGGGGAAGTCTTCTTTACATGGGAAGCATCTAATCCATCCAGCTGCTTCCTAAGATGATCTACTTCCCGTGGGGTCTAAGCGCCAAAGACTATTTTCTGTGCACAATAAACTTGATCTCATTTCATACCTGTCTCTCTCTTTTATTCTATTAGTCTATCCTGATTGAAATATACCATGAGTGGTTGTTCTTTGAATACACTGCTAAGTTCAGAGTCAGATTCAAGTATATAGCTTCTGACCTTGGTTTAAAGGATTTGATTTGTTGAGGGCCTCTAAATTGTTTTTTGCTTAACCTAAGGGTCTAGCATGTTTCATCTAATCATTATCACCTGTGTGACAAGGTGTGGCCTGTATAACAGATCAGTGTGCCTGTGTCTCAGTATGATTGTTGATCTTGAAGCAGGCCCAAAGGCTGAAACGTCATCATCAAAATAAAAGACATGTATACTGAGTGTTCGAGACATGTTTTCTATAATCAAGTCTACTGCCAGTGATCAGCACCTCATTATAATTCTTGGTATCCCTTACTTTTATTTTTTTAAATATGGTTAGCCAACACGTGCTTGGGTTTAGGCAACAAAAGCAGGTGGTTGGGTTTAAGAAAAAAAGAACAGGGTTTGGCTTTACAATCTTACAGGAAGTGAACACCGGCTTCCTCTGTCAAAGTCAGTGGTTACTGGACCCATCCACCAACCCTCCTGCCCACTCTAGTAGGACTTCTGACCCCTTAACCTTCATTGTTGTCCCGACGCACTTCCCCCTGATGCCACCGGACACGTACAATAATAACGGATGCGACCAGCTGGTTAACATGCCAACATGAAAAGACAGCTTTTATCATCAGCATCTAATGTCGGAAGTCACTGACCAAGCACTGGTATTCAACAACTTTGCACTTCAGTTGAAGTAGCAGTAGAGGGACTACGGTAATACAAATCCAACCTGAAGAGAGTTGAACAGCTAACCTCAGAAATAGATTAATAAGTTAGGGGAGACTATCTTAAGAGAAGGATAAGTAAAACAGGTGGAAAAAAATAGACACACCCTATTTAAAAAAAAAAAAAAAAACATTTTTTTTTAATTTATGTTTATTGGTTTCATCTCTTGTGTAATACATATTAACTCACTGAAAATGGTTCAGATGGTTCTAAACTGGCTCTTGGACAATGTCAGATGCAAGTACATGTTCAGAATGTTGTTCTACAATTTAAACATTATTTTCTGAGCAAATGTCTGTCTGCCACTATGTTGTGCAAAAGAACAGTGGTACATGCCCTTGCTATATTTCCATTCCTCTGGACGCTCAAATGGATTTGTGATGTCAGGTAAGGTAAAATTTTGATAGACAGATGGAGTCGTTGGTGGAGGGGGGTTACAAAGCAAAATGAGGAAAAAGAGAATCAGAGAGGAAGAAGGAAAGCTGGTGATTTGGGAGAAAAAAATATTTGATGGTTGCTGTACTGTAGTAAAGGATAGCTGGTGAGCTTTCTGCCATTGTGACAATAGGAGAGATGAGCGAAAGGCAAGATCAGGGGTCAAGGCACCAGAAGGAAAACAAATGATGAGTCCAGACAAGCCAGAATGTAGGAGAAAGCCATTATAGGACTCATGTTGTTCACTGTCTTCTCTCTCACAACTTATCCTACCCCCTTCACACACATACACAAACAATGTATTAAAACATAAATGAGTGAGACTGTATTGTCGGTATTGTGCAGGGGACATTTCTCTGAATATGTCAAGGTGATCCTGTAGAGAAAGAAAAGTTTGACTATTAAACATGTCATTTGTCATTGTCCTGCATTCTGATTCTTTTTTTGCACTAACTCATGGTGGAAGTGTCCTGTACAAAGGAAAACAGAAAAATCATGCAGTAGGTGACAATTCAGAAATAAATTACAATGCAGTAAGGCTCTAAGGCATCCTGTATTGCTTTCAAATATTTATGTTACCCTGTTGAGTCTGCACACATGGAGGCCTGATTTACTCTTTCAGCGTCCTTTGTGTCTTTTGTTTGGAGAGGTAGCCTCTGCGAATGGTTATGTGTCATCTACTAATGTCAATTACTCATTATTTCATTTTAATTAATTTAAAAACGCCTGGACATTAATAGCTCATATGTGGTTCAGCAAGATTTTTTAGCATGTTCAAAACTTCATGCACATTCAAAGCATATGCCACATATCTGTGTTCTCTGAGAAGTCAAGAGTAAAGATGTAATATTATGAGAATAAAGGCATAATTTAATTAGAATAAAGTCACAATATTTCAAGAATCTTTTTGTCCTTTAGTCCGCTGTGCATTACATTATTGCTCCGCTGGTATGATAGTTACCCCTTTTGACAGACACAGAACTACTTTTGGGACCCTCTGGATGAGACAAAGTTTAGGGAAGCAGCTGTGCAGTGCTTGTCATCGGAGGTGGAAAATTGAAACTAACAGAAAACACTTATGATCGGACATAAATCTCACCAATATGTGGCTTACTGTCCACACAAATGCTAACTTAACCACCTCAAATACAACGTGTCCTTACAGCGGTTTGTATGATATCCAACAAATTAGAGCCCTCCCTACATCCTTAATGTACAGTTAAGTAATGAATGTTAAGTTATAGAGGTTAGGTTTAGGCAACTGAACTTACTGAGGTTAGGTTTAGGAAAAGAAACATGGTGATAGCATACCTTAAAATGACTCAAAGTTCAAAACAACAAACAACAAATCCAAACACGTGACTCCAGAGAAAAGATCGCTCAGGACCGCTTACTTGTTTACTCCCACCAGTGCATTGGTCACGTGATTTCAGCCTCTCAGAATATGTGGGAAAAAAAATAAATAAAAAAAATGCTGCGCTTTGCTGTGCTTTAAAAACAAACAAACAAACAAACAAACAAACAAAAAAAAACAGAATATGTGGGATATGTAGGAATCAGGTGTATTACTATTGTAGAAAAACATAGGAACAGTTTATGAAAACAGCCTGAAAATCCATTGCCATCCATACAATAGTTGTTGAGATATACATTTCAGGCTGTACCAAAGTTGTAGGCCAGCTGGTCTACAGACTTATTTGCTAATTTCAACCTTCATCCCCCCTTTTTGTGTTATGGCTCACAACCTAGTCTCAGACAGGTTGCCAATCAAAGAAACAACAGGTGGAGCAGTATCCTTTGAAAGCCTTGTCCTTAGTCTTTTACATCCGACCTGGAAAACCTCGCAGCCTCTTCTATTTGTTATTGTGTACCGTGCTCCTGGCCCGTATTCTGAATTTTTATCTGAATTCTCCGAGTTTTTATCCAGTTTAGTCCTGAAATCAGATAAAGTTATTATTGTAGGCGATTTCAATATTCACGTAGACGTTGATAATGACTCCCTCGCTACTGCGTTTATCACTTTACTAGACTCCATTGGCTTCACTCAAAGTGTACATAAGCCCACTCACCGTTTTAACCACACCCTCGATCTAGTTCTGGCGTATGGAATTGAGATTAATAACTTAATGGTCTTTCCAGAGAATCCCTCTCTATCAGACCATTACTTAATAACTTTTGATTTCTGTCTACTTGACTACGCGCCACTCAGTAACAGTTACTATACTAGGTGTTTATCAGATAGTGCGGTAGCAAAATTTAAGGAAGTGATTCCGTCGGCGTTAAATTTAATACCCTCTGTAAGTGAGGTTTCCCGTACTGACTTTAAAGTCTCCCAAATTGATCATCTCGTCGACAGCACTGCAGGCTCACTGCGAACAACTCTTGACTCTGTAGCACCTCTTAAAAAGAAGTTCGCAAAGCAAAGAAAGTTTGCTCCCTGGTATAACTCCCAAACTAGAAAATTAAAGCAAATGTCGCGAAAATTTGAAAGGAATTGGCGATTAACCAAACTGGAAGATTCTCGTTTAATCTGGTTAGACAGTCTAAAAACATATAGGAGAGCCCTCCGCAATGCCAGAGCAAACTATTACTCGTCATTAATTGAAGAAAATAAGAACAACCCCAGGTTTCTTTTCAGCACTGTAGCCAGGCTGACAGAGAGTCACAGCTCTATTGAGCCTTGTATTCCTTTAGCCCTTAGCAGTAATGATTTTATGAGCTTTTTTAATGACAAAATTGTAACTATTAGAGACAAAATTCATGACCTCCTGCCGTCTAACAGTACTAATCTGCCTTCAGATACAGCTATAAGTGCTGATACGTATTTAGATTGCTTCTCCCTGATTTCTATTCAACAATTGACCTCGATCATTTCTTCATCCAAGTCATCAACGTGTCTATTGGACCCCATCCCAACTAGGCTACTTAAGGAAGTCTTACCTTTAGTTAACACTTGCATATTAGACATGATCAATATATCTTTATTAACGGGCTATGTACCACAGTCTTTTAAGGTAGCTGTAATTAAACCTCTGTTAAAAAAGCCCACATTGGATCCAGAGGTGTTAGCCAACTATAGACCAATATCCAACCTTCCCTTTCTCTCAAAGATCCTTGAGAAAATAGTCGCAGACCAGCTGTGTGACTTTCTCCATGATAATAATTTATTTGAGGAATTTCAGTCAGGATTTAGAGTGCATCATAGCACCGAGACAGCACTAGTTAAAATTACAAATGATCTTCTGATTGCTTCAGACCAAGGACTCGTCTCTGTACTTGTTTTACTAGATCTTAGTGCCGCATTTGACACAATTGACCATCAAATTCTGCTACAGAGACTGGAACATTCAATTGGCCTTAAAGGTTCTGCACTAAGCTGGTTTAAATCTTATTTATCCGATCGCTTTCAGTTTGTTCACGTTCATAATGAATCATCTTCACGTACTAAAGTTTGTTTTGGAGTACCTCAAGGTTCAGTGCTCGGCCCAATTCTATTCACGCTATATATGCTTCCCTTAGGTAACATCATTAGAAATCACTCTATAAATTTCCATTGCTATGCGGATGATACACAGTTGTATTTATCGATAAAGCCAGAAGAAACGGATCAATTAACTAAACTTCAGAAATGCCTTAAAGATATAAAGACCTGGATGAGCACCAATTTCCTGATGTTAAATTCAGACAAAACTGAAGTTATTGTTCTTGGTCCCAAACAGCTCAGAAACTCTTTATCTGATGACATAGTTTCTCTGGATGGCATTGCTCTGGGCTCTAGCACCACCGTAAGAAACCTCGGCGTAATATTTGATCAAGATTTGTCTTTTAACTCCCATTTAAAACAAACGTCTCGGACTGCATTTTTTCATCTGCGTAATATTGCGAAAATTAGGCCTATCCTGTCACTAAAAGATGCAGAAAAATTGGTCCATGCGTTTGTTACCTCGAGGCTGGATTACTGTAATTCCCTATTATCAGGTAGCTCTAATAAGTGCCTGAAAAATCTCCAGCTAATCCAGAACGCGGCGGCACGTGTACTGACAGGAACTAAGAAACGAGATCATATTTCTCCTGTTTTAGCTTCTCTGCACTGGCTCCCTATAAAATCCAGAATTGAATTTAAGATCCTTCTCTTAACTTACAAAGCTCTACATGATCAGGCTCCATCATATCTCAGAGAGCTCATAGTGCCCTATTATCCCACCAGAACACTGCGCTCTGAGAATGCAGGGTTACTCGTGGTCCCTAAAGTCTCCAAAAGTAGAACAGGAGCCAGAGCCTTCAGCTATCAGGCTCCTCTTTTGTGGAATCAGCTTCCTGTTTCGGTCCGGGAGGCAGACACCGTCTCCACTTTTAAGACTAGACTTAAGACTTTCCTTTTTGATATAGCTTATAGTTAGGGCTGGCTCAGGCTTGTCTTGGACCAGCCCCTAGTTAGGCTGACATAGGCCTAGTCTGCCGGGGGACCCTCTATAATACACCGAGCCCCTTCTCTCCTTCTCTCTCTCCCTTGCTAGTATTCATGTCCTGTTAATGCATCTCTCTAACCCGGGCCTACTGCATGTCACTAACTCGGCTTGTTCTCCGGAGCCTTTGTGCTCCACTGTCTCTCAGGTTAACTTGTGTCGCAGCTGTGCCTGGATGGTGTGTGGTGTTGTGCTGCTGCCGTGGTCCTGCCTGATGCCTCCCACTGCTGCTGCTACTATTAGTCATACCTGGACTATTATACACATAACATTATTGTCACATACATATATAATCATATTATTAATATAATATCTGTTTCTCCTTATGTCTCATTGTGTCATATGGATTACTGTTAATTCATTATATTGATCTGTTCTGTACAACATCTATTGCTCGTCTGTCCGTCCTGGAAGAGGGATCCCTCCTTCAGTCGCTCTTCCTGAGGTTTCTACCATTTTTTCTCCCCGTTAAAGGGGTTTTTTTGGGGAGTTTTTCCTTAGCCGCTGTGAGGGTCCAAAGGACAGAGGGATGTTGTATGCTGTAAAGCCCTCTGAGGCAAATTGTGATTTGTGATATTGGGCTTTATAAATAAAATTGATTGATTGATTGATTGATTGATGGCTGCAGGTAATGCAGAGACTACAGTGAGTGGTGGCTGGTTTTGTTCATGATAAAATGGATACAAAGAGGAAATTGTATTGTTGCTTCTTAACTTCCAGAGCAGGGTAACATAAAATGTGCAGGATTGGTTGAAGTCTTGTTTTGCCTGCTGTAATCATTCCATCTTTTCACAAAGAGATCCTTTCGCAATGTGTTTCCAATGGAAGAGATGGAGAAGAAAATTCACCACCCAAGGTCACTTTGCCACTGCTAGCAAATCCACTGATTACTGCAATTCTAATGAAACTGAATGATGTTGGACTTAAATTTCACTTTTATAAATGCCAGTGTGAGCAAGCCCCAACACAGATGCACAGAAAGTCACTCTCTGTAGATATATCTGCTATGTAGCACAGCTACAAGCAAAACATATTAACATGTTGTGCCGTCACATCTATCTCTGCCTTATCCTGACTCACATTTTTAGTAAATATGAAAAAAAAAAGTGAATCCTTCAGGAAAATGGCGATGAATTGCCATTTAAAGTTCGATGGGTATACTCCAGGGCAGTTTGGTCTGTGCTATGAAAGATTTCTTATCATACCTTTGTGAGTATAGCCTGTTCAATACATGTATCAGAAACAAAGTCAGAATTGCCTATTTTTACTCTTTTTTATAAGTCAGTGAATTAATGCATTACATGGACTGGAATATTTGCAATAATACTTTCATCACACGTAGAAGGAATAATAATAATGTGAATGGGTAAACTTCATACAAAATTGTACAATAGTTGTGAGTCTGTTTGCCAGTTTTAGGTCAATTACTCTGTGAATCAAAGCAACATACTGTAGCAGTAAGACTGCAGCTGAAGAGAGGTAAAGCCATGCAGACATAACTGGAAATGCTAGAAAATACGATGGGGGTATTTCTGGTTAAATCCTAGTTGGTTCATGGTAATATGAAGCTCATTCAGCAGTAATAGCCAAGATTACCATTAATGAATCCTCAACGTCTCTGTAATTGTCATGAACTGTAATTTCAAGTGACAGCTTTGTATTGACTCCCTGCTTTGCAATTTTGAGAGAAAATTGTTTGTCAACACAAACAAATTGAACTATACCACATTAAAGGAATGACTGCGTTTCTGATATGATTTTTTAGGACTACACATGGAATATGATAGTGTTGAAAATCATACTCTGCACCGATCAAGAAAACACATTCTTTTGAGCATACAGTATTAGCACATTTGTACAATACATAATAACAACAACAAACACCTTTGGAAAATCTGTTGCAGTACTCAAGGATTAAGTGTAAGACTTAGGGGGATTTAGTGGCATTTCGTGGTGAGGACTGCAGATTGCAACCAGCTGACACTTCTCCTGGTTAGAATTCCTTCAATGTTCATTGCTCAGGAGGTTTTTAGTGGGAGCTGGGTTATCCACAGGGTCTTCTTCCTCTCCAAAACAAATTGACCAGGTGATTAAAACCAGTAAAAACACTGACTGAATCAGTTTTACATTACAAAAGAGTGATTCTTTGCCACTGTTTGGCATGTGGGGGTGGCGGGCGAGCTGAGCACATGCTAATGTATGCTCACCCTGATTGTATGATGACTTAACCCTTTAAAATGGATGCAAGGTTTGGTTTGAATGAACTCAAATTAGAACCAGAATAGTTAGATCATTAATTCTTATAGCAGCAGAAAACTAACACTTCTGTCTCCATCACCTGATGACTTTACCTTACTTGCGTGCAAACAGTATTTCACCATGATTACGCTGGTATTTCCCTAATGGCCATGGGAGATCACTTTTTGCCTAATTCTATGTATATATTGATCTAAAATAAAAACCATTATAGCTAGAGCATCATTTTTTGAGAGGGGTCTGGCTGCAGACCTCCAGCATGAGGTCGCTTCCGGTGCAGGCTCCTCTCGCAGGCCGCCTCCAGTGTCAGGCCCAGAAATAACAAACTTTTTGTGCGTCTCCAAAAGGACTCCGGCATTTTCGTCAGTTGCCTACAAGTGACAGACTTTTGCCAGTTGACTACCACCGTGACAGTAAGTGACAATGACAATTTATATATCCCAAAAAAAGAATGCACGGGTTACATATATTTGCCGTTTTACTAGCTGCTCTATGTACGTAAATTACCGAATGTTACAGATGTTACACTAACGGTGGCTAGCAGTTGACTATGACGCTAAGTTCATTTGTTGTCTAAATGAACGTGAAATGTTTTGCTATCGTTCACTTGGTTTACACTTTTACTAATTAAAATATGTATACACTATGAACTTACCTTTACTTTTTCTGTGTTATGTTGATGCATCACTCAATTATTCAAACAAGTGTAGGGCATAAAGTGGAGCACTGCACAGCTTGCTGTAAGCTGTTTCACTGCCCAGTGTTGAAAAAGATGTTGAGATGTCAGTGGAGGTGGTAGGCACGTTTCCCTGTTTTACACTAGGTTATTCTGACAAAAAGCTCCTTTTGAAGTGTCCTTTTGCTACTTTCTATGTGCTGTTATTTTTATGTGGATAATAGAGTTTATGGCACTGTTGTACAGCAGTTTTGCTATAGGAAGACTACCTTTTTTCTCTCTGTCTTTTCCATAGGACAAAGTTGGGGCCAGGGTAATTTATGAATGCAAAAAGGCAGCAGAGTGGGTTGAAACAAACCAGCACTTGTTTTCAGACAAGGTGGAGTTGCCCAGTGTGATCACAATGGGAGAAGAGGAACTGGCGGAGGCTGTGCAGTAGTATGACAGACTTAGGGAGGAGGACAAAAGTTCTACGGTTGATGACCTGAAGAAAGAAGCAATCCTGGAGCCATTTAAAGTTCTACAAAATGGAAGACCTGTGGATCTTTTGTGAGGAGATTGCTGACAAACGAGGGTACTTGTCATACATCGAATGTGAAATTGAGGACTAATGATGTTCAATAAAAGGCAAAATAAACAGAATGAAAATTTGTCATTTTATGTATTTTCATATTTGTTTTTTTAACTCATAATTTATTTTCATTATACCATGAAGAACACAGGTAAGTTAGTGCATTTTAAGAAAATGAATACAGTTTTAACTTTTCTATGAACTTAGCTACAGCAATATGGACAGAGTTTATACCCCATTTTGACAGCTGACTTAATGCTATAATGTTGCTGGCAGACTTACACCCATGTTAAATGCCACATAATAAAGAATAGGCAAAAATCAACATGTGCATCTAAGAAATTACACACACATGCATGTACATTTAAGAAATGAATGGTTTCGCGTTACAGTGTTTAATTAATTATAATTCTGCGACAAAGCCACTTCCTCCAAAAGTGTCTACGCAGTTTTGTTTTGAAATGTCTTGCGTGCACTTGGAGTTTATACCCCATTTTGACAGTTGATGTAATGCAATAATGCAGCTGGCAGACATATAGCCATGTTAAATGCTACGTACAAAGAATAGGCAAAATCAACATGTTTTTCATGTTACAGTGTTGACTAATGATATATAAATCAACGAGAAATCTGCTCCCTCTAAAAGTGTCAACACAATCGTATTTTGAAGTTTCTTGCGTGATTAATGAAATACAAATCAACGACAAAGCCGTTTCCTGCAAAGGTGTCAACACAATCTTATTTTGAAGTTTCTTGCGTGCATTTCCTGTCGTGAGCGTCCTGACAGTGGAGGCGGCCTGAGAGAGGAGCCTGCAGTGGAAGCGGCCTCACGCTGGAGGTCTGCAGCCAGACTCTCTTGATTTTTTTTGCAGCAGCAGAAAGTTAAGGTTTCTGTCTTCCATGTCGTCATTACATTTTTTTTATTTAATGTTGCATGTGTTGCAACCTTGCATGTGGTATTTTGCCCAAAATACACTGGAATTTCCCTTGTGATGCCTGCGGGAGATTGATGTTTGCATCATCCTGTATGTATTAATCTAAAATAAAAACCATAGTAACTAGAGCATCCATTTTTTTGCAGCAAAAAGTTAAGGTTTCTGGTTTCCATGTCATCACATTGCACGTCATAATCACGACACTGTGCTACGTGACGTGGTGCAAAACCATGAGTTGGTCCCAAAGAAAAGAATGATGAATCCAAAACTTAAAAAAGTGTTAAGGAATATTCTTTTATGTTTTCACATTTATCAATCATTTGGATCTATTTTTTTTGCTTGTTTGTTTGGGTTTGTTTTGTTTTTTGTTTTTTGTAAAAGCTGATGAAAAAACATCAAATTTTTGCTTTTTTTTAAAATATACGACACAATTTCAATACTTTAGTTATTTTGGTTTATTGCCTTAAATACATTTTTAGGTTAGGTTGGATAGATTTGGGGGATATTTAAAAATACCCCACAAAATGTCATTACAATAAACTAAATTGCCACTGTAAGCGCGGGCGGACCATTTCTAATGCAGAGTTCAAAGGATTAATCTGTGCTAATCTTTTTTTCTGATCCAGACATTGGGAGGCTTTTACTGTGATCTGAATTATCTGCAGAGGTCTCTTCTCTCTAACACATACAGGCCCAGAGTGAATGAACTTATCTATAGCCAGTCTTTGCTTTGTCCATTCTGGGCTACCATAGATAAATACCCATACTATAGATAGTATGCTTGGTACCATTCTCCTGCTGCTTCCAGCCTGGTGCCCTGGTGCAGATACTTACGCCAATCAGGTTACTTTTCTCTGCAGAAAGTAAAAACACATTAAAAACAAGCAAATGCAATTTAATAATAAAAACATGGAAATGAAACCAAACACTGAAATAAATAATTTTAAATAATATGTAAAGCCATGCAAATAAAATATAAAATAACCACAGCAACCAAGATAAAAGACACAACAATCAAGAAATATAAAAATAATGTTTAAATCGTTACTTCCGCTGAGTGACACTGGGCCCAATTTTTAAAAGAACAGAGTTTTAAGTATCTGTCAAAATATTCAAATTATACAAGATATAAAATGTTTAAAGAGCAAAAAGCAAAAACCAGTACCTAACAGAGTAGCAGTAGAGAGTCCATCAAATGCGTTTAAGTGCATATTCCTGGTAAATTATGCTGTAATGAGAATGCTGGGTTTCTACTTTTGTGCTGTTGTACGGTGAAGACATAGACATACACAAACACAAACACACACACACACACACACACACACACACACACACACACACACACACACACACACACACACACACCTCTAAGGTGAGCCTGTCTGTCTTGCCTGCTCTTGCTCTTTCTTTCTCTCAGGAGTTCAGGTATAACAACACATTTCCAAAACTGACATTTAATCCACGCAAACAAATCACCATGGAGATCCCCCATCCATCCATGAGCTGAAATGTATTTATGGTCACACACACACGTACACACACCAGTGTATGCACACAGTCATAGTAATATAGCAGAACATCTCTCTCAGAGCCCATCCAGACTGTCAGGGGAATATGCTTATTTGTGATTTTATTGGAGAAAACGGTGTCCTGCATTTCCATTATTGGCACCATCCCACAGTCCCCTGGGGTTGCAGGGATAGATGTACCTGTGTGTGTGTGTGTGTGTGTGTGTGTGTGTGTGTGTGTGTGTGTGTGTGTGTGTGTGTGTGTGTGTGTGTGCGTGCGTGCGTGCGTGTGTGTGTGTGTGTTGGGGGTCAGTATGTCTCTGTTGTAGTTTGGTAGATATATGTAATTCCTATCTTTCTGTTGAATTTATGGAGATTGATTGGCCTGACAAATTGACATGGCTGAATATTACTGTAGATATTCAGATGTTCTTCATGTAGCCAAGCATTGAGCAAGCACTTCTGTGTTTGTGTGTGTGTCTGTAAGGTTGTGTGTAATGTGAGGGTGAGCATTAGATAAAGAGAGGTACTTAGAGAGAGAGAGAGAGAGTTAACACTCCAAAAAATGGAAGTTTTCTGACAAGCTAAGCCGACTTAAAATGCTTACCAGGGGCCATATTGAATAAAGATGATGGGTTTAGCTAGGTGGTGGTGGGGGGGGGCGCTCTGAACTGGAGGCTGTGTGGGGAAAGGGTTACACTAGGGACAAGGAGAGAAGTGGGGTGTATACAAATCTGTGTGCTGCAGGCATTCTTGTAGGCAGTTAAGAAATATAAGAGAATTTATTTACTTGGGTATTAGAAACAAGTGAATGCTGCGATACTTCATTTAAAAGTTCGTCTAGACTGAAGGAGATGGCACGGTCTGCAAGTGGATCATCAGGCGTGTATTATTAATTCCTATTCTGAAAATTAATTAAGTCACATTTTAATTCACCTACTTATTCTTTTGTCAGTCTTCATTATCTGCACAAAAAATACAGTAGAGGGAGAGGCAGAGAGACGAGGGAAAGGGGAGGTTGAGGTCTCAGTAGGCTGCTCTGACACTAATGATTTCTGACCTCTACCGGACAAACAGCCAGATTTTCAATCCCATGTGTTCCCATCCTCTATCTCCTTCCCCTCCATTGTCTTGAGGGTATTGCTTCAGACCATTATTTGGGTGAAATTAGCTTTTACCGCCATCTCCCCCGCCCCTTCCCTATTTGCCTCCCCTTACCTCTCCTCTGTTATCTGTTACCTAAGTCTTATTTTATTGCCTCTGTTCCTTCTCCCTGTCCTTCTTTCCTTTCTTTGTTTCTCCTCGCTTCTCATCCCCTTTCTTTGATTCCCTTTCCTTGTTTATCCTCTTCTCTCCTCTAATATATTATTTTCTTCTTTTCTTGTCTTTCCTCCCCACTTTTCTTCTCTCGCCCCCCCTTACTTTCATGTCTTTTGTTTTCGTCTTCAATTTTCTTTCCCTTTCATTCATTTCCTTTCTCTTCTTCTTGAAGTCTTTGCTGTCCTTTCTTCTTTCACCTTCACCTCGTCCTCCTCATTTTCTCCTCTCCTCCTCTTTTCTTCTGTTTTCTTGTTTTCTCCCTTTGTCATATTTCTTTTTCTTCCCTTTTCCCCTTCTTAATTCTCATCTCTTGTTTTTTTTCCCTCCTCTTTTCATATACCTGGGTCCTCTTTCAACTTCCCCCTCCCTTCCCTTTCATTTAGCCCTCCAGACTTTGGATGCTAAGGGAGATGGCAGACCACAGCTCTGTCCATGTGAGTAGCTCTGTCTTTGAAAGATGGACCATCTCCATCTCTCTCTCTCTCTCTCTCTCTCTCTCTCTCTCTCTCTCTTTCTCTTTCTCTCCAGACGCCACTCCACCTCATCTCCTCCCTCCCTCCTTCTCCTTTTTCTTCCTTGTGTGTCCAGAGGGTGTCAGCCTCAAGCGGGCTCCTCCCATCCATCCTACTGACCACCAGGCCATGCCGTGGCACAGACACTGATCTGATGTGACAGCTCTCTCATTATTTAAAGTCAGAACTGCTCTGTGTGTTTGCCTGTGTGTGTATTTGAGGGTCGATTGGGTGATGGCTGCATGAGTGCGTATGTGCTCGTCTGACTGCCTGTGTGTATCTCAGCCCTTCTTTTCCAAGGGCCAATAAGGAGAGAAGAAAAGAGGGCTAATGAAGTGAGCATTTGATTGGGAGCCAGTTCTCATGAAAAATGAAAGAGAAAGATTGTGACGGTCTTTGAGCTGAAAAGCATTTTCTTCATTTAAGTAAATTGCAAAAGAAAGAAAAAAAAACAAACAACCAAAAAAACATAATTATTTTAAGTCTGCTTTTTCCTAGGCTGCTTTCTTCCTCTTTCTTTAACTCTCAAACAAACTACATTGCTTATCTGATGACTTTGTTGCCAGGTGAGGAATACTATGTGAGGAACACAATTTCAAATGTCCACAGGAAGCTAACAGCAGGTTCACACCAGAAGCAGAAGTGTTGCAAGGTTCCCTTCGCTTCCCTTTGGCACCCATGTTAACCAAGTGGGCTGTTGAGACAGGATACTCCACAGCCCAGAGCTCTGTCGCTGGCTCGCATTTTTAAAAGGTAAGATATGCATCCCATGGTCACCAACCATTTTAATTTTCTTGCCCTTCTTCCTGCTGTTCTCCCAAAGTTTCAATACTCTAAATCCCCCACCCATGATGAAATTTGAAAATCTGCCCATCCACTGTATTTACACTGTAAAACCTGACAAGTTAGTTCAACTCAAACCATTTGATGAAACCGATTGCTTTAAACTATTCAATTTTATTAACTCAAATATTTAAACCTAAAATATTTTTGGAATTGAGTTCAAGTAACTCAGTTATTTATAGTTAAGGTAACTTAGGTAAATTAAGTTAATAACATTAACTCCATTCAGTCAATAGACCTTAAATACATGAAGTATTTTTCATATAAGTGTTGAATTTCTCCAAGCTTAGTACAAATGTTGTCACTGGATTGGAAAACTTGTAAACTAACTTTAATCCATCTTTTATCCCTTAGGTTTTATTAACTCTGAACTCTGCCTTAAACCATACAAGTTTAATTATCTCAATATGAACATGACTATTTACATTGTAGATTCTCACTGAAGGCATCAAAACTATGAATGAACACATGTGGAGTTATGTACTTAACAAAAAAAGGTGAAATAACTGAAAACATGTTTTATATTCTAGTTTCTTCAAAATAGCCACCCTTTGCTCTGATTACTGCTTTGCACACTCTTGGCATTCTCTCCATGAGCTTCAAGAGGTAGTCACCTGAAATGGTTTTCACTTCACAGGTGCGCCCTATCAGGGTTAATTAGTGGAGTTTCTTGCTTTATCAATGGGGTTGGGACCATCAGTTGTGTTGTGCAGAAGTCAGGTTAATACACAGCCGACAGCCCTATTGGACAACTGTTAAAATTCATATTATGACAAGAACCAATCAGCTAACTAAAGAAAAACGAGTGGCCATCATTACTTTAAGAAATGAAGGTCAGTCAGTCCGGAAAATTGCAAAAACTTTAAATGTGTCCCCAAGTGGAGTCGCAAAAACCATCAAGCGCTACAACGAAACTGGCACACATGAGGACCGACCCAGGAAAGGAAGACCAAGAGTCACCTCTGCTTCTGAGGATAAGTTCATCCGAGTCACCAGCCTCAGAAATCGCAAGTTAACAGCAGCTCAGATCAGAGACCAGATGAATGCCACACAGAGTTCTAGCAGCAGACCCATCTCTAGAACAACTGTTAAGAGGAGACTGCGCGAATCAGGCCTTCATGGTCAAATAGCTGCTAGGAAACCACTGCTAAGGAGAGGCAACAAGCAGAAGAGATTTGTTTGGGCCAAGAAACACAAGGAATGGACATTAGACCAGTGGAAATCTGTGCTTTGGTCTGATGAGTCCAAATTTGAGATCTTTGGTTCCAACCGCCGTGTCTTTGTGAGACGCGGAAAAGGTGAACAGATGGATTCCACATGCCTGGTTCCCACTGTGAAGCATGGAGGAGGAGGTGTGATGGTGTGGGGGTGTTTTGCTGGTGACACTGTTGGGGATTTATTCAAGATTGAAGGCACACTGAACCAGCATGGCTACCACAGCATCCTGCAGCGACATGCCATCCCATCCGGTTTGCGTTTAGTTGGACGATCATTTATTTTTCAACAGGACAATGACCCCAAACGCACCTCCAGGCTGTGTAAGGGCTATTTGACCAAGAAGGAGAGTGATGGAGTGCTGCGGCAGATGACCTGGCCTCCACAGTCACCGGACCTGAACCCAATCGAGATGGTTTGGGGTGAGCTGGACCGCAGAGTGAAGGCAAAGGGGCCAACAAGTGCTAAACACCTCTGGGAACTCCTTCAAGACTGTTGGAAAACCATTTCGGGTGACTACCTCTTGAAGCTCATCGAGAGAATGCCAAGAGTGTGCAAAGCAGTAATCAGAGCAAAGGGTGGCTATTTTGAAGAAACTAGAATATAAAGCATGTTTTCAGTTATTTCACCTTTTATTGTTAAGTACATAACTCCACATGTGTTCATTCATAGTTTTGATGCCTTCAGTGAGAATCTACAATGTAAATAGTCATGAAAATAAAGACAACGCATTGAATGAGAAGGTGTGTCCAAACTTTTGGCCTGTACTGTATATATGGTAATCAACTGATTAATCAAGGAAATAAAGGTCAGGTTATTAAAAAATAAAATAAATGTTAGTTGCAGCTCTAGTAGACACGTCAAAAACAATACAGACATGGACTATAGTAAAAAGGAACAGACCTGAGCACTATTAAGTTATTTGCAGAAAACTTGTACACAAAAATCTGCACTCAAAGCAGTTCTTGGCATCAAGCCAAAAGATAACTTTGGGATACTTCTGGCCTTCAACAATAGAATGTGTTGGTCAGATAAAACATACTATTCGCAGATGTCACCTTTACTCAGGGCATGTTTCACTATTTTCTGACTTTTTTTTAGACAAAGTGATCTGATGATAAGTCAAAAAAAAAAAAGAAATAGCAGATTAATAAAAAATAAAAATAATGGCTGCACATCTAGAGGCAATACAAAAACAATGTAGACATGTACTAGTAAACAAACAATAAACTTGAACCTCTTTGGTAATTTGCAATACCTTTTTCAAAAATCAAAACTCACAACTGACGGCAGTTTTTGGCATGCAAGCCAAAAGGTAATTTTTGGACACTGCTGATCTTCAACAACAGAATCTGGTGACAACTTAACTCCAGCTCATTTCTCAAAGTCTGTAACTTAGGCTTGAGCTGCCTTCTCCCATCATCAAGGTTTAAGAGGACAACCTGGATGAACTCAAATAAGCAACTAAGCTTCTCAGGATGGCTCAAATGAAGAGCATACATCAGTCCAAACAAAATCACCAGTGAATCCATCCATGATCGGTGTGTCATTACTACCTGATCCTTGAGGACAACTGACACATGACGAGCGTCAAAGGGAACTCCGGCACCTCTCTCTCATTGACTACTACCACCAGCGCCACTGCTCCTTCCTGGTTTGCCTCCAACTCATCCTGAAAAAGGAATACATGTAAAGTTTGTGTGAGTGTAACTGTAGAAACACCATCCTTTTAAAAATGCTAATAATGTAAAAGTAAATAACCATATTACACCACTGGTTTCAGATTTTTGCATGCAAGTAAAATAGGCAAAAAATAAAAAAAGTGAATGAAAAAAAAAAAAAAAAATACGGTAATGGATTTTTTAAGCCTAAAATGAAATACTTGAAATATTCTGAGAAATAAATTGTCTTCTGTAAACCATCTTTACAAATTTTTAATTCTCAGGAAAATATTGTTACTTATCAACAGATCCAATTTATTTCTTACGGATGTGTATTGCATTCACTTAGTTTATTTTTTCTGTTTTTCTGAGTAATATTTTTTCTGTTTTTCTGAGTGATATTTTTCTGTTTTTCTGACTAAATTTTCCCTGTTTTTCATGGTAATTTTTTCTGCTCTGTTTTTCGGGGGGGGGGGGGGGGGGGGGGGGGTTCTGAATTATCGTGATACTTCAAAATCCCACGAGAAAACCGTCAACCTGCAAGAGACTCCCGGTGGATCTATGGTGACTCATGCTACTGCCCCACACATGCCCCATCTTCAACTTTCTACCGTACCGGGTCAACACAGGGTATGGTTGGTCTTGTTGTTGTTTTAGACTTTATCCTTCTTTTGTAAGCCTTGCTCAATGTAGCAGCCAAGAATAGATGAACATGTCTATGGGCGTGATTTCAGTTGTCAGCTAAGCTAACAGTTTTGTGTCCATCATGCTGGATATTGTTGCTCATGAAAAGTTAATCACCTTTCTTTCAGTAGCTATATTGGTTTGGCACAAGTAGAACGACTCATTCGTCATAACGTCAGGTTATATGCTAATAGTAATCTATACACTAACACTAGAGACATAACATGAGAATACTAATACAGAAGTTCTTTAACATGGGGCATGTAAACATGTAAACAAACAGAACGTTGCCAGCAGACTAGTCACTATTGACACCATTGACGCAGCATGACAAGTGTTTTGAGTTGCTGTGGTTTGCTCATGGGGTCCATCTCCTTTGCTATGTATTTAATACATACATGCATGCATACCTGAAACACAGTGATGAAGGACCCTGCATGAAACGTTCTTGCATACAATTATTTGTATAGGCCCATTATGTTCAATAAAACAATTTAAAATGTTTTTGCACCTGCTTACTGGTAAAACGAGTTACCCATACCCTATGTTGCAAAGCCCAAATCTGAGTTTTATTGAATATTTGAATAGTAATCATAATAATAACAATAACACTGCTAATAAAAGTTCACTCTGAGCTGCTGAGTTTAGTCTTCTGTACTATCAGAG
Organism: Cephalopholis sonnerati; assembly: GCA_019142605.1. Classification (NCBI taxonomy): domain Eukaryota; kingdom Metazoa; phylum Chordata; class Actinopteri; order Perciformes; family Serranidae; genus Cephalopholis; species Cephalopholis sonnerati. Next base: position 3,584,025 of record JAGQAX010000003.1, read on the forward strand.
TAATGTTATTGTTTATAAATAACCAGAGAAGGCGTTCATCACAAAAGGACACCACACAAATCAGTTTTGGTGGTGATTCGAATGAGCACATTCAAATACTTAATGACAGGTCAACTTTCAAATGGTTATACATGGTTATAATGGTTATATTGTCAGAGTATTTATAGGACAACAGTCATGACATGAAACATCCATTTTAAACAAAATTATTTTATATATATCATGACATAATTGGCCTTGACAGTTTTAAACGTGTTAATTGTTGGTGCAACAAATATTTATATAGAGTCGGCCTTTTTTCTTTATTTTTGCAGAGCCAGCAATGGCTACATCCTCAACCCCTGGGCTCCCCCAAGATGATGGTCTGTGGATATTTCTTCGCAACAGAGGTGTTCCTGAGGAGAGTATCCAGAAAATGCAGCAGGATCATGTAAGTCACTGCTTCAAAAGCTGTTTTTGTACTGTCTCATACTGTCCATTGTGTTACCATATGCATTAGGCATTTGGTTGTCCTGGAATTTAGCATAGGGTAAAGTATATAGTCTTGCAGATGATACAGTTTAAGCTGTGTCATGTCTAACGTATACATTTTGTTTGGCTTCTTACATCCTGCCTATGGTGACAGGAAGAGTTGGAGATGATACAAAAAGACTGTCCTTATTTAAAAAACTTAAAAAAAAATGTGCACAATGAGGAACAAAGACAGCGATCAAGGTTTTGAGGGAGAAAATATAGTGCAACCAACAAATATGTGTTTAAGAAGTAATAAGAGAGCCTGGAAGACAACCAGAAAAATAGAATTAGAGTGGATACATGACAACAGACAAGTCCGAAAACGCAGTGGTGGAGGAACCAGAGTTCTTGATATTAACAAGAGTGCCACTAAGACTGAGATTTTGTCACAAGCTAAAACACTGTTTTTCCCTAATGAAAACTCAATGATGGGAAAATGGGAAGAGTTCAGTCATGATATAGTTAACTTTCAGGAAGCACAAGTTGATGAGGATGTTAGTGTGGGAGAGTACTACGAGACACACAAATTGGGGTTGTTCAGATTTTATTTGTTCACAAAGACCCTGACCAGTAAAGATGACCCCAAGGAAGAAGCTGATATACAGACAGATGAGCAACATGAAAACACAACAGAATCTGGACAAGACAGAGACGCAATGGAAGAGGGTGACCAGCTCACACAGAAAAGAGATAACAGTGAAAATCAAATACACACAGTCAAAGATGATGATCAAAGCACTGCCACATTGCCAGCTGTTGTTTCTACTGCAGATTATTGATCTTACATCTCTGTGTAATACATCAGAAGTCATTTTTGGTCCCTTGACAGGTGGGCCGTTTTTAGGTGATCTTGATGATACACTCATACATGAGCCAATCCTTGCAATAGAAGAGGAACAAATAAACACCCCCACCTACACCTCAACTCCTATTGATGCTGAGACAGCTTCTGCTAGACCACCAAGTCCTGCTGGTGAACTTTTGCATGTGACAGTGAAACTTCACTGAGTGACTCTCGTAGATGAACTGATTGCCCAGTTCAAGGATGAAGCACTGATGACCTACTCTGTGAAATGAAATACAGCTTCATTGATGAAATGGGGGCAGATGCTGATGGAGTCTCCAGGGATGTATATGCTGCCTTCTGGACAGAATTCCTAGACTGTGCCGCAGAAGGTGCAGATGTGAGGCTGCCATCACTATCCCCAAAATGGCAAGAGGAGGAATGGAAGTCTGTTGGCAGGATATTGGCCAAGGGACTGACGGACCATGGGTATTTTCCATTTCGCCTGGCACAGGCCTTTACAACAGCAGTCATATTTGGTGAACACTCTGTTTCAGCCGATTTACTGTTTGACTCCCTGATGTTGTATCTTAGTCAGTCTGAACGTGATCTCTTGTCCAGAGCTTTGCAAGAGGCTGTTGTCGGCGATGACAAAGAAGAGCTTCTTGATCTTATGGATCGCATGGAAGTAAGAACAGTACCAACACAAGATAACTTGAGAGCCATGCTTATTCAGGTTGCCCACAAGCAAATGATCCAGCACCCAAAATATGCACTGGATAATATTGCAGAGGTTGCGAGACCAATACTCAGGAAGTGTTTTCCCAGTGTACAGGATATGAAGAAACTGTATGAGGACATTAAACCAACAACACGGAAGGTGATTAAGATGATAACAGCCTCTCCAGCAAACTCAGCAGAGAACCAAAGTTTGCGATTTTTACTTCAGTACATAAGGGGATTGGATGAAAGAGGTCTCCGGAAGCTGATGAGATTTCTTACTGGATCTGATGTCATCTGTGTAAAAGAAATTCAAGTCACATTCACCTCTTTGGAAGGGCTAGCACCGCGGCCAGTTGCCCATACTTGTGGCCCAACTGTGGAGCTGCCATCAACTTACAACAGCTACCCTGAGCTTCGAGCTGAAATGGAGGCTATACTGTCCAGCAACATGTATGCATTGGACATTGTATAAAAGTTGCTAAGTGACTTATGAACACATACACATTTTTCTCTTCCCCATCAGTGCCAGCAATGTAGGTTTAGACTGTGTGAATGTGGGATGGAGCATGTAAGGTGATAATGTGATTAGTTCAGGTGCTGTGTGATTAGTGCAAAAATGATTTTATTACGATTCTGGTTTTATTATTTCAAGAAACAATAACTCACTTTACTGTAAGACACTTTTTGTTATCAGAGTTTGTGAGTAGAATATATGACTAGCTCAGGGGCTGTGTGATAAGCACAGATTTTTTTATTTTGGATATTTTCTTTCTATCATATCAAGAAACAGTGTACAATTTACTTTGATTTAAGACACTTTTGTTATCAGTCTATAATGTTTGGACATTAGAAATACTGTTAAATCATAAGAGAATTTGAATCTCTACCTCATGTCAGATGTTAATACTGACAGTGTTTGTGAATCTGCTTGTTACATTTAAAGGTACTTTGAGGTGTTTATTTATTTATTAATTTTATTTTTTTTACAGGTTGCTGTCTTGTTTTGTACAACTGTCTTCAAACAGATTGTGTCTTTACTGTTGAGTCATGTAGTTCAGGAGTCCTGCTCTGTGAGACATGATATGTTTCCACCCACAATCATAAAATTGGACATGTTCTTTTTGTTATGGGGTGCTTGTATTGTGAAATGTTAAAGTTATCAAATGTATGTAAACTCAAGGAAAGATGCATGCCCTATGATAAAAGATAATCATATGCTACATTTGCTGAAAGTTTAATGACAACTGCATTTCAACATAAATTTCATTCATTCATTTCATAAGATGTGTTAATACATAAGAATAGTTTATCTGATATTTATATGTTTGAGAGATGACATGATAATCACCAAGTAATTTTAGACACACATATTCACCATATTTGTACACGTAATTGTTTGGCTGCAAATTATATATACAGTAACTCCATGAGAGAAACAAAAAAACAAGAAGGTATTTTCCTAATGCTACAATAAACAATAACAACATATCAAAAGAGAAAAAGGTTTCACTGCTCGGTAGGTATCATGTCTGTAAGAGCTACATTTGAAATTCAGCATACACATCATTAAGGACAAGATATTATAATCTGTTTGATTTATAATCTACTAGTGCAGTGCCCGTAGGAAGTATGTATTTCTATCGAAAAGTGGAAGCTTAAGTAGATTTTTCATGTATGGCCAAATGAGGCTGTGTTCGATGGTTGGATGTACAAAGAGGTGTACATAATCGTACATAGTGTTAATAGAGAAACTGTACATTGGGTACATGAACGTACATTGAGATATGGAGAGACACGCAACATCATTAAGTTTCCTAGCTTTCCGTAGGCGAACAATCTTGAAATGGTAGCTAGCAAGCACGTAACCCTGCACGCCTGAAAGGAAAAACAAACGTTTCTGACCTAGCCATACTTTTGTAAGGGAAGTTTAGGCAATGTTTTAGTCAATCTAACCATGTTGTAGCCATGTCAGCAAACACCATGAGCAGATGAGAACAGCGTGGTGAAACTTAAGAAATACTACTTACCCATGAGATTACTGAAACATGTCATGTTAATGCAAACTGCACCACTTCATCTATTCCTATATGGGGGAGGGACGAAAGGGAATGCCATAACCCCAGGTGTACACTGGATCCGTCGCGTGCGTGGTCCGGCTGTGGCACGGACTCCTCCGTCCTGTGCTGGGCGTCAATGTCCACTGGAAGAGTATCTATAGCAGCGCGCACGCGAGCGGCTGGAATTGACAGATCGCGAGATCATGATGTCACGCGATAATGTGCAGAAACACTGGAGGTAAAAAGACATCGACAAACAAAGAAAAGCTTTCTCTACCTGCCGGGGGCCACAAACTTTGACGTCACATTGTTGTAGCGATGTGAAATACGCTCTGGAGTTTTCATGGGTGTTTTGATTTTGAAAATTGACCGTATACTCTAGTCTTTTCCTTCCTGTTTGACTCATTTGGTCTGTGGAAATTGACGCTTCGTCACGCGGCGTCCGTCAAAAAATAGACCTGGCGCGTATTTTTAGCGGAGCGCCGTGCCACTTCTGGTGGAGCAGTTTACACTGACTTGAATGGCCGCGATTAGCTCCAGCACCATACCTGTCAAGTTTTGGATTTGAAAATACGGGAAATTTTCCGGCACTCGCCCCAACCAAGCTCCAGTATCCCTTACATTGTAAGACAGGTGTACAAGATATCTAAAAACAACTTGTCAACCGCTTACTAACTACAATTAGGTGATCAGAATCTGATAGGCCAACCTTTGTTGACATTGAAATGCTGTGAACATTCCTACTTTATAATACCGCCTAAATAAAAACACAAAGGGTATATAAAGCACAGTTATTTATGGTTTATAAAACGGGTGCTTCCCATCCTTAAATGTGATTGGCTGAGCCGCGTTCCATGCTGTTGTAAAATCAGTGTAACCCACTGGTAGACCGCAGCGTCTGTGTTGCTTGGCAACCATTCTGTCCACTCGATCTTGCTTGGTGGAAGAATGAATAGTTCTCAATTTTATTGTTGCATTATTACCAATAAACTGTTGATTCTTTTTCGTGAGTTTTTATTTCATGGGCTATATGTAGGGTAACCGTTTTATAAAGCTATAAGCCCCGAGAAGCCGTGAGTTACAGTTATTTTACAATGGCTGAGGGGCACTGAACGCCCCTCAGCCGTTGTAAAATCACTGTAACTCTTTACTGTTTAAACACAATATCCTTTACAGTGAAATTCATGGTCCATAAGATTTTCTACCTTTATGTGGAGGCTTACATCCAGTCATTTGATCCAGTAGAGCAGTAGAGGGTTGTGATCATTAAATTTGAGCTCGTATGTAAGCACGTAAGAACATGTAAAGCTCAATGGCTTCTTCTGGAGAGGTGGGTGGATGAAGATTGTTTTCTGCCATGGCAAGGCAGCAAACGTCAAACACGGTAACATCACAGGGATACGGGCCTCTCTGAAGGCATTCCTCTTTGCAGACTTCTATCTTTTGTTGGGATACCTCTTTCAGGTACTCTCTGGCACCAAAAAGGAGACACAGCATTTCTGCATGGGTGAATTCTGTGAGTGTTCCAGAGGTGAACAACTTCCTGCAGTTCTCTCTAGACAAAGTGAGAAAATCAGTTCACGCATATACCAACTGTAGTAGATGTTATGATCACTTAACAAGCCAGTAATATAGTTCAAATCAGCATCAACTTAAACATCTGCAATAATAAACTGCATTATGCAATCAAAAACAACAAAACACTTACAGGGAACATTTTATTGGACTTTATACTTTTCATATAAAGTTCTTTGAATGTATAGCTACTGCTGATAATATTGTCCTACTTTAGTAAGGTTTTGATACATAGAGTGAGCTCTTTTTCACTAATATCAGTAGGTCTACTGTATGATATTAGAACCACACTAAAATTAACTCACAACACAGGATCTGGATACTTTAACCACTAACCAGGTGTCACAGTATTATTCTGACATGATATACTTCAGCACTACTGGAAAAAAAACAACATAAACGTTATTGCAGCTCTTACCTCTATTATTTCAAGACATGTGAACTGAATGAGACTTCTGTCTAGGAAGTCACCAGAAAAGGAGTCTGAGTCTTTTAAGTCATGAAAAAGGTTCATCCAGAAATGTGCGTGTTGCTTCCTTAAAAAGCCCCACCAGGTCTCTATTCTTTGGTTATGATTGCTCGATCCGTACAGATAACATCTGTGCGAAAAGTTGTCCAGATGATCTTGCCTCAAGAACATCTGCATTTGTTCAATGTAACAGTTCTCGGTTCCGAGGTCCGAATGAATTCGGGCAGCAGTTCCATTCCTTGATGACACCTCATCAATGAAGTACTGCGCGATTATCTTGGGATCACTATTTGTAGAGTAGGCATGTAGCCATATCACCATTCGTGAAAACCCATCTATTGCACCATTGATGCACATCCCGTACGGTTTGAGTTTATCGTAGGAGTCAACGTGCCACAAAAAGTTTGGACCAGGATTCCGGTACATACGCCACCAAAGGCGATTCCGGCGCCTTAGCTGCACACCGTGCGGATCCAATATTTTCAGCAGCCTCCTGATTGTCTCTTGGGTCACCACGTAGCCAGCCTGAATGCATTTCAAATGCATCATCTTGTATCCATGGAGCATGTCATATATGTCCAACTGATCCTGGAGAAGCATCACTATGTCGAGGAGATCTGAATGAGCTTTCCTTCTGAACAACCGAAAAGTCCTCAGGTGCCTGCGTAAAGTCGACAAACTAATGGTAATACCATCTATGTGACTTAAAGACAGGACTATCTCCCAATGTCTTAAACCCAGGTCAAAGTAAAACTTGATTGAACTAAACAAGCTGGCCATGTTTGCTTCCATTAAATCGAGCTCTCAGAAAAGGAATGGATGTTTCAGATGTTTTGTTTCAGATGCTCTCTAAACTCGGGGAAAAAAGATTAGTCTGAAAAACAGAAAAGAAAATTGTTCTGGAAAAAAACACTGGAAAAAAAATCACTCCGAAAATCAGAAAAAATTACCCCGAAAAACCAACCATAAAAATAAATTACTCTGGAAAACAGACAAAATAAATTAGTCTGAAAAACAAAGTAAAGAATAAATTACTCAGAAAAACTGAAATAATTACCCGAAAAACAAACAAACAAAAAAAATTACCCAGAAAAACAGAAATAATTACCCCGAAAAACAAACCAAAAAATAAATTACTCAGTAAAACCGGAGGTTTTTTGTTTTTTTTTCCCAAGTGAATGCAATACGCTTCCGTAATTTCTTAATGAATATTATATAATATAATGTTGCAATGGAATTTGTTGTTTCTTTCCATTAGAAGCACTGTTCTTTCATTATCAATCAGTGGGATTAATGATGAGTATTGATTCATGATTAATGATGGAAAGAACATACACACTGATAGCTACAGGGTTTCCCACACATTCATCTATTTTTAATGGTCTGCCACCACAAGTAGATTTTTGGAGCTGCAGATCGACTTTAATATATACTTTTCGGTTATTTATAACACATTACAGAAAAGTCAGCACAGCAGAACATCAAGCATATTGATAGTAAAACTTCACCGTTCATTCTGCTGTGTTTAAAACTTTGCTTTCACCTACAAACATCTGCAAACAGGTCCCCTCATCCATTAATGTGATCTAATCAGCTGTGAATGTATTGACTTATTAACCCCACAAATGACAAGTACTACAGATGAAGAAAGAAAGTCACGCCTGCTGCGTTGCGTTCAAGTTCAAGTCCACGGAATGATATTATTAGGGGAAAAAACAAACAACAACAACAGAGCAAACAATAGCAGGCAGTGTGTATTTTTTTTATGTCCATTGGTGATTTATCATTGCAATAGATGGAAGGTATTGAGCTATGGATATAGGAAAATGAGATTACAAAAATACCTTGCAAGATTTGAAGACCTCTGAGGAATCCTTCTTCCAAGTACAGCAGTAGGCCTGCTAGGGCTGCTGTTCTCGCTGCATTGATGCACCCTGTTGCAAAGACAAACAAATAGAATGTATTGGGGGGGTATTAGGGCTTACTCTTCTTCACATTCATCATCAATGTAATAAAGTAATGTTTTAAAATATTTTTGCCTGTTCTTCAAATGCCATCACACTTCCCCCATCCTCTCACCAAAGCTTCCGGTTCTCTTCTTTCTGTAGAGCTTCAGCAGCTGAGGGGTGTATTTGTTGAGTACAGCAAAGACGGTAGACAAGTAAACGGTAGATTTTGATTGGTGATCCTGTGGAATTCACTGTAGAGCTGCACGGGAAACAAAAGCACAAGTTAAATAATGAACTGGTATTTGTTATCAAAACTGTAAACTATGTAAAACTGTATAAAGATTTTATATATATATATATATATATATATATATATATATATATATATACACACAAATAGACAAACTATATTAAACTACTGAATTCTAAGCTCCTTATCCAGATCAAACAGTGCAACATTGATGCCTTTGACATTATGTGTATCTTGTCAACTTTCTAAGTTTTTACTCACATGGGCTTCACAAAAGAGTGCAGGCCATCTGTCTTTTGGTTAGGTGATGGGAGGACGTGAATTCACAATTTATTCATGTCTGAGTTCAAAGGTGCACTGCATATGTTCATGGATGAGAATCATATCTTTTTCTGCCAATTTCTTTTTGAACTGCTCCACCATCTCAAGCCTTTGGGTCTCCAGTGCGTCCTTAGTTTCTCCATGGGGATAATTGGGAAGGAGGCTGATTTCCCCTCTTCTGGGTCTTTTGATGCTAGCCCTGGATGGTGCACCCTGTGGATTGGTCCAGCTGCACTTCCCTGCATTCACAGCCACATCCTTTATGCCAGCCTTGCTCAGTTTGGTCCTGTAGTTGCCCATCTTGAAGCACAGACTGTTCCCCCAACCCTCATACCCTATTTTGGAACCAGTTTCTTTGAGACAGGGATATTTGCTTACCAGAGCATCTGCAGCCTTGTCAAGATCTTTGGAACTAGGATATGCTCTATAATTATAAATTTCAGCAGCCATTTCATCCAGAATGTTGTGTTTTTGATCCCTAGTCAACCTGACAGTTTTCCCATCTTCCACAAATGCTGTGTTGCCCTCTCTCAGAGCATACTCCACCTTATATTAGAACAAAGAAGATCTCTGGCCATCAGCAAATCCGTTCCGTCTGTGTATCAGACAGTATCAGAGTGTCATCTGTGCCGGTTGAACTCAGATCTGACTCAACAGGTATAACTATCTTGATGGTTGCATTGGATAGCAGATCCATTATGATGACTAAATTGCACAGGGCATTGTCAAACTCCGGGTCTTGAAACTGAAGGCGAAAGTCATAGGCCAGGTTCAACTTATTTTTCACCTCAAGTATGAGAGCATTTACAGTCTTAGGACGAGAGGGCAAAATAAGCCTCTTGGCGTTGACGTCATCAAGGATAACTCCTAGTTTCGGGACATCGGTTGCTTCCATTTACACTGTGTAAGAGAGACCTGTAAAATAAAGTAGACAGAGCTACTTCTGGTGCTTTTTAGCTGCCTAGACAAGCCATACACTGCATGAAAAGTGGGATTTTCGTCCCCGTAAACGCCTGGAAATCTCACTCATTTTCGGCAGTTTCCGACAATTTACAGGCTGCGAACGCGGCATTTACGGGTGCCACAAATTGTCGAATACGGACCCATGACGTATGTGGAGATCTCCCGGGAGGTGCTAATGGCTCTAATTAGCATATGAATAGCAGCGGAGCCACGTCTGGCTTGAAATTTCTCACTCCAGGATTGGATGAAACCACTACTTTAAAACAAGAAAAATCACTCGTGACTGGTCGGCAGATCTGTCGCTATTGGTCACCCTGGGTCATTATAAATGTAAACCCCTCCCCTACAATAATAAAATATAAAAATAATTTTTAAAAATTATAATACTTATAATATAATAATTATAATAAATGTCTAATTATTATTAAAAATTAAGATAAAATTATTATTATGTTGTATATTCATGTCATTGTTATCCTATGGGCTACACTATTATTACCATCAAGGACATGAATGAATTTATTGAGTAAAGGAACATTTGCGATGAACATGTTTATTCAAAGAAAGAGCTTTATTTATATCACACAACTATGTACAAGTACAAACAGGAGATTTCAACAACAAATCAAAATCATACAGAGCTATCAACTGTCTATTATTCGCCTCCTCGGAGCTGTAGGCATCTGACGGCGATCTGTCTGTATGTGCTCCATCTCACAGACGTCTGTGGTGCTGCCCTGTAGTTCGGGTTCGCCTCCAATCTGACTGCAACATTGCACAGAGTTCAGTCAGCTCCTGCTGCGGAACGATGGAAGTCGCACAATCCACCCAGACACCCCGTCAAGTGTGCCATCTTCCTCATCAGACATCATGTCTATGGTGGCGCACTTCCATAGGTCCACCTCGTCATCTGCCAGGACACTCTGTCTCGCTTCCAGCAGCTGTAAAAACAATCAGTAAAGACAATAAGTACTGCGCAGTGCACTGCATATTGACACAACACATCTATTAATGCACCTGAAAAATAGTCACACTGACCAACAACGAGTCTGATCTAAAAGTCACAGTGAAAAGTAAAAAAGAAACAGTAAAAGTCACTTACACACAATGGCGTCATTATCTGCATCAAGTGAATCCGGACTTGCAGACAGAGCTCTAAGTAAATAAGAAGTCACGGCCTCGTTACGAGGCGAGGTCAGTCTGTGAAAAACAAAATGGACGGTTAAGATCGGTCAAGAACGTGTCTGAGCGTTTCCTCATACAGCAGAATGAAAGCATATTCTTTAAACTAACCCTTGCTCCGGTTCGTAGTGCATACAATTTGTCTCCGAGGTGTGGAGACGGTGTACTGCTTCCTGTAAATTACAAGACCAAAAAAATACACTTTAATAACCAAACTTAGACTGGTTCTGCTTCTTCATTTGTTCTTTTACTTTTAGCTTAGCTAGCAGTCACCGAATATATTCTTACCGCCGTTTGGGGATTCTGCACCCGTCTTCTCTTGTTAGTTAGTCTCCTCCACACGAGTTTACTGCGGTGAACTGCTGAGTCATATCGGCAGCAAACACAGCAAGCTGGCAGACAGCCCACTGATAGCGTTCAGCTGTATCTTCGTCCATGCTGAGGAGTTTCCGGGTGTTGGAGGAGAGGCGCTGTCCAGACATTGTAGTTCATGAAACAGCGAAAAACACGCGAAACGGAGGAGACTGTCTGAATATACAGGAGTAAAAACAGGACTGTTGATATGCTCGTCTTGCTAGGTCTTCCGTTTGAATCATGCCGAGCTCGCACGTGATTGGACGAGGGCTAGACGGCTCGTCGGGCTCCTCCAATCACATGATCATTGTTTACGGACAAGGTCACTGCAGTCATGCCACTACGCACAGTGGTTGAGCTCTAGGAGACTGTGATGTTGTTTGCATGGAGTGCACATTTGACCTTTGTGGCAAAGCCTGGTTAAAACTAATTGTTGAAATAAATTGTTTTGTGTATCTTTTTTATTTCACATTGACCATTGCTAATGACCATACACAGTAATTAATCTAGCATACTTTCATGAAATAAATCAACTTAAGCTAAAATTTAAGAGTCTATAATTAGGCTATACTAAGCCTCATCTATTTAAACCAGAGATTAATGAAGTTAATACCTTTTAGAGAAATGTCACCTCTGTGTGGGGAGTGAAACTCCCCCTGTTCCCCTGGTTTGCATTTCTATAGCTCACAGCATGTTCATTTACATGTTAAAGCCTCCCCTAGAATTAGGGGAAGGGGGGACAACTGCCAAGCAAGGCCCACGACAATTTATGACAGTTTCCGGCAGTTTACTGTGTTGCCTGTACATTGCAGCGCGCAGCTGTAAACCTGAAATTCCACGGCAATCTACAGTGCCGCATACTGACGGAAATCCCTCTTTTCATGCAGTGATACATATCAGTATATCAACAAATCCCATATTATTTGAACCAGAGGTGTGGACTCGAGTCACATGACTTGGACTTGAGTTAGACTCGTGTCATGAATTTGATGACTTTAGACTTGACTTAATGTAAAAAGACTTGCAACTTGACTTGGACTTTAACATCAGTGACTTGTGACTTCACTTGAGCCTTTTGACTTGAAAATACTTGCTACTTTCCCCAAAACCCAAAGATTAAAAAGTATGTTATTAAGGAACGCTCTGTATCTTTCTCTGTTTATATGTCTGCGTCTGTATGTGTGTGTGCTGTTGGCACAACATCCAATCAAATTAGATCCACGTTGTTTTGATCCGACACCATCTATCCAATGAAACTGCAGGACAACCAATGAAAAGGAACTGTCAAACAATGCGCCAGTTGGCAAATTGATACCAATGATAGTTTCGTTTGGGTATAAAAACTACGAGGTGGTCAAAAAACGAACTGCAGTATGCAAAACATGCGGGTCGAAGATTACAGACAGAGACGGAGACACAACAACTTCCAACTTCGTTCGACATTTGAAGTTGCACAAAGAACAGTAAGTTCTGAATGAAAGCTAATGTTTATCGGCTAAGTAACTTTGCTAGCTGCGTAGTTAAATCAATGAGGCAGTAAGTGTAAACTCACTGTTAACGTTACATTGCAAACACGGTAATGCTTTGCGTCCACTGCAGGTTCACTCCCTTACTCATACTTTTGTTGTTAAGTGATAGTTGGGGATTTTTTTTAAGCGGGGTTGTATGAGGTACTTACACATAATGTTAATCACTGTACCACACACAGTAGAAGATGGTCAGCAGCTAAATGTATTTTAACCAGCTAAAAAGAGGCAACCCTAATAAAGTCTGGGTTTTAAAAATTAAGAATATGTGTACTGTTTCAGCTTGCTGTCAGGCAGACTTTTCTGACAGGAAAACAAAGTTATACTGCTCGTTGTTCTCACTCTCACCAGCACACTAGATTCCATTGACAAAAACAGCAATTTTACCGCAGCATGTAGACCAGCAACTCCCATGTGTGCTGGTCTACATGCTGCAAGGTAAAATTGCTGTTTTTGTTTAAGCTGAAGCCTGAAGTCCATTTCCTGAGCAGGCTGGTCAGATGTCTCCAAGAAATCTTTTGTTCAGGGATGCCTGGAATTTTCATCAACGTGAAAATGGCCAGGACACAAGATGGGATCACTGCCCCCTTTTCTTGTTTTTTTTTTGTCTGCATTTATTCTCATTGTATAACACCACAAAAGGGGTGTCAACTTTTTAAGAGATTGATGCATATTTTAATCTTGCAACAAAATATATTGATACTTTGTGCGTGTGTATGACCATCACCCGCCCCCCGGAAGCTAACCTGTCATTCTTTAATGGATTATGTGCCTGAGGGGGGGGGGGGGGGGGGGGGGGGGCAGTGCTGCACCTCAGTGAATGGGTGGGGGGGGGACAAAGGACAAACCACGAACAAAGAATCGGAATTGAAGACCGGAATTGTCGGAGTCCTGAAAGTCCTGATTGCCCCCTTTTCAGATTCAGTCTACCTCAAAGCAGCTGCCTTGGATCCAGCCTTTTCTCTGTTGTGGGTGGAGCCCCATGTGCTGGTCAATAGTGATGTGAAGGCAACAGTTAAACAACGACAACGATTTAAAGGTAAAAATTACTGAGTCTAATGTTACTTTTTTTCCTTATAATCTGATCTAATTAACGGCAACAGTAACTACGTATTTCAGTCTAACACACTGCATCACCAACACAAATGATAATAAGGGCTCTGTTGTTTCTACTATTGTTTTTACATGTTTTGCCAGAACTGATCCTGCAAGATGTTGCAGAGACTGAGCAACCTGTGCCTCTTGCTGACGAAGAAGAGCAAGAGGACCTTAGAGAAGGAGAAGGGCTGTTTGCTGCATACCATAAGTGGCAGAAGTAGGATGTTGGGACCACTCCAGCACTACAGCTAAGTCACTACCTTGACATAGCCGAAGGATAGAACGCCTTTTTGTTCTGGGAATTGAACATGAAGACTTCCTTCACTGTTCCGAGTGACCATCAGAGTCTTGGCAGTGCCTGCCTCCAGTGCTCCAGAGGAGTGAGTTTTCAGCCATGGTGGCATCATACTATGTCGCCATCATGCACAAATGACTGACAGACTTTTGGCTGATTTGATCTTTTGCAAATGCAATGCACATACACACACACACAGAATATAAGATGAGATAAATAAAAGACAGGACAGAAACTGCTGTGTAACTAGTTAAAGTGCAATATCCTATGGAAATACAACATTAGCACTTTTTGTACAAATAATTACAGTTGCACCTGTTTTTTCAAATGTGTTTATTCTGTAAAGGAGTAGTTTAAAATGAAGAATATTCTTGCAAAATGTAGTTAATGTGAAATGGTACTGGTTAGTAGTGCAATTAGGAAGTGAAATGTCAGCACTATTTTTTTTTCACAATTGCACTTGTTTTGATAAATACATACATATTTTAAAAGCACATATGATCTGTGTAAATATATTATTACTCCATGGTTAAAAGGACTCAAAAGGACTCGAAACTCAAACTGTAGGACTTGGGACTTGACTTGAGACTTGTCAGTCTTGACTTGGGACTTGACTCGGGACTTGAGGGCAAAGACTTGAGACTTACTTGTGACTTGCAAAACAATGACTTCGTCCCACCTCTGATTTGAACTATACCTTACACCATTGTCTTTTCCTTTCTAATAGGCTGGCAAAGTTACCATGTAACCATTGCAAACAGCTGATGGGGATTAGCCGAAACGTATAAGGACAATCAAACGTGATTGAGACCACTCATGTCTGTACAGTAAATACAAAGCTACTTTCAGCAGCCTGTTAGCTTATTTTAGCATAAGACAGAGGTAACAAATCCACATAATAGCACCTCTTAGATCACAGATTAACATGATATGTCTTGTTTGTTTGATCCATGCCCAACTCATAGTGTAAAACTGACACATAGTGGTGTTAAGGGAGCTATGTGCAGTACCTCCCTTTAGTCAAGGAAAGCACTGCTCCCGGCCAAGAAACTGTCCAACACATAAACACCTTAAAATCACAACTTGTCATTTTTATACTTAAGATTTTTGTTGTTTGTTTGTTTTTTTAACTGATTAAGTAAATGGCATGTACATGTTAAGCAGTTAGCTTTAGATGCATTGCTATTGTTGACATTACACAGACAGTAGAGTGGTATCAATCTGAACATCTGACACTCCCAAAATGTCAAACTATTCCTTTAAAAGCAACTATAGGTTTAACATTTTAGAGCAGAGTATGATAGAAATAGGATAACCCACTCCAAGTTGTACTCCAACTTATAACTCACAGAGACAGTCAACCAACACACTGCATGCATATTCCTTTGTGATGACATCCTATAACACATGAGTCACAGTGGAAGAAGGTCATTACCTTTAATTATGTTGTACAGTATGTGTGTGGGAGGGTGATGACAAGTGTTCATAAAAAGGTCCAGACAGATGTTTTGCCCCTATCAGGTCACTGGGAAAAAGGCTGGGTATATGTTGCTCCTTTACTCAAACACTGAAATTAAATGTTTAGTTGTGAGAATTAGCTTGCTTGAAACCTTGAGACACAGATTTCACTGTATGACTCTTGCTTTTATGAGCTCATATGACCACAAATGCTCAACATACCAGGCCTCGTAGTCTTTCAGCAGAAAGAAGATGTCATTTCTGATAAGCAATATGTTTCTGATCTCTTTAAACTCAGGCAAGGCAGTGTGTTCTCAAGTACAAACATGCCAGCTGCAAAAGATGTGCCTTCAATGTTTACTTGTTTTGTGCCATACACTGCTGCCACCTGTGATGCTCAATATTAATGCATGTGTATCAGTAACCAATGACTTAACATAGACAGACTCTACTTTTGAGGTCTGTATTGGTGGCTTGAAAAATCTTGGTAATGACAAATAGAATGTTATCATGTTTTGGTGTCTTTCTGCCAAAGTTTTTAACACATTTTTGTAGTAACTGTATGAGTGCAATGAACAATCTCCTTGAAAACTTTGTGCTTTCCCTCAAATATCATTGTCCACAGACGTATTAGAGGACCAAAGCACTTAATGAGATGAGGATAGTGTTCAATGTAATAATGCTTTAGTCGTAATCGCAAGTTGGGCAGGACTTCCTTAAGTGGCTGCCTGTGATCTGAAATCTCACAGGCCATGTACTGAATGCTATCATCTGTGAAATTATGAGACACAGCAAGCTCAACTCTATCTTTTAAATCTATTAGCACTTCCCAAAATGTATCCCCTTCTGGCACTCTGGAGCCAATGAGAACAGGTAGCAGTCTTAGCAGTGTGGTTTTCATGCCCATTCCCACCAATTTTTCCTCAACTTGCAAAATTTTGTGGTGATGGGATGAAAATTTCCCCTCACTATCGTTGTTCTGCATTTCTTGAAGGAGGTTATCATTCAGATTTTTGATTCTCATCTCAAAACTGCCTGTGACTGCATCTGATGTTTGCCTTTTTGTCTGGGTGGCAAGACAAAATCTGCAGAAATGTCTAGCCCTGAAACTGTCACTGAAACCAGCTAGTCCATGGGCAGCAAGGTTGTCAGCTGCAACAGAGAAGACTGCCTTTGAGACAGTCACCAAATGTGTCAATGTAGACACCCACCCCAACTTCAAGAGTTTTTAGGTCACTCAAGAGGGGTCCATCCGACATTGTATGAATTGTACAAAAGGGACAGCTACAGTGGAGGGCTGAGCGGTACTTTACTGGCAGGTTAGCTAATGTCCAATAGACTGCACATACTTTGTCTATTTTTTTTTGAGGTTCCAAAAGGGTTTGCAATTTTCAAAATCATCAACATAAAGAATTATTGATAATTCCCCGCCCACCCAGGACACTGTCTATTCACCAGCCTTCCCTCTGGCAGACTCAGCGTCATGAGAGCCCGCACCAACAAACTGAAACACAGCTTCTTCCCCATGGCTGTGAAGAGACTGCTACAGGAACCATGACCCCCCCCCCCAGTTTATTTTATGACAAGGACATTGTAGCTGCTATAAGAGAGCACCATACGAAATTTCACTGTATTTATTATAGTGACAATAAAGCTTCTTCTTCTAATATCATGGCCCTCTCCACCTTACACTCTCTTCTCAGAATGCATTCTTGACAAATGTACCTTCAATGAGTTAAAAGCACTAAATGTACACATGCAGTTAAGCTAAGTAAAGGTGAAATTGTGGAATACTGGCCACGATAAAGTCTGTAGTGCCTCAATAACTGTATTTTTAGGGCACTAGAAAAACCACACAATTTACATTTCCACATGATGCATAGCCAAAAAAGAAACAAAGATTAAAACAGCCATAAATCAATAGAAGTTTACCTTTGTCTCTAAAAGTCTAAAAAGTAACTGTTTACGTTTGTTTTTATTTTGAATTCACGTTTTTTTGTCAACCGATGAAATGAGTTTTTTTCTTAACCTTAATCACGGAGTGCAAAGCACATTACTAAAAGCACCATTCCAGCCAGCCCAGGTGCAATTAGCTGGCATTATCTGTAATGTCTAGAACCTAACATATTATCATGCACAATCTTTAAACTGGGTTTAATTGGGTCGCTTTCTCGTGATGGACCGTTACATTACTGTAGCATCAATTACCTTAAAGCTAACATCAGCTAACGAAAAGAGAAAATGACAGTAGGTGACTTAACCGTTAACTCAAATTTGAAAGTGTACATTAGCGAGCGTACTAACATAGTTGCATTTCAAACATAAATTTTTCTAAATCTCACTTACATTACTCGGCTACCAACTTTACCAACTCGACGAACGCGTATGACTGCAAACATGAAATAACGTTAAGGTTTTGAAACCTTTTTTAACCACTAATCTTGCAGCAGCATGCAGGCTAACGTTTAGAATGTTACAACTCATTACATTAGCTTGTTCAGTTTCAAGTCAAACAGCGTGACAAACCACAAACAGTGTGCAAAGCGGTGATAAAACAACAGAACAACATTATCTCATGTGGAAGAAAAAACTTTGCTGTGTCTGTCCTTGATCAGCGAATTATTTCAGCAGCAAAAACAGAGTGCAGTGTAGGGAAGTCTCCGTTTTGCAGTGCTGGTTGCAGTACTAAACCAGTCTGCTCTGGTCACGTCCTCTCTCTGCAAGTGCCTCGTGCGCAACGATAGCGAGGTCAAAAGTTCACTGACTGCATTTGGGGCAGATTGAGACAAACTTTCTCAAACTGGGGCTTTGTTTAGTGTAGGCATGCAACTAACTACTATTTTCATTACTGATAAATCAGCCTGTTTCAGTTTTGATTCATTATCTGGGCTAAATATATCATAAAATTGAAAGATGAAAATAAGTTAAAATGTAATTTTTATTTGCCAATGTATTTACACCATTGATAATTATTAAAACAGTTATTATATGACTTTTGGGAGGATTAAGTAGACAGACAAAGAAATAAAACTCATTACTATAGGTGCTCCAGATGTGGACATACATGTACAGTTGTTGTTCAAGAAGACATAAAAAGCTCTACATTATAACTGAGGTTATGACCCATGAAACTCTACACGTGATTATAAAAGAGCAGAGGATCCAGATCGCTTGTTTACTTGCGTAGTGAAATGTGCTTCTGGTGCAAATGTGATTTTTCACCTCCCGTGTGAATGCAGTGTAAGCCACTGACTGCCACCATAGCTCTGTAACCTAGCAACACAAGTTGGTCATGTAAACACTGTTGTTTAGCAACAGTTGCAAATTTGGAAGGTTGCTGAAATTGAGATTTGAGCCCACCTTGTCTCAATTCTCGTGGATAGCCAAGCATGACCGCAGCACAAGTGTTCACTTCTCAAAGTGCAAGCTAAGTGGACACTTAATCAGGTGTCGAAAGGCTGAGTTGGTTTGAGATTGTATCTCTCTCACACACACACACACACACACACACACACACACACACACACACACACACACACACTCCTACTTCTCTCTCTCTCTCTTTCTATCTCTCTCTCTTTCTGTCTATCTTTGTATGTCCATCCATTTTTCTTCTCCTTCACTCATATATTCTCATCCACAACTCAAAGAGGGAGCATTTGACTATTGACTTCTATTTGGCCGCTGATCACCAAGTTCAATATAACCTAATAAATATTGGCCACACGCATAAATACATGCACACACACACAGGCACACACACGTTTATATGGAGTTAGGAGCACTGGCTCGATTTACCTTAGCAATGAAGCTCTCAGATGCCCAGGGCCAAAAAGCTAAATTGAGGTGACCCTGAGTCAGCTTAAGCAAACCTAAGAGAAGAGAGGGAAGGTGGAGAACAAAAAATGAAAGAGACGATCGAATAGCTAGCAAACATGTAGCTGTCAGATACAGAATGTCAACAAGGTGCTGGGATGGGTGGGCAACATGCAGTCTGAAGCTTCTCTGGGATTTCCCATCTCTTTAAGGTTTCAGGAACGATAGTGGTGTACTGTATATGCATATGGCAGATGAGCCTGCTATATGGAGTCCAAAATCTCACACGAGTGTTTTTTTTCTTTCTCTCACACACACACTTACACACTCATACTGACACATTCTTAAGGCTTCTGTCCCCATGGATATAAGAGACACTATATTCACCTGTGGCCTCTGCATGTAATGAGGTTGGAGAGAGCACAAGCTTCTCCTAGGGCTCTAATACCTGTGTCTATCTTTGTTGGTGTGTGTGTGTGTGTGTGTGTGTGTGTTAGCTTGGATCTCGTGTTCCATCGTGCGAGTGTGCATCTGTGTGCGTGGCTGCGTACCCCTCTCCGGGCTGTAATACACAGTGGACTATTTCAGACCATACCCCTGTATCGGTCTCCATTCATATTGGCTGCTGGCTGCCTGAGGCTTGCTCAGGTTCTTTGACAGATGTTAAGGGAAGGAAGTCTGCCAGCAGCAATTCTATATGAGGAAACACAATTGGAGCCATGACTTTGTTGTCTTAAAGGTGCAGTTCAACCAAAAGTAAAGTCTAGAGGCTGGCCAGAAACATGATTAAATGAAGAGACAGCAGGAAAAAGGCTGGCATTATTGCAGATCTACTGTTGGTTTGTTCAAAATCAAGTCAAAGAAAGAGGGAGTGGTATGAGAAATAACAACAAACACGACCATCGTGTATTGTTGTACAGGTCCAGGAGAGGTGGGCTGCAAGTGGGGCAGGCTGCAAAGAAAGATTGATGGGAAGAAGTCAAATAAAGACAAGGAGGAAGGCGGTACTGTGCAGTGTTGTTCAGAAAAGGACAAGGAAAAGGGTTCCTGGCAACCAAATTCACCTTGAAAAATTATAACCATAATGATGATGCAGGCATAGACCCTTCCAGTCACCTCTCTGTCAGCTTCACTGAATGTATGCTAAAGTTAGGCTCTTATGTCTGTTTTGCAAATCTTGGTGGTGCTTTTTGTGATTGGCTTTGGACAGTGATGATGTGTGGCTGAGAGACACTTATCAGGATGAGGACATCAACTCACCGGTCTGTGAATTCTCCCTCTGCCAACATCTGCTAGCTAGCTGCTAGCTAGCCAGGTTAGGGTTTTCAACTGTAAACATCAGAAAACCCTAAGGAAAGATGGAGAAGAATGGACACTAGCTGAACTTGAATCCTGCTAGCCATTGTACAGCCGTTGAAAAATAAACTGTACGACCTCTGTGTCACATCATTTTCCAACAGGATATCAGGAACTGTAATGTCCTTTGATTCACTGAAACTTGGCTAAATCCTGGACAGCACCATTCAACAAGGAGTTTTTTTTTTCTATTTACTGATCTGACAGAGCAGAGGACTCTGGGAAGAGAAGGACAGAAGCCAGTTTGCTGTCTCTGTCAAGTTGTCACTCACTCCACAGCAGGAAGTGGCACTTAAAAATAAAAACCCTATATTGGAAATTTACTGTACTTGAAAATAAAGTGGTTTTTTTTAAGCTCAGTGTATGTTCAATCAGGAAGACTTTCTCTGTGCTTATCCTTTCACATTTCTCTCCATCCCACTCTCACTACTCCCTCTAATCAGCTGACGATGAGTATTCACTCATCTAGTTATCCAATCAAAGTTTGCCACGATCTCTCTCAGCCAATCAGGATGCTACTGCGAAATTTTAAATCTGCCCTCTTTTCTGCTGCTGTCAGTCATCATTCTAGATAGAATCTTCGTGCCCTTCTCCACCCCGATCACCTCCAGCCATCATATCCAGTCCAGGACAAGATCAACACAGGCTCATTCCTCTACTCATCCAGATCATCGGCACTTCTCCATCTTCCTCTCTACCACCACCAGCGTCTAGACCCCAGGCGGGTTCCCTATTCGATTATGGATTCATCACTCTCCTTAAATCATACCAATTCTACAGGGTCTAATTGCCAAAGACTTTCCACATTCTTATTCATATGTTCACATGTTAATAAATATTCTTTTACCAAAAAAACAAGTCTCTCCTGACTGAAACAAACTTGACTCATTCATGAGACACGGGACCTGCGACCCGCCAGTTGGGAACCACTGTGTTAAAGGCACTTATTTTGACCAACACTGACTACTTGCACAACTTCCATTTATTGCCAGCACAGTCACAGTTAGCTGTTTACATCTGTCACTAGTGAACAATGTGAGCCATCCGTGACCTCAGTGCTCCTTATGTTAGTCTGTGATTGGGTCACATAGTGGGCACACAAACCTTAGGGGGGAAGAGTAATTTTTTCCCTTGTTAACCTCTCTACAAAGTTACAGTATTCTCATGATCCAACACGTGTCCTCCATGGGCTCTGAAAGATCAAATGTTTGCTCAGGGAAAACCCATCATTCAAATCCAATATTTTTACTAACCACTGCCACAGCCTGTGCAGTGGGAAGGGGGGTTGCTTCACCAAAGAACCATCGTAAAGCGAAGCAACACAGTCTGTGGAAATATTGGTTTTGCTTG
Organism: Cephalopholis sonnerati; assembly: GCA_019142605.1. Lineage (NCBI taxonomy): Eukaryota > Metazoa > Chordata > Actinopteri > Perciformes > Serranidae > Cephalopholis > Cephalopholis sonnerati. The sequence goes on from JAGQAX010000003.1 coordinate 3,606,064, forward strand.
TCAAATACTTTTTTATTTCCCATCAGGCATGTGATCATGAAAAGCAAGATTTAGACCATAAAAAAATGTGATTTCGTTTCCTCAAAGGTTTGTAAGAAACAATGTGACCAAATCACGGTGAATCGTATGAAGTGCTAAGGTCAAAACTGGGACTAAATTGCAAGCAAACAAAAATAATGGGCAGAACATATAGTTCCTGTGTGTTTTTGATATTTATTTCTGCATTTTACACATGTGGTGTTAGTTTATTGTCCTCTTGAGGAAATCTTTTTTTAATATTTGTTTCAGTGTTGAATTGTGATTTGGATGGTCCAGTTTGAACATTTGCACAGCAGCGGCAGATGCTGGAAAGTGCAGTATCCTCTTCTCTCTGGGTGTCTGGTTGTCGATGAGTGCTTTGTCAAGCCCCCCTGACATGGGTTCAACCTGCCAACAACTGTTTGCAGGTTGCCTCATTGATTCTGTCCACTATCATTTCCTCTATGGGTTTGGGTATGAAGAGCTCATGTGTGGATTTAATGTCATGAATGCAAGCAGCAAAGCTTTCAAGCCCAGGATCCATTCTGATTACATTTTACACTGGAAGCTTTGACAGTCTGCTTCAGCTTTGTTATCGTGATGGTGACTCATTTGGAGCACCTTTACATATCTGTGGCTTTTCATGTCTTGTGAATGTTTTTTGCATTTGTATCAAATGCAGTGAACATTTTGGAAGACTCTTCCTCTCAATCCTCTTCAGAGGAAACTTCACATCCTTCGTCTTGCTCTGAAACACCTTCTGCTAATCTGTCCAGTGTAAACTGCAATGGCTATCACTCAGTGAATCTACTATTTCTCTCACAGAGCCACACAGGCACATACAATGGGAATTACACTCAGCCTCACTAAAGCCTACTGTCACTCCTCTCAGAATAATTGTTTACAGAGTAATATCAGTTTGCCAGTTTGTTAATCGATTATCTTGTTTTTCACCTACCTGAAAAAAAAAACCTGATTGTGTGTGGCTCCACACACTTGACTCATCAGTAATATCTTGAATCCCTGGAGTACAACCTATCAACATGAACCCTGAGGTAGCTGAGGCAGCACATTAAAGAACATGAATCAATAAGAGTCTTCAGGTCAAAATGACATATGTCATTAACTTTGTGTATATATAACATATTATAAATACATCACACAATGTCTGCGTGGAAAATAAAAGCACCATTCACAACAGTAGTTCCTGTTGTTTTGTCTACCCAGTGGACCAAAGACAATAGCCTTGTCAAAAATTACAAGGCAGTTAATTCAACATCGCCTTGACTCAGCCTTGACAAATGTTTACAGAGGTTGTGTTATATTTTTGGGTGGCAGATTTTGAAGGGATATTCGACTGGATTGCACCTGACAATTTCTCCTGACAGTTAAGACACAGAAAGTCTGAAGAGGGGTTACAGAAAATCCACCAAACACATTAAGTTTCTCTCTCATATGCTGCAATGCCTCAACAAAGGATGCTTGAACAAAATTATCAGAGAAGTGCTTGAAAAAAAAAAAAACTAAACATGACATGACACTCAACTAAAGCAAATTACTTGAGTTTTTCATTCTAAGAACGTCTACCCAAATGAATAATTAACAGTCGGCTTTTGTGAGTTTTCATGGCATGAATGTTTCTTTGTGTTTACTTCACTGTCATGAGTATTTTTAAATTAACAAACAGTTCACTGTTATAAGATTTTCTAATTAGTTATTAATGCTTTTTGAGAAATAATTCCCTCCTTTTTACAGAAATAGTGTTAATTGGAGACTTTTGAAAACCACAGCAAAGTTTTAAAGAAGGTACATAAGAAGTACTCGTTCCTTAAAAGTCATACTTTTTTACCCACGTGTCTTACTTGTAACACGTTACTACTCACCCCTGGTAACAATCAAACTGAGTCTGAGCAGCGCTTTAAAAAGGCAGTGTGACAGTTTAAGACTAACACCAGAAAATTAATCTAAATCTCCAACTCAATTTAGGCCACAGAGACTAATTAAACCTTCTGCTAGTGTCTGTCACCCATTCTAATCAGGTAATCTGAAAAACTACACACACACACAGCCATGGAAAAACACACATGCAGTACAGAGCAACAGAGAGAAAGATGGACACACACTGAAGTCATATACTGTACACAGAGAAACACACACAGACTGCTTGGGTGATAAACAGAGAGACTGTGAAAATTACTAGTGAGATCCATCCACCCAGCAGCCAGCACTGGAGATCAATAATAATTTATTGGTAACTTTCTTTCTTTCTTTTTTATCTTTGGACTTTGCAGAGAGAGAGTGAAGACAGGATGAAGAAAGTGTGTGTGTGGCCTTGGAAGTTGATTAAAAACAGGTGCAGTGACAATCACATCAAAGTGATGGAAGCCTGGTGTGCTTGTGTGGCTTTATTGTGTGTGTGTGTGTGTGTGTGTGTGTGTGTGTGTGTGCTCGCATGCGTGCGTGTGTCAATGGCTATTGATTCTTGATCATAATTCTCTCTGTGCACTTCGGGCCCCTCCATCACAATAATTCACTGGAGTGTGCATTGACTTATGGGTTGCAAACTTCTGTCAGCGCTAACATGCTCTAAATAACTGAACAGAGAGAGCTGATGGATGGATATGGGGAGAGATGGAGAAAGAAGGCGGGGGGAAAAAAGGAAATCCATTCTATAGAAGTTCATTTCAATCTCCAGCAGATTCCAGCAGTTACACAGTGTGAGAGCTGTAATGTTGCTCAGTCATTGTGAGAGACCCACAGTTTGTTTTGTTGCCACCCCTCTGTCTTTCCCTTGCATTCTAGCACCCTCCATTGACCATTTCCAGTACTGCAGGGATGAAACAGCAGAATTTAGAGCCACCCCATTGACAGCAATTCATTTTTTCTGCAACGAATCAAACCACAAATGTAGCGAGGCGTCTCCATGGTGTTGCTAAGGAAACGCAAAGGCATTATTACACACATTATCAGCCCGACGACTAGAACCCCTGAGGCGGTTCACAGACATTATGGCAGATTGTTGCTAGGACTGTCTGGAAGAGAAAAGAGTAGGGAAGGCAGGGAGGGAGAAAAAGGTGCATGTCAGAGACCATGACTGACTTCAACAAATGAAGAAGACAGACAGCAAAGACAAATAGTTAATAAAGACTGACAAGTGAGCAACTGATAGGCAGGCACACTGCGATAGAGACAGCAGGACAGAGCGTTAGACAGATATTAAGATGGAGAAGAAAAAAATAAGACAGATATGGGGGGTTTCAAACAGCCAGCTGGAAGATAGACGTCAAATAGACAGGCGAACAAACAGAGGAAGACAGGCAGATGAGCAGACAGGCTGACAAACAAATAGACGGACAGGCAAGCTGACAAATAGGCAGACTAAGAGGACAAAATGAATCCACAACCCATAAAGCATTCTTCTACGGTCAACATACATGCAATCCTCTGGCCACCTGGTTGGATTAAACTGTGTACTGGCTGTCAGGAAAACACACACACACACGCACGCACGCACGCACGCACGCACGCACGCACGCACGCACGCACGCACACACACACACACACACACACACACACACTTTTTGTGCTTTTTGTTCAGTCAAGCTACACTATCACTTGTCACAAGTTGTCTTCCAGTCTTCTCCTGCACAGACTAAACTTCACAGTGTGCCCACATTCCTGCGCATGCTTGTTTGTGTGTCCTTCTTCGAGTGTGTGTGTGTGTGTGTGTGTGTGTGTGTGTGTGTGTGTGTGTGTGTGCACAGTATGTGTGTGATGAATACAGTATTTAGGGCCATGTGATTGGAAGAATATATAACAAAAGGTCAAGCTGTCGGAAAAACAGCCAAGTTCATACAGCCCACAGTGCTGCAGAATACCAAATATCCACAGCTGCCATCATACATTCAGTGCATGTGTGTGTTTGTTTGTTTGTGTGTGTGTGGACACCTACAGGTTTTAATGCGTGTTCACTACACTAGGTGAATACAGTGTGTGCACTTTAATAGGTGTGCAAGGCAAAGGAAAAGGCACACATTCTTTCTTATTCCCACACACTCGTGCACAAACAACACACGCTCGCTGCATCACTGCATGATTCATTCACCATCCATTTCTTTTTCCTGCGCATGTGTTTACTCTAACTGCCAGCAAATCGATTAACATGCTCCACATGTAAACGGATTGATAGTGAAGGAGAGAGGAGATGAAAGCGGAGAGGAGCAGTTAACACAGCGACTCCTGATAAATGCATGGACCCCTCATTATTCTGTAAATGAAAAAGAATGATTCTCTTCGTTCCCTCCCATCCACTTCCCTCCTTTACTCTGCCCTCGCTGTCTCCCTGACCTGATAAAAGTTTCAGCCCCTCTTCCTCCCTCTGTGCGTCTTTTCTTTTTCTCTCCTCCCTCCATTCTTCTGCGGTTTATCCCACTCTTCTGCATTCGGCCTCATTTCTCTACCTCCCTTTTCCTGCTCCTTGCCTTTCCTCTTCCCTCCCTGCCCCTGTGTCAGTTTTATCTCTTTTCTCTTCTCCCCCTTTCCTTCCCTCCCTTTTTTCCCAACATTCCTTTCTCCCCTCTTCATCACCCCTACCTTCCACATCCATCCTTCTCTTTTTACATTCCCCCTCAGCTTCCCCTCCCCTCCTCCCACCCTCCATGTCACAGGGTATCATGGTTAATTAGCCAGTAGTGGATTTGGACTCTCATTAGCGTTTGTACAGGAGCGAGGGATGCCTTCGTTCTTATTCTGCCAGTGTGCTCTCACCCCACCCTCACCCCTCCGCATCCACGTTTCCTCCTTCTCCATCTTCTCCCTCTCTCTTTCTATCCCTTCTTCCTCCTGCCTCTCTGAAGACAGGATAAGCCGGTCCACAATTGGTTGTCCTGAACTTTAACTTGTTCCCTTTTTGCTTTGATGAAAAGTTGGGCTTTTTTCCCACCGAGGAAGAGGGGACGTGTGCCAGTTTGTGCCTGTGCTTGATAAACTGCCAGAAACTACAAAAAAAAGAGAAATGAATAGTGCCACTTTGAAGTGGGACCTACATTGTCATCTTCCAGCGCTTTGTGCATTTTATTGACATGTGGTGTCATAAATAAATTGTCCTTGTCTGTCATTCTTCATGTATGCGATTTCAGGTTAAATTCAGTAGAAAGTTTCACTTTCAAAGAAGCTCACTTTACATGCTGGCCAGTTTGGTTATAGCTAAAATGTGTAATTCAGAGGCAGCAGGTAATCTAGCATTTAAACGCTCCTCTTTGTGTTGTTTTGGATTTTTTTTTTTGCTCTATTCCCCACCATTTTGTCTCTGGGTTGTATTTTGTGCTGCTGAGCTTGTAAATGGCCTCTCCCAGTGAGACTGCACCTGCATTAGTCAACCTGATAATTGTGATTAATTATAGTAAAACACACAAGAGTGTGTGCAAGCAGGCACACATACACACCCTCACACTGACACTCACACACACACACACACACACACACTGGCAAGGATGAAGCAGTTAGAATAGCTCCATGTTACAAGGAACTTTGTCCTGTGGCTTCTTGGACTTAAACATTTGCCTGCATGTGAACACAGACATTCAAAAATACACAACAATGGAAGAGACTAAATGTATTCTAATACAAGTAATTCTTTTGTGGGCAGACGAAAGCTGCATATTGTATTGAAGGGCATTGTTGCTCAGCAGTCACTGAAGAGATGGGCTCATCTTATTCAGAAAACATGGTATTACACCTGTCCCACTCCCTCCAAGGACTTTTCTTTTAGCTATGCATTGTGTATTTTTTATTTCTATTTTTTTGCTGCACTGCACAATGATATTTACAATTCCTCTGACATTATGTTATAAATGGCTTTATACTGAGCCACTCTGCAGTGGATAAATGTATGCATCTATGTGGCAGGTGAGTGTGAATTATAGGATCGATTGAGGAATACACACACACTCTCAGCGGCTGCCTTGTCACCGCTGAATGCAAGGAAACAAAGAGAAAATGGCTCAATCCATGCTGATCCTTATGATGTATTGAGTATTAAATTGCACATTCAATGTTTTATATTTGAAAAAGAGGACACAATCACACAGAGAGTTTGTTTTCTTTGGTCCAAAGCATTGTGGGTAAGTTTACTTTGTTGCATTTTTGTGTTCACTTTGATTAAGTTCACACTGCCCAATTACAGGCTCCAAACAAGAGTCACATGGATTCATGTGTCTTGTCTGCTAGATGGCTTTAGTAAGTTATCATCCTGCTGGGGCAACGATTTGAGCTGCATCGGGGGTAAAAATTCAAGAAGAATGCCACAGACTCATGAATGATAGGGATGTCTGCACATTTTGCTGTAATTTCCCCTTTCAGAAGATCAGCCCAGTCCAGGCTTTCCCAAGCACGATGAAATATTACCTATCAGATGTCAGAATTAGTCTCTTTACAGCCATTTAACCAAATACAGGGTGTCAGTTTATTCCTAATAGTCTCAGTAGTGAATTTCACATTTTCATATTTATTTGAATGCGGCTATTAAATACCAGCTCAAATATAGAAATCAAACTAACCACATCAATGGATCATTTGACATATTAGTATGTAGTTGAATTTTCTTTTTGCCCTGAGATAGATTAGAAGACATACATCACTCCCATATCTCTAGAGTAAATATGAAGCCACAGCTAGCAGCCGATTAGCTAAGCTTGTTGTTTCACACAAGCTAAGCTAACAGAAGATAAAGTGTTGATCACTTTTGCACAGAACCACACCGGCTGTTTCCGCAGGTTGTTGTGTCTTATCATGCCATTACAGACTACATCATAGAAGGGTGCCAATGATCAGCACATCTGGGTCATGCTGTACTGTGCGTTATCATGTTGGGTCATGTTACTATGTTGGGTATCAAGTGGGTCTTCCAGCTCCAGTGTATTCATTTATAGTAACTGACTTGTATGCCAATCCGTTTGTTATGCTAACCTCAACATTTGTTTATTGTGTTGCATATCATAGGCCCACAAATATTTATCCATATCTAGTAATTTTCAGACTTTGATCCTCTGCCTGTATGTCCCTGTGAACGAGGCTTATTTAAAAAGATCTAGGCTGTTTAATTGTTTTTATTCTTTTTTTAATTTTAATTTTTTTATTTTAACACAAAGTGATAACCGCTGTTTGTGAATGCATGAATGGGTCAGACCTGCGCAGCGCTGGATTTGAAATAAACTGTAATGAACTGGAGCTTCAGTGCTTTGATTACCTGCTGTGAAAAGACGTGACTCTCACCTATTTAAAATCAATATTAGTTCTTCTGAGGTCATTTTGGTGAAAGTAACACAAAAGTAGTGTAATAACTAACTCATCAATCTACACAGACAGTAATATTGAGAAGTAACATTATTTTCAAATGAAGGTAACTGGTAATATGTGATGAATTACATCTTGACAGAAACATACCAAACACTGTTGACAAGACAGCAGTTTGATTCCATTCATTACTGTGCTGTCTGAAAACCTATTAGCAGAGCCCTTATGAAAACTAAGCCTGATTTATGATCAGGCACTTGACACTTTTGATGAGTGTTGCAGACAGATATTAAACAATCACACACCTTTTTTCAATTTATGCTTCAACAAGAGGTTTTAGGTCATCTCTATGGTAATCAGAGACAACCTGTGGTTTTTTTTTTTACAGTCAAAGTCTATTTCTAGTACGTGTGTAGTGAAGTGTAATCTCCACAGACAGCTGTTTAAATCGCACAAATATCCCACCGCAAATGTGTTTTAACTTATTAACCATATATTTATTGATTGATCAGTGCCCAGTCTGTCTGTGAGGGGCAGGTTCCCCTCATTTGCTACAGTGGGATGGAGGACGCAGAGAGTTGGTGTGGTTTGAAAACTACTAGATTAATAACAGTGTGCAACAAAATATGATATGATATACAACAACAACAACAACAACAACAACAACAATAATAATAATAACACAGTTTATTTAGATTGCACAGTCCATGCAGAGATATAGCCTAAATTGCTTAACTAGACAAGATCTGATGAAAAATATAGCCACAAGCAGAAATTCCGGCATTTAAGCCTGCAAGGACATTTAAAACTTGAAAGCCGGGTAGAGTAAAGACCTTTTACAGTTCAGGACACCTACATTGAATATAAACAACAGGTTTTATGACAATCAGACAGATACTCATTCATTTATGTCCAAATCTTTATGAGGCCACGCTCTTCTTTGGCAGCACTGTTGCTTCCTGTTGGTCAACTGCAGGAACATTTTGGGGACATGCTTTAATGGCTTAATTAAAAGAGTCCTCCGAGTTTGGTGATGTTTGAAAAAACCTTCATTGATTTATGAATCAATGATTTATGAATTTTGTAAAAGGCCATTGCACTTGTTTGCAACTTGTGGTGCCCCCTATTGACCGATTTTTAAATACACCCTGCAAGTTTTGTAATGATTGTACAATCAATTTCTGATTTCTAGTCTGATTTGTGTTACTGCATGCCCAATTTTTGTATTTGAGGTGCCCCCTTGTGGTCAACATTTGTGAAACTTTCAGGATATGTGCCTGGTACCTCTTAGAACATTGTTTGCAAGGTTTGTGATGATTTGCCCAAACATTGTGCAGCCATTTGGTAAGCCACGCCCCCTTTAAAGTTAATTGGTCGATATCTTCAAAAAGCAATGCGATATTAAAAACAGTTAAAGTGTTGGTGATAAAATACTGAAAAAAAAAAAACATAATTCCTCTGATTTCAGATATATTGCCAAATATTTTGGTGGCATTTTGTTATAAAATGAGATGAAATAGAAAATGTTGTGCATACAGTACAAATTACAACAAGATAATGAATATGACTGTGAGCTAACCATTAAACCATCTAGTATCCGAAGAATGTTTGTGGCAATGGTGCTTGCATATAAATGAAGACTTTTGGCGATATAGATGTTAATTAATTTTGCATATTCTTAAAAATATAGAGTGACGGACATCTGTAGCGCGGCAAAGTTTTGTCACAATTCAGTGGATGTGCCAACAAAACTCAATAGAAATCAGCAAAAATTTAATCAAATTAAAAGCCCATTAAAAATATAGTTCTTAATAGTTAATAGTTCTTTTTTTGTTTCCAAGGGAGTGTGCCATTCTAAGATCTAAGAGGAGTTTAGGGCAATAAAAATAGAAAACCGCTTCATCATATTTCTTGTGGGAGACTTTTCGGAACTTCTACAAGAACATCGGTGGAAGATCTGAAGGTTGTTGTTGGTACATAAAATGAAAGGCAGTTGCTGATATTTGAAGGTGCTAGATTATGCAGGGCCTTGTATATTACTAACAGGACTTTAAAATTCATCCTAAAAGATACAGGTAGCCAGCACAGTGATGCGAGCAGAGGGGTTATATGATCTCTTTATTTTGTGTGGTCAATACAAATACGAGCCTATCTCTCGTCTGAAAAATGTGAACTTTACTTGGTTATGGTAATATAATGATAGCTGAATCAGACCAAATATGTAGAAACACAGTCAGGTCATCAGTGGTGATTGTAGCACATTTGGTGGCTGAAGCGAACCTGCCCCCCCCCCACTGCACCCAGCTCAACAGTCAAAGTATTGCACGTTCATCACCAAAATGCAAATAATAAAGAAACATAATATAAAACAATAAAAAAAAAAAATCCAAAATAAGATAAAAAAAAAATGTGCTAATTTGTTTTCAGTAACATGTTGTATATGTGTTATAATAATCATATAAATCAATAATCAATAGAAAAGGAATACAAATCAATAATATTATATGACATTGTAAAATAATAATAAAATGTACAAATAAACTTTTCTTTTAGCATTTTTTTTAAACCACATATTATTTTGTTGTGTAACAAGATTTGGTAGTAAATTACATTATTGAATTGCTCGGTATATTACTGTACGTTAGACTGATATGGTTGTGGATTTTGGTAAAACAAAACAACCTCCAACAACATGCCTTGTTAAATAACTGAACTGTGTGTATCTGTGCTAGAGGACAGGTTTTTTTTTTCTTTTTTATTGTGAAAAATAAAAGGACTCTGTTGTTATGACATTTCTGATGAAAACCATCAGTGAGCACAGCAATCTATTTTTCACTTCAAACCAAAAGTAACATTCATGCATTCATGTTTTAGACACATTCAAAATAAGTTTGTGACTGTTGAGTCAATCTACAACCAACTTCAACTCATGATCTAGATGTGTATTTAAATCACTAATTGTTGTCTCTGCGAAAAATATTGCAGAGTCGTCAGCATACATCAAGATACATGCTTTCGGTAATACTAAAGGAAGATCATTGGTAAATATCATGTACAGGAGTGGCCCAAGACAACTTCCTTGAGGCACTCCATGTTTCACATTTTTAACTTATGACAGCTTCCACTAAAGTACACCATCTTCCTTCCTTCAGATATGAATCTGGCCTTATTAAAACTTAAAATTATCTTTTCTGTATAACATTAGGACCAGGCTAAGGAACTTTCGTTTTTCTCACAATAGCAATGAGATTATGGTCACTAAAGCCTATTGGCACAGATACAGAATTATATCAAAACTCTGGTGTATTTACAAACATGTGGTCAATACAAGTAGCAACACAGGTGCCATCACCCCTATAATATATCCTAGTTGGTTTGTCATTATTTTCATTTTCACTGGACAACAAAAGGAATTCCAATCTATGTTTAATTCTTTCCCCATATTCACTAATCTTTCAAGACCCACAGAATAATTTGTTTTATGAGTGTGTAAACAGTATATACGTGACACTAAAAAACACAAAAAAATCTTATTTCATTAATTTTTTATCAACACTTGAGCTTGTGCATTTTCATTAAACAAAAAAAAACAAAACAAAAACAAAAGCTGGGAAAAATGGATTTTTCTCAAATAATGTCATTGTCAAATAAAAATCAATTTGACATTTACATTTATTGTTTTGTTTCTCATTTCCTTATGTCAGTTTGAATTGTATAAATGAAATAAAGATGATAATAATAATAATAATCATAATAATAATAATAATAATAATAATAGTAACAATAATATCCTCTTTGCTCTGTTGTCTCCCTCTCCTCTGTGGTCATCTTGTCTGTGTGTCACTGTTACCATCATGGAGATCCTGTTTTGTCTGAAGTGAATTCAGAATGTAGATCAAAACAGGAATTATCGCAGTCTGAGTCATTCAACATCTCCATGGCTTGGACATCTGTAAACCCGTCCGTCAGTGCCGGCACTTTCGTACAGTGTACAAACTGCTACATTTCTGTAAACAACATCTTTTCCTGGTTTCCTGTCGATCTTTTTCTTTGTTTGTTTTTGGACACAACAGTGCTTTTCTATTTTTACAAGATATGTAACAGTGCCCCATATTTTATAACAGTGAAAACACAGATTGCTAGAATATCTCGTCAATGGCGGGGAAGCGTTCTGTCATAAATGACGGAAAATCTTGTCAGTGGCGGAGATAGTGTTAAGTCACTCATAAAATAAATTTCATAACTTGTACACTAGCATTATCCAATATGTCACAAATGTTGTCTAAATACCTAATGCAACATGGGGCCGTGCATTATCATGCTGCAACATGAGGTGATGGTCGTGGATGAATGGCACAACATTGGGCCTCAGGATCTCATCACGGTATGTCTGTGCATTCAAAATGCCATCAATAAAATGCACCTGTGTTCGTTGTCCATAACATACGCCTGCCCATACCATAACCCCACCGCCACCATGGGCCACTCGATACACAACGTTGACATCAGCAAACCGCTCGCCCACACAACACCACACACGCTGTCTGCCATCTGCCCTGAACAGTGAAAACCAGGATTCATCCGTGAAGAGAACACCTCTCCAACGTGCCAGACGGCATCCAATGTGAGCATTTGCCCACTCAAGTCGGTTACGACGACGAACTGCAGTCAGGTTGAGACCCCCATGAGGACGACGAGCATGCAGATGAGCTTCCCTGAGACGGTCTCTGACAGGTTTGTGCAGAAATTCTTTGGTTATGCAAACCGATTGTTGCAGCAGCTGTCCGGGTGGCTGGTCTCAGACGATCTTGGAGGTGAACATGCTGGATGTGAAGGTCCTGGGCTGGTGTGGTTACACGTGGTCTGCGGATGTGAGGCCGGTTGGATGTACTGCCAAATTGTCTGAAACGCCTCTGGAGACGGCTTATGGTAGAGAAATGAACATTCAGTTCATGGGCAACAGCTCTGGTGGACATTCGTGTGGTCAGCATGCCAATTGCACGCTCCCTCAAAACTTGCGACATCTGTGGAATTGTGCTGTGTGATAAAACTGAACATTTTAGAGTGGCCTTTTATTGTGGCCAGCCTAAGGCACACCTGTGCAATAATCATGCTGTCTAATCAGCATCTTGATATGCCACACCTGTGAGGTGGGATGAATTATCTCGGCAAAGGAGAAGTGCTCACTAACACAGATTTGTGAACAATATTTGAGAAAAATGGTCTTTGCAAAACAAAAGTGTTGCGTTTATATTTTTGTTCAGTGTATATTCGCAGTGCACTTGTTCATTCATTCACTCAACCTTTATTTAATCTTGGGAAATCATTGAGGGACCACCCTCATTTACAATGTTGTCGAGAGTACAGTTAGAACAGAATAAATATAAAAACAAAACAAAGCAAGAGCAAATATGTATATATATATATATATATATATATATATATATTTACACATGCATATACATATGCATATGCACATAAACATACATAGACACCACATACATTCACATGTACGTATATATACTCATAAACACACATATACACATACAAATGAGAGAATCACACACACAACTCAGACAATCAAACAACAGAACAGTTAAAAACAGTCACATTCAAGAGTGGAGTAGTTTGTAATCATGGTTTTAAACTGGCCTATAGATACAAGTGCATCAAGTTTTAGCGTTTGCTATAAGTTCCAAGTATGTGCAGCACAAAAACTAAAGGCAGTTCTCCCAAGCTCAGTAGTTGCACAGCGGACTTTGAGTGTCAGCCGATCACTTGAGCGAGTTGAATAATCACTATTGGACCAGTTCAGTAAGGAGGAGATGTATAACGGTAAGTTTCCATTTAGGGCTTTGTAGATGAATAGAAACCATTGTCTGTTACATCTAACTGTTAAAGATGTCCACCCGACCTTTTCATAGAGGATGCAATGATGTGTAGAATAACTGTCACCGGTAATAAATCTTAGGGCGGAGTGATAAACTGAATCAAAGGGTTTAAGAATGGAGGCAGAGGCGTGTCTGTAGATGATAACCATAATCCAGGACATACATGAAGACGGCCTCAATTACCCACTTCCTACTGAACATGGGAAAAATCATTATGTTTCTGTACAAATATCCAATTTTTTGTGCTAACTTCCTGACAAGTGTGTCTATGTGAAATTTAAAAGTGACTTTTTGATCCAACCAGATATCAAGATATTTACACTGTGATACCCTTTCAATACTGTGACCATTTAGAGTGGCAATATGTAAACCATTATCAGCAGTATCAACAAAATCTCTGGCTCTGGAAAACAGCATGTATTTGGTCTTGTTTGCATTCAGTATTAGTTATTAGTTATTAGTATTAGAGTGCATTTTGCAAGCTGTCAAAGGCTTGTTGTAGGATTTCTGTGGCAGAGTGTGCAGTGTTTGAAAAACAATACAGAACTGTATCATCTGCGTTCAGATGGGCATTGCAATTTGTTATGGAGGATGTGATATTGTTAATATAAATAGTGAAGAGGACAGGACCTAATATTGAACCTTGTGGTACCCCCTTTAACAGGGGTAAAAATGAAGAACGGTCATTTCCCAAAATCACACACTGCTGCCTGTGAGAAAGGTAGTCCTGAAACTATTTACAGGAACTACAATCAAAACCAATATCATGTAGTCTCTGTAGGAGCAGAACATGGCCAACAGTATCAAATGCTTTGGATAGATCAACAAAAAGTGCAGCACAGTATTTACCTTTATCGACAGCAGCTATGATATCATTTATAACTAAACTGGTAGCAGTGACAGTACTGTCCTTTGGCTATGAAACCAGACTGATGTGGGTTTAACAGAATTATTTAAGAGGAATGAATCAAGCTGATTATTAACTAATGATTCTAGGATTTTAGCAAGACAGGACAGTTTGGAAATTGGCCGATATTTGTTGAGATCATTTTTATCACCACCCTTATGGAGTGGGACTAAATGTGCAGATATTCAGACCTGAGGGATAACTCCAGTAGAAACGGAGAGATTAAACAGATGTGTATTTTGATTCGTAATAATCAGGGCAGAGAGCTTTAAGAAATAAGGGTCTAAATTATCCTCCCCAGTTGCTTTCCTGCAATCAGTAGTTTTCAGCGCTTCCTCAAAAACAGACAAAGTGACAGTCTGAAGGGTGAACTTAGAGGTACGATATGAGGGGACCACATTATCCCGAGGGTTTTTATTGAGAGAGTAATCTAAGTAAACCATATCAAACTGATTTCCAGCAGCAGCAAAGTGTGTGTTGAAGGCATGGCAGATCTCTGATGGATCATTTATTAAGTAGTCATTAAATGTAACAGAAGAAAGAATGGATGTAAAGGATTTGTTTTTGTTCATATTTACTGCTCTCCAGAATTTTGATGGATCTGCAAAAGAGTTGGAGATTAATTCTATGTGATAATTAGCGTTTGCTTTTCTCAAGGAGGATGTGCATTCGTTTCTGAGTTGTCTAAAAGTTAGCCAGTTAGCCAATGCGCTGCTTCACCAGTACGCCTTGCTAGAGCCCAGGCTTTGTCCCTTTCCTTAAACATTATTGATAATTTTGTGGAAAACCAGGGACTTGATCTGTTTTTATCTGAGCTTTATAAGGGGTGTGTTGGGATTCACTGGACCACTGATGATTTGTCTTTGTTAAAATCTGAACTTGACATGTGAAGGCTTTTCCTCCTGAGACAGAGAGACCTCATGTTCTTTGTTCTTCAACAAAGACAGTTATCTGACACCCATCTCAACAGGATGCCACCTCACACCTCTTTGAGAGACAAGTCTCAAAGCTTGATTGGACAGTACTTTTACAATGTCATGTGACTCTGTGATGTCACCAGGTATACTGTAGAAGTTCTTCTCCCTTTACTGCAGTCTTTCTCTTGCTCGTGAGCTGCAGAGCTGCTCATACCTCTTTACTTCTGGGCCTTGGACTAGCCCAGATGTGCTCTTGCTCCTGAGCCGCAGAGCCACTCAGATCTCTTTCCATCTGGGCGCTGGACCAGCCCAGATGTGCTCTCTTACTTCTGGGCTCTGACCAGCTCAGAGGCCTTCGCCCTGAACCACTAAAGGGAGAGCAATTGCTCTACAGACTTTTGTTCCTTTTCTCCTAAGACTCTCGTGCCCTCGCTCACAGCAGGAGCATAACTGAAACCAGAGGGGTCAGAAGGACACAAGGCTTGCAACTAACCTCCCAATAATAAGGAGAATCAAGTTGAGTTAGCACCCCAATGTCTAACTCTGCAAGGACCCCGAGCGACCGGCTTCCTCGCATCTGCACCTTTAGAACAAGGACACAACAAAGACTGCTTCTAGAGCCACAGCTCTTTCCAGCCTTCTTTGCCAGCTAACAAGAACAGCACGCCTCAAACCAACTCTTCCCTCCATCCATTCAAGGATCGGTAAGATAACAACTGGGCATAGCTTTATCACAGCTGTACAAGCTAAGGAAGACTGTTTAACTTGTTGTATGTGATTTAGTGCTGTTTATTTAGTATTGTTGTGATTGTCTGCAATTAGGTTATCGATTAGTTGGTTTTTCCAAAGCTAAGTCATGTTTAGTTTGCTAATGCTGTTCACAGACAATGCCTCGCAAGCAACTAAACATCTTCTGCACCTATCCAGACCCTTGGCAACACAAATCGCATTCACATAGACTCACTTACAAATTGGCTTTCAACAGCGCTACACCCAAAGAGGCAGCTCAAAGTTCCCGCTTCTTTTCCTTTGTCTTTGTTCTGACCACACAGTCAGACAAAACACCTCCCCCGATCTGAAGCCAGCTTTGGTTTGTCCATCTTGTAGTTCTATTTTGTCAGCCCTTTTGTTTTGTAGGCCAAACGGCCTTTCAATTACCACACCCGCCTTTGTCTTTCTCTCTCTCTCGCACACACACACACACCTACACACATATACACACACACACACACACACACACACACACGCTTGTATATAGTTAGTTAGGATTTGTGTGTTTTGGTTTTTCTTCGCTTTCCTTTACAAATAAATATAATTTTGGAATCGTACCTATTGTCTGCTTAATGTTGTACAAGAGTGAATGAATAGTCAACTTCTGCTACGTCAAGAACTCAGAAATTCATTCATTCATTCATTCACCTTTATTTAACCAGGCAGGTACCAGGCAAGAACAAATTCTTATTTACAATGGCGGCCTGGCAAGCGACAAGGGTCACTTGAGGGAAGGGGGAGGTGGGCTAGGGAGCAAAACACAGTAAAGATCATAAAACTACAACAACAACAGTAACAACAATAATAATAATAAAAAAAAAAAAACATATATATACATATACATACACACACATACATACATATATACATACATATACATGTATATATATATATATATATATATATATATATATACATATACATACACACATACACATACACACATGCGTACATACACGTGCATACATACACACATACATACATACATATACGCGCATATATACATACATACACACATACATATACACACACATATAAAATTACAACAATACCACAGAGAGACAGACAGAGAAACAACCGTCAACAAAACAAAATGTGTGAGGTGGTACTACATGGTAGAGAAACAGTTGCAGGAGTCAGTGAGAATGTCTGATAGAGCAGCTTTGAAGGCAGGGATGGGGATGAGCTGGTCAAGTTTGAGGGTTTTTTGCAGAACATTCAAGTCACCGGCAGCAGCAGACTGAAATGATGTGAGTCCAATGGAGGTGGAGGTTTTCGGCATTTTTAATTGGATGTAGAGTGAGGACCGGGTATTGTATGTGACAGACAGAGGGTGCAACAGGTGATGCAGATAGGGGGGTGTAAGACCAAGAAGGGTTTTGTAAATGAAAGTAAACCAGTGCATGTTTCGACGGGTGTGAAGTGAGGGCCAGTGGACCAGAGAGTATAGAGTGCAGTGATGTGTATTGAAGGGAGAGTTTGTGGCAAACCGGATGGTGGAATTGTAGAGGATGTCAAGTTTGGAAAGTGTACCTTTGCATGCAGACCTGTATATGATGTCACCATAATCAAACATTGGGAGAATGGTCATTTTGATGAGGGTGAGTTTGGCAGAAGAGGTGAAGGTGAAACGGTTTCTGTAGAGGAACCCAAGTTTGGCCTTTACTCTGGATTGAATGTTTGAGATATGGTTGGAAAAGGATAGTGTGCTGTCTAACCAAATGCCCAAGTACTTATAGACGGTGACCTGGTCCAGGGAAGTACCCTTGCTAGTAGTGATATTGAGGACAGGGGGAGGCCTAGCACCCTTACGACAGAACCACATAACCTTGGTTTTCGAGGTGTTTAGAGACAGTTTAAGGTGAGTGAAAGCCTGTTGGATGTGGAGGAAGCTATCTTGAAGTGTTTTGATTACAGTGTCGGAGGAAGGACCAGTGGCATAAAGGATTGTATCATCAGCATATAGGTGAATAAGTGAATTACCAGAAGACAGAGGTACATTATTAATGTATATGGAGAACAGTGTAGGACCGAGTATGGTGCCTTGGGGGACGCCCTTGGATACTGGAAGAGGGTGAGAGAGAATGTTCTCAAACCTTACCCGCTGTACCTGATGTGAGAGATAGTGAGAAAACCAGGACAGTGAATGATTAGTGACCCCAATACTGCTCAGTCTATCTAAGAGGATGTTATGATCAACAGTATCAAAAGCTTTGGCAAGGTCAATGAATATTGCAGCACAGTGTTGTTTAGCGTCTAGGGCAGATGTGATATCGTTGAGAACCTTTAAGGTAGCCATAACACAACTGTGACCAGAGCGAAAACCAGACTGCAACCCAGACAGTATACCATACATATCCAAGTATCTAGTTAGCTGTTTGTTGACAAGCTTTTCAAATACTTTGGACACACAAGGCAAGATGGAGATGGGCCTGTAACTATTAGGGTCAGCCTGATCGCCGCCCTTAAACAGAGGAGTTACAGTTGCCTCTTTCCAATCGGATGGTATCTCGGCCGTCTGGAGGGAGAGGTTAAAGATGTCTGTCAAGGGAGTTGCAATGATGGGGGCAGCAATCCTGATAAAGAATGCGGCAAGCTCATCAGACCCAGCTGGTTTTTTGGGGTCCAGTGAGGTTAATTCCCGCAAAACCTCTCCCACCAAGAAGGGCCGAAGGGAAAAACTGTGTGGGTGAACAGAGAGATCAGTAGCACAACCAGGAGGGGTTACCAAAGGCTGAGGGGTGGGGCTTAAAGGCAAGGGAGTCTTAGATATGCAGGAGGGGTTTGAAGACTCAAAAACAAAACCAGACTTAATAAAATGCTGATTGAAGATATCAGCCATGGAGTGCTTATCTGTAACAATAAGATCGTCCACTTTAAGTGACCGTGGTCGAGTCGGGGGTTTGTTCTCCAGTTTTTTGACCGTTTTCCAGAAAGTACTGGGGTTGGAGCCAGATGATGTAAATTATTCGATGAAGTAGCCAGCTTTGGCCCGTCGCACCGCTTGTGTGGCCTTATTCCGGATCTGGCGAAACAAAAGGCTGTCAGTGGAAGACCCAGATAGGCGTGCTTTTCGCCAGGCGGCGTTTTTATGATGTAGCAACACTGCCAGATAACGGTTAAGCCAGGGACTGTAACGGTTTTTTATCCGTAGTGTTTTAATTGGGGCGTGCTTGTTTATCACAGCTCTAAAAAGGTCTCTGAACATCAACCATGCGTCGTTCACGGTGGGGATCAGGCTCACTCTATGCCAATGTACATTGGCAAGATCATGCAAGAAGGCTTGAACATTGAACTGTTTTAGAGTACGCTTATTACTGATGGTGACAGTCTGCTTGACAGAGAAGAATTTGCGAACACAAGCAATAAAACAGTGGTCACTGATGTCGTTGCAAAACACACCAGCTTGATACATATGTGGTGAGTTAGTGAAAACCACGTCTAACAAGGTAGCCTTATCAGGAGTATTGGAGGGATACCTGGTAGGGTGGGTTATGATTTGGTGGAGATTAAGGGAATCAAATTGCTGTACAACTTTCTCGGGTGGCTTAAGCATGTCCCAGTTGAGGTCACCTAGTAGGACAAACTCAGACCTGGTGAAAGGCGCCAGGGCACTACTTAGAGCTTCTAAGGTGCAAGCAGGAGCAGATGGAGGGCGGTAACAGCCAGCCACTGAAATCCTTCAGGCTTTATTATTAATTTTGGTTATGGTTATTAATTTAATTATTAACCAAAATCCCAAATTAATAGTTTAGTGAACTTTATGAGACTGATATCATTAACTGGCTATCATTTTTCCCTTTTCGGGAATGGTGCCCCACAGGGTGATTTGAGGTGAAGTCACATTATTTATAAGAATTAATAATTATTACTAATAATTATTAATTATTTCTGATAGCCAATTTGATACTTAGGTTGGAGATCTGTTCCAAGGTCAGGCCCTTGATGAGGCCTACAAGGGTAGATTCCCTACATTTTTGGTACCTCCGTGTGATGCCAAGTATTGTTTCCAGCATTTATGGTGCCACCGTGTGAGACCTAATAGATTTCCAACAAGTATTATCCCAGCTTTTTATAATACTATTTGTAGAACCCCTTACATATTTGGTGTCCCTTGGTGAGACCTTGTATTATAAACCCCAACACTATTGTTGACCCTAACAGGTGCATGTTTATCAATGATAGTGATAAATGATTTTGCAAAGTATTCCAAGGCTAATTCTATGTCCAGTATTTCAGAGGTGTGGTATATATTACTGTCTGTAAGGTCATTGAGGAAAGCCTGTTCATTGAATGTTTGTAAGTTTCTATTGATGACAATTGTGAAGGTTGATCTTTCCTGATTATATCTTCTAACACAGGCTAGAGGACAGTGGTCACTGAAGCCAAGTGCAAAAACTCCAGAAGATGTAATTTTGTCACTTCTGTTGGAGAGAATAAAATCAATTAGTGTTGATTTTGAAGGGTCCTTCAAATTGGGGCTGGTTGGTTCCTCACTGAACTGTGACAGATTGAGATTATCACACATTTCCTTTAAAGTATCTGAGTCGTTAGAAAACCAATTTAGGTTGAAATCACCTAGAACTACCATCCCTGACTGGCTGTACTGAACAAGAAGGTTTGCTAATTTATTAACAGTACCAGAAACAGCTGAGGGTGGCCTACCAATGCCCACCACAAACTTGCTACAACTTTTGTTGCGCAATCTCATTACTTCTCTTTAAGTGACTGACAGTGTCAGTTAGACTGCTTGTTTGAGGAAGCTCTCCACTGTTCTATGATCCTGTCTCTCCATTAAATGTTATGATGAGTATTTCTGGGTGAATCAGACCATGTTTTATCTCTTCCGAATGTAATTTCATCCTGAGATATTTGAACTGCACTCTTCTTTGGGACATCTCAGTTGTTAAATCTCGGAAGACTTTCACTTTCGTCCCACTGTAATTCAGCACTTTCTCTTTCTTTGCTATTTCTAAAAGAGTGTCTTTGGCCATGTATCTTTGCATTCTGATGATCATCAGTGATTTGGATGCTGACTCCACTCTGTGCGCAATTTCTACTTCAGGCAGATTTTTATCTTTAAATGCTTCTTTAAGAAACCACTCAGTGACTTCAATATGATGTCCCTTGTCCACATTTTCCACAATTTTCCAAGTGCTCTGTTTTTTCTCTCAGTTCTTTGTTTTCTAATTGGAGCATAGTGCAGACTTCCTCCACCTCATTCATTCTGTCTTGCATGCCAGAAAGCCCCAGTTCAAAATCAACCAGTGTGTCTTTACGTTCCTTAAGTCTGACTTTTAGGAATCCAGCTGAGGCTGCAATTTTTCAATTGTGTCATTTATTTCCTGTCTTATTATTGAGCAGATTTATGCAGCAAATTCAGGTTGATTACACTGTGCTCTGTCAGCCTCCATCTCATTCCTCTCAGGTGTGACACGTGAGCCAGCTGGCATCTTCTTATGCAATTTTCCAGGCATCAGAATTAGTCCAGCTCTGGTTCCCCTTTTAATAGTTCAAGGAAACTGAACTCATTTTGAAAGATCAACTTTGTTTTCAAGTTTTAAGAACTTAAGGAGTATAGGCGTCTTAAGCCTTGTTCACATCACACAACTGGCCAACCATTCTTAAGTTGCGCAGACTATCGTAATCTTTTGAGTGTTCATACCTGGCGACGTGTGTTTCTGTCATCGGGAGTCTCTCCAACTGCGTTACGACCTGTGTGTGCACACCCAAAGATTTCTCCCCCGAGCCCTCGCCAACAGAGCCCCAGATTACGCGGTGACGTCACCAAACTACATTTTGTCACGCATGAACAAAACAGGATATTATGAAGTTCCCCAGCGCTAAACTTTAACTTGGATGTCCATCAACTTGGAGCTCTGCAGGTCGTTTGCGCCCTGCTCTGCGTTGAGAAGAAACAGGAAAAGAAGAAAAGGATTTGGGTGAAGGAATGGGTTGCTGCACACGGATTGCGCAGCTTGTCAATTCTGCAGAGAGAGTTGGAGGTGAGTTCTATGAATGAAACTCCGTTGCCACTGTGCCACTAGCCGACTAGCTTGCATTGTACTGTATATAGTCTATGCATGTATTCTGACCCAGATTATTGTACCTTTCATAGCTGAATGATCGAACGGGTTTTCGGGAAATGCTACGGATGACAGCGGAGGACTTTGATTTGTTTCTGGGGTATCCCGCCTCTCATTGGCTGATGCTCTTTGTCAGTCGTGCCAGACTTATCCAGTTTTCTAGCATGCTAGATATCCAATGCCAGTCGCGGATGAGGGCGCAACTTGCTCATAGGCGTATTCACACATGAGGACTCGTCGTGGCAGACTATCTGCTGACTCACCTCTGACCCAAGGACTTCTTAATGGCTCTGAAGATCCTCTGCGATGTCAAAATCAGGGTGAAAATCGTACAATGTCAACTAGGCTTTAGGCATCTTTTGCTCTCACCCATGGCAATCGCACATGACGTCACTGTTGATGTGCTCAATTTGTTCAACTTTCTCGTCAAAAGCTACATTTTACAAGACTACATTAAACACATCATGACAATGAATGCTTTCCAATGTAAATAAGTGAAATCACTGTGAGCTATTGGTGTCGGTCACCGGTTGCTTAGAGGTAACAAAAACTAGCTCTATTCCTGCCGATTTCAACACCGATTTGTTTTTTGTTTTTTTGTTTGTTTTTTTTTTCATGTGCTTTCTCTCCACACCCACTCCACTCAGTAGTAAAGTGGTAGTTGAGTGGGTACCAGAGTGCTCTCTGCTCTGCTGCTGGCCTACCTGTTACCGACTTTGCCTCCGCATCAACCCCAAGCCCCACCCATGCGTCAACAATGCCAACGCCTCCTGCTCACAGCTGTAAGTGTGTCGGCAACTTACCTGAAACACTTATGTACCTGCCAGCTCCCCATTCCCTGGATACTCTATCTCTGAACTGTTAATAGTGAGTTTTGCTCACCGGCTCACTTTTCCTGTTCACATGTCCTTCAACAAACTGTATCCTGTGAACGTGAGCTCACCTAAGCCCGCCCACGTACTCAGCTTAACTCAAGGGCTTAAGACTATGCATACTCATCTGAACAAAGTCCATACTTACCTATTATCTGTTGATCTTTGCCTGTGCACCATTCAACCTGCAGAGAGCTTCAATAAAGGACATTACAAACTGTTATTTGTGAGATTGTGCTGCATTTGGGTCCTACCACACCCCCTGACACAGAGAGCTTTTGTTGTTTTGACATGATACCTATACAGCGTGTTTCAGGGTTCACGTGACTTTGAATAACTCGCCCACCTCCCCCAGAGAGCAGGTAAAGTTTAACCAGCTGGGGAGGGGCGGTGGGGGTGTCAGGAACCCAGAAAAAAAGGCCTCTCTATTATACAGTAGGCTTTGTTGTGGAGTTATGCTGATGTGACCCTCTGTAATGTTTCAGAATAATAGTAGTAATTGTTTTAGTGAAAAATAGTAAAAGATAAACGTTTTGATTTATTTCCCTCCCCAATTTGTGGTGCCCCCTATGGATGACAGCACCTTTAGCAATGTCTGTACTGCCTATCATGGTCATTCAACAATAGTTTCAGTGTTACCATTTGTAACAGACAAAGATTTTACAGCTGAAAGTTGCACGTGTACGGCTCTGCTAAATCAAAGCTGGATACAAGCCATTCCATTTTGAGAGTGGACAGATAGTTGCTTCTATATGTCAAAAACACACACACACACACACACACACACACACCTACACAAACACACATGCACACACACGCACACACACACACACTAGTTGTTCTGAGGTGATCTTTCGGTGAACAGACGAGATCAGAGACACAAAGGGGAGCGGTGTAGGCTAACTGTCTAGCTTGGCATGTCTCCAAACAGACAAAGAGAGAGAGAGAGAGTGAGTGAGAGAGATGGTGATATAGCCTCACTGCAGTATGTCAGCTCTGGGCAGGTTGCCAGGTGTGCTATCTCACATGTGACTCTGCAGTGTTAACTTCAGCTGCCCAGCAGGACCTTGGCAACTCTGTGTATATGAGCGAGAGTATGTGTGAGTGTGTTCATCAGCACCTGTGTATTTGTCAGTGGACCTACATCTTTGTGTGTGCGTCTGTGTGTGCTTGTGCAGTATAGTGGCTGCAGGCCAGTGACTGTGGTCACATCACAGGCAGAATTTCATTGCCAGGGTTCTGGAGGTGATCAATCGCAGGTAAAATGACGCCACCTGCAAAAACACAGCACCTTCTCTCTCCTGCACTCCCACCCTTGCTTGCGTTCCAAATTCCTTTTCATTTCAACTGTAGCATCCCTTCATCCTTTTACCTGTGGTTTGTTCCTTTCAAAGTGTAATATGAAAACTGTTTATATTGGCCTCAAGGGGAAAAAAAGATATTAAATAGAATTAACTGTTTGAATCCACAGCTACAATATACATTACATTGTCTACCAACACCGCCAACACATAATGTTATGTCCGGAAAGGTATGCAAAAGACTGATTTCATACACCGCCTGCAAATTGGTTAAGTAAGTAATCTTTATCTTAATTTTCATCTATGCTGTACCTTGCTTTTCATTATTTTCTTTCCTCATTTCCCTTACTTGAACTTCAATTTCCTCAATTAGCCTCTACTTCTACTGTACCTCCCTCCCTCTGTGGTCACTCTCTTGTGCATCAGATCAGTATTTCCTTCCATATCATCATGCTTCTGTCCCTGCTGTCCCTGCTGTCCCTGCATCATTACAGACCTTACACACACACCCTGTTCTCGCCATCCTAAACCACCGCTCACTCCCTAAGCTATTAGTATTATCCAAAACATCTTTGCCAGGCTTAGCTGACTCTGTGTTTGTGTGTGTGTGTGTGTGTGTGTGTGTGTGTGTGTGTGTGTGTGTGTGTGTGTGTGTGTGTGTGCAACCCACATTCCTACTCATGTCAGGTGATTTCTGGTACAGACAGGCCAGGGTCACACTGGCAATGAACCTAATAAAACACAGCTCACATCAGCCACAGGCGATGTGGACACACATGCACACAAGCAAACCTTAAAGCAAACACACACACACACACACACACACACACACACACACACACACACACACAAACTTCTTCCTCCTCCTTTTTCTCTGTTTTATATGTGTATGATTGCAATATATAAATCCTGCACAAATGTTTCTGTGAAAAATGTGATGTGCCTACATGCATGTCAGAGTTAAATCAGTTTTACAACAAAATGTTATCTCAGGACACTTTTACATAGAGCAGGTCTAGACCATACTCTTATTTTACAGAGACCCAACAATGTCATGGAAACAACAACAATTTAATAGTAATATGACTCATGATATTAACAGCAGCAGTGGATGTGTAAGCAATATCACACTCAAAGTTTTGCTGTTGTTCTAAATATCTAGCCTGGTAAGATCATCCTGATGACGTGAGCTCAACAGTTGTCAAGCACAAACTAGTGAAGTACTCAGAAAGCAGACTCACAGACTCAGATAAAAGTTCAGCATCTTCACTCAATATTCTCAGGTACACAGGTAGTCAGTCACACAGGCAAAAGTATCCAATTCGAAAGGCAAAATGGGTGGTCAAAAGGCAGAAAACGGTCAAAAACACACTCAGAAGGATCACTAGGGAAACCCTGGAACTCTCACTCAAAGGTGAGGACAATCGGGCAACAAAAAAGGGGAAGACAGGGACTTTCATAAACTACGACA
The DNA here is from genome assembly GCA_019142605.1 of Cephalopholis sonnerati. Lineage (NCBI taxonomy): Eukaryota > Metazoa > Chordata > Actinopteri > Perciformes > Serranidae > Cephalopholis > Cephalopholis sonnerati. Next base: position 3,631,591 of record JAGQAX010000003.1, read on the forward strand.
AGGGAGACAATAAGACACAGGTGAAACAAACTGAGATACAGGTGAAACACATTGGGGCAGGACAAGTAATCACAAAGGTGGGAAACTTGACAAGACAATAATTACAAAAATAAAACAAGAAATACAGGCATGACAAATAAACATGAACTTCGGTGGCTTGATGGGTCATGACTATCTGACAATCTGTCCACAACTGTGAATATGGCGGCATTACCTTCAGAGGGGGGTAAACCAGTGACAAATCGAGTGAGATGTGTGACCAGGGGTGCTTGGGCACAGGTAGCAGGCGCAGGAGATCAGAGATGGGCCTCTGGGAGTTTGTGTTTCTGGAGTACACTGGGCAGGTGGCCACATACTCCATCACCTCTTTCCTGATGAACACTCATCAAAACCACTGGCGAATGATGATGTCCTTCAGGAAAGGAGAGAAGAGTGAGCCCATTGGATAACCTGGGAACAGGGCACAGAAGGGACAACTAGCTAGTCTGGGGGAATCTGACATCTCTCATTAGCTTCTTTTACCTTATTTTCAATCTCCCAAGTGATGGTTCCCACACAATACGAAGGTGACAGAATGGGAAAGCTGGCCTTGGGTTCAGAGTCCGGGAAGAACAGCCTTGAAAGGGCATCTGGCTTGAAGTTCTTGGAGCCAGGGCGATAGAAGAGATAAAAGTTAAATCTGGTAAATACCAGAGCCCACCTTGCCTGCCTGGTGTTCAGCCTCTTTGACATTCTCAACTACTCCAGGTTTTGATGCTCCGTCCAAACCAAGAAGCTAAGCCCCCCTTCAACCAGCGTCTCCATTCTTCAAATGCCACCTTTATGGCCAAAAGCTCACAGTCCTGGACATCATAATTCTTCTCTTCGAACGACAGTTTCTTAGAGAGTAAAGCACGAGGATGTAACTTCTTGTCTTTTACTGACCTCTGAGAGAGGATGGCTGTGGCTCAGAGGTAGAGCGGGTCGTCCACCAATCGGAAGTTTAGCGGTTGTATCCCCGGTTCCTCCAGTCTGCATGTCAAAGTATCCTTGAGCAAGATACTGAACCCCATATTGCTCCTGATGAGGCTTCCATTGGTGTGTGAGTGTGTGGCAGTGTGTGAGTAGCAGGTGGCACCCTGTATGGTAGCCTCGGCCACCAGTGTATGTTTGTGTGAATGTGTAAAAAGCGCTTTGAGTGGTCAGATGACTAGAAAGGCGCTATACATTTACCATTTACTATTACCAATCTCAAGGTCCAAGGCATCAACCTCCAAGACAAACTGGAGGGAGAGGTCTGGCGGGACAAGGACGGGGGCTAGTGACGTAGTGAAGCTCCTCTTCAGTCTCAGGAAGGCTACCTCGGCCTGTGAATTCCAAGAGAAGAGTGACTTGGAAGAGCTAGGAGCATGCAGTGGGGCAGCAATAGAAATTAAGTTTCTAATGAATTTCCGATAAAAAAAATAGCAATGTTGAACCTCCCTCTGGCAGGAAGGAGTTGGACAACTTGCCTTTACCCTCCTGAGACAAGGAATCCCAGAAAGGCGACTGTGAAAACTCATGAACACATGAAACTCACATCCCTCTGCCTTTAGAAACAGTTTGTTGTCCAGGAGCCTCTAATGAACCTGCCAAACATGGCAAACATGAGTGTCCTCATCCGGAGAGAAGATGAGTATGTTGTCAAGGTAGACAAATACAAAACAGTTTACATATCCAGGAAGATGTCATTCATGAGGGCCTGAGACACAGCTGGAGCATTTGTGAGTCCAAAAGGCATGACAAGATACTCATAATGTCCACTAGCGGTGTTAATGGCAGTTATCCACTCATGCACCTCCCTTACTCTGATTAAATGACAAGTGTTATGTAGATTGAGCTTAGTAAACACTTTAGCACCTTTTAACAGATCAAAACCGTAAAAGATTAAAGGGCGGGGTACCTGTTCTTTATGGTAATGTCATTCAGGCCTCAGTAATCAATGCAAGGCCTGAGAGACTTGTCCTTGTTATCCACGAAGAAGAATCCAGCACCAGGCCGAATCAGTGTACTCCTTCATTGCTTGCATCTCAGTAACTGAAAGGGAGTATATGTGTCCCTTGGGAGGAGAGTTACCTGGCAGCAGGCCTATGGTGCAGTCATATGGGTGGTGAGAAGGTTGTTGAAAACCTCCCTGATGTCCAAGTAGCAAGCAGGAACCTGACAGAGGTCTGGGAAATCAGCCACTAAAGCAGGGGGTCCAGAACTGGCAGGAGCAGGAGCAAGAGGTGTGAGAAACAGGTCTGGGAAACAGCAATGCTTGCAGTCTGCTCCCCAAGCTATGACCTTGCCTGTGGACCAGTCAATATGGGAATTGTGGTCAATGAGCCATGGATGACCCAGAATCACAGGTATTTTGGAGCCTGATACAGATGAAAACTGAAAGGCTCTGTGTGAGAGTCAGTGAAGCAGAATGTAACAGGTGGAGTGTGGTGAGTGACTTTACAGAGAAGGCGACCATCCAGGGTGCTTGTGTTGAGAGGCTGGAATAGAGGCAGAGAGGGCAGCTTTAACTCACAAGCCCAACTGTAATCCATAAGGTTGGCATTGTCATGCCCTCAGCCTCCTGAGGTCTGTGTGTGTGTGTGTGTGTGTGTGTGTGTGTGTGTGTGTCTGTCTGTCTGTCTGTCTGTCTGTGTGCTTGATTACAGGAGTGGATTCAGGTGTGCAGGTGTTGGAGGAAGCTGCTTCTCATCACAATCAACCCACTACATATACTGGGCCTCAACTCCACCACGCTGCCAGATCATAGACTCTGCTAACCAAGTCAGTCAGTCTAGTTCTAGCTGCTTTTCTTGTTGTGTGTTACCTAAACGACTAATCCATATTTCCTCTGCCTACAGCTGCTTCCCTGACACCTGCCTCTGCACCACTCCTACTCTGCTGGAAACCAGCCTTGGATTCAGTCAGCCTTCCACCTGGACTCCATCCGCCTGCCCTGCTCAGTTCTATACCCTGGCTCACGGCTCAGACCCTGCTCCCCCCTGCTCTGCTCCAAATCCTGCCCTGCTCAGCTCCATACCCTTCTGCCCTGCTCAGCTCCACACCCTGGCTCACGGCTCAGACTCTGCCCCCCTTGCTCTGCTCATTGTCCTGCTCTGCTCAGCCCCATACCCTGACTCAAGAATCAGCTCCTGCTCCCCCTGCTTAGAGACTCCTTCATTATTTGTGACAATAAATCCATTCATTTGCACTGATTCCCTGCCTCTGTTCTGTGTTCTGCTCTTGGGTTCTATTCAGTAGCTTCCCGTTAACAGGCATCAGCTCCACAAGGGCTGGATGGCTACGGGAGGAAGAGGAGAACATGAGTCTGACTGTGAGAAGCTGGCGAGTGGGTCCAGAGTTTAAAAGAGTCTGACTCACCAGAAAACTCTGCTTTCCAGCTGTGCCTCTGCCTCTCAAAAGGCACCTTACAAGAAAATGTCCAATGTGAGCACAGTAACTACAGCGGCCTTCATCCATGCATCACTGACGCTCCTCGGTTGACAGCCTGGTTCTACCAAGCTGCATGGGTTCGTCCAGGGCAATGGGGAGTGGCTCAGTGGGAACAGCAGGAAAGGAACGCTGCAAGGAGGATGAGGAGCCACCTACATGCTGCCTTGGCTGACTGATGGGGCGTTGTCTCGCCCTTTCTCACTCAAACAGTCTCTTGTCTATCTTGGAGGCAAGAGCAATCGGGACGTCAAAATCTGCAGGCAGGTCCTGCGGAGCTAGGTGGTCCTGTAAAGTTCTAACAGAGCGTTTACAAAAGCATCAGATGGGGCAAGTTGATTCCAACCACACTCAGCTGCCAGAGTGTGGAATTCAATAGCAATCGTCCAAAACTCTTCTCTTACCCTTTTGGAGAGCGAAGAGTTATTTGGCAACCCCGCAGCACGGTGACACTCTCTGGAAAATCTGGGTAAGAGTCTTTGTAAAAAGTAGCCGTGAGTTCCAAATAGCTGAATTCCTATTCCACTCAGCAGTGGCCCAGACTTCTGCTCGACACTTGGGAAATGCTGGAACTTTTACTCAAAGTTGAAGACAATCTGGCAACAAACAAGGGGAAGACAGGGACTTGAATAAACTAAGACAAGGAGGACAATGAGACACAGGTGAAACACAGGTGACACACATTAGGGCAGGGAAAGTAATCACAAAGGAGGGAAATTTGACATCCTTTCAAGATCTGGAATGAGGCGAGACAATGGTTACAAAAATAAAGCAAGAAATACAGGAAGGGCAAATAAATATGAATTTAGGTGGCTTGACAGGTCATGACAATGATCTGGTTTGCTCTCTGTATCTGTGTGGCCACACAGCCACCCCAAACTCTTTTACTTTCAATAGCCCCTTTTCCACCGCAGGAACTTTTTTCATTTACCTGGGTAATTGAAAGGCCTTTGTGCTTTTCCACCGAAATTACCCGAGTAAATAAAGTTCCCCCTACCCCCAAATTCCCCTGAAAACAGATCCTGGTAGCGGGGTAGGACTTTTCAGATGAATAACGCTGATTGGTGGAACACACGCAGCGTTCCGCACTTCTGTGTTAGTGTGGCTGCAGACTTTCTACAAATAAACATTTCTGCCATAGTATTGATAAGCACTAACAGTATCGGTTCTTTAAACGGCACTTAAACACATTTTGGTTTAATTCATTATCATCCTGCAGCCCCTCCACTGCACTCTGTGCCGACGCTGAACACACATACTCACACACACGCTACGGTAAGCAGCCGAGCAGCCGATCGGCGGCCGCAACAAACTCTAAAATGACTCGAGCTGACGGCAGCTACACTTGTTACTGTAAGTGGAATTAGACCTTAGCGAGTAACTAACGTTATGTCTTACACGCTGATTTAGACAGCACGCTAGTTCGGCTAACAGCTAATTGTTACTAATAAGCTGCAATCACAGCTGTCTGTATGTAGACTAACTTAGTTTAACTCTTATCTTAAAATACTTTTAAACTCAGTTGCTGGCTGAGACAAACAGTCCGTCCTCTCTCAACCAGCACTAATGTTATGTTACCAGCCAACAAGCTGGCGGAGGGCACACGCTGAATCATCTACGTCATCAGCCTGATTTGAATAAACTTTGAGGTGTGGTGGAAACGCAAACCACACAGATTACCAGGAACCCTTTTACCCAGGTAAATAAGTTCCTGGTAATAAAAGTTCCTGGGAATGTTGGTGGAAAAGGGGCTAATATAACACAGAGGAACATCTTCTTCATCACTTGCATGCATACTTAAAAGACCCAGTGCTGTTGTATTCTAAATCAGCACTTATAGAATGCCTCTTGTCCAATAAAATGAGAGCTAACTGCTGTATAAAACAGAATTATATTAATTGTGGCAACAAAGAATAACATAATACTAATAATCAATCAATTTATTTATTTATCACACAAATGCTTTTGAGACACAGTTCCAGTGAAATGTGATCTTGTCAGTTCCTTCAGTTTGTGCATCACAAAAACCCTGTAATAATTAATATATGTGTACGATTGGGCAATCTTACATTAGGTACTGTCATTATTCGTGGCTTGCTCTATCAAAATCAGTTGGATGTTGCAACTGCTTATTTCTAGATAAACAACACAGTCTCACTCCCGACTGCTGGGTGGACTTTCACGTCTACATTTTGCAGGCTAGGTATCCTGGATGCATCTGCTATTTACATCTGCTATTTGCTGGGACGTTGTGTCAATTTACAGCCTTTACATGAATTGTGTCTTGTAAAAATACACTCCCACTTTCACAGTAAACATACAGTTTCTGCTCATAATATGCAGTCTTTGTCAAAATAAACTTACAACATTGGTAGAACAAATTCCTTTAAGTTTGTATCATTGTGCAACAAAACACGTGATTAGGTTTAGGCAAAAGCATGTGGCTATGTTTAGGCAACAAATGCACATGGTTAGGTTTAGGAAACAAAAGTATGTAGTAAGGTCAAGGAAACAAAAGCACATGGTTAGGTTTAGGCGACAACAGCATGTGTTTAGATTTAGAAAAAAATAACATGGTTTGCTTCAACATTCATACGGGAAATGAACATTGAGCTCCTGGGTGAAAATCCATTGTTGTTGTACCCATTCACCAGCCCTCCCACCCACCCTTTAGGGACTTAAATTACATTGTTGTCCAGTGGCATTTCAAACTGATGCCGTCTCTTACAGACATGAGTCTCTTAAACACACACACACACACACATACACACACCGAATTTCTGACATTATTCCAGCATGTAAACTTACACTCATACAAACTTAACTAATACAAACGTAACACACACATACTGACTCCTCTGCCATCAAAACAAAGTTGGATATATGCGCTCTGTATATATTGTAATTATGTGTGTGGTCTCTACATATATATTTTGTAAATTATCTTCTTAAATTTTTACTTCTGTTTGCACTTTATCTTCTTTCTACACTTGTTTGCAATATATCTTCTTCTTTTTACACTTGTAAGGAGCACCTGTAATGAAAACAATTTCCCCTTGGGGATCAATAAAGTATTTCTGATTCTGATTCTGATTCTTTGGGAATGTCAGTCACAGCTAGCAAGATAACATCAACAACACACTGACAAGTAATCTTATCGGGGTAACAACACACTCATCACCAACTGACTTGCCAGAGGCTTTGCTTGGAGATGCCTGTCCAGTTTGTTCATTTTTAAGCTCTCATTACTGAACACCTCCCCACAAATAACACATTGAGGCATCTCTTCTGCATTCCACACTTACAGGCTCTTTCTTTTATTTTCATATTGCTTCAACATCATGCGTGCCATCGAGAGTGAGGGAATCACAGAAGTCACACTCAATGTGACCTCTGCCAAAAAGCATGAACACGTTTTCAGGTTTGTGAGGTTTGCAAGAAGAGAGAGACAAAGACAGGGACAGACAAAGAGTAAATAGCCCCGCAGACAGCATCTGAGCTGAACAGACCAGTGCAGACCAGTGTTTTACTTCTATTTTAGTTATTAATAATAATAATAATAATAATAATAATACATTTTATTTGAAGTACAATAATACACAAAGTCCATTAAAAGAAACAACAATAAAAAATAAATAAAATCAATAGAATAGACAGAGTAATAGGCATCAGATGGAATAGGCAGTCTTAAATAGATGTGTTTTGAGTTGTGATTTGAAATGGGGGAGTGAATCGATGTTTCTGAGTTGGGATGGTAATGAATTCCAGAGACGGGGAGCAGAGCATTCAGCCGCTCTGCTCCCCGGGTGTGGACAGGAGGTGATGTGGTGGATCGAGGGGGTTCGAGTTATGATGCGGGCAGCTGAATTCTGGACCAGCTGAAGTTTATGGAGGGATTTGTGAGGGAGACCAAAGAGGAGAGAATTACAGTAATCCAGACGGGAAGTGACGAGACTGTGGACGAGGATGCCGGCAGTGTGGGGGGTAAGGGAGGGCAGAGGCGATTGATGTTTTGTAGGTGGAAGTAGGCAGAACTGGTAATGTTATTGATGGGGGATTGAAAGGATAGTGTGCTATCAAGGATGACACCCAGACTCTTAACCTGGGGGGAAGGTGAGACAGTGGAATTATCAATAGTGAGAGGAAAGCTGTCGGTTTTGGATAAGGTGGATTTGGTGCCAATGAAGAGAACCTTGGTTTTGCTACTATTTAATTTAAGGAAGTTTAGGGTGAACCAGGTTTTTATTTTAATGTAGAAAATTAACAACAATAAATAAGCAGAGATTCTTAAAAGGGTGAAAGAGAAATGATATAACAGCCACGGAGCTGCTGACCACGTCCAAACAGCGTTTGTATCTAATATTGCGGTGAGTTAGTTGGGAGCTCATAAATAAATTAGTAAGCTGCTCGGGTTGTTGCTAACTTTGAGAGATGTTGTTTGATTATATGTAATAAAACTAGTCATGATGAGCTCATAACCTAATAAAGCTACCAATGGTAGCCTATAGTTTCACTTGAAATTGTTGTATACTGTGCTTTTAGAAAAAAATGTTAAGGTAGTGGTTAGTTAATTAAGTTAAAGCCTACAACAATTATTGTTTTCTATATTTTCTTTTTGTTCTGACTGTTCTGACAGGGAGAGCTCCCTGCTGGACTCTCTGGGTAATACTCTCCTCCAATGACGAGTATGCATTTGCCCTCTAAAATCTGCATAAACGCAGCCAGCAAATCATAACGTGCCTACCCAAAGACATGCAGAGCCCATAGGAGGCATATGACAGAATCTGCTGTCCTATGCCCTTCTCAGCAAGCAGCATAGAAGTGACAAGGCTGAGGGAACAGTTCCCTGTAGAATTTGGAGTACAATATCATTAACATCATTCCATCTCACACAGGTTCTGCCCTCTAGTGGACTTTATGGGTACAGTGGGTTGAGCCCAATGAATGACCGCTCTGTTGGGACAGAACATTGACCCAGCCACACTGATCCAGACTGGCTAAAAGTTAGTTGCCTTAGCTTTCCCACTTCTTTATAACTTTGGCTGCTACAGCAGAGAAGTAGAGGGCCCCAGCCAACCCAGGTATTATGCAGCCGAACTGAGTGGAACCTACACACCACAATTCCTGGGTCAACACGGAGCACAAAAACATGTTGGTATTTCATGTCCAGAGGGGAGTCAGTTTGAATACAGCTGACATACACCCAACCCTTTTCACCAGTCCTGTGTTGTTCCAACAAGCACAGGAGACCCTGAAAAGGAGCCTGATATGTCAAGGAGACAGAACCGTATGAGTGGGCAGGGATTAGACCATAATGCTGCCATGCATATGTCCTTGACACTAACCCTGCTGAACAAGGCTGCCGATACAGCCACACCAAGTGTGTATGGACCACGGAGGGAAGGTCCCTGCCTGCTTGCTTTTAGGCTTGGGAGATTAACTCACAAAGCCATCTTGCAAGGCGTTTCTTAGATAGGGCCTTACCAGCCACACCATCACCATTATTGCATCTGATGGGGGCAACATAGCATGCCAACATATAAACTGGGCAGAGCAGATGCAATTTTGAAGAAGAGGTCCACCCGATTTGGGCAAAATGCCTGTCGTACCCTCCTCCTGAGACAGAGGCCCCCAGAACTAAGCAATGGTCCATTTACTGTCATACCAAGGTGCTGTGGCTCAGAGGTAGAGCAGGTCATCCACCGATCGGAAGATCAGCGATTCGATCCTCGGCTCCTCTAGTCCACATGTCGAAGTACCCAAAATTGCTCCCGATGCTGCTTCCAACTGAGTGGCATCTTGTATGGTAGCCTCGGCCACCAGTGTATGAATGTGTGTGTGAATGGGTGAATGTGAGTAGTGTAAAAAGCACTTTGAGTGGTCAGATGACTAGAAAGGCGCTATACAAATGCAAGTCCATCCAAGCAGTGACCTGGGGCTACCAGAAAGACTGACAACCTCCCTTAGGGGGAGGGAGTCTCAGCCAGACATGACGGGAGCCTATCTTAGGCAAAACATCACACAGCCTGCTGCGGGAAGTCCAGGCAGAGAGATGTTGGCAATGGTTTCTTACAGGACACTGTGTACCAGACAACAATGAGATGAAATGTTGTTATCATCTGAAAACAAAGCCGTTTTATCAGTGGGGATGATTGGAGGTGGGGGTGGAGGATTGATGGTTGATACAAGGCTCTCAGCATCATTGATCTCAAGCCCCAGTTCACTCTCATGCCAGCAAAGCATCATGTCAAAGCATCTGATCCCACCGCTGCTGGTGTCTCAACTTGGACAGTGCCCAGCAGGCCTCACAGGCTGGTGACTGCTGAACACTGCTCTCTGCATGGTGTGCACCGAGGCACTGATGAGGTGAAACAACAACTTCACTCATGGATTAAGCTGATCAGTGGGCAATTGCCATTGCTAAAGAAGAAAAGGATAGTAGATGCCGTCATATGTCTCTTATATATACTGTGGGCTCCACATTTATTTGGGTAGGGACATCACGATTGGCCAGCTATATTTATACAAACTTCAGTTGGTGAGTGCTCATGATTTGAAGAGAGTATTAGCTACAGAGTCCAGAAGAGGGCAGAGGCTGTGTGAGATTGAACATGAGTGAACTGTTGATATGGACAACCAAGGTATTACTGTGCTTGTTTTGTGCAGGCTGGCTTCTGTTGAAACTACACTGCAGACAGAACTGTGCTGCTTGAGTCATCATCATCCCACTGCCTCCTGGTGCCTGTGTCCATTATCAGTATCTTCCCACCATTCATTGGATCTTCGCCTTTATCATCATCTTCAGACCTTATTTATACATACTCAAGAGATTCAACCTTTTTTATCTTCTCTATGCTTCTGCGAGGATGGTGGTACTTGAATTTAAAAAAAAAAACAAAGCAAAAAAAAAACAACAACTCAGGGAACAGGGTTGAACGAAGATAAAGAGAAATTTTATATTCCCTTGGCTATTACTATGAAAGGTATAGACTACTCCATTCCGATATCTTGTTTGCTGAAGTACACTGGGTTTGAAGCTCATTTCCCAGCTAAATTTGGCAGCTATATTGCATAATTTAATTAGCTGTATTAGGCTATTTAAATTTTATGTAAAAAAAAAAAAGAAAACTGATCATAATTTGTCAATAACTGGAATTTTGTTTCATTTTAAGTTGTACTCGGTTATGAACCATTACATCTTGTACAAAAAATTTAAGAGTAGTTCCTGTTATGAAATAACATATGCAAGGTTGTTGTTATAACTTAAACAGAATAAGACAGGACGAAGAAAAAATACACCACAGCTAAACATAATGTTATTTATTTGTTGGTGTGAGTTATGAGGATAAGACTAAGCATTGTCATTGTGAACTTAAACCATTGAATATGCCAGTCTCTTCTTAAAGCTAGACACTTGGTAGACACTACCCACTTGGTGACACATGGGCCAAGTGGGTTTTACAACTGACTCAAAACTATTCCTCTTTTTTAGAAGAGGTTCACAGTTAATGCTTCAACAGAGGAGGTTCAATAAAAAGGGATGGCACAACCAAATAAGTTACAATAGCACCCTCTATTTTGGACTCTTTGACTCTTCATGGTTAAGACACCAAAATTTGCAGGCCAAAGTTGAATTTGAAAAATTCTTAAGGATTTACTTAATCCTGTGAGGAAATAGGCATCAGCAGCAATTCCAATGGAACATTACATCATGAAATTTCACTGTTTAAAATGCTGGTGTGACCAAGCCTTTAAAGTGTTGCAAGGAATGTGCATACAGACACGAGTGTGATTGTACAGTTTGTGGGATGCATGCTCACCTTTTTCTTCTGGATGACTTTCAAAGACTGTGCCAGTTGAGAGGAGTTTGGCACAGCGTCCACTGGCAACAGAAGCAGAAAATTACCACAAGTCATTGTGGAGGATGGACTGCTGTAACAAATTATTTACACTGAGTATGTATTACATAGTACTTTTGCCTTTATTCACAGTCTCCCTTTTATAAATCATATCCTCATTCTTGGGTAACAAGTAAAATACAATAATTGGTCATTTTACACATATGCATAATTGTACTTGAATGTTTCCATTATGTGCAATCCAATAAGAAAAGATGACCACAATTTCTAAATATATTAATATTTGTGTGTGACCTCACATTATCTGAACCTGCAGCTGCTTCATAAAATATATGAATTTATCCGCTGTGAGGGTCCAAGGGCAGAGGGATGTTGTATGCTGTAAAGCCCTCTGAGGCAAATTATGATTTGTGGTATCAGGCTTAGTAAATAAAATTGAAATTGAATTGAATATTTGTTTTTTTTTAACCTGGTGTTGCCAGTTGTTATTGCCTGACTTATCAAAGAAGTCAGAGGGAGCATGAAAGGCATACTAAAACTTACTCTGACTTCCCACAGCCACTGTAAAGGCAGAAATAACGATTGATATTAATCTGCCCAGTCGATCGATGAGGGAACTGAGCTCCTCTTGGAATATCACTGGCTCGTTTACAACAGAGAGACAGGGAGAGAAGAAAGAGGAAGAGGGAGCACAAGACGGATCATCTGGCATCTGTCTAAGGATGTTTATGTTAATTCAGAGTGGCCCATCGGTAGAATGCTGCTGGCAACTGTATCGTTAATGAAATGGAAATGAATGAAAGCTTTATTAATTATCTGTAATCTTCTGCAGATTTTTTTTTTATAAAGAGTAATCCTAAGCTTGTTCAATCAGTAGGAAGAATTTAAAAGGAATTTTTATCAGCTTTGCATATGCTCGATGAAAAAGAGGTAAAGAAGCACAGGTCTGTTGCCTTGCAGACACTGAGCTCAAATTCAATACCAATGCCTCATGCATGTAATGTCGGCATCACTGCAAGTACCATTTGAGATCTGCGATTTTCGAAACATCAAAAACATCAAAAAGCGAATGTTGGAGCTACAGTTGGAGGCCTTTCTGATCTCCAAGGGACCAACTTTAATCTTTACAGCGTCTGTTTATACCAAAGATGGCTTGAGCCAAAAAACATCCCAACAATACTTTCTTCTCTGTGACGACCTGAGGCTTGTAAGTAGTTTTATGCTCCAATCCTTAAAATCTTACATTATTTTACCGGCTTACTATTGGCCATACATTAAAGATAAGGTCTTGCACTCTCAAGAGTACAGCAAAATACACACATCAATAGGCAGGCAGGCTTAGGAGCGCACACTTACACACTCACATACACAGAGCAACACACAACAAACTTCTCAGCTTATTTGACCGCAGGACGGCTGAAAAAACAGAGTATTGATTGAAAGAGAGGGTAGCAGAGATCTTAGAAACATAGCTGAATTGTGCTTCTGATAATGGGATCTCTTCAAGTTCCACTCCAGTGGAATGGCCTCCAGCAGTGTTCTGCCCAGCTCTCATATGCTTTCGTCTACTTTTGTATCTCCAAAATGATCCATCAGGCCTTCAGGAAAACTGAATAAGATCCACAGTGCTAAGTTAGAGCTCCCAGGAGCTTTCAGGAGTGGATATAAAGACTTGATGGGACAGTGCTGCAAGTCAAATTGTGGAGCTCTTGTGGTCTTTGTAGGAGCTGCTCCATTCAAAGGAGGGTAATAAGCAATACTGTGAAAAGTGTACACTTGGTGAGTGCTACAAAATAACACTGAAATAATACAAGAATTGAAATTAGACATAATGCAGTAGACAAAGCTCATTTAATTTTTACTTACAAAAGTGCACTCAGCTGAGTGCAGATCTCTACCATGCAGCCCCTAAGCTGATCCCACCCTCAAATCTTTTAATTCCAGCAGTCGCACCACAGAGTGTTTCAGAAGTGTCCCAGAAGCTAATAAAAACACATACACGTGTGTTGCACAGAGCAGATCTATTTCTTCTGCTAACAGGTATGGCATGTGAAATATAGATACAATGTAGCCTTATTATGAAGATGAATGTATTTTAATAACTAAACATATTCTGGACTTTTAACAGCTGTCTATTAACTTTGTCTGTAGCACGTCAGAGCAGGCACACACCCTTATTTCACTTTGCTCCTGATTGGGACAGGTTCAAGGGAAGAACCATAATACTGGACGATGCCTTGCATGTCTTCATGAAAAGATGTGATCATCCTCAGGAGACATCCATTCCTCTTCAGGAGGGTTAAGAGTGCACTGCACTGAGTCCCAACCATACCTCAGGGTATACTTAAATGACTAAATGACTGCAGACTGTTGAGTACTGCATGGGCAAAGGCCTTGCCAACAATACTGATGAGGGATATTTGTTGGTATTTGTCATAGTCACTGTATGTCTTTTGTTCTTGTGGAATGTGATGATGTTAGAGTCATGCATGTCTTGGGGCACTGTCCTTTGTTTCCAGCACTGTGGTAGGAGTTCATGCAGGTGGGAATGCTATCTTTCTTGGAGCTTTGCTGCAGGCTAAAGAGTCAATGGCCTTGTTGAGCCCCTGGTAGTACTTTGCCCATCTCCCCATCTTAATCTCGGTCTGATATGATGTCAGTTGAAGCAGACTTTAGGTGTACAATCTTGGTGACTTGGACTAAAGGCTTTCTTCATATATGGCATAAATCTTACCACAGTCAGCAGAGACTTAAATGCTCTGACAAAGGTTCAGCCAATTGCAACTGGCACACTGTTGAACAATCCATCTGACCTCATTTTTTGGCCTTCCTGAGTGCAGTAAGTGTCTTCTCTGAAGGCTTCCTCTTGTAGTCGAGCAGTGCTGCTTGTCTGACTGCAATTGCTGGCTCAAGCTCAGCAGTTCCTACTTTATACTGGTCTGGGCTCTTCTTCTCCTTCTTCCATGGGTGTCTTGGCAGACGCCCACGGCAGATTTGCAGATGGTGTCATGGATATGGTGCCATCTTTCTAAAGCGTTGCTTATTGGGTAGACACTGAGGGCCTTAATGGTGTCAATAGTTTGGGCTGAGGGCACACTTTTCTGCCAACCAGGGAATGGTCTGTGTCATAGTCAGCACTGTGGTAGCTGTGGGTAACAAGGACGTGAGAGACTTTGGGTGCTGACGAGAGCTAGGTGGTGTCAGTGATAATGATATGGGGTGCCCTCATTCTACTCTGCCGTTGGACTTGGTGGAGAAGAATGTTTGGTTATGCAAGGGTCATGGTTAAAGCATAACTCTAGCAGTCTCTGCCTGTTCTCATTGAGCTCACCGACACCAAGGTGAAGATCCCAATTCGGGCACTGATGTCCCCAAGCATGAACAGGTGTTCTGTGTCAGGGATCTAACTGACAGTGGTCTCAAGCTTTTCATAAAACTCATCATTTGCCATAGATGTTCAGAATGTTCATAGGGCCTGAAGAGGTTGATAGGCAGAGAGAGATGATTGGGCTGTATCTTTACATGGTGTTTCAACTGAAGACAGTAGGGAGGTTTTTGCCTCAAATCCAATGCCATGCAGTCCATGTTCCTTGTTTCCTTTCATTGCCAGAAGAATGTGTAGTCCCTTTTTCTGAGGCTGTCATTGTATGGGAGTCTGGTCTCATGCAGTGCAGCAACATCAGTGCTGAGCCTCTTAAGTTCCTGGTTGATTATGGCCATTCTCCTGGCGTTCTCAACCTATTGTGGATCATTTGAGGGGCCAGGGCCAGTAGTTTCTTTCACTGTCTGATGTAGATTTGTTTAGTCTGCTCTTCAGTCTTTCCCCTTAGCTCCAAGCATCCATTGATGCAGGCAGACTGTAGCGTATTAGCACCTGAATGGCTGGGGACTCCCTAGCTTAAGGTGGGCTGTAGCTGACCAGTGTGACTGAGATGGTCCCTGTCATCATTTAAGACAGCCCTCAGCATCTAAGCTCACATCTGGACTGGTAACTCATATCTGCTGCTTCCCATGCTTTTTCTGATGTTGTGAATATGCAACACTGGAGTGACATCTTCAGGGCACGAGCCTTGGTGAATCATATGGAGATCCTGGGATACCCAGTCATCAGAATCCCCCTCTTGGCCTCGCTTATGTAGTCCAAAAGAAATCAGGCCTATCAGCATCAGCTTAGCTCAAAGAACTGCCAGCAGGAAGTCAGCAATGACACCCAGTCACTTAGGGGCTCCACTCTGGATTTTCTGTCTGGGTTTACTCCTGTAGCCTTTCGTTCTTAGCTACAAGGCAGTGGAGCCATCATGTACTGGCCCACCAATCCAGCCAGTGGACCTCCTCCCCCCAGGCCATTGGCTGCCTGATGTAGCTCATCCACCCAAGTGGTGCTGTATAAACACCAACCCTTTGCTTGGTTTAGCCTGTCAGCTGAAGTGGTGTGCCGGGGAGTGGCACTTGGAGCCAGCAATTTTGGAGACAGATGAGAACCAGTATTACCTGTCCACCCTACCGAGTAGGATACGCTGCTTCATTATTAATCTGACAGTAGTTGTACATTTATTGTTTTTGTGTATCGATTACACTGGGTACTTAATAAGGATTAAGTAGAAAAGACCAACTTTGGCATTCTGTTTTATATTTGTATGTACATGATGTAAATATAGCTTATGATTCGTTCATGACGTTATTGATAGATTTGTATGAAAAACACTGTGGACTCAGAAGTATTGCCAAGAAAAATGCTACTGACAAACCATGGATGACTAAAGGACTACGAAATGCCTGCAAGAAGAAAAATTACCTATATAGATGTTTTTTTAAAATTAAGGTCAAAAGAAGCAGAAGACAGGTATAAGAAATATGAAAATAAATTAGTGTGGATAATAAGAAGACACAAAAAGGAATACTATGGTGATTTACTAAATAAAAATAGAAACAATGTGAAGGCTACTTGGGGAATAATAAATAGTGTATTAAAAAGTGATGAAATAAAATCAGCTCTTCCAAATTATTTTGTGAAAAATAATTATGACATTGATGACAAAACTGAAATAGCAAATGAGTTTAATGATTTTTTTGTAAATGTAGGTCCTTGTCTTGCAGCAAACATCAATCAATCAATAAATCAATTTTTATTTATAAAGCCCAATATCACAAATCACAATTTGCCTCAGAGGGCTTTACAGCATACAACATCCCTCTGTCCTTAGGACCCTCACAGCGGCTAAGGAAAAACTCCCCAAAAAAACCCCTTTAACGGGGAGAAAAAAATGGTAGAAACTTCAGGAAGAGCAACTGAAGGAGGGATCCCTCTTCCAGGACGGACAGATGAGCAATAGATGTTGTACAGAACAGATCAATATGATGAATTAACAGTAATCCATATGACACAATGAGACATAAGGAGAAACAGATATTATATTAATAATATGATTATATATGTATGTGACAATAATGATATGTGTATAATAGTCCAGGTATGACTAATAGTAACAGCAGCAGTGGGAGGCATCAGGCAGGACCATGGCAGCAGCACAACCACGACACATCATCCAGGCACAGCTGCGGTACGAGTTAACCTGCGAGATAGTGGAGCACAAAGGCTCCGGAGAACAAGCCGAGTTAGTAACATGCAGTAGGCCCGGGTTAGAGAGATGCATTAACAGGACATGAATATTAGCAAGGGAGACAGAGAGAGTGAGTGAGAAGGAGAGAAGGGGCTCGGTGTATTATAGGAGGTCCCCCGGGAGACTAAGCCTATGTCAGCCTAACTAGGGGCTGGTCCAAGACAGGCCTGAGCCAGCCCTAACTATAAGCTTTATCAAATAGGAAAGTCTTAAGTCTAGTCTTGAAAGTGGAGACGGTGTCTGCCTCCCGGACCGAAACAGGAAGCTGATTTCACAAAAGAGGAGCCTGATAGCTGAAGGCTCTGGCTGCATTCTCAGAGCGCAGTGTTCTGGTGGGATAATAGGGCACTATGAGCTCTCTGAGATATGATGGAGCCTGATCATTTAGAGCTTTGTAAGTTAAGAGAGGGATTTTAAATTCAATTCTGGATTTTACAGGGACCCAGTGCAGAGAAGCTAAAACAGGAGAAATATGATCTCGTTTCTTAGTTCCTGTCAGTACATGTGCCACCGCATTCTGGATTAGCTGGAGAGTTTTCAGGCACTTATTAGAGCTACCTGATAATAGAGAATTACAGTAATCCAGCCTCGAGGTAACAAACGCATGGACCAATTTTTCAGCATCTTTTAGTGACAGGATAGGCCTAATTTTTGCAATATTACGCAGATGAAAAAATGCAGTCCGAGACGTTTGTTTTAAATGGGAGTTAAAAGACAAATCTTGATCAAATATTACGCCGAGGTTTCTTACGGTGATGCTAGAGCCCAGAGCAATGCCATCCAGAGAAACTATATCATCAGATAAAGAGTTTCTGAGCTGTTTAGGGCCAAGAACAATAACTTCAGTTTTGTCTGAATTTAACATCAGGAAATTGGTGCTCATCCAGGTTTTTATATCTTTAAGGCATTTCTGAAGTTTAGTTAATTGATCCGTTTCTTCTGGTTTTATCGATAAATACAACTGTGTATCATCCGCATAGCAATGGAAATTTATGGAGTGATTTCTAATGATGTTACCTAAGGGAAGCATATATAGCGTGAATAGAATTGGTCCGAGCACTGAACCTTGAGGTACTCCAAAACAAACTTTAGTACGTGAAGATGATTCATTATGAACGTGAACAAACTGAAAGCGATCGGATAAGTACGATTTAAACCAGCTTAGTGCAGAACCTTTAAGGCCAATTGAATGTTCCAGTCTCTGTAGCAAAATTTGATGGTCAATTGTGTCAAATGCGGCACTAAGATCTAGTAAAACAAGTACAGAGACGAGTCCTTGGTCTGAAGCAATCAGAAGATCATTTGTAATTTTAACTAGTGCTGTCTCGGTACTATGATGCACCCTAAATCCTGACTGAAATTCCTCAAATAAATTATTATCATGGAGAAAGTCACACAGCTGGTCTGCGACTACTTTCTCAAGGATCTTTGAGAGAAAGGGAAGGTTGGATATAGGTCTGTAATTGGCTAACACCTCTGGATCCAATGTGGGCTTTTTTAACAGGTTTAATTACAGCTACCTTAAAAGACTGTGGTACATAGCCCGTTAATAAAGATATATTGATCATGTCTAGTATGCAAGTGTTAACTAAAGGTAAGACTTCCTTAAGTAGCCTAGTTGGGATGGGGTCCAATAGACACGTTGATGACTTGGATGAAGAAATCATTGAGGTCAATTGTTAAATAGAAATCAGGGAGAAGCAATGTAGATATGTATCAGCACTTATAGCTGTGTTTGAAAGCAGATTAATACTGTTAGACGGCAGGAGGTCATGAATTTTGTCTCTAATAGTTACAATTTTGTCATTAAAAAAGCTCATAAAATCATTACTGCTAAGGGCTAAAGGAATACAGGGCTCAATAGAGCTGTGACTCTCTGTCAGCCTGGCTACAGTGCTGAAAAGAAACCTGGGGTTGTTCTTATTTTCTTCTATTAATGACGAGTAATAGTTTGCTCTGGCATTGCGGAGGGCTCTCCTATATGTTTTTAGACTATCTAACCAGATTAAACGAGAATCTTCCAGTTTGGTTAATCGCCAATTCCTTTCAAATTTTTGCGACATTTGCTTTAATTTTTTGGTTTGGGAGTTGTACCAGGGAGCAAACTTTCTTTGCTTTGCGAACTTCTTTTTAAGAGGTGCTACAGACTTAAGAGTTGTTCGCAGTGAGCCTGCAGCGCTATCGACGAGATGATCAATTTGGGAGACTTTAAAGTCAGTACGGGAAACCTCAGTTACAGAGGATATTGAATTTAACGCCGATGGAATCACTTCCTTAAATTTTGCTAACGCACTATCTGATAAACACCTAGTATAGTAGCTGTTACTGAGTGGCGCGTAGTCAAGTAGACAGAAATCAAAAGTTATTAAGTAATGATCTGATAGAGAGGGATTCTCTGGAAGGACCATTAAGTTATCAATCTCAATTCCATACACCAGAACTAGATCGAGGGTGTGGTTAAAACGGTGAGTGGGCTTATGTACACTTTGAGTGAAGCCAATGGAGTCTAATAATGTGATAAACGTAGTAGCGAGGGAGTCATTATCAACGTCCACGTGGATATTGAAATCGCCTACAATAATAACTTTATCTGATTTCAGGACTAAACTGGATAAAAACTCGGAGAATTCAGATAAGAATTCTGAATACGGGCCAGGAGCACGGTACACTATAACAAATAGAAGAGGCTGCGAGGTTTTCCAGGTTGGATGTCAAAGACTAAGGACAAGGCTTTCAAAGGATTCATAATCTAGTTTAGGTTTAGCGCTGATTAATAGACTAGAGTTAAAAATGGCTGCAACTCCCCCTCCTCGGCCGCTGCCTCGAGGAACGTGGGTATTATTATGACTGGGGGGAGTGGATTCATTTAGACTAACATATTCATCTTGACACAGCCAGGTTTCGGTGAGGCTGAGTAAATCAATATGATTATCTGATATTAATTTGTTTACTAACACTGCTTTGGAAGATAACGATCTGACATTTAACAGTCCACATTTAATTCTCCTGTTTTGTCTTTCTGTCACAGAAGAGGTTTTAATTTTTATCAGGTTGTTATGTACAACTCCTCTTTGTTTGACTTTATATTTAAATAATTTAGGTGGTCGGGGGACAGACACCGTTTGTATGACACTATGGGTGGGTGACTGCTCTAGAAGCTCAGAGAAGCGTTTTACACTGCGACTCTGATTCCTGGTCTCAACTCTGGGTTGTCACGGTTTTAGATCACTAATAAACTTGTCCAGGTTTCTAGATATGAGAGTGGCTCCATCCAAAGTGGGATGAATGCCATCTCTCCTAATCAGACCAGGTTTTCCCCAGAAGGTTTTCCAATTATTAACGAAGCCCACATCGTTTGCTGGACACCACCTAGACAGCCAGCGATTGAATGATGACATGCGGCTAAACATATCATCAGTGGTCAGATTTGGCAGGGGTCCAGAGAAAAAGTCCGACATAATTTTGGCATACTGACACACCGAAGCAACATTAATTTTAGTGACCTCCGATTGGCGTAACCGGGTGTCATTAACGCCGACGTGAATAACAGTCTTACTGAATCTACGTTTAGCCTTAGCCAGCAGTTTCAAATTTGATTCAGTGTCGCCCGCTCTGGCCCCAGGGATACATTTGACTATGGTTGCTGGTGTTGCTAACTTCACGTTTCTCAGAATAGAGCTGCCAATTACCAGAGTTTTCTCCTCAGCGGGTGTGTCGCTGAGTGGGGGAAAACGGTTAGAAACGTGAACGGGCTGGTGGTGAGCCGAGGGCTTCGGCCTGGTACTACGCTTCCCTCGGACAGTCACCCAGTCTCCTGGCTGCACAGCCTGGAGTTACCGGAGGACCACTAACAGAGGATATGCTAAGTGGCTCCGCGCCGGCTACAGGGGACTGGCTAACTACCGCAGCTACAGTTTGACTCTCCATGGTGCGGAGCCGAGTTTCCAATTGACTAAGCCTCGCCTCCAACGCAGAAAATAAATCGCTAAAGGAGGCAGAGGAGTAACTAAACATCTGGCACACTGAGCAAGAGAGTGCAGGAGAGGAAGCCATCGCTAGGTGCTAAGCTAAGGTAGCTAACAAGGCTGAGAGTGTGTGAGCAAGCAAAGATGAATAAGACAGTCGTTTACAGAAGCGGAGTGATTAACACTACAACTAGTGAGGTTTAAGAAGTGAAGTGGATGTTTAACGGCTAAAGTGAGGAGAAAAAGCAGAAAAGTAGCTGGTGAGAGATCGCTGCAGCAGCTGAGAGACACCAACACAGAAACACCGGAAATGACACAACACGCTTACTGCAGTACGTCAGCACGTCACCACGCCGGACAAACATACCAACAATAAAAGACAATGGAGATGAAAACACAATAATGGATAATGTGAATAGCATTTTTCTTGGTAAGGTAGAAAAAGAAGAAATACTGAGTATTGTAAAAAGTTGTGCAAGTAAAGGATCCACTGACTGTGTAGATATGGACATGATATTAGTAAAGAATATAATTGAATTGGTTATTGAACCGTTTACATACATTTGCAATCTATCATTTTCAACAGGGGTATTTCCTGATAATATGAAAACAGCCAAAGTGATTCCACTTTATAAAAATGGAGATAAACATGTTTTCTCCAACTACAGACCAGTATCCTTGCTCCCACAATTTTCAAAAATATTAGAGAAATTGTTTGTAATCAGGTTAGACAAATTCATAGACAGATACAATATTTTAAGCAATAGTCAGTATGGATTTAGAACCAATCACTCCACATCAATGGCACTTATGGAATTAACTGAAGAAATATCCACCACAATAGATAAGAGACAATATTTTGTAAGTATTTTTGTTGACCTCAAAAAGGCTTTTGACACCATTGATCACACCATACTTCTTAAAAAACTGACCAAATACGGTATCAGAGGGGTGGCACATAAATGGGTTGCAAGCTATTTAGAAACTTTAAAGCAGTTTGTGCAGATAAATAATGTAAAATCTAAATCGCATTATATTCAGTGTGGAGTACCTCAGGGGTCGGTCCTTGGGCCAAAACTGTTTATTTTGTATATTAATGATTTTTTTTATGTATCCAAACTGCTCAAATGTATTCTGTTTGCGGACGATACTACCTTATTTTATTGTGGGGAAGATATAACACAGGTGTTGAATGTGGTTAAACAAGAATTTAAAAGAATAGAAACATGGTTTGACGTAAATAAATTATCGTTGAATCTTGAAAAAACAAACTTCATGATATTCAGTAACAAAGGGAGAGACACTGGTGCTTCAATAAATATAGCTGGTATTGAAATTAATAGAGTAAGGGAAACCAAGTTTTTGGGTGTCACTCTGGATGAGAATTTGTGTTGGAAATCACATATACTTTATACAAAGGTAAAAATATCAAAAACAATAGCTCTGTTACACAAAGTAAAGGATTCACTGGATAACAAAGCATTGTACATTTTATATAACACCATGATTGTTCCATATCTGACCTACTGCATTGAAGTATGGGGAAATGCCTGTAAAACATATACTCAGTCAATTTTCATTTTGCAAAAAAGAGCCATAAGAATAATCAGTAGAAAAGGATATAGAGATCCAACAAATCCAATATTCCTTCAGTTAAAATTGTTGAAATTTCATGAATTAGTAGATTATGGTATTCTGCAAATTATGTTTAAAGCTCATAAAAAAAAACTTTACCAATCAACATTCAGAAAAGATTTGAAAAAAGAGAAAGCAAGTATTACTTAAAAGGAACAGAGATCTTTAAAAAACCAAGATTCAGGACTAAACTGATGGAACGTCGTGTCTCTGTAAAAGGAATCAGTTTATGGAACAATCTGAACAAAGAAACCAAAGAATCCAAATCAAACATTACATTTAAAAGAATAATTAAAGCCAGTATGTTAAGGAAGTATAATGAAGCATGTTAGTTATGTTTGATTGTCATACCCATTGTCATGAAAGGTATGAATATTTTTTGTTGTTGTTTGAATGGTATGAACTGAATTGTAACTTGGGAACTAAAAAGGAATGTGACTGTCTGTGTTGGCCAGCAGCTATTTTATTTTATTTTTTTGTTTTTTTTGTTGTTGTTTTTTAAATTACATTCTTTGGGATAAAGGAGCAGATTAAATAAGATTATTCTTCTTTCTGCTCCCTTTCATTCTAGATCGGAGAACGTTTGTATTTATATTAAATTGTTCTTTTCTTTTATAAATGAATGAAATAAAGAATAAATCAAAATAAATCAATCAAACCTGCAGCATTGGTTCTTTATCAGCCGTCATGGTGATAATTGGCAGCTGACCCTGCCCCATAGGATTCTCTGGGCACCCCTAGTAACCATGGTTAGGCCCCGCCCAAGGATTGGCTGGGCCCATTCCCTCTCTCTGAGCAGCCCCGTGGACAGGCTACTGCTCTGTGGCCAGGCTCTCCGCATTCCCAGCATACTCCAGGTGGACCTCGTCCTCGGCCTCGACCTCGTCCACCAGATTGTTTATCGTTGTTGGATTGTTGCCGATATGGCTGTTTGTATGGTGATGTGTAGACATTGACAACTGGGGATGATTGTGTGGGCGGTGCCGGTTGCGTGGTGGGTGTGCTTGTTGGCGTGGGATTTATTTTTTCAGTCGTAATTGGTGCCTGGACTTTAGCTTTGCCTTTGTTCTGCAGCTCGCTTAGTTGCAGCTGTGCTAGCTTCCTCTGGATTTCTCTGTCCTGCTCTTTCACCCTCTGCTCATCTTTTCTGTCTTTCCACTGCATGGATCACATTGTCACAAAATTGTATGTGTGGCATTGTTGTCAAGCCCACTACATCTCTCAGCCTGCTCTGGACTGGGGTGGGGAGTGCGTCTGTGACTGAGTTTCTGAACAGAGTTGTCAACACTTGGCTCTGCTCAACGTTTTCCTCAGTCTCTTGTTTCCATTTTTTCAACTGGTTGTTTATGTATGTTGCAGGATTATCAGAGTCTGTGAATGGTTCACCCAGCAATGCTTTAGGGTCAACCCGTGCAGGGTACTCTCTTCTCAATGCAGCCCACAGCTTCCCACGATAAGCATCAAATTCAGTCCCATCAGCCATGGGACTTATCATCCACTCACACTCATTATGCTTCAACATGCTCTCCATTGCCGAGGCTCCAAGAGTCTGAGCCCACACCGCCTTCACATCCCCCAAAGCCAACAGTTTGCCAATGGTAGCTTCTTCAAAAGCTGTGATCCACTTTGAGGCCCCGTCGTGAATATCAGGGAGTCTGGAGACCAGGCCGGTCAGATCGAGGGTCTGCCATGGGATATAATGTCCCTGGGTTCCCTCGATCTGACCGGCCTGGTCAATTACGTAAGAAAAATGCTCAACTTCAGTAAACACTGAAATGAAGATACTCAGAGAACCACAGAGAAAAGTTACAGCCAACGGGAATAATTTATTCGCAGAACATCAGCATACATCACAGTAAACTGGTCTACATATCCGAATGGTGTTGAAACAGCTCCCCCAAACAGTCACCCTTCCTATTTTATATCCTCCTGGGTGGGTGTTTGTGTGTGTGGTGGTGTGTGTGTGTCATATTTTCTGGGAATTGCCGAGTTCTTCATGTTTCCTACTTATTCCTAAAACTGTGGATCGTGCGTCACCACATCCTGCTTATCTTTGTTCTTCTGGCAAAAACAACTGTCTCCATTGCGAAACTTGGCCCAACTGTCCCAACAGTCAGGTCACCCTACTCCAAAATGTTTCATCTCATTTAACCTCCCCAGACTTGGCTTACACATGAACCACTTGGTTTGTCAAAATACCTCTCATGGATTTGTTTACTCCCAAATCTGATATTTGCTTAACTATTTTCTGGGTTTTGAGAAACTGACCTTTATTTGGACTTTAAACACAAGATGATCATGCATTATCTGCCTCTACATAGTCCCTCCTCTTTATGATTTTATCATAAATTGCTCGCAGAGATAATGTATGATAACTGAACGCCTATGTTTGTATATATGACTAGAATATATGGCACTGTAACTATAACCAGCGTTCCTACTAACGTGAATATATGGTCGTGTATGAAACTCTTGAACTTGAATATGATGCTGCATAAGAAACATACGATACAGTGATATATGAACTTATGAGTATATGGTATTACATCAAACACTGAACATATTTCACCATCTGTCAACATTCAACTGATGGAGGTGAAAAACCTGGCGGCTGTTTTAAATCCAGGAAAAGCCCCCCATCGGCCCCTTCCTGCTAGGCGGCCTTAAATAGATGAATCTTGAACAGATTGACCAAATAATCACACAATGAAATGCAACTTACTTATTGGATTATAATGGAATCACAAACATTATGTTAGATAGTATGCATAATGGCACAACAATGAATATAGAAAAATTTAAAAAATGATTAAAAAAGTCGCAAGTGTCTACAGCCTTCACAGTGACACACTGATTGATTGACACACATAGACAAATCAGTGCTGAATTCAGATATGTGATGCATTAACATTTTTATATTGCGTTAGGTAATAATGAGTGGGACAGAAGATGGAAAAACTTCTATGTAAGTGCTTAAAATAAGTATAATATAATAATTTTCACTGTGATGAAAACTACGACATTTTGATGTTTTACAAATATTTGCTGGGACTTGATAACCCATCTTGAAACCGGAACAATCCAAGACAAACCAGACGGTCTAGTCACAGCACCAGTCTCCTCTCTGGATGGTATGATAATGCTATCTAATGTTATAGTTTGACTGACTGACAACAAAAGCTACTACTCAACTATGAATGTCCAAAAATCTCCATGTGCACCTTATGAATAATCAAAATAAAACAGCAGTGTAAAATTCAATGCAACTCTTCCTCTCCAGTTAGCATTATCAAGTAATGAGGAGTGGAGATGGAAGCCATGATTCTCATTCATCCACAAATCACACATATTATATCCCAGTTTGTTCTGAGGAACTCACCTGGGGACATTTCTAGAGTGCTTTTGCCTTCTCTACTTCCCCTCTTACTTTCTGTCTCTTCCTGTATATATATATATATATATTGCACATTATTTACCAAACAGTGCATAGAGACATTCAGCATGATGTGTTTAATTTGATTTCCCTGGATACAGCAGAGCTAACGTGCTAAGTTAATTGAATCTGGGCATAATCTGTGCCTTTCTCCTGTTCCATTTTCCCCCATTCCCACAGTCTCTAGACAGTTCCGTGCTGAGGCCCAGTGGGGAGCTTTAAATTTAAGTGGTGCTAAATATTTACAGGGGAAAAAGGTATTAATTCATATTTTACTGAAAAAAGTCTCTTATTCCTCTGCGCTCCTAGTCCTGGCTCCAGGATAGTACTAAGAAAAGAGAGATAGAATGAGGAAGAAACAGGATGGATGAGCATGCAGGATTCAATGTTTAAGTTTGTTTGAGAGGGTGGACAAAATTTGCACTGAGTATAAATCACAGTGGGTGTGGGACTGTGTGTCTGCATGTTGAATTAACCCTTTAAAAATGGACCTCCCACAGGGCTCCTATAGCTGTGAAATTCATTGATATCATTGTTTAAATAGATAAGAACCATAATATAAAGAGCATTCATTCTTTTTGCAGCAGAAAGCTAAGGTTTATTTCATGTCATCACATTGTACGCTCATAATGGCATTACTGTGCTGCGTTAAGTGTGGTGCAAAAATGTGCAGTGGCACCAGAGAAATTAATGATGTATCTATTGCAACACCTTTACATTCTGTTCATAAAAATGAGCATATCTGAAAACTAAATAATGTACATAGTTCAAATAACTCGTGAAGTACGTAGAACTATTTATTCTTTCTTTTCTACATTTAGAAATCTTTTGGATCAATATGTTTTTTTTTTTTTTTAAGAACAAGTCGGATTTTTGTATTTTCTAATGACACAATTTCAACACTATTATCACTTACTATGGTTTACTGACTTATGTAACCTTTTAGCTTAGATTGTACAGATTTTAGGGATATGAAGCATGTGAAGGTACTCCAAGAATTGACCTCACAATAAGTAAAAATACCAGTGTCTTTTTTTTCCAAAGTCTGTTTTTCAAATAGAACAGATAAAAAAACAGAAGTATTTGGTAAATTCAATAGTGACACAACAAAAAAGTAAGAAGTAAAATAAGAACAATACAAAACTTATGACAACACAAATACTACATACCAAGCCAGTACTCAAAACAAGAAAAATAAGAAAGAAAAAAAAAGTTTAAAATTAAAATATGAAAATATGAATTGTATATATGTATATATGTATTTGTATAATGATACAAATGACATAAAATACTAAAACATAATGTATTGGTTGTGGGTTGGTCAACTGTCTGTCACATCACCATTTAATGTCTCTAAAATACATGATCAGTCATTCCGAAAGTACAGCTCTTGTATATACTTGAAAAAGGTATCCCACGTCATCTTTTTGTGTGTGTGTGTGTGTGTGTGTGTGTGTGTGTGTGTGTGTGTGTGTGTGTGTGTTATGTTTTTTAATGTTTTACTTTTAGTTTTTTTTCTTTCCTGCTTTAGATTTAGCCTGGCACTTAGCGATGGCTTCTCCTTCTCCTGCTGTCTCTTGCTTGATGTGGCAGATGTTTAGTTATTCCTCTGCCTCCTTGAGCAACTGTGTTACATGTAATAAACGTAGTTTATTTGCTGCATTTGGGGAGAGGCTTAGTGAATTGGAAGCGCGGCTACGCACCATGGAAAATCACTCAATAGCTGCTGTAGTTAGCCAGATAGCTGGAGCCACATAGCACAGGCTCTGCCAGCGGTCCTCTGGCAACCCACTTGCAGCTGGAGGCTGGGTTACTGAGAAGTGTAGTACTGAGCCAAAGCCCACAGTTCACCACCAGCCTGTTCACGTTTCTAAATGTTTTTCCCCACTCAGTGACACACCCCCTGAGAAAAAGACTCTGGTCATTGGCAGCTCTATTCTGAAGTTAGGAACACTAGCAGCCATAGTCAAATGTATGTCCGGGGCCAGAGCAGGCGACACTGAGTGAAATTTGAAACTGCTGGTGAAGGATAAACGTAGATTTAGTAAGATTGTTAATTACATTGGCCGTAATGACACCCGGGTATGCCAATCAGAGGTCACAGAAATTAATGTTGCATCGGCATGTGCATATGCAAAAACCATGTCGGACTCCGTGTCCAGTGATGAGATGTTTAGCTGCATCATATCATTCAATCACTGGCTGTCCCAGTGGTGTCCAGCAAATGATGTGGGCTTCGTAGATAATTGGTTCCTGGGAAAAACCTGTTCTGATTAGGAGATGGCATTCATCCCACATTGGATAGAGCTGTTCTCATCTCTAGAAACCTGGCCAAGTTTATTAGTGATTCAAAACCCTGACAACACAGAGTTGAGACCAGGAATCAGAGTCGCAGTCTTAAAGGCTTCTCTGAGCTTCTAGTGCAATTACCCACTCATAATGTTATACAAACGGGGTCTGTCTCCCCACCACCTAAATTATTTAAATCTAAAGTTAAACAAAGAAGAGTTGTACATAAAAACCTAATAAAAAAGTAAAACCTCTTCTGTGACAGAAAGACAAAACAGGAGAATTAAATGTGGACTGTTAAATATCAGGTCTCCATCATCTAAAGCAGTGTTAGTGAACAAATGAATATCAGATAATCATATTGATTTACTCAGCCTCAGTGAAACCTGGCTGTATCACAATGAATCTATTTAAATGAATCCACTCCTCTCAGTCAAAATAAAACCCACATTCCTCGAGGCAGCTGCAGAGGACAGGGAGTTGCAGCCATTTTTGACCTAACTCTATTAATCACCCCAAACCTAAACTAAATTGTAATTCCTTTGAAAGCCTTGTCCTTCGTCTTTCACATCCGACCTGGAAAACCTCACAGCCACTTCTATTTGTTATAGTGTACCGTGCTCCTGGCCCGTATTCTGAATTTTTATCTGAATTCTTAGAGTTTTTATCCAGTTTAGTTCTTAAATCAGATAAAGTTATTATTGTAGGTGATTTCAATATTCATGTTGATGTTGATAATGACTACCTTGCTACTGCGTTTATCTCATTAATAGACTCCATTGGCTTCAGTCAGAATGTACATAAACCTACTCAATTTTTTTAACCACACCCTTGATCTAGTTCTGACATATGGAATGAAGATTTAAGAATTAATAGTCTTTCCACAGAATCCCTATTTATCAGACCATTACTTAATAACTTTGGATCACTTACTACTCAATTACACGCCATTCAGCAAAAGCTGCAATACTAAATGTTTATCTGATAGTGCCGTAGCAAAATTTAAGGAAATGATTCCATTGACATTAAATTTAATACCATGTTCCACTGTAACTAAGGTTTCCCATACTGACTTTAAACTCTCCCAAATTGATTATCTTGTTGATAGTGCTGCAGGCTCGCTGCGAACGACACTCAACTCTGTAGCACCTCTTAAAAAGAAGTTAATGAAACAAAGAAAGTTAGCTCCATGGTACAACTCCCAAACCCGAAAATTAAAACAAATATTGCAAAAATTTGAAAGGAATTGGCGATTAACCGAGCTGGATGAATCTCGTAGTACGAGAGGACAGTAATAAAACATATAGGAGGGCCCTCCGTAATACCAGAGCAAACTATTACTCAGCATTAATAGAAGAAGAAAGAACAGCCCCCAGGTTTCTTTTCAGCACTGTAGCCAGGCTGACAGAGAGTCACAGCTCTATTGAGCCTTGTGTTCCTTAAGCCCGTAGCAGTAATGATTTTATGAGCTTTTTTAATGACAAAATTCTTACTATTAGAGGCAAAATTCATGACCTCTTGTCCTCACACAGTACCTATCTGCCTTCAAACACAGGGAACTTAAACACAGCTGTGAGACCTTATATATATTTGGGTTGCTTTTCCCAGCTTACCCTTCAATAACTGACCTCAATGATTTTCTCCTCTAAATTATCAATGTGTCTCTTAGATCCCATCCCAACCAGGCTTCTTAAAGGATAAGTGCCGTATTTTGCACTTTGAGCCCCATTCCTGGGTTGTTTATGATGAAATAGAGTGGTTAAGAAAAGAAATCACAGTTTGCTACGATGTCGGAACATCAACGAACACCACTAACCACTCGGTGAGGTTCATGGCTTTGAAAACGAACGTTTAAGGTGGTTTTATGACAGATTTACACATGGCCATAGACAGCATTGTTAAGCCAGGCAGGGGAAAGCCAAATTCTCTCAAATTGTCAGAGAAGGAGCAATCGTCAAGATTTTGAACCACCACTCTATTTCATCATGAACAACCCAGGAATGGGCCTCAAAGTGCAAAATACTGGACTTCTCCTTTAATAAGTCTTACCTTTAGTTGACACTTCTATATTACACATGATCAATATATCTTTTTTAACAGGCTTTGTACCACAGTCATTTAAGGTAGCTGTAATTAAAACTCCTCCAAAAAAGCCCATCCTGGATCCAGAGGTGTTAGCCAACTATAAACCCATATCTCATCTTCCCTTTCTTTCAAAAGATCCTTGAGAAAGTAGTCGCAAACCAGCTGTGTGACTTTCTCCACGATAATAATTTATTTGAGGTGATTTCATCATATCATAGCACAGAGACAGCACTAATAAAAATTAAAAATGATCTTCTGATTGCTTCAGACAAAGGACTCGTCTCCGTACTTACCATACTTTTATTAGATCTTACTGCCACATTTGACACAATTGACCATCAAATTCTGCTACAGAGACTGGAACATTTAATTGACCTAAAAGGTTCTGCACTAAGCTGGTTTATATTTCAATTTTCTGATTGATTTCAGTTTGTCCGCGGTCACGATGAATCATCTTTACATACTGAAGTTTGTTTTGGAGTCCCACAAGGTTCTGTGCTCAGACCAGTTCTATTCACTTTATGTATGCTCCCTTTAGGTAACATCATTAGAAATTACTCTGTAAACTTACATTGTTATGCAGATGATACACAATTATATCTATCAATGAAGCCTGAAGAAGTGGATCTGTTAAGTAAACTTCAAACATGCCTTAAAGACACAAAAACCTGGATAAGCTCAAATATCCTTATGTTAAATTCAGACAAAATTGAAGTTGTTGTTTTTTGCCCCAAACACCTCAGAAAGTCTTTATCTGAAGATATAGGTTCTCTGGATGGCATTGCTCTGGCCTCTAGCACTACTGTAAGAGACCTCGGAGTAATATTTGATCAAGGTTTGTCTTTTTACTCCCATATAAACTAAAAAATCAAACTTCATGGACTGCGTTCTTTCAACTTCACAATATTGCAAAAAAATTAGGCCTATCCTGTCCCAAAAAGATGCAGAAAAAATGGTCCATGACTACTGCAGTTCCCTATATGTCAGGTAGCTCTAATAAGTCTTTAAAAGCTCTCCAGCTGATCCAGAATGTGGCAGCATGTGTAATGACAGGAACTAAGAAAAGAGATCATATTTCTCCAGTTTTAGCTTCTCTGCACTGGCTTCCTGTAAGATCCAAAATTGAATTTAAAATCCTTCTCCTAACTTACAAAGCTCCTCTTCTGTGGAACCATCTTCCTGTTCTGGTCCGGGAGGCAGACACCGTCTCCACATTTAAAACTAGACTTAAGACTTTCCTTTTTGATAAAGCTTATAGTTAGGGCTGGCTCAGGCTTGCCTTGGACCAACCCCTAATTAGGCTGATATAGGCCTAGTCTGCAGGGGGACCTCCTATAATACACCGAACCCCTTCTCTCTTTCTCTTTCTCCCCTCAGTTTCTGAAAAATTGGTTCTTCTTCATTTTCTAACATCCACATTTATTGCTGCAACTCGGCTTTGCAGCAAATCGCTAACTCAGCCATGCCTGGATTGTGTGACGTAGTTGTGCTGCTGCCATGGTCCTGTCTGATGCCTCTTACTACTGCTATTATTATTAGTCATACTTCTACTGTTATTATACACATGTGATTATTATTGTCACCAAAAATTAAAAGGAAAATACATAAGAAGGAAGAACAAATTCGGAAAAAAGTGAAAACACTTACTTTTTTATTTCTTCAACTGTGATTGCTTCTGCTATTGGACTTGTTAGAACTCATATGCCATGACCTTTGTTCTGGAAATGGCTTGAAAGCAATCATTGCAATAATTAGCAATGACGACTAAAACACACCTTCAGAAATGAGTTCTCAACAAACCACTGGGATATTGAGAAGTATTCCACTTCGGCAGTGGGGGTTTTGTCTTTAGCAAAGATGTACAGTTGATCTGGAGCCTGTATTTGGTCCCCAAATGGAGGTATATCTTTGAATACCTATTCAAGAGTTGAATCACATGACGGACAAGTTAAATTGGCAGTGAAACCTTTAACATTATGTGCAAATTATTTGTGTGATCAGACTGTTCACATAAACTGATACATCAGCACATTTGACCAATGTGCTGATGGGAGTAAACAAAAATGCAGTCCCGAGAGGTCTTGTAAGGAGATGGCTGGGTCACAAAAACATGGACTTTCCCCTCAGACATTCCTTTGGAGACACATATTAGGACTAACTGTGAGTGAATATTGAATCATTTTAAGGTACACCCTCCCCATGTGTCTTTTACTAAACCTAACCTCAGTAAGTTTATTTGCCTAAACCTAACCACTATAACTTAACGTTAATTGCATAACTGTACATTGAGGACGTAACGTCATTTGCAGGGTGCTAATTCGTAGGATATCATACGACTGTTGTGTCTGCATTTTCGTAGGAAATCATATGAACAGTTCTATAAGGATATGTTGGTGTGAGACTTTTTTGACACCTCTCTCTGCCCAATTATGACATCACTTCACCATGACTGTAAATCAGCAAGTATTATGGAGTATTAAGAATATTAGATCCAAGAGTTAGATTTTCTTCACAATTAGTATTACAACCATACAGACCTGCTAATGAGGCTTTAGACACAGTCCTGTTCTTATTTATATGATTATGGTCATCTGATTGCTGCTCAATTACTCTGCTATTTTTGTGTTCCTTTTATTTTCCTTTTTTTCATATTCAATATTTCTGCCTATGTGGGGTTTTTTCCTACTGCCTTTTTACTTTTCATTACGGGCCACTGTATGCAACAGTGCGCACTGTATAAAACCTTGAATTTTTGACTTCTCCTGTCACATTTGCTTTTGGTTGTTATGCTGCTTGCATATGTGCAGAATAATATAAAGTAAATAAGATGTCTTGTTCATGTCGTAGAGTAGCACCTCATTTAAATTTCAATAGGGAAATATACAAACATAAACATACATGTATAGCAGCATATGTAATTGCTACAGCTTTCCATCTTTTCACAAAAATGTCAGAACTGCTAATTAGGATTTCACAATATGATGACAAAATAAATAATTAAATTTCTCCTCTTTACATTTGAAACACACCCTTGCCAGTGACTCTTCTGCATCACAAACTGCATTGTACTGGCCACTCACTTGTGTGTGTGTGTGATTGTGGAGATATATGTCACTGGCATGTGCTCAGAAGTGGCATCTTGCCTGGGCATGGGTTCATACATGGCTCTTGGCAGGTGGCATCAAATAAGCACAGTGCAAATACTCTTGGTAACTGTAGGTCAAAGATCTGAAAAAGATTGAAAGGACAATTAGTGTTAACACAGGCTGGCTGGTTGACTTCAAAATGGTCGAAAGTGAGCAAGTGACTAACAAGCCTTTTGTTATACATATACAACAGTTTTTACAGGCTTTTTTTTTACAGTTTTGCTTCCCACAGTTATACTGTAAAGTGCACTTCATGTGTACATTGGAGGTGTGCCCTTGTAAAAAAGAAAACAGAAAATGCCTTGAGGGAATTTCTTCAAATTTGGTGCAAACGTCCCCATGGACTCAGCGATGAACTGATTCGATTTTGGTGGTCATAGGTTAAAGGTCAAGGTAAATGTGATCTTGCATCCTCCTCATTCTTGTGAATGTTATCGCCTTGAGGATGTTTGCTTATTTATTTATTTATTTTTATTTATTTTTATTATTATTTTATTTTTATTTTTTTTCAAATTTGGCACAAATGTTCACTTGGACGCAACAATGAACTAATTAAAATTTGGTGGTTAAAGGTCAAGGTCAGTGTGACCTCACAAAATACGTTTTTGGCTGTAACTCAAGAATTATTAATTATTATTATTAATTATGACAAAACTTCACACAGATGTCTAATAGGTTATACTGATGAAGTGGTGACATTATACCCAAAAGGACTTGGATGTAAATTGTAAGAGAACCTGGACTAGTGAACAGAGGCATACGCCTACATTTTTTTTTTCTTTTTTTTCTGGCAAGTATAGACCTTTTGAATAGGGGTGTGTGTGTGTGTGTGTGTGTGTGTTCATTCGGACTCAGGTGCCTGGTGCAGGACCTAAAGTCTGCTTTTCAATGATTCAATGCACAGCAAGAAACAGGGACGTAGGGTTTCCATTGAAAAAGAGCATGTTATGATAGTTGCCTTTACCTGTCTGCTTTGTAGCTGAACACTTTTTGCCTGCTTCTCCTTTTCCTTTTCTGCTCAATAATAGATAAAAGGACATCTGTAATTAGGTTAGTGCTCTGTCCTGAGCTGCTTCATCTGTGCTGGCAGAATTTTTAACATTTAGCAAGCACCTTTGTTGGCGTTATCCTGTGTAATAATAGATGGTGGGCCCTGGTCCTTTAATTTGAACTAAAGAAATCTGTCTTGACTGTAATTTTACACAGTAACACTGGAATGTGATTAAAATACACAAAGCTTGTGAGAGCAGTGGAATCCACTTTCACACTCTTTGTTGAAATTTCTTGTGTGTTTGTTGTGTGCATGTTTGTCAGTATGCACTTTGGAGATGGTGTTTTGATTATGCTTCTCTTTTTTTGCACACAACAGGCACACACACACACACACACACACACACATGCGTGCACGCATTTGTGTGTCTATTGTGCATGATGGTCCCCTGATTGAACAGCTGTCACTGCTGGCTGAGTGTGTGTACCAACCAGATGGGGAACACAGGGGTCAACGGCACTGACACATTGCCACCAGATGAGCTGTCGTTGTCAGATCCACAGCACATAAAGAGACACACTACAACCCCCCCCCCCCCCCCCACCCCCCCCCCACCCCCCCCCCCACCCACACGCACGCACGCACGCACACACACACACACACACACACACACACACACACACACACAATGAAAACACCCCAGTGGTATGTAAACAGATGGAGCTGAAGTGCAGAAAACAGCATTCATAGTGTAAGTTGTTGTCATAAAACACTCCTTACTTAAGCAACTTTTTTTTTTTTAATTTAGTACAAAATATTATGAATAGTAACACATTAAAAAATAGTGGCAAACTCAGAGCTTCAAATTTATTCTAAAACCATCACTCAGTCATCTTCAATTGAATCACAATGAACTGAAAAATGGAGGATGACTGCTGTGATAGAATTAATGACATTTGATATTTAAAATAAGTGAACAGAGTTGTCTTTAACCTTCCCAATCCATATATATGTGTAGTATGCTCAAACATTAGGCAGCTGTGTACAACATCTAATTAAATGAAATGAGCAATTTTTTACAGTATTTTTAAAACAAACTTCAGAGGTTATTAATTTAACTTAAATCAGAAACAGAACATGAACTAAATCTTTTAAGCAAGAAAAAAAAAAACACTACAACTACTGCTGCACTTAATTTGATGTATTGTATATATATATTTCACAGGAACTACTACTAATATGTTAAAGGCTGAACCAATGAACCTGAACTAAATTTGTTATGCATAAGCTCATATGTTGTTGCTGCTCTTCATTTAAGTAGAGCCAGATGTGTTTGAATGACCCTCTGTGCACGTGCATGTTAGTGGGGGCTGTGTTTGAGTGTGTAAGTGATTTTCTTATTGTCAGATAGTACTTCCCAGTCTGCTACCTACCTATGTCTCCTGTCTGTCCTACCAAATTCTGGTGACATGTTTAAATTGTGTGCACACTTGTGTGAATGCATGCATATTAATGACTGTTTGAGAGGATGTTTTTTTTGCCATGTCCATATTTATATTTGTTATTTGTGATCTGTATTTGTGGCATTAAAATCAACACAGTAAACACATCATAGCGAAACTGCCCATGGTCCTAAATTCAGAATCACTAAGTTAAACATACTGGAGTGGATCTGTTTGTAAACCTGAATTAGAAATCAACATGACTGGGTAGATTACATTGAAACTGTGCAATGTCTAAATTCCAAACTAAACAAATCCATGTTATCTTTTATTGCCTTATTCCTTCTTCCTTTTCCTCTTCCTCACCAGTGATGCATTAGCAAAAAAAATACAGTTCATTATCATATGGGGAATAACCACTAATCATAGGAAGAAGAGTGAATAACAAGAGTAACAATTCACAGCCTAGGTACATTGTTAAGGTGTGTTTAATCTTGAGAAACATATTCAAACTCATTTAATAGAAAGCTGGCTCCAGGTAAAACATCTTTAGAAAAAATAGGTTACATATGTTTATTTTATTTTAATTCTGGATAGATGAATTTCTTATCTATTAAATGTACTTCTATCACCAAATACTACATGTTCTGGATTGACCCTTTAAAACTGGGGCGTTGAGATATTGACTGCTACAGGGCTCCAGTCAGGGAACACACAGTTATCAATCAGATTTAAGCTCTTTACTGGCAGAATGAGAAACTGTACATGGTGCAGCATAGGAGTGCATAAACACTCATTTCTGACATAAACACACAAAAAACGAACACACATGTCTGAGTTATTACGAATAACCAGCATTAATTAAAGGCATTTGTACATCATCATATATGTTCTGCATACGTGAAACCACGTAATTTGAAAAGATCTCAATAGATGGAAATAGATATTCTGACCACATAGCAAAGTTTCAAGATGAAATAAAGATAAAGTTGAATCAGCTGTTAACAAGAATACTCAATCAGTATTTCTATGGTAATGGCCCTTGTTGTTTCTCATCCAATAAATTAAAAAAAAATGATGACAACTTGGCAAACATATTAAGATATAAATGACACATATAAAGTATTTTTTGGAAAAAAAATTAAAATTGATACTGTCAGAGGATTCTTCTGCATTAGGGGGCCCCATTTCTATTGATGAACCCTATCAGTCACTCCAGAAAATGAGCGAGAGCAAATCACCCAGGCTGGATGATATCTCCCCCTTAAAGTTTACTTAAAATTTTGGAGTATTTAAGGTCCATATTTGGTAAATATGAATATTTCTATGATCCAAAAAGGCTCCTTCTCTTGG
Source organism: Cephalopholis sonnerati (assembly GCA_019142605.1). Lineage (NCBI taxonomy): Eukaryota > Metazoa > Chordata > Actinopteri > Perciformes > Serranidae > Cephalopholis > Cephalopholis sonnerati. The sequence goes on from JAGQAX010000003.1 coordinate 3,668,860, forward strand.
AATATTAATACTGCTCTAATATCACTGCTGTTAAAGCCAGATAAAGATCCAGACCAATGCACAAGCTACCACCCCATCCAGCTCAAAGTGGATTTATGAGGAAATGCTTGTCTACAGATATGTGCTGATTATTGCATGTATTAAATATCTCTAGTCTCCTCTACTATTCTTTCAGTTGATGCAGAGAAGGCTTTTGTTTGCTTTGAATTAACTTACTTATGGGAACTATTGAATTATTAAAGTATTCTGCAAGGAGACCCTTCCTAACTGGTTTATTTTGTCTCTTGAGCCACCGGCTAAGGCTATTGGGAATTTCATAAACTGTAACCAAACATGGTGAAATCTACTGAATATCTTGTTCCATTATTTGCAGATGATATTTTGTTATTCCTTTCAAAAATTAGGAATCTAATATTCAAGTATCTCTTTCAAGTACTTTGGATTTTGACCAATTTAGTTATATTTCCAGTTATAAAATTAATTGGCCAAAATCCTCTTTACTCTCTCTTAATCCAGTTTGTAAGGGTATGTAACACTATTAATATTGCAGTGGTAGCGAATTTCAAATACCTTGGTATTAATATTTTTCCTTCGCTTGAAAAGATGATAGCTAAAAATTATTCAACAACTCTAAATACAGTCCAATCTGATTTGGAGACATTTATAAATTTACCTATCTCACTATCAGACAGAATTTCAATAATTAAAATGAATTTTGCCTAGAAACGTAAAATGTATTTTCAGGCTCTTACCTCCACCCACTTCTAAGGTTGTTTACTTATACTGATTTAAAATCTGTGATTGATGCTGAAAGGTGTCTGGTAGCCCCCATGCCATTAAATGAAGTGTTATTTTCACATCTTTCAATCCAACAACTTTGATTAATGTACGGCGTATCATAGCTTATGCAATTTCAACATGGTGAAATACTGAAAGGGTTTTGAAATTAAAATCTAAATAGCATACCAGTACATCTATCTTTAATAGGGCTACTTTATGGTCTGGAGGTCAACCACTTTGCTTTGTTCAGTGGAGCATTTTTGGGTGATATTATGAATGGCAATGGTTTGCATACCTTTCAGGACCAGAGGGAAGCATCTAATACCGTATCAGAATTTTGCTCTCTGTATCTACAGCTAAGCAGGCAATAGAAATCCCACTTAATATGAAGCCTGTCACTCATCCACTTATTAATTTGGTTTAAAAAAACTTGAAGGGAAATCCACGGGCATGTATGAGTGGTCTTAAATCTAATTCAAGAATGCTCACAGACTCTTCTCTCTATTATAAGTAAGTAACCTTGCTTGTATCAGTGCATCCATAAACTAGGCTGAGGATTTGAAAAATACAATACTATGAAAATTATCCCACAGTTGTACCGTTTGTTACTTGAATAATGTGCACTTTGATGCACATGATGTGGGATTGTTCTATGATTAAGACTTTTTGGGAGGGAGTTGTTAAATGTTTGTCAAAATTGTTGTGTGTACCTTTAGTCTGGTTACCACAGTTAATGCTTTTCAGTGATGTTACATCTCTGAACCTCAATTTAACTCACAGACTGCTGCTTGCTGCACTCAGCAGCAAGAAAAGATGGTAGTAGCTAGGTGGATGCCACCTCACTCTCCTTCTTTTCACCAATGGTATTACACTTTGTTGCTCTATGTTAGATAATTTGACTTTGGAGCTCTCTACAGCAAGGATGAATCAGGCTAGCCAGGAGGTGTTTGAGACCTGGACAGAAGCATTGAATTTAGCCCTAACTCTCTTTAATTAAAAGTTTTCTAAACCTCAGACAGGGAACTACTACTTTTTTGTACATTTTTTCCTAGTGTTTTTTTTCTTCTTTGTAATATTGTAATTATGTGAACCATGCAGAAAAAGGGGTGTATATTTTTTTTATGGAGGTTATGGAACTAGGATAGGGCAGGGAGTTGGAGAGATGTTGGGAAAGGGAGAACTAAGGGGATGGAAGGAGGGCAGCGCATAACTGTTTCATTTAATTGATGGATAGACAAGGAATCATATTGGCAGTGATCATATTTTGTACTGCAAAGTTTTGGAAATTAAAGCTCCCTTATACCCTGTTCATTTAGGCTATGGTTTTGCTGCTGTTTGTTTATTTATTATTATTATTATTAGTAGTAGTAGTAGTAGTAGTAGTAGTAGTATTAAAAAAGATAGAGCATCTTCTCTTTATCCCCATTCCTGACATCTCCTCAGTGAGTACCCTTAATAAAAGTCAGAGGAGAAAATTAGCATAGACCGGCAACAGGTTATCTTCCAAGTAATATCAGATGTTAACCCAAAAAAGATCACACTGTCCCGTGAGTCCAGGTAATCCATAGTTTGCAGAGGAATGGAAATGACATTGTTAAGATTTAAGTTGTACCTTTATTTCCCTTGAGGTTACACAAAGTAACCCAGTGAAATTCACATCACACAATTTAGCTGGAAGCCTTGTGAATGTATAATGTCTAATTGAAAGATGTTGATTTGAAAAACAGTGAGAATGTGCATTTTGGAAGTCCACAAAAGACAATATCTTAAAAACTGATTAGCCGATTAGATAGCTCATTAAGATAGGAATGTTTTGCAGTGAGCTGTGTGTGTGCTTCTTAAATCAGTCAGCCTTTATATGATTTTCAGTGGCACTGCACCATGCTGAGTTAATCTCATAAGAAGGTGAATCTGTGTTTGTCTCTCAGATGATGTCTGTATTCCAGTGTCACCAGAAAACGACAGATGAAATACACACTGCATAACATGGCAATGTTTTCATGCTGCTGTTGGGAGACACCTGAGAAGAGTGGCCTGCAAGGGACCAAGACAGTCAGTGCACGTTCAAATCCCTCTTCACTGACTGAAAAAAATCCAGCTCTGGCCTCCACTCATACAGCACACACACACACACACACACCACACACACACACACTAACAATGTATTATACACACACATACTATTTTCCCAGCTGTTCTCTTGCACTGTGATTTTCTGCTAGTGTTACTGTGACCAGCTTGGTACTGGTAGTATCGGGAAATGAGTCACATTTATACATGGGCTCATGTACATACACTTTTGCACATGTGCACACACACTAGCCTGCAGACATAATGAAGGGTTCAGGCATGGTTTTGCCAAAGCCTCAGCCAAAAGTTGCCACTTCGGCATGGTATGAATAATGGACAAATGTGCACTGGGTGCCATCAAATAATAACAGAGTACTAAGATGCACCCAAGCACACAACAACCTACCCACCCCCACCCACATATACACATAAGAGCCCCCAGCGGTGAACTCCTGCCATGAGTGCAAAATGTCAGAGTTGAATAATTCTGTTTTTGTAGGATTATTTAATCACAAAGTGGGTGGGTGTGGCAATGCAGGAAACCATACGAAGGTCTGTCAACAAAAGCAGCTCACAGATGAAACCATGTCATGAAACCATGACATAGTAAAGACGGACAGGGAAACCAATGGAATACACACTAGAAAGAAAAATAATATCAGGAAATGTATGAGAATAATGTAGCTTTCACATAATCAAAAATTATATACATATATATATAAATATATATATAGGGAGAGAGAGAGAGAGAGAGAGAGCGAGATAGAGAGAGAGAGAGAGAGAGAGAGAATAAAGACCTACCAGTGGCTGGACAAGGCTGGACTGATAAACTGACAGATAGCACAGAGGCACTAATCATCGCAGCACAAGAACAAGCCCTAAGCACAAGGGCCATAGAGGCCAGGGTCTACCACAGCAGTGCAGGCAGTTCAAAGATGTCCCTGAGACGGTCCAGCATATAGTGGCAGGGTGTAAGATGCAGGCAAAATCAGCGTACATGGAGAGGCACAACCAAGTGGCTGGGATAGTGTACAGGAACATCTGTACCCAGTGTGGACTCGAAGTACCCAAATTCCAATGGGACACACCACCGAAGGTAGTTGAGAATAACAGGGCTAAGATCCTGTGGGACTTCAGCTTCCAGACTGACAAACAGCTGCTAGCTAACCAAAAGTGGTAACCATAGTGGTGGTTGACAAACACCAGAAGAGGGCAGTGGTGGTAGATGTGGCGATACCAGCCAACAGCAACATCAGAAAGAAGGTACACGAAAAGATAGAGAAGTATCAAGGATTGAAAGAACAACTTGAACAGATGTGAAAGGTCAAAGTTGACGTGGTCCCTGTGGTCATAGGAGCAATCGGGGCAGTGACCCCCAAACTGGGAGAGTGGCTGCAGCAGATGCCAGGAACAACATCTGAAGCCTCAGTCCAGAAGTGTGCAGTTCTAAGAACAGCCATGATACTGCGCAGAACCCTCAAACTCCCAGGCCTCTGGTAGAGGACTCAAGCTTGAGGATGACACAGATACCACCCTGAGATGGTGAGAGGGTGATTTAAAAAAAATAAATAAATAAATAATTTACATTTATTTTATTTATTTATTATTTAATGTTGTGGAAGTAATGTGTGCTAGTTCGCACCAGTGCCATTAGGTTTACTGCATTGCGTACGCTGTATATAATGTATGATGCAGTCTCTACAGTCTATGCATGTTGCTCTTGGAACGGCAGCATGGTTTGATAGCCATAGGCTTACAAGAGTTGCTAGCTTGCTGTCTGATTTCTTGATGCTGAGGAGATGTTGAGTTAATATTTCATTCTTTACAGCAATGTTCATTCATGTGTAATGATGAAGTAGAGTGTGAGAAACTACTTCTGAGGCCTTCATTATCAAGCTTTGCATTTATTTTTACTTTCTGATCAATTAATTATTCTTTCAAATATAAGAATATAGTATAAAACAAAAAACCCTGCATTTAACAAAGCCCAAGGTCAGACCTCCAAAATGCAGGTTTTGTGTAACCATCAACCCAATCATCAATTTTAATGCTGATTTGAGTAAAAAATGACTTAAATTATCAAAATGGTTATAGATCAATTTTAAGTCCATCAGTTAATCCTTCCAGCACTACTGATTAATTAATTGCAATCTCCCTTCTAATAAATAAGAAATCTGTAATAAATAAGAAATCACAAGTTCTGTCATTCAAATACAGCATTAATCATGCTGCTTTAAGCTTAGATGACACTTTATTGACATGCTACTGCAGACCAAATACGATTAATAGTGGAAAGAAACAAAAAGAAGTATTAAAAATGAATGAATACAGAAAGATAAGAAATTAAGGAAATTACATTACTGTGCACAAGTAATGAAAACTCTGCAGGTTTTATCTAATTATCTACCTTATTCCCCAGGGAGCTACTGTAGAAATGAATATGGGTGTAACTTCCAGTAGGCCTACTGGAGTAGGCAGTCAGCTAGTTAGAAGCATTGACGGTCTATGGTTAGCCCCAGTGGCTAATCTTCATGGGTAACTGGCAGTGGTTTTTGAAAGTAATTCGCCTTTAATTTAGCAAATACTGCTTTATGTTCTAACAGATATTTAAAAAACATTAAATTAGCATGTGTGGACCTTGAAGAGATAAGTGGTTACATATAATAAATAAATGAATGAATGAATGAATGAATGTCATTTATCGCTTCATTCATCCTGGAAGTAATACAAAGTCACCATCAGTTTTGGCAGATCAACCAACATTTGTGCACTGTAAAGTATGCGCATATACACACACAAATAAACAAACAAGCCGGACGTTTTTGTTATTGGTCAGAAGGGGTTATCCATGGATGGATGGCCAGATGAAGTGATGGAAAGCAGCCTGATACCAGCAGCCAGAGAACCAGCCGTGGAGCCAGGGGTGGGAGCAAGCCAAGCCCAGGAGCGGCAGCCCAGCCCCGGGTCAGTCTGCTCTAAACTCCCCCACTGATCTTCACCCAATTAGCATAGAGTTCCATCTGCTGCTTAGAGTATCACACACACACACACACACACACACACACACACACACTTCAATAGAAAAACAAATACTCTCATGCAGACGTGCTTGCACACACATGCACACACACATACACACACACATGCACACACACATACACACACACACACACACACACACACACACACACACACACCTATATGCACGCATATGCGCACCGCTTCCATCACACATAACAATTGCTCAGTGACAAGATAAGTGATAGCCTCGTCCAGCCTCCTGCCAATTATAGCCTAATGTGAAAGAGACTGATTCACTATCGCTCTCATACTGTTTGGAGGGTGCAGCCATGTGTGTGTGTGTGTGTGTGTGTTTGTGTGTTCATGTGTATTGTAGAGAGCTTTCTTTATTTGTCATAGTGCTCTGTTGCAAACATCTGTGGCTAGGCCCAGACAGAAGACTGCTGCTTTCTACGTTGGCTGCAGGCTAGCGCTTGCTCTCTCACTCTCTCTCTCTCTCTCTCTTTCTCTCTCTCTCAGTCTCTCCAGCAATCAATATTTAACAATACCCCTTGCTGAGAGACAAAGACGGAACGTTTGAGGAGGAAAAAAAGGAAAGGAAGTCAAGGAAGTTTGAGGATGGGGAGAACAACACTTATATTTGTAACCACTTCCTTCACCTGCTGACAGTAATTTGTGATACTGAACTTTGACATCAACATAGCGCTGCAGAAAATCTGACAAAAAGCGCCCAGAAGGTATTCGTCCCCAATTAGAGTTTCTGCCACAACACCCTCAGCCTGCTTTTAAAAATGGGTGACAAACTGGCAAACAGCAAGACTTTCTCCCAGAGCCATTTGCTAAACAACTCTATAATTGACCTGAATCAATTCATTCTGTGTGACCAGCATGGTCAGTGATCATCCTTACTATCTCTAATTACTGACATGATTAACTGTTCACCTCCACCAATTCCAGCCCGCCTTTGAATTTGAAACTTCTATCCAATATTTTACAATTTCTTTTAATGATTTACTACCAGGTTCTTTATTTTTACTGTAATAAGGGCAAGTGAAATATTCAGTCTTAATAAGACTGTGTTTTACATGTCTTAGTTTCCATTCTCATTCAGAATTTGTTGTATACCACACCCAAAAGCCATCTTTTGTGGTGTTATGATAGGCCACTAGTCAGCTGGATGGCACCTGTCGAGGCGGTATGATATGCTGCTAGATGGTGTCAGGTTGAAACACTGGCAGTAACAATGTAATATAAGGAGCTGGGAAAGTTCCTATAGCGTGGGAGGGGAGTTCATAAAAGCTCATACAGGCAGATATCTTAAAACCTCAGTAGGTAAAACCCAAACTGTGTGCATGGATAAATACCACTAGAGATAAGTGAGAATTTGTTTTCTTTACTATTGGAGCCAACCTTTCTCCAATTCCAGCATACGGTTCTATCAGGGAATACAGAAACCAGTAATTAGTAGAAGATACAATAACATTAGATTATGTCTAAGCAAGAGGCTCAGTTCAACGAATATTTTGCATATTTCACTCAAAATTAAAATATCTTGCACTTGAAATTTGGAAAACTCTTTCATAAGTATCTTTCAAGTTTATTGCTGGCTGCAAAATAAACCATGAAATAGAATTTCATACAAATAATTTATTGCTTTTGCAAAGAAATACTTCTCGACATCCACTTCTTTCCTTTATGAGTTTGGCAGAAGCTCACAGCAGTAAGTCAACCAACTGGAATGTAAACAAGGGGGAGTACTGGCTTTGAACCAGAAAATGCTATATATCACAACAACAACCATTCTGGGTTTTGTCATCATTTTATTTTTGTGTTCCCTCCCATCTTTCTTTATCTACTTGAATGTAACTCTGCCAAAGGAAATGCCCTCCCCACCCCTTAATCTTCCTCTATTTATTATATGGGCATGGGTACTATCTAACAGTAATTTTGATAAAAAGGGGGCTGTTGAAGTAATGATGGGCTTTTTCTGTGTCTCTGTGGGCCCCCTCTTTGGCCAGAAAACATATGCCTGGTTCACACTACATGACATTTCTGTCTGTTCTGACAGTCACTATGTCAGATCACGTGATTGTGGAGTCAAAGAATCGTGCTGTGACTTGGCCAACAGACATGACAGACTACACGATGGTCCACACCAATCATTCCCGGTTGTCTTTCACAACGTGTGTGATGTCATTGAGTTATTCCTGTCCTATTTTTATTATGATTACTATTATTTCAATCACTGTGTCTATTCATGTGCCTGTCAAAATGTTATTGTAGTAACGTAAAAAATGTCGCCAGATGTCAGGAGCTATATTTGAAGTACCACATGCTAACATGCAAGTCACTGAATCCTCCACAACAAGTTCCCGCAAATGTTTCACAATAAAAGCCTGAGGAAATGAAGGGATTCTCTCGACCAAAGTTTTAAGGGGCTTTTAATTTTATACAGATACAGGAAGTACTGAGTTTGAAATGACAGCAGGATGAATTAACTTTATCAAGGCAAATGGGAGCGAATTAAAAGTAAAAATATAAAAATATAGTGAATAATAAATAATGTCCCGTTTATAATGTAGTCTGTTTAAAATGAAGCTGGTACTTTCTGCAGTTGTGGTGAGTAAAAGCCTTGCCACAATTTTTTAAATTTTATTCCTTTATATCCTCCATTATGAAGACATTCTTTGCCAGCTTAAAGTAGTAGTAGTAGTAGTAGCTAGCAGTACTCACTGGGTTGCTCATTTTTCAGCTGACATTGGGCGAGAGGCAAGGTACACCCCGGACAGGTCACCAGACTATCACAGGGCTGACACATAGAGACAGAAAACCATTCACACTCACATTCACACCTATAGACAATTTAGAGTCACCAATTAATCTATCCCTAACCTGCATGTCTTTGGACTGTGGGGGGAAGCCAGAGTACCCGGAAAAAACCCACACTGACCCGGGAAGAGCATGCAAACTCCATACAGAAGGGCGCCCTCTTGGGACTGAATCTGTAATCGTCTTGCTGTGAGGCGACAGGACCAACCACTACACCACCATGCCGCCCTGGTAACATCCGTAGAGGAAATATTAAATAGGCTTGGGTGCTGTTGTCTACAGCAGCAGATCTCACTTTCTTTCTATTGGTCCAAGCGACGGCTTTGACGGGAGCAGTCATGAACGACAAAAAGAAAACCAAACATGCTAGACTTTCTGTTGGAACATCATGAGGAGTCCCAGACACAGTGTCGGTTGTCGTCTACCATGACTTACAGATGAAACGATGGGTTATCACATATGACACTCATTGTCATTGACGATCCATGCCAACACTGTACGATGCTGCGAAGGGCTATAATGGGGCTGATATCATGTAGTGTGTACCCAGCATTAGGTAAATCTAAATACAAGCATATGCTATTTGACTGCAATTACTATAAATATACAAAACTCATTCCTAAAGCATCATTTACAAACTTCAGAGCTATTTTACAGCATTGTAACTCCACCCACTCATAAATCAGGTATGACCCCTCTGATGTAGCTGAGGGGTTTCAAGTTTATGTCCCACATTGTTTTATTAAGGTCAACTGCTGACATTTTTAATTCAGGTTAGTAAAGCTGAGCTCATGACAGAATCATGACATGCTGAGGTAACACCGGGGTTGACACTAAACATGTTAATAATTCATGCAGGTGGAGGAGTCATTGAGATTGTCTGCTCTCTGTGGTATTGAGGAAATACGAAAGATGGATGGAGGATGAGTGAATGAATAGAGGAATGGACAGAGGGCAGTGCATGTTTGTTGTTTGGGCTCTGTCATGCTATCACTGCGTTACACACACATGCAGATTTAAAAAAAAAAAAAAAAAAAAATATATATATATATATATATATGTATATATGAAAAGTTCATTTGCAAAAGCAGATAACTCCTCCATTTTTAGAAATGTTTAAAAAAAAATTGATTTTTTATTATTTACTCTGGTATCTCAAAAAATAAAGCTTTATTGAAAATAGATTTTTTATTTATTAACATCTTAGTTTTCTTGGCAAAAGCAGATAACTCCAACACTCACCATTGAATTAGGCCATATAATGACTCTGTGCTTCATCTAATGGCAACAGTACATTCATTCATCATAAAACAAGCAAGTAAAGTGATAAAAAACTGCATGTAAAGTTCGGACTAACTTCAGGTAAACTGCACCAGAAATACAACCCAAGAACTGTAATAAGGCATCAAAATGTGGCTATTTTTGGAATATTCCACATTCAATAGTCAGTGCTATTAATATTCACAGTATTCAGAGTTACTCGGTTTTCAGTGCTTATCATAAAACAGATAAGGTATTTTAAACTTCAATATGTTGCAAACTTGTAAACTCTTTAACTGTTAACAGAAATCTGGAAAAAAGCACTCAAAAAACAGGTAACGATAGACTTCACTAAGCTGTCAAAACATAGCCCTTTTGCAGTATTTCACATTCATCAGTCAGTGCTGCTATTCAGTATTACACAGTATTCAGTACACACTGTTACTCCTTGGTTTCCAGTGTTGCACAGTATTCAGTACTGCTCAGTATTCAATGCAATTTTCATTAAGTTCAGCATAACTCAGTATTACTCCATTCAGTATTCCACTAATAGTGGGGAAAAGGCATTCAAGCAAAAGAGTTTTTTTTAGTTCATCAGATCACCTTATTTCTCCTCATCACTGCTTTCCTCTAAGTCCTGTCTGCCAACATCACGTCCCGCATCAGCCAAGGTATCCTCATAAAATGTGCAGACTGTTTCACTAACCCCAAGCTCACCTAGTAAGACATCATCCTTTTTTGCCTTCTTTACACAGTTAACCACTGGAGCAAGTGCTGGTTTGAAGGTTTCTCACCTCTTACCACCCCTCAAAAGAGTATGGTAACAGAGGTCACCACTGTACAGCTGCTTAAAGCCCACCTTCTCATCACTGATTTCCAATACCTTGGCATCACTGATTTTAAATGAGGGAGAAGAGGAGCAGTGTTTAGCTGCTGCAGCTTTAAAGTCATAGCATTGCCAGTCTTTTCCATAAACATGGACATTTTCGTGTTTGTGCATAATTTCCACATACTCCTATGGTAGCAGTATAGTGTCTTTTTTTTTTATCTCTTGCTCCAAACAACCAAAGACGCGGTCAGGGGGCATGAAACTATGGCCACGGACAGGGAAGGTATACTCCATTCTTAACTCTTTGAACTTGCGCTTTCTCAGGGCAAAAAGCATTGCCAGTACACTAACATTTTTATTTTACCCATAGCAAGAATCGAAGGAAAGCCTTGGGTCTTTACACTTACGGAGTTTATTGCAAGCAACATGACCTAAATAATGTTGCAAAGCAGACGCCACCATGTTGCTGTCTTTCTTGTTCTCATTCTCTAACCATGTGTAGAGATGAGCGTCCTCTTTTCTCTGATTCAGACCACGACCACGATAGTGAACAACACCAAAAACATACTGGTACAGCTGTCTTGAATAGTAAGTCTGACCAATGGGTGACTTTGGCAGCATCATATTCTGCATCATGTCAAATGAGATCGTGAAAGATTCACCCACAGCATTTGGAAGATCATAAAATCTGCGTCCTTTGCGCCTATGTAACATAAAGAGGGCAGATTTCCTGCCCTTTTCTTCATCTGAGATTTCTGGGTCTTTCAGTTTCAGTCAGAACTTAACGCATGTGCTGCACACATCTTTCAATGGATGTCCAAAACCTAGGTTAAAGTCATACATGAATACGCTATAATATAAAGGAGATCTGCTCTTCGTTCTGACAGCAGAACAGTCCATGCATCTTTTTCACATTCAAATCTACAGGAAGGTACTTTCTGCCAGGTGCACCACGGCAAGCATAATGGCTGGCTCTGCAGGTAAATGTTTTTATGTGGTCTCTCACGGCCTCCCTCTTGGCTGCTCTCTCCTCAGATTTCCGAGCACCACTGCAATGTTCTGGCGTTGGCACCCCATTCTGCATCCAGTACTTGGCGATGTCGCAGAGGCGATCTTTCTTGACGTCTGCAATCACAGAATAAATCCTTTCAACTATTGCCACACTTGATTTACCTGTAGTCAGAACGTCATCTGACTTTTGGCACAAAAGAAACATCAAAAATATTGGCCTAATACTGGGTGGTCTTATTTATGAAAGCTCATTTCATCCACTCAAAAAAAAAAAAAGATGAAAGCTTAACCACAATTAAAAAAAAAAAATTCAAGGGGAAATTCGTAATTATGAGAGAAAAAAGTCTAAATTAGTAAGTCACAAGTATGAAATTAAAGAGTGGGAAGCATGAGACAGTATGTCCTAAGTATGAGATAAAAATTTCAACTCAAACTTTTGGCTTACTTTCTAATATTTCCGACTTACTATCTTACTACTACTATTATGACTCTGTCTCATTATTTTAGCATATTTTCTTAATTTTAATTAAGAATTAATTAATTTTGATTTACCATATCATCATTTAGACTATTGTCATAATTATGATTTACCATGGGATTTTTCTTTTTAATCACAGTTAAATTTTCATCATTTTTTCCTCGAGTAGAAGAAATGGGTTTTCATACTTTAAAGTAGTCTTTAAGCTGTGAGCCAGCAAAAAATACAGACAGTACAAAAGCAAATCTGAAAACTATCATAAAAATAATCATAGGCAGTACGTGAAAAGAAATACTCACAAAACAGGCTCATAAACGAGGATTTGCAGACTGGGATTTTCTCCTGTGTCTTGGTCAGGACGGAGTACTTCAGTCAGTTCCCTTGTCTTCTGTTGTGCGGGATTTTCCACTTTGGGTCTTTTGCGTTTAACTGCTATGATGTCCATATAAGACAACAGCGGAGCATCTTCTTTTACCTTATGTGTAGTAGAATACAGGACTCGGTTTATGTAGGCTATCTCCTCTGACATACATTAGCAATGTTATGAGTACAAGCAACTCTCGGTGCTCCTCCATTAAGCCGCGGCTTTTTCGCCACGTTACAGGCGTGCTCGTCAGGTTTTCTGTCCTTTTTTTGTCCGGATGGCGACAAGAGAACAGCCTCTTCCATTTCATCAAACCTATCCATGCTTATATCGACGAAAGTCTGTGTTTTTTACCCCCAAAACTCCCATTCAGATCATCACTGCTGTTGTAGATGTCGCTGTTGCCATCTTCCTGTCACATGGTCTAAATGCACTGCGCTGATTCACTCAATGGATATGTTGGCTTCCACTAGGAAACAACAGTGGCGTATAGCGGTTTCTGCCACAAAACATGAACTTTGACCCAGTTTCCAACAGGAGATATCGAGTATTGCACTAAAATGGATTTGGACTTTGAAAATAGCACTATACAAAGAGTAAATTACAAGCCTCAGCTCATTTTTTTCCAAAATGGCATTTATCTGTTTTTGTAAATGAACTCTTCATATACATATATATACATATACACAAGACATACATGGACAAGGGCGGATGCCCTGACTAGTGGACCTAAGGGCTGGCCACAGCAACCTCCCTGGACAAGAACCAGTAACCATCTCAATGGCAGACATCCAGGAGAGAGTGTCAAAGATGAAGAGCTGGACAGCACTGGGCCCTGACATGATCCATACATACTGGCTGAAGAAGCTAACTGCACTCCATGAATGCCTGGCAGCACAGATGAACCAGCTGCTAAGGGATGGGACCCACCCACAATGGTTGACAAAGGGCAGGACACTCCTGATCATGAAAGACCCCCAGAAGGGAACCACCCCTTCCAACTACAGACTGATAACCTGTCTCTCCACAACATGGAGGCTCCTGTCAGGCATCATAGTGGCAGTAACACAAGAGGAGACAAGCACCAACTACTGGTCAACAGAGCAATCGCCTGAGATTGCAAGAGCAGGAAGACCAACCTCTGCACCGCCTGGATTGACAACAAGAAAGCCTACGACTCAATGCCACACACATAGATACTGGAATGTCTGGAACTATAAGAGACCAACAGGACACTAACAGCCTTCATAAAGAACTCCATGGAAATGTAGAAGACGACCCTAGACGCTAACTCAAAGCCAACTGCCCAAGTCAACATCAAATGCAGCATATGCCAAGGGGATGCACTGTCACCACTGCCGTTCTGCATAGGCCTGAATCCCCTCAGTCAGATCATCAAGAAGAATGGCTATGGATACCAATTCCGAAGCGGAGTAACAATCAGCCACCTGCTCTACATGGATGACATCAAGCTGTATGCCAAGAACAAGCAAGAAAGCGACTCAGTGATCCACACCACCAGGATCTACAGCAAGGACATAGGGATGTCATTTGGATTAGACAAGTGTGGCCGGACGGTATCCAAGAGATAGAGGCAAGATAATCAGAACTAAGAGAGCTGACCTACCAGAAGACAACATAGGAGATATCCAGGACAGCTACAAGTACCTTGGGATCCCACGGTCTAATGGGAATCATGAGGAGGCCACAAGAAAGTCGAACACAACCAAATACCTCCAGAGAGTAAAGCAAGTCCTGAGGAGTCAGCTAAATGGTCAGAACAAGGTTCGAGCCATCAACATGTGCGCACTGCCAGTCATCAGATACCCAGCTGGGATCATAAGCTGGCCAAAGGAGGAGATAGAGGCCACACATATCAAGACAAGAAAGCTCCTCACCATGCATGGAGGGTTCCATCTCAAGTCCAGCACCCTGAGGCTATACACTAAGCGGAAAGAAGGAGGCCAAGGACTAGTGAGTATCAGAGCCACTATCCAGGATGAAACATCCAAAATCCAGGAAAACATCAAGAAGATGGCCCCAAAGGATAAACTGCTAAGTGAATACCTCAGACAACAGAAACTGGATGGGGGCAAAGAGGTGGAGGAGCAGACAACATGGAGGGACAAGCCCCTACATGGTGCATACCACCATCAGATAGCAGAAGTGGCTGATATCAAGAAGATCTACCAGTGGCTGGAAAAGGCTGGACTGACAGATACCACAGAGGCACTAATCATGGCAGCACAAGAACAAGCCCTAAGCACAAGGGCCATAGAGGCCAGGGTCTACCACAGCAGATCAGACCCAAGGTGCGGGCTGTGTAAAGATGCCTCTGAGGCAGTCCAGCATATAGTGACAGGGTGCAAGATGCAGGCAGGATCAGCGTACATGGAGAGGCACAACCAAGTGGCTGGGATAGTGCACAGGAACATCTGTACCCAGTATGGACTCGAAGTACCCAAATCCTGATGGGACACACCACTAAAGGTGGTTGAGCACAACAGGGCTAAGATCCTGTGGGACTTCAGCTTCCAGACTGACAAATAGCTGCTGGCTAACCAACTGGACATAGTAGTGGTTGACAAACACCAGAAGAGGGCAGTGGTGGTAGATGTGGCAATACCAGCCGACAGCAACATCAGAAAGAAAGAACACGAAAAGGTGGACAAGTATCAAGGGTTGAAAGAACAACTTGAACAGATGTGGAAGATCAAAGTTAACGTGGTCCACGTGGTAGTAGGAGCAATCAGGGCAGTGACCCCCAAACTGGGAGAGTGGCTCCAGCAGATGCCAGGAACAACATCTGAAGCCTCAGTCCAGAAGTGTGCAGTCCTAGGAACAGCTAAGATACTGCGCGGAATCCTCAAACTCCCAGGCCTCTGGTAGAGGACTCAAGCTTGAGGATGACACAGATACCACCCTAAGAGGGTGAGAGGGTGATTTTTTATCGGCTGGATGGCACCAGTTACTGCAGTATGATAACCTTCAACGTCTTTATGAGACACACCTGGCTTTAAACTAAATCCTCTGTAACATTGCAGTGAATGGGTTATCCACTCCAATGTTTGATGCTAAGAGCAACTGACATAAAATTAAGAGTGAGAAAGTCTGCTAAGGAGGATGAAGGGAGAGGAGTTGGGTGGGTCAAACAAAAGAAGATTTTCATCCAGTAGATCACAGTTTGTATACTATGTAAACCAAAAGTCAACATTGTTTTAATGTAACATTACATAACTTATGTCCACTCACATACATTTACATATTTTAACCCAAAACATAATCTATTTTTGGAACCTAACCATGTTTTTTTTTGTGCCTAAACCTAAACATTAATCACATTACAGTGTGTTTCAGCCATGCATCACATAAGCCCTGTTTCCACCACACACTTTTGGAACCAAAAGTAACCCTTCAGATATAACACCTAGACACTAGATTCATTTGTGTGTGTGTGTGTGTGTGTGTGTGTGTGTGTGTCTGGGCGGGGGGGGGGGGTGTTGTTCTCTCTCATCGGTACCATCCACAACTTTTCACAGTGGAAACAGAAAAAAGGGTATCATACATCAACATTCAGTGATGAGTAAAGTAGTACAACAATAATACAACATAATCATCTGCACTTTTTCATTCTTAAGTTTGATAGTAATTTGTTGTGTTGTACTGCTTCCAGGCTCTCACCCAAAACTGCAGCTCTTTTGCTGCCCTTGTCTCCTTGCTAGCTGCCTTCCCCCACCCACTCATGACTGCTGTACATTACTGAGATAAATCCACATTGCCAGTGGTTGCAAAAGCAATATGACCCTATTCAGTGTTGCCAACTCACTCCATCCTGCATACGTTTCTGCGTATGTGTGTTATCAGTGTACATTAGTATTACCATTTCCCCCCATGGTCTTACCTTAAAAAGAAATACAGTTTGTGGGAACATTCAGAACTTGTATTTTTAAGAGAGTTAACTTAAATTAACTTACATGGGAGTACCACAAAACAAAGATGAATGAATGAATGAACTTTATTTATATAGCACCTTTCATGCACAGAGCACAGCTCAAAGTGCTTTACAATTCCACAGCAAATAAAAGCACAACAAAATTCATACACAAAATAAAGTTTAAGACAAACAAACAACAACAGAAAAATTCAAGTAGAAACACAAGGAAGAGCATGTATAAAAGATCTAGCCTATAGGTCTATAACTTGTTATAGGCCATATTAAAAAGATATGTTTTCAGTTGCCGTTGTCTACTGAAGCTGTCTACTGAGTCAGCAAGTCTAATGTTTAAAGGTAAGGTGTTCCAGATTTTGGGGACATAATGGCTAAAAGCAGCATCACCAAAGGTTTTTGTGGTGACCCTGGGAACAGTTAAAAGAGCGGCAGTAGAGGATCTAAGGGTTCGTGAAGAATCATAAAATGATCGGGAGTCTGTGATAAAAAGGGAGCGAGGCCATTTAGTGATTTAAAAACTAAAAGAAGCACTTTAAAATCAATTCTAAAAGATACAGGGAGCCAGTGAAGATTATATAAAACAGGAGTTATATGTTCTCTCATCTTAGTTTTGGTTAAAACCCTGGCTGCAGCATTCTGAATAGTTTGTAGTTTTGCAGTGGCTGCTTTTGGTAAGCCAGTATACAGTGCATTACAGTAATCAAGACGACTAAAAACAAAGGCATGGACTTTTCAGCATCATGCTGTCTCAGTAAAGGTCTTCCCCTTGAAATGTTGCGTAAATGATAAAACACAGCTTTGGTTAAAGAATTAAAATTGGCAGTAAAATTTTGGTCTGAATCAGAAATAATACCAAGGTTTTTTTTTACATGTGACAAGAACAGAGTCTCTCTTATTCTTAGGGCCAACTAGGAGGATCTCAGTCTTGTCTTCGTTTAACTGGTGCTCATCCACTCATTAATGGCTGACATACAGCTAGTTAAGTTGGATAGAGTACTTGGGTCATCTGGGCTCACAGTTACGTAAAGTTGTGTGTCATCAGCATAGCTGTGAAAATTCACACCATGCTAAGGGATTAGGGTTCTGAGGGGCAACATATATATCGAGAACAGCAAAGGTCCCAGAACACTGCCTCGCGCCACACCACAGTCAATATTTTCTGTTTCAGATATACATTCCCCAATCCTGACCTGGAATTTCCTTCCAGTAATGTAAGAGTGAAACCAGCTTAGAGCAGTACCAGAGAGACCAACCCATTTCTCAAGACGACCAAGGAATATATTGTGATCAATAGTGTCAAATGCAGCACCGAGGTCAAGGAGAACAAGGACGGATACATTTCCATTATCTGCATTCAATCTGAGATCATTTAAAACTTTAACAAGAGCTGTCTCTGTGGTGTGGTTTGGTCTAAAACCAGATTGAAAATGGTCAAGAAGACCATTCATAGAAAGGTGTGTGTTTAATTGTTTTAACATTACCTTCTCTAGAACCTTGTTCAGGAAAGGTAAGTTTGAGATTGGGCGGTAGTTATTCAGAGAGGCGGGGTCTAAATTGGGTTTTTTGAGTAGAGGTTTTACGGTTGCAGTTTTAAAGGGGTTTGGGAAAATGTCAGACTCTAGTGAGGAAGTTATGATAAGAAGTGTATCTGAAGACAGTTTATCATAAGTGCTCTTGAAGAGGTCAGTTGGAATAGGGTCGAGAGAACAGGTGGATGGTTTCATACTAGAGACAATTTCAAATGGGACACTTGTGTATCCTGAGATTGCACGAATGTTGAGCCTGATGTTATAGATCTTTTCTTTAAAGAAGGAGGCAAATTCTTCACATCTGGCAAGCAGGACTTCATCTCCCTGGTGGACCGCCTGATGGACACGGGGAAGCGGCTAATTATCTCGGGCCCGCTTCCCCCACCTCGCTACGGTGACGTCATCACCAGCCGCCTTCGCCAGCTGCACAAGTGGCTGAAGGGATACTGCTTGGGCAACAGTATCCCCTTCGTTGACAATTTCGCTGCCTTTTTAAATAGACCCCATCTTTTTAAACGGGACGGCCTCCACCCAAACCAGGAGGGGTCTCAACTTTTATCTGTTAATATTGACCTGACTGTCCGTTCCTGCACCACATCCACCTCCTGACTCACGGTTAAAGCACATGCACACAGACACTCTGCCCCTCACTCACACTCACACCTACACTCACCCCCCACATGCTGCACCATACATACCTCTCCATCACTACCCCCATATCTGCCATCAGAATCACAGGACATTCACTCCATTGAAACCATCATCTCACATAGACAGAAACCCAGGACTGCTTCTAGACACAACAATGCTTTTAACGTTCCCTTGAAAAGACATGACGAGCACATGTTCAGCACGGACATAAAAATGGCCGTGCTGAACGTGCGCTCTCTTTTAAACAAATCTTTTATAGTAAATGATTTAATTTTAGATAGAAAATTAGATAGTATTCTCCTTACTGAGACACGTTGTTCTCACAGAGACTTGCCCACCAGATTTTAACTTTTCATTTTCTACAAGGGAGGGCAGGAAAGGAGGTGGAACTGCTTCGATCACAAGGACCACAATGTCATCAAATGAAGTTTCTTTTAATAAGTATTCATCATTTGAGCACCATGCCTTTGTTTTTAGCAGCCCTCCTATTCTATGCATAACAGTTTACAGACCACCCCAGTACTCCACCTCTTTTATCAGCCAATTTTCTGAACTTTTATCAATCATTCACACTACATACAACAGGATTTTAATAACTGGTGATTTTAATCTACACATCAACAACACCTCGGACCCAGTACCTCGTCTCATCTCCTTTCTGTGGATGAGGGATCAGCAAGCGCCAACTGTGTGTTGAGTGAGCAATAAGATCAGAGGTGGACAGAGTACACAACTTCACTACTTGAGTAAAAGTACAGATACTCCTTGTCAAATACTACTCCAATACAAGTAAAAGTAGCTTAGTCAAAATATTACTTAAGTAAAAGTACTAAAGTATTTGCTATAAAAATTACTTAAGTAAAAGTACTTTTTAAAAAAATCTCAGGAAATACAGGAAAGGAAAGTAGCGTTATTGTCATTCAGACGTGATTCTGCTATAGAAATGTTTACAGCTCAAAAATAAACAAATAAAGGCAAGACGCCTCAGAACACAAACTCAGCTGCATTCATCAACAAATGAAATTGTTTTATATTGCCAAGAAAACAAATTTCACCCCCAACAGTATTTTTCTCACAAAAACCCAAATCTCCTTTTCTTGTAGCTACATTTGAACACATCATGCAAAAACTCAAAATCTTACCAAGAATATTTGTCTTATTTTTAGTCAAAATGTCTCATTCCTAGTCAAAACAAATCTCAATACCCCTAAAATAAGCCACATCACCTAAAAATTAACTTGTGTTTCAAGCTAATTTTCATTTGTTTTAAGCAAATTTTCACTTGAAACAAGTGAAAAAATCTGCCAGTGGAGCAAGATTTCTTTTTTTGCTTGTAATAAGAAAAAAAAAAAACTTGCTCCACTGGCAAATATTTCTACTAACAGCTTTGCTGTTCGAGGTTTGAGGAAGTTGTCCCAGCCTCACTCATTCATTTGCAGGCAGCTGCAGTCAGTTCAGAATATTTTTGCTTTCTCTACATAAAAAAGATAAAAAAAAAAAAAGTGAATATCTTCAGTAAAACAGGCCCTACAATAGCTTAAATTGACATTTACAGACAAATAACTTATTGGCTAGATTTATTTTACTTATGTCATGCATCATTGCCAAAAATGAGCCGGATAACCCACATCAAAGACAGCCCCCACCTCACTAATGCACAGACACACACACACACACACATACACACATACACACATATACCTATGATGCTACAAGCACAGACAATAACATTTAAAATGTTCAGCTGCAATTAAACAAACATTAAGCTTGCTAGTAGCTAAGTTACATACCGTGACGTGCTTTTTCGACCAGACGAGTTTTTGTAGGCCGTGATATAATTTGTTTGCGGTAAACACAGCAAACACTTGATCCAATACAAATCATTCTTCATATCAAAAACCTCGAACATGTGCTTGAGATACGGCCATGGATGCTCTTGGCCAGGGGGAGTTATCGCTGCTGAAGCCATCGACACCGCTATCGCATGATGTGGATGTGAACTGCCAAAGCTAAGTTTCATTTTAAGCATGACGTTGTACAGGTACAGCAATGCGGCTAAGACAAACCATATGCGACTCAGCAGAAACAGTTTATTTTCTTTGGTATCAGAATTTAGCAAAAAAAAAACCAAAAATTCATCAGCTGACGTGAGAGCAAAAGTAGCGAGTAACGAGAACATCAATAGAAATGTAGTGGAGTAAAAAGTACAATATTTGTCCTTCAAATGTAGTGGAGTAAAAGTATCCCCCCGAAACAATACTCAAGTAAAGTACAGATACTCAAAAAATGTACTTAAGTACAGTACTCAAGTAAATTTACTTCGTTACTGTCCACCACTGAATAAGATCAATCGTGAAAAGCTCTCCCATGACGGTGGTGGCTCCTGTAGTACTTTTTGGAGAGCTTGAGTCCCAGCCACAGACCAATACTGCAACCAAAATGTCATTCTAAGACAATGAGAAGGGGGCATTTAGCTAAAGGCGGAAACCAGTGAAATGCCAAACACATCCAGTTTGTTAGCAACCAGAGCTAGCTATTCAGCTGAAATATCCAGGCAAAATACTCCAGCATCTCTCTGCTGTGCTGCAGTGGTGGTAGAGGATCTCCCCTTTCCGAACTTTTACGTGCAGCCCAGTACCCTGAGAAAATCCTCCATATCTGCAACCAGGGCTCTTGTCTTTCAGTGGGGTCAGGAGGAGCCTGACATTGCCCACTACATACAGTTATCAATGAGTTGTTGTCATTATTCACAGCTGGGGTGACTGGTGGCAGTGGCGTAGTGTTGGCGGTTGGAGTGGGGGTCTCAACGTCATCAGTGTAAATCTCCAGCTCACTATCATGGCAACAAAGCATCATGTCAAAGCATCTGACGTGATCACGCTGCTTTTGGCGTCGGAACTTGGGCCAAGAAGGCCTTGCATGCTGCTGAACACCACTTTGTGCCTAGTTTGTGCTCAGCCACTGGTGAGGTTCCTGAAGCAGCAATTACATCCCTTGAGAAAGACGATCGGTGGGCAACCGCTGTTGCTGAGAGAAAGAGCATGGCTAATGTCATCATACACCACCTTTACATGCTGTGGGCTTAGCACATATTCAGGTAGGCACGTCTTGATTGGCTGGCTACATGTATGCAAATTTCAATGGGTGAATCATTACCTTTTCAAGTGAGCAACTCCACACTGCCTTGTTTCAGTCCATTTATACAAGCTGACAAATAATTTTAAATGTCAAACACTACAGGTGATGCTGCATCACAAACATGTGAATTGATGGTTTCAGGCATCATGACCTGGCTGAGCCATCTTGGTGGATTCCAGCTGGGTAGCCATTGTTTAAGTGTCCCTATATTAGCTCTGCCAACCCTTGTCTGTCCAAAACCAGGAGCACCTCTGCACCATCCTTCATTTAATAAAGACACATTGAGGTAGGTATTGTGTTAAAGCTACAGTGTGTAATTTTCAGTGACATCTAATGGTCAGACTGCAGATTGCAACCGAGTGAACCTTCCCCCACACCGCCCCTCCCTCTCCGAAAATACGGTGGCCGTCAGAGGTCAAAATGGCTACCGCAACGGCCGCATCGACTAGTTTGTCAAGCGATGAGGTTGAGAGGAATGGCCCACATAGACAACATTGAATCATACCTGTATATACCATAAACCAGCAGTCAACGGCAAGTGTAAATACAGCTGAATCAAAACAGCTGCATGTCCGCTCACTAACATGCAGATGTATTTATGTGTCACATATACAACTGAAACACTTCTGTAAGTGACGATTATCTGTAGCGGTGGCCTTATCTCAGTAATGCCACCTGATATTTTGACCATATGGTTGGTGAATACTTGCAAACTTACAGTCATGGCAATAAATAGGTACTAACGACAGAAACACGGGGCGGGGGGGGGGGGGGGGGGGGGGGGGGGGGGGGGGGTGGGTAGTTGTGTGAGTAACCAGCGTTATGCCCATGGCTGTGTTATATTGTTAGCTAGAGCGATCTCAGAATAAACATCAAGTATGTGTGTAGGATGAATTACCTGTCCAGCAGAAAACAAGCAACTTGAGCGTCACTTTGAAACCCTTTGTCCTCCTTTAGGGATTTCCATCGCGTGAACGCTGTGCCGATGTTGACTCGTGTTTTTTGCCGTTTCATGTCACGCTGGCGTTTAGCCTCCTCGCGTCTCCGCTTCTTAGATGAAGAGGGTTTGCTGTCCACGGCTTTTCCTTCTGGTACAAAGTATGTGTGATCCTCCATTACTCTGAAATTTGGCTTCACAACGCCAGACACTCTGCCAGTAATAACTTCTTCTTCTTCTTCTTGTTTGTAATAACCCGCGTCTGTCGCCATCTTCAACTTCCGTGTTTACGCTGCGGCGTCTACGTAAGAGCGCTGTGGGCGTCACAAGAGTCGCTTTTAGCGTATTTTGTCCGCTCTGCGCTGACGTAGTCAATATGGCGGTGCAAGATGGCGGTTGTCCCCGGAAGGCTACCCGCGCATATGTAACTATAAATGGCGATTTCTAAGGTAAGACAAACATAAAGATGATGACCTTTAGTTGATTGATGATAATAAATAACATACTTAGGAATAATAAATTCCATTTTTGTCCATAAGTCCCCATAAATATTACACACTGTAGCTTTAAGGTTTCAACATCAATTCTACAGATCAACTTGAATCTTTATGTTCGATGCCTGTAACCCACTTGGAGTCTAACAAATGTCTTAAATGCTGATAACATGCTCAGCTGCATGAGATGTACTTAGCACAATTGACTGAGGCATCTTTAAATAGCTGACTGATTACAGTTGGATTTCTATTTCGATGACTACCACCTAAAACCCAGCTAATGGAAAAGTCAGAATGTCTGCCAAACCCAATCCATCCTTGTTTATTAGTAAATGTTATAATTATGATGTTGACACAATTGGCAAAGAAACAGCAAGGAGTCTTAGACACCTTCAGTGCTGGAGATGTCCTCAGTGACCAATTAGCAAACTTAGCAAACTTTGTAAGAGGCATTGGTAGAAAAATGTGGACCTGCCTCCCTGAAGCAGTTCTGTCCTTTTATTAATAATTTCTGTAAATAATTAAAGGGGTAAACAGTAAACCAGTGAGGATTTAAAGACATTGATAAATTAGCATCGGGAGTTGTGGGGCTGCATATTCATTTGCATTATGTCTTAAGCAAATATTTGAACTAAAAGGTTTCATACCTACTAATAGAATGAAAACATAAAGCCATAAGCCTTAATAATAGCAGGGCAAAATAATTTTTTTTGGGTAGTGTACATCTAATGTATTTTGATTATGCACTGCAAATAATTTACATATCAGTTGTGTTTATATCTGCTATGTTAAATTAGTTCACAGATGTATAAAGATTAATTGACATTACTATATTAAACCAACATAATATTTTTTTCTGACATAGTTCTCAAACAGTTTCTATTTAACTTTTTTAATTCACCTCATGTATTCTTACCCTGTTGTTTGTTTTCTGTAGAAACAAGGACAACCACGTGAAAAATATGACTTCATTACCAAGGTAAGAATTAAAATAACAAACAAATATAGGCTACCTGTCACAAAAGTGAAACATAATGTTTGTCACATTGAGAATGGTTACTCATGCTCATCCTCCTGACCACTCAACAATCAACATGAATCCCAGTTAGGATGACTGAATGAAAATAATGTTCAATTTGTGCAAAATAAGTATAAGGGCTCATTTATGCTCAATGTTAGATACAACGTTAGACCGAGATGCACAGAGCCTTCTGTCCATACCCTGCTTTCATTTTTACGTATTTGTGCATTTTTTTCTGAAAGCTTGCGGATATGGATGAAACAGAGCAGTACCAGCCGAGTTCATGGAGGCAGTGTAGCGCAGTTCAAGTGAGATATGACCATAGGAGACAATGAAGACATTTAAATAATAGCAGAACATAATAAATAGGCAGTATATTCAAAAGAATTCTCTGTCAACATGTTGGGGTGTATTTAATGGCACAGACCACCACTGTCTACAATACTGCTTCCATTTAAAGGTGCAATATTATGGCCTCCTGCCACATCAACTTGTTTGTTGTTGTGCAAAACTTTTGACTCTGCTCTCTAGTGCCATCTATTGGCTGTATCTATGCTAACATAAAGAATGCATGAAAGTATAAGGGAAGAGATGTTTACAACATTTGAAATGGACATATGCTGGGATCATGAGACTACACAGATGATTTGGTTTATTTATGCCACTTTTAACTGAACATGTAAACCCTTTTCAAAATGACTTCTGTGGCCTCTTTTACATAGAACAAAAGAAAAGCCAGTTGCACTCAACTTCCCAGGGTGTCTTACCTTTCACACCTCAGTGTAACATCCTGCCCATGGACGCAACTTCAAACATCATTGGGCACTCATGTGAAATGAGACATGTGACGAGCTTTCAAATGTTATTTCTACAAATCTGCTACTGTACATATCATTTCCAACATCATCTAGCTGCAATGTCCCTTTATGTAGAAAGACATACTCTCTGCATTATGGTAATATGCTTATTGTAATCTTGTAGATTCAAGCTGTTCATTGTCAGTCTGGTTATACAAGCACAATCATGCAATAAATTTTAACTGAGAGGCTCCATTTAAAAAAAAAATTTGTATTAATACAGTAAAATACAGAATGGGCAATAAAGAAGCTATAAAAATATAGAATGTTTTTGACAAATATACATTCAGGTCATAGATCTGGTTATAAGCCTATATATATAACAGCTTTACAACCAACACACAACTCAGTAAACACCTTTCATGTTAATCTGATTGTGCTTTAAAGTTGTTATGGCTCATATAGGCTCTGGATGTGTAATGTGACAACGTAGCTGATTCCTCACAGGATGGCTGAATGGTGCGACACTTTAAATGTTGCTGCCACAAGGAATTGTGGGACGGCATTATTTCCTTACCTTTTGTAAAGGATGGCCCAGTGTAATCTATGCTAAAGGAGATTATACAGAAAGCGCTGAACCTTTTTTCCTAAAGAGAATGTGAAAAGCTCTTGTTCTGGCTGCTGCTGCTGAGATACAGACTAGTGAGGGACAAGTAAGAGCCATGTAGTGGCTAGCCTTTGGCTGGTTGACTACAGATCTGCAGTGTTTCTTATTGCATTCTAAGTGTGTATTTATGTGAACATTTATTTTCCAACCTTGAGACCAGAAATGTTCCACAATCAATGCTTTTCTCCCACTGAAAGGTGCTGTGAGGCTACTTTGGTACAGCAGTGCTTTGACATAAATGCTTTAGCATCCCTTTAGCGTGTTAGACTGTTGAGATAAGCTAATAAGCTCTAAACACTGGTTCTTCAACTGGGGTCCATGACCCAAAGGGGGTCCTCAGAGTCACTGCAGAGGGGCCAGATTATTGCAAAATAATTTGGGGTGTTGTTGTTGTTGGGGTGTCCCTGCTCCGTTTCTCTTTCAGCTAAGGGGTCCTTCCCCTAAAAAACATTGAGGACCCCTGCTCTGGACACAATGTACAGTACAGGCCAAAAGTTTGGACACACCTTCTCATTCAATGCGTTTTCTTTATTTTCATGACTATTTACATTGTAGATTCTCACTGAAGGCATCAAAACTATAAATGAACACATGTGGAGTTATGTACTTAACAAAAAAAGGTGAAATAACTAAAAACATGTTTTATATTCTAGTTTCTTCAAAATAGCCACCCTTTGCTCTGATTACTGCTTTGCACACTCTTGGCATTCTCTCCATGAGCTTCAAGAGGTAGTCACCTGAAATGGTTTTCACTTCACAGGTGTGCCTTATCAGGGTTAATTAGTGGAATTTCTTGCTTTATCAATGGGGTTGGGACCATCAGTTGTGTTGTGCAGAAGTCAGGTTAATACACAGCCGACAGCCCTATTGGACAACTGTTAAAATTCACATTATGGCAAGAACCAATCAGCTAACTAAAGAAAAACGAGTGGCCATCATTACTTTAAGAAATGAAGGTCAGTCAGTCCGGAAAATTGCAAAAACTTTAAATGTGTCCCCAAGTGGAGTCGCAAAAACCATCAAGCGCTACAGCGAAACTGGCACACATGAGGACCGACCCAGGAAAGGAAGACCAAGAGTCACCTCTGCTTCTGAGGATAAGTTCATCCGAGTCACCAGCCTCAGAAATCACAAGTTAACAGCAGCTCAGATCAGAGACCAGATGAATGCCACACAGAGTTCTGGCAGCAGACCCATCCCTAGAACAACTGTTAAGAGGAGACTGCGCGAATCAGGCCTTCATGGTCAAATAGCTGCTAGGAAACCACTGCTAAGGAGAGGCAACAAGCAGAAGAGATTTGTTTGGGCCAAGAAGCACAAGGAATGGACATTAGACCAGTGGAAATCTGTGCTTTGGTCTGATGAGTCCAAATTTGAGATCTTTGGTTCCAACCGCCGTGTCTTTGTGAGACGCAGAAAAGGTGAACGGATGGATTCCACATGCCTGGTTCCAACTGTGAAGCATGGAGGAGGAGGTGTGATGGTGTGGGGGTGTTTTGCTGGTGACACTGTTGGGGATTTATTCAAAGTAGAAGGCACACTGAACCAGCATGGCTACCACAGCATCCTGCAGCAACATGCCATCCCATCCGGTTTGCGTTTAGTTGGATGATCATTTATTTTTCAACAGGACAATGACCCCAAACACACCTCCAGGCTGTGTAAGGGCTATTTGACCAAGAAGGAGAGTGATGGAGTGCTGCAGCAGATGACCTGGCCTCCACAGTCACCGGACCTGAACCCAATCGAGATGGTTTGGGATGAGCTGGACCGCAGAGTGAGTGTTTCAGGTGACTACCTCTTGAAGCTCATGGAGAGAATGCCAAGAGTGTGCAAAGCAGTAATCAGAGCAAAGGGTGGCTATTTTGAAGAAACTAGAATATAAAACATGTTTTCAGTTATTTCACCTTTTTTTGTTAAGTACATAACTCCACATGTGTTCATTCATAGTTTTGATGCCTTCACTGAGAATCTACAATGTAAATAGTCATGAAAATAAAGAAAACGCATTGAATGAGAAGGTGTGTCCAAACTTTTGGCCTGTACTGTATATCTGAGGCTGATGGAAATGTCATAGTTAGTGCAGGTATTTGGTCAAAAGTAATACATTTAAATTTTTGATCTGATGGTAGCGCTAAAGGAGAAGTTAAAATCACCAAAGTTATCGCAGTTCGTCCTAAGGGGAAGATGAATGTGTGTATCAAACTTTATTGCAACCCAGCCAATAGTTTTTGAGACAATTTTAACCACAAATGTGAACATCATGTGGCACCAGAGGAAAAGTCACGGGATCACCAAAATCATTAAGATACATCATCTAGGAACCATGAATGTCTCTAAAAATCCATGAGATAGATGTTGAGATATCTTACTGAAAAGCGACATTTCACCTGCTCATGGCACCACATCAGTAGCAGGGGAATCACCAAAGTCATTAGGATTCATGCACCATGGATATCCGTACCAAATTTCATGGTGAGCCAAGACATTTCACTACACAACAAAAATGTCAACTTCATGGTAGTGCCAAAAGTTGGGCTCACAAAAGTCTGTAGGGTTCATTCTTATGGGGAAATGAACACCTGTTCAAATGCTTTCTCAGCCTGGACCAAAGTGGTAGACTGACAAATTGACATGGTCATCCATAAAAACTGAGCTTTGACAAATGCAACAAATAGGGAAATATTTGAAAATGAGCATGTTATGAGAGAGAGGCAGGGGAAAAGACAGGGAGAGGGCAATGAAAGTGCAACTGTAGTGTGTGTGTGTGTGTGTGTGTGCTGGTGTATCTTTGTCAAGTCGGTGCAGTAGAGCTGTAGTGAAAATCAGTCTTGGCAGCTGAGCGTACAAAAGTAAAAGACTGTGGAAGGCCTCTGGTCCCAGAGAGGAAACCAAACTCTTCAATACTTAATACAATTTAAAAACATGGTTACCAGCTTCACTTTAATTTCATCAGATGGAGTAGCTGAGCATGTGTGTACAGCAAATGCACCACTTTTTGTAAGTTTCTTTATTTGCTTACAGGTGTTTGCGTACGTTTTTATATGCATGTGTTGGTTTGTTTTCTCCCTATTTTGCCCCTAAACCTGCATAACCTACACCGGGCCAGACAAGGCTGATTAGATTTGTGTAAAAACTGATGACGCTGCCTATAATGCAGTGCTAACATATGAACCTCCCCACCCCAGCCCCCAGCCAGTGTTTGACAAGCTTACACGCACGCTTCGATCTCCAGGGTGATAGAGTGCATCAGTGTGTGTATAACCTGCTGCTGTGTAGCAGATCCATGCACCTCTAAGTCTGCCTTGAATATGGAATGGCTGCTGAATATTTCACATCCTACTTCTGACAACCCCCCCTCATCTCATAAATCATTGTTTATGGATCATTTAGTTTGTGTCTGCTCCACGCACCTGTGTGTGTGTGTGAGAATGTGTGTTTATGTATGTGCATGTGTGAGAGAGACAAAAAAGCATTTTGTCAAGGAGGAGCTTGTGTTGTTTACACAATGGCATGAAATACACAGAAGTCTTGCAAGAATGCAACACTGATCAAGGACAAACAAACACACACAAGCACACACAGTGATATCATTCACAACACTTCTGTCTTTCAGAAACAATATGCGTCTTCTTAGAACAAATAAGCTGCCAAAACAACCAACCGAACTGAAGCGAAGCCAAACAACCGAACTGAGACCACTCGAAAAGATGGATCTCAGTCTCCTTCCAAACGGACTCTGGTGTGGTTCGTGAAAGAAAAAGAACCAATCACAGGATTTTATGACAGCAGATATGTGATTTTAGTAACAGCTACAAAAGTAATTAATTCATACACTGATCCTGAAAACTGTCCATGATCTCGTAATTAAACCTTGATAAAGGCCACGTACAACCTATTTATACTAATACACACATGTAATCGTGGAAACATATATGCACGTCAGCTAGGGTTTTTTCCCTGATTAAAAAGCTGTTAAAGCTGCCATCATTGTGTCTGACTTCGTGCATTTTGTCTGTCCATTAAGTCCATTCAAAAGTATGTGACAGTGATCAAACAGTATTAAGCTCCGAGTCATTACTTTACAAGACGTCTTCTTTTCATCCTGTCTCTGTGTTAGTCAGTATTCATAACATGTGATTGATTTGCAGTCTAATAATATCCTACTAATGATGCTTTCAATCACCACCAGAATTTGACTTCCCCACGCCCGTCTTGATGATGCACTGATGATGCAGGATGACAAACACCAAAACTGTCCAATCAATGAGTAACCTGTCAGTCTGTAGAACTTTGTTTGCAAAAAGTCAGTGTGAACAGGAACCAAACCAGAACTAAAATGCAATAACATGTCATTTTTCCCCTCTGATGCAGGCCAAATGAACCAAACTATAGGTGTGAAAGCACCCTTACCTCATATAACAAGATTGTTTTGATCTCACTGCCTTTGACTTTTGGTTGCTTTCCTCACTTCCGTTTTTCTTCTTGTGCCCTAAGCTGAACTGCCCATCAGAGTGAATTCACAACATAAACTCATAGAATGATTCATGTGATATCGTACAAAAATGCACACACAAAAATTCTTATGATATCCTATCAATAAGCACCCCACAAATGATATTACATCCTTAAGGTAAAGTTATTTAATTTAAGTTAAGTTACGGAGGTTAGATTTAGGAAAAAAAAAACATATCGAGGAAGTACCTTAAAATGACTCAAAGTTTACACACTTCTCTTGGGGGAAGTCCCAGGGACAAGTCCTGTGATTTTTGACCCATCCACCACCCCAATCTGCCTCCTTTTAAGATCGCTCGTGACTGCTTCCTTGTTTACTCCCGTCATTGCACTGGTCATGCAATGGCAATCCTCCAAATATTGTGGGTTATACACAAATAACTGGCTAATGATTACATGGGATATGTATGAATTTAGGCGTATTACTTTTCATAGGACAACATACAGTTTATGAGAACAGCCTGGATTTCATTGGAAAACAACCAACAAGTGCTGACTGGTGCCAGTGGTGCTGGACACAACAGACTCTCACCGACGGCCAACACTGACTGACAGCTGACAGACAGCTTGGTGTGTCAGGGCCTTTAGAGGAATTTTCTGAACCCAACTAATCACAGAAAATACCCTGCAGCAAACTGAAGAGCTTACACCTTAAGATTGCTAAGCAATACACATACTTTTGGTAGCCGTATTCAGCGTCTATGTGTGTGTGTGTGTGTGTGTGTGTGTGTGAGTGTGTGTGTGTGTGTGTGTGTGTGTGTGTGTGTGTGTTTATCTCCATGCGGATCACGAGGCCGTTCTGTTTAGTGAGCTGTCAGACATTTGGCCAGGGTCAGAGCCCAAGGGACTGAGATGTGGGAGGGGTGTGGGGCATTGTGGAGGGAGGAGAGAGGGAGAGAGGGCCAAGAGCTCTGGAGGGACACTGGTGAACTGTACAGACAGACACTGTGAGAGGACTTACAATGGCCTTCAACAGCGCAAGGAAGACAGACAGAAAGAGGAGGAGAGAGAGCAAAGGAGAGGCTTTAAAGAAACCCAAACCCTGGAAGAGGAGAGCTATTGAATACCAAGGAGGAGTTCCTTCCCCACAGTATAGTGCTGTCTATATACAGGGCCTGAGACTAGTCTCAGAGCTCCAATCATGTTGTTGTTAAGGCCTTGCTCCTCCATGTGAACTGACCACCAGCGCTCAACTTCCAAAACAGCTTTCTATTTTGCACAAACTTTCATTTCATGAAGTCTGTATACCTCCCTGTCCCTTATTTGCCCTCCAAGAAAGGGAAAAAAATAATAATAGGTGTTGGTAGAGGAGACAGAGGGGGAAATGTCATGAGCACATTAAAAACACGCAGGAGAGGGGGGAGGTGAGGAGCTTGTGTGTTTGTGCCATGCTTTTTGTGTCCAGGCCAAACCAAGGCCTATGTAAGCATGAGAAATGGATATTGAAAAACAATACATAAATATTGTCCCCTGTCAGCAAGATTAAAAAAGCAATATCCCATCGCTGGGATGCATGCACTGCTGTTGGAGACAAAGAGAGAGAAATTGTGGTGGTGGTGGTGGGGGGGTTTGGGGTAAGAGAAACAGAATAAAGGTAAATGACTGCAGGTGCCAGAGGGTCTAAAGGGGGGTGAAAAATACAATAAGATAAAGAAATAAATAAGTAATAACTGCATTCTTTCAAGATACGTTTACCCCAAGCAACAGAAATTAGGCATCCCTTCTTGGTGCTGTTTAAACAACAACAACAAAAAAATCTATCCCATTGTTTTATATCTGTCCAGGAGGCCCGCCTGTGTAAAAGGAAACCACACAGTCCAGGTGACTTCACACCTCCCATCAATAAAACATTAGCCGCTCAAAACTTCTCTTGGGACATGCTGCCAAGTGAGCTAAACAAATGGAAATTCAAATTGCATGAAGGCACTATGCATGAGGTTAGAACGTATGTGTGTGTGTGTGTGTGTGTGTGTGTGTGTGTGTGTGCGTGTGTGTGACTGAGAGAGAGCTTGCTCAAGTTGTTTGGCAATTGTTTACCATTTGACATTTCCATTTAATTTCTTGTTGGGCCATGGTGAAATGACAATCAGTGCCAGAGATTGCATTTGTAGTGGTAAATAATTTGAAAATGGTGGCAGGCAGCGAATGTCTCAGATGTAACTCTTCTAACATCAGGGCCTGTGGGCAATGTCTTTTTTAACAGCAGGCAAAAATAACTTATTTTGTTGTGTTTTTGCAGCTGTTGTTGCATGTTAAAGAACAGCTTTTTGGTTTACAGAAGGAATTAATATTATTTATGCAAATAAATGACATTTTTGAGGGGCTTAGTATGCTCAAAAATTCAGGAAACCTTGCACACATGTCTGAATTGGTGAAAATGTTGATATTTTATGGGTCTCATCATCACTTGTAAAAAAATTAAAAAAAAAAAAAACCCAAAATGGCTCAGGGTGAGGTTGAGAGTACGAAGTTGAAGTAAAGCTGGTGTCACCTAGATGTATGAAAATTCCTAATTTTTGCCATGACTTTGGCTTTATTCTAACATATGGTTTTGAGAACTGTTAGATTATCTTAAATCAAGTGAGGAAGTGATAGCCATCGGGCACCGATTGCACTTGCTCTACAAGTCGCTGCCAAAACAACAGCTGACTGCCTCTTGACAGCGTGGGAAAAACACACTGTGCGATATTTTAAATCGTTTGATTCAGCCCCATCTCAAACTGCACGACTAGATCGCTGAGTTCAAAAGTTCACAGCCCATGAGTAATGCTCTCACACTGTACAGCCCGATGCTCTGATGCGACTTGACTGCTCACACTATACGGTCATAATACACACGTCGGACTTCTGTATACCGGAACTGCAACGTCAAAAAGAAGTAGAAGTAACGCACGCACACACACACACACACACACACACACACACACGAAATGACAGCAGCAGAGGCTAAAAACATTAGCTCCTTAATTAGCTAGCATTAGCTAATGTTAATATTAACTTACCAGGCAGCTGCAATTGTGCGGCAATCTCACTCCAACTTTTTTCCCGGTTGTTCCGGTCGTGGTAGGTCTGGGAGGCCACGTCAAACAGGCTCGGGTGAGCCTGCCAGAGTTCCACTAGCTGTGCCTCCATTGCCTGGGTCCAGGTGACTCTCTGCGCCGCCATGTTCCTCTGTGTTTTGACGTGACATCAGAGATTGCGCATGCTCTCCGCGAGAGGATGAGGCAAAACGGGGCGTGACACTGCTTCTACTGTGCGGTACCTTCACGAGGAGCGACCAAGATTTCAAACAAGTTTGATTTTCTTGCGAGCACACGATTTGTGATCGGGAGCTCGTCGCGAGGTGTTAATCTCTCGTCGTTACCCCACGTATACTGCACGAAGCACGACCCATGATTGGGTCGAAATTCGGCCCGATCCAAAAAACAGTCGCACGACTGGAAAATCGGCTCAAAACGAGCCGACAGTCGCACAGTGTATGCCCGGCTACCTGAAACCTTCACCAGCAGCAGGCCCATTGTTCTGGGTCCTCGGTGGTAAATTTCCCTGTCCAATCCTGGAATATATTCTCCCATATCATCCATTTTCTGCTGTATCCAGAGCCACCCTCCTCCTATTGATCTGTGACTACAAAACGCCGCGGACACCTCTGGAGTCCCCACATGTACGTTTTTTTTTTTTCTTTCTCTCTACGTTGGCTCACATGGAGTGCTATAAGCTAGAGAAAGTAGCTTCTTGCTTATAAACTCGCTACGTCGCCACACATCACACCGTTGCTGCCGTAGTTGTTATCTTTTCCCTAGGCCACCTGATCTATTCCCATGGCTCCATTCACCTCATCTCACAGCTGCCTCCACAAGTCCCAGATCATTGCTGAATTGGAGCAACACATCTCCAACCTCTACTGGATCCAGAATGAAGAAGATCGCCTTGATTCCGTGGTTACCATAGGCGCCATAGGCAACACCTGTCCTCCTGCAAACCCAGCGGATCTGGACTCTACCGTCCCAGAGCCTGGTATTGGCTCCTCGCCACAAGTCGTCGTCAATTCTGCCGGCTCGGCCCCGGCTGAGCAGCCAGTCCCCGCTCCTCAGCCCCGTATGGATGATGATGCCACATCAGCCTCATCTATGTTGGCCTCCTCAGTTCCAGCTCCTCATCCCCCTGCTGATGATGCCGCCTCAGCCTCATCTTTGCCAGCCCCTTCAGTTTCAGCTCCACATCCCCCCGTGGACCCATGGCTGCTGCTGGGGCTAAGCCAAAATGGGCTTTGAGGAGTGCAAAGGCTACTTTCACTTTTAGTCCAAATCCGAAGCTCAGAGCTAACACCTCCACCCCCAACCCAGAGCCATGGCCCAGGGTAAATGGAAAATGTTGAGGGGGGTCAAACACATTACCTTCCCCACCTTGTGAGCTCCAACTGGAAAACAGATTTAACATCCTGAGTGTTGAGTAATTTCCTGAAATCTGATTTCTCTCCTCCTGCTGAATGCTTCGCTGCCAGGGGCCCGGGGGTCTGTGGACCTGCTCGGGGACCATTGGTCAGATGCTCGACCTCCTCCTCCCGCCGGAAGATCGTGAAGGATGCTGCTCTCAGAGCGAGATGCTCCAGTGGTCTTCCCTGCCTTGGAGGGACAAGTGAGCCCCCAGCCACAGCTGTGTCCTCGCCACACATCTCACAGACACTTCCCTCAGAGCAGAGGTGCTCACCTTCTCGTTCGTGTCCCTATTCCCTCCAAAGACTGCGATCGTGGGTGACGCCATTACGAATGTTTTTTTAATGCAGCACTCTTTTTCAGGAACAACTGTCACAAAAATTAAAGACAAGCTCTTGGATTTCCTGCGCTCTTTTCCAGACTCCATAAAACGTGTCATTGTGCATGTCGGTACCAATGATTCAGTACTGAACTGCTGAAGAATGACCTTAACAGTCTGCTCTCCACATTAAAAGACCGCCGGAAGAAAATTTTCATCAGCGGCCCCCTTCCTACACTTGGCCACGGCACAGGGCAATTCACTAGACTCCTCTCTTTCCATTCGTGGCTCTGGGCCACCTGCAGTTTTAACTTAATCTATAATTTTAACTTATTTTGGAACCACCCCTCCTTCTACAGGCATGACAGACTGCACCCAAGCAAATAAGGTAGCCGCATGCTAGCAGCCAACATAACGCACACTGTACACACCAGGGAAAACGTGCGTGACTGTTTACATGCCACACCTCCTCCTCAGTGCGTTCCCTTTTTCCTCCACGGATAATTCTGCGAGTACTGGCTCCCACAACCTCTCCCCCTACAGGCTCCAACTGCAACTGCCACTAACCTCTACAGTCAGCTCCAGGTCAAATCCCAAATAGAACTTAGATCGGGCCCAATAAATCCAGCCCGACCCCACCCAAGCCCGTGCATGTTCTGTCCGAGCTCGGCCCAACCCTTTAACTGTAATTATGAGCCTGAACCCGGTTTAAACCGGGTTTTTTACGGATTGGGCTGTTACAACTGACGTTTTGAACTAGAGTTGTTTGAATGACCGAAATCTGTTCAGAATTATCTTAATGAATAGTGCAACAATGAGGAAGGATTATGTCAGAACGGGGTGTTTATTTATAATGATCCAAAAAACAGTGAGGCTATTAATGCACTTATAATGAACAATGGCTACATGAACTCTGAATGGTTTACTCTTCTCTTCTCTAATACGATTTAACAATGTTGAATTTAAAACGATTTCTGAACAAAAAGGATATTTCTTTAAAAAACAAAGTGCAAAAACGAGAGTCATAGGATATAAAAATGTACAAGGCATGGCACAAACAGCCTATGCAATCTATGACAAATAAACAACGATAACATACGAAATGAACAACGACAACACCGGATAGCAGAAAAAGGCCTAATTAATCATCAAACAAATTTTAGCTATCAAAACTAATTAATTATAGCCTAGTGCAAATGCTCAGGTTATATACGAATTACACACATTAAGTTATTGCATTTAAGTTATAAAAGATAAATAAAGTATAAAACAAAGACTTATCACGAAGGTTAAAACACTCCAGGACAGGTCAGGTGACGGTCCCGTGCCGCCATCAGGTCTGATGGCAGCGGAAGCCTCCTGCCTGCGAACGATGGAGTGTGATAATTGGTAAGGCCTATAAGTTCTGCCTGTTCTATAAATGCCTCCATTACATAATGACATATTTAACACAAAATTATTGCCTACTTACATGACTCTACATGTTGTCATGCAAGAACAAGATTGCATCCATGGTTGCTGGTTTCAGGGCGGTCCTCCTCTGTTCTATTGTACAGCCAGCTGTGCTGAACACCCGCTCGCTGCTGCTTGCTGGAACGCAGAGGACGGACCTTGCCAACTTGGCCAGTTTTGGGGACACCAAAATGTTGATTTTCCACCAGCCCAGTAGGTCTCTATCATCATCCATGATATGCCTCTGTGCAATGTACTTGGCCACTTCATTATCATCCTCACCTGGTCCATCATCATCTTGGTTCTCCCACTCAGCAAAGCCGGTGTCTCTTCTTGGCTTGGCTGCTAGGGGTGTGAGGCCAGTGCTCATGGAACTGTCAGTCAATGCAGCTGCAGCATCTTCCTCAACCGACAAGAGCAGGGTGCGCACATAGGCATGTACTCCAGCAAACTCTACCACTGACATAATTCTCAGTTGATTGAATTTAGACCAGAGAAAAAGAGCAACCTTGTGCAGCAAGTCAACCTGTATTTTTTGCTCTATAAGTTTGGCGTGTGTCTGGCGGACAAAGGCCTGCTGCTGGGAGTCCCTGGGAGAAGGCTGGAAGTGTCTCTTCAGATTCTCAACCCAGAGGCAAACAAGGTTCAGGGTGGCATATTTATCGCCTCTCTGGGCATTGTAGAATGGCTCCAAAAAAGTGACCAGAAAGCTCAGCATGTCAGGTGCAATATTTTTGATGCGCTCAAGCTCACTGCGGATCTTCAGCTTCTCTTGTAGTTCTGTATAAATGTCCTGAACTGACTTGAGTGTGAGGTAAACCGTACTGAATCTTGTTTCCCCCGTCTGTAGCATTGTCTTTGACAATTGCGCAGCAAGGCCAGCTTGTTTCACATATCTCACCAGTCTGAGTTATGACCTCTCCTATATCCGGCGCGTTTTTGGACAGTGTGTCGGCATGCAGCCCGTGGCAAAGGACAGCATTAATTAAGTGATAGAGACAGGGAAACCTCCTATATGGCTACAGGGCTTTGACTATGTTACTGCCTTGATCCGTCACCCACACTATGTGGCTCAGGGAGCTGTGGTCAAGGCCAAATTTATTAACCAGTTGGCTCCCGTCTGATATTATATTATATTTTTCCCTGTCTTGGCCTCATCCACGCGAAACACGGCTGTGGTTAGAGTTTTACCCACTAATGTGAAGTCGGTGGTCACCCAATGGCATGGTATTGCCATGTAGCTGAGTTTTCGGTAATCATCAGTCCACATATCCATGCTCATGCCCATATGTCCGCTCTAAGGACATCTTTGAGCCTTTAAGTCAAAACATCCCTTTTCTCATCCGCCTTTTCAATGCACGCCTTGGAAATTGTGCTGTGGTGAGGTAGGACGGACTGGGCCAACACACGGCCATATGTTGCATCAACATTTATCAGTTCTTGAGCTAGCTCCTGAAAGCCCTTTCCACTCATGACATAAAACGGCCTAATGTCCTTAAGGCAAAATTCCACACATTTGTCTGTGAGGGCTTATTTTGCTGTCAGACGTATGCTTTTCAAATTATATACCAACGTGGACATTGAAGGCTGACTCTCGTCTTTCTTTCCATGGCAAGCCTTCGTCATGTGCCTCTTAAGCGTCGAGTTTCTCGTCTTTTTGCTGTCATATACCAGCATCGTGCTGCACTTGGTACACTCAACAAAGCCGACACACACGTTGTCGACAACTAATTTAAAGCTGTCCCAAACCTTGGACTTCCCTTGAGACTGAGCCAATTTAAACTCTTCCGAGGATAGTGGAAGGAAATTACAGCCCGTCAGGTCAAGGTCTGGTTCGGGCTCGGAGAGAATCTAAGCTCTAATCCCAAACATCCTACAGTTCCCAGCCCTTCACAATATGTTTCTACTGATTATGTTCTCCGTCCCACAAACATTCATGTAATCATCACTGAAATACCCTACTCAATCAATGAAGCCTCGCTTTGTTCACAGAAGTGCCCAGAATTTATTACCCATTATTATTCCTCAGTCCCCTCAAACCGTCCTAAAGCAACATCATCTGATGCTGGCTCTATTCAACAGACAATCTCTGAACAACAAAAGCCTCATCCCTGCAGTTAACTCATTTGAACATCTTGTCTTCAAACTCTCTG
Organism: Cephalopholis sonnerati; assembly: GCA_019142605.1. Lineage (NCBI taxonomy): Eukaryota > Metazoa > Chordata > Actinopteri > Perciformes > Serranidae > Cephalopholis > Cephalopholis sonnerati. Next base: position 3,707,560 of record JAGQAX010000003.1, read on the forward strand.
GTCCCACTCCCCTGGTCTCTGCTATCAGCTGCTGCCCCCCCAAGCCACACCCCTCCTTCCTGTCTGATTTTTCTGATTTTTTGACCCAGCTCTGCGCCATTTCACCTTCTGTTCTCCTCCTCGGCAATTTCAATCTCCACATTGATACTACTGTCCGCAAATCTGCCATTGAATTTCTGTATCTACTACATTGCATGTTAACTTCCCCACTCACTCACATGGACACATCCTGGATCTGGTCTGCTGAACTGGTCTAACATTACACCACCTCTCCAGCATCAACCTCCATATCTTTGACCACCTGGCAATCACGATGCACATTAATATCCCCATCCCCACTCTGTTCGACTTTGGCTCATTCTACTTCCCAATACAGACTATGTGTGAACCAAGTCCTGTGTGTTCTTTAATGAAGAGAATAGGAGAAGATATTCGGTCTCAGTTAAGATATTTATTTAGCAGTAAAGGAATAAAGTTACAGAGCTCTGGGTCTGATCTTCCTTTCCCTGGCAGGCAACAAAAGCGAGTCAGTTCATGAAGTCTGACATCCTGTGTCTCCCTGACCCAGTCTTTTAAGCACAAAACGTCTTATTCCTGTTCTTATGCAAACATCTCCCCTGTGGAGCTCCTACACTAGAAATAGCCTATTGGCAGTGGAAGCTGTGGAAACAGTTGCGAGGGTTTTGGCCAGTGACAATGCAAAGCCTCACTTTGCACTTCTGACACACGATGGAGGTCTGTCCATCCTGGCACATCCTGCATCGGCCTTTCACTGACAGGATAGGGAAGTGGTCAGTCCCGTCATATCTCATATCATCCACGGGCCTGGGGACTTTGGGCTGTTTGATTACTCTTGGTGGTGTGTTGTCTTCGTTTCCTTTGGAGGGGCGACCCCTTTTTTGCTTTTCAGGGTAGATGAGTCCTTTGGCAACATCCAACCTGAAGTCCTTCAGACAGTGATGTTTCTGACCCAGTGGGGCTGCATCACGACGATGGAGAAGCCAGGCATTATTGACAGCAATGTCAATCATCTGCCAAAATATGGCCAGGTACCATCGATGGGACTTGGCTGGAGTGCGATACAGGGCAATCATCATATCAGCCAAATCTACTCCTCCCATGTGAGTGTTGTACTCAGATACAATCTTTGGGCATGGCACACTTATCTTCTTCTTTTCCTCTTTGGAGTAGCGTCTCACTTGGCCAACAGGGTTGACAGAAGCACAGGAGCTCACCAAGGTGACGGTTTTGTTGTCTGCCCATTTGACCACAGCAAGCTTTGCATCATTGTCTACACGAAAGTCAAAGCTGCCTCTTCCTCTTCGTAGGAGGTCTCGATCTTCTTCTATTGTACAACCCATCAAGCGGTTCTTTCGAATGGTACCCAAACTTCTGAGGCCCATGGACTCCTTTAGATGAGTTATCAATCTCAGGGATGTGAAAAAGTTGTCAAAGTAGACAACGCAGTTGGAGGGGTTTCTGATGGTTCTGCACAGCTGCAGAACAACATTTCCACCTAACCCAAACTCTTTGTCTGGAGTAGCACCATCAAATGTAGACTTCCCTGTGTAAACCATGAAGTCATACACAAAGCCAGACACACCAGCTCGCACAAAGATCTTGAAACCCCATTTCTTGGGTTTGCTGGGTAGGTACTGCCGCAGACTTCCAGCTTTTTTGCCTTTGTATGGAACCATCATTTCATCAATTGAGAATTGGTTTTCACTCTCAATTTCCATACACTTCTCCCTCATGTGGTCAAGTACAGGCCTTATCTTCACCAGGCGATCTTCACTGGAGTCAGAGCTCAAGTTATCTTGAAAGTGGAGCATCCTGGACAAACATTTATACCTCTTGAGTGGCATGACATCTGCTACTTTGTCATATCTAGTATCTGTTGCCCAGTAGTTTTCCACTGCAGGCATTTTCACTATACCCATCATCAACTTCATTCCAATGAATGCTTTGATTTCAGAGGCATTAGTGTTGATGCTGCTTCCAATGAGCTGACATGAATACAAGTTTGTCTGGTGAGCAATGGTCTCAAAGACGTCCTCGTCAAAGAACTTGGAGAAGTATGTTAGTGGAGTGGATAGCTCATCTGGTGCAGTGAAGCAACTTGGTGTAGCATTAGACTGGTGCTCAAATTTTGTTTTTCTCCACCTATTGAAAAGGGGAAAAAAATCTGTTATTTAACTATTTATAATTTTAAACTCCTGTGTGTGTGTGTGTGTGTGTGTGTGTGTGTGTGCGTGTTCGTGCATGCATACATGCATGTCTGCGTGTGCGAGTGAGAGAGACTAACACACATGACCATACAACACATCATGTTTTGTTGCAGGCAGATGCTGTACATACAATATCTACACCAGAATCACTGGATCTTTTACATAACAATTCACTATACTACTCTAATCATTACCTGAACATCCTCCCTCTTTTACTGTGAGTTGTTCCCTCTTCTGCCTCATCATCACTTGAGCTATCACTGAACTGGTCACTGCTGCTGCTGCTGTCCTGACACTGGCCCTCTGTATACAATTCATCTTCCTCATCTTCACTGCTTCCCTCATCTGAATCAGATGAACCATCAGGTGGCAACACAACAGATGCCACCTCTCTCTTTCTTGTACCATAGAAAGTACTGGTAGAAATTCCCTGAAAACATATGTACACTGGTGAATTAATCAGTAATACACATTTAAGAGTAAAATGAAGTGTAATCAATATTTAACACCTTTATATGATTGATTATCTGTAGAGTATAGGCTTCAAAACATAAGTATATCTGAGAGTGATTATGCCTGTTTTTATACCCCTGTCTGGACAACGTATCCCCCAGGATACAGACATTCAATGCCTGTTTATCAAAGTTGTGTAAATGTAATTCATTATTTTTCAACAAGAATACATAAAGTTATCCTTAAAGAACAATATTTTCAAAGTAAAAAGCATCATAGTGCACGTGTGTCTTCTCTTCTCTCATTGGTTGTTGAGCAGTTCCGTCTGCTCTGAACGTGGATGCCTCATGTTGATCTGACTCTGTCTCAGTTATCCAGCACGGTCCTTCCTGTTTTTAACAGGCAAGAGCATACACACTTCCCCTTGACCTTTACACGACCGTCAAACATCTTATCTTTACCCAGACAAGCGCTTTCATATTTCCTGTAACCTTAGCATAACCTCTGCACGTCTTGTTTCTGTACCGCAAACATTATTCCTTTTACCATGTAAGGTGGTGGTTAAATGTCAAAGCCGCATATGAGTCTTACACTTGTATTTTCCCGCTTCTGCAAAACATGCACATTTTAGTTAACTGAATCTTCACAACAATTCTCCATTATATATGGCACACAATTTAATACAAAAAGCACCATTATTCCAGTAACTCCTAAAGTAAAACGCACAATATCCTTCAGAAATCTCAAGTCCATCACTCTCTCAGCTCTCTCAGCCTCACTCACCCCCACCTCCGTTCCGCCATTTTCACACTTCCCACCTCTGGACCTCACAAAAGCCACTACAGGTATGAGTAACTCTACATAAGTTCAAGACCCAGTCCCTTCCTCACTTGTTAAGTCCTATCTCCCTTCTATCTCCCCACTCATCTCCAGAATCATCAATGCCTCCCTCAACTCTGGCTTAGTCCCAGATCCTCTGAAACTTGCCACTGTCACTCCTATCCTCAAAAAACCTGGACTCAATCCTGACATCATGAACAGCTTCCGGCCCATCTGCAACCTCCCCTTTCTTTCAGAAATCCTGGAGTGCATTTTTTCCACTCACCTCAAAACCGACCTCACCTCCAATGACCTATTTGAGACGTTTCAATCTAGATTCTAGTCACAACACAGCACTGAAACAGCTCTTCTTAAAGTCACCAATGACCTCCTCCTCTCCACCGATTCTGGATACCTCGATATCCTCATCATACTCAACCTCACTGCTGCGTTTGACACGATCAAGCACTCCACCCTCCTCTCCCGTCTTAAAACCTGTTACAATATCACTGGCACGGCTCTCTCCTGGTTCAGATCATATCTCTCCAACAGACAGCAATTCATCCATATCAATAACTGCACCTCCTCCACCGCTCCTCTGTCCCAAGGCGTCCCCCAGGGTTCTGTGCTTGGTCCTCTCATTTTCATCCTTTACATCCTCCCGCTTGGTAACATCATCCGCCAATATGGTCTCCATTTCCACTGCTATGCCGACGACATCCAGATCTACATCGCCACCAAACACAACAGCAATCTGCTCCACACTTGAAAATTGCCTCACTAAAATAAAATCCTGGATGCAAGCTGACTTTCTACAACTCAACTGTGACAAATCAGACATGATCATAATTGGCCCCAGTTCCCTTACTGAAACCATCCATAATTTCAGCCTTAATGTTGCAAATTCTACACTTTCTCCATCTCCACATCTACGCAACCTCGGAGTCACTTTCGACAGCAACCTTTCATTTGAACCGCACATTAATCATACCACCAAAACCGCTTTCTTCCATCTAAAAAACATAGCTCAGCTCCGCCCCTCACTCAACTTCCCCACTGCAGAAACTCTGATTCACGCATTCATCACATCCAGTCTTGACTACTGCAATAACATTCTGTATGGTTCATCCTCTAAAGTCCTCAGTAAACTACAGTACATCCAGAACTCTGCTGCCCGTCTACTCACCCAGTCCCTCTCCCATGACCATATCAGGCCCGTCCTTCAGAACCTCCACTGGCTCCCAGTTCCTCAATGCATTCAGTTCAAAGTCCTTCTCCTCACCTTCAAAGCCATCCATAACCAGGACCCATCTTACCTCACTGACCTGTTGCACCATCACACCCCCTCCCGCAGTCACTGATGCAAATCTCCTCTCTCCACCACAGGACCAAGCACAAAACCTGGAGGGACAAAGCCGTCTCCATTGCTGCCCCCTCCCTCTGAAACTCTCTCCCCCAACACATCCGTAACTGTACAGACTTAAACTCCTTAAAATCTTTGCTCAAAACCCACCTGTTCAGGCTTGCATTCAATCCCCATTCTCGCTCTTAATTGTGTTGTACTACTCTTATGTTGTTTTTGTTTTGTTTTTGTAGAAACTGAAAAAAAGAGCTATCAATGCACAGAAGCTTAATAAGTGGCATCGACAGTAGCTAGTAACACTCTCTCTCTCTCTCTCTCTATCAGCATCTCCCTCTCTCCCTCTCCCCCTTCTCCTCCACACACACACACACACACACACACACACACACACACACACAAACACAGCTCACTTCCTGACGTTTTTCTTTCAGGTATACAGGATATACTTTTATAGAGTCTATGGCAGCAACAGTCATGTTTGCAGCAACAAAGTCACTATATAAACTCAGTAATATCTCACCGGAAACAAATCCAGCATGTCAATAAAATAAATATTTCCTCTGAAAAAAGTTATGTTATCTAAACATGAAGAACAGACATCAGTATCAATCATTCATCCTGCTCTCTGTCCCCCATCTGCTTACAAGTCTCACTGTTCGTAGGTTGGCTGCCTTAGGTAAATTTTCAGATAAAGTGTTAGACTACATACGGACAGCTTTCATTTTAGTTTGTTTTTAACAACTTGCCGTTAGCACCGCTAGCGCGATGTGTTTGTGTAGACAGCGACTGTAAATAATAGCAATGAATGAGGGACTGTGGACAGAGCAGATTGAAATGTCGCTTTCTACATGCTGAACATATGTATTGATAAAGTACTGGCATTTTACTGGCAGGTTTTATTGCACTTACTCACAGTAACAAGCGTAGTTGGCATAGAGGCTGCAGCATAATGATACATGAAACCAAAACTTTAAAAAAATAATGATAAAAGAACAGATAATGTCTGAGCTTATTATTATTACGGTCTTGATTAATTTTGCCCCGGGCTGTTTAATACCAGGTCTTGGTACCAATCCCTGCCTCAGCCACTCAAAGGCTGCTTCTGCGCCACAAGTGGTCCGTGGGCCACCACTTGAATAGGCCTGCCCTGAACCAAACAGGAAGTCAGCCATTTTTTATGTCCTGTGCCGTTTTTGAGCATTTTTGTCCATTTCCAGGGGTTGTACTGTAACCAAGTCCTCCTAGTGATATAATCCAATTGACTTCATATTTTGTCAATATCATCTAAAGACATTTCAAATTAAAAGCTACTCAAAGCTTGAGTTTTCATCAAACCGTTTGACTGTGGCAAGGCTTAAAACTTCCATGTTTCATCATCAAACAGGAAGTGGTTAATAACTTCAAGGTCCAATCTGCCCCAAACTTCACATTTAATGAGAGTCCTGCCCTGAACACATCTACATGCCAATAATTAGTTGATAGTTAAATAGTTAGTTAGTCGTTAGTTATATCGCCACCCACTGGTAACAGGAATATCATGTTGTATACTTTGCTTTATTTCTCTTAGTAGGTTAACCAGATCCACCTCAAATTTGTTTTGAAAAGTCTCCAGACCTTGATGATGCTTTCTAACGAAAATTGTGAGTTTCTGTCAAATGGCGCTACCGTGGCGTGGCAGTCATTCTGCATGTTTTGCTACAAAACAGGAAGCTTTGTAACTTTAGCATACATTGTCTAAACCAGCCCAAATTGATCATGCTTCATGAGAGTCCCATCCTGAAGACATTTACATGGCAGTAAGTACTCATAGTTATAGTGGCACCTACTGACAACAGCAAAGTCAGCAAAGTTGCTACACCTTAACAATGCTTACACTAAACGAAGCTGCCATGGCAACACCTTATTTGCCACAAAGCAAGAAGCTGCTGTAACTTTCGTGTACCTTGTCCAATCTGTCCCGAATTTCAAAAGTTAGAAAGTTACATGGTGTGGTCTACAAATGATGTACACAACATGACGCATAATTAGTGTGTTCTCCAGCACACGTTGGACACAGGAATTATTACAAAATGTGTAATAGGTCATTCCAACACCCACAGTCTACAGTGGATACACCATCTCAGTCCTGCATGCACTGAAAAAAGGAGACTGGCCATCTCTTGGATTTATGTAAGAATCTTGGGTGTATTTAACACAATTGCTTCATGTTCTAAACGTGTAGAAACTACTTGATATGCAGAAAGGGTACATGAATTTGTTCAGATCACCTTGGAGTGAAGTGAGTCAATAATGTAGCGATGTTAATTATCGCGATACTGCACACAATTTCATCTTGCGTGCTTTGCATTGTTGGTAGAGGGAGACAACCATCTCAGTCGAATCCAATGGCTCGCTGACGGTACGCCACTATTTTGGTCAGTAAGTCTTGATTTTCTGATTAAATATTGTAAAAAAAAAAAATTTTCATATCGTGAAACTCTGTGCACCTGTTAACTGAATGTTATTGCCCTTCGACAGGTGATACTCATCAGAACAGGTTGAGCCCCCCCAGTCCTCCGGTCCGCTGCACCCATCGGGGATATATATATGTGTGTAGGGCAGAGATGTGATTTAATATGTCTGATGAAGGTCACACTGACCGAAACGTCACCTAAATAAATTGATGAATGAGAGCGATACAGTGTGCGGGAACCTTTTTTTTTAAACACGTTTTTGGCTACGCCTGCTTCCTACGCACCTGTGAATCATCAGGTGTGCTGAGACTCTGCATTCACCCTTGGAACCAAGACTCCTCCTCAAGCACCCTGAGCGCTCTCACCTGTTGCTCGTAAGACATGAGCTCTTTTCAAGAAATCAACGCGCTGACAAGCAACTGCGCCAACACTTTTGAATTTTCATCTGAAGATGCTCAAAGAATCTTACTCCCGAGCACCGACTTCAGTGACACGGTCTCAACTGAAGACTGGAGAAACAAATGGGAGAAGTTACGACTGAAAGAAACACGCCTACTGATGCATGGATCCACACTTAGTGAGTACTGGAGGAACAAAAAGATTCCCAGAGGTTTACGCATCCAAAAGGCTCCAACGATCGGGAAATCCAACACAGACTTTGTGAAATGCTGGGGAGAGATTCTGAACAAGTGCTCACTAGACCTCATGCTGTTAATCATTACACAAGTGACAGCAGAGGCTGAAGAAATAAAAAGTCAAATCCACGCACATGAAGAGACTATGAAACAAAAGTTTGGTGACGCATTCGGAGAGATTGAAAAATCAACAAAAGACATAGTCGCCAAATACAAGGAGAAACTGCAAACTATAAAAATAAAAAAATACAGACGGGATACCGAAGATTACCAGAACAATGAAATCTACCACTGGGAAACAAAGAAACAACAAGGCACTGAACCAACGGCGAGGGCGCAATTACGCACGCACACCACAGCAGCGGCGGCCAAAAGAACCAGGCGAAATTGGAGACAAAGAGCAGGGGAAGATTCACCCAGGGACAGTGAATTCACGCTGGACAGTGATTCCAGCACACCCCAGTCTTCGGGAGCCTCTTTTTTAGACAACCCCCGCCGACAACGCCGACGAAGAAGAGATGTAGGAGAGGCAGACGAAAGACAAAAACAACGCCCGCGGACACGAGCGTTCATAAAGACACGGTAATTAATATATCTTCAAAACATCTCTCTGAAGAACAGTTGTCGCTCCTATCCAAAGGACTTTCTTTTGTACCCAATGTTGGCATCAATGTTTTTGGCCTAAAAGTGGATCTGTTTAAATGTTTTAGGCAAATCAAACTGAAATATTTCTTCAGAGCACATAGAAACTCTACCTCTAACCCCACTTTAAACACAACATCATATACGCAATTTAGACCTAAGAGTAATTTTTGCCCCAGTGTGACAAATCCATCAATAAATACTTTTTGTAGACTTGTAGAACAGGAGATTTTTGACAAACATGAACAGAACCACCGCTTTTCTGAAAATTTATCAAAAGGTGAAAAGATAGCATTAAAGCAGTTGACAGAAGACCAAGATCTGGTGATAAAACCGACTGATAAAGGAGGCGCTATATGCATACAAGATGCAGAAAAATACAAAAAAGAGATTTTACGCCAACTATCAGATGAAACTTATTATAAAAAATTGCCCTCAGATCCAACTATATCCTTTCAAAAAGAGATTTATGAATGTTTAAAAAATGCTCAAGAGCGGGGGTGGATCTCACAATCAGAATTTGACTTTCTCTTCCGTCAGCACCCCATAAGACCAGTTTTCTATACGCTCCCTAAAGTGCATAAATCCCTAAGTGACCCACCAGGTCACCCTATAGTGGCACAAATAGACTCATTACTCGCCCCTTTATCAGAATTTGTCGACGACTTTATCAAACCGGTGGTAAAAACACTGCCAGCATATCTAAGAGATACCACAGACTTCTTGAATAAGATATCTGCTGTAACCGATCTACCTGAGAACGCTTTCCTATTGACGTTAGATGTCTCGAGTCTCTATACAAACATACACATGATGAAGGTTAGCATGCATTAAGTGTCTATCTTGAGAATCGTGATAATGCAGCCAATCCTCCTAATAAGTTCATCATTGACTTAGCCGGTTTTGTCATGAAATACAACTATTTTTGTTTTGATAATGACTTTTTTCAACAAGTGTCTGGGACAGGCATGGGCACTATTTGTGCGCCGAATTATGCCAATCTATATATGGGCTTATTTGAAAGAAACTTTATTTTTAACCCTAATACTAATCGATACCTCCCCAGACTGTTGAAATATTATAGATACATTGATGACATCTTCTGCATTTTCCAAGGTGATATAGAGGAACTAAAAGATTTTTTGGCCCTAATCAACGGCTTTAAGAGTAATTTAAAATTCACGTGTGACTTTAGTAAAGAAAAAGTACACTTCCTCGATATGTGGATTATGATCGATGAAAGAAAACTGTTGACTACTCTGTATCAAAAAGAGACTGACAGAAATACTCTGTTGTTGGCCACCAGTGCGCATCCCACTCGATTGAAGAAAGGTCTGCCAAAAAGCCAGTTCTACAGACTGAGGAGAGTTTGTCAAACTACAGAAGATTTTGTGGAAAAATCTTCTCAAATGAAATCAAAATTTATCGCACGAGGCAATCCCCAGGACTGGGTTGACCAAGCCTACATTTCAGCTCTAGAGAAATCACGTAATGATCTGTTAAGCAAAAGTCAGAAAAAAGAAAAACAATTTTCGGTGACTTGTGTGACTACTTACTCTCCTCGCAGTCATGGCGTTAAAGCCACATTTATGAAATACTGGCACATCTGAATTCTCCGAGTTTTTATCCAGTTTAGTCCTGAAATCAGATAAAGTCATTATTGTAGGCGATTTCAATATTCACGTGGACGTTGATAATGACTCCCTCGCTACTGCGTTTTTCACATTATTAGACTCCATTGGCTTCACTCAAAGTGTACATAAGCCCACTCACCGTTTTAACCACACCCTCGATCTAGTTCTGGCGTACGGAATTGAGATTAATAACTTAATGGTCTTTCCAGAGAATCTCTCTCTATCAGATCATTACTTAATAACTTTTGATTTCTGTCTACTTGACTACGCGCCACTCAGTAACAGCTACTATACTAGGTGTTTATCTGATAGTGCTGTAGCAAAATTTAAGGAAGTGATTCCATCGGCGTTAAATTTAATACCCTCTGTAACTGAGGTTTCCCGCACTGACTTTAAAGTCTCCCAAATTGATCATCTCGTCGATAGCGCTGCAGGCTCACTGCGAACAATTCTTGACTCCGTAGCACCTCTTAAAAAGAAGTTCGCAAAGCAAAGACAGTTTGCTCCCTGGTATAACTCCCAAACCAGAAAATTAAAGCAAATGTCGCGAAAATTTGAAAGGAATTGGCGATTAACCAAACTGGAAGATTCCCGTTTAATCTGGTTAGACAGTCTAAAAACATATAGGAGAGCCCTCCGCAATGCCAGAGCAAACTATTACTCGTCATTAATAGAAGAAAATAAGAACAACCCCAGGTTTCTTTTCAGCACTGTAGCCAGGCTGACTGAGAGTCACGGCTCTATTGAGCCTTGTATTCCTTTAGCCCTTAGCAGTAATGATTTTATGAGCTTTTTTAATGACAAAATTGTAACTATTAGAGACAAAATTCATGACCTCCTGCCGTCTAACAGTACTAATCTGCCTTCAAACACAGCTATAAGTGCTGATACGTATCTAGATTGCTTCTCCCTGATTTCTATTCAACAATTGACCTCGATGATTTCTTCATCCAAGTCATCAACGTGTCTATTGGACCCCATCCCAACTAGGCTACTTAAGGAAGTCTTACCTTTAGTTAACACTTACATACTAGACATGATCAATATATCTTTATTAACGGGCTATGTACCACAGTCTTTTAAGGTAGCTGTAATTAAACCTCTGTTAAAAAAGCCCACATTGGATCCAGAGGTGTTAGCTAATTACAGACCTATATCCAACCTTCCCTTTCTCTCAAAGATCCTTGAGAAAGTAGTCGCAGACCAGCTGTGTGACTTTCTCCATGATAATAATTTATTTGAGGAATTTCAGTCAGGATTTAGGGTTCATCATAGCACCGAGACAGCACTAGTTAAAATTACAAATGATCTTCTGATTGCTTCAGACCAAGGACTCGTCTCTGTACTTGTTTTACTAGATCTTAGTGCCGCATTTGACACAATTGACCATCAAATTCTGCTACAGAGACTGGAACATTCAATTGGCCTTAAAGGTTCTGCACTAAGCTGGTTTAAATCGTACTTATCCGATCGCTTTCAGTTTGTTCACTTTCATAATGAATCATCTTCACGTACTAAAGTTTGTTTTGGAGTACCTCAAGGTTCAGTGCTCGGACCAATTCTATTCACGCTATATATGCTTCCCTTAGGTAACATCATTAGAAATCACTCTGTAAATTTCCATTGTTATGCGGATGATACACAGTTGTATTTATCGATAAAGCCAGAAGAAACGGATCAATTAACTAAACTTCAGAAATGCCTTAAAGATATAAAAACCTGGATGAGCACCAATTTCCTGATGTTAAATTCAGACAAAACTGAAGTTATTGTTCTTGGCCCCAAACAGCTCAGAAACTCTTTATCTGATAATATAGTTTCTCTGGATGGCATTGCTCTGGGCTCTAGCACTACCGTAAGAAACCTCGGCGTAATATTTGATCAAGATTTGTCTTTTAATTCCCATTTAAAACAAACGTCTCGAACTGCATTTTTTCATCTGCGTAATATTGCAAAAATTAGGCCTATCCTGTCACTAAAAGATGCTGAAAAATTGGTCCATGCGTTTGTTACCTCGAGGCTGGATTACTGTAATTCTCTATTATCAGGTAGCTCTAATAAGTGCCTGAAAACTCTCCAGCTAATCCAGAACGCGGCGGCACGTGTACTGACAGGAACTAAGAGACGAGATCATATTTCTCCTGTTTTAGCTTCTCTGCACTGGCTCCCTGTAAAATCCAGAATTGAATTTAAAATCCTTCCCTTAACTTACAAAGCTCTAAATGATCAGGCTCCATCATATCTCAGAGAGCTCATAGTGCCCTATTATCCCACCAGAACACTGCGCTCTGAGAATGCAGGGTTACTCGTGGTCCCTAAAGTCTCCAAAAGTAGAACAGGAGCCAGAGCCTTCAGCTATTAGGCTCCTCTTTTGTGGAATCAGCTTCCTGTTTCGGTCCGGGAGGCAGACACCGTCGCCACTTTCAAGACTAGACTTAAGACTTTCCTTTTTGATAAAGCTTATAGTTAGGGCTGGCTCAGGCCTGTCTTGGACCAGCCCCTAGTTAGGCTGACATAGGCCTAGTCTGCCGGGGGACCTTCTATAATACACCGAGCCCCTTCTCTCCTTCTCTCTCTCTCTCTCCCTTGCTAGTATTCCTGTCCTGTTAATGCATCTCTCTAACCTGGGCCTACTGCATGTCACTAACTCGGCTTGTTCTCCGGAGCCTTTGTGCTCCACTGTCTCGCAGGTTAACTCGTACCGCAGCTGTGCCTGGATGGTGTGTCGTGGTTGTGCTGCTGCCGTGGTCCTGCCTGATGCCTCCCACTGCTGCTGTTACTATTAGTCATACCTGTACTATTATACACATAACATTATTGTCACATACATATATAATCATATTATTAATATAATATCTGTTTCTCCTTATGTCTCATTGTGTCATATGGATTACTGTTAATTCATTATATTGATCTGTTCTGTACAACATCTATTGCTCGTCTGTCCGTCCTGGAAGAGGGATCCCTCCTTCAGTCGCTCTTCCTGAGGTTTCTACCATTTTTTCTCCCCGTTAAAGGGGTTTTTTGGGGAGTTTTTCCTTAGCCGCTGTGAGGGTCCAAAGGACAGAGGGATGTTGTATGCTGTAAAGCCCTCTGAGGCAAATTGTGATTTGTGATATTGGGCTTTATAAATAAAATTGAATTGAATTGAATTGAATTGAATTGAATTTTAAAATCTGATCCAGAGCTTAGCTCCATTTTTAAAAACCCGCCTCTATTTGTCTATAAAAGAGAAAAAAACTTAAAAGATCGTTTGGTCCATGCTAATTTTTCCACAAAAAAACACAACCAACCACAACAAACCCGCTTAAGACCTCTCTCTAACGGAAACTACAGATGTGGAAATTGCGCACAGTGCAGCAACACTTGTAAATCTACTTATTTCTGCCATCCTCTTAACGGAAGAAAGTTCCCTATAAAAAGTATCATTACATGCGTGTCCACTCATGTAGTTTACATGATCCGCTGTCCGTGTGGCTTTGCCTATGTAGGCAAGACCTCGAGGAAACTTAAACAGCGAATCAGTGAACACAAGAGTGCCATACGCCGCAAGGATGAGAATTATCCAGTGTCTGTTCACTTTAATGAAATGAGACATGACGTGGCCTCCCTCCGCTTCTGTGGGATCGAACAGGTTTCGTTGCCACCTAGGGGCGGAGACCACGACTTGCTTCTAAAAAGAAGGGAAGCGATCTGGATCTTTACATTACAGACACTGTCACCAAAGGGACTAAATGATGAACTGCTGTTGAATGTAATGTTGTAGATGTTTATTTATTCTCTGTCTGTCCAGACTGTAGTATCTGCTCCCTGAAAAAAGAGCGATGTGTAAGGGAGCATTATTTTTGCGGTCTGTCCCTCTGCCTCTTCTGAGGTATCCAGTGGCTGTTGGACATACTGCAAAAAGATTGCTTAGCTTCAACTTTGGATTTATTTCCCCCCTCTTTCTATAAAAGATGTTGATGATTTACTGTTGTTTACATACCTAAAAAAATCTAAAAACTGTTTTTAAATAATTGGCATGGTTGCCCCTATTTATACATTTGTTCATTGTTAGGGATTACAGTGTTGTGTCTGTATAAATTAAATCATATGTAAAAAAATTTTTTCATATCATGTGAAACTCTGTGCACCTGTTAACTGAATGCTATTGCCCTTCTACAGGTGATACTCATCAGAACAGGCTGAGCCCCCCCCAGTCCTCGGATTGGTCCGCTGCACCCATCGGGGATATATATATGTGTGTAGGGCAGAGATGTGATTTAATATGCCTGATCACGTCACCTAAATAAATTGATGAATGAGAGCGATACAGTGTGCGGGAACCTTTTTTTGAACATGATTAAATATTGTCGAAATCTCAGCCAAATGTAGTTTAATGTCTTGAGAGTCACCATGTAACGTTAATGTTAAGTGCCGTGAGCTTATTTGCTCGCGCTGTTTATCACCGTGTTTCATTTGAATTATTATTTTTTTTTTTTTTTTGAGCGAGAGCCGTGTCACATTTAACTTAACTCTGCGGCGCTTCGAACATTCTTTGGTCTTCTGTTTGAATTGGTTTGCTAACTGACTGTGTGTTAACTGCACTGTAGAGTTAGTGAGATTTGGCCGTCGAACAGCCTCTGCTAATGTCATGAGCAACATTAAGTTTGCTTGTGTCACACCTTGTGAATTGCTGGTCATAAGTAGTTGAGGGAATCCTCATTAGACTTAGAGGTTCACCCTCTTACTGTTGTATATATCTTCACCTTGTTGTTCTCCATATTTGATATTTCAAGAATGCATTTTTGAATCAAACACCATTTTGTCCTCACTAGACATTAATCCTTCTTTGTTTCCACTTTTACAGTGAATGGTGCTAGAAGTGTTCCAGTGACACAGCGAATGTGGCAATGCAAGGAGATGAGGGTCGAACTCCTTTCAGATGTCAAGAAGTGCAACAACAGAGAGACAGTTAGGACTAAAATGGACAGAACATTTGCATTAAGAAGACAAGAAGTCATTTGTGATGCTCCCATGATCAGCAATGTACAAGAGAGATGGCCAGCTCTTTTTGATGCAGTGGAGGTAATTCAAAAAATTATGCCCAGGTGTAAAAGTAATGCTTGACTTCATTAGGATGTGTTACCAAATATTCCGTAGCAGAGCCCAGATGACTAACCATGCATGCCATGTTATGGTGGGCAGGTGTAGTTTTGATGTTAGAAATGTCTTCTAAAATCTGTGGGCTGTGCTGTTATTTAAAAATAATTTCATGTCGTTTCAGATAAACATGAAGTTCAAGCGCATCACAACCATGCCTCTACAGTCAAGGTTTCTGTCGCAGCTTGACCTCCTCTCTGAAAGTCTGCTGAGAGTGTTTGCAAAGCGATCAGGGGAGCAGGGCAAAAAGCTGAAAGACATAGCTGCCATGATGACCATAAGTACTTTTAAACTGTTTAACTATAAAGTGTATACACATTGCATTAGGTCAGTAAAAGATTTATATGCATCCATTGCAAAGCTCAACTTCCTTTACCTGTGAGTACCGATTCCATTGAAAGGACCCATCATTTTTATCATTCACTGTCCCACTGAGAAATTTGTCTTTTTCATATCATCTCTGGAGATGATATAAAGTCCAGTCCATAAAGGTCAGGTCCAAACAGGTAGTTTTAATGTTATTTTGTAGATGCTATTTTGTAGATGAGTTTTTTGTCTTTGATCACTTTCTTCTGCGCTACTGAATATTTGAGTTCAAATATCTCTATTTTCATTGTTATAATTCTTAAGGATGACATTGATGCTGGAAGGAAGTCCCTCATCAAAGGACTCTGCATCTATCTGAATGAGAATCCTGACGTCTTGGTGCAGGAGTACATGGTGAGTGTTTTATGAGTAGATTGTGGCTTTGCTACGTTCCAAAATGTATTCAGTCAACCCTGTGATCCTACTTGGACTGTTTAGGTCTATTTGCCCTCTTCATTAATTGGCAAAGTGATCCCAGTGCTGAGATTAAAACAAAAAGTTATACTTGTCACACAAAGGGTCCAAACAGTCCACTTTTTCTACATAGCCCCCTATTATGAAAGTGAAAAACCACCCATTTTGACTCCTCTGCCACAGAGCAAAAAAATTATGTTTCTCTTACATTGGGGGTCACACCAGTGTGAAAACACTTCAAATTTGTGATTCTAGTGAAAGAAGGAAAATTCCACCATCTTCCCACACTGTGCTGACCCTCATCTGACAAGGGCAAAATTGGGACTGGGACACAGCCCTGGAGTATGACAAGTCCAGGTTAATGATAAAAATCATCCAGGAACATAAAAACAACTTCCATAAAAAATGAGGAAGAGAATTCAATCTTTACATTAGTTTTTGTTTGAAAGAAATTGGCCCAACAGAAGCAGACTTGTGCTATCCAAATGGTGAAGCTGAAAGAGGCTGCCTGGGGCCACCTGGTGACTCTAGATGCAGCCTGCTTTTTCCAGTCAATCTTCTGATTGGCATAACCTGGCCTCTGGTGGGCCAATGTCTTTAAAAAAAAAACTAATGTAAAGCTTGAAGGCCCCTCTTCATTTGCTCTGGAAGTTGTTTTGTCTCTGTTTTTTTTTCTCTCAGAAATGGACCATGAATGGCAACATGACAGGGCATTCTTTTGACTACAGTAATCTACTATGCTGCTTACATGGGTTTAAATAAACTATAGCAGTAGAATTGCTGCATTTAAAAGAGATCAGTTTAAAATCAGTTTTAAAATCTTCAAGAAATGTTTTATCTTTAACCAGGACATGACTGAAGCCACTGCACTGAGTGCCATCGAGAAAACGACAGTGGGGATCTACATCTCCAGAGAGATGCCAGGCAATGACTTTTCTGATGTTGGCATCATCATCGAGGGTGTGGTGGTTCTTCAGGATCTGGATAACGTGGCCCTTGCAACAGCCATGCTGTTTGGACTTTTTTACTCCTTGAACATGAGTTACCCATCACAGCTCCGTTGGATGCGACTCAACTCTCTAGAAGAGCCCAAAACATAAAGACAAAACTGCTCCAGTAAGGAGAGCTCACTGTTGTTGTGCATGTGAGGTGGTTAGCTCCAGGTAAGAGGACATTTAAAGCTCACACTTGCTCTCCTGCATTTTGGAGATTTTCAGCTGAACAGTCAGCAACCCACAACAAATCACAGCGTTCATTGTTCAAGTGTTGATTCTGTAACTGTTATTCTGTAACTGCCATGTGGACGGGGCCAGTTTTTTCCCCCTCTTCCTCTCTGCTACAAGTTCTCTGATTGGCAGCACTCTTTAATTTTAGTTTTCAGTTGTATTTACAAGGGAAGAGATGGAGAACTTTAGAACACAGTCTAAATAGTCCCATCAGGGCCATGTGAAATGGGATGTTTGATTCAGTTTGAAGAAGTAAGTAAGTAAGTAAGTAAGTATTAGTAAGAATTTTGAATACTTTTTCTAAGAATACTGATTTGAAACAAGATGTCACAATAAGGTCAGTTTTGGAATTTTTGACACTCACTGTATCACTGTTTATCCTATGGCTCTTGAATAAAGGTTTTGATATGCAACTGTTCATTTTTATTATTAATTGGGGTAAAGATGGGTAATGTTAATGATTAAGAGAGTTAATAGAAAGGTATTCCAGCAATAATTTATTTTAATGTCTATGGTAACTAACGTTTTTGCATTTCAAGTCAGTTCAATAGTTACATCGAATTGTTTACAATTACATTTGTTATTCAATTTAATCTTGACAATAGAGGCCTTGAACAGAATGTTTGTATTGTTCTCTTCCAAGATGGTTGCCGTAACCTTTTTCAAAAGAAAGGGTCTAATTTCTATGCAGTGATTGAGTCGATAAGACACTGAAAAATTGACATTACTTATTCACTCTTGATTTGTTTTTCAGTAGGGCAGTAATGTCAGTTCAGTTCTTTACCTACTGTCACTGCAGTGAAATTAGACATTTTGTTTTGAAAGGTTACTAGTGGTTACAGGCAACCATCCTGGAAGAGAACAATACAAACAATCTGTTTTAAGGCCTCCATTGGAAAATTTTGTATTTGACACTAGAATATAATACTAACATAATATGAAACTAACATGTAGTATTTAAGTGACCAAATAGTATTGGAGTAAAGTTATTGAATAGTGTTGGAGTAAAGTGATAAAATTGTGAAGGATTAAAGTTGCAAGGGCCTAGTCATCGCTGCTTGCAGCTTTAATTCACATTGTTCTCTCTGTTGTTATCCAACAAACCCTGGACTTTCACTCAGGAGCCCAGTGTTCACTTCCCTTATTAATGTACTTTTTTTTCTAAACCTAATGTGCTTTTGTTGCTTAATCATGTGCTTCTGTTGACCTCCCTGCGTTGGTTGCAGTATTCCAGAATGTCAACAGCAGATGCAGGAGGATACCTAGCATGTAATATGTAGACATGAAAGGCCACTGACAAAGCAGCGATATGTGATGACTGGGATGGCAATGTGTTGCTGTTTACATCATCATCAAAGGTGTGATCTGGCTGTAGTCATAGCACCATCGATCAGCCTCCCGCCTCTCCTTCCTCATCCTCCGATTGAGCCTCTGAGCCCATCCTCTGATTGAGCCTCTGCAACCTGTACTTACTCCGACATAAAAATCGTAGCAAACTGTGGTTTCCATCCGTGTTTTTGCTATTCATCTTGATTGTGGAACTATTTTTTCAGCTGCCTCAAACCTGTATGTAAACTTCCGCTTGATCGTTCGTTTGACCCTGAAGCGTTATACACTCCAGCTCACTTGATGGCGATAATGCTCCTTTACATGAGTGTCGCCAACCAGCAGGAAACCATTGCAATGTAATGGGACACAGAAAAGAAGCAGAGGAAGAAGGCTGGCATTGTGTTCAAAGGCATTGTACTGCGAAGGTTGTTTACAGGCGAGTAATAATGGGCAAGTTTTGTGTGGTCAGCAACTGCAGCAGAATTCCTCCAAAGAGGAGGAGCGCACACAGTACTGTCGAGCCGGCACTTTCACTGAGCTAAAAGACTACAATCACTACAACCTTGTCGTAAACAACCCCTTTTCCGTTTCAGGTGGCAGATTACTACCAACGGACAATGAGGCTTCCTATAGAAAATCAATGCACGGACAAAATGTCAAATAAATCATCACGGAAACCACAGTTTGCTACGATTTTTATGTCGGAACATCAACGAACACCACTGACCACTCAGTGAGTTTCATGGCTTTGAAAACTAATGTTTAAGGTGGCTTTAGACAGTGTTGTTTTTGGCAGCCATTTTTGATTTAGTTTTAGTCTTAGTCTTTTGGACGAAATGCCTATTAGTTTTAGTCACATTTTAGTCATTTCTATCCTTGATAGAAGTTTTAGTCTAGTTTTAGTCGACGAAAACTAAAAGGGTTTTAGTCTAGTTTTAGTCATTAATTTTATACTCATGACACGTTAATTAAGTTAGCTTAACCAAGCCAACTTTAGCATTAAGCTAGTTGTCCCATTCATTTTCGCCAGGTCACGTGTTCTGGAAAACACCTGACTGACACCTGACCAACTGACTGCCCGGACGGTGTGCACTGTGCATGTCCGCGCGTGCATGATGATGAGCGTGACCAAATAAGGACAGGATGCAGGTGCATTGCTGATATTTGAAGCATTTGGCAGACAGATTGCACGCACAGTTGAAGGAAATGCATTTTGATAGTCCTATAGCCAACTCACTAACATTTTCGTCTTGTCTCCTCTCGTCAGCGAAAACAACAGATATGTCTCATCATATTTTTGTCATCAAAGACCTATGTTTAGCTTGTCACCGTCTCGTTTTAGTCATGAAAAAAAGGTGCGTTAACAAAATCAATTCATCATTGTCATCGTTAACGAAAACAACACTGGTTTTAGAACAAATTTACACATGGTCATAGACAGCATTGTTAAGCCAGGCAGGGGAAAGCCAAATTCTCTCAAATTCTCAGAGAAGGAGCAATCGTCAAGCTTTTGGTCTTAACCACTCTATTTCATCATAAACAACCCAGGAATGGGGCTCAAAGTGCAAAATACTGGACTTATCCTTTAATAGGAGTAGTCAAGTTGCACTGAATGGGCTCATAGTGTAGCACAAAACTCAACTCATGTTTTTCAGTAACCGATCACTAAACCTTTGCTTGCACCTTCCAGCAGCTGAAAAGTAAACAACATTTAGCTTCCAAATGATTTCTTTCCCACAGGGAAGCTGCAGTGTCACGGCCTCTTGCTGTGGTGGCACCAGCTTTCTGCAACAATTTTGATAACTTGGTTCTACCACATTTATCAGCTCTCAGCAGACATTAAATTATGCCACTCAATAAGAGGCTGGAGGTTGTCTTGTTATGTGAATGCCATGTTTACAGGTGTGTGTGGAGGAGTGCTCTGTGCTCCCAGAGGTCAGCGGCATGGAACATGTCGCAGCACCAGGCAAAAGAGGGATAAAAAAACCCTTAGAGATGTGGGAAATCATGATGAACATATTTCTTTTTTCTTGCATTTTATAGAAAGTATGATTAATTAGTCAAAAATGAATAAAATAAAATAAAAAGGTAATGAAACTTATCATTAATTGCACTTCTAGTTCAAAGATTTTTCCTTCAGAACAGTCCTCCCAAGACGTATAAAGCATCAGTCATTTTAGAAAAATGCCCCTAAATGACATTTCAGTTAAGAGAAATCATTTGAAAGAAGTTATCTAGACATGAATTTATTTGACATAGTGAGCACAGTGGGTGGTGGTCCCTGTATGACCAAAGTGAGAGCTGTGTCTGCATACTCAGCGTAAAGTCAAATACGTTTTCGGTGGGTGTTGGCTTCTGCCAGGGTTGTCCCTTGTCACCAATTCTGTTTGTGATATTTATGGACAGGATCTCAAGGAGCAGGGGAAGAAGGGGTCCGGTTTGGGGACCTCAGAATTGCATCTCTGCTTTTTGCAAATGATATGGTTCAGGTGACTTCATCACACCGTGACCTTCAGCATGCACTGGGGTGGTTTGCAGCCGGGTGTGAAGCAGTTGGGATGAGAGTCAGCAACTCCAAATTTAAGGCCATGGTTCTCTGCCAGAAACCGTTGGATTTCCCCCCTGCACCAACATGACAACATTTTGGATTTGAAGCTGATGAAAGACGCGTTCCAACTGGCTGCAAGCAACGGATTGTGTTGAACTTTTGTCAGACGCCATGTTTCTCCATTGCTCGCTTTGAGAGCACTACAATGGACAAGGAACAGCTGATTCTTGAGGTTGAAATTAAAAATTATCCATACGATACCTTCTTATTTCACCACAAAAACCTACATAAGGTATCAGCTGGCTGGAGGGAGATCATCAGGGACCCAAATGTTTCTGGTAAGCTAAATGACCATTGCTAATCACTGGAAAGCTGGGATTCATCAACATTTTCGAATCCAATTTGTTTCTTCCCTGTGAACAGATTTAGAACCACCTCAGACCATACCTATGCACAAATGATAAGGGCCCTCTCAGAAAATGTAAACTCACAACTTTTGATTAAATGCATAGCATATTAAAGTTATTTAAAAAGGCTTTAACAGACAATATTTAAAACCATTGCTTTACTGATGAATTGGTCAAATGTACTAAATAACTTTGAAATTGACACCCTTTCATCCTCATCAATTATTCATAAAAAAAGTCATCTATGAAAACACAGTCTCCCAGTTTTTATTTCATAGAAATTGCGCATATGTTCGTTTGTAGGCATTTATTTAATTGGTAGCCTGCTGGAAGATATTGCAATCCATGCCTTCAGGAGAGAGCGCATCAGAGACTACCATGTTTGAACATGTTTGAAGAAAAAGAGAAACAGCTGCTCAGACATCCACAGACGCTCACTGACGGTCCGTCACTGATGTGTCAGGGCCTTAATATGTGCAACTTCACTGTTATCGCCATGATACACCTCTGGGCAAACATACTATCTTATATAGAGAAATTGGGGTGTGGCAGTATGCTGATTGCAGATAGCAGGCACACGCCTCTCAATTTAGAATGATTCTGAATCATAATGAAATCGGCCATTGAGCATGTCATGAATCTGATGGCATGTTTGTGTGCACACTGATTTCATGCACAGAGTAAGAACATTTCTATGCACACATTAGTGAATAGGGCCTAATGTGTTTTTCAGCAGTGTTTGTTAGTGTGAACTGGAATACAATCATACACTTGCAAGTCACGTCATGAAGTGCCCCATTTAGGTGTGTATCCCAGCTATGTCTGTGTTATTCTGTCTGAAAATTAAATGTGTTGTATACACACTTGTATGCACTGAAATTGCACTCATGTTGACTTCTAATGCTTCATTATCAAGTCGTAGCATCTCCCTTGATCTGACAAGCTCTCTTCCTTCCTTTCATCCCGTCCTCCTTCATTCTGTAATCTCTCCATCTCCTGAATTTCTCAGCTATTTGGACGACGAACAGTCATTCACATGCTGCGTGCATCCTCGGTTTTCTCTTCAAACTTCTCCCTGATTTGGTATGCGGTAAGTAGTTTACCTGTCATCTGATTTACTCAATACATGTAGGCAAACTCTCCCCTTTCCTTTCACCAGATTTCACACACACACACCCACACATACACACACACACACACACACATAAATATATTCACAAAAATACATAAGTAGCTTTCATTGCAGCTGCCCTTCGTCCAACAGGTGCTGATAAAGTCTTTCTTACGTGAAAGAAATCAAAATCCAGGGTGGTCTCCAGGGTGATAAGACAGAGGAGTGGGCTACTGCAGCTGTTGTCATGGTGAGGACTTTTAACTTTGATTGGCTGGAGGCATGGCCAGAGGCGTTTGGAAGGCCTTTGCTGGACCGTGGCACAGAGAGTGACAGGGAACTGACCAACACACACACACACACACACACACACACACACACACACACACACACACTCTTCACATGTAAAGTGAACACCAACTGGATATAAGTTTCCAATTTCTGCATCAGTTAAATTAAGTACATGTTAACATTATGCAAAACTGTTTCGATTATGTTGCATATTATGTGTGCATTTAGTTCCATTATGTGTGTTGGTGCAAATGCAAATGTCAATTTGTGTTTAGTAATAACTTATTCATGGCATGACCTTTTGTGTGTAACATGAGTTGTACACTTAGCTTCTACTCTCTTTAATACCTCTTAATATGTTTGTGAATGTGACTTGGCAGAGCATCTGTCTACGTAACTTTATCTAGATAAATGTGACCGTGCAGGTGCTGAGTGCAGTGTTTGCAGTGGGCACTTATGCATGTGTGTGTGTGTGCATGTCTGCGACTGGATGAGTGACTGAGCACGGAGCAATGACGGCCAAGCATACAGCAGCACAGTTATGGATTTTTGCTTGAGGGCTGCTGTAGGCTTTCACGAATCAGTCTGTTCCTCTCGTCCTTCTCTTCTCCTCCTCCTATCATCCCCAACTCCTCCTCTCTGGGGGACTTTAGTCACTTTTTTGAATCAGAATTCCCCTTTAACCATGCCGATGAATGCTTTTGATAACTGTTGATGCCCCTCAGTCAGTGTTCTCCTGTAAAAAATCATCAAGGTTGCATGTGATTGGGCAAGAAAAGTTGACACCGTGGAGTTTCTCTCTGAGGACATGGTTACAGTTGATGAAACCACTTGCAAATTTTATTTATTTTTTACTAAGAAAGCCACATGTGATATTAAAAAACGAAAAGGATACATGTGTTTTGTTAAAAATGCATTTCCGTATGTATTCTCAAATGTAGACATATAAAAAGGTTACATTTACACTCTGTAAACAGAGGAGAAAGATTCATAACCAGCAACAGGTGCCTCACAAGAACCAATTTTCAGTTCTACTATTTTGTATTTTACGTCTGCCTTTTGCCGATCAAATGCAACAAGATGGGCAAGTCTTGACACAACCTGCTATATAAAACACCTCTCCTAAAAAAAGCTCTCTGAAATAGGTGTGTTCCTGTCTGTCAGGAGGGATAGTTATGGAAAATAAAAATGCACATATTCAGCCTCTGTGCTTTGGGGAGCTCTTGCTGTTTCCATCCATGGAGCAATTTGAGTATCAAGGAAAGAACAAAAAAGGTAAACACATGTCACTCAGTTTCAGCAAGCTTCAGCGGTGACTGGTGCATACCAGTGAGTAGACATGTTTGTTTGCTCTCGTTGCCTCTCTGAGCTGTGCTAGTGTGGATATAACCATTACATCTAAATTGCAGTAATTTCCTGATGTACTGTTACAGACTGTGCTTAAATTTGTTTTAGAAAATCACAAAAATAGTGTAAGTGTAGGTAAAAAGTGCAAGGGCACAATGTCCTTCCAATGTACAATAAATACGCTTCTCCTGACAACAATATATGACAAAGATTTCCACGCTCCACATTTTTACATGCTTTAGTGTACATATACATCTAACAGCCTGTTATTTACGCAGCCATTTGTCTCTGCACCAAGTTCAAAATGGCTTATATCCAAAGCTGCCACTGTATTTCATGGCAAACAGTAATGGTGTGAAGGATGAAACAACTACCTTTGAGTCTGACAGACTAATAGGTTGGAATGACGATGCCTATGACGCACGCTGTCACTCAAATGACCAGAAATCAAGTGACAGTTCCAGAACGAAAGCATTAAGCCTGAACCGTTCTTGCACAGTTGTGGCCAAACTTTGAAAATGATTGTGTGTGCACTGGATGAGACTGGGTGTGATGAAGAAAAGTGGGATGGCTATAATTTCCTTATGCAAACACCTGGGAACTGAAGATGGGCGGATTAAGAAACCTCAGGCGGAAAGCCTGGGGAATACAGGAGTAGTGTGGGGAACTTCAGGCATATAGCCAGGGGCCAGGGCTCACAGGCAGAACCACCCTGGCAGATGATCACACAATAGGGTTGATGGGCGGAGCAGGTCTGGAGGGCGACCACAATGCCAGGGTAGCTCTTGAAGATGGATAGGACAATGACCAGATGGGCAGATCCCATCTAGAGGATGACCACATGGACAGATAGGCAAAGCACTTCTAGAGGACGGGCAGGGAGCCGGTGATGAAGGCAGGACAGCTCTGGAGGTTGCAGTCGTAGGCAAGAATGCTTTGCAGGACACCAGGACAGTGGGACTAGCGTCTGGCAATAGGGCAGCAGGAAGGTGAGCTGATGGAACCAGGGAAACAGATGACTGCTGAAACTCAGCCACTGGAGACTGCTGCAGCTTCTTAACTGGTGATTGCTGCATTGGAGGACCTGATGACTGCTGCAGCTCTGGAACCTGGGACTGCTGCAGCTCAGAAAATGATGATTGCTGCAGCTCTGGAACTTGTGGATGCTGCATTTCAGAAACCAGTGATGGCTGCAGCTCAGTAGAAACTTGGGTTTGTTGCAGCTCAGACTCAGTGGATCATAGCAGCACAACAGAAAATGGTGTCTGCCAGAATGCCGACTGGAAACGAGGAGCAGGTGTTTGCTGGACCACTGACTGGAAACATGGTGCAGGTTTTGGCTTCACCGCCAACCATAAATGAGGAGCAATTGTTGGCCAGACCACTGACTGGGGACCAGTAACAGGAGAGACCCTGGCCAGGAACACCAACTCAGGAACAGACGAAATGTCGGCTGGGACCCCAGCCAAGGAGCTAGCTGACTCAGGTTCAGGAGCAGACTGGAGGCTAGCCAGCTAAGGGCTGCAGGCTGATAGCTGTTAGTCTGGGGCCAAGGCTTGGGCTGATAGTTGAGTACCTGGAACTTGTAATCAGGGGTGTTGAAGAAATCTGTGGCCCACTCAGGTAACAAATAAGGTCAAATTCAACTTACAGAATTTTAAACAAGTTAGGCCATTTCTTAACACAAACGCTGCCAAGTTGTTTCTACACACTACGATTTTCTCACACATTGAGCATTGTTTTACAAACTGGTGGTTGACTAGCATGACTAGTATTGAATCACTTTTTAAGAAAGCTATAAAAAAAATTTGATAAAAAAGCACTGTCATTTCACCACTGCAGCATCTTAGAGAAACAAAAAATTTTGAGCTTTGAGAATTTTAAGAATTTCAAGTATGCTTGTTTTGTATATAAAGTGTTACATAATCTTGCCCCTCCTCCGCTGAAAGACTTTTTCCAAAGACATGAAAGCGGAAGGAAGCACATGGGCATCTGTAAAGGGGGACTGTGTGATAGCATTTAGACGTACTACTTTTGGACAAAATACACTGTCAGTGAAAGAAAATAAATTCTGGAATAGCTTGCCTCTCACAATAAAAGAGCATCCCACATACAGCAACTTTAAAGCTCACTTAAAACAGTGGCTCTTAGAAAACCAGTACACACTTCTAACTGCCACACATTTCATCTTTAACCACATACCTAACTGTACATTGAACTTAGATAAATGTGGACGAATGATGTCCTTGTCATCATCCTGTGTCTTTTTTTCCCCTTATCATTATTTTTCTGTCTTGTCTGTTGTGTTCGTCACCATTATGTGTGTTTTTTATATTCTTCTCCTTTGTCTTGTTAGATTTTTATCATGATTGTGACTGAGTGTCAGGGTGCTTTATGAGTGCAAGTCTTTTTGTCACTATGTTACCTGCTAGGGACTACAGATAAAAAATAGCCATTGTGCTTATTCTGGCATATTTACAAGGTGTATTTCCCACACTGATGTTAATAAATATGTGTTGGGATTAACTGGACCACAGATGATTTGTCATTTGTTAAAATCTAAACTGGACATGTGAAGGCTTTTCCTCCTGAGACCTCATGTTCTTTGTTCTTCAATAAAGACAGTTATCAGACACCCATCTCAACAGGATGCCCACCTCACACCTCTTTGAGAGACAAGTCTCAAAACGTGATTGGTCAGTACTTTTCCAGTGTCATGTGACTCTGTGACGTCACCAGGCACAATGTAGAAGTTCTTCTCCCTTCACTACAGTCTTCCTCTTGCTCATGAGCTGCCGCACAGCTCAGATCTCTTTCCTTCTGGGCCTTGGACTAGCCCAGATGTGCTCTCTTCCTCCTGGGCTCTAACCAGCTCAGAGGGCCTTGCCCCGAACCACTAAAGGGAGAGCAATTGCTCTACAGACTTTTGCTCTCCTTCTCCTAAGACTCTTGTGCCCTCGCTCACAGCAGGAGCACACAGACTGGAAAGTTAGTTGCAAACACAAGGTTTGCAACTAACTTTCCAGCAATAAGGAGAACCGAGTTGAGTTAGCACCCCAACGTCTAACTCTGCAAGGACCCTGAGCGACCAGCTTCCTCAGATCTGCACCTTTGGAACAAGGACACAACAAAGACTGCTTCTAGAGCCACAGCTCTTTCCAGCCTTCTTCGCCGGCTAACAAGAACAGCACGCTTCAAACCAACTCTTTCCTCCATCCATTCAAGGATTGGTAATGTAACAACTGGGCATAGCTTTATCACAGCTGTACAGGCTAAGCAAGACTGTTTAACTTGTTGTATGTGATTTAATGCTGTTTATTGAATATTGTTGTGATTGTCTGCAATTAGGTTACTGATTAGTTGTTTTTTCCAAAGCTAAGTCATGTTTAGTTTGCTAATGCTGTTCACGGACAACATCTTGCATGCAACTAAACATGTTCTGCACTAATCCAGACCCTTTGCAACACAAATGGCACTCACACAGACTCATTTACAAATTGGCTTTCAACAGAGCTACACCCAAACAGGCAGCTCAAAGTTCCCGCTTCTTTTCCTTTGTCTTTGCCCTGACCACACGGTCAAGCAAACACCCCCGATCTGAAGCCAGCTTTGATTTGGCCATCTTGTAGTTTTCTGTTGTCAGCCATTTTGTTTTGTAGGCCAAACAGCCCTTTGATTACCACACCTGCCTTTGTCCTCTCTCTCTCTGGCACACACACACCTACACACGTATATTCACAAACACATGCTTTATGTAGTTAGTTAGGATTTGTGTGTTTTGGTTTTGGCTTTACAAATAAAAATAATTTTGGAATCATACCTGCTGTCTGTTTAATGTTGTACAAGGGTGCATGAATAGTCAACCTCTGGTACGTCAAGATCTCCGAAATCCTTCAGGCTTATTATTAATTTTGGTTACGGTTATTAATTTAAGTATTAATCAAAATCCCAAATTAATAGTTTAGTGAACTTTATGAGACTGATATCATTAACTGGCTATCATTTTTCACTTTTCGGGAATGGTGGCCCACGAGGTGATTTAATGTTAATTAAGTCATGTTATTTAACAGAATTAATACTTATTACTAATAATTATTAATTATTTCTGATAGCCAATTTGATACTTAAATTGGAGATCTGTTACAAGGTCAGGCCCTTGATGAGGCCTACAAGTGTAGATTCCCTACATTTACTGTAACCACTTCAGTGCAGAAAAGTTTACTGACTCCACAAACACACATAAAACAGCAAATGGGATAAGTTAACCCTCAAGGCTTTCTGCCAGAAAGACCTTCCTGGAATAAATCTTTTCATTTTAACCCAAACCGTCATCTTTTTCCTAAAACTTGAAGACAAACTTCTCTCAACAGCCACAATACATAGATTAACAACATTATTGAACAAAAGTATAAAATTCAAGTAATAAATAGCTGTCAAGGTTCATAGACAAAACTGTTGTCTTTTGCTATTCACCATTATCAGTGTAAGCAGGTTTACATTGCTTAAATTAGCCCAGCGGCTGGCTCTTTTCTCTAATAATAATAATAGCTTAGATTTATATAGCGCCTTTCAAAACACCCAACGCTTTACAAAACAGCAGCAAACCAAACGAAAACAACAGGCAAAAGGACAAACAACACAAGCTACAGAGAAACCGGCCTAGCTAAGCAAGACCTAATGCCAGAGTAAACAGATGTTTTTTGAGAGACGATTTGAATGAGTCCAGGGTTGGGGCGTGGCGTATCTCAGAGGGAAGAGTGTTCCAAAGGGTGGGGGCAGCCACGCTGAAGGCTCTGTCCCCAAAGGTGCCTCGGCTGGTGCGAGGGACAACAAGCAGACCCATGCCAGTGGACCGAAGACTCCTCGATGGAGTGTGATGGTGAAGGAGGTTGGATAGGTACTGGGGGGCCAGGGAGTGGAGGGACTTGTAGGTGAGGAGGAGGAGTTTGTAGGTGATCCGGAATTTCACAGGGAGCCAGTGGAGGTGGATGAGAGTGGGGGTGGTGTGCTGCCAGGGATTGAAATGGGTGAGAACCCTGGCAGCTGAGTTTTGGACGTATTGGAGCCTGTCCAGGGTCTTACTGGTAGCCCCGAACAGGACTCCGTTGCAATAGTCCAGACGGGTGGTGATGAAGGCGTGGATGAGGGTCTCTGTTACTGTGTCAGTGAGTGATGGCCGGAGTCTGGAGATGTTCTTGAGATGGTAGAAGGCAGATTTGGTGACGGATTTGACATGTGAGTGGAAAGAAAGGGTGGAGTCCAGAATGACGCCCAGGTTGCGGACTTCAGGTGATGGGGAGATGGAAGAGCCGTCGACCTGGAGGAGGAAATCCCCAAATTTCCGAAGCAGTGCCTTGGGTGCCACCACCAAGAGCTCACTTTTTCTGCTGTTGAGTTTGAGTAGATTAGATGACATCCAGATTTTATGTCTTGAAGGCAGTTGACAAGAGACCGGGGGGAAGCTGGGTGGATGGGGAGGTGCTGAGATAAAGTTGAGTGTCGTCCGCGTAGCAGTGAAAATTGAGACCATGATGGCGAATGATCTGACCTAGGGGGAACATGTAGATTGAAAAAAGGAGGGGTCCAAGGACAGAGCCTTGAGGCACACCTTAAACTACTAATATTTAAACAAATTATTATTTATACTTTTTCCTATTCACTGTTGGTTTAAGTTACTGTGTCTCCTGGCAGAACAGCACGTTTTTTCAGTCAAACATTGATAAAACAAAGCAGCCATAAGTTAACGGAATGAGATGCCGGCCAGGCAGCTATTGTTACGATGTGTCTTATCTCCCTAACAATATGGTTTATATAGTCTACAGAATGTGCTTTGTCTGTTGACCCGTACTGTCTCTGAAATCCAAAATATTTCCACACTGCTGATTTATACGCAAGTAAATAAGGTTATGCTCATCATCTTTCTCTTGGCTGCTTATCATTTTCTTCTTGCTGCTGTTTGAGGTGACAAAGAATTTCAAAATATAGGCTTATTCTAAATACGATTATATGGCTCGATGTTTTCACTTTGCATCAATGATTTTGAATAGTTGACAAATGAATCGGTAAATCGATCCAGATCAGTGGATCGTTACACCTAATTGTAACACATAAAATACACAATATATTCAGTTTTCACAATCTGTGTTTCACTGTTGTGTCATTTATGACATGCCAGGCACAACATCAATAACCATAATAATTGAGTATGAAAAGGGGGAAAACTTACTAATCTAAAAACCAAAAGAAAAACAGAACTTCCAATCAGCAATCATCAGATCCATTTTAGGCATTCAGTAAGAATTCAGTCAACACCCTCATCATATTGATTTTTTAATTTTCTTGTGAAGTATATTTTTATATGATGACCCTAACCGCAGATGTGAATTATAATAATATAAATGTATTCATTCATGAATCTATTGTGATCCCTGTTGATAGTTTCTTTTGTCGTATTTTCTCTCTGTTTATAATCTGTCATGGAAATAAATACACTTGTTTTTGAAACCTCACCCATATGTTTCTTCATCTTTCACAATATTATCTGGGCCGTGGATGAAACAGAATTGATTTTACAAGGTAATGTATTAATTTCAAAGACATAGCAGTACTAATGACACCAGTAGGTAAAGACAGAGAAGGGAAAACATTTAGATTAAATGACTGCCATAGCCATTGTTTACCAGCAATTTTAAACAGATTCATTCCCCCCATAAATAAGAATGGTATATTTTTTTCAAATCTCCATTATTTGTGCGGGCCCTTCGTTCCATTCAAAATGGCAGTGACTCAGCTCTGAGGTTGCAGGCAGATTGCACTGACGAC
Source organism: Cephalopholis sonnerati (assembly GCA_019142605.1). NCBI lineage: Eukaryota > Metazoa > Chordata > Actinopteri > Perciformes > Serranidae > Cephalopholis > Cephalopholis sonnerati. The sequence continues at coordinate 3,738,790 of JAGQAX010000003.1, forward strand.
CAGTGGAGTGTTCACCTCCTGTCATTGTAAGATCTTTGGTCTCAGTCAGTCATTGTGAGATAAAGGGACACAGTCGAAGCAGGGCAAGCATTTCTGGCACAACCTACTTTCAAGGGAGAAGGGAAATAAGTCTTGTTCTAAATATTACAACTGTAGCTGGAGCTAAAGTGACACAAGCGCATTGGCTAATATCATTAGCAATACAGAAGTGCTTGCTAAGCTGTTTTGTTTCATTATAATGACATTACCAACTTTTTATAATTTTTTTGTATATTGGTATGTAAATCTGTCAATCCATACTACTGCATTGGCTTAATACATCTAATTGGTTGATAATTTGCTCTTATTTTCATTGCAGTATATACAACTTAAATAAGATAATCATTTTTTTGCAGTGTACGAGTCGGATTAGGTGAACTGCATATTCAAAATGCTCTGTATATTTAAAAACAAACAAACCCATGTGCTTAAACAGAAAAGACTAAGTGTAAGAGCTACAGGGGAGGTAAGCACCAACAGATGTTGACAATAAAACGGCCAACTGTTATTGCTATGTTGTTCACTGTCTTTATAATTTTCATATTTATGTACTTTGCATATTCATGCTATCCATGTATAGAGATGTAGCAATATTAAGGCTGATTTATGGTGCTGCTGAGAGAATTTTGCCTTCAGGGCTTTCTGCCAAAAAGTACCCAATAAGAGCTTGTTCTACCACGGCCGCAAGATACATGACAGAGCCCATTAGCCTTCCAAACTGGGAGCACATACTGTACTGCAGCATCTGTCCCAAGTAAAAAACACTCAGAAAAGCTTGGGGACACTTTTATTTCTGTAACCAGCGAGGTAACAAGAGCAAGAATACCCAAGAACACTGTGTAGAATGACTAGAAAATATTAGGCTACTTATGTTGGTGTAACTCAGGTCCCCAGGAAGTGCACCAGGTTTTGAAGCCAATATTTTTAGTGGCCAAACAAAGGAATTATGCCTTATGGGTCTGTCATGTAATGCCACTAAATCTACAAAGACTTTCTCCCATAGACTTGCATTGGTAAAGAGATGTCTGTAAATCAGTGGATACATTTTTCCAAGTGACAGCCTCCAGGGCTGACAAGTGAAGTCAGTGCCTAAGTGCCAAAACCTGCAGTTTATCGACTGGCCACTTGGGGCTGGTTGCAAAACAGAGCAAATCCTCATAGACTCCCATGTTAAAATGCCCAACTTTACAGCTAAAACAAACGTGCTCACAGCTTGGTGCAAAAAAAACGGTTTTGGTCTCTATGCCTTATTTCATCATTCATGACGACTACATGGGGGATAATTTTTTTATAACTATCACGTTTAAATGTTATTAAAGCTAAAAGTTCTGCATAATTAAGGACGTGGCCACTTGACTGACAGGCTGTCTGGTAGGCCTCACTGCAGGCCACTCAACTTGCTCTCCTTGCTGTGTTTAAGGTGTCAGAGTCAGCTGGCCAGAGCCTTTCTGAGATTTTTTTTGTACAAATATTGGACAAATAATATGGCTTGCTTCGCAGATAATTGTACTAACTGAGTGTCCAAGACACCAGTGCTCCAGTTTTTTGGTGAGTGATATTCTATTCTCGTTTTATTTATATGTTAGAGCTAATTAGCATGTACTGATGCTTGTCTGGCTTGTAAGGTTAGCTCATTATCTTGCTATCTAGCTGCTAACTAGTAAGACCCAAAGTCCAAACGCAGTACAGAGGTGTTACAATTTAGAGTGATAATACTTTTAAACACTGTGTGAGGTCTGTATGAGATTGAAAGAGAAAACTCCACTACATTAATGTTAGTCAGCTTAAGTTGTGATTTGTAAGCGATACACTTACACACAATGTAACGTTGTGGTCACGTTAATGCTAGGCTTGGGTAGGTAACAGTTACGTTACCATAAAAAGTTGCAGACTGTGTGCAATTACAGTGCATGTGTGTAACTTGAAAATATTATTGACACGTTGACAGCATGGTTCCAGGAACAACTTTATTCTAGCTAGATACTGTGTTTCTGGGTAAACTCAAGTTGGTTATTAAGGCTGTATGGCAAGTTATCATCAAGTTTGATAATCTGCGAATCCAAATGTTATTTGTATTAATAGTATTGCTAAAACAGGTGACTGACTGTGGTCAGCTGTAGGCTGAAACATCAACATGTAACGTTTGCAACTTGTTCGCTGCATTCGATGTTTTTACATCGTCTTACTGAACTTAATTATGTGTTACGTAAGTGAATGTGGTATGGTAAAACTATGCATTGGAACAGCACATATGAAAAATAAGTGTAAATGCAAGATATAATGTGAGGGCTGCGATGTTCACCACCTCTTTAAAGCTTGAATAAAGTGGTGACCTGTTGAACATTCAGAAAGTGTTCACAAACCCCCAGGCCTTATCTTCATGTATGGATGCTGCAGCTGCAAGTGGTGCTCCTTCATTGCTGTGATGAAGCTGACACTTGAGACATCTCTCAGGTCATTCCCACCACAGTGGATGAGGTGGACATCCAGGCCTCCTTTTCCTGGACTGAATGAAGAAAGGGGGAAGGCTCTTCCACCTCAGACCACCTCAGCCGAACCAGTGAATGCAGATCATCAACACCAAGGCTGTTCCCCATGGTCTCTGTAGCTCTCTCAGCCACACGCTAGACGTAGCTGTCTCCAGTGACCAAGACAGTGTCTGGATGAAAAACAAAACAAACCAAAAAAAAAACCAAACCAAAAAAAAACAACATTGTAATGAGGAATGTATCATACTGTAAGCTACTGAGAAAAATAACAAAGACACAACATGCATTAGATGAGCTCCACACCATTATCAGAAAATACACTATTCCCTCAGTTTAGATGTAAAAAAAAAAAAAAACTGACTGCTCCTTTTTTTTTTTTAATCTCTTTATCTAACCATGCCCATAAATCTTTATGAATTACACCTACAGTAGGTGCTGTTTTCCATAAAATATACTGAACAATCAAATTGTGGAGAATCTTACAGAGCTAATTATGAGTAGCATGTTCATACTGACAAAAGTTTAAACATTTAGATTTGTTTGCTAAGTTGCTCCAGTGTTAAGAGGATATCAAACAATGTTTGACTTACTTCTCAAAAGGCGAAACCTCTTCTGGTCCAAATGTGTGGGCAATAATAGTCTGCTAGTCCTGCCATCATCGTTGGTCTGTTTAATTGTCAACATCTGTTGATGTTCACCTCCGTTGGGACTTATGCATTTGTGCTGCAGCTTTTGCAGTAGTGTTTTCTTTAATTCAATTATGTTTTTAAATTTGAAGAGCATTTTGGATATGCAGTTTGTTCAAAACCTCTCGGCCACCATATTTATTAATCCCACAGCAGAGAAATTTGCATTGTTACAGCAGCAACAGGGGCTGTGTAAACCTGCTTACGAACTGGAAACGATTGCTCCAATTAGAGACAAAATACACTTATTTTATTTCACCAACAGATACACTGTGTGTAAAACTACAGTGCAATGTGGATATATGATACTGCTAATATGGATATATTTAACTTTTCCTACAATCCAGTATATATGACTATGGAGAGTTACTGTCTTTCCTCCAAAGATAACACTAAATTCACCACTACTTTATTAAATTATGATATAGTGCTTTCATTTCATTATTGTCATAATTGGTGCTGTATCACATCACGTTGCAATTAAAAGTACATTCATTAAAATGTAATTAATAAACCGTTCGATGAGCAGCATAAACTGTCAGACTAATAGACTCTTGTCTGCAGAAACAAAGTGTATGTGGATATTTTACAGCACTCTGGTGTTAGTTTTGCATGAGTTAATCACAGTACCCACAATGGGTTGTTGCTTTGGAATTAGAGACTGCAGATACACACATACAGTATCTGTCCTACTGCCTTCAGAACACTGTGGGGATTTAATGGAGAAGAAGGTGTTTACTAAGTGTAAAATTAGTTATGGATGGCAGATAATGGTCAAACTCACTCATTAATCCACAGCAGTGTACGGACTGTTTCACTGACATTCTTGCTATAATTGTGTTAAATTACTGTATAGCGTCAGTAGTGAATCAAATTGCTCTCATTATTTTGTTGTTGACAAATTTTGTTGATGTACATGTACTATTTATGAAATCCAAAACAGTCAATAATAACAATCATGGTCCAACATGCAAATACATACAAATTATACAAGTGTAATTTGAAAAACTTGATACCTCCTGTATGAATGCACAGAACATACATTTCAGTGAAATTAGAATGGTAATCTACACTGGCATGCAAAAGTTTGGGCACCCGTGGCCAAAATTCTTTTACTGTGAACAGTTAAGCAGAGAAGATGAGCTGATCTCCAAAAGGCATGAAGTTAAAGATGAAACACGCTTTTTAACATTTCAAGCAAAATCAGTGTATTATTTTTGTTTCATGCAACTTTAAAATGAAAGACAGGAAAAGAGGACCATGCAAAAGTTTGGGCACCTCCAAGACATTTGAGCACTCAGACAAGTTTACCAGACCATAATTAGCTTTTTAGAGCTCTGGCTTGTTCACAACCATTGTTAGGGAAGGGAAGGGAAGGGAAGGGAAGGACAGGACAGGACAGGACAGGACAGGACAGGACAGGACAGGACAGGACAGGACAGGACAGGACAGGACAGGACAGGACAGGACAGGACAGGACAGGACAGGAAAGGAAAGGAAAGGAAAGGAAAGGAAAGGAAAGGACAGGACAGGACAGGACAGGACAGGACAGGAAAGGAATGGAATGGAATGGAATGGACTGGACTGGACTGGACTGGAATGGAATGGAATGGACAGGACAGGACAGGACAGGACAGGACAGGACAGGACTTTATGACAATTCTGACACCTTAAACCTTGTCCCAACAATCAGCAGCTGTAAGCTCCTCTAAACAGCTGCATAGCACTCTGAAAACTAAAATAACTGATGCCCACAAAGCAGGAGAAGGCTACATAATGATAGCAAACTGTTTTCAGGGAGCTGTTTCCTCAGTTTGTGATGTAATTAAGAAATGGCGGTTAACAGGAACTGTGGAGGTCTGGTTGAGGTATGGAAATCCAAGAAACTTTTCAGAGAGAGTTGCTCATAGGATTGCTAGAATTGCAAATCAAAACCCCTGTGTGACTGCAAAAGACCTACAGGAAAATTTATCAGACTCTGGAGTGGTGGTGCACTGTTCTACTGTGCAGTGACATCTGCACAAATATGACCTTCATGGAAGAGTCATCAGAAGACAACCTTTCCTGTGTCCTCACCACAAAATTCAGTGTCACAACTTTTCAAAGCAACATCCAAACAAGCCTGATGTTTTTTGGAAACAAGTCCTGTGAACTGATGGAGTTAATATAGAACTTTTTGGACGCAATAAGCAAAGGATGTTTCTGTTGTGCTTGAATGACTGTTCGAGGAAAGCTCATAGACTAAATAAAAAATAAACTCATAGACTAAGCTCATAAACTCATAGATACAGAGAGGTGCCTTTGTCTGTGGCAAGCAGGGGAGAGTCTTCTAAGCTTGGGCTTAGCAACATGTTACTTATTTTCATTTTTTATGTTTTTATTTTATTTTTTTATTTCATAGGGACAATGCATATGTTGGGAATCTACATTTATGGGTCTCATCAAGGGGCAACATAAATGTTGGGGTCAACAATAATGTTGGGTTTTATAATACTAGGTCTCACCGAAGGACACCAAATGTGTAGGGGTTCTACAAATAGTATTATAAAAAGCTGGGATAATACTTGTTGGAAATCTTAGGTCTCACATGGCGGCACCATAAATGTTGGAAACAATACTTGGCATCACACGGAGGCACCATACTGTACAATTGTTTACATTTTTTATGTGTTGTCGTTGTTCAAAGAATCAATATAATATAGCGACAGAGAAACTAGAAACTAGCGATTTACACCCTTAGTTAGAATCTCACTGTTGATATAAACACTGTAAGCTAACGTAAGTAAACTGCAATGTGAGCACTAGTCTAGTGTTTGTTTGGTTTTTGTTCTTCTCATAACTGCTTGAAGGAGCTGGTGAGAATTTTTCAAATTTTTCAAATAGACGTATAGATGGATTTGTTTAAGTTTTGTCTCACCAAAAATTACTGTGCTGTCATATTGTTTAGGTGCAAAATAATATTTGGTATATAACTCAGTCCGTTTTGTGGTTTGAAGAGGTCAGAGCTGGAGAGGATTATTTTATTACAAACTGATGTCTGTGTGTATCTGTTAATAATGACCTGCCTTGATCGCTGGGAAACCTTTGAAAGGCCACATCTGGATTCCTGCTCTGATTATTTGAAGAACACTGCTTGTGTTTATTCATGACTGAAATAACTGATGCTTTATGCTTTTACTTTGATATTAATTAGGGCAGCATCTTTTCCATGGTGGCTGCACTGTTAGTGCGCCCTCCTGGCAAATTTGTGAATCCTAGTATAACGAAGGAATGACCCACCCCACGCTCTCTTTGACTGGCTATCACTTGTTGCCTTTGTTGGTCGGATTGATTAGGTTTAGGCAAGAGGTGTGGGATTGGTTAGGGTTAGGGTAAGAATGTCAGGTTTAGCCAATCAGAGGCAGCGTAAGCTGGACCATTCCTTCGCATCTTTGACTGGAATCTAATTTAGAGGCCCAAATAATATGAAAGTTGACCTGCAACAGGGAGAAATGAAAGTGGTGGTCAGGAGAAACACTTCTGAATAAAAAGCTCACTCCTGTACCTGCAAAACAATACAGTAAGTAAATACATAATAATCTCTTCATCCATTTTCAACCACTTATCTGAGGCAGGGTCGCGGGGGCAGGAGGCTGAGCACTCCAGATGCCCCTCTCCCCAGCAATGTTTTCCAGCTTCTCCTAGGGGATCCTGAGGCGTTCCCAGGCCAGACAAAATATATAATGCCTCCAGCATGTTGTGGGTCTGCCCTGGGGCCTCCTATCACTTGGATGAACCCAGAACACCTCTAATGGGCAAGAGGCATCCCGATCAAATGCCTGAACCACCTTAACTGGCCCCTTTCAACATGGAGGAGAAGCAGCCTTACTCCAAGCTCTCTCTGGATGTAGGAGCTCCTTACCCTGTCTCTAAGGCTGAGCCCAGCCACCCGTTGGCGGAAACTCATTTTGGCAGCTTGTATCCCTGATCTCATTGCAAGATCATGAAAACTCCATTGCAACAATGAAAAATCGAAAAATCAAAACTTACAATACAATAAATGCTAACATGAATATACAGTATACTGTTTTTGCCACAACACCACACTTTGACTGAGGGCAATTGCTGTTTTTGATATAATACCTTCTATAAGTTCTTGAAAGTTTTTGTACTTTTATTTGGCAAATCAAGCTACAAAGGGGTTAAATGCTGCATCAACATGGAGCTGGAGGCAGCATGTCCCAACCTCCATTCAACCCATCAACCCGTCTCTGACGGCTTCATGCTCTCTGACTCTCTGGTTGCTGTTCAGAAATGTGATATTCCCCAAAAATCAATTTCTGTTCAGGCTAATGGTTCAGCTGGTGCAGACAGTGTGTGTATATGTGCATGTGTTGTGTGCCTGAAAAACCTGATTCTTTGTATATTTTTAGTTGTGTGCACCACTGCCCAGTTCCCCTCTGCTGACCTCTCCCATAAACACTCAAATATAAATGCTGACACAGTAAATTGATTGCTGCCTCGACTTCCAATTCTCTGTGATTTCCTTCTATCTAGTGTTCATCTTTTGGATTCAAATGTTACTATGTCTGCGGTATAAACACAACGTACTTGTGTGTGCGTGTAGGTGTGTGTGTGCAACAGTCTCCTACTTTCTGGGTGCCAGTCGCCACATTGACACTACAATCAATGCTACACCTCCCATGAGTCTGCATCCAGTCAAGCTGTCACCAGGAGGCCTGTGGGGTGTCCGCTACTGAAGGACATCTTCATAATGCAGCCATTTATTGATCTTGAAGGTTGACAGTCAACTTTACGCCAATATCAGTTAATCACAAAGTATATTGATTGATCGGCTGGCTGGGACATGGATGCAGGGAATACACATGATTGTCAGTTTTTAAGTACATGTGTTTTTCTGACTCAACAGCAAATGAGGACACACATACTAACACACTTAATACACAATGTCATCATACATGTGCACCCACAGGTGAAAGTTGTACTGTGCCTTCCTATGCGCACCTACCTGCTTGTTTGAGTCTTGAGAGGGATTCTTTAATGAGGAAGCAGTGCAGGCACTCATGAAATCATTTAAATTTCAAATGCATGAGGTGATTATGCCAGTGAATTAGCCCAGTGACTTATTGTGGAATAATTTAGCTCAGTCAGGCAGAATGGAGACAGCTAATGTCTGTGGAGACCTCACAGCAGACTCGGGGTAGGGTGGGGCTCAGTGGGTTTACGGGAGGGAGGGCTAGTGGGAGGTGAAAAATGGAAGCTGGAAAAGAGCACGAAATGGAGAAGGAAGGAACAACAGAGGAGGTTATTGTGTACATAGACGTCACTAAAGACATGGACAGATGAAGGAGGGGAAAGCGCTGGGAAAGTGAGGTACAAAGGGGGAAGTGAGAGTGGATGTGAGAGTGAGAGGGGATGGAAGAGGGAAGAGATGAACAGAAGGAGAGGAGAAAATCAATTGAGAGGAGGACTAGAGGTGGTAATTGCCTGACAGACATGAATGGATAGGCGACAGGAAGAGGGCAAGTATGCAGGTGTAGAAAGGAAGCAGGGAGAGAAGATGGGGAGACACAACAGAGAAAAACAGCAGAGTAGAGGGATACAGTTAGTTCCTGTTTGCTGTGGGATTCCTAGACAGTTAACTGCAGAGACGGTAGTGAAAATAGAGGCAGGAAAGAGAAAGGAATAATGTTAGTTATGCTCTCAGCTCGTAGTATGATTCGAAAAGTCAGTTTTAGGCCTTTAGGGGGCAGAATAGCATCAAAACAAGGTGAGGAATATGCAACCCACACATTATTTGAAGATAAAAGCTAATCTGTTAGCAAACATTTACTTATTTAAACATTTAGCAGAAGTTATCCTTCTGGGGTCATGTTTTTAACAGCTGAGAAATGTAAGTTCAATATTCCCTAACATATTAACACTGTTTGAGCTTCAAGCGACACTGCTAAAAATGTAGGAGCCACTAAATGCAAGCCATTCACTTGCTAACTGTTGACTAGTTCTACGCAAGCTGCAACCTTTGGGGCTGAAAAATGAAGCTAACACAAATGTGCCATGAACTGTTCTTCCTCTAATGGCCAGTTGAGGCTGGCTCCAAGACACACACATTCAAATATCCAACTTTGCAGTGAAAAAACATGTTTACAGCGTGGTGCAAAAAATGGTTTTGGTCTCTATAGCTAATTTCAACATTCAAGACAACTGTACGAGGGGGGTGAATTTTTATATAACTAACCTGTTTACATTTTATTAAGGCTTAAAGTTATACATAATTAAGGGAGGGGCCTCTTTGAGTGACAGGCTTTCTACCGATAGTGTCCTCAGCTTCTCAGTCAGATCCACTCCTTGCTCCTCCACAGCTCCACCCTCTTGTCAAATATGGTCACTTCTGGCAATGGAAGCTTAAAGTGGAATTTATAGCAGACCCTACGGCGTAGCCACATGTCGCCTACACCGTTGTGAGCATTTATACTTGTGCGGCGGTGTGTCTGTGTCACTCTGCAGTTACACCTTCAAAACACTAGCTGGGGGCGGAGGTTTCTATGAAGTGCTGTAAAGTTTAGTTGATTCAGAACACACCCAAAACACACATTAAACGTGGCTTGATAGAGAAAATTTCAAACACAAGAACACGAATCCGCTTCATTATAACTTGCAAGATTCACAGACAAACACTTGTCTTTATCTGGACACATTTTCCCCACAAATACAACTTGCTAATGTATTTAGCACAAGCCCACGGCATTTTACATTGTATAAATTAGCCTAGCAGCTAACGATCTTTTCCTCTTCTCATATAAAGCCAGGGACAAAAGTAACATTTTACTATGGTAACGGTACATCATTTTGCTCCATTACAGCTCACAAGGGTTACTGACAAAACAGCTGTCTTATACTAAACATGTTTTCCAAACAAATGTAACATGCTAATGTTATTAGCACAAGCCTATGGCATTTTACATTGTATAAATTAGCCTAGTGGCCAGCAATCTTTTCCTCTTCTCATATTAAACCAGGGACAACGGCAAATTTAATAAAGGTAACGGTACATACTTTGGCTCCGTTACAACTCACAAGGTTCACTGACAAAACAACTGTCACACTAAACACCTTTTCCAAACAAATGTAACATGCTAATGTTATTGGCACAAGCCTACGGCATTTTACATTGTATACATTAGCCTAGCAACAAGCGGAAATTTCCTCTGTCCCAAGGTATAAATCCCTAAAGGATAAATGACAAGAAGTAAAATGCTATTTTTGCGGAGGCTTTATTTATTATACAATTTCTTGTTTCTTATCTGTGAAATAAAAGTAAATAAAAGCTTTGTTCCCACTGAGGGAAATAATTTCAGCTTGCAGAGCTTGTAGTTACATTTCTGGCGAGGTGCACGTCAAACTATGCCGTAGCTACGGCGTCAATTTAACACAGAAGTATAAATTCCCTATAAGGCTTCAAAACAGGAGTCCACAAAGCAATGGGTGAGGTCAGGGTGGCTACATCTATTATTTTTAGTCTATGGATGCAATCTCAAACAGACTTAAGCTTTAGGCAACACAGATCAGAGCTATTTGGCTCAAAATTGCTGCTGCTGAACATGAGGTTAATTAGCCCACAGAGTGAATCCAAATAAGGGGCAACATAGTAGGGGGAAAGTGTGACTGATTAATCAAGGCCCCGATGGGAGGGAGGCCCTTGAAAATGCTGGAATGATAAGTTTGGGGTTTTTTTGCATTTTTAAAGGAATTTCCAATTAGTGCCATAACTAAATTAAAACCTGGCTAAAAATGGTTGAAAGACAAAAAAAATGTGTGGTTTCTGAGGCCCCTCTCACCCCTTCAAGGTGCAAAATGGTTTAGTCTGCCCCTGCACCAGAATTTGTTTCTAAATGCAGCTAGCTGAGCAAGTGACTGCATATGCTGCTGGAGCACCAGTGTACACCATGTCTGTCCCCAAGAAATGGAAATCAGAGTTCCAAAAAAAGACAGAAAGAAAGAAAGAAAGAAAGAAAGAAAGAAAATTGATGTAAGAAAAAAAAAACATTTTAAATGGTGCATGAGAAAGACATGAATCAAGAGAGGAGGGGTGGGGAATCCAAAGAGAGTGCTTATGCATAGGACTCAGAATTTGGTGTCACACCCCTGATCCAAATCAGTTTGGGTTAAGGTTAGGGTTTTATGGTTAGGGTATTTTACTGGTTGTTAAAACCAAAACACTGGAAACCTGAATGATGCTAAAATGCTCTGTGCTGAGAGGAACTGTGGAGTCGGCTGATAAATCTCTGTGAATTCGCCACAACCTAAATCTAAAAGTTAAATCTAAATGTTACGCCTAAATGTTAAATCTAAATCTAAATCTAAATGTTAAATGTAAATGTTTTGGTTGAAACTAAATATTTAACTAATATGCAAATTCAAGATGCCGGCAACCGGAAGTACCAAAATAAACGCTCAAGGAGGTCAAAGTCAGTTTATAGTGTCAAATAACGAATAAACAGTGATCTTTTCTGGCCTGTGGTGGCACTGGCTCTGTGGTGGTTGCCGAAAATGTGCGAATGGCCGGCAAAACGGCTCTCCCGATGTTTTTGGCTAACGCCGATTCGGCCATGCCAGCAGGGCATGTATGACCAACAGCAGACTGCACCAGGTGGAGGCAGGCAGGGGTAGATCAGTCAAAGTGCGCCCCCTTGTGACTGACTGTAGTGGCTACAGGTTATAAGTCCTGCAAAAAAGTGACACTAAAAACTCAAGGTACTCGTAAAATATAGTTTCTCCAAACGGATTTGTTATTTTGGGTAGTTATTATCACTGTAATCTATGTCCAAGAGTCAGTTTCTCCAGAAAAGATCGCTGTTTATTCGTATTCGTATTCATTATTATTATTTGACACTATAAACAGACTTTGACCTCCTCGAGCTTTTATTTTGGTACTTCCGGTTGCCGGCATCTTGCATTTGCATATTAGTTAAATATTTAGTTTCACCCAAAACATTTACATTTAACATTTAGATTTAGATTTAGATTTAACATTTAGGCGTAACATTTAGATTTAACTTTTAGATTTAGATTTAACTTTCGGATTTAGATTTAACTTTTAGATTTAGATTTAACTTTTAGATTAAACATTTAGATTTAGATTTAATTATTTAATAAATTTTCAAAGTTAAATGTGCTAAAAAGTGACTTTCAAAAATTCACACTACTTTTTAAAACATGATTTTAAGCTAATTGTGACAAAATGTTGCTGTTATTTTCAGCATGACCAACTTTACAAACGGCACCCCATAGTTGGCAGTAGTTGTGGATATACAAAGGCTTGTGTGGGTAAGAGTCAAGAGCAAAGTACAGACGCAATGAACCCTGCTCTTCTCTCTGCTGCACCCCACATAACCCCACACACAGTATTTTATGTTCAGCTGTCAAAGCAATTATTTGGGATTAATCACTTGATTGGTGTGGCAAACATGCTTCTGCTTTGGACCAAATAATGGATCAATCAGGGACAGCAGATAGATCATTTAGAAACACAGGAGAAGCCATAAATTACCTCTGATTGCCTTATACATGATTAATGCTCCAGTGTACATTGCCCTAATGCCTATTCATCAGTGTTTTATATGTAATTAATGTATATTGAGGGGGGTAATTTAGATGGGTGCAGCTCGCAATGAAACACACTCAGTGCAGTCGTGTCAGGTTATTGTTTGAAGAGTGTTATCTTTAATAGCAATAATCACATCTTTGCAAGTCAGCTGTGGAGGTCTTAACAAGTTCAGAGGAGTCATTTAAATAGTTTATGTACACAGATTTATTAAAGTCACATGCTCTCCTGTGTGCTATAAACTAAAATTAAAGCTCCAAATGTAACACAGTAATTTCTTTCCAGAACACGCTGGAGGGATTACATATCTCATCTGGCCTGGGAACGCCTTGGGGTCCCCCAGGAGGAGCTGGAAAGCGTTGCTGGGGAGAGGGATGTCTGGGGTGCTTTGCTTGGCCTGCTGCCCCCGCGACCCAGCCCCGGATGGCTGGATGGATGGATCATTGTTGGTTCAATATATACAATTTAAAAAAAAAAAAAAATGCCCATAAGTTTCCACCAGCTCCCACTTTACGCATGTGGTTGTTCAGTAAATAAATAACGAAGATATTACTGCATAGCAATTTTTTTTTTTTTCTGAAACACTGCAAAGAAGGCAAGGCTGTGATGCTGTGTAACACAGACATGCCATCGAGCTTACTGTGCTATTTGAAAAGGTCTGTGGTTGGCCCTTAAATGAAATCCAATACACCAATTTACTTACTAACTTAAATCACTGACAATACAAGATAGATGTATTTACATGATAAATGTATTTTTATCATTAAAAAACATTTGAACATGCCATCTGATGAAGAACTCACAAGCATCACTTATGTAGAGGTGAAGTGGACTGCAAAGTCAGAATGCCTCACCAAAAATCAGGGACTCCTGAAAAAAACAGCCGGGGTACAGAGAGGACAGAAAAAAAGAGTAGAAGTATATGACAAGTTAAGCTGAAGGTGAGGAGTGAGGCAGACTAATGTTAGCAAATAAAACCTGTTGTATTGGGCTCAGTTTTAAAGTTACACTGAAGACACTGATATCATATCTAACTAGAGGACATAAGGCACCCGTTGGTACCACCCATGTTGTGCTAAGTTCCAACATTACACTAAATTTTGGCGAGGGACAAAGGAACACTGCCATTTTTCTAATTTGTGTATTTGAATATTTCTGCATACTGGGGTCCCTAGACAGTCTTGGAACTGCATAAATAGGGTATGAGGAAAACTGAGAGTTCATTGGAGGGCATTCTTTTAGCCCAGGGCATATGTGACTACCTTTGCTTTTCAAAATAAGGTTTTAACAGAGAGTTAATAGAAAATACATATGAAAACATAATTAATTTGAAGTGTTAAACAACTTCTTCATTTCAACTAAATGTTCATTTCACTACCAGAAGACATCTCTAGTGTCTTTTCTGTGAATTTTGAAGTACATCAAAGCGATCCTGTTATTACATAATAACATTGGGTACATAGTTTGGGTGAGTTTCTCCTCATATGAAAATCAAGGTCAGGAATTTAAGTATACAGAGAGCAAACCTCTGGTTCCACAGCAAACACTGTACGACCCAGCTCTTCCCCTCTACTGAACAAAGCGCTTTAGCATCTTTCTGCCATTTTTTTTTTTGTTTTTGTTTAAGTAGGTACGTTCAGTTTCACTGTTTTTATCTGCCTACTTTCCAGCAGATGAAGACAGCTGTTTTCAGCTAAAAAGCTCTGATAAACCATCTGTACAGAACCTGTCCAGCACCAAATGGCAGACAGACAAAGTTAATGACTAGCTGGTGAACACAGCTAATGGGACAGACATTTCCCCTGACATGTTGATGAAGACAAAAATGATAACTAAAAGGAGAACAAATATTGGACTTAGATTCACTAGCTGACCTGAGATGCATCTCCACAAAAATGGTAATGTTGCTCCATGTCTGCTGGATGTGAACGGCAAATGTTTGCTCAAACATCAGCCATAAGGACTTTAAACACTGATGATATGTCATTGTTGTCTTCACAGGTTTTTGTTCTGTGGATTAAAATAAAAATCAGTTAATACAGTTTACCTATTTATTCTTTTTAACTTTCATGATTTTACATGTTTATGACAGCTGGGCGTATGTACTACAACACCTATTTCCAATTTCTCTGTAAAGTTTAAGTGTCACGGCATTGTTAATTCTGTGTATCAGCAAGTTGCTAATTTGGCTGGTTTCTGCAAGTGGTTAACCCTTTTATAACAGACACCCCCTAGACGGCTGTGGAGGATTGTTGTTTGCGTAATCCTGTTTAAATAGATATAAAATAATAACCATAATAGACAAAGCATTCATTCTCTTTGTAGCATAAAAAAATAAGGCTTCTGTCTTACTTGTCATCTCATTATATGCTTGCAGTGATGTCATTGCACTATATTATTTGTGGTGCAAGATCATATGAAAATGTGTGTGGAGCCAGAGGAATGAATGATGAATGTATCACAATGCCTCATAAAAATGTGCATATTTAAAGAATTTAAAAAATGCATATACACTTTAAACCCCAATCCATCCATGAAACAAAATAGTGATGTAGAGGCTACACAAATGCCCTCAGTTGTTAAAATGATATAAAAAGTTTATGCCCACTTGACACAAAAACTTTTTTATGTTACGTTAACAATATCTGAGTTTTGAGTTAATTTGACTAAAATTTATAAAGCTGATTTTGCCTAATTAGTTTAAGGCCAATAAACAATATCATTGTGCATTTAACATATTGTGATGTGTTAGGCTAAATAGGTGGAGTTTTCCAGCATGCTTTGAGACAATGTGTCCATAAGCGGAAGAAAACTTTTTTTTAAATGTGTTGTAAATCACTCGCGTCACCCATTACGCAGTGATTAATGTTTATGTATTTTACAATGGTTCTAATGGGTTACAGTCAATGCTGTGGTAAAAAAAACATTTTGCACCATGACTTAAGTTGTACACAATTAGTGACCTCTTGCCTGTTTGGAAATTATAGTGTCTAAAAAAAAGAATAAAAAAAAAAAATTAAGTTCTGCAATTGAGAAACCTAAGTTTGACACAGTATATTTTTGTAATTCAATGAAATAAAAAAAAAAAAAGTTATAAAATGTGTACTCAACATTTTTATGTTCATGTTGAAATAGAATTAAAATGCTCAAACAATGACAACAAAAATTGTTGACATAAAATTCTTGTCGGAGAGGGATTATGTGACATTTATTTTGTGTCTGGTGTACTCAAAACTTTTATGTTACTGCACAGTACTAATGTGTTGAGTGCAAGCTGTTCACCCCAAAGAAGAAAATGAAGTACAGTGAGTTAATTGAGGTTTACAATGGAATTTAAATAACTAATGGAATGTTAAGCAATATTCTGTTTTTGTTTCTACATTTAAAAATCTTTTGGATCATTAAGCTTTGTTTTTTTATTTTGTAAAATCAGAAGAAATACATTTTTTTCTTTTTTAATAAATTTATTTCAATGCCTTAATGAATTAACTTACATAACTGTTTAGCTCAGGTTGTACAGATTTCAGGGATATGAGGCATTTAAAGATACTCCAAGAAATTACATCACAATAAAAAAAGTGAGAGTGGGTTCAAAGGGTTAAAGGACTGGAAAACCAACCCTCTGGCAACCAACACTGTTTGAGCAAGTGGAGTTATAGCTGTTTGTCTCAGCGTCTGTGTGGCTATTTAAGAAGACTGGAGCTATAAGTGCTGGTGGATGTGAATGGGTTTAAGTATGAGCTGCTCATTCGTACATCTCATGTGACTTACGAAGCAAGAGAGTGTATCTTAGCTCCACTTTGTACAGATAAATACAGACTAAAAAAGTCAGAAATTTAATTTAAACTCTCTTTTTTTTTATAAAATCTTGCTCACTGATCACGGACATGATAAGTATTAATGGAGTATCATTATCACTATTTTCAATCTCTTTGGAATTGAGACACAGAAGGAATGATAGCTAATTGCAGGGTACTACATCTGAATTTCTGCAATATCTGCCATAAAAAGGAGCTTCAGTAAATGCTCTTATTAGAGACTTGGCATTTTGAAAGCAGTGGGTAGGCATGTTTATGTGCTGCTGTTATGTTACATTACCTCAGGTTTTAGCATTCCTTGTACTGTAAAATAGGCAGTGAGGCTTAGGCATGGAAATGAGGGTTCGGCTATGCAAAACATTTGAAGTCTTCCAATTCTTTCTCTCTTTGTGTGTCTCTGGATATGTCAGTGCTCCCCATTCCTTTATTTTTCCATGCCTCCTCACCCCACCTCAATTTTCCTGTCTTCTTCACCCCCTTGATTTTCTTGTCCCTCTCACACCTTCTACTAATTCTATGCTCCTTCATTAAACTACTACCCGAAAGGGGGGAAGAAAGAACACAGAAAAAATGTCTTACTGTCTGACTCTAATACCACAGTGCCACCAAGTGGCCCATAGTGTCATGACACCTTAAGAAAGTATATAATACTTCTATATGCTCACACATAGCCAGAGTGATGATGGATCTGTGGAGTAAGAGAATGAAGGTTAACAGTTAAAGGGTGCTTTGAGTGAAACCAGCGCATGTGAAACAGACTCCACTGATGAAAGAGGGTGAAAGACAGTGAGGTGGGGCAGGGTTGGATCGATGAGACAGGAATAAAGAAAAATGAAGGCAACAAAAGAAAACAGAAAAAGAATTACAGAAATTTCTCCCTCAACTTTACATCACTTTGTGTATATGTGCTTTTTCTTTGGTAATGGTTTGTGTGATGAAAAGGGCCATGCTTTTGCTTTGAAAACCACAGAGGTGGCAGCCACCATAGGGCCAGGAAAGCAGGCTAAATAAACAACACACACACACACACACACACACACAGCAGTTCTTTTCAGATAACTTGGTCAAATTCAGTCACTCTTTATCATGCAGCTCAACATAACAGTTTTGACATTTCCCCAGTCTTCTTCATCCTCAAAGTGAGGTATCAACACAAAAGCAACAATGACTTGCAAAGTTGCAACCCTGTAAAACACAAATTTTCTATATAAGGTCAAAAGTAGCAACAACAATGTACTGCCAGCCCAGTCTCTTTTTGATGTCATCATTTACTGCTGCTGTGTCAGTTATTTTGTCACCAAACACCAACTCCAAAAACCTCCTTTTGCAGTGTTATGATTTGACGCTGGTCGGTGGGATAGGTCCTGTCACTGTAGATGGGCTGCATCAGTTAATAATACATCTGGACGGCACCTGTCACGGTGGTATGATATGCCGCAGGATATGCCGCTGCTGGTAACGAAAAAATATAAGGAGCTTAAAAGTCGTTATAGAGTGGGTGGGAGGTGTGCTGGATAGCTCCAACAAACCTTGGACTTTCATCCAAGAGGCCTGTGTTCACTTCCACTATGAATGTGGAGCCAAACCATGATGTTTTTTTCTTTTTCTAAACCTAACCATGTGCTTTTGTTGCACAGCGTACATTAACCGCCATCCTGGAACATCCCGAACAAATGCAGGATAAAATACAGAACAGAGAGCACAGAGAGGGGAAGGAAGTACCCAGAGAAAGACAGCGGTGGCACAAGTTGAGGGGAAATGATGAAACTGGGAGTAGCCCTGTGCCAGCCCGCAGTCCAGGTGAGGACGCGTTGACCACATGATCGCCCACTGTGTGCAAGTCTCCTCCAGTGTACCTATGGCCACAACGTGGTGGATTCACAAAGGACGGGGTAGAGGGAGGCCAAGCAGTGTGGTTGATGGAGCTCCTGGTGGTAAAGTGCAGTCCTTTCCTTTTGCCAAGGGAATTCAAACATAATAACCATGGCAATTTACATCCCCCCGCAAGCTAAAGCTAAGTTAGCTCTGGAGAAGCTGCATGACAGTGCCAGCAAGCATCTCACTGTGCACCCGGACAGGGTGGTCATTGTAGCAGGGGATTTTAATCATGTAGACTTAAAACTAGTCATGTCTAAATTCCACAAGAATGTGAAATTTGCCACACAAGAGGACAATGTACTCGACCAAGCATACACCAGTATTTCAAGGCAATCCTGTCTGCACAAGCAGGTCAGTCAGACCACATTTCTCTCCTTCTGATTCCAGTTTACAGGCCATGGATCTGCAGAGTTAAACCCACCATCAAAACAGTGCAGGTATGGACTGAGGAAGCCACCTCAATGTTGCAGGACTGATTTGATAACACAGACTGAGGTGTGTTTGCAGAGGAAGCAGACCTGGATGAATATGTGGGTTCTTTCCTGGGATACATTAACTTCGGTATGGAAAAAGGTCGCACACAAAAACCAATTAAAGTGTTTTCCAATCAGAGGCCATGGTTCAACGCAAATGTGAGAGTACTGCTGCGGGAATGAAATGCAGTCTTCAGGTCAGGGGATAAGCAGGCCTGCAATAGGGCACGGGGGAATCTCCGCAAAGGCATCAAGGATGCAAAGCGGAAGTACAAACAGTGCATTGAAGAACACTTCAATAACAACAACTCCTGTAGCATGTGGAATGGCATCAAGGCACTGACAGACTACAAGACCATCAACCTGCTGCCTGCTGCTGATGCCACACTGCCCGACACCCTAAACCAATGCTTTGCCCACTTTGACACCCAGAGGGAGGAGGTGGTTGATCTCTGAAGAGGATTAGACGGCCTACAGGCGTGAGGTGGACCATCTCACTCAGTGGTGTGGAGACAATGACCTGGTTCTCAAACCAAGGACATGGTCATTGACCTCCAGAGGACTAAGGTCAGTGCACACACACCCCTCCTCATACATGGGGAGACAGTGGAAAAACTGAAGTTCCTGGGAGTCACACTGTGGAACCTGCTGACATGGACCAAGAACACTTCACAACTGGTCAAAAAAGCTTAGTAGAGGCTCTTTTTGCTGAGGAAACTGAAGCGGGCCAAAGTACCTCAAAAACTTCTAAACTTCTTCAGAAGCACCTGCTCAGTCCCCCAGCAGTGCCACTGTGTGGTATGCCAGCTGCACAGCTGCAGAAGTCACATCCTCCATTGTGTGGTGAAGGCAGCATAGCACATCATCAGGTTGAAGCCCCCTGGACTGGACATTATTATCACCAACAAACTCAAAAAGAAAGCCCACAGCATCCTCAAAGACATTACACACCCTGGCCACTCCATGTTTGAATTGTTACCATCTGGAGAGGGTTCAGAACAATCAAATCAAAAACCAATAAACTGAATGACAGCTTCTATCCAAGAGCTGTGACGTCCATTGTTCCACCGTAATACACAGGTTTAAACATGCACTATCACTGCTGCTACTATTATTTTACTAGTTGCACTGACACTTTTGTGTGTGCATTTCTAATTGTTCTAATGCCTAGGAAGTCAAATGGTATTTCATTGTACATTTTGTGTCATGACAATAAAGATTAATTAATTAATCAATTAATCAATTAATTAATCCATTCATTCATTCATTCATAAAAGGACAATTCAACCATTTGGTTGAGCATGGCTCACACTTACAAAATTATTTTAGCATAAAAAGAATGGATAATATTGAATTTATTATTTACAAGGATGAATGATCAGAAGTTTATTTTATTTTGTAGCAAACAATCAATTTTAATGACATTAGCTTAGCTCCACTACCTTTACCGTAAAAGAATAAATGAACAATTTAGTAAAGCATGTTAAAAAAAAAAAAAAAAAAAAAACGTATAAAGTGACATAAATCTGTTCAGTAGGATGTTTCAAACTATAACACATCGAAACAATATGCCTACCTTTGAAAATCCCACCACACAGAGCCCTCATGTCTGGAATGACTTTTTTTGTTTCTTACGTCCAGTAGGAGGCAAACTGAAAAGGCTGAGTGAAGTCTGGTAGATTTGAAAAATAAATAAAAATACTTAAACATACTTAAACCGAATGGTAGAGATAGCTCAATCAGGTTAAGTTTAGTTCGACACATTTCTCATTAGTGGCTCAAAATGTGCTTTACTCACAGTTGAGTAGGATGTTAAAGAGTTAAGATGACTTTTAGAGATCTCAATAGTGGGTTAATTCCAAGATTAAAACTGTGTTAAAACTGTGAAGTGCCTTGCTTCCAGAGTGTGAAAGCAAAAACAATCAACAAATGGGGGGAGTCTGATTCTGTGCGTGATGCTTCATTATGATGAGTACAGAAAGACAGAAGAAAGTCATTAGAGCTAACAGAAATGGGATGGAGATGGAGGGAAGACACAAAAAGTGATACAGAGAGGAGGAGATGACAGAGGAACTGTGACCTGCAATCACTTCTAATGTTAGTTTAGACCTCATCAACCCAAGAGTGAAAAACTACAGTGACTCCCCTCTCACTTTGTCCTGCCTTCCTGTCTTTTCTTCTCCTTTGTCACTTTGTCTCTATGTGTTTCTCACCATCCGTTTCCTCATAGGGATCCCACTGCTGGCTGATTGGTCATACAGTATGAGTGAGCATGATTGTTCTAAACTGGAAAAGAGAGAACACTTCCACTGATGAGGGGAAGGGTACCTCCCTCTGAGAATCAAGCCACTTGGTGCGGCAGCTTCCGGATGGCAGCACTGGGGTTTCTACCACATGGACATTCACACTCACTCACACATGCACACGCACACGCACACGCATACACACACACACACGCACGCACGCACACGCACACACACACACACACACACACACACACACACACACACACACACACACGTGCGCACACAGACACACAGACACACACACACCCTCATTCTCTCTGACCCTCTCATTTCTCTCTCTCCAATCTTTCCTCTCACTCTTTTTTCTTCCCTCTCCGTCTGTTTGTTGTGCTCCACCTCCCTGGGCTCTTCGAGTGCATTAATCAGTCAAGCCACAGCACCACAGCTATTACTCATCTGGTCAGAATAAGAGAGAGAGAGAGAGAGAGAGAGAGAGAGAGAGAGAGAGAAGAGGGAAAGCTGGAGAAAAGGAAACAAAATGGAGAAGTGCAGAGAGGTAGCTGTTCTGTATTCATTCATCTTCTGATATCTCCCCTCACCTCAAGGCTTTTCATCTCTCTAACCATCCATCCATTCATCCATCCATCCACTCATTCAGCCAGCAACCAGCCATGCATCCATTCATTCACCTATTTATAGATGCCACTAACTCCCCAGCCTCCCACCAACAGTAATCATGCATCCATCTTTCTGTCCATCTTTCCATTTCCCCTTTCACCTCTCTCCCCATCTTCTATCCATCTCTCCATCTCCCCGTCAACACCTGTCTCTATCTTTATTTTTTTCCTCATTTATCCATTTCATATTTTTCACTCCCTTTTGGAGAACATGGCGTTCCCAAAAAGAAAATAGCGGGGGGGGGAGAAAGTGAGAGATGTGGAGCTTGTTTTGCTGCTCTGCAATGTGGTAAGGCAGATATAGGGAGAACTATTTTTTCAAACTCAAGGACAAAGCAAAGCTCTCTAAGAGTCTGCAGCTATGCTAGCAGCTCTGTGAGGCTGTGTTTGGGCACAGCAGCCATTTAAGCTAAATGCTAACATCAGTATGCCAATGTGCACATGATGACAACGCTGCCAGTGATAAGCAGATATGATGTGTATATGTTGACTATACCAGCATGCTAACATTAGCTAATTGGCTCTAATCACAGCTGAGGCTGACGGCAGTGCCATTATCTTTGCAGGTATTTTGTTATAAACATCAAGCATTCTTAGAGCTGTAAGTCAGCAATGTAACAGTCAGTCAGTGCTTCATTTATACAAGTTCAAAGTGTTAGATTAAAGAGCCAATGGAATGAGTAAAGACAAAAGTCTAGCGCCATGCTAGCAGCTCTGTGAGGCACAGCAGCCGTTTAATCTATGCTGACAGCAGCATGCCAATGTGTGCACAATGACGATGCTAAGCAGGTATGACAAGTTCACCATATTAGCATGCTGACATTAGCTAATTAGCATTAATCAAAGCTAAGGCTGATAGCAGTGTCATTAGTTTTGTAGGTATTAGGTCATAAACATTCAACATTCTCAAGGCCAAAACATACTGGCGGCAAATAATACACCCCTATTATTTTCAATGTAGAACCCCACACCGGCAGTGGCAAGATGTGCGTCGGCATTCCTGGATGCACCACCCCGTGGCACTTCATGCCATGTCCTATTTCCAGCCTTACTACCCCTGGAATTAAATATATTTTAACGCCGATCGCTGCCCCAGCCAGCATTTGTATGTGGGGCCCATGTGGGAAGAAGATGGGTTGAAAAATGGGCCCAATGGGATTGTCCATGGGCTCCATATCGGCCCCATGTCATTTGCCCACATGTGTGGATTTACCCAAGATAAGATGCCCATTTTGGGCCCATATCCACTTGGTACCCAGGTAGCCCTAGCATAACCATGTGGGGCCCACTTGGGTAAAGCCATTGATGTGGGCAACTGGCATGGGGCCGATATGGAACCCATGGACAATCCCATATGGGGCCCATTATTCAACCCATCTACTTCCCACATGGGCCCCATATACAAATGCGCAGCTCTTTTTTTCTGCAATTGCAGCTTGACTCCTCACCAATGATGCATAAAGAGAATTCTGTGGCTATTGTTGTGTCTCGTGTGTGACAAAGAATGGATGACGCAAGACTCGTTGCTGAGATCAAGAAGTATCCCGAGCTAAACGACCCACAATCCTGTCATTATAGAGACAAAAAACAAAAAGACCATACTGGCGAGTCATAGCTCTGGAGATTGGCTCTTCAGGACTGTCCACACATGATGGAAGTACAGATATTTCAGTTAAAGCAGTAATAACGTTGCATGGTTGTCTGTTGATGAGCTGCAGCCCAACATGTCCAGTGTGTGCTTGGGGCAGCATTTGACATGTGTCACATGACATGCCGCAGTGGTGCAGGTGTGTTTTCAGCCTTAGAGCTGTAAGTCAGCAGTGTAACAGTCAGTCAGTGCTGCATTCATACAAGTAAAGAGCCAATGGAAATAATTAAGACAAGAGTCTGCGGTCATGCTAGTGGCTCTGCAAGATGTTGCTTAGGCCCAGAGGTGATAGAGGCATAGTCAGCAGATCACCAGTGTCTTTAACCCAGCTATCCACAAATGTCGTTAGATGCTGATATTTGGTTAAATTTAGGTTGCAATGATAGGACAACGTCTAATGCCAGTGTTAATGTAGAATACTGATTACTCATGATGTTGACATTTTGTTCATTTTAAGTTGTGTTGTAAAATCCAATGTCTTCCAATGGTCTCAACATCATTTTGACTTAAAAAAAAAAAGACATTCATCCATAGGGTGTGAGAAACAAAATCAAATGTCTGCAAAACATCATAATGTTAACATCCACACAACTTGAAATCTGTGTAAAATATTCTCAACCTGATTTTTATTCCAGCCAAAATGTAACATCTGTCTGACGTAAGAGTCCAATTTTTGATGTCATATTGATGTCCAGTGCCAACTAGGAAGATACTAAACTTATCTAGAGACAACAAATGTCAGTACAGAACTTTACAGCAATCCATCCTCTAGTTGTTGAGATATGTAAGTGTAGACCAAAGTCGTAGACTGACTGACCAACCAACCAACCTGCAGACAGACTAACACATTATCCATAGAATCATGCTCTGAGAGTAGCCAAAAATGTACATACTGGAGCCTGCAGACCATACTTTCAAATTCTAATAAGGGTTATCTCATAACTGATAAAAAAGGAAAACACCACTTAGAAGTGGTAATTTATAGGCTTACAAAATCTGTGAACACAAATGATGTCACATCGCATGGAAGTAATGGCAAATGGAACAGATGGATGTACAAAGCAAATAATTTCTTGCCAACTCTCTCTAAAGGTTACTGTGCAGGCAGTAAGCAATCAAGCTATACCCTTCCTAACTGTTACCTTGTAGAGCTTCATTGCATGCCATAATGTGTGTGTCCAATTCATGCACATGCACATTTCACACGCCTAACAAGCCTTTAGGAAGGTTCCCCACAACTCAAGTTCACAGGGTTGATGCGAGTGACCTAAAACTGTACATGCATGGACATACATGTATACCACATTCTGGGTAGGAAGCTCACAGTTACCAGCATAAAGGCTTAGTGAGGTCAGATATTGATATTCAGATGTACTTTCAGTGCTGCTACAACAAGCTCATACGTTCATGAACAAGAGGAGAGAGCATGAAAAACAGCAGCAGGCACAACAACTGACATTTACAATTCATTGTTTTGACTGACGCTCTTATTCTAAGCAACTTAATTGGAGTGCAACAGTATAATTTGCAAATTCCTACCAAGAGGCCAGAATTACAACAAATAGTTGTAAAATATAGACAGGATACTTGAGAAGAAATTGCAGAAATAGGAGAGGGGGAGGTGAAGGGGGTAGACAGCCACTGGGAACCTCTGGAACCACAGCCAGACTGGGAATGAATCAAAGTGGCGGGTTGAATGGCCAGCGGTGGTGGAAAAGCAGAGCATGCTGGTGTGTGTGGACCTGGACAGCAGCCTGGTAGTGTGCATGTGTGGATCCCTTTGCAGCCTTGTTTGCCAGCAGCAGGATTTTGTATTCAACCCAAGCAGCCAGTGGAGGGACTGTATGAGGGGGATAACATGGGAGGGTCTGGGGAGGTTGAAGACGAGGCATGTTGCGGTGTTATGGATGAGTTGTAGGGACTGGAAGGAATGTGGCCGTAGAGGGAGACGCAGTAGCCCAGACTGGAGATGACTAAGCTTGAGCGAAGAGCTGGACACATTCTCTGGCGGGAGAGGTCTGATATTGTATTTGTAGTACCAGGCTGTGGGTGTATTGTGGGTTTAGAGTTGTGCTAAATCTTTGGCATTCTGGGCGGCAGGGATGGTGAGGATCTGTGGAGGGCAAGACTTTCAAAGGTGACAGAAAACATAAATATTGTTGAGGCTGAATTTGAGGTGCTGGGCTGACATTCAACTGGCGATGTCAGGGAAGCAAACAGATATGCATGGCTCCATGAGAAATACAGCCACAGATATCAAATTTAGTGAAGTGGTCCTGAATGTGAGGTGACATACTAAACCACAGATATTAATAAATATTAATTAAATTAATATACTTAAAAAACAGTGATATTAAATGTCTTTCCTTCCTGCGAGCATTTCTTTTTGTATTTCCCTGCCCAGGCTGTAAATAGACCATGTATTTGTGTATAAATTAGAGCCCCCCCAACCCACAGCTCAAATGAAATGCATGAGAGGAAATTAATAAATAACAAATTGCCTTCAGGATATCATCACATTCAACACTTCCTTGCTTGAACACACAGAAATAGTTGCTGGCCCCAGGGATAAACTTGACATATTTTGTTTTTCTAAAATTAATGATTTCCCACACACAGACAGCTAATAATGGTTTGCCAGACGGTGATTGAGAGGAAACTGCCAGAATGCCCTGTTCTGCAGTTTACATTTTGTGTCTTTATTTTTACTCGGCTTTGAACTCCACCCACTCCCCTGCTGCTGACAAATCCCAAGGGAGACGGTGAGCCACACAGCAAGATGGTCATGATTATCTCCTTGCTTTTTGTGATGTCATAAGTGTTGTTTATTTGTAAAGTGAGCGTGTGTGTGTGTGAGTGTGTTTGCATATGTATATCAATCACAGAAACTGTATACATCCATGGTTTAACATTATTTAGTATTTAAATATGAAGCCATCTGTTTGGCCTTAACAATCTTTAAACTCTACTTATTGTGATAAAAACTCATTCGACCACCGGCTCCTCCAGTCCGCATGTATCCTTGGGCAAGATACTGAACCCCAAACTGATGTACCATCGTGGGTGAGTGTGTATGAACGTATATGGTGGGCAGCAGTTCTTTTTCGTTTTCAGTTCTTCAAGAATTTTCATCATTTTTAGATTATGTGTAAACCAGACGCATGCAAGAAAAACAAAGTTCATGAATTCAACATGAGACAGGGTGAGTAACTGATATCCAAATGGCCATTTAGGGGTGAGGTATTCCGTTAAAAGAATTATTGGTGTCATCATTCCTCCTGTCCATACTAACAATAAGCAATGTCATTGTGACTACCATTGTATAGTGAGGAACAAAGTCTACAGTGTTGGTTCTTTTCTTCATTTATTGATTTTCCGTAACCACCTGTCCTGTTAGGGGTCATGGGGGAGCCGGAGCCTATCCCAGCTGACATTGGCTGAGAGGCAGGGTACATGTCACAAGGCGGAAGTATTGATTTAATAATTATTGATTTATTGTGAATTATTATGCATGCTTTTATACTTTGAGTTATATTCATGTCATGATTTTATTTATTTCGGAGTTTTTATTTGCTGTGTTTTACTGTTGTCATCGCATGCTTTTAAAGTTGATGTCACTTCTTGCCTTAATGTGACAGAGGATTAAAAATGGCTTGCACCTATGCAGTTCTGTTTATAGTTTATTGACAGTTTTAACACCTAATGAGGACACTACAGCGAGCCCTTGCATCCAATCGGCAGTGGAGGAGAGGGCCTAAATCACCGAGACCCGGAAGAAAAAAGACTGTTGAAGCGGGCAGTGGAGGACAAAACACGGTCGAAAAAACTGAGGACAAAGAGCATGAAGGAGAATGCAGGGGAGAAAACTTGGCGGCTGCACAACCAAGACACCAGGAAGAGACTGGGAGAATGAATCAAAGGTTGCAGCAAGCGTCGGCCAGAAGTAGAACAGGGACGGAACCGAACGCCAGCCTTCAACAGGAGAAAGTCCAGAGTGTTACAACGCGAAGTACACTCAGCAGCAGAGTGGGGAGCTCTGCCCGGCGGTGTGAGTATCCCTTTGGGAAAGTAGTAATACTCTGGTCAATTGGCACAGCTTGTGGTTTGGTTTGGGTGTACCATACTGGCGGCCTCTTTTGTCTTGGCAGGTGGTCCTACCTGCAGTGTTGGTGTGTAAAAGCAGGGGAGACTGCACAACAGGTGGAGTATTCCACAGCAAGATAAGAGCAACAATCTGGTCTTTTATCCCCTTTTAAATAAAGTGACTTGCTAGTCCTCTGTTTTTAATGAATGGACTTTTAACCCTCCTTGCCCCTCTTTTATTGGATTTTTATTAATATTTTAGCCCACTTTTTTAAGGAACATTTTAAGACAATTTAATTTATGTGATTGAGGGCTCCTCTTGGTGCACTGGAAAAAACACAAACTTGCATTAAACCTTATTGTGTTTGCACCAGTTCTTTGTCTCTTCAATCACTGATCACTGTCACCAATTAACCGAGCCTGCATGTCACGTGTTGGTTCTGATAAGGTTTATGATATGGTTAGAAAAAAGTACTGAGTTAAGGTAATATGATTTATGAGAATGTATGTGCCTAGACAAAACATCAGACAAACACATTAACTGAGAGACTGTGGTTACTATCTGCTTTCCTACTAAAAAGGTCACACAGTGTTCTGCATTGGCAAGGAACTTTGGCATTTGACGTGAATCATGAGATCCATTGCTGTATGAAATGGAAACCACTAAATCCCAGATTGTTCTACTGTACAGTGACCCACTGCCCCTTTGGCTGATAAAGAAATACAAACCATGATGTGATAGTGGAGTGGTAGTGGTTCTAAAAACCCTTTTATATATTGGGACTGTGAATAAAGTACTCATGTGATATTTGAATAGAAATCCTTTACAGTCAATGACTCTCTAAAATCTAAAACCCACAGACATCAGGAGACACTTGTATCTCCATCTGCCAGACTGTTCTGCAGTCATCTTCACTACATGCTTTTCCCCCTTCAGTCTGGTCGTCAGCAAGTGAAACTCATGCTCAGTTAGTGCGTGGTCAAGTGAACACCCCTTGGTGGCCTTCCCTGGTCCTGCTGCTTAGACTACAGCTAAGTTAAAAAAAAAAAAAAAAAAGAAACTATTGTTCCTCCTATGATATTCTGATATGGATGAAAAAACCCTCAAACACTCTTCAAGCTGTAAATCAACACATTAAGCTCAGTCAATGTTTGATTGTAAGAACAGTGTGCTGGAGGACAAAGCCAAGATAATAACCAC
Source organism: Cephalopholis sonnerati (assembly GCA_019142605.1). NCBI lineage: Eukaryota > Metazoa > Chordata > Actinopteri > Perciformes > Serranidae > Cephalopholis > Cephalopholis sonnerati. The sequence goes on from JAGQAX010000003.1 coordinate 3,767,632, forward strand.
ACAACTAAAAGTCTACAGTCATGCTAGCAGCTCTGTGAGGCTATACTTAGGCACAGTGGTGCTTTGAGCTTAATGCTAAAATCAGCACGCTAACATGCTGGTGTTAAGTGGGTATAATGTTTACCACATTTATTATCTTCTTTTAGCATATTAGCATGCCAACAACATAAGCTAAAGGACAAACTAAAATTTTGACCTGGCGATGGTGCAAAATGTTTTCAGGGATCACCACAGTGATTCCAATTCACCTTGAGAAGGGCATGAATGTGTACCAGAATTAATGGTCCATCCAATAGTTTAAATATTTCACTCAAAGCCACAAATGTGACCCTCAGTGATTGACAGAAAAGTCAGGGGATCATCAAAGTCTGGATTCATCCTCTGGGCACCATGAACATCTATACAAAATTGTATGCTAATCCATAGAGCAGATGCTGATGTATTTTAATTTATATGTTAAAACTCTGACCTGGCACTAGAGGGAAAAGTCAGAAGATCACCAAAGCTAGTAAGATTGATCCTCTAGGTACCAATGAATGTAAAAAATAGCAATCTTCAAAGTGGACATAAAACACTGAACACTATGACTGTGGTTTGTTTAATTTGTACTCTAGGCAAGATATGACACTGCAATGAAACTTAATATCCACCTAGATTTACTAGAAAACTAGATTGTATTTCACCCTTTCACCAGCAGGGGGCAGCCATCTTACAACAAGCTAGCTGATGATGTCACTGGGTTGGTTGTTTACAATGAATACTGAGTACAACACTATACTTCAGACTACTTTTAACTAGTTTTTCACCTAATATCAATAGTGTTGATACAATGGAGTTTGAGAGTTTTGATGAGATATATTCACGAGAAAGTTAAACCCAGCAGCCAATAAGACCAATTACAGTGATAATCGCTGGATGACAGCGATGAAAGTGAAAGTGAAGAGTTGCCCGAACTTGACTGATGTTACATGCAATGTCAGTGTCACCAAGTAAGTGCTAACCCACTGTTTCCATCAGGCTGTCAGACCACAACAACACCAGATGCTTATAACATTACGTTAACAATATTCTGTCACAGCTAATATAGCTGTGCACTCATTTTAACGTATTTCATTTTGTTTTTTGTCTTTTATGAGCTGCTGGACAGCTGAATTTCCCCTCGGGGATCAATGAAGTGTTTTCTATTCTGTTCTATTCTATTCAAACGTTAGCATAACCCAGCAGTCACGTCTACAAGCCATCTTATATCATGATTAACATCATTCACGCCTATAGAAGCCAAGTCAGATGTGACATTTGTGCATCATAAAGCAATGGTAAAATAAACAAACTGTATGACTCCTCATCAGAAGAACTGTCAGGGTGGTGCTTCACTTGAATTTTTTTCCCCTTTTCCAGTGTGTGTCCTGGTAAGATAGCTGGTGTTGCCAGTTTGGTTTAGCGTTTGTGAGCTCAACCTCTTTTCTGTGTACATAATAAACGTTTATCCTTGACATGGAGACACCACCAAGATCTTGCTTGCTCTTTGGTAAAATTTTGAAAACGAGATGTTCCCTCCTGAGAGACGTAATCTGCTTATAAAGTCAGGCTGGTTAATGATGTTTGCATCTCCTTAGATCATAAACCAAAAATCTTTCTCTGTATACTCATCTAATGGCTGTCCTGATATTGTATATCCATACAGTGGTGGAAAAAAGTTTTCAGACACCCTTAAAATTTTAGACAATCTCAAATATTATCATGAAATATTAATGGAAAAATCTTTTTTGTGTTTCAGAAGGTGTGGCTGCATTAGACAGACACAAACGAATACAAATTATATTTTTTATGTTTGTTTACAAGAAAAACTAACAAAACTAAATTCTTGACAGTTTCAATATGTCAGTTCTCAACATTGTCGGTATCAAAGTCAACAAATAACAATAAATAAGAGAATGTGTTCAAAAACTGAACAAAAAATAAATAAACCATCACATCATCAAATTAATATTTAGTAGTCCTGCCATTAGCACGCAGTAGAGCTCTAATCCTGGCTGGCATGTTCCCCACAAGCCTTTCACACTGTTGAGGGGTAATCTTGTCCCATTCTTCTTGAATTACTGCTTTTAATTCTTCTAAATTCTTTGGTTTACCCATTGAAACAGACCTTTTGATAATCCACCACAGATTTTCAATGGGGCTCATGTCCAGGGATTGAGCTGGCCACTCTAAGACCTGGATACTGTGCTCCTGCAGCCAAGTTCTACTGGCCCTGGATGTGTGGCAAGGGGCATTATCCTCTTGAAACATCCAGTTTTGACCTCGACGGAACAGTGCACGTGCAGAAGGGAGCATGTGGGTTTCGAGAATGGCACAATACTTGGCAGAGTTCAATGCGCCATCACAGACAGTGAGATGACCAACACCAGCAGCACTCATGCATCCCCAAACCATGATACTGCCTCCACCATGCTTGACAGTGGGTACTGTACATGCTGGAGATAATGCTTCTCCTGGCCTTCTGCGTACTGTCACATTAGCAGGAGGAAGATAAAGCTGGAAACTGGACTCATCTGATCACAGAATCTTCTTCCAATTCCTGGCTGTCCAGTTCTTGTGTGCTTGGGCCCAACGACGCCAGGCTAACCTCTGTCTGTCATTGATCAGGGGCTTCTTGACAGCCTTGTAGGACCTTAAGCCATAATCTAAAAGTCGGCCACATACAGTGCGGGTGGAACACTGGACACCAGTTTGGTTTGACCACTGCTGCTGAAGCTCCTGTGATGTCATTCGGCGGTTTTTCCTGCACATACGGATTAGGATGCGGTCATTTCTTGCTGAAGAAACCCTTGGACGCCCAGATCTTGGTTTGTCTTCCAAGCTGTTCGTTCGTCTGTATTTCTGCAGAGTGTATTCAACTGCTGAAGGACTGCATCTGCACTTCCTGGCTATCTGGCGGCAGCTGTACCCTTCCTGGCTGAGAATCTGTATCTTCAGGCGTGTTTCCTGCGTTAGGTTCCTTGTTTTAGCCATTTTTGTCTCTGAAGAACTTTCAAATGTGCTGGCTTTATATAGACACAAAGCACGGCAACAAAAATTGTGTCTTTTAATAAAAAGCATGACCTTCATTGGTGGATTACTGGTACCAAAATGACCCAATACTCCAAATTTCTTATGTATTTTTATGGAACCAATCAATTTTAAGTTTTTAATGGCTTTTTTAGGATTTGTTTAGTAATTTGGCTGTGACTGTACTAAAAGAAATTGCACTTGAAGACCTAAGAGTGATTCTTAATGCAATATTTCACAAATGCATGGGGTGTCCGAAAACTTTTTTCCACCACTGTATTTAATCGCAAACTCAAGTCTTCTATCAAAACAGCAGGTAAAGTAGACCTGCACCCTATGCCTGTACCCTCACCAGGGGACACCAACACTCCAACATGTATCCTGCCAGTTGAGTGTGCCCTACTCTACTCAAAACATCTCATGCACTGGCCGTAAGAAAATATCTTCAGACAGCCATCAAACAACAAAACATGCTTTGCAGTACCAAGTTTACCAAGCCTAGCTCAACAACTACTGGAGCACCATAGACTGCATGAAGACAGACGACGAGACAGCTCCCCAGGTCATTAAGCTCAAGGATGGCCCCTAAGATAAGAGTTTGTAAAACTTCAATTAATAGCCTGGGTTATTATTTGCTTAAATCACTGAAATCAACACACAAACCTGTTGCTCATCAAAGATTGGGAAATACAATCAAATTGTTTTGTTTTTTTTAAACTAGTATGAATATCACTTGATTGAAAATTAGGCTGAATACAATATATTAACTCTAAGTCATTCATTTGATGTAGCTCTGACAGACAGTTCATCAGAGAGAGAGATGGCACGTGAAGATTATAGCACCCAGCATATTGACATAACACGACTTTGTCCTGTTAAAACAATACTCACAACTTGGATACATTTTTATGATTTTTTTATTATTTTGATCACAGGACTCTTATGGACTAAAGAAATATAAATAACTTCCAGTGTAATTGAGGAATAGACACATAATTTGAAGTAGCTAACAACCCACTTTTATACATCCAAAGGACGAATATAAAAAAATTAACTGCTTGGCAACAAAACCAGGTGTCTAATTGAGATAGACATTTATTTGTCAAAATGTGTAGCCACACCAGGCTAGTAAAAGAGACTGGGTGTTCAATTTGTGACTAGGTTTTTAAATTAAGTTTTATGGTAATTATTTGATGCTAAAAAACAGGAGTTTACCACAGGATTGACAACTGTGTGAGCCAATCTATGGGCTCGCATTTTCTGGCGCAGCTTGCGATTGGTCAGACGGGTGTATGGGTGGGAAACTCGTGGAGATCACAACTGTGCAGACTCTGGCTCTGAGTGACATCACCAGAGCAAGATGGCAGCAGCCCTATCCGGGATAATTTAACTTCACTTCCGTACAGTGGCAGTAGGTGGAGATGCGTCATTCTTCTTTATATATACATGTATAGTCTTTGTGAAGAATGTTGGATTATTATAAAAAGGTTATATATTGATCACTGTACCTATATTCTAAGTAGATGAAAAGCAGAAGATATGAGGTTATTGTAGAGTGGAAATTTACTGTATGTGGAAAGTAGATTGGAAATTACTGTATTGAAAATATGCTAAGAATAACATTGTTATGTATGATCTATGATAATTAACCTGCTGAAGTCACATTATGTGGCAAGCATCTCTCTGTCTGACTCTGTTTTGCAGATGTAGGTGTAAGGTGAAGTGGAAACATAGCAGAGGAAGTCTAACCGCAGCAGGAAGTCTGCTATTCTACTTGCGCGCACATTTAACTGAACTGTAACGCTTAAAAGACTGGGTCAGGGAGAGACAGGTGTCAGACTTCATGCCCTGACTCGCTGTTGTTGTTGGTTAGGGCAAGAGGACCGGACCCAGAGCTCTGTATCTCGTAATCTTTTTGATTTTTGGAATAAATAGGAGTTAACTGAGACCATCTACTCTCCTGTTATTTCTTCATCAAACGAACATGCGGAGTTTGTCTTAATGCTGATTTGTTACTGTTTTAAACAAGAAGAAAAAGAACAGACATCGCCAACAAGAACAAGTGGGTAACAGAGACAAACCAACCTGGTGACATTACCAGATAGCTTGTTGAAAGATGGCTGCACCCTGGTGGCTAAAGAATGAAATACAATCAAGTTTTTTTTTTTTTTTGCAACTCTAGGTGGATATGGGTAACTCTGGAAGTGTGATTGCAGTATCATCATGTGTCTGAGGTAAAAATCTAAAGAACCACATTGTTTATTGTTTAGTGTTTCTTTTCCTCTTTAACTTAAACAGTTTCTGTATCCTAGGAAATACAGTCATTTGACAGGATGTATGGGGAGAGGCATTAATTTGGTGCACTTTTTATTATGAGTAACATTGAGGGTGGGAATGGGTCATCTACTCAGGTCATGTGGCTTCGTACCATCATTCAAAAATACACTGATTATTTGTATCATCTGAAATGGCAGCCTGGAATTTGTTTTAGAAAATTGTTTTTTAAGCATAATTTTATGTTTTTGTTGAAAAAAATTGAGTTGCATTTTTGCAACTTTGATAATCAGGCGTTGAATGTCTGTATCCTGAAGGGTACTTTGCCTAGATAAGGGTATGAAAACAATATTCAGTCACAGATATAGTTATTTCTTTTAGGTCTATTCTTGACAGATAATCAACAATATAAAAGTGTGAAATATTGATAACTATTTATTATTTTATTCTAATTGTATTGCCACCTGATAGTTTAGGTCAGAGGATAAAACTAGTGAGGAAGATAAGGATCTGTAACAGCAGCAATAAAATTTGAATGGTAGCTCTTGTGAGGATGCAGAGAAAGGAGCAAACCAGATTGAATGAGGGAAGATATTTAGGTTGAATGTTTAGCTGATTAGAAGTACTGCAAATTGTTCTGTAAGAGGTAGTGGTTTCACTGTACATACTCTCCCTCTTTCTCTCTCTTTCTCACTCTCTCTCTCTTTCTCTCTCTCTCTCTCTCACACACACACACACACACACACACACACACACACACACACACACACACACGAGTTAGTTTAAAATGCATAGACAAAAACAGAGTTTGCTAAACCAATCTGCTTCCCTGCACAAGATGAGTTCTCAACTCCACTAACCACGACTATCCATGAAAAGATATTGCCAATGTAGAGGCACCCAGTGTTGGGCACGTTACTTTTAAAAAGTAATTAGTTATAGTTACCAGTTACTTCTCCCAAAAAGTAACTGAGTTAGTAACTGAATTACTCCACTATAAAAGTAACTAGCCACCATACACGGCCACAACAGCCTGGCACCTCCTCCTCATGCTGGTCACAAGCCTGGTCACACACTGCTGTGGGATGTTATCCCATTCTTCAACCAGCATTTGTCACAAGTCAGCCAACATAGGGGGGTGAGCATTGTCATCTTGGAGGATAGAGTTTGATCCCAGACTGTAGAGATATAGGATTGCCACTGGTTGCAGAATTTCATCTCAATATCTCTCTGCATTGAGATTGCCTTCAATGATGACAAGCCTCATTTTTCCAGTGAGGGAGATGCCACCCTACACCATCACACTGCCTTCACCAAAAGATATTACTTTATTGGTGCAGCAATCAGCAAAGCGTTCTCCGCATCTTCTCCACACTTTGACCCTACAATCCAACTGCTGTAGGCAGAATCTGGACTCATCGCTGAACATAACGTTCCTCCACATGTTCAGGTTCCAGTGCACATGTTGCTGACACCAGCGCAAACGGGCCTGATGGTGAAGGGCAGTTATGGCAGGCCTCCTGGCAGCCCTATGAGACTGGAGATTGGCTGCGTGCAGTCTGTTGCGGATTGTCTGGGCTGAGAGCTGTCATCCATATCATCCTGCATACCTTGACTGCAAATCTGTAGAAGACTCCCTACGGTTCCTAAGTGCTGAAAGGATAAGGAAACGGTCTTCTTGGGGTGCCATCTTCTTGGGATGCCCACTTCGCAGCCTGCTTCTGACATCCCCCGTTATATGGAACTTTCAGTTTGCAAATGGTAGTAGGGCTCACTCCTCATAATGCCAAAACTTGGTTTTGCGGAACACCAGCTTGAAGTAGCACCTGGGGGATCCAGAAGCTCATAACAAGAGTCAGTAGCAACAGCAAAAAAAGCTGTTTGGCACTGGCAGAGAAGATCTGGTAAATTTTTCATGGGCGCAACCCACATACTCAGCTCTGCTGCTCATCCCACACATACATGTTCTTTACAAATGTGGCACCATTTAAAAGGGAAATAAACAGGCTTTCCAAAGGTATAAGATTTATTGCCAGGAAGCATTGTTGCAATACCAAACACAAATGTCCTTACTTAGTTTATATAATAATCAGAATCAGAAATAGAAGATATAGTGCAAACAAGTGTACAAAGAAGATATAGTGCAAAAAGAAGTAAAAATATAAGAAAATATAAGATAATTTGCAAAATATATATGTAGAGACCACACAACATAATTTACAATATATACAGGAACCTTATATACAGACTGAACAATACAGTCAGTTATTGCACAGATTATTTAGGAATAAATATGTAATAATTTATTTTGAGTTGGTGACAGTGGCAAAACAGTCCAAGGGCAACTCAGAGGGAGGAGTTGTACAGTTTGATGGCCACAGGCAGGAAAGATTTCCTGTGGCGCTCAGTGGTGCATTTCCGTGGTATGAGTCTCCCACTGAAAGCACTCTTGTGCCCGACCAGCACATGGTGGAGTGGGTGAGACATTGTCCAATATAGTTCGCAGCTTAGACAGCATCCTCCTCTCTGACATCACCATCAGAGAGTCACACGCCATTCCCACAACGTCACTGGCCTTGTGGATCAGTATGTTGAGTCTGTTGGTGTCCGCCACCCTCAGCCTGCTGCCCCAGCACACAACAGCATAGAGGATAGCACTGGCCACCACAGACTCATAAAAAATCCTGAGCATAGTCCGGCAGATGTTAAAGGACCTTAGTCGCCTCAGGAAATAGAGACGGCTCTGACCCTTCCTATAGAGACTGTTGGTGTTCTTAGCCCAGTCCAGCTTATTGTCAGTGTGGCTCCCCAGGTACTTATAGTCCTCTACAATGTCCATACTGACCCCATGGATGGAAATTGGGGTCACCGGTGTCTTGGTCCTCTTCAGATCCACAACCAGTTCCTTTGTCTTTGCCATGTTGAGCTGCAGATGGTTCTGCTCACACCATGTGACAAAGTTATCCACAGTAGCCCTGTACTCATCCTCATCACCCTTGCTGATACATCCAACTATGGCAGAGTCATCAGAAAACTTCTGAAGATGGCAGGTCTCAGTGCAATAGCTGAAGTCTGTGGTGTAGAGGGTGAAGAGGAAGGGAGAGAGGACAGTCCCCTTCGGGGCCCCGGTATTGCTGACCACTCTGTCTGACACACAGTGTTGCAAGCGCACGTACTGTGGTCTGCCAGTCAAGTAGTCCACAATCCAGGACACCAGAGGGGCATCCACCTGCATTGCTGTCAGCTTGTCACCCAGTAGAGCTGGACAGAAGGTGTTGAACGCACTGGAGAAGTCAAAAACATGACTCTCACAGTGCTCGCCGGCTTGTCCAGTAGGGCGTAGATGCGGTTGAGCAGGTACATGATGGCATCCTCCACTCCAAGTCGGAGCTGGTAGGCGAACTGGAGGGGGTCCAAAAGTGGCTTGACCATGGGCTGGAGCTGCTCCAGGACAAGTCTCTCCAGGGTCTTTACGATGTCGGAGGTCAATGCCACGGGTCTGTAGACCTTGGAGCCACTGGGACGCGGCGTCTTTGGCACAGGAACGAGGCAAGATGTCTTCCACAGCATGGGGACCCTCTGGAGACTCAGGCTCATGTTGAAGACATGCTGAAGTACTCCACATAGCTGGGGGGCACAGGCTTTGAGCACCCTGGGGCTAACACCATCAGGGCCTGCTGCCTTGCTTGAGTGGAGTTTCATCAGCTGTCTTCTCACATGATCAGCAGTGAAGCACATTGTGGAGGTGTCAGGCGGAGGAGGGGTGTAGTCCTCATGATGAAGAGTGTGGTCAGTCTGGCTACTGGGGGAGGAGGTGTGAGGGGGACTCACACTGGAGGGTGGGGGGAGTGTAAGAAGGAGAAGTGGGGGAGGGTAGAGTGGCTGTTGGTTGTCCAAGACAGACAGCAGAAGAGTCGGGGAGGGATGGGCGGGACCAGCAGTGTCAAATCTTTTAAAGAACAGATTCAGTTCATTGGCGCTGTCCACGCTGCCTTCAACTCCTTTATTGTTGTTGGTCCTGAAGCCAGTGATCGTCCTCATTCCACTCCAGCATCCTGTGCAGCATCCTGCACTGAGCATGCGCGAGGTGTGAGAGTGAGGACGCCAAGCTCCTGAAAAGAGTTCCTGAAATGTGGATAAAAAGCAGTCTTTAAAAGCTATTGAAATGTAAAACGTTGTGCTGAAACTTAAGATAAGGCGTTATGAGTAGGAGGAGGAAAAACAACGGAAAAACAAGCTCTGAAAGAAGGGAAATTGTGGAGGAGAAAACTACGAGTGAAACTTTTGTTACGTCCCAGTCTAGGGGAACCTTGGACACAACATGAGTAGGTGCTCCCCCAGTCTTCCCACTCCAAGAAAGGGCAGCGACATCAGTAAGTTAAGTTCATAAGGAGCAGTTTTTATTCACTTCAGAGGGAGAAAGAGCCAACATAACTAACAAAAATACTCTCAATTAACCCTACCTTCCCTAAACAAAAGGAAGAGGTAAATAAATGACAAATATTTAACCTGCCTCCTACAAATTAAGAAAACAGGAGAAAAAGGGTTAAAACAAAAGGGCTTCTCCCTCCTATACTGCTCTGCTTGTATTTACCCAAGTATTTACATGGGTTATGTTCTAACTTACTCTTTACAATTTTCAAGAAGCTCCACAAAAACCTACACGGAGCATAAAACTATCTGATAGTTACTCAAAAGCAGTTTACTATAAGACCACACACAACCATACAACGTGCTGACATTTCCTGGTGGTGGAAAGGCTGGAGAGGAGACAGAGGGCAGGCGGCGGGCTGTTCAAATAGGGACCCGTCCCCTGACCAATCGTGTAGCAGCAATCAGGCGAGGCTGAACGGGCACCACCTGCTCCTAATTCACTCATTCATAAAAAACACACACACCAAGGAGAGGGGGGACACTGCAGCACAACACAAACAAAACAATAAATGACCCACAGGGTCATAACACTTTGGACGGGGAAGTGGGAGCGGCTGCCATCATGACAGGTGCTGCAAATCAACAACAACTATCTGACTTGATTCGCACAATAATGAGAGAGGAAATCGGAGTGGTGTTAAACAAACTGCAGCCACAGCTAGATGGTCTCAAAAAGGATATTTCCGCGTGCAATCGCAAAGTCGGAAATATAGAAGAGGCACTGTCCGACTTGGAAAGCCGTGTGACAAAGCTGGAGACAGCTAATGAGCAGCTGCGCAAAACAAACAGTGAACTGAGAGAGAAGGCCAAGCGCCTGGAGAGCCACAGTAGGAAATATAACCTGCGTGTGTTTGGCCTGTCGAAGGATGCTGAGAGAGGTAACCCTACAAGCTACATGAACACTCTCTTTAAGGAGCTGTTTAAAGGCAAACTACAAACAGAGCCTGATGTAGAAGTTGCGCACCGAGTTGGCCCCCAGCTGAAGGATGGAACAAGAGCAATGATCGTGAGGATGCAGCGCTACATGGTACGAGAGGAGATCCTGAAAGTAGCGAAGAAGGAGCGCAAGCTGAAGCACGGAGAGATGACACTTCAAATCTTCCCTGATCTGACCGCAGACTTGGCAAAGAAGAGAGCAACGTTTCGGGATGTGAGGGAGAACCTGAGGAGAGCGGGCGTGAGGCATGGAATTATTCACCCGGCTACATTGATTATAACTGTTAGGGCTGGACAGTCAAAGAAGTTCACGGATCACCGGAAAGCAATTGGGACTCGGTGATCAAACCAGAACTGCAGACCCCCGATCCTGACTGAACTCTGATAAAAGAAGGCCGCCAGCAGGTATGAAGTAAGGCCAAAAGATAAAGAATTAAAAACTATATGCCTGTTGTATGACTAAAATAATGACTATCGGGAAAGAATCAAGTTGGAGGACGGACGGTCTGTGGGCCCGGGTGGTAAGCAGTTCTACCACAGTTAAGTACGGTGATAATTTAAGTAAACTTGTTTGTGTTTGTCTGCATTAAATTATGAATTAATGGGAAGCAAAGTCCTATGAACGGAATTTTGATTGAGGTATAGCCTATAGTTAGTACGTGCCTGTTTTATGTCAAATGAATGTGACTTGAGATTAAAATAGAAATGATATTAATAATCTCTTTGATTTTGAAAGATAATGAGTTTTTTCGTTAAATGAGTGAGCTTTAATTTAGGCATTTATATTTACTGCAACGTAGGTTTCTTGATAAAAGACTCTTATTTAATCAACAAATACATTTAGGGAAATTAAATAGATCACTAATGGAGTTATGTAATATAACAATGAAGGGGTTTGGCTTATTCTCATATAACCGGCAAGTGACGATTTCTGTGACAATATTAAATGTTAGTAAATGTATGTTTTTATGTGTTTGTGTTTATATTTGTTATAATGTTAAGTGTAGTCTATGTAGCTCCGAACATGAATCTATCAAAATTAGAATGAATGAAATGCAGTTAATTTTTGATGTCATATAATTTACCAAAGATAGGCTTAAAAATGGCCCACATAAATATATGTAGTATTAGGAACAAATTAAATGAAGTAGAAGACATTATTTTTACAAATAATTTTCGTATTTTAGCAGTGTCAGAAACACATCTAGACTCGAGTTTTGAGGACACATCATTGATGATAGATGGGTTTAATATCTATAAGAAGGATAGAAATGCATATGGAGGTGGGGTCTGCATTTATGTGCAGGGCCACCTACCGGTCAAAATAAGGCAGGATCTAATGCGATCTGACACTGAAGTCCTCTGGCTGCAGGTACATCTAAAACATCTCAAACCTATTATTGTAGGATGTGGTTATAGACCTCCCAGTGCAAATTATGAATATTTGGATAAAATATGTGATATGCTGGATACTGTTTGTAGTACGAAGTATGAAATATATTTTCTGGCAGATATGAATGTAGACTGGAAGTCTTTGTCCTGTCCAATGAGAAGGAAATTGTTAGATGTTTGTGCAGCTTCTGGATTATCTCAAGCAATTGGTAAGCCAACAAGAATTAGTTTTAATAATAATGGTGAGAGAGTGGCAACATGTATTGACCATCTTTATTTAAATACACCAAAAGTTTGCTCTAAAGCCATATCAATGCCTATTGGATGCAGTGATCATAATTTAATAGCAATTGTTAGGAAAACAAAAGTACCGAAAAAACGCCAAGAAGAGGGCCTTCAGAGCTGGTGACAGGGAGGAGGTGAGAACGATACAGGGGGAATTGAAGGTGAAGATCAGAGAGGCTAAGGAGAGGTACAGGAGAAAGCTGGAGTGGAAACTCCAGCAGAACAATATGAGGGAGGTCTGGAGTGGAATGAGGACCATCACTGGCTTCAGGACCAACAACAACAGAGGAGTTGAAGGCAGCGTGGACAGGGCCAATGAACTGAATCTGTTTTTTAACAGGTTTGACACTGCTGGTCCCGCCCACCCCCCCACTGACTCTTCTGCTGACTGTCTTGTGCAACCAACAGCCACTCCACCTTCCCCCACCCCTCCTGCTTACACCCCTCCACCCTCCAGTGTGAGCCCCCTTCACACCTCCTCCCCCAGTAGCCAGACTGACCACACTCCTCATCATGAAGACTACACACCTCCTCCGCCTGACACCTCCACAATGTGCTTCACCACCGATCATGTGAGGAGACAGCTGATGAGACTCCACTCAAGTAAGGCTGCAGGCCCTGATGGTGTCACCCCCAGGGTGCTCAAAGCCTGTGCCCCCCAGCTATGTGGAGTACTTCAGCATGTTTTCAACATGAGCCTGAGTCTCCGGAGGGTCCCCATGCTGTGGAAGACATCCTGCCTCGTTCCTGTTCCAAAGACGCCGCGTCCCAGTGGCTCCAAGGACTACAGACCCGTGGCATTGACCTCCCACATCATGAAGACCCTGGAGAGACTTGTCCTGGAGCAGCTCCGGCCCATGGTCCACCCACTCTTGGACCCCCTCCAGTTTGCCTACCAGCCCCGACTTGGAGTGGAGGACGCCATCATCTACCTGCTCAACCGCGTCTACGCCCAACTGGACAAGCCGGCGAGCACTGTGAGAGTCATGTTTTTTGACTTCTCCAGTGCGTTCAACACCATCCGTCCAGCTCTACTGGGTGACAAGCTGACAGCTATGCAGGTGGATGCCTCTCTGGTGTCCTGGATTGTGGACTACTTGACTGGTAGACCACAGTACGTGCGCTTGCAACACTGTGTGTCAGACAGAGTGGTCAGCAATACCGGGGCCCCGCAGGAGACTGTCCTCTCTCCCTTCCTCTTCACCCTCTACACCACGGACTTCAGCTATTGCACTGAGACCTGCCATCTTCAGAAGTTTTCTGATGACTCTGCAATAGTTGGATGTATCAGCAAGGGTGATGAGGATGAGTACAGGGCTGCTGTGGATAACTTTGTCACATGGTGTGAGCAGAACCATCTGCAGCTCAACGTGGCAAAGACAAAGGAACTGGTGGTGGATTTGAAGAGAACCAAGACACCGGTGACCCCGATCTCCATCCATGGGGTCAGTGTGGACATTGTGGAGGACTATAAGTACCTGGGGGTCCACATTGACAATAAACTGGACTGGTCTAAGAACACTGACGCCCTCTACAGGAAGGGCCAGAGCCGTCTCTATTTTCTGAGGCGACTAAGGTCCTTCAACATCTGCCGGACTATGCTCAGGATTTTTTATGAGTCTGTGGTGGCCAGTGCTATCCTCTATGCTGTTGTGTGCTGGGGCAGCAGGCTGAGGGTGGCGGACGCCAACAGACTTAACAAACTGATCCGCAAGGCCAGTGACGTTGTGGGAATGGCGTGTGACTCTCTGGTGGTGGTGATAGAGAGGAGGATGCTGTCTAAGCTGCGAACTATCTTGGACAATGTCTCACACCCACTCCACCATGTGCTGGTTGGAAACAAGAGTTCTTTCAGTGGGAGACTCAGACCACCAAAATGCACCACTGAGCGCCACAGGAAATCATTCCTGCCTGTGGCCATCAAACTGTACAACTCCTCCCTCTGAGTTGCCCTTGGACTGTTTCACCACTATCACCAACTCATAATAAATTATTACATATTTATTCCTAAATAATCCGTGCAATAACTGACTACATTGTTCAGTCTGTATATAAGGTTCCTGTATATATTGTAAATTATGCTGTGTGGTCTCTACATATATATTTTGTAAATTATCTTCTTATATTTCTTATATTTTTACTTCTGTTTGCACTATATCTTCTTTCTACACTTGTTTGCACTATATCTTCTTCTTTTACACTTGTAAGGAGCACCTGTAACAAAAACAATTTCCCCTGGGGATCAATAAAGTATTGCTGATTCTGATTCTGATTCTGAAAAGGTTCTAAAATAATTAAAAAGAGATTATTTAAAAATTTTGATCAAGGGAAATATATTACTGATGTGTTAAATGCTAATTTATCAAACATCTTGCTACTTGATGATCCAGAGCTTGCCTTTCAGGTTTTTGATGAAACTTTGATGAATATCATAAATCGTCATGTACCGGTGATAAAATCAACGGTAAGAGCTTTTAACTCTCCGTGGTTAGACAAGGAACTGAAAGAACACATGAAGGAAAGAGATCTAGCAAAATGAACGGCTTTACAATCTGGACTGAAATCAGATTGCCAAATTTATTGGAAATTAAGAAATTTTGTTACAAAATTGAATAAGAGAAAGAAAAAACAGTATTACGGTAACATTATTCATGACATTAAAAATGATAGTAAGAGATTATGGTGTACTTTAAATTATTTAATTAAAGGAAATAGTAAATCCACACCATCGTACTTAGAAATAGTAGGAGAGTTCCTAACGAAACCTAAAGAAATCGCAAACCATTGAAATTATTATTTTATTAAAAATATCAATAAACTAAAGAGTACTGTGCAGAATACAAACAATGATATAGCAGTCAGATTAATAAAACAGATTATGGTGAATAAAGACTGTATCTTTAATTTCAAAAATGTTAGCACATCCAAAGTGGAGTTGATGTTAATGACCTGTAAGAATAAGTCACCTGGGGTTGATTTTCTAGATGGAAGGCTGTTAAACCTTTTGTTGCTATTGTTGCTCCAGTGATTACACATTTAGTTAATCTATGTTTTACGAAAAATAAATGGCCACAGGGATGGAAAATTGCAAAAATTATACCAATACCAAAAGATAAAAAGATGCAGTTCTCCGAGCTAAATCGTCGACCAATAAGTCTCTTACCAGTTTTAAGCAAAATTATGGAAAGAATTGTTTATGAACAGATTTAGTTATATTTTTCCAATAATAATTTATTTACCAACTTCCAGCACGCCTATAGGGAAAAATATTCAACAGCAACAGCATTGTCACAAATGGTGGATGACTGATACTATAATCTTGAGCAAAAGAAAATTATTGGAGTTGTGTTTCTTGATTTTTCTGCAGCATTTGATATACTGGATCATGAGTTATTATTGGAAAAATTAAAATGTTATGGCTTCTCCTCCTCTGCATTATCAACAATTAGAAATTATCTGTGTGACAGACAGCAGTTGGTTTATTTTAATGGGAGTGAATCAGATATAAAACATGTTAAACATGGAGTACCTCAAGGAGTACCTCAAAGAACTGTATATATTGTGTATATATTGTGCATCATTTCTATATTTTATAATCCATATGTTCCTCTTTTAAATTCTTAAAAATTTCATATTTTGTATATATTGTTTATATTGCTTGTTGCTATTTATTGTCTCTTACTGGTGTTCCCTATCTTTGTTCTATCCACTTTGCTGCTGTAGCACTGGAAATTTCCCCACTGTGGGACTAATAAAGGAATATCTTATCTCTTATCTTATCTTGGGCCTCTTTTGTATTCAATTTTTACTAATGATTTCCCCTTAGTATTACAAAAAGCTCACATGGCAATGTATGCTGATGATACGACAGTCTACTTACTAGAAGCTACTATAGAGGACCTGAATGCAAATACAAGTCAAGAAATGAAGTCAGTCATAGAGTGGATTAAATGCAATAAATTAATATTGAATGTGTCAAAGACCACGAGTATGGTGATTGGATCTAAACACAGACTGCGCTCTAATCCGAAGCATGAACTTACAATTAATGGTAAACAAATTCAACAAGAACATGAAGTTATTAGGTATTATTATTGATCATACACTATCCTGGGACAAACACATTCAGAGAATACTAATTAAGATCGGAAATATTTTATCTATGATTAGAAGATGTACTAAATTTCTCACACCACAAACTTCCAAACAAGTAAGTCAAGCTTTGGTTTTGTCACATATTAGTTACTTTACAGTTGTTTGGTCCAATGCATCATTAAGTAACATCAGGAAACTCCAACTAACACAAAAGAAAGCAGCGAGAGTGGCTCTTTCCTGTGGAATAAGGACAAACATTAGTAAAATGCATGATCGTCTCAGCTGGCTAGAGGTGAAAAATAGATTATTATATTTCTTGATGGTTTTAATTAGAAATGTAATCACTTCAAAGATGCCAAACATTTTATATAATAAATTGTCCTTTAGTTCAGAGATGCATACTTATACAACGAGACATGCTGTTGGAGATTACTTTACCTTACCTAAAACTAAGACAGCTGCTCAATGTACAGTGATATTTAGAGCAATGAAGGAATGGAATTCATTTCCTGATTATGTCATTCAACAGAAAAATATGGTAAGTTTTAAAATCAAATTAAAAGATTATTATTTAGCACGTAACTTTGACTCTTAGTATATTATCATTTTAATTCATGAAAATGATTGCTACTTGACTTCAGTTGACTGTTAAGTATCTCTATATACCCAGGCTTGTTGTTGGGTCATGGCATCTTTGAGGGTGACATTTATTCATTTGTATATTTATTTATCTTTTCTTTTAATGATTATTCAGTGTAGGAGCTTGTGTTGTGTGTGTTGTGGTTCCAGTATGTATGTCTCAGTATTCATATTTGTATTTTGTATGTGCTGCATGCACTTAATGAGTTTGTGTTCATGTATTGTATGTATTGTGTTGCATTATGTGTGTACTCTTATGTATTGTCACCTATGAAAATTTGAAGACCCCAGGAAGAATAGCTGCAGCTTTACAAAAGCTAATGGGGATCTTAATAAACTAAACTAAACCTCCCTTATGTTGTTCTGCTGGAGTTTCCACTCCAGCTTCCTCCTGTACCTCTCCTTAGCCTCCTTGATCTTCACTTTCAGTTCCCCCTGTATTGTTCTCACCTCCTCCCTGTTACCAGCTCTGAAGGCCCTCTTCTTGGCGTTGAGGATGGCTTTGATGTCCTTTGTTACCCATGGTTTGTTATTTGGATAACAAAGGACGGTCCTGGCTGGGACAGTGGTGTCCACACAGAAGGCGATATAGTCCGTGATGCACTCTGTGAGCCCATCAATGTCCTCCCCATGCGGCTCACAGAGTGCCTGCCAGTCTGTCACCTCAAAACAGCCCTGCAGTGTCTTATAAACCTCCTCTGACCATCTCCGCACTGTCCTCATGGTCGCAGGCTTGCTCCTAACTAGAGGTACATAGCAGGGGTTGAGGTGCACCAGATTGTGGTCTGACCTACCCAGAGGGGAGAGGGGGTAGCAGCTGTATGCATCCTTGGCGTTTGCATACAGCAAGTCCAGGGTTCTCCCTCCTCTAGTAGGACAGCTCACATACTGAATGAAGTTGGATAATGTTGTTGCAATGGTGACGTGGTTGAAGTCATAGTCAGATAGCGATGAAAGCACTTGGGTGTTGAGTCTGCAGACGGGCTACGGCGGAATGAATGACGTCACATGCCAACGTCGGGTTGGCAGAGGGGGGGATGTAGACAATCACCATAATGGTGTGTGAAAACTCCCTGAGCAAATAATACGGCCTGAGTCCAACAGCAAACAGTTCAATATCCGGGCGACAGATTTGTTCTTTGATAGTAATGTGGGCAGGACTGCACCACCGGTTGTTGACTAGCACGGCAAGCCCCCCTCCTTTGCGCTTACCGCTCTCAGGCCATGTCCACACGGAGACGCGTCTTTTTGAAACCGCCAAAGAAAATGATCGGATTGCAATAGTGTTCCGTAAACACGGAGCCGGCTTAGAAAATGCAGGCGTAAAGACGAAGCCGGTTCAAGCCACTGAAACCGCATAAAAAGGCCGCAGTATATATGCCATCCAGGAGATGGCGCGCCATTAAAAACCGCAGCATACAGCTCTGAACCAGAGAAGAAGACGCGGAGCATGCAAAGAAGCCTGCGCGGTGTATACAAACAGAAGAAGAAGAAGCACAAGCACAACATGAAGATGGCCAAAACAAATTCCAACACACGAGAGAAAACGGAGACGTTGTTTTGGACTGAAGACGAAGTCAAGCTGCTGCTCCGAGTCACGCTGGATTACAAAGCCAGTAAACTTCAACAACACGTTGATTGGGAGCCGTGTCAGTCGAAGTAGGCCGGTATAATGGACTCGTTTCAGGCACAGTATGCAAAACCGACAGAGAAAGATTTCCCGCACGACGTTACCGGCATATCAAAATCTCAGATCACCGCCAAATTAAAAAAATATTCACACGAAGTACAGACAAGCAGTGAACACTGGGCACCGGAGTGGCCAGGGACGAGTGGTCACTTATCTGTCCCACGGACAGTCATTGTGATTAGTTTGCACTATATACTTAATTATAATAATAATAATAAAATACTGTTTGAGAAGTTGTTGTCGTTGTCATGTTTATTATCACTAGACACACCATTCACACACTTTCAAACTAGCAGTATACTGTACAGGTCACATCTGGAGAATGCACAAAGCTTTAAGACCAGCTGGTGTTTTGGTCAGTCATGATGGCCAGTCTTTAGTTAAGGGATAATATACTCTGTAAGCACTCTCCTCACTCGCTACATTAGAAAATAAACTCAGCAACACACTGTGAAATATGTATTTAGTCATTAGGGCTGAGAGTGTGTTACTGATTTACCATACTTTTATATCATATAAACACGTGAATGCCAAACGTTATTTCTTTTCCTCCTACTTTATATTACTATGACTGAAGTCTGCTGCTAAATTCAGCTTCATGTTTCACTCAACAGTTTTTAATAAATCACAAGTTATAAAAACGTGTAAACTGCGTGGTTAACGCAGACGAGCGGAGGATTAGCTGGGAAACATCCCATTGATTCACTTTACATGGAGCTACAGTTAATACTGAATGATGTGTTAGTATCTCTTAATAAGTCATCAGAGATCATAAATCATCTTTAGAAGGAGCAGATGTTTACCTTAAGCTAGCTCGGGACATGTTCAAGTTAACTATATTTTAACAGAGCAAGGCGAGCTAACAGTTAGCACGCTAGCGTGCTGGGTTGCTTTGAGACGGCTGTCAGAGATGACAGAGGTATGATCACATGATCCTGTTTGAGCTATAAGGTGGTGTGTTCCACCTTTTATTTCCCAGCTGAAGAATAGAGAACTGTAAACAAACTGTAACGTAAATAGTTGTCTATTGCTGTCTGTAATCCGCCACTGTTGTTGTTGTGATGGCACGGCTTCCTGCCGGGGTAAAGTCAGAGGTTAGAGAGGTGGGGCTATGACATCATCGCCGGCCAAAAGTTGCGTATTGGCCGTACACACGGAGACGCAAAGGCGGCGTCTTCAGATTTATCCACTCTGGAACCCGGTTTCAAAAAGATGCGGTTTCGCCCCCCTAAAACGCCGTCTTCGTGTGGACGAAAGGCTGAACCGCATAAATACTTTGGCGTATTCACCCTGACACGGCTTCGTGTGGACGGGCCCTCAGTGCAATACCGGTCGGCCTGAACAGTCTGAAAGCCACTGATGGAGACGTTGTCGTTGGGAATGTCCTTGTGTAGCCATGTCTCCGTAAAACACATCAGACTACGCTCCCTGTTCTCCCTCTGACTCCTGGCGACTGCTGTTAGCTCGTCCATTTTATTTGCCAGCGACCTCACTTTTCCCACGATGAGGGAGGGGAGACCCGGATTATATATCCTGTTCTCCATAAGCCTCTGTTGTCTCAACCTTGCTCTTTTCCTCTGCTGTTTCAATCCTCCCCTGCGTCCTCGATGTGTTTTCCACCACATTTCAGCCGGGATCGCTGATGTTCTGGCCGCCAAGCCGGCCGGCCTCAGCGTGATCAGCTTATCTCTGGAGTAAACAATGCGGCCATGAAGTTGTTGCGCAATGGTGCCGGGTCCAAATGAAAGTAGTAAATTCAGAGTGAAGAGACAAACCAGAACTCTCTCAATCAACATGTTTGGAAAGGGCACAGCTTCAGAATATCGGTCATAAAATACAAAATACAAGTAGTAAGGTATAAAGCAAAAAAAAAGTTGGAAACTAAGAAAACAAGCAGGAGTGACTGCAACAGGCTGCATGCACGGTTGGCGCATGCGCACTATTGTAAAATGTATATAACTATTGTATAATAGCTTATTTGTTATTGTTTGGTTTTTTTTTACATTTTTATAACTTTGTGTGATGAAAGGAAGTAGCTAATAATTGGTTATAAATATGTAAAATGTTTCAGAGTTGAAACATGACATATTAAATGAGAGGGGGAATGTTAAATTTCTACCCCAAGTGGGCAATGTATTCTGGGAGATACAATATGTAATTTGGAAAATAATAATAATATATTGGGGGAAAAAAATTAAATTGTGTTATTTTGGCCTAGACACAGTAGAAAATAGCAACTAATTAATTTTCCTAAATATTTATGCAGGCCTGCCCATTTCAGGGTAAAAATAGCAGCAAACAGCAACATTTCAATCCGGACCAGAGTGGTGCACAGTGTAAGAAAATTCTCTTGAATTTAATTCCATCCAAAACCATGTTTCATGACAATTTGCACCCTTGTGTAATGAAAGAGTCAATAGCTTTTGAAAATATAATAAAATATTGCTAAGTGCGATATCATAGGCAACTGGACTTGCTTGCGTTTCTTGAAGACGTTTCACCTCTTATCCAAGAAGCTTCTTCAGTTCTAACTGACTGGTACGGAGTTGCAGGCTTTTAAGCTCTGTGTGGGTGTGAACCCTGGCAGAGTCGTTAAGGTCACATGTGAGCTCTTAGTTTCAGAGTCGTTAGGTTCAAATGTGAGTCGTTGACCCACCTGACCATCATGTATATCGTTAGGGTCAGGTGGGAAACTAAGAAACTAAGAGCTCACATGTGACCTTAATGACTCTGCCAGGGTTAATATCCACACAGAGCTTAAAAGCCTGCAACTCCGTACCAGTCAGTTAGAACTGAAGATGCTTCTTGGATGAGAGGCGAAACGTCTTCAAGAAACGCAAGCAAGTCCAGTTGTCTACGATATAGCACTTAGCATTACCATGACCTGGATGACTGAGAACCTTCACCGACATAATAAAATATTGTGTGTGATCCAGCAGTGCTACCGATAGATGGTACTGAACAAACAGTGTTAGACATTTACTCCTGATGAACAGTAATGCCAACAAAAATGATGAGTGATTAACTCTCAGTGCTTACACAGTGACACTTGATACATTATGAAGTATTAGTTTTGCATCTTTCACTGCCCGGTCAGTGAAATGGACAAAAAATATTCTCGATACCAGTGCTCTAACGCCTACACACACTGTATAACATTATTCAGCTTTTTACCCTCTGTCTGGCATATATCTGTACCTCTGCCAAGTCTCTCTCTCTCTCTCTCTCTCTCTCTCTCTCTCTCTCTCTCTCTCCCTCTCTCTCTCTCTCTCCCTCTCTCTCTCTCTCTCTCTCACACACACACACACACACACACACACACACACACACACACACACACACACACACACACACACACACACACACGACTGACCTTGCCTCCCTGGGGAAGGACCATGTTTAATTGTTCATCAGCACTTTTCTCTGTGTTCCGCAGGCAGTGAATTAAAGGAGAGGAGGGAGGTAGAGAAGTTAGCTCCTGGGAGGATACCAAAGAGGAGAGGAGAGGAGAGGAGAGGAGAGGAGAGGAGAGGAGAAGAGAGGAGAGGAGAGGAGAGGAGTAAAAAACTGAGGCATGTGCTTAATTGTTTTGGAAGCAGATGGACAAACAGTCAGGCAAACACATTCTCTAACTTAATCAACTCCAGCATGATGAGCATCCAGAGAATAAGCCCCGTAGCGCCGTGAGTAATTGTTCTATATGTCTAGTTAGATTCCAATAAGAGTGCAATAGCGTTGATATATTGTTAACAATATGGTGAGTAACTGGGGAATGATATGCTATTTAAACCTTCGTAAATCACAGTGAAACATGAAACCGCTGCTTTAATGGTAAATATATTGGTCCCTCAGCTCTTTTGTGCCACGTATGCTGACTAATCATCTGCTGACCAAATAGACTGTGATGTGTGAAGTGATATTCACTGATTTATTTCTGTCCCCCATTCTTTTCTCTTGCTCTCTCCCTTTTCCCTTCCTTACTCAGAACTTCTCTTGGTGCTGTTTTCTTCCCTCACTTTCATTCTCTATGCACCTCATCCTCTCTCTCTCTCTCCCAGACTTCTGACTAGATGGGGTGGCAGATAGTGATGAGCCAGCAGTGGCCATGCTTGGCTGCTTTGGCTAATGGAACTCTCCTGTCTCTACAAGGCCTCACAATGTAGTCCAGCACCAGGGCCTTATCTCATCATCTGTGTGTGTGTGTGTGTGTGTGTGTGTGTGTGTGTGTGTGTGTGTGTGTGTGTGTGTGTGTGTGTGTGTGTGTGTGTGCGTGTGCGTGTGTGTGTGTGTACAAAGCTGGCACATCTCAGTATGCTTTGAGTCAGCGTGAGCAGACAAAGGCTAGTGAAAACTTAAGTAGTAATTAAATGTTTTTTTTTTTATCTATGAGAGAACTTTTGGGATAGCTTAGTTCAAGACATAAAGATGATTCTGGTTTAAAACAATGAGGGTCTTATTTTTGTAGTCATCTATCTATTTTGGCCATCTATGAGTCATTGTAACATTGCAATCACCCAGTGTAAATAAATAGATGAGCTCTGGGAACATGGAGTAAGTAGAGAAGTCAGACAGGGTAAGAAACATGAACAGTCACGCAATCAGGCACGTTTAACTCAAATCATCAGGTCTGCCAAATTTACCAGTGGAAACCAGGAACCAGTGTGCAGTCAGAGGAAGAGGAACAGAAGAAAGCGTCTATTTTCTAGCCGTTTGTCCACGATCTGCTTTCACAGACGCATAAGGCTGAGCACACCTATCAGTGGAATTTTCTGATTTTTTTTTTTTTTAGTAGACTTTAAGTTAAATTAATATCCTTATATGTTCGAAAGTTGGACTCTCCCACCTGCTGAACAGTACCAAACACTTGGATTTAATTACTAAAGTAAAACCCCTCGTTGAAGTAAAGTGAATTACACAAGTACTCAACAACACAGATGACAATCTTTGTTATGACAGGTGAGGTCTGCAAACATTACAAAAACACCTGAGGGTTTACTAATACCTGGAACAATTATTGCTGCCCACAAGGTTCTTATGCAACGGAAATATTATTCAACTTAACTCAACTCTCTACTCCAATAATAAGGACAAACCTTAGATATGATGTAGCAGCAGGAGATATTCTAGTCCGCCTAGCTCATAGAATCCTTTGGCCCAGCTATTAGCCAGAAGGCTAGATTCAAAGTCAATGACACTGTGTACGGTTGACAATCAGTAAATACAATTTGACTGTTTATTTAACAACAAGACTGGCTAGCTATCCAGCCATGTCATTGTCCCCAAACCAATATCAAGATTTGCACAAACTAACTATAACGCCATCTGTAATGTTAGTGTGTGTGTGTGTGTGTGTGTGTGTGTGTGTGTGTGTGTGTGTGTGTGTATATATGTATAGCTAATGGTTGATAGAACAGTCACCCAAGACTGCAAGTTATCAGATACCCCGCTGCAGGAGTGCTGATCTGTGTCAGGAGCATCTTTGCACAGGCTGCACCTGGGGTCCTGTCTGGTGTGGTAGACCCATGCCTCTTGATATTGCGTCTATTGATCTTGTACTAAGTGCTATATATATATATATATATATATATATATATATATATGTGTGTGTGTGTGTATATATGTATATATGTATATATATATATATATATATATATATATGTGTGTGTGTGTGTGTGTGTGTTTGTGTGTGTATATAGTTAGTAGTTGTAAACTGTTATTTTAACCACAGCCTGTCAGCTCTGCTGTTGGCATGGAGTGTCTATATGTGTGCATATGTGTAGCAGCAGCCATCAGGAATTACAATAAAAAGTAGGCTAATAGTTACAGATAAAAGAAATGTTAAAGTGTTAAAGCCTCACATATCTGTGGGAGAAGCCATTTACTTAAAGACAGATCTCGGATTCAATGAATTGATATCTAGTCAGACAAATGATTGATTTGAAGTGGATGAATCAGTTATTTTATCCCAGCCCTAGTGCTGACACTGGGGGGTTGGGAAAAGAAGCAAGCGCTTCCGAGTTGTCCATTAGGGGGGCAGGTTGGGGCGTTGGAAGGCTCACAAAACATGTGATTTTCCCCCAACTTTGACACATTTTTAGGTACGTCCTCACATTTCTTTTCCTAAACCTAACCTCAATATCATTGTTAATTACGTAACGTCATAGATTCATGGAATGCTAATTTGTAGGATATCATAGAAACTATTGTGTACACATTTTTGTAGAAACATATTTTTGTGTACTATAAAAAAGTTTGTAACCCAGCCGTCATGTTGTAGACAGTCGACCGAAGCACCAAGCACTACCCACCGCCCACCAGCCCGACCAACAACCATACAGTGCACTAAAATATGTTTCTGAAAACATTTAAGGTGAGAAATAGAATTAGTTAATAAAACTGAAAGTGTGTAAATGTAAGTTTGTAACACTTAAACAAAGAAGTACAGAATAGTAAGGTGAGCCAGGGTCAAAGCTTTGGCCCTGTGATAAAAAATGTAGTGAGTATCCCTGTATGTGACAGACAGGAGCTACAGCAGCTGCAGAGCTACAGACAAAAGAGATTTTTTTTTCAGTTCTCATTTTTTTCATATTCATCAATATTTCACTGTTAGCCACTCTATAGATGAATGTCCCTGTGGCCCCTATCATGGGCAGGAAGTGCCTGTCTATGTGCTGATGTGTGAAAGTGTGAACGAATGTGTCTATGTGAATGTGCTAAAGAAGAAAAAAGGAGAAATGTATGGGTGGTTAGTGTTGTGGCTGTGTGTTTGGGTGATTCACACAATCTCATTGACTGCACTCTTTGTTTTAATTCACGTCCTTGCTTTGCTCAAGGCTCTATGCAAATGCATGGTTAGGAAAACAAATAATGTTTGAATGGAATCAACCCATACAGTGCATTAATAAATATATGGAAACAGCAGCACAGATTGTTTGCACAAAACTCTTTCTCCTCCCTTGCCCTATTCTATTGCACACAGACGGAACTGCCCAATGGCCTTACTAATGCAGCTGAATATGTTTAACTGTGTGTATGAGTGTGTTTGCAGAGGTGCTTGTTGGTGTGCTTTCCATTTGTCGGGGCTTTTTCTTTATCTAAACATGTTAAATAAATCTGTTGAATGAATCACTGCTGCTTTAAAAGTTGTCAATGACTGTACAATCATTAGATAGTGGTCTGCATAGTGCTGCTTTATTTTTGACCTGTGTAATTCCTTTTACACAATGGGTCGCAAAATACTGATAAACAGATTACATCAAATTGGTCTACCAGACAGAGCAGTTGGTTGGTTTGCAAATTATTTATCAAGCAGAGTACAACAAGAGGGCTTGTTGGCAGCCCCTCTTGCCATTGCCAATGGGGTGCTACAAAGTTCAGTATCAGGGCCTCTGTTGTTTTATATTTATTCAAATAGCCTCTGCCATAATGTATCTGATGCATGTATTTATCTGTTTGCTGATGACACAGTTATTTATTGCTCTGCTTCTACTTGGACTCAGGCCCTCTTCCAGCTTCAACTAGCTTTCAATGCTGTTCATCAATTCCTGTTCAATCTGAGGCTCGTCTTGAAAACTGATAAAAACAAAATGCATGTTATTCACAAAAGCCAAAGTGAAGTTTTTCAATCGCCCAACTATTGTTACACTTTAAAAGAAGAGCAAAGAGCCAAGATAAGATGTGTTTCATCTTATAAATACCCGAACATTGTGTTAGACGATTGTCTTTCTTTTAAGCCATACATTGAACTACTTGTGAAAAGGCTTAAGGCGGATTTATACTTGTGCATCAGCTCTATGCAAAGCCTACGCCGTAGCCTACACACGTGGTCTACCCTGTTGTGAGCATTTATACTTGTGTGGTGGTGTGTCTTTGCAGTTACAGCTCCAAAACACCTGTCGGCAGTGGGGTTTCTGTGAAGTGCTTTAAAGTTTAGTTGACTCAAAACACATCTAAAAGTGACAATTTCTAACAGTACACAGTACACAAATCGGCTTCACTATAACTCACAGGATTCACAGGCAAAGGACTTGTCTTTTGCTGGACACATTTTCTGCATCACAAGCCTATGGCATTTTACATTGTATAGATTAGCCTAACAGCTTGCTGAGATTTCCTCAACGCATACGAAGGCAGGAACAACATTAACATTTAAAAAAGGTAACGTTCCAAAATTTGGCTCCGTTACAACAAAACAACTGTCTTATACTAATAACAAATACACCATGTTAATTTTATTAGAACAATCCTTTGGCATTTTACATCGTTTAAATTAGCCTAGGGTTGACGCAGAACCAATGCTATATGTATGGCCACAGTACACATCCTTTTCATTAGTATTCTGTGTATATATACCTGTGTGTTTCCCTTTGTTCCTATTCAGTTTGTCTGCATTCATTCCTGTGTTCATCCCAGTCTTCATGGTGTTGTGTCTTCCTGGTCTCTGTTCATCGTGCTTCTCTGGTTTGTTTCAGTTTACCTGCCTGTTTTGGATGTTTTCTATCAGCTGCATTAAAGATTGCTTTTTGTTAAAACTTCAACCTGCCTGCTGCTCTGCATTTGGGTCCTTCCTGAATTGATTCCTGACATCTTCTTGCACAAATTAACATACTTTTTAGTTTCTGTTAAGTAACTTAACTTTGAGTTCTTTTTGTGTTTTATACTGTTTGTTTTGGAGTTGTATATTTTTGAGGTGGTATTTTTATTCCATGTTGTCTGTAACTAATGTAGAACAAAATATTTTTAATCGCAAGAGATTTTTCTGGTTAAATAAAGGTTAATTTAAAAAAAAATTTAAATAAAAAGAGGATGCAGCTAATTCTAGCAATAATAGAAATGTCAGTGGATGTTTGGATAGGTTTATTGACTTGGTTTTGCAGTGCAGATAACAGAAATGTGTGAATGCACACACACACATATACACAGACACAGACAGACAGACAGACACACACACACACACACACACACACGTACACGTCCATCTACAGTCTTAATGTATTTGTGTGTTTGTCTATGTATGGATTGGCCCTGTCACAACCAGGAAAGCACGTTGCCTGAGAAAGACAGCGGAACTTCCAGAGGAAGAAAGAAACTGATGGAGCCTGAAACACTCTTCACTGCAATCCTCACAGCATGAAATACAAGCACATCACAATTACAATCTGTGCTATGGATGGAATGATCAAAGCCTGAGACATTCACACACACTGCAGACACACACATACAGTATTACAGTACACACAGTTAAAATTCCCTGCCCAACTGCTGAAGCACGGGCTAATTATTAATTAAAGCAATGTCTGTTAAATCTCTTTAAGTACTTTGGTCCTCATTAACTCATACAAAGGCCTTTCATTACAGGCTCAGCCCTCTTAGGTATGAACACACACATTTATACAACACACACACACACACAGTGCCTACAACACATAAAAACAGAGTGACTTACTGCATGTCTTCAGGTAGTTTTTCAGGTTAGGTAGTTTTATCTGGTGAGGCTACAGAGGAAAGTTCATTGGTTGATAGGTCCCCATTGAAACTGGTGGTTTGTGAATCACAGTAGGAGTGGGGGTTCATTATGGAGCTAAAATCATGCCAAAACCTCACAAACACACATAACATGTTTTACTCACGCCCTACGATCCACAAACAAACTCAGTGTGGTTTGCAAATACAAAACGTCATTCACAAACTAATGCATTTCATTTTGCAAATAAGAAACATACCTATCAAACAAATACATCATGCTTCAGACTAAAATCTTTCAACTACAAAAAAATCCTTCAAGTACATAAAACCAATTCTGCAACTACGAAAATCTGAAAGCCATTTGTGTGTGGATCTGAAGCTGTGCGTGTGTTAATCTGCAAGGCGGAATATTACTGCCAAAAGTCACGTGACTTTGGGCACTGTCATGTGACTTTTGGCAGTAATTTTCCGCCTTGCAGATCCATGCACGAACGGCTTCTGATCCACAAATGTCCTGTAATTCACACTCCACAAGAGCAGGTGGCGCTGTTGATTCAATCTAAGGCTGCCAACAAAGATTCAACTATGGCCACATACAACGTTAATAACTTGATAGGTCTTGGTCTGAAGACAGGATTTTGAAGTGAAGACGACCTCAGTCTACACACATTTATCTGCAGTAACAGAACACAACTCCTCAGATGGTGCTTTATTGTGAAAAGTTTATAGGAAGTGATATGCGGCCATTAGCGCAAACGTTTTTAGCGGCGCAGCTCGTGCTAATTCACACAAAATCAGGTAAAGACGTGGAGATATTTAGCGCCTATTCGTTCATGTATTACTTATAAATACTACAGGAGGTTAAAGTGTAAGCAGAAACAGCCACAGTGGGGTGTTATATGCTGCAAATAAACCGGCTTTACAGTCATGTTTCCGTGGTTAAGCCAGCCGGCACTCAATTTGGAGTGCGCACGTATTCTAATGCTTACGGTAAATGCATTAATACGGCGCTGTAAGCTCACAGGGGGAGGAGCCTCTCGTAGAATGAATGGAATAAAGAAATAAAAAAAACTTTCGTCCGACTTTGATCTTTAATAAAAGATCACATTTTCATTAAGTAGTCCAAGGCACCGAGTGCCGGCTAGCTTGACCACGGAAACGTAACTGCTGGCTGGCTTGACTGCAGTGGCTTAGTGTACCTCCATCTGCACTTTACCTCCAACAGGTGAATATCACTGCTTTTTCGTGCCGTGCTGTGTGGTGAAAAACACTAACATCGGTTTATGTTCTTTGACTAAAAGGCTTTTACATAGAATAAGGATGAGGCGAACTTTATTCATCCCAAAGGGAAATTCAATCATTGTCACAGTCATTGATTTATCAAAGAGTTATACATTCTAATGGCTGTGGGTCAGAAAGATCTTCTATATCTTTCTGTCCTGCAACGAAAAGAGAGGAGCCGTCAATAGGTAATAAAAACCATAAACCGAAGTAGTCTTTCTTCAAATTGTTCACAATAAAATTCCTGATGTTAGTGTTTTTCACCACACAGCACAGCATGTGAAAGCATTGATATTCACCTGTTGGAGGTAAAGTGCAGATGGAGGTGCACGTTTGCAGCATATAACATCCCACTGTGGCTGTTTCTGCTGACACTTTAATCTCCTGTAGTATTTATAACTGATACATGAGCAAATTAGCGCTAAATATCTCCACGTCTCTACCTGACTACCTGATCGCGAGAGTTTGCGCTAATGACCGCATATCACTTCCTATAAACTTTTCACAATAAAAGCCTCCCGTTACTTAGTTATTTCAAACCTTTCAGTGTGAAGCAGCGAGCACCAATGTGTGTTTTGTTTTAGCACCATCTGAGGAGTTGTGTTCAGTTACTGCAGATAAATGTGTGTGGACTGAGGTCGTCTTCACTTCAAAATCCCGTCTTCAGACCAAGACCTATCAAGTTATTAACGTTGTATGTGGCCAAAGTTGAATCTTTGCTGGCGGCCTTAGATTGAATCAACAGCGCCACCTGCTCTTGTGGAGTGCGAATTACAGGACATTTGTGGATCAGAAGCCGTTCGTGTGTGGATCTGCAAGGCGGAAAATTAGTGCCAAAAGTCATGTGTCAGTGGTAAAATCGTGCCAAAAGTCACGTGACTTTTGGCAGTAATATTCCGCCTTGCAGATCCACACACAGACAGCTTCTGATCTACACATGCACAGCTTCTGATCCACACACGCACAGCTTCAGATCCACACACAAATGGCTTTAAGATTTTCGTAGTTGTAGAATTGGTTTTATGTACTTGAAGGATTTTTTTATAGTTGAAAGATTTTAGTCTGAAGCATGATGTATTTGTTTGGAAGAGTATAGTGCGCATGCGCCAACCGTGCGTGCAGCCTGTTGCGGTTGCTCCTGCTTGTTTTTCTTAATTTCTTACTTTTTTTTTGCTTTATACCTTATTACTTGTATTTTTTATTTTACGACCAATATTCTGAAGCTGTGCCCTCTTTAAACATGTTGATTGAGAGAGAGAGTTCTGGTCTATTTCTTTACTCTTAATTTACTACTTTCATTCGGACCAGGCACCTTTGTGCAACAACTCCATGGCCGCATTGTTTACTCCAGAGATCAGCTGATCGCACTGAGGCGGGCCGGCTTGGCGGCTGGAACATCAGCGATACCGGCTGAAATGTGGAAGAAAACTCACAGAGGATGCAGGGGAGGAATGAAACAGAAGCGGAAAAGAGCGAGGTTGAGACAGCGGAGGCTTATGGAGAAGAGGATATATAAGCCGGGTCTCCCCTCTATCACCATGGGCAACGTGAGGTCACTGGGAAATAAAATGGACGAGCTAACAGCAGTCACCAGGAGTCAGAAGGAGTACCGGGAGTGTAGTCTGATGTGCTTTACAGAGACATGGCTACACAAGGACATTCCCAACGACAACGTCTCCATCAGCGGCTTTCAGACTGTTCAGGCCGACCGGGACTGGCGTTGCAGTCCCGCTCACATTACTGTGAAAGAACAAATCTGTCGCCCGGATATTGAACTGTTTGCTGTTGGACTCAGGCCGTATTATTTGCCCAGGGAGTTTTCACATGTGATTATGGTGACCGTCTACATCCCCCCCTCTGCCAACCCGACGTCGGCATGTGACGTCATTCATTCCGCCGTAGCCCGTCTGCAGACTCAACACCCGAGTGCTTTCATAGCTATCTCGGGTGACTTCAACCACGTCACCATGGCAACATCTCTATCCAACTTTACACAGTATGTGAGCTGTCCCACTAGAGGAAGGAGAACCCTGGACTTGCTGTATGCAAACGCCAAGGACGCATACAGCTGCTCCCCCCTCCCGGTAGGTCAGACCACAACCTGGTGTACCTCAACCCCTGCTATGTGCCCCTAGTAAGGAGCCAGGCTGCGACCATGAGGACAGTGAGGAGATGGTCAGAGGAGGCTTATGAGACACTGCAGGGCTGTTTTGAGGTGACAGACTGGCAGGCACTCTGTGAGCCACATGGGGAGGACATTGACGGGCTCACAGAGTGCATCACGGACTACATCACCCTCTGTGTGGACACCACTGTCCCAGCCAGGACTGTCCATTGTTACCCAAATAACAAACCATGGGTAACAAAGGACATCAAAGCCATCCTCAATGCCAAGAAGAGGGCCTTCAGAGCTGGTGACAGGGAGGAGGTGAGAGCGATACAGGGGGAACTGAAGGTGAAGATCAGAGAGGCTAAGGAGAGGTACAGGAGAAAGCTGGAGTGGAAACTCCAGCAGAACAATATGAGGGAGGTCTGGAATGGAATGAGAACCATCACTGGCTTCAGGACCAACAACAACAGAGGAGTTGAAGGCAGCGTGGACAGGGCCAATGAACTGAATCTGTTTTTTAACAGATTTGACACTGCTGGTCCCGCCCACCCCCCCACTGACTCTTCTGCTGTCTGTCTTGTGCAACCAACAGCCACTCCACCTTCCCCCACCCCTCCTGCTTACACCCCCCTACCCTCCAGTGTGAGCCCCCCTCACACCTCCTTCCCCAGTAGCCAGACTGACCACACTCCTCATCATGAAGACTACACCCCTCCTCCGCCTGACACCTCCACAATGTGCTTCACCACCGATCATGTGAGGAGACAGCTGATGAGACTCCACTCAAGCAAGGCTGCAGGCCCTGATGGTGTCAGCCCCAGGGTGCTCAAAGCCTATGCCCCCCAGCTATGTGGAGTACTTCAGCATGTCTTCAACATGAGCCTGAGTCTCCGGAGGGTCCCCATGCTGTGGAAGACATCCTGCCTCGTTCCTGTGCCAAAGACGCCGCGTCCCAGTGGCTCCAAGGACTACAGACCCGTGGCATTGACCTCCCACATCATGAAGACCCTGGAGAGACTTGTCCTGGAGCAGCTCCGGCCCATGGTCAAGCCACTCTTGGACCCCCTCCAGTTCGCCTACCAGCCCCGACTTGGAGTGGAGGACGCCATCATCTACCTGCTCAACCGTGTCTACGCCCAACTGGACAAGCCGGCGAGCACTGTGAGAGTCATGTTTTTTGACTTCTCCAGTGCGTTCAACACCATCCGTCCAGCTCTACTGGGTGACAAGCTGACAGCTATGCAGGTGGATGCCTCTCTGGTGTCCTGGATTGTGGACTACTTGACTGGTAGACCACAGTATGTGCGCTTGCAACACTGTGTGTCAGACAGAGTGGTCAGCAATACCGGGGCCCTGCAGGGGACTGTCCTCTCTCCCTTCCTCTTCACCCTCTACACCACGGACTTCAGCTATTGCACTGAGACATGCCATCTTCAGAAGTTTTCTGATGACTCTGCCATAGTTGGATGTATCAGCAAGGGTGATGAGGATGAGTACAGGGCTGCTGCAGATAACTTTGTCACATGGTGTGAGCAGAACCATCTGCAGCTCAACGTGGCAAAGACAAAGGAACTGGTGGTGGATTTGAAGAGAACCAAGACACCGGTGACCCCGATTTCCATCCATGGGGTCAGTGTGGACATTGTGGAGGACTATAAGTACCTGGGGGTCCACATTGACAATAAACTGGACTGTTCTAAGAACACTGATCCTCTCTACAGGAAGGGCCAGAGCTGTCTCTATTTTCTGAGGCGACTAAGGTCCTTCAACATCTGCCGGACTATGCTCAGGATTTTTTATGAGTCTGTGGTGGCCAGTGCTATCCTCTATGCTGTTGTGTGCTGGGGCAGCAGGCTGAGGGTGGTGGACGCCAACAGACTTAACAAACTGATCCGCAAGGCCAGTGACGTTGTGGGAATGGCGTGTGACTCTCTGGCGGTGGTGTCAGAGAGGAGGATGCTGTCTAAGCTGCGAACTATCTTGGACAATGTCTCACACCCACTCCACCATGTGCTGGTCGGGCACAAGAGTACTTTCAGTGGGAGGCTCATACCACCAAAATGCACCACTGAACGCCACAGGAAATCATTCCTGCCTGTGGCCATCAAACTGTACAACTCCTCCCTCTGAGTTGCCCTTGGACTGTTTCACCACTATCACCAACTCATAATAAATTATTACATATTTATTCCTAAATAATCTGTGCAATAACTGACTGTATTGTTTAGTCTGTATATAAGGTTACTGTATATATTGTAAATTATGTTGTGTGGTCTCTACATATATATTTTGTAAATTATCTTCTTATATTTCTTATATTTTTACTTCTTTTTGCACTATATCTTCTTTCTACACTTGTTTGCACTATATCTTCTTCTTTTTACACTTGTAAGGAGCACCTGTAACAAAAACAATTTCCCCTTGGGGATCAATAAAGTATTTCTGATTCTGATTCTGATAGGTATGTTTCTTATTTGCAAAACAAAATGCATTAGTTTGTGAATGATGTTTTGTATTTGCAAACCACACTGAGTTTTTTTGTGGATCGTTGGACGTGAGTAAAGTATGTTATGTGTGTTTGTGAGGTTTTGGCATGATTTTAGCTCCATAGTTCATGCTAGTGGTATTGTTTCGTGCTCTTTTTGTTCATATTGCTAAAGGTACCATTTACATTTTGCCCAATGATGCAACCAATCGGTCAATCAATCATTATTTGTCATGTGAAGTCATAACTCCAGTGAAATGCGATCCTGTCAGCTGCTTCAACTTGTGCACCGCACTTTATGCCCTTTTCACCTGTTAGAAATGTCCATGTTTCCAGACTAGCTGCAGTCTGTGTGTTTACGGCATCCTGGATAATCCATGGTACTATCTCACACCCTATTGGGCGACAGCGGCCAGATCCAGGTGGAGTCAGGCAGAATTCGCTCTGATATCACTGAGAATTTAATTGCCGCTGCGCACCGACACCCCTCGCAATCCTCGTGTGACTAGTTGCTGGAACTTTAAAGGAGCACATCAGGCCAGCGGTTTTATGACCCTTTGTCTTGCTCTATACTCCCGCCTTACTCTTATCAGCACCTGGTGACGTGTTTCACACCACGTCCACCATTTTCTCTCTCAAATTTCCCGCCTCATTCGTACCAGTACCTGACGTGACATGTTTCGCGTCCGTCATCTTAGGTCTGTTGTAACGCGACCCCCCCAGTGGGCCACGTCCGCCATTTTCCCTCTCTCTCTCTCTTGCCCCTCGCTCACACATGTTTATTTACCCAAAGCTCAATTGTTTAATGGTTGATTGTTTCATAAACATTCATGACTTTACTAGAGCAATCCTCTGTAGTTATTTGTGCATTGTTTATTAGGGCTGTAGTCTCCTGGTCGACTGGTCAATTATTTGGTCGATATGCTCTCATCCGACCAATTCTCATTGGTCGAATAATTACCGTGTTACTTTCATAGGGAGAAAAGTGCTACATCAATAGCTTTCCAGGATTAATCCATTATTTCCTGCGGCGGGGGGGACAGGCTTACAAGTTATCTGGGGAGACGCTGGGAGAATGGGGGTGTTTTGAAAACACTCCCCTTGTTTACACAATGTTGAACTCGCCCACCTAATAGAGACTGCTGACTGAGTGTTTTCTTAAAGTATTGCACATAAACTAAGTGTTACTGAACGTTTAATCGGAGTCGGCTAGACCATGTCTAAGAAGTCATCAGTGTGGCTGCATTTTGTTAAAACAGATGACAAGAAAAAAGTCGAGTGTAAACTTTGCAAACAGAAGTTTACATATCACAGCTCAACATCCAACATGGCGTATCATCTAAAAACGGTAGGCTAACTTGTATGCATTAGGATGCTCCGTGAGCTTTGAGTGTGAACATATCAGCACTGGCATATTACAAAATATTTGGTCTAATAATGGTTTTATAACTGCAGGTGCATCCCGCGGCAGCTTCAACGACTCCAGGGTCTGCCAGTGGCAGCAGTTGCACCCAGACCAAGCTGGATGTGAGACCTCCTCGCTCAAACAAACGGAAAAATGATATTACGACGGTAACTGTCGACTTTATTGCTGAGGATATGAGGCCCGTTAGCGTCATGGAGGGGAAAGACTTTAAGAACCTGATTAAGATTTTGGAACCTGGATATACAGTGCCAGCACGCGAGACAACCATGCACACACTGTCCACAAAGTATGATGAACTGAAAGGTAAAGTTCTGGAGTTAGTACAACGCAGCGAGTCACTAAATTGTTCTCACCTTGAGTTGGTTTGTTTAATAAATGTTCTTTTAAAAATGTACTTGCCTTTTTGTACTTTTTGAGTAAAAGCTTCAAGTTAATAGGCTATTTTGTCTTTTTGAGATCAGATCACACCGTA
This sequence comes from Cephalopholis sonnerati, assembly GCA_019142605.1. Classification (NCBI taxonomy): domain Eukaryota; kingdom Metazoa; phylum Chordata; class Actinopteri; order Perciformes; family Serranidae; genus Cephalopholis; species Cephalopholis sonnerati. The sequence continues at coordinate 3,803,664 of JAGQAX010000003.1, forward strand.
CAGTTCTATGTTCGGACATCACACAATGGAACAATGGCTGGAACAATAGTGGAGGGTCCTATTTATTTTAATAAAATAAGACAAAAACAATTACTGTAAAATCATTTTTTATATTTCTCAGAAATTCTTGTGCTGGATTCACCAGTTGATATAGTTCTATTTTTGGAAATCATATGAATATGTGCAGGTGCACGTGACGCCACGCTGGTCGGCTCCGAGTCTGTTATCATTTCAGTATAAAATGATTAGGTTAAAAATGATTTAATATATCACAAATCCAAGCTATTTATATTTATTTATAATTCATTTAGGCTAATAAGGCCACCAGGGAGAGTGCACCCAGTGCACTGTGGCTGATTTAGTCAATCTACATATATATAACGTGTAGATTTTTTTTTTTCCCCACCACTAATCAATTAGTTGAAAATTATGTATGACTTCAGTCGATCAAGATTTTCTTTGGTTGACAACAGCCCTGTTGTTTATTGTGTCAACAGCTGGTTGTAATGGTCAGTGCACGGGTTCATGCCTTCTAGATTATTTGATTGTTAATATTCACGTATATTAGCAAACTGAGACGAGGATTTTTCCCTTTTTTTTTCTTATTTGACTAAATACCGTTTGGTCATTGATCCCTGTATCCAGGGTGGTGCCCCAGAATTTTTAATTTTCATTAATAATTTATTTTCTTAATTAATTACATTTAGTAATTAATAATCAATAACCAACCTGCCTTTAGCAAATCCCAACACAGCCAATGAGGATGGGCTTATCCAAATACATGTGGACCCCACAGTATGTAGGGAGGCGGATTCCTGCTGTCAGACATCGTTTCCATCTCTCTTCAGCAAAGGAAAATTGCACACCAACATGTTTCCATGCTTCTTGATGACCCAGGAAATGTGGTGTGCAGCATGTCTATTGCTAGTCTTTTCACCCCTGCAAGATGAAGCCAAAGCTCCACCCAGTTAGGTTCATTACCACGAGTTGGCTGGGCCCTCTCACTTCTCTGCTGTGACAGCCTGGGTTATAAGGAAGTAGGCAGCTACAGTGACTAACCTTTCAACCTGGATCAATGTTATGTTGCAACAGGATATTCATTCATCGGGCTCCACCCACTGTACCCATAGAATCTAGTAGAGGGCAGAGCCTATGTGACGTAGAATGAAGGTTACGATTTTGTAACCCTAGTTCTATTAGCGCAGGCAGAGCCCTCTACCTAAAGGCCCTTTTGCTCCTACACCATTCGCTGAAGAAGGTGTAGGATGTCTGAGTCAACAGTCGGCCGTCAGCTAATGTTGGGCCATCAGTGAGCATCTTTTGCCCTAGTCTTTGTGGTGCCTCGTGCCCTGTTGGCCCTCCTCTGCCCTTGTCGGCTTTTTTTTTTTTTTAGCTCATTCAGTACATAAAAATGATATTGGAGACAGTGGAGCCTGTGAGTGAATTGAATCATTCTGATTGGCAGTTCAGCTTAGTGCATGTGAAAAGAAATGGAAGAGCACATTGAGCTCTTTAGCAGAAACATTTCCCAATGGTTTGTATTATTGTTCACTGGTGCACAGTAAATACACTCTGTTCTTTCGACACTGGACTGTGTTGTTAATGTGCTCACTACATGACTAGCTTCAAGCAATCTTGAATGACGATTACAGAAAAACTGGTGAGGTCTGAGATTTTAAGGCAGTCTGAACATACTTTGGATCCTATGCAATTTGCATATAGGCCTCACAGAGGAGTGGAGGATGCGACACTCACTCTGCTAAACATGCTTCTTAATCACTTGGATTTTAATGGGACACATGCCAGGCTTTTATTTGTGGACTTTTCATCTGCTTTTAATACAATCCAACCCCACATTTTAACTAGAAGGCTCCTTGAACAGTTTGACTTAAGTAAAAATCTAGTGGGTTGGATTTTGGACTTTTTAACCAGCAGGACACAGAGAGTCCGAGTAAATGGTATCCTCTCAGACCTTAAGTGCACGTCCACTGGTTCACCTCAAGGCTGTGTGCTGTCACCTTTATTATTTATTCTCTACACAAACATGTGCCAGAGCAGATATGACAACAGATCCATTATAAAGTATGCAGATGATTCTGTTATTGTCAGTCTGCTTCAGGGAAATGAGAGCAGCCACGGCCCTGTGATTGATGACTTTGTACATTGGTGTGAGGAGTCTTACCTCCAACTCAACACTCTAAAAACCAAAGACATGGTTATTGACTTTAGGAGGAAAAATCACATGCACAAAGTCACTTTAATCAAAGATCAGACCATTGAGTTTGTGTAATCTTATAAATATTTGGAGACTGTTATTGATGAAAAATTGAACTTTGAAGCCAACTTGGAAGCTGTGTGTAAAAAGGGTCATCAGCGTCTGTACTGTTTACGGAAACTCTCGCACTTTCACATTGACCGAACAATACTGACCATGTTTTATCGGGCCTTTATTGAATCTATTTTATCTTTTTCCTTGGTGTCATGGTTCGGTCACACGTCTCTGAAGGGGAGAAATGCCTTAAACCAAATAGTTAAATGGTCTTCTCGACTGATTGGTGAGTCACAACTCTTCCCGGCATCCCTGTATATCAAACAGTTACAGCGGATAGCTTTCTCTATTTTAAATGATGACTCCCACCCTTTACACAGCGAGTTCCAGCTTCTTCCCTCTGGACGGAGGTTTCTTGTCCCCAAATGTAGAACCAAACGTTACAGAAACAGCTTTGTTCCTGCTGCTATTATTGAATTGAACAAACTGTAGAGATTTTGCACAATTAGCTGTTTATTTGGGTTATTTATTAGTATTTTCTATGTACTGATGTTTCTCTCCCCCCCTCGTGTCCTCACTGGTGGAGCCTTGGGGTACTTTTATCATGTTTATTTTGTGGTTGTTTTATGTTATATTTGTTCTTTAACTGTGTACAAGTGGACGTCATTATTTTATCTCACTGCAGAACAAATCTACCTTCGGGTATTAATAAAGTAACCTGAACCTGAACCTGAACAGATGACCGCCATCTGTTCGTGTGGAGAATTATTTCCTTTTACGCAGGCACAGAAAGTATGTGCTGGTTGGCCGTCGGCTGTAGTTTTTGCATTGTGTTCATTTGAAACTTTTTGGTGAAGACAAAGGCAGCATGAAGTGCCGCAATAGTTGACTTTCAATGCCACCTATTCTTTGATGTCAGTTTCGTGCATCTGGGCTTCAAGACTGAGAATTTACTAATGTCATTGTGAGGACATTTTTGCTGGTATGTTCACATTACGTTTCTTTATTTGAACCTAACCTACCTCAGAACTTACCAGAAACTCCAATTTCCCTTCTAGTTTCTGTCTGTTTTCTTCTCTTGTGTCTGTACTTCCATGAAGTGAGTCATATTGCCTCAGGAAACATGCTAAAATGTTTTGTTCAAGTTGAAATGTTTGCCTCCATTCCCTTTGCCTAGAACAAACTGGTACTCTTCATTGTGTCTTACTGATTATTATTTTTGCAGTCACACCACTTCTAAGACTAAACTTGTGTTCAGACACAATACATTTTAAGACTATTGATGCAATAATGAGGTAAATACCACATGCTCTCTTAAACCCATTGTGTGCCGCCTGAACATTGCCAGCAGACAAGCAAAGTTAGCAAAGAGTGGGGGCATTTAGCTGCCAAAGAGAATGATGTTTTTTACAGAAGCTGGTAGAGACTAAACACATCAAAAAGCGAAGTCGCATACATATCACAATATCATCCGCTGTGCTTAGTAACAGCAAAATCTCACCATTTCTCTTGTAGATGAGCCATATTCCTCAATTTAGCCATTCTCCAACATTTCCTCTTTTAAATGAGTTTTTTAGTTTAGTTTAGTTAAGTTTATTTCAGTCATATATAAATTCAAAGCAGCAAAAGAAAAGAAAAGAAAAGAAAAGAAAAAACAATACACAGTTTTGACTGAAAAAGGCTCAGGCAGAAGCAAAGCTTATTAATGCCCGCCTACTATGCATCTTAAGCTACACAATTCATGGTGTCAAGTGGGAAGAGGAAAAACAAAAAAAACGAACAAAAAAAATATATACATACAGTACAGGCCAGAAGTTTGGACACACCTTCTCATTCAATGCGTTTTCTTTATTTTCATGACTATTTACATTGTAGATTCTCACTGAAGGCATCAAAACTATGAATGAACACATGTGGAGTTATGTACTTAACAAAATAAGGTGAAATAACTGAAAACATGTTTTATATTCTAGTTTCTTCAAAATAGCCACCCTTTGCTCTGATTACTGCTTTGCACACTCTTGGCATTCTCTCGATGAGCTTCAAGAGGTAGTCACCTGAAATGGTTTTCACTTCACAGGTGTGCCTTATCAGGGTTAATTAGTGGAATTTCTTGCTTTATCAATGGCGTTGGGACCATCAGTTGTGTTGTGCAGAAGTCAGGTTAATACACAGCCGACAGCCCTATTGGACAACTGTTAAAATTCATATTATGGCAAGAACCAATCAGCTAACTAAAGAAAAACGAGTGGCCATCATTACTTTAAGAAATGAAGGTCAGTCAGTCCGGAAAATTGCAAAAACTTTAAATGTGTCCCCAAGTGGAGTCGCAAAAACCATCAAGCGCTACAGCGAAACTGGCACACATGAGGACCGACCCAGGAAAGGAAGACCAAGAGTCACCTCTGCTTCTGAGGATAAGTTCATCCGAGTCACCAGCCTCAGAAATCGCAAGTTAACAGCAGCTCAGATCAGAGACCAGATGAATGCCACACAGAGTTCTAGCAGCAGACCCATCTCTAGAACAACTGTTAAGAGGAGACTGCGCGAATCAGGCCTTCATGGTCAAATAGCTGCTAGGAAACCACTGCTAAGGAGATGCAACAAGCAGAAGAGATTTGTTTGGGCCAAGAAACACAAGGAATGGACATTAGACCAGTGGAAATCTGTGCTTTGGTCTGATGAGTCCAAATTTGAGATCTTTGGTTCCAACCCCTGTGTCTTTGTGAGACGCAGAAATGGTGAACGGATGGATTCCACATGCCTGGTTCCCACTGTGAAGCATGGAGGAGGAGGTGTGATGGTGTGGGGGTGTTTTGCTGGTGACACTGTTGGGGATTTATTCAAAATTGAAGGCACACTGAACCAGCATGGCTACCACAGCATCCTGCAGCGACATGCCATCCCATCCTGTTTGCGTTTAGTTGGACGATCGTTTATTTTTCAACAGGACAATGACCCCAAACACACCTCCAGGCTGTGTAAGGGCTATTTGACCAAGAAGGAGAGTGATGGAGTGCTGCGGCAGATGACCTGGCCTCCACAGTCACCGGACCTGAACCCAATCGAGATGGTTTAGGGTGAGCTGGACCGCAGAGTGAAGGCAAAGGGGCCAACAAGTGCTAAACACCTCTGGGAACTCCCTCAAGACTGTTGGAAAACCATTTCAGGTGACTACCTCTTAAAGCTCATCGAGAGAATGCCAAGAGTGTGCAAAGCAGTAATCAGAGCAAAGGGTGGCTATTTTGAAGAAATTAGAATATAAAACGTTTTCTGTTGAGTACATAACTCCACATGTGTTCATTCATAGTTTTGATGCCTTCAGTGAGAATCTACAATGTAAATAGTCATGAAAATAAAGAAAACGCATTGAATGAGAAGGTGTGTCCAAACTTTTGGCCTGTACTGTATATATACATACATACACATACACATACATGATCCCTTTTTCAATTTCAGCCATAACTCCTAAATATAAATGCACATAATGATTTTTTGAACATAACAAAGGAAGTACATTGCTTAAGTTTGAGATCAGCACTATTGCACTGCTGAACCCCTTTAAAAGAAATACATCTTCTTTTAACTTCTTTTTTAGCTTTTGGTAACACAAATTTACTTCCATCTCTCAACTCATATTTACTCTCAGACACTATGAAAAACTTATACACACTGTCTGGTAGTGTTTTATTATTTGCTTTAAACATGACTTGCATTGTTCTATAATAAACCAAGTCTCTAAACTTCAGAACATGAGAATTTAAAAATAATGGATTTGTATGTCATAATAACCGGCTTTGTTTATGATACGTATGGCTCGTTTTTGTTGGAACACAATTTTATCAGTTGTGGTTTTAAACGTAGATCCCCATAATTCCACACAATAAGTTAAATAAGGAAGTATCAGTGAACAGTAAATTAAATATAAGCTTTTGTGATTTAGCATGTCTTTGGTTTTGTACATGATTGCAATTGATTTTGAGATTTTCCCTTTTACATACTCAACATGTTTTTTCCAATTAAGTTTGTGATCGATCACAACCCCGAGGAATTTGGTCTCCCAAACCCTTCCTATTTCAATGTTGGAGATTTTTAATTTAGTATTACTTCCAGATTGACTTCCAAATATCATAAATTTAGTTTTCTTTATATTAAGAGATAATTTATTGACATCAAACCAAGTTTTGAGCACTCCAAGCTCTTGTTCAACAGTGTGCAGAAGTTCTTCTAAGTTTCCCCCGGAGGAGTACAAATTTGTGTCATCAGCAAATATGATACATTTTAACTTATTAGAAACATAACAAATGTCATTAATAAAAAGAATAAACAATTTGGGGCCAATAATGGAGCCCTGAGGCAATCCGCAGGTGACCGGTTTAAATTCTGACATTGTTTGGTTTATTTGAACATATTGCTGTCTGTTTTCTAAATAATTTTTCAGCCAGGTGTGAACTGTCCCTCTAAATCCATAGTGTTCCATTTTTTCCAGTAAATAATTATGATCAATAGTATCAAAAGCTTTACTTAAGTCTATGAAGATACCTACTGTATGAAGATCATTATCGATTGCATCTGCTATTTCTTCAACCATTGTCATCACTGCATATGTAGTTGTTCTGTTCTTTCTGAATCCATATTGTTGTTCGTTTAAAATATTATATTTTTCAATAAAGTTATCTAATTGTTTTATGAAGAGCTTTTCTAAAATTTTTGAAAATTGTGGCAGTAAAGCTACTGACCTGTAATTGTCCATACTGTGTCTGTCACCGTTTTTAAAGATGGGTGCTACTTTGGCTGGTTTCATGTCTTGTGGGAAGATGCCTGTTTGGAAGGAAAGGTTGCATATATAGGTTAGAGGTTTTACAATGCTATGGATGACCTCTTTAAGTGTACACATATCAATAAAGTTTACATCAGTTGATGTTTTATTCTTGAACTTATTTGCAACATCAATGATATCCCTTTCCTCAATCCCACACAGAAACATAGAATTTAAATTCCGTTTGATTAAACCATGAAAGAGTTCTTTATTTTGATTGTCCACAATAATTTTGTTTGCCAAAGTAGGTCCAACACTAACAAAATAATCATTAAACTTATTCGCAATTGTCTTTAAGTGCTCAACTTTTCATCCACTGACATTCCAAAAGTAATTTGGAAATTCAGTTTGTGTGGATTTATTTCTTATAATATGATTTATTACTTTCCAGGTTTTTTGTATATTGTTTTTACTAGCTTCTATCTTTTCAGAGTAGAATTTTTTCTTTTGTAGTCTTATGATTGTGGTCAGTTTATTTTTATATAATTTGTATTTATGTTCACTGTCATTGGTTCTTAGTTGCAAAAATTGTTTATAAAGTATTTTTTTCTTTTGGCATGACTTTTGGAGGCCTTTAGTCATCCAGGATAGTTCTTTATTTGAGTCTTTACCTTTTACTGGATACTTTTTTATAGGACAGTGCTTATCGTATACACTTAGAAAATTTATTAGAAAAGCCTCATATGCCTGATTTGGATCATCCACATAAACAGTCTCCCAATTACAACTTTTGAGTTCTTCCTTTAAAGATTCCAGTCTTCCTGGTGTTCTTAACCATCTTAACCTAAATAAAGGTTCACTATTCTGGGATGCATTTGAAGACTTTGTACTGTGCATGATCATAAAAATAGGAAGGTGGTCGCTTATATCATTTATGAGCAACCCACATGTTGTTTGAACAATAGCAGTTGAAAAAATATTATCAATAAGTGTGGCAGTGTCGTTAGTAATCCTGCTGGGTTTATCTATAAGGGGCAGGAGGCCAAAACTAAACATTGTGTTACAGAAATCAGTTGTTAACTTATGCTCTTTCCATTTTAACAAGTCAATATTAAAGTCACCGCAAACAAAAAGCATTTTCTTATTTCCTATTTTTCTGATAAGGTCAACTACTGTAGTTGTAAATTGTTCAATACAAGATCCAGGTGTCCGGTAAATACAACTTAAAGTAATACTCTTGAATTGTACTGAAGCGATTTCAATTGTTAGGCTTTCCATCAAATCATCTACCACTGTACAGTCAATTTGTTTACACTGAAAGTCTTTTTGTACAAAAAAGCCAACGTCACCACCTCGCTTATTCTTCCAATTTGCACTGAAAAAATCGTAACCTTCCAATTGAAAAGAATTATCATGCCTATGGTCTGAGATCCAAGTCTCACTTATGGCAATTATGTGAAAAGTGCGTTTTAATGATAGCACATAATCTTTTATTTTTCCAAAGTTAGTATAGAGGCTCCTACTATTAAAATGTAACATTGAGAAGCCATCTAAATGAAGGCAATCTAATTGAGTTTCAGTATAATATTTAGCATTTGATATGTAATCTTTGTAGAAATTTAACTCAGGATCCACATTATTTTCAAAGCTAAATTGTTTGTGATCAATCTCATTTAGAAAACTTAACTTAAATTTCTCATTTGAACATATTTCAGGATCACTGTCAGGATTTACTGTCCTGTCTAAAATTAAAGTGTTGTCTATGTTAAAGAGAAAAAAACAACAACAAACAAATAAAACAAGCTTACATTAAAGTCCATTTTACAACTGTCCAAGGCATAATAATCACTTAAATTGGTCCAGGTCTGTCATGTTACATATCAGGACAGTCTTTGCTTGCTCTGGTGACCCATTTGACTTCACAAACACTTTGCCATTTCTTGTCCATGTTGACTGGCTTTTCTTCTCCTTTCTGAGTGTACGGCTCTGTCTGGCAATTTCTGCATTTTTCTTTGTTAAATGCTCATTAATGTAGACTCCAGTACCCTTCAGCTTTCTTGCTTGTTTCAACACTTCCACTTTATGCTTTCGGTTTGAAAACTGGACCTCTATTGTGGGTTTCACTTTATCCTTATTTGAAAGTGTGTGACATGCTGAAATGTGTTTCTTCTCTATCATGATGTTTTTATTGTTCAAAAATGCCACAACTTGATCCTCTAGTGTCTGTAGTTCCTCAGGTGGTGCATCCTCATCAGCAGTATCTGAGACTGTAGCCCGAGCGTAGCTGCGATGTTTGGTTTCCAATCCTGTAATTGTAATATCTCCAGCACGAGTAAACTGCTCCAAATCATCCACTCTTTGCTCCAGCAGCTCAATCCTCTGGTCCCTTTGTTTTATCATGACTCTCAGCTCACGCACTTCCCCCATGAGGCCCATGAGTGTGGCCTGTTGTTTACCACTTTACTGATTTCATCTGACATAAAGTTGAGAGATTTTTTAATCTCCTCTAATTCTTCTGCAAGCTTTTTTGTTGTGATTGCCATCTTGTCCACAGTTTGAGTTTATCCAGCTTCTCAACTGACTTCCTACAGGGCCTTGAGACAGTCCTGCTTTTTCAGGCCTTGAAAGTATGTCCAAAAAAATAGTCAAAGATCCACTTACTTGGCTGCAATTTCCAACAGCATCATGAGAAAACATCTGTGTAGCATTAACAGAGTTTTAATCCTGGTTGGATGGCTCTATATTTTGCTGATTTTTGATGGATAGAATAACTCTGAGAGTAACTCTGAGCCCAGAGAGGCAGCAGCAGCCATCTTGTCTGTTTCACAATATAACAAAATGTTATGTAAAAAAGTGTAACGTTATACGTTATTACGTGATGCAGGATCACGTAATTAAGTGAAACCTTCTATGTTATAACAAGATAAATAAGTACACTGTTATAGCAGCAAAGCTTCCTTTGAAAAAAACAAAACAAAACAAAACAAAACAAAACAAAAACAAGACAGTAACCCAGCTCATCAAATTCAGTCAGTAACCAATAGAAACTTCACAAAATCATAAATCAGTACAGAATAACCTTATTTGGTAATGTGGAGTAATTTACAAGGGAATACTGTCTGGGTTACATGCAAGGACTGGGCAAGGACACCCTCCAAATCTCTGGACAGCACATCTCTGTTCAACTGTGATTCTCCTCAATTGAGTCTTCATTAAATACTGTGTGAAATCCATCAGAGTCTAACCTAATCATGGACCTCTGTTGCCAAAAGCTAAGGAAATAAAGCTAAACTGAAGTGTTTTAAGACACAAAACATGTAACAAGCGTTAACTGACACACAATCACATTCAAAACAAATGCAGGATGGTATCTAGCATGTCATATTTAGATCTGTAGGTTTACTGACAAAGCAGTGGTATCTGACGAGTTGGGATGAAAATGTGTTGCACTATCCCCAGACCAAGGTACAAAAAAGTATAAAAGTTGTGGTAGATTGTAGCTGCCATGGTTGTGTAGCATTGTATAAAACTTTAAAAGGTGCCAATTTTCTATGCCCTTACTCTTACCATATCTGTACTGATGCTGTTTAAAGGACAGATTTCATATTCTGATGACATATCCCTTTAGCTGGTGTTGTATTTCCGTGGGAGATATGACACATGTGAAGTCGATGGAACCACCGCCAAGTGACACACACAGACGGCACTTTTCACAATTCATCCACAATTTGATAGTAATTTCACACTTGAGAAAGGCAGCGATGACAATATGCTCTCAATCCACATGAAGATCCTGAGCTTGCTGGTGGATAGCACACTACACAACATTGGAGACAACTTGAGTAATTGTAATTAATGTGCTCGCTTAATTTGCAGGCAGCCGTCCGGTATGTTAGACGACAAGGGGGTCATTATGGTTTTAAAAGAGATCAGTGCTCATCTTTTACTAGCCCTAATTCACCGTTTAGAGTGTCCATGCAGCTGGACATAATATGATGGTTTTACAAGCCAACAAGATGTTTTCTATAAATACAAAAGATGAGAGAAAATGAAGAAGACAGGATTTGTAAATGGATTAATTTTATCCACGTTTTACTATCTTAATTTCAGAAACATAAAGCAAAGGCAAGTAGCTGATACCAAGTTCTTTTAAATATGAGTGTTCATCTATATCTTACAATCCTTGATGCATTAAAACTGAACTCCATCCCACTTTGCTGTGATATGGCACAAAAAAGTGATTTAGGGCCTGGATTTACTAGCAGTATGGCTCAAAGTAAACAAGTATGAAAAAAAAAATGTTTGTTTCCTGAATTCATCTAAAGTTTTATTTTCATCCATACCTGCTCTCTTTGATTTTTTCCCCCACTTTGAGTTTCATGGGTGCACTTGTATGAGGTTTGTTTATTTTCTCACATTCCCTGCAGCACTTCTCTCCCATCTAGGCCTACTTCCACGCGTTGCTAAGTAGGTAGTTTTTTTGTTGGGGAGCTGACAGGGTTATTTGCAATGAGACTTTCATTTGAGTGGGTTCTCTCAACACCTAGCTTGATACACTGTTTGAATTTGCCTAGGAGTAAAGGTACACAAATATTTTAATTTGTTTAGTTTTTTTAGTCGCTGTTTGATTGACAGGCAGATAAATGTGAGGCTTCAGGCTAAAGGGGAGAGCGTGTGTGTGTGAGAGAGAGAGAGGAGCATACAGTAAACTTTTAGGTGGATATTAAACTTATGACAGTAGTGTTAAAATGTAAGCTATGAATTATCCAAAATGCTTTTGATTTAGACTAGTTTTATTTCTGTGCTCAGCAGAGAAGGAGAACTGCTGACCCGAACTGGGGACATCGTCGAGCGGTGGAAGGAGCACTTTGAGGACCTCCTGAACCCGGCCATCACCATTTTCAAAAAAGGGGACTGGAGGGTGTGCTCCAATTATCGGGGTATCGCACTGCTCAGCCTCCCGGGTAAAGTTTACTCAAGGGTGCTGGAAGGGAGGCTCCGACCAATTGTTGAACCTTTGACTCAGGAGGAGCAATGCGGATTCCATCCTGGCAGTGGAACAATGGACCAGCTCTTTACCCTTGCGAGGCTACTGGAGGGGTCGTGGGAGTTTGCCCATCCAGTCTACATGTGCTTTGTGGACTTGGAGAAGGCTTACGACCGCGTCCCTCGGGGGGTCTTGTAGGGGGTACTGCGGGAGTATGGGGTACTGGGCTCACTGCTACAAGCCATCCGGTCCCTGTATGACAAAAGTGAGAGCTTTGTCAAACACGTTCTCGGTGGGTGTTGGCCTCCGCCAAGGCTGTCCCTTGTCACCGATCCTATTTGTGATTTTCATGGACAGGACCTTGAGGCACAGCTGGGGGGGGGGGGGGGGGGGGGGGGGGGGGGGGGGGCAGGAGTCCGGTTTGGTGACCTCAGAATTGCATCTCTGCTTTTCACAGATGATGTGGTTCCGCTGGCCTCATCACACTGTGACCTCTAGCACACGCTGGAGTGGTTTGCAGCCGAGTGTGAAGCAGTCGGGATGAGAGTCAGCACCTCCAAATCAGAGGCCATGGTTCTCTGCCGGAAACCGGTGGATTGCCCCCTCCGGGTTGGGGGAGAGTTACTGCCTCAAGCAAGAGAGTTCAAGTATCTCGGGGTCTTGTTCACGAGTGAGGGTAGAATGGAGTGTGAGATGGATCAGCGGTTTGGGGCGGCTTCTGCAGTGATGCAGGCGCTGCGCCGGGCCGTCATGGTGAAGAGGGAGCTGAGCCAGAAGGCGAAGCTTTCAATTTACTGGTCCATCTACATCCCAATCCTCACCTATGGGTGGCTGGGCTAAGCCCTAGAGATAGGGTGAGGAGCTCGGACATCTGGAGGGAGCTCTGAGTACAGCCACTGCTCCTTTGCATTGAAAGGGGTCAGTTGAAGTGGTTCGGGCATCTGATCAGGATGCCTCCTGGGCGCCTCCCACTGGAGGTGTGCCAGGCACGTCCCACTGGTAGGAGGCCCCGGGGCAGACCCAGAACATGCTGGAGGGATTACATAGCTCATCTGGCCTGGGAACACCTTGGGGTCGCCCAGGAGGAGCTGGAAAGTGTTGCTGGGGAGAGGGATGTCTGGGGTGCTTTGCTCGGCCTGCTGCCCCAGGGACCCCGCCCCGGATAAGCGGATGAAAATGGATGGATGGATGGATAGTTTTATTTCTACAATAATTATTATTATCACATTCCCTTGATGGACTAACACAATAAGTACTAAACGTGCATAATCCGTGTTAATACAGCTATCCGCTTCATTCCTACTACTGCAGTTCTACTGTAGAACTGCTTTTAGGTGCAGTTTCCAGTAAGACAGCAGAAGTAATAGGAAGCATTGGCTTTCTATGGTTAGTCTCAATGGCTAACCATGGTTCCTTTAGAGAGTAATTCACCTTCAATTTAGCAAGTACTGCTTTGTTTTTTAACAGATATTTAACAAACAACTGGACTAAGCTAAATATCCCAGCCAACATTTGCATGTAGGGCCCTTGTGGGTAGTGAATGGTCTGAAAATGGCCCCTACATTGGATTGTCACCCTTCTCCACGTTTTCACATGCTTGGAATGACATAAAAAATCATAAGATTTAGAGTCTTGAGAGCAAAGAAGTATTAAATCAGAATTTGCAGGAGAAAATGACCCCCAGAATGACAGGTCTGTCACTCAATGTCAGAACATGATATCCCCATCTTTCCCTGTCTGACTGCATCCTCAGCGTGCATCAGAAAATTGCCTGTTATAAAACAAACTCAGCTATATACCTTAAAGTAACGTTAACATTATATGTTTCAAGGCTGAGAATGTGTTACTGACTTTGCATACTTCTTTTATATCATGTAAAATGAATGCTTGAAGTTACTTATTTTACTACTGCTTTATATTACTGATGTTACCCAGATCTGCCACTGACTTGGACTTTATGTTTCACTTATTAGAACTCAGATTTAATAAATCAGTAGTTATAACAATGTGCAAACTGTGTTAAGAGGGCAGATGAGCAGAGCATTAGCTGGGAAACATTACATTTATTCACTTAAAATGGAGCTAAAACATTACCAAATTATGTTAAATGTTTGCCAAATGTGTTAGCGTCTGTTAATGAGACGCAAGAAATCATAAATCATCCTTTAGAAGGAGTAGATGTTACTGTAAGCTGCCGTGGGCTTAGTTATATTTAACAATATGTTAACGTAGCAAGGCAAGCTGACTGCTAATGTTCTTAGTATAACAGGTAAATGACCAAAGCTTTGAGATGACTATCAGAGATGACAGAGGTATGATCACATTATCCCGTCTGAGGTGTTACAGGTGATGTGTTCTATGTTTTATTTCCCAGTTGTTCCAGGAAAAAAAGGATTAGTGTACCGTTCATGGTATCGTTACCACTGGAAAACACTAGTTCCATAATTTACGCAAGGTTTCATGGGAGCTAGAAATATGGTGGACAGAGTCCACTCATGAAAGAAAGCTTGAGCTAAAGAATATTTCAAATTAAAGTAGATTTACTGTTTTCATTTGTTTTGTTACCAGCTTGGGTTGATGAAGATATAAAATATGGCATGCTGTGGGGATGACTGAATTCATGTCTTTAAAATTCACAAAAAATAAAGAGTAGTAAGGATGTTCAATTAATGTAATTTGTCTTTTAACTGTTATGTAGGCAGCTTTGCAATAAGTACAGTGTCCCTTTAATACAATGCAGTAATTCTTAAAAACATTTTAAGGGTGGCTGGATTGAATAAAATACCTGGCTAAAAAGAAATATTCATCCAGGTGTAATAATGACATTTTTCTGTTTCCTTGCTGTTTACTCACATTAAAGTGTTATTTGTCTTTGCAGGGCTCCATAAGTTTAAATGAACACTTGTAATGTTTTGTTAGTTTAGGTGCTCAAAGAAAACAAGTTTGAGGATTCATCATTTGTTCCCCTAAAAAAGCAGGCAATAATGTTTTTAAAAAATAACAGGACACAAAACATGTTGTTAAAAGAGAAAGCAAAAAGTAAACAAGGGAAACCTTAAAAAAAAAAAAAAAACATCCTGATATAGATGTCTGTGTTGCATTTTATCCTCCTGGCATTTGCCTCTGGCTCTTTCTGAAGTGATTTACAGCATTAGAGGTATAATCCTTAAGGTTTTTGAAAGTATAAGATTATCAGATTTATATGTATATATACATATATATATATATAATATATATATATATATATATATATATGTATGTATGTATGTATATGTGTGTGTGTGTGTGTGTGTGTGTGTGTATACATATATACATATATATAAAGGAAATAGATTGTGGACACATATAAAGGAAATAGATTTAGATTTAGATTTAGACTTATCTAGTCCGAATGACATTGCGATGTCATTGCAGTAGTTCGTGGTGAGGTGGAGCAGTGAGTTGATGTCTCGCTCACTTCTGGCATACAGCTTGATGTCATCTATTTAGAGGAGGTGACTGATGGTTGCTCCACTTGAGTACAGAACTGGTATCTGTAGCCACTCTTTGTGATGTGTTAGCTGAAGGGGTTCAGGCCTATGCAGCACAGTAGCAGGGACAGTGCATCACCTTGGTATATGCCGCAGTTGATGGTGACCTGTGCAATTGGCTTTGAGTTGGCCTCCAGAATCGTTTTCCACAGCCCTTTTGAGTTCTTAGATTCTTAGGCTCTTAGTGTCCTATTTATGTTGTTCATTTCCAAGCATTCCAGTATCCATGTGTAGCATTGAGTCATAGGCTTTCTTGTAGTGCTCTGCTTGGTCTTGCAGTCTTGGGTGACTGCTCCATTGATCAGTAGCTGTTTTTTGGCTCCGCTGGTATTAATACCAATTCCTTTCTGGGCCTTGCACATTCATTGGGCCATATGCCTATTCATCTTAGCTGCTATGATGCCTGACAGGAGCTTTTATGCTCTACAGAGGCAGGTCATTGGCCAGTACTTGGATGTGACTGGGCCCTTCCCGGGATCCTTCATGATCAGGACTGTCTGTCCCTGGGTCATCCACTCTGGATGGGTCCCATCATCAGCAGCTGGTTCATTTGTGATGTCAGGCGTTCATGGAGTGCAGTTAGTTTCTTTAGCCAGTAGGTGTGTGTGTGTGTGTCAGGGCCCGGTGTTGTCCAGCTCTTCATACATGATACTTGGATGTCTGCCGTTGTAATGGTAACTGGCTGTTGTTCTGGGAGATTGCTGTGGTCTGCTCCTAGATCCACTAGCCACTTAGTATCGATGTTATGTGATGCCTCCTTCTCCTATATGCTCTTCCAGTATTGTTCAGTTTCAGCCCTGGGTGGATCTATTCTTGTGTTGTTACCTTGCCACTGAGAGTATGCTTTGGATGGTTCGGTTGAGAACATCCTATTTATTCTTCTGGCTTCTTCTTCTCTTGTGTAATTCCTTTAGGCGGGTAGCCAGAGCTATGAGGCTTTGCTTGGCAGTCTCCAGTGCCTCAGATGTATAAAGTTTGTTTTACCTCTGAGGTATCCCTTGCTTCCCCACACCTTTCTGTAGCTCTGAGAGTTGTCTAACCTCTCTCTCTGTTGCCATGATCTTGGCCTCCCGCCTCCTTCTCCATGGAGGGTAATGCTCTTTGTGCATTGCTCTTGTAGCCAGGCATCTCTAGGATCACTGTTGCTGTGGTGTGCATCTGTTGATTCATCTCAGTTGTGGTCCTAATAGGGATAGTTTGTGGTGCTGCATTCACATTATCTAGCAGACTTTCAGAAGATACTTTGTCACTTTGTCTAGGTAATCGGCTTCAAGGGTGTCGGAATTCCAGCTTATTCATTATTCTCAATCTCAGGTCATCCGCCCTTGCTGTAAGGGAATCTGTCTCATTAGGGCTTTGGGCTTGGTACCCAATCTTGGAGTGTGGGGATGATTACGTCCCCACTTTGACCTGTCACCCTGGGCTCCCGCTTACTGTAGCATTTTTGTAGTACCTCATCAATCTCTAGTTGTGATAGCAGTTGGATGTTGGAACACTGGGCTAGGAGTTGTTTCTTTGTCAGTGAAGATGTTGGGTTTCGAAGCATCCACATGTCCCAGATCCTCTGCATGTAGCCCCTCTTGCTGGGGTTACTTGTATAGTAGCATTCCAACAGTCCCCTAAATTCTGCTCTTGTCCATCAATGTTTTGTTCCAGTAGCCCACTTCTCATCAAGATACCCTGGTTCCCAAACATCTGACGCAAACCTTGTTGACACGGGTAACATTCGAACCATGATGACTTGGCTGGCAGCATTAAGAACCTTGCCTCAGGGTTCAGACCCCCGGCCTCCCACACTCCCAGTCAGTAGCCTTAACCACTGAGCTATCCATAAATATATATATATATATATATATATATATATATATACAGTACAGGCCAAAAGTTTGGACACACCTTCTCATTCAATGCGTTTTCTTTATTTTCATGACTATTTACATTGTAGATTCTCACTGAAGGCATCAAAACTATGAATGAACACACGTGGAGTTATGTACTTAACAAAAAAAGGTGAAATAACTGAAAACATGTTTTATATTCTAGTTTCTTCAAAATAGCCACCCTCTTGCTCTGATTACTGCTTTGCACACTCTTGGCATTCTCTCCATGAGCTTCAAGAGGTAGTCACCTGAAATGGTTTTCACTTCATAGGTGTGCCTTATCAGGATTAATTAGTGGAATTTCTTGCTTTATCAACAGGGTTGGGACCATCAGTTGTGTTGTGCAGAAGTCAGATTAATACACAGCCAACAGCCCTATTGGACAACTGTTAAAATTCATATTATGGCAAGAACCAATCAGCTAACTTAAGAAAAATGAGTGGTCATCATTACTTTAAGAAATGGTCAGTCAGTCCGGAAAATTGCAAAAACTTTAAATGTGTCCCCAAGTGGAGTCGCAAAAACCATCAAGCGCTACAACGAAACTGGCACACATGAGGACCGACCCAGGAAAGGAAGACCAAGAGTCACCTCTGCTTCTGAGGATAAGTTCATCCAAGTCACCAGCCTCAGAAATCGCAAGTTAACAGCAGCTCAGATCAGAGACCAGATGAATGCCACACAGAGTTCTAGCAGCAGACCCATCTCTAGAACAACTGTTAAGAGGAGACTGCGCGAATCAGGCTTTCATGGTCAAATAGCTGCTAGGAAACCACTGCTAAGGAGAGGCAACAAGCAGAAGAGATTTGTTTGGGCCAAGAAACACAAGGAATGGACATTAGACCAGTGGAAATCTGTGCTTTGGTCTGATGAGTCCAAATTTGAGATCTTTGGTTCCAACCGCCGTGTCTTTGTGAGACACAGAAAAGGTGAACGGATGGATTCCACATGCCTGGTCCCCACTGTGAAGCATGGAGGAGGAGGTGTGATGGTGTGGGGGTGTTTTGCTGGTGACACTGTTGGGGATTTTTTCAAAATTGAAGGCACACTGAACCAGCATGGCTACCACAGCATCCTGCAGCAACATGCCATCCCATCCGGTTTGCGTTTAGTTGGACGATCATTTATTTTTCAACAGGACAATGACCCCAAACACACCTCCAGGCTGTGTAAGGGCTATTTGACCAAGAAGGAGAGTGATGGAGTGCTGCGGCAGATGACCTGGCCTCCACAGACACCGGACCTGAACCCAATCAAGATGGTTTGGGGTGAGCTGGACCGCAGAGTGAAGGCAAAGGGGCCAACAAGTGCTAAATACCTCTGGGAACTCCTTCAAGACTGTTGGAAAACCATTTCAGGTGACTACCTCTTAAAGCTCATGGAGAGAATGCCAAGAGTGTGCAAAGCAGTAATCAGAGCAAAGGGTGGCTATTTTGAAGAAACTAGAATATAAAACATGTTTTCAGTTATTTCACCTTTTTTTGTTAAGTACATAACTCCACATGTGTTCATTCATAGTTTTGATGCCTTCAGTGAGAATCTACAATGTAAATAGTCATGAAAATAAAGAAAACGCATTGAATGAGAAGGTGTGTCCAAACTTTTGGCCTGTACTGTATATATATATTTATAATCCCCCTCTCACCCCTTCAATGGGGGTGGTATTCCCTGGAATTTCCCAGTAATGGCTGCAGGAGAACGTTGTCTGCTTAATCTTGTATATACAAATCTAAAATATTAACCATAATAGCAAGAGCATACATTGTTTTTGTAACAGAAAGCTAAGGCTTCTGCTTTCTGTGTCATCTCATTAATATTAGCCTCATTGTTTACACTTTACACCTTATCGGGGCTTTATTATTCCTGCTGATGGGGAACATTTCCTGCTGATGTTGCTTCAACTGACAAAACACAGGATTGGATTTTATTATAAAGCAGCCACAACAAACACAATGTGTTAGTCACTGCAGTTAGAGCAATCGTTAAAGAAAAGTGCATCCATACAACAGGAAAACAGTCATTATGGAACAATAAGGAGCAGCCATAGTAAGCTGTTAGATGAAGAGCTGCACACCTCCAGCTCCTCAGCAAGGTAACCAACTTTACTGTGTGTTCAGTATCAATGTGAGTTTGCCTGGCTGCACTGTAAACAGCTGCAGTTGCTCTTCCATTATATTCCTAATTAAGTAGTTAAAGGATTGTTTGCTGTAGTATTAAATTGGTGACTCCAGGGGACCTACCAGCATATGTTTGAATAAGACAAGACAATTTAAGAATAACTGAACAGATTTCCAAGATTTCTATTGCAATAATTAAAGACAACTCCACAAAAAACATTTGTAACTCACTGCTAGTCATGAAGGACTTTTTTGGTATACCTCAAGAAATTGAATGTTCAGATGAATAAGGATTGAATGTAGAACATTCAGCGCTAGCTGGATTTCAAAACATCTTTCAAGGACACCCAGAGGGTTTAAAGGAAATTCTACTTTAAGAGAGAGCTTCAGTAAGGTTTTGTATAGTGATAGGGAGAGTGTAACTGTTTGTATAATGGAAGACCCTTTTTTTTACCACAAAGAACCCTGAACAAGCAGATGTGGATTCTGACAGATTTTAGGGCAATGGAATCCAGGACAGACACAACCACTCCTATCTAAATCCAGTCATTCATTTGGTAGGGCACATTTTGAGTCATTATATCTCAATGAAAAATGTGTTGAACTTAACTCACCCTGATTGAGCTATCTCTATCAAAAATTCACTAGATGTTGCTGTGTCTTTAAATAGTCTGCCTTTACATTTCACCTCTTACAGAAAGTTAGTAACAGTATATGTCACACGAGTGTGTAGTTCTTTTAAAATACCAGCTTAGATTTCCACTGTTAAAAAATATGACACACGCACAGTAACAGTTCAGGCAATTTATTTACACAGTTTTAAAACAAGATGATAAAAAAAACATTATTTTAAAAGGAAATTAATGTGCAAAAGGTATTTCAAATTGCCTAAAAGTTCTTAAAATTGTCTATTTTGACGACAGGGGTCCAATAAATACTTAGGAGAAGGGGGGTACTCAAGGCTCAATGAGACGGGGAGGAAGGGGGGCGGGGGGGGATTCCTGCAGCTGAAGGCTCCTCGTGGCTCCGCTCACGCCGCTCTTTCCAGGCTCCTCCAGACGCAGCCGCTGCAGGAAGGAGGAGATAAATGCCCTCAATCAGGTGTCTCACAACTATTAGCACACACACATGTCCACAGAGTGGTGGCTCGGTTAACGTCCCTTTACTTATCTCAATAGTGCGCGTTGAACCAAGTCTCCGTCCTCAACGCCTGGCTCGTCCCGCTGCGGCCCGTCTGCTTCCTTCCTCAGCTGCACCTCCCGGCTGGTACCTCCTCGCCAACCCACGAGTGATCTCCGTCGTACGGTCTCCACGTCCAGCTGCAGTCTGGGTCCTGTCGAGTCCACCTCTCACGTCCGTTGCCTTTTGTGTCTCCTCCGGTTTCCCCTTTTTCGTTCACCTGCTACTGCTCAGCTTAAAACAAAGCGCTCCGTCCAGTTTGCCAATCCCGAGTCAAGGGGGGTGTGTCCTGCTGTCATTACAGCTGTTCTGAATTAGTTCATTACTTGATCGGTTAGAGTTCAGTTCACTCAGTCCCAAAGTCAAACACCATATGATAAAAACTAGTATAAAACCATATATAAAGACATGCACCACAAAACTGAATAAAAATGCATATAATAAAACACAATAAAATAGGACATGCAAAATCAAACACAAGATCAAGTAATGACTGCTCGAAATTCTGCATTCTGCCTTACTCTGACATTCCCCCCCCCTCTTTAATAATGGTCGTCCCGACCATTTACTCACTGTGGTACCTTGCTGGAGGTAACCCAAGATTGGTTCGCTCTGAGCGACGTATGACTGGAGGCTCAGGCTCGTTACCAGGGGCTGCTGGTTCTTGTGGAGGGTCAGGTGGGTCGGCCTGAGCTGGCGTTGCTGATGCTGCCAGTGGCTGGGTGGCAGTCATCATCAAGCCAGGGAGCCACCAAGTGGGCGGGGGCAGCTGGCTTGACTGGTCCATTGCTGGAGGGCCTGATTCTCTCGTTGACTCTTCGTTGTCCTGTAACACAATTAAAGGGCATGGACGCAGATTATTTCGATGCACTGTGCGTGTAGGTGCTTCCTTACCCTCTGGCCGGAGGACATAAACTGGGTGATTTTCTCTTAGTTGTGTCACCGCTACAAAAGGTTCAGGGGTCCATCTTGGGGCCAGCTTCCCTTTGGCCCTTCTGCGAAAGTTTCGAATGAGCACCCGTTCACCTGGAAGCAGGGGTGCTGGCTGAGCTCGTCTATTGTAACGGGCCTGGTCTCGTTCTTGTTTGTGTTGAGAGTGCTTCTGTGTAGTCTGGTATGCATGGCTCAGGGCTCTTTGGTGCTGCTTTACCCAGCCCTGTAGTGTGCAAGGCTGCACCGGGGGGGCCAGGCCAGTTACCCAGTCCACAGGCAATCTGGCATGCCTCCCAAACACTACATAGTGTGGCGTCATTCCGGTTGTGCTATGGGTGGTGTTGTTGTATGCCTGAAGAAGAGCAGGCAGCTGGTTGGGCCACTGTGCCTGCTCAGTTTCAGTGAGGGAGTTTAACAACCTTAGCAGGGTCTGGTTGAATTGCTCACAGGTCCCATTGCCCTGGGGATGGTAGGCTGTGGTGCGGCTCTTTTGACATCCATACAGTTGACAAAGCTCTCTCAGTAGTGATGATCCAAAGGCAGCCCCCCGGTCCGTTAGAACGCGTTCTGGGCAGCCAAACGTCTGGATGAGGCTACTGTACAGGGCTCGGGCTGTTGTGTTGGCAGACTGGTCCTTGGTAGGCACTGCAAGAGCATACTTTGAAAACAGGTCAATCATCACCAAAATGTAGGGGTACCTGTCATCTGGGCGTCCCAGGGAGAGGTAATCCACCCCAACCACTTCAAATGGATATGACGTTGGAATTGACATTAAAGGAGCTCTCACCTCAGGTCCAGCCTTAGTACACACACACTGTAGGCAGGCGTCCGTCCACTCCTGTACGTCCTGCATCATCCTGGGCCAGTAACAGCGTTGCCGCAGCGCTGTCAAAGTTCTCTCACTGCTGGGGTGACCCATCTCCTCATGAAATGTCCTCCATATGTCCTTAGCTTCCTGCTTTGGCACAATCACTTGGAAGGTCTGGCCCCCTGAATTGGTGTTATACACCCTTCCCAGTACACCATTCTGCAGCACAATCCTGTCCCATTCTCCCAGCAGTAGTCTCAAATAGGGTGATAGATTACATACCTCGGGCCGGGGCAGCTGCTGCTTCTTCCACTGGCATACCTGGGACAGGTCCGGATCTCTGGCCTGGCGTTCCTCCCATGTCTCCTCCCCCTCAGCGATGACCCGGTCTGAATCCACGGGTACTGTTGTTTTCTGCTCTGGTAACCGGGACAGGGCATCGGCATTCCGGTTTTGCGTACCTGGGCGGTACTTGATGGTGTACTTGAAGTTTGCAAGTTGTGCCGCCCACCACTGTTCCACTGCTCCCAGCCGGGCAGTCTCGAGATGTACCAAGGGGTTGTTATCTGTGAAAACAGTAAACTCTACACCATAAAGGTAGTCTTTGAATTTTTCAGTGACTGCCCATTTCAAAGCCAATAGCTCCAGCTTAAAAGAGCTATAGTTCTGGTCATTTCGCTCTGCTGGGTGTAGGCTACGGCTGGCGTAAGCAATTACCTGTTCTTTGCCTCCTTGTGTCTGGGCCAGCACTGCTCCCAGCCCCTTGAAACTGGCATCTGTGTACAGCCTGAAAGGGAGAGAGAAGTCTGCATAGGCCAGAACAGGTGCATTTAACAGCGCCTCCTTCAGACGCTCGAAAGCTTGTTGGCATTCTGGGGACCAGACAATTGGAGCTGTCTTTTTCTCTTGTGCAGTAGAACCGTGTGTTAGGGCATTCAGTGGGGCAGCGATCTTGGAGAAAGCAGGTATGAAACGGCGATAATAGCCAGCAAAACCAAGGAAAGATTTTACCTGCTTTACGGTCTGGGGCACAGGCCAGTCCCTCACTGTTGCCGTCTTAGCTGGATCGGTAGCCACGCCTTGTTCACTGATGACATGTCCCAGGTAGGTCACTTCTCGCTGGAACAGATGGCATTTTCTGGGCTGTAGTTTCAATCCATGCTCGTGGAGCCGCTGGAAGACCTCCTCCAGATGGCGCACATGGCTGTCAAAGTCAGGGGAAAAGACCACCACGTCATCAAGGTAAATCAAAAGTGACTCATTTACCATGTTTCCCAAGCAGCGTTGCATCAGCCTTTGAAATGTTGCTGGGGCATTACACAACCCAAATGGCATCCTTTCAAATTCGTACAGGCCAAATGGTGTCGTGAAGGCTGTCTTCTCCCTGTCGGCTGGGTCCATTTCCACCTGCCAGTAGCCGCTTGCCAGATCCAGTGTGGAGTACCATTTGGCTGCTTTTAGCCCGGTCAATGACTCCTCAATGCGGGGTAAGGGGTAGGCATCTTTGTGTGTCAATGCATTCAACCTCCTATAGTCCACACAGAATCTCCAGCTTCCATCTTTTTTTCTGACAAGCACAATAGGGGCTGCCCAAGGGCTTGCACTTTCTCTTACCACACCACTGTCAAGCATGTTCCGCAGCAAAGTTTGTAGTTCTGTATACAGGCTTGGGGGGACAGGTCGGTACCTCTCACGGCTAGGGGGCGCTGAACCAGTCGGAATCTGGTTCACCACCCCAGTGCGGCCGAAGTCCTCATCATGGCTCGAAAACACCTTTGTCCACCTCTGTAGCAGGTTAGTCATCTTCTCCTGCTGGTCTGGCGTCAGTCCATCTCCTTGTAGGGACATCGCAGGGTGTGACTCAGCATTGTCCGCCTCTGCAACCCCCACTCTCCTTACCTCCACCTCCACAACATCTGGGGCCACACTGCTGAGAACCAGCTCCTGTTCTCCCTGTATATCAGCCTTGGTCACCTCTGTCACCTGAGCTAATGGCTGGCGCTGGGGAATCTCCACTGGATAAGGGTTGGGGTTGCAGATCCGGCAAGGTACTCGTCCTCCATTTATGGTGGCCAGGATCCGGCCCACACGCCACTCTGCATCACCATCAGGGAGGGGCTCTACAATCACATTGCAGGAGGGGTTAACTGCACCTTCAGACACCTGTGTCCAGAGGACCATCTCAGAGTGAGGAGGGACTACAACCGGTTGTTGGCGTGGCAATTTTGCCACGCTCTGGTATGGTGGGAGAGGACCCTTGGTGGTGACTCGTTGGCACTCGGCGAATGCTTCCTCCCAGGCCTTCCCCGCTGCAGGAGGCATGGTGGTTTTGAATGCAGACAGCCCTGGGTGGTTCCCCTGAGTGAGAGCAGACCATACAGGTTTAATAATGTTCATGCCCAGTATACCCTTGTGTGGTCCAAGGCATTCATCATTTACAATTATTACCCCTTTTCCAGGAACATGAACACTTCCTACCATGCAGTCGACCAAAGCATACCCCACATAGGGAATCTTGAGGCCGTTAGCAGCACGCAGGGTCAGCCAGGGGGTTGTGGCTACCTCCGTTACACCAGCCCCTTCCAGGTACCTCTGGAACAAGCTTTGGCTCAGCAGTGTGACCTGTGATCCTGTGTCGAGCACGAAAAGTATAGAGCATCCATTCATTTTAACGACAACATCATGACACTCACCGATCAAGGCCGCTTTCTGCTGGGATGTGGCCTCCTGGTCTTGGTTAACTGCCCCTACTGCTCGGCCCTCAGCCGCAGGGGAGATTAAAAATCCTGAGGTCCCACTGGTCTGCGAGGGCACCGACGCTGAACGTGCCCAGCAGCACCGCAACGCCGGCAGATGGGTCTGCCCTGTGCGTCCCACTGAAAGGCTGGTGCCATGTTTCCTGCTTGCCGTTGTCTCACCTGAGGGGCACGTGATGTGGCTGGATGGCCATCCATGGGTTGGGTTGTAGGGGCGGGAGGCACCGCACCGCTTGAAAGCTGCATCCTCACCTCCTCCACTATGTTAGCAGACAGGGCTTTCATCTGTTCCATGATCTCCTTCCTCATTTCTCTCATCAGCCCCTGTTGCAGCTCAGCCCGAAGGTGCTCTATATCCGCTGTAGTTGCGCTCCGTGAGGCCGGGGCGGCAACCCTCTGGGACAAGATGGTTTCTTCCCCATCTTGCAATTCTTGTTCCAAGGCCCGAGCTTCCCTACAGATGGCTGCAAAGGTCAATCTGTTCATTCCGCCGCATCTGACGGTTCAGCTCCTGCTTTATGGGTCCAGCTGTGAGTCCGACCATCAGCTGGTCAAGCAGCAGATCATCTCCTTCTTCAGCCTCAACTCCATCTCGCTCCTGCCATCTGCAAAAGAGTTCCCGTAGTCTTAATATAAAAGCATTCACACTTTCGTCAGCCCGTTGTCTGCAATTAAAGAAGCTAGCCCGTAGCTGTGCTTTAGTGGCTGGTTTGGCATACAGTTTTTCCAAGACATCCAGCACTTTTTTTCCAGTGTCCCTATCACTTGGGTTAACTAGCTGCAGTTCACGCTTAGCCTCCCCCTCTAGAGCACCCAACACAAAATCAGTTTGTTGTTGTTGGTTCAGTCCCTGTGCTCTCAACATGGCCTCCACCTGAGCCCTCCATTCTGTAAATTTTCCTTTTTCACCACCAAATTTGGGAATCCAAGCAGCCCCCATAAACCATGGCATAACAAACTGTGCAGTTATAGGTACATTAGCATCACTTTGCTGGGCTGCGTTCATTTTTTAACAGTGGAGCTGGTATCCTGCCGACAACGCCAAAATAATGTCACACGAGTGTGTAGTTCTTTTAAAATACCAGCTTAGATTTCCACTGTTAAAAAATATGACACACGCACAGTAACAGTTCAGGCAATTTATTTACACAGTTTTAAAACAAGATGATAAAAAAAACATTATTTTAAAAGGAAATTAATGTGCAAAAGGTATTTCAAATTGCCTAAAAGTTCTTAAAATTGTCTATTTTGACGACAGGGGTCCAATAAATACTTAAGAGAAGGGGGGTACTCAAGGCTCAATGAGACGGGGAGGAAGGGGGGCGGGGGGGGATTCCTGCAGCTGAAGGCTCCTCGTGACTCCGCTCACGCCGCTCTTTCCAGGCTCCTCCAGACGCAGCCGCTGCAGGAAGGAGGAGATAAATGCCCTCAATCAGGTGTCTCACAACTATTAGCACACACACATGTCCACAGAGTGGTGGCTCGGTTAACGTCCCTTTACTTATCTCAATAGTGCGCGTTGAACCAAGTCTCCGTCCTCAACGCCTGGCTCGTCCCGCTGCGGCCCGTCTGCTTCCTTCCTCAGCTGCACCTCCCGGCTGGTACCTCCTCGCCAACCCACGAGTGATCTCCGTCGTACGGTCTCCACGTCCAGCTGCAGTCTGGGTCCTGTCGAGTCCACCTCTCACGTCCGTTGCCTTTTGTGTCTCCTCCGGTTTCCCCTTTTTCGTTCACCTGCTACTGCTCAGCTTAAAACAAAGCGCTCCGTCCAGTTTGCCAATCCCGAGTCAAGGGGGATGTGTCCTGCTGTCATTACAGCTGTTCTGAATTAGTTCATTACTTGATCGGTTAGAGTTCAGTTCACTCAGTCCCAAAGTCAAACACCATATGATAAAAACTAGTATAAAACCATATATAAAGACATGCACCACAAAACTGAATAAAAATGCATATAATAAAACACAATAAAATAGGACATGCAAAATCAAACACAAGTAATGACTGCTCGAAATTCTGCATTCTGCCTTACTCTGACATATATTTTTGTCATTTTATACACAAAACATAATTTGTGTGTAATGTAATTAAAGGACACATAAAATGCAAAATGCACTTTACTGTGAGTTTCTAACTAAAATATGTATCCCCTGCCTGTCTACAAACCCCTCAAAAATGAGAAAAGTCCATCTCTTTCTCTTTGCTTGCTCCAACCTTTCAGAGAACCTGTGCTCACACAGGCGAATCTGAGATTTTCCCCTCATGACGTCATGCCGGGAAACAACAACCTGCCCCCAGGGTGGGTAACACTCCCCCAGCCACATGTTTGTTCCACTCATTGAATCTGCATAGCTGCCACCCTCTGTCATTCCCTCCCAAACGTCAGCTCCGGTTAAACAAAGATGTCGACGGTACGGGCCAAGCACACCAGTTGCTCTGTTGTTGGCTGCACAAATGAACACAGAAGCTTTTTTTTACTCCTTTTGTCTGAGGATCTGAGGACCCAACTTTAAACTGTAAGTTTTACCATTTTCTGTTGCTTTACTGTGTATCGTGTGACAGCCTGTTAATTAGCATAGCAGCTAATGGGGCTAACGTTAGTTTCCAGTGTGGACTAATGCACTGTAAATAATATTCAGGGGCATTCAAGAGAAACCATGTGAACGCCAGCTGCATTTGAAACTTTATAGCCATAGCTGTAATTAGGATGTCTGTTACTAGTTGTTAGAGGGATTTCTGTGTAACTTTAGGGTTGTCTTTAATTCTTCTGCTTGTTGTGTAACTGTGTTAGCACCACACAGTTGAATTTATCATACCTGAAGGGTGCTGTAACGTTACTGCAAAGGCAGGCCGATATGGCTGTGTTAAGAATAAACATAGGCTTTTGAGAGTGTAGCATAACTGTTTGCGCTTGTTTATTAGTGCCGTGAAACAAGCAGAAAATAATGTTTCATCTCTTTGATTCAATGGTTTTTCGCTACCACTGCTCCCTGCCCCCACTTATTGTTTATGTTGTTGTCTCACTGAGTAATTCAAGGCAACATCATGAATTGGTTTATAAACAACACAGTGGGGGTGGGGGCGCCTGCAAAGTTAGTAGGAAGATTGGGACTCATTCCTTATGATGGCTGTTTTAGCACTGATATCAACATTTCTGTTTACACATACCGTGCCTGCAAGGAATGTGTAGATAAATGCAGAGTTACAGGGAATATGTGAATGGGGATATCATATGAGACACACTTTTTGTATTTTGCACATGTAACATTTATGTCACCACATTATTTACACTTTAAGTGAAATGTTCTATGTAACCCATGTCCTTATATAATTTACTGCATTTGTTGTTATGAAATTTGCACTGCTTGTAACTGTTGCCATAACTACACATTTGAGAAGGTGTTGGTGTAACCTCTGTTTCCTCTCTACTGGCCAGCACATTAAGTGCATTCATACAGTTTGCTGCAACAAGGGATGTTGCATGCCAGACTGACCCACTGGACTCCACTCACGCACTGTAGGCATGCAGTTATCCTTGAGGACTCGACAGCCTCACATCAGAAGTACAGGTCTGTAGCCACCTATAGTACATCTACTTTTGATAAAGTTAATGATCATTTACCTGTTGCCGGGCTTTAATACTTTCACGTATAATGTAATATTGCTCTGTGTTTATGTGTGACATTGCTAAAGTTTCCTAAATAAAAGTTATATTTGGTTACAGGTGCCCAGGCTACTGTGCTCTGCAAAGATTTTGGTGTAAGGGCATCCATTGCTACCTCTGCAGATCCTGTTACCACCAATTTAGAGACTTTTAAAAAGATCTCATCCGGACCTGAATGAGGAGGATGACAACCATCCATTAGAGGACAGCTCTTCAGTGGCAGCTTCACAAGAGCTTGATGCTACATATGACCCTGCAGACTTGGTCACAGCCTTGACAGCATCATCAGTTTTGCTGTAAGTTACTAATTTATCTGTGTCTTTGTGAGTGTGGGTGTACTGATGATAGTTTACCAGCTTAAGCTAGTGTTATACAACAGTCCTGCAATAAAGTCTATGTACATGTGTTTTTTTTAGTTCGGTTATATTAAAATAATTTCAGAAAGAAGCATGTTCATCATCTGACGCAGTTAAGGCTCATGCTAAATTTTGTTGCATTATATTGACATGTCAGTTTTTGTTTTTCACTAGTGGGGTTACCTTTGCAAAAGATCAACCTCTGTAAAAGGAAGTACAGGTCAACTGAACTGCAAATGACAAAAACTTAACATTAGGCCTCAGTGAAAATAGTTATTGCAATAGTGTTGTTTTTTACAGCATTAGTTTCAGCTAAGTGTGTGTGTGTGTGTGTGTGTGTGTGTGTGTGAGAGAGAGAGAGAGAGAATGAAAGACCAATTGTGAAGAGTGAGAGGAAGCCAAGTGCGATACCATGTTTATTTTTTTTATATAGAGAGGAAGCATCCACTCCCACCCACAAGATAAATACACACACACACACACACACACACACACACACATATATATATATATATATATATATACACACACACACACATACACAGGTATTTGATATTGAAGTTAAAAGGAAAAAAAATCAGCCTTATAGAAAATAATAAATTAGAAAAAGTGTTCAATGTGTCAGGAGGTATTAAGAAACAGACTTTCAGTTACTGTTTTGTAAACAAAAGCAAAATGTCCACTGAATAAAAGGAAGACCGCACAACATCTTTGATTAAGATTGAAACTATAGCATTTTACAACAAAGCAACACTTACTGGTGTATTTCTCTCAGCCATAAAGGACCATAGTCTGCATGGTATATGTCGCAGGGGTTCTGTAGAGAGTACACATTCAGGCAGACAGGTTCTAACCCAGGATGATTGACAATACATGGTAGTTCGCTTAGCCATCTGATAGCCTACAGTGAATTACAAACAATTAATGCCAAGGCATCTTATAAATGTAACATATAATCAAGACAAATTGGTCATATTTGTTTGGCTATTGAGAATGCAAACTGTGGTATCTCTTAGCAGCAGATACTCTTTCTGAGGGCATAGTTGCACAGTTTCAACAGGACTATCCAAAATATTGAGAAAAAAGGGGACATTTCACCAAATATAAAGCTTACAAAATTCAGAAACACACAGAAAGTGGACATGCTGAGGTGGATAAGAAATAAGATTGGCAAAATGTCAAGCCCATATAACACTGGTAATTTCTAAAATATTACTTGTTGCATATAATGTATAGACAAAGAACAGTGTAGTGTACAAAACACTGCAAACAGCCTCGTTTTTTGAAACTGACTAAAAATCAATAATGCTGACAGACATTAATGCTGATTACTGTGGTGTTAGTTAAGTGCTATATACAAAATAAATGACTACATGAAGGAAGCTGTTATGATAAGCAGCTCTGCTCAAAACATCGTGAGAAGTTAAAAAGGGAGGTATTATACTCATTTTCTCGCTGCACTGCTTCCTTGTATTTCCTGCATCCCACGAAAACGGTCTGTGTAATTTACTCCACCCCCGGGCCCTCCTCCATGTGCGCCTCCCGCCGTACCCACTCCGCTATGATTGGTCACACTCCCGAGGACTTCCGAAGGGCTGCCAAGCGCTGCTGAGCCCCACCTCCTTATTTTGCTGCTGCGGAAGTTGAGAGAATTTCACTTTTGAAAATGTCAGCTTCTGAAATACAACTGTATATGTTGGATCCCGAATCCGATCCGGAGGTAGAGACTGGACAGCCTGAAGTTTCTCAAGTACAGAGATTACTTCAAGACGTCTCTGAATGGTAAGTAACGTTAGCCGTTAGCCGTAGCTTGTTGTTGTCATTACCTGCTTACCTGTGCTGCATTATAGTGCGCATGCGCCAACCGTGCGTGCAGCCTGTTGCAGTCGCTCCTGCTTGTTTTTCTAAATTTCTTACTTTTTTTGCTTTATACCTTATTACTTGTTTTTGTATTTTACAACCAATATTCTGAAGCTGTGCCCTCTCTAAACATGCTGATTGAGAGAGTTCTGGTCTATTTCTTTACTCTTTATTTACTACTTTCATTCGGACCCGGCACCACTGCGCAACAACTCCATGGCCGCATTGTTTACTCCAGAGATCAGCTGATCGCGCTGAGGCCGGCCGGCTTGGCGGCTGGAACATCAGCGATACCGGCTGAAATGTGGAGGAAAACTCACAGAGGATGCAGGGGAGGAATGAAACAGAAGCGGAAAAGAGCGAGGGTGAGACAACGGAGGCTTATGGAGAAGAGGATATATAAGCCGGGTCTCCCCTCTATCACCATGGGCAACGTGAGGTCACTGGGAAATAAAATGGACGAGCTAACAGCAGTCGCCAGGAGTCAGAAGGAGTACCGGGAGTGTAGTCTGATGTGCTTACAGAGACATGGCTACACAAGGACATTCCCGACGACAACGTCTCCATCAGCAGCTTTCAGACTGTTCGGGCCGACCGGGACTGCACCGAAAGCGGTAAGCGTAAAGGAGGGGGGCTTGCCGTGCTTATCAACAACCGGTGGTGCAGTCCCGCTCACATTACTGTGAAGGAACAAATCTGTCGCTGTCACTGTTTGCTGTTGGACTCAGGCCGTATTATTTGCCCAGGGAGTTTTCACACGTGATTATGGTGACCGTCTACATCCCCCCCTCTGCCAACCCGACGTCGGCATGTGACGTCATTCATTCCGCCGTAGCCCGTCTGCAGACTCAACACCCGAGTGCTTTCATAGCTATCTCGGGTGACTTCAACCACGTCACCATGGCAACAACACTATCCAACTTCACACAGTATGTGAGCTGTCCCACTAGAGGAGGGAGAACCCTGGACTTACTGTATGCAAACACCAAGGACGCATACAGCTGCTCCCCCCTCCCCCCTCTGGGTAGATCAGACCACAACCTGGTGCATCTCAACCCCTGCTATGTGCCCCTAGTAAGGAGCCAGCCTGCGACCATGAGGACAGTGAGGAGATGGTCAGAGGAGGCTTATGAGACACTGCAGGGCTGTTTTGAGGTGACAGACTGGCAGGCACTCTGTGAGCCACACGGGGAGGACATTGACGGGCTCACAGAGTGCATCACGGACTACATCACCTTCTGTGTTGACACCACTGTCCCAGCCAGGACTGTCCATTGTTACCCAAATAACAAACCATGGGTAACAAAGGACATCAAAGCCATCCTCAACGCCGAGAAGAGGGCCTTCAGAGCTGGTGACAGGGAGGAGGTGAGAACGATACAGGGGGAACTGAAGGTGAAGATCAGAGAGGCTAAGGAGAGGTACAGGAGAAAGCTGGAGTGGAAACTCCAGCAGAACAATATGAGGGAGGTCTGGAGTGGAATGAGGACCATCACTGGCTTCAGGACCAACAACAACAGAGGAGTTGAAGGCAGCGTGGACAGGGCCAATGAACTGA
The DNA here is from genome assembly GCA_019142605.1 of Cephalopholis sonnerati. NCBI lineage: Eukaryota > Metazoa > Chordata > Actinopteri > Perciformes > Serranidae > Cephalopholis > Cephalopholis sonnerati. Next base: position 3,836,317 of record JAGQAX010000003.1, read on the forward strand.
ATCAGTTCTTTAACAGATTTGACACTGCTGGTCCCGCCCACCCCCCCACTGACTCTTCTGCTGACTGTCTTGTGCAACCAACAGCCACTCCACCTTCCCCCACCCCTCCTGCTTACACCCCTCTACCCTCCAGTGTGAGCCCCCTTCACACCTCCTCCCCCAGTAGCCAGACTGACCACACTCCTCATCATGAAGACTACACCCCTCCTCCGCCTGACACCTCCACAATGTGCTTCACCACCGATCATGTGAGGAGACAGCTGATGAGACTCCACTCAAGTAAGGCTGCAGGCCCTGATGGTGTCAGCCCCAGGGTGCTCAAAGCCTGTGCCCCCCAGCTATGTGGAGTACTTCAGCATGTTTTCAACATGAGCCTGAGTCTCCGGAGGGTCCCCATGCTGTGGAAGACATCCTGCCTCGTTCCTGTTCCAAAGACGCCGCGTCCCAGTGGCTCCAAGGACTACAGACCCGTGGCATTGACCTCCCACATCATGAAGACCCTGGAGAGACTTGTCCTGGAGCAGCTCCGGCCCATGGTCAAGCCACTCTTGGACCCCCTCCAGTTTGCCTACCAGCCCCGACTTGGAGTGGAGGACGCCATCATCTACCTGCTCAACCGCGTCTACGCCCAACTGGACAAGCCGGCGAGCACTGTGAGAGTCATGTTTTTTGACTTCTCCAGTGCGTTCAACACCATCCGTCCAGCTCTACTGGGTGACAAGCTGACAGCTATGCAGGTGGATGCCTCTCTGGTGTCCTGGATCGTGGACTACTTGACTGGTAGACCACAGTACGTGCGCTTGCAACACTGTGTGTCAGACAGAGTGGTCAGCAATACCGGGGCCCCGCAGGGGACTGTCCTCTCTCCCTTCCTCTTCACCCTCTACACCACGGACTTCAGCTATTGCACTGAGACCTGCCATCTTCAGAAGTTTTCTGATGACTCTGCAATAGTTGGATGTATCAGCAAGGGTGATGAGGATGAGTACAGGGCTGCTGTGGATAACTTTGTCACATGGTGTGAGCAGAACCATCTGCAGCTCAACGTGGCAAAGACAAAGGAACTGGTGGTGGATTTGAAGAGAACCAAGACACCGGTGACCCCGATCTCCATCCATGGGGTCAGTGTGGACATTGTGGAGGACTATAAGTACCTGGGGGTCCACATTGACAATAAACTGGACTGGTCTAAGAACACTGAAGCTCTCTACAGGAAGGGCCAGAGCCGTCTCTATTTTCTGAGGCGACTGAGGTCCTTCAACATCTGCCGGACTATGCTCAGGATTTTTTATGAGTCTGTGGTGGCCAGTGCTATCCTCTATGCTGTTGTGTGCTGGGGCAGCAGGCTGAGGGTGGCGGACGCCAACAGACTTAACAAACTGATCCGCAAGGCCAGTGACGTTGTGGGAATGGCGTGTGACTCTCTGGTGGTGGTGTCAGAGAGGAGGATGCTGTCTAAACTGCGAACTATCTTGGACAATGTCTCACACCCACTCCACCATGTGCTGGTTCGACACAAGAGTTCTTTCAATGGGAGACTCAGACCACCAAAATGCACCACTGAGCGCCACAGGAAATCATTCCTGCCTGTGGCCATCAAACTGTACAACTCCTCCCTCTGAGTTGCCCTTGGACTGTTTCACCACTATCACCAACTCATAATAAATTATTACATATTTATTCCTAAATAATCCGTGCAATAACTGACTACATTGTTCAGTCTGTATATAAGGTTCCTGTATATATTGTAAATTATGCTGTGTGGTCTCTAGAGATATATTTTGTAAATTATCTTCTTACATTTCTTATATTTTTACTTCTGTTTGCACTATATCTTCTTTCTACACTTGTTTGCACTATATCTTCTTCTTTTTACACTTGTAAGGAGCACCTGTAACAAAAACAATTTCCCCTGGGGATCAATAAAGTATTGCTGATTCTGATTCTGATTCTGATATACCTGGGTGTGCCCATATAAGTAAGTCCGGCACGCATTGACGTCAATGGGACTACTCTGTTAAAAAAAGACAGTAAAACACAGTGTGCAGAGCCACCCAAGACAGTTTGCAGAGCTCACGTCCAAATGCATAAACCTCATTATTTGACACTTTGGCATCATTTAACATGAGTATCTCACATTGTAACAACATTTATAGGTCAGAAAGGAGGAAAAGCATAATAGTTCCCCTTTAAGGAAAAAAAAAAAAAATTATTTTGTTAGCATCTATTAATATATCTTACTAGTCTTGTCAGTGTCACCTGAAGCAATCCTCAAATAATAAACATGTTACACAAGAATGTCACAGAATGTAAAAGTACACCTAATGTTGTAACGTGGCTGTGGTGTGTTGGACCCAAAACGCAGACTCAGGCTAAGCACAGTGATCACAGGTTTGTTAGTAGATAACTGAGTGAATGACGAGGGGATGGGCTTGGTGAGTTGACTGGGGTCCGGGAAACAGGGCAACGGGGCTGACTGAGGATGGCGGTGAAGCGGAGGCAGGCTGTGGCTGGTGATGGCAGGTAGAGGGGAGCTGAGTGGAGATGGTCGGAGCGGGTCTGAGGTAGAAGCAGGCAGCACTGGAGTGGATTCCTGGGACACGGAGACAAAGGTTAGTTTTTCTGAAGAAACACACTGGAGCATAAATAACTCAAGACTAGAGGTCGGCCTGACGCAAAGTACCACAGAGGAAACTGCAACAATCTGGCAGCGAGTGACTGAAGAACCGTGGTATTAGAGAGAGAGTTGATGAGCTGATGGGAATCCGGTGTGTCCCCTGCAGCAGCCGCCTGCTCCTGGGACCCTCCCCTGGTGAAGCATGTGTCTGCAGACCCGGAGACTGCACAGTTAGACCCGCACTTGTGGACCCGCACGTTCAGACCCCTTGGTTTTTTGCTACAGCGCCACCTATTTTGTAAACTAATGGATATGGATACGGAAGATGGATGGCGGTAGGCACGTGAGTATTGAACATGAATCACATTGTTCGTTGAATTTTATTAAAGTTTTTGTCGAAACTGTATTTTGCAGCGTAACGAACATTTGACTATAATACATTTACAATTACTACGATAGTCTTATATGCAAGTCAAATATAGTATCTTATATAATATTTAGGCCAAGCTAGCTTAGCCTTTTTTTGGAAGCTTGCTTGGCCGGCACATTTTGTTTTTAAGTTAATGAAAGCAAGATAATTTTAATACCGTGTGCATTAAATTAAACAGAAATAAAATTATATGTGTGTAGGCTAACGTTTCCACAAACTAACTAGCTCTTTTTTAGCTTTAGGATATGCATGTATTTAATTCAACTGCCATTTATAGTCAGTATTTCAGGAAGCTCTTGCCACACAACACACTAAATCATTAATTTCCCAACCCTTGCCTTAGAGTATACTCGTAGCTAGCCATCCAAGTGGGCAGCGATCAAACAGGTCCCTGTTTACCTAGACAGAGAAGAAGAACAGAAGACCCTCTTCACCCATCTGAGGTCACTCCTAGCCAGAACTCAATCAACAGTGGAATAAACAGTGGATGAATTGCAATTCATCTGTGAAGTCCTTTTTCCAGAGGTTACCATAACCGTGCGCGTGCTACAGAATTTTCAAAGCGGGAATAAATGGTATGTTAATTGTGAAGTTCATGTTTTTGTATTGATTTAAATCAATTAATTGCTTAAAATTCTCTTTAGGCCATCATATATGGCATCTCTGCAGTGAATGGCATTTCATGGGAGGAGGCAGAGCATGTCTTCCTGACAGGGCCTGTTGTCCATCAAAGGTAAGAGGAGAGAAGTAGGAATTTCTGAGTACATTAATGGCTCTTCTATTCCAGTATTTATCATTTTGTCTGTTTTCAGTGAAGTGGACAAGTTCTGCAGAAGGCTGGAGAGGCAGATGAAGAAGAAAGGAGCACTGCCATAAAGGCTGTTTTGTGAATAGTTCAAGTTTGTGCAATAAAACATTTAAAACCATTTCGTTTCATCTATTTCGTTGTAGGCTATTTAAGGCTGTTTTGTCAATATAACCCCATGCAATAGAACATTTAAAAGCATTTCATTGTAGGGTATTTATGGCTGTTTTGTCAATATAACCCCATGCAATAGAACATTTAAAAGCATTTCATTTCATCCATTTCATTGTAGGCTATTTAAGGCTGTTTTGTCAATATAACCCCATGCAATAGAGCATTTAAAAGTATTTCATTTCATTGTAGGCTATTTAGTCCAAAAGCTTTAAAAAAAGTTTTAAAGTGTTCCAAGTTTCACAAACAATTAGATCTTGGTGTTTTATTTGGATTTTGCTATTTTACATTCAACCAGTAGGTGGCCCTGTCGAAAAACCATAAGGGGTCTGAACGTGCAGGTCCACAAGTGCGGGTCTGACTGTGCAGTCTCCGGGTCTGCAGAACACATATTATTGCTCCCCTGGAGGAGAGAGAGTGTGAAACACACAAGGGAGGGAGGGTAAAAAACACAACAGGAACCTACTGCACAGGTGTGGGTATGACACCGAAAGAGGCATGAGCGATAAATGGAGCGACGCCTGCGAGCTAGTTCAGGCAGTCAACTCGAGCTGCACTGATTCATACGCACACGTCATACGTCATTCCCTATATGCCATCTACAAACACACCCTCCAAATTTGGTGGTCTCCTAAGATGGCGGCGCGTGTAGACGCAGCGACCCGGTGCTCTTCTTCAGTTAGCAGCTACACACTGAGAAGGACCTACACCCGAACTGAACTTTTAAGCCTAAAACAACACTGGACCGGCTGGACCCCCCCAGAAGGGTTCGACTCATTCCCGGAGAGGATACGCCGGCGAGAGCGGACAGAAAGGAGGCGACGGCGGCGCTGTGAAAGACGCCGGAAACGAGGCAAACGAGTCGGCATCAGAGCTAGGCTAATTGCCGCTCCGCACAAACCAGCGGTTCCAAGCATCTTTCTAGCCAACGTCTGCTCCCTGGTTAACAAGATGGACGAGATGAAACTACGGCATGTTAACAACCGGATAGACAGCTGTATCATGGTGATAACAGAGACCTGGCTGCATGAAAACATCCCGGACCTAGACGTGGAGCTAGCAGGACGTACGATCTTCCAGGCAGATCGCACATCGGACTCCGGTAAGAGGAGGGGAGGAGGTGTGTGCGTCTATATTAACAACAGTTGGTGCACGGACACTGCCGTCATTGAGAGACACTGCTGTCCAGACCTGGAGTTTCTAATGTTGAAGTGCAGACCTTTTTATTTGCCCAGGGAAATAACCCAAGTGTTTGTAACTGCCGTGTATATCCACTCGCGAGCTAATGCTAACGTAGCTGTGAGCAGGCTGCATGATAGCATCACCAGGCAACAAAACAAACACCCAGAGGGCTTCTTCATCGTGGCTGGAGACTTTAATCACACCAACTTAAAGGCTGTGCTCCCCAGATTTTACAAGAATGTTGACATTCAAACAAGGAAGGACAGAACACTAGACCAGGTCTACACCAACATCTCTGGAGCCTACAGAGCCCGCCACTCCCCCCACCTCGGACACTCAGACCATCTTTCCCTGTTCCTGACACCAGCTTACAAGCCCCTCATCTGCAGGTCTAAGCCACAGTACAAGTCAGTGCAGTGCTGGACTGAGGAGGCCACACTATCCTTGCAGGACTGTTTTGAGGACACCATATGGGAGCTCTTTGAAGACCCAGACATTGAACTCCACACTTCCTCTGTACTATCATACATCAGTTTCTGCATGGATAATGTAACATCAAGGAAACAGGTGAAAACATTTCCCAACCAAAAACCCTGGTTTAACGCCAGTATCAGAGCACTACTCCAGGCCAGGGATTCAGCACTGAGGTCAAGGGACAGGGAAGCCTACAGGAGGGCTTGAGCAGACCTGAACAGAGGCATCAAGGCTGCTAAAACAAAGTACAGAGAGCAGATAGAGGCCAACTTCAGGGAGAACAACCCCCGCTCCATGTGGAAAGGCATACAGAATATAACTGACTACAAACAATGCCACAACACCCTCCCCTCCACCGACACTTCTCTCCCAGACCAGCTTAACACCTTTTTCTCCCGCTTTGAAGAGGACAACAGACAGGCAGAGGACACACAGCTGACATTATCAGAGCACGACCAGCCCCCCACCATCCAACAACATCAGGTACTGCGAGTCCTGCGTGGCATCGACACCAAGAAAGTACCAGGACCGGATGGAGTACCAGGGAGAGTGCTGAAATCATGTGCTCACCAGCTTGCTGCAGTATTCACTAACATCTTCAACCGTTCACTGCAGCAAGCCACAGTCCCCACCTGCCTGAAAACTGCCACCATAATCCCTGTGCCCAAATCCTCTGCCATCACAGGGTTGAATGATTACCGGCCTGTGGCCCTGACACCGGTGATCATGAAATGTATGGAGAGACTGGTGTTACAGCATGTCAAGGCCCACATCCCACCTGGCTTTGATCAACATCAGTTCACCTACAGGTCCAACAGATCCACAGACGACGCCATCTCCATCGCCCTCCACACCGCTCTCAGCCACATTGAAAGCCCCAACACATATATCGGGATGCTGTTTGTTGACTTCAGCTCGGCATTAACTCCATCAGCCCCAGCAGACTCATCAACAAACTGCAGACACTACAACTTGGAACCTCCCTCTGTCTGTGGATCAAGGACTTCCTGACTAACAGACCCCAACATGTCAGAATGGGTACCTCCACAGCCTCCACCATCGTCCTCAATAGTGGTGTTCCTCAGGGCTGTGTGCTGAGTCCAGTCTTGTACACACTGTACACTTATGACTGTGTCGCTACTCACGGCTTCAACACCCTCATCAAATTTGCGGATGATACAACCGTTGTGGGGCTCATCAACAATGGTTATGAGACACCATACAGGGAGGAGGTCCAAGCACTGGCGGCCTGGTGCAGTGACAACCACCTCAACCTCAACACCAAGCAGACAAAAGAAGTCATTATTGACATCCGGAAGTCGAGGACCACACTGCACTCAGGCCTGAGCATCAATGGGGAGGAAGTGGAACAGGTCACCAGCTTTAAGTTTCTTGGCCTGCACATCTCGGAGGACCTGGGCTGGACTGTGAACACCACCCACATCATCAAAAAGGCCCAGCAGCGTCTCTTCTTTCTGAGAACACTGAGGAGGAACAAACTCCCTCCACCTCTGCTGAGAAACTTCTACCACTGCACAATAGACAGTGTCCTCACCTATGGCTGTACGGTGTGGTACGCTAGCTGCACTGCATCTGAAAAGAAACAACTGCAGCGGGTCATCAAGACGGCTGAGTGGATCATCGGCTCCCCACTTCCACGCCTAGAGGAGATCTATTCCAGCCGTCTCCTCCGACGGGCCACAAAGATTCGGAATAACCCCGCCCACCCAGGACACTCTCTATTCACCAGCCTTCCCTCTGGCAGACTCAGAGTCATGAGAGCCCGCACCAACAGACTGAAACACAGCTTCTTCCCCATGGCTGTGAAGAGACTGCTACAGGAACCATGACACCCCCCCCCCCCCCCCAGTTTATTTTATGACAAGGACATTGTAGCTGCTATAAGAGAGCACCATATGAAATTTCACTGTATTTATTACAGTGACAATAAAGCTTCTTCTTCTTATTTAAGCTGCAAAATCTTCCCAGCTCTCCCTTTGCATTCTCTATGCTGCTGCTGCCCTGCATGAGTACTGCCACTCGCTCTTCCAGCTCTGCCGCTCGCTCTTCCAGCTTAGATCGCAGACTCAGCTGTTGTTGCTCATGCAATTGCTGTCTTACCTCCTGTGTCTTTTGACGGCCATGTCTCTCGCTGTTTCCGATTCGGAGAGTGAGTCTCCGTCCTCAGGGGAAGAGGTTAGTTTCATCCCCGAAACCCAGGCTCAGTCGGTCGAGGTCCGCTCCGAGTATGAAGCGCATGCTCCTCTTCCACGCCGCAACTCCTGCATCACCCACAAACGTCTCGCCAAATGGCCCGTACACCGGATCCTGGCAGAACTTTACGCCCGCAACATCCCAGTTCCATCTGGCCTTAACCACGAGGAGCTCTTCAACTACCTCCTTAACGATAAAAGCTCTGCCAATGCCCAAGAGTTCCCCGCGGGTGATGGTAACTCAAACAGCGCTCCTCCTAAGAGCAGAGCGGCAGGCAAGAGGCGCACCGCTTCCCAGCCGGCTTCTCCCAGACCTTCTGTCAATGTCCCAGCAAAAAGATCCAAGCGGTCAGATCCTGGTTCATCCACTGATGCATCCATTCTGTCTTCTCTGCTCGAAGTAAAATCAGCACTCAGTGTCATGAATGCAAGAATACATTCCCTGGAACAAAATGCAAACTCATCTACCTACAACATCAATAACCCTAGTCCATCCACGTCAACTTTCGACATGGCCCAGGCCGCCCCGCTTCCTGGTGACGTCACACCCCACAGGACCTTGGGAACTGCAGTCCCAGCTCCATCCATGGGTTCTAGGTTTCTGCCCTGATTCCCTCAGGAACCAAATTCTAGCAGGCCGTGACGTAAATCTGGTGAAGATTCTGTTATGCGGTTCTGAATCTGCTGACAAAAGATTCATGGATTGCAGAGATTTTTCTGTAGTTTTGAAAGATAGTGATCCCAGGCTGTCAAAAACCTTAACAATGGCAGAATTTAACGTTGCTTTTGGCATCTTTAGAGACGCCATCTGTGAAATGTACCCGCAATGTAGGGAAGAGCTTGACACCTATTTGACTATCATTTCAGACCTTGCTCTCTCCTACAGTGGCTCTCTCTTCTATGAGTACCACAAATCTTTCTCCGCCAAAGCTGCCATGTACATCCAAAAATTCAATCAGAGACTGGATTGGTCTGTAGTTGATCTGGCACTAATCAATAGACATTTTACTGGCCACAAAACCCTTGCTTGCTCCATCTGTGGTTCCTTCTCCCATACAACCTCCCTCTGTCCGAGAACTGCTCTGCAAGAACTGTCCACTCCAAAATCTCAGCCCCAGCCAAAAAATCCTGTGCTAAATTCTGTAAGCCATCCTCCCAAGCGACAGGTACCTTTCCCCTCAGGATATAAGTCTCCCATCTGCATTAATTTCAATGAGAATGTCTGTACATTTCCTAATTGTAAATTTATGCATGTGTGTAGTTGGTGTGGAGACAGCCACCCACGCTCTGTGTGTCCCCGGAGGCTGCGTCCTGCAAAATCGGGGAAATAAACATGAAGCATCCTTCGACTCCAGTGAATGTCCCAGCTCTCTCCAAGGGTCTTTCAAACCACCCTAACAGATGCTTCGTTAATTACCTGATCACTGGATTAGTTCAAGGATTCCTAGCAGGCCTATGCTGGCTCCCCAAAGTTACCCATGTCTGTAAAAACGTGCAGTCTGCCCTCAAGGAGCCAGCGGTAGTAGACGAGCTCCTGTCAAATGAGGTTAAAAAAGGCTACATGATAGGTCCATTGTCAAAATCTCCCTTCTCCATCTTCAGAGTTAGCCCTATCGGTGTTGCGACAAGAAAATATTCCCACAAAAAACGTCTCATCATTGATCTTTCAGCTCCTCACGGTTCTTCCATTCAGAGTATTAATAGTTTAATCCCTCAAGAGCCTTTTTCCTTTTTCTACGCTTCCGTAGATAACGCCGTGCAGATGATTAAGTCAGCAGGAGTCGGAGCATGGCTGGGAAAGGCAGACATTACGGATGCCTTCAAAGTCATGCCACTCCGTCCCTCACAATGGCATCTTTTTGGTGTAAAATGGCGTTCAAAGATTTACTTTCCATTAAATTGACATTCGGTTGCTGCAGTAGCCCTCGCATTTTTGACACCCTGTCAGAAGCCTTATGCTGGATCCTCTACAACACCCGCAAACTCCCTTTTGTCGTGCATCTTTTAGATGATTTCCTAGTAGTTGACTTTCCCTTATCTCCACCAGCTCGCAGCATGTCCACACTCCAGAGTTAGGCACACCTCTTTCAGAAGAGAAAACCATCGGTCCTTCCACACGTTTAGAATTTCTCGGCATCACGCTCAATAGCGTACTCATGCAAGCATCCCTGCCTCAAGACAAGGTGTCTCGCATCAGAGCTGCTATTAAATCCTGGTCCGCTGCTGCCATTATCTCTAAAACAGATCTCTTATCTCTATTAGGCCACCTTAATTTTGCTATGCGTATCATTCCTCACGGTCGCTCATTTATTTCACGCTTGCTAGTATTGGCTAATTCCGTCCCAAATCTAAATGAAACTGTAGTCTTAGATGAAGGCTGTCGCTCAGATCTGCGATTCTGGTCTTTGCTATGCGACAAATGGAATGGTATTTCTTTCTTTTATAATGACTTTATGGAGTCTTCCGATTCCCTTCAGTTTTTTACTGATGCGGCCCCTTCTGTTAGTTTTGGGGGATTCTACAACCGTGAGTGGTTTGCAGATGTCAGGCCAGCTGAAATCCAGTCCCTTGACACTTCCAAATCCACAGCACTTTATGAGCTTTACCCTATTGTCATTGCTTGCTCACTATGGGGCAGCAGATGGTCAAGGAAACAAATTATGGTGTTTGCAACAATGCTGCTACAGTAGAAATAATCAATAAGGGCCGCTCACAAATACCATTCATAAATAGTCCATGCGACGTTTAACTTGGATATGCGTTCTAAACAACTTCATTTTGCGGGCTCCTTTCATACCCGGTCATGAAAATTGCATAGCTGATGCTCTCTCTTGAGTTCAAAACCATGTGCCCTCAGGCCAAGCCCTCCAGCCTGCCATGCCCTCCATTCACCCAAATGACTCTTGATTAAGCACTTCCAAACCCCTGCAGGATCTTCTGTACTCTGCTTCCAAATACATGAGACTTGGTCTAGCCAAAAGCACAATTAAATCATATGATTCAGCCGGTATTTCTTCTCTTCCTTTTGTGCCAGCCTCCTCCTTAGTCCTTTACCAATTAATGTCTCTGTAGTCTGTGCATTTATTGTATTTTCATTTGAATCCCGCAATCTTCAAATGCAAAGTATTAAAGCCCTGCTAGCAGGGATTCAATTCCATATTCGATGCCAAGACCCAGCATCCCAGAGCCTTCTCAGAAATCCTTCTATTCAGCTGCTCCTGAACAGCCTAAAAAAGGCACGTCCTCCAGGCAACGATAAAAGACTGCCTCTCACTATTTCACTGGTGCATAAGTTGGTGTCAAGGTTAAGGCAAGGCTGTTTCTCACTTTACATTGATGTTGGAAGATGTTGATTAATGTTGGAAGCAATTCTTCTCATGGCTTTCTATGGGTTTCTCAGGTGCGGTGAATATACAACCAGATCTCTCTCCTTTAATCCTCAGCACGATCTCACATTCTCTGATTTAACCATAGAAGAACACTTGTACTCAATATACCTGAAGCACTCGAAGTCTGATAGATCTTGCCACGGTACTGAAATTGTCATTGCCAAAACTAATACTACTTTCCGTCTGTTCTCTTCCATGATGAAATTCCTGCATTATCGCTCGCCGACCCATCATTTGGTACCACTGTTCATCATTGAGGGTTGCAAACCATTGACAAGATCCTGGTTCACCTCAAAGCTGCGTGATCTCTGCCTGAGCTGTGGCCTACCCCCTGATCGCTACTCACCACACTCTCTGAGAATTGGTGCGGCTACAACTGCAGCTCGTCTTCTGCCGACCTCAACATTAAAGTCCCTGGACCGTTGGTCATCCTCCGCCTACCAACGCTATGTCAGGCTCCACAAAAAGGAGATCTTGTCTGCACAAAAGCTCATGAGCTCACACAACCCTTAATGCATGAATAAATTTTCATAGCTGCTTTGCTGTCTAATTCTATTTTTGCATATCAGGTGGTTTGCTGGGTTAGAATGTTATCCATCTTAGCATCTGTCAATGTGCTTAAGAAAACTGCCGCTCACCAGATATTATATTCCCCTTGTAGCTGAGGAGCTCACGGGGAATGGCCACACGGCTGCTGGCGCCTAGGCCCACACATAGCAGTTCACTAGATAGCATATTCTCCTTGCAGCTGATGAGCTCACGGGGAATGGCCACACGGCGGCTAGCGCCTAGGCCCACACATAGCAGTTCACTAGATAGTATATTCCCCTTGTAGCCGAGGAGCTCACGGGGAGTGGCCACACAGCGGCTAGCGTCTAGGCCCACACATAGCAGTTCACTAGATAGTATATTCCCCTTGTAGCCGAGGAGCTCACGGGGTGTGGCCACACAGCGGCTAGCGTCTAGGCCCACACATAGCAGTTCACTAGATAGTATATTCCCCTTGTAGCCGAGGAGCTCAAGGGGAATGGCCACACAGCGGCTGGTGCCTAGGCCAACACATAGAAAATCCTCAGTAGCAGAGCTAGGCTCCTAATCCATGCAGCTCTGGGGGGAAAAGATTTAGTCATCACTTCCCAATATCTCATGTAAACATATTTGCGGGAAGTGATGAGGCCGGAGTCTAGACGCCAAACTCTAACTATGTTCTGCTGTTGAAATAAACATTTAAATGTGAGTTCTCTGACTGAAATGGAGCGACGCCTGCAAGCTAGTTCAGGCAGTCAACTCGAGCTGCACTGATTCATACGCACACGTCATACGTCATTCCCTATATGCCATCTACAAACACACCCTCCAAATTTGGCAGTCTATTTAAGCTGCAAAATCTTCCCAGCTCTCCCTTTGCATTCTCTGTGCTGCTGCTGCCCTGCATGAGTACTGCCACTCGCTCTTCCAGCCCCACCTCCACCCCAGCATCCACCTGCAGGCTCTGGCTAGGGGGGGAAAAGATTTAGTCATCACTTCCCAATATCTCATGTAAACATATTTGCAGGAAGTGATGAGGCCGTAGTCTAGACGCCAAACTCTAACTATGTTCTGCTGTTGAAATAAACATTTAAACATGAGTTGTCTGACTCAACTACACTCTACGATTCACTATGGTGCTTATTTACCAAAAGAGCTCCCAGTAATGACGAGGCAGCAGAGACAGTAACAGGTGCCTTAGACGAGCTGGGGAGGGGGCTGGGGGGCAGAGGGAACCCAGAAAAAAGGCCTCTCTGTTATTTTAGTAGGCTTTGCTATGTATTTATGTTGTTGTGGTCTCATGTAATAGTTCAAAAATAATAGTAGTAATTGTATTAGTAAAAAAAAAAAGTAAAAAATAAATACATTGATATGTCTTCCTCCCCTATTTGTGGCGCCCCCATGAATGACTGCACCCTCAGCACCTATACTGCCTATGCGATGGGCCCGCACTGCTAACATGTTAATAGCATTAGAACAGTACATGATTTGTAATTTAGATTTTTTTTCTTTCTGTTTTACCATTACCACGCAGGTCCATCTCAACGATTGAGTAGAAGCCTGTATTTGAAAAACTTAAAATTTGAAAAATAAAATAAAATAATAATAACAATATAAACTTTTTTTGTTGCTGTTGTTATTATAGCCTCAAGGAAACTTTTTTTTCAATTGCTTTTTTTTTTTATCGAGTATGGTAAGGGGTTAAAGATACTAGGGTGAGGTGAGAGCTTCCATCCATTTTCTAATTGCTTATCCTCTTGAGGGTCGCGGGGGCTGGAGCCTATCCCAGCTGACATTGGGCGAGAGGCAGGGTACGCCCTGGACAGGTTACCAGACTGTCACAGGGCTGACATGTAGAGACAGACAACCATTCACACTCACATTCACACCTACGGACAATTTAGAGTCACCAATTAACCTATCCCCAACCTGCATGTATTTGGACTGTGGGACAAAGCCGGAGTACCCGGAGAGAACTCTTAAGCTGAGAGCTTAAGAGTGACATTTTTTGTTCAGAAATCAAAATGTTTTACAGGTTAAGGTTAGTTAGTTATTAAAGCTGAGTGTGATGTATCTCCTGGCAAATTTAGTCCTCAGTGCTTTAATGGCTATTTTTGCATGCAGTAAGAGCCCTGGTTTACACCCTGCCCTCTTAATGCTGTACAGTGCACATACACACACACCCACACACACACACAGCAGGTTAGGTAGCATCTGGTGGTGGTAAATCCTTCATGGCAGAAAGATTTAGAGTTGGCAATCAGTGCATGCCTGATGATCTGGCAGAGTGTGTCAGCCTGTTTTATCAATTTCAAAAGGTCACGCTAACATTTGTTCCCTCAATGGAAATGGTTGACAGGAAGTAGGAAAATGGGGAGGTTAAAAATAAGAGGGGTTGTAATAGGGTAATTATGCTAATAGAGCATTCACTCATGTTCACTCCCATGGCAAAAAAACAAAAAAACAAACAATAAATGGAAAAAAAAAATCAGTTCACAAAAACCTGTCTGTGTTTCCGAGAGAGAGAGAAAAGGGACACTTGAGGATCACAGCAGTTAACATCAAGGAGGAAAAAACTATGAGGCATCTACATCTAGAAAACATCTAACTATGTAGTCTGTGTTAGCCTCATTAACACTCTTGCTGGTTTTCTCTTGCTCTATCACTGCATGGCCACCAGAAACCCACAACGAAGTGTGCAGAATCCAACAGAGTAGAAAAAAAAAAAAAAAAAAAATCAAAACAGGAACCTCAGAGGAAGACCATCAAAGGGGCACATTCAAAGAACTCAGCAGTCCATTGAAACAAGCCAGAGAGGGGGGAGTAAAAAAAAGTAAAAATGATGAGGTTTCAATGAAAGAAAATGTAAAATAAAAAAAAAAAAAAGAAAAATCTCGAGGTTGATAAAAGCCTATCACATGTCAGCTCAGTAGGGGTTATTATATAAACTTTTCCTGCACAGTTCAAAACAAATAACATTCACAACTCCTGCTGAATATGGTGTTATTGTGTTATTCTGCAGATTCAACAGGAACCAATCACATTGTTTGTCCTTGAGAGATGAGACATTCTCCAGTGCAGGAAGGTTGTGCTAAATGTCAACTTGCTTCTCAGATGAGATATTGTAATGGAAACAAAGCATTGCTGTTGGACGGATCTGTGAAAAAATGATGAGAATAAAACTGCAAGGAATCAAAGCCAAGTCACTCACTACAGCAGCACACATCCATTTCTTACCATATGATGTTGAGGGTAATATCAGGGCTCCCACACATATTAACTAGTGAATTTCAAAACTTTTCTATGATACATTTAAATCACACATCAGATCTTCATGAACGAAGTATTTAAGTTGAAAATCTTTACTGATTATAGAATTTGTTGAGAACAAAATAATTACAGTCAATGAAAACCGAAATCATTTGATTTGATTTGATAAGTTTATTTCGAATATATGCAAATACTATAAAACCAAGGAAACAAATATAACGGTGGCATAGCAACGAATGAACAGGAAAAAATAAATAAATAAATGAAAGAGAGAGTGAGAAAAAAAATGCACATATTCGAAAAGGAGTGAGAAGAAGTAAAACTTATGTGCTCTCACCCCTTATCCATGAAAATATAATATTCCATGTCGATCATAGATTAAGTTATATATCTATACAAAATGACTTTTTTTTTCAAATGTATTTTTAAATAACTTCATAATTCTCGCTATATATTTGTGACAAATACATCACAATATATCTCCACTAATATTCTAATATTCATTCGTAATTAATAATAATTAAGAATAATATTAACAATTATACAGTACATTATTATTTGTTTATAAAACGGAAAGGTGAAATCCGGCAATCTGATTGGCTGTTAACCGTGATATAATGAGCGTATATCACGGCTACTATTCGAAAAAGCCTTATCACAGCATATCACTCCGCTTCAGGGAAGCAAAAATGTTTCCATGACAACAAACAACTGTTACAGTACGCAGCAAAAAGTAGCCGGTTTTGATATTTCTTTTTTGACGGCAGTAACAACATGTAATTATGTTCACGGTCAACTTTGATCTCCGGGGAGGGCTGACCATGGATGAATGGATTGATGAGTGCCTGTCTCCGAAAAAAAAGCGGAGCAAAAGAAGACATGCGGAGCTGACGTCCGGAGAGGTTGACCAACTGGAGAAGGAGAGAAGCGAGGCCAATACAGTTAAACAAACCAGGTGGGCAGTGAAGTGCTTCGCAGACTGGTGTCAAGATAAAGGTGTGGCGGTGGACTTTCAGACATTGTCTAAACAACAATTCAATGACATTTTAAGAGAATTTTACGGCAGTGTCAGAAACTGTAAAAGTGAACTATACGGACTGAGCAGCTACATCGGTCTCCACGCTGGACTCAACAGACACATCAACGACCCCCCACTCAGCCTCTCCTGGTGCCTCCTCAAAGACACAGAGTTCACAACGTCTAATAATGTGTTCACCGGCGTTGTGAAAATGTTGAGGAAGAAAGGACTTGACACTACAGTCCATCACATATCACTTACAGATGCGGACTTCAACGCCATAAAGCGAGTCCTAAATCCAAATAATCCGGTGGGCTTGGTTAATAAAGTATGGTTTGACATACAGCTGCACTTTGGGCGCAGAGGAAACGAAGGAAATCGACAGCTCAAACCGTCGTCATTTATAATCAAAACGGACGAAAACGGACAACGAACACACCAAAAACCACAACGACCCACAAGGGAGGAACAGAGAGAGTACAAGGGGATTCATGTATGAGCTGCCTGGTGATCCTCTATGCCCTGTTTCCTCGTTGGCAAAATACCTCTCCCTCCTGCCTCCCGACGCACCAGCATTTTATCTACATCCAAGAAGAAACGTCAACTGCGATATTGACAAAGTTTGGTAAGTGTATTGTGCGTAGTGCATATTTAGATGAAAGTTAAATTTATAAGACAACTAAAATCTGTGTGGTAACATTCAGGTTTACACGAGAGCCGATGGGTTAAGGGGGTTTTCGGCCCTCCACTTCGCGTCGGGCCGAAGAACGCCCCTTAGCTGTGATATAATGAGCGTATATCACGGCCTGTCGTGATGTATTGCTTAATTATGTTTATATGTTATTCATTTCATAATTTGTTATCTCTAGAATGCCACAGTAAATATTTACCAATCAATAAATAGTGATATATATATGTATGTACATATATACATATATATACATACATACATATAAATACACAATACACGTACACATAACAAAACAACACAACACAGAACACAACCAATTCATAGAAAACAGCCAAATAACCATTAACCCCTATGACACCCAGTGATTTTCAATACCTCCTTCCTCCCTGTACCTAGTGAACACCATGTTTTTGTACATTATGTTAAAAAATAAGTGTTTCTTATTTTTTTTGAGGAGTGTATTTTCATTAAAACCCCATTTCTATTACTTTAAATAAGTAGTGTAAAACAGGTAAGCAGATTGTTGGTTGCGGCAATGGATTGGTTGAAGTTGTCTTGCCGTGCTGGTAGAAACAGTAACATTATCTGGCCTGGCTATGGCAGAGGTACAATATGTGCCAAAGCTGGCAGTGTGTTGAGCAGCCTTTTGGTTGACGTAATGTTTTTTTCCCTTCAGCATAGCTGACCTGAGCAGCTTCCTCCATGTTGCCAACATAGAAAGTTTTGGCGCAGAGCCTACATTCAGCATGGCCAGGGCTTGCTTTCTTTCTTGAGCCATGTGTTATATTTGTCATTTGAAAGCCATATTTATGCTATTATTAAACACACACTTCCCAGACATTTGCGGATAAGCAAACTGTTAGCATTTGCTAACTTTAATTGCTCATTAGGTATTCCTGCCGCCAACTACCTGCATACACCATTATGGATCACATGATACTGAGACATTTCAACAGTCACGCAGTGCAGCTCTACATTTTTAATCCGTAATACAGGGAACGTTTTCAGTGTAATGTTAGACACGTTGCGAGATTTTCATGATCATATTTCAACAATATGTTATAGTTGTGTTGGCTTCATCACACTGTGACCTCCAGCATGCTCTGGAGTGGTTTGCAGCCATGTGAAGTGATTGGGATGAGAGTTAGCACCTCCAAGTCTGAGACATGGTTCTCTGCTGGAAAATGGTGGATTGTCCCTTCTGGGTTGGGAGAGAGTTACTGCCTCAAGTGAAGGAGTTCAAGTATCTCGGGGTCTTGTTCACGAGTGAGGGCAGACTTAAGTGTGAGATGGAATGGTAGTTTGATGGGCGCTGTGCCAGACTGTTGTGGTGAAAAGGGAGATGAGCCAGAAGGTGAAGCTTTCGATTTACTGGTCCATCTACATCCCAGCCCTCATCTATGGCCATAACCTTTGATTACTGGCCGAAAGAATGAGGTTGCAGATACAAGCAGCCGAGTTTCCTTTGAGGGGTGGCTGGGCTCAGCGTTAGAGATAGGGTGAGGAGCACGGACATATAGAGGGAGTTTGGAGTAGAGCCACTGCTCCTTCGCATTGAAAGGGATCAGTTGAGGTGGTTTGGGCATCTGATCAGGATGCCTCCTGGGTGCCTCCCGTTAGTAGTGTTCCAGGTATGTCTCACTGGTAGGAGGCTCTGGGGCAGACCCAGAACAAGGTAGAGGGACTACGTATCTTATCTGACCTGAGAACGCCTCGCTTTCCCCAGAAGGAACTGAAAAGCAACGCTGGGGAGAGGGATGTCTGGATTATTTGCTTAGCCCGTCCCGGATAAGCAGATGAAAATGGATGGATGGATGGATATTTTAACAATAGCCAAAACAATGTTTTTTTTTTCAATATCCAAAAATTTTTAAAAAACCTTCTGTTAATTCCAAACCATTTCCAGGCCTGGAATTTTTTTTCTAATTTCATTTCCAGGAATTTCATTACTGTGGGAACACTGGAATATAAAACATACTGTCACATAAATCCATTTTTTAGATTTTCAAATAGTAGCTACAATGTTTGTACAAATATGTTCACATATAGTTATTTTAAAATAATATTTCCCAGTATTATTTCAGTTATTTTTCACTGCATTAGTTTTACATTAGAAATATTTGCTTTCTTGCCCAGAAGTTAATTATACCGTTTTTCAACCAAAATTAATATATGTATGTGGGTTTTTTAAGCCCGCAATTACCCGCTAAAAAGGCTATAGACTCCTTTCCACGGATATGCCTCTCCAACATGTTCTCATCCCAAGTTGTCACATATGGCAGCTTTGTCGGGGGCCTTCCTTGTCTACATATTACGCCCTAGTTATTGCCCTGCGTCTGCTGTTGACGTTCCAGGACACAGCAACCAATGCCAGGTCGTCAATAAAAGCATGTTTAGGTTTAGAAAAAAAAAAAAAAACATCATGGTTTGGCTCTACATTCAGGAAGCGAACATCAGGCTCTGTTGGACCCATCCACCACCACTGTCTCCCATCCTAGACAGACTTCCCAGCTCCTTATAGTAATGTCGTTACCGGCAGCGTTTCAAACTGAAGCAGCCCATCCATGTATGATACTACCACAACAGTTGCAGTCCGGCCGACCGGCGGTGTATTATAACACCACGAAAGGTTTGGTACAGCTGTGTTACAAACTGACACAGCCTGGCAGCGTATCATACTGCTGTGAAAAGTGGCTTTTGGACCATGAGGCCATTTTGTTATGTTTTTTGTTTTCTGGTGTGTCATGTTAAATGTCACAGACAGGCAGGAAAACAGATTAGTAAACAGCAGAAAGCAGCATAGGGGTAGTAAAAATGTTACATTGGTGTATAATGCATTATAAGGCCATTCGTAGTGAATTAGAATGCATTTATAATGCTCTGTGACTGTGCTCATAAACACACATAAGTTCCTGATCCACTATATCAGCAGTCATAAACCATTATAGATGTCACTTATAATGAATTGTAAGTGTCTTGTGGATGCTCCTGACATGTTATAAACTAGAGGCTGACTGATGGGGCTTTTAATGCATTATGAATACCTCTATTTACTTTTGTGAGCTTTTAGTCACAAAATACAATTTTGCAAAAACTGGGTATCTTGCAGAGTCACTTTTTTCAGGATTGTTAGCTTTAAAAAGAAAAAAGTGGACAGACATTGTTGCAGGCCTCAAAATTCCCAGGGAGTATGCTATAGCTAGCTAGCTAGCCATTTTTCACCATTTCAAACAAGGCTGCTTGTAAGCTAATGTTAGCTACTAGAATATTAGCGACAGCCCACAAGCTAACTGTACATTTCAACTGGAGATTTCTTGCTTTAGTTTTATATATATATATATATATATATATATATATATATATATATATGGTTACACAACGGATTTTTTTAAGCCAGCAGTCTTCAGCTATTCATACAGTTAGCTTAAGCTACTAGCAAACATTCCAATAGCTAGCATTTGCTTGGAAGTAGCATGCTAGCTATAGCATATAGCATATTTACCGCGGATTTCAGAGGCTGCAGCAATTTTAATCCACTATTGTCATTCTCCACTCTATCATTTGACATGTCCTTACAAATGTGAGGGCATGTCAACACTCCTGTCCACCACTCCACTTGATCCTCATTCCCTACAGTCTAGGACATATGCTAATATAAACAGTTCAATCAACTGAGGAGGAAAACTGAAGGGAATGAGTACAAGCCAATCACAGCGCAGCAGTACTGTCATAAATGGATGGTTTCAGATGTGACGTAATGTTGACAGTTAACGACAGTTTACAGCAGTTTACGGCAGTGATGTTTTATGGGGGCATGTATGTTTTGGCGGTTAGTTGTGAGACCCCACTGCTCGCTGTATGTTGAGACGTCTTAGTGAGAGCTGAGGATAAAGCTGATAAAACGGAGAAAGCCTTCCCTCGATCTTTCTACATGGTGTCAGAAGTGTTTCGACGCACGGTGAAGCAAGACTAAAAGACGTGCAACGGTATGGCGAAGTTTAATCCCCCAGCGAACTTTCCCTTTGACAAGCCGACGGAGTGGTTGTACTGGAAGCAGCGCTTCGAGCGGTACAGACTCGCTACTAAGCTGCATAAAGATGAAGGTGAAGTGCAAGTGAGCTGTCTGATCTACGCGATGGGCAGCGAGGCAGAGAACATTTACAAGTCGTTCACATTCGCTTGAAGATGAGGACGGTAATGACTTTGCCGTAGTGATGGGGAAGTTTGACGACTACTTTTTCCCGCGGAGGAATATTATCCATGAGCGGGCATGTTTTCATCAGCGGGTGCAGCGGCCAGGGGAAAAGGCGGAGTGTTTTATCCGAGCCCTGTATGATTTATCGGAGCACTGTGAGTTTGGTGCGACGAGAGAGGAGAACATCCGCGACCGCATTGTTGTCGGGATACTGGACAGAAAGCTCTCCCGCAGGCTGCAGCTGATGGAGAACTTGACTGGCGCTGACGATACAGACCGTCAGGCAGTCGGAGGAGGTCGCAGCGCAAGTGAGTCTGCAGGGGGTCACTGTCGGGGCGGTACAGGAGGTACAGTTTAAGCGGAAAAACACACACTGGAAAGCACAACACCAACAAAAAGGCAAGTCTAAAGACAGAAAATGGGGAGAAAAAGATAAGAAATGTGGACGGTGTGGCAAAGCACAACATAACAAAGATGCCATAACTGTCATAAAGTTGGACACTGGGCTAGAGCATGCCGCAGCAGTAGATCAGTGAATGAGGTGTCAGAGACTGTGGGGGCCGGGCAGATATCTTACTTTCTGGGCTCAGTGAGTAATGCCGATGAGACAAATGAACAGTGGACTGTGCAGCTACACATGGATTCCATTCCAGTGCAGTTTAAAATTGACACAGGAGCTGATGTCACTGTCATAAGCGAAGACACCTTCCACACATTCACTCCTGAGAGGACACTAGCGCCACCCGACATCCCTCTGGACAGCCCTGGAGGAGAACTGGTGTGTCTGGGCCGTTTTAAAGCTAGAATCAGGCACAAAGAAAAAGATTACCCCCTCACAGCCTATGTGGTCCGTGGACGCCGAGTCAACAACCTACTCAGCCGAAGCCTATCAGTAAGGATGAATCTGGTGAGGCAAGTGGATGAAGTGAGCCCCGACACCAGTCACCTACAAGCCTACGGTGAGCATGGCACATTAAAAACTGAACCAGTCAAAATTGAGTTAAGAGACGATGCTGTACCGTATGCTGTGCATGCTGCTCGCCGTGTGCCCTTTCCCATGCTTCAGAAAGTAAAAGACGAACTGAAAAGGATGACCCAACCCACTGAATGGTGTGCACCCATGGTCCCAGTTTTGAAAAAGAACACAGGCAAAGCCAGGATCTGTGTGGATCTGACAAAACTGAATAAGTCAGTTAAAAGGGAGCACTACATCCTGCCAGTCCCAGATGAGATAACAGCCAAGTTGAGCGGTGCGACTGTGTTTTCTTCCCTGGACGCTGCCAGTGGATTTTGGCAGATTCCACTGCATCCAGACAGCTGCAAACTGACAACATTTATTACGCCGTTTGGCAGGTACTGCTTTAAAAGACTGCCTTTTGGCATAACCAGTGCACCGGAGATCTTCCAGCGGAAGATGCTCGAGACTCTTGAAGGACTGGAAGGCGTGGAAGTCTTCATGGACGACATCTTAGTGTATGGGACTTCAATGGCGCGACATGATGCGCGGCTCGAGAAGGTGCTCCAGCGCATCGAGTCAGCAGGTCTGAAACTCAACAGAGAGAAATGCTCCCTCCGACAGAGCCAACTACGCTTCCTGGGTCATCTTATTGACCAATCAGGGGTCAGGCCCGACCCCGACAAAGTTGAGGCCATAAGCCATCTACCTCCACCTGAAAATGTGCAGGACCTCAAAAGAGTCCTGGGAATGGTGAACTACCTTGGGAGGTTCGTCCCAACTCTTGCAACAGTAGGCCGACCACTGTATGAGCTCCTGAAGAGCAAGAACGTCTGGTCCTGGGGACACTCACAGCAATCAGCTTTTGAGGACATTAAAATGATGCTGACCAAGGCTCCAGTCCTTTTATGATGCCACACGGCCCACAGCGGTGTCTGCCGACGCCAGCAGTTTTGGACTGGGAGCTGTACTGCTCCAACTCCATGGAGAAGAGTGGAAGCCGATAGCTTACTGCTCCAGGCGTTTATCTGAGGCCGAAACACGCTATGCCCAGATAGAAAAGGAGTGCCTAGCTGGCATGTGGGCGTGTGAAAAGTTCGACAAGTATCTATGTGGCCTGGATGAGTTCAAACTCGAGACCGATCACAAGCCGTTAGTGCCACTTATCAGCAACCAGAGTCTTAACAATGTCCCTTTAAGATGTCAACGCCTTTTGATGCGGCTCATGAGGTACAAACCAAAGGCTGAATACGTGCCAGGAAAAACCCTCCTCATAGCAGATACTCTTTCCCGAAGCCCACAGACATACACAAAAGAAGTGACAGATACACACAGTGACGTGGAGTGTTATGTGGCCACAGTGATACAGGACACACCAGCATCACCGAACAGAATGGAGAGCATCAAAATGGCCACTGCAGCTGATCATGAACTACAGTCAGTCATCAAACATGTTAGAAGAGGATGGCCGGAATACAGTGGAAACGTGCCACAGGAGGTCAGAGCATACATGACAGTCAAAAGTGAACTCTCAGAGGCTGATGGGTTGCTCATACGTGGGAACAGGATCATCATTCCACAGTCGCTGAGAGCGGACATCTTAAAGAGAATACATGATGGACATCAGGGGCTGACAAAGTGTAGAGACAGGGCAAATTTATCAGTCTGGTGGCCAGGACTTTCTGCAGAACTGAAACACACAGTGATGTCGTGTCACACCTGCCAACGACAAAAGCGAACGCAGCAGAGAGAGCCACTCATCTCCACACCTCTGCCTGATCGTCCATGGAAACGAATAGCCCTCGACCTCTGTGAAACAACAAAAACAATTACCTTGTCGTATCAGACTACTACTCACGGCTCCTGGAGGTGCTGCACCTGCCGTCCACTACCAGCACTCAGGTTATTCAGAGACTTAAAGCAACCTTTGCTAGGTTTGGAATCCCGGACGAAGTTGTGAGCGACAATGGTCCCCAGTTCTCCAGTGCAGAATTCCAAGAGCTGGCAAGAGAGCTGGACTTCAGGCACATCACGTCGAGTCCTCACCATCCTCAAGGGAACGGCCATGCGGAGAGAGCAGTACAGACTGCCAAGAGAATCCTCAGCCAGGAGGACCCGCTACTAGCCCTAATGTGCTATAGATCTACTCCCTGTACCACCACAGGAGTCAGCCCAGCAGAGCTGTTAATGGGGAGAAAGATCCGAACAACACTCCCAACACTTGAGAAAAACCTTCGGCCTAAATGGCCTAACAAAAAGACTGTTGAACAGAATGACGCTGGTGAGAAGGTGAAACAGGCTTTCTATTTCAACCGCCGCCATGGTGCCAGACCTCTTCCACCACTTCAACCAGGAGATGCGGTCTTCACTAAGCTGGATCAGGAAAAGGCCTGGGCGACACCAGCGGTCGTTTCTAAGGAAAGTGTTACTCCAAGGTCTTACCTCATCAAAACACCACAAGGGGCGGTGTTTCGGCGGAATCGTCGCCATCTTCGGGCAGGTATATCCTCACCACCTGCGTATGACACCCCGCCTACACCAGCCGTGAGTGCAGGAGAGATCTCTGATTCAGTTGTCACCCCAGAGACCTTTCCTCCTACCTCAAGTGAGGTCATGACCCTTGCTCACACCCCTACACGGGCACCAGGACAGTTTCGCACCAGGGCCGGACGGGTGTGCAAACCTGTCGACAGACTGGATCTGTAGACAGACCTTTTTTCTCATTGAACCTTCGGGGGGGGGGGGTTTGAAAAAAAAAAGGAGGAAAGTTGTTGTCCTGAGTTGACTGCGAAATGAAAAAAAAAAAAAAAGAAAGAAATGAAAGTGACATCACAAATATTGCAGTGTCTGTGCAAGTTAAGTGTGACACTAATGCTAATGTTACAGTTCAGGAAGACATTATTGCAGCCAATTACACTTTTAAGTTGTTTACAGACCTCTTACAGTTATGGGAGAAATGTTTAAAAGGTGAATATGTTTGCTAGAGAGGTAACGTTACTAAGCTAAGATGCACTTTATGTTTATGAAAGAGAGGTTAATTTTCTGACTGAGAAATTGTTGTCAAGGTTTGTTGACTGCCATTGCACATGTTGTGTTATTAGAAATACCATAAAAAAAGAAAGGTGGAGATGTCATAAATGGATGGTTTCAGATGTGAAGTAATGTTGACAGTTAACGACAGTTTACAGCAGTTTACGGCAGTGATGTTTTACGGGGGCATGTATGTTTTGGCGGTTAGTTGTGAGACCCCACTGCTCGCTGTATGTTGAGACGTCTTAGTGAGAGCTGAGGATAAAGCTGATAAAACGGAGAAAGCCTTCCCTCGATCTTTCTACAAGTACCAGCCAATCACAGCGAATTAGGGCGGGACCAAGTGGAACTTGCTCAGAAATAATAAGGACTGGTTAATGCCACTGAAATGACTGTGATATATTTTATACTGTGGAAAAGGAGGAGAGACTGGAGTTGTGGAGTGAACAGGAGTGTCTCTTTGACATGTCCACACATATGTGCTACGATACAGAAAATAAGGAAAAAAAGTGGACAAACAAAATCCCCTATAAGTATGCTAAAGCTACCATGGTAACCACAGTAGAGGCTGTTTGCAAGCAAACATTAGCTACTGGAATGTTTGCCATTAGCCTACAACCTAACCATATGTTTTAACTAAAGATTACTAGCTTAAAAATCACATAATGTAACTACTTATTAGAGTGAAGCTAGAACTCTTCAGCTGAAAAGTGCAGTTTGCTTGTAGGCTAACATTAAGTAGCTAACATTAGCTTACAAGTTGGCTAACCTTGTTTAGGTTGGGGACGGTGGCTAGCTAGTTAGCAAGCTATAGCATACGCCCAGGGATTTGGAGGGCTGCAACAATGTGTCCACTTTTAACATTTATGATGCTAACAATCTTGTAAATACTGACTCTGCAAGATCGCTAGTCTTTGCAAAATCTTATTCTGTGATTAAAAACTCTTACTCATGACACATTGTCTTTAGTGCGAGGGTGCCAGACTTAAATCTTTTACAATTATTTTCAAAGTATTCCAGCATATGGTAAACATTAATCACTCATGATGCCTCATAGATTATTTTAAAAACAAAATAATGCAACACACTTTACTTAACACCAACAATGAAACCTTATTGTTATTATTATCATCATTATTATTATTACTGTAGATACATCAATATGTACTTCACTTTACTTAACACATATGATAACTTGCGACACTACATGGACTGTTATAACATAGAAGTCCTGACTACAGCTGATTGTCATAGTGTGTATAAGTGATTATAGGTATTATTCATAATGCATCTTAAGCTCCATCAGTCAACCTCTAGTTTATAACTAGTAAGAAGCATCCACAAGTTACTTATAATTCATTATAAGTCAAATCTGTAATGTTTTGAGTGTAGTCATAACGCATTATAAATGCATTATGATTCACTATGAATGGCCTTGTAATGCATTACAGATCTGGTCTTCATAGAAAGTGTAACCATTACTTCTTTATATATCTTTTCTTATTCAGTCTCTCTTCAAACGATGTTCGAGCGCTGCTTGGACGGAGACGGACAGTATTTTATGGTGGGCTGTCATTGCATCGCACTGGCAAAGGGACTATAATCAGTGCATCCACTATGGTGTCACAATCTCTGCTGAATGGAGCTGGGGCCGATATACCTACAACAACTGCAGAGTCATTTGACCCAGGAGTGAAAGATTGTACCCTTTCCAATTAAATAAAAACCCAGATGCTAGTGGGTATTAGTGGGTTTTTGGTCCAGTGGGGATAAATGTAAGGCAGTAGCCGGTTAGCTCAGCATAGCTTAGCATAAAGATTGGCAACAGAAGGACACAGTCAGCATGAGAATGAGAATAAGAGAGTATCACAAATGTCGAACTATATCTTTAAAAAGCTGTTGGTCAGGAAATGTTGGCAGGCATTCTCTTGGTAAAGGCCCTATTACACATCAGTAACACACACTCTATTCACAGAAGGGATATTCTTTTTCTGTTTGCTCATGTTCACTTAGTGTAAGGAGGACAATGAAAATGGCAAATTCAAGTTGACTTCAGTTGACTTCAATTTCATCAAATAGTGTTTAAAACAAATACACCGGTCATCCTGACTGAAATGGTGGAAAACAGTCTTAAGATCTGGGATGTTTTTTTTTTTTGGTTTTTTTTTTTCAAGATAGTCCTGTTACTATGGTAACATAATTTTTTGGTCACTGCAGGAGAGTGTGTGTTGACTTTCTCTGAGAGTAGTGAGGGTACAGCGACCTCAAACTTCAAGATGGCACTGAACAAGGTTGAGCAAGGTTTTATTTTTAAATCTGAAAAAAGATAGTGTTCTAACTCTACATCAAATTGTACTAAACATTTCTTGGCACCAGTTCTGTGAAAA
Source organism: Cephalopholis sonnerati (assembly GCA_019142605.1). NCBI lineage: Eukaryota > Metazoa > Chordata > Actinopteri > Perciformes > Serranidae > Cephalopholis > Cephalopholis sonnerati. Next base: position 3,863,672 of record JAGQAX010000003.1, read on the forward strand.
ATGAAAAAAACATATTTTTTCATTGTGTAGAGCTGTGCTCCATTGGTTTGGCTTTATGAAACTACATCATGGGGCATTTTGTACAATTAGAAGTAATCACTTCAGACCAGAAAATGGGATCAATGTGCCCAGCAGAAACAGAATTCACAATATTGCATTATTTTAAGTAAAAATATACACAGTACAGTATTATCAGTAGGATGATTTACGACACTTTTTCTCTTTAGCTGGCCAGATTAATGTAATCCCTGTTATTTATTTGTGAATGGTTATTCCTGTCATTTGCCTACAATTTCCCAAGTAATAATATAGGTGCAACGATGGTATGCACAATGTGAAAGACTACTATGCCATAAACCTATTTGGAAGAAATAATATGTTACAATAGAGAGCACAGACGATGTAAACCTTGTCATTTAAATTTTGTGAGTGTATTCTGCGATTATAGTAAAAGTAGAAACTTGCCACATTTCAGGTGGATACTCAATCAATGCTGATGGTGATTACAGTCCATGGAAGCAATGCATTGCGCACTGTACTGGCAGAGAAGTTTTGAGAAGAGTTTTTCTGAAGTCTCATTGTTGCGTAGCTAGTATTGCAGCCCATTCTCATTCCCACCTAAAAAAAAAACTGCCACTTTGTCAGTGATCTTGGGTAAGATACCAACGACAGAGGCATTTTTCTCGGTAGCATAATTTACACAAGGCAGTGGCAATTGTTGAATCAACAGGCAACAACCACATTCATCAAGTACCAGTGATTTGTCAGTGTGCCAAAAGGCACCTTTTGTGGCATTATGAAATGCACCAGCTGGCTGCAGTCTGTAATGTCACTGGCAACTACAGTAGTGTAAATAGTGAGAAAGTCCCCATAGGGCAGGAGGGAGGGGAGGTGGATGCCGTTTGCTTCCTGTGTCAAACCAAAAGTCAGTGGACTTCTTTTAACCCTTTGAATTCTGCCATAGAAACAGTTTGCCAGTGCATATGTTGGTATTTTAGCTTATCGTAATGTCATTTCTTTCTGAAATCCTACCTCGTTTTGATCAGTTGCTCATTGTTGGTGATTTTAACGTGCATGTCTACTGCCCCTCTGAGCAACTGGGCGGGGAGTTTGTAAACCTGTTAGAGTCTTTTAACTTAACATGTGGCTGGTCTGGTCCAACTCACACAAAAGGTCATACTCTTGATCTTGTCTTATCTTATGGTATAGAGTACCCATGTTATTTGTTGCCGTGTTCCTAAAAGGGGATCTAGAATTTTTTTTTGAATTTTTAAATAATTTTAATAATTCATGTTCCACCACACTGGATCATTAGACCCAATCACAGTCAAGAAACCATGTTCAGTATCCCTCTGTTCCTTTACTCCTATTTCGTTAACCTCTCTAGCTGACCTGGTAATGAAGATGAAGCCCTCAACCTGTCGTTTAGATATTCTCCATGTTAAATTTTTAAAGGAAGTTTTTACCACAGTTTCCCCCTATATGTTAACACATTTTAAACTGCTCTCCATCAACTGGTTCTGTTCCAGAATTTTTTAAGGCTGCCCTCGTTCAAACACTTTAAAAAGACCGTCTCTTGAGTCACCTGATCCCTAATAATTATAGGCCCATTTCTAAGCTCCAATTTTTAGCAAAGGTTGTAGAAAGGATTATAGCAGATTAACTTCCGGCTTTTCTAAATGACAATGACATTTTTGAGAAATTTTAGTCTGGTTTTAGAAAAAAATCACAATCAGAAACTGCACTTCTTAAGGTTTTAAATGATTTGCTACTATCAACCGATGCTGGCCATAAATCCATTCTTGTCCTAGATTTAAGTGCCGCACTTGACACTATTAACCATGACATCCTTCTGGACCGTTTCCAAACCTGGGTAGGCATCAGTGGCACGGCTCTACAATGGTTCAGGTCATACCTAACGGACAGGCGTTTTTGTGTGGGTATTGCTGACGCCAGGTCTGGTGCAACAGATGCCACTGTGGGGTGCCTCAGGGGTAAGTGCTAGGTCCAATACTCTTTTCAATTTACATGCTCCCTCTTGGCCATCTTATATGCAGGCATAATAGCAGTTTCCATTTGTATGCAGATGATACTCAGATCTATTCAAGCTGTGATCCAACTAACAACTGTCAAAACACTGTTAACCTGCTAAACTGCCCTCAGGACATTCACAAGTGGATTTCACAAAATTTCCTGCAGCTTAACGATAAGAAGACATAAATATTGATCATAGGACACAGAGTGTAAACATTCAAATAAAAAACCTTGGTATTGGTGTCATTGGTGTCATTTTTGATCAAATCCTCAGTTTAGACCAGTGGAGGCTGCTGGTCTTTCAAACAGGGCAAGCTCACTTTAAGTTTACATCATAAGATTTGTCATATTGTAGCGAGGCAGTAACTTATGAAAAGAACATTTAATTGAAACAGTTTTTCAACCACTCTCATACTATAGAACCACAGCAAAACACACCTCAAAGATTTTCAGATGGGTTTAAACACCTGAACGGCACTCTGTCAGAAGACTACACTCGCAAATATCCGCATGGGACTGAGCTCGAAATGCGATGATGCCAGTGTGTATTTCAAAAGCGCTGTCAATCACAAAGGGGTTCAGCCTTTTAGACAATTCCTCCAATCATCATGCATACACCGAGCATCCTCTCCTGCCTACCGCTCCATTAGGTCCCACAGAAGCTAAGCCTCCCTGGAAGTGACAATTTTGTCGCATTTATCCAATGACCGTCTTGCTTTGCTGCATGAAAAAAACCTGCTTAGCGCTGTCTCATAGGAATGCTTGGAGGCTCCGCATCCACTGTGCTGACAGGAGAATGCATGACAGGGAGGTCACGTTTGAAAACTGGTGATAAACAGCTGATGTTTGAACATCATAGTCATGATGTTAAACGCATCCTAGCGCACGTTTAATTCTTATTTTAATGTAAATTCAATAGTGCATACATTTCTTCTATGAAATTTTGTCTCAGAGCAATCGCCCCTGGTTTAGACAAACATGTAAATTCGGTAGTTAAATCCAGCCTCCACCATCTCAGAAATATCTCGACAATCATAACATTCCTTTCCAATAAACATCTGGAAACTGTTATTCATGCATTTATAACCAGTCGTTTAGCTTATTGCAACTCCCTGCTCTCTGGCATCAGTAAAAAATCCCTCTCACACCTCCAGCTCATCCAAAACTTTGCTGGCTCGCACTAAAAAACAAGACCACATCATACCCATCCTGGCTTTCCTACACTGGTTACCTGTTGCTTTTAGAATTGATTTTAAAATTTTATTGATTACTTACAAAGCCCTCAGAAGTCTTGCTCCAAGTTATATATCAGATCTATTATTGCCCTATGTTCCTTTTCGAACCCTGAGATCCTCAGATGCATCTTTTCTTGTTGTTCCAAGGTCTCCATTAATTAACAAAGGTGATAGAGCCTTTGCAGTCAGAGCTTCACGACTTTGGAATGACCTGTCCAAGGGGATCAGAGCTGCAGACTCAGTCTCATCTTTCTTCTCTTCTGAAAACCTACTTGTTTAAAACTGCCTTTTAATGATTTTAACTTTTATTACTGTGTGTTTTTACTATGTTATCTGTATTCTATTTGTATTGTTTTTATCTTGTTTTACTGCTTTGTCTTTAATTTGGTTTTGTAAAGCGCTTTGTAACTGTGTTTTGAAAGGTGCTATATAAATTAAGATTATCATTATTATTATTATTATTATTTCTTGGAATTTATTCAAGTGCTTCATATCCGTAAAATCTGTACAGCCTAAGCTAAATGGTTATGTACGTTAATAAACCATAATAATTGCTTAAAGTATAAAACTTTTTTGTCATAAATTTAAAAAATACAAGTATCTGATGTTTTTTCCGATTGACTAGTTCCAGTTTATCAAATTTAAAAAAAGAAACCCACAAAACATGTTGATTTAAATATAGAAACATGATCAAAATATTTCCTAACACTCCATAAGTTATTTGAACTATGTATATTTTTTAGTTTTTGAGATATGCTCATTTTTATGAGCAGAGTGCAAAACTGTTTTTTGAGTTTCATCTGCAGTAGAAATATTTCCCCAGTGCCTACGTTGGTTGTGCCTACATTTTTTTTGTGTGTGATAGCTAATAATAGATTGATTTTAAACAGGATCATGTAAACAATGATCTTCCGCGGCCATGATGGTACAATACTGTGGCGTCAATGCATATTTTTACCTTCTTTTGGACCAAATGTGGCATAATGTAATGTGACATCAGTGCATGTAGATAATGTGATGGCGTCAAAGATCATGATAACATTAACCACCCTGGCCTGTGTAAGTCCCTGGTTTTATTTCATTTACATTACCTTTGATATGAAATTGAGTAGGTTATCTTAAAATATTTCCAGCAAAATGATTTTGCAGGGACAGACTTCATCACATCTTCTCTGCAGTAACAAAGTCCAGAGTTGACATCACCATTCAAATACAGACATTTGGTGCACTTACAACCTGTTGAGCTCACAGGAACAACCTGTTTTGATCACTGTTGAAGAGGCTGAGTGGAAGCCAGTATTTGAGGTTACTGTCTCACTCTTGTACCATTTTATCCTTCTTTTCTTTATTCTTTTCACCTAGCTCTCTCACTTCTCACTTCTCTCCGCCTTGGTCATCTGACCCTCTTCCTTGTGACTCAGTACAATGACTTTCTACTTTCTGTCCATTAAATGTGAGATATTTAGAGAGATTAGAGGCTGGTTAAGTTGACCTGAACAAAAGTTTTTTATCCATGTGTAATGCCCTCCCCAGTATGTCTCACAGAAGGAATGAAGTCGGTGGTAACATAAATGACAGAGGCAGCTTTTAGCTTTTACCAAACTATGATCTTTATTCAAAAACTAACCAAGTAATTTTGTTGCCTAAAACTTATGAAGTAGTTTTGGTGCAACTGCGACCATTTCACAAAGTTCACTTGTTTAAAACTGCGACTGTTTACAGTCGCATATGAGCTGTTCTGTTGTTCAGGCAGTGGTGGATAGAGTACTGAAAATCTGTGCTTGAGTAAAAGTACAATTACTCCGATATAAATTACTTAACTAAAATTAAATAGTATCTTTGACATACCTCTCCAATAAAATATAAATGTACTAAGTTTGTAAACTATTTAAAGTACAAGTTACTTTGTGTTTTAATATTGTTTAGTTTGTGTGGGCCAGAGATCTTTACAAGTAATTTTATGCAAGACCAAGTTAAGTCTCAAGTCTTTGGTCACAAGTCTGGGTCAAGTCTCAGGTCTCTTTTCAAATAAAATATGGCTGCGCCAATGGAGTTATAGATTGCAATTAGTTTATTATGTATAATGAATGATGGAGCTGAAGGTTGAGGGATGGAGGGATGAGAGTCAAGGGAAGTAGGGGTGAGTATTGAGAGATGTGGGATGATGGGATGAGGGTCAAAGCAATGGAGGGATGAGGGGATACAGAGACATAGAGGGAGGGTGGGGGAATGATGGGAGAATCAGGGTTGCGGACAAGTAGAGGGTAGATTCGATGATGGCTCAGTGTCGGCTGAAAGGAGGAGAGTACAACGGAACCAGGGAAGTTGAGACGGAGTGGGGGAGTCATCTCTTCGCTCTACTAAAGATAGAGCCCCCAAGAGAAATTTCACAATAAAAGGTGTGTATGGGCATTTCTGATGTCATTAAGATCACTGGGGATGTAGGTAAGGTACGCCTGAGAAGACCAGCGGCCAAGGTTTTTAATTATATGGTCCAGGATTCCCTGCCTGGAAGCTGTGGAGGCGGCCCCAATGCGGAAGGAATGTCCTGAGTATAGCTTGGGGGATACTCCCAATCTGGTAAGAGTTTGGCGGAAGTGGTGGTGGAACCACAAGCGGGTGGCAACTTGTCTCGGAGTCAAGCAGAGGGTCATGAGAAGAAGTTTTGCTGGCTAGTCTTGAAATTATGTAGTTGAGGATGGGTTCATAAGGACTTAAGTATGAGTCTAGTCGAAAGAGGTAAACCGGTTGTGGTAGACCTGACTGGTTGGTTTTGCTGCTTTTGAGGTGGTAGATGAGAGTATCGGATGAATGAAAGAAAATATCTGATAAGGTGGTGTTTTGAGATGGATGGAAGATAAGGGTAGGAGCAGTGAACTCTGAACAGCCTAGGAAGCCAAAAAATGCCAGTAGGAACATGGATTCCAAGACTTCATCTGTGGATGGAGACAGATAAACTAAATGGAGGGTTGGATGCAATGGGCGAGAAGGTCACTTTAGAAGGTGTTGGGTGGTGGATGTGCCCTCCTGCCCCGTGCCTCCTGGGCTGGTCCAGGGCACCCTGGGGTCGTCGGTTGCTGCCCCCTCTTGGCCTCTGGGTCTGTGTGTCTATCCTTGGCCCTTGTGGCTCTCTGGGTGATGCCTCCTGGGGCTCCCGCGTCCCGTGCTGGGGTGCTTGGCCAGCCTGGCCCTGCTGGGTCATTGTGGCTGCTCTGGGCTTCGGTATCCATCGCACTTGCATGTTTGTTCAGGGTTTGCCAGCTCCTGTCGAGTCCCACTGTTGAGTGATGTGGGAACCCACCAGAATGCGCTGAGTCATTTTTCCGACTTCACGCCTAAAATCACGCCCTCTATGCATTCCTCCCTCACTCATATCCTCTGGCGGCCTACTCTTTACTATCAGGACTCCCACAATTCTGGTCTTCAATTCCGATTCTTTGTTCATGGTTCATGTTGATTACAACACAGCAGCCTACACTCTTGCATCCTAATAGCACTGCTTGTCAGCACTGCCCCCTCTGGCACAAATTAGGACAATCCAATAAAGAATGACAGCTTAACTTCCAGGGGGGGCCGATGATGGTCATATTTTGTTGCAAGACTAAAATATGCATCAATCTCATAAAAAGTTGACACCCCTTTTGTGATGTTATACAATGAGAATAAATGCAGACAAAAAAATAAATAAAAAATAACTAATTAAAACCAAACTTATCATAAGACAAACACTTGAAAAAAACACTAGCTTTAGCTTTTTCTAACACTTACTTTAGATTAGCAGTTAGTGTCAATGAAGGTTGAAACCTCTGACTAAACTGCCACTTGAAAAGTGTTTTCATGTTGATATATCATGGAGAGATTAAGCCTTTTTTCAAAATACCAAAGTAGGATTTGTCACCTTGGGTGGTACCAATTAATGAACATTCTGGCCTGGGCTCATGGACGAAATGTATAAACTCTATCTGGTAATGACGCTTGTGTGATACAAAACACCAGAACAGCTTCTAAGTGTAACTTGTGGTGGGATTTTGAGACGTTTTGTCAACTGTTGTCTCCAAGTTCAAGGATCAACTTGCAGTCTCATTACTTTTTGTTTAGTGTGAACATAAACATGTTACAAATTGTGTTTCAGATTTAGAGAAAAATCTACTGTGACCCTCATGCATTATAAGAGGACAACAAATTTGGATTTAGAGCAGAACACAGAAAATACTCTCTTTGCTCGCATTAATGTTCCATGTATTTATTTTGCTGTCATCTGAAGTTTTTTTTCTTCAATTTCTGTGCTTTCTGTGCTTAGCTACCACTAAGAAGACTTGTAGTAACCATCTGTGCACAACAGCTGACATACACTTTTACTTTTCTGTTGCATTTTTATGAAATGGTAAGCATATCATGGAAAACCAAATAAATCCATGAACAACTTTATAAATGAGACCCCTAGTGTTACTACACTCACCATAACACATTTAAGAACCAGTCTTTCATACCTCCTGTGGAGATGATCAGAGAAACATTTGGCAGAATTCATGAACAAAGTGTAATTCCAATTCACCCCAGATCTACACACCGGGGTGTACATAAATAGAAATAAAATTTCATGAGCAAACACCAAGAAATAGGCAGCAGGTGGCAGGGAGTGTAACACACAGTAAAAAATGGATTGCGAGAATATTCTCACAATAGAACAAAAATAGTGTATTACTGTAGATTCTAAAGCACTACAATATAAGACTGAGTGAAGGTGACTTGCATGCATTTTAGTTTTCATGAGAAATTGGATTTAAATTTGAATTGTAAATATGATCCATCTACATCTGGTCTCAATACAAAAAGAATACTAATAGCAGGTGCAAAGAGGGCTTCTAATTTGTGCAGTGTTCCCACCTCATACAAATCCACTCTGTCTCCTTCCGTTTCACCCACATCCATCTCATTGGCCCAGGCCTTTGAGTCACCCGAATTTTATTTACCAAATTTCTTTTGAAATCCACATTAACACAACAGCCATCTCCAGTCCTCTTCCCCTGTGCGCCGTGACTCAACTTGTGCTCCAAGGGTCAAGTTTTCTAACAAGGAATACTGGAGTGAATTATGTGTGCACCCTTTAATTACATCCTCCAGGTTTCCATCACACATCCTACGTACCCCTCCCCAACCCTGCCACCACCACCTACACACACTGGGGAGGTGTGTTAATATATAATTTATTATCCGTGTCTTTGCTCAAAAGCTGCTATAGATGCAGCGACTTGAGGAGACTGGACTGTTGCAAGCTGTCTTGGTGAGGCCGCACTCTGCTAACTTAGCTAAAATATGATGCTTCATAAAGTAGTTGTAAGTTTAATTCTCATTATGTATTTGTGTACTTTCATGCTGCAAGAACCTAATAATAATAATAATAATAATGCCAATGAAAATGTGAGTTGAAGTGTCATGTATTGTTTTTTTGTCTTATTTTTACTGGCATATTTACACATATTCAAATATTACAGGCCTTGAAGCAAGTAAAATGACAGTAGATGGAATACATGATGGAGTGAAGATAAAGGGAGAAATAACATGGCTGCTATATGAGAATAATAAAATTCCAGTCATATCTGCAGCTCTAGCTTTTCAACTCTGTAAATAGCTGATATATGGAGAAAAACAGGAAATAGAGATGAGAGTGATGGGAAGAAGAGATAGGCTGTGTTTAGAATAAGAGAATTACAGTACACACACACACACACACACACACACACACACACACACACACACACACACACACACACATATCTGTAATGATCCAGGGCCATGGCCTGGCATCTCTATGACTTTCAAAGCAGGCAAGAGGCGGAAATGAAAAGATGATAACACATAAAATAATACACACGCAAAACAATGCACATACAGTCACACACACACACACACACACACACACACACACACACACACACACACACACACACACACACACACTTATAAAAGGGCACAGTGGAATGATTGATGATTATTACTAAATGTTGACATATTTTGTTATGGTTATTGTGGTCACCTGTGTTTGTGTGTTTCATGTGTGTACATATGACACGTGCACACATGATATGTGATGCCACATTATCATATGTTATCTCTGATTAACGCTTCCTGCTGTGTGCTGCTGTGACTGTGTGTGCTGTGAATCTGTGCCAGACAATCTGTTAAAAACTTCAACAATCCTTTGTATTTTTTCACCCTAAATATCAACACTGGTTGTGAAGAGGTGTGTTGATACATACAAGGTTTAATTTGTAATCAGACCAAAGACAACTAGCTACAATCCAGGTTTTGGACTGACCATCAGCCAGTCCAAGGCCATCAGCTGGCCCAAGGCCACCAGCTGGATCAAGGCTACTATCCAGGCCCAAGGCTGCCAGCTCCTATCCAGGCCCAAGGCTACCAGCTATCATCCAGGCCCAAGGCTACCAGCTGCCATCCAGGCCCAAGGCTACCAGCTACCATCCAGGCCCAAGGCTACCAGCTGCCATCCAGGCCCAAGGCTACCAGCTACTATCCAGGCCCAAGGCTACCAGCTACCATCCAGGCCCAAGGCTACCAGCTGCCATCCAGGCCCAAGGCTACCAGCTACCACAAAGGCCTAAAACTACGAACTACCATCCAGGCCCAACGTTGGGGAGACCTATAGTGGCAACCTTAGGGAGGGAGTCAAGACCCAGGCTTCCAGTATCAGCCATGCTACCAGGACAACGGTGAATCTCATTGCTCATACACTCATTCATCCGTTAAATCTACTGAAGCTTGATTACCAAAGCTCAAGATGGCAATGAAAATTCTCCAAAATGATATGGAAGAATTGAAAGCAGCAATGAACATGATGACAAGTGAGATGAAAACCTTCACAAAGCAGCAAGCCATCATAACTGATCTACTGGATGAAATAAAACAGCTGAAAAGGAAAAACATGGAACATGAAAGGAAGATTGAATATTTGGAAAACCGACTTGATGACCTGGAGCAGTACTCTAAAATGAATGATGTAATCATTTCTGGTTTGGTGATTAAACCCAGGAGTTACTTGCAAGCAGTGAAAGGGATCAGGTCAGACAGTACAAATGAACATGATGAGACCACAGAGGAGCAGGTAATCGCATTTCTTCGTGGCAAGAATATTGACATTGAAGCTGGTAATATTGAAGCATGCCACCCTTTACCAGTTAAGATTAAGGATAAGCCCACCATACCTGCAACAATTATTCGCTTTACCAACAGGAAACATAAAATTTGTCTGCTTAGACAGGGAAGAAAATTAAAGGGCACAAACGTATATATCAATGAGCACCTTACCAAAAAAAATGCTGATATAGCCAGGAAGGCAAGACAGCTCAGGAAACAGGGCAAAATTCAGGCCACTTGGATTGTCAATTGTAAGGTATTCATTAAACCAAATGGAGCACCAGAGAATTCCAGAGGGGTGTGCATTAGGAGCATGGATCAAATTGGAAAATTTGACAGTGTCTAGCATTTTGGATGGTTATTTTTGCAGTTGTCCCAGCAACAAGTAGCCGCTGTTGTTTGTACTGCACTATTTGCATCTCTATATTTTACTCATGATACAAGTTGAACCAGACATAGATCCTGATCAAAATCTTCTTGATAGTATCAACGCAAATTGTTGCTAGATGAACAGTTTAACACTACCATTAAATATAACCATGGCATATCCATTATCCATTTTAATAGTAGAAGTCTTTATGCAAATTTTCAAAGTATAAAGGATTACCTATGTCAGTTTAAAAAACCCTTCAATATTATTGCTATCTCAGAAACATGGATAAATGCAGAGAGGGGGTCTGATTTTTTTATGAAGGGATATGGGTTTCATTGCACCAGCAGAGATAATGGACTTGGTGGGGGAGTGGCTCTGTTTGTTAAAGAGGGTCTCTCCTACAAGGTTCTTGATAACTTGTCAGTAAGTATTGATGATATAATGGAAAGTATTACTATTGAAATAGAATTAGTCAGAATGAAAAATATAGTCATCAGCTGTGTCTACAGAAAACCAGGTTCAAACATTGACACTTTTATCACAATAATGGAAAGAATGTTTACCTCAACAAAACAAAAAAACACTTATATTTGTGGGGATTATAACATTGATTTGCTGAATCCAAACAAGAATAAATCAGTAGATGAATTTATCGAAATAATGTATAGTATGAGTTTTTTCCCAACAATATCTAAACCAACTAGAATAACATCCCACTGTGCTTCTCTAATTGATAATATTTTTACAAATAATATGGAAAGTAAAGTGATAAGTGGAATTTTAATCAACGACATTAGTGATCACCTGCCTGTTTTTCTTATTTCTGATTGTGATAATAACAAAAGAAAGGAATTAAAGGAAATTAAATTAAAGAGAATAACAACTGAAGAATCTATAGATGCTTTAAAAAATGATCTAATGAATTGGAATTGGACTAATGTATACAACGAAACAGCAGTGGATAAGGCTTATGACTTATTCTTAGATATATTAATACATCTATATGATAAGCATTGCCCCTTTAAGAAGTGTAGCACTAAGAACCGTTATGCAGAAAACCCATGGATGACCAAAGGACTACAAAATGCATGCAAAAAAAAGAACACCTTGTATGGAATGTTTCTTAAAAGCAAAACAAAAGTGGCAGAGTTAAAATATAAGAAATATAAAAATAAATTAACAACTATTATGAGAATATGCAAGAAAGACTATTATATAAAATTGTTAGAGAAGAATAAAAATAATGCTAAAGGTATATGGAATATTCTGAATAATATTATTAGAAATAAACAAAGAAATCAAACATTTCCTGATCATTTTACAGATAAGGGAAGGCAACTTCTCACAGTGAAGGAAGTGGTTGATGGTTTTAACAGCTTCTTTGTTGATGTTGGTCCCAATTTGGCAAAAGAAATTAATGTAACTGGAAAGAAGCAAGCTGATCTGGAATGCTGTGAGAGAAATGTAGATTCAATGTCTTTGGGAACTGTTGATAAATTGGAAATTATTGCTATTGTAAATAGAAGTGCCAACAAGACTTCTACAGATTGGAATGGCATCAATATGGCACTGGTAAAGAAGATAATTGAGGGAATAGCCGATCCACTTACTTATATATGTAACCTTTCATTTAAAACTGGTATCTTCCCAGATAAAATGAAACTGGCTAAAGTGATTCCATTATACAAAGCTGGCAATAAACATCTGTTCACAAATTATAGACCTGCTTCCTTACTTTCACAGTTCTCAAAGATACTGGAGAAATTATTTGTACAGAGATTGGATGACTTTATTGACAAACATAAATTAATAAATGACAGTCAGTACAGTTTTAGACCATCTAGATCTACTTCTCTGGCTCTTATGGAGCTAGTAGAAGAGATAACAGGATGCATTGATAAAAGAAAATATGCAGTAGGTGTTTTCATTGATTTAAAGAAGGCTTTTGACATGATTGACCATGGGATATTGCTAAAGAAAATGGAGCAGTATGGTGTCAGAGGAGTAGCACACACCTGGTTACAAAGTTATGTCAGTAATAGGAAGCAGTTTGTCCAACTAGGTAACAATAAATCAGTGCACTTGAATATTACCTGTGGGGTCCCGCAGGGGTCCATCTTGGGACCTAAACTATTTATCCTATATATTAATGATATTCGGAAAGTGTCAAATGTTTTAAAAATGGTGGTTTTTGCAGACGACACAAATATTTTCTGCTCTGGGGGAGATTTGCAGCAGCTATTATTAATAGTCAAAAAGGAATTGCTAAAACTAAAGCACTGGTTTGATGAAAACAAATTATCATTAAACTTGAACAAAACCAAGTTCATGATATTTGGAAATTCTAAAATTAAGCAAGGGGTTTGTTTGGAAATTGAAAATGTGGAAATTGAAAGAGTCTACGAAAGTAAGTTTCTTGGTGTCATAATTGATCATAAGTTATCCTGGAAGCCTCATACTAAATATTTGTGCACCAAAGTTTCAAAAAGTATTGGAGTTTTAGGTAAAACTAAACATGTTTTGGATCAGAAGTCACTTCAGATGTTGTACTATGCACTTATTGATCCGTATCTGTCCTATTGTGTTGAGGTATGGGGAAATAAATATAAAAGCACTTTACAAAAGATTTATATTTTACAAAAGAGAGCCATAAGGATGGTTCACCATGCTGAGTACCTTGCTCATACAAATCCTTTGTTTTTAAAATCGAGGATTTTAAAATTCTGGGACTTAATAAAATTTAAAACAGGTCAGATTTTGTTTAAAGCCAGGAATAAGTTATTACCAAGCAACATCCAAATGATGTTCATGGTCAGAGAGGCAGCATACAATTTAAGAGGGAATTTTAAATTTAAACAACCAACCATCCATTCAACACTGAAAAGTATGTGCATCTCTTTTAGTGGTGTAAAATTGTGGAATGAACTAGAAGAGGACTTAAGAATGTGCATTAACTTAAAACAATTTAAAAGTAACTACAAAAAAACACTCTTGTTCTGCTATAAAGAACTGGACAGCTAATTTTATAATCTTTTTTATTTTTTTTTTAATAATGGAGTCAGTCAACATGTTTTTAATTAAGGTTCTATTTATATTAAAGTTGTTTGTTTTATTATTCTAAGATTATGTGAATTATGAATAATGTATTATATCTTGAAATTATATGACAGTGTAAGCGGGGGGCTGAACTTGATAAGCTTTGCTTCCTTCAGCCCCTTCTCGAACTCGCACTTTATCATTGTGTGCTATTTTTTTTTTTTTTTCCCATTACACATATTGTTTGTTTTTATGTATGTGCTTGTTTGAGACAAATAAAAATAAAAATCAAATCAAATACAATTTGCCATGCAGTAATAACCTGGAACACAGGCAGGTCATTATTGCCTCAGTTTGATCACAGGATATAAGAAGGACTGGTTTGGTGTCAGACTGGGACATTACAGCTTGTTTTGTTTGTGTGTGTGTGTGTGTGTGTGTGCGTGTGTGTGTCTGCTTCGCTGGTACCAGACTGGAAGGCACAGCAGGTGGGCCAGCACCATTTCAGGGAGGCATGAACACTGCTAATTACTGTCTGGATCAGTAGTATTGTTGGTTGGCATCTGTGTGCGCATGCATGTATGTGTGTGTGTGTGTGTGTGTGTGTGTGTGTGTGTGTGTGTGTGTGTGTGTCACCCTGGTGAGAGGAAACAAAGACAAAAACTGGATGCTGCTCTCTCTCTTCATTAACACTGTCAGTGATAGATGGCTGGCAGTTAACAGTTATGTCAGTTTCCAGGCTTTGGGGTTGGGACTCTATACAGGATTGCTTTATGCAGAAAGAGTCACTGGAGATTAAATAGAAGATAAATTATAATAATAATAGAATATACTAACAATTCTGTATTACAGTTGTGTGCTGTGGAATAAATTGTTCAGCTGCACTTACAAAAACAACTCTCAAGCATGTGATAATGAGTGACAACTGCTTTCCTGGTGTTAGCATCTTAGCAGGTGCATGGTTAATACTGCAGTAGTTAATATAATGTAAGAAAAAAAAGTATTTAGCAGAATGATGTTTCAAAGCATTGATAGTAAAGTTTAGGCAGCAGTAATGGCACATACAGTATTTGTTTGAGGTCTGCATGGAGCAGTTTTACATTTACTTGTTCCAATTGAATCATGAACATCACCACATGCTAAGGTTGTCACTTTAAAATCAAAGTTTAAGCACCTGGAACTGACATGACCTTTATTCCCAACTCTGATTACTCCACTCAAACTACAGGTTCCTTACAAGGCTTTTGTTCTCCAGTTTCTGGCCCTCAAAAGTTCCTGTGGTGGAAATGGCTAATTAATCTGATTGGTCAAACATGGAGGCTATGGCAAATACAACTTGTGTACTGCCAGTGGATAGAGTACTGAAAAACTATACTCAAGTAAAAGTCCAATTACACCCGTAAAAAATGTGTCAAGTAAAAGTGAAAATTACCTACTTAAGCAAAAGTTAAAAAGCACCCGGTTATTAAATTATATTATTAAATTAGTACAAGTTAGTTTTTGTGCAGGCTGGTGCAAAATAATGAAAAACTTGTTTTGATTAGCAGGTCAGCTAATCAAACAAACAAGGATGGCCTATATAAATGAGATATGAATTATCTCCCACTCTCCATATTTTCCTCCCTACTCCTCTCTTCCTTATCATAACATCAAAGATTAGGGTTGCACATGAAAAATTAACATAGCTAATGTGTGACACCTAGTTTTGATTTTCATGTTAACAATGCAGTATAGTTAAATTAAAATAAGTTTTTTGTGTGTAAAATGTAGGAGTTGGTCTCATATGTGTATGGAATGTGATGCACCAACACATGGTCAGTTGTTGGTGCGCACGCTTCAGCCTTGTGTGTGCTTGTGAGAAGCTCTGTCCTAATTTGACATTTTTATCCAGTTTTTATCCAGCTTTTAAGCTATATCCTTTCCCATGTCTTTACCCTGATTCATTTCATCTACGTGCTCAGACCAAGTGAAAGATCTAAGCCATCACATGCTTGGATTTAAAGTTTCATACCAACAGCCTGATGAGGCTAGCAAAACTGGCTTGTTTTAAGCTTTAGAAGCTAACCAACAGGGAGCGTAGATACTGGGACAAGAGAGTGACAATCTGCAAACTAAAGCCTAGAGTTGAAAGGAAGAATATCCAGGCTCTACCAGATCCAGAAAGCCAAGGAGTTAATGGCTGTTTGGTCCAGCACAAACCGACACAACTTGTACCCGATGCTACTGCTCCCTGTCCTGCTGCTAATGCTGCTGACACTCCTCCAGACCCTAATGTTAACATTCACTGTCCTGCTGATGCTTCTTTTCTGGTCACTGCCCCTGATGACTCCCAGACATGGCTTAGAGTTAAGCCTGAAGCCCTGGTCAGCTCCACTCCATCTCCTCACGAGCTTTTGGTCCCTGGTCAGTGGTGGCGGTAGAAGAGGGAGACATTCCTGTCGTGCACCATATCCCTAGGGCATCCAGCTGAAAAATAAATATGACATCCTTGACCTACATGACTTCCCTCCTCTGGCAGTGGAATCCAGGCCCCCTCCTTCATCTCCCTTGTCGTCCTGTGGGTCCCACTACTCACTCCCCCCAATAGTCATAACAAGGCACTCTTCTTGTACTAGGGCTCGCCACTCCATTCCACTCTTAATACCTGCGGTGGGCTCCAGTCCGCCGTTCTCCCTCTACTGTGTTGCCACTGGAAGAGGTTCCTCCACTGACCACTCCCCCTCCATCCACGCACACGGTGGTACCTGAATGTGCAGGGCCCATCCCTGAGGGCCTGCACTCAACATCTCTGAGGGCCCCCTCTTCTTTCAGACTATGCTGATAGTACGGGATTCCATAGTCAGGAACATATGCTTCCTAAATGCAGAAACTCACTGTTTCTCTGGAGCAACAGTCCCCGACATCCTGTTAAAACTCCCGTCTGCTGCGCAAACTGCTGACCTCCATTCGGAAAATAATAGTCCATGTAGGAACTAATGACACAGTTCTCCGTCGGTCTGAGTTGACCAAAATTCAACCTCAACCACCTGTTAAACTTTTTACACAACAGTGGAAGGTCTGCCTTCATCAGTTTTCCAATTCCCACACTTGGTCGAGTCGTTAGTCTCCATTCGTGGTCACAGTCCACCACAGCCCCCCCCAGGTACAGAACACTGCTGCTCGGCTTCTAACCAGTGCACAGAAAACATACCATATTACACCTGTACTGGCTTCTTTGCACTGGTTGCCGGTCAAGTATCAGTCTGAGTTTAAAGTCTTACTGTTTGTTTTTAACACCTTACATGGCCTGGCACCCTTATACATCACTTAGCTCTTCTGCCCCCTTTCCAATACTAGATCTCTCAGATCCTCAGACTAGTTGCTCCTGGCAGTCCTGCAATTCAGAGTAAGGGGGTAGCAACTGTGCATTCACAGTCGTTGCCCCAAAGCTTTGGAACAGCTTACCCTTTCCAATTTAGTACTCCCCCTCTGTAGGCACATTTAAATCTGGGCTGAAGACCCACGTTTTCTGAGGCCTTAAGGTTTCTGTTTTTTTTTTTATTTTATTTTATTTTCAGATCTTACTATTCTGTGCTATTTATTTTATTTTCTCGCTGTTACCGTGGTATGTTATTTAAGTTATTTTATTTAACTGTACAGCACTTTGGCCAACTCTCAACTTGGTTGTTTTTAAACATGCTTTATGAATAAATTGGACTAAGTTGTCCTGTAGATGTCCAAATTTCAAACCGAACATCTCACAGTGGAGTGTCCTAGTGCCAGTAGCAGCCTCAAGCAGAGATGAGGAGTGAGTTGCAAAGCTCTCAGTCACATAAGAAGGCTTACTAGCCAGAGTAACCCTTTAAAGTCTTAAGTCCTGAGGTCCTTCTAAGAGGAAATGCAAAGGCTTCCTTACAGGGCATAAGCAATGTAAAAAAAGTATTCAAGGATTCATTATTGTTATTATACAATACAGAATTGCACAATGGAATGTATTTGTAGCCCTCTCCACCCTACAGACCCTACATATATGATAGCAGGTAATATTGTTATATTTAAATTAGAATAGAAAATAAACAATAAAATGTGCAATAAAATAGAACAAATCATATGAAAGTAGAGCTAAAGGAAGAATAAAAAAGGAAGAAAAACAAACGTATTTACAAGAAATATGTATAGTTAGGTACAAGAAATAAATATAACTTATGTGTGATATCAGTGGAATGTAGGTGTTTTAAGTTATGGTGTAAAAAGAAAACTTTGGTTTTTGTGGCAATATGGGCAGTGCAAAAGGTAGTGGTAATGTGCAAAGCCAGCAGGAAGATGTGTTTAGGAGTCTCACAACCTGAGGAAGGAAGCTGCTCTGTAGTCTGGTGGTACAGAAGCAGATACTTCTGTATCGCTTACCCAGTGCCAGTAGGGTGAACAAGCTGTGGCTAGGGTTGGTACATCTTTTAGTATAGACTTCTAGTTGAGGCTCTGTGCAGGCTCCTCACCTCACTGATACCAGTGACGCTCAGTAGATGGGTACCAATGATGTCCTGGGTGGTTTTATCACTTGCTGCAGAACCTTTCTGTCCTGAGCCATGCACATCCTATATTAGACTGTAATGTTTTCAGTCAGGAGACTTTCTATTGCTCCCATGCAAAGTTAACAAGAACTTGGCACGTGATTTCCGCCTTAAGCTTCCTTAAAAAAATAGAGCCATTTCTGAGCTTTTTCTTTTCTTCCCAGGATGGAAAAAAATCATTCTGAGAAAAATAATGAACATTTATTTATTCAAAATATATATGAAAATGATGTGGGTCGTATGCAATGGCCTTTAGCAGGTGTCAGTCCAGTTAAACACCTACAGACAGAGGATTCTGGACTGAAATCTAAATAGACTCTCCATCACCATCAGCAAAATGCAGTGAAAAATTATTTTCCATGGGAGAATGGTGTTGATCCTCAGTAGATTTCAGAGACTTGAGGAAGGAAGCACGGGAGCTGTTTTGGCAACAAGCTATGCAAATTTAATGAAAAAATGCATCATTAGCCTTGCTCTTCTAGGGGTGTAACGTTTCACTGATCTAGATCAACATATCAATTGAATTATCAATGATCCAGTATCATGCAAAGTGAAAACATCAATCCGTATTGTCATCTTTCATCAGCAGGCAGGTAATAACAAGCAGCCAAGAAAAAGACGATGAGAATAACAGTCATTCTGGAATAAACCAGCAGTATGGAAATATTTTAGAGTTCAGAGAAAATATGAGTCAACAGACAAAGCATAGGCCATATGTAAACAATGCCATTACAAGATTAAACATAATGTAACATTAGCTACCTGGCTAGGCAGGTTTTTCTGCCACCTTTCTGTGGTTAAGGTTTGGCTAGGTTCAGGTTCAAAAACAACTTTGTTTAAGAAAAATTTATTTTTACACAGGCTAAAACTACTACTACCCAAGATTTGGGGAACTTTGGCACCATGGTAAATACAAAAACTCCTTGGTAATCAGTTAGGGAATGATGCAGATGTCAGAAAAAACAGTAAAAAATAAAGAGGTTTGTTTTGTAATATCAAACAATTTCTTGACGCATTGTCTTGTTGTTGTTCTTTTCAACCACAATTTGTCAAGCTAAATATGTATTTTTTTCTTTTTCTAATTTTAGGTCATTTTAAGAATAGATTAAGCTTCTCATCATGTGCTGATATCACAGAAATACCAACTCTGAGGCATGAGGATTCCTCTGTGCTGACTGTGCTTAAAGCTGAAGTATAGATGGCTGAGAGATACTTAGTAATCTCCTGCTTGGTATGAAATAACTTGCGAATATTGAAACTTAAGGGAATAGGTACCTCTCGCTAAGTACAAAGCAATGGTTATAGCCACGGAAGGTAAGCCTTTTGGGATGACCAATGCATGAATAAGTAATTGCTTGGATTTTAGATTGTAGGCTGCAGTACAAGGTTACGTTTTCTTTTATTCTGTTGAATAAATTCTATTGTATGTCATTGTGATTCTTTTCAAAGTCCATCTCTGCTCTCAGCCTGTACCTCTAGCATGCCCACTATTATTAAGAAACCTCTGTATTGGTTTTAATCCACCATACCACCCTCCTGTGTTCATTGAGGACTTTCTCCTCTGACCCAGACTCTCTTTGTGCTTATTTGCCTGTGGTTTTGGATCTCAGGGGTCTCAATGGGGCCTTCACACACAGACACAGACAGAAAAAGGGAGAGAGTCAGAGAAACTTTATCTGTCAGCCTCCTACCCCCAGCCTGGAAATTAACATGAGATCACATACAAGGGAATGAGCTCCTCAAACCATGACCACATCTGAAGGCATCCACAATGGTTTCAGCACGTTTGATCTTGATCTGATGTCAGTGTTTTATTTAGAGTAATCCAGGGGACACTAACCCACACCTTAATTGCATTCTAGTTCATCACCCTTTTGAGTTTTCTTTTGATGCTCATGCTAGCCAAAGAATGGTCTGCAGAGGGTGCTTGACAGCTTTGTCGTGTAATTCACCTAAATTAGGTCTTCTAATTCTAATATGGATTATTTAATGCATATAAAACTGCCCCACAGGAATTTAGGTTTGAAGTGTGCCAGCACACTACAGTTTTACTTGACATGGACTTACGGCACATAAATGGGGACTGCTTACTGTTCTGACGGCCTAGAATTCTGAAATCCCAGTAGTCTGAATAATGTTCCTTTGGAACGACAAACCAGGAGCCCGAAAACAAATGTGCATTGCTTTAAAGGGCCATTTTACCAAAAATAGGGTACACACTTTCCCAAGCAGAAGCACATGGAAAAAAATACTCTGATGAATGACATCATCAGACCTTCCTACTTTAGCGAAGGCATGATCCGCCCTACTTTGCCTTTGATTTGCTTGTATTTGTTGCCGTGGTTGGTTGGGCTGGTTTGTTTTAGGCATGTTGATTGAGATTTGTTAGATTGAGGATAAGAATATCAGGATAAGCCAATCAGAGTCAGAGTAGGGCGAGTCATGCCTTTGCCACAGAGGGAAGGTCCAATGACTAACCAAATGTTTCTGTTTCAGGAAAGTGTGTAGCCTAATTACAGAGAAATGGCCCTGTGGAGCAACGCTTGTTTCCATGATACCTGGCTGCCAGACAAATGGCCTTTCAGTCTGATAGAGTTTTAAGAGTAGTGGGGCTTTGGAATTATGAGTGGTCGGAATCGTGGCATGGCACCAAAAAAGGGCATAATTTCACCCATGTGAGATGTTTACAGCATCGGGAGGCTTGTTTACTCCCGCTGGCTCATGAAATCTACAGAAAACAATGCGTTGCTTATTTTTAGCCAGCCCAATAATTTGGTTTACTAATTCATTTTGGCCTGTAGCTTTCCTTCACTTCATCTAGCCCATAGTAAACATCAAAAGCAGTTTTCCCACTGTGGGTGTGCTCTACAATGCCAGCAGCCCACTCAGCAGGAGACCAAGTACACTGTGGGCAGACATGCAGAAAAAAAGACAGCAAGCAAGCAAGAAAGACAGGTAGAAAGAATAGACAAACAGACAGACATATAGTAAATGTATACCTTGAGTGCTGCCTGACTTTTGACCCAAAGGAAAGTTAAGTGTGAAACTATCTCACATATACACACTTCTCCATTTCCTGTGTTCTCTGTAACCCACTGATGACAGAAAGCTATATGGGAAAATAGCAATGTGTGATAAGATAGAGATAGAAGAGGGTAGGAAGGAATGAATAATGGAGAAGAACCCCAGTGTTCCTGCTGAATGATTACAGCTCATGGTTTGCTCGCATGGGGTTTTCTCATCCCTCCTCATTTCTGCACCTCCCACCATCTATCCCTCTATCTCCATTTGTATATCCATTCTAACAGCCAATCTTACAGCAATCCCATGACTGCTGGGCTACACAATGTACTGTCTTTTTGTATACATCCTGTGCTTGGTAGAGCCCTTTAGTCAGTCATTTATCTGATATTTTCTCTCCGATTATGCATTCTTCCTTAAGGTTCATGTTTCTCACTCATGCATCCATCTGCAAGTAGGTAGATGAATTATATGTATATATACAGTACCGGCCAAAAGTTTGGACACACCTTCTCATTCAATGCGTTTTCTTTATTTTCATGATTATTTACATTGTAGATTCTCAATGAAGGCATCAAAACTATGAATGAACACATGTGAACTTATGTACTTAACAAAAAAAGGTGAAATAACTGAAAACATGTTTTATATTCTAGTTTCTTCAAAATAGCCACCCTTTGCTCTGATTACTGCTTTGCACACTCTTGGCATTCTCTCCATGAGCTTCAAGAGGTAGTCACCTGAAATGGTTTTCCAACAGTCTTGAAGGAGTTCCCAGAGGTGTTTAGCACTTGTTTGCCCCTTTGCCTTCACTCTGCGGTCCAGCTCACCCCAAACCATCTCGATTGGGTTCAGGTCCGGTGACTGTGGAGGCCAGGTCATCTGCCGCAGCACTCTATCACTCTCCTTCTTGGTCAAATAGCCCTTACACAGCCTGGAGGTGTGTTTGGGGTCATTGTCCTGTTGAAAAATAAATGATCGTCCAACTAAACGCAAACCGGATGGGATGGCATGTCGCTGCAGGATGCTGTGGTAGCCATGCTGGTTCAGTGTGCCTTCAATTTTGAATAAATCCCCAACAGTGTCACCAGCAAAACACCCCCACACCATCACACCTCCTCCTCCATGCTTCACAGTGGGAACCAGGCATGTGGAATCCATCCGTTCACCTTTTCTGCGTCTCACAAAGACACGGCGGTTGGAACCAAAAATCTCAAATTTGGACTCATCAGACCAAAGCACAGATTTCCACTGGTCTAATGTCCATTCCTTGTGTTTCTTGGCCCAAACAAATCTCTTCTGCTTGTTGCCTCTCCTTAGCAGTGGTTTCCTAGCAGCTATTTGACCATGAAGGCCTGATTCGCGCAGTCTCCTCTTAACAGTTGTTCTAGAGATGGGTCTGCTGCTAGAACTCTGTGTGGCATTCATCTGGTCTCTGATCTGAGCTGCTGTTAACTTGCGATTTCTGAGGCTGGTGACTCGGATGAACTTATCCTCAGAAGCAGAGGTGACTCTTGGTCTTCCTTTCCTGGGTCGGTCCTCATGTGTGCCAGTTTCGTTGTAGCGCTTGATGGTTTTTGCGACTCCTCTTGGGGACACATTTAAAGTTTTTGCAATTTTCCGGACTGACTGACCTTCATTTCTTAAAGTAATGATGGCCACTCGTTTTTCTTAAGTTAGGTGATTGGTTCTTGCCATAATATGAATTTTAACAGTTGTCCAATAGGGCTGTCGGCTGTGTATTAACCCAACTTCTGCACAACACAACTGATGGTCCCAACACCATTGATAAAGCAAGAAATTCCACTAATTAACCCTGATAAGGCACACCTGTGAAGTGAAAACCATTTCAGGTGACTACCTCTTGAAGCTCATCGAGAGAATGCCTAGAGTGTGCAAAGCAGTAATCAGAGCAAAGGGTGGCTACTTTGAAGAAACTAGAATATAAAACATGTTTTCAGTTATTTCACCTTTTTTTGTTAAGTACATAACTCCACGTGCTCATTCATAGTTTTGATGCCTTCATTGAGAATCTACAATGTAAATAGTCATGAAAATAAAGAAAACGCATTGAATGAGAAGGTGTTTCCAAACTTTTGGCCTGTACTGTATGTATATATATATATATACACATACATATATATGTATACCTGAAAGATTTCGAAAACTGACACCCACACCTAAACGCCAATCCACTTTTTAGTTTAGGCTGGGTCAGAGCCGTTAAACTTTGACTCTCAGAGGACCCCTCCTCACCTCTTGTCCATATTCCATATGTTTGCAGTTCCTGTTTTGGAGTGTAAAAGTTCACCAGGCTGTTCCTCCCACAATATACACACATATATGTGTGTATACACACACACACACACACACACACATATACATAGATATATATATATATACACATAGATATATATATATATATACATAGATATATATGTGTATGTATATCAGTCCCTCCAACATCTCGCGGCAAAAACACCTTGAATTTGCACCAAATTTTGTTGAAAATAAAAATTGTGCCATTTTCATGTGATTTTTTGTGGGAATTGCAGCTAATGACAAAAATTGCAAGACAGCCTCCAAAAAATAAGTCATGTAATCATTTGCTATAATAATCATATTGAATGTTACAAAAACACAGCCGCAAATGTTTCAGTTCTCCTCTTTAGGTTTATTTAATTAGTTTCAAAACATGGACTCCAACATGTAAGCTACATCTTCCATAAACATAACATTTTAATAAATTCAACACATATTGTGTGCATCTAAACAAAGTAAATGTTATTGTCTTGTGTCAATACAGAGCATTTCTCCATACTGCGATGCCATTAGCGCGATTAGATGACATGTCTGATGATGCTGCAAATGACCTTGCTTGCGCGACGACTTTCGGTCAGCTGGAAAATGCGGGAAAAAATGCAGGACTTTTAAAAAAATTGCAAGCCCCCGCAAATATTGAGGACTTTCGTTGAATGTGCGTTAATTATTGCGATCGCGATTTTCTGGAGGGACTTGCAGGGGAGAGCAGTATGTCATTATTAGGTGAATGATCAATCTGTCAGCTAATGCTAAACACATAATGATGTCCAATTACAGTTTGAAAATGTGACATTAACCAATTCTGAAGATCTAATCTGACTAAAAAATGAATGTCACTAGGCTAGTGTATACCTGAATATTCCTTGTCTGAGCCTCTCTGAACAGACTGACAGACAGTAAACTCTGTCTCTGTATTGGGGGTCTGGATGCTGGGGCATTTCTATCCTCCTCCCTTCTCTTTAGTTGTAGCTCTAAATTCTCTTTCTCTGGTTTTTTTTCCTCTGTCGTTAAGCCATCACTGATAATTTATTTTGGATTAAACTAGTCAGGCTTGCACATACTTTACGCATTGAACATCCACAGACAGCCGAAGTCACACAGATGCGGGTGTGTTCATAGTACAATTAACCCGCAGTATTAAACACGAGGGCTAGGAAGTGAGCTCACCGCCCTCCCACTGCCAACATCGGGTAAGAGTGAAACTAAGAAGACACTGCTTGGTCTGGAGTATGCTGTTTAAGTGCAGACAACACAAAAGCAGCCGAGCTGTAAAGAGGATATGCACTAGATGTGTTCAAGATGTGACAACAGAACATTGTTTGCACGGACAGTTTTACTCTTGAAATACAAATAAGTATGATGTAGAGAGAAACTGATCCCTTTTTTTGGTATTGATCCTACTGAGGCTAGGATCGATCTTCAAAATGAAAACGTAGTGTTGAGAGTATCAGTATTTTAGTATCAATATATCCACCAACAAAGTTATTTATTTGGAAGTCCTGGTCCCTATTCAACTAGCGTTCATATATAAATAGTGTTAGCAAAGGAGTAGTTTGAGAGAAAGCATTTACTCGCTTTACTGCTTTGAGAGGTCCTGACAAAAGATATTAACCATACTCATTTCTGCATGGTTATTATGAAGCTACAAACAGCAGCCAGTTTATTCTTTATAAGCTAAGCTAAGGTAACCAACTTCAGCTTCATATTTACCGTACAGATATGTGGGTAGCATTGTACTTGAGCTGTAACTTTCTTTAAGCAAGCAATTAAGCATATTTGTTTAAATAGGCTGTTTTCATACATTGTATGTTTTCCTACGAAAAGTAATGTGCTCACATTTGTACCTATCCCATATATTTTGAAAAGCTGCGATCACATAACCAATGTGCTGATGGGAGTAAACAAGAAAGCAGTCCCTTGTAAGGAGGCAGGTTGGGATGGTGGGTCACAAAAATGCAGGCTCTCCCCCAGGACTTTCCCCTGGAGACGAGTGTTTGCAACCATGTGAAATTTGAGTGAATAAGTCATTTTAACGCACATCCTCACCATGTTTCTTTTCCTAAACCTAACCTCTGTAAATTTACGTTAATTACATAACTGTACGTTAAGGACATAAAGTCATTCATGGGGCACTAATTTGTAGGCTATCAAACAAACTGTTCTCTGAGGATACGTTAATTTAAATGCATCCCTTCAAGTTAGTATACTAGCAACTTCCTGTAGCAATAGCATTGACACACAGGCTACACAGTAGACCTATGACTGCAATTTTGAAATGTACAGCATTTACCTGTAAGAAGTTGGAGACACAACACTGCTGAAACAGGTAAGTTCTTTATTCAGTCGTCAGCTATCTGGAAAGCTGTCAGTGAGTTTGTGTGACCCTTTCACTTTGATGCAGGATCTATTTTGTTGCTTTAGTGTCAGATGAGTAATCACCATTGGAGGAAAAAAAGGTTGCAAGTCTGTCATGGACAAGCCTGATATTCCCTTAAGTGTTTAAACCTATTACATGATCTCAGTTTCATTGTACTCTAAGGCAATGGTCCAAGGTGAACATGCTTCTATGGTACCTTTTGAAAAAAGAAGCCTTGATCGATAAGTGTGCAGCGCTTTTGGTTGTTAATTTTTATGAGGACGGCCAGTGTTAAGAGAGCAATGTCAGGGACATGATGGGTTTTTGATAATGTCAGTTTTGTGTCTCGCTGATACAGCAGTACACAATCTCCACATCAAATTGCACCCTAGAGGGTTACAGAGAAATGCTGAAAAAAAACAGCAGTCGAGACCAGAAAGAAAGCAAGAAAGTAAACAAGAGAGAAGGTTGCTAAAACACAACACTGAAAAAGGATAAAAATCTGCTCCATGTGTTTGGGTCGAGGATTCAGGTTGTGACAAGATTCACAAGAGGCAAATAACAGATGTACAGGGTGCAGTGATGATTCAAAAGCAATAGTTTCCAAGGATTCTGATGTATTATGCATAGAAAAAGTGGTTGTTAGCATTTCTTTCTTCATAGATACTCACCGCTTGACACAATACCAGCAAATAGAGTGGCAAATGTTGATGCAGGGGAGATGAAAGAATCAGGGACACAAAGGAAAGAGAAACAGAAATCTGGAAAATAACTGAGGGAAGACTGATGCATGGTTTGGCATTAGAGCTTATCTGCCTGGAGCCCATGGCCATATGTTTGGAAGACCAGACCCACCAAGAGTCTATTTGTAGAGAATGTGGGTCTTTTTTAATATTCACTGTTTATCTTTGTAGTGGTCTTTAAAAAAGCATACTAAACATACAGCATGAGGGCATTTGGATAGAGTTGAGCAACTTAATTTGCTGTTTTGATGCTTATTTAATGCACTGTGTCAGATTTTAATTAAAAAAAAACTCCCATGTGTTATCTTCAAGGACAAAAATGTCCCCAACTAAAACTGCTACAGATATAGTATGTCATAATATTATTTTCCATTTTCACTGAGTTAATTTTTTTGTAAAAAAAAAAAAAATATCAGTCCTGATCATAACTACTAAATATGCATTTATTTCCAGAATTTTAACCCTCTAAATGCCAGTTTTTGATGCCACTGTTTGTAAAAAATAAAAACGTATTATACTCATTAACAGTCTGGGATATGATGAGTCAGTGATAGGGACAGTATTGATTTGGATGCATTATTTGTTGTGCAGATTTATATTGAAGAATTTCACCTGTTTACTTAAATTCTATGTAAAATGTCCATTGTTGCTTTTTATTGTGTTACTCATTTGACCTTCTAATAACCCATTACCTCATTTTTAGAGCGGATTAAAATAAAAA
Organism: Cephalopholis sonnerati; assembly: GCA_019142605.1. Lineage (NCBI taxonomy): Eukaryota > Metazoa > Chordata > Actinopteri > Perciformes > Serranidae > Cephalopholis > Cephalopholis sonnerati. The sequence continues at coordinate 3,891,218 of JAGQAX010000003.1, forward strand.
AGTCACGAAAACAGCTTGCTCTTGACTTATATGGTCAAACACTCACATACACTTTGATGTAGGTGCACAAGTACAACCCTAGCCTTTCAGGGGATGTAATGCATGGAAGGAATGACAGATAGAATAGATTCAGAGCTTTTTTAAAATCATTACACACACTTTTAAGTCCGAACCCGACCTGAGCCCAACACAGTTTGTTACCTGACATAGTTATTGTTACCATGGTAACAGCTTGTCTGTTTACCATGATCACACATGGACAGTGTGTAAATGACCATCAAAAGGCTGCTGTTATTCACAGTCAAACACGCCGCACACACAGCATCGCAGCACACACACTCAGTTGGAGCGGAGCCTGTGATGCATTCAGGCGTTGTCACGTAAATAACAACCTCCGGCACTTGAATAGGCCATAGCACAACACAGCAGCATGTCAAGTGGGCCGAACCTGAGCAAAATTTCTGATTTCTTATCGGCCTGACACGTCGGGTTCCACTGGGTCCCGTCAGGTCCCGTTGGGCTCGGGTCGGGTGTCCACACTCTGGCTTCATGTTCACGTATATGTCTACACATTGATTCAGTGTTCAACCAAAATTTATCTGAATTCTAAAACTATGCTTATTGTGTCAAATATTGCTATTTGATAAAAATGCAATCGAGATTAATTCATTACAAAGCCTCGAATTCATTAGATTCATTTTTTTAATCGCGTGCCACCACTAATATATATATTCATAATACAGGGCTGAACTCAGATGCTCAGGCTATACATCACCACCAGCCTTTTCCCAAAGCAGTTTAAGTGCACAGGGACCTGTGTTTAAAGTAGATAGACCATATAAATAAGAATTAGATTTTTCTAAACTGCAGCATATGTAACATGTATGGACAGGGAATGTACAATTGGAGACTTGAAGAAGTTGTTTTCTGGCATTCATTACTCCTGCAGAAGACAATAGCACACATGAATTGCCTTCTGGACACCTGTGTCTGCACCTCTGCTCCTAAACACACAAGATAACAGCATTTTACACCAGAAATGAAATGTTAAAACTACAGCACTGTGCTGATCAGGTGACTCAAGGCGCCTCGCTGTACCACAAATGTTTAGTTAACTGAACAAAAGTCTACAAAACTCATATTAGCGGTCACAACAAAACAAAACAGTTGCTAACATGACAATAAAAACGATGAACAATATGCCTCAAAGATTACAACATAAACCGCTCAATTTACAGAGTAAATATTAAAGTAGCACAGCGACACTTTTCAGAGTAACTTACATCCAGCAATGCAAAACGGCACTGTGAAAGGTAGACAGAAGGAGCTACAGAAACCCAGGAGGTACAGAAGAGGCGAAGTGCAACAAGTTCATTTCCACAGGAAACATTCAAAATAACACAAAATAAAAATGACTCATAGAGATAAAATTCGCGAACACTCAACAAAAAGTTTAAATGATAAATACATTTTACAAAATATTGTGTAACAACAATAATTAAGTGCACTTTTAACCCTGTTACACATAATCCAAGTGATTTGTTGCCAAACAGAGGCACTGAGACCAAAAAGGCAATATTTCCTCCATTATCTTTAATTTAACTCAACACTTTAGTATTACTAAAAGCTCATCTTGCTGGCTGTGTTGAACAAAACCCTAAAATTCCAAATCAGACACATACTTGCTAACTTACCATTAGCATCACTGATGAGCAAGTTGAATGTTTTAAAGTTAGAACATTAACATGCACATTAGTGGTCATTCTCTTCTCCTTCTACTGCTACCACCACCACTTCTTCTTCTTTTGATAAATAGTGAATGGCAACTAGTGTTTAAGGCGCATTACAGCCCATATCTGAAGGCGTATGGGTGGTTAAATTACATGGAGGATTTATCTAAAAAATGTTGTATCTCTATTGAGGAAAATTACATATTATTTATTATTTATTGCCCATATTGCATTTTCATATTTATATTCACCTCAACTAAATATCTGGCAGGAGGCCTTTACATGCCGTATCATGCTGTATATTTCTTAATTTGTTTCTACATGCGTAATTCTACTACACCAACTCCTGCTCATAAGTTAAGTGTAGATATAAATAGACACATGCCCACCAAACAGAAAACATTTGGCCTCTCTGATGGTGTTACAGCAGTTGGACAGGCTCTAACATGGAAGTTATCATGTATTCAACTTCTTGCTGCCTAGAACACTTAGTGGTATAACATGGACATGAGGAGCTGATAAGGGAGTCCAGATGTACAAGTGTTGTTTACAATCAGGCAGACTTTCCAAAAAAGTATTTGGTGCAACTGACCATATCACAACTCAGCACATTTGGTTTGCACAATGCAATCTTGCTGCAATAAACAGTGTTATCTAAAAGCAGCAGGGGAATAAAAATTACTAGTCCTGGGCGATGTGACCAAAAACCTGTATCATGGTATTTATTAAGACTCTGGTGGTTTTAACGGTATATTAAAGGGATACTCTGGAGTAATTTTAACCCAGGGTCTAATGCACCGTGACACCGAGTAGAACACCCCCTCAAGAGAATGAGTTTGCAGACCACAAACCTCTCTAGTACTAGCAACTTCAGCGATAACAGCCAGATAGCAAAACTCTGCTGCCTTAGGAGCCGTAAGCCAACCACGATCAAAAAAGCCACTTATAACTACAAATAAGGTTAAGAACAGCACCATACTTCTTCAACAATACAAACAGGGTCCCTACAAATAATACAAGGCATCAAACACCTGCTAGGTTTGCCTGGTTTGTATTTTCAAAAGACGAAAACAAAACTCACCCACTGTCCTCCAGCCGCTTCCTACTTGTGGGAAAGCCCTAGCAGGTCGATTACCGAATGCATCAGAGAGAGAACTAAACGTCAGTAGACTCCTTACCTTTCTACTGCATTTGGTAATCAACTCCCCCTCATTCTCTCGAGGGGGTGTTCGACTCGGTGTCTGGTTTTTTGTTTTTCATTTTTGGCATGATTTGGCCTTAACATACATTTATAGTGGTTTATTCTACTGCCAGGACTATATATAATACATAAAAAAAAAAAAAAAACATTTGAATGCCATCATGTATACTGAAGGCTGTGATTACTTTAGGGTTGGTTTGGCTGCACAAAATCATACAATAACGAAGGAATCAAAATGCATCAGTTGCAGAATATAAACAATTTTTATTGTGCAAACTGCAGCATAGTCAAAACAGAACTTAAAAATTGATATGCCAAAAACTTCCCTGGGCCTTTTTCAAAACAATATATATTTCAAGATTGTTGGGAACCACAGTTATCAAAGATTTCAGTATATGCATGATGTTAATAAAATGCTTTATATCTTATATCTTATCTTTTAATATTGTTCTCCTGACAGCAGAATAAGCAACAATACGTGTATATATCTGAATATGTAAAGCCCATTCCACCATCCAACACCGGGACACCGTGAGGACAGAAACAGGGTTCAGCGGGGACAGAGCACATGATGCAGCAAGCAAACATGCCGTACACTGTCATTTTGACTCGACCAGCAGAACTACAAGCTGATTGAGCTTTTGAAACAGGTATGTCCTTTATGTTAAAAAACCAGCTGTCAGCAATTTGACCAGCTGAGTTTAGGTGACACCATCAACCAGCTTGAGTCGAGCTCAAACCACAGGCAACAGCAGCGGCCCGACAAACCAATGTCAAGTTGGATTTTTGAAGTAAAAAAAAATCCAAACAACAGACACAGCTCTTCTCTTGTGCACAAACTCTTCTGGTGCATCTCCTGTCTCCCTTTCTTCATCCATCTCCATCTCTCTTTTCTATTCTACTACATGAACTGTTGCAACAGAACTTCTCCCAGCTATTAACAGCTTGTCATGCTAACTGGCTACCTGGCAAGCTGCACCCAACATGCCATTCCGCAGTGTAATTCTGTAAATGTACTATACTAAAGTTACTAATTGTTTATGTGTCACATGTTGTATGCCATGGTGTTTTCCCTGTTAAAGAGTTAGTGTGGGTTAATATTTGGCTAGTTCTAAAGTTATAACCATTAGTAAGAAGGGTATGCACTTAATTGGGATCCCCTCTCCAAGTCCATGAAGCATTTCTTTACCGTAACATTTTTCCTGTTTCCTGATGCATTTCAGCAACTGTCTCAGCTATGCAGGCATATAACAGTATATGAAAAAAAAACATGTTACATGGAAAATCTGTACCGAAGTACTGATGACCCACTATACTACCCAACACTAGATATTGTTTTCTTTGGGTTAGAATGCTCTGACAAACAGACTTGCAACTGGCTTATCATTTAACAGCACACATAAAACCTTAGGGACCAACATGCAATGTCCTTATGTTAAACTCAGACAAAACTGAAGTGACTGTACACCTTAGGAACTCACTGCCTGCAGATATAGTTTCTCTAGATAGCATTGCTTTGCCCTCCAGCACCACCATATGGAACCTTGGAGCAATATTTTATCAAGATTTGTCCTTTAACTCTCCCATAAAACAAACTTCAAGGACTTAGTTCTTTATTATAATATTGCAAAAATTCAAAAGGATGCAGAAAAACTAGTCCAGGCAATTGTTACTTCTAGAATAGAATAGAATAGAATAGAATAGAATAGAATAGAATAGAAAAGAAAGAACTTTATTTATCCCAAAGGGAAATTCAGCTGTGTAGCAGCTCATAAAAGACAAAAAACAAAATAAAATACATTAAAATAAGCGCACAAGTAGAGATTAAATTAAAATTAAATTGTCCATTACACAGTCCAGTCCAGTTATGAAAATGTGTTAGTGTGTGTGTGACTGGATTCAGGACGTATTAAACAATCTTATTGCCATGGGGACGAAGGATCTTCTGAGACGCTCTGTTCTGCAACGCAGTGAGATGAACCAACTGCTGCTGCTGCTCCTCTGTTGCTCGAGGAGGCTGTGGAGAGGGTGTCTGCTATTGTCAATTATAGCTTTCAGTTTGTTCAATGTGCCCCTCTCCACCACAGTTCTTGGTGGGTCCAGTCTCCTGCCGAGCACTGAGCCAACTTTCAACCAGCTTGCCCGCTTGGGGTTTTTGTCTGTCAAGCTGCTTCCCCAACACACTGCAGCGTAGAGAACTGCACCAGCCACCACTGTGTGATACTGTAGAACATGGTCAACATCTCCACACACCCATCAAAGTCTCCCCCTGTATGGAGACTGGTTGATGGGGTGACCTCTTCCTTTTGAAATCCACCACCCTCTCCTTGGTCTTAGCTGTGTTCAGGTGGAGACAGCACTTACTGCACCAGCCCCTGAAGGCATCCACGAGGTCCCCGTACTCCTGTTCCTGATCGCTCCTGATACAAGCCACAATAGCTGTATCATCAGAGTATGTGGCAGGACTGAGTTGTATTTAATAATAATAATAATAATAATAATAATAATAATAAATTTTATTTATAGGCGCTTTCAGGACACTCAAGGTCACCGTACAAAAGGACAATAAAAACAATTAATAAAAACATGACACTCAATCAAAAACATAACAAAGTGCAATACATAAAACAGTAAAGTGCAACAGTGAGGTCATTCCAGTCCCAAGATTATAGTGAATATGCTAGTTTGAACAGGTGAGTTTTAAGGCGGGATTTGAAGGTGGTGATAGAGTCTGATAGTTGTATGTCCTGTGGCAGTGAGTTCCAGAGGCGGGGGGCCGAGCGGCTGAAGGCTCTTGACCCCATGGTGGATAGGCGAGCAGGTGGGAGGGTGAGTTGGATGGAAGAGGAGGACCTGAGAGTACGGGTGGGTATGTTAATGTGAAGGAGGTGGACAGGTAGAGCTGGGTGTCATCCGCATAACAGTGAAAATGAATGTTATATTTATGAAAAATACTGCCAAGCGGGAGGAGGTAGATGATGAAAAGGAGAGGTCCAAGCACAGAACCTTGGGGTACACCAGAGGAGAGGGGGACGGGTTGTGATGTAAATGTTTTCAGTTGAATCTGCTGTGTGCGGCCAGAGAGATATGATTTAAACCAGTCCAGGGGTGTGTCGGATAGTCCAATGGCGGCTAATTTAAAGCCCACTGTGTAGAGTGTGAACAGGAACACTGCTAAAACAGTTCCCTGTGGAGCACCAGTGCTGCTCCTGACTATCCCAGAGACACAGCTTCCAAGCCTTACATACTGAGGCCGCCCTGACAGGAAGTCTGTTTTCCAGGAGGTCAGGAAGTGATCTACTCCCATCCCCTCCAACTGGTCTCTCAGTATGGAGGGCTGGATAGTATTAAATGCACTTGAAAAGTCAAGGAAAAGGATCCTCACACTACATCCTGGCTCCTCCAAATAGGTGTAGGCCCAATGCAGCATGTAAAGAACCTCATCTTCCAATCCCATGAGCTCTTGATAGGCAAACTGGAGGGGGTCCACAGCATCAGTGACCTCTGACTTTAGGAAACAGAGGACCAGGCACTCCAGGGTCTTCGTGTGATGTTAAGGCCACCAGTCGGTAGTCATTTAATTCAGCCGGGCACCCCACTTTGGGCACTGGTACAAGACAAGATAATTTCCACTGCACCGGTACTTTGCCTGTTTGAAGACTCCTGTTGAAGATCCACTGAAAGGGCTCCGCTAGCTGGGCTGCACAGTCTCTCTGGAACCTTGGACACACTCCATCTGGGCCTGCAGCTTTCCCTGTACGCAGTCTCTTGAGCTCCGCCCTGACCTTGTCTGCTGTAAAGGACAGTAGTAATTGGACGTGGGTGGTAGATGTTGTAGCTGTAGCTGTAGCTGCAGTAGTGGGGGAGGGGCTATTTCTAGGTGGTGGTGGAGCAGGACCAGCAGCAGCAGTTGACACTGTGTAAGGGGGGACGAATGCAGGAGTAGGGTGAACACTGTCCCCTCTATTAAACCTGTTAAAGAACAGGTTGACGTTGTTGGCTTTGTCCACATCATCATCCATAATCTGGCTATTCTTCTTTGAATAGCCTGTTATGTTCTTCATTCCCCTCCACACCTCTCTGATGTTGTTCTGCTGGAGCTTACTCTCCACCCCTCTACTCTAGTCCACCTTTGCCTGTCTCAGTCTCCCCTTAAGCTCATGCTGAACCTCCCTGTGCCTCTCCTTGTCCCCTTGCTTGAAAGCCAGCTTTTTCTGGTTGAGGAGCTGTTTGATGGTATTGTTGACCCAGGGTTTATTATTGGGGAAGCAGCATACAGTCTTTACCGGCATCATAGTGTCCCTATAGAAGTTTAGATATTCTGTTAGAATATCCACCCTACTGTCCATGTCCATGTTGTTGTCCTGTGGCTCAAGTATTAAAACAGTCCCTGAGAGACTCACTGGTCTCCGGGGACCACTTCCTGACTGAGCGGGTGGTAACAGGCAACTTTAATACACACGGTTTGTTTGTGGGCTGGAGACAGACCAGATTATAATCTGATCTGCCAAGAGGTGATAGGGCAGAGGCACGGTAGGCGTCCTTAGCATTTCCATAAAACAAATCCAGTGTCTTATTCTTCCTGATGGGACAGTCCTCATACTGAACAAACCCAGAGAGATGGGAGGAGAGAGTAGTGTTGTTTAAATCCCCCGTTATTGCAATGAATGCACTAGGATGCAGGGTCTGAGTCTTGGCAATAGTTTCATGGATGACGTCACACGCCATTGTCGTTGCTGCCCGTGGTGGAATGTAAACAATAATAGCAACAATGTGTGAAAACTCCTGAGGCACATAATACGGTCTAAGACCGACTGCCAACAGTTCAATATCCTGACAGCAGAACTTGTCAGTCACTGTGATATGTCCAGGATGATACCATTTATTGTTCACAAGCAGGATCAGTACCCCACCTCTGTTTTTGCTGCTCACCTTCGCGTCCCTGTCAGCTTGCACAGTAGAGAAGCCAGGTAGGTTCACACAGCTGTCAGGCATGTTGTCATTCAGCCATGTCACCATGAAGCACATCAGACTACACTCCCTGTTAACAATCATCAAAAAAGAAAAAAAAAAAAAAAAAAAACTCTGAAAAATGACTTAAAAACAGGAACTACTTAGACTTGCTGCCACTCTAACTGGGGCATCATTCAAAAAAAAAAAAAAAAAAAGGATGGATTGCTGCAATTCCATATTATTTTTAAAATTTTTATATACTTTATTAATCCCGCACGGGGAAATTCAATGTTTACACTCTGTTGTTGTTTTTTACACATACACACAGGTCCGAACGACACACACACATGCACAAACGGGACCTATACATGCATTAAATGGAGAGATGTCAGAGTGAGGGGGCTGCCCATGGACAGGCGCCCCGAGCGGCTGGGGGGGTTCGGTGCCTTGCTCAAGGGCAACCTCGGCAGTGCCCAGGAGGTGAACTGGCACCTCTCCAGCTACCAGTCCACACTCCTTATTTTGGTCCGGGCTGGGACTTGAACCAACGACCCTCCGGTTCCCAAGCCAAGTCCCTATGGACTGAGCTACTGCCGCCATTATCATGTTGTTCCAACAAGTCTAAAGTTTACCTATCTGAATGCTGAGGAACATGCACTGATTGGAACTAAGAAAAGAGATCATATTTCTCCTGTTTTAGCATCTCTGCAATGGCTCCCTGTAAAATCCTTCTCCTTACTTACAAAGCTAGAAATGGTCAGGCTCCGTCATATATTTGGCACAGTGGCATTTTTCACCTGCCATACATGCCACCTTCTCAGCTTATTCAGGAATTTTCCATTCACCCCGCCTTGTCACCACACTTACCTGCCAGCCTATCGCTTGTCCACACATTTCCCGCTTCTGCCAGTCCACCACACCCACCTCATCAGGCTAACGCCACTCACCTGTGACTCATTACCCCGTCACTATAATGATGCCCACTTCACAGACACACCTTGCCAGATTGTTCTTTGTCATTTATGCAAGACTATCTCGCATTTATTTCCGGACTGCTTCCTTGGTATTGACCCTGCCCATCCCTGACTCTTATGCTTTGTACCCTCCCCAGTAAACCACTCTGCCTTCTGTTTTTGACCACAAGCTTTACTTCTGCCCGTTTCCTGTGGCTTTCTGAAAAGAACGTCACCCAGCTTTCCAAAGTGAGTTTACCGGTTCAGGTTACCTGTTACCTTCTGAGCCGTGGATTGCTTCGTTGTGTGGCAGTTCACCTCGCCTTTGAGCGTATGCTGCAGATTACATGTGTCATCGCTGCTGTCAAGCTCTCCTCTGCCCACGGCCGGCTTCGCAATGGAGAGCCTGCTTTCTCAGTAGGTTCTCCTGGCTTTGGAATTTCAGCTCTTCTGACATCACTCTCTGCAGCTGCCATCGTCTTGCCTGATGCCTCCTACTACTGCTATTATTATTTATACTTCTGCTATTATTATAAAGATATGATTACCATTACATACAATACATACAACTATACATATAACATATATACAACCAAATACCATTATTGTAGTATTGTATTGTACTACTATTACTGTTGTCATTACTGTTTGCCGTGCACCTCTCTCTGTCTCTCTCTTAATGTATCATTTTGTCATATGACTGTACATTTATTATGTTGATCTGTTCTGTGCCCATGACATTTATTGCATGTCTGTCTGTCCTGGAAGAGGGAACCCCTATCAGTTGCCCTCCCTGTGGTTTCTACCAGGAGTTGACAGAGCTAGAACAGAGTGACTACTGACCTTATATAATAAGTGACCAGACACATGACTCCAATCTGCTGCTCCATGTCTTAAGTGTCAACAGGCTAGCTGTTTTACGCTGCAACAATGTTATATGGTTACACAATGTCAGTGTTGTGTCTTTAGTTTGTACTGCTGCCCTGATGTGGACAAAAACATTTATTTCAGCTTTAAAACTCCTAATTCATAAGTTCTAATAAGCAAAACATTTCTAACTTTATCTTGTAAATAAAATGGTGTACTGAGTAAGTTCTGCCTGGTTCACTCTACATCTCTGGTTCTCACTGTCTCCCCTCCCACCACTGAGCACATGATGGTTGCCTTAGAAAAGAGAAACCACAGATGTTTGACCTCTTGCTTCCTCTTTGGCATTCTTCTCCCTGTTTTCCTTGCTATCCTCCTCCCAGCTCCCTCGCTCCCCAGTGGGCCTACTGAGCTGTCACATAGTACTGGACCGTGTCCTTAACTCTGTTTTGTCATCCTGTCATCCTGTCTTCTACCATCCATCCATCCATCCCCCCCCCAGCTCCCAACTCTCTGTGTCCTTGTGGGATTTCTGGATGGTCGAAGCGTCGACTCTTATCTCCCTCCATGTGTGTCTGTAAGTGTGTGTTTGTATGTATTTGTGTGTGCGTGTTTTGAGACAGTAACAAATGCCAGGTTGGGATTTACAGGTGAGCAGTCATGAAGCAGTTGCAGATGTTGTCAGGACTGTGCAGCTTTCACAGGCTGTCTCTCTGTCTCTCCCTGCTCTTTCTTCTTAGCTGGCTGTGTACTCAAGTAACTCTCACAGATGTTAACATGAATGGTTCAAGATGATCCTGAGCTCAAACACTTTGGCCAGCCTTCTCACGGACTTTGTGAATATATGTGTGTGTAAACATACATACACAAAGACTGTGTGTGTGTGTGTGTGTGTGTGTGTGTGTGTGTGTGTGTGTGTGTGTGTGTGTGCGCGCGTGATGAATGGGCCAGTGCCAGGCTGCGTTCCCTCGGTGGCCTTGGATCAATCTGCTTATCTGTTAGCTGCCAGCACTGCCAGTGATTAACGACCAGCTCCACACATAGCACATCCTTATTCATTACCACACACGTCACACACATGCGTGTGTGCACGCAGTCAGCAAACACACGCACGCACACACACACACACACAAACACACACACACAAGACATCCTTTTTCATTATGGTAGATGTCCACACTGGGGACAGTCTGGAGTTGGAAGGCACAGAGGTAAGAGAGAGACAGGGGGATAGAGATGGATGGATGCAGCATAAACACTGAACTACAGATGCATCTCTAGCCACTCTTTTCACCCTACAGTATCTCTCATCCATTTTCTATCACTGAACATCTTTTCATGCTTCTCTTCCATGTTCTTTGTTGGTCTTTCCTCTGTCTACTTTGACCTCCTTACATCGCTGAGCACAAGACTTCCCACAACACTTGACCTCATCAGTGTCTTTCTCCCTTCAGGCCTGTGTGTGTGTGCGTGTGTGTGTGTGTGTGTGTGTGTTTCTCATACCTGAGATACTGACCTAGTCTCTCATCAGGCCAATCAGAACAGACAAGAAAACCCCAGAGGCAGAGTGAAGGGGGAGAGGGTTTTTACAGGCAGCAAACAGGGTGGTGCAGCAACTCCACAAGACAGATGCATCTTCTTAAAAATGTGTCACAAGACACGAACAATCCCAGAGGGATGTGTTGCTTAAAGCTACAGTGTGTAATTTTCAGTGACATCTAATGGTCAGACTGCAGATTGCAACCGAGTGAACCTTCCCCCACACCGCCCCTCCCTCTCCGAAAATACGGTGGCCGTCAGAGGACAAAATGGCTACCGCAACGTCCGCATCGACTAGTTTGTCAAGCAATGAGGTTGAGAGGAATGGCTCACATAGACATACAACATTGAATCATACCTGTATATACCATAAACCAGCAGTCAACGGCAAGTGTAAATACAGCTGAATCAAAACAGCTGCATGTCCGCTCACTAACATGCAGATGTATTTATGTGTCACATATACAACTGAAACACTTCTGTAAGTGACGATTATCTGTAGCGGTGGCCTTATCTCAGTAATGCCACCTGATATTTTGACCATATGGTTGGTGAATACTTGCAAACTTACAGTCATGGCAATAAATAGGTACTAACGACAGAAACACGGGGCGGGGGGGGGGTAGTTGTGTGAGTAACCAGCGTTATGCCCATGGCTGTGTTATATTGTTAGCTAGAGCGATCTCACAATAAACATCAAGTATGTTTGTAGGATCATGGCGTACAACCGTGGCTGTTGTTTTGTTAGCTAGCGCGATCTCACAATAAACTGCAAGTATGTTTGTAGGATCATGGCGTACAACCGTGGCTGTTGTTTTGTTAGCTGAAGCGATCTCACAATAAACTGCAAGTATGTGTGTAGGATGAATTACCTGTCCAGCAGAAAACAAGCAACTTGAGCGTCACTTTGAAACCCTTTGTCCTCCTTTAGGGATTTCCATCGCGTGAACGCTGTGCCGATGTTGACTCGTGTTTTTTGCCGTTTCTTGTCACGCTGGCGTTTAGCCTCCTCGCGTCTCCGCTTCTTAGATGAAGAGGGTTCGCTGTCCACGGCTTTTCCTTCTGGTACAAAGTATGTGTGATCCTCCATTACTCTGAAATTTGGCTTCACAACGCCAGACACTCTGCCAGTAATAACTTCTTCTTCTTCTTCTTGTTTGTAATAACCCGCGTCTGTCGCCGTCTTCAACTTCCGTGTTTACGCTGCGGCGTCTACGTAAGAGCGCTATGGGCGTCACAAGAGTCGCTTTTAGCGTATTTTGTCCGCTCTGCGCTGCCGTAGTCAATATGGCGGTGCAAGATGGCGGTTGTCCCCGGAAGACTACCCGCGCATATGTAACTATAAATGGCGATTTCTAAGGTAAGACAAACATAAAGATGATGACCTTTAGTTGATTGATGATAATAAATAACATACTTAGGAATAATAAATTCCATTTTTGTCCATAAGTCCCCATAAATATTACACACTGTAGCTTTAATTCAATTTAACAAAAAAAATTCAACTTAAGGTCTAACTACTAGGTCTAACTACTATCATATTAATATCAACCACATGTCATGGTCTACATTATTGGATGGAGTTATAAGCGCTGTGCACAGACAATTTTTGGGGGCTGGTGCTCAAGCAGAGAAAAAGGGCACCCCTCTCACAATTGTTAACAAAAATATGTTACATACAATAGCACAACTTTTACTTATTTATTTAGGCTATTTATTTCAATAATTTTACAGTCATGCAGACAAGGTTGTTCATTTGTTTGAACATTGGTGGGAATACATATGAAGCGCAGGATCTGTGGGTCGTCCCATGGTAAATTTGAAGCACTTAATTTTGTTGCATTCTGTTAAAATTTTTCTGCATCAGTTTACGGTGAAAATGTCTTGATGCTGGTCTGACACACAGACACTCTGATGATGATTTCTACATCAAAGTTCTTTGATTAGGTATGAAATCCACAGAGTGGGGGTGCGGGGGTGGGGTTCTTTTTTATATGCCTTATTTCAGGGCTTGTTTTTACATTTTCTCCTGTTGTTACTTTCAGCGGCTGTAGCTCTGCGCTCTTCCTCTTCTCCGTCTGTGCTCTTTGCGCACACAATGTTCTTGCAACACCAAACCATGTCAGATTTCTTTGAATGAATTATCAGAACCGTGGTGTGGGAGACGCAAACATTATTTCAAATTAAGTTCTGGTATATAAATATGCATAGAAGTGGGAATAGTTTGACATCTGTCTCGCACAAGGCAGTTGGTGAACCTGAATCTGCCAGAGAGTTGGAGGGAGACTGTGATTTTACACCAGACTAGCTTGTTTGTCGTAAAGCTAAATAGTGGGTTGCTGCCTAAATTAGACTAACTTTAGTGAGAAGCTTTAATAATGGCTTAATTTCATAACAGTGATAAACAATGCTGAGGCCTAAGGAAAACACTGTCATTACCTGGCTGTCCATGAAGGCAGGTCACAGGGACATGTGATGCTGCTCTGCACAGCGCTCGATATGTGTGTGTTAACTGTGGTGGCTGTGACAACAAGGGAAGTCGAAGAGGGAGGGGCAGGGGTTCCTGCAGTCTGGCAGAATTAAAATCAAATGCAACATGCTTTGAAAAAAGACACCACTGGCCAAACTTAAAAACTAAAATATAAAATTAGGAAACAAATTTCCTTGCAAAAAAGGTGCTATTTAGCCAGAGGCCAAAGGGGCAGGTGCTTGAGCACCACCTAAAGTCTATCTGTGCACATGCCTGGGAGTTACTATGTACTGCAGGTGAGTTTCTAAAGTGAATCAATTTTTGCCTCATGTCATTAATGGAGGTTTGACTGCTGGACATGTTTATTGCCCCAAACAGCTAATGACATTTGCGGCAAGCTAACTAGCTACGTATGCATCAAGTGTTTGTGTGAGGAGTGTGCCTGTGTCTTTGTCTTCAGCTCAGCCTCAGACTGAACTCAGAACTTACCGGAAACTCCACTTCTTTGTTATTTTTTTCCTCAATCTCTCTCCTTTTTCTTCTCTTCTCTGCAAGTACATGAAAGAGATTCATATAGAGCTGGCAAATGTGTTTCAACTCCCGTGCACACGCCTTCACATCCCTTTGAGGCAAATTTGTGTCTGCTCGCAGTTTTCCTCTGACTTTGTGTGTAACCTTGTGAAATAATGTAAAGACTTCAAAACAGTCAGTTGTCTACTTATGCGTCTTCTTCTATGCAGTTTAGTTTAATACATTCATTAGGTAGTAAAGCCTAAGTGTCTTACTCAGACCTAGACTGTGTTTGTCTGTCACCACACACAGTCACACAGACAACCACCGATATGTGTCATGTGCTGGCATGGAGCTCTGGACACCCAAAGCTTCAGTGTTGGCAGCCTGATCCCATTTCATTTACAAGGTCTATATCTGGTGAGTCAGAAGCAGTCAAACAGTGGCCCTATTTAACAAAAAAAAAAGTCTTTTAGGACAACTTGGCTCACCCATATGTTACACTTACATAAGAACCAAGTTTTCAGCGTGCAACATTTATTTATTCAGGTTCTCCAACAAGGCCCTTTGCAGAAATATACAGTAACAGTCAGTAACAAAGCAGTATTTTCGCAGCACACTGGTAACCTCTGAACTCTGACTTCTTCTTCTGTCTTAATACTGAATACTGAAACTTCAAGTATAATTGGCACTGGACTACTATTTTCACTATGTCATATGCACTGAACTTTCTGTTAAACAACATCTGATATTTTCTGTATAAAACAGCATCTATATGTCCTTATGCAAATTAACAAATTCCCCATTCACATCAGGAGATCCCAACACACTTCAAATTTACATTTTACATCTAGAAAAACCAAATACAGAATATCAAAACTGACCTAACATTACATTTCTCCCCAGTGTAACAGTGACACCTACAGGCCTTACAAAACTCTACAGGCCTAACTCGGCTGTCTAACTGGCCAAACGGCCCTTCTTACAAGTTAACAGAAATTATGTGAAATAGCTTCACAAACAGGCTGCTCAAGTTTAACATAAGCACAAAACACTGAACAGGAATCACATAAAAAAATGGTGTAACAGACAGGCTGTTAAGAGTATAACACTGGCACTTACCACTGAACAGAAATAGCACTATATTGACTACGCACGGACGTTAACAGCTAGCATGCTAACATTAGCGTTGGTCGCTATAGACCCTTTCTGAGCCTACGTCACGATTAGGTCACGTGTTCAGCTGGAGGCAAAACAAACAGGCAGCTACTAACGTTGGTCGCTAGCTGGCGCCAGGACTTTGCCATCTCTGCTATCATGGTGTCATCTTGCTGTGCGGTCGGGTGCCAGAACCCAAAGAGTAATGGCTTAAATCTAAAATATTATCGGATACCACCTGCCAGTCAAAAAAAAAACGAAGACAACTATGGCTAAATGCGATCAGAAGAAAGGACTGGACGGAGGCAATCATCAAAAATGCTCGTGTTTGCAGCGCGCATTTCATATCAGAGGGGTGTACTACGAAGGAAGCTCAACACAGCCAGGCTTTGTGTTCATGTTCTGGCTTAACAAAACCTAAAGCCCCTAAACAGAGTTAAACGGTGTCACGAAGGTGGTTATCAACTTGGTTTGTCAAGTCCGGCTCTCAGCTTTGTGCTCCTGCACGTTCACATAAAAAGAGGTGTTTGGCGTCATATGATTCTACTTCCGCACATGGTCGCTGATTTCAGCCAAGAGGAGCAGGTTGTTTTAATGGAGAGAGTATGAGCGAAATAAAAAAGCCTGATCACAGCCAAAAAGCAACACTGTTGCTGCAAATATGATAATTAATAATAAGTAAAGAGAGGAGGCTGATTTTAATTTCTGACAGCTGAACATTGTGGTACTTTTAAATACGAAGCTTTATCCATTTAAACAAAATAAACTAGCGCAACAACTGTCATTTTTAAACTGTGTTTTATATTGTTTTCATATATTTTACTGATCGTAATTATAGAATGTGAGTGTGTTTTATTTAAAGTGAGGCTGGGTGTGCGTATGAATATACAGTGAACTTTTTAGGTGCTTTACAAGTAAATCTCATAGCCTATTGTCTCTGTACAATGACAACAAAGACCTCTGTAACTGTGAAAATAGCATAGACCTATTCAAGATTTGTGTTTGGGCAACACTGCCATATAACAGGCCAAACACTGAAATTCATTTATTCATGGCCACATCAAAGTGAAATGATTAACTTCACTGATTAGCTATCTGATTATCTGTAATGCTTGTTTCAGTGTCCTCCTGACGCTCGGCTCAACAGTGAGTGGTGTTTTCCCTCAGCTGAACATCTGTAGGCGGAGACGCTCAGAGAGAAAGTAAACACCAGCGGATCAGTGCGATCTCTCCCTCCGTACAGATGCTCGGTTCTGATCCAGCTCCACTGGACTTTCAAAGTAAAGGTTACGCCAGCTCCAAACGCACTAAATTGTGAAACAGCTGCGCTTTTACAGCTGATTTTAAGATTAAACTCTGAACATAACCTGGTCGGGACCAGGCTATGAGCTAAGCATAAGTTACCATGGTGATCTAGCCAGGTTAAAAGAGAGCCACCTTCGTGACACTGAAAACTCTGGCTTTAGACTCAACATACCTCGCTAACCCATTAATCTCGCTTCGTAGTACACCCCTCAGGTAATTTCTACTAACGTTACTAGCTAGGTAGCTAGCTAAATAAATCATTTTCTGGTGTATCTTGCCGTGCCTAACATTACATTTTCAGAAATTAGTAATCAACAAACTTAGTAGCTAAAGTTAACCAGCCCAACCAACCAGTATATAACGTTAGCTTAGGCTGCCTGACACTGATAAAGCTTCATCTTATTTTGTAGGCGAGGCTTCTACAGATGAAAACGATTTATATGCCCTTAGTTTCTCTTTACTGTAGACGCTTGGTTTCTCTATTAAGTAACTGTAAATCTCCGGCCATTCAACAGAGGGTAAACCTGTCACGTCGTCCTTCCATTGAGTGAGCGCGTAGGGGTCTGTCAAGATGGTCCCATCTGATAACGTCAGTTTTTTTAAATAACACTCCCGATCCCGTATAGTGAGTGTCTGTACATACTTCGATAAATTAGCATCTTCTTTGGCCATGTTGTGCACGATAACGATCGCCAAAAAGGCCCAAAACAATATAAGCTAGCTAGCCGCGCTTGGACTCGCCACTGTGCTCATTCTACTTCTGCCTCCAGTGATCGCCCCGCCCACCCGGATGTTTACGTTCTGTGAAGGGGTCTATTATTTCATTCAGAGTAAACGCACAACTCCCGCCCCATACATCGATATTTCCCCTCTTCCTCAAACCACATTATGTTCTACAACTTATTAATCACTCTCATCACCTCACAGTACAAACCTGTGCAGAAATATACAGTAACAGTCAGTAACAACGCAGTATTTTCGCAGCACACTGGTAACCTCTGAACTCTGACTTCTTCTTCTGTGCCTTGAAAAACAGTCACTGAATGTTGAATGCTACGCTCGAGAGCGCCCGCGCCCTCTGGTGGCCATTCTACTGTAATTACACAGACTCTAGTTTTAACTGACAGGAACAGACTGATGATGATGTTGTCTAAGTGATTTGAGTTTTTAAAATTGGGTACAATGCTTAAGTATACTTTTCAAATGGGGGGCTGCTATTTTGGTGTCAGTGTTTTGCTATTTTATTACTGTCTTCAGTGTTATCTCTATTAACAGTCTGTAGAAATCCTATAAGGGCCACACTTATACTGTATCAATAATACCTCACTGCCAAAGGCAAACAGATGAAGTCTTAAATGATAGCTCTATAAATTCCAAATGTCAGTGAACCACCCTTACATCTAAAAATGAAATGAATGAAATGAGAGGGTAACGGCTGCGGCCTGCGGGAAGGCGGGGCTGGACGTCCAGCCCCACCCATAAAGGTCCAGCACCGCCCACAATCCCAAATTTATAAATCCTCCCCAAGTTAGTCCACCCCTTCCCATCTTCCCTCCTGGCAAGAAGACAGGAAAAACCTAGTTGGAAAGTGATGTGGGTGAGTGAAATTACATTGCTACAATAAATGCAATCAATGAAAAACTTTATTCACATCTCATGGCGCTTTTGTTGCTGTATATTGTTGTTGTATAACTTTAGGGTATTTTGGTAGGTTAATGGTCAACATTTAGCATGTGTGGTAACATTATCTTGCGCAGCGTTAGCGTTAGCATTGTTAGCATTATTAGCATTAGCATTGTTGTTGTAACTCTAATTTAGCAGTGTGTGTGTGTGTGTGTGTGTGTGTGTATACACACACGTACATGTACACGGTCGTCGCATATTCATTGCGTATGTATATATCGAAAGTGATGTTGTATTTAAAGCTTATTTATGAATTAACCTGAATGTAAAAGAACACTAATACTAATAGGCTTTGTGTATCTTGAATCTAATGGTCAAGTTGTTCTTCTGTTTTTGTGGATATGTCCACAGCATCCCACCCATTTCCTGGCCAGTGAATACAACATTTAAAGCTCTCATATTCTTTGATTTTATTTTTTAGAAATGTTCATTTTAGTTACTTTGAAGACAGAATGACTACAAGCTATCGGTTATATTCTCAACAATTACTTACCCTTCCTGTATTTCTTCCAGATTGAGTAAATGTGTTCATGACTAAATTAATAACTTTAGTTATCACTGACATACATTCTACTTTTGTATCCAAATTGAGTGACATGTTATGCTTTCCTTTTAGGAGTGACAGAAGTCCAAGTACTAAGAAGTCATGGAAGTTCAGTCAGTTCAGTCAGATGGTCATGTTTTATATGTTTTTGTTCTTTGTTTGAATAAATTGTTGAAATAAAAAAAAAAGAGTCATTTATCTCTAGACATCTGTAGTAAGATGCTACAGATGATTTATCAGTCTGTGGTGGCAAGTGTGTTTTATGCTGCAGTCTTCTGGGGAGGTAGCATCAGACACAAGGATGCAAGGCAGCTAGGTAAACTACTTGGTGGTGGAGAGATGTACACTGAAGATGTGAGAGGCCATTCAGAACAACCACCAGGATCATCCACTTCATAACATCTTGATGGATCAAAAAAAAGAAAACAGCAGTGGTGGATGTCTCCCCTTTCTTCACTGCAGGATGAAAAGATAATAATTGTACATTTTTTGCAGGGAAATGGCTTGGTCTGCATGGAGGCTGCACCCATATTGTAATTTTTTGCCTGACCTACTGCTAACTATTGCTTCCATAATTTGATCAGAAGAGTCTCTTCATTGTTGCTAAATAATAGAACAACTTTTCCTTGGGAAATGATTTGCATTATTTGCTATCACTGACACTTGTTCACTCATTATGATATTCCATTAAATGGGTTGCATTTTGTGGTGTTTAGTATACTTGTAAAATAAGTAGCCAGAGAGCATTTCTGTGCTTCAGTCCTTATGCGCTTTATTTCTTCTTCTCTCTGTGGTAACAGCAACAGCTCAATCATGCAACACAAATTCCTGCAGCGCCCTCTTGCGTACATCTGTGTAACACAACACAACATTTCCCCTTCTCTTGAAGGAATTACTTCCAGACTGATTCAATGAAGCATTTTTTTCCAAGTAACAGCATTCTGTAATAGTAACAAATATGAACTGCTGAAATATTATAAGTGAACAGTATCAGAACATTTCCATTCTTGTATGAACCAATATATCTCAGTGCATAATCATGTATTTCTTTATCTAACAAAACCTGTCAGCCAGTTGGGCGCATTTCTTGTTCTCTTGCTCCGCCTTGGGCCTGGCTCTAGTGCGTTATGGTGTGTATTCTCAGGCACCAGAAGCCCATCGAAAGTACTGTCGCTGTCACTGCCAGGAGTCAGTGCTTCTTTGGGAAAGAATGCTAGTTTGGATGCATTCCATTTTCGACCATCACTGAGCAGGTATGTGTTTGGTCCCACTTTCTTGATGACTGACAGAGGTTTAGTGAATCTGGATGAACCTTTTGCAACATGTTCTGGTCTTCTGACACGCACTGTGTCACTTACTTGGAACCTAGGAACTTTTGCTCCCACCTTTCTGTCTGTGTACTCTTTGCTCTTTTGTTTTTGTTTCACCACCTCTTCCACTTGTGAGTGTGATTTTATCTTGTGCGAGACAGGGAGTACATGTAGTTTTGTGCGCATCTTTCTTTGTCTCAGTAGCTCAAAAGGTGTAGCTCCTGTTGTAGCATGTGGTGTGGCACAATAGTTCTGTAAGAACTCTGTTACAGTTTTTTTCCATGGTCTGTGCATTTTGTTAGCTGTCTGTAAACATTCTTTAAGCACCCTGTTGAACCTCTCAATGGCCCCATTAGCTCTTGGATAATACACACTGGAGCGCAGGTGCTTGATCTCTCTCTCCCTCAGAAAATCTGCGAAGGCATGGGAGGTGAATTGACAACCATTATCAGAAACCAGGTAGGAAGGATTTCCCTCACGGCTAAACACAGTAGTTAAAAACTGAATAACTACTTCGATAGTGACCGTAGGGGCAAAGGCCACTTCAGGCCACTTACTGTAATAATCAGTCAGAGTTATGGCGTAGCGACAGTCCCATGTGGCATGGTTGAAAGGGCCTGTAATGTCAATGCCCACTTTTTCCCATGGTCCCTTTGGAAGATCCACAGGTATGAGTGGTGCAGGTGCAGTTTTCACAGTCTTATCAGTGTACTGGCATGACACACATGAAGCTATCATATTGTGTACGTAATTGTCCATTTGTGGCCACCAATATAATTCACGAAGTCTTTGCTTTGTACGTACCAGTCCTTGGTGTCCTTCATGCGCCAGGTCTACCACTCTGGACCTGAGTGACACAGGTACAAGCAAACGATCTGTGCCCCTCATGATAAGTGAGTCATCAACAGCCAGTTCATCTCTCAGATTAAAGTATGGAGCCAGTTCAGGTGTCACATTCTTTCGGCATTTGGGCCAGCCTGTTTGAATCTGACTTCTCAGCTGTGTCAGTTCAGGGCATGTGTCACAGACTGCAGTGAATTCGGGCAGGGAGATGGCATGTGAAGAGCCCTAAAAGATGGCAGCAACCATGTCCGGTACATCAGAAGTATCTCCTGCAGTGGGGAGCGGAAGCCTGGAAAGGCAGTCAGCTGTCACATTTTGACTGCCTGGACGGTAGGTGACATCATACGTAAAACAAAGCAGTCTAGCTGACCATCTTGCAATTCTCAGTCCAGCGCGACCAGTCCCTTTGGATGTGAGGAGAGATGTAAGGGCTTGGTGGTCCGTGCGAAGCGTGAAGTGACGTCCCCACAGGTAGGTTCTCCACCTTTCCACCGCCCAAACGCATGCAAGAGCTTCACGTTCAATAGTAGAGTACTTTCTTTCAGCGGGGGAAAGGGTCCTTGACGCAAAGGCAACAGTCCTCTCTGTTTTGTCTGGGTGGAGCTGAGTGAGCACAGCCCCCAGCCCATAAGCAGAGGCGTCAGTGGTCACTTGAGTAGGTAGGTTAGGGTCGTATAGTGCCAGAGCAGGGCTCTCTAGTATCAGTCTTTTGATTTCAGTGAAACTGGACTCAGTCTCCGCCGTCCAGATGAACTTCAGGTCAGTAGAGTCTTTGAGAGCGGCACGTAATGGTTCAACAATCGTGGCAAAGTCCGGAATGAACTTACTGTACCACGATGCGAGACCAAGGAAGGACCTCAGGGAGCTTATGTCATGTGGAGCGGGTGCCTGAGCCACTGCGCTGACTCTGTCTGTGTCAGGTTGAAGTCCCTCTTTGGATATGGTGTGGCCTAGGAAAGAGAGAGACGTCTGATTGAACTTACATTTCTGCATGTTCAACTTGAGTCCCGCCTCATTTAAGGCATGCAGCACCCTCCGTAGGTTGGCGTCATGTTCCTGCTGAGTAGAACCATAACATATGATATCGTCAAGGTAGGCCTGAACTCCTGGAAGGCCAGACAGTATGGTAGACATCATTTTTTGGAATGCTGACGGAGCTGAAGCAAGGCCAAATGGAACGCGACAGAACCGGAAAAGGCCCTCGTGAGTGATAAATGCAGTTATATCACGGCTGTCTGGGTGAAGCAGCATTTGGTGGTATGCAGAGGCAAGGTCAATGGTAGAAAAGATTGCAGCTCCTCGCAGATTGGTGAGCAGTTCGTCCATGTGTGGCAAAGGGTAGGAGTCACAGACGATCGATTTGTTTGGCTCTCTCAGGTCAACACATACACAAGGCTTTCCTCCATCTCGTCTCTGAGTGACGACAATGGGAGACACCCATGAGGACGCATCAATGCGCTCAATGATGCCCTTGTCTAGTAGGTCTTGAAGCTCCTCAGTAACAGCTTGTCTTACTGAGAAAGGGAGCCTCCTCAACTTTTGTTGAACTGGAATGGCATGAGGTTTCAGTTGTATTTTGTGCACAAAACCTTTTGCACATCCGATTTCTCTTACTTGAGTCTCTGGTGCCGTCAGTGGCATCGTAACTGGCAGTGTAGGCTTTGGGTCAGGGGAGCCACTGGGGTTCGCAGCAGTGAGTACCTTATTACCCTCAATACGCATGTGCAGAGCAACAAACATGTTTAGCCCTAGCAAAGCAGCACCAGACTCAACAACCATGAATGAGGATTTAGCTGAATGTCCCTCATGAGTAACAGTAACCTGTAACTGCCCAACAACTGGTATTTCCTCCTTAGAATATGTGTACAGGGTTACAGTAGGCTTAGTGAGGTCACATGTAGGAAAGAGGCTCTGGTACATGTTCACAGGCAGAATAGAAACAGTTGACCCTGTATCCACAATTAGCTCAACATCATGAGAGTGTTCATTAGCATCCACATGTACAGTACAGAGGATTTTATCCTGGGCAGCCCCGTTCATGTAAAGCACAGTCAGTTCATTTATCAGTATCTCACGCACCTCTTTTTGGCCAGACCTACAAACCTTGGCAAAATGTCCTCGTTTGCCACATGTATTGCATGTGGCCTTGGCAGCAGGACATGATGGCTTGTTAGCCAGGTGGCTAGTAGATCCACAGCGGTAGCAGGAGCGAGTTTTACCGGCTGGAGCAGTTGCAGTCCTCGGGGCGGTTTTTTTCTTCTCCCGCGGATGCGAGCGTACAGCTCTCACCGGCGCAGCGGCAGCAGCAGCAGTGTTGTCCGACAGCACGTCGGCGTTGCGTAGCCCGGTTTCAATCTGTAGAGCTAATGCAGTAGCCTTAGCAAGAGACAGGTCCGCTTCCAGCAACAGTCTGTCCCATATGCGTGTGTTGGCAACACGCTCTATCAGTTGGTCATGTAGCATCTGTTCCTCCATGTCTCCAAACTCACAAGCAGCAGCGAGTTGGCTTAGTGCAGCCAGGAATTCATTTACAGTCTCATCTGGTCTCTGTGCCCGCTGTCGGAATTTGTGACGCTCCGCTATTACATTAACTTTGGGAACAAAGTGTTTCTTCAGTCCCTCCACAGCTGAAGCGTAAGAATTACCTGTATCAGGCAGGGCATAAAACAGTCTCTGTCCCTCTGTGCCGAGTGCATGGAGAAGAACGGCGCGTTTTCTAGCATCCGGCCAGCTATCCCCCGTAGCATCGATAACTAGCATGTAGTTCTCGAACATCTTTAACCACGTAGTAAAAGCGATAGCAGGTTCGCCTGGGCATGGCATGAAAGGTGCAGGTAAAGGCACGGAAACGGCCATCCTCGTCGCCAAAAATGTGGTGTTTAGTATACTTGTAAAATAAGTAGCCGGAGAGCATTTCTGTGCTTCAGTCCTTATGCGCTTTACTTCTTCTTCTCTCTGTGGTAACAGCAACAGCTCAATCATGCAACACAAATTCCTGCAGCGCCCTCTTGCGTACATCTGTGTAACACAACACAACACATTTTTTTTTTTTTATAATTTATCTCACCCTATTTAACCAGCCAAAGTCAACTGAGAACCACTGTCCTTAATTACCTGGACAAGTCCCAAAATACACTCCACACAAACAGGCACATACAGTACTGAAGACTAGTATGATACATCAAGACATAGGACATGGCATAGCACAGTATAGGTGAGAAAATAGATCAGACATAATAATAAAAATAAAATGGTACAAAAGATGGTGGTGTACTGGATGTCCTCTATAGAAATGTAATTGTAGAGAGAGGGCTGGTCAGGAGGTAGGCCTAAGTTCTGTTAGTAACAATTTGAGTAAATAAAATAGTCAATATAAATACAACTAATATAAAGAGAGAGGTGAATAGATTGAGGTTGGCTAAATAGTGGTAAAAAGTTTTCAAAGGTCTTTTTTTTTCAGTCTGAAATTAGACTGGTGTGGGGCTACATCATTGGAAGATAAGTAAATTATTAATGTGATCTTTTACTGATTGTTTTACAATCTGTTAATTGATGTAGCCTGATGATTGTGTGTAATTGATAAATGAAATGACAGTCACTTCTCCAC
This sequence comes from Cephalopholis sonnerati, assembly GCA_019142605.1. Lineage (NCBI taxonomy): Eukaryota > Metazoa > Chordata > Actinopteri > Perciformes > Serranidae > Cephalopholis > Cephalopholis sonnerati. The sequence goes on from JAGQAX010000003.1 coordinate 3,915,891, forward strand.
TCCTTAGCATTCTGCTAGACCATTCTCCTAACGGGTTTCTGTTACTAGTGTTATAAACGGTGACAAACCTATTTATTATTAGCAAAAACACAATATGTTGCCGCGAAAGACATTGCAATGTCTATTGAAAACAGTTTTCATGTTCATTGAATGTTTATTATTTTTAAATCAGCCTTTAGTCAAATAGTAGACTATACATTGTTGCCATGGTGGAATAATGTGTCCTCACATCAACAATCATTTCAAGTACTTCACCATTTCCATTTGTCTATAAACATTCGTGTAGTAGATGTTTATGTGGTAGGGAAGAACAACATGAAATCCGACAGTCAGTTTGCGCCGTTTCGTCCGAGTTTCAGAAATCCTGACTTTCCCTGAACAAACCACAATGATGTACTGGATACGGGCGGGGCTAGATATATGACGTGCGTAACCTGGGCGAGGCTGGACGTCTAGCCCCGCCTTCCCGCAGACCGCAGCCGTTAGTACTTGGAAACTTGAGTACAATCAGAAAGAAAGAGACCAAGTGCAGACTTTAAAGCAGCATTACTCCACCCTTGGGAGCAGCAGAGTCAGCCAGGCATCACGTTCTTTAAATACTATGTTATTTTCAATAAGTACCTATTATACTATTATAAGTGAATGAAAATGTGTTAATGTGTAGTAATAAAGCTACATTAAATAAATAAATAAATAATAATTGAATATTGCTTGATTAAATTATGCCCCTTAATTGACACAAATTGAAAGTTCACTTTAAAGAATACTGTAGTTTTCATACTTGTTCTTAGACAATAGGGAGCACATTCCCGGGGATGTAAACCAGGGACGTAACACCAAATTCTGGGCCCTATGCATAAGCAGTCTGTGTGGGCCCCCGCCCTTCCTCTCTTGATCCATGTCTCTCTCATGCACCTTTTGATTTTTTTTTTTTTTTTTTTTCATAAAGCTGGTTTGCTGTCTGTCTTTAAGATAAATCCTGGTGGAGGGGGGGGACTAAACCATTTTATGCCTTTAAGGGGTGAGAGGTTCCTCAGGGAGCTTCCACTGTTTTGTGCATACAAAGTTCAGTCTTTTAACAGACTTTCATGCGTCTGGGCTGGTGATAGCCCTGGCCAGAGACACAGTTTTCGGGTACCTGTCTGTCTCACCCCGCGTTCACACCAAACGCGATGGAGGCGATGAAATCGCCTGTAACGCGAGTATCGCGTCGCTTGATCACAAATGTCACATTTTGGATCATCGCTTCATCGCGCGATGACGTGACACACAGCAACGATAATCTTCTCCTCCATTTTTTAAATGAGCGTCTGACGTGACTACGTCGGTGACGTGTTGGAGATCAACGCTGATTGGATGTCGCGGCACAGCGTCACGCGATGTCGCTTGAAAAGTTCAAATTTTTCAACTTCAAGTGACACACACGATGAAGCGATGAAGCGATGAAAGCGTCCATCGCGTCGCGCTTATCGCTCATATCGCGTCGCTCAAAGCGACATCGCGTGTCATCGCGTGATTTACATTGATTTTGAATGGAAACTTGTGGCGTTCATCGCCTCCATCGCGTTTGGTGTGAACGCAGCATCACTCTCATAAACGCAATATCTCAAGAATGCCTTGAGGGAATTCTTTTCAAAATTAGTATGAACCTCCACTTTGTGTCAAGAATGATCTGATTAGAATTTGGTGGTCAAAGGCTAAGGTCACTGTGACCTTGCATTCATCTCATTCTCATGACAGCAATATCTTAAGAATGCCTAGAGGGAATTTCCACAACTTTAGCAAAGTCATCTGCTTGGACTTGAGGATAATTTGATTAGAATTTGGTGTTCAAAGGCCAAGTCAGTGTGACTTTACAAAACATGTTTTTGACCATAATTCAAGAATTTATACATTAACTGTGACAAATTTCACAGAAATGTCTAATAGGATAAAACTATGAGGTGATGACATTTTATATCCAAAAGGTCAAAGGTCACTGTGACATCATAATGTTCTGCAAAAATGCTTTTCTGGTAATTACTCTATGTCATATCTTAGGAACAGAAAGGTAAATATTTGGTCAGATACTGAATTGGTGACACTAGTTTTGGTTGCCTATCTTGAAACTGCGTTGATAGTTGTATAGTACTTAAAACCTAGAGCTTACTTGGAAATCAAATATTGCATAAAAACGTAAACTTCTGATCCTGGAATTTGTGTGGGCCCCCCTCCCACCTTTCCACTCACTGCAACACCCCTGCTGTAAACACATTAAAGTATGCAAGTGTACAAGCACACATAAAAAACACACACACACACACACACACACACACCAATATTAGCAATCCATGTCTCTAAGTCTGAATGGCAACATGCGGTAAATTATTTGCGGGTAGAGAGGAGAGCCGTTGAGGGAAGGGAAATGGGTAGATTTAAATAGGGTCTACTACTTTGCAATAGGCTCCCAATTAGAGGAGTGCCAGAGGTCAGCTAGCAAAAAAGAGAAATGATAGACAGAGTAGATGGGGGAAAAGAGGAAATAAAGATCCCATCACCCACTCCCTTTCACTTTTTGTGGCAGGCTAAAAAAGATGTTTATTCAAGTCAGAATGAATAAATAAATAAATATGTAAACAGCCAAACAGATGAAAAAAGACAATGTCAACAGAATTACTAGAGGCATCAGCTCCTCTCTCTGTTGCTCTGTCTTCATGTCTCTCGCCACGCTTCCCTTTTTTTAATTGTTTTGTATGTGTATCTGTGGTCTGTGTGTGTTGGAGGAAAACAAAGAAAGAGAGACAGACTGAGTGATAGAGCTGTCCTGGCAGCGTACCTTTGATCTCATCCTTGGCAATAATGCTCCAACTTCAAATGGCCTCACAGTGGTGGCAGGTAGATGTCTCTGGCAGTGTTACCAAGTGTCTATTTGCATCTGAGACTGTCAGTCACAGTGCATGTCTCTGCATCTGTCAGGACTTAAGTATTGTGTCACTGTGATGCTGGCAAAGGCTTTATGAACTGGAGCAGAGTGTGGAGCGTGCATATGTGTGTGTTCACTATATGGGGCTACTTGTCTGCTGTTTTGTCACAGCATTAGAGTGTGTTGATGGAGATGCATTGTGAGTTTGTGTCATGTCTGTTTCTTGCACCTTTAAACTCTTTTAATTTACACACCACTGCAGCTAAAACATCTTTAGGGGATGAAACACACTGACTGTTAACTGATTTAGTAAATGTGTGTTCACAGGCTACAACTACAGCCAAGGTCTTTATAACTGATCTCTATATAAATGCTGAATGTGAATGTTGAATCATGCTTAATTATCCCAGTGCAGCATGCTCCTGAATATTTCTTGTTATTCACGTACCAGTTTAAATAAAGATATCTACCTTCAACTTGGACTTCTTTGTTTTCTTCCCTGAGCAAATAAACTTTAACTGAATATTAAACATTTTTCAGTGTTTTACATATATATATATATATATATTTATATTCTGTGTGTCACTACAGTGTTCAATAAAGAAAGAAAGAACCAAAAAAAAAAAATCATTGTGTGAAACAGCCAAGCTATCTGATGATTTTTAGTGCAGATGTTAATAAATATAAAACCTAAAGACTTTGTGATCCCTGATGTTTCTATTTATCCAGTTAATGTTTCTACATCTACAGTACAAGATGGATTCGAGCAGGAGTTAGTTGTTAAAAAGTAATGAGGGACGAAGAGTGTTATCTGTTCTCTTGTGGGCTACATGATCAAACTTTATTGCTGTTGAAGGTGTAATTAATGACCAAAGTGATCTTAACACCAGTGAAAAACCTCTGTAAGTTCTAATCATTATTTAATGTATTGAACTTTCATAAATTGGACCACAAACATCACCCTGCTCACACCCGCCTCAGGCACAAACGTTCAGCATACAGTCTGAGACACAGCAGAGCAGAAAGCGTAATCACACACAAATCTATAACAGCTTTTTCCCTGCCACAGTGAGACTGATGGCAAAAGCAATTAAGGACTAACTAACTGCACACTGACTCATCTACCTCAGTTCATGTGCTACAAAAACTGGAAATGTCCAATACACATAATGTGAAAAACCTTCTGAATGCCCTGCAGGTGGAGCCTATATTCTTGTATTTATTATACTTTTTATACCTTGTTTTGTGCACTCTATATTTTACTGTTAATTACCTGTCTATTTCTGACTTGACTCTTAAGTGTTTTTTACACAATTCCTATGTCCCCAGATTGCATGCAGGTGCACAAATGACAAATCAAGTTATCTGATCTGATCTCATCTCATCTCATCTTATCTCTTAGAGAATTCTGCTGCCTATCTCATAAAGTCTAATGCCCAGGCCACAATCCCATTCCCACATGCAAACACAGAGGGACAAAATCATCAACAAAATGAGACAGCAAAAAACAAAGTTCTCTGTGTGACATTAGTCTAAAGTAATCACCACATGTCTAAAAGGGAAATACATAATATAGTGAATCGATTACAAATAAATACATTTTTCTAAATATTTCTACAGCAAATATAACGGATTCCCTTTGTAAGTAGGCTGGTAGGGGTATATTTACATTTTAAGTTGAAAACAGACATATTAGATACAAAAAGACACATCATTCATCAAAATATACATTTAATAACAATGATCAAAGTTCACACAATAACAATAAATGATAGCAGCAAAAAAGTCATACAAATACCAACAAATTATGGCTGTGCCTAATTTCTAAAAAACATGGCATCTGAAAAGATTTATCTCATCAAAAATATTTTGCATATTTGAACATAAAAGCTCTATATGAAGAAATGACCGGGATTATCGTGTGGCTGTGCATTTTAATGATGCTGACCATGATAACTCCTCTTTACCTTTCTGCGGCATTGAACAGATAAACCTGCCACATAGGGGAGGGTACCATGACAAACTACTAAAACAGCATGAGGCTTACTGGATTCACACCCTTCAAACATTGGCTCCCAAGCATTTGAATGATGAACTGCATTTGAACATGTTTCTGTGATCCTTTGATGTCTCCTGTACTTGATTGAGCAACACTTTAGGGCTTCTCTATCTAGCTCCAGACAGTTCTGGATACGTATGAATATGTACATATATCACCAGGTTCATCTAAATAATGTGACCTGCTGATTGTGTCTATTTATATATGTATGCATTTATACTGCATCTTTTGAGGCCCTGGTGATTAGTTTAAACAAATATTTTTGATGATATAAATCTTTTCAGATACCATGCTTCTTAGAAATTAGGCACAGCCATAATTTGTTGATAGGCTATTTGTATGACTTTTTTGCTACTATCATTTATTGTATTTTTGTGTCTAGTCCTGTACTGCTTTGTTACTGACTATTACTGTTTATTTCTGCACAGGTATGTACTGTGAGGTGATGAGAGTGATTAATAAGTTGTAGAACATAATGTGGTTTGAGGAAGAGGGGAAATATCGATGTATGGGGCGGGAGTTGTGTGTTTACTCTGAATGAAATAATAGCGACCAACGCTAATGTTAGCATGCTAGCTGTTAACGTCCGTGTGTAGTCAATATAATGCTATTTCTGTTCAGTAGTAAGTGCCAGTGTTATACCCTTAACAGCCTGTCTGTTCCATTTTTGCTGCTATCATTTATTGTATTTTTGTGTCTTGTTCAGATATGGCAAAATGAACTTTGATCATGTTATTATATGTATATTTTGATGAATGATGTGTATTTTTTAATCTTATATGTCTGTTTTTAACTTAATATGTAAATATACCCCTACCAGCCTACTCACAAAGGGAATCTGTTATATTTGCTGTAGAAATATTTAGAAAAATGTATTTATTTGTAATCGATTCACTATATTATGTATTTCCCTTTTAGACATGTGGTGGTTACTTTAGACTGATGTCACACAGACAGCTTTGTTTTTTTGCCGTCTCTGTTTGTTGTGTGTTTCAATAACTCAATGATGATTTTGTCCCTCTGTGTTTGCACGTGGGAATGGGATTGGTTGTGGAGAAACGACCACTCCCTATTTAAGATGGCTTCTCATGAACAAAAAACTCTTTGCCTGATGAAGGTCTAGTACCAAAATGTCGCAAATAAATTATATATTGCAAGTTAGATAGAGAAGACCAAAAAGTTTCAAAAGGACTCCTGCATCCTGTCTAACTTTTTGGTCTTATCTCTCCAACGCACCTGTCTTGTTACATAGGTGTGCGAAGTGTTTCCTTTGTACCCAATAAGTAGGGACATGTACACAGTAGACTACATGTAGGTACTCTGATAGATCTTTACTTCTTTGAACATATGTTTACTTGACATAAACATGTATGTCTCATGCCAATAAAGCCCTTTAAATTGTGTTGAATTAATCCCCACTATACTAGCCATACAAGCCAGTGCACTCGTGAAACACAACATGGTGTTTAATACCACCACCATTTTCATTTAAATAAATGTTTTGCTTTGTTTGGTTCGGGCTATTTGAGGTGAAACGTAAGATTTTGAAAAAATATCAAAATGGTAGGCTTTTCTTTTTATTCATTAAAGGCAAAGACGTCTGAGCTGAGAAGAAAGCAGAAGGAGAGTGATGAAAAGAAAGCAAAATACAGAGGCTTGTGTAATGACACCATCAAGCAAAGCTAACGCTAGATTTTTAAGCTTAGCTAGCAGCTAGCTAATACCCTGTTCCATTTGTGTGGAAAACTGCCTTGTGTCTGCCTCGGTCCATGTGAAAGTACCTGATGCAGCTCGCTGTGTGAATAAGCTAGCATTGACTATAGATTCTGACACTTTTTTTCAATTGTCAGTCATGAGTCTGACAGTGTTAAGAGTGCAATGCTAAATCGATAGAGAACTCCTTTAATCCGGATTGCAAAATAACAAGTGACTGCTGAGAGGAAGCAACAGATCAAGGCAACAATGCAGTTCTTAGGATTTGAAGACAGACAAAGAGCCGTCTCTCGCTGTGCAGTAGGCTCAGCATATTGTTAACAACTTTTTGCTGCTTTGAGCATCTAAAACACTGGATCTGAATCTCAGGTACTGTTTTGTGATCAGTGTCTCACAGTCTGTTTTGATCAATAATAAGAATGCTTTGTGGCGTACATCATAGCTGTAACGGGTATTGTTTTGAACCCAAAAGCAGCACACAGGAAATTGGGAACAGTGAGAATGTCCCTTTAATTGTTCAACCGCCAACAGGAAACCAGACAGATGAATAACATGAAACACAGTTCTTATCTTCAGGCTTGGAGCCCACAGGCAGTCTCTGGGCTTCCGGATAGAACGCCGGAAAAAGCCGAACCCGGCCATGTGACCGGAGCAGGGGATGGGAATCCTCCAACCCGAATTACACAGCTCGTAAACAGTCTGGAGAAAAGCGACTGAGCTTACGGCGTGAGAGAAACCAGGAGCGTCGTGTCCAAAACCAGGAAATCCAGCCGAGGGAGCTCAGGTGCTGACAGGGAGCGAGCAGTGGGAGATCCGAAGCCAGGCGGAGGAGTCGAAGCTGGAAGAGCAGACAGAAGCCAGGAACGCCGAGACTGAACACGTGGTCGGGGACGGAAGGCTGGTGTGTTCACGGGGAGTCAGACGAGGAGAGCAGGTCGGGGACAGGCAGGGTCGGCAACGGGAGATCAGGCAGGAAATGAATGCTGGATAGTCTCGCATGAATACAGAAGAACAATCTGGCACCGAGGAGAAGGCAGCAGCAACTTAAGTATTGCCTGGAACTGATTAGGAGCAGCTGCTGCCACAGGTGAGGAGAGTTAGCCTGATGAGGGGGTGTGGCTGACAGGTAGAGTGGAAAAGTACTGACAGGCAGGTGAAGAAAGTGCAGGCTGTGACAGAGTATCTTTAAGCCGAGTGAAGGAGGGAGGCCCTGGCCTGTGTCCAGGTCCTGCGACAGCGGTGGATGAAGGCCTGGACCGAAGGGCAGGAAGCCTCCTTCTCCAGGGCAGGAAACAGAGGAGGCTGGAACCCGTAAGGGCATTGGAAGGGCGAGAATCCCGTAGCAGATGTGGTCAGGGTGTTGTGGGCGTATTCCACCCACAAGAGTTGTTGAGACCAAGACGAAGGGTGTTTGGAGACCATGCAGCGTAGGGCCATCTCCATCTCTTGGTTCTTTCTTTCAGTCTGACCATTGGACTGAGGGTGGAAACCAGAGAACAGACTGACGGTGGCACCAATTAGCATACAAAACTCCTTCCGGAATTTAGAGGTGAACTGAGGACCCCGATCCGAGACCACGTCGACAGGAAAGCCGTGAAGCCGGAAGACGTGGAGCAACATGGCAGCTTTGGCAGGGGGATGAAGTGGGCCATCTTACTGAACCGGTCTACCACAGTCAGGATGGTAGTGTGGCCGCGAGATGGTGGCAAACCAGTGACGAAGTCCAGGGAGATGTGGGACCAGAAGCGATGAGGAACCGGAAGAGGCTGCAGGAGGCCGGCGGGCGCCTGATGAGGAGGCTTGTGCTGACTGCATATCGCACAGGCTCCCACAAACTCCCGTGTGTCTTCATCCAAGGTTGCCCACCAGAACCTCCGCTGGACCACTTCCTTGGTGCGCTGGATTCCAGGGTGACAGGTGAGTCGAGAGTTGTGGGCCCACTGGAGGACGTCAGAGCGAAGGTTGGCGGGGACAAACAGGCGATCAGGAGGGCAAGCACTGGGTCCGGCCTGGTTCCCCAATGCCGCTTGGACCTTCTCTTTGATGTCCCAGGTGAGAGGGGCGACCAAACAGGAGGGTGGCAGGATGGTCTCGGGTCTGGCTTCAGTTTCCTCATTCTCTTGAAACTGACGAGACAGGGCATCAGGTTTGATGTTGCGGGAACCAGGTCGATAGGACAGAGAAAAGTTGAACCGGGTGAGGAACAGGGACCACCGGGCCTGACGGGAGTTCAACCTCTTGGCAGACTGGATGTATTCGAGGTTCCGGTGGTCAGTCCATACCAAAAATGGCTGCTTGGTCCCCTCCAACCAGTGGCACCATTCCTCCAGAGCCAGCTTGACGGCCAAAAGCTCCCGGTTACCAATGTCATAGTTTCTCTCGGCGGGGGTAAGACGCCGGGAGAACAAGGCGCAGGGATGGAGCTTCTGGTCTCTGGCTGATCGTTGGGAGAGGACTGCCCCCACTCCTATGTCGGAGGCGTCCACCTCCACCACGAATTGTCTTTCTGGGTCAGGCATATGGAGAATGGGGGCCGATGTAAACCGGGTCTTGAGTGACTGGAAGGCTGAGTCTGTAGAGGGAGACCATTGAAAGGGGACCTTGGAGGAGGTTAAGGCCGTGAGAGGGGCGGCCACCGTGCTGTAGCCCCTAATGAATCTCGGGTAAAAATTGGCGAACCCCAGGAAACGTTGGAGCTGCTTGTGAGAGTTGGGTACTGGCCAGGCGGTGACAGCCAACACCTTGGCGGGGTCCATCTGGATGCTCCCCCTCCCTACGATGTACCACAGGAAGGAGACGGATGAGGAGTGGAACTCGCACTTCTCTGCCTTTACGAAGACCGAGTTCTCCAGAAGCCGCCGGAGGACCCCCTGGACGTGGTGAACATGTTCCCCCTGGTTCTGGAGAAGATCAGGATGTCGTCGAAGTAGACGAAGACGTACTTGTTCAACATGTCTCTGAGTACGTCGTTCACCAGGGCTTGGAAGACGGCTGGGGTGTTGGTGAGGCCGAAGGGCATTACGAGGTATTCGTAATGCCCCGTGGGGGTGTTGAAAGCCGTCTTCCACTCGTCTCCCTCCTGGATGCGGACCAAGTGGTAGGCGTTGCAAAGGTCCAACTTGCAAAAAATGGTGGCTCCTTCCAGTAGTTCAAAAGCAGAAGCGATGAGTGGCAGAGGGTAGCGGTTCTTAATTGTGATTTCGTTCAGGCCTCAGTAGTCAATACAGGGCCACAGAGTCTTGTCTTTCTTGTCCACAAAGAAAAAACCTGCTTCGGCGGGAGAAGAGGATGGACGAATGATGCCAGCCACCAGGGAGTCGTTAATATAAGCCTCCATGGCCTCCCTCTCGGGGGCGGACAGGGAGTACAGGCAACCCTTGGGAGGTGTAGTTCCAGGCTGCAGGTCAATGGCGCAGTCGTAGGGACGATGAGGAGGTAGTGAGGTGGCTTTAGCTTTGCTGAAGACCTCCCGGAAATCATGATAGTCAGCCCCGACAGGTCAGGTATGTCGTTGGACCGAGAGGATGGCTGGGGCCCAGTGGCTTGCTTCAGGCATACCAGGTGGCAGGTGGGACTCCAACCCAAGATGGACCCCGTCGTCCAGTCGATGTTGGGGTTATGACGGCGGAGCCAAGGGTAACCCAGGATGAGAGGGAGCCGGGGAGACCGCAGGATGTGGAGTTGGATGGTCTCGTGGTAGTTGCCGGACAGGAGCATGCTTATAGGAGCCGTCTGGTGAGTGACCATCCCCAGAAGGTGACCATCAAGGGTGCTGGCAGGAACAGGAACAGAAAGCGGGACATGCTTGATGCCAAGCTGCTTAGCGAGCTCCTTGTCAATGATACTGACGTCGGAGCCAGAGTCTATGAAGGTGGCGAGGTTGTGGGAAGAACAGAACAGAAGCAGCCTGACATGGCACAATGGGCGTGGTTTGAGGGAAGGGTTGGAGGCACGACTCACCAGTACTTCCCTCCCTACTGGTGAGTCCGACCTTTTGCCGGGCATCGGGAGATAAAGTGGCCAGCCTGACCACAGTAGAGGCAGAGGTTTCCCCGGCGGCGGCACTCTCGTTCCTCTGGTGTGAGACTGGTACGGCCCACCTGCATGGGCTCTGAGTCCCTCCACTGCTGATTGGCTGCGGGTCCAGTGACCTCTGGAAGTGGGCGTGGATGGTGGCGCAGGCAGGAGTGTGGCGTTCCCACTTGGCCGTTCCCCAGAGGCGTGCCCTGCCCGTCAGGTGATTGATGGTAAACGCCACCTTGGCGTCTTCTGAAGCAAAGGTGTGGGGTTGAAGAGCGAAGAGGATGGAGCAGTTGGTGATGAACGGGTTGCAGCCCTCAGGATCTCCAGCATAGTGCTCCGGGGTTCCCACTCGGGGCTCAGGCGACGGCCAGGGTGGAGCAGCGGCAGGACCTGGAGGTGCCGAGGCTGGCGGGGCAGCGATGGGTGCGGCCTGGGCGAGGATGGTGGTGAGGTGTTGGACCTGGGTGGCTAGCGCGGCCAACGCCTGTGCCTGGCTAGCCATTGCTTGGCGGACCTCCGAGTCTGAAGCGGCGAGTCCTGCTTCGTGTTGCTGGAGGGAAAGCTCAATCCTCTCGAATCGGTCCTGCGGTGACGGCGGTGACGTAGTGTGCGCTGGGTCCATAGTTGGCCAGATTGTACTGTAACGGGTATTGTTTTGAACCCAAAAGCAGCACACAGGAAATTGGGAACAGTGAGAATGTCCCTTTAATTGTTCAACCGCCAACAGGAAACCAGACAGATGAATAACATGAAACACAGTTCTTATCTTCAGGCTTGGAGCCCACAGGCAGTCTCTGGGCTTCCGGATAGAACGCCGGAAAAAGCCGAACCCGGCCACGTGACCGGAGCGGGGGATGGGAATCCTCCGACCCGAATTACACAGCTCGTAAACAGTCTGGAGAAAAGCGAATGAGCTTACGGCGTGTGAGAAACCAGGAGCGTCGTGTCCAAAACCAGGAAATCCAGCCGAGGGAGCTGAGGTGCCGACAGGGAGCGAGCTGTGGGAGATCCGAAGCCAGGCGGAGGAGTCGAAGCTGGAAGAGCAGACAGAAGCCAGGAACACCGAGACCGAACACGTGGTCGGGAACGGAAGGCTGGTGTGTTCACGGGGAATCAGACGAGGAGAGCAGGTCGGGGACAGGCAGGGTCGGCAACGGGAGATCAGGCAGGAAATGAATGCTGGATAGTCTCGCATGAATGCAGAAGAACGATCTGGCACCGAGGAGAAGGCAGCAGGCAGCTTAAGTATTGCCTGGAACTGATTAGGAGCAGCTGCTGCCACAGGTGAGGAGAGCTAGCCTGATGAGGGGTAGTGGCTGACAGGTAGAGTGGAAAAGTACTGACAGGCAGGTGAAGAAAGTGCAGGCTGTGACAATAGCAGCACACTGAGGCCAATTACATTTTCTTTAACTGAGTTGGGTTTTTTTGTTGTTTTTAAGACTGGATGTCTACTCAACTTTTTTAATCAAACCCTAACTAACTGGAACTCATTGTTATTGACACAGGTACTACTTGAGTAAATCAATATCTTGAGTCTTCATTGATAACCTAGATTTCAGACGTCTTTTATTAGCTCATAACTATATTTTTACAGCCTGTTTTAACGTCCGGCTCAAGCACCGCCATTTTGTCAGTGGACCTCAGCATCAGACACAGATGTATAGAAATGCCGCCCGCAACTACCCAGGCTGTTCTCACAAAATGTTTGTATTTTTTCCAATGGAAAGTTTGGATCCGTGTGAGCTTTTAAGTTATTTTAAGGTTTGTTGTCTTTTTCTCAACCTAAGCTCTGTAACTTTACGTTTAGGATGAAAGGTCTTTCGTCGGTGCGCCAAGAGCGCTCCTGTTCATTTACTGTGTGAAACCAAAAGTCATTCAAGTTCTTTAAAAAAAAACATAGTGTGCTAATATGTGTAGCATAGTGATGTACAGTACGTGACGTATGGCATGTTATGTGACATTATGTTAGTAACAGCCATACTTATTTTAGTTTTTTTTTTTTTTTTTTTTTACGTAACTACAGACTTTTGTTGCATAAGCTTAAGAAAGTAAACCTAAATATGTGGTGTTGTGCCTATGTTGTAAGTTTATTTTGAAAAAGACTCTTTGCATGTACTGATCAGACACTGAACATTGTACAAAAAACAGAAATTTATTTTTAAAAGGCACAATGTATGTTACAAGTATAAATTGTAATGCTGTCCCCTGAGCATCACAGCTGATGCAGGAGGGTACCTAGTACATCACATTTTAACGTGTAGGTCCACCGACAAAGTGTCGGTATATTATCAATTGGGATGAATGTTGTGATTTCGCATCTAATAAGATTTTTTTTACTTTTACTTCCTATGGTTTGACTACTGCAACACCTTCTACACTTGTTTGAAACAGCAAAGTAAAAATGTAGCTCTCCATCTTTAGATATTTTGTACATCATTAAACATAAAAAAACAGCTTTTGTCAATCACTTCTACATAAAGTTTCCCTCTAAACCTGCCTCATAACATGCTCCATGAGTGTAGCAGACCAACCTGTTATGGACAGAACATAGGCCAGACACCTACTGTGATTTGTCTCAGTGGGATAAGAACAGTTTCACACCCTGAGCCTCCAGTGTGGATACTTTGGCCTCAGCACTCAGCTTGGTGTGGCAGCCCTGACTGTCTTTGTAGCTTGGCCCACTGCCACCGTCACTAATACAGCTAACCTTTCTATCATAACAGAGCTTCTCACAGACACACTGCAGTTATTAACCTCTGCTGTAGTGCCTCCTTCCAGGGTCTAATTGCTGCCAATACCATGTTACGGCTCAATCTAATAAAGATTATACGTGCTGCGCCAAAAGGACAAATTGTTCACTAGATTCATTTCATTCGCTCATTTGGTCCTTGTTGGACCAAATGAGCGACCAAAGTTATGTGAGCTGAAGTATATTGAACATGGTCGTAATATTGTAGGATATGAGGATATGATTAACTATTTTAGAGGAGGGAGGGGTAGAGATGGAAAGACAGAAGGAAAATAAAGGAAGGGGGAATATCAAAAAAGAGGGCATAGAAAGAAAGGAGAGGATCTATATGTATAAACATTATGAAAAATGTTACTATACAATAAAGTCCAAGAAATAAAGACAAAGAGGATGCTTTCACACTCTCACATAACTGAATCCAATCAAATGTCCTCATAATATTGGTATGCTTATGCCTAGATGACTGCGATTTTGTTGTGGCTTGTTAGCGCACTGGTCTGTCCTGCAAAACACCTCTGTCTTAAGTTCAGCAAAAATAAATATATCAGAGATTTAAGTTAGGGCAGACGGGTGCCTGTAAGGTTGTCCTATCCACCTTATTCCTAGCCCCCATGATGCCTTGCGTTAGTTATGGGCAGGACTTCCGGTGCTGAACCGGTACTGGTGTTTACCTATGTTAACGGTACACTAACAGTATGCTAATCCTCTTTCTTGGAGCAATTGGGAAATAAAACATGTGGTACACATCACCTGTTACATCTCTAATGGAATAACATATTATCTCTATCGTCTCTGATGGCCATCTCAAAGCACTGGTCTTCCTTTAAACAGTTAGCTTACTGAGCTTTGTTAACGTGTTGTTAAGTTTGAGTTTGAACTGTCTTATGCTAAACATCTACTCCTTCTAAAAGATCTAGTTTGATTTTCTTAACTTGTTCAGTGAACATTTAACATAATACTGTATTAATTTTGGCTTCATGTAAAGTGAATAAATGTGATCTTTCCCAGCTAATAATCCACTCATCTGCCTTAACAACGCAGTTCAGACATTTTTATAACTGCTGATGTAGTAAATCAGTTCTACTTAGTGAAATGTGACACTGAATTTAGCAGCAGACTTCAGTAGTATCAGTAATAGAAAGAAGTTAAATAAATAACTTTAGGCATTCATTTTATAAGCTATGAAAGAAGTGTGGCAAATCAATAACACATTCTGCGCCCAGATGAGCATGTTAAACACAATTCAAGATACGAGTGCCGAGTTTATTTTATAAGTTTATTTTATAATGAGCAATCTCTAATGTAGGCTGACAATGAAGTCAGTTGGGGAAATACAGGGATATGATGTGCTGACGTTGAGTGACAGACCTGTCATTCCAGGTGTCATTCTCCTACACTAATTCTTGATTTAAAACTTCTCTGCCCTCCAGACTCTTTTGATTTTATTATTTATTATGTCACTCCAATCATATGAAAATGTAGTGGATGCATTGGAGTAGGGTGTGCACAAAAATCAGGGACAAACCACATCCCGGGTTGATTTGGTAAGGGAAAGTGCATTTTATTTTTCAATACAGAACGACCCAGTATCAAGGTTATACAGACAGGTGGCGATCTATTCCCCTCTGTAGGTAGGTGATGAAAACTGTACTGCTGGTTACATGAACAATCACTGTTTGTTTTGGGTGCATGTTCAACACCCATGTTGTTGTTGAAGCCAAATATTTAGTTTAGTCTGATTGGTAGTAATGTTACAGATGTGGACAGCGCAACAGGTACCAGAGCTCCTCAGGGAAATTTTAGAAAATGCTAATTCAGTTTTATTATATATCTGTTAAAATAAAGCAGTATTTGCTATGTTAAATGTGAATTACTTTAGAAAAGAACTGCTGTTGGTGGTTAGCCACCAAGATTAGTCCCCGCAACAAATCATAGACAGCCAATGTGATTAAATACTTTGCTGCATTCCTCTCTCTGTCCGGAAGTTGCACCCACAACCATTTTACAGTAGTGCCCTCAGGAATAAGGTGGATAACGATGATTGGTTGTGGTGCAGTGTGTAGTCTGTCATGTCTGTCGGCCAAGTCATGGCAAGATTTTATAACCCCTTAATTACCTAATCAGACATTGTGACCATGAGAAAGGACAGACATATCTTGCACAGTGTTTATAGGGAGGTCGGGGTATATGGTAGGAATACAAAGGGCATACTGGGGTTCACATTCTGAGTCATGCTTGTGGTTAGCTTTAGGCCACAAAAGCATGTTGATAAGGTCGGAAGAAAATCATGGTTTCATTCAAGTCAAATAGACATGTCGTGTCTTGTGCTTCGAGTCATTGTTGGCTTTTTGCAATGCTGCAGTGTCCCAGGGAGGCTGGTGTACAAGCCTCCCAGCATTCACTAGGGCAACAGGTTAATGAACATTAGTAGACTGATGCATAACTCTATATCAATGTGTTTAACATTTTGTGTGTGTTCCCACTGTTTCTACTGCCTGTTGTTATTTTAGTCGGTCCATCCATCCATCCATCCATGGCCACAGAGGATAGCTGTAGTCCTACACTGGCTAAACAGCTAAAACTGTATTTTAATGGTGGACAGCTGCAGTCTATAAAGAACTAATGCAGCTTGTGACTGGAAGGAATATTGCTCCACGACTGACTGATCCTTTGAAAAATTCTGGTCACAGGCAACAGAAAACCCAAGGTTAAAAAATTTAAAAAATAAAATAAAAACATGTGAGCTATCTAGCCTTAGCCACACTTACCAGTGACATTCACAGAAGTCTGAATTTTGAGGAGATACAGAATTACAAGTTTTATTGGGTGTAATGTAAAGGTAATATAACAAGTAGTGTAACAAATGACCACTGGCAGGGAGTCATAAGTAAAGTAATAAAATTACTTTTGAAAAGACAAGCGAGTAATGAGTAATATATATGAGTACTGAGTCCAAAACTGCACATAAACAAAATACTTCTTAACCCTCCATAAGTTATTTGAACCATGTACATTGTTTAGTTTTTAAGATATTCTCATTTTTATGAGCAGAGTGAAAAGGTGTTCATTCGTTCCTCTAGCACCGCTCATAAATCCATGGTTTTGCACCACACAGCACAGAACCTGGCACAGTGACATCATTTCATGATTATTAGCTTTTTGTAGCAAAAAGAATGAATGTTCTAGCTATTATGGTTTTTATATATACAGCATTATGCAAACAGTGATATCCCGTGGCTATTACAGGGAAATACTGGCATAATTATGGCAAAATACAATGTTTGCACAGCATATAAGGTAACATATGGTCATGATGTGATGATGTGATGATGGAGAAGAAAGAAGTCTTGGCTTTCGGCTGCAAAAAGAATGATGCTCTAAGATCTGTTTAAACAGGATCATGCAAACAAGAACCTCCTGCAGCTGTTTACAGGAGGTACATTTTTAAAGAGTTAAATACTTATGTCATTGCAGCGTCAGTCACATGACTAATATGTCAATGAACTGTTGTAAATTATAATACTAGGCCTCATCAAGGGGCACCAAAATGTAGGAAATCCACACTTATAGGCTTTGTACGGTGGCACCATTAATGTAGGGAATCTACATTAATAGGCTTCAAACGGCGGCACCATAAATGTACGGAATCTACAATTTAAGTATCAAATTGGCTATCAGAAGTAATTAATAATTATTAGCAATAATTATTAATTATGTTAAATAACGTGACTTAATTAACATTAAATCATTAAATTCCCAAAAAGGGAAAAATGATAGCCGGTTAATGATATCAGTCTCATAAAGTTCACTAAACTATTAATTTGGGAATTTGATTAATAATTAAATTAATAACCATAACCAAATTAATAATAAAGCCTGAAGGATTTTGGAGTTCTTGACGCAGCAGAGGTTGACTATTCATTCACTGTTGTACAACATTAAACAGACAGCAGATACGATTCCACCATTATATTTATTCATAAAGTAAAGCAAAGCAACACACAAATCCTAACTAACTATATACAAGCATGTGTGTGTATGTATACGTGTGTAGGTGTGTGTCTGTGTGTGTGTGCGAGAGAGAGAGAAAGACAAAGGCGGGTGTGGTAATCGGAGGGCCGTTTGGCCTACAGAACAAAATGGCTGACAACAGAAAACTACAAGATGGCCGGATCAAAGCTAGCTTCAGATCAGGGGAGGTGTTTGTCTGACTGTGTGGTCAGGACAAAAACAAAAGAAAAGAAGCGGGAACTTCAGCTGCCTGTTTGGGTGTAGCTCTGTTGAAAGCCTATTTGTATGTGAATGCAATCTGTGTTACAAAGGGTCTGGATTAGTGTAGAAGATGTTTAGTTACATGCAAGACGTTGTCTGTGAACAGCATTAGCAAACTAAACATGACTTCGCTTGGTAAAACCAACTAATCAATAACCTAATTGCAGACAATCACAACAATAACTCAATAAACAGCATTAAATCACAAACATCAAGTTAAACAGCCTTGCTTAGCCTGTACAGCTGTGATAAAGCTATGCCCAGTTGTTACATTACCAAATCCTGAATGGATGGAGGGAAGAGTTGGTTTGAGGCATGCTGTTCTTGTTAGCCGACGAAGAAGGCTGGAAAGAGCTGTGGCCCTAGAAGCAGTCTTTGTTATGTCCTTGTTCCAAAGGTGCAGATTCGAGGAAGCCGGTCGCTCGGGGTCCTTGCAGAGTTAGACATTGGGGTGCTAACTCAACTTGATTCTCCTTATTGCTGGGAAGTTAGTTGCAAACCTTGTGTTTGCCCTTCTAACCTCTGTGGTTTCAGTTATGCACCTTCCTTGAGTGAGGGCATGAGAGTCTTAGGAGAAAAGGAACAAAACTCTGTAGAGCAGTTGTTCCCCCCCTTGATGGTTCAGGACAAAGAGCACCTCTGGGCTGGTCCAGGGCCCAGAAGGGAAGAGGTGTGAGCGGCTTGCCGCCCAAGACCTAAGAGAGAGACTGTAGTGAATGGAAAACAACTCCTACAGTGTGTCTGATGACATCACAGAGTCACATGGCACTGTAACAGTACCGGCCAATCACTTTTGAGACTTGTCTCTCAAAGAGGTGTGAGGTGAACATCCTGCTGAGATGGGTGTCAGGTAACTTCTTTGTTTGAGAACAAAGAACATGAAGTCTTCCACCTCAGGAGGAAAAGCCTTCACATGTCCAGTTTAGATTTTAACAAATGACAAATCATCTGTGGTCCAGTGAATCCCAACAGAACAAATTGTTAAAAATGAGGCTAGGTCCACCTGTGTGGGAGCACTGCAATGGTATCTTTAACAAAATCACTCACAAGCTAGATCATCTATGGTGCAAATTTATGTCCCAGTTGGTGCCACGTCCCACACACATACACACACGCACATACACACGCACACACTATAATTGGCACAGATTACATAAAAAAGCAGGGTACAAACTACGGGGGAAAGTTGATGGGGGTAAATGTAGAGAGGGAGAGAGGAAATCCTACTGCGTAATAAGAAAGAGGCACAAGATGCCAAATTAGCTTCAGGTGGAGTTCAGTTGTTGAGTGAAAGTGATTGAGTGTTGTTTTAATGGCAGAGTGGGTGGAAGTGGAGAGGCAGAGAGGCTGCATGCCATGGCTAGCTCAGTCAACACACACTGACTCTGCTCTCTCCTTCTAGCAATTACCCAAAACACATTTATTTCACTGCTCCAGCCAACTATATCCCTCAAAAACTATCACCGAAACCTATGCAACATCATTAAATCAGCCAGAGCGTTGGTGCAAAGCACTGTTAACATGAAAACAAATTACACCAGCTGTCATTAAAATACATCGTTAAATTACACTGATGCTCATCAAAAGTTACATCCTTAAAAATGGATCTATGCCTTCCCCTTAAATAAGCAGAAATGAACGGACACACACACACACACACACACACACACACACACACACACACACACACACACACACACACACACACACACACACACACACACACACACACACACACACACACAAACAGACACCTCATTCCTGGATCCATCACTCTTTGGATAATATAAATGGTTGGAGCTATGACATTTGAGATGTTACAGCAGTCTTGTTATGGGCCTAGGAGGGAATCTGATGTGTCCTGGTTAGTGTTGCAGTGTTTTGTTGTTGGTAGATCTGTTGCAGTGACAGAGAGCTGACAATATAATTATTTCCGCTGTGGGAACTGACTCCTGGTGATTAGGTGGCAGCTCGTGATATGTGATGCAGATGGTGATTAGGGGTAGAAAAAGTGTGTGCGTGTATGTGTGTGTGTGTGTGTGTACCTGTGAATGTGCCTACATGGTCAAGTTCATGAATAAACATTTCATCACAAGATTGCGAGATACGCTGCAATGGTGTGTCATAATCTGTTGACGCCAAACAAAACGTCCCTCTGTGATTTCATGTCAGGATAGTGTGTGTGTGTGTGTGAGTGTGTGTGTGTGTGTGCATGCTCATGGACACACATATTAATGTGTACACGGTTGCTTCTTTGTATGTCTATACGTGTGCACTCATGTGATTAATTGCACAGCAACCGCATCCAGTGTCATTCACATCTTTATCTCAAGGTTACAGAGTGATGAACTAAAGAAGATAAGCAGGTGGTGAAAACAAATGCTTTACAAATTACCAAGCACTTTTCTTATGTTTGCCACCTAAAAAATCTGATCTGCAGGTAGTAACAGATTTTGAAAGAGGAGGCTGTGCATGCAGTCAAATGTCAAAAGTGAGGAGGAGTGCGGGGGAGACGGAGAGGGAGAGAAGGAGACCAAAACATACAAGGGAGAAGGAGGGAGGGAGTGAAAAGCCTTGATGCTAACTCTGTGTTTTTTATTCCCTTGTCTGTCTGCATGAGCGACAGAGATCAGAGATGCAGAAATGTCACTTAGCAAGCATTAGGCTACCGCTTTCATCTCCCCTTAGATCAGAGAGACGGGGGGGAGGGACTTTTAGAACGAGTTTTAAAGGGCTGCAAGCCTCCCTTTGCCTTTGAAATCATCCCATCACTCATTTTTATCAGCACAGAACACGTAAAACATGTCCCAACTTTACATCTGAAAAAATAAAAAAAGTCAGAGATTTCCCACAATCTGAACTTTAAAAATTCTCCAGCTAAAAGGAGGCCAGATTTTCCTCCTATTTTTTTTCCTTTTTCAGGATGGAGAGTGAGGCTCTAACCTTGTTATGGATGGATTTGAATATGGATTTATTATGGCTAAAATCCTGCCAAAACTATGCAAACAAATAAAACATGTTTTACAAATGCCCTATGATTCACTCACAAACACAATGTGGTTTGCAAATATAAAACATAATTAACAAACTAATGCATTTTTTAGCAAATACAAAACATACCTATCAAACAAATACACAACGTATTTCATACTTCCAATACATCATGCTTCAGAAATAAACACAGCATGTTTTACAAGTACAAAAAATATATTCTACAAAGACAAAAAAAAATATATTCTATGAGTACAAAACAATTTTTGCCAAAGTCGTGCCAAAATCATGTGACTTTTGGCCTGCTCACCTACATTGGCAACCTGACTGCATGCTGCATTCCACTTGCCTACTAAATCGCTGCTAACAAACTTAGCTTCCATAATTCGAGGTAAACTTTTGAGGTAAGTATTAAAGTAATCTTAGTGGTTGTATCTAATTGCATGCATGTCCACATTTGGCAAATATTGCATATAAAAGGGGTAATGTTAACCCTGTAATGTTACTGAAGCATTAGCTGAAGTTAATGTTACTGTGTATAAGTTAATGTTAATGTGTGTGGTGTGTAGTTAGCATAACCGCAATAACTTGGTGACTAATGCGTTAAGCGTCTTGGTGTGCTGATAGATGAAAAGCCAGCAAATGAAATTAAGCTTTTTTAACTCAGTTAATGGTACACAAAAAAAAACTGTTACTGATTAATGTGTAGTATTCTCCCAGCTAAACAAAATAACGTTACAGTTCAACGTTTGAGGGTGTGTGTGTGTGTGTGTGTGTGTGCGTGACTCCTGTGCATTTTACACCTTACCTCCATTATGTAGGGCCTGCTGCAATAGCTTTTTCACTGACTGTTGCATTATCCTCACTTTAATTGTAGAGGCAGCTTTTATTACTTAACCCATAGCTGGATGTGGACTTTACTCACTGCTGCATCAAGTGCTGCAAGCTATACATTGAGTATTATTTTTATATTGTGGTTTCTCATGCCAACCTTTTCTACTGTAATTTATACTTGTTACTGAACTCACAGTATGTTACACTGGAAATTCAACTACCTCTTTCCATTTTGCAAACTTGTCTTGAAACAGTTAAGTTCACCTTTTCCTGTACCATCACCATACTGTCACATTGTTTAATTAATTCCTTTTAACACATTGTTATATATATCTTCCTGGTGTTGTTGATGGATAATACCATTGTTGAAATTAAAGCAGTTTCAATTTTCAATTAAAGCTGCAAGCAGCGATGAACAGGCAGAGGCAGACCCCTCATGCAGGAGTTACACGTCATATCTGTTAAATCATACGACGACATTTAATTGTGCCAGTAGGTGGCGCCGTACTAATGACCAAGTATTGGTGTATAGATGTGTTCAGGGCGGGACTATTATATATCCAGTGAAGTTTGGTGCAGATCGAACCATTTACCCCAAAGCTATAGCAATTTTGTTTTTCATGGCGAGACATCAAACTTCGCCGCCACCTGACGGCCAAAGCGTTTAATGATCTACTAGTCTTTTGATAACTTTTGATCACAATGTTGTCTAGATGGCACACAGTGATTTTGAAGTCGTTCTGATTAATCCCATAGGAGGAATTCGTTAAAATACAACACGTGCAAAAAGCAAAATTCAAAATGGCTGACTTCCTGTTGGGTTTGGTCTATGGGTGCAAGAGGCTTTTTTGTGCGTCTGGGTGTGATACATGTGTGTACGGATTTTTGCGCATATCGGTGAACGTCCTATGGGGGTTACTTTTATGAATGGGCGTGACCAAGTCATTTAGCCACGCCCATCAACGAATCTCATATCACATGTTCAGGCCTGGACCGTTAACACACATATGAAGTTTCAGGCAGATATGACCAAGGACACTGAAGTTAAGACCACTTTTATGCGTTTTGCCGAAACATCGACTTTGCTGTGCTCTGGGCGCAACACCGTTTGACGATACATCACAATCTTCATAATGTAGCATTACCAAGGTCTTGAGGCCTCTCTGACCAAAGTTGAGTTGGATATGCTGAACGTGCTCAGAGCTGCACCTCAAAGTCTAAAACATGGCTTTTTCTTTTTCCAGCAGGGGGCGCTATGACAAATACAAAATTTCTGCATGTAGACGTGTTCAGGGTGGGACTATTATATATCCAATGAAGTTTGGTGCAGATCGGACCATTTACCCCAAAGTTATAGCAATTTCGTTTATCATGGCAAGACGTCAAACTTCTCCATCAAAAAGCTGATACGCCCCTCAACGGGTAGCTGATCTTTTGATCGCAAAGTAGTCTAGATGGTACACAGCAAGTTTGAAGTGATTCTGATTAATCCTGTAGGAGGAGTTCGTTAAAATACAACACATGGAAAACACCAAAAATGGCCTCTAAATTCAAAATGGCCGACTTCCTGTTGGGTTTGGCCTATGGCTCCAAGAGACTTTTTTGTGCGTCTGGGTGTGATACATATGTGTACCGATTTTCATGTATGTCGGTGAAACCTGCAGTTGGGGCCCCTGTTTAAGGGCCGTGGCCCCGCCATTTTATTCTGCCCATCACCGCAAACCATAATACACGTAAATTTTCACCGCGACTGATGCGACCGCCAAATTTGGTGAGTTTTTGAATATGATAAAGCCCTCAAAAAGCCAATTCATTTGGAGGAAAAATAATAATTCCTTCAGTTTCAATAGGGTCCTCGCACCGGACGGTGCTTGGGCCCTAATAAAAGTATGAATGATGATCATGCCCAGACTTTGTTGATGGGTTTTATGGCTGGTCAAAATTTAAACCAGAGTCAACATCTGTAGTATTGTAATAATGCAGAAGCACATTGATGGCTTTTTCTAGAATGTGTAATTAATAGCAATGCTCTTTCTATGTTAGCTCTAGGCTATATCCACATGGAGACGTGTCTTTTTGAAACCGCCAAAGAAAATGATCGGATTGCAATAGTGTTCTGTAAACAGGGAGCCAACTTCAAAAATACAGGCGTCAAGATGAAGCCGGTTCAAGCCACTGAAACCGCATAAAAAGGCTGCAGTATATATGCCAGCCAGGAGATGGCGCACCATTAAAATCTGGAGCATACAGCTCTGAACCGGAGAAGAAGACGCATAGCATGCAAAAAAAAAGCTTGCACGGTGTATACAAACAGAAGAAGAAGAAGAACCAGCACAAGCACAACAAGATGGCCAAAACAAATTCCAACACACAAGGGAAAAAGGAGACTTTGGTTTGGACTGGTGACGAAGTTGAGCTGCTGCTTCGAGCCACGCTGGATTACAAAGCCAGTAAACTTCAGCAAAACGTTGGTTGGGAGTCGTGTCAGTCGAAGTATGCCGATATAATGGACTCGTTTCAGGCACAGTATCCAAAACAACCAACAGAGAAAGATTTCCTGCACAACGTTATCGGCATATCAAAATCTTAGATTGCCATCAAATTGAAAAATATCCGCCTGAAGTACAGACAAGCAGTGGACACCGGGCGCTGGAGTGGTCAGGGACGAGTGAGTGTCCTACGGACAGTCATTGTGATTTGTTTGCACATTTCCAGTAATTATAATAATAAAAAAATACTACTTGAGAAGTTTTTGTTGTTGTCATGTTTATTTTCACTAGACACACAATTCACACACTTTCAAAATAGCAGTATAGTGTACGGGTCACATTTGGAGAATGTACAAAGCTTTTAAGACCAGCTAGTGTTTTGGCCGGTCATGTTGGCCAGTCTTTAGTTAAGGGTCAACATACTTTGTAAGCACTCTGCTCACTCGCTACATTAGAAAATAAACTCAGCAACACACTGTGAAATATGTATTTAGCCATTAGGGCTGAGAATGTGTTACTGATTTACCCTATGTCCTTTATATCATATAAAAACATGAATGTCTTTTTCTCCTACTCTATATTACTATTACTGAAGTCTGCTGCTAAATTCAGCTTCATGTTTAGTTTTTAATAAATCACAAGTTATAAAAACGTGTAAACTGCGTGGTTAACGCAGACGAGTGGGGGATTAGCTGGGAAATATCACATTTATTCACTTTACATGGAGCTACAGTTAATACTGAATTATGTAGCAGATGTTCACCTTAAGCTAGCTCGGGACATGTTAAAGTTAACTATATTTTGACAGAGCAAGGCGAGCTAATTGCTAGCATGCTCGGTTGCTTTGAGATGGCTGTCAGAGATGGCAGAGGTATGATCACATGATCCTGTTTTAGCTATAACAGGTGGTGTGTTCCACCTTTTATTTCCCAGTTTCTCTTAGAAAGAAGAATAGAGTACTGTAAACAAACTGTAGCGTAAATAGTTGTCTACTGCTGTTTGTAATCCGCCATTGTTGTTGTTGTGATGGGACGGCTTACTGCCGGGGTAAAGTCAGAGGTTAGAGAGGTGGGACTATGACATCATTGCCGGTCAAAAGTTGCGTATTGGCCGTACACACGAAGATGTAAAGCCGGTGTCGTGCCAGAAGTTGATTTTTGCCAGAAACTGATTTCCGGTCCGCAGGAGCGTGCACAGTCTGTTATAGTTGAAAGGCGCAGCTTCTGTGGCTCTGCGGCAGGCTTCATCGGGCTCAAACAGCCAGTTTGTTTATGATCACCTAATGATGTTTATTTGTGTTTGCGTTTGATAGCCTCCTATACGTCCAGTTGCCTTATATCGCTGTTGAATAGGCTAGTTGGTGATTTAAATCTGGCTTGTATTTGCGCTATTAAAGATATTTGTCACCGAGGGAGCTTCTTTTTTTCTGCACCAAAATTACATTAGATCCCTCAACAGAGTAATTTGACCCCAAACAGTGCTTTGTACGGTTTGAAAAATGAGTAAAGGGACAGTACAATGTAAAAATCAGCTTTTTTTGCTTGTCAAAAACTGATTCATGCCTCTGGTATTGTATGTAGAGGGATATTTTGCCCCAAAATGACTTAATATAACACAGCAGAGTGACATTTGCAAGATTTGGCCCCAACCAGTACTTTTTACCACTTGAAAAATGAGTAAAGGGGCATTACAATGTAAAAATCAGCTTTTTTTGCTTGCCAAAAACTGATTCATGCCTCTGGTATTGTATGTAGATGGATATTTTGCCCCAAAAATGACTTAATATAACACAGCAGAGTGACATTTACAAAATTTGACCCCAACCAGTACTTTATACCACTTGAAAAATGAGTAAAGGGACATTACAATGTAAAAATCACCTGCCAAAAATTTATTCACGCCCCTGGTACTGCACAGACCTGCATATTTTTGCTCAAAATGACTTGGTATCATGCATCATGTTCATAGTATAGTAAGATGTCAAACGAGGTCTTGTCATTGTGATGATTACGCTTTATTACAGGGTAAAAGACTCAAACTTTGCTGAGTGATACCAAGTGATACCCTTTACTCATTTCTCAAGCACTGGTTGAGCTCAAATCTGGTCATTATCACTCTGCTGAATTTTGAGAAAAATATGCAGTTCTCTGCAGTACCAGAGGTGTGAATCAATTTTTGGCAGGTGAAATAGCCTGATTTTTACATTGTTAGTCATGTTCCCAGTAGTAAAAAGTACTGTTTGAGCTCAAATCTTGTAAATCTCACTCTGCTGAGTGACCCAAAGTCATTTCAGGGCAAAATATCCCTCTACGTACAATACCAGAGGCATGAATCAGTTTTTGGCAAGCAAAATAAGCTGATTTTTACATTGTAATGTCCCTTTACTCATTTTTCAAGTGGTAAAAAGTACTGGTTGGAGTCAAATCTTGCAAATCTCACTCTGCTGTGTTATATTAAGTCATTTTGGGGCAAAATATCTCTCTACATACAATACCAGAGGCATGAATCGGTTTTTGGCAAGCAAAATAAGCTGATTTTTACATTGTAATGTCTCTTTGCTCATTTTTCAAACCGTACAAAGCACTGTTTGGGGTCAAATTACTCTGTTGAGGGATCTAATGTAATTTTGGTGCAGAAAAAAAGAAGCTCCCTTGGTGACAAATATCTTTATCAGCGCAAATACAAGCCAGATTTAAATCACCAACTAGCCTATTCAACAGCGATATAAGGCAACTGGACGTACAGGAGGCTATCAAATGCGAACACAAATAAACATCGTTAGATGATCATAAACAAACTGGCTGTTTGAGCCCGATGAAGCCTGCCGCAAAGTCACAGAAGCTGCGCTTTTCAACTATAACGACTGTGCGCGCTCCCGTGGACCGGAAATCAGTTTCTGGCAAAAATCAACTTCTGGCACGACACCGGCATCTTCAGATTTATGCACTTTCAAAAAGATGGGTTTCGACCTCTGAAAACGCCAGCTATGTGAAAGGCTGAACCGGTTAAAACTTTGGCATATTCACCCTGACACTTCTTTGTGTGGCTGGGCCCTTAATCAACAACATATTCAAGCCCAGCCACACATTAGTTCTATCATTTATAAATGATGGAACTAATGTTGTCGTGCTTGAACATTTAATGATGCTAGATTAAACAACAGCTAATACAGTTTGTGCTTTCTGGTGTATTTATTTTTCCCATTAAATTCATTACAAGACATACAGCAAATCTAAAAGAAACCAGACAAGAGTATTCTGCACTTAATGACAAATGCACTCCGTACTGTTTAATCGTGGTAGGTTTATTTAAAATTCAGTGTAATAGAAAAATATCATCACAAATTACAAAAGCATTAAACACTTGAAAAAAATGAGACCAATGCTGTGGAATATGTCAAGATTTTTGAGAGGCCGACTTTACAGTGCAATGTTGACTTTAATGTGTATGAATGAGGTGAAGAATTAGGAATAGGATATATAATAGAAATAGGAATGTTTTGACTTCAGGGGATGCAGCTTTGTTAGCTAGTTAGTTAGATAGCGAGCTAAGCTAACAAGCATGACAAACAACCAAGCTATCAGGACACCAAGATGCCTACCTTGTTAACCACCAAGTTATTGCAGTTATGCTAACCACACATTTTAACATTTACTCACACACAGTAACATTACTTTCAGCTAACGCTACAATAACGTTACAGGGTTAACATTACTTCTCTTATATGTAATGTTTGCCAAATGCGGACATGTGTGCAATTAGCTACCGTCACTAAGATTACCTTAATACATACCTCTAAATTTTAACTTGAATAATGGAAGCTAACTTTGTTAGTGGCAATTACAGACAGCAAAGCTGGGTGCAGTATTCAGTCAGGTTGCCAGTATAGGTGGGCAGAAAGAGTTGGCAAAGATTGTTTTGTACTTGAAATATTGATTTTTTTTTGTACTTATAGAAGAGATTGTCTAGAAGAGATTGTAGAAGAGATTGTTTTATACTTGTAGAAGAGATTGTTTTGTACTTGTAGAATATATTTTTTTGTACTTATAAAACGCGTTTATTTCTGAAGCATGATGTATTAGAAATATGTTGTGTATTTGTTTGATAAGTACGTTTTATTTGCAAAACAAATGCATTAATTTGTTAATTATGTTTTATATTTGCAAACCACAGTGAATCATAGGGCATTTGTAAAACATGTTTTATTTGTTTGCATAGTTTTGGCAGGATTTTAGCTCCATAGTTTATCCTGGTTCTCTTTAAACATGTCCATCCATCCACCATCCGTCTGTTGTCCATCCATCCATCCATCCATCCATCCATCCATCCATCCATCCATCCATCATCTGCCTGTTTTCCATCAATCATCCATTCATCATCATCCATCCATCCATCCATTCATTCATCATTCTGTCTGTCTGTCTGTCCATCCATCCATCCATCCATGCATCCCTTCATCCATCCAACATCCATCCGACTTATCCATCCATCTATCATCTATCTGTCCGTCCATCCTGCCATCCGTCCATCCATCCATCTATCCATCCATCCAATTCAGTTCAATTCAATTTTATTTATAAGGCCCAATATCACAAATCACAGTTTGCCTCAGAGTGCTTTACAGCATATGACATCCTTCTGTCCATGGACCCTTCACAGCAGATAAGGAAAAACTCCCCAAAGAACACCTTTAATGGGGTCCAGGACAGACAGATGTGCAATAGGGCATTTGTAAAACATGTTTTATTTGTTTGCATAGTTTTGGCAGGATTTTAGCTCCATAGTTTATCCTTGTTCTCTTTAAACATGTCCACCCATTCATCATCTGTCTGTTGTCCATCCATCCATCCATCATCCATCTGTTCTCCATCCATCCGACTTATCCAGCCATCTATCATCTATCTGTCTATCCGTCTGTCTGTCCATCTTTCCATCCATCCATCCATCCATCCAATTCAATTCAATGCAATTCAATTCAATTTTATTTATAAGGCCCAATATCACAAGTCACTTTTTGCCTCAGAGGGCTTTACAGCATATGGCATCCCTCTGTCCTGGGACCCTCACAGCGTATAAGGGAAAACTCCCCAAGAAAACACCTTTAACGGGTTTCAGGACAGACAGATGTGCAACAGTTGTAAGTCTCGTCAAACATCTCAGGAATAAAATCTGCCATCTTTAGTAAGCTTTTATGTAGAGACATGATTTATGTCCATAATAATTTTTGGTTTGCTTCATGTTGTTTTTTCCTTGCTGTCGTTACGTAGATAGTAGACCCCAGGAAGACTGAGTGATTACAGTGTTTTCAGCTGCTATAACAAGGAGCCCTAATCAGACAAAAAAAACAGCAACGCAATGATGTCTTCAGTTACTGTAGAGAGTCTCTTTATGCACTCACATTTGACTGCTGCAGTGATTTTGCCAAATGTGTTTATCAGTTGCCATCAACCAGGATGAGGTGTCCCATTCACAGTGCAGATACGCTGTGTACCGACGTACACACACTATGTGTGTGTTACAGTTTAAATTTTGATCATCTTCAGTCTTCAGAATCTCCAACCTTGGCTGAATCACCAAAGTCTGCCAGGCCTTCTCTTTGACATGCGTGTGTTCATTAACTATATTTAACTTTAATATCCTTACATGTACCATGATACATGCTATGGCAAAGAAAATGATTGATATTCCCAACAAGTTCTTAATGTTACATATAGTTCCTGTGTACACACACAACTTTCTTTGCTTTATCATGTGACAAGTGCGTCAGTGTATAGTGTAGGGTGGCGTCAGTATTAAACACTGCCACATGACAAGGTAATATAAGGAGATGGAAAGTTCCTATAAGGCGCGTGGGAGGGGTGGTGGATGGGTCTAACAAACCCTGGACTTTGAGTGTAGAGTCAAACCATCATGTGTTTTTTCTGAACCTAAGCACCTGCTTTTGTTGCAAATAAAATAAACATAAATATGTGTTTTGCCATTGTTGTAGGTTTAGTTTAAAAAAGATGTATGCATCTTACCAGAAGGAACTGTATAGTTTCTGTGAAAACAGAAATGTATTTTGAAAAGACACAATGCATGCAACAAGTGTAGATTGACACAGCATCTCGCAATGTCAACAGTGTGAGGATGTTTGGTTTTTCCTTAGTTTGTGTCAGTCTGTGTCCACTCTATCTGGCTCATTAGGCCAACCTACTCATCGTGTGGTAGGGCCTCACACTAACCCACTGTATGTTAATACGCTGGCATCAGTACGTAGACAATACAGGGTGCCTTGGCTACCTCCACAGATGTTTGGAACACACCTGGTATATCCAACCCTTGTTCCCACAGGATATTACTGAAAAAAACTGTTTTAGGGTCACTATGGACTGTTGTAGATTATTCTTTGAGTAATGGACACAGTAACATGGACTGTTTGTGAACTGAGTTGTTACTGTCCATAATGTGCGTCATGTGAAAATAAGGACTGCAAAGAGAGAAAGAAAAAAAAAAAACTATTTGAATGTGATGTGGAATTACCTACTGTGATTCAGTTGTTGTTGTTTACACTTACCTGGTTTAAACAAAGAAAAAAAGAAGATTTTTTCAAAATGTTATTTTCCATGGATTATGTAAGAAAGGTTCCAGTCATAATCTAGATAGTTTGGATTAAGCTATGGCATTGAAATGATGTAAATGGAAGTTTGGTATATGTATGCCGGTATAAATTAGAAGTCTCCATGAAGTGTATAGTGAAGTGACAGAAATTTTGTTTCAGAGTATTAAGATAGTACTGTACTGTTACAACTGCTAAGAAATAGACTGTTTCTAAGTTTAAACACTGCAGTGTTATTTAAAAGCAAAATGTGGTGAGATCACATAGTATACAGTAGTAATGTACTTGTAGGGTAAAACCTGTTGAAATGCACCTATAACCATTTACCTCTTTCTAACTTTCAGGAGAAAGCTATTGCCATTATATGACATGTTGGACCTAGTTACCTTTAGTGCTGTAGTTATGAGTTGAGTACTGGTATTATAATCTGTCATCACAACTGTACTGTTTATTACTGCTAATGTTAGGGACAACATTTATTTA
Organism: Cephalopholis sonnerati; assembly: GCA_019142605.1. NCBI lineage: Eukaryota > Metazoa > Chordata > Actinopteri > Perciformes > Serranidae > Cephalopholis > Cephalopholis sonnerati. The sequence goes on from JAGQAX010000003.1 coordinate 3,947,004, forward strand.
GCAGGGGAGGATTGTAGCACCTGATTTTTTTTTTTTTTTACATAGCGCATTCCCTTATTTTTAGCTGATATTTCATTCAGTAGTAGGCACTTACTACCAGTTCTTGTGTTTATGTAGATGTAATTACACTTGCCAATTACAATTGAGATGGAGCCCCATTTTGTGTGTGTGCCTGGTGTTGCATCGAGACCTGCATGTTTTCCTGTCCTGCCGAGGATTAATAAAGGTGAACTATTTTCACACCACGTCGTTGTTGTCTGAGTGGTGAAACATATGCAGACTGTATGATGACAGCACCTACCGAATTGCAGGTAACAATGTATGATGCAATAAGGATGCTGCATGGGTTATATCTCCAACTGTGAAGCACAACATAGAGGGTCACGTTATTAAATAACCTAAAGTTTTGTTGGCACTTTATACTGCAATGTATCTGTATGTGTGTTTACTAGCTGCGAGGTTGCTCACCTGGCAGCTGCAACTCCACCGCTATTTCCTTCCATGCTTCGTCTTTCTTTACGTGCTAACGATAAGAGCTGGAGGACACATTATACAGGCAAGGCTTTGGCTGCCACACCTCAACAAGGTTTTCCTCTTTGCTGGAATTCCACACATTTCATTTAGCACGTTTTGCCTCCATGGCAAGCTGCTATCTGTCTGTTTGTTTGGGGTAAGCTCTAGTGCGTCATTCCGTGCTGCATTTCTATTGGTTGGTTGGTAGATGTAGGTCGTAACAGCAGTCACACAATGAGATGGTCATCCCAAATTTCTGACACTGTCAGAATTTTATCCCAGGCTGTCTTTGATTGCAAGGCTGTGACAACGGCCATCCTTGAAACTCTCTCATTGTGCAACTTAGGACTACCAGTGTAGAACCATGACCAAATATCACCAAGTTTCTTTCACGTTGGTCATCATTCATCTGTAACAGCCCAAACTTGGCCAGTGTATACCAAGCTTTAAACATGCACTCATACACTGACAGCACAGCCACTGGAGTCTAAATTTGTTATAAATCTGCTTCTGGAAGGAGAAGCAGATTTAATGCAGAGCAACAGTAGACCAGCAGCATTGAAGCCTCCATAATGGCTCCATGTGTCAGAGATAAACTTGTAAATTGTGACAGGAGAAGGTTTTGCATGTAGGAGCACCATGCATCAACATGCTGAAACACAACAATCTTGCAAACACATTTGGAGGATTTATTTTTGTCAATGATGTTAAAAAATGCAGGCAAACAAACAAGAACACAAACACCAGAGCCTGGTGGGTTTTCTACCTGCTTACATTTGAATCCCTTGATTAGCCAAAAAGATGAGAAAAAACCAATAATGTTGTAATGCAAGTTTGAAGTGGTGATAGTAGTGCTAACTCTGCACGCAAATCTAAGCTCCCCAGATAAAAGTAAAGGTTATCAATAATTTAATTTAATTTTAATTTTTTTTTTTTTTTTTTATTTTATATACTTTATTAATCCCGCAAGGGGAAATTCAATGTTTACACTCTGTTGTTTTTTACACATACACACAGGTCCGAAATACACACACACATGCACAAACGGGACCTATACATGCATTAAATGGAGAGATGTCAGAGTGAGGGGGCTGCCCATGGACAGGCACCCCGAGCGGCTGGGGGCGGCAGTGCCCAGGAGGTGAACTGGCACCTCTCCAGCTACTCTCCAGTTCAGTCTGTACCTCCGGATCAGATTTGGGATTTAACACATGCGGCTGTATTTCAAAAGTTGACCTTTTCAAAAGTGAAATTCTCTCAACTTCCGCACCGGCAAAATAAGGAGGTGGGGCTCGGCAGCGCTCGGCAGCCCTTTGGAAGTCCTCGGGAGTGTGACCAATCACAGCGGAGTGGGCTCGGAGCCGGGGGGGTGGAGTAAATGAAACAGACTGTTTTCGTGGGATGCGGGAAATAAAAGGAAGCGATGCAGCGAGAAACACAGCGTCCCAAAGATCTACAAAGCTTTCTGTGCGGGTAATCGTGTGTGGCTGCTCTATGGGAGTCCAACAATCAATACAAAGGCCCGAAAATGAGTATAATAGGTCCCCTTTGAAGGTCTGAGTCGTTGCAGAGAGAGTGACGCAATACACCGCGACGCAAAATTTCGAGAAAACCGGAAATGAGGGAATTGTTAAGAAGAATCGATAACGTTGGAGGCATACAATTCCGATGGAATTGATTAGTTGGAGCTGGTTCTGAGTAGGAACCGGTTCTCGATTCCCACCCCTAATTAAAATCAAAACCTCTATTGAATCTGATTACTGAATCTAAACCCTTTAAAATCACTTATTAAATCATTTTAGGTTTACTTGCAACAGTTTATTTGACTGATAAGAATACAATGCTGTTAAAAAAGTTTTACTGGGAGATTGTGAACTTGACAGGAGATAATCAATCAATATGGGTTCAAAACAAAAAGATCATCATCATTAGCAATAATGGAAGCAATAGAAGAAATTACAAGTGCCATAGATCAGAAGCAATTTGCAGCTGGGGTTTCCATTGATTTAAAAACAGCATTTGACACAATCAACCATGAAATAAAACAAATAAACTGGAAAGATATGGAATTAGGGGAATAGTACTGGACTGGGTTAAAAGTTATCTGAATGGGAGACAGCAGTTTGTAAAGCTGGGAAACTGTTCCTCAAAGTGTTTTAACATTACTTGTTGATTACTTGATTGTCATTTCCGGTGTTTCTGTGTTAGCGTCTCTCTGCTGCTGTTGCGAACTCTCACCAGCTACTTTCCTTATTCTCCTCACTTCAGCTGTTAAACATCCACTTCACTTCTTAACCCACAGTAGTTCTGTTAATCACTCACTCTGCTTCTTTAAACGACTTTCTTGTTAATCTTTGCTTGTTTCCTTTGCTTGTTTGTTAGCTACCTTAGCTTAACACCTAGCGATGGCTTCTTCTCCTGCTCTCTCTTGCTCGGTGTGCCAGATGTTTAGTTATTCCCCTGCCTCCTTTAGCGACAATGGTACATGTGAGAAATGTGGTTTATTTTCTGCGTTGGAGGCGAGGCTTAGTCAGTTAGAAGCTCGGCTCCGCACCATGGAGAGTCAAACTGTAGCTGCGGTAGTTAGCGAGCCCCCTGTAGCCGGCGCAGAGCCACATAGCATAGCCTCTGCTAGCGGTCCTATGGTAAGCCCCATGCAGCTGGGAACCTGGGTGACTGTCCGAGAGAAGCGTAGTACCAGGCCGAAGCCCACGGCTCACCACCAACCCGTTCACGTTTCCAACCGTTTTTCCCCACTCAGCGACACACCCACTGAAGAGAAAACTCTGGTAATTGGCAGCTCAATTCTGAGAAACGTGAAGTTAGCAACACCAGCAACCATAGTCAAATGTATCCCTGGGGCCAGAGTGGGCGACACTGAATCAAATTTAAAACTGCTGGCTAAGGCTAAACATAGATTTAGTAAGATTGTTATTCACGTCGGTGTTAATGACACCCGGTTACGCCAATCAGAGGTCACTAAAATTAATGTTGCCTCGGTGTGTCAGTACGCTAAAACTATGTCGGACTCCGTAGTTTTCTCTGGACCCCTGCCAAATCTGACCTCTGATGATATGTTTAGCCACATGTCATCATTCAATCGCTGGCTGTCCAGGTGGTGTCCAGCAAACGATGTGGGCTTCGTTAATAATTGGAAAACCTTTTGGGGAAAGTGAGATGGCATTCATCCCACTTTGGATGGAGCCGCTCTCATATCTAGAAACCTGGACAAGTTTATTAGTGATCTAAAACCATGACAACCCAGAGTTGACACCAGGAATCAGAGTCGCAGTCTAAAATGCTTCTCTGAGCTTCTAGAGCAGTTACCCACCCACAGTGTCATACAAACGGTGTCTGTCCCCCGACCACCTAAATTATTTAAATCTAAACTCAAACAAAGAGGAGTTGTACATAACAACCTGATAAAAATTAAAACCTCTTCTGTGACAGAAAGACAAAACAGGAGAATTAAATGTGGACTGTTAAATGTCAGATCTTTATCTTCCAAAGCAGTGTTAGTAAACAAATTAATATCAGATAATCATATTGATTTACTCAGCCTCACCGAAACCTGGCTGTGTCAAGATGAATATGTTAGTCAGAATGAATCCACTCCTCCCAGTCATAATAATACCCACGTTCCTCGAGGCAGCAGCCGAGGAGGGGGAGTTGCAGCCATTTTTAACTCCAGTCTATCAATTAGCGCTAAACCTAAACTAGATTATGAATCCTTTGAAAGCCTTGTCCTTAGTCTTTTACATCCGACCTTGAAAACCTCACAGCCTCTTCTATTTGTTATAGTGTACCGTGCTCCTGGCCCGTATTCAGAATTTCTATCTGAATTCTCTGAGTTTTTATCCAGTTTAGTTCTGAAATCAGATAGTTATTAAGTTATTATTGTAGGCGATTTCAATATTCACGTGGACATTGATAATGACTCCCTCGCTACTGCGTTTATCACATTATTAGGGTCCATTGGCTTCAGTCAAAGTGTACATAAGCCCACTCACCGTTTTAACCACACCCTCGATCTAGTTCTGGCATATGGAATTGAGATTGATAATGTTGAGAGAAAGTGTCAGATGTCCAATCAACGTATACCTTTAACACAAAAATACAATTTAAACACCTTCCTCTCGCGTGTTCGTTTGATGAAGGATTACAGGAGAGTAGATGACTTCAATCTAACTCTTCTTTAATTCTCTTCACACAGATTACGATGTACAGGGCCCTGGGTCCATTCCTTCTTGCCTTAACCAACAACAACAGCGAGTCAGGGCACGAAGTCTGACCACCTATCTCCCCCTGACCCAGTCTTTTAAGCGTTACAGTTCAGTTAAATGTGCACGCAAGTAGAATGGCAGACTTTCGCTCCAGTCAGACTTCCTCTTCTGTGTTTCACTTCTGCCCTCCAGCTGCTTCTGCAAAAGAAAGTTCAGACAGGGACACACTTGCCACAAAGTGTGACGTCAGTAGGTCAGCTGTCGGTGATCATGCAAAACAATCTGTCATTCTCAGCATATTCTCAATATAGTAATTCCACTCTACTTTTCAGACACAGGAAGTTTCCAGTCTACAATAACCTCATATCTTCTGCTTTTCATCTGCTTAGAAGATAGGTATAGCAATCAATATATAATCTTTTTATAATAACCCAACAATAACTTAATGGTCTTTCCAGAGAATCCCTCTCTATCAGATCATTACTTCCTAACTTTTGATTTCATTCTACTCGATTACTCACCACTCAGTAACAGTTACTATACTAGGTGTTTATCTGATAGTGCGGTAGCAAAATGTAAGGAAATGATTCCATCGGCATTAAATTTAATACCATGTCCCTCTGTAACTGAGGTTTCCCGTGCCGACTTTAAAGTCTCCCAAATTGATTATCTCGTCGATAGCGCTACAGGCTCGCTGCGAACAACACTCGACTCTGTAGCACCTCTTAAAAAGAAGTTCACAAAGCAAAGAAAGTTTGCTCCCTGGTACAACTCCCAAACCAGAAAATTAAAACAAGTATCGCGTAAATTTGAAAGGAATTGGCGATTAACCAAACTGGAAGATTCTCGTTTAGTCTGGTTAGACAGTCTCAAAACATATAGGAGAGCCCTCCACAATGCCAGAGCAAACTATTACTCATCACTGATAGAAGAAAATAAGAACAACCCCAGGCTTCTTTTCAGCACTGTAGCCAGGCTGACAGAGAGTCACAGCTCTATTGAGCCTTGTATTACTTTAGCCCTTAGCAGTAATGATTTTATGAGCTTTTTTTAATGACAAAATTCTAACTATTAGAGGCAAAATTCATGACCTCCTGCCCTCTAACAGTACTATTCTGCCATCAAGCACAGCTATAAGACCTGATACATATTTAGATTGCTTCTCCCTGATTTCTCTTCATCAATTGACTTCAATGATGTCTTCATCCAAGTCATCAACGTGTCTATTGGACCCCATCCCAACTAGGCTACTTAAGGAAGTCTTACCTTTAGTTAACACTTACATACTAGACATGATCAATATATCTTTATTACCAGGCTATGTACCACAGTCTTTTAAGGTAGCTGTAATTAAACCTCTGTTAAAAAAGCCCACCCTGGACCCAGAGGTGTTAGCCAACTATAGACCAATATCAAATCTTCCCTTTCTTTCACTTTTTTTTTTCTTTCTCCCTTTCTTTCAAAGATCCTTGAGAAAGTAGTTGCAGATCAGCTGTGTGACTTTCTCCATGATAATAATTTATTTGAGGAATTTCAGTCAGGATTTAGGGTGCATCATAGCACCGGGACAGCACTAGTTAAAATTACAAATGACTTTCTGATTGCTTCAGACCAAGGACTCGTCTCTGTACTTGTTTTACCACATCTTAGTGCCGCATTTGACACAATTGACCATCAAATTCTGCTACAGAGACTGGAACATTCAGTTGGCCTTAAAGGTTCTGCACTAAGCTGGTTTAAATCTTATTTATCTGATCGTTTTCAGTTTGTTCACGTTCATAATGATTCATCTTCACGTACTAAAGTTTGTTTTGGAGTACCTCAAGGTTCAGTACTTGGACCAATTCTACTCACTCTATATATGCTTCCCTTAGGTTACATCATTGGAAATCACTCTATAAATTTCCATTGCTATGCGGATGATACACAGTTGTATCTATCGATAAAGCCAGAAGAAACAGATCAATTAGCTAAACTTCAGAAATGCCTTAAAGATATAAAAACTTGGATGAGCTCCAATTTCCTAATGTTAAATTCAGACAAAACTGAACCTCAGAAACTCTTTATTCGATGATATAGTTTCTCTGGATGGCATTGCTCTGGCCTCTAGCACCACCATAAGAAACCTCGGCGTAATATTTGATCAAGATTTGCCTTGTAACTCCCATTTAAAACAAATCTCTCGGACTGCATTTTTTCATCTGCGTAAGATTGCAAAAATTAGGCCTATCCTGTCGCAAAAAGATGCAGAAAAATTGGTCCACGCGTGTGTTACCTCTAGGCTGGATTACTGTAATTCCCTATTATCAGGCAGCTCTAATAAGTGCCTAAAAACTCTCCAGCTAATCCAGAACGCGGCGGCACGTGTACTGACAGGAACTACGAAACAAGATCACATTTCTCCAGTTTTAGCTTCTCTGCACTGGCTCCCTGTAAAATCCAGAATTGAATTTAAAATCCTTCTCCTAACTTACAAAGCTCTAAATGATCAGGCTCCATCATATCTTAGAGAGCTCATAGTGCCCTATTATCCCACCAGAACACTGCGCTCTGAGAATGCAGGGTTACTCGTGGTCCCTAAAGTCTCCAAAAGTAGAACAGGAGCCAGAGCCTTCAGCTATCAGGCTCCTCTTTTGTGGAATCACCTTCCTGTTTCGGTCCGGGAGGCAGACACCGTCTCCACATTTAAGACTAGACTTAAGACTTTCCTATTTGATAAAGCTTATAGTTAGGGCTGGCCCAGGCTTGTCTTGGACCAGCCCCTAGTTAGGCTGACATAGGCCTAGTCTGCTGGGGGACCTCCTATAATACACTGAGCCCCTTCTCTCCCTCTCTCTCTCTCTCCTTTGCTAACATACATGTCCTGTTACTGCATCTCCCTAACTCGGCTCTACTGCATGTCACTAACTCGACTTGTTCTCCGGAGCCTTTATGCTCCACTGTTTCACAGGTTAACTCGTATCACAGCTGTGCCTGGATGATGTGCTGTGGTCCTGCCTGATGCTTCCCACTGCTGCGGTTATTATTAGTCATACTTGTACTATTATACACATATCATTATTGTCACATACATATATAATCATATTATTAATATAATATCTGTTTCTCCTTATGTGTCATTGTGTCATATGGATTACCGTTAATCTATTATGTTGATCTGTTCTGTACAACATCTATTGCTCGTCTGTCCGTCCTGGAAGAGGGATCCCTCCTCAGTTGCTCTTCCTGAGGTTTCTACCATTTTTTTTTCCCCGTTAAAGGGTTTTTTTGGGGAGTTTTTCCTTATCCGCTGTGAGGATCCTAAGGACAAAGGGATGTTGTATGCTGTAAGGCCCTTTGAGACAAAATGTGATTTGTGATATTGGGCATTAAATGGGGCTGAATTGTGACCCTTTCTTTGGAAGGGGTTTGGATGTGTGTGTGTGTGTGTGTGTGTGTGTGTGTGTGTGTGTGTGTGTGTCTCTGTGTCTGTGTGTGTCTGTGTGCTTGAAAGTTGGTAGTTATTTGTGGAGTCTTACACACACAGATGCAAGTTTGTGTGGGAGAACAACAGGAAATGCTCTTAAATCCACACAGTGAACACGGTGACACTCTCATTCACTCTCAAACACATACGTAATCACACATCTGTTCACAGACTTTGTTTCAATTAACATTTTTATTACACAGAAGTAAGGGACGGAGGAAAAAAAGGGATTGAAAGTCCCATTTTGTTGTATTTGTGTGTGCATGTGGGGCACATACACATACATGCAAATGAGCTTTTGCACACATTTACGTTGACTGGCATAAAGTAAAATAAATTTGTCATCAAGGATTGTGTTAGTGGAGAGCTCTGAAGCTCGACACAGCGAGGGGAGAGACGAGAGAGCAATGCAAGGAAGGGAAAAGATAAATAAAATAAAAAAAATATTTAAATTCATTAATTTCCTTTCTGGTCCTCATACGCAGGAGGCTTCATACAAATTGACTTTTTTAATCAAGTATTTCTGGCAGAGTAAACTGAGGGGCCGCAAATGAAAATGGCTCTTAATTGTACATGCACTTCTCCTGCTGTGTGAGCTTCCATAAGTGGTGTCATGGCTTTTTCAGAGTCCCATAACCTTTGCTGAACTGCTTCTGATTCTATTAAGGCATCTGTGGTCAAGGTGTATATGGCTATTAACCCCTTACAGCCATACCACTAGGCTATAATTCCTAATAAGCAGTCATCGAATGTATTGAAAAAGCATCACATTTCGAAGAGGTAAAAGGTGGTGAAAGGAGAAAAAGAGGCTGAAGGAGAAATAAAAAGAAAAAGGTGAAGTAGTGGATGAAAAAAGTAAACTAGAGCAACTAGAGACTTCGAAAGACTTGACAAGACCTCGAATATTGAGTCAGACATATTAATATTATATTAAAGCATTTACAGTAATTTACTCTTCGTCTGCTGCTGTGGGTGATCTGGACTGTTTGCATTAAGCAACACTATAGCTTACTATCACTGAAATGGCAGCCCACGACCACGAGCACTCATTGCCATGCAGTTTGCAGCAATTTTACTTCATTTTAAATCGTCAATGGGATTTTGCCTCCCACTGGCTCCCTCACCCACAGCAAAGAATGAGGCATGAGGATGAGAAGAGTGAAACGGAGAGAACTCATGCTAGTTTACATAAAATCACCACATGAAAGCGATTGTGTCAGATCTGTGATTGTTAGCCAGCTCGTAATTCTGTTTTAATTGAGTCATTGAGAAAGCTGCTCCCTGCTGTCTCAAAACACTGAGATAGAAGTACAATAATCTCTTCAATGTCACCCGTTGATGTGGCATGACTGTCAAGGAGCAACAAGGACAGTAGGAAGAGAGGCAGATAAATAGAGAGAAAGTGAGTGTGGAGGTTAAGTAAGATGGAAGGATGGGGAGACAGAAGGGGAAGAGAGAGCAATGAGTTTTGGCTGTCAGAGTTGATTAGCGTCAGGGGCACACAGAAAGATTGATGGACACTTTGGGGAGAAGGTGTGTGAGTTGAAGGGTGGTAGAAAGGCCTCCGTTAGCACACATGTGCTCACATCTGAGAAAGAAAATGATGGGTGTTACATGTTTGGGTGCATTGTGTGCATGTACATTAGACTGTATCAAAGTCTTAGTCTAACCTCATGATGGAGAGGGTAGGGCTTGACCCCTCTGCATTCCCACATCAATCACAGCCTCATTCCCTCTGCCAGCCCAAGAGCTTAGCTGCTACGTCTGACCCTACCCCGTCATGCACCACATGGAGGACCAAGTGAATCACATTTGCCCTCCAGATCCAAAGGTCAGGTATAACATTTCCCCATGAAGCAACCATCTGAGATTTATTCCATCCACAGCTTGACATGGCTGAATAATGTCTGGTGCACTGCCTGTGGGAAACAAAGGTGATGGAGATTATGTTCTGCTGATCTGAACCCCTTCCTGTGAAATCAAAGACTACATTGTAAGAGGCAATTACACAACAGTGCTGCTCAGGTCAGGAAAAAATATTGTTTGAGCATTATTCTGTAATTTCATTTTAGCTTAGACTGGACTGAAATAACTTCCAGTACATGGTTTTGTGTAAACACAACTTGCAAGCACCTTCCCGTCCAATCATAGCTTAGCCATTACAGGCATGCTAAACTTTGGATTATGTGTTTGCTCTAACGTAAGCTGCACATTGTGTGTCTGCCTAACTAGCTTACTACTCACAGTAGTAACTAATCATTACTTCTAAAGCCAAGGAGCACATCACTTTCTGACTACTTACAGGTTTGTCAGGTTACAGCTCATATAAAACTAGTATTACCACCCTGCAGCTGTATCGCTCCGCACACCAGTCAAGTCTCTCTTACAGTGTGTCAAATTTAAAGAAATTCGCAAAAAGTATTCTTGAGATATCATGTTAATGAGAATGAGACAGATGAAAGGTCACATTGATTTTGATCTTTGCCAGGGACACCAGAATTGAAAACAATGAATTTTAGGGTGCAAAAAATGCGGCATGTGTATGGCCCTAATAAGGGAAAAAACAAACCTATTATATAATAAAACAGATTTCCATTTGTGCAGATATATGTGCCAGAGTCTAGACAAAGAAATACACAGCATCTACAACATATACAGCATACATACATACATACACAGCATATACAACCATCATTATTTATTTCAGAGAAAATGTTTGATCTCATACTCCTGATTTAGACCTCTAGGTGTAAAAGTTTGGAGAGTACAAATATAATAACTCTCGAGTTTCCTCCTCATCAACTTTTCAAACATTTTGACCTGATGAAGATTTAAGTAGGATCGAAACTTGTGTGGCAGAGAGGAAGTGTGCAGGCATTACTTTTACTCATGTACACTGTTTTTTGATAGCCCCACACTTACCTGATGTGCATATAATTATTTACTCAGCCCACGTTTGTTTTAAGTCAAGGATTGGCATCGCGGCTGGTATGATCCCATCACAAAATGGTCTTTAGTCAAGTCAAGGATACCTGAGCTAGCATTATTTTTTGCTACACACATCAGTTAGTCCTCATTCTGAGAGCTTCGCTGTTGTAGTTTCAAATGGGCTACACTTGTAAAGCGCTTTTCTAGCCTTCTGGCCACTTAAAGCACTTTTACACTCCACATTCACACTCATGATGACACTGTCACATTCATCCATTCACACACGCCTTCACACACTGGTGGTCGTGGCTGCCATACACGGTGCCACCTACTACACAGTAACCACTCACACCTACTGACACAACAATGGCAAAGCCAGTATCTTACTGAAGGATACCTTGACATGCCAACTGGAAACCCACAATTTCCACATTAATTGGCCTATATATATATATATATATATATATATATATATATATATATATATATATATATATATATATATGCATGCATCAGCCAATTGATGTGGAAATGTTCGCAATACAAAAAAAACACAAAGATCTGCTTTAATGTAATGTGTCAACTTAGACATTAATGTAAAGTGTAGTGTCTACAGGTCAAGAGAGTCAGTGTTAGTGTTGATGAGGGCTGCTGCAGTCTGGAAGAAACAGTTCTTTTGTGGTGTGAGGGCTCTTGCTGGAGGGAAGTGTTTCAAGAACTTTGTGTCCGGGTTGAGAGGGGTCAGCCACAATCTGCCTTGCCCACCTCAGGGCCCTGGAGGCGTGCAGGTCTAGAAAAGATGATGGATTGCAGCCAATCCCCTTCTCAACTTCTGCCCTTGTCCTTGGCAGTGGCAGCAGTGTAGCAGATGGTGATGGAGGAAATGAGGATGGTCTCAGTAATGGCAGTGTAGATGTGTACCATCATTGTCTTTGGCAGGTTGAACTTCTTCAGCTGCTGCAGAAAGTACATCCTCTGCTGAGCTGTCTTGGTGAGGGAGCTCAAACTAAAGCCTCCACTTCAGATCCTGGCTGATGGTGGTGCCATAAGCCAAACAGGGTGACGGGGGCAGTTGAGGCTGGGCGCTTTCTGAAATTCAAAACCATCTCCACTGTCTTTGGAGTTGTTTTGTCTGCACCAGGTCACCAGATGGTCAATCTCCCACCTGTAGGCAGACTCATTACTACTTGAAAGGCTGATGACTGGGGGTAAAACTGTTGGTGTACACTGAGAAAAGTAGAGATGGAAAGTACGCAGCCCTGAGGGGAACCATTGCTGATGGTACAGGAGTCTGAGACGTGCTTCCCCAGCTTTGCACCTGGCTTGCTGCAAGCATGCTGCCTCTATCTCAGTCTTAAACCAAGAACCCATTATTTAAAAAATTACGACGAAATGTGATTAGTTAAAATAATATAATTGCAAACTGCCTATGTGGTGTTGTTCAGTGCAAAGATTGACAGTTGTAGCAGCCGTTTCGATTACTCTCCCCTGCTGTTTCTCCATTGCTGCCCTAAAAGGAACTTCCTTCCTTCCTTTCACAACTTCCTGTCCCCCTGTTTATAATCTGTCACCTGCAGCATGAAACTTCTCCTTCACTCATGTTACTTTACACTTTTAGACTCCTCTCTTCCTCCCCACATTTTTTCTCTTTGGTCCTTTATTACAATTCTCACCTCTTTGCTCTTTTTCCTCTTGGCTTTATCGCAGCCTTACCTTCACACCCGACGGAGGTTTTATATTTTTTATTTCCATTTTCTCTTTGCTACTTCTTTTCTTTGTTGTTTTTTTACTCTTTTTCTTACTTGTAATGTCCTTGGTTTGATGCCCTGCAACCCAGGCTTGGAGAAAAGTGAAATGCGCAAATGAGGTGCAGAAGAACAATAGCACCAGGATGCATCCAGCAAAGGGAACCCTCTCCGAGTTCCATTACAGTACTTTGGACTGTGTGGATGTGTGTGCATGTGCGTGTGTACACATGCGTCTTCCTCTGAACAATCTGTGTGTTTGTGGGTCTCTGCATGTGGGCAAGTGTGTCTGCTTGGAATTATAGCTGCCCTTGAGATAGAAGTCAACCTTTGAAGCTGCAAACTGCCTCCATAAGCACCTCTAAAAAAATGTTCAGTAAACTATTTCTACAGTACTGACTGAGAGGAAACGTAGATAAAAATGTTTGTGTGCTTTTTAAGCTGAGATGACATCTGTAGTTTTGGTTGCAATCAACTTTAGTTTGTACTGGTGGATTAATGGATTCAACATTCAACTCAAAGCTAACCCACTTAAAGAAACAGGAGGCTTCCATTTCCCAGATTATGATTTATTACATTTTAAGTTTTGCTGAATTAATGTAGAATTTTTGATTTAGTAATGAATGCTGTAAAATTGCTGCAGTATTCAATAAATTGTTCATTGTGTCCTGTAATATTACATTCAGACAGCATATATACATTCAGACACAAACTAGTAAAATGATCAGCTATGCAATCCAAAATCCAACAGCAACTTTTTGAGGGGATCAATAGTCCCACTTCCTTTTTTCTTCATGACAATAACTGTCTCTTTGGAATCGAAAAGAAGGAGTAGCCTTCCAAGATTTTCAAAGCTTGCTGCTGTTTTTTTCCTCACTTAGGGTGCAAAGATCATCACAGCTTTTTTCTTTGGTTATTTCTATCCAAAATCTAGCAAAAGTCAGTAGACCTGTACCTTGAGACCTCAGATACACTGGCCATCTCTACATGGAGAGAGCACTTCCAAGTGACAGACAGGCAAAAGGAAAAAGAGGAGATTGATCAACCACCTTAAAGTCTCTGTAACACTCCCTTTGAACTCTTCAGATATCATTCTTGTCTTTTCACCTCTCAAGAATATATATTGGCCTCTTCTGTTACCTGTTCTTATTTCAAATGGAGTCTGGTGTTTTTGGTCTGTAAAGGTAGATGTCCCTGAGGTGTCTCTGACAGTTCACTGTTCTTTTCTGTTCTGAAGAAATGAAGGCACAGCAGGCACTGCTGCCGGAGTCAGATAAATTAGGATTATATTTAAATCAAGAAATAAGAAGTAGAACAACACTACGTCTTTAGACAGCCTGTTCTGGGCTGATCTACACATACTATAATATGCAGAATTTCATATTTAAAAGGTGTTTTGTAGTTTTGATACTGTAGTTCTGAATTTCAGATGGAACTTTGTAAGGTGCCTTGGAGCATTATTTATGTATCTTGCAACATTCATTGGGTGGGTTTTAGGAAGCTTCTTAAAGTTCATGTTATTCACTGTCCTCATTTGAACTTTCTGTGACTCCTTCTGTGGCCAAAGGTGGGCAACCAAACGAGCAGTGGTGGCTGAGAGCACTAAAATATAAATGCACAAATCACATCAAGCTATTTATGCAGTACATCTTACTACTACATCTACTACTACTGAAAATGATGATGATGATAATAATGATAATAATAATAATAATAATAACAATAATAAACAGTTTAAACAAGGATTAACTGATTCAAATACTTTCACTTAAAAGTGTTGATGCTTTGAGATTCTATTAATGAAAATCTCATATAGTATTTCTTCATGTGTCACCTTTTAGGCCTCTGATGTTAATAACAGTCAAAGTCTATAATTCCCAACAGGTACTGACTCACCAACAGACATTGTTCAACGGAAATAAGCATTGTTAGATTACCCCAGAAAGTCTTCTCAAGAGTTAACCTCACTGCGGGTATTGTCTGTGGCAGGTACGACCCACAGCTAGCCTACCACCCAGCTGTGGCAGTGAGGATCAGAAAGAACTCAAGTCTTTCTCAAGTGAAAGTCTTTCTCTGTCAAAATCCTAAATCTTAAAATTAGTAAGAAATCATGATGAAATAAAATAGAAAAACTCATAAATCATAACATCAGAAAATTTAGTAAACTAGCTTCCCTGATATCTATAGGTAGTGTGTTCCACTAGTGTGCTTTGGGCTGTAACTGACATAGGCTGCATCCATTATCTTCTGGGAACCACCAATATACCAGCAGGTATTAAAATGTATTTGATTCGTGGATAAGAGAAATAAAAAAAATGACTGTTCTTTATGTTAAAGGTCATTGTGTGTGTAAGTTCCTGGAGCCACAGAATAAAAGTTAGGGCGATGTGATAAAGACTTTTCAAGACGGACTTCTCGATTTTCGGCCTTTCAAGTTAAGGGGCATCTGATTCAGATGCATTCTGGATGCATTTCTGTTGAGGTATTTCAGATACATCCGACTGAGACTGTAGGGCAGGTCCAGAACACACTGGAGGGGTCACATATCCCATCTAGACTGAGAACGCTTCTAAACTGTCCAGTAGGGGTGGGTAGATAGAAACCATAATATCGGAACGTTTTTGTTTTGAAGAATGATTCTAGCGTCAGTTGGATAGATACAATAATAAGGATCTGTTTCTCTGTTTTATGTTGTACCCATTAGTATTTCAAGAGTAGAACTGTTGGCGTAATCAATTTTCTGTTGTGAACACATCTAGCGCATGTACTCTACACTTCCCCACTGTTGTGTTGTGTGCATTCAAACAACATATGAGTAGCATGCACCCTGAATAGTATAATTCCACACCTAATTGCTGTGATGGCTGAATGAAAGAGAGAAAAAACACAAAAAGAGAACTTGAAGCTGCAACAGGAGATAAGGGAGGATGGAAAGAAAGAGTCTGTTTAGAGGTACTCAGGCATGGAATATCCAGGTATGTGGTGTTAAAATTAATATTTTAGTCAAAGTGGATCATATGCATCGCTGCTGGTGCATTTTTAAACTGTAATTGGTCATTAGCTGTAATTATTCACCTCATAAATTATGACTCATTGCTTTCTCCTACATAGCTTCTTTTAATAATAAAAAGTATTGGAATCGGTTTGATATTGGTGATACTGGCCCTGTTTTACCTGATTAAACCGCACTTTTTTGGTGTCACCCACCCACACAACTCAGACCTGTATATGCAGCAGATGGCTGCATGGATGGATAAATGTAAGGGTGGATGGATGGATGGTGAATAAATGGAGTCAACTGATTTATCATTGAAAGAAAATATACCTCAAAGTATATATTTCTTTAAACCATGATTTATTCTTATTGGAATAAGACCGAACAGATTCAAACAGATTCAGATTCAGATTCGCAACATTATTGCAACAGTTAATTGTTGGGAAATGTGCATATTGACATTTGGGGGAGTAATGGTTTGCAGAAGTCATTTTTTGGTGAAAGTTAGGTACAGCATGAAAAAATCATATGAATAAGGATCCAAATATTTAGAACAGACAGTTTCAAAGACAGTAACAATCAACATGCTGGGGACCTGGGCAGCATTTGTGCAACTTTGTCAAACTATTTTCATAAAATAAGGAATATTTCAAACACTCTGTGTATTATACTGTACCAACACTGAACAAACACTTTCCCAAAGGAAACAGCTCATAACAGTCGATAAAACTTAAAAGCATTTCTTATGTCTTGAAATAGAAAACAGCAAATATATAGAAAAATGAAAATTAAATCTTGTGCATTAGGAGTGTTTCAGTTAGTTCCACAGTGGCTATATTTAAACATTCAAAGCACCCAAACATTTTTGGATTTTATTAAATGAAAATGTTCATTTACTGGATTATTCTGTGTCTTTGTACAAAAGGAGACTGTTCTGCTGTAAAAATCACTTCATTTACAACAATATTAATCACACTTAGGAACTGTTGTTCTTGCTGTTAGAAAAGCAATTACTTTGTATTTAAATTTTAACTGTATACCTATATAGTAATTTTTATTATTATATTATTTAAAATGTTCTGACAATTTTGACTGTATTTCAAAATCTCTATGTCCTCTAGGTATGGTTTTCATATCAACCTGTACAGGTTTAACTATCACATGACCTTTTTTCTACAGTTTGTATTTCCTTTTGTTTTGTATTTATGTATGTGAAACAAATAAAATAAAATAGAAATCATCCTGATGATTGACATATCTGGGTGATGATGCTGAATGAGCGTTAGCATGTTGGCTGTGTTTCCATTCACAGACTTACAACAGTGGAGCAATGTCAACACATCTCTGTAGCTAATTGGGAATTCAGTCAATATGAATACATAAATTACAGCCCTAGAATATTTATAATAATAATAATAATAATAATAATAATAGAGAATTAGTATATTTTTCTTTTATCTTAAGACAGACTTTTTTAGCATCAGCATTTAAACAACTGTTAGAGGAACTACATCAGTGAATCCTGAGTGTACCTCAAACAAAGTGTTATCAGAACATCTGATACCTGACAGAAAAATTTTGCAATTTTTTCACAATCTGACAAGCATTTCAGCTTCAAGCAGCCATTGGCCTGGTATGTTGTGATATCAGCAGAGAAAGAGCTCTGTTTTTTCAAGTCTACTACTTTTGTCACTTTTTGTAAAAGACTGCAACAAATGCCTGTAGAAAGGAAATGTCTGAATGTGTGCTATCCTGTATGTATAATTCATCTTGTCTATATGATGGTGCAGTCTCTCCCCGCCTCCGAGTGTGGCTATTTGGTACAGATATAAACACATTTTCTTTTTGAGGTTTGAACAACACATCTTATAACCTAGTTGGTTTGAAGCCTTGAGGCACTTTGACAAGAACATGTGGAATTTAGCTGTGTATCTATCGACTCATCCAGGACTGAGGTTTAATAATATTTTATTGATGAAGCAGAAGCAGGAAAATCACCTTGTCTATGCTGAGACAAACTGGTTAGTGATGCAGAGACTCAGAAATAGGGTCCTGTGAGTGTTCCTCTCAGCTTTATGTAAAACATTTTGTAAACCGTTGTTTCCTTATTGTCTTTTAGGGAAGGCCTTTTGGCTGCATCTATGTTTCTGTGTTAGAAAGGAGAGGAACAGGCTAACAATATTCAGATTATATAAATATCTTTAAAATGTGACACAGTAGTGAACTCTGGTTAAAGCCTCTATAAGCACAGAGGCCTGCTCTTTTATCTCGTTGCTTTGGTTGTTGTACTGCTTCCTACACTGTGAGAGTCTGAACTTTAGGTGTGCTCAGAACAAAAGTATTTGTTCCTTTTACTCTGGAGGTTGTATAACTGCTGATAGACAGTAATACTTCTTCACCTTCTCTATCTGTCTCTCACTCTCTCTGTGTATCTCTTTCTCCCTCGTGGTTGGAGTTTGACCTGAGGGTTTTCCTTTTGCAGCATGCTGAGGTTCTGATTGGAAGTCAGGATAACTCCAGCCCTCCCACCGTCATTTCATGCTGAAATCAGGCGGATTGACACTGAGAGGGTCATCCTTGTGTATCTGTAACTGTGTGTGTGTGTGTGTGTGTGTGTGTGTGTGTGTGTGTGTGTGTGTGTGTGTGTGTGTGTCTGTCTGTCTGTCTGTCTGTCTGTCTGTCTGTGTATGCGCAGTTGTATTAATACCTATGGAACTCTCCTTTACAGAAGATGTAGCATGAATACACACAGACCTGTGTATATGCAAAACCACATACTGGTCACTTACTTGGAGAATTCCAATCTTGAAATCACATACATTATTTTTATCAATCTTTGATGTTCAGCACATTCAACTTGTATTTTATGCTTTATCTTTCCCTTAAACAGATTAAGCTACAGTTGCACCTGTCCAAATAATTTGCCCTAACCGCAATAGAATATGCCTGCACTTAAGTCATTTACTGTATTTGATAATAACTCACTAATATAATTATAAAAAATGAAAAAAAAATCTAGTGAGCAGTTAGCTAAAACTTTGTTGTCTCTTCATTTTATTTTACCATTTATGTTCCTCTTTTGCTTTGTGAAGAAGCTTCAAAAATATCAGCTGTCTTTATGATTACTTTGTTCGACCTTTCTTAATCCCTGAGGGGAAATTCTTTTCTTTTTTTTCACTCTGTTGTCATACACACACAGGCATAAAATACGCACACACAAACAGGACCTATACATGCATTAAATGGAGAGATGTCAGAGTGAGGGGGCTGCCTTAGACAGGCACCTCTAGCAGTTGGGGGTTCAGCACCTTGCTTAAGGGCACCTTGGCAGTGCCCACAAGCTGAACTGGCACCTCTACAGCTACCGGTCCACTCTCTGTACTTGGTCTGTACGGGGACTTGAGCCAGAGACCCTCTGGTTCCCAAGCCAAGTCCCTATGGACTGAGCTACTGCCACCCCCCAAACGTGACATCCAACATGATTAATGTAACGTAACATGAGCAAGAAAACTATCTTTCAAGTTAAAATGTGAGAATTGCAGCTACCTCTATTCATCTGGTAGCTGCATTGTTTTCTTAATCCTTTCAAAATGGACCTCCTGCAGATGGCCAGATCATTGTTTGCATGACACTGTTTACACAAATCTAAATAAGAACCATAATAGCTGGAAAATTATTTTTGCAGCAGAAAGCTAAGGCTTCTGTCTTCAGCTTTATCATGTCATTAACCTACTTAATCCTTATCCGTACGTTACATGCTGTGCAAAAGTAGTGTTTTGCCGGAATTATGCCGGAATTTCCCTGGGAATTTCACTGCCTTGGGAGATCATTGTTTGCATAATCCTGTGTACATCAATCTAAAATAAAAACCATCAGAGCTAGAACATGTATTCATTTTTCAGCAGAAAGCGAAGACTACTGCCCACTGTGTCATTACATTGTACGCTCATAATTATGACTGTGCATTATGTCACATGTGGTGCAAACGCGCATGGTGGCGCAAGAGAAATGAATGAACACCTTTTCACTCTGCTCATAAAAATATAATTTATCTTTATATCTATGAAATGACATCACAGTAAGCAAAAATACCAATGTAGGCACTGGCAGACCACTTCTACTGCAGAGTTCAAAGGGTTAATGGTCTCTCAGCAATAATGCAAAGTGATGAGCAGAGACTGATAGTGAAAGCAGCTTTCTGTATGTTGATGTTTGAGCAACATTAGTTATTTCAGGCCGTTCTCATATTTTCCTATCAAAAGTAACGCACCAAAATTTGCACATATCCTACATAATGATGCGCCAGTAATTTGTGCATCAAAGCATGAATCTGCAATCATGTGACCAATGTGCTGACAGCAGTAAAGAAGGAATTGGTCCTGAGTGGTACAGTTGGGGTGGTGGATGGATCACAGAACACAGGACTTTCCCCAAGAGACTGATGTTCAGAATCGTGTGAACTCTGAGTACTTTGGTCATTTTAAGGTATGTCCTAACCATGTTTCTTTACCTATACCTAACCACAGCAATTTTACTTAGTTGGGGGCTCTAATTAATAGTATAATATACGAAAAGTTGTGTGTGTATTTGTAGGATATCATACAAATAGTGATGCACAGCTAACCATAAGGTCACGTGATGTGTTAGAAAAAATGTCAGCTAAGGTTTTAGTGATACAACAGCCTGAAAAAATCTCTGCAGGGTGTATTTTAGATCTGCAGATGGCTTTATGGCTCTGTTTAATGAAAAGAGGGATTTCCGTCAGTATGCGGCACTGTAGATTGCCGTGGAATTTCAGGTTTACGGCTGCGCGCGGCAATTTACAGGCAACAGAGAAAACTGCCGCAAACTGTCGTAAATTGTCGTGGGCCTTGCTTGGCAGTTGTCCCCCCTTCCCCTAATTCTAGGGGAGGCTTTAACATGTAACTGAACATGCTGTGAGCTATAGAAATGCAAACCAGGGGAGCAGGGTGAGTTTCACTCCCCACACAGAGGTGACATTTCTCTAAAAGGTATTAACTTCATTAATCTCTGGTATAAATAGATGAGGCTTAGTATAGCCTAATTATAGACTCTTAAATTTTAGCTTGAATTGATTTATTTCATGAAAGTATGCTAGATTAATTACTGTGTATGGTCATTAGCAATGGTCAATGTTCAATAAAAAAGATACACAAAACAATTTATTTCAACAATTAGTTCTAACCAGGCTTTGCCACAAAGGTCAAATGTGCACTCCATGCAAACAACATCACAGTCTCCTAGAGCTCAACCACTGTGCGTAGTGGCATGACTACAGTGACCTCTTCCGTAAACAATGATCATGTGATTGGAGGAGCCTGACGAGCTTGACATGATTCAAACGGAAGACCTTGCAAGACGAGCATATCAACAGTCATGTTTTTACTCCTGTACATTCAGTACAGGTCAGTCTCCTCCGTTTTGCTTGTTTTTCGCTGCTTTGCTGTTTCGTGAGCTACAATGTCTGGACAGCGTCTCTCCTTCAACACCCGGAAACTCTTCAACATGGACGAAGACACAGCTGAACGCTATCAGTGGGCTGTCTGCCAGCTTGCTGTGTTTGCTGCCGATATGACTCAGCAGTTCACCGCAGTAAACTCGTGTGGAGGAGACTAACTAACAAGAGGAGACGGGTGCACGATCCTCAAACGGCGGTAAGAATATATTCAGTGACTGCTAGCTAAGCTAAAAGTAAAAGAACAAATGAAGAAGCAGAACCAGTCCAAGTTTGGTTATTAAAGTGTATTTTTTGGTCTTGTAATTTACAGGAAGCAGTACGCCGTCTCCACAACTCGGAGACAAATTGTATGCACTACGAACCGGAGCGAGGGTAAGTTTAAAGAATATGCTTTCATTCTGCTGTATGAGGAAACATTCAGACACGTTATTGACCGATCTTAACCGTCCATTTTGTTTTTCACAGACTGACCTCGCCTCATAACGAGGCCGTGACTTCTTATTTACTAAGAGCTCTGTCCGCAAGTCCGGATTTACTTGATGCAGATAATGACGCCATTACGTGTAAGTGACTTTTTCTGTTTCTTTTTTACTTTTCACTGTGACTTTTAGATCAGACTCATTGTTGGTCAGTGTGACTATTTTTCAGGTGCATTAATAGATGTGTTGTGTCAATATGCAGTGCACTGCGCAGTACTTATTGTCTTTACTGATTGTTTTTACAGCTGCTGGAAGCGAGACGGAGTGTCCTGGCAGAGGACGAGGTGGACCTATGGAAGTGCGCCACCGTAGACATGATGTCTGACGAGGAAGACGGCACACTTGACGGGGTGTCTGGTGGATTGTGCGACCTCCTTCGTTCCGCAGCAGGAGCTGAATGAACTCTGTGCAACACTGCAGTCAGACTGGAGGCGAACCTGAACTACAGGGCAGCACCACAGACGTCTGCAAGATGGAGCTCAGACAGATGCCGTACAGCTCCAAGGCGGCAAATAATAGACAGTTGATGGCGCTGTAGGATTTTGATTTGTTGTTGAAATCTCCTGTTTGTACTTGTACATAGTTGTGTGTAATAAATAAAGCTCTTTCTTTGAATAAACATGTTCCTCGCAAATGTTCCTTTACTCAATAAATTCATTCATGTCCTTGATGGTAGTAATAGTGTAGCCCATAGGATAACAATGACATGAATGAATGAATGAACATAATAATAATTAGGGCCCGAGCACGTCCGTGCGAGGACCCTATTGAAATTGAAGGAATTATTATTATTATTATTATTATTATTATTACGACAAAAGTAAATCGCTTATTTGGAGGTTTTAACATGCTCAAAAACTCCTGAAATTTGGCGGTCGCATCAGTCGCGGTGTAAATTTACGTATTTTAGGGTTCGCGGCAATGGACGGGTCAAAATGGCTAGGCCACGCCCATTAAAGAGCAATCTCCTTATAAACAGCGCCCTCCTCATCAATTTTCACGGATCTGCACGAAAATCGGTACACATGTAGATCATGCCGAGCCGCACAAAAAAGTCTCTTGGAGCCATAGGCCACGCCCAACAGGAAGTTGGCTATTTTGAATTTAGCGGCCATTTTTGGCGTTTTAGCACGTGTCATATTTTGACGAACTCCTCCTACACGATTAATCAAAACGGCTTCAAAATCGCCGTGTACCAACTAGATAAGTTTGTGATCAAAAGTTACTCAAAGATCCGCTACCCGTCGAACACGGAATCGGCTTTTTGGCGGCGAAGTTTGAAGTTTGAAGTTTGTCTCGCCATGAAAAACGAAATTGCTATAACTTTGGCATTAATCGTCCGATCTGCACCAAACTTCACATGATTCATAATATTCCCGCCCTGAACACGTCTACATGCAGAAATTTTGTAATTACCCTAGCGCCCCCTGCTGGCGACAGGAAAAGCGATGTTTTTAGACTTTGACGTGCAGCTCTGACCACGTTCACCATATGCAACTCAAATTTGGTCAGACAGACCTCAAGACGTTGGTAATGCTACATTATGAAGATTGTGACTAGGCGTCAAACGGTGTTCCGCCCAGAGGGCGGCGAAGTCGAAAATTCGCCAAAACGCGTTGAAAATGGCTTTAATGACATTAACTTCTGTGTCCTTGGTCATATCTGCCTGAAACTTCACATGTGTGTTAACAGTCCTGGCTTGAACATGTGATATGAGTTTCGTTAATGGGCGTGGCCAAATGACTTGACCACGCCCTTTAAACATCAGCCCCTGCCGCACATGTCACCGACATGCACGAAAATTGGTACATGCATGTATCACACCGAGACGCACAAAAAAGTCTCTTGGACCCACTGGCCATACCCAACAGGAAGTCGGCCATTTTGAATTTTGATGCTATTTTTGGCTTTTTCCACATGTTGTATTTTAACGAACTCCTCCTACAGGATTAATCAGAATGACTTCAAAATCACTGTGTGTGATCTAGACAAGTTTGTGATCAAAAGTTATTAAAAGATTTTTCCACAGTTAAACGGTTTGGCCGTCAGGTGGCGGCGAAGTTTGATGTCTCGCCATAAAACACGAAATTAGTATAACTTTGGCATACATTGTCCATTCTTCACCAAACTTCACATGTTTGTTAACAGTCCAGACCTGAATGTATAGTATGAGTTTCATCAATAAGCGTGGCCGTATGGCTTGACCACGCCCCTTAAAGTGCAGCGTCCCCCATAACAACTTTCACCGACGTGCACGAAAATCAGTATGCACATGTATCGTGTCCAGACGCACAAAAAAGCCTCTTGCACATATAGGCCACACCCGACAGGAAGTCGGCCATTTTGAAATATGCAGTCATTTTTGGCGTTTTCCACGTGTTGTATTTTAATGATCTCCTCCTCCAGAAATGAATCAATTAACTCCAAAACTGGTGTGTACCATCTACACAAGTGTGTGATCAAAACATATTAAGAGAATTGCTCAGCATGGAACGGTGTGGCTGTGACATGGCGTCGACACTTGATGTCTCACCATGAAACACGATATTGCTATAACATGGGATCTAATGGTCGAATCTGCTCCAAACTTCACATGTATGATAATAGTCCTGGCATGAACACACCCACATGACTCTCAGGAGTCAGAGTCATAGCGCCACCCAGTGGAGACGGGAAGTCGCAACGCATTGGTTCCTACACTGTCCGAAGGAGGCGAACATTCAGCGCCTCGTCTGCCGGTCGACCTCTGGTGACACGGTGGCGGCCGCGCCAGGCCCCGAGTTGCGTGGGGTGCGAGGGCCCGTTCAACGCTGCTTGCAGCTTTAATTTTATTTAAATTTTTAATAATAACTATACATTTATTATAATTATTATATTATAGGAGAAGTATTATTATTTTTTTAAATTATTTTTATATTTTATTATTGTAGGGGAGGGGTTTACATTTATAATGACCCAGGGTGACCAATAGCGACAGATCTGCTGACCAATCACGAGTGATTTTTCTTGTTTCAAAGTAGTGGTTTCATCCAATCCTGGAGTGAGGAATTTCAAGCCAGACTCGGCTCCGCTGCTATTCATATGCTAATTAGAGCCATTAGCACCTCCCGGGAGGTCTCCACATACGTCATGGGTCTGTATTCGACAATTTGTGGCACCTGTAAACGCCACGTTCGCAGCCTGTAAATTGTCGGAAACTGCCGAGAATGAGTGAGATTTCCAGGCGTTTACGGGGAGGAAAATCCCACTTTTCATGCAGTGTATCAAACACAAAATTCACAAAATATCTTTCTTTCTCAGTTCAATTGAAATTATGTCACAACAGCCCCCAGGCAGTAGTGTTTTGGTGTTTGTCCTGTCAATTCCTGTTTTATTTTGTCATCCTCCCTCTTGTGTCATGTCTGGTGTCTTTATTTCCTGTTCCCTCCTTTCCCGCTCATGTGATTACCTTCCCCTGCCCTAATGTGTTTCACCTGTGTCTCGTTATCTCCTTCTGTGTGTGTGTGTATATATACCATGTGCTCCCTCCTGTGTTTGCCAGTTGGTATTCATCCGTTGTGAGATACTTACCAACGTTCCTCCTGCCTGCCTGTGAATCATCCTGCCTGACTGTTTCCTGAGCCTTGCCTTTCCCCTGCCAGTACCTTTGCCTCTGGACTGCCTTCCCGTGTTTGACCCTGCCTGTTACGGTAACTCTGTTTTCGCCTTTTCCTCACATGTGCCTCAGCCTGATTACCTGCCCTACTGTGAATGACCCAGCCTGCCTCGTTGACCAAATTCTGCCTGTCTCTAGTTGGTGCCTCTGCCTGTCTGTCTGGAAACCCGGTTTTGATCCTGCCAGTCTGGTTATCTGCCTCACGCCTGCCCTTGCCTGTTTCTGTGGATTTCTGGATTCCCCAACTACTGCCATCAGCCCATCAGTGTTTTTTGTGCCCATTATGAAATATTTTTGTGAACTTTCTATCTGACTCCTGGTCTTGCATTTGGGTTCTCCTGTCTGAGTTCAGTCGTGACAAATTAGTGAGCTCTGTTGGCATCAAAGCTGTGCAATACTGCCAAAGCTTAAATAAATAAAAAAAAAAAAAAAAAAAAAAAAAAAAGAAAATAAATTTTTATCTTGGTGTCACCCCTTTTCTGTGTAGTCAGGAAAAAAAGAACCTAAATCTGGATCAATTTGGTCTTTCAGAAACACAAACTGTCTAAGTCTACACAACACAGGGCTCAAATAACTAGGATTCGTAAGGAGATTAAGCAGAGTTACCATTGCCAGAGTGAAAAGAAACCTCCAACCACAAAGAGACTGACAATTACTTTAGTAGAAAGGTAGAACGTGTATTGACAAGATTTTAACCATTCTCACTAAAAGACTTGACCCCAAAAAAAAACCAGTTTCACAACTTGGACATGAACAGAAACAAATAGAACAAAGAATAAGAAATCAGTTGAATGACCTCTGTTACCCGTCGGTTATCAGCTCCAATACTGTTCATTTAGGTTGTTTCTTTTTTTTGTGCAGTTCTTTACACTGTCCTTTTCAGTTTGTTGCACTCAGTTCTTCTCGTTAGGATTTAAATTGTCCAATTGCTTAGTGTCTTTTTCTGATGCATCAGTTTTTTTTTGTGTGTGTGTGTCAGGCCTGACTCAAATAAAAAAAATATATATTAAAAAAAGGTCTGAGATCTCAGATGAAATAAAAATACACAAATCTTCCAAAGGAAAATGGGAAATCCGTTTTTTTGTCCTACCACCCTCCTGGAAAACAGGTGGCCATCACATCCAGAACGTCCTTTGCAGACTCTTCAGGCGGAATCCAGTCCATGGATAGCACTGCTCATTCTTTAAAATGAGTCTATCAACAGAAAACCAGCCTGCACAAAACATGCAGAGCAATTACTCAACGTGCAAAATAAAATGTATAATCCACCTAAAATGAATTACCTGCATTTGGATTTCAAAACAATAAAGAATATCTTTAAGTCAGAAATGCTGTCTTGCTTCAAATTGTCATAATTACTGGCCAATAACAAATTTTTTATCCAAAAAACAAAATAATAACACAATAAATGACCAGTGGAACAAATAAAAGTGCACATTAAACTTATACCGGGTTCACATCATCACTCCACACACCGCGTGTTCGCTCATGTGCAGTGCACGTGCTAAAAAAACACGTGTAGGGGTGCTAGCTTAGTTTTTCACTGCTAACACAGCTAACTACTCATCTGCAGCTTAAAATAATCACTTCCCCACAAAAAAATAGCATATCCTGACTGGTTTTATAGTTTGAAGTGTACACCGATTCACACTATTTGTTCATACATTTGAGAAACAGGCCGCTAAGTGCATACATTTAACACTCACCAGGATATTCTTCAACAATATTCCACTCTCCTCGGCTTAACCATCACAGGACTCGACCATATCACTTTACAGCTTACAAGAAGGACATTTTCAGTGGTAAAACTGTGTTCTTTTCCGAGTCGTTTCCTCATCCAACTCTCAGAGAAGGTGAAAGAAAGTTCTTTTTCTCTCTCTGACCGGAGCTGCCGAGTGCAGTGCTGCGGTGCATTTTCAGTAAATTGGGAAAAACAATACTTAACTGGAAAATGAAAATAAAATAAAAGTTTTAACAATAAAATAACACTGGGTTACATTGGGAAAACAGAAGGTTATTTTAAAAAGATGCAATGCATGTTAAAAGTGTAAACTCACTGTCCATCCCTGAGCATCCAAAGCATCCATGCTAGGAGAGTCCTTAGCATATCATACAAGCCTGAAAAGCTGGAAATCAGAACAGAAGTACAGAGAGTTTCTGCATAGAGATGACACATCATCTCACCTAGTTGCATTGGTGTGAACCGGCAGGTTTTAAGAACATTGCAGAACAGTGTATTGCAAGTAGTTGCCTATTTCAACGCGTCTCATCGTGAATTTTTGGTCTGAACTGGGTATAAGAGACAATGAAACACCATCAGAAGTCCAGTTAAGTGAATTTGAAGGCTTATCAGATGCCAAAACACTGCACAGCAGGATATGGGTAGGGTTACCCTAACCCAACAACAGCAGGGTAGATGGTAGAAATACACAATTGAAGTTACGAAAAAATTCTAACCGATATTGCAGCACAAATTGAGCCAGGTTCCGCTTTTTTTTGCTAGAAGACCTTGCTACCCTGCGTGACCACAGAGTGGGGATGCTGGTCCCATTCAAAAGAATGTGGAGGCTACATATGACCTGCTAGGTAGCCTTCTGCATTTGTTGACACTCTGAGTCAACGTGTCAATTTCCACTTGTTAAATGCATTGCCTTTGAAAAATACACATCCATTTTCACAGAAAATGTATAGTTTCTGCATTTTAGATCCATACAGTCTTTATTTAAAATAAAATATTACAATGTTGGTAAAACATCTCATATTTATGTTTATTTCACTGTGTAACAAAAGCACATGGTTAGATTTAGAAAAAACAAACAAACATGGTTTGGCTCTACCTTGGAAGCGAACATCAAGCTCTCGGTCGAAAGTCCAAGGTTTGTTGGACCCATCCATGTCCCCTCCACCCGCCCTATAGGGACTCTCCAGCTCCTTATATTATGTCAATATCGGCATTATTGGCAGAAAACTTTTGCATGTCCAGAACATCACTCATTTGTTTAAGTGAGCTTCTTCGTCCTTAAAATGAATGGGAATCAGCGGTGATGAGATCTCCAGTGAGTGTTTTGAAAAAGGTAACATTAGCATTGTACACTTCACGGATAGACAACTAACCCTGGCCCCAGGTCACACTGCCCACCTGAGCAGCACTGCTCAGGCATGGCTCATCTGCTGAACATCTAGAGAACAGGAGTCTCATGGCTTACCTGTTTTTTTTTTGCGTGATGGGTGTTTTCAGCAAAAAATAAGTAGTGAAAATGGTGTTATGATAATCATATTGACATGGTACCACCTTTTACTACAGTTTCAATAAATATACAGTATCTATCGCAAACATGAAATGAATATAAGTATTTATTTTACCACTTCCTGTTTCTGTTTCAAAATAAAAGTCCCCTGACTACATTTCTGTGAGCAGATTTCCAAATTTGTTAACACGAGCCTTTTTATTGTGAAGTATTTGCAGAACATGTTGTTGGTAATGTGGTAGCTTGTGCAGCTCCAAAAATTTGATGAGTACCAGCTTTCAGTTATGGAAATATAGTAGTTACAGCAGCAGGCAGCTCTGCAGCAGCACCACAGTAGCAATGATGTTTGTGTGAACACTGTACACGTAGGGCTTGGAGTCGTTTTAGCGTTCTAGTGTAGATGAAGATATTTTTTAAGATGAGATTGTGTGGACGGAATTTTTTATTTTTTTTCAAATGGAGGAGAAAAATACCCCCTTACAAAAATATCTGGATATGTATAGACAAAGCCTAAGAGTCTGGCTTGGATTTAGGTTTGAGGTTACCAGATAGTGATGCAGCATTGTGGCAAATAATCAAAAGACGGCTGAGAATCTATCCCTATCACTTTCTGTAATAGTTATAGTACTTGATAAATAAAGTTATTCTTTCCCCTTTCTTTGTGCTGTTATTGCCAACAGTCGTTTTCTTCTTTTAGAGTCTATTGTAAAGTGTCATTTTCCTTTAAGCAGTCATAGATTGAAGTTTTGCCTTTCTCTGCTGCCGCTCAAACATAAACTCAGCCAACAGGAGTTTTATGACACCACAATAACAATTTCCCATTGTGTTTTCCTGATAGCTTCCATTGTCTGCCTTCCCCCTTTTCATCAGAGGCAAGGAATCAAGGGAGACAAGGAAAGCAAAAGAGAAAAATTTAGGCGACTGCTGTCTTTCTATCTGTCTCTCTTTATCCCTAGGTTTTTCATTCCCTCGAGCTTGCCCTTGCCCAGCCCTCCTTCTTGTTAGCAGGACAGGCTTTGTTTTACACTGACAAGTCAATGCAAGATTTCTGAGGTAAACGTGTATGGGTGTTAGGCAAAGAACAATGTGCACAGACTTACAATATCTGTCACATGTGGGCAGGGGGGAGCCATCTCCCCAAACTGGCCCTGATAGCTCCCCTTATTCCAAAAGCAATCAGGGACTCTGTGGCTTCCTCACTGTCTCTCAATCACTCCCTCCATCACTGATGTAATTTGTCATTAGCAGAACGAAGAAACTTTTAATTGAGTCTCAACTGTTTGGGAGCAGATGACAACTCCTTCCTCATCTCATTTGGCCTGTTTTTGTTTGCTTTTGTTTAAGTGTAAAAGAGTAACCTTTGTTTTTCTTCAAATTTGATTCTCCCTTCATGATATTGTGTGTGTGTGTGTGTGTGTGTGTGTGTGTGTGTGTGTGTGTGTGTGTGTGTGCGTGCCTGCGTGCGTGCGTGCGTGCGTGCGTGCGTGTGTGGTGTGTGTGTGTGTGTGTGTGTGTGTGTGTGTCGATGAATACACACTTGTATTCAGAGTTGAGAGTCTGGTAGAATCACTGGCTGCTTGTCCTGTTTTGACCTCTCCAATTAATTTCACCATTAAAGCCGAATCTCAAGGTGAATTGCAGAGATTCACAAAAAGGTGAGTGCACTACATTTATGTATATTCAACAAAATTTTAATTAAGCAACAGTCATTAAAAATGCACATAGTGTGGTGGCTGCTCGGGGGGGTTGAGTGTGGTGGAGAATGGCATAAAACATTTACGGTTTAAAGCCATCTGAGCAGAAGTAATTTATTGTCAGTCGCAGTCTTGAGTAGCAACAAAAGTGCCGAGTGGGAAAAGTGGGAAAATGCCCTGTTTGCATGGAAGCGTCAAAAATATGTCAAAGAACATCAATCGTTTATCATGCTCACTTATTATGCTGGGTAAGAAATTATTAAGTACAAGTTAAGGGCTAAAAACAAGAGCTGAAGTTAGCCTCCAATGTGACATTCTCTTCAACTTCCCCTTTGTTTGTTCTGAAAAAACATTAGTTTTAAACATGGGCCCAGTCCTATGATAAATCAACGAAAGCATTTGATTTTGTTTCTGTTTTAGGTGCCAATTGGCCAGGGTCCTGCTATAGGTAGTACTAGGCTTTATAAAATACATACAGTGAGGGATGTAAATATAGACAGAGCAGGCAGGGAGATTGTACTGGGGCCCATGGGTTGAGGGGGCCCATAGAAAGAATGGGGCCTCCATCTATATATAATTTAGATTGCTACCTTAGAAATATGTCTTTGGTCAAAGAAAAACTTTGTTTGCCATTTATTATACATCTCTTTTTTTGTAAATAGCCAGTAGCAATCTATAACAAATATGTTATAAAATATATGCTTACTCTGTATAAAGTATTATTAAACTATATGAATAATTCTTATTTCCGTTAATATTTTTGTCATATATGCAATGATGATTTCTGGGTAATATGTATGTTAGTGTTATCCAATGTGAAGTCTCTATTTGATCATGTGACAATACAATTTTATGGTAGCTAGTTAAGGTTTATAACAAGTAACTAGTGTGCCTTAGGGCCCATCATAGTAGCATGCACTGGGGTCCATTGCAACTACTGTATGCCTCTGCATACTGTCAACCTATGATTAAGATTAGGGATGTAACAATACACATATTTTTTTTTAACCGTTCAGTAAGAGGCTCTTGGTTCAGTGTGCATTACTAACCAAATGATACGGTGAACTATCCTATTACATCTGAAAAATGAAACGTACAGCTTAAATTGTGTTTAATATAATGTTCCCAGTGTCATCGCGCTCAACAAGGCAGCCCACAGGAGGGAAGAGGCAACATGTTGTCTGCCCCCCCACCCCCAAACCAGAACATTCTACTCCAATGAGATACGCTGAGAGGTTGATACGCTAAGCTAGCTTGCTGCAAGATGGTTAGTTACAGCATTACCAGACCAGAAAGATCCTCTGATAACCTACCGGTCTGTTTTTTGGAGCCACTTTGGTTTTGCTGTGAACTATGAGGGCAATGGTGAGAGTGATGGATGCAAACCTCACTGAAGCACGAGCTGCTGTGTTGTGACAGACACTCATTATCAGCCAAGCCAGCAGCACATGTAGTCATGGTGTCATACTAATGTCAGTAGTAATAGGTCACTCAGGTATGGCTCCATCACTATTCAAAGTAATAAAAGATTATACTTTATGATGTTAGTTTAAATAAATAACTAAATTAAGGAACAACATAAAATAAAAATAAATAAAAATCAATGAAATTTCTTCTACACTGCTAATTAAGATCATACAGGAGTTAACTTTGTCAGTAATTTGTGTAATCTTCTCATGGTGGCTTCCTTATTGTGTGTGAATGGCGCTATGTTGTAGTGACAAATCCAGAATACTCTACAGTCAGATTTCAGCCTGGTCCAAAAATTGTTTTTCAACAACAAACTTGTACTAAACAAGAAGAAGTCTTGTAGCATGTTATTTCATACATGTTACAATTACTCACATTCCTATAACTTGCAAATCAATTTTGATGATGGTTCACCTCTTGAGACTGTTAGCTCTTTCAGATATCTTGGATTGTGGCTTGACCCGGAACTCTCTTTTAAATCCCATATTGACTCTGTTGTTAAGAGAACCTACGGATGTCTCCGCCAACTATACCGGTCCATTAAGTGTTTCACTTTTGATGTTAGAAAAAGAATAACCTCTCAACTCATTTTGCCTATCATTGATTATGCAGATATTGTTTACCAGAATACATTTGATAGTTACCTCAGGCCCCTTAATATTGTTTATAATTCCCTATGTAGATTTATTTTGAGATGTCCTTTTAGAACTCACTACTGTTTCATGTATGATTCACTTAATTGGTTGCACCTTAACAATAGAAGTCATTTTCACTGGATTTTGTTCATCTTTAATTGCATTCATTTTAATTGTCCCTCTTATTTAAGCAGCTTCTTGTTCCATTTAGTTCCCCTTATCTACTCAGACATATGCAATACCCCATCTTCTTTGTACCCAGTATTCGTAAAGAAATTGGTCGCAGGTCTTTTAAATATAAAGCTCCCCCTGACTGGAATAATCTTCCTCCTTTTTTGAGATCCATTACCTCTTTCCACTGCTTTAGGTCATCTTTATTTTCTTTTGTTAGAACAACCTGCTCATGTTTCTAATTTGTGTACAATTTATGTACAACATTCAGTTCATTGTATTCAATTATTTTGCATATCATTTGAGGACTGGGGTGTGGGTGGGAGAGAGTGAGCAAGCATTTGTTTTTATATCATTGTAGTTTGTTTTGTGTTTTTTCTGTTTTGTATTATTGTTTTGTTGTATGTATGTATGTATATATGTATGTACGTGCTATTTGTGTACTCAGGACCCCCTTGAAAATGAGATGCTACATCTCAAGGGGCTATCCTCCAATAAAATTCAAATTCAAATTCATTCGAGACCAGGTCAATCTCTGCTAGGGCCCATTAAAAGTATAATAATCAAAGGACAAATAAAAAAAAAAAAATCCATATTCATTTATGTAGTTGCTCTTGCATGGGTTTTCTCTGGGTACTTCAGCTTCCTCCCACAGTCCAAAGACATGCAGTTTGGGGATAGGTTCATTGGTGACTCTAAATTGGCCGTAGGTGTGAATGCGAGTGTGAATGGTTGTCTGTCTCTACATGTCAGCCCTGTGATAGTCTGGCGACCTGTCCAGGGTGTACCCTGCCTCTTGCCTAATGTCACCTGGGATAGGGTCCAGCCCCCCACCCCCCACACCACACCCTCAAGAGGATAAGCAGTATGGAAATGGATGGATGGATGGATGGATGGATGGATGGATAGTTGCTCATGTGATGGATCCAAAACAAACTAAACAACTGATACCGTTAGTGCTGAAGCAGCAGTAGGACAGCAGTACAGAAGTGAAGGAAAACATCTAAGAAATGAACACAACAAACTTTATCGATCTCTCCTGATGCACTTACATGCTATCACACTTTTTTTTATTTGTAGTTCAGGAGGTTGAAAGATTTGATAAGTAAATATATCAGGAGGCACAAAGTGCTACATGATACTAAAAGCGAGCAGGTAAAAGTGAAGAAAAAAAGCTTGAAATACATGAAAAGTGCAGTCGCTCAGAGCACAGGAGGAGCTTTATTCAAAGGTTGCACTTGTTTTCTTTACAGAAAAACACCACTAAACACTGGAGTCATCTCTCACCTTCCAGATGTCCATGAAAACAGATGATGCTAACCTGCTGCCCCTTGCTGCGGCCTGCAAAACTGCTGTGAGTCACATTTGGTCTTTACCGGTACTGATGATTGTAGTGTTGTACTGGAGATTAGAGCAGCCCTTAAGGATTTCCTAAGACAGTCATTTTGAGAGTCTGGTGTGTTCTTCCACATTACCTTTTTTGTTTGTTGCCTTTCTCTGCTGAATTCGAAGACCCTTCCTGCAGTGGAACTCTGTCCGTGTCAGCAGACAGCTTCATCAGGTTCTCAGGTATTTGCGCATGGAGAGGCCTTTCTGGCCAACAACAGCCATTGGTTAGATATAATTCTGGTGGGATATTAGCAAGAGGGACCAGACACAGCATGATTCACCGCCTTGTAATGTTGTATAAATAAAGGTACAGAGACAACATAAATGAACTGTCAAACATCTTGAGGAAATCCGGGGCCTTGAAGGGCCTGCTGTTTTCCCGAAACACCACAGTAAGATGGAAGGGTTGCTATCCATTTGATCTTCGTATGTTAATGATGTGTATAGCCCAGCTTCGCACAAAGAGTAAAAATGCAGGAAATTGTTAGACTAGTCTAGTCTCCCTAAAAGGTAAAAAAATGCACTTACACTTAGCCCATTTTCTGGGTTATGTGCAAATCAGGACCTGACTCCAGTACAGTGGCCGCAGGTGAAACGCCTAAAGCTGCACAGGAACTCAAAGACAATGGCAAGAGAATCAGTCCCTTCGGGATTACACGATGTTGCAATTGAAGAAGAAGCTTTATTGTCACTATAATAAATACAGTGACATTTCGTATGGTGCTCTCTTATAGCAGCTACAATGTCCTTGTCATAAAATAAACTGGGGGGGGGGGGGGGGGTCATGGTTCCTGTAGCAGTCTCTTCACAGCCATGGGGAAGAAGCTGTGTTTCAGTCTGTTGGTGCGGGCTCTCATGACTCTGAGTCTGCCAGAGGGAAGGCTGGTGAATAGAGAGTGTCCTGGGTGGGCGGGGGCATTCCGAATCTTTGTGGCCCGTCGGAGGAGACGGCTGTAATAGATCTCCTCTAGGCGTGGAAGTGGGGAGCCGATGATCCACTGAGCCGTCTTGATGACCCGCTGCAGTTGTGTCTTTTCAGATGCAGTGCAGCTGGCATACCACACTATACAGCCATAGGTGAGGACACTCTCTATTGTGCAGTGGTAGAAGTTTCTCAGCAGAGGTGGAGGGAGTTTGTTCCTCCTCAGTGTTCTCAGAAAGAAGAGACGATGCTGGGCCTTTTTGATGATGTGGGTGGTGTTCACAGTCCAGCCCAGGTCCTCCGAGATGTGCAGGCCAAGAAACTTAAAGCTGGTGACCCGTTCCACTTCCTCCCCATTGATGCTCAGGCCTGAGTGCAGTGTGGTCCTCGACTTCCGGAAGTCAATAATGACTTCTCTTGTCTTCTTGGTGTTGAGGTTGAGGTGGCTGTCACTGCACCAGGCCGCCAGTGCTTGGACCTCCTCCCTGTATGGTGTCTTTTTGTAGCAAGTAACGGAAATTGTCATTGTACAGCTGTATGTAGAGTATTGTAGACTGCTAGCTAAATTTTTTTACACACACACACACACACACACACACACACACACACACACACACATCTATATATACAGTATATATATATATATATATATATATATATTAGGGCTGGGACTTTAACGCGTTAATTTCGATTAATTAATTACGGGAAAAATAACGCGTTAAAAAAAATAACGCATTTAATCGCACCTTTCTCAGTTCTCTAATTTCGGGCACACTGCTAATACTGATGCACACACTTCAAGCCTACGGTATCAGCTCAATGCAAAACATGGTGCTGCGAGCACGGACACCAG
Organism: Cephalopholis sonnerati; assembly: GCA_019142605.1. NCBI lineage: Eukaryota > Metazoa > Chordata > Actinopteri > Perciformes > Serranidae > Cephalopholis > Cephalopholis sonnerati. The sequence continues at coordinate 3,982,869 of JAGQAX010000003.1, forward strand.
AGCTAACGTTATCTATGACAGTCCTGGTACAGGCAAACGGTCGGGCCGCATTTTCCTGACCGAACCCAACCGGAGTCCGAGACAGTTATAACTGAGCCCGGCCCAAACCCCATAGCCTTTCTGATTTTTAAGCGTGAACCCGACCCGAGCCTGACGCAGTTTGTTACCTGACATAGTTATTGTTACCATGGTTACAGCTTGCCTGTTTACCGTGATCACACATGGACAGTGTGTAAATGACCATCAAAAGGCTGCTGATACTCACAATCAAACACGCCACTCGTACAGCAGTGCAGCACAGCACACGCACTGTGTTGCGTTCAGGCGTTATCATGTAAATAACAAATTCCAGCACTTGAACAGGCCATAGCACAACACAGCAGCATGTCAAGTGGGCCAAACCCAAGCAAAACTTCTGATTTGTTATCCACACTCTGGCCCACAATAGACCAGATGACGAGGTTCAGAGCCAAAATAAGTAAGTCTACGTCTGACAAATTATCAAACTCTTGAAAAATAAAAAGTGAAAAATAAACATTTTTGCTGTCTGAATTTATCTGAATTGAAAAGCAGTGCTTACTGTGTCAAATATTGCTATTTAATAAAAATGCGATTAATCACGATTAATTAATTACAAAGCCTCTAATTAATTAGATTAATTTTTTTAATCGCGTCCCACCACTAATATATATATATATATATATATATATATACCACTAAAGGTATATTACCTGAAGAAAACACAGAACACGACAAAAAATGCAGCTGATTCCATAATACTTTATGTCCTATTTGACATGCTTAAGCTTAATTGTATTCCCAGGGTATATAAGAGGCCATTTCATGCCTTCAATTTGCAAAGGCCTAGAGTGGTTTCCTGCTTACATTCAAGCCGTAGCACAACTCAGAAGTTGTCAGTGCTCACATAATGCCTAAAACAAAAGAATTATGTGAAGCCACAAATTCAGCCATCTTGGCACTGCTGGAAATTGGCATGAGTGATAGACAGGTAGCCAAAAAACTGAAGATCTCCAAGACAGCCATTCATTACACCAAAAAAAAGCAAGCCGAACATGGTACTACCAAATTGCTAGCTGGTCAAGGCAGGAAACGTCTTTCTACCCCACGAGAGGACCGTGCACTCATCTGTTCCTGTGTCAAGAATCGTCGTCAGACCTCCAGGGACCTTAAAAATGAGTGGGCATTGTCGAGAAATGTGACTTGTTCAGCAAGGACAGTTCGAAACCGACTTCTTGAAGCTGGTCTAAAGTCACACAGGGCACGGAAGAAGCCCTTCATCAACGAAAGGCAGAGGAAGGCCCGCTTACGCTTTGCTAGGGATCACAAGGATTGGACTGTTGATGATTGGGCTAAGGTTCTTTTCAGTGATGAATCCAATTTTGAGTTGATGCCCACTCCAGCCAACTTACTGGTTAGGAGGAAGCCTGGAGAAGCCTACAAACCAGACTGTCTTGCCCCTACAGTAAAACATGGGGGTGGATCAGTGATGATCTGGGGTTGTTTCAGTATGGGTGGAACAGGGCAAATGCAATTGTGTGAAGGGCGAATGAACCAGGTCACATACAGGGCTACTCTTGAAAACAGTCTTCTTCCATCAGCTGATAAACTCTTTCCTGCCTCGAATGACTGGATTTTCCAACAAGACAATGCCCCTTGCCACACGGCAAGGTCAGTTAAAGCCTGGATGGAGAACCAGAACATTCGAACCATGCCTTGGCCTGCTCAATCACCAGATCTAAATCCAATTGAAAACCTGTGGAACATCATCAAACTCAAAATGGAGAACCACAAGCCCAAAAACAAAGCAAATTTGTTTGAATTTTTGCAACAGGAATGGGCTGCTGTGACCGCAGAACAATGTCAGAAGCTTGTGGAGAGCATGCCAAGATGCGTGGCTGCAGTCATCAAAAACAATGGTTATGCAATCAAGTACTAACTCCTGTGTGTATCATGTGACTAACAGACAGAAAAGAAAACATGAAATGCCTAAAAGCACTGTTTTTGGCAGTACAATGCCATAGCTATTGATGTAAGAACTTAAGTGATTTTGGTTATTATCAAGAAAACCATGGAAAATGGCAAGATATCAGCTCTTAAATTAAACTCTTATGAGCTATTTTTGTTCTTATCATTATATTTGTCCAAACAAATGTACCTTTAGTTGTACCAGGCATTAAAATGAACAAGAAATTGAAGAAAACAAGGGTGGTCTAATATTTTTTTCCATGACTGTATATATATATATATATATATATATATATATATATATATACAGTACAGGCCAAAAGTTTGGACACACCTTCTCATTCAATTCGTTTTCTTTATTTTCATGACTATTTACATTGTAGATTCTCACTGAAGGCATCAAAACTATGAATGAACACATGTGGAGTTATGTACTTAACAAAAAAAGGTGAAATAACTGAAAACATGTTTTATATTCTAGTTTCTTCAAAATAGCCACCCTTTGCTCTGATTACTGCTTTGCACACTCTTGGCATTCTCTCCATGAGCTTCAAGAGGTAGTCACCTGAAATGGTTTTCACTTCACAGGTGTGCCTTATCAGGGTTAATTAGTGGAATTTCTTACTTTATCAATGGGGTTGGGACCATCAGTTGTGGTGTGCAGAAGTCAGGTTAATACACAGCCGACAGCCCTATTGGACAACTGTTAAAATTCATATTATGGCAAGAACCAATCAGCTAACTAAAGAAAAACGAGTGGCCATCATTACTTTAAGAAATGAAGGTCAGTCAGTCCGGAAAATTGCAAAAACTTTAAGTGTGTCCCCAAGTGGAGTCGCAAAAACCATCAAGTGCTACAACGAAACTGGCACACATGAGGACCGACCCAGGAAAGGAAGACCAAGAGTCACCTCTGCTTCTGAGGATAAGTTCATCCGAGTCACCAGCCTCAGAAATCGCAAGTTAACAGCAGCTCAGATCAGAGACCAGATGCATGCCACACAGAGTTCTAGCAGCAGACCCATCTCTAGAACAACTGTTAAGAGGAGACTGTGAGAATCAGGCCTTCATGGTCAAATAGCTGCTAGGAAACCACTGCTAAGGAGAGGCAACAAGCAGAAGAGATTTGTTTGGGCCAAGAAACACAAGGAATGGACATTAGACCAGTGGAAATCTGTGCTTTGGTCTGATGAGTCCAAATTTGAGATCTTTGGTTCCAACCGCCGTGTCTTTGTGAGACGCAGAAAAGGTGAACAGATGGATTCCACATGCCTGGTTCCCACTGTGAAGCATGGAGGAGGAGGTGTGATGGTGTGGGGGTGTTTTGCTGGTGACACTGTTGGGGATTTATTCAAAATTGAAGGCACACTGAACCAGCATGGCTACCACAGCATCCTGCAGCGACATGCCATCCCATCCGGTTTGTGTTTAGTCGGACGATCATTTATTTTTCGACAGGACAATGACCCCAAACACACCTCCGGGCTGTGTAAGGGCTATTTGACCAAGAAGGAGAGTGATGGAGTGCTGCGGCAGATGACCTGGCCTCCACAGTCACTGGACCTGAACCCAATCGAGGTGGTTTGGGGTGAGCTGGACCGCAGAGTGAAGGCAAAGGGGCCAACAAGTGCTAAACACCTCTGGGAACTCCTTCAAGACTGTTGGAAAACCATTTCAGGTGACTACGTCTTGAAGCTCATGGAGAGAATGCCAAGAGTGTGCAAAGCAGTAATCAGAGCAAAGGGTGGCTATTTTGAAGAAACTAGAATATAAAACATCTTTTCAGTTATTTCACCTTTTTTTGTTAAGTACATAACTCCACATGTGTTCATTCATAGTTTTGATGCCTTCAGTGAGAATCTACAATGTAAATAGTCATGAAAATAAAGAAAACGCATTGAATGAGAAGGTGTGTCCAAACTTTTGGCCTGTACTGTATATATATATATATATATATATATATATATATATATATATAAATATATATTAGGGGTTGCATGACTTCAGATATTTTAAAGTCGACAGTTATTTGATGAAAGTCGAGTCAACCTTGACTAATCGCTGATAATGTCATGAATAAAACCACAGGAGAAGGGACTGCTTTGCAACAAGTGACAATCTGTATTATCAAAACTTAATGCATATACTAACAGACAGCTTATACACATTATTTACACGAAACAGAAACAAGTAGAAGTAACAATAAGTTGCAATTCAGCTGCAACAATGTATGCAACAATAACTTATATGCGCTACAACTCCCATTTCAGTGCAAAAAAAGAAAAACTGTAATGTCGGGTAAAACACTTGAGGAAAACAAAATTCAGGCAAAATCTAGCCTATAAACCTACTCACTGTCATAGCCCTGCCCTGGTTTGCTGCGATGAGCCACCACCGGGTTCCTCACCTAAGGCATCCATGTTGTTAATATCATAATCACGTGATCAGCGACTAGTCGACATCAAGCTTAAAGCATCATCACAGAGCAGTAAAATCGACTAGTCGACTAGTCTGTGCAACCCCTAATATATATGTACTAGTGCAGTGCCCATAGGAAGTATGTATTCCTATAGAAAAGTGGAAGCTTAAGTAGATTTTTCATGTATGGCCAAATGAGGCTGTGTTCAATGGTTGGATGTGCAAAGAGGTGTACATACTCTTACATAGTGTTAATAGACAAATTGTACATTGGGAAAGACATGGACGTACATTGAGATATGGAGAGGCCGTGGCACTGGCCGAGTCCACTGGAAGCGTATCTATAGTGGCGTGCACGCGAGCGGCTGGAATCGATGTATCGCGAGATCATAATGTCACGCGATAATTTGCGGAAACACCGGAGGTAAAAAGACATCAACAAACAAAGAAAGATTTCTTTACCTGCCGGGGGCCACAAACTTTGACGTCATGCTGTTGCAGCGATGTGAAATACGCTCCGGAGTTTTCATGGGTGTTTTTATTTTCAAAATTGACCGGATACTCTTGTCTTTTCTGCGCCTGACTTCCTGTTTGACTCATTAGATCTGTGGAAATTGACGCGTCGTCGCGCGGAATCTGTCAAAAATAGACCCGCCGTGTATTTTTAGTGGAGTGGAGTGGAGCGCCGAGCTGCCTCTGGTGGAGCAGTTTACATTGACTTGAATGGCTGCGATTAGCTCCGGCACCCGCGCCGTAGCTGAATCGCGCACGTAACGGATCCAGTGGACATCCGGGGTAAGCCTGTGCAAAGTTTTGGGTGACCCAGAGCGGTATAGCAGTAGGATACTTTGATCTTTTGATCTTTGATCTTTTATATATATATATATATATATATATATATATATATATGTGTGTGTGTGTGTGTGCGTGTGTATGTATAAATATAAAGACAAAAAGAACATCTTTTGCAACAGTCACATTCAATACGGGTGCAAAGTGGCCAAAGTGAACAGGAGTATATAGATGTAAACACTAAATACCTTATAATACAAGATTGACAAATGAAAACAAAGGGAGGGCTTTTAACTGTAAGTTGATTAGAATTGAAAAATTAAACAACAAGGAAAAGAATAGAAATAATGATATAAACAAAATAAAATAAATAACTTACAAGTAGATGATGGTGGGAAAATGCTTTAGATACCATGTAATTGTTGTACTATTTTTAAATTAAATCAAGAAAAGTTGGGGGATGATTTCAGGATTCTGTTCTTATGTAAAATTTTTGAAAAATATAATTACATTACAACAGAGTTCCTCATTTTTGTTTTTTAAGGTCATACCCAATGCAATATCATCTCTAAAGAGAGAATCTAGAAAATGATTAAATGCTCTGTTTAACCCAGTTATGAATGTCTAGCCACAATGTATGTGTTATACCACATGAGAAAAATATATGGTCTGTGGTTTCTATATCATTTTCACAAAATTAGCATGTATTATCAACACTTACTAATACCTAGCCTCAACGATTCTTTAAAAGGATGAATATTGTTCATGATTTAAAAATGTGTTTCTTTTGTTTTTGTTTTTTGTTTTTTTTGGGGGGGGGTTCTTAATTTATTAATTATTTTCATATCAAGATGTCTTTTTTGTTTTGTCTTCCAGGGAATAATTTTTCAGTCAGACAATTACTTATTAAGTGATTATTACATTTCTTGTCCAAGATGAAAATTCCTTGAATTGCTAGTGGGGCCATTTGAGGCTGTATTGGTTGGTGCGCCATTACATTTTTTTGTCCATGAGTCTGCTGCTTCGCAACCAGCCACAGGCACACAGTGACAGGGCTAACTGTTAGCATCATGAAGCAAATGTTATCCAGCAGTCATTTACAGGTGTAACAACAAGAGGGAAAATATGACAGATCACGTTGTGCTGTGTTAGCTTGTGCTAACCAGGCAGAGACAGCAGGAAGAGTCACAGTTAAGGAAAGCTGGGTTATGTTGCCTAGAACTGTCTCATCTGTAGGCTACTAGTTTATGTAAGTTTACATTTAAGCCATCAAAAGTGTACTTTGGCCACCAAATTAAGAGGATTGGTAGCTAGTGGGGCCATTGCTTAAAAATATTAGCATCTATTACTGGTCTAACTATGAACAACATGGGTCGAAGATTTGTGGCTGTGTCTTCGTCATTAAAGATAAATTCCTCCTCAAAATTGTATTATTATATTTACCATCATTACTATAATATACTTATTATTCAGTGTAATATTTGTGTAATTTCAGCCATCATCACTGGGAACACTGTAGCAGCCAGCTGGACACATTGATACTACTATTTAAACATTTGGCCAGTCTTGTTTGAGCAATTGGATTCATCCTCTCTCTGATGCTTCTTGGATGCTGTGACATATTTTTGATTAGATCCCATAGCTAACACATTTGTCCATGATGCATGAAGTTGCTAAGTATAAACTGTGTCTTGTTCATTTAACACATGCGGAAAGTAAATAGTGACTAGTTTAGGAGTGCAGATATTTTAGATTTTTTCCCTTGTGTCTTAAATGTGTTTAGTTTTATTGTAAAGTACTTAATTACTGTATTTTAAAAGATGCTAGATAAATAATAATAACATATAAATAAAAAATAATAATAGATATATAAAGTTGTTAGACAATGGTCTTTTCCATTCAGTTCAGTCTTCTATGTGTTCCTGGTTGGTGCTGGTGTTTATTATTTATCAGAGACAGTACATTACTGATGGTGCCATGGAGTAGGGGGCTGAATCGAAAACAGATACAGAACACATTTGTTGTGGAGGGAATATTTTTGAGAGGCATCGACCTGCACAGTTTTAGATGCACAGATGCGCAACATCCAGAGCCACAGTTCTCTGTTGAATGGACAGAGATTGCTAAATCCATTTTTATGATTGCTGTGAAAATAACATTAGCTTTGTGATTGCATTTGCTTGTTTAAAGTGGAAGTAGAGAACTTTTCCAGTGGCTAGCGCACTAGTTTGCTTCCTATGAAGTTAACACTGTCTGCTTATTAATTCATTGATCTCAGATCATTACAGAATATAGCAACTTTCACCACTGTTCATTGTAGGAGGACCACTGCAAGGAATTGTGTTGTTTGTCAAATGGACAATGGATCATAGTTTCTGGCTACCAGTGTTAGCTAATATTAGCTGAAACATTGTCTATTTACACTTTAAAATTTTTAAAAACAATGCTGTCTGTTGATGCTTTGACTAGGGTTAATGCTAGAATGGAGGGTCTGGAGGAACAAGACTGCCCATCTGGAGAGCAGGGGCACGAAACCCCTGGAGAAAAAAAAAAGACAAGTGGCCTGGCTTTAAGCCCCGAAGCAGCCTCCAGCTAACCCCGCTGACCCAGGCTGTGCTCTGCTTCTCTGCTAATAGAACCAGAGATGTCCTGGATGTGGAACTGTGGACTTTGCCATTTTTGTCATCAGTGATTTCGTGCCAGTGGACTTGTCCCTTCAGACCATCCACTCTAGCATTAACCCTTGACAAAGTGTCAACACACAGCAACATTTTAATCAACATTTTTAAGTGGAATTAGACAGTTGCATGCAGAAGTTTTGGCACACCTGGTTAAAATTTCATTTACTGTGTATAGCTAAGCAAGTAAAAGATGGCCTGATTTTCAAAAAGTTAAAGACACATTTCTTCAATATTTTAGTCAAGATTTACTTTTCATTCGAATCTTGTACAGCTTCCAGAATTTGCTGGAATTTATCTGAAGCCATGCCTACCTCTACCTTTGATAATCTGAACAAATAACACACTTTCTTGTGGTGGTCCTTCTAAAATGAGCAATAGTTCAAAAAAGTTACAACATTCTGTTTGATCAGGGATTTGATGCGCAGATGCTAGCTAGCGCTAGCATGACCTGTGTGTGACATCTTCTGCTCTTTAAAAACAACTTGAAGCTGGTAGATGGTGGTAACAGCCAGGTGAATTCACCTCTAGGAAAACCTTTTCTACATCTGAGATAAATAGCAAAGGAAAATGGTGTTAAATTGACCTCGTATGGACAACTCGCTCATGCTCTATCTCATGGAAAGCCTCCGTAGCTCTGTGAATTACTCTGTTACATTTTTTAAGAAACAAACTGTACCATAAAATAAACAAGTCATACAATGATCATATAGTGCATTTGTGCAAATGAAATGGCTATTGCTGCCTTTGTCTCTCAAAATTACAGCATACAAAACAAATAGAACTGAAACCAAAGAGATATATAGAGATGTATATCATATACTTAACTGTTTTTTTGTGTGTGTATTTCACTTTTACAAAAACATTCATATTTTAACATTGTATTTAAAACCTCAAAAGGGAAACCAACCATAAAAAACATTATATCTTCATGTTTAAGATATTACAACACTTAATGGAGTGACAGTAAAACATATCTAAGATAATTAGCAAAGGACAGTGTTAACAGTGTTAAGTAACCTCTTGTGGACAACACCCTCATGTTCTATCTGTAAAAACTACATCATGCTAGTGTTAGAAACAGCACATAGACAATGTTTATTGGCGAATCTAATACAAATTTAACTTAATAAAACATGGCAAATTAATGGTAAATAATGAATATACAAACAGATAAAGCCAGCTCAACTTCTATGTGCTTTTTGTACAAGTTAACTTCATATTTGTCCACAGACATCAACAAGCCAGTTACCCCATGGAAATCCTCTGTAGCTCTGAAAATTACCCACCATCCTCCACTATTTACTATTTTATACGGATACTGAGTTTTGACAGCAGGTGGCACTGTCGCTCCCTCAAACTGAATATATTCTGAACTTAAAGCATCTCAACGGTACAGATATATCTAAGACACACAAAATGAATACACATGATGGCACAATTATCAACTTTAGCTGGATCTAATCTGGACCTCATTAACTATGTTACCCTTGCATAGCTAGCTTGTGAAAATGTTGACTACTCCCACTACTGTGAAGAGATTTGCTGTATTAAAAACTTGTACGTTTTTGACTGACATGGCGTATGTCTAAAACTGTGGCTCTCTGGCTCTGCAGGTCAATGATAATGACATTTTTTGCCTTTGAATGATAATTTATTACTGATGGTTATTCTTTATTAATGGGTTATGAATTGGAAAATTGCCAGAGCATTCATTGGTTAAAGTGCATATATGAACAGCTTAATTAAGTCTGTTTCCTTATCACATTCTCTTTATTTCAGCCAGGCATGCTGCACTGTGTTACATTAGTGGTCACATGCTGTCGTGTGATAGCTGTGTGATCTCACCCGCATTATCAAACCAGGACTGCCACTGGTGAAAGTAACTGAAACCAACACATCCCTGATGAAAACACCTAACTATGCTGTTCAAATCAAATCATTTGCGTCAAATCCCACTGGCTTACTACACTACTTAGGCAATGACACCTCATGCATCAAGTGAGCTTTGATTTTTCTCTGTACCTGTGTATGTTTTTGTATCTCTGAGCAAATTCAATCAATTCTCCCTCGTTGCTGTGTGAATTGATGGCTCTTTAATATCCACATCTCCCATTTACCTCACAGAATCAAACATGCAAGTGTAAAGAAAACAGATACACACAGAAAACACACAAAGCGTCACACGCAAGCAGAGAGACCACACACACACTCCCTTGAGATTCCATTAAAAGTCATATTTTTGTTGAATTGTATGCCTGATGGTTACAGCAGCTCAGCCTAAGAAGTACATCGAAAATTGCAAGCAAGATAGAGGACAGAAGGTAGCTATAGGAGGTAGGAAATAGCTGTGTGTGTCTGTTAGTGTCTGTGTCTGTGCTCGCATGCTTGGATAATGGTATTTCTGGATATAGCCCAAGTTATTACTGTAAATCAGGCAGACTTTCAAGACCTTTAACACAAAGTAACAGTCCCTAACAGCAGCCCCAGGCTGCCATATAGAAATTACATGAATATGGATTAGATAGAAAAATAGGATGGAGGGGAACAAGAGATAGATGGAAGGGCTGAGTGAGAAAGAGGAAGAGAGAAATGGAGGAAGAGGGAGAATGATTAGGATATAGCAGGAGATGTTGACAGTGAGAGAAAATGCAGGGGAATGAGGATGGACAGACTGAAGGTGGTGGGAGGTTAAATCCGAGAGTGGTGTTTGATAGAGGTATAACAGCATGAGGTGGGTGAGAGGGGCAGGTAGATAATGTGCAGGTGGAAGGGCAAACCAGGGCCAACGTTTGGAATGGAGGGAATGGAAGTGATGGAGAAATGGAAAAAAGAAGAAAAGCCATTTCATATTAAGAGTCTTTCACCACAAGTGGACCACTTCCACCCCTGGCCCCTTTGGCTGAGGCTCACAACAGTCTGCACTCATATGCAAACCAGGGAAATTTATGGAAATGACTGGTCCAGCATAGACTTAAAAATAGGATCGGCTCTCCAGCCCGCTCATGAATCATGCATCCTTTTTCAAGTCAGAGACTTTAACTAATGGGTCATTGTGAGGAAAGAACCCTCGTTTGGCATCATGCTATAATATATGATCATTCCAAAAGCATGTGCTGGCCTTAACATACAGAACAACAGCATTCTACACAGCAACTCAAGGCCAAACCTCTCCAGGTGGTCTATGTAATTCATGGAATTAAAACATGCCGCACCTAAATGAATAGTTCAACATGTTGGGAAATATGCTTATTATCTCATACATATTATCTTAAACTAAACTCTTAAAATATTATCTGTTCAGTTTGTCTAGCACTTGGGTCTAAGCTAAAATATCTCAACATTTATTGGATGGATTGCCATGAAGTTTGGTACATTCATTCTCAGCTCTCTCAGGATGAATTATAAGAACTGCTGATCCTCTGACTTTTCATCTAGCACTATCACCAGCATCAAAATTTCAATTTGTCAAATACTCTAAATTTTCATTAACTGCAAAATCAGTGGCTTTCCCATCATCCTAAACTGCACTTTGTGTTTGGAGCTAATTAGCAAGTTAGCATGGTAACACTCTGGAAACTGGGTTGGCAGGCATCTTTTAAACTTTGTACAGAGCCAGGCTAGCTTTTCCCCCCTGCTTCCACTCTTAATGCTAAGCTAAGCCAGAGACCCTTGATAAAGTGAGACAGCCCATTTTAGATTGATTTCCTGTATCTATGTCACATGGGTTTCGCCATTGCCCCGCCCCTTTAGGAGATTAGCAGCGGTCCTGAGTGCATTCATTCTAATGGGAATAGTTAATGTGAGTGCAACTTATGACCCTTTCTTTTGCCCCATAGTCACCGAAGCAAATATTGGATCCATTTTTTTAGCACAGTCTCACTCTGAAGTCGTCAAAATCCTACACTTGGGCAGGGACTTGTGGCATCAGAAACCAAGGAAAAAAGGCATCCTTTAACTGGCATCAGGGGGAAGCGATGGGACAAAGATGAAAGTTAAGGCAGCAAAATTCCACATGGGATGGGCAGGAGGCGTGGTGGATGGATCTGACAAACATCGACTTTCACCCAAGAGAGCGGTGTTCGTGTCCCGTAAGATTCTACAGCCAAACCCTGTTCTTTTTTCCTAAATCTAACCACTTCCTTTTGTTGCCTAAATGTAACCACATGCTTTTGTTACCTAAACCTAACCACATGTTTTTGTTGCACAACCCCAACCATGTGTGTTTGTTGTTGAGGGAAAAAAAAAACATCAATTTGTGATGTTGTACTAGCATAGCGCACTTAATTTAAAAGAGACTGTATGTAAACATTAAACTTCCTGCAAAAACAGAAGTGTACCTTGAAAGAAGAGAACTTGGCATGGTGTCCCAGAACATCAACAACCAAGGCACCCTGGGTACCTTGCACGTCGTAAATGGACATGAAAAGTCCATGACCAAAACATCAATATGTGACGAGGTTGGAGTGAGAATGTGTTGATTTTTCACAAGCCCCAGCCAACACACTCTTGCTAGTTCTGGCAGCAGCTGCCATGATCTTACACAGGGTTGATATCAGACATTAAGCTAGCAGATAAATATGAGCGGCAAAATAAGGAACAAATCTTAATTTTATACTGTATATAGTGTTGTTTTGAATCAGATTTCATCCATGCACACAACATTTATTACACTTTCAAACGAGGTGGGGGTATACGGGGAAAAGATGACCACGCCCACTTAGGAACCCCGAAGTGTATACCATTTTTTAACACTGATGCAGCTTGTACTGTGTAATCTTTTGTTATGAGGTATCTTTAGTTAAGCTTAACACCCTGACTCCAAAGGCCAGATGCGTAAATGATGTGTACGCACAAAAACCATGCGGTCGCCTTCTCCAATTTATATAGAAGAATGTGTGCACCTCCTGCATTCTTTAGACCAGGTGCACACATGGTTTTAGTTGAGATAGCTGCAGGTGAAATGATAAGGAGGAGATTAAATTTAAATTGACATTAACATTGTTTTTAGTTGTTTGCTAATTTCACTGATTGTGTTATGATTCTTTGCAGGCTGCACAGTGTAAAATGTTAATCAATGTTATTCTGTGAAGCACTTTGTGAAGTCAGTTTCAACGAAAGTGCTATGAATAAATTTTTACCATGACTCTAATGTTTGTTAATAATGATGACCAAGATTTTACCGTGATGGTGGTTTTCAGAAATGTGATGAATTAGTGGTATGGACACCACAAATATCCACAGCAGAGTGTAATGACAGCTGCTCGTGCACCATAGGAGAACCTTGTTGATGAGACACAGTTGGTGAAATTGTTCTTTCTTCACCGTATTCTCATTGACAGGTCTAATGAATGATGGCGGGGCAAAAGTATCAATATGCAAATGGTTGTTTAAGGGTGTTTCAACATCCATTTACAGAAAGCTGTGGGTATGGAAATGAGGCGCGTGCATGTGCCTCCAGCGCACAACATTTGTGTATTATCAATATTTATAAAACTGAATCACGCACAGCTTTATAAATCTGACAAAGAGAATGTGCATCTTGGAACCTATGTATCTTTCTGCCTTTGTGCATACACACCAATTTTGCCATGAATCTACAGTTTTAAACATCTGTATGGGTCTATACTTGACACACATAGGCTAGATGACATTGATATTGATCTTCTCTTCTAATTCTAAAGTGGGGCTTATATTTCTGTGTTGAATCGTTGCATACCGACCACGGAGCCACTGGGAGACACGTAGCCTACGCTGCAGCCCGACATGCACTTCCAAGAAATGTAATGACATGTTGCAGTGATGCAGACCTCCTGTTTATCATTGGACTCTGAAAACCATTGCCCTCAGTGGAAATTGACCTTTTATTCACTTAAATTTCACAGGCGAGAAACAATAAATTGTAAAGAAAATAAAGCCCCCACAAAATTAGCATTTTAAGTCCTGTCTTATTTATCTAGGCTTCATATGAGTAGAGAAAAGTCCACTAGCTGCTAGGCTGGTTTACGCAATGTAAAATTTCATTGGCTTATGCTTATAACATTAGCATGGTGTATTTCTGGGGAAAACGTCTCTAGTGTAAGACAATAGTTTAATCAGTACCCTTGTGAATTACGTATAATGAAGCTGAATTTTGTAAAAGTCCGCTAGCCTCTGGGCTAATTTATACAATGTTAAATGTAGTAGGCTTATGCTAATAACGTTAACATGTTGTGGGGAAATTTGTCTAAAAAAAGACAAGTGTTTTGTCTGTGAACCTTGTTAGTAGTGATTTTGTTCTGTTATTTAATGTTGTCACTATTATGCCATGTTTTATGTGTGTTTTAGGTGTGTTAGTTGAATCAATCAAACTCTACCTCATGTCACAGAAACTCTTACAAGAGTAAGCAAAGAAATACGTTTCCCAAAATGTTCCTTTCAAGCATGGTATTCCAAATACCACAAAAACATGAGTGTGTGCACATTCATATATGTGAAAAAATGTTCTAGACTCAGTCAGGTATTTCAGTATCAGAGGTAGAGAGGGACTACCCAACAGGATTCGCAGTATCCCTTGTCACACAGAAGAGAATTTCAATTATCCCTCCTCAATGCCAGACTTTGCCTTAGTATGACTGCACACGTCCAACCATGCGCACACATACACAGTCACACACAGTGCATACATTTCGCCCAAATTTCCGCACATCAGAGAACTCCAACCCCATTCTGTGCTTAGAAGTTAAGAGTTCAAAGAGATTGAAATCCGCATATGTAGTCACACACATACACACACACACACACACATACACACACACACACGCTCACCCTGCAGATGTATTCCCACTATTACAGTGAGAGGAACACTATTAAGGAAGTGCTGTGTTTGCATCTGTTCTGAGTGTGTGTACAGCCGTGAGCGAGTCATCTATTTCAGCAACCTTCCCCTCTCCTCTAGTCAACGCAACAGAACACTCAGTGCCTCTGAACACAACTCTCCAGCCTTGAGAGGGACAGGCCCTGTAGTTCAGCATGTTGCTGTGTCCATTTTCTCTCTCATTATCTGCATTTTGCACTCACTTTTACTCATCCTCGGAATCTGTCCCAGATTTTATTTTTGTCAATCTCAATATTGTATCAATACAAGTGCTGAGCACGCTTTCTCACGAGACAGACGGCGATGGAGAGAGAGCTAGATGATGACTGTGTGTCTTCATTCAACAGCATGGGTGACATTTTGCCAACAGTAACACTGTAGACAGATAAGATGTCATTTGATACAAGAGTTGCAATAACAATCAGAAACGGAATCTTTTTATTCTAGCTTGAGGTTTTCATGCATGTAGATGGACTCGTGTGTGTGTGTGTGTGTGTGTGAGCAAGCACATAAATTTCATGTACTATCCTCCTGCTGCTGGACACAAATCGCAAATCATTCCCACATTGTTACCCAGTGACATTGCAAAACTGTCAAAGATAAGTATAGGGTGCATTCTATATATAGTCAGATTTTTGGAACAGTGCAGACATGATACATCAAGTATTTACACACACTAAACACACATACAAAAGCACATGCTAATTTTGATTGCATACACTGCTGTCTCTTGAGCAATGAAGAGTCTTTTACCTGTTTCTGGAACTGCTAATTTCACATGTATGTATGATCATATGTGCACATGGCCATGCATAGTATACATGTGTGTGTATATGAGAGCCCAGTGTTTTTCTGCAGTGCTACAGTGCCATCTACAGTCAGCTCCTGTCCTGTAACAAAGCAGCACAGAGCCGGTGGCCAAATGCGAGCAGTGGCCTTCCATTCGCTCTCACCATGGGATCAGAGAGTGTTTCATCTCAGCATGTGTATGTGTGTGTATTTCAGTGTGTGTATTTCAGTGTGTGTGTGTGTGTGTGTGTGTGTGTGTGCAGGTGCTGTAGTTAGCACAACGGACACAGCATAAAGGTGAGAGAATGCAGGGGGAGGAAAAAGCCTTGTGTGTGTATGTGTGCGTGTGTGTTTGTGTGGCTTTTCACTTCTCTGACTGACAACTAAAATACCACACTACTCCAGTCTCACAGACATGGCCTTTTCTTTTCCCTTCGAGCCTTTTTTTTCCCCTTCTCGTCTCCTCCACAACTCCACCTTTTCTACTTTCGCTCCTAAACTCGCCATCAGTCCAGAAGATTTGTTCTCATCTCATACTTTAACATCATTCTCAGCTTCTCCACTTAGGAATGACACTCCACCTCTCCCTCTCGCTCGCTCTCTCTCTCTCTCTCTCTCTCTCTCTCTCTCAAAATCGTGCTCTCACTTTGCTCCAGCTCTTATCTTATCTATGCTGTTCCCTCGAATTATAAGATGCAGCTTCCTCCCAGACTCACCAATATAAATACAGTTCTACCATGGAGAAACTTTTTCACCAATCATTTAAATTCTATTCACTGCAGTGCTGTCAGTGCTTTTCAGGCATAACATTGTGCACCAGTCTGTTGGCGATGTGATTCAAATTTTAGTCAGTTTGAAAAAGAATACTGAAAAGGTGATTGATGAAAGTGGCTACAAGATGTATGAATAAGAATAGCATTTGGATTACTGTGTTTGGACAGATTTGCTTATGGATCCTCTCAAGCTTCTTTTGTCTGTCTCTCTCTCTCTCTCTCTCTCTCTCTTCTATCTGTTTATTCATTCTCTCCCACAGAGACACCGCTCTCCTCATCTTCTGCTCCCCATCTTCCTCTGTCTTCCCGCAGTCCCTCCGCTGGGGTTAATGAATGACTTGGCAGGAGCAGTAGCTGTGGCTGTGGGGGAGCCAGTGGGGTTCAGAGAGGTGAGGAGACACTCTTCCTGTCACCTCCCAGCTACTATTCTCACTCACCGGGTTACACTGCCATGCAGCCCAGCCAGGAACAGGACAGCACTGGCTTATTGGATTAACTGTTAGAATGACTTCCTGGTCCTGGGTGGGGTCTGTGCACAGCTTTAAAACAAACTGGATCTTCTACCATATTTATTTACCTCAGTGTCAGCGAAGGAAAAGCACGGCCATATAAGTTGGAGGAAAGGTAACAGATGTGCACATGTACCTTAACGTCATAAGGGCATGCTCAAATGTATGCCACTGTTCACACACAACTATTGGATGGATGCCATCAAAATATGACACAGAAATTAAGGCTGCCCTGAGGATGAACCCCAATGACTGGATGACAGGATACTGGATTCCAAAATAATTTCCGGTCACTTGAATAAAAATGGCTGTCTGAGCAGTGGCATATAGTAGTTAGGACAGGCCCCTGTGCATGTTATTGTGATGGGTCCTCGTGCAAGATTTTGCATCTGAACTAGCTTTGACTTGACACTGGACAACGTCAACATACACATTACCCAGCAATCATCGGTGCAAATCTGTATGTGACAAAAATACCAAATAAATTAACAAAGTATTCAAGTATTCAATGGGCACCGGTGCAACTGCGCTGCCTGCACTGTCTATATTTACTCCCCTGTCTCTGTGTGTATAAGCTAAAGAGGTTCCTGTTTGGCCCACAGACTTCACAGTGGGGTGACATCACTCATATGCAGTAAGAATTGCTAGCCATAGCTGTGGCTATGCCTTCCAGTCCACCAATTTGGTCCATACAGCTATTGTAATAGATTCATCCATCCATCCATTTTCATCCACTTATCTGGGGCTGGGTCATAGGGGTAGCAGGCTAAGCAAGTTACTTCAGATGTCCCTCTTTTCAGTAACACTTGCCAGCTCCTCCTGGGGGATCCTGGGACCTTCCCAGGCCAAATGAGATATGACAATCCTCCAGCATGTCCTGGGTCTACCCTGGGGCCTCCTACCAGTTGGATGTACCTGGAACACCTGTAACGGTAAGCGCCCGGGAGGCATCCTGATTAGATGCCCAAACCATCCGAACTGGCATCTTTTGACACATTGGAGCAGTGGCTCCACTCCGAGCTCAATCCGGATGTCTGAGCTCCTCACCCTATGTCTAAGGCTGAGCCCAGCCACCCTGCAGGGGAAACTCATTTTGGCCGCTTGATCTCCTTTTTTTGTTCACTACATATAGCTTGTGACAATAGGTGAGGGTTGAGATGTAAATGGAGCAGTAAATGGAAAGTTTTGCCATTTAACTAAATTCCCTTTTCATCAATACAGTTAGGTGCAGAGCCCACATCACTGCAGGCGTTGTGTCAAATTGCCTGTCCCTCTCTCTCTCGTCATTTCATTTCCTGGAGGATGCATTCGTAAGCCTTCTCCATGTTCAAAATACAAATGTAAACATTCCCATGACCCTTCCAGCAGCACTGCAAGGTAAAAAAGCTGGTCACTGTTCCACAGCCAGGACAGAATCTGCATTGCTCCTCCTGAATCTCAGGTTCGAATAGAATGCCATGAATTTTTGTACAGACATTCATGGTTCCTGCAGGGTAGTATGTAATAAATTTGCTTTTTTTTTTTTTTCAAATATTACGATACCAAGGCCTCAGACTAACTACGAACATGGTTAACATTATCTGGTAAACATCACAACGCTGCCATCATGAACATGTTAGCATAAAAACTGATACAGTGTGTACATTTGCAAAACTGCTAAGGAAAACCTTGGATCTCCATTTTTTCACCCTCTCACAGATTTTCTGCTAGAGTTGAGGTGGTCTTGTGTCTAGTTCGAACCAAAAGTTCAGAACAAAATAATTAAAAACTTGCAACTACTTGCAATGCGCCATTCTGCAATGTTCTAAAAACCTGCTGCTTCACACCAATGCAATTAGATGAGATGGTGTATCATCTCTATGCAACAACTCTCTGTATTACCATTCCGGGTAGTGATAGTGAGATACTGGCTACAATTGTATTTGCAGTAGTGATGAAATGGTGCAAAACATAAACAAAGCAAGCATCAGATGGACTGTATTCATAATAAATATGCCTCAATAATAAAAATAATCAGTGCCGTTCTATCAGTCCATTAGAATGTGTGTGTAGTCGGGTGGGGTACAAACACACAGACAGCAAGAAACAACAGCGACCCACCATCCAACACTGACACCTTGTGAGGACAAAAACAGAGGGTTCGGCGGGGACAGAGCATTTGACGCAGCAAGCACACACACTGTTATCTTGACTTGACGAGACAACTTTTCTCTGTAACATTCTAAAACAGTTTGGTCTTGTCACAAATCATTGGTCTGAACTGGGCTTTACTGTCATTAGAACTAATAAAAAGATAATATTAGCAACAAACATGTTAAGAAAAAAGACAGATATATATTATATTGCAGTTAATTCTGCATTTATATTTGGAGTCTCTGATGCCAGACAAACAAGTCTTTCAAAAACTTTTACAGTTAAGGGAAAGTCTAGGCGCAGAGATGCTCACTGCTAAATAGCAAAAAGTACGGTGCTTTGATGAGATTCTGAGGCAGAGATGCCAGAGAATACACTGTGATTTATTTACTAAGCAGTTTGAAGATATTTCTCTTTTTTCCCCCAAGATACATATTACTCACTTTTGCACCTGCAATAAACCAGTATCAGATGTGCCGACAGCCCTCTTTTCTACCTGATGAATTCTTTGAAAAGAAAACCTTCTCCAGGCTTTTGTGGATCCCCTTGATGGTAGTTCATGTGCTTATGGTGCTAATGGGCACAGATTTGAAAGCTATCATAATCCTTCTGAAAGAAAAAAAGAAGCAGATCATTGACTTTATAAACTGTCTCCCTCATCTGCCTGCGAGGTGTTTATGGAAGGTGTGTGTGTGTGTGTGTGTGTGTGTGTGTGTGTTTGTGTGTGAGGGGGTCTCAGAGATGGGCTTCAGAAAAGCACCATGTTGAGTTTGAAGCTGCTGCAGAAAAAGACTCAGGGCAAAGCCACAAACAGACAAATGAGCTGATTTGTTGGCTGATTGAGCACCGCTTGTCGATTAAATCCCTTTCAATGTTTGCTGTGCTGAACAACAAGACAGGAAAAAGACAGAAGGAAATAAAGAAGAAAAGAAAGAAAGAAAGTGAACAACTCACAAAAAAGGCCATGAAAGAGCGAACTGGGAGACAGAAGGAGGCCGCCTATGAGACAAAAGCTTTTTGAAATATTACAAAGGCCTAGATGGTAGTTGTCATTTGACTTGCGGGAATTTTAGAAATGACAATCCTCCAAGTTGAAAGAGAGGGAACAAACACAAGAGGAGGGGTGAGATGGGCTGCAGGGGAGGACTGAAATACTTTTTGGTGCAAAAAGTGGAGAGTCAAGCTGAGAAGGAGAGATTGTGCATGTGTGCGGTTGTTTATATGTATCCCTGCAACTCCAGTATGAGTTGTGAGTAGGTCTCCGCCCATGTCACCCAGAAAAACAGTTGTCATGGGAACATGGCTGTCAGAGGAACAGGCATATTTCCATCACACAGTCTTTCTTCTTTGTTCTTCTTGTTAATGTAATACAATACCCCCCCGCGTGCGCAGACACACACTCACGCACCCTACACCACACAGATACACACGCTTACATTTGTTTCTAAATTGAAAGTTGTTTTTTTCTCATTCTCTCCCATTTCTCCTTTTTTTCTTCTCCTTCCTCTTCTTCTGCTCTTATCTTCTTTTAACATGTAATTTCTCAAGCACTTTCTCAAGGACACTGCTTATGTCAACAAACCACACAAGTTTGTTCATAAAGCAACTTAATGCTTTCATTAAACTTGCATAAAGAAAATCAGTACAACTGAATATGTTCTCCACACAATCTTCAAGAGTTAAACACTAGCAAGTTCTGTATGATGGGTCAAACACCAGTAAGAAAATGTAGATGACTTTCTTTCTCTGAATGAATGGTATCCTTGAGTTTGTGCTTGCAGAACCCACCTTCTTCCCAGGTTTCTGTTGTAAAGATGAAGTCATGGTCAAGGTCCTTCTGCATCTTTGTGGCACCTCCTCTGAACACATTTAGATTAGAAACACATGAAACTTGTTTTAACTTGTCCTAATACACTGTTACACAAACCCCTGTTAATTAAATGTATTTGACCACTCAAAGGCAGAAACACCTCATCATTATCAAATGCTTTTGGAAATTTGCATCATTACAGCCACAAAGGAGTGCAAACAAGAAGCATCAGCAATACTAGAGTTACTGCCCCGCAGTTGTATGCCTCTGCGCACCAAGTTGCAGTTATAGATTACATCCATGTCTGTGAAAACATGGATATTTCACACACATCGTCTCCCCGGCAGCACAGAAGATCTATACAATTAGCACAGTTTCAAGGTAGACACCCAAGATTAGTGTCACCAATAGGGTATCTGACCCAATATTTAGCATATTATGCTACCACTTCATCATTTTATCCTATTAACCATTTGTATGAAGGTTTTGTCATAATTAGTGTATGAATTCTTGAGTTTTGGCCAAAGCGTGATTTGTGAGGTCACACTGACCGTGACTGTTGACCTTCAACCACCAAATTCTCATCAGTTCATCACTGAGTCCAAGTGAACGTTTGAGCAAAATTTTAAGAAATTCCCTCAAGGCGTTCTTAAGATATTGTGATCACAAAAATGGGACAGATGGGCGGACAGACAGGCTAATGAATGTACTTATGACATACATATGTACAGCCAACCTGAAAACATAATACCTGTAACTATGGTTATCGCTGCCATGGAGGCATAAAGAAAACAGTAAATGGACTTGCACTTGCATAGCTCCTTTCTAGTCTTCTGGTCATTACAGAGTCAAAGTCACTCATTTACACACAAATTCACACACTGCTGGCCAAGGCTAGTGTTTCAAACTGACACCATTCAGCAGGGTATCATACTGCTGCAACAGGTGTCATCCAGTCACGTTATGAACTGACACCGCCCAACCATTTATTACACTGCCACGACAGGTACCGCCCGGCCGATATCATAACACCATGAAAGGTTATACCCAGACACATTAAAAATGCTGCCCAATGTCATGTCATCCCGCCACGAAAGATAGCTTTTGGCATCAGGTTTCTGACGCTGAAGTCACAGACAAAGCGGCTATGTTTAATGATATGTGGATATACAAGGTTAATTGTTCTTCAGTCTCCTGCTTTCATTGTTTTCCTCTATGAACAAAGCTTAATGACTCTGTTGCTACATAATATGTCAACAGTTCCACAATCTGATAATTTATGATGAATAGCATGTTTATTGTTTGAAAAAGCTGAGAGATGGTACGAGTGTTTCATCTGACAGTGTTGTAATTCAGGTTACATCTTCTTCATGCAAGCGGAGCACATTACTTGTGATGTAATTTATATTTTTGTCCCTTACAACTGTGATCAAGGCAATGCAAATGGACCGGAGCAATTAGGGGAGTTTGTGCTTTCATCAGTTCCTACTAGCCATCGTCGTAGGAGAAAATCTCGGGATAATTGACTCAGTGTGCTCAGAATCACCACCATCATCATCAAGTATGAAGAGCAGTGTGTTTATGTGAAAGACAACAAATGCTTATTGTCCCCACTGTGCAGGGACTGGTGTATCTGTTGTCTTATACAGATGCAGGCACACCACTGTGACTCCTTTCTGTCCATTAGGCCACACATTGTGCCATGAATGATAGCTATGTCATTATCCTTTGACTACAGGAAATACATTATTTCATCTTTTGCCAATTTTGAAGAAACACCTGCTGCACCCCATCAATTTACAGACTTCACCTCCCTTACTTCAGCATGAAAATCAGAGCCTTGATATCCTTTGAATCACCATTGTTATTGGTGCATTGTGAATAGGAAAGGGGTTTGTTATCGCTACTTCACACTGGAGAAATTCTCATTCACCAACTGTCTAAGTAGCTACCAGCAATGTAGATTAGAACAAGTAGCATGGGGTTTGTTTGTCTTGGGGGTTGTTATTTTATTCGTTTATCTATTTGTTTTCTTTATTTTATGGAGGGTTTTTCACCACATGGAAGCTGTTTGGAATATCAATTGCAGGCCAGATGCATCTGGCAAATTCTGTATTCTCCTCAGGTGTCAGTGAAGCAACCACATCATTTCATTCTTTTTTTTTGTCATTTTCCTCTCCTCATCTTCCAATATGGTGATTTTTAATCACCTAATATCATGGCACAATGAACAGATTGCCATGAGTTGTGAGTGGAGGCTGGGCGAGACAAAACAAAAAGAGGGAGTGGGAGAGAGGCAGCTTTGCCTCTAATTAAAAAAAGCGAATCTGATCAGCATGTGGGAGTGTGTGTTTTTGTACATTCATTCTTTAGTGTTTGAGCAACTGTGAGCACGGATTCATGCTTTGTATGTATGCCCCTGCATCTGTTTGCCAGCAGAAGTGACGGCAAGCAAAGCCATAAAGTGGGTTGGAGAGCAAATAAACATTAAGAAGATCTTCATTCTGTATCTATTAGTTTTAAATGTCAATCAGACAAATATAAAGGTCCATATGGACCTTTATATTTTCTGATGCTTTGCTATGAGGGTCTACAGTCATTCTAGCAACTCTGTGAGGCTGCACATAGGAACAGCAGTGCTTTCAGCTAAATACTTACGTTAGCATCTCATATGGTCATACCATACTAAAAGGTTTAGTAGGCATAATGTTGACAACGATCACTTTCTAAGCTTAGCATGTTAGCTAGCTAACATCTGCCAATTAGCACTAAACACAAAGTACAGCTGGGTCAGATGCAAGCCTCAGCAGGAATTTAGTTATAAATCTAAAATATTGAGCAAAATAAAAATGTAACTTGATGATAGCATTAGAGTAAACAGAATATGTGTGAGAAATTGTTTAATGCCAGGGTCAGACTACACAATATCAGCCTGATTATAGCTCTCTGTGGCAATTTCGTCCATGACAATCCATCGTTTAATCTTGTGTAGTGCGTCATGGTAGACGGCAACCAGCGCCACGTCTGCCACACTTCACAACGTCCCGACAGAATGTCTAGCATGTTTGAGTTTCTTTTTGTCTTCCAAGACTGCTCCCATCATAGCCATCACTTTGACCAATAGAAACACAGAGCAATCTACTGACATGACCTTTTCGATATTTTCTCCAGGGACTCCCACACAGAGTAAAAAAGGAAAAAATTATGGTGTGAAACAGAAGAGGCACTTTAGCAACCCGGTGAGTACGTTATTTCTTCATATAGGTGGATAGGGCTTTTACTTACCAGAACTGCAAAGGGTACAAGTTTCATTTGAAACAGACTACATTAAAAAACAGGCCTTTATTTCACATTCCATCTGTATGTTTCTATTTTTAATTTAAATTCATTTCTGTTTGCCCTGTTAAAGTTAATGCATTGTGCTATCATTTCAAACTCAACACTTCTTGTATCCGTTTAAAAGTAAAAGCCTCTTGTAATTTTGTCTAAGGAAATCCTTTTTTTTCTAAAAGGGCTTTTATTGTGAAACATTTGCAGGAACCTGTGGAGGATTTAGTGACTTGCATTATTTGCATGCTATACTTCAAATGAAGCTCCTGCCATCTGGTGGCACTTTTTATGTTACTGCAAAAACAGTTTGGCTGGGACATGAACAGCCATATTGATGGAAATAATTGTAATAATAATAAAAATAGGACAAGAATCTGGTGACATCATGCATGTTGTGAAAGATGACCGGTGATGGTTGGTGGTGGACCAGCGTGCAATCTGTAATGTCTGTTGGCCAAGTCACTGTATGATTTTATGACTCCACAATTGCCTAATCTGACATAGCAACTGTCAGAACAGAAAGAAAAAATGTTGTGTAGTCTGAACCGGGCATAACAATACTTTACATTCCTTACACTTACACAAAAAAACAAAACTGATCCCAGGTGGGGAGACTCACTGGAGCAGATTGAAGGTTTTCCAGGGGTTTATTATTATTTATCATATAGCAGATAACAAAACAAGTGTTTCTGCCAAGCAGAGCAGACTGAGTGACTGACTTACAAGAGTCAATGGTTGGAAACTAACAAGCAGAGAAAACTGTGAAATATTGATATGACACCATAGATATAAACTCTAGTGAAGGAAGGAAAACACTATGATGCAGATCACAGTCTTATGCAGAGAGCTGTATCAATACTCACATAGGGAAATGTGGTCCAGACTGTGATTGAATAATTAGTAGGTCCCTCTCTCATGTGAACCACGTTGTTAGATGCAACAATAATAGTGGGCCAAGACAGAATCAGCACCATGGACAGCAACTCAACAGCTCCCTCAGTAACAGAGCAGCAGTAATCAGCACCATGGACAGTGGCCATGGCAGCAGTTCCAACTGGATATTGGCTTTTACACTAAGTGACCACAAACATAGTCTCATGTAGCCCAGAAACAGAGTCATGTGCTAAATACTATATTTGTAAAACTTACCATTTTTATTTGCTGTGTCAGAGAGGTAGTGATTCAATTCTGTGGTCACTGAGGTTGTACTTAATGGTGCTGTCACATTAAACTGTAAGTAAGATGTTTTTGTTTTTTGTTTTGTTTTATTTGCTTTCTTATATTAAAAATGCGTTTCAGAAAATATTAGAAACACCTTTTCATCATTAATTCTAATCTAACAATCATGCGAGTAGTATTGTTTTCCCCTGTTTACTTGGTCTGGAAAGCTCACTTCTTTCTTCTTTTTGAAAACTCTGCTGAAAATTTTTTGTCACTGACCTTATTTCATGAGGAAAACATGACAATGGTGAGCTAAAAATAGATCTTGATATTAAAAACTAGGACAAAATCTATGTCTCATTTCCGTTGAGATGAGACATGAAGGAAATGTTAGTGCTGGACTACTGGACATTAGGCAACAAGTCGTTTCAACCAAGCAATCTAATTGGTCAATGAGACACACCTGGCTCATCACTAAAACTATTACTCCACCATTTCCACAGCACAAAATGGATCGTTTTGTTGTTAATTATGACCTAGTAGTGCAGTGCCCGAAGGAAGTATGTATTTCTATTAAAAAGTGTAAGCTTAAGTAGATTTTTCATGTATGGCCAAATGAGGCTGTGTTCAATGGTTGGATGTACAAAGAGGTGTACATACTCTTACATAGTGTTAATAGAGAAACTGTACATTGGGTAAGACATGAGCGTACATTGAGATATGGAGAGACACGCAACATCATTAAGTTTCCTAGCTGTCCGTAGGCGAACAATCTTGAAATGGTAGCTAGCAAGCACGTAACCCTGCACGCCTGAAAGGAAAAACAAACGTTTCCGACCTAGCCATACTTTGGTATGGGAAGTTTAGGCAATGTTTTAGTCAGTCTAACCATGTTGTAGCCATGTCAGCAAACACCATTAGCAGATGAGAACAGCGTGGTGAAACTTAAGAAATACTACTTACCATGAGATTACTGAAACATGTCATGTTAATGCAAATTGCACCACTTCATCTATTCCTATATGGGGGGGTGACGAAAGGGAATGCCATAACCCCGGGTGTACACTGGATCCGTCGCCTGCGTGGTCCGGCCGTGGCACGGACTCCTCCGTCCTGTGCCGGGCGTCAGTGTCCACTGGAAGCGTATCTATAGCGGCGCACACGCGAGCGGCTGGAATTGACAGAATGCTAGATGATGATGTCACGCGATAATCTGCGGAAACACTGGAGGTAAAAAGACATCAACAAACAAAGAAAAGATTTCTCTACCTGCCGGAGTTTTTATTTTGAAAATTGACCGGATACTCTCGTCTTTTCTGCGTCTGACTTCCTGTTTGACTCATTAGGTCTGTTGAAATTGACGCGGCGCGTATTTTTAGCGGAGCGCCGAGCTGCTTCTGGTGGAGCAGTTTACATTGACTTGAATGGCCGCGATTAGCTCCAGCACCCGCGCCACGGATGAATCGCGCACGTGACGGATCCAGTGGACATCCGGGGTAAGCCTGTGCAAAGTTTTGGGTGACCCAGAGCGGTATAGCAGTAGGATACTTTGATATTTTATTCCGTGAGGCGTGGCTACAGCTGCGAGCGAGAGCGCGATAGGCTGATTGGTTACACGGAGGTCTATGGGATTTTAACTTTTAATGATAATGTTGTGAACATTAACCCAAAAAACTTCAAAATGAAGGGTGCACACCATCATGCCATGTGCAAGCCATATCCGAAAGCTTAGGCTGACCTGACAAACAGTCAGAGAGATATGCGAGCCACAGACACACAGACGCTTCTTGCTTTACAGATAGATATGGTGGACTTAATTTAATGAATGGTTGGAAGAAGATGAAGCTGCTACTACTGTTGCTTTGGTACATATTGGACACACACATGCATCATATGTATTAATGTGTATGGGCTAAAATCTATAGGAAAACTCTAAACAATCGTGACATTTTTTATAGCCTAATATGTAAATAAAAGCACACTGGAAGTCAACATTTATTAAACTAAAATATCTGGAACATTTTTTTTTTCAAATGATCTGAAAAGTTGATTGTCAAAAAGCCACCAAAAAAATAGGTTCTTAGAATATCTTATAAACAAATGATCTGACAAATGCTCACAATAGCCTGTTTCTTGGAACTGTTAAAGTAACATTTATAGACTAATTCACTTAAATAAAACAATTTCAGAATTTTAACTAAATTTGCATTAATTCTCCAACATACTAATAAAGGCTAAATCAGATTTTTTTTTTTTTTCATTAATTTTGACTTTCGGACTTTCAAATGCTCTTATGTGATTGAAAATGTCTGGCATCCCCTAGCGTCTTCCATCAGCTTTGCCAGTGACACAGTGCTTCTAGATAAAATATGCATCTGAAGTTTGAGGATGTAAGAGCTAAATCTGGGTATGGAAAAAAACATTTCTTTTTCAGCACATATCTTAGTCGTTACAAGACCAAGCTAACTAAGCATTTTTGTGTTTAGAAATGGGGTATTTATTTAGTCTGGGAAACCCGGCGATCTCTAGAAAGTATTAAGCTATTGCTGGCTGACAGACTCAACAGGGACTGGAAAACGGGTGTGTTGCTAGGTCGTTACTATGGTTTAAGCTACTTGCTAGAGTAGTATACTAGGTTTCATTACATATGGGAGTCTACTGACAGGATTCTTTTCCAGTTATTAGTCAGACCCTATGTGTATCTGTGGAAATGGAGACAAGAGTTGCAACAGTCTTTTTTATTCTGAGAGCTAATTGCCTCTCAACATGAATATATTTTGATTATATATATTATTTTGTTAGTAATAGTTGTATAATCGCATTCCACTTGAGAGACTTTGTATGGTGCGTATGGACCGCACTGACTGCATCACTGTTGTGCCACATGCCGCATGAGCAACAGGCTGGTAAACTCCAGTAGCCAGCAAAAACACTCGTGCTGCAGCAGTAAATTAGCAGTAAATAATCAGCTGTGTGTGTCTAGCTGTAGATAGTGGAGATGCTGAATGGATTTGTGGAGTTTGTTAGTTGCAGCGGTGGCTGTTAACATATAGCTCTGCTTCTAGCCACTGAACGGCAGCAGAGCAAGCAGCCACCAGCCTTCACAGCTGAACCCTGCAGGACTCCACTCAGTCCGGACTCAAGAAGGTTTATGGGTTAATGCTGTTTGATAGGCAGGTAGGATGTTCGGTTATCTGTGAGTGTAGCTGTGCTGTAAGTAAACAGTCTGAACTTAGATCAGTTTTCTCTGACAGAGATAAAAGTCATTTTTCTACGAATTAACAGTGAGATGAATAAGAAGTTTACAATGAACCTGATTACAAATCCTAGTTATCTCAGATTACTTATTTGTGGTGTCAAAGTTTTAGAGAACATAAATAGAGAGATGTTGAGCTTTTCAAATGATGATCAGTAAGTTACCCTGTCACCTTGATTCTTATTTCTGATTTATGAACTAGCCTAACTGAATTAGTTTAAAGTTTAAAACAACAAAAAAACAAAATGACTGAAAGTTGACCTCAATGTTTTGAATTTGCATTTACTAAAACTAGACTAAAACTATGAGGGACAAAAATGATTAAAACATGACTAAAACTAATAAACATTTTCGTCTCAAGACTAGGGCTAAATCTAAAACTTAATAAACACTGGGCACAGGCCTGGCATTAGATTTGTTGCTAACCACTGTCACTTTACAACGATACAAAAAAGCAAAAAAAAAAAAAAATTGCACATATCAATCAATCAATCAATCAATTTTATTTATAAAGCCCAATATCACAAATCACAATTTGCCTCAGAGGGCCTTACAGCATACAACATCCCTCTGTCCTTAGGACCCTCACAGCAGATAAGGAAAAACTCCCCAAAAAAACCCTTTAATTGGGAAAAAAAATGGTAGAAACCTCAGGAAGAGCAATTGAGGAGGGATCCCTTTTCCAGGACGGACAGACGAGCAATAGATGTTGTAAAGAACAGATCAACATAATAAATTAACAGTAATCCATATGACACAATGAGACATAAATTATATTAATAATATGATTATTTATGTATGTGACAATAATGACATGTGTATAATAGTACAGGTATGACTAATAGTAACAGCAGCAGTGGGAGGCATCAGGCAGGACCACGGCAGCAGCACAACCACGACACATCATCCAGGCACAGCTGCGATACGAGTTAACCTGCGAGACAGTGGAGCACAAAGCCTCCGGAGAACAAGCTGAGTTAGTGACATGACGTAGAGCTGAGTTAGGGGGATGCAGTAACAGGACATGAATGTTACAAAGAAGAGAAAGAGGAGGAGAGAAGGGGCTCGGTGTATTATAGGAGGTCCCCCGGCAGACTAGGCCTATGTCAGCCTAACTAGGGGCTGGTCCAGGACAAGCCTGAGCCAGCCCTAACTATAAGCTTTATCAAAAAGGAAAGTCTTAAGTCTAGTCTTAAAAGTGGAGACGGTGTCTGCCTCCCGGACCAAAACAGGAAGGTGATTCCACAAAAGAGGAGCCTGATAGCTGAAGGCTCTGGCTCCTGTTCTACTTTTGGAGACTTTAGGGACCACGAGTAACCCTGCATTCTCAGAGCACAGTGTTCTGGTGCGATAATAGGGCACTATGAGCTCTCTAAGATATGATGGAGCCTGATCATTTAGAGCTTTGTAAGTTAGGAGAAGGATTTTAAATTCAATTCTGGATTTTACAGGGAGCCAGTGCAGAGAAGCTAAAACTGGAGGAATGTGATCTCGTTTCTTAGTTCCTGTCAGTACATGTGCCGCTGCGTTCTGGATTAGCTGGAGAGTTTTTAGGCACTTATTAGAGCTGCCTGATAGTAGGGAAGTACAGTAATCCAGCCTAGAAGTAACAAACGCGTGGACCAATTTTTCTGCATCTTTTTGTGACAGGATAGGCCTAATTTTCACAATATTACGCAGATGAAGAAACGCAGTCCGTGAGGTTTGTTTTAAATGGGAGTTAAAAGACAAATCTTGATCAAATATTACGCTGAGGTTTCTTACAGTGGTGCTAGAGGACAGAGCAATGCCATCCAGAGAAACTATATCATCAGATAACGAGTTTCTGAGGTGTTTGGGGCCCAGAACAATAATTTCAGTTTTGTCTGAATTTAACATCAGGAAATTGGAGCTCATCCAGGTTTTTATATCTTTAAGGCATTTCTGAAGTTTAGCTAATTGATCTGTTTCTTCTGGCTTTATCGATAGATACAACTGTGTATCATCCACATAGCAATGGAAATTTATAGAGTGATTTCTAATGATGTTACCTAAGGGAAGCATATATAGAGTGAACAGAATTGGTCCGAGTACGGAACCTTGAGGTACTCCAAAACAAACTTTGGTACGTGAAGATGAATCATTATGAATGTGAACAAACTGAAAATGATCGGATAAGTAAGATTTAAACCAGCTTAGTGCAGAACCTTTAAGGCCAGTTGAATGTCCAGTCTCTGTAGCAGAATTTGATGGTCAATTGTGTCAAATGCGGCACTAAGATCTAGTAAAACAAGTACGAGTCCTTGGTCTGAAGCAATCAGAAGGTCATTTGTAATTTTAACTAGTTCTGTCCCGGTGCTATGATGGACCCTAAATCCTGACTGAAATTCCTCAAATAAATTATTATCATGGAGAAAGTCACACAGCTGGTCTGCAACTACTTTCTCAAGGATCTTTGAAAGAAAGGGAAGGTAAGATATTGGTCTATAGTTGGCTAACACCTCTGGATCCAGGGTGGGCTTTTTTAACAGAGGTTTAATCACAGCTACCTTAAAAGACTGTGGTACATAGCCTGGTAATAAAGATATATTGATCATGTCTAGTATGTAAGTGTTAACCAAAGGTAAGACTTCCTTGAGTAGCCTAGTTGGGATGGGGTCCAAGACACACGTTGATGACTTGGATGAAGACATCATTGAAGTCAATTGATGAAGAGAAATCAGGGAGAAGCAATCTAAATATGTATCAGGTCTTATAGCTGTGCTTGATGGCAGAATAGTACCGTTAGAGGGCAGGAGGTCATGAATTTTGCCTCTAATAGTTAGAATTTTGTCATTAAAAAAGCTCATAAAATCATTACTGCTAAAGGCTAAAGTAATACAAGGCTCAATATAGCTGTGACTCTCTGTCAGCCTGGCTACAGTGCTGAAAAGAAACCTGGGGTTGTTCTTATTTTCTTCTATCAATGATGAGTAATAGTTTGCTCTGGCATTGTGGAGGGCCCTCCTATATGTTTTGAGACTGTCTAACCAGATTAAACGAGAATCTTCCAATTTGGTTAATTGCCAATTCCTTTCAAGTCTTAGTGATATTTGTTTAAATTTTCTGGTTTGGGAGTTGTACCAAGGAGCGAACTTTCTTTGCTTTGCGAATTTCTTTTTAAGAGGTGCTACAGAGTCAAGTGTTGTTCGCAGCGACGAGATAATCAATTTGGGAGAGTTTAAAGTCGGCACGGGAAACCTCAGTTACAGAGGGACATGGTATTATGTAATGCCAATGGAATCATTTCCTTAAATTTTGCTACCACACTATCAGATAAACACCTAGTATAGTGACTGTTAATGAGTGGTGAGTAATCGAGTAGAAAGAAATCAAAAGTTATGAAGTAGTGATCTGATAGAGAGGGATTCTCTTGAAAGACCATTAAGTTATCAATCTCAATTCCATACGCCAGAACTAGATCGAGAGTGTGGTTAAAATGGTGAGTGGGCTTATGTACACTTTGACTGAAGCCAATGGAGTCTAATAATGTGATAAACGCAGTAGCGAGGGAGTCATTATCAACATTCACGTGAATATTGAAATCACCTACAATAATAACTTTATCTGATTTCAGGACTAAACTGGATAAAAACTCTGAGAATTCAGATAGAAATTCAGAATACGGGCCAGGAGCACGGTACACTATAACAAATAGAAGAGGCTGCGAGGTTTTCCAGGTCGGATGTAAAAGACTAAGGACAAGGCTTTCAAAGGATTCATAATCTAGTTTAGGTTTAGCGCTGATTAATAGACTAGAGTTAAAAATGGCTGCAACTCCTCCTCCTCGGCCGCTGCCTAGAGGAACGTGGGTATTATTATGACTGGGAGGAGTGGATTTATTTAGACTAACACATTCATCTTGACACAGCCAGGTTTTGGTGAGGCTGAGTAAATCAATTTGATTGTCTGATATTAATTCGTTTACTAACACTGCTTTGGAAGATAAAGATCTGACATTTAACAGTCCGCATTTAATTCTCCTGTTTTGTCTTTCTGTCACAGAAGAGGTTTTAATTTTTATCAGGTTGTTATGTACAACTCCTCTTTGTTTGAGTTTAGATTTAAATAATTTAGGTGGTCGGGGGACAGACACCGTTTGTATGACACTATGGGTGGGTAACTGCTCTAGAAGCTCAGAGAAGCGTTTTAGACTGCGACTCTGATTCTTGGTCTCAACTCTGGGTTGTCATGGTTTTAGATCACTAATGAACTTGTCCAGGTTTCTAGATATGAGAGCGGCTCCATCCAAAGTGGGATGAATGCCATCTCTCCTAATCAGACCAGGTTTTCCCCAAAAGGTTTTCTAATTATTAACGAAGCCCACATCGTTTGCTGGACACCACCTAGACAGCCAGTGATTGAATGATGACATGCGGCTAAACATATCATCAGTGGTCAGATTTGGCAGGGGTCCAGAGAAAACTACAGAGTCCGACATAGTTTTAGCGTACTGACACACCGAAGCAACATTAATTTTAGTGACCTCTGATTGGCGTAACCGGGTGTCATTAACGCCGACGTGAATAACAATCTTACTAAATCTACGTTAGCCTTAGTCAGCAGTTTTAAATTTGATTCAATGTCGCCCGCTCTGACCCCAGGGATACATTTGACTATGGTTGCTGGTGTTGCTAACTTCACGTTTCTCAGAATAGAGCTGCCTATTACCAGAGTTTTCTCTTCAGCGGGTGTGTCGCTGAGTTGGGAAAAACGGTTGGAAACGTGAACGGGCTGGTGGTGAGCCGTGGGCTTCGGCCTGGTACTACGCTTCTCTCGGACAGTCACCCAGGTTCCTGGCTGCACGGGGCTTACCGGAGGACCGCTAGCAGAGGCTATGCTATGTGGCTCCGCGCCGGCTACAGGGGGCTCGCTAACTACCACCGCTACAGTTTGACTCTCCATGGTGCGGAGCCGAGCTTCTAACTGACTAAGCCTCGCCTCCAACGCAGAAAATAAACCACATTTCTCACATGTACCATTGTCGCTAAAGGAGGCAGGGGAATAACTAAACATCTGGCACACCGAGCAAGAGAGAGCAGGAGAAGAAGCCATCGCTAGGTGTTAAGCTAAGGTAGCTAACAAACAAGCAAAGGAAACAAGCAAAGATTAACAAGAAAGTCGTTTAAAGAAGCGGAATGAGTGACTAACAAAACTACTGTGGGTTAAGAAGTGAAGTGGATGTTTAACAGCTGAAGTGAGGAGAATAAGGAAAGTAGCTGGTGAAAGTTTGCAACAGCAGCAGAGAGACGCTAACACAGAAACACCGGAAATGACACAACACGCTTACCGCAGTACGTCAGCACGTCATATTTGCAATGTCAAACTGCAGAGCCAAGCTATTTAAGTTACAGTTTTACTGTATAACCTACAGCTTGTTACACAGCATAAGGTTGAGATTCTGACAGTGGTTATCACACTGACATTTGAGGAACAAAATCCAAGAAACTCAAGTAATCTATTTCTGCCCGAGGTGGACAATCCAATTGGTTACCTTCCTGACAGCAAGTAAATGAACAGGAGTGTAATACAATGCAGTTTGACATACCACATTACAGTTAGAAAGTAATGACTCTAGCCACTGGGTTAAGGTGCCTTTCTTTACCTGAGATGCAGCAGAAAGAAGGGCACAGTAACACATATTTATCATTTGGCTGTCTGGAGAACTTTAAGACTCTTGGTTCCCCCATATTTATGTCTTTTTGATCTCATGTAATACAAATCAAAAAGGAATTGCTGTGTGTGTGTGTGTGTGTGTGAGAGAGAGAGAGAGAGAGAGAGAGAAAGAGAAGCCAAAGAGGGGGAGGTCGTTATTGGGGACATTAGAGGCTCAACCAAAAAGAAAAATTTACATTATTACCATGATTTTCATTTTTCCATACACCTGGACAACAAAAAAGATCTGCAGTTGTACTCAATATATTTCTGTGAGATCATAATCAGTCCCCAGATAAGAAACTTAACTGATGATAGGCTATTGCAAAAGCAATATGTACCAGAGCCAGTGTTTCTCTCTGGATAGTAGAGTTGATCTCAAAGATACAGTTCCAATCAGCATCAGATGGCTTTGTGTCAGACTGCTTAATAGCAAGCAACACACCACACACAAACCTACTGTATGTGGTGGGTTTATAAATTACATTACACAACAACTTAACATTAGCACAAAACATTTTGGTAGAAAAATATAACACCACCATCAACCTCTTCAATCTATCAAACGAAGTGTATGGTACAACTGAATGGCAATAATTACCCAATAGCGTTAGCTACCCATATTTACTGTAGTTTTACATACAGTATCCACGTATACACATATATACACATGACAGATACAAAGTGATTAAGGTTAAGGATGGTGGTTATATAGTAGGGGCTGGGGAAAAACTCCATACTGCATAGTATTGCAATATATTCCAAGGCAATTTTATATCTACAGACAGATGCCAAGTAACAATTAAAACAAGTAACAAGTAAAACAGCAAACAATACAGTTTAACACTTCTGCTAAGTCTCTACAAAAAGTCTGGCAGCCTGGATGGTTTGGCAGGCTTGACCGGGCCAAGAAGTGGGCAAGTGGGTGATGTTTGCCCAACTATAACAGGAAACAGTGCTGTTTTTTTGGATTAGAATCAGGTAAATAAACAGTCCAAGTGGATGAACCAGTAGAGTGCAGACAGAAAGTATAGGTCTAGGCCAGGCAGGGGGTCATGAGGCCAGCAGGTTAGTACTCGCAGGACGCACACACGATGGTGAGTGTGTGTGTGTCCTGTGTATTGACACACACACAGTCATCAGAGTGAAAATCTCTGGACTGCAGGAAACCGACAGTTAAACAGACTGGAACACTCACACTGTAGTGTTGTCATCATCAGATGGCTGTGCCAAGCAACTACAGGCAAACAGGAACCAAGGACATGGAAGCAGGTTGGGGACACAAGGTCAAGCCATTTACTGGGAATCAAACAAAACAAGCAGGTCAGAGGCAGGCAGGGTCGGCAACCTGTGATCAGTGCAGAATAAAGTGCTGGAGAGTCTTGCATGAGGGGCTGGTACTGGCACTGGTACTGGTTGCGAGTAATGAGGAACATGTGAACTGAGTTGCCTTGATGAGGTGGCAGGGACTAAAGCTGAGACGCAGGAAAACCAGTGTGAATGGAAACCACTGACTGAGGGCTGAGTGACTAGACATGCAGAAAAGAGCAGATGTCCAGGAATGCATAACTGTGACAAGAATAATAAAATAAATAGCTTTTTGAGAACACCAGATACATTTTGCTGTAGTAAAATAACTGAAAACTTTATAAGTTAAAACACGTTATTTTTTTTCTTTAGGAACATAATCTGCACTTTAAAAAAGGTAATAAATCACAATATATCGGAATATATGTTATCGCAATACTCAATACAATAATAATTTCGCAAAACATTTAAAATCCCAATGATTTTTAAGCTGAAATTAAGCATTGTGATGATATCGTATAGACCAAATCACAGTATTTATGTACAATAACTTCCAGGTAGAAAATCCTCGTACATGAAATGAAATACTGTTGAGCAGATGCTGCCTCAGTTAGTTTTTAACCACTTACAAAGGTCCACCAAAAAAAAAAAAAAAAAAACAATAATTGTGTTCTACATTTAAAATATTTTCACCACTTTGCCTTGCCATCAGGCAGCCTTTTCTGAGAGGGAATCGAAGCAATCACACTCCAAAGCAGTCATTTAATTTAACACAACACTGGAGTTGCTCACCTACCACATTGCAGATTGGTTAGTTAGAAAGGTAAAGTGGAACAAATGTTTAAATATAGTATACACTTAAACTGATATGGATTTTTGTAGGTGGCTAGAATTTATTCTGCGGCAGCTCGGTCCACAGCAGCACATTGTTTAGCTTTGGTGCCGGCAGATTTGGTTTATCACAGATGATAATGAAGCAACAAAGTACATAAAATAAGTTCAGCATAAATGTCAGACAAGTCAGACTGCCATGTTTAAAATAAATCTTTAAAAGTTACAGTTACAGGTGAAAATGACAACAGAAATCAACGTGTGCCAATTTCACGTACCTCCGCAGTTGTAATTAAGTACATGTTGTCTTCCTGGAAGTGACTGTTGTTGAGTGTTGTTCGCGCAATGTCACGGTGAGTCAGTCTATTGTGTGGCCTCTATTGATTCCCAACCTTATGATATTATAATCAGAATCAGAATCAGAAATACTTTATTGATCCCCAAGGGGAAATTGTTGCGTTACAGGTGCTCCTTACAAGTGTAGAAAGAAGTATCATATAGTGCAATTAGAAGTAAAAGTATAAGAAAATATAACAAGATAGTTTACAAAAATATATATAGTAACCTAACAACATCATTTACATAATATATACAGGAACCTTAGATACAGACGGAAATAAGAAAAGTTAGGATTATGTACATTGTCTTTACATAGCAGTGTAAAAAATGTTGTATGATGGTAGAGTTATTGCACAAGTGAAATTATTGCACAGGTAATAATATAGTTAGTTATTGCACTGATTATTATGTTAAGAAGAACTGTAGAATAAATATGTAATAATTTATTTTGAGTTGGTGACAGTGGGTGAAACAGTCCAAGGGCAACTCAGAGGGAGGAGTTGTACAGTTTGATGGCCACGGGCAGGAATGATTTCCTGTGGCGCTCAGTGGTACATTTCGGTGGTATGAGTCTCCGACCGAAAGCACTCTTGTGCCCGACCAGCACATGGTGGAGTGGGTGTGAGACATTGTCCAAGACAGTTTGCAGCTTAGATAGCATCCTCCTCTCTGACACCACCATCAGAGAGTCACACACCATTCCCACAATGTCACTGGCCTTACGGATCAGTTTATTGAGTCTGTTGGAGTCCGCCACCCTCAGTCTGCTGCCCCAGCACACAACAGCATAGAGGTGTCTTGGTCCTCTTCAGATCCACAACCAGTTCCTTTGTCTTTGCCACGTTGAGCTGCAGATGGTTCTGCTCACACCATGTGACAAAGTTATCCACAGCAGCCCTGTACTCATCCTCATCACCCTTGCTGATACATCCAACTATGGCAGAGTCATCAGAAAACTTCTGAAGATGGCATGTCTCAGTGCAATAGCTAAAGTCCGTGGTGTAGAGGGTGA
Organism: Cephalopholis sonnerati; assembly: GCA_019142605.1. Lineage (NCBI taxonomy): Eukaryota > Metazoa > Chordata > Actinopteri > Perciformes > Serranidae > Cephalopholis > Cephalopholis sonnerati. The sequence continues at coordinate 4,020,523 of JAGQAX010000003.1, forward strand.
AGAAGAAGGGAGAGAGGACAGTCCCCTGCGGGGCCCCGGTATTGCTGACCACTCTGTCTGACACACAGTGTTGCAAGTGCACGTACTGTGGTCTGCCAGACAAGTAGTCTACAATCCAGGACATCAAGGACAAGATTAAGATGATCTATAAAACTGTATTCAGACACAGTGTTACACTGTGTTGCTTACATGATGCTTGGCAAGTATAGTGTTGACAGTGTTCACTATCTTAGTTTAACATGTAAGGGCTGGGGATTTTTGTTTTGGAGTTGTGGAACATTTGGTGTAAGACCAATGTATTAGTCTTAGCCCAGATTTGACCTGTTGGTGATGGTAAGAGGATTTGTCCTCCTGTCCCCACAATATTCAGTATACAATTCCATGGCAATCTATCCGTTAGTTGTTCAGATTTTCAGTCTGGGCCAAAATGGTGAACCAACCAACATTGCCATTCCCTAAGTCAAGCTGCAATAGCTAAAAGGCTAAAATGTCACAAAGCCATCGTATTAGACAAAAATCTGGCCGTACTGCTGTTAAAGCAAACACATCCTTCATATCTTTCCCTTGCTTTTACATCCTACTTATGTTTCTGAGCAACGCAAGTAATCTGATGTAATGTTTTGTCTCCTAACTTTCAGTCTAAAGACCACTTTAGACCAAAAATTTGTGACAAGATGAAACAGTTTTAGAACATTGCAGAGAAAAGTTGCAGTAGTGTGAAGTGGTTGGTCTGAGCTCGACTCAAGCCGGCTGATGGTGCTCAGCTCAGCTGGTCAAATCACTGGTGGCTGGTTTTTAGAACGTAAAGCTAATCACCTGTTTCTACAGCCAGTCGGCTTGTAGTGAAGCCTGCTGGTCAAGTCAAAATGGCCGCAGACGGCATATTTGCTTGCTGCAGCAGGTGCTCAATCCCTGCCCAGCCCTCTGTTTCTGTCCTCAAGATGTGCGGATGTCGGACGATGGGTCGCTGCACACTGTCTTATCTACTTGCATTGGTGTGAATGGGCAGGTTTTTAAAATGTTGCAGAATGGCGCATTGCAAGTAGTTGCATGATTCAGCTTGTCTCATCGTGAATCTTTAGTCTAAACTGGGCTTAAAATCAGAAGTGGGAACCTGCCTTAATATTGACTTGCGGAGTCTGTGACCATGTAACTTCACAAATATTTAATCATATTAACAGCATGAGCAGTGTAACTTGTTCCTGTGGACACTATGATAATAAATGTCAGAAAAGTAGAGAACTTTTTAAACAGGAAGTACATGTACAGCTCAATCATTTAGATTGTTATAGACTTAAATGTTCCCTGTTGACTTTTAGACCTCCCCAGTGTAGGATTTAAAATATTTAAAAAGTCTTTGCAAATGTTTCTTAAGGAGGGAAATGTACTCAAAACATTTGTTAGACCTCAAGAATACAGAATGACTTTTGGTGAGAAACACTGAATGTAAATATAATTTTTCTTTGCTTGGAAGAAAACTCCACAGGTCAACAAAGTTTCTTAGTTTCTGTATCCCCAACAAGTTAATGAAATACTCCGATTTAAAATCTATATTTCCTGTCAATTTATAATTATTTTTAATAAGTAAGTTAGACATACTGTATATCATCTACTTTGTGTCAAATAGGGCTTCCACTCTGGGGTTTTAATAACTAGGGTGTGTTTAGGCCCTGGCTATTGGGTTATTTTTTTCTTCATTGCCAAACTTGCAGATTATCTTGCTGGACTTAACAGTTTTTCTGGCCCTTTTAGCAATTTAGCCACTTGGTACATAGCAGCGGTCCATGAGCTGCTGCTCACTCTACTTAAGTAAAGTAAGGCCAAAGTACACCGCTGTCAAATGGCGCACATCAAAACAGCTGACCCTATTATTGTCTGTGTACAACCCCCACACTGGCAGTAGCTGGATTTACAAGAGGGGACAAATAATTTTTTTTTTATTTTGTTGTAGACAGTGTCTCACACAGTTTATAAAGTTTGCCCCTGACTCAACAACCTACAAAACTCAGCTATCTTTTTAAGGGAGTCTGGTACTTTCTCTCCGGTTGACAAATGAATGTAATATGGTTACTATAGCTACTCTTAAGTAGTCTCCAAAACATTAAATGATGCTAAATGAACTAGTACTTTGTTGTCACAGTGGAGCAACAGACAGACAGACAGCTGATGATGGAGAGGTGAACAGTGCACACACTACATGAACAGTGTCTGAAAATTGTGTGTGTGTGTGTGTGTGTGTGTGTGTGTGTGTGTGTGTGTGTGTGTGTGTGTGTGTTGTGTGTGTGTGTGTTTGTTTGTAAGAGAAATCCCATTTAATCTTCAAATAAACAAATGTTGTGGAGGAAGAAGAGCTCAGATCTTTTACATAAATAACAGTTTATCAACTCTAGTCAGTAAATGTTTAATGATACCAATTGTGGAGTATTCTGTTTCTACTCAATACTAACACAAATTACTAACAACGACTAATATTTTTAACAAGATTACAAGATAAGTTGACTAGCCAGCTCACAATGATGTTTATTAGTTTGCCACCTAGACGCAAAGAGGTATGCCAGTGCATCAGGTTTTGGATTAAAATAAGTCTGTTATAATGTGTAATGTGTAATGTAATAATCATAATGTAATGTGACATAAATACTGTATGCCAAGTGGGCGATGTCAGTGCATGACGACTGTACATAAGTGACATTACGTTACGTTAGAACAACACCGACTCCTAGTTTCACATCAGACACGAACAACAGTCGCCTGGATTTTTTCGCTTACCCACCTCCCCTCCCACACTATGCTGACCTTCTCTCACCCTTTAGACAAAATCAGTTGCTCCAAGTGTCAATCATTGAGGCCAACGACTCCAGTCGCCTCTCTGTCAGCTCTGCTAAATTTGTGCTATGTTAAGCTATGTCTATTTTGCAAGACTTGGTGGTGCTTTTTGTAGTTTTTGTAGGCTTTGGACAGTGGTGGCTGTGAGTCATGAGGATGAGGACACACCAGTCTGTAAACTCTCCTACTGCTGCTTCTGCTAGTCAGTTGCTTGCTTGCCAAGTTGAGGTTTTCAAATGTAAACATCAGTAACTATTGAGTAAAGATGGGGAAGAATGGGCACTGGCTAAATTAGCATCCTGCTACTCACTGTATGGGCATTGAAAATAAACTAGATGAAACTCTGTGCTGCATCAGCTTCCAACGGAATATCAGGAACTGTAATATCGTTTGATTCACTGAATACTTAGCTAAATCCTGGACAGCACCATTCAACCAGGTGACTCTTTTTCTATATGTTTATCTGACAAAGCAGAGGACTCTGGGAGAGAGTGAGAGGAGCGGAGTGCTTTACGGTTAATAAGGACTGGTATGACAGTGGAAATGTGAGGTGCTGTCCTGCTCTTGCTGTGGATCATAAACACAATTCAGAGGCGACTGCAGTGCTGTGCTGCCGGTGTTTGGAGGGAGCAACCATGCAGCCATCTTGTTGGGGTCGGGATGTGTCAACAGTTCAATTATTCCACAATCAGAAACCATGGATTACCGGAACCATCTGGACAATTATAGAGCAGCAGCCAACAATGTAAGAGGACGTAAAAAGGACTAAATTACAGAGCGCAAGGTAAAGGAGCTGATGGGATCACATTTCACCGGAGGTGTACCTTGTATAATTCTGTGTGGCAATTATATGATTGATTGATTGATTGATTGATTGGATGGGTTCACACTGGACTTAACTGGAAGTCTGTTACATGTCATAGAGATACCAAAGGCTTTCAAAGGCGGCGATATCACATGCAGAGGGGTGTGTGAACTTTGAACTTGTCTTTAAACAAAATTTTCATTTTTGGATGTGCTTGGGTTTTACCCACACAGGCCCTTTGTCATAACTCAAGGCATGACACCTTGTGACTCACAAGTTCTTCATAAGGGGTAAAGAGCAAAGTAAACTGAAGACTGTATTCATCTTAAAATGAAATGAATGTGTTGCCAGGTTGCAAATTACATTGACTGTGAAGAGGTGAATAAGGCTGTGTAATTAAAAAATGCTTTTCATCTGTTCAGCTAAATTGTTTGTTTGTGTATCTCAATTTACAAAAATTCACTTTAAATTATAAACTCAAATTATGTACTTGAGCTCGTCCATTCACACAGTCATAATTCCAATGCTTTTGTTCTTATTTATTACATTTATTCTGTGAAAAGTAATGAGCAAACAGAAAGTTTGCCCCCTACTATATATTCAGTAACACGTGCCTCTGAATCGAAGAAGTTTAAAGAAGCTTTAACAGAAATACCCTTTCTCCAAGGGACACTGTAGATGTTTAAGAGTTACATGTTGCTGAAGAAGACGAAAAGGGCTTTTAAGACCAGTTTGTCACCTATGACTCTCTGTTATCATTACTTTTATTTTGTCACACACACAAACTGACAAAAGCTTCCTCCCACATATCTGAGTAGGAGGCTAATACTTATGTATATATGTACTCAGGCCAGGATGAATACCATTTTCATTTTCATACTGCACTCATCGACACTAGCACACACATACACAATCAAAACACTAAACATGAAAGCAAGAGAACAACTGTTGTGGGCTACAAAGAAAGAAAGAAACGTCTTAACAGTAAATGTGAGAGAGGCAATATGAGGACTAAGAGAAAAAATAAGACTAAGGGAGCCCAGCACTAAAGTAATGGAGGATCTATGCAGTGGCCATTTGTGCCTCCTGTCACATGCTTCAGCATGTAAAAGAGACTGTGAGCCACCATTGTTATACCAAAAAGCTTTTAACTGTTGTCCATCAAGAGAGCACTTGACTTAATGTATCAGTTTGACCGTGTGTTTAATGACAAGCTGGGAGCAGCAGAATAGGTTCATGTTCAGGAACAGCTAGAGGCAAAAAATGTGGAGGCAAATGTCTGTTATTTCCAGACTAAATGACAGGCATTATAAAGAATCTGCAGTCACCACTGACCACCAAAACTCTTTTCAGTGATCCACAACACTATCTGAAGGTCTATTTAAATATCATTCTCGCATTATAAATTCCATCATTTGGTGTTACATTAATGATAGAGTTGATGGTGACTGCCTCAAGCATTGCTGCAGAGTCTCCCATTAGTCTAGTCCAGTTGGGGTGAAATCGGGTGAAAATGATATGAATGGTGCATCTGTCTCCATCTCATGCTCCTAAAATCCATCTGTGAAAAATCATACACAGCGGGTAACTTAAGAGATTACATGTAATTATGTATCGATTGCCCTTTACTTTGCAGTTCATGTCCTTTCATGTTCTTAGGAATGTAACGGCACAACTCAGTGGAAGGCAATGCTGGTCTGTTGATCAGCTATTTGATGGATTGCCATAAATTGTACTGACATCCATGGACCCCAGAGATTCTTCCAAAATAACTTTGATGATCTCAAGACTTCTTCTCCAGCGCAATCAGAAGATTGACTTTTTTCAGTGGAATGTCTGACAGCTATTAAATGGATTGTTGTGAGATTAAAATTGGTCACATATTTATGATCCTCTCAGAATAAATTGTAATCACTTTGGTAACCCGAAACTTTCTATCCATTACCATCAGATCAAAATTTGAATTTGTCCAGTTTTTTGGTGTATGACCAAATACCTGCAAAACTGATGGCATTCTCATCAGCTTAAACTGAACTTTGTCTTTAATACTAATTGGCAAATGTTTGCATTAAACAGGGATAATAAACTAGGATAATAAACATAGCAACATACCTGCTAAACATCATCATGTCATTCAGTGCGTTTACATGACATTAGAGAAAATCAATTAATTGTGTTAGTGCAACTAAAACCGGACATTTAAAATACATATAAACATGTTAGTCCAACTGAAATTGTAATACATCCAGAGTTGTGCATTTTTGGATAGATGAGGAGACACAATTTATGCTGTGTCAGCTTAAAGAGTTAAATACTTTAAAACACATGAATTGGAGGAAAAGACAGAATGGCGACCTTTTCAAAAAAGTGATGGAACATCTGGACGACACTCGATTGTTTTCTCTGTCATGTAGTAGGTCAACCAAAAGAGTTGACCAAAAGAGGGTCCAATACTATAACAAGCTGAAAGGAGGCATATCACCACCTATTGCAGCATAGTTGGACATACTTTGGTAAATAAATTCACTCCCCTCCTCTTCTTGAATATGGGGAAAAGGCCAGTAGTCTGACTGAAGGAACTCCACATGGGATTTTGTTGGCTCAGATTTAGAATTACTATTCATTCATTTACCATTCATTATCCATAAACACTTATCCTGTCAAGAGTTGCGGTGGAAAGCTGACAGTGGGCGAGAAGCGGGGTACACCCTGGACAGGTCAACAGACTATCACATACATAGACAGACAACCATTCACACTCATATTCACACCAATTCAACCCTAGAACCCGGTGTAATCCCACGCTGACATGGGGAGAACATGGTAAATGGTAAATGGACTGCATCTGTGTAGCGCCTTTCTAGTCATCCGATCACTCAAAGCCATTTTACATTGTGAGCATCACAATGTAAGCATCATTTGGAGCAATTTGGATTCAGCATCTTGCTCAAGGATACTGCGACATGCAGTCTGGAGGAGCCGGGGATCGAACCGCTGATCTTCTGATTGGTGGATGACCCCTCTGAGCCACAGCCGCCCTCATGCAAAATCTGCACAGAAGGGCTCCCCAGGTACGAACCAAGAACACTCTTGCTGTGAGGCGACAATGCTAACCACAGAAGGGCATCAGCTGGCCAGCAGATTAGAGCCCACAAACCCTCAAGAGGGTTCATAATTACCAATTGGTACAAAATAGTCCCTGTCCTCTACATATGATTCAAACCAATTTATCACAGTGCCAGAAAGTCCTATACACTGTTTTAATCTGTGAAGCAGTACCTTATGGTCAGCTGTATCCAATGCAGCACTAAGATCCAGAAATGCCAAAACCCCAAATTTTTAAGGGTCACTGTTCAGATGAATGTAATTTGAGACTTTAACAAGTGCAGTGTCAGTGCTGTGGTGCAACCAAAATCCAGACTGGAAAGCATTCCAGACATCGTTTTGCACCAAGAAAGTGTGAAGTTCCTTGAAAACAACCTTGTCAATGATCTTTCCTAGAAAAGGCTGGTTTCATACGGGCCTGTAGTTATTTATTACTAAGCAATCCAGACTAGATTTTTTTAAAGGGGTTTAATTACTGTGGTCTTCAGTGGCCTAAGAAACAGGCCTGACTATAGAGAGGTATTGACTATCTATAAAACATCTGATGCAATACAGTTAAAAACATCTGTAAAGAAACTGGTAGGCAGAGTGTGCAGGCAGCAGTTAGTAGGCCTGAGGTTCCAAACGAATTTGTTTGGGTTGCATAGTCTAAGGGCTGAATATCTTTGAAATTTACCAGAATATTCTTATTAGGAGGCACAGGTGTCATAACCATTTTTCTTGAGCTGTTGGAGTTATAGACTATTTGTCTTATTTTTAGAATATTGTCTGTGAAAAAGGAAGCAAAGTCATTTCATGATTTGGTGGCTAGCAGTTCAGGAGGCAGTGATGTTGAGGGGTTCGTCAGTCTGTCAACGGCAGTATATAAAATATGTGAGTTATTGTCATTTTTACAAATAATCCCAGAAAAAAGGCTTGCTTTGCTTTCTTTTTAGTTATAGTCGGTGGTCTCTTTCTAAAGATTTTAAAATGGACCTGGAGTTTGGTTTTTCGCCCCTTGCATTCTTACCTTTCTACACTGTCTTTTTTGAGCTTTTACCAGTGTGGCATACCTCCATGGAACTTTTTTTCTTACCAGAGACAACTGTAATATTCATAGGCACAATAGCACCATTGGCATTCATACCATTATAACTAAAAATGTTTACAAGGTCAATGACAGAGAGTGAAGGCAGATCTGATTTGTGTGCAAAAGCCTGGGAGAATAATGTGCAGGTATTTTTTACTTTCTTAATTCCTCTGTTTTAAATCTATTAATGTCAGTAGTGATGGTCATTTTAAAGAAGACACAGTAGTGGACAGAAAGGGCAACATCAGTCACCACAACCTCTGAAATGTGTAGACTTTTAGAGATTATGAGATCTAAAATATGCCCCTTTTTTAAGTGTTGAATCCCACATGCTGGGAAGCACCAAATTGCCCAGGATGTACGAGAGTTCTTTAGCACTGCCAACTTTGAGATTATCAATATGAATATTAAAATGACCCACTATAACAACACAATCAAAATCAATACACACAGCAGATGGCAGTTGAGAAAACCAAAAAAACATGCATTATATTTATAGACTCTATGAATGGTAAGGTTGCTTGAAAGGTGGATCTCAACTGAAGCACAGCATATTCGCAAGAGTCAGCCTTCCCATGAAAACTGTTTGCATTGGTAGACATTATTAAATAGAGCAGTTACTCAACCTCCCTTTCTAAGTGCTCCAGCCTCACTGATAAAATTGAAATCTGGGAGAGCTGATTTGATAAGAGCTGCTGTACTATTTTTTTTATTCAGGTTTCCATTAATAACATAAAATCAAGGTTTTCCTTGATAATAAAATCATTCACTCATAGTGACTGGCCAGGCAGAGACCTGATATTTTATAGAGCTTAGTTTAGTGTACTGAAGACATTGTCAGGCAAAGTTTGTGGCTGGCACACTGAGTCAAGTTAGATAAGGTAACTGCATGCCTGGTTAAAACAGGAATGGCAGACATTTTAGCATCTCCTTCCTGTCTGGGGTGGGTGGTATTAACAACAATTTTAGATGGCTGCATAGAACAAGAACTAATAACCAATGAGGGGTAAGTATCCAGAGCAGGTGCCTAAAGTGGGGCGCCCGGCCGAGTTAAATGACTACCGACCGGTCGCCTTAACATCACACATTATGAAGACCCTGGAGCGCCTGGTCCTCCGTTTCCTGAAGTCAGAGGTCACTGATGCTGTGGACCCCCTTCAGTTTGCCTGTCAGGAGTACATGGGAGTGGAAGATGCGGTTCTTTACATGCTGCATCGGGCCTACACCTACTTGGAGGAGCCAGGATGTAGTGTGAGGATCCTTTTCCTGGGCTTCTCAAGTGCATTTAATACTATCCAGCCCCCCATACTGAGAGACCGGTTGGAGGGGATGGGAGTAGATCACTTCTTGACCTCCTGGATAACAGACTACCCGACAGTGCAGCCTCAGTATGTCAGGCTTGGAAGCTGTGTCTCTGGGATGGTCAGGAACAGCACTGGTGCTCCATAGGGAACTGTTTTAGCACTGTTTCTGTTCACACTCTACACAGTGGACTTTAAATACAACTCAGAGTCCTGCCACATACAAAAATACTCTGACGATATAGCTATCGTGGCTTGTACGGGGATCTTGTGGATGCCTTCAGTGCACTTCTCTACACTGCAGTGTGTTGGGGAAGCAGCTTGACAGACTAAAACACCAAGCATTTGGACAAGCTGGTTAAAAAAGCTGGCTCAGTGCTCGGCAGGAGACTGGACCCATTAACAACTGTAGTGGAGAGGACACATTGAACAAACTGAAAGCTATCATGGACAATAGCAGACACCCTCTCCACGGCCTCCTAGAGCAACAGTGTTTCAGGAGATCTTTTGTCCCCACGGCAATAAAACTGTTTAACATCTCCTGAATCCAGTCATGCATCACATTAGCCACAACTGGCTGGACTGTGAAATGGACAATTTTATTCTTATTAACTTTTTTTTTATATTTGTGAACTTATTTTAATGCATTTTATTTTGTTTTTTGTCTTTTATGAGCTGCTGGACAGCTGAATTGCCCCTCGGGGATAAGTAAAGTTCTATTCTATTCTATTCTATTCTATTCTATTCTATCCTATCCTATCCTATTCTATGTCATGTTTGTAAACAGTCATGCAGGTGGGCTGGACAAACTGCTAACATACTTGAGCCAAGTCTGAAGACTGTCTCTTCTGATGAATGCAGAGCACTTCCAGAGAAGGTTAAAATTGTTAATAAAAGCAAAGTTTAAAGCTCTGCATTGAATCATCCATAGCCATTTGTATGGGCCAAGAAGCCTGCTAAAATTGCCAGCCCTTCAACCAAGCTTTGGAATGGGGCCTGAAATAAAAATGTTCTTACCACTGGCTTTTAAGAGTTATATATGGGTGTAGGCAGTACCACTTTATGTGCAGCATCGACCAACTCTGGATGGTGGATTGTTGTCTGGGGAGCGCTGCAGCAAAGGGCACTGTCCTTAGCATAGGGATTCCCTGCCATCTCCGAATGAGTGGGACCTCCTGAGCTGACAGCCCTCTTCAGCAACCTGCAGCAAGTGGAGGACTTCATTGGATGGTGGTAGCATTCCTCCAGTGGACAAAAATCTTTTATGTCCAAGATGTAAACCTGTTGGCCAGTGGGAGGTCGCAAGGTGGAACCAGGAGAGATGGACAATATGCCCTTCCTAACAGGCTACAGTCGAGTGCTCGGGTTGATGTGAGGTCTAACTTTGGGTTTAGCTCGCATGGGCGGCCAGGGATCTTCATGCTTGGCTGAAACAGCCCCAGGCTCTGATGCCCCAGTAATGATGGATCCAGTCCACATAAGAGTGGGATCGTTGTCCATTACTGGAGTGGTACAGTCAAAAAGAGTATGTTGGGCTGGTTGAGTTCTGGTTGCCACAGCCCAGGACTGTGAGGTGTTTTGTTTCTGGGCCATGGTGACAGTGTGAAACTCCAAGATGGACTTGTCCTCTCTGAGCTCAGCTTCCAAACAAGTCACTTTTAATTAAGATTTTAAGCTTTAAAAACTTAAAATTTTCATTAAAAATGGCTGCCTAGCCTGGCTACTAGGCAACAAACAAACCAGCTAAGCTGGCAGCAGACGAGACAAAGTTTGGCTTAAAAACTGGTGCTTAAAATACTGTATGTCAACACAAACAACAACAGGAACTTTAACTTATAAGAGTACTTTTATACTTATCTTTTGCTGCTTTTAATGGAGTAAAAGTTAGTTACATTTAGCTTAATTAATTTAAATCATAATATTGTGCCTTCAGTTTTAGCAGTGCTGCAACACCTCTGCTTTATTATCAGATCATATTACATGTTACAGCATAGTATACAGATTAACATAATGATTCCACCTGGCTAGACAAACTCTCATGTCACTCACCTCTCCTCTCTCTTTCTCTTTCCCCATTCACCTTCTCATTTGAAGCAAATGTGTTTCTGACACGCAGTCCATTCTTCACTCGACTTAATTACCTGCCAGCACCAGCTGCCAAATGTGTACAAGCTTTTAACGCTGTGACTCAATTGGCTGGCTTCCATGCAGACATTTAAACACACACACACACACACACACACACACACACACACACACACACACACACACACACACACACCTGCACATGCTTGCCATCCTCAACAGCTGCATTGAGATTTTGTTTAAAATCAACACTGAAGCTTTCTGCCACACATAAGATCTGAACTGAAGGTTCTCTACCTTGTTTAGCTGTACTGTACAGGATAACTAGCCCATATGTTTCACTGAAACAGAACTTTGGAATTTTGGCTCATGCCAAATAGATGAAAGATACTTCAAATACATTAGTGGTACAGATTGTAGTGCTGCCTGTTGTTAATGCTGTTTTTGGTCAATGTTAGAGTGATCAGGTGTTACTGTAGGGATACTAATGCGGTCAGTGTTCTGGTACAAGAGTTGATCCTGACATGTGGATCTAGTATCTTTGATGTATTAGTGCCTTTTGGGTGTGAGATTGACCTGTTGTGCTGAGCTGCATGAAAGTTAAGAAGACTGAACAGTTATGAACGAGAGACCTCAGTGGAGAGATGTGTGTGATTATGTACTAATGAGTTATTACACAAGTGTAGCCTGGTGAAATTAAACTGCACAGGACACTGAAATATGTTTTGGGCTTTTTATTCTGAACAGGAAAATTCAATGTTTAGTAAAGATAAATAAGAATTGCTTTAGAACAAAACACACAAAAGGTTCTCTGTTGTACATGCAGTTTTTGTACATAAAATCAGTACCAGCTGAGGACTCTTCTCTATACACGTTGACACTGATCCCTATCTACTCTGCGTCAGGGGTAACACTTTTATTCTATACAGTAGTGGTATCAATATCCATGGACTACTGGTGATAAAACACTCACTACAAAAGACTAAAGAAATAAGTGTAATGGCTCTTTCTTATAACACGAAGAGCCTGCAGATTCACAGTCTACAATCTTACATTCAGAGGACTTTCAGTATTACGGTCAAAGTGTAGAATTTGATATCACTATGGCTGTCCATGTTCCAGCTGAGCTATTATTGTAGTAACGTAAAAAGTGCCACCAGATAGCAGAAGCTACATTCAAGGTACTGCATTCAAACTATGCAAGTCACTGAATCCTCCACAAGTTTTTACAAATGTTTTACAGTAAAAGCCTTTTTAGAAAATGAAGGGATTCTCTCAGCCTAAATTATGAGGTGCTTTTAATTTCCAGTGGATACAGGAAGTGTTCAGTTTGAAATGACGGTATAATGCATTAACTTTAACAAGGCAAAGAAGAGCGGATTAAAAATAAAAATAGAAAAATACAGAGGAAATTAGAAATAAAGGCCTGTTTCTAATGTAGTCTTTTTCAAATTAAGCTGGTACCCTCTGCAGTTGTGGAAAGTAAAAGCTCTGCTACTAGTTTTTAATGTTATTCCTTTATATCCTCCATCACCAAGAAATACCATTCTGTGCTAGCTTGATGCTAACAGAAGTACTCACTGTGGTGAAGTACCTCTGTTGTTTCAAGCTATTATTTTCCCTTTGTTTTACTCTGTCCTGGTAACTTCCCTGGAGGAAATATCAAAAAGGCTGTGTTTCTATTGATCAAAGTGATGGCTGTGATGGGAAGAAGTCATGGAGGACGGATAGAAAATCAAACATGCTAGACTCTCTGTCAGGACATCATGAGGCATCCTAGATGTGGCGTCTGTCATCTACTATAACACACAACATGGGATAAATGATGGATTATCACAGACAACACATATTGTCGTTCATGATGAGCCAACAACATACGATGGCCAGGTTGGGATATCGTGTAGTCTGAACCTGGTATTAGTTGTGCATCTGTCCCAGAGCACAGAGTGATGGTGCAGCACTACACCAAATAGAGTGGGTTCTTCCCAAGATGACACTGTCTGCCTATCTGTCAATATCCAACAAATGCAGATACATTAGTATACAACATGTCACATTAAGTAGTATCCATTACTTTTAAATGCCTGTCATTTGATATTTCTTACTTTCGTAATCAGCCCATAATACCTGGAAAAACATTCCAACACACAAGATGGCTTCCCCCTCTCGGGACTCTCTTTAAGCCATTCCACAATATCCTTTGGCTAACAGGGGGTAGCCCTGCAGTAGTCTAGCAACCTCTCCAGGGTGTACCCCGCCTCTTGCCCAGTGTCTGCTTGGATAGGCTCCAGCCCCCCTGCCACCCTCAAGAGGATAAGTGGTTACGGAAATGGATGGATGGATAACAGGGGGTATCCCAGTTGAGACAGTGCCATCTGGTGGCATTAATAATTAAAGTCAGATTTTCCTACCTGCATACACATGCTAAAAAACCCTCAGCATTGATCATGTTTTTGGCCACTTCCGAGCATTTGAACAAGCTGTAAATGCAACATTAACAAATTATCACCTTGTGAAGTTTTTTTCTGATGAATGTTTTCGCAAACAGTTGCTTATTTACACATCCAGCAAACATTGAGCAACATCAGCATTCCTTTTGGGTTAAGTCTCTGGCCCCCTGACAAATGTTAGTCCAAAGCCTCTTTCCCCCACTATACAAAAAACCCAATAAAACCCACTTACATCTGACTTTTGAATTTAATGAGAAGGGTTACAATCAGCATTGATACCCGGGTCAAATGACCCTGCAGTATTCAAAAAAAAAAAAAAAGTATTCACTGGTATCTTTTGGCTCCACCCCTGATTGGCTTTGAAGGAAATATGACATGCCACTGAACATGTTCATTTGAGCCTCTTTACCGGTGAGATGCAATGACACGCCACTATAGAATTTTACTGAAGAGGCTTTTGCACACCAGGATAATCAGCTTCTGTCATCAGGTGCGTTGGCACAGCAGAAAGTGCTTAACATGAAACGAAGGACTGTCCGCACACTGACTTGCACTTACACAGCAATGGTTTTTAATGAAGCACCGTGTCAGTACTCTGGACCTTTATCAAGCACCATAAAATACCATTGGTCTCTGCCCAAGTGGCGCTTAAACCTTTTTCCAAATATAGTTGGCAGCGAGTTTGAAAGAGGGACTGAATGATTAACAGATATTAAAAAAGATGTAACCACTATAACGCTTTCACTGGCCTCCATTCTGCTTTCTGCTGTTTATTAACCTGTTTTCCAGCCATTCCATGATATTAAATGTGACACACTGGAAAAATAGGAAAAAAACAAGCTGAAAAGCATACTTATCTACTGCAGAGCAATGTACACAGCTCTGGTCTACTGGTAATGGGGAGTCTATCACCAATTTTTAGTGGGTTTAAAAATCCTGCATACGGACACATTTTGTAGAATAGGGGACTAGTATTCATTCTGTTTTAGCTCTTTTTTGGTCTCCACCAACGCCTGAGGGAAATATCTGCCTATTTAGCAGCTAAATGTTCCACTATGTAAGGCAAGGCAGAGACACCTCAGAAGCTTGAGGAAATTCCTGAGGAATTTCTACTCCTGCACCACTGAGAGCGCCCAAACTGGGGACATCACTGCCTGAACCGCAAGGCCCTGTTTGGTGCCGCAAGAGTGGTTTTAGCTGAACATACTGTAAGCCTAACCCTCATCCCACCAACATATTTTACATACAAGGACCACCAACAAGGAGTCCCTGAGGACCCCAAGAATAAACTACCATGAGAAACAACCATCATAGCAAAATGTTAATCTATGTCTTCTCAAAACATTATTATCAGGGCTGTCACACAATTATTTTTATTTAACCATCACTGAATTTAAATAGTAAATTGCGATTAATCACATTCTTTATTGCACATTTAAGATTCCAATTTTTTGCATTTCAAAACAGTTCTGAAGTTCATATTTACAAGGTGAAGCAATTCTTAGCAGAGTGTCTTGGTTGGTTATCACATGGATGCAAAGCAATTTACTTTATAATCTTGACTTTTAGATTTATTTATTTCAAATCAGTGCTGCACTGCTACAACAGTGTGATTTGAAACGGTACCTACCTTAGAGGTAGGAGACAACTTCAGTGCATATTCTATGAAATACAGTGTTTACTTGTTTAAGGGATTACACTGCTAAGGTTGAGAAAGTGATATAATTTATAATTTTGACTACTCACTGACATCCAATGATCCAGTTAAAGCAACAGCATCTGCACTTTTCAGGAGTTCCAGTTTAGTTGCTTTCTCTGATTCATACAGGTCCAGTAGGCATAAAACTATTATTGTCCACAATGGTAAGACGTATGTCTGGTCACAACATGCCAACCTGACAACATCAACTCAAAAAATAATATACTTGTGCAGCGGAGTGTCTGTGTCGCTCTGCAGTTGCACCTCCAAAATACCAGGCAGCGGTGGAATTTCTGTGAAGTTTGACTGATTCAGAACACACCTAAAACACACAATAAACATGGCGTAATCGAGACACTTTTAAACATAAGTACACAAATTTGCTTCATTATAACTCACAATATTCACTGACAATACACTTGTCCTTTGCTGGACACATTGTCCCCAGAAATACAACATGCTAAAATTATTAGCACAAGCCTATTGCATTTTACATTGAATAAATTAGCCTTGCGGCTAGCAGAGTTTTTTTCTACTCATGTGGTACAAGGATAAATCACACATTGAACTTGAAATGAAGATCTGCAGTCAGTTTTTGGCTTGACTACAAGTGAGGGTGCATCAAAGAGACAAAATAGCAGCACGCAATTAATGCGATTAAAAAAATGCTTTAACACTGACAGCCATCCAATGTCATCTGACAAAAACAAAATAAACAAATAAAAACAAAACATGTTGTTGGTATTGTTGTTTTAGGGAAGTTACGGGTAATTTGCATAATGTGTAAAACCAAAATAGATTTTTTTCTTTAATGCAAATTGCACCTTTTATCCCAGGTACAACCAACATTAAAAGCTATTTTACCATCCTTGGAGGCTAATATAATTTAGTTTTCAGTAATTTCAAGTAAATGTGTGTTATATTTCTATGCTGAAACCAACCAGGGTCATTTTGACACCAGTAAAAACTAATTGAAATAAACCAACAGTCATTCAAACTTTTTGTCTTTCAATACAAAAGTAGATGGAGACCTTGGTCTCTGTATGGCCCCATTTCAGAATAAAGGCTGAATAAATGCAATTTAGATTTTTCAGTTTGTACATAATGTAAAATGAATGCTGTTTCCAAAGAACTATGAACACCACACACTGCAGGCATGATCTGGTTTATGCTACACCAAGGGCATACTGGCAAGTGACAGGAAGAGCAAACATTTGCTTCCTGTCTGTGCTTAGGAGCAAAAGTAGATTTTCCAGCCGAGCGTTGAAAGTCCACAGGAGCAGGTGGAGTTTTTCTTGAATTAATCAATTCAATTTAATGGTCAAAAAACATTTTACAATAAAAAGATGTATTGTATTTCTGACTTTGAATGTCACCTTATTAGTGAGGAGTTGCATTTAGAGTCATTGATAAAGCATACAAGGAAATCTCTGTCTGTCTCCTTCAAAATGATTGGCCGATACTGACTGATCAGTGTCATACCCTCCTGGTTTCGCTGGTACCCCAGTAAGTAGGATGAGGGCTTAAGGATGTTTACATCAGGAGCTGCAAGAATAAGGCCAGGAGAATCATTAAAGATCCAGACTACCAGGGTAACTGCTTTTTCACCCTGCTGAGGTCAGGAAGAAGGTGCCAGGTACACCAGGCAGCACTGAGAGGCTCAAGAGGAGCTTCTTCCCTCAGGCCACAAGGATCCTTAATGAAGGCCCTGCCTAAGACTGCCGAATCATACATATACACAGTGTTGGGGAAGCTACTTGGAAATGTAGTGAGCTAAGCTACCAGTTAATCTACATCAAAATAATGTTGAGAAAGAAGAGAAAGTAAAGAAGAGAAAATGGCAAAAGTAGTTTGCTACTTGCAAAGCTAGTTTTATTTTTTGACTTTATGTCAAATCAGCATTTTCTCAGTGATAAGTATTGTTCTCTGTCCCCCTAGCTCTTTTCTTGGCCCTTGTTGTGTCTATTTCTGTGGTGTACAATTCCAATCAAGTAAATATATACTGTCTATGGGCAAAGCATGTGAGAAACTTGTTAAGAAGTGCAGCGGAGCAGGGCAAGTCTTGCCAAAAAAAGCCAATAGCAAAGCAGCAAGCAAAATAAACTGAGGGATTAGTATGTGGTGTCATACAGAGGTGCCTTCCTCATCTACATGCCTCGGTGTGGCACTGGTGTCAGTCAAATTACCAATCCTCAATTTTATCATCCTTACTTTTATCCAGACCTACACAGTAAAAAAAAAAAAGTCTGCTGCATTTCACAACTTTTCCTAGGAAAAAGAGTTTACTACTCTGTCAGTTAATGAACTTTGCTACTGAAAAGCTATTTGACTCAGAAAGTAGTGACATTATCACCATGCTACTGAGAAATGTAATTAAGTTAGCAACAACACTACTTGTAGTGACACTCCTGCCTAACACCACATATTACAGTCTCTGTTGCACAAATTGGTATAAAATGACAGGATTACATTTTCCTTGCATGGTAATTAGGGGGTGAATTTTCATATAATGTACCTGTTTTACAAACAAATGTAACTCATTACATTTGATTACTTTTTAATTGATTTTCAAACAGATTCCAGTTTTAAACTGGACAATAAAGCTTCAAAAACCTAGAAAAACACAAGAGCATAAATGTAGGACTTAAATTTGTCCAAATGGCTTTGCTGACCTGCATTGTCTGGAAATATGCTGATGAAAGACATTCCTACAAGGCAAAGAGATGCAGAATAATAAATGCTATATTCTAAATTTAAGGTTATCCAAAAAAATAAAATGGATGTAACCCCTTTGTAATTACCAATATTTTGTTCCATAACTACAATTTTAATAAAAAAAAATTTCTCATTAACTGTAATTGATTACAATTACTGTAAAACTCAAATTAAAAGCCTAGTCCCAATTAAATGCCTAGTCCTTTTTACTAGCCTGGTGTGGCATTTTGACAAATTAAGAACGGTCTCAATTAGACACCTGGTCCAGTTGCCTAGCAGTTCATTGTTTTAATAGAAGTTCCTCAGATGTATAAAAGTGGGTTGATGGCTACCTCAAATTATGTGTCAATTTCTTGATTACCCTGTAAGTTATTAATATTCCTTTAGTCTGTAAGGATCAGATCAAAGGGGTTTTTCATAAAAAGTTGTGAGTATTGTTTAAACAGGCTAAAGTGGTGTTGCGTTGGTATGCCGGGTGCTGTAACTGTCCTTCTCTCTCTCTGATGCCTTGATGCGACGTCTGTCAGAGCTCGTTCAGTTCATATTGGTTTCAATTAACAATTTAATTTGACAAAAAAAGTTTTGTGTGAAAGGAATTAAAGGCCTGTCCCAAATATAGGCCTAGTGATTTTGGTGATTTAAGCAAATAATAGGCTGGGCTATTAACTTAACTTTTATAGTACATTTATTGTGTAATTTAATTACAGAAGTCCACACATGTAACTAGTTACTCCCCAACACTGCGCATAATTAAGGGTGGGCTGCTTTGAGTGAAAGGCTGTCTGCCTATACTGTCCTCGGCTTCTCAGCCAGGTCCACCCACCAGTCCACAAACCAATTGGTGATGTTGCAGTAGCTATGTCTATTATTTGATACAATGTATGGTCACTAACTGTGTCTGTGGGGTAAACAAGGTTAATGAGAGCTGTGAGACTGAAACAAAACTGGCTGTAAAACCAAAACTGTGTGCTAAAAAATGTTTGATAGAGTGTACTTATTTAAATACAGTTTATCCTAACAATTTAGGCAATAGGGTCTTCCCACCTTTTAGTTTTGTGTTGCTCTTTATCAGTATGAATCTGGAGTCAAGAATAACATGAACATCCAAGGGGAGGCTTAGACAAAGGGGCATCATCACAGAAGTCTATCTGCATGTGCCTCTGTTGAAAGAGTTGCTACTGCAAAGATGCACATTGTGTTATCGGCATTGTCATGCTGTTGTTAACTTTTTTGCGCTGGCATTTTATTTTGTATCAAAAAGTTGGTTCACTTTCCTGTCTGTCAGCATGTTTTGCAGGTGAAAATCGGACCAAACAGATAAAATGTGTGGAAATTTCTTGTCTGTACATACTGGTAGGAGACAAAGCACAGTAATAGGCACAGAGGTCAGCATTTTCTATTTCTGTGACTCCACACACACAAAAACAAAGCACACACACCCACACACACACACACACACACACACACACACCCGCACACACACCTACACACACACACGCACACGCACACGCACACACACACACACACACACACACACACACACACACACACAAAGTAAATGACAAGCACTTCTGTTCCTTGGCTCCTTTCTCAAACCAGTTTTGTTCCACTTTATTTTCTGCCACTTTCAAAATTATGCTACCATCAGCGTCGGTAACAGTCTTTTTTCTCATTCAAGTTTTGACTGACAGTATACCTAGTGAGGCTGCCTGGCAGAGTAGAGTAATAAGGGAGACAATGGACATGTCTCTCTTACACAAGCAGGAGTAGTTCTGTTGTTTGCCAGACAGGAGACTTTGGAAAAGAACAGGATTGTGGGAGAGAGAGAAAGAGACGCAGATATACTGATATCAGTAGTGTTTGCTTGGATGCACCCAAGGATGTTCCTGAAACCAGATACCACATTCAGCAACCCTTTAATAGCACATTTGACATAAACACTGTATGTCTGTAATTTTTATTGAATTTCACTGTTAGGATGTTTTGGTGGTATAGCTTGAAGCGTGGAGAAAACAACCCAATGGCCTTTTCTCATTCACCTAAAAAGAGAGAGAGATATCAGCAACACTTAAAGTACTACAGGGTTTATTGATTCGTAAAATATAATTCAAAGTAAGTTATGTTTTTTACTCATAAGGCCAGAGTTGTCTTGTGTTAATTATTTTTATGAACATGAATTTTCCATGAATTAGGGTGAATTTGAAGGATTTTTCCAAATAAATGTTAAGAATGTAAATCTCACATGTATTAGGGTGAAAGACGTGGCATGTCAATTCTGGTGTCCGAGGCATGTTTATAATGTTAAAAATATATAAAAAATTTAAAACAGTACATTTTGTTACTCAACTCTGGTCACTTTACTTACTCATATGAGTATTTACTATAAGAAATGAAAATTTAAGGAGCTATTTAGCTCAAAAGTACAAAACTGTCCTTCCTGGATAACATCCGGGCTAAAAATCTAAGCATAAATATATGTTAAAAATGTCAAAAATCTTAATAAAAGCATAAATGATGTACTGGGGCATAATTGTGTCGATGTTTGTAATGACACCTACAAATATAGTAACAACACTAAGGTCATTTACATTTTTATTAAAGAAATACTTTTGTCCCCATTTTTGGATTCTCAAATGTCCTTCATGATGTGTCTTTCTGGATAACGCTAAAAAAACATTTATAATTTTTTTACATTTTAAAATGACCTATTTCATGTGAAATATGACAATGATGTATTGAAGATTAAGCTAATATTTTACACAGTAGACCCAGTTAGTGCCTGATAATAAAGGAAAAATAGTTATTTTGTCCTCCCTGGATAACAAAGATATTCTGTTACCCAGGACATGTCCTCTGTTATCCAGAATGGACATGTTAATCAATTCAGATTTGTATTGGTATCTGTAGCTTTTTAGGCATTGATTTGATGTTGTATTGTTAAACTTTTATTATTATTAATAACAGCAATTGATTAATTCAGTCAAAGAAGCAGTATTATGTATTTTTTAAACTTCTGTGGTATTCTTTCTTTTATCTTTTTCAATGATAGCAACACAGGACATTATCATAGATATTGTATAGTTATTGCCCAAAAATGAGTGTAGTTTTAGATGTTTAAGAGTCAGTTTTGTTCTTGCAGATGCCAGTGTCTCTTGATTACACTGAAATCTTGCAGTGGTCATTCCTGGCTAACAGCATGTCATTCTGGGTAACAATGACACAGTCAAATAATTTAACCCAAATTTCATATTATACTACAGTATCGTGTTTTTTGAGTTGAGGATACAATAACAACCCTTTTACTTATAATGTAAAAAAAAAATTAAGACATTTTCTATCATTTTTCTCTTTTTGGCATTAACTATAGTGTGACAAACAGGAACAAATGCAGCGATTTCACTATAAATGTCCAAATGCATTACATTAATTCTGATGAAAATGTTGTTTTCTGAGCAGTAATTATTTGTTGGACTCTAACTGTTGTTATCTATAAACTCTTAAATGCCAACAATGATAGACATTTTAATTTATTTTCAAATCCATTTACGTTACCCAGGAAGGACATTTTTCATGGGAGAAATCACATGATTCACTGAAAAATGTTTACTGCATTCTTATAACAAATTCCTGTTGTTGAGTGGTATACAGAACACTCTAATAAAGATAGAAAGTAACTTAATAGGCATTTTTAGCCAATTTGATTTTTTTTCATTTTTTAAATCCTTATTCGTCTATTCTTATTCTGAGGTTGTCAGGTTTGTCGGTGATTTCTGTGTCAATTACCGATGCCAAAAGCCACCTTTTGCAGCGGTATGATATGCCACCGGGCAGTGTCAGTTTGTAGCACAAGCGGACAATACCTTTCACAGTATTACGATATGCCGCTGGTCAGCCAGATGATACCTGTCATGGCAGTTTAATATGCGGATGGGTGGTGTCAGTTCATAATGCAGCAAGATAGCACCTGGATGATACTGGAGGTTGAAATGCTGCCTATTTAATATAGGGCAGGTGGGAGGGTTCGTGGATTGGACCAAGACACCCCAGACTTTCACCTGGGAGCCAGGTGCTCACTACCCATATAACTGCAGAGCCAAAACTGCTTCTTTCTAAACCTAACCACGTGCTTTTGTTGCCTCAACCTTACCACCTGCTTTTGTTGCCTTAACCTAACCACAAGCTTTAGTTGCCTGAACCTTACCACCTGCTTTTGTTGCCTAAACCTGGCGACATGCTTTTGTTGCCTGAACCCATCCATGTGCTTTTGTTGCCTAAACCTAACCACATGCTTTTGTTGCCTGAACCTGACCACGAGCTTTTGTTGAAGTCCTGGCGTTGTCCTGTAATGTCAACAGCACATGCAGGATGATACCTGTAGACCTGTTGACATGTGATGACTCGTAATGAGAGCGTGTTGGATTTATATACTTAATGGCCAACAATGTCTGAAAAACCACACCAAGTGTAAGGACAGCCAAATATTACACCCATTTGTGATAACTAAATACCTCATTCCCAATAGGCATCATTTTTTCATGTTTATTTTCATTGGGAAAAGTCAACATATGTACCACATTTATTACCTTAGCTAATTTACAAGGATCATTTGCAAGTAGAGCCAACTTTACAAACAGAAAAAACAACACAGGGCACAAACATCAATATGATAAAAATAATGAGAATTAATATTATGCTGTGACAGGCTATGACTCTTCTGGGAAGGCTTTGCACAAGATTATAGAACCTGACTGCAGGGAATTTCTCCCATTCAGTTTCATTAACACTTGTCAGCTCCAACAGTGGCTACGCTTATATGCACACAATATTCCGGTTTTTGCCATTATTCTGAAGACAATATTACTATTAAGCTGTTTACATTTCTAATGAAAATAAACATTTCACTGCTATTACAGTTTACATAAAACTGTGCATACTATGATTAACATGCCCTAAAATGCTGTTTATTGCTTCAAAATATAGAAAAGTGGAACTGAAGCTTGTCATTTTGCTTCTGTGCATTACAATAGGATTTTTATAAAGGATGTTTACATCCAAGTCTTTCATAATTTTTAAAAGTAGATGTGTTTCTCCTTCTGACTATATCTCTATATCTCCCACAGCCTTGTAAATTGTTAGCTGGTTTGTGTACAACGTATTAATGGCAACGCACAGAGCTGACTGTAAACAGATAAGAGGCTGTGTGTCACAAACTGCGTCAAAAACCCAGCTGAGAGGCATATTCTGAATGTGCTGCACATGTCCAATGAATGCTCCCAAAACTCGAATAATACTTGCATATCCCGTATGTCTTAATCAAAATATGCAAAATTTGAAAAAAAAAGGCCTAATTCAGAAAATCCAAATGTTATATGCTGTTTACATGACCCATATCAAATTGAGAATATTTTCATATTTGGAAAAATAGCAGAATATTAGTGTGCATGTAAACATAGTACAACATGTGATGTTATGTGGCCAGGACTGGCTCATGGTTGATGTTCCACTTTATCCTAAATCTGATGGATGGGGAAAACTACTGATTTATGTTATTAACTTCTGATATAGGGACATTGTTACATTCAAACAGGACCTTTCCAAACTGTTGTCACAAAGTTGGAAGCACACTATTGTCTGAAATATCACTGCATGCTTGCAGCATAAAGATTTACCTTTATTGAAAATAAAAGGGCTGCTGACCTCATCACTCTCCTCCTGAGCTTGTGGGGGGTGACAATAATAACGTCTCCCCTAGGGAAAGGTAGACTCAGAGGCTCGATTCAAATGTCTAGACTTCACTACATTTGCAGACTCACAAATCAGGCTGAGGGCTGTCTCCAAATCCACAATTTCTGCTGACTTTCTGTAGATTTCAGAGTCCGCTTGGGTTGCAGACTTAAGCTTCACTTGGAAAATTATCCATAGTTTATAACTTAGGTGTATACTGTAAGGGTTCACAAACTTCACGGTTACGTTTAATATGATACAGCAGTGTCACAGTTCAGTGCATTTTTGTAGCTCATTCTTTGGGTTGGTGTGTACCATTGTTTTTTATATCCACCACTCTCTCACCATCACTCTCATAATTCACGGCTTAACCAAAGTGGATCCAAACAGGAGCCAGGATCTGAGGATCTTCAATTTCTGGTCTGGTAATGGCACTACTAATCATCTTGCAATGAGTTAGCTTTGCATAGCTGCCTCTCAGTGTGTCTCACTGGAGTAGAATGTTCTGGTTTGGAGATGGAAGGGGCAGACAGTATGTTGCCCATTCCATCCTGTGAGCTGCCTTGTTGAGCACGGTGGCACTGAGAACATTATATTAAACACAGTTTAAACGGTTTGTAATGCATACCGAACCAAGAGCCTTGTACCGAACTGTTCAATGTGAACACATGTATTGTTACACCCCTGGTGTATACTTTTCAGATCAAACTCAACACACCTCCCAAATGTATTCTTTTCTAACACACACGAGCAAACATTCTCAGTCTCTCTCTCTCTCTCTCTCTCTCTCTCTCTCTCTCACACACACACACACACACACACACGTAAAGGTGCATTAAATAGATATAAACAAACACCTATGAACCCATTTCACTTAAGTGAAAACACATCTTTGCTTTTAGAATTAAAAGCAGGACTTAGCATTAACCTTGAACTGCATTGTAATAGAGAGACAACAAAATAAAAGCAATTTAGTAAAGAGGAGAAAGGGAAAAAGAGAGCGAGGGACTACGACCAGTGTGAGAAGTCCTCATCTGTATGATTCACCTTGCCCTTATAGCAAGGTAAAACAACACCTTATTTCATAAATGACATGTTGTTTTCCACTGATAAAGCAAATCATATTCTCTCTACCAACAAATGTGGCTCCCAAATCTCATAAACCTCTCCTAACCTTTGATAAAAAATTTTTTCATCCTTTCGTTCTTTGCTTTCTGTCTCTGCGATCACCTCCCTTTTGGATGTGCTGCATTACTTTATTGCCTAGATAAGTTGTGGCCGCCAGGACTTTTTCTCGAGCACAATGCACTTTTGTTATGAAGGTGGAGGGATTAGAATTTGAGATTAGCTGATATCATCTCTATCTCTTACCAAAAAGAGCATAAAAAGGCTTAAAAAAATAATCACTTTCTGAGCTTAAACTTTTGAATAACACTGTCTCAGCTCTTTGCTTTATTGCTGTTGGTATTGCTACATGACATGAACAGAGTTTCAGTACATTCAGATGTGTTCACGTGGACAGATGACTTCACAATAGGAGTAAGTAAAGCTCAGAATCCATTCAAACACTTAAATTCAATCTACTGCTTTTTCTGATTTGTGAAAGATAAAGGTTTTTGGTTGTGGTGTTATTGAGCAGGATTTGGCCCCTCCAGAATCATGTCACATTGACAGGGTTTAACAGGACGCCAGGGCTTTAAATGTCCAAGTGCAGCAGAGTTATGATGTTCCTCATGTTGTTATCACTATCAGTCTTGGTTTGATAGACGAGAGCGCAACAGACAGAAGAAGACAAAAAGACGGAAGGAAGCAGTAAATGAGACTGTGTGTTTACACAGTGCTCTCCAAGCCGTCTGATTCCTCTTATTATCTTATTCCTGTTTTGTCTCCCCATTTTCGTAGAAATTGGCTCTATCTTCATGGCTATCTCCCTCAAGATGAGTAGCTAGAATAAACTCCCAAAATTGAATCCTCAGGATCCGCCCCCCCTTCCTCCTGCCTCAGGTTTTAAGAATGCCTGCTTTGCCAGTATCTCCTGGCAAAGAAAGAGCAGGAGCTTATGTAAATAATGACAAAGAGGTAACATAGCTTTAAATTCACTGCTCAATAACAGAGATAGAGAAAAGGCCCTTGATAGAGAAGCAGAATAGAAGAAAAAAGAAGGGAGCTGCTTTTAAAACTCTCTTTCCCTCTACTCTCTTTCTCCTGCAAGATCCAACAAATGTGTGTGTTTTTTTTTAACTTTCTCTTTTCTGAATGACCTTGACTTACCTGAGTGAATGGAGGAAGGGAGAGGAGCTTTAAAAGATGCACTTATCCTGAGTTTGAACAATTTTCAGGGCTGCATACACGTACCAGCTGTCTCGATGCCATCTCCATATCCCCACCGCATCCCCCTGGACTGAAGAGATTGTCCCCCCCCCCCGTGTCCCTTCCCTTTTTCCCCTCAGTCTAATTATTTAGCAAGCAAGGGAGGCAATCTGCTCTCCCTTGTTGTTGCTCAAGTGCCCATTAGAGGGAATGCGCTTCATCTTTCTAATGAACTGATCACATTAAATGAGTTGAAAACTCTGCGGCTTTGCTCACGTGTGTGGGGAAAAAAAAAGGGTGGGGGTTGTGCAGGTAGGGATGAAGGGGATTTAGGGGACAAAAAAAGGAATGTGGGAGTGTAGCAGAAAAAAGGAGACAGAAGAGACGAGTGGCTGTGAGAGTGAAGTAGTTACTCTCATCATGTTTGGACTCTTTCTGGATGATTTACTCACTCTGCCTCTCTGTTCTCTCTCTCTCTTCTGCTCAAACACACATAAACACAGATTGTCTATGAAGCAGAGTGTGCTCTAGTGATCCTGTTCTTTTACTCCTAATGGCTGTAGCTGCACAGTTACATGCTCTTTAACAATTAAATCTCTCTGATGCTGCAGGATAGCCGAAATGAAACCAGAACTTCAGGGTCCATGAGGGGCGAGTCTGTGGTTGAATCGAGGGGTCACTGCTTGTTTAGACATGTCTGTAATAACAAAGGGACAGGGGTATAAAGTTTTACAGCAGAGATTACAGCCAGAGAGTTGAAAAAAAAATCACTTGAGTTTTATAGCTATACACTGAGCAGCCTCTTCTCATTCCCAACTCATCAAATGCTGCTGCTTTGTCAGTGAGGGTGGTGGATAGGTCCAACAAACCCTAGACTTTTATCTGGGAGATTGGTGCTTGCTTCCTGTATGAATGTAGACCTAAACCATGATGTCTTTTTCTAAATCTAACCATGTGCTTTGGTTTGCCCCCCACTGGTAGTGGCATCCAGGAACGTCAACAGCAGATGCAGGAGCATACCCAGCGTGTAATATGTAGACATGAAAGGCCACTGACAAAGCGACAATATGTAATGCCTTTGGATGAGAATGCGTTATGGTGTCAGACACCGATGCCAAAAGGCACCTTTTGCAGCAGTATGATACGCAGTTTGCAATGCTTCTGGTGACTATGTCATATAAAGAGCTTTAAGTCCCCTTAGGGCAGGTGGGAGGGGAAGTGGATGGGTCCAACAAACCACAACATCACCCAAGGGCCTGCTGTTTGCTTTCCTTGTGAATGTTGAGCCATTTTTTTCCTGAACTTAATCATGTGCTTTTGTTGCACAAGTAAATACATGTAAAAAAAGAGGTGTTGGATCTACGTTGTGATTAATTCATTCATTTATTGATTCATTTTCCCTAACCGCTTATCCTGTTAGGGGTTGCAGGGGGGCTGGAGCCTATCCTACCTGACATTAGGCGAGAGGCAGGGTGTACCCTGGACAGGCTGCCAGACTATCGCAGGGCTGACACATAGAGACAGACAACGTTCACATTCACACCTACGGCCAATTTAGAGTCACCAATTAAACTGCATGTCTTTGGAGAACATGCAAACTCCACAAAGAATGGTTGAAATGCTATCCACTGCACCACCTAACCATGTGCTTTTTTGCACAAGTAATAAAATGTAAAAAAGAGGTGTTTTTATCTACATTGTAAGTATATCTGAAAAAAGACTGTATGCATCTAACAAGCAGAAACTGTACATTTCCTGTAAAAACTGACGTATTTTTAATAAGTGTAAATTGACACATTGTTGGAACATCCACAACAGAAGCAGGAGAATACCTAGCGCATCATACTTGGACATAGAAGTCCACCAACAAAGGGGTGATATTTGACAAGAAGGGGTTGGACTGGACCAAGTTATGTTGACACAGGCGCTGCTACACTCATAGTTATTCTTCATAAACAAAAGGTTCAGCGCTATAGTGGATGCTGATGCTTTAATAAACCTTCATTTGCTCAGAAAGACTGATGAAAGACATGCTAAATGAGAGACTGCACTGAGTCATGACATCTTGACCTCGGGTCTCTATAGCTGACTAGAATTGCAAATGGCATGAATGCTCCAGTCAACAGTTTGAATATCAATATGAATATCCTGCATGCTAGCCAATCAAATACTGAAGCATTACTAATAACAAGCTCCAAATTTAGTGCACAAGAGGTGACATGAAACCATGGGTGGTGATCAATAGCAAGAGTTTGAATCGCAGCCACTGCAGAAAATTGAAAGTGATGCAGAGTGACAGGGAATGGGAGGAAGAGTGAGAGTTGATGGGAGAAGAGGGATGAGAGGGAGAGGTGGTGGCGAGGAGGAAGAGAGAAAAAATGGTCCTGTCCCCAGGTTTGGGTTAGAAACACTTATAACTCAGGACCATAGATTATGACAGTCCAATCTTCTGGGCTGCTGCCTGAAAAATAACCACAAGAACCCAGCTGCCACGCACACACACAAACACAAACACACACAAACATGCAGAGGGAGATTGGGATAAAGTGGAATGTAGAGAAATGAGAGGCCAGATGAAAGAAAGAAAGTGGGAGGCAATGGAAATGAAAGAAGGATATGGATATATGCAGAAAAGGTTGAAATGAAAAGAAAGCAGGACTGTAAGCAGGATTGATGAGAGCATAAAGAGCAAAAGAAGTGTGAGTGTGATAGGTGGGTCTGAGGAAGTAGCAGATGGAAAAATAATGATGGAAAAGCATAAATGGGGCAGAGCAGAGAACAAACTGAAAAGGAAGGTTACTTGAAGTTAAAAGCCCAATCTTGCTCTGTGGTACAGCACCATCTTTGCATATATTGTTGCCCCTGCGTGTGACTTAAGCATTTTCATTTATTTATTTTATTTCATGTAACCAGGCATGGTCTCAATGAGATTAAAAATGTCTTTTGAAAAGCAGACCTAGACAATGTAACAAAAAGAGAATAAAAAGACAAGAACATACAAACTAGATCCTGAGAGTCCTGAGAGTAAGTGTTCTGACACTGACAAAACCAATGACATTCTAGCTCTTACGTATGTGATTTCTCTAAAGAAATGAACTAATTTCATTTTTAAGCACTCTTTGATTAGCACCACATAGAGGGGGCAGAGAACTTAAAGAAACAATTTTGCCTTGCTCATACAAATGTGGGGAACTGGAGTCATCTGTAAATGTACTGCAAGTGCAGCTTGGATAATGACCACAGTCAAATTATGTGTCCATTTTTTGATTACCCTGTAAGTTATTCATATTCCTTTGGTCCGTAAGGGTCCTCAGATCAAAATAATTAAAAGGGTTTTTCATAAAAAATGAACCCAGGTTATTAGTATTATTTTAACAGGATAAAGTGGTGTTGTGTCGGTATGCTGGGTGCCGTAATCCTTGGATGCTGTATAATGAGCATTGTAACTTTCTCTCTCTCTGACGCATTGACTGTCGGAGCTAGATCAAATGAATGATTCATATTTCAAATGTTATACAAAGCCTAATTTTCATAAAAGTAATATTTACACTAGTTTAAATAAACAATTTGATTGTATTTCCCATCTTTGCTTTCACAGCAGGTTAAGTTAGGATGATACAATGAATCGGAGTGAAACTAGAAAAGAAAATACAAAACTTACTCAATGGACCGCTATGACAAAACAGGTAAGTATAAAGACTGACAGTAAATCAGGTGAGTAGAAGGTAAGTATATTGCAGTAAAGTTGTCTTATGGGCATTAACACATAAAGTTGTTAAATCGGTCCAATCTTGAAAAAAGAAAAAAGCGATCCACACCAAAAGAGCTCCCGTATGCAATTTTTTATTAAGCGTGACGTTTCGAGCGTGACGCTCTTCTTCAGACTGCTAATTATTACCATCAAGTCGCCATCTTAAATACACATAATGCAAAGACTTACACCACGCGGTACATTTCCAATACCAGGAGTACAATTCTGTCATATAAAATAAAATACAGTGCTTAGTGGCATAGGCGATCATGTATAGAAAGATATATATATATACACTATGTAAACACATATATAATAGGTAGAAAAATGTTGTGTAGAAAAATATATTGAGGGTTTTATATACAGAGCTGCAACACCCCACCGCATAAGGTTCAGAAGATACAGTACATGGATCAGGTTGTTGCAGCCCTACATGAATATGATCAAGTACAAAAACATGTCGCATATCCACCATTCCTTTCAATATAATGACATTCAATATATTGACATTCATATACACACATACACATACCCATATACCCATAATAGTATACATGACATTCACATAATATATTACACAATATTTACAAAGTATGTGTACCTCCAATAGATAATAGATAGTACTCCATTATTGGACTTAGGCAACTGGGGGGGGGGTCAGCTCTCACCAGCATATTACGCAGGTTAGGAGGTCTCTTGTAGACCACCCTAGGTGGTTTAGGGAGAACATTCTTCAGGGCCGGGTCCGTGTCAATAATGTGCCAATGTTGTTTAAATGAAGCTTAGCGAAAGTTCAGTCAGGAAGACTATCTTTTTGCGCATGCCCTCTAAGTCACAACCAATTTCCCGCTATCCTTACGCTCCACTACTCATCATCCTTCTCACCCAATCACAATCTGCCACCCTCTCTCTCTCAACCAATCAGTCATTAGCTGTTCAATTTAAAAGTGTTCTCCCTCTCTGCTGTCATTCAGCTGTCATTCCGCCGTGAAGATTGTTCAGCGTTACTGTCTTACCTGTATGGCGTTTGCCCTGCTTCTCTTTTCCTGCCTCCTCGCCGGCCGTCTAAGAATGTCGGATTACGACTCCGATCCTCTGCTAGAGGATTTAAATCCAAGTGGCGAGCTTTTCCTGGAGGCAGCTCAGACTCCCATCGTGCAGCGCAGAAGCGTTCGCATTGCTCAATCGGAGCATGACTCATTATTGTCTCAGTTGAGGGCCCGTGGTGTTTCTCCAGCCCCCGGGCTCCAGTTGTCACAGCTTCAGGAACTGGCAAGCCTCGTTGCTATCAGCGATTCTCCCACCGCTTCCCCAGTCTCCGCAGAAGAAGCCGCCGTGCCTGCTGAGACCCAACGCAGCCGTAAACGGACCAGGACACTCGGCGCAGCCCGTGGGAAAAGGAGAGCGCCTTCATCATCGAGGCCTTCAACTTCTTTCAACCGAGCTGTTCCTGCCGCCGCTGCTGCTGCTGCTCCTCCTGCCGCCTCCACCACCGCCACCTACGCTGCCGCTGCCGCTGCCACTCTCCCTGCTGCTCCTCCTGCCGCCGCCGCCGCTGCCGCTGCCGCTGCCGCTGCCGCTCCTCCTGCCGCCGCCACCGCTGCCGCTGCTGCTCTCCACGCTGCTACATCCACGCTGCCTCATGACATCCTGCTATCAAGCATGCAGTCGCTGGTGAGATCAGTCCAAGCTATCGACTCTCGTCTCCAGTCTTTAGAAAATGCCTCAGCCTCGGTGTCTCACTCGAGCCTCCTCCCTCTACCTGCCGTAAGCGCCTCAGCGGCGCCTCATTCCCACTCACTGGCATCCGCTGTCCCTGCGCCCATGCTAGGTAGGCCATACATCCCTTCAGCAGCTAATATTTCTCCCCGTTTAAGGCAGAAAATCCTGCAAGGCAAACATGTCAACTTGGTCAGCCTCATTCTCCCTTCCCCTGAATGTGATCAGAAAGTTTCTTCATCCGACAACATCACAGCCATTATTAAATCTGCCGACCCCCGCTTAGCAAGAGATCTTTCGATTGGCGAATTTCTCGTAGCTTTCGGGATCTACAGAGACGTAATCTGTTCTGTTTATCCCGACCGAAGGGCCGAGTTAGATGCCTATCTAGCACTGATCGGGGATCTTAATCTCAGATATGGCAAAAACATTTTCTATCAGTATCACAAGGCATTTTCCAACAAGGCAGCGCTCTACATTTCTCAGGCAAACATTCGTTTAAACTGGTCAGTTCTGGACTCTGAGATCCTCATCATGCTCATCGGGGGTTCACAAGCAGTTTCTTGCCACACATGCGGCAATGTAGGTCACTCCGACTCGCTGTGCCCGCAGTTACCCTTTTTGCCACCAGCGCCTCAAGCAGAGAGGCTAGCGACTCTTAACCTTCATCCACCTCGCTCCATGACTGACAGCCGCGGCAGAAAGGTGGAGTTGTTCAATAACACACCTATATGCAATAATTTTAACGAAAACGTCTGTACTTACCCAAGCTGCATCTTTCTTCACATTTGCAGCGCGTGCAAGGATGCCCACCCCAGATCAGTGTGCCCCCGCCGTCTGATCCCTGCCCGTCTGGCTCGCTCTCGTCAGCTGAGCCGGCGCGGCTCACACACCTCCTAAAAGTACATCCATCCACTCCAATAAACATCCAAGCACTGGCTTCAGAACTGTCAGCTCATCCAGACTCTGTATTCACAAATCATCTGCTCACCGGACTTTCTCAGGGTTTTCGAGTGGGGGTCATTTCATCTCCGGACTCAAGTTATGTGTCAAAAAATCTTCAGTCTGCTATCAAGGATCCAGAGTCTGTCTCCCAGCTACTAGGGAAAGAGCTTAATAAAGGTTACCTAATTGGCCCCTTCGACTCCCCTCCTTTTTCAGTGTTTCGCACTAGTCCCGTAGGCATTGCCACTAGAAAATACTCCGGGAAGAAGAGATTAATATTTGATTTGTCAGCTCCTCGATCAGGCCCCGTTACGAGCGTCAATAATCTCATTCCTCCCGTTCCGTTCTCACTTCATTACGCTACCGTGGATAATGCAATAAAGCTGATCAAATTAGCCGGTCAGGGCGCTTGGTTATCAAAAGCAGACATAACCGATGCCTTCAAAATTGTCCCCATCCATCCGTCTCAGTGGCATCTCTTCGGCATAAAGTGGGATTCTAAGTTTTATTTTGCCGT
Source organism: Cephalopholis sonnerati (assembly GCA_019142605.1). NCBI lineage: Eukaryota > Metazoa > Chordata > Actinopteri > Perciformes > Serranidae > Cephalopholis > Cephalopholis sonnerati. The sequence continues at coordinate 4,053,544 of JAGQAX010000003.1, forward strand.
CAGACTCACTTTTGGCTGTAGGAGTAGTCCCTGTATCTTTAACATGGTGTCCGAGGCCCTCTGCTGGATCCTGCTTAACAACGCTAGACTTCCAGCAGTGCTCCATCTCCTCGATGATTTTCTGCTCGTTGACTCCCCAAGCGACAGCTCAGGTTCCTCTCTGTCAAAATTAAAACGCCTGTTCGGCCAGCTCGGCGTGCCTCTCTCTGATGAAAAAACGATTGGCCCCGCGACATCTTTAGAGTTTTTAGGCATCACTCTTGACACTGTCGATATGAAAGCTTCTCTCCCAGACGAGAAACTGCAAAGGATCCGTGAAATCAGCCAGTCGTTCACGTCAGCCAAACACATTTCAAAACAGCAGTTACTGTCGCTTCTGGGTCACCTTAACTTCGCCATGCGCGTAATTCCTCAAGGTCGCTCGTTTATTTCCAGGCTGCTCGATCTGGCCTCCTCAGTTTCAAACCTGCATGACCAAATAACCATAGATGAAGGTTGCCGCTCCGATCTTCATTTTTGGTCGCTGTTGTTAGATCAGTGGAATGGCATTTCCTTCTTCTACGACGACATCGTGCACTCCTCTGACTCCATTCAATTCTTCACGGATGCGGCTCCATCCGTGGGTTTTGGGGGGTTCTTTCAAGGCCAGTGGTTCGCCAGCCACTGGCCTCCCGCGTTCTCAGAGCTAGATTTTTCTTCCGCCCTCTATGAGATCTACCCCATCGCAGTCGCCTGCCACGTCTGGGGACACCACTGGCAACGCAAAAGAATCGCCGTGCTCTGCGATAATAAAGCCGTTGTTGACATCATTAATAAAGGTCGCTCCTCCTGCAAAGCCATAATGCCATTTATGAGGCGCATCACATGGTTAGCAGTCAAGCATAACTTCATCATCACCGCCCGTCACGTGCCCGGTCATTTTAACGTTATGGCTGACTCTTTGTCCCGTTTCAAATTTCAGGTTTTCCGGAGTCATTGTCCGGATGCCAGCAATCATCCCACGCCTGTCCCTCCTCTCAGCGAGCTAGCCCTGTATTAGAAGATGCACCGCTGCATAATTATTTAGAATCTGCCAGGTTATACATGAGGAAAGGGTTAGCCGCTTCCACTTTAAAATCTTATGATTTTGCTTGGGTTACTTTCGCTACTTTTTGTGCCTCTCTCCATATAGCTCTGAAACCTGTCCTTATTAAAACCATCTGTGCTTTCATCACTTATTGTACAGACGTCCGTCATTTTAAGCCTCAGTACATCCGCGGCTTGCTTGCAGGGATTCAATTTAATGTCAGATGTTTTGATCCCTCTTTCCCCAGTCTTTTTGCAAACCCATCAATTAAATTACTAATCAAAGGGATTTCAAAATGCTTCCCTCCAGTGCATGATAACAGACGCCCCATCACTCTTTCCATATTGCACAACATGATATCAGTTCTTCGTAAGGGTTTGTTTTCCCCATATATTGATTCTCTTCTCATCAGTGTGTTTTTATTAGCCTTTTATGGGTTTTTGAGAATCAGCGAATTTACTTCCCCCTCTAATTCTTTCGATTCTGCTAAAGACATCTCTTTTTCCGATCTGACTTTCCACCCTAGCCATTATAGTTTATTCCTTAAACACTCTAAGGCAAAGGGGGCCTGCTCCATTGTCATCGCTCGCACCGATTCCCCTTTTTGTCCCTATAAAGCTATGATTAGATATCTACGCCTGAGATCCCCTTTTAACTCATCGCCTCTCTTTCTAATCCCAGGCAATAATCCCATGTCAAAAATCTGGTTTGTTCAGCATTTTAAAAAGGTTCTCCTTCAGTGCAATCTCTCGCCTCAACAATATTCAGGCCACTCATTTAGGATAGGTGCTGCCACTTCAGCCGCCATGCAAGGCGTCTCCTCAGCTTCTCTTCAGCAACTGGGACGCTGGTCTTCTTCTGCTTACTCCTCCTACATTCGTCCTGACTCCGCCTCCATACTGGCGGCTCAAAGATCTCTGAAACCTTGACAATCGTAAGTCATGCATATCTCTGGTGGTGGTTTTCAAGCTTCTGGCTTTCAGTTTCTATATCCATTAGCTGTTTCCCCTGCATTATAGCGGCCATTTTCCCAACATCATGATTAAGCATTTTCCCTGCATCATTTGGCCATTTCCCCACTTCATTATTAGCCATTTCCCTGCATCATATGGCTAATTCCCCAGCTTAATTATTAGCCATTTCCCTGCATCATATGGCTATTTCCCCAGCATAATATTAGCCATTTCCCTGCATCATATGGCTATTTCCCCAGCATAATATTAGCCATTTCCCTGCATCATATGGCTATTTCCCCAGCATAATATTAGCCATTTCCCTGCATCATATGGCTACTTCTCCAGCATAATATTAGCCATTTCCCTGCATCATATGGCTATTCCCCACTTCATTATTAGCCATTTCCCTGCATCATATGGCTATTTCCCCAGCATAATATTAGCCATTTCCCTGCATCATATGGCTATTTCCCCAGCATAATTATTAGCCTTTTCCCTGCATCATATGGCTATTTCCCCAGCATAATATTAGCCATTTCCCTGCATCATATGGCTACTTCTCCAGCATAATATTAGCCATTTCCCTGCATCATATGGCTATTCCCCACTTCATTATTAGCCATTTCCCTGCATTATATGGCTATTTCCCTAGCATAATTATTAGCTATTCCCCTGCATTTATGGCCATGTCCCACAGCATCATTGCTGTCCTTTTTCCGCACTCATGGGCATTTCTCTGCTTCACCATTCTGCCATCTTCACCTGCATTTCGTGTTAATTCCTTTGCATTTTTGTTTGTATTTCTCTGCATCTCTGTAACCAAGTTTGTTGCATAGTATGGCTATTTCTCTAAAATCACATCGCGCTCTGACCCCATCAGCAGTGCCATTCTATCATCATCATTATGGACTCTATTCCTAAGTCCGCATTTTTAATTTATTCTCATTTATTATGCTATGAATGAAGTCTTTATAATTGCTGTTTTTTCTCTTTCCTCTGCCGATTTAGTGCCGCTTAATCAGGTATGGTATACCTTTATTTTGGGGGGAAGTCTCCTTTACATGGGAAGCATCTAATCCATCCGGCTGCTTCCTAAGATGATCTACTTCCCGTGGGGTCTAAGCGCCAAAGACTATTTTCTGTGCACAATAAATTTGTTATCATTCCATACCTGTCTCTCTCTTTTATTCTATTAGTCTATCCTGATTGAAATGAAGCTTAGCGAAAGTTCAGTCAGGAAGACTATCTTTTTGCGCATGCCCTCTAAGTCACAACCAATTTCCCGCTATCCTTACGCTCCACTACTCATCATCCTTCTCACCCAATCACAATCTGCCACCCTCTCTCTCTCAACCAATCAGTCATTAGCTGTTCAATTTAAAAGTGTTCTCCCTCTCTGCTGTCATTCAGCTGTCATTCCGCCGTGAAGATTGTTCAGCCCACCTCCACCCCTGCACCACCTCAACCAGGATTCTGGCCATCTTCCATCAATCCTTCAACCAAAAGTGCCACTACACGAAGCATCATTCCCCTTCAACAACCACCACCAGTGTCTAGGCTCCGGGGGAAGTCTCCTTTACATGGGAAGCATCTAATCCATCCGGCTGCTTCCTAAGATGATCTACTTCCCGTGGGGTCTAAGCGCCAAAGACTATTTTCTGTGCACAATAAATTTGTTATCATTCCATACCTGTCTCTCTCTTTTATTCTATTAGTCTATCCTGATTGAATTATATTAGCGATGTCCCTGGAAACAGGTGAGTATTGTATGGCACAAACCACTCTGTGTTCGGTCTCCCTGGGCCTGAGACATTCAGTTTGAGACATGTTGGAGAAACATGATACAGCATCTTGGATCCAAGACTCTTTATATCCTCTACGTCTAAAACGGTTCATCAGTTCCTTGGTTTGTATATTAAAAGCCTCATCAGAGCTACAGATCCGCCTGATTCTGTTGAACTGTGAGATCGGAAGGCTTTTTATTAAGGGATGTCGGATGATATGAGTCACCATGGAGCAGAGAGTTTTTATCAGTGGGCTTACGATATAAATCAGTTTTTAGGTAGCCCCTGTCTTTTATCACCATTATGTCCAAAAAGTTCATTTTAGTTTTATCAAATGACATGGTGAATTGCAGGTGTTCATTCCTGGCATTAATGAAAGTGTGGAACTCCTGTAATAAATGTTCTGGTCCTTTCCAAATGAAAAACACATCATCAAGGTACCTCTTCCAGTGGGAGATGTGTTGGAGGAATGGATTTTCCTGTTGGTTGAAGATCAGTTCATGTTCAAACAGTCCAACATACAGGGAAGCAAAAGTGGGGGACATCTTGGATCCCATGGCAACTCCGGAGACCTGGAGGAAGAAGTCATTGCTTTAAAGGAAATAGTTAGAGGTTAGTACCTCTTTTATAAGGTCCAAGATGCAATCTGTGGTAGGATTTGAGTCAGGTCTTTGGTCCAAGAAGATTTTAGCAGCTCGCAGGCCCCCATCAAAGGGAACATTAGTGTATGAGGCTTCAATGTCCATGGTAACCAGTAAGTGTGTGTCCTCCAATTGTGCTGTCTTAATAGTCTTGATGAAATCCATAGAGTCTTTGGTATATGAAGGTAATGTCATGGCCAAAGGTTGAAGGAAATAGTCTACAAAGGCTGAGATTTTCTCAGTTACTGAGCCTATAGCTGCAACAATAGGTCTACCTGGAGGTGTCTCTGTGTAGTTTTTATGAATTTTAGGTATAGTGTAAAAAACTGGAGTAATGGGAAATTCAACAGTCATATATGCATGTTCAGATTTTGTAATGTCACCCTGCGCCAGTAGAGAATTCAGTTTGCTATGAATATGTTTTTTGATTTATGAGGAGGGGTTCTTGTCCAATTTTTTATAAAATGTGGTGTTAGACAGTTGTCGCCTCACCTCCTGGTCATACATCACACGATCCAGTATGACAATTGCCCCACCTTTATCTGCACTTTGAATGACCAAAGATTTCACCCTCTGTAATATTTTAAGGTGATCCCACTATATTCCCTTTTCTTTTTTAGAATGGTCATAATGTCTCTTTCCACCAAACGACAATATGTGTCCAGAGATGAGTTTCTATATTTTGGTGGTATGAAGGTGGATTTACCTCTAAATGGAGTTGATACTCGAGTTGAAGGTGGAGGATTTTCTGTTAGTTCTATGAGTTTGTCATCATGTACGTGCTCCATCACTGCAGTATCCTGAGAGGTAATGGGGGGAGAGACATGTTCAGATTGAGTTTTGTTGCCTCTAAAAAATTCCTTTAGTCTCAAGTTACGGAAGAATTTCTGTAGGTCAATAGTGGTATTGAAGTCATTGCATTGTGTAATAGGAACAAAAGAGAGGCCTTTACTAAGGATAGATATACAGGTGTGTGAGAGGGACTTACTGGAAAGGTTACAGATGGTCAGTTCATTTTCTTGCTGCGGGTCCGATACGTGCTGCGTAGAGGGACATTTCTTGCTGCACCTGCATTTCCTCCTCCTCGTTCGTGGCGTCCGTAGTCCCTTCGTAAAAAAAATGCCTGGTCCCATCAGAGTTGAGGCTGAATGAGTCAGAGTCCAGGGAGGAGGAGCTCTGTGTCGACACAGCATTGCCGCTCCATCTCTGTCTGTTAGTATGCCTGCGTCTCTGCATCCCTCCTGACATAACGTCCGCTTGGTCGGTGGTCGTCATACGCCATCTGTAAACAGCGCCCCTCTGGTAGTCCTCTATGTCTCTCTCGAATTTCTTGTTTTTGTAGGCTGTGATTTCTTTTTCCAATTCTTTTTTGTGAAGGTCACACTCCTCCAGAAGTTTTGAAAGTCTATCTTTGTCAGGGATATTCTCCGCCAAAAGCCGTTTTTGTGCGGTAATTTCATCCCGTACATTAGCTGTGATGAGGCCTCTTGTATAGTCAGGGCCATCAGGTCGAAGGAGCATTTATTCAGAATTTCACACCAGCGTTCACAGAAACTCTCCTTGTCTTTACTTATCATGGGTATCTTGGTGATTCTGAGGCCCCTTGGAATCTTCTTTCCCCTCAGGTAGTCACTTAATGTCACCGCGTGCAGAAAGAGGCGTGTTTCCCTCTCTTGAAGTTTTCTCAGCGTTGTGGTCGATATTCCACTCGTCTGTGCCATAGCGGGTACACTGAATAGAGAGTCTGTCAGCATAATGTGAGAATAGTCCTCTTCTATAAATTCAAATGTCCTTACTGACTTGTTCATCATACTTGAGTAGTTATCCCGAGCTGTGCGGCTTCCACAGGTGTTACACCGATATACAGTACAGGCCAAAAGTTTGGACACACCTTCTCATTCAATGCGTTTTCTTTATTTCCATGACTATTTACATTGTAGATTCTCACTGAAGGCATCAAAACTATGAATGAACACATGTGGAGTTATGTACTTAACAAAAAAAGGTGAAATAACTGAAAACATGTTTTATATTCTAGTTTCTTCAAAATAGCCACCCTTTGCTCTGATTACTGCTTTGCACACTCTTGGCATTCTCTCCATGAGCTTCAAGAGGTAGTCACCTGAAATGGTTTTCACTTCACAGGTGTGCCTTATCAGGGTTAATTAGTGGAATTTCTTGCTTTATCAATGGGGTTGGGACCATCAGTTGTGTTGTGCAGAAGTCAGGAATACACAGCCGACAGCCCTATTGGACAACTGTTAAAATTCATATTATGGCAAGAACCAATCAGCTAACTAAAGAAAAACAAGTGGCCATCATTACTTTAAGAAATGAAGGTCAGTCAGTCCGGAAAATTGCAAAAACTTTAAATGTGTCCCCAAGTGGAGTCGCAAAAACCATCAAGCGCTACAACGAAACTGGCACACATGAGGACCGACCCAGGAAAGGAAGACCAAGAGTCACCTCTGCATCTGAGGATAAGTTCATCCGAGTCACCAGCCTCAGAAATTGCAAGTTAACAGCAGCTCAGATCAGAGACCAGATGAATGCCACACAGAGTTCTAGCAGCAGACCCATCTCTAGAACAACTGTTAAGAGGAGACTGCGCGAATCAGGCCTTCATGGTCAAATAGCTGCTAGGAAACCACTGCTAAGGAGAGGCAACAAGCAGAAGAGATTTGTTTGGGCCAAGAAACACAAGGAATGGACATTAGACCAGTGGAAATCTGTGCTTTGGTCTGATGAGTCCAAATTTGAGATCTTTGGTTCCAACCGCCGTATCTTTGTGAGACGCAGAAAAGGTGAATGGATGGATTCCACATGCCTGGTTCCCACTGTGAAGCATGGAGGAGGAGGTGTGATGGTGTGGGTGTGTTTTGCTGGTGACACTGTTGGGGATTTATTCAAAATTGAAGGCACACTGAACCAGCATGGCTACCACAGCATCCTGCAGTGACATGCCATCCCATCCGGTTTGCGTTTAGTTGTACGATCATTTACTTTTCAACAGGACAATGACCCCAAACACACCTCCAGGCTGTGTAAGGGCTATTTGACCAAGAAGGAGAGTGATGGAGTGCTGCGGCAGATGACCTGGCCTCCACAGTCACCGAACCTGAACCCAATCGAGATGGTTTGGGGTGAGCTGGACCGCAGAGTGAAGGCAAAGGGGCCAACAAGTGCTAAACACCTCTGGGAACTCCTTCAAGACTGTTGGAAAACCATTTCAGGTGCCTACCTCTTGAAGCTCATGGAGAGAATGCCAAGAGTGTGCAAAGCAGTAATCAGAGCAAAGGGTGGCTATTTTGAAGAAACTAGAATATAAAACATGTTTTCAGTTATTTCACCTTTTTTTGTTAAGTACATAACTCCACATGTGTTCATTCATAGTTTTGATGCCTTCAGTGAGAATCTACAATGTAAATAGTCATGAAAATAAAGAAAACGCATTGAATGAGAAGGTGTGTCCAAAATTTTGGCCTGTTCTGTAAGTAGCAAGAGTGGTCAGTTGAAGTCTCACACCCATGTCTTTTTCAGTATCCACTAGCTCAAAAGACTCATGTGTTTCAGGCTGGTGTGGTTTGTGAAAGAACTCTGGCCCCGTAAACCACATGGTGTCAGTGAGCTGTGATGCAGGCACAGACCTGGTGGCCAGATCAGCTGGATTCTGATCTGCAGGCCCGTAGTGCCACTGTTGTGGAGAAGTTGTTCGGTGTATCTGGTGAACATGATTGTGCATGTATGCAAATTGCTTGAAGTCATTGTGAATATATCCAAGGATGACTTTGCTGTCACAGTAAAACCTGACAGCATCTGGCTTGTGGCCAAGCTCATCGAGGATCAGCTCAGCCATTTCGACGGCCAGCACAGCTGTGCACAGTTCGAGGTGTGGGATAGTTGGCCCTGATTGAGGGGCTAGCTTTGCCTTCCCAAGTAGAAAGCCAACTTTACACTGTCCATCTGTGGTGATGACCCTCAGGTAAGCTACTGCTCCTATAGCCCAGCTGGAAGCATCAGAGAACAAACACAGCTCAGTGTATGCAGCACTGCAGAGGGACTAGTGTATGTATGAGCGAGGAAAATGGAGGCTGGTCAGATCCTGTAGTGACCTTTTCCATGTCTCCCGCTTGATAAACTTGTCTGCAGGAAGCTCTGAGTCCCAATCGTGAATGTCAGCAGAAAGTTCTCTAAGTAGATCTCGTCCCTTGATGGTCACTGGTGCGACCAAGGTCACCAGGTGTGAAGATTTGCATCACTATAATGCTGTTTGAGGTGATCTTATGCAGTTTCAGGTTTGATTCTGCCAGGGAAGCTTGAGTGCCCTTGAGCAGATCAATTGCCTTGGCCTCAGTCGGGAGGGTGATGAGCCCATCATTTACATAAAAGTGCCTGTCGATGAACTTGCGTGTGTCAGCTCCATACTCAGTGTATGTCAGCTCACCTGCTTGGGCTGTTCTTCGAAGGCCATATATAGCCACTGCAGGGGAGGGGCTGTTCCCAAACATATGCACTCGCATTCGGTACTCTGTTAACTCCTTAGTCAAGTCATTACTCTTGTGCCAGAGGAAGCACAGTTGAGCACAGTTATTTGGAAGACGTGGTCTTCGTGACCTGAATGGTAGAGGAGCGATCCAACTGTTTTGCTCGTCTCTCTGGAACTCTGCCCGCATGATCTCCAGAAAGATCTTGTCCTCAAAAGATAAGGCAGGTTTGTTATCATCCTTTGTTCTCACAAACACATCTTCTCCAAGTTTGTCTTTAGCAGGAGCACCAGAAGCAGGTTCGTGGAACAGATGTGTGGAGGCACAGTGTCTGCGCTCCCCGCCGTGGCCGACTGAGTGTGATTCTGGCAGAGTGTCAGAAAAGAGGAGTGTCCCTTCTGTAGGACATTGGTCTTGAAAACAGATGCAGTGGGCTTGTGGGCACTGTTGATGCAAACCTCCCCCACTATCACCCACCCTGTGCTATGTTGTTACAAACTTACTTTTTTTTTTTCTTAAACAACAAACACGTGGTTACATTTTGCCAACACACGTGGTTGGGTTTAGGCAACAAAAGCACGTCGTTGAGTTTGGGAAAAAGGAACAGGGTTTGGCTTTACAATCTTATGAGAAGTGAGCACCGGCCTCCATCGGTGGTTGTTGGATCCATCCACCACAACTCCATCCACCCTATTTGGACTCTCGCTCCCTTAGCTCACGTTGCTGTCCAGCCCTCTGTCCTTTGGGCCCTCACAGCGGATTATACCATGTATGTATTATACCACTGCAAAAGGGGCCTTTGTATGTTGGTATATTACACCCAGGTTACTGACATTGCCGCAATATTTGCAACATGTTTTCATACCAAGTTGTCACATATCACCACTTTGTCAGTGGACTTTCATGTCTACATATGATGTGCTAGGTATCCTCCTACATCTGCTGTTGTTGTTCCAGGATGCCACAACCAACACCAGGATGTCAACAAAAACATGTGGTTAGCTTAGAACAAAACATCATGGTATGGTCTACATTCATACAGGAAGTGAACACTGGGCTCCTGGGTGCAGATCTGGGTTTTACTGGACCAATCCACCACACCTTCCACCCACCCTATAGAGACTTTCCAGCTCTTTATAATAACTTGTTACTGGCAGTTTCAAACTGACGCTGTGCAGTAGCATATCATACCACCATGACAGGTGCAGTCCAGCCGCATTATGAGCTGATGCCACCCATTTGTGTATCATACTGTCATGACAGATGCCGTCTGTCTGACTAGTGGCGTATCATAACAAGGCAAAAGATTCCATCCTGCCGCGTTACAAACTGACATGACCTGGGGGTCTATCATACCAACACAAAAGGTGACTTTTGGTGTCGGTGTCTGACACAGAAATCACTGACTAAGTGGCAGTATTTGATGAGCTGGGAATGAGATGAAATACCACATGACACATGGCAGAATTTACTCACTCCATACAATATCTTACGGGACCAGTGTTAACTACCATTAACATATCAGGACAAGCAGTGCTGCTCTCAGTCCCAGCTTATCGCTGCATGCACACACATTTCATCTTTCTAAACTGATCATCACTCATAGAAATAAATCATGCAGAAATGCAGGTGAAAATCAGATTGTATAATGATTATTATGCACAGCAGTTTAACAGTGTGCAGTAGCTCTTTTGCATTGCATCTCTGTTTTTCTCCCCACTTTCTTTTAGCGGAATCATTTTCTGAATCCCCAGCAACTGAGGATCATCAAACTGTTTATGGTCATTTTAGGAGTGACACTGCATAAGAAATCATTTCTTAATTTGTATTTTAAAACCAAACTCTAACATTTTAGCAAGACAGAGTATATGGACTAATGTCTTCTTCAATTTGAGTATGAGGTGATCAGAGGAGTGAATATTAAATGGAGAAAATGTCAGACAGAAACGAGCTGAGAAGACTGAAGTGGAGATAAAGAGCAGAGGAAAGAGTAAAGGCAAAAGAGAGTAAGAGTTGATGAGAGAGAGCAAAGACGGAGGAAGGGAGGGGTGGAAAAGATGAAGGAGAGAGGAATAGTTAAGAGTAATAGAGGTGAGAGGCCAGAAGATAAGAGAATGGACAGAATGTGGCAATGAAGAGATATACAGCTGCAGGACTGTGAGAGGTGTGTAGAAGGTGCCGGCAGAGCTCATTACTGCTTATCTCCACGGTAGGGGAAATAGTGTGTGATTGTGTGTGTGTGTGTGTCTAGGTGTGTCGCTCACACACTCAATTTACATTTCACCACAACCATAATATGAGATGAATGATGGAATTTGATGAGGTGGGTGTGGTGTTAAAGCTGCTTCCAAACTACATGTAGTAAATGCATATCCCAGCATGCACTTAGCAGCAGGTTATTTGCACACTCTGCATGAAAATGGAAACCTGGACTTGTGAGCAGCCTGAACATTTCATTTCGAGAGCTTGCGCTCTTTCAGCAATCCCTCCGTTTCACTCATCTCTTTCTCTCACAGCCTGCTCTACCTCTCTGCACTTTGCCTCCAATCTAGGACCCTCCCTCTCATTCAGCCACTCTCACTTCATCTCGTCGTCCCTCCATCTCACCCCTAATCAATCTACTGTCTCGCTTTAGACCACACTCATGACGCTGAATTTCTCAACTCTTCCTCTCACCCCTAACAGCCCCTTCTCTCACCCTCTTTCATCGTCCCCTGCCCTGAGTTGCTCCCTCCATCAATCATGCATCCAACTCACGCACTGCCAGTCTGGACCTCTCTCCCTGCTGCCCACCCACTCAAGACATTAATCTCTATCAGCTGTCTACACTCAGTAAGCTAGACAAGAAGCAGGTACTCTCTTTGCTCTCTATCTTTGTCCTCATGGTTTCTGTCTCCTCTTTCTCTCTTTTCTCTTTTTGCAGCTTTCAGACTGACCCCATAATTACGTGCCTGCTCCACCTATGTAATCGTATTCATTTGATGGAAGCACCTACCTGTCCTCCCTCTAATTTTACATCCTTTTACTCTACTATTTGCAACCTTTCCCCCTTTGCTTTTCTTCCTACTCCTCTGCCTCTGTTGCCTCTGTTATTTTCATTTATCTACTAATATTGTGTCAATTTTTTTGACTTTGGGAAGTCTAAATTGGAAAATACACTTCTGAGACCTTCAAATATGTTTGCATTTTAATTGTTGTGATTACTTAATGAATCAACTAGTCAATCAGCAGACATCTATTTTGATAACTGACCCTTTGTTAAGCCCCCCAAATGCAAACTGGACATCAATCATCAAAAAGGGTCCAACAACAACACGACTATGCTCCATAGGCTCTCATGCAATCGTTTCAGATTTTCTTCATTAACTTTGTGTCTGGGGCACATGTATTAATGATACTTGTAACCTGGAGAGGTTTCTTTACATTCCAAAACCAAAATCAAACCCTTAAAAGTGTAACTAGCTAACTAGCTACTGAAGGCATAGCTTACTGCATGTACACAGATACTGCTTTTGCTATTTAATGATATTAACCGTGAAAAAGGACCTACCTGGTCTGCAGAAACCAGTGAAGGGAAACAAGGAGACTTTGCCTAATAATCAACCAGCTGTATGTCATTGCAGTGTGTGCAGATTAACAGTATTTGGCTGCCCTGCCCATCTGGTGGCAGAGGTCTGCCAAACATTGTTTATCTGCACACACTGTGATGACATGCAGCTGGTTGAATATTGGCAAAGTTTCCCTTTGTATTCAGTGTCTTTAATCTTGATCGCCAGTGATGTGGTGGTTCACTTTAACTCTCTCTTCTGTAGTCATAGTTAGGCTTTAGCTTGTAACTATCTTTATCTTTTTAACTTGTTTTAGCTGCTGGGTGAATTTGACATCCTAAATATATTCCTCAAACACATATTGTAGACCCTGCTGTCTGCTTCTCTCCAAAAATTTCTTTTTCGTTTTTGATATAATAATAATAATAATAATAATAATAATAATAATAATGATACTACCAATAATAATAATAATAATAATAACCTAGTTTCGGCTCCTAAATTGTGATAATATACTGCTTTTCTTTGTTTAATGTCCATGTAAATTGAATACATGTGGGTTCTGAACTGTAAACATGTTCTTATCTCAATTTGTCAAATGATCAGTCGCCCTATATGTCAAAATATGATGTGCAAGGTACATGCATCAGTTTCAGATGCTCAGGTAGGGTGTGTTAAGTTAGGTTTGTGCATTGTGTCTTTTCAAAATAATCTTCCATTTTTACAGGAAATGTACAGGTTCTGCTTGTTACTTTCTCAAAATAAATGTACAAGGGTAAAACACTCTGTTTTAAAGTTAACTTCCTTAAGTTTAGGCAACAAAAGCTTGGGGTTAGGTTTAGAAAAAAACATCACATTTCAGCTTAAAATAAGTATCAATATAATGCACACTATGCTGGTATTAAATAACTTGATTGATTCTGGTGACATCCTTGCTCTTTTTATTACAGTAGTTGCTCACAGCGTCGAAAACCGCTGCCACCCACTTTGTAATATACCACTGCTAAGGGTGCCACTATTGTGGTCTGCTGATCAGGCACTGGTATTTTACAGGTTAGGAGCAGGACCAGGCTGGAACTGTTGGTCGGAAAAAACAAAAAGTGGCGGCCTTATAAGTACATTTTTGTAATAGAATGGACTTTGTAGAAGGAATGTTTGGCGATTAGACCCTTTCATGGAAGTACATTTTTCATGTGGAGGTAAACTCATAAAGCGTGGCAGGAATTTGGCAGGTACTCCTTCCTCCCACAGTCCAAAGACATGCAGATTGGAGATAGGTTAATTGGTGTCGTCTCTATGTGTTAGCCCTGCGATAGTCTGGCAACCTGTCCAGGGTGTACCCTGCTTCTCACCCAGTGTCAGCTGGGATAGGCTCCAGCCCCCCAGCAACCCTCAAGAGGATAAGCGGTTACCGAAATGAATGAGAGTAAGTGAAAATTAACTAATGAAAATCAGACATTGCTTTAGAATTCTGGTTCAAAAGAATCATTTTAAGAAACAAACTAATGAAACTGGCTAGGACAAAAATGATGGTACCCCTAGAAAAGACTGAAAATAATTTGACCATAGGGGACATGTTAAACTAAGGTGTGTCCTGTAATTAGCATCACAGGTGCTCAAACTTGTAATCAGTCAGTCTGCCTATTTAAAGGGTAAAAAGTAGTCAATGTGCTGTTTGTTATCATGGTGCGTATCACACTGAACATGGACCACAGAAAGCTAAGGACAGAGTTGTCTCAGGGGATTAGAAAAAAAAAATTATAGATAGGCATGTTAAAAGTAAAGGCTATAAGACCATCTCCTAGCAGCTTGATGTTCCTGTGACCACAGTTGCACGTATTATTCAGAAGTTTAAGGTCCACAGAGCTGTAGCCAACCTCCCTGTAAGTGGCTGCAAGAGGAAAATTGATGACAAATTGAAGAGACGGATAATACGAATGGTAACCAAATAGCCTATAACAATTTCCAAAGAGATTAGAGGTGAACTCCAAGGTCAAGGTACATCAGTGTCAGATCGCACCATCCGTCGCAGTCTGAGCCAAAGTGGACTTACCGGGAGACGACCGAGGAGGACACCACTGTTGAAAACAAATCATAAAAAAGCGAGACTGGAATTTGCTAAAATGCATATTGAGAAGCCACAAAGCCTCTGGGAGAATGTCCATGGGACAGATGAGACAAAACTGGAGCTTTTTGGCATGTCACATCAGCTCTATGTTCACAGATGCAAAAATAAAGCATACAAAGAAAAGAACACTGTACCTACTGTAAAACATGAAGGAGGCTCGGTTACGTGCTTTGCTGCATCCGGCACAGGGTGGGTGTCTTCAATCTGTGCAGGGTATGATGAAAGCTCAAGACTCTCAAGGCATTCTGGAGCAAAATGTGCTACCCAGTGTCAGAAAGCTTGGTCTCAGTTGCAGGTCATGGGTCCTCCAACAGGATAATAACCCAAAACACACAGCTAAAAACACCCAAGAATGGCTAAGAACAAAATATTGGACTATTCTGAAGTGGCCCTCTATGAGCCCTGATCTAAATCCTGTTGAACATCTGTGGAAGGGGCTGAAACATGCAGTCTGGAGAAGGTACCCTTCAAACCTGAGACAGCTGGACAGTGTTGCCAGATAATTATCATATTTATGCAAATGTTTTAGGGCCTATACGATATATGATAAATACTTTAAAAAAAGGCCTAATATACGATAGTTTTGGCATCTCCGTGCACCCAAAAAATACTCTTGTTTTGATTTACGTGAACACCCACATGTCACATATTTTATTATTATTTTATTTTTTAAATGTTCGAAATAAATAAATCAAATCAAATAAAATCACCAGAAACTGATGCCTGCTCATACCCGATCAGCTCATACCTGGCTGGCGTAGCCCCCCTCCTCACTGCCAATCACATCAGCAGCGCTCAGCTCATGTTTGCGCAGCTGCAGTTGCCAAATCACTTTTCACTATTTCATCATAAACAACCCAGGAATGGGGCTCAAAGTGCAAAATACTGGACTTCTCCTTTAAGGGTACCATCATTTTTGCCCAGGCCGGTTTCATTAGTTTTTTTTTTAAATGATACTGTTGAGCCACAATTCAAAAGGAGTGTGTGATTTTCATTAGTTAATTTTCAATACATTTTTGTATATCATTACTTTTGTCAGTTTCAAGTTATTTCAGTGACCATAGTGTGTTTTTCTTTCTTTAATAGAAGGGTACAAACAACTTTGTCCACGGGTGTAAATAAGGCACGGCAAAGGTTTTAAAGGTAGCACACAGAGATCCATTCGTTATTCATTCACACACTTGTAGCTACATATTTTAAAAGCAAGGTCCACTTACATACAGTTCTAACACATTCTCATCCCAAGTCATCACATGTTGCTGCTTTTTCAGTGGCCATTCATATCTACATATTATGTGCTAGGTATCCTCTTGCATCTGCTGTTGACATTCTGGGATGCTGCTACCAACACCTGGACCTCAACAAAAGCACATAGTTAGATTTAGGCAACAAAAGCACATGGTTAGGTTTAGAAATAAAACATCATGATTTGGCTGGGGTTTGTTAGACCCATCCATGGCCAAGGTGACCATAGGGGGTTGTTGTTTTCAAGATTACAATTAAAATCAATCTAAAATTAAAAAAGAAAAAACAAAAACAAAAACAAAACTATTAATGGCTAGCACGTTCGTTCTTTTTCAACAGAAAGCTAAGACTTCTGTCTTTCATGCCATCACATTGCGTGCATCATTACATAATGCTACAGGCAGCCCAAAAGACGGTGTCACAGTTAAATCAAAATATTAAATGTTAAACCTAAATGTTAAATCTAATTCTAAATGTTAAATCTAAATGTAAAACATATGCATTTGCGTATTAGCTAAATATTTTGTTTCACCAAGCACATTTAGATTTAACATTTAGATTTAGATTTAAAATTTAGATTAAGATTTAACATTCAGAGTTAACATTTAGATTTAGATTTAGATTTAATATTTAGCTTTAGATTTAACAGGTAGGTTTAACACTTAGTATTTAGATTTACCTGACATTATATTGAAATATTGTTATAAATGTGGTAAAAAAAAATTACTTTAAAAAATTCACACCACTTTTTTAAACGTTGCTTGAAGCTAAATATGGCAAAATGTTAATTTCAGTGTGAGCCACTTTAACAATGGCACCCTATAAAAACATGTCCAATTTCTGTATTTTTTAAACTTATGACATAATTTCAATACTTTTATCAGTTATTAGGGTTTATTTACTTGCATAACCTTTTAGCTCAGGTGGCACAGAGTTTATGGATATGAAGCATTTAAAGATACTCCAAGAAATTAAATTATGATAAGCAAAAGAACAAATTTTGCCCTGGCAGACCATTTCTACAGCAGAGTTCAAAGAGTTAAAGGGCAACCATCACATCCTTCTTTACTATCTGAAACTTTTGATTCTGCCCTCTAGTGCCATCTGGTGGATGTATGTATGCCAACATATAGCGCAGGGACGTTTACAATGTTTGAAACAGACGCATCAATTTTCATACATAAGAAAATATAAGAATGCTTTTACAGCAGTGCTTTGGTTCATTTTGTCTGCACCAGAGGGAAAAAAAGATTATTTGTTGCATTTTAGTTTTGGTTCTGTTCCTTTTCACATTGACTTCTTGCAAATAAACCTAGAGGAGTAAAAATAAAGTTCTACCGACTGACAGGTGACTCGTTGATTGGACACTTGAATGATTCTTAAGTGTTTTTCTTATGTTGTTTAATTACATAAAGAGAAATAACTGATTGTAAGCATTATTAGGAGGCTAATATTAGACTGCAAATCAATGGCATGTTATGAAGAATGACTAACATAGAGACAGGATGAAAAGAAGACATCTTGCACAGTAATGATTCAAAGTTTAATACTGTGGGATCACTGTCACACACTTTTTAATGGACTTAATGAACAGACAAAATGCATGAAGTCATACACAATGATGGCAGTTTTAACAGCTTTTTAATCAGGGAAAAAACCCTAGCTGACATGCATATGTGTTACCGTGGTTACATGTCTGTATTAGTATAAATAGGTTATGGGATATATGTGGGCCTTTATTAGGATCAATTATGAGATCAGACAGATTTCACCATCAGCAGATGGATTTATTATTGGTGTAGCTGTTGAAGTCATGCTAAAATCACATATCTGCTATCATGAAATCCTGTGGTTGGTTCGTTTTCTTTCACACCACAAATAGACCACACCCAATTTTTTTTTCAGTGGATTACCATCTTACAGTAGCCCAGATAGTTTGAAATGCAACTAAAAGGTAGCCCACCAATTTATCTGTCACAGTGTGCACTTCTGACCTGCCATACATGCCATCTTCTCAGCTCACTCAGTAAATGTCCACTCACACCGCCTCTCCACCTAACCTACCCGCCAGCCTGTCACCCCTCCAGTTCCCGCTCCTGACAGTTCACCACACCCATCTCATCAAGCTAATGCCATTCACCTGTGGATCATTTCTCCCTGCCACTACAAAGACTTTTGTTGCCAGATTGTTTGTCGCCATTGCTATGCAGTACTTTCTAGTGCTCATCCCCATACTGCTTCGTCATTGCTGACCTCGTCTGCCTCTGACTCTCCAGCTTCGTCTGCTCCCTGATAAACCCCTCAACCTTCTGTCCTCTCTTCTTCTACCTTCCTGGTGTCTGTTCACCCGTTTCTCGTGGCTGTTTGGAGATCATCACTCAGCTCACCCTAATGAGTTTACCTGTTCTTCTGCCTCTGGTTTCCTGTGCTGTGGATTGCTTCACCATGTGGCTGCACATTCTGCCTTTGTCCCCCTCAACACTTCCTCACTGCTGGTCAGACCCAACCTGTCTACAGTCGGCTTCACACAGGCATGCTGGCCTCCCTCATGCTTTTTTTCAGGTTTTGGACTCCCTGCTGACTCTTGTCTGACATTGCCTTCTGCTTGCTCCCTCACGGTACTGTTGCACACAATCGAGCATCCAGCAGACGCCGGCTACTCACCTGTATTCGACTGTGTTATTCTCCCTGTTGTTTCACCTGTCGGCTTACTTTGTATTTTTCAAAGCAGTGCATTCAAGTTTTTTATAAATTGACCTGCCTATCATTGTTACTGCTTTTGGGTTCAACACTCACCTCTTAAAATCTGTCTGTCTCTGTCTGTCCTGTCTTACAGGATCTAGTGGTCTCCCAAGTGTCTTCCCACATTTCAGAAGAAGTTTCTCTTGCTTCCTTAACTCACCTGTACAGACAGATGAGTGTACAGACCTGTACAGACCTGTAGGTGAGTGCAGATGTTATGAGCATGAGTGTAAATGTAGGACCCAGAGTCCTTCAGCAGTGACCTCAGTGGCATTTCACCTCCACACTTTATAGACCACCTGTCATAGAGAGACAGAAGCCAGCACTTAGACCAAATGACCCTCACGATCCACTGACCACCTAACACTGCACCACCTGTCTCTCTGTTTGTCTCTGCCTCTAACACACACACACAGAGCCCCTCCTTTTCTATTACTCCTCTTTCCATTGCCATACAAGTGTCAGAAATCATATATACATACAGTACAGGCCAAAAGTTTGGACACACCTTCTCATTCAATGCGTTTTCTTTATTTTCCTGACTATTTACATTGTAGATTCTCACTGAAGGCATCAAAACTATGAATGAACACATGTGGAGTTATGTACTTAACAAAAAAAGGTGAAATAACTGAAAACATGTTTTATATTCTAGTTTCTTCAAAATAGCCACCCTTTGCTCTGATTACTGCTTTGCACACTCTTGGCATTCTCTCCATGAGCTTCAAGAGGTAGTCACCTGAAATGGTTTTCCAACAGTCTTGAAGGAGTTCCCAGAGGTGTTTAGCACTTGTTGGCCCCTTTGCCTTCACTCTGCGGTCCAGCTCACCCAAACCATCTCGATTGGGTTTAGGTCCAGTGACTGTGGAGGCCAGGTCATCTGCCGCAGCACTCCATCACTCTCCTTCTTGGTCAAATAGCCCTTACACAGCCTGGAGGTGTGTTTGGGGTCATTGTCCTGTTGAAAAATAAATGATCGTACAACTAAACGCAAACCGGATGGGATGGCATGTCGCTGCAGGATGCTGTGGTAGCCATGCTGGTTCAGTGTGCCTTCAATTTTGAATAAATCCCCAACAGTGTCACCAGCAAAACACCCCCGCACCATCACACCTCCACCTCCATGCTTCACAGTGGGAACCAGGCATGTGGAATCCATCCGTTCACCTTTTCTGCGTCTCACAAAGACATGGTGGTTGGAACCAAAGATCTCAAATTTGGACTCATCAGACCAAGGCACAGATTTCCA
The DNA here is from genome assembly GCA_019142605.1 of Cephalopholis sonnerati. Lineage (NCBI taxonomy): Eukaryota > Metazoa > Chordata > Actinopteri > Perciformes > Serranidae > Cephalopholis > Cephalopholis sonnerati. Next base: position 4,073,387 of record JAGQAX010000003.1, read on the forward strand.
CTGGTCTAATGTCCATTCCTTGTGTTTCTTGGCCCAAACAAATCTCTTCTGCTTGTTGCCTCTCCTTAGCAGTGGTTTCCTAGCAGCTATTTGACCATGAAGGCCTGATTCGCGCAGTCTCCTCTTAACAGTTGTTCTAGAGATGGGTCTGCTGCCAGAACTCTGTGTGGCATTCATCTGGTCTCTGATCTGAGCTGCTGTTAACTTGCGATTTCTGAGGCTGGTGACTCGGATGAACTTATCCTCAGATGCAGAGGTGACTCTTGGTCTTCCTTTCCTGGGTCGGTCCTCATGTGTGCCAGTTTCGCTGTAGCGCTTGATGGTTTTTGCGACTCCACTTGGGGACACATTTAAAGTTTTTGCAATTTTCCGGACTGACTGACCTTCATTTCTTAAAGTAATGATGGCCACTCGTTTTTCTTTAGTTAGCTGATTGGTTCTTGCCATAATATGAATTTTAACAGTTGTCCAATAGGGCTGTCGGCTGTGTATTAACCTGACTTCTGCACAACACAACTGATGGTCCCAACCCCATTGATAAAGCAAGAAATTCCACTAATTAACCCTGATAAGGCACACCTGTGAAGTGAAAACCATTTCAGGTGACTACCTCTTGAAGCTCATGGAGAGAATGCCAAGAGTGTGCAAAGCAGTAATCAGAGCAAAGGGTGGCTATTTTGAAGAAACTAGAATATAAAACATGTTTTCAGTTATTTCACCTTTTTTTGTTAAGTACATAACTCCACATGTGTTCATTCATAGTTTTGATGCCTTCAGTGAGAATCTACAATGTAAATAGTCATGAAAATAAAGAAAACGCATTGAATGAGAAGGTGTGTCCAAACTTTTGGCCTGTACTGTGTATATATATATATATATATATACACACATGGGTCCCACACACACACACACACACACACACTGGGCTCCATGGGGACCGAGGGAGACGTAAAGGGTCTGCAGGCTTCATCCATCACCACTAAGCCCACCTCTCCATTTCACCACCTTCTATCCATCCATCATTCTCTCCCTCTCTTTCTGTGTCTCACCCCCAGTCTCCCTCACCCTCCTTCTCCCTCTGTCATCCCTTCCACCTCTCTCTTTTATGCTCTCAATCGCCTCTTTCCCTCTAACCTTTTAGCCAACCTCTGCCTTTGAGTGCCATGCTCTCTATCCATCTTTACCACATATCTACCCTCTGCTTCCCCTCCCAACTTCTCCATCTACCTACAATTTCCTTCTACATGTCTGTCTGCTTGCTTCGCTGTCCTCTCCATTTATCTTTCCTTTAAGCCTGCCTCTCATCTTCAATTTCTAAATTCTTCCCTCAATGAGCACTTCCAACCCCTTGCCAGCATTCTGCTTTGAATCGTATTACTTCTATCTCGCTTGCTTTTGGTCTCTTCTGAGAGATTCTGTGTCTGTCCCCCTCTCTAACAGCCATTGTTGGTTTGTGATATCAGCATGCTCTGGATACCATACCTGCATCATGATTAGCTCCTTTGGGTTATTTGCAAAACTCAGAACAATGAGTTAATACATTTTGGTGCAAATTGTGTTACAGTTGTGTAAGTGCTTCAGAATTCATTATGAACCTGCCTCTAGCTGTTCATCTTCATCAACCTTGACTTTTATTTAACTTGCGATTTGGATTTGATGTGGATTTAAGTGGGGAAATCAATACTGGATTGGGGCTTTCACCTGGATTCTCTGAGTCAATCAGTTTAATGGAGCGAGTATTTAGGAGCACAACCACTCTAGTAAAATCACTGTTTTCATTTGGGAAACAGCAAATGCACAAACAAGCTTTTGTCATCCTCCCAAAACTTTCATGAGTCCTGTCGATGATATTATGTAGCTCTTTGTGAGTGCAGATGTGTGTGTGTGTGCGTGTGCGTGTGTGTGTGTGTGTGTGTGTGTGTGTGTGTGTGTGTGTGTGTAGGTGTGTGTGTGTGTGTAGGTGTGTGTGTGTGTGTGTGTGGTAAATGTGTGTGCGTGCACGAGTGTATTTGTGTGACATTTAATATCATAGCTCTCCCTGGCATGCTCTTCATTACACTGCACTCAGTCTAATTTCATCAGGGCCTGCAGCCGTTTGAAAACAGGCCAAATACTCGATGAGAGATGAAGAGAGTAAGAGGGAGGAGGGAGACGAGGAGGAGGAGGAGGAGGAGGAGGAGGAGGAGGACAAAAGGGGAGAGGTGAAACTCAGAATGGGTTGTTGATATTAAACAGCGGCTGGTCTGACATGATGCAACCATGTTCGTCCGCACACACACATTTACACACACACACATGCACAGACAAGCTCACAGGCACATGCACGTCTGCTGCCTCCCACACAGCACTGCATTAATCCAATTCACAGAATTAAAAGCTAAAGAATGTTTTGCTTCTTTACCTCCGTAACCCCCCTCCCTCCTCCTTTCTCTCCTCTGTCTCGCTCCCTCTCCCAGCAAGAAGGATAAGGGGCTAAGATTAATTCCCTAGTTTTGCCAGGGTATTTGATAAACAGCCACTTGTCTTTGGGACATAGCTTAGGAGGAACACAGTGAATGAATCTGCACAGAGAGCCAACACTAACAGTGAGAAGAGGTGCATGAGAAAGCAAAAGAGTAGGGGTGATGAGAGTACATGACTAGGAGTGAAGTGAGATGGGGATGGGAAGAGAAAATGAGAATGATCAGAAGAGGGAAAAACAAAAAGGACCTGGGAATAAGTGATGCAGGTGGAGAAAAGATGAAAAGAGATTAATTTCCATCCATGAAAAAAAGACAAGTTCAAATGTTGAAAGAATGATTGGTCATTTGTGCTGTCAGCTTCAGATAAATGGACCATAAACTTTAACCCTATGAACTCTGCTGTAGAAATGGTCCGCCATGGCCTACATTGGTCTTTTTGCTTATTGTGAGGTCATTTCTGGTAGTATCTGCAAATGCTTCATATCCCTTAAATATGCACAACCTGAGCTAAAAATTCATATAAGTCAATAAACCACAATAATAGAGTACAGCATGATGACAGACAGAAATCTTAGCTTTCAGCTGCTAAAAGAATGAATGATCTAACTAACATGGGTTTTATTTTAGATCTATTTAAACATGATTGAACAAAAAACAAACCTGCTACCATCTATAACAGGTCTGTTTTTAAAGGGTTTATATAGCAATTAAATATTTAAGGTAACTGAAATTAATTTTTGAATCAGATATTAGTGTATTCTGTATATCAGTGTTTGTTTTCATGTGTGTACATATGTGGTCATAATGATACTAAGCAAAAGAAAAAAGGTGTATTTTGCCGTGACAACTCATCCTAGATTGTTTTTTTTCTAACAGGTGTGAAAGTGTTAGTACTATAATTTGATCAGGCACTAAAAATAGTTCATAATATACCTTATTTCCAAGAGTCAGAAGGCTGACCCAGGTCCCAAGAAAGAGTGCCTTTCTTTGAAGCCAATTTTCTTAGTGGCCAAATGGTGAATTTACTGCTCCTAAGTCTGCCACATGATGCCATGGGGCCTAATAAGACTTTTTCCCATAGATTTGCATTTGGAAAGAGACATCTGTAAATCAGCGGATACTTTTTTTTTTTTGAGCATCACAACCCCCATGAAATGACTCAGTTCACACTCAGGATTTAATCCATTTGGTCCAATAAAATTTGAAAGAGTCTAGAGGAGCTGCAAGATCAAATCATGTTACTGCCATTCCAGTTAGTGGAGTGCTGAACTGGAAGTTGCCAGCTCAACCGGCAGAAGTCTCTAGTGCGCCTGCTCTATGAACCCAATGATGTGGAAGCAGCGCCAATAATCTGGGTAATTTCATATCATGGAAATCAAGCTTTTTTGGCTTCATGTGCCACTGAGCAAGGTTCATTGAAATGACAAGGATCCCCCATTCAACACGGCAGAAGCATAAATATAGACAATGCAGCCAGTGCAACAGCACAATTGCAAATGTCTATATTGCAATTGCAAAAGTCTATATTTGCGGCAATTGCAAATGCGCCACACCTTTTAACTAATAACTAGCGTGCACTAGGGCCCATAACAATAGCATGCACTGGGGCCCATAGTAACTACCTCAGGCCACTGCAACACAGTAGCCAGGTCTCTCAATACATCCATGGGCTGATCCTGTCAGCCACTGTGTGTCTCATCCATGATTTCAGCATGTTGTGTTGTTGAAGTAACGTGTGAAGTGCTGAGGTTACAGGACTACTTGTCACTGTGCCTTATGGCAGTCTGATCATTTGCCATCATCACATCTGCACCCATTAAAGAAACACTGTTCAGTCAGACAACTCACATTTAAATGTTTATTTCAACAGCAGAACATAGTTGTTTGGCATCTAGACTCCGGCCTCATCACTCCCTGCAGATATGTTTACATGAGATACTGGGAAGTGATCATTAAATATTTTCTCCCTAGCCGGAGCCTGCAGGTGGATGCAGAGGTGGAGGTGGGGCTGAATGAGCGAGCTGCAGTACTGATGCAGGGCAGCAGCAACATAGACAATGCAAAGGGAAAGCTGGGAAGATTTTGCAGCTTAAATAGACCGCTAAATTAGGAGGGTGTGTTTTGTAGATGACATATGGGGGGTGACGTAGCTTGCAGGCATTGCTCCATTTAATGCTAGCCACTCAGTAGGCATTGATAAAACACAACTGGTAAGTACGCAGGAATCAGTGTCATAAGAATCACTGCTGCCATTAGAGCAACTATCTAGTCTACTCAACAGGGCTAAGATATGCTCCTCACAACTTCGGACCTCAATAGTCAGTCAGCTGCTCCTATGAAGAACGGATTAATACTTGGATGCTGTTTCCACACATGTAGGCCCCAAACCTATTTTATACTTCCATACTTTTCATATTTATTATACTTTTACATTTTATACCTGCAGTATCTTCATAGTTTCCTTAAACAAACAGTGAGGAGAATTCAAATTTCAGTTTCACTTTAATCAGCTGAGTTGAGCACAGATGGAAGTGACTTAGTTTGACTTCCTCAACACAGAGGTGTGCATGTGCGTGTGTGTGTGTGTGTGTGTGTGTGTGTGTGTGTGTGTGTGTTCCATTAATGAGTAAATGACAGCTGTCACTCAGCTGCCTCACAGTGGCTCCTACATTAAACCATCAAGCTTCAATGATGATATTACAAAGGACATTCATGCCTCATCAACAGTTTGAGTCCAACCTCTGGTTCCTAGTCGCTGCGCTAAAGGCTGAACGTCACCTAACTTCCCACTTGAGAAGTCTGGAAAAAACAAGGTGTATTTTTGTCTCAGGTCCAACTGAGGACATGCGTTTGAAAGCTCCAATTGTGTTATTTTTATTGATAGATGCTGAGAGGCTGGTGTCTCTAAAAGTCTAGAAATAAGGTGAGGGCGCTCTCACAGCCTCTGTGCAAGTCAATATCTTGACTTTAAAGCGATTGACAAGTTGTTTTTGTGAACAAATCCCTCAGTTTTGGCATGTAATCCTGTCTGCGTTGTGCTTCATCCCTCATCTAGTCTCTTCACTGTCAGACAGGGCTAGAGCCTGATTTTATTTGTCTGCCGGAAAAAAAAAGAAAAGGGAAAGCAAGAGACGGGGGTGGGGGGATAATACAAATCTGATGTTCTTTTTTCTCAGCTGTCTCCCTCTCTTTCTTGTTGACTGTTTGTCTTCCACTTTCATTTTTTATTTAACTCTACCTAACCCTAATTTTCTCTTTTGTCCTTCAATTTTCCATCTTCCCTACTACCTTCCTCTCTGTAGTTGTTTCTCAGATCCAAACTAAGGAAGAAGTAATTGTCATTATGAAAACTCTGGCCTGCTCCCCCTCCATCCTTGCTTCACTCTCTTCTGACAGGCCTTTAAATTGTTTCCCACACAGCCTTTAACCTTGATCAGGACACTAAGTCCACCAATTAAATCACCCAAATTGGCACTGGGGGCGCAGCTAGAGGGTGGGATTGGAATGGCAGTAACAGCGAAGGTGATATATATACACCGCTATATACCACATTTGAGTGTGTGTGTGTGTGTATATTTATGTGTGAACACATGTATGTGCGTGTATATGTGTATGTAGGCTTTGATAGCAGAGATCTGCTACACTGCCCTACAAAGGCAGAGTGCAGGAATGAAAGAGACTGTATGGAAAACTGTAACAAATAGAAAGGTTAGAATGCCTTCATTCTTTTTTCTTTTTAGGCTGATCACTACAGGCTAATCCACGTCACATCTACAAAATGCAGATACTGCACTCTGCCTTTGCATAATCCTCAGGGAATATACAAACTGTGCTATCTACCAACAAATCATGCTTCTCAGCCTTCTTATCCATGTTTATTAGTCTGTTAAAGAAAATTATCATTAGTTTAATTATTATGTACAGTCCATAGCTTATTAGGAGTCAAACTTCTATCTGTACAAATAGTATTAACCCTTTCAACTCTGCAATAGAAATGGTCCACTATGGTCTACATTGGTATTTTTTTCTTATTGTAATGTCATTTCTTGGAGTATCTTCAAATGCAAGTTATGCAAGTCAATAAACTTTAATAATTGATAGTGTGAAAGTATTGAAATTGTGTCATAAAAAAAATCACAAAAATCATAGAAAATCACATATTTTTCATCAGATTTTACAAAATAAAAATACAAAATACATTGATCCAAAAGATTTCTAGATGTAGAAATATTAGCAAAATATTTCTTAACACTCCCTTAGTTATTTGAACAATTTATATTATTTTGAGATATGCTCATTTTTATGAACAGAGTGCAAGGGCATTGTGATGGATTCATCAGTCATTCTTCTGGCGCCACTGTGCGGTTTTGCACAACACATACCTTAGGGCAGTGATGTCATTACAAACTTACCACATGATGACAAGGAAGTTAGAAACCTTAACTTTCTGCTGCAAAAAGAATGGATGGTCTAGCTATTTTGATTTTCATTTTAGATTGATATACACAGGATGACGCAAACAACAATCTCCCACGGCCATTACAGGGTAATTTGAGGGGAGATAACACCTAAAGCAAGATAACATAAGGTAATGTAATGATGACAGGAAAAGACAGAAGCTATAGCTTTTTACTGCAAAAAGAATGAATCCTCTAGCTCTTGAGGTTTTTATTTTTGATCAATATTTTTAAAGGATTATGCAAACAGCAATCTCCCACAGCCAATACAAGGAAATACCTGTACACCGGTAATCATGCGAAATACCTGTAATACCTGTAATACCTGCATGTAAGGTAAGGCAGTGTAAGGCCATGATGTGATGACAGGAAAAACAAAAGCATTAGCTTTCTGCTGCTGCAAAAAAAGAATGTTCTAGCTATTGTGGTTCTTATTTTAGATCTATTTAAACAGAATCAACTGTCTCACAGTGATCATGGATCATGTTGTTTAATAATTTGCATATAATAAGTAGTCACTTTACAGTGCTCATTTTGGGTCTTTTTTTACATGACAACACATAGAAAAAATATACAGTTATTCTGTTTTTATTGTTTTTACTTTACTCCTGTTGGGATTCACTGCCCAGAATCTCTTCTCCTGCAGGGCTGCTGCCAGACAGACCCCTGCTCCTTGCCCCGAACCATCAAGGGAGGGAACAATTGCTCTACAGACTTTTATTCTTTTCCTCCTAAGACTCTTGTGCCCTCGCTCATGGCAGGAACCCAACCTGTAACTAGAGAAGGTAGTGTGCCAAACCGAAGGTTAGCAACTAACCTTCCAGCAACAAGGAGAACCAAGTTGAGTTAGTACTCCAATGTCTAACTCTGCAAGGAACCCGATCGACCGGCTTCCTCAGATTTGCAACTTCAGAACAAGGACACAACAAAGACAGCTTCTGGAACCACAGCTCTTTCCAGCTTTCCTCTGTTGGCCAACAAAAGCAGCACTCCTCAAACCAACTCTTCCCTCCATCCATTCAAGGATTGGTAACGTAACAACTGGGCATAGCTTTATCACAGATGTACAGGCTAAGCAAGACTGTTTAACTTGTTGATTATGATTTAATGCTGTTCACTGAGTATTGTTGTGATTGTTTGCAGTTGGGCTATTGATTAGTTGGTTTTACCAAAGCTAAGTGATGTTAGTTTGCTAATGCTGTTCACAGACAATATTTTGCATACAACTAAACATCCTCTGCAATAATCCAGACCCTTTGCAACACATATCACATCCACATAGACTCATCTACAAATTTGCTTTCAACAGAGCTACACCCAAGCAGACGGCTCAAAGGTCCCGCTTCTTTTCCTTTGTCTTTGTCCTGACAGCACAGGTCAAATCAATCAATCAATCAATTTTTATTTATAAAGCCCAATATCACAAATCACAATTTGACTCAGAGGGCTTTACAGCATACAACATCCCTCTGTCCTTAGGACCCTCACAGCGGATAAGGAAAAACTCCCCAAAAAACCCCTTTAATGGGGAGAAAAAAATGGTAGAAACAAACACCTCCCCCGATCTGAAGCCAGCTTTGATTTATCCATCTTTTAGTTCTCTTTTGTCAGCCATTTTGTTTTGTAAGCCCTTTCATTACCACACCCGCATTTGCCTTTCTCTCTCTCTCTCACACACACACACACACACACACACACACACACACACACACACACACGTATACACACACACACACACACACACACACACACACACACACACACACGTATACACACACACACACACACACACACACACACACACACACACACACACACACACACACCAAGCTTGTATATAGTTAGTTAGTTAGAATTTGTGTGTTTCGATTTTGCTTTGTTTCCTTTATGAATAAATATAATTTTTGGAATTGCACCTGCTGTCTGTTTAATGTTGTACAAGAGTGAATGAACAGTCAACCTCTGCTACGTCAAGAACTCCGAAATTCTTCAGGCTTTATTATTAATTTGGTTATGGTTATTAATTTATTTTTTTTTTTAATTTTTTTATTCAAAATCCCAAAGTTATAGTCTAATGAACTTTATGAGACTGATATCATTTACTGGCTATCATTTTTCCCTTTTTGGGAATGATGCCCCACGAGGTGATTTGATGTTAATTAAGTCACATTATTTATCATAATTAATAATTATTATTAATAATTATGGTCTTTTGTGTATATAAAAAAAATGTTTTAGATCTTTGAGTTCAGCTCATGAAAAATGGGAGCAAAAACAAAAGTGTTGTATTTATATTTTTATTCAGTGTATATATACAGTACAGGCCAAAAGTTTGGACACACCATCTCATTCAATGCGTTTTCTTTATTTTCATGACTATTTACATTGTAGATTCTCACTGAAGGCATCAAAACTATGAATGAACACATGTGGAGTTATGTACTTAACAAAAAAAGGTGAAATAACTGAAAACATGTTTTATATTCTAGTTTCTTCAAAATAGCCACCCTTTGCTCTGATTACTGCTTTGCACACTCTTGGCATTCTCTCCATGAGCTTCAAGAGGTAGTCACCTGAAATGGTTTTCACTTCACAGGTGTGCCTTATCAGGGTTAATTAGTGGAATTTCTTGCTTTATCAATGGGGTTGGGACCATCAGTTGTGTTGTGCAGAAGTCAGGTTAATACACAGCCGACAGCCCTATTGGACAACTGTTAAAATTCATATTATGGCAAGAACCAGATCAGCTAACTAAAGAAAAACGAGTGGCCATCATTACTTTAAGAAATGAAGGTCAGTCAGTCCGGAAAATTGCAAAAACTTTAAATGTGTCCCCAAGTGGAGTTGCAAAAACCATCAAGCGCTACAACGAAACTGGCACACATGAGGACCGACCCAGGAAAGGAAGACCAAGAGTCACCTCTGCTTCTGAGGATAAGTTTATCCGAGTCACCAGCCTCAGAAATCGCAAGTTAACAGCAGCTCAGATCAGAGACCAGATGAATGCCACACAGGGGCATTTCTAGTCACCTTGGGGGCCCTAGGCAACAGTGACCATGGGGGCCCTCCCGCCCAAAAACACCAAGAAGATCATTCAATCCAGAAATCTTTTATTTTAAATAACAGAAGTGCACAACCATGTAAGAAAACTTTAAATACAATATAACATTTTTTTGTGAAGAGGACGTGGTATGAAGATGTGGTGTGGCCTCAAACTGTGATGGTGGCGGGGCTGCCATGCTGCTGCTGCTGCTGCATGAAGGCATGTCCTGCTCACCTGAGGCTGATAGAAATAATAATAATAATAATAATAATAATAATAATAATAATAATGCATTCAGTTTATATAGCGCTTTTTCATGACACCCAAATACCCACAATGTAAAAACAAGAAAAAACATACTGTAATTGTTTGACATTTATTTGTGTTATTGCATTAAATCAGATCATATCATAATAGATTTAAAAGGAGAGCAAATCAATGTAATCTTAATTTGTTTAAAAAAAAAAAACAGTTCCTACCTTCATCTGTAGAGGTAAGTTGTTGTTGTTGTTGTTCTTGTTGTTCTTGTTGTTGCTGTTGTGGTCCTAAGAATTTCAACAAAGAACCTCCGGGGTGGAAAAAACAATGGGAGAAGCACAACGTATTTAGTCAGCTGGCTTTATGTTCATGCTGCAAGAATTGTGTATGCTACACACTCAACATCAAGATCTGTTTGGAATAATTAATGAACAGCCAACTTCACTGTTCCTGATAATATTTTTGATTAATGTGACATACAGAAAATTCAAGGAGACATAATGATATTGCACTCTTCCAAATACAAATTAGTTACTGGTTAGCTTACTGTTAATTACTCCTTCAATAAGCAAGGCTAAGGTGCAGTAAACATGTCATGTGCAGTTGTGCTTCGTGAGACTACAGACTGGGACAAAGTGGCATCACAACTTTTTTTTAAATAATGTCAGATTACACATGTTTGAACTTACCACTTCCCCGTTTTCTTTTTTCTTCATCTTCTTGTTTCTTTTTTCTTTTTGCATGCCCTGACGGATACGCTCGCTATACTTCCTCGAGTCTGAAGTACCGCAGACAGCCGGCCACGGGCAGTCGGGGCCCCATTAGGGGGGGTTGCAAACGTGTCGCTGCAGTGTCTATGGAGGTTTCAGGTTGTGTCATTGATATGGATCGATATTGGCCGTGTCTCGGGGTCCCTTAGCACACTAGGCAGTGACAGTTAGTGGGGGCCCTATGCGGGAGGTTTTCCAATGCATCGACGTTGCAGTGTCTAAAGCAGTTCAGTCATTTTGTCATTGACAAAAGGACCAATGTCAGCGCTGTCCTGGGGCCCCTTCCAGCTAGGGGCCCTAGGCAATTGCCTAGTATGCCTACCCCGTTGCGGCGTCTCTGATGCCACACAGAGTTCTAGCAGCAGACCCATCTCTAGAACAACTGTTAAGAGGAGACTGCGCGAATCAGGCCTTCATGGTCAAATAGCTGCTAGGAAACCACTGCTAAGGAGAGGCAACAAGAAGAAGAGATTTGTTTGGGCCAAGAAACACAAGGAATGGACATTAGACCAGTGGAAATCTGTGCTTTGGTCTGATGAGTCCAAATTTGAGATCTTTGGTTCCAACCGCCGTGTCTTTGTGAGATGCAGAAAAGGTGAACGGATGGCCACATGCCTGGTTCCCACTGTGAAGCATGGAGGAGGAGGTGTGATGGTGTGGGGGTGTTTTGCTGGTGACACTGTTGGGGATTTATTCAAAATTGAAGGCACACTGAACCAGCATGGCTACCACAGCATCCTGCAGCGACATGCCATCCCATCCAGTTTGCGTTTAGTTGTACGATCATTTATTTTTCAACAGGACAATGACCCCAAACACACCTCCAGGCTGTGTAAGGGCTATTTGACCAAGAAGGAGAGTGATGGAGTGCTGCGGCAGATGACCTGGCCTCCACAGTCACCGGACCTAAACCCAATCGAGATGGTTTGGGGTGAGCTGGACCGCAGAGTGAAGGCAAAGGGGCCAACAAGTGCTAAACACCTCTGGGAACTCCTTCAAGACTGTTGGAAAACCATTTCAGGTGACTACCTCTTGAAGCTCATCGAGAGAATGCCAAGAGTGTGCAAAGCAGTAATCAGAGCAAAGGGTGGCTATTTTGAAGAAACTAGAATATAAAACATGTTTTCAGTTATTTCACCTTTTTTTGTTAAGTACATAACTCCACATGTGTTCATTCATAGTTTTGATGCCTTCAGTGAGAATCTACAATGTAAATAGTCATGAAAATAAAGAAAACGCATTAAATGAGAAGGTGTGTCCAAACTTTTGGCCTGTACTGTATGTATGTATATATATATATATATATATATATGTAGTATAGTGTATATAGTATAGTATATATAGTCTACACAAATGCCCTGAATTGTCAAAATGACATACACTCTTGGCACACACTTGACAAAAAAAACTCATCCTAATGAACTTGACATTTTTGTTGTTGTTGTTGTTGTTAAGGTATGTTAAGTGCTCATTTTATAGATTTCATAGAAATGACACATTTCTATTGCATAACATTTTGTATATAGTGAGACAGATGTCAGAGAGTCAGATACAGGTTTGAACTGTTTGGCCTTTGTCAGGCAGTATAGCTGGTGAGCTTCGTCCATCTGTCAGAAGGCTCCCAGCCCAAGGCTAAAGGTGCTATCTGTCAAGCCAGATGACACAGAGACTGGGAGTCCATGAAAGGGGGGTTATCATATCACAGCAGCTATGCAAGGAAATCAGGCAAGAGGGAGGAGGAACTGTAAAATAAGAAAGGATGATGGTAAGAGAGAAGGAGGGTGAGGAAAGCAGAGGTGAAAAGAGGACACAAGTAACAAAGAGAGGGTGTAAGAATGGTAGAATGGAGAAATAGAAGGATTCAGAAACAAAGGATAGATAAACTAAGAGAAATTGAGTAAGAGAGCAAGAAGGGAGCGAGAGATGGTGTAGGAACAGCAGTATGCCAGTTTGGACATGGAACAGTAAGAATAGAAACAGGGAGGTAGGAGGTGAGGGAGGAGGGGAGATACTGTATCTCTAACTGATGGAGGAAGGACGGGTGAAAGAAGAAAGCTGGGGAGGGTGGGGAAGGAAAATGGAGGAAGAGAAAAGTGGCCTGAAAATCAGAGAAGATTTGCTTGGTGGTGCTTTTCAGAAATGTACTCTGTGCACACCCAACAATAACACACACACACACACACACACACACACACACACACACACACACACACACACAAGGTGTAACTCTCTTTTCAATTACATGTGACAGCTGCTGCCCCCCTGATCCATGCAGTTACTGCTGCAATGGTGGGAGGAATTATGGTGGAGCAGACAGGTGTGTCAGAGGGGTGCAAGGCGAGGGAGATGTGGGAAGAAGGTGTGAAGGCCAAGGATAAGCGGAGAAGGTGGACGCTAGAGAGAAAGCTTTCGAAAGACCAACTGTAAATTCAGCATTTTTTTGACCCTCCGGTCCCCCTCGGACCAAAATGGTCCTTTTCAGTCATTTTTCAGTTTTGATTTTTTAATAACTTCGGCTGTGTTCCTGCAAATTCCATGGCATTTGGTCAGAAAACATATTTTTGGTGATGTTTTGAAATTTTAAAGCCGCTCCTAAATTGGGCCTAAAATACACAAATGGCAACCTTTTACGACACCATGCCCTCTCTGACCAAAACGGTCCCTATTGAAACACATTAAAATGTCATTTTTTGATTCCCCTGCAATGCACATTAAAAAACATGATTTTTGCTATCTCTGGCAGTCAGGTTGGTTCGAGAGACCCAAGGATTGTAAAGAAAAAAAAACAAAAAAACAGATGGAGCCATTTTCCATTTTTGGGGCCCCATTGTCTTTTCAATGCACTCCCTGGTTTGGCCACTTGAGGCACTATAGGCCCCTGACGGGGGTGGGGATGCAAAGTCGATCAAAAAAATGTTTTTGCTGTGCTCATAAGGATGTGACAGTGTGGTCTGTATAAAAATATCGCAATATTAGTTTGTGTGTGTGTGTGTGTGTGTGTGTGTGTGTGTGTGTGTGTGTGTGTGTGCGTGTGTGTGTACATGGACTCAAAATAAACAATGTCAAATCCCTATGTGAAAATATAGATAAATGTAAAACAATAAAAAGCCATAAATTCCCTTTGTCTTTGTCACATCCTCATGGCAACTTAGAAACATGAATTTGATAATATTAGTCATGCATCCCTGAGTTAGGGGATCGAAATTGAAGTTTTTACTAAAATCCAGCTGAATCATGCATTTTCTCCCGCTTCCCCATTTTTGGGGTTTGCAAGCCATTATCGCAAAAAAAAAACAATTAAAATAAATGCTAAGTTTATGTTGATATGGATGTCTGGTGGTTGTGACTGTGTGGATAATAAAAAAAAATATTGTGTGTGTGTGTGTGTGTGTGTGTGTGTGTGTGTGTACTTCAGAGACATATTGGAGGACTGGTATAAAAGTAAGACTTTATCAAAGTCCACATGTGAACAAAAATAAAAGTAACTTTGTTTGGGTGAGAGGATTAGTGTGTTTATGCACCTGGAGTCGGAGCAAAAGTTATAAATGCATGTAGCTCAGCTAACTCATCATTCCATTCATCCAACATGGAGAAGAAATACTGTTACACACTGCATCATTCACATATCCCAGACTATGATATTTAAAAAAAATAAAAATAAAAATCCCTCAAGCATTTAGTATATAGAAAATAATTCAGAATTTATATTTTTTCATAAAAGTAACAGTGAGTCTATGTAAAGAAAATGGCATATAAAGGGTTAAAAATCCTCAAAATGAATGAATAGTTGGTATGTATAACCCGAGCAGGAGTTGGTTAAAAGATTTAAGCAAAAAACAGTAGAAAAAATTTTAATATATAATATTTTTATGGATGTTTTCTGACAAGGACCAAAATGGTCCCAAAGGGGACAGGTGTGATTTTTTTTATGAAAAATTTAAACTGCACAAAAAATAACAATGCATCAAAATACTTGTTGTCACTAATCATTGACATATCCCAGACTGTGATAAATTTAAAAATAATTTTTCATCCAGCATTTAGTACATAGAAAATAATTCAGAATTCATGTTTTTCATAAAAGTAACAATGAGTCTATGTAAAGAAAATCCCATATAAAGGCTTAAAAATCCTAAAAATGAATGAATATTTGGTATGTATAACCCAAGCAGGAGTTGGTTAAACGATTTAAGGGTGAAAAAAAGTAGAAAATAAATATAAATATATAATATTTTTATGGATGTTTTTGGACAAGGACCAAAACAGTCCCAAAGGGGACAGGTGTGATTTTTTATGAGGGTGACCAGAGGGTTAAACAGAATACTAGATAATGAGCATTTATTCATGTAGTAGTAGTAGTAGTAGTAGTATTTGGCATTTTTGGCAAAAAAAAAAAAAAGCAAAGCTAAGAAGAAAATCTTAAGGCTGGCACTGAGGTTAAATTGACACTTAGACCTTTGATGCACATGTTTAAGCAAGATGTAACCAATACATGACAAGCACTGGTGAACATTTAGCAAACAAAACAGCTACAAACAAGTAAACACACTGACATGTACGTGTGTTATATTTATATACACAATATGTTATGAAGACTCTTTCTGCTTCTTCTGATTTTCATAGGAATCATGTTCTCCCAGTGTATAAAGAACATGTATCCTGATGTTACTTGTTGGACTATGTTGCCTTGTTGCTCTCACAGTGTGCTGCTTGCTTTTTATACCTGCTAGCCTATTTTGCAATTTTGTTTTACCTATTCTCATGGTCTGTTAACCCTTGGGACACTGCCTGACCACAAAGTCCCCACCTGTCCTGGCTATAGGGTTGTCAGTTCAGTCCATTCTCAGGTTGTCAAATACCACAGCTTTATCGGTGATTTTGGTGCCAGATGCTTTTTGGGATGGTATGATACACCGCCGAGCACCGTCATTTTGTAATATGGCTGGACAGAATCTTTCATCATGTTATGGTATGCCTGTGGTCAGCTGGATGACACCTGTTGTAGCAGTATGATACATGGACGGAAAACATCAGTTCATAATGCAGCTGGAAGGCACCTGATAACGACGTAATATAAGGAGCTGGTAAGTCCCTACTGGGTGTGTATATACATATATATACATATGAGAATAAATCATGAATGTGTGGGTACTGCGAGAATATGGTTACTGGGATCAATGCTACAAGCCAACCATCCATTCCCTGGGCTGTCTCCAGTTCTGTTTGTGATATTCATGGACAGGATCTCAAAGTGCAGATTTTTTTTTTTGCAGATGATGTGGTTCTGTTGACTTCATTACACCATGACTCCCAGCATGCACTGGGGTGGTTTGCAGCCGAGTGTGAAGCAGTTGGGATGAGAGTCTGCACCTTTAGGTCTTAAGCCATGGTTCTCTGCCATCAAACAGTACATTGGCCCTGGAGCAAGACAATGGTGAGATAACTAAAGTGCCACTTAGAGAGAAGAGTTGAGCTCAGCAAGATTCAGGGAAGTCCTGCGTCCGTTCTTGGTAGTCACCAACCAGAGGCACTCAGTTTATGTTGTGGGTGCAAGTAGCTGGTATAGCCACAAGACTCAGTGTTAATTAATTCCTCTATGCATAAAAACAAATATTTTCTCTGGTACCTGTGCTGTGACAGTCCACAGATGTGGACACATCTGGCTTAAATCGTGTACCCCCATTTTAAACCTCTGCAAGGAAACAATGACTGATTGATGACCAATTGACACTGCACTGCTTAACCCTCGACTTGGCCCTTAATGTTTTGATGAGCAAGTTAGCTACACACTTTTCCTTCCCCTCTGCCAAGATAAACTCTGGAGCTGTTGTGCAGCTTTATGTTATAAGTCCCACATGTGATCATCTGAGGTTTCACATCTCTCAAGTCAGCTGTATCACTAACAACCCTCGGTGTTCATGGGCGGCTGTGGCTCAGAGGTAGAGCGGGTTGTCCACCAATCGGAAGATCATCGGTTCGATCCCCGGCTCCTCCAGTCGGCATGTTGAAGTATCCTTGAGCAAGATACTGAACCCCAAATTGCTCCCGATGATGCTTCCATCAGTGTGTGAGTGTGTTAAAAACTGAGTAGCAGTATGTTAGCCTATACTGGGCTAACTGGCTTTGAGTGGTCAGATGACTAGAAAGGCACTATATAAATGAAGTTCCATTTACCATCGGTCTCCTAGCTCCAGATCCCCAACACTCTGCAAACTCAGGCTAGTTAGTAGCTTTGTAAGGAGAGGGTCTTTCGGTATCTTGTAACCCTGGGAAGTGTATGGTCCTGAAGAAAGAAACTTCTTTGGCTCTGACAATTTAATCCCATTAGTCCCCTATTTTTGCTTCCACTGTCACCATGTTGATTGCCCAGTAGGGTTGCTGGGAGTCATCTGAAGAGGGGGTGTTTCTGCTTCTTGTTCCACATTTCCTGCTTTCTCTACCTCACCCACACACTGGGCTCAGTGTTTTGTGTTTACTTCCACACATTGCCATGTATAACTTGTTCATTAGTTGTTTCTGGCTTCTACTGACCACCTGACATTTGTCACCTTCTTCCCTAGCTACCTTCCAATCAGTCATTGAAGGAGAGTTCACCACTGTGTTTGTGTTGCATTACTGCTCTTGCCTCTGTTCCCACTTTACTGGCTGTTCCTGTTTTGAACATCCCTCTGTCTTTGATTAGCTGCCTGGCTGCCTTGCACCTTTGGATCTGTTTACCACTTCTTACAGACTACCCATTATAGATTGTAAGCCAGCTGAGCACAGAGGAAAGCCCCTTTAACCGTTCTCCATCCTGTCCTCAGAGTATTGCTTTTGGATCTAAGCCCTGAGCATAAATGTTTTACATCAGTGTGTGTGTGTGTGTGTGTGTGTGTGTGTGTGTGTGTGTGTGTGTGTGTGTGTGTGTGTGTGTGTGTGTGTGTGTGTGTGTGTGGGTGTGTGTGTGTGCGTGTGTGTGTGTGTGTGTGTGTGTACATATGTGTGTGTGAGTGTGTTCACACAAGTTAGATTAATGATTCCTGAAATTCCATGTGGCCTGGCATGTGTCAGGATGTCAATATCAGCAGAAATGAATGCTGATGTTGTGTTTACAAATAGTTTAAGAACCCTTTAGGCAACTGAACGAACAAAGAATGAACAAGGTTGAGGAAAAAAATATGTACCTGGATGTTTTAGTCTCCAAGGGTTCATAGAACAAACATGGTTTGTTTGGTTTCTATCGGGGTTGTCTAACACTTTTTAGTGTACAAGGGAAACAAGAAGTTTCTTGTAATTCCTATCTCTATCAGAGAACTGAGCAATCACAGGAATCGACATGCAGGTTCAATCTGAGCTGGATACAGAAGATACGGTTCGAGAGAGAGAGAGAGAGAGACAGACAGGGTGAGAGACAGAAACATGCCTTAACTGCATCTCTGTTGGGTTTCAACTTAGTTCAGTCATTCAGCTGATGTTTCTAACAACACAGTGTAAACAGTAGGGAGGGTTGGTGGTTGGCTGTTGACTGTCATACAGTAGATATTACAAACACACATACACATACACAGACAGACAGACAGACACACATACATAGGCACACACACACACACGTATGCATGTGTGCACACATACACACTCAAGATGAAGGGATTTGAAGTGAGTAAACTGTTTGTTCCTCTGGAGGAAGTCTTCAGCATGTATGTATACTCTGTGCTTCAGTGTGTGTTCCTCACCCTTTGGCGAGGCTTGTGGGTGGTTTTGGGAAGGGATGACAGGATCAGAAATAGGTGTACCATACATTCGTTAGAACACCTGCACACCCAGATAGACACACATTCATGAACAAACACACACACACACACACACACACACACACACACACACACACACACACACACACACACACACACACAGACACACGCCCTGTACCACTAAGTGACTGCTTGAACTCGCTCCATGGGCTGCCTGCAGGCCTGCCAACATAGCCATCATTAGCAGGCTCTATTTTAAGACTAAGGCCACAAGAGATAAAATGTCTAAAAGTGATGGTTACCCGAATTTTGTACTTACTAGATACATGTAATTGTTCATTCCAAATATACTGTACATCCAAGCATAAATGAACTACTTCATATTTTAATGAAATTTTGACTCAAAAAAGTGTGACTGCAGTTACAAAGGTAGATTTAAATATGTATATAACTACAAAATCTTCCCTGGAGAATCAGCTCAAACTATAACACAAAGAACCAGAGCTGGTACAAGGGATGGAGCAGTACCAACTAGATATACAGTAGTTGGGCTCACCTCTACGCATAGAACCAAACTCCCGGAGAGGTGCTGGACGCTCGCCTTGTGTTTGAGTTCTCCCCAGGGAATGAGAGGGTCACCTCAATGTGCTTGCAAGTAACTGAGAGGAGGTCTTTGACTGTTGTTTGTGCTTATGTACCAACCCAAAGTTCAGAGTAGCCCACCTTCTTGGAGTCTCTGGGGATTGTGATGGAAAGGACCGGAGACTCTATAGTTCTGCTGGGGGACTTCAGGCAATGCCCCTCCAAAACCTGTAGGGGGGTGATTTAGAGGAATGTGGTGTTTTGGGCATGATCTGTTATTATTGGACCTGTGCTAGTCATGGATTGGCCATAATGAACACCACATTCAAGAGATAGGGTGGGTCATAAGTGTACTTGATACCAGAACACCTGTGACCGATGATCAACTTTGTGGTCATTTAATCAAATCTGCAGACATATGTCTTGTAAACTCGGGTGAAGGGAAAACAGAGCTGTCAACTGATCACCACTTGGTCATGACTTGTATCAGGTGGTGGGGGAGGCTGCCACACAGATCAGGTAAACCAAAACATGTACTAAGGGTGAATTGGGAACATGTGGCTGAGGCCCCTGTTCATGAGGTCTTCATTTCCCACCTTTGGACAAATTTTGCTGAAAGCTGTGGTTGGCTGTCATAGCAGGAACCTATGTACCCACTGATGGACACTGTGGTGAAGGAGGCTGTCAGGCTGAAGAGGAAGACCTTTCAGGCTTGGTTGGCACAGGGGTCTTCTGAGGCAGCAGATGGGTATCAATTGCCCAGAAGGGCTGTGGCTATGGCAGTCACCACAGCAAAAACCAAGGTGTGGGAGGAATTAAGGGAAGCTATGAAAAAGGACTTTCTGAAGAAGTTATGGCAAATTATTAGATTACTCAAGGGGAAAGCAGGGCTTGTCTCAGGCTGTGAACATGATGGCAGGGTGTGCGTTATGTGGAACAAAATGTCAGGAGTGTGTGAGCATAGGAGGCATTGTAAGTGGGGTCCCACGCCTTGTTGATGAGGCTAACTGCAGCTGGAAAGAAACTGTTTTTATGGTGTGAGGTTTTGGCACTGATGGAATGCAGCCTCCTACCAGAGGGGAGTATTTTGAAGAGTTTGTGTCCAGGGGTGGAAGGGGTCAGCCACAATCTTTCCTGCTTTTCTTTGGAACCTGGAGTCCCAAGGATGGCAGACGGTAGCCAATCACCTTCTCAGCGGAGCAAAAAATATACTACAGTCTGCCCTTGACCTTGGTTGTGGCAGCAGTATACCAGATGGTGATGGAGATGAGGACTGACTCAGTAACTGAAGCGTAGAAGTGCACCGTCATTGTCTTTCTTAATTTCTTCAGTTGCTGCAAGAAATACATCTGTCAGGATTTGAGGTTTTGCTCCCCTATTTTCCTCGTTTCCTCTGTTTGCCTTGTGTTTCTGTCTGTCTTATCTGTGTCTGCTGGATGGGCATAGCTGCCCTACATCCGGATTTCCCGCTCCTCCACCTACTCACCTGCAGCTCATCTCCTCGTCAATTACTCATCTCCACCTGTATTTAAGCCCAGTCTGATCATCCACTCGTCGTCAGTTCCTGTCACCACAGTGGTAACATGACACAACCATCTCTGCTTTAAACTATTTGGATTTTTGCCTGCTCTGCTTTTGCCTGAACACTTGCCTGTGGATTTTACTCCTTTCCTCCAGAAGCCACGTCACCTTTTGTCTTCCTGCCTGCTGCACCCAGCTTGCTGTCCTTTTTGCCTTTTTGTTTTGCCAGCCTATGCTACGATCCTCAGTTTTTCCCTGCACCCTTTTGTATTAAAATAACTTCTCACTTTTGAACTGCATCCCTGACTCCATTTGTTTGTGATTCTGTTGGGAGTCATTCAGTTTACAAGCGTGAGGTTAAATACATCCTCTGTTGTCCTTTTGTGATGAGGGAGCTGATGTTTAGCTCCTATTTAGAGTCCTCGGTGTGCAGGGAGAAGAGCAGAGGGGGAAGAAAGCAGCCTTGAGGGGGACCTGTGCTAAAGGTCCAGGATTCAGATACATATTTCTCCAGCTCCACATGCTGCTTCCTGTCAGACAGGAAGTCTGTGATACACCTGCAGGTGGAGTTGGGCATATACGGATGGGAGAGCTTGTCCTATAGCACAGCAGTAGTCATGGTATTAAAAGCAGAGCTGAAATCCACAAACAGAATCCTGGTGTAGGTTCCTGTGGAGTCCAGGTGTCAGAGGATGAAATAGAGGCCCATGCTGACAACGCCATCGACATACCTTTTGGCTCTACAGACAAACTGCTGGGGGTAACTTAAGGAGTCCAGATTTGACCACTCCACACACTGTATCTGGTAGGCAACCACATGCTGAGCTTTTTGCACATTGGCCTGCGGTGGCCTTTACCCTTGCCAAGCTGCTGGAAGGGTCAGTTTGCCCATCCAGTCAACATCTGTTTTGTGGACTTTGAAAAGGCTTGGACCATGTTCCCAGGGAATCCTGTGGGGGGTACTGTGTGAATATGGGGTACCGGGGTTGTTGCTGTGAGCTATCCAACCTTTGAATATCCAAACTGAGAGCTGGGTGTACTTGGAACTAAGTCAAACACAGTTTTAGTGCGTCTCCACCAGAGTTGTCCCTTGTTGTTGATTGTGTTTGTTATTTTTATTGACAAGATCTCAAGGTGCAGCCAGAAGAGGAGATTGTCCTGTTTGAGGACCTCAGAAATGCAACTCTCCTCATTGCAGATGAAATGGTTCCATCGGCTTCATCAGACCGTGACTTCAAGCCCACACTGGGGCAGTTTGCAGCTGAGTGTGATGCAGTTGGGAGAAGAGTCAGTACCTCCAAGTATAAGGCCATGGTTCTCTGCGGGTAAATGGTTGATTGCCCACTCTGGGATGATCGCTGTCCATTCAGAGGGAATGAAAAGGTCCATCGTAATGCTAATGATGTGTTTGAGCTGAGGAGTCATTTTCACACTATGTAAAACAGCTGAATGGGCGACACTCTACATGAACGCCGTAGGAGATTGTTTAGAAACGGCCATTGTTTACACAAGACATCTTGTTCAGTTTATCTTTGGGTGATCGGTGACTTTATTGAGTAATGAGAAACACTGCGGGGCTTGTAAACAGAACGGAATGAATCTGTCAGCCTGATATCATGACTTTGCAAACACCAAATGACTTGCTTTAATGAATTCCGTTAGATTTTAATATAAAGAATTATGAAATATCACTTCATTAACTCTGTTTAGACAGACAGCGGCAGATCGCTGAGGTGAAGCCGTGCTGTGTGCATGTGCTGAGCGCTGTACAGTCTGAACGTCAAAATAATAATTAAAAAAGAAAAGATCTATGTAATCATTTCCAATATTCAGAGGCTGTTTTTATTTAACGAAAGATTCTGTTTCAGTCCATATTTGTTGACATGTAGTCTTTGAAAAGCATATTTTTGCTGAGGTAAAAAAGACAAATCCTCGTACATTGTGTACACAGAGTGGGGTGGTCTAACAGTAATCTATATATATATATATATATATATATATATATATTACTATATGACATTATTATCTTTACCACTGCAGATAAACTCAGCCCCTAAGACTAATGATTCAAATGCAGTTTTGTTCTCACTGTACTATCGCTCGGTTCCCAGCCATATCACTTTGATTGTCACGCAATTCTTTTGAATAACAAAACGTTGAAGCATATTATTTATGACCTGTGATATGGTAGCCTGATAATCATTAAATATGCTCTGTGTGGGAACTAAACCTCCTCCTGGATAGCAGTGGCAGCTGCTGGTCTTTCAAACAGGGGAAGCTCACTTTAAATTTACATCATAAAATTTGTCATATTTTAGCGAGGCAGTAACTTATAAAAGGAATATTTAATTGAAGCCGTTTTTCAACCACACTCATGCCAGAGAACCACAGCAAAACACACCTCAAAGATTTTCAGATGGGTTTAAACACCTGAACGGCATTCTGTCGGAAGACTCAACTTGCAAAATCCGCGATGGGACTGAGCTGAGCTGTCAAGTGACGGTGTATGTCTCAAAATAGCTGTCAATCAAAACAGGATTCAGCCTTTTGACTGATCATCCAATCATCATGCGGAAGCTCAGCATCCAGCCCAGCCGAGGCCCGCCCACAGCTCCATTCACCCCCAGTGACGCTGAGCGTCCGGGGGCGGGACAAAATCATGGCATTTATCCAATGACCCTCGAGTTTCGAGGCAATGAAAAAAACAGTTCCATGCAGTCCCATTGAAGTGCATGGATGCTCAGCTTCTACAGGCAAATGCATTGACCATAGACCGTATAAGAAAACGGCGCTACGGGAATGTATGAGAAGTTAACAACATTGAGTCAGTCGATTTGTGATAAGTAGCTGATTCTGAACGAACTCGTTTTCAAGATGAACATGTTCTAAATGTTAACACAACTGTACATATTTGACCATTTAATTTCTGACATTTTAGGGGAAGCTGAGCTTCCCTTGCAGTCTTAGAGAAATTGCCTCTGGTGGATAGACAGACCATTGCAACTGGTTTCTGCAAATTAAACTTAGGGGCGTTACTAGCCAGCCTCGTATTCTCTACGTCATCGCGGGGGATCTACAAGCCCGGCCAGGCAAGGACCTGTCACGGATCGGTCATGGCTCTACCACGGACCAGACGGAAATTTGAAGTGGCTGCATCTGTAAATGCAGATCCATTTTCCATTTATCAGTCCATTGTTCTGACCCTCACCTATGGTCATGAGGTTTGGGTAGTGACTGAAAGAATGAGGTCCAGATAAAAGCAGCCAACATGAGCTTCCTTTGCAGGGTGGCTGGGCTCAGTCTTAGAATGAGGAGCTAAGACATACGGAGGAAGCTTGAAGTAGAGCTGCTGCATCTTCGCATCGAAGGGGGCCAGTTGAGGTGATTCAGGCATTTGATCAGGATGCCCCCTGGTTGAGGTTTTCTGGGCACGTTCACCTGCTAGGAGGCCCCGCGGCAGACCCACGATATATACCAGGTGAAATTATATATCTCAGCTGGTATGGCAACGTTTGAGAACCCCCAGGAGAAGCTGGAAAACGTTGCTGGGAAGAGGGACGTCTGGAATACATCTCTAAGCCTGCTGTCCCCTCGGCCTGGTCCCAGATAAGCAGATTAAAATGGATGGATGGATGGATGCTATAGGGACAGTTTTCCATTAAATCTGATGCAGACATTAAGGTTTACATTTGTATAATGTATAATAACTTTGATGTTCCCTTACTTTTCTCCTTATGCCAGCATTAGTTCAAAATTTTAATTTGACAAATACTTTGGTTCATGACAGAATATCTGCAAAACTAATGACATCAGCCTCCACTGTGCTTTGTATTTACTGGCTTATTTAGTTAAAACTATATGTCGGTATAGGCTCACAGAGCTACTGGCATTGCTGTACCATCAGCTTGTTGCTATACAGCACAAAGATGGGTCAGTTTAAACAGTTACACAGTTTTACCAGGTGTCTTGAAATAAAATGCTAAATATTAAATATTTCTACATGGTCTTAATAAAAGTAGCAAAAAAATAAATAAAAGTAGCCAAAAGAAATGTAAATGATGATTAAACTTAAAAAGATCAGAGTTACAGACCTGAAATACAGTACACGTTGACCTTTCTCAGTATCATGGGAAATGATGCATTGAAATGATACATGATACTCTCCTCATGTGCATTTTACTATTTAGTGATGGGAGACAGTTTTCTACTCTAGGGTGTTCCTTGTTGATGTCATGATCTGCCCTGGTCTTAAAAAGAGGTCATGTTTTTCCTTTCATTAATTCCATTTTTTATTAATATTTAGTGTTTCCTGTTTTATTGCATTATTCACATCTCCTCTCGTTTAAGATCACTTCACTTCCTGCCTTTGTTTTCCTGCCAGTTTTGTCTGTCTGCCCTGCCCTGACAAGTTCCAGCTGTCCTTCACTAGTCCTGAACTGTAATGTTACCTACTTAAACCTGCCGTGCTGCGCTTCAAACATTATCACTCGACCGAACAGCAGTCATGAGTGGTTATCAAACTCATAGGTATGGGCCTGCTACACCTACTAGTAGATCAGAGGGCTGTTATCAGCCCATTAAATGTCTGTGTTTATTGTTAGGTAGTAACCTCTAGTGGTCATAGTTATTATGACAGGAACAAGGAAAAAAGTCAGGTAATGTAATGTCAGTGTAAAGAGCGACCAACTTCCTTCATGAAGGGAGAAAGTTGATGTGGTGGGTGGGTCAAACAAACATAGATTTCTTTTTACCCAGGAGGTCAGATCTTATGTCCTGTTTGCCAACAAAAGTCAACGTTGACTTACTTTAACCGATGTATGTAAGTTTGTCACACTATGAAACAAGGGTATTCATTTTAACTCAAACCATTTTAGTATTGGCACCGCAACTTAATAAAAGTGAAAGTAAAACCAAACAAAACTGTTTTCAATGACAGCTGATAATGGCCATTCAATAAAGTGATAACATTCTACATGAGGGATTTGAATATGATAATATGGCCTTTCCACTACTTTACCACCTAACACCTCCTCCTTCCTGATGAATATATTGTAATACATCAGGCAGAATATTATAATATTCTGTATTGTGTCACGTATTCTCTTGAAAACAAAACAGGAAGCTATGCATAAAGCACTAATGTGTTTTCTTTCATCCCTTTTACTGAAGTCGTGAATGTGCAGTACAAATTTATGTTCAAGGTGATTCCTGATTATGTGTATACGGTTATGGGACATGGGTGAACAAAGAAATTACTTCCAGAAAAAAAGAACAATATGAAAAATAAAAGATAACCCAAAGCTCAGTGCTAGAGGCTCATCCTGGCAGGCAGCTAGCAGGTTCTACACAACAACTGGTCTGCTCATGTAGGGGATGGATGCACTCAATTCATATCTCATACACACACACACATACACACACACATATAAAGACTCCGAGCAGTAGTGGAGCAGTAGCTGCAGTATCCACGAAGACAGACTAAGTTACCTCACTGTTGGCATGGCGATGACTCGTTGGAGAATATAGCTGCTGCTCCTCCCCAACTGAGCCCCTTGGAGCCTGCCAGAGATGATGAATCTGAGTAAATGAATGAATATGATAAAAGAGTGTGAGAATAAAAGAGAAACAGATAGGATTGTTTACTGAACAAGAAGGAGAGAGATGAACAGATGAGGAGAAGATGGAGCAGATTCCATGATGCATAAATGTGGCAAAGACTAGATGAGCAGCCAGGGATTTTTTCAGAAGCACCTTTGGCTGCAAGAGTCATTGTTTAGATGTTTTTATTGAAAGAAAGGTCTACTTGATTAAATGCATTTTGAAAAATTGAAACTGTAGGCTGTGCCTAATTTTGGCATGCCATTATGGCGATGCATTGAGCTTGAGCATGATGATGTGAATGAAAGTGACAAAAACCTGAAATGCTGATGGCCATTGATTTTGCTCTTGACATCACTGAAAATGAAGTCAGTTGCAGCTGAAGTAGTTTTGTT
Source organism: Cephalopholis sonnerati (assembly GCA_019142605.1). NCBI lineage: Eukaryota > Metazoa > Chordata > Actinopteri > Perciformes > Serranidae > Cephalopholis > Cephalopholis sonnerati. The sequence goes on from JAGQAX010000003.1 coordinate 4,100,203, forward strand.
GTGATACACATAGTAGAAGTGTGTTCAATTTACTACCAAACAGCAGAGAGTATCAGGCTGTCTGTCTTGACATTTCTTTATTTGTATTGGATATTAATGAGCTGTCAGCCCAATCAAAATGGTGTGCAGGTGGGATTTAAAGGAGACCCTGTAGCAAGCAGGCCCCCAGAAAGTACACTGGGCATTGAAGATAATTTCCGTAGTGGCCAAACAGTGGTACTGCAATTTCTGGGGTCCATCACGTATTGTAATTGGGCCCAAAAAGTTGTGTTTTCATTGACTGACATTGTGATAGATATGTCTGTAAATCAGTGGATACATTTTTTGAGCATCACAACCTCCGCCAAATGACCAGATTTAATCCATTCAGTCCGATTAACATTTGAAAGTCTTAAGGAGCTGCAGATTGAATTATTTTATCCCCATTAAAGTGGGGCCGACGTAAGTGGCCGTAAGTCTTAAGTGTACCTACTCTCTGGGCTCGATGATGCGGAGTTAGGACCGATCGTACAGATAATTTCATACCACAGACATGGAGCTTTATTGGCTTCATGTGCCACTGAGCAACTTTCACAGGAATGAACAGAGACCGGCTGCCAATGCTATATCCAGGTCTCTTAATACATCCATGTTAGCAAGAGGAAGACAGAAGATGGGAGCAAAGCAGAGTAAGCAGAGTTTACCAACAGATAAACCCGATCCTAAGAACTGCAAAAGGTGAATACTTCTGTATGATATAATTTTGAAGTGATTTAGTTAGATACCGTGTGGAAAAATGTATGATGGAAATGGTTAACAGAGACAGTTCATGTTGTTGCAGTTTTACTAGTTATCACTACTATTGCTGTATTGAAGTATTGAAGTATTTTCCTTTGTGACATTGATATTATTTAGTGACACAATGCACAGTTGGCTATTTGTCCACAGGAAACAATATTGTGGCCAGTTGGTAACAAAAAATCTTGAATTACAGTTTACCAGTGAGCCTAAACATGTTTCTGAAAACATTTAAGGTAAGAAGTCGGCAATGCAGTTACAGAATCTTGCAGTGTCTCAAATAGCATACTCCTGTACTAAAAAAATGCAGTATACTGGAGCCTTTGTGCTCCACTGTCTTGCAGGTTAACTCGTATCGCAGCTGTGCCTGGATGATGTGTCGTGTGTTACTATTAGTCATACTTGTACTGTTATCATACACATATCATTATTGTCACATATATAATCATACTATTAATATAATATCTGTCTCTTTATGTCTCATTGTGTCATATGGATTACTGTTAATTTATTATGTTGATCTGTTCTGTACAACATCTATTGCTCGTCTGTCCGTCCTGGAAGAGGGATCCCTCCTTCAGTTGCTCTTCCTGAGGTTTCTACCATTTTTACCCCGTTAAAGGGTTTTTTTGGGGGAGTTTTTCCTTATTCGCTGTGAGGGCCCAAAGGACAGAGGGATGCTGTATGCTGTAAAGCCCTCTGAGGCAAATTGTGATTTGTGATATTGGGATTTATAAATAAAATTGATTGATTGATTGATTGATTGATTGATTGATTGATTGATTGACTGACTACTGGCGCACTCAAAATGGTCCAAAAGTTGAATGTGGAATGGTGGACACTTCTCACCCTCAACAGTCATCATCTTTGTGATGTAGCAAACTTCTCAACTTTTGACATGGTGGCTGAGGACAAGCCTTTTAGTTATATGTGTTTTTTGCATTAAGTACCAATACTGTTGTCAATGAAGCCCTCAGTAATGTTTGTTGGGTTTGTAATAATTCAGTACTGTGGACAATAATGTGAGTGCTAACATTAGCATTCACTAGTTAGCTAACTTACTCTAGCTACGGTGGCACATTTTAATCAGCATTGACATTGTGGCGTAACTTTGGTTTACCTGTGGGTGGAGATAGTGGTTAAATGTTGGCGATAATGCTCCACCATCTGTTTGCAATTCGCCGTTTAAAAAGAATACAAAGAAGAAGAGGCAGTTAAAAAAAGCTGTCACCATTTCCGATAAGTGCAAAATGGCAGTGCACAATTTGAGACAACACTACCCTGTTAAAAATTAGTCCACCATGCAAGAATATGTATATGATGTATACTACTACAATGTACACTTCATTGAAGTGTACTAATGGAAGTATGCAATTTGAGACACACTCTTGGTTCACATTTGATCAACACTGCTTAGTATAACAGTTTGATATCAGTGTTAAAGAACCCAGTGCCCAGCCCATGGCACTATAAGGCCACGGTCACACAGAAAGTGTTTTAGTAGCTGGAGGTGGCTTTTTCTAATTGTTTTTAATGAGAATGAAGCTTTTTGGTCGCTGTTTCTGTGATGCTACGGACCTCACATTTCTGTGCTCTAGCCACATGGTGTTTTTGCTGGAGCGCTCTGAACTCATTGAGTTAAAAAAAACTTCACCTGAGAGCGGAAAGGTGGCCACTGTTATTGCCGCTTTTTCACCATTGTCAAATAAGACTTTTTAAAAAAAAAAATCAGGCCCTCTCTTTACAGTTGGTAAACAATGGAGAAGAAACTGGTGGTAGGTTTTGCTGGATACCCAGAGCAATACCAATTTACAAACTGCAGTTACCACCATCTCAACAGAAAACAGCAGGTGTGGAAGCATAGGAGTGCAGTACTTGAAACATCCATTAAGGAGGCAAAGCTCCTGGACCAACTGGTGGTACTCCCTGTGATCCACCCTTGTTTTTAGGGTTTCATGTACCCACAAAGATCTCCATTTCCCTGTGCCCAACAAACTATTTGCTGACAGCCTCTCTCCCTTAACAAGAGCCACAACAAGTACCTTCTGCCTGTCCATTTTAGGAGCTAGAAACTAATTACTATGAAAATAATTAGGTAGTTTTAGCTTGCCAAAATGAATGGAAGATTGATTACACAGGAAGGTTCAGGTGAGGAGGTGATGGGGTGATTGCCTTTGAAAAATAAAAAGGCACAGCAAGTGTTTTTTTAACCAGTGACATTCAATAAATTAAAAACAAAAGGCAGTGCAGTGTGTCTCGTGTTTTGAAACCTGCAAAGCGATTCCCATGTGATCAGGGCCTAACCTTCTTTAAACTGTATCTAACTACCAGTTACTGGGTTGTGAGCTACATAAATAAAGAATAATGTTTGGCAGTTAAATGTTGTAAATGTGAAGGAGCAGCAGTAGGAAATGTTGGGTTTTGCATGGATAGGAACACCAATACAACTCCAATTCCATATGAAAAGAGTAAACAGTGAGGCTGTTATCAGCGATGCTACATTATATGCATGCCTTGTTTGTTGTGAATCCCTTGTGTGCAATTTAAATCCAGCACAGGAACAGCTAACTAACAATGAAAACATTAACACATTAAATGCCCATTAAAAGCTGGCCATAAATATTACCAAAGTAGGGTTTGTTTTCATATAACACGATGGGTATATTGGAGGTGTGGTAGAAACCTCAGCCTGGAACACAAGTGAAAAACTGAACAAACTTGTTTTCTCTTCTATAGCCAAAATGAGCCAGAATAAGCAGTGCTGGGCCACAGGTGGTAATATGCTTCAGGTAGAAACCACTACAAATTGTTCCAATTTGACATTTTGCTCCATTTCACATCTTTTTGTGATTTAAATCTCCATGGCTACAGGGGTAGGAGTGGATCAAAGCTTATGCAGTACACACTGAGCCCTGTTCTAATGCTGGCACTGTTATAAAGCAGCATGTTCACTGTGAGCAGTCAGGATCAGAAGTGTGTCACAACTGTACTGTCAGTGAGTCAGAGCCAAACAGGTATAGAATGCATGGCATCCTGCTAAATAAATACACACCTAAGCATGCAAGCGTGTGTGTGTGTGTGTGTGTATGTGTGTGTGTGTGTGTGTCTGTGTCTGTAAATGTGCATGTACATGTGTGTATAAAGTCAGATTCGTACCGCAAAGTTTCTATTCCTGATTGGAAAGTGCCTTGAGCACAGTGGGTGCAACTACCCACTTATTAACTTACCTCTTGTCCGGATAAGTGGGGCCTTTCTTTGGTCTACTTTTAGTTCTGACTCCAACACTCCTGAGCCCACCCAGGGAACCATTAAGGAGGCAGAAAGGCAAAGAAAGACAAAGAAAATGCCTTTACTCGTACCTCATCAAAGCCTCCATGGGGGCCCTGTCTCTATCTTTCTGTTCCCTGCGTATCTTTCTGCCTATCAGCTCCCAAGATGCTTTGCAAAAGCAAACAGGGCAGGCTGTGTGATTTCACTCTTCCACCTGGTTGTCTTGGAGATACATTTTGACCAATCAAGAGAAACCTTGTGATTTATTTGTTCTCGCAGCTCAAAAACGGAAAAAAAACAGACCTTTCTGTGTCTGCTGTTTCTCTCCTCCTCAGGGGTCAACTTTGGTTCGGGCCTTGCCGTCTTCTTGTTCTACACTTCTAATTTGGCAGCGAGATCACTGACACAACTTAACACCACTTCTTTCTAATGAGATGTACAGTCTGTAGTTGCCAGCAGACAGCAAAGGCTAAACCATTGTCCACAAAGTTTTGGTCTGTATGACTAAAAACATCTGTGTGGAATTACAAACAGAAAAACAAAGTTAGAAAGACCGAGCAGCTGACAGAAAACATGGGGAATTGTCTGTGCAGGATTTCAAAGTGAAAAATCTTGTGCAATAATACATTTCACTGATTTAGCCCAGGTGGATTTTACGCTTTTAACTGTGGGCCATAAAATGAAAGCAAGGAGACAATCAGTGCCCAATTAAGTGGTATCAGAAACACTTGAGCAGTGATTACATCTGAGTCATCTGAGTGAAAGTTAGTTTTCTGTTTTCTCACCTTGTTTCTTTGCTTCTTTGGTCTTACACAATGAAAATGAGATGCTCAGAGCTTTGGGTCTCAGATTTTACTAAGTAGTCCTGTTAGATCTTGTATTAATTCTGCAGCCCCCCCATCCTCACTCACCCACCATATGCAAATGCAAATCTGTGGGGACAGGGTCTTCAAACGGAGCCTTTCCTGTCTGTGCATGCATTGCCTACTGTAATACATGAGAAAGAACTCCTTTATTTACACTGCAGTCAAACACGTACTGAAAGTTTCACTTAAAAAGTAATTAGTCTTTACATGGAAAATTACTTTTTTAGCCGAGAAAAATGTCTTAAACTCCACTAGCAACCCCTCGAGGTAGCAATGTTAATTGCATCACACATTACTAAAGTGTTGTTTGGATGTGGTGAGTAATACTGACATTTTTGTTGTTCTTAGAGACTGGACATGATGCAAAGAATATACATATTTTATAGAGTCAAAAGAATGCAAAACGTGTTTTACTGAAAAGTTGCTGGGCATTAATAGTATAATGAATGGGGTTTTATATAGGTAAAAACTTCAGAACAATAATTTTATTTTATCATCTAATAATCAATAGCTTCCATGTGGACAGAAAAAAGCAAACAGACACTGAACCTCTTTGTGTTTAACAGGTCAGCAGCTACCACAGCACTGACTGTGACACCAACCACTCCCTAGTTGGCAGCAAATTGCACTTCCAGACCAAACAACTCCAGCATTCAAAGCAAGAAGGACTCCCATGTAAAAACACAACCTGGGACATTGGTTCCAGCCTTGTGATAGCGTTTTGCTGTCAACATCGAGGAGGCCCTTAAGGCGTGACACACACAAAGTGCATGGTCACATTTTATGTAATTGTGTTTATTTGTTTGGTTTTATTTTTGTGAGATGAATATCCCAATTTGAGCCATAATGGTCAGTTAATGCTTTTTGATAAGATTACAGGGTGATTTTTAATATTACACTTTGAGCGATTCAGTATTGCCAGCAGGAGGCAGTGTGGCACTTCTCCTCTCCCATGGACACTCTTTGCGGGCAGCCTCTTATTGTTTCCTCATTCTGCTGAGCCAAGCTGTACTGAACAGAAGCACCTGCCATCTGTCTCATTCATTCTCCTGTTTACACAGGTTTGTGAAGCTTTAAAACTTGTTCAACTACATACACGTGTTGCTTAAAGGGTTAGTTCAGCATTTTTGACCATATGAGGTACTTATGTATAGTTCATGTATTACCTTCAGTAGATGACAGTCAGCTTGCCCCCAGTTTGGAATAACCAACAGGAGTCCCCAAGGGGAACCTTAGCATTACATAACTGTGGACGGGAGTTGATAGCCCTTTTCTTTTGCACTTCTCTGAACTATAAAACTTCTATATTATAAATGCATGGCTCTGGATGCAGATTTCGCCATGTTGTCACCTGTTTCTTTTCCTGTTACGCATTTAATGATGGCGAGATAAGCAGAGTATAAACTAGATGCTCTGGTTTGGTTGGGATTCACAGCAGCAAACTCCAAAGGATGATCACATCTTTTTATGAAGACATGCAAGGCATTGTCGAGAATGATAGTTCTTGAGGAGTGGAATTCGTGGTAGGAGTTAAGGAGTACATGAGGAGTGGAATGAAAACAAGGATGTGTGCTTGCTTCAACACTTTTCAGTATCTTCTTCTCTTTGCTGCTGTCTCACAACTTCAGCCAGTCAAATGATGGTAGATACCTTCACACCAGAAGCAATGGGAATCTCTAAAACCTCGCACATCTCCTAGTGAAGTGTGGAAAGTACTAATTAGGGAGATGTTTTTTGCGGATGATGCTGCCTTGACTGTGCACACTGAGGAAGCTCTACAACTCATAAGCTGCTTTGCACAGGCATGCAGAGGGCACAATCAGTCTCAAGAGGACCAAGATCATGGGTCGAGATGTCAGCAGTATCCCCAGCATCTCCAACAGTGACTACACCATTGAGGTGGTGAAGGACTTCACCTGGCTTAGCTCATCTATCCCTAGATGCTGTCTGAACACACAAGCTGGCAGGGGAGCAAAAACTATGGCAAGCCTTGTAAAGAGGGTCTGCTGACCTCCATGCTCCATGCTGACCATCAACACCAAGATGAAGGTGTCCTGAATTGGCATGCTCAGAACACTGCTGTATGGCAGCAAAGCGTGGACTGTTTACTTTCACCAAGAATGCAGACTGGATGCCTTCACTGTGTTGGAAGAATTTTGGGCATCACCTGGCTGGCAGGACCGCATTCCAAACAAGAATGCTCTGGGATGGGTAGGTATACCGAGCATGTTCACCTTGCTTACTCAAAGGCACTTGCACTGGTTTAGTTATGTCAGCCATGTCAGAGACATGCTGTATGGTGAGCTTTCCACTGGTTTCAGACCTGCAGGAAGGTTTTTTCTTCATTACAGGAACAAAGGACGGCAACTTCAACCAATCAGGCTGGGAAGCTGTAGCTGCAGATCACAACAGGAAGCTCGTCATCAAAGTAGGCATCCAAAAGAGCAAGAAAAGATCAGCATCTACAGAGTTAGGCATGGACTACACCTGCAGAAACTGCGATTTGAGAATTGGACTGTTCAGCCACAGCAAGCACTGCAGCTCAACCACAGACTAATCTCTTGTGCATACATGTGAGATAGACCAAAGCTGACAATATTAAATCTCTGTAATTGGACAATTCCACAACATGATTTAACCAAAAGTTCTTCATTATGTAGTTATATTCATTGATTTAATAAAGATTGATTTAATGGCAAGAAGAATTTAAACACTTAATAGTTTTATGAGTTTGTTTTCCAAACCTAATAGTGAAATGAATATCCAATGAAAGGATTCAAAGTGCGTCTTCTGCAACTTATCCCAAGGGAGGGAGGTGAAGGAGAAGTGTGAAGGCCAACAGTCCTTTGCAGGTCCATACTTCTCCACAGCTTGGTTTCGCACTGTATCAGCTAAAGGCAAGTTCACGTTACACGACTGGCCGACCAGTCTTGAGTTGCAGAGAGTATCGTAATCTTTTTAGTGTTCATACCTGGCGATGTGTGTTTCTGTCATTGGGAGTCTCGCCAACTAACAACCGACTGTGTTATGACCTGTGTGTGCACACCACAAGATTTCTCCACCGAGCCCTCACTGACAGAGCCCCAGATAACGCGGTGACGTCACCAAACTACATTTTGTCACGCGTGAACAAAACAGGATATTATTAAGTTCCCAGGTGCTAAACTTTACTTGACTGGATGTCCAATAGCTTGGGGCTCTGCAGGTCATTTGTGCCCTGCTCTGCGCTGAGAAGAATCAGGAAAAGAAGAGAAGGATTTGGGTGAAGGAATGGGTTGCTGCACGCAGGTTGTCAATTCTGCAGAGAGAGTTGGAGGTGAGTCCTCTGAATGAAAAAAGTCCCCTTAAACTCATTTGCCTCGGTGCTGCTAGCCTATTGGCTTGCATTGTACTGTCTATATAGTCTATGCATGTATTCTGACCCAGATTATTGAACTTTTCATAGCTGAATGATCGAACAGGTTTTCGGGAAATGCTACAGATGACAGCAGAGGACTTTAATTTCTTGCTGTGGCTGGTAGAGCCGTACATCGCAAGGAAAGACGCCAGATTTAGGCTTGCCATATCCCCTAGAGAACATCTGTCCTTGACCGTGCTCTATCTGGCTACAGGTTAGTTATATTAAATTGCGTGGAAGTAAAAATAAAGCAATGGTCTCTGTTGCTCTATGTGTAATAGTCTTTTTTGTTTGTTTTTTGATCCAGGAGAAACGTTCCGGTCCCTCCGCTTCCACTACAGGATTGGGACCAGCACAATCTCCGCTATCATCATGGAAACATGTGCAGCTTTGTGCGATGCCATGAAGAATGACTTCTTGAAGGTGAGTTTACTTTATATCGCTAGATGTTAAAGGTTATTCAACTGTAGTTGATATTTAAAGGTATGTCTTAGACATCTACATACTAAACTAGGCCTAGTTTTAATTTCTGCTGTTGAAAACCAAGTGAGATCATATACAAACAGCATTTATTGCAGCAACAGAAAGTAATCATACACTATCTCTTCTTTTCCATCAGACACCTTCAACAGAGGCAGGATGGCAGGCAATAGCCCACAGTTTCTCCCACAAATGGCGGTTTCCACATTGCCTAGGGGCTTTAGATGGCAAGCACATCCAGATACAGAAACAATGGTTGAATTGATCATGTGATAAGTTGTTAATGGGGTGCGAGATGCCCAGACAGATGAGTTGTTGACAGGGTGCAAGGTGCACAATCAGATGAGAAGTTGTTGATGGGGTGCAAGATGCCAAGACCTGGACAAGTGTAATGCAAATCAGTTTCTGAATTGTCCAGATTTGAACTGTAGGCTCCCTGACTTTTCAGACATTTTGCACAACACTTATACAAGTGTCGGCATCTTGCACCCCATCAACAACAACTTCTCATCTGATCAGGCTATCAATGTCATGTGATTACCACTTTGGTCATGTTCCTGTCTTAAGTTCTACTTTGAAAAGCAGTTGCAACATAATTACCCATGTTTCGAGAGAGACTTCACATACAATTATTCCAATGAAGACAAATACACAGCAAACAGAATACAACACACAGAGTCAAATTGTGCAGATAAATTAGAAAACACACAAACACAGTCAAATGGTGGAAAAATAAACACACAGAGTCAAATTGTACAAAAATAACCAAACAAACATGAAGGTGAAGTGCAAAATTAAATAAGTAGTAGTAAAAGTAAGTAAAAATATAAGTGTTCACTGCAAACAAAATAAAAATAAAAGATATAAAGCCATTAAGACATGAGTAGGCATCAGCAGGGCACCTGTTTTATCTACAACTGTAGGTAGCAGTAAAGATGGTTTGTTCTGTCATTGTTCTTTTTCTGTCATTGTTCATTCAGGCTCTCGAGAAAACTATAATGTGTGTGCCGCGCCCTTGTGCTTGGTGTGCTGGCGTGGTATGGTGGTGCTGGAGAGGTCAGGGACAAATTCTAGGCATCATAAATAAGGCACATGATGTCTTTTTTTAACCTGGAAACTGTTGCTGGGTCACTGATCAGTTCGAGTTCCACAGCCAGTCTTTCTGTGTAAACCACTGCCATTTCCTTCAGGACGTCAAGCTTCAATGTTATCCTCCCTCCTACATTTCCTTCCCCTTGAGGGACCTGCAGGAGGAGCGCCTTCATCTGATGTAGCGGGGGGAGGTGGGGATGGCAATGTGGTACACGTAGACAGTGACGGTGGAGATGACTCTGGATTTTCTGACAGGTCCAGGTTTGAAGACTCCTCATCACATGGTAATTCAGCTGGATGCAAAATTTAAATAGTTCAGTAGACATCCCAAATGTAAAATGCAAACATGTGGTCTATGTACACTTGATGCAACTACACAGTACCATTTGCTGTGTAGAACTGTAACGTCAGGAAAGAAAGCATACTCACAGTCGTCTCACACGCACGATGGACAATATTCTGTTTTAATGAAATCCAGGGCCACCAGAAGCCACCTCTGCCTTGTAATTAAGGGTTTAGTCCCACTCCCACTTGGTCTTGGCTTGATAAGCCGAGAGAACTATGTGCGCAGACTTGCCACCCCTGTCTTCACTTCTTTGACTGTGAACCAAATTTCAGAGAGGAATGTGAATGCATGCCATACTTGAGGACACAACATAGTACATGAGCAATGTTGAACACAACAAATTGTGATCACTGAAAGTATCCTCATTTATCAAACGACGTGTTTAGACATGTGATATTACACAAAATTTCCACGAGCCAAAGCGCCGCAAGCCATAAAACAGTGTGTTTGTTGTGAACTTCTAAAACATGCTCGTTTGTTTAGTGGAGAAACAACTCGTGCCAAAACTCACAACTCACTCGTTACGTGTCAAGTCAAAGGTAAAAGCTGTCTAAACTTTACTACTTTACTATGTGGTTCCGTTTTCTCTGTGCCTGGTCTGATTGGAATTGTTGGCATTTATAGCGGCATGTTTTCATTTTGCATAGCTAGTATCCACTGTTGCGAAAGCATGTAGTATAACCAAAAGCGCTATGCTCACCTGGTACCTGCAGCCCATCTGCAACTGCCCTCCATGCCTTTTCTTTCTCAAGACGGTCGTGGTAACTTGGAGACAACACATCGTAAAGGAATGGATATTCTTCGCAGTGTTGAATCAGATCTGCTTCCAGGGCCTGGGTCCAAACAAAACGTGCTCCCCATGATCCTGTAGACGCCGCCATTGTTGTTGTTGCTTGCTGGCTTGTCCTCCTCACATTTCTTCCATCCTCCTGCGTGCTGACGTGGGATGTATCCAGCCTCTCATTGGCTGATGCTCTTTGTCAGTTGTGTCAGACTTCCCCAGTTTTCTAGCATTGTGGCAGGGACTCATTGTGGCAGACTATCTGCCGACTCACCTCTGACTCAAGGATTTCGTAATGGCTCTCAAGATCCTCTGCAATGTCAAAATTGGGGTGAAAATCCTGTAATGTGAACTGGGCTTAAGCCACATCCACTTTCTTTGAATACCAGTCAAATTTTAAGGATTTGATTTAAATCCTTCTCATAACCTTAATCCTATACAAATTTCACCTGAAAATGTGTCATTTGCTTAAAGTAAACATGCTCTGACAAAAACACAGGCCAGAGTGATGATTCTCCAACTGCATAATAGCCTGTTAGGGAAGGTTTGATCGCACTTCAGACAAGCACAGAGAATGACTTCATTCATCCCTCATAGCAAATAGGATTGCTATAAAGGATGGGTGAATGTCAAAACAAAAGTAGCGCTTGGTCAGTGACTTCTGGTGTCAGACACAGACGATAAAAGTCGTCTTTTCATGTCGGCATGATATGTGGCCGGTAGTGATGGGATACTCGATTCCTTTTACTGACTCGAGTTTGGATGGGCAGCTCACTAAAGTGAATCGGGTTTTTGAGTCACTTGGGTCGGTCACCCAGAGTGTGCGCCACGAAATGCACAAACAAGTTCCAGCCACTCCCAGTCCCCATTTCATTGTGAAAAAAGACTGAAAGACCGGGAATTCTCAAAGGCAAAACATTTATTTCTCTCTCTCTCTAACTCACACATAATGAACTAATCATGCAGAATAAATGCAAATAACCCAAACAGTTGTACAAAATGACAATAAATTAAGATTCAAGAATGCAAGATTATAATAAAATGTATGAAATTGTGCAAAGTTAACCCTCTCTTCTTAAAAATGAAATCTCTTCACAAATAAAAAACTGAATTTAAATAGCTTAAACAATAGTGCAAAATTACAATAATCTAACATTCAACGATGCATCATTAGAATAAAATAACTGTACAGAAGAGAAGGCATGTTCAGAAGAGACAGTTTTTTTTTTTTTACTGATTACCTTTGCAAGACAAACATGAAGTGTACAATGAATAATTTCTGTGCCGTCACTCAGAGAATACCATCTAATGGAGCAGAGCAGCACGCTAATCAGGTAAGGGAGGGCTCTCTGAGCAGGTAGAGTGTGTGAGTGAGTTTTGTGCTGCCGGTGAGTTGGGAGCTGGAGCTACTGAGTGAGTGAGTGAGTGAATCGTTCGTTTTCTGTAGCCTCAGCCTGTGATACAGCTCAGCTGTAGTTAAGGGGGGGAGTTGAGTTGAAATAAGGACCAGAGCTGTTGCTTCTCCCACTGGGCTAATACAGATTAACGCATTAACTTGATATATTTACACAAATGTAGTTAACAATTGCACAATAGTCACATGTTGTCGGGTCTCCTCTTTGCAGTTAGTTTGCGGTAGCAGGGGCGAGTCAGTGAACAGGTGAGTGAGTTCCAACAACTACAGACTTTCATCCAGGAAGCCAGTGTTTGCTTTCCGGAAGACTATAAAGTCAAACCCCGTTCTTTTTTCCTAAACCCAACCATGTGCATGTGTTCGCAAAATGTAACCACATGCGTTTGTTGCTGAAGGAAAAAAACGGCAATTCACAGTGTTATACAGTCGTGGTACGTTAATTTTGAAAAAAAAAATATGTATATGTAAACTGTACATTTCCTGTGAAAACAGAAGTGTATTTTGAAAACAGACAATGCATGTAACAAGCAGAAGTTGACACGCCATCCCAGAATATCAACAACCAATGCACCCAGGGTACCTTGCACGTCATATGTCGATATGGAAAGTCCATGACCAAATGTTGATATGTGACCAGGTTGGAGTGAGAATGTGTTAGTTTTTGTGTTCTTTCAGGGGTGGTTTCTTTAGGTTCAAACTAAGGGTCATTTCAGAGGAGAAGACTCATCAAGACAAAACAACACGAGGGGGGCACCAACACAATTTACAAGACACTCTGCTGCCTTGAGGCAAAAAGTACATATAGTGAAAAGTATAGTATACTGTATAGTATAGTGATTCTTTTATTCTTTCTTCCCTCACTTGTCATCCTTATCTCTATTTAACACCCCTCTCTCTCGCAACCTTCTTCCCTTCTGCCCAGTTCTCTGTCTCTAACTCTTACTTGGTATCTTACACTTCAAATGGTGCAGAGACAGATTCGCAGTTCACTTCATCTGCTTCGCTTCCCAACAGAGCAGACAGTTATGTGCCCTCACAACACACTGTTATGGAAGTGTACTTGTGTAGAACTTCCACATACACACATACACAAATATACACTCTTTTAAACACACATATGTGCCTGGCTATGTGAAAAGCATCTTCCACACACAAATGCCCAGTGGTAAACTACACAGTCACTCATCGTGTCACACACAAGCAAGCATTCACCACACACACACACACACACACACACACACACACACACACACACACACACACACAGATGAGTCTTTTATTTGGGCAGCCAAATGGACTACCAAGTGCTGCTTCACCTTCCATGTAAACCCTCTCTGCCTCTGACAGTTGACTGATTGGTGTTGTAACAAGGCAGGTATGTGTGGATGTTGTCGCAGGTGTGTGTGTGTGTACATGCACTGAGATGAACAATTTGCCAGTGCTGGATAAAAACAAAAAGAAACATTTTAAAGTGCATCTTGGCCAAATTGGTGCCAGTATGCAATATTATCTCCATAATTATTGATCTAAATTGAATACGTATCTGCACCTCTAGTGAGCCATATATAATGAGTGAGAGTGCAAGTGAGCTTTGTGCTGCCGGTGAGCTGGGAGTTGGAGCTACTGAGTGAGTGAGTGAATCATTCGTTTTCTGTAGCCTCAGCTTGTGATACAGCTCAGCACAAGGCAGGGAGGAGACGGGGGAGTTGAGTTGAAATAAGGACCAGAGCTGTTGCTTCTCCCACTGAGCTAATACAGATTAATGCATTAATTTTATGTATTTGCACAAATGCAGTTAACAATTGCACAATAGCCACATGTTGTCTGGTCTCCCCTTTGCAGTTAGCTTGCAGTAGCAGGGGCGAGTCAGTGCAGTTCAGACTGTTGTGTTGCTAGCTTTGGCTGTCACTCAGACCTGATCGTAATTGAAATATTCACACTTCAGACCAAATCCCTCTCAGAAGGCAATGAATTTGGGTCTGTTTCTGTCTCTGCAGATAAAATATGACTTTCCTCACGCTCCTCCATTATAAATATTACTTGCTTAGTCCACATACTAGTGTTTTTGAACCAGGCTGCAGAAATTTTGCTTCGATTAGCATTCCAATTTATCCTAAATATGTTGGATGGAACTGAGGTCAGGGCTTTGTGCAGGTCAAATTCTGCCACACCAAATTAATTCTTTTTATTTATTTATTTTTTGAGCATTTTCTTGTCCTAATTTCACAGCAGTGTTTATCTTGTTAATGAAAACTATGACGATAAATGTAAGTCAGTTATTCCATGATGAAGATTAAACATTGACAGGGTAAAAATAAATCTCTGATAATAAAAACTATGATGAAATTGCATGTTTCATTTTCATTGACAAGACAGAACTAAAATGTTAGTAGTGGACTACTGAACATTCAACATGAGACAAGAGGAGAACAGACTGATACATTATTTTTATGAAACATGTTTTAAACATGTTTAAACATTAAAAAATGTTTTAACTAGGAAGGCGAGAACAGCCATGCTTGTATCATCTAATGCCATATGAACATTATGAGATCAGAGCACCAACAGGCCGACTAGCTCCTGTAAATAGTTGTTGCGGGGATGTTTAGCTAGCCTGCAAAATGCTCACACTGAAGTGGCGTCAGCAAGTAGTGCGAGTTTTGAGCTGAAATTCAGCAGTAAATAATCTGTGGATGGTGAAGCTGTTGAATGGATTTATGAAGTTTGTTAGTTGCAGCAGTGGCTGTTTGCAGTTAGCTCTGCAAGCAGCCGCCTGACTTTACATCTGTTGATCCCTGCAGGAATGTCTGAGGAAGGTTTATGGGTTGATGCTGTTTGACAGGCAGGTCGGAGGTCTGGTTATCTGTGAGTGTAGCTATGCTGTAAGTAAACAATCTGAACTCAGATCAGTTTTCTCTGACAGAGATGAAAGTTTAGTTTTAATCACGGACACTGTGAAAGTACATACTGTGGCATCACCAGGGGACATGTAGTGGAGGGACACTACATTCCCATCCAGGAGCAGCTGCCACCTCACAAAATGGCCGCTGGGGAACGCACTCCATCTCCCACAATGCAGCAGCCACGTCCCAAAATGGCCGCCATGGCACCTACTACTTCTCCCAGGAAGCCTCACCCCTCAGACAGGTGTGGGTGCTTAAGCCACCTGATTGAGGCAGGACTAGAGACACTGGGCAGAGGCAGAACAGAGAGCAGGAGGACAGAGAGCAAGGAGCTGGACAGACACACAGGGAGGAACCGATGAGAGTGAGAAGACCGTTGGAAGGACCCACCTGAAAAAGGAAAGTGGACACTTTATGTTGCATTTTGGACATTGTTTTGAGTTAAAAGACTTACCTGAGTTACCTGTTTGCATGCCTGGCCTGTGGAAAATAAAGCTCCCTCCTGTCTGGAACCTGACCCTTTGTCTGTTTTACCAGTTTTTGCACTGCCTCACCCTAAGCCTGCCCTGGTGGCCTCTCATGACGTTACAATACGTTTAAACTTCCAGACTAACATTTTGCAGATGTAGAATGAATTTAGACTTTAATTAAGTTATTTCTCTGCTTCTTAACAGTGAGATGGATAAGTTAGAGTTTACAATGAACCTGCATACAAATCCTAGTTGTCTCAGATTAGTTATTTGTGGGTTTTGGGACCATACATGGAGAGATTTTGAGCTTTTCAAATGATGATCAGTAAGTGTACGCTCGTAAATCACATCTTAAACCTGTCAAAAACAGCTGGAGAAATGAAATTATTGGTAGTTGTAGAAAAAAACTGTCTAAATAAAGTTTAAAAAATGTATGCAACCTGTCACTTTGATTCCAATTTCCAATACCCATATCGGCCCAATTGAATTGGTTTAATGAGGAAAAAAACATTTTACATTTTTAAAACATTTACCTCAAAATAAACTAAAATGTACTGGCTTCTCATCAACTGAAACATTTTGAGTTGTCATCGACTATAACTAGATTATAACTATGTATGGAAAGAAATGACTAAAATGTGACTAAACTAAAAACATTTTCATCTCAAGACTAAGACTACATCTAAAATAGCTGTCAAAAGTAGAGACAAAGAGGAACAGAGAAATGCAAAAAGTCCCTAGCCAAAATGAAATGCTGAGGTTACATAGGATGTGTTTAATCGGTGGACCACAAGGATGCACTGAAGACTCATTTTTCTATGGACCTTGTTTTGCATGTTTATTTCCTAGGCAGAACAGTCGTGAAGTGGTTGGCGCTGTCGCCTCACAGCAACATGGTTCCGGGTGTGATCCCGTCAGCTGGCTGAGGCCCTTATCTGTGGAGTTTGCATGACCTCCCCATGTCAGTGTGGGGTTTCTCCATTTGCTCTGGCTTTTTCCCACAGGCCAAAGACATGCAGGTGATTCTAAACTGCTTGTAGGTGTGAATGTGTGTGTGAGTAGTTGTTTGTCTCTATGTATCAGCCCTGTGATAGTCTGGTGACCTGTCCATGGCATACCCTGCCTCTCGCCTAATGTTAAATGTGATAGGCTCTAGCCCCCTGATGACCCTTAACAGTATAAGCGGTGATGAATAATGAATGGGTGAATGAACGAATGAATGAATGGTTATTTTCCTCTACAGCAGATACATCTGCTCATTCTGTGTTCTTTGAGAACAAGTCAGTACTTAGAAACACAAATTTACATCTTATATTATATATATATTTTTTTTGTTGTTGTATTGCCTTTGCATTAACTAGTCAGAAAGCAATTAGTTCTCTGTCTGCATGAATGGAAAACTAAATTCCATATCACCAATAGAATAATTTAAATTTAAACCACATACATTTTTCATATCAGCGCTCCATCATATGCAGATGGTCACACTGACTTCACAGCCAGAGAGCAGGTTGTCCACATAATTTTGGCCATACAGCACACAGAGGGCTTACCTCTCTGTGCACTGTTATTGTGATAATTATAATAAAAACAAGAACTGAAACTAGATTGGTTTATTATTTTGCTGAGATATGTACTGCAGTTTTACACGTTTTTCAAGAACTCAAAAGAAGCAGATTCTTCACACACACACTCTTACATTCATTAGCCCATCACAAATGGAACAATGCTCCCTCTAATTCATATTCTCTCTCTCTTTTGGTCCCATTTTAAATAGGAACACACTCTTACTGCCTCCCTCCCACTCTCTCTCACTGCCTCTCTCTCTCACATACACACACATGCACACAGAGAGGCACACACTCACGACGGCCCACAGCAGTTGCGGTGCTCCCCGGTGTGGACAGCTCCATCCATTGTGTGTGAATAATGTCCAAGGTCACTGTGTACTCAGAGGGTGATCATAAAAACCATACTGCTGCTAACCACAGGCCCAACCACTGAATTAGACAGATGCTGGGTGAGGCAGGAGAGAAGAAAAAGCAGGAAAGGAGGAGGTCAGTGCAGTGTGTGTGTGCTGGGTGGTTCGAAAAAGAAGAGAAAAGGAAGAGGGCAGACGAGCTGGAAAGGGGGAGGGAGGGAGGGGAAGTTAAGAGGGGACACAGGGGAATAGGTGAGGAGGGTTTGCAGAGAAGCTGGGGAGACTAACAGGGAGGGAGTGAGGCTGAAGTAACACTTAATCTGGATAGTCCACCTAGAGATAATGTGTGGAGTATTTGAATATTTTAACTGTTTATTAGTTGAGATTAAACAATTCAATTGTTTGGCTTTATCTGTGGATGTATATCTTTAGTGACAATTCACTATGTACTCTCAGAATAGTATCATTGATCTTGTACTATTCTCTCAAGTGAATAGTTCAACTAAATTATTCTGAAAATGTGTAGGTATGTTTATGAATTGGGACATAAACTCTACAGATAATGTTTGGGGAAGTAATATAATGCATTATCAACAGAATTTCAGTAAATATTATTATATTTACAATTTTGTGTAACTCGTTACCACCTGAAAAAACTGTTTATTGTTTTCATTTTTCATTCATCCACACTGATCCGCATCGCTCCACTTCCACCAGTGTGTCACCAGAAAAAATAAAGGTTGCTGTGTTGTCATGTTATGACCTTATTTACACAGTCTATGGTCACTACAGACTACATCATAGAGGGATGCCAGTGATCAGCACATCTGGGTTATGTCATACTTTGCATAATCATGTTTAGTGTGTTTCCATTAATATAATGACGTACAATGTATCCCGTTCTGCTATTACGTCCTAAGGCTGCCTGAAAGCAGCAGGGACAGAGCAACAATGGCACAGAGTCCTGTACTTATGCATAACTTTCTCTCTGTTGCTGCTGTAGCTGACTCGCACACTAGAAAACCGGCAGCTTTGACTTCCAGCTGCGGTGTATTAACTTTTGCACTTGTCATAGCAACTGACTCCCATGCCAATATGTTGTTCTAACCTCAACATTTGTTTATTGTGTTTCATACCATAGGCCCAGAAATATTGATCCATATCTCATAATTATTGATCCTCTGCCTGACTCTCCCTGTGTCCAAGGCTAATCATTCATTTAAAAAGGTCTTGGCTATTTAATAGTTCTTTTCACAAATAAAAAATAAATAAATAAAAAACCATGCTATTATTAATATAAGCAGGGGATTTCAATACAAAGTGGTAGCCACTGTCTGTGAATGCATGAATGGGTCAGACATGCTCAGAACTGGATTTGAAATAAATTGTAATAAACTGGAGCTTCTGTGCTTTGATCATCTGCTGTGAAACAACATGACCCTCATCCATTTAAAATCAACGTTAGTTCCTCTGAGGTCACTTTGGTGAAAGCAACACAAAGCAGTGTAAAAAGGAATTTGTTACTCTACACGGAGAGTAATGTTGTAAAGTAACTTCTTACTTCTTACTTACTTTCAAATGAAGGTAACTGGTAATATGTAATATGTTACATCTGATACTAACTTGCCCAACACAGATAGTCTACAGATAATCTGTTACCCTGTGTTAAAATTACCTGTTACCACCCGCTCAGTCAGGAAGTTGTCCTGAGACCAGTAAGTCTCTCAGGGATTATTTTAAATGTACAGACTGTCACCTAGCCCCTCCCCCACTACTGCAGCTACAGCTACAGCTACAACACGTACCACAGCCAACTACCACTGTCCTTTACAGCAGACGAGGTGAGGGTGGAACTCAGAAGACTGCGTACAGGGAAAGCTGCGGGCCCAGATGGAGTGTGTCCAAGGCTCCTGAAAGACTGTGCAGCCCAGCTAGCAGAGCTCCTTCAGTGGCTCTTCAACAGGAGTCTTCAAACAGGTAAAGTCCTGATGCATTGGAAAACGTCTTGTCTCGTATAGGTGCCCAGAGTGGGGCTCCCGGCCGAGTGGCCGTAACATCACACATTATGAAGACCCTGGAGTGCCTGGTCCTCCGTTTCCTGCAGTCAGAGGTCACTGATGATGTGGAGCCCCCTCCAGTTTGCCTATCAGGAGCACATGGGAGTGGAAGATGTGGTTCTTTATATGCAGCATCGGGCCCACACCTACTTGGAGGAGCCAGGATGTTGTGTGAGGACTTTTCAAGCACGTTTAATACTATCCAGCCTACATACTGAGAGACCGGTTTGAGTGAATGGGAGTAGATCGCTTCCTGACCTCCTGGATAACAGACTACCTGACAGAGCGGCCTCAGTATGTCAGGCTTGGAAGCTGCATCTCTGGGATGGTCAGGAGCAGCACTGGTGCTCCACAGGGAACTGTTTTAGCAGTGTTCCTATTGACACACTACACAGCAGCACAACTCAGAATCCTGCCACATACAAAAATACTCTGACGATACAGCTATTGTGGCTTGTATCAGGAGAGATCAGGAATGGGGGTACAGGGATCTTGTGGATGCCTTCAGGGGCTGGTGCAGTAAGTGCTGTCTCCACCTGAACACAGCCAAAACCAAGGAGATGGTGGTGGATTTCAGAAGAAAGAGGTCACCCCATCAACCAGTCTCCATACAGGGGGAGGACATTGAGGTGGTGCACACCTGCAAATATCTGGTGGTCCTCCTGGATGATAAGCTGGACTGGTACCCTAACACTGACGCCCTCTACAAGAAGGGGCCGAGCCGCCTGTTCTTCCTGCTGACACTGAGGTCCTTTGATGTGTGTGTGGAGATTTTGATCATGTTCTGACACACAGTGCACTTTTCTACGCTGCAGTGTGTTGGAGAAGCAGCTTGGACAGACAAAAACACCAAGCTGGTTAAAAAAGCTGGCTCAGTGCTTGGCAGGAGATTGGACCCACGAAGAACTGTGGTGGAAAGGGGCACATTGACAAACTGAAAGCTATTATGGACAATAGCAGATACCCTCTCCACAGCCCCCTGGAGCGACAGAGGAGCAGCTGCAGCAGTCAGCTCATCTCACAGCATTGCAGAACAGAGTGTTTCAGGAGAACCTTCGTCCCCACAGCAATAAGACTGTTTAACACCTCCTGATTCCAGTCACACACACAGTTACACACATCACATCAGCCACAACTGGCTGGACTGTGTAATGGACAATTTTATTTTAATTTAATCTCTATTTATGCACTTATTTTAATGTATATTGTTTTGTTTTTTGTCTTTTATGAGCTGCTGGAGAGCTGAATTTCCCTTTGAGCAAAAAAAAAAAGTTCTTTCTATTTCTATTTCTATCACAGAATAAAGCAAAACAATCTCAGCCCAACAGAGGGTCCAATCTGGCCCAGTGGACAACATTGCACTTCTAATGTAGATGCTCTTGTAAAGGCCAGGAGGTGCCAGGTTTCAGAAGCAAGTTAATCCTTTAAGAGTTAC
This sequence comes from Cephalopholis sonnerati, assembly GCA_019142605.1. Lineage (NCBI taxonomy): Eukaryota > Metazoa > Chordata > Actinopteri > Perciformes > Serranidae > Cephalopholis > Cephalopholis sonnerati. Next base: position 4,121,412 of record JAGQAX010000003.1, read on the forward strand.
ACTAAGAGATGTATTTGCATTTGGTAAAACTTGTCTTCCTGACTCCAGAATTAGCAACTTTTCAGGTTTTTTTGTTATTGTTGTTTTTAGATGACCCAAGCAACAAGCAGATACACGAGTCATCCAGCTGGTTGACTTGCCCAGTTAGGGTAATCCTATCATGAACTAACACATAATATGCATCACTGAATTTTTTTTTTTTTTCATTTGTGTAACCCAAGTTTGATTTTTTTTTCCATATAAAAACATTACCAGGGGTGCACACTTGCCACCTTTTGGCGAAAGTCACTGTTTTGAATCCAAAATAGGTCATTTGTGACTCATGTATGTTAGATGAGTTTTTGAAATGGAGGAGGGGGTAGGGGGGTCTGTGAGGACAAAGTCATGGGGTGAATCAGGTAAATTAGTTTAAGCTGCTATAATGATATATAATAATATATATAATATAATAAAATTTCAGCCGCTGTCGGAGTTTCATAGCAATCTATCCAATCAAGATGTTGGACAGGTAGATAGACTGACGTGGCTAAAATCACATGACATATGTAGATAGGGAAATGTAACTTGGCTTATGTTTGTCTCCACTGAACTGCGTGAGAGAGTTTGTCAACAAGCGACTAACTGCTGCTGCTGAAGAAATATTTAGAGTTTTTGAGCAAACTATCGTCCAGTACGAGGAAAAGATCGATCATCAGCGCAGACTGCTGGATATTGTTTGGAAACCTGAAGTAAAATTACACAGGATAGGCGTCTACTGAGCGTGTGCGGGCGGCGTGTGTGATCCAGGCGGCCTGGAGGTCGTATCAGACCAGACGCCGAGTGAAGAGTCACATGCGAGCAGGAGTTGAGAGGACTCTTCAACTCTCATGCTGCCTCCATAGCCACATCCATGCCACCCGCAGAGAACCAACTGCTCACCAAAGCTAACAAAAGAATTGCTTAACTGCTTGAAGAAAATCGCCGAATATCTTCAGAGCTCAAAACCAGCAAGTCTTTGCTGTCACAATGTATGGACCTGGCCCACAACCAGTCACGGAAGATCTTCTCGCTCTCTGCAGTCCTCCAAGACACAGTCCCCTGGGAACCCTCTACCTGTCCACACCCGTCCAGCTACACAACGCTAAAAGCTGGAGCAAAACCAAAGGTCCTGGTGGCCCTCTGCTCGACCCCAAACCAGCCAGTAGCCCAGCCACTCTGGACAGATGTGATTCGGGGTACTAAAAGGCTTCCATCTGCCCCTGGTTTCTGTCTGGAGCTCTCTGATCGCTACGGGCTCCTGTCTACTGAGGCCGCCGCAACTCTGTCACCACCAGGCCTGTCCACCTCGTGGACAGGGGCTGTCAACTCTCCACCTGGTGTGGCTCAGACTGCTGTTCGTTCCGCCACTGCTGTCTCTCTCCCACCTGCTGCCGTCTCTCCCCCACCTGCCGTCGGTGTGGATCCCGCTGCCATCTCTCTCCCACCTGCCGCCAGTGTGGATCCCGCTGCCTGTCTCTCCCCCATCTGCCACTAGTGTGGATCCCGCTACCGTCCTTCCCCCGCCTGGCGCTGGTGTGGATCTATCAGACCAGCCTACTGAGCCTCAGCCACTGCTGAAACATCTTCAGGCTCCTGGGAAGGAGCGCTCTCCCCCGTCGCTATCCACTAGTTATGGGGCACAGCGGCGAGCCAAATCCCCTTTTCTCGCCCACCACCCTCATTGTGGGTGATTCAATTACCAAACACGGTCCGTTATTTCAATGCAATCACCCGCTGTTTCCCTGGATCCACGGTTCTTGTCATTTTAAAAAAACTCCCTGAGCTTCTGTACTCCCTTCCCTCCACAGTCTCCAGAATCATAGTGCACGCTGGAATAAATGACACCACTTGCTAGCCATCTGAGTTGATGAAAGCTGACTTTGAACAACTCCTCAATCTCCTGCGCAGCACCGGCAAATCGGTGTTCATATCTGGCCCCATCCCAACGCTGACAGGTAGTTCTGAGCGATTCAGCCGAGTCTTCTATCTCCACACCTGGCTGCTCTCCACTTGCAAAGAACTCAACTTAGGTTTTATAGACAATTTCAATCTGTTTTGGGGCCGCCCCGCCTTCCTCAAGTCTGATGGCATTCACCCAAACCGCCTTGGTATCACTATGCTAAAAACTAATTTCAGTCTCACTGTCCAGTACTCGCCACATACTTGAGTGTCAACATCACACACCTACCCCACACTCTCTTCCTCTCCATATGCGGCGGCAGCCCAGAGTACTATTTCTCCCTCTGGCGCCCCCCAGCAGTCTGGAGTGCAAACTACCTCCTCCAGAGTAATTTGCAAACCTATGTTGCCCACAGCCTCTATTGTTGGTCTCCCAATTCAAACCATTGTATCTGAAAGGTTTTCTCATCCGAGCGGTAGTTTCAAAGCTGTGAATTATCATAACCTCCATCAAATCACCATCTCACTCCAGCCCAATGGGGCTAAGAAAATGCCCCCTGCTGGTGTGAATCCTCCTACCCCACCCACTGTCTCACAGATTACTACTGTGATCACTGCCAGGAAACGTATTTCATACTCAGCTTGCTTACCAACTGTTAATCTTTGTAACCTAATATCAGTGTCCACACAACCTACCTTATCTCTGTCACCAAACACAGATCATACCCCAGTTCTCCTTAATAATCCGCAAACTTTCAAGCAAAGAAAAGGGTTAGGATTAATTCACCTGAATGTGAGAAGCCTTTTGCAATATGATAAATTAGATCATATTAAAATTCTTCTATTACAGACTGATGCTGATTAGTCGTAGCTGTTAGTCGTATCTGAATCTTGGCTTAAAGAATCTGTCACTGACTCCTCAGTAGCTCTGGATCACTATAATATCTTTAGATGCGATAGGGTTGACAAGGGAGGCGGTGTGGCAATATATGTCAAATCCAACATTGAGGTTTCAGTCCTAAAATCTGTCACCATCCCAAAATGTTTTGAACTACTGATTTTGAAAGTTGCTTTGGGGAAGAATAATACTTTATGTGTTGTTGGTGTGTATAGACTCCCTTCAGCTGATTCTAACTCTTTTGACAATCTAGCCGAGATACTTTCACCATACCTGGACTTTGAAATGATTGTGATGGGTGACCTCAATCTCGATTGGTTGAGTAATGCCTCAAATTATCTCAAAGAGGTTAGTGGGAATCTCACCCTATCTTAGCTTGTCACTGAACCTACCAGGCCAAATCCTAAGAATTATTCACGGTCTACTCTTATTGATTAGATTTTTTCAAATAAGAGTAACAGAATCTCTGCTTGTGGGGTCTTTGACCAAGGTGTAAGTGATCACTGCCCCACAGCATGTATCAGGAGCATGCAGTTGCCAAAAACAAAATCACACACTTTGATTGCCAAGCTTTCCTCGATGATCTTGCCTCTAATAATATTCATTCCATAATTCAAGCCACTGATGTCCAGGTTGCTACAGACACCTTTGTGAAAGCATTTAACTCCTTAATGGATAAACATGCTCCCCTCAGGAAAATTCATATCAAGAACAGAGTAACACCTTGGTTTTCACAGGATCTGTCAAGCATGTTCAGGGACCGAAATCTTGCTTGGTCTCGTGCCAGGCGTACTGGTAACCTTCACCATTGCCTCACTTTCAGACAAATCCAGCTGCAGCTGTACTGCAGCTGTGAGGAAAGCTAAAATTGAGTATTACAATTATCTTATCTCCAGTTCTCTCTCCAACCCAGCAAAATTTTGGAATGCAGTAAATTTACTTAAATCTAAAGATTCCAGAGCCCTGCCGACACACTTACGTGTAAATAATCATTAGGTCTCGGGTGAGACCAATATCTGTCATGCATTTAATAGACAGTTTACTGATGCTGGCCTTCTGTTTGATCAGAAACTCAGGTCTACAGTGACCCCATCAGTTGTAAGCTCTGAGTGTTTGTCCGCTGTTTGTTTTTCTTTTAACCCTGTCTCCCAGCAAGAAGTACTTCATCAGTTACTATCAATCAACCCTAGATGCTCTACTGGTGAAGATCATTTAGAATCCTTTTTCATCAGATTGGCTGCCCCACTTATTGCTGAGCCACTTACATATATATTTAACCTCTCCATTTCCTCTGGTAAATTTCCCCTACTCTGGAAATCCGCCCAGGTGACCCCCCTGTATAAGGGAGGTGACAGGGATAACCTGGATAATTATCGTCCCATTTCGAAGTTACCTTGTCTCGCTAAGGTTCTGGAGACATTAATAAACAATCAACTCAAGGGTTTTCTCTCTACCTATTTAGTACTTAGTCCCCATCAATCAGGATTTAGAGCCAATCACAGTACAATTTCAGCCATCACTCTGGTTAACAACGACATAATCACAGCACTAGATAAGAAACAACATTGCGCTGCTTTATTCATTGACTTGTCAAAAGCATTCGATACAGTTGATCACCAAATACTGCTGAATAGATTAAAAAACATTGGTTTACATGCTAGTGCCTGTGATTGGTTTGCTTTATCTTCCAGGCACCAGTGTGTAAAGTCGGGTAACTTTCATTCTGAATTCTTACCTGTAACCAAAGATGTGCCACAAGGCTCTGTCTTAGGTCCTGTTCTTTTTACCATTTACGTCAATGACATCCTTTCTTCTCTGAATGACTGGAGGCTCTTATTAACTTGAAATTAGTTTTAAATGTAAATAAGACCAAATTCATGCTATTTTCTCGATCACGAAACCTGGATTGCATCAATATGGATCAAGATGCCTCACTCATAGAACGAGTCACTGAATATAAGTATCTTGGCCTCTGGCTCGATGATAAATTAACTTATAAGTTTCATATTAATGTTCTTGCCTCCACTCTGCGACAGAAGGTTGGCTTCTTGTACCGAAACAGATCTTACTTTTTCTTACTACTTCTTCTTCTGGCTCTCAACGAAGGCGGACGCTTTTTCTCTCGCTCCCTCCCTGCCCTTATCTGCCCTGCTTACTGCTCTTTGTCTTGTTCTGTCTCTGTCTGATCTATCGGAGCCTCTCTCTGCATTTCTCTCCAAAACCTAAATCATGGATTTGATCAGCTGGTCTCTCAACGCAATCAACCAAATTTTCTCAACAAAGAGACTGGGTAAAGGAGAACCCGCCTGCCCTGATGGAACGTTTGCGGCCGGATACACGATGGACTCCTGGGAGAAGTGGAGGATAGTGTGCCTGTCGATTCTTTCCGTTGAGGATGTTGAAGACGTGTACATAATTGGAATTATGATAACAGGCATTCTGCTGTTTGGAGTTAGCAGCTTCCTGATTTATCGCAAAGTTCGGAAGATGTTGGCAGCACTTTTGGCTATTGAGAAGCTGCCCATCATGACTGAGGGAATGTGCAGGGCTGCCAACACTCAGACTCAAGCGATATGTGAGCTCAATCGCAGGCAGGATGTGATTCTTGATCAAAATCGCAGGCTGGATGCAATTTATGAAGTCCTTCACAAGATGGGTGTCAACTTGGAGAAAGTTGCCAGCCCGGCTCGGCTGAAATTGGTCACCAAATTCGGACATATTTGAAGCAAAGCCACCGGGAGACTCAGAGAGACTCAAGGCAGATGGAAATTGGAGTGTCTGCCTGACCCAAAACAACTGTTATCTTCATTGGCTCCCCGAGATAACCAGCCTTCCCAAGGCCGGTTATCCCTCCACTCTCCTGGATGTTATGCAGACAGGATGCTACGGCCCTATCTTCCCCCCCAACACCCCCCTTCTCCTGTGAACTTGTCTCTGGATCAGAACTCTCCGAGGTCGTCTCCACGGCAACAGCCGTGGCTTCGTCATCAGTATCAGACGGCAGAGACAATGGGTTGAGACTGAGGGAGATAAAGTACACGGACTTACACATACGCACACACGAAAACACATTTACCACGCACACAACCTTCAACTCAACGCCTTCGTAACATGTGCAAGTCTTCGAGTTCTGTTGTTATGTCTTATTATGTTGCTTATGTGCTGAGGTGTTTTTTTTCCTAATCCCACACTGTGCCCCCCCCTACAGGAGCCTAGTTTGGGAGTTGCTTTTTTTCCCCTCTTCCTCCCTCTTGTTCACCCTTTTTTCATCTAAGTAACGGGGTGCTGTTCGTATGGCAACCCACAGTTCTCCCGCTCCTGTCCTCCCCCTGTTATGTGTCACTGTCTTTTTATGTTTCTTGGACGGGCTGAAACTGAAAACAAATTTCGTTGCTCTGTAACATGTGCAATGACAATAAAGATCATTCATTCATTCATTCACTTCCCATTAATCAGCAGAAAGAGAATTGTTGAGTCGGTCATTTTATCAGTTTTAGACTACGGTGATATTATTTACAGACATGCAGCAACTACAACCCTTAAACCTCTGGATTCCATTTATCATTCATTTATTACCGGGGATAGATATGACACCCATCATTGTATACTATATGAAAAAGTTGGTTGGTCCTCTCTTTCTGACAGACGCATGAAGCATTGGTATATGTTTATTTTTAAGGCCCTTACTGGTAAACAGCCCCCATACATTTCATCCTTACCAGAATGGCCCTCTGGATCTTATTCAACTCGATCCAGCGGTCTCATGCTTCTTAAGGTCCCTCTTGTACATTCTGAACTTGGTAAAGCAGCCTTTTCTTTTAACGCTCCAAACTCTTGGAATATTCTCCAACATGCTCTGGGGCTGGAGAATATCCCCTCCCTTGTTAATTTTAAATGTATGGTGTCTAACTTTTGTAAATCGCTCTGCGACTGTTTTTCAATGTAATTGTATTCATGATTTGTTGTTGTTTGTAAACTCGTCGTTCCTGTAAATTAGGGAAACCTCAGTGACCAACGAGTTAAAATAAAGGTTTAAAAAAAAAAAAAGGCCTACTTTGCAACAAATTTTCATCACTACAACACATAAACATGTTGACCACGTTAAGTCTTGCATCGACTGCTCTCAGCTTTACCGCAAAATGCAAGATATGACCATCAATCAATTACAATTACAACCATCAATCAATTACAATTACATCAATTACAATTCTTTGATTGACACATGCTTGCTCTACCTAGCTTGTGGCTCCTCTTGATTATCAGCGGCACTGGTCTGGTACCATTGAGGAAAACTGTACGCTTACTGCAAAGACAGTCTGCAAGAATGTGGTGGCACATTGCTGAAGCAGATTAGCATGGCAGAATTTAATTTAATTTAATTTAATTTAATTTAATTTAATTTAATTATTATTTTATTTTATTGATTATTGTAGTAAATTTACAGAGAAGCAGTGCTTCCCAGATAAGGGGGTGAGAGAAGTCTGACAGCTGGAGCATTTGCCGCAGGTACTCCACAAAAAGGCAGTGGTGGAAGAAGTTGTTTGATCCTTTGCTGCAGTAAAAGTACTAATAATACCATACTGTGAAAATACTCCACTACAGATAGAGGTCCTGCATTCAAAATAGTACTTCAGTAAAAGTAATAATGTAAGCATTACAAGCAAAATGTACTTAAAGTACAATGAAAAGATGGTCATTGTGCAGCAAAATGGTCCTGTAAAATGGTTGTATCTGATGTTATTGGATTAATAGTCCTGCCACAGTAATGTGTGGGTTTCATTTTACTGGTGTGGATGTTTTGTCATGGTGATGTTTGTTTTTGGTGTTTGGTTTTGTGTTTGGGGTTGTTCTGTGTTTTCTTTTTCCCCTCCCTCCTTCTGTTTTTTCTCCCTGGCAGTGTGTGGGCAGCTGAGCAGGGCCTTCACTATGAGGCACAGCTGGTGCTCATCAGTAATCACTCCTGCCATAAAAGCCTGGTCAAGACACCACTCCTGTGCCACACTATCCCATTGCAGTCGGTAACTATGAGTCCCTGATGATTCCCTTGTTCTCCAGAGCTTCCCGTGACTTACTTGAGCTTCTTTGAGTTTTGTAATTTAGAGTATGGACTGACCTGAGTTTTTTCCCTGTGTATAGTTTTCCAGTGTGTCTTGCCTGCAGTCTCCAGTGCTATTGTTTTTCTGATGCTCAGCCTCTGTGGATCTCCTGGTGAATTTGCCACCTCACCTGCAACACCAGCCAGCCCTCAGCCACCACCTTCAGCCTCTTGCCTTTTTTTTCTTTGTGACATTATTCTTTTAATAAACACCCCAAGAACTGTCCTTGCCTCTGTCTCTGCATTTTTGGGATCCAAACACCAAAACTTAAAACTTAACATGTTTAAGGTTGTGCTCATTTTAACTCCTTCATATACTGTTGGGTAGTTTAATCTACAGCGATGCATCATATTCTATAAGATTGTTATATGTTCCTAGTGTGGCTGCCCTATGAGAACCATATATCTCTAAAAGCCTGTTTTCAGCTTTGTAATGATGACTTTTCCAGTGTGTCACATCCAAGGGTTGGGTGATATGTGAAATGTACTCTGAATCATGACTTGACCCATGCATAAAAATGAATTGAATTGTGAACATTAAGTTTAAAATGTCCCATTATGTTTTTTAAGTCACTGTGTAGTTGCATTTTGCGACCATGGAGCACCACTGCAACTTGCAAATATGCAATGCACTGGAGAGCTGGTGGCTGGTTTTCAGCCACAGCAAAAAAACATCATGTTTAACAGTGCCACATTAACAGTTAAACTTGATGAGATTAATGATAGCATGAGCAGAGGAAGCATGTCTTTGTACCTGCAGGGCTCCAGAACAGGGTTAAATCATATTTGCAACCCTGGAGCACCAGTGCAACTTGCAAATACTGTTGATATATGAACTGGAGAGCTTATAGTGTGTTTCCAGCTCACAGCTTACATTTAAAGGCACAGCAACAGCTGATGAAGAGGGGTTTTAAAGATTTTATTTAGTTTATGAAGGAGGAGAATTTTCTTATCCTTTAGTTTATGACAAACACTCAACATCGACAAGTCTGAAGATACACGCTTTTCACTGGACAGGAAGGGGATGAAAACCTGGAATGTGAAAAGTAACTAAAGCTGTCAGACAAATATAGTGGAGTGAAAAATATAATATTTACCTCTGAGATGATATAAATACTTAAGCAAATGTACTTAGTTATATGGCACCATTGCAAACACGACCTGCTCATTCTGAATGCTGCAGCAGGAGAACGGGGTAAAGAGAGAGAGAGAGAGATGGGAAGTCGCCATGTTAGGCTAATTGTTGTCTCATTTGTGCTCTGATAAACGGTAACTTCATCAAAGTAAGAATGATATTGCTGTTTTCTAAACTACTGTAAATGCAATCTGGTTGCCATGGTGATGGACTAACGTGAAGTCTGACTATTAAAGACATCCCCTTTCTCTATTTAAGAAATAACGTTAACCATTAAACAGGAAGTAAACCTGACTGGAGGGGGGCTTTAAGCTTCTGTTTTAGTCACAAGAGGCATCACGTGTTTTGTTTTGTTTTGTTTTTTTGGGTCAAATTTGTATTAAGTCTTTCTGGGTGACTATTATAACAATAATATTTGTATATATACTTTCTTTTATGTATTAACAGCTGATAATTACTTTTGAAAATACATATGTTAAATATTTGTTTTCATATTATTATTCCAATGTCTGAATATTCTTAATAATTCTTCTCCTCTTAAAAGTTCATTGCTCTTTGAAAGGCTGTGCTTGCATTTTTATGGTATTATGTTATCATTAGTGATGGAAGGGGAACAATGTAGAGGTGTTGTTGTTTATAGGTTATTATGTAATGGTGTTACTGGTTCAGCCCACTTGAGATCAAACTGGGCTGTATGTGGTCCACAAACTGAATGAGTTTGACACTCCTGCTGTAAACTATCTGTAGGTGGACTATTCAAATCAAGTGTTACCCTGAGGGAGGTATTAAGGAATCCATAGCTGTCTCTCAGGCAAATCACAGGGGGATGAGCAGGGCTTTGCACTTCCTCTGTCACTTCCTCTCTCTGTGGCTGGCTACTAGCCATTTTGTGGGAACTCGTATGTCCGTTTCTGTCATTGGTCACATCTGGGGACAAAATCTGGACTTCACACCAGTTGACCGGGGATGGCTTGTCATACCAGAGACACGATGTGTGTCCCAAACATGATTTTACTGCACTTTCACTTCGCACAATGTAAGATGGTTTCTGTCTTAACTGGGGGTATAGTTAAGGTCAGGCTAAGCCCTCTAGGGAGGGATGGAAGTCAGTGCAATGTTTGCTAAACTCTGTGTGTGTGTGTGTGTGTGTGTGTGTGTGTGTGTGTGTGTGTGTGTGTGTGCCATGCTGGTGGACACTAATCAGAATCAGAATCAGAAATACTTTATTGATCCCCAAGGGGAAATTGTTTTCATTACAGGTGCTCCTTACAAGTGTAAAAAGAAGAAGATATAGTGCAAACAAGTGTAGAAAAAAGATATAGTGCAAAAAGAAGTGAAAATATAAGAAATATAAGATAATTTACAAATATACAGTACAGGCCAAAAGTTTGGACACACCTTCTCATTCAATGCGTTTTCTTTATTTTCATGACTATTTACATTGTAGATTCTCACTGAAGGCATCAAAACTATGAATGAACACATGTGGAGTTATGTACTTAACAAAAAAAGGTGAAATAACTGAAAATATTCTAGTTTCTTCAAAATAGCCACCCTTTGCTCTGATTACTGCTTTGCACACTCTTGGCATTCTCTCCATGAGCTTCAAGAGGTAGTCACCTGAAATGGTTTTCACTTCACAGGTGTGCCTTATCAGGGTTAATTAGTGGAATTTCTTGCTTTATCAATGGGGTTGGGACCATCAGTTGTGTTGTGCAGGAGTCAGGTTAATACACAGCCGACAGCCCTATTGGACAACTGTTAAAATTCATATTATGGCAAGAACCAATCAGCTAACTAAAGAAAAACGAGTGGCCATCATTACTTTAAGAAATGAAGGTCAGTCAGTCCGGAAAATTGCAAAAACTTTAAATTTGTCCCCAAGTGGAGTCGCAAAAACCATCAAGCGCTACAACGAAACTGGCACACATGAGGACCGACCCAGGAAAGGAAGACCAAGAGTCACCTCTGCTTCTGAGGATAAGTTCATCCGAGTCACCAGCCTCAGAAATCGCAAATTAACAGCAGCTCAGATCAGAGACCAGATGAATGCCACACAGAGTTCTAGCAGCAGACCCATCTCTAGAACAACTGTTAAGAGGAGACTGCGCGAATCAGGCCTTCATGGTCAAATAGCTGCTAGGAAACCACTGCTAAGGAGAGGCAACAAGCAGAAGAGATTTGTTTGGGCCAAGAAACACAAGGAATGGACATTAGACCAGTGGAAATCTGTGCTTTGGTCTGATGAGTCCAAATTTGAGATCTTTGGTTCCAACCGCCGTGTCTTTGTGAGACGCAGAAAAGGTGAACGGGTGGATTCCACATGCCTGGTTCCCACTGTGAAGCATGGAGGAGCAGGTGTGATGGTGTGGGGGTGTTTTGCTGGTGACACTGTTGGGGATTTATTCAAAATTGAAGGCACACTGAACCAGCATGGCTACCACAGCATCCTGCAGCGACATGCCATCCCATCCGGTTTGCGTTTAGTTGTACGATCATTTATTTTTCAACAGGACAATGACCCCAAACACACCTCCAGGCTGTGTAAGGGCTATTTGACCAAGAAGGAGAGTGATTGAGTGCTGCAGGCAGATGACCTGGCCTCCACAGTCACCGGACCTGAACCCAATCGAGATGGTTTGGGGTGAGCTGGACCACAGAGTGAAGGCAAAGGGGCCAAGAAGTGCTAAACACCTCTGGGAACTCCTTCAAGACTGTTGGAAAACCATTTCAGGTGACTACCTCTTGAAGCTCATGGAGAGAATGCCAAGAGTGTGCAATGCAGTAATCAGAGCAAAGGGTGGCTGTATATGTAGAGACCACACAACATAATTTACAATATATACAGGAACCTTATATACAGACTGAACAATACAGTCAGTTATTGCACAGATTATTTAGGAATAAATATGTAATCATTTATTATGAGTTGGTGACAGTGGTGAAACAGTCCAAGGGCAACTCAGAGGGAGGAGTTGTACAGTTTGATGGCCACAGGCAGGAATGATTTCCTGTGGCGCTCAGTGGTGCATTTTGGTGGTATGAGTCTCCCACTGAAAGTACTCTTGTGCCCGACCAGCACATGGTGGAGTGGGTGTGAGACATTGTCCAAGATAGTTCGCAGCTTAGACAGCATCCTTCTCTCTGACACCACCACCAGAGAGTCACACGCCATTCCCACAACATCACTGGCCTTGCGGATCAGTTTGTTGAGTCTGTTGGTGTCCGCCACCCTCAGCCTGCTGCCCCAGCACACAACAGCATAGAGGATAGCAATGGCCACCACAGACTCATAAAAAATCCTGAGCATAGTCCGGCAGATGTTGAAGGACCTCAGTCGCCTCAGAAAATAGAGATGGCTCTCACCCTTCCTGTAGCCCAGTCCAGTTTATTGTCAATGTGGACCCCCAGGTCCTCCACAATGTCCACACTGACCCCATGGATGGAAATCGGGGTCACCGGTGTCTTGGTTCTCTTCAAATCCACCACCAGTTCCTTTGTCTTTGCCACGTTGAGCTGCAGATGGTTCTGCTCACACCATGTGACAAAGTTATCCACAGCAGCCCTGTACTCATCCTCATCACCCTTGCTGATACATTCAACTATGGCAGAGTCATCAGAAAACTTCTGAAGATGGCAGGTCTCAGTGCAATAGCTGAAGTCCATGGTGTAGAGGGTGAAGAGGAAGGGAGAGAGGACAGTCCCCTGCGGGGCCCCGGTATTGCTGACCATTCTGTCTGACACACAGCGTTGCAAGCGCACGAACTGTGGTCTGTGGTCATCCACCTGCATAGCTGTCAGCTTGTCACCCAGTAGAGCTGGACGGATGGTGTTGAACGCACTGGAGAAGTCAAAAAACATGACTGTCACAGTGCTCGCCGGCTTGTCCAGTTGGGCGTAGACGCGGTTGAGCAGGTAGATGATGGCGTCCTCCACTCCAAGTCAGGGCTGGTAGGCGAACTGGAGGGGGTCCAAGAGTGGCTGGACCATGGGCCGGAGCTGCTCCAGGACAAGTCTCTCCAGGGTCTTCATGATGTGGGAGGTCAATGTCACGGGTCTGTAGTCCTTGGAGCCACTGGGACACGGCGTCTTTGGCACAGGAACGAGGCAGGATGTCTTCCACAGCATGGGGACCCTCCGGAGACTCAGGCTCATGTTGAAGACATGCTGAAGTACTCCACATAGCTGGGGGGCACAGGCTTTGAGCATCCTGGGGCTGACACCATCAGGGCCTGCAGCCTTACTTGAGTGGGGTCTCATCAGCTGTCTCCTCACATGATCGGTGGTGAAGCACATTGTGGAGGTGTCAGGCGGAGGAGGGGTGTAGTCCTCATGATGAAGAGTGTGGTCAGTCTGGTTCCTGGGGGAGGAGGTGTGAAGGGGGCTCACACTGGAGGGTAGGGGGGTGTAAGCAGGAGGGGTGGGGGAAGGTGGAGTGGCTGTTGGTTGCACAAGACAGACAGCAGAAGAGTCAGTGGGGGGGTGGGCGGGACCAGCAGTGTCAAATCTGTTAAAAAAGAGATTCAGTTCATTGGCCCTGTCCACGCTGCCTTCAACTCCTCTATTGTTGTTGGTCCTGAAGCCAGTGATGGTCCTCATGCCACTCCAGACCTCCCTCATATTGTTCTGCTGGAGTTTCCACTCCAGCTTTCTCCTGTACCTCTCCTTAGCCTCCCTGATCTTCACCTTCAGTTCCCCCTGTATAGTTCTCACCTCCTCCCTGTCACCAGCTCTGAAGGCCCTCTTCTTAGCGTTGAGGATGGCTTTGTTGTCCTTTGTTACCCATGGTTTGTTGTTTGGGTAACAATGGACGGTCCTGGCTGGGACAGTGGTGTCCACACAGAAGGTGATGTAGTCCGTGATGCACTCTGTGAGCCCGTCAATGTCCTCCCCATGTGGCTCACAGAGTGCCTGCCAGTCTGTCACCTCAAAACAGCCCTGCAGTGTCTCATAAGCCTCCTCTGACCATCTCCTCACTGTCCTCATGGTCGCAGGCTGGCTCCTTACTAGAGGCACATAGCAGGGGTTGAGGTGCACCAGGTTGTGGTCTGACCTACTCAGAGGGGGGAGGGGGGAGCAGCTGTATGCGTCCTTGGTGTTTGCATACAGCAAGTCCAGGGTTCTCCCTCCTCTAGTAGGACAGCTCACATACTGAGTGAAGTTGGACAGTGTTGTTGCCATGGTGACGTGGTTGAAGTCACCCGAGATAGCTATGAAAGCACTTGGGTGTTGAGTCTGCAGACGGGCTACGGCGGAATGAATGACGTCACATGCCGACGTCGGGTTGGCAGAGGGGGGGATCTAGACGGTCACCATAATCACATGTGAAAACTCCCTGGGCAAATAATACAGCCTGAGTCCAACAGCAAACAGTTCAATATCCGGGCGACAGATTTGTTCTTTCACAGTAATGTGAGCGGGACTGCACCACCGGTTGTTGACAAGCACAGCAAGCCCTCCTCCTTTGTGTTTACCGCTCTCGGTGCAATCCCGGTCGGCCCGAACAGTCTGAAAGCCGCTGATGGAGACGTTGTCGTCGGGAATGTCCTTGTGTAGCCATGTCTCTGTAAAGAACATCAGACTACACTCCCGGTACTCCTTCTAACTCCTGGCGACTGCTGTTAGCTCGTCCATTTTATTTCCCAGTGACCTCACGTTGCCCATGGTGATAGAGGGGAGACCCGGCTTATATATCCTCTTCTCCATAAGCCTCCGTTGTCTCACCCTTGCTCTTTTCGGCTTCTGTTTCATTCCTCCCCTGCATCCTCTGTGTGTTTTCCTCCACATTTCAGCCGGTATCGCTGATGTTCCAGCCGCCAAGCCGGCCAGCCTCAGCGCGATCAGCTGATCTCTGGAGTAAACAATGCGGCCATGGAGTTGTTGCGCAGTGGTGCTGGGTCTGAGTGAAAGTAGTAAATTCAGAGTAAAGAAAAAGACCAGAACTCTCTTAATCAACACGTTTAAAGAGGGCACAGCTTCAGAATATTGGTCGTAAAATACAAAAACAAGTAATAAGGTATAAAGCAAAAAAAAGTAAGAAATTAAGAAAAACAAGCAGGAGCGACCGCAACAGGCTGCACGCACGGTTGGCGCATGCGCACTCCTAATGCAGATGCACTGAGTTCTGTCCACATTATCCTTCTTAGATCACCTTTTAAAAATCCTCTTTCCCTTAGTGATCAACAAAATTGTGTAATATAGCTATCAAGTAGTAAAGAGTGGGGGCTGAATGGACCCGTCACTCCCACTCCCAGGCAGAACAATCTCTGATACCTACCGAACTTTTTGTTTGCATTATAAGCACATTCATAAGACATTATAATGCACTCATTCATGCGCTTTATAAACTCTTAATAAATGTTCATACTCATGCATGACAACTTAAAACAAGGTTTATGAAGTATTATAAGTGGTGGACATAATGTGAAATAAATTTAGCATTCACAAAGCTTTATACCTCCACACTAAAGTGACAACAGTGTTTGAAAGGAGAATCCAAGTTCTGGGTTACGCAGCAAATTATGAAGAAATAACTTTAGCCAGTTGTAAAGACACATAACTGTGTTCTGTGCACTAACATTGTTACATACAGAGGACCTTTTGTTTTGCCAAAAGCTGAATAAATACCACCAGATCATGAATAAAATTTAAGGAAGTGATTCCATCGGCGTTAAATTTAATACCCTCTGTAAGTGAGGTTTCCTGCACTGACTTTAAAGTCTCCCAAATTGATTATCTCGTCGAGAGCGCTGCAGGCTCGCTGCGAACAACTCTCGACTCTGTAGCACCTCTTCGCAAAGCAAAGAAAGTTTGCTCCCTGGTATAACTTCCAAACCAGAAAATTTAAGCAAATGTTGCGAAAATTTGAAAGGAATGGGCGATTAACCAAACTGGAAGATTCTCGCTTAATCTGGTTAGATAGTCTAAAAACATATAGGAGAGCCCTCCGCAATGCCAGAGCAAACTATTACTCATCATTAATAGAAGAAAATAAGAACAACCCCAGGTTTCTTTTCAGCACTATAGCCAGGCTGACAGAGAGTCACAGCTCTATTGAGCCTTGTATTACTTTAGCCCTTAGCAGTAATGATTTTATGAGCTTTTTTAATGACAAAACGTAACTATTACAGACAACATTCATGACCTCCTGCCCTCTAACAGTACTATTCTGCCGTCAAGCACAGCTATAAGACCTGCTACATATTTAGATTGCTTCTCCCTGATTTCTATTCAACAATTGACCTCAATGATTTCTTCAACCAAGTCATCAACGTGTCTATTGGACCCCATCCCAACTAGGCTACTTAAGGAAGTCTTGCCTTTAGTTAACACTTGCATACTAGACATGATCAATATATCTTTATTAACAGGTTATGTACCACAGTCTTTTAAGGTAGCTGTAATTAAACCTCTGTTAAAAAAGCCCACATTGGATCCAGAGGTGTTAGCCAACTACAGACCTATATCCAACCTTCCCTTTCTCTCAAAGATCCTTGAGAAAGTAGTCGCAGACCAGCGGTGTGACTTTCTCCATGATAATAATTTATTTGAGGAATTTCAGTCAGGATTTAGGGTTCATCATAGCACCGTGACAGCACTAGTTAAAATTACAAATGATCTCCTGATTGCTTCAGACCAAGGTCTCGTCTCTGTACTTGTCTTACTAGATCTTAGTGCCGCATTTGACACAATTGACCATCAAATTCTGCTACAGAGACTGGAACATTCAATTGGCCTTAAAGGTTCTGCACTAAGCTGGTTTAAATCTTATTTATCTGATCATTTTCAGTTCATTCACGTTCATAATGAATCATCTTCACGTACTAAAGTTTGTTTTGGAGTACCTCAAGGTTCAGTGCTCGGACCAATTCTATATATGCTTCCCTTAGGTAACATCATTAGAAATCACTCTATCAATTTCCATTGCTATGCGGATGATACACAGTTGTATTTATCGATAAAACCCGAAGAAACGGATCAATTAACTAAACTTCAGAAATGCCTTTAAAGATATAAAGACCTGGATGAGCACCAATTTCCTAATGTTAAATTCAGACAAAACAGAAGTTATTGTTCTTGGCCCCAAACACCTCAGAAACTCTTTATCTGATGATATAGTTTCTCTGGATGGCATTGCTCTGGCCTCTAGCACTACCGTAAGAAACCTCGGCGTAATATTTGATCAAGATTTGTCTTTTAACTCCCATTTAAAACAACTGACTGACTGCATTTTTTCATCTGCGTAATATTGCGAAAATTAGGCCTATCCTGTCACTAAAAGATGCCGAAAAATTGGTCCACGCGTTTGTTACCTCGAGGCTGGATTACTGTAATTCTCTATTATCAGGTAGCTCTAATAAGTGCCTGAAAACTCTCCAGCTAATCCAGAACGCGGCGGCACGTGTACTGACAGGAACTAAGAAACAAGATCATATTTCTCCTGTTTTAGCTTCTCTGCACTGGCTCCCTGTTAAATCCAGAATTGAATTTAAAATCCTTCTCCTAACCTACAAAGCTCTAAATAATCAGGCTCCATCATATCTCAGAGAGCTCATAGTGCCCTATTATCCCACCAGAACACTGCGCTCTGAGAATGCAGGGTTACTCGTGGTCCCTAAAGTCTCCAAAAGTAGAACAGGAGCCAGAGCCTTCAGCTATCAGGCTCCTCTTTTGTGGAATCACCTTCCTGTTTCGGTCCGGGAGGCAGACACCGTCTCCACTTTTAAGACTAGACTTAAGACTTTCCTTTTTGATAAAGCTTATAGTTAGGGCTGGCTCAGGCTAGTCTTGGACCAGCCCCTAGTTAGGCTGACATAGGCCTAGTCTGCCGGGGGACCTCCTATAATACACAGAGCCCCTTCTCTCCTCCTCTTTCTCTCCTTTGTAACATTCATGTCCTGTTACTGCATCCCCCTAACTCAGCTCTACGTCATGTCACTAACTCGGCTTGTTCTCCGGAGGCTTTGTGCTCCACTGTCTCGCAGGTTAACTCGCACTGCAGCTGTGCCTGGGTGGTCTGTCGTGGTTGTGCTGCTGCCATGGTCCTGCCTGATGCCTCCCACTGCTGCTGTTACTATTAGTCATACCTGGACTATTATACACATATCATTATTGTCACATACATGTATAATCATATTATTAATATAATATCCATTTCTCCTTATGTCTAATTGTGTCATATGGATTACTGTTAATTCATTATATTGATCTGTTCTGTACAACATCTATTGCTCGTCTGTCCGTCCTGGAAGAGGGATCCCTCCTTCAGTTGCTCTTCCTGAGGTTTCTACCATTTTATTTTCCCCGTTAAAGGGGTTTTTTTGGGGAGTTTTTCCTTATTCGCTGTGAGGGTCCAAAGGACAGAGGGATGTTGTATGCTGTAAAGCCCTCTGAGGCAAATTGTGATTTGTGATATTGGGCTTTATAAATAAAAATTGATTGACTGATTGATTGATTGATTGATTGATTGATTGAATAAAATGTATATGTGTTTCATCTTCAAGGCCCCCTCTTTCATTTGCAATCAAGCAAGAGAGCTCCATGCTTTTGGCCAACATAAAATATATCTAAACGGGGGTTACAACAGTATTCCAATTTTAAGGTATACAGTTATATAAAAGGTGATGCTTATCATAACGTGTACATTTGCTTATCTACAATATTAAATATATATATGCAACTGGACATTAAGTCTCCCCTTTACTTTAGTTATTTTCAAAAGGGAGACTTTTTACATTAACTTCCATTAAAAATGGTTTCAAGTTCCAAATATAGTAATAAAATGTTTGACCAAAAATTAGCCTGAACTCAGTTTTATGCAATATACTGTATGTAACAATGAGTCTCTGTTTGAGCATGGCCTAAAAAACATTGAAGACCCCTGACTTTGTGAGGTGAACTGAAGTGACAGGACTGCAAAAGGTTATGAGTAATTGTATGAGACCATAACACAATTATTAGGACTTATGAGCAGTATTTGCTGGCTGCATGTAAAGTGTAAGACAAAAAAAGAAAAAGAAATCACAATAACCAATAAAGCCATGTCAAGTTTTCATTTTCCAAAAAGATGCAATTCACCTTTTCATTAAAACTGACAATGACAACATAACACTAAATACAGTGGCCAATGGCAGAGAGACAGGGGTTATACTAGGCATCTGCCAGGACAGGTGTGATAGTGCAGCAGAGAGTAAAGCAGGGTGTTGCTGTAACTGAGCATGTGAGCTCAGCCAACCCTCGCTGGGTAAAAACAAGTTCAGATAAAAAATAATAGTCTTTAGAAATCGAAATCAGTGCAATGTCACTTTAAAGCCTTTATCCAATGGTGATGAAAAGTTGCACCTCGCTGTTCAACAATTCTGAACAACATTTTACCTAAAGCACTACTGTCACTTTGGCAATAGTCATCACGTCTTTCTTTTATGTCACCTTTTGTGCCGTGCAAACGTTGTATTTAGCTGTAATCACGCCTTTTGGAGTCAAATGAAATGTGCATCTGTGTACAATATTTTCAAATTTTCATGAGCCAACACAGCAGCAACATGATTCACTGGTAAACTGTGTTTTGTCTGTGGTATTTGTGTGAAAAGAGAACTGGGTGAAGAGAATAAGAAATCATCAAAGTAAATTTATTTGAAGTTTTGAGTACTGCATTCGCAGCATTAGACCCCAGTTGGCAGCAATGCATCGAAACAAAGGAGGAAAATCAGCCATTCTAATATACTACAAGGCTGTCTTACAGCATAAATGACAAGTAATCGAAAAGAGCTGTATAATGTGATTGTCTATATTGGCATTCAAAATGACAGATCAGCGAGAATTGGCGGTGACACAGAGCTGGATTTTCTTCTGTACCCCACCGTGTCTATGACATCGGCATTTTTGAAAAGCTCCATTTTCCCTTAATGACCATGAAGAGAGTGGGGTTTTAGATTCAGGGACTCTGTAGTGTTTCAGAAAGGCTCTGATTTGGGGAGAAGAACAGCAGCTCAGTGTGAATGGAAGGGCCAAACAGTGACAAAGATGTCTTTGAAATGAATTATGTATGTGTGTGTGTGTGTGTGTGTGTGTGTGTGTGTGTGTGTGTGTGTGTCACATCCAAGGGTTGGACGATATATGAAATGTACTCTGTATCATGACTTGTCCCATGCATAAAAATGACTATATTGTGAACATTAAGTTTAAAACGTCCAATCATGTTTTTTAAGTCACTGTGTAGTTGCATTTTGCGACCATGGAGCACCACAGCGACTTGCAAATAGATTAATGCATGCACTGGAGATCTGGTGGCTGGTTTTCAGCCCACACAAAAAAAATCATCATGTTTAACAAGGCCACATTAACAGTTAAACTTAATGAGATTAATGATAGCATGAGCAGAGGAAGCATGTCTTTGTACCTGCAGGGCTCCAGAACAGGGTTAAATCATGTTTTGCAACCATGGAACTCCAGTGCAACTTGCAAATACTGTTAATATATGAACTGGAGAGCTTTTAGTGTGTTCCTAGCTCACAGTGAGTAAATCCTTACATTTAAAGGTGTAGCAACAAAAAATTAACTTTGTGCTAATTGCTTACATCTGACTGTTGACCGGAAACTTAAAGTTAACAGCAAAAATGTCAACACAAGACAAGACAAGCCAGGTACTTAAAAAAAAATCACCAGTGGTTCCATTTTTATTTATTTCATTATATCAGTACTTTATTATAATAGTACTTCATTTAACTTCATTATGAATGTATTTTTTAACTTTATTACAACAGTACTTTATTTTGCTTTATTATGACACCAGTTACTTTATTTAACTTTATTGTAACTAGAGCTGGGTATCGCCACTGATTTCCTGAATCTATTCGATTTCGATTCACAAGGTCCCGATTCAGTTCGACTTCTGACTTGATTCAATTCAATTCTATATCAATTCGATTTGGGATATTTTGGTTACAATACCAATTTTGCTAGTATGTGAAAGAGATTCTCAGAAAACTAATACTGTAAATTTTGCAATTTAATATCTCACTTTAAACAAATCTAAATTGTCAATACAATAAATCATATTCCTGACATCACAATATTAGGTTTAGTTTAAAAAGAATACAGAACACAGACATCAGTCAGTATCAGTCCTCCTGTTCTCTCTGCTCGTCCCTCCCTGAGGAAATTCACGGCCTGCAGGTTACATTACCACCAGTAAGTGTTAAGATACATGGAAAACTGAGCTAAACTGGTAGACATAAACAGTTGTTGTTTCAACTAGTTTGTAACAATTTGCTATGGGGTGTAAAGTGCTCTGGGCTGGTTTATAACATATTATTGGCGGTGGGTGAGAGACTGCAGCAGAGCAGATCAAAATATCACTTTTCTACATGTTTCCATGCTTAACAGCTGTATTGATAAACTATTGACTTTTTCCTTGTGGAGGTTTAATTGCACTCACAATAACAAGTGTAGCTGTAGTCAGCTCAAGTTGTCTTCACTTCTCTGTCTGCACCACGGCATCTTTACTCTATGTTTGTGTGTCTGTGTGTGCGCGTAAATGCGGTACGGCAGCCCCAACGCACTGACAGCAGGAGGACAGACTGTGGCAGCATGATAATAAATTACACCAAAATGTAAAAAGGCAAGCTAACAGTCACAGATAAAAGAGCTGGTAACGTCTTAGCTTCTCAAGACTACGGTTATTAATAATTTAGCGCAGTGGCTCGTTTACTACTGGCAACATTGACAGGGTTAAAGCTTCACAGATCTGTGAGAAAAAGTGCATATTAAAAGATCGATCTCAGATTTTACAAATTGATATCGGGTCATTCAAATGAAGATTGATTTGAATCGGATTAATTGATTATTTTACCCCGGACCTAATTGGAACTGTTGTTCATTTAATAATATTGTATTTTAGTAGTCTACAGTACTTTGGAATTTCACAATATAGCAATATAGTTTATTGTGATGTAGCCTAAAAATATCATGATATTATTTTTAAACCCTATTGGCCAGCTCTATATAATCCTGTAATAAGGATTTGCTTTTTATGTATGTGCATCTGTTTAGCATGTAATGGGTACATAGTGTTGGTTTGTTGGTTTGGATTCTAAATTGCAGTCATGTCAGCTTTGTTTTTTCACTGATTCCCCTCTCCAGCAAAATTAGCAGGTGTGTGCACGTCTTTTTAAACATGAGAAAACCCTCTAACAGCAGGTCATAAAGTGCTTTCCCATTGCTAGTGAACTAAAGCTGCTTAAACAGCTCTGCAGTAGATGAGTATGCCTTTCTGTGTTTTTGGGGGTTTTTTTTGTTAGTTTGTTTTTCTGGTTTGTTACGACTGATGTCACAGATGGGCTGGAAAACAGGTCAGTAAGCAGAAGCAAGCAGCATGGAGGCCCATGAAAATGATACAGTGGTTACTTCTTTTTTATATATCTTTTTGGTCTATGTCTTAAACTTGGTGCCAACAAAATTTGGAACAATGTTTGAGTGCTCCTTGGACAAAGACGGACCATATTTTTCTTGCAGCCCATCACTGCATCTCGCCAGCAAAGGGGCTAAAATTAGTGCATCCACGTAGGCGTCATATTTCCATCACTGCCGATCTAAGCCGATCGGTGCTAGAGCTGGCCTGAGATAACTGCAGTCATTTGTCCTGGGACTGAATGCTGATTGTAACCTTTCCCATTAAATAAAAATGCCAGATGTTGGTGGGTGATGGTGGGTTATGAGTGCAGTGGGGAAGGGGCTTGCGTTTACCCTTAGAAGTGTAAGTGACTGTATTTGTCTGAATGTGTGTGTGTGTGTGTGTGTGTGTGTGTGTGTGTGTGTGTGTGTGTGTGTGTTTGTGTGTGTGTGTGCGCACATGTGTGCATGTTGGTGTGTGTGCTTGCCAGTGTTCTTGCCTGCACGGGTGTATTTGTGTGTGTGTGTGTGTGCATACTTCCCTTCAGTTCCCCATGCACCTACATAATTAGTGTGTTCTTGGTAATGTAGTCTAATGGCTTCACAGGAACACTCTGAAATGCTGATGAACATCTGTTTAGCAGGAAACTCAGCACAGACACACACACTTCCTCTGTCTCTCATTCTCTCCCATTCCCTATCAGAAAAACACACTTTTATGCAGCCTAACATGCAATCAGTGTTGTGTGTGTCTGAATCTATGTGAAGGATGTAAATGTTATGTACCTGAGAGAATGAATCCAGGCAAAAAAAACTCAAACACCTGTAATTACAGACATATCTTTGAATAACTCATTCTCATTCTGCCTCACATAGCAGCATTAATTAGCATTTTAGACAGTTCTGTGGTTAAAACACACACACACACACACACACACACACAAGACCAGATTCTTTCGGTTGTTCATCTCAGCAGCAAAGACAAAAACAGCCAGCAGAGTTGTACACTGTTCTTTTTCCCTCAACACAAACCAAGACACACACGAACAAACCAACCTGCTGAATTTGTAACAGGTCAATGACAACATGAAGTACCATTTACATGAGAGCAGGTGGCTTGTCAGTGTGTGTGTGTGTTTGTGTGTGCGTTTGTGTGTGCCCTTGTTAGGGCTGTACAGTTTGCTGGCCCTGCCAAGGTCACAGAATGTCTCAGTGTACCATGGGAGATGGGCTGACATATGTGTGTGTGTGTGTGTGTGTGTGTGTGTGTGTGTGTGTGTGTGTGTGCGTGTGTGTGTGTGTGTGTGTGTGTGTGTGCGTGTGTGTGCGTGTGTGATGACCTCACTTCTTCAAGACTAGGTTTGAGGGTTAAGGTTGAGTTTAAAGGTTCAGGTCAGACTTACAGGTTAGGGTAAAGCCTAGTTCACATTATACGATTTTCACCCCGATTTTGAGGATGCAGAGGATCTTGAGAGCCATTAAGAAGTCCTGGGGTAGAGGTCACGTGTGCTCTCAATGGAGTTAGCAGCTTGAGCGAGTTGCTCCGACAAATTCGACATTAAAGCGATATTGAGAACAATACTAGCCTGTTTTTACTTCCAGAAACTTTTTAAAAACAGTTTGGCAGCCTTTCCATGTCTAGGTCTTGGAGAACGGTGCGTAATAAAGAGCCTAACAAACAACATTCAGAAGTTAGCATAAATTCCCCGAGCACGACATCATGGCGGAGTCAGCTTCAGCGCTGGACGTAGGCGAGCCCACACTTTGTTTTCTGGTGAAGGAGATTCGAGCGATCCGTACGTCCACGTAAAATATTGAAGTTATGACGACAGACATTCGAGCCAGCCTGGAGGTAATGGAGGGGAGGTTTGACAGTCTAAGCTCCCGCATCGGAGAGGCTGAGGACTGGATTGGAGCACTGGAAAGCGCGGCGGACGCGTCCAGTAACCAGACGGCAGCAATGAGGGAGGAAATACGGAAACTGCAAGACCATGTTGACAACTTGAACAACAGAGGCTGCCAATGTAACATTAAAATCATAGGGATACCGGAGCTGGCAGAAAATAAAGACAAGGACACGATTTTATTCCTGCAAAGAGAGATTCCTGACATGCTCAGACCACACCACTGGAGATACAGCGCGCACACAGGGTGTCGGCGGGTCCGCCGAAACGTGACCAGAGAGAGGGAGTCCGACCGCAGCCGATTATGATCAACATGCTCTGGTTCCAGGTGAAAGAAGAAATATTACGAGCCGCGCAGGAGAAAGGCCAGGTGACATGGCATGGAGCCAGGATTATGTTTTTTCCGGACTATTCACAGCGTGTCAATGATAAGAGGAAGGCTTTTCAACATGTAAAAGCCGATCTGAGGAAGAGAGGGGTGGATTTCGCCCTCCGCTTCCCCACCACTGGAGATCAAGTTGAACGGAGCCAAACACTGGTTTGAGACACCAGAGGAGGTGTCGGAATTCGTATGAATTGCTAAAGACTGACCTCTTGCGGCTTCTCTCTAACGGCATAAGTATTAATATATTTTAGTTTGCACCACAAGTATTAAGTTCTTTTCTATAAGCCTAATTCTTAAAAGGCTTCCTTCCATCATTATGGATAGGCTTTTTGCTTTAATTTCTACCAGATGAGGTATCATTGTATAATTTGTACTGCTACTAAGCAGCCAAGGACCCTATTGTAATCGGAAGAATTCTTTCTTCTTCCAAGGAAATCATACTTCCCATGGGCAAACACTCACCAAACTTTACAGAAATGTCCGACCCCATGCCAGATTTACTCAACTCCAAGGACATGTGGGGGGGGGGCACAATAAACGTTTAAATTTAAATTTAAAAACTAAAATTCCTACCAAACCAACGATACATGCTACACTTTTGAAACTTCACCACAATGTAGCCCCAGTACTGCAGAAACTTTTGTCCATTCAGACTCATTACAAATTATGACGTCCATCACTCTGTTTTTTTCAAAAACTGTAAAACTTATAAAACGTATCTCCTCCCACAATTTTTACTCAATTGTCACCAAACTTGCTAGAGAGCATCTCCAGACTGTCCTCCACAAAACCTGTCTCTTGGATTTTTGATTTATCAAAAATTGAGCCTACAGTGCATGAAAACGTTTGACTGTAAACACTACTGTAAACATATACCATCCAATTCTTGCTAAATACATTTTCAATCTTCCTGAAAAAAATTGACAATATTTTGGAGTCATGGTTGATGACGTTTGATAAATATCAGAGTTTTATCTCCAAAACTGAATTTTCTAGAACATTTTGAATTCTGCTCTCATGTGAACAACTGGAGTCAATGTAAAAGTGGCATTTTTAAACATTACATTTTCTCATGTGAAGCAAAACACTTATCATTAAAAACAAATCACCAACATGTCCATGCTGTCTAGATGCAATTTATGTATTGTCAGATTTTTGTGTAGATAATAGAATTTGTGACATTTTTACTATTTTTGAAATCTGCCACAACAACTGCAGCCCGGTCGGTGACTTCCTGAGTCTATTTGAGAAGCCACACACCAGGTCTCAGTTCCAGACAATTAGCTCAGTGAGTTAGGAGCTGGATCACAGTGCCAAGAACTCTGGGTTCAAGACCCAACAAGGGGGATGAGTTCTTTGAGAAACAAATGTATAAAATTTTAGAGTCATGGTCGATGATGTTTGACAAATACATATCAGAATCAATGCAAGAATGGTATTTTAAACAACAGTTATTTACATATGAAGCAAATCAATCATTCTTAAAAATATAAAACATGGAGGCAGTGTTTAGCTCAGTTGGTAGAGCAGCCGCTCCATGAAAGAAAATACAGCCCTCAATGCAGGCGGCTGCGGATTGAATCCTGTGTTGGAACGCCCTTTCCTGTGTGTCATCCCCGTCTCTGTCTCTCCATTTCCTGACTCGCGCGACACTCACATTCCATTAAAGGCAAAAAAGCCCCAAAAATATATTTAAAAAAAAAAAAATTACCAACATCTCAATGCTGTCTAGATGCAATATGTATATTTTCAGAACTGCAGTCACTTTAAGAGTGGTATTTTTAAATCAGATTTTCTCTTGTGAAGCAAAGCACTTATTGTTAAAAACAAATCACCAATATTTATTTATTATTGTGTAGTGATTTCCACTGATACAAAAGTGTACTTTGCAAATTTATTCCAGTTATTGGACACCTCAGTGATTTTATGCAACATCTATGCCCCTAACATGGACAGTACTGATTTTTTTCATGGGTTAGCACAAACTCTTTTAGAACTTGGAGACACTCAAATAATAATACTGGGGGGTGATTTTAATCAGATTCTGGACCAGGATCTCAATAGATCACAGCCTAGCCATAGCACAGAAGGAAGATCAGCTGCAGCCATAAGGCAGTTAGCGAGTGACCCACAGGAAAGAGATTATTCTTTCTTGTCATCTCCTCACAATGTTTATACCAGAATTGATTATTTCTTAATGTCTCAGTCATTAGCAGTCAGTAGGGCAGCGAGGGGCAGTAGGGTGGTGTGGTGGTTAGCACTCTCGCCTCACAGCAAAAGGGTTCCTGGTTCGATCCCTGGTGTGGGAGCCCCTCTGTGCGGAGTTTGCATGTTCTCCCCCGTGTTAGCGTGTTAGCCGGGTAGTCCGGCTTCCTCCCACACAGTCCAAAGTCCAAAGACATGCAGATCGGGGATAGTTTAATTGGTGACTCTAAATTGTCCGTAGGTGTGAATGTGGCTATGAATGGTTGTCTGTCTCTACATGTCAGCCCTGTGATAGTCTGGCGACCTGTCCAGGGTGTACCCTGCCTCTCGCCCAATGTCAGCTGGGATAGGCTCCAGCCCCCCCGCAACCCTCAAGAGGATAAGCGGTTTGAAAATGGATGGATGGATGGATAGCAGTCAGTAGTCTTAGCTCTTAAATTGGCAACATTGTCATTTCAGATGGCGTCTGAGTGCATTTGTTAAAATGATCATATATGAAATAACCTTTTTCACAGAAACTAACAAAAAACAATTTAAGAAAAAGTCTACTAATGAGTTTGCCACTAAACTAGAGAGTGAAATTAAGGAACTTGAAACCTCATATGTACAAAGCAGTAACAGATCCACTTTAAATAAGATAATTAACACTAAGTATGAGTTGAATAAAATGTACCCTAAAAGAGCTGAATACGCCCTATTTCAAATCAAACAGTCCTATTGGGAGATGGGCAAAAAAACTGGGCGTCTACTAGCATATAGGTTAAAACAGCAAAAATGTTCAAATTATATAGCTAGCATTCAAATGGCAAATGGAGCTGTTACCACCTCCTCGAGGCAAATAAATGATGTATTCAAGTCCTTCTACAATGATCTTTATACATCACAAGCTGTATTAGAGAAAAACAAATTTGATAGTTTTTTCACTAGCTTAAATCTTCCTCAACTCTCTGATGAAGATAAAGAACACCTATATTCTCCAATAAAAATTGAGGAGATATCCCAGGTCATTAAAAATATGCCCCTTGGAAAGGCTCCTGGGCTGGATGGCCTCCCTGCAGAATTTTATAGGAAATTTGAAAACACTGTTTGTCCCATATTTTTTGACGTATTTAAGGAAGCATTCGAAGCAGGTTCTTTACAACCCTCAATGGACACCACAGTCATATCCTTTATTCATAAAAAAGGGAAAGACCCTTTAGACCCTGGTGGATACTGCCCTATTTCAATACTCAACTCTGATCAAAAAATTTTAGCAAAGGGTATTTCTAACAGACTGACGACGGTTATTGGCAACATAATTGATACAGACCAGACAGGCTTTATACTCCACCACCATAGCTCTGAAAACCTCAGGAAGCTAGTGAACATACAACATGTGGTTTATGACTCAGGCTCTCCAACAACAGCCCTGTCATTAGATGGGAATATCTTTTTGAAACTCTCAGAAGATTTGGTTTTGGGGAAAACTTTATTTATTGGAGAAGAACCTTATATGATACTCCCTATGCTTGCATATTAACAAATGGGCTTATGTCTGATATGTTCCAGCTACATAGATCAACAAGGCAGGGCTGCCCTCTAAGCCTGGGGCTTTTTATTATAGCCCTCAAACCCTTAGCACCCTCTTATACATGGGGTTACTGTTGGCAACAAACAGCATAAGCTATTGCTTTATGCTGATGACATGTTGTTGGTCTTAACTCAACCTAATATTTCCATACCTGCTCTACTACACTGTATTGATATGTTTACTCTCCTGTCAGGTTATTGCATCAACTGGGATAAATCAGAGGTGTTGCCCTTATCATGCTATTGTCCAGCCACCCTTTTCAATCGGTGGAAGTTCCGATGGTCCCTCACATCTTGATAACTCCCAGCTATAACGATATGGTCCAGGAAAACTTTAAACCCCTCCTTCAGAAAATGAAAAACAGCTTTGCCAGATGGTCCAAGATCTACCTCTCCTTATTGGGTAAAATAAATTCTCTCAAAATGATGATAGCTCATATTATTTACTATATTTTAGCACATATTCCTTTAAATATCCCTAATTCTTACTTCAAAGAGATCGACAGACAAATATTAGAATTTCTCTGGGCTAACTCTCAACACCGTCTAAGTATAAAGAAGCTGCAGGCCCCCACTGAGAGGGGGGCTTTGGCCTCCCAAATTTTAGCTGGTATCATTGGGCCTCCAACACAAAATACATCAGCAGGTGGCTTGCTAGCAGGCAGATGTAGGTTTATCCAGACTGGCTCCAACTGGAGGTTGAGGCTTGTGGAGGAGCTTCCCCGTGGAACAGATTATTTAGTCCTGATAAGTCACTACCAAACCACCCAGTTGTTTCCAATACCAGCTCTTTATGGGTAAAGCTGTACAGAGCAGGACGCTGGGACTTTTACAAATCCCCACAAGCCCACCTGTGGCACAATAAATTTATTTCGATTGGAGGCAGGACTGTATGTTGAAAGCAGTGGCACGAGGCCAGAATTAACTGTATATCAGACTTATTTGACGAAACCACAAAACACTTTTTAAAATTTGACCAAATTTCAGCTAAATATAATCTCCAGCACAACCAATTTTGGAGATATATTCCATTTCGAAGTGCATTATCTAAATGGTTGGGAAATCCCCTCACCTGCCCGACAGGCAGCCCAGTGGAAAAGCTTGTGACAAAGGCATTATTTAAAAAAAGAGTGGCTCCGAGGATCTACCATTCGCTTTGCAATAGTTAAGGGACAGTGGGTAAATGAATTGGGTCTAGATATTTCCCCAGAAGAGTGGAGATTATGTTTAACCAACACAAATGCTTTGTTTAAAGAAATAGGTAGTAAATTTGTTCAGTTGAAAATTATCCACAGATGGCACTGGACACCACAAAAATTACACAAGTGGAATCTCATACCTAGTGATTGTTGTTGGAGATGTGGAGGTGTCATATACTTTGGTTATTCCCAGTATTAAAGTATTGGTGGATTAATATTGAACACGTTTTATTCGAAGTTGTGAAGAAGTACTTTCCCATCACTGTAAAGTTGTTTATGTTGGGCATCACAACAGAACTTAAGGACTCAGGCCTCTCCCCCTCTGAGCAGAGGTGGCCATCATGACAGCCAAACGAGTGCTCTTGAGACACTGGAAAAAGGAACGCCCCCCCTCCCTATGAGGAGTGGGCCACTACTATGGCTCAACTGGCTAGCTATGAGAGAGTCTCATACTCTCTTACAGACAGACTGGACCAATATGAGCACATATAGAGCTCATCCTCCGCTGTCATCCATAGCATTTCCCGAAAACCTGTTCAATCATTCAGCTATGAAAGGTACAATAATCTGGGTCAGAATACATGCATAGACGAAAAAGGCAGTACAATGCAAGCTAATAGGCTAGCGGCACAGCGACAACCAAGTTTCATTCATAGAACTCACCTCCAACTCTATGCAGAATTGACAACCCCTGCAATCCGCGTTCAGCAACTCATTCCTTCACCCAAATCCTTTTCTTCTTTTCCTGTTTCTTCTCAATGCAGAGCACGGCACAAACAACCTGCAGAGCTCCAAGCTGTCGGACATCCATGTTAAAGTTTAGCGTCAGGGAACTTCATGTGACAAAATGTAGTTTGGTGACGTCACCACGTTATCTGGGGCTCTGTTGGTGAGGGTTCAGTGGAGAGATCTTGTGGTGTACACACACAGGTCGTAATGCAGTTGGCGAGACTCCCGATGACAGAAACACACGTCGCCAAGTATGAACACTCAAAAGATTACTATGGTCTCCGCAACTCAAGACTGGTCGGCCCGTCGTGTAATGTGAACAAGGCTTTAGGCATTTAGTTGTGATGGTTAGGGACATGCATGTGGGAACTCATTTTTGCTGAGGTGTGCTGTGCTTTAAAAACATGTTTGCATAATTATGTATGTGCATAAGCTTAGGCGAGACGTCTGCCAGTTGTAGATCACTGTTCGAGACCAACAAATAACAAAACTGAGTGTTTTTTTAGCAAGACATTAGTGAAATTTCCAGCTATGATTTTGCCACCTACAGCAGGTTCTTACTAGTCAATACATGGTCTTTTCCTAACCATAACCAAGTGGTTTTTGGTGCTTTAACATAACCGCACGTTAACCACAGATTCTTTAAATGTAACTTTTAACATATCCACAACCTAATAAGGTACAAATGTTACATATGTGTGGTTTGCAGAAACATACAATTTGAACATTGAGTCTCGTGACTGGGTTGAGGAACTACAGGAAAACTGCTCAGACATACTTACATTGGTGGTTCCGTTTGCCCAAAGAATGTGTGCTCTCTCCCCTCAGACGCAATTTTTTCCCAGGACTGACAAAATTTCAAATATTTCCTTTGAGTGGTGGCAGCTGTCCAGTTGTCTCATAATGTTATGTCCACTTGTCGCCTGCTCCATTATTAGCTACTGTAAAACTCTATCTAGATGGATATAGTGAATGGTAAATGGACTGCACTTGTATAGCGCTTTTCTAGTTTTCACCCCACTTAAAGCGCTTTTACACTACATATCACATTCACACACTGGAGGCCCGGGCTACCATCAAAAGGTGCCACCTGATACTCAATAACCATTCACATGCACTCACACACCGACTGGACAGCCATCAGGAGCAATTTGGGGTTACGTATCTTGCCGAAGGATGCTTTGACATGTGGACTGGGGGAGCCAGGGATCAAACTGCCGATCTTCCAATTAGTGGTCGATCCGCTCTGTCTCTGAGCCACAGCCCCTGTAGATGGATATGCACCTGCAGTGAAGGTCCCTCCTGTCTGAAATATTTTATGGATCTAAAGAGCAGCTCCAAAACTGTCCTGGCAAATTTCTGGTTGGAGGATTTAGCTAAATGTACACATCTTTTATACACTCACACACACGTGTGTGTGTGTGTGTGTGTGTGTGTGTGTGTGTGTGTGTGTGTGTGTGTGTGTGTGTGTGTGTATAAAAGATGTGTTGGCACCTTATCATATATTGTTCATAAATTTAAAAAAAATGTTCATATAGTCCATGACTTGCGGTAAAGTAGCCAACTATTTATATACTGTTGTTCCACCCCTTGTCAACAGGGGGTGCAGTCCTGTGCACTTGCTTAAAGGATAAGTCCGATATTTTGCACTTTGAGCCCCATTCCTGGGTTGTTTATGATGAAATAGAGTGGTGAAGACCAAAGTCTTGATGAAGAATTTGGCTTTTCCCTGCCTGGCTTAACAAGGCTGTCTATGGCCATGTGTAAATTTGTCCTAAAACCACCTTAAACGTTCATTTTCAAAGCCATGAAACTCACTGAGTGGTCAGTGGAGTTCGTTGATGTTCCGACATAAAAATCGTAGCAAACTGTGGCTTCCATCTGTGTTTTTGCTATTCATCCCAATTGTGGCGCTATTTTTTCAGCTGCCTCATACCCGTATGTAAACTTCCGCTTGATCGTTTGTTTGACCCTTGTTTGTTATACACTCCAGCCCACGATAATGTTCCTTTACATGAGTGTCGCCAACCAGCAGGAAACTGTTGCAATGTAATGGGACACAGAAAGAAGCAGAAGAAGAAGGCTGGCGTTGTGTTCAAAGACATTGTACTGCGAAGGTTGTTTACAAGCGAGTAATAATGGGCAAGTTTTGTGTGGTCAGCACTTTCGCTATGCTAAAAGACTACAATGACTACAACCTTGTTGTAAACAACCCCCGTTCCAGTTCCAGTGGCGGATTACTACTAATGGACAATGAGGCTTCCTATAGAAAATCAATGCATGGACAAAGTGTTAAATAAATCATCACGGAAACCAGTTTCGTGGCTTTGAAAATGAACGTTTAAGGTGGTTTTAGGACAGATTTACACATGGTCATAGACAGCATTGTTAAGCCAGGCAGGGGAAAGACAAATTCTCTCAAATTGTCAGAGAAGGAGCAATCGTCAAGATTTTGGTCTCAACTCTATTTCATCATAAACAACCCAGGAATGGGGCTCAAAGTGCAAAATACCATACTTGTGTAAGGGACTTGGAATGTCAGTAAGATTCTCACAAAGATTGCAGTATCAGAATCAGAATCAGAAATACTTTATTGATCCCCAAGGGGAAATTGTTGTGTTACAGGTGCTCCATACAAGTGTAGAAAGAAAGAAGATATAGTGCAAACAAGTGTGGAAGAACATATAGTGCAAAAGGAGTAAAAATATAAGAAAATATAAGAAGATAATTTACAAATATATATGTAGTGACCTAACAACATAATTTACAAATATATACCGGAACCTTAGATACAGTCAGTTATTGCACGGATTACAGAGGAATAAATATGTAATCATTTATTCTGAGTTGGTGATAGTGGTGAAAATGTCCAAGGACAACTCAGAGGGAGGAGTTGTACAGTTTGATGGCCACAGACAGGAATGATTCCCTGTGGCGCTCAGTGGTGCATTTTGGTGGTATGAGTCTCCCACTGAAAGTACTCTTGTGCCCGACCAGCACATGGTGGAGTGGGTGTGAGACACTGTCCAAGATAGTTCGTAGCTTAGACAGCATCCTCCTCTCTGACACCACCATCAGAGAGTCACACGCCATTCCCACAACATCACTGGCCTTGCGGATCAGTTTGTTGAGTCTGTTGGTGTCCGCCACCCTCAGCCCGCTGCCCCAGCACACAACAGCATAGAGGATAGCACTGGCCACCACAGACTCATAAAAAATCCTGAGCATAGTCCGGCAGATGTTGAAGGACCTCAGTCGCCTCAGAAAACAGAGACGGCTCTGGCCCTTCCTGTAGAGAGCATTAGTGTTCTTAGACCAGTCCAGTTTATTGTCAATGTGGACCCCCAGGTACTTATAGTCCTCCACAATGTCCACACTGACCCCATGGATGGAAATTGGGGTGACCGGTGTCTTGGTCCTCTTCAAGTCCACAACCAGTTCCTTTGTCTTTGCCACGTTGAGCTGCAGATGGTTCTGCTCACATCATGTGACAAAGTTATCCACAGCAGCTCTGTACTCATCCTCATCACCCTTGCTGATACACCCAACTATGGCAGAGTCATCAGAAAACTTCTGAAGATGGCTGGTCTCAGTGCAATAGCTGAAATCTGTGGTGTAGAGGGTGAAGAGGAAGGGAGAGAGGGCAGTCCCCTGCGGGGCCCCAGTATTGCTGACCACTCTGTCTGACACACAGTGTTGCAAGCGCACGTACTGTGGTCTACCAGTCAAGTAGTCTACAATCCAGGACACCAGAGAGGCATCCACCTGCATTGCTGTCAGCTTGTCACCCAGTAGAGCTGGACGGATGGTGTTGAACGCACTGGAGAAGTAAAAAAACATGACTCTCACAGTGCTCCCCGGCTTATCCACTTGGGCGTAGACTCGGTTGAGCAGGTAGATGATGGCATCATCCACTCCAAGTCGGGGCTGGTAGGTGAACTGGAGGGGGTCCAAGAGTGGCTGGACCATGGGCCGGAGCTGCTCCAGGACAAGTCTCTCCAGGGTCTTCATGATGTGGGAGGTCAATGCCACGGGTCTGTAGTCCTAGGAGCCACTAGGACGCGGTGTCTTTGGCACAGGAACGAGGCAGGATGTCTTCCACAGCATGGGGACCCTCTGGTGACTCAGGCTCATGTTGAAGACATGCTGAAGTACTCCACATAGCTGGGGGGCACAGGCTTTGAGCACCCTGGGGCTGACACCATCAGGGCCTGCAGCCTTGCTTGAGTGGAGTCCAATCAGCTGTCTTCTCACATGATCGGTGGTGAAGCACATTGTGGAGGTGTCAGGCGGAGGAGGGGTGTAGTCCTCACGATGAAGAGTGTGGTCAGTCTGGCTACTGGGGGAGGAGGTGTGAGGGGGGCTCACACTTGACCAGCAGTGTCAAATCTGTTAAAAAACAGATTCAGTTCATTGGCCCTGTCCACACTGCCTTCAACTCCTCTTTTATTGTTGGTCCTGAAGCCAGTGATGGTCCTCATTCCACTCCAGACCTCCCTCATGTTGTTCTGCTGGAGTTTCCACTCCAGCTTTCTCCTGTACCTCTCCTTAGCCTCCCTGATCTTCACCTTCAGTTCCTCCTGTATTATTCTCACCTCCTCCCTATTACCAGCTCTGAAGGCCCTCTTCTTGGCGTTGAGGATGGCTTTGATGTCCTTTGTTACCCATGGTTTGTTATTTGGGTAACAATGGACGGTCCTGGCTGGGACAGTGGTGTCCACACAGAAAGTGATGTAGTCCGTGATGCACTCTGTGAGCCCATCAATGTCCTCCCCATGTGGCTCACAGAGTGCCTGCCAGTCTGTCACCTCAAAACAGCCCTGCAGTGTCTCACAAGCCTCCTCTGACCGTCTCTGCACTCTCCTCATGGTCGCAGGCTGGCACCTTACTAGAGGCACATAGCAGGGGTTGAGGTGCACCAGGTTGTGTTCCAACATACCCAGAGGGGGGAGGGGGTAGCAGCTGTATTCCTCCTTGGCGTTTGCATACAGCAAGTCCAGGGTTCTCCCTCCTCTAGTGGGACAGCTCACATACTGAGTGAAGTTAGACAGAGTTGTTGCCATGGTGACGTGGTTCAAGGCACCCGAGATAGCTATGAAAGCACTTGGGTGTTGAGTCTGCAGACGGGCTATGGCGGAGTGAATGACGTCACATGCCGACGTCGGGTTGGCAGAGGGGGGGGATCTAGACGGTCACCATAATCACATGTGAAAACTCCCTGGGCAAATAATATGGCCTGAGTCCAACAGCAAACAGTTCAATATCTGGGCGACAGATTTGTTCCTTGATAGTAATGTGGGCAGGACTGCACCATTGGTTGTTGATTAGCACGGCAAGCCCCCCTCCTTTGCACTTACTGCTCTCAGTGCCATCCCGGTCGGCCTGAACAGTCTGAAAGCCGCTGATGGAGACGTTGTCGTCGGGAATGTCCTTGTGTAGCCATGTCTCTGTAAAACACATCAGACTACACTCCCACTACACCCTCTAACTCCTGGCGACTGCTGTTAGCTCGTCCATTTTATTTGCCGGCGACCTCACGTTGCCCATGATGAGAGAGGGGAGACCCGGATTATATATCTTCTCCATAAGCCTCCGTTGTCTCACCCTTGCTCTTTTCCTCTGCTGTTTCGTTCCTCCCCTGCATCCTCTGTGTGTTTCCCTCCACATTTCAGCCGGGATCGCTGATGTTCCGGCCGCCAAGCTGGCCGGCCTCAGCGCAATCAGCTGATCTCTGGAGTAAACAATGCAGCCATGGAGTTGCTGTGCAATGGTGCCGGGTCCGAATGAAAGTAAATTCAGAGTGAAGAGACAAACCAGAACTCTCTCAATCAACATGTTTGTACAGGCGCAGCTTCAGAATCTCGGTCATTAAATACACAAAACAAGTAGTAATGTATAAAGCAAAAAAAAGTTGGAAATTAAGAAAACAAGCAGGAGCGACTGCAACAGGCTGCACGCACGGTTGGCGCATGTGCACACACGACACACAAATGTGTGTGTGTGTGTGTGTGTGTGTGTGTGTGTGTGTGTGTGTGTGTGTGTGTGTGTGTGTGTGTTTGTGTTTGTGTGTGTGTGTGTGTGTGAGTGGCAGAGACCCAACCTGCTATCAGTTTCACCACTTCTCCTGGGGACAGATCTACTGACTTGTTAAGTGCAAATCTGACTCCTCTCTCTCTTGCCTCTCCTCCTCCTTCTCCTCATTGCCTTGTCTTCATCACTCTCTCTTCTTGTCCACCTGTCATTCTCTAAAATGTCAAAGAGAAACAAGTGTGAAAAGTGAGAGCGCTCAGCTCAGCATGTATGCATTTCCGTGCAATCAGCCATCGTCATGTCTAAAATCTAACAGTTGGCACACTGCCTGTAACCTGAGGCGCATCTTCAGAGGCACCAATACATGTATTTACTGTGACGCTGCAAGACTGACATTCATTTATTTTCCTTGCTTACTCTCAGACTGCAGGGTGGACAGATAAAGGGACGGCAGGATGGAGTGATGAAGGGGAAGAGAGATGCCAAGAGAGGGAACCATGTGACGGCAGCAGCTCAAACAAGCTGCCTAATTGGGCACAAGAGGCCTCACAAGTTTGGTGGCAGAACACTTCAAAAACACTTTTCTAATATAAACACATCCAGGAGAGGCACATAACGGGGCACGGATAATTACACACGATTGCAAACACATACACAGTTACAAATGCAAAACAGAGAGATGATGGAGTCATAAACTGTGATATAATGAATTCTGTCAGAAACACACAAAGCAGCACACACACAGGCCTGTTAACAAAGTGCACGGACTGTTATAACAGAGGGAGATAGAGAATTTGTGTCTTTCAGTGACACATGCACGTGTGTGAGCTTCCTAACACACACACACACACACACACACACACACACACACACACACACACACACACACACACACAAACATAGAGAGACATGCAGGCTTAATATAATAGGAGTCCCTCAGATCTCAAAGCAATTGCATTATTTAACAGCAGGACTAGGATAGCCTCCAGTGTGTGTGTGTGTGTGTGTGTGTGTGTGTGCGAGTGTGAGAGACTCTCCTTTTCCAGCTATAAATACACCTGCATCTGAGAATCCC
This sequence comes from Cephalopholis sonnerati, assembly GCA_019142605.1. NCBI lineage: Eukaryota > Metazoa > Chordata > Actinopteri > Perciformes > Serranidae > Cephalopholis > Cephalopholis sonnerati. The sequence goes on from JAGQAX010000003.1 coordinate 4,158,942, forward strand.
CGTTCTGTCTCTGTTTCCGTCTGTCTCTCCTTTCCTTTCCTTTCCATCTCTCTTCATCTGCGCTGGAACTTTTCTACTCCTTGGTGATTCATCTACTATTTGAAATATTTTCTGACTTCCATCTAAATGGTACCTGGCATGAAAGCAAAATTCAGTATTATAAGATATTACAGGGCAGGAAAAGCCTTGTGTCACTGCCTGCTGTAGTTTATTCAAATCCTGCCACCAAAGTAAACTATATGGTTTTGCCATATAAGGGAAGGTGTGACTTTACCTCTGTCTCCTGTGAAATGTATCATCATATCATCATTACAAGTGATCTGAGAACCTTTAAGAGGTAATGCTGTCATGTCCGCAGGAGTCAACAAAATGAACTCTCACACCTACAGTGTGTGATAACACTGCCATAGTCACAATCACAGTAGCCAGCCTGTGGATATGCATTAGTTCTTGGACAGACCTGCACTATTTGGTCCTGTCTGTTCTGCTGTTATGAGAAGCATGTCTAAACCAACTGCTCCCCCTTGACTCCCATGGACTGGCCTGTTCTGGCAAGCCGTGACGTTGAAACCGCCATTGTGTAAGGCTTGTGAGAAATTAATAAAGGCGTTAAAGGCTGCTAGAAACAGAAATACTGGATAAGCATAGATTGTTAGATTGTTCCCCAAAAAATACCATTCTTTTCTGGGTTGCACTGGATGAAAAGTGGGATTTTCGTCCCCGTAAACGCCCGGAAATCTCACTCATTTTCGGCAGTTTCCGACAATTTACAGGCTGCGAACGCGGCGTTTACGGGTCCCGCAAATTGTCAAATACGGACCCATGACGTATGTGGAGACCTCCCGGGAGGTGCTAATGGCTCTAATTAGCATATGAATAACAGCGGAGCCGCGTCTGGCTTGAAACTCCTCACTCCAGGATTGGATGAAACCACTACTTTGAAACAAGAAAAATCACTCGTGATTGGTCAGCAGATCTGTCGCTATTGGTCACTCTGGGTCATTATAAATGTAAACCCCTCCCCTACAATAATAAAATATAAAAAATAATTTAAAAAATAATACTTATAATAATTATAATAAATGTATAATTATTATTAAAAATTAAAATAACATTATTATTATGTTGTATATTCATGTCATTGTTATCCTATGGGCTACACTATTATTACCATCAAGGACATGAATGAATTTATTGAGTAAAGGAACATTAGCGAGGAACATGTTTATTCAAAGAAAGAGCTTTATTTATAACACACAACTATGTACAAGTACAAACAGGAGATTTCAACAACAAGTTAAAATCATACAGCGCCATCAACTGTCTTTTATTCGCCGCCTCGGAGCTGTAGGCATCTGACGGCGATCTGCCTGCATGAGCTCCATCTTGCAGACGTCTGTGGTGCTGCCCTGTAGTTCGGGTTCGCCTCCAATCTGACTGCAGCGTGGCACAGAGTTCAGTCAGCTCCTGCTGCGGAACGACGGAGGTCGCACAATCCACCCAGACACCCCGTCAAGTGTGCCGTCTTCCTCATCAGACATCATGTCTACGGTGGCGCACATCCATAGGTCCACCTCGTCTTCTGCCAGGACACTCTGTCTCGCTTCCAGCAGCTGTAAAAACAATCAGTAAAGACAATAAGTACTGCGCAATGCACTGCATATTGACACAACACATCTATTAATGCACCTGAAAAATAGTCACACTGACCAACAACGAGTCTGATCTAAAAGTCACAGTAAAAAGTAAAAAATAAACAGTAAAAGTCACTTACACACAATGGCGTCATTATCTGCATCAAGTAAATCCGGACTTGCAGACAGAGCTCTCAGTAAATAGGAAGTCACGGCCTCGTTATGAGGCGAGGTCAGTCTGTGAAAAACAAAATGGACGGTTAAGATCGGTCAATAACGTGTCTGAATGTTTCCTCATACAGCAGAATGAAAGCATATTCTTTAAACTTACCCTCGCTCCGGTTCGTACTGCATACAATTTGTCTCCGAGTTGTGGAGACGGCGTACTGCTTCCTGTAAATTACAAGACCAAAAAAATACACTTTAATAACCAAACTTAGACTGGCTCTGCTTCTTCATTTGTTCTTTTACTGTTAGCTTAGCTAGCAGTCACTGAATATATTCTTACCGCCGTTTGGGGATTGTGCACCGTCTCCTCTTGTTAGTCTCCTCCACACGAGTTTACTGCGGTGACCTGCTGAGTCATATCGGCAGCAAACACAGCAAGCTGGCAGACAGCCCACTGATAGCGTTCAGCAGTGTCTTCGTCCATGCTGAGGAGTTTCCGGGTGTTGAAGGAGAGACGCCGTCCAGACATTGTAGTTCACGAAACAGCAAAGCAGCGAAAAACACGCGAAACGGAGGAGACTGTCTGAATATACAGGAGTAAAATCAGGACTGTTGATATGCTCGTCTTGCGAGGTCTTCCGTTTGAATCATGCCGAGCTCGCACGTGATTGGACGAGGGCTAGACGGCTCGTCGGGCTCCTCCAATCACATGATCATTGTTTACGGAAGAGGTCACTGCAGTCATGCCACTATGCACAGTGGTTGAGCTCTAGCAGACTGTGATGTTGTTTGCATGGAGTGCACATTTGACCTTTGTGGCAAAGCCTGGTTAAAACTAATTGTTGAAATAAATTGTTTTGTGTATCTTTTTTATTTAACATTGACCATTGTTAATGATCATACACAGTAATTAATCTAGTATACTTTCATGAAATAAATCAACTTAAGCTAAAATTTAAGAGTCTATAATTAGGCTATACTAAGCCTCATCTATTTATACCAGAGATGAATGAAGTTAATACCTTTTAGAGAAATGTCACCTCTGTGTGGGGAGTGAAACTCCCCCTGCTCCCCTGGTTTGCATTTCTATAGCTCACAGCATGTTCATTTACATGTTAAAGCCTCCCCTAGAATTAGGGGAAGGGGGGACAACTGCCAAGCAAGGCCTACGACAATTTACGACAGTTTCCGGCAGTTTTCTGTGTTGCCTGTAAATTGCCGCGCGCAGCCGTAAACCTGAAATTCCACGGCAATTTACAGTGCCGCATACTGACGGAAATCCCTCTTTTCATGCAGTGTTGGGAGAGAGTTACTGCCCCAAGCAATGGAGTTCAAGTATCTCAGGGTCTTGTTCACGAGTGAGGGTGAAATGGAGCATGAGACGGACAGGCAGTTTAGCACAGCATCAGCAGTGATGTGGGCGCTGCAGCCGAGATGAGTTTCCTCTGCAGGGTGGCTGGGCTCAGCCTTAGACACAGGTTGAGGAGTTCAGACTTTTGGAGAGAGCTTGGAGTAGAGCCGCTGCTCCTTTGTGTCGAAATGAGTCAGTTGAGGTGCTTCAACATCTGATCAGGATCCTCCTGGGCGCCCCCTGTTAGAGGTGTTCTGGGCATGCCTAACCGGTAGGAGGCCCCGGGGCAGACCCAGAACATGCTGGAGGGATCATATGTCTCATCTGGCCTTGGAACGCCTCGGGATCCAGCAGGAGGGATTTCTGGTTTGCTTTGCTTAGCCTGCTGCCCCCGCAACCTGGCCACAGATAAGCGATTGGAAATGGATGGATGGATGGATGGACGGATGGACAGATGGATGGATGGATGGATGGATGGATTCTTATCTACACATAGGCTCTCTATAATGTTTACAGTGTTAATCCTAATCAGCTTGGCATCCTAAAATTTGCTGATTAGACAAATTGCAGCTAAGGCTTACAGAAATATCATTTATCATAAATCAAAGCCTTTAAAAATCTGATTTAGAGATATTTCACTGCTGTTGGTGTTGCATGAAAACTCAGGGACTCACCAAAGTTATTAGGATTCATCCTCTGGGCCAGTGTTTGTGCAACACTTAGCTCCGAACTTCCTTCCATTTCCCCCCTTTTCCCTAATACATATGAATTATAACTCCAAAGACACTTGAGCAGCTTCTCTTGGAACATTGCCAGTACAATTCAATTTTATCATAGTATTCATCACCTATTTATGCTCACTCTGTTTTTTTCTGATGCTGTTCAGTAAATATTCTTTTGAATCAGTTCACTATGTCAACTGAGAGAAACAAATGTCCAGCTGAGTGAATCAATACTTTATACTACTTAAAAGCTATGAGGCAACCTCGGATCAGCATGAGAGGCCATGCTGCAATTACAGATCAAGGATTCAAATGGGACATTGGCAATCTCACTAATAAGGCTTTCTGGAAATACAATCGTACATTTTACAAAAAAATGCTTTCACTGTCTTTCAGGTATGGATTGCATTTTTAGTTTAATTCATCTTCATTTCAGTTCAGTCCAGTGAAACTTCATCACATGGAAGGCAATTAAAATATTGGCAGGCAGTGTACTTCAGATGGACATACATGAGACATAGTGGGACTGTATATACTATCAACTTATCACAGGTTAGAGACCAGTGACCAATTTCTGTGAAACTACTAACTATAAGGAATGCTGATGTGCAGCTGGAGAAATGTTCAGCTCACACAGAGATGGACCAAAGACAAGCACTGTATTTCACTCTTTTTTCCATGGCACAAATGGAAACAGTTTAATTTGTAGAAACTATTCCAGCACAGGGGATGAACGGTGGTTTAGTGGTTAGCACTCTCAGTTCAATCCCAGGAACTTTTCTATGCAGAGTTTGCATGTTCTCCCTGTGTCAGTGTGGGTTTTCTCTGGGTGCTCCGGCTTCCACCCACAGTCCAAAGACATGCGGGTTGGGGATAGGTTAATTGGTGACTCTAAATTGGCCATAGGTGTGAATGTGAGTGTGATGGTTGTCTCTATGTATCAGCCGTGTGATAGTCTGGTGACCTGTCCAGGGTGTACCCTGCCTCTCGCCCAATGTCAGCTGAGATAGGCTCCAGCCCCCCAGCGACCCTCAAGAGGATAAGCAGTTACAAAAATGGATGGATGGATGGATGGATGGATGGATGGATGGATTCCAGCACACAGCTTCAACCCATGTGGAGGGGAGGCTTATCACTGCTCCAGAGTTTCTACAGGTATCAGACACTTACATTTAATGCTATTTAATGCCTTTTTCAAGATCATTTTCCACTAAATTTAAGACTAATTTTTAGACAAATTATCTTATTTTTATTCAAGCTTTGCAGGTAAGTATAAAGGTAGTGGGCATTGTTCATATCTTTGACAAAAAAAACTATGACAAAAATTTTTCGTCAACAACCTTTTCCCATGATGAAAATGAGACGATGACAAGCTAAAAATAGATTTTGATGATGTATAACTAAGACGAAATCTATGTTTCATTTCCGGTGATAAGACAAGATGAGACAGGGCCAGATGAGACGAGATGTGATGTCATCCAACGAAAATGTTAGTGGTGGACCACCGGACATTGAAAGCCGAGAGCAGTAATTCCTGCAATTATCTTCAAATGCTGCATGAGCAACAGGCTGGCAGACTCCAGTAAATAGTCTGCACCAGGATGTTTTATTAGCCAGCAAAAACCCTCACACCAGAGCAGCGTCAGCCATTGGTGTGAGTTGTGAGCTGTAATTCAGTAGTAAATAATCAGCCGTGTGTGTCTGACCGTGGATGGTGGAGCTGCTGAATGGATTTGTGGAGTTTGTTAGTTGTAGAGGTGGCTTTTAGCAGTTAGCTCCACTTGTTAGTTGCTGAACAGCAGTGGAGCAAATAGCTACTGGCTGCCAGACTTCACAGCTGATCCCCTCAGGACTCCACTCAGTCTGGACTGGAGGAGGTGAATGGATTGATGCTGTCTGACAGGCAGGTAGGAGGCTCAGTTATCTGTGAGTGTAGCTGTGCTGTATCAGTTTTCTCTGACAGCTGAAAGTTTAGTTTTAATCAGCAACTCTGTGAGAGGACACAACTTAAACCTCCAGACTAAAATGTTGCACATTATTTTTCTTCCTCTTAACAGTGGGGTGGATAAGCCAGAGTTTAAAGTGAACCAGGGTACAAAGCCCAGTTATCTCAAATTAGTTATTTGTGGTGTCAAAGTTTTTGAGAGCATAAATCGAGAGATATTGAGCTTTTCAAATGATGATCGGTAAGTGTGTGCTCATTAATCACCCCTTAAACCTGTAAAAAACTGCTAGAGAAATGACATTTTTAAGTGTGCAGAAAGTATTTGTAGTTGTAGAAAAAAACTGACTAATTTAAAATGTTTTACAACCTGTCACCTTGATTCTAATTTCTGATACGTGAATCAGCCTTACTGTATAGGTTTAAAGATTTTTTTTAATTTTTTTTATAGTAAACATATTTACTTAAAGTTGACTAAAATGCCATGAATTTTCATGAGCTAAAACTAGACTAAAACTATGAGGGATAAATGTGACTAAAACTAATAAGCATTGGTGGTTGGCTACACATGATCCCTCTCAGAGGGAGGTTTTATGTAGAAGTATGGTTACTAGGGGTGTCACGATTTCGATTTTTTATCGAAGTCGATCGAAATTACATCATGGTCTCGAGCCTCGAAATCAAAGAGAGGATCGACGATCAACAACGTTCGCGTTGTCGACAAGAAGACCACAGTGTGTAAGATATGCTATGTGCATGTACCATACCCGGCCACGGGAAACACTACGAACATGGCAGGACACATTCGCCGGCATCACAAAGATGTAAATTTGACAACTGGGAAAACACCATCACTGGTCCAGCCAACTATTCCATCCTCATTTGCAATAAAACTTCCACAGACCTCAGCTCGCGCAAAAGCTATAACTAATGCTATAGGGCTATTTATAGCAGCAAACCTGCAGCCTTATTCGGTGGTGGAAAACACTGGATTTAAACATTTAATTAGTGTACTTGAGCCACGCTACAGTATGCCCAGCAGGTCGCATCTTACAACAAAAGTGTTGCCCTCAATGTATGAAGACGTTAAAGAAAAAGTATTGGGGGGTCTGAGCAATGCAGAGTTAGTTGCCTTAACAACAGATGGCTGGACCTCAAGAGCAACTGAGAGTTACATCACCGTCACAGCACACTACGTCAATAATGATTGGGAGATTGAAAGTCCAGTCCTTCAAACTCGCCCCATCTATGAATCACACACAAGTGATAATTTGGCAGAAGTGCTAAAGGAAGCGGTACTAGAATGGAAACTGGACAGACAAAATACAACCATCCCTGTGACCATAGATAATGCCAAAAACATTGTCAATGCCTCAAATGCAGCTGGACTGTCACCACATATAGGATGTTTTGCGCACACAGTGAACCTGGCATCCCAGAAGGGGTTGGGAGCAAACCAGATTTCTCGTCCTTTGGGCAAAGTCAGGAGGGTGGTCACCTTTTTTCACAAGAGCACGACTGAAGCAGCTGCCTTAAAGGCCAAACAAGAGATGCTCCAGCTTCCTCCTCACAAGCTGGTTCAAGATGTCACCACAAGGTGGAACTCCAGCTATGACATGCTCACACGCAACTTAGAGCAACAAGCTGCTGTTTATTCTGCACTCACAGAGAAAGATGTTAAAAAGAGTGCCAAAGATCTCATCACACTCTCTGATCAAGATGTGACTGTTCTGGAAGATGTGGTTCAGGTACTGAAGCCCCTCAAAACAGTCACACTCTACTGAGCTCAGAACAGCAGCCAACTGTGTCTATGGTCCTGCCACTCAAACACACCACTCTCACATCAATGAAACACAGTGACACAGATTCACAGATTGTGAAGGATGTTAAATCTGCTATGGCAACCAACACTGAAGGGAGGTATTCAGATCCCAGACTTAAACAGTTCATGAATGAGAGCACTGCCTTGGATCCTCGGTTCAAGTCTTTACCCCACCTGGATGACCCCTCTCGGAATGAGATCTTCAACAGCAGAGAAAATCCTGCAAAGGCATCCCACACAGGTATGTGGCCAATTGAAATTAATGTGATGAAATGTCAACAATTAATAATGATGCAAATTCATCTTATAGTTAAAACACAATGATAAATTCATATTCTGACAAGTAGTTATCTTTTATTAAATATATTCACATTTTGCATTTTAATATTTAATTAATTATAACAACATTCTGTTTGTTGTTGTTGTTGTTGTCACACCTAAGTGTCACATGTGCCTTTTCATTACTTTATACAGCTGTTTTGTGTGACTTTGTCTTTTATAGACTCAGGCCTGAGGACAAGGGACCAGCCAAAACCCTGCAGAGGACCCAGAAACTGCAGCAACCAGTGAAGGCAGGCCCCCAGCAAAGAGAACAACACTCAGTGAACTGTTTGGTGATTTTTTCAGCACAGCCCACACTGCATCATCAACACCAAAACCATGGTCTGATGTTGTCAAAGAGGAGATTGAGCTATACAAGATGGCTAAAGTCATTTCTGTGGATGCAAATCCACTGAAATGGTGGAAAGACAATGAGCATCAGTACCCAAATTTGTCCAAGCTCTCCAAACATTATCTTGCTGTGCAAGCAACAAGTGTGGCAAGTGAGAGAGTGTTCTCCACAGCAGGGGACATTGTGACCGCTCAAAGAGCAGCCCTTTCTCCAGAGAATGTGGACATTTTCATCTTCTTAAAGAAAAACTTGAAAATATAAAAATAACAGTTGTCTTGTCTGGCCATAAATATGTAAATAGTTAATATTTTGATAACTCAAAGAGCATCTCTCTCTCCAAATAAAGATAACAACATATCTTTGTTAAAGAAAAAAACTTGAAAGAAGAATGTGAAAATGACAGTTGTCATTCTCAGGGGACAAAAAAGTCCAAACTACTTATTTTTTTATGTTCAACTGTTAGGATATAGTTTGTTAAGGCTCTAATTGTTCCATGGCTTTGGACATGACTGTTATATTTTTTATTTATTTATTTTATTTTGTTGCACATTGTTATTTTATGAGTAGTGCACACTGCTGAAACCAAAGAGTCACAAGATGGCATAGTTAATTTTCATTACTCAAAGAGCACATAACAACATATCTTAATTATAGAAAAACTTGAAAGAAGAAAGTAAAAATGACAGTTGTCATTCTCAGGGGATAAAAAAGTCCAAACTACTTGGGGTTTTTTTTGTTTGTTTGTTTTGTTTTTTAATTGTTCAACTGTTAGGATATAGTTTGTTAAGGCTCTAATTGTTCCATGACTTTGGACATGACTGTTATATTTTTTATTTATTTATTTTGTTTTGTTGCACATTGTTATTTTAAGAGTAATGCACACTGCTGTAACCAAAAAGAGTCACTAGATGGCAGGCACCCTCTGTGACTTCTCATTTTTGTTATTATTATTGTTATTATGTTTGTTGTTGTTCTCCACTCGACTGAGAACAAGATTGTTGCCTTTATATTATAAATAAATTATTTAAATTTGACCATTAGTGCCTAATGTGATACATTACATAAGAATAATGGAAACTGCATCACTTATATGTAGCCCATCTTTTGAAATAAGATTTACTGTACAAAATTTAATGAATAAAACCAATGATCGTAGACTAGGCTAGTCTAAAAATGGTATAGGCCTCTGTGCTGTAAGAAAAAGAATAAAAAATCGAATCATGACCCTAAAATCGAAAATCAAATCGAATCGAGGATTTGGAGAATCGTGACACCCCTAATGGTTACTAGTGGTTTTCTACATTTTGCCAAAAAGTAAGTGCAAGTATAAAGAAAAAAACAGTGTCAGATTCAATGATAGGTCAAAGAATTTGTAACATCACAAATGTGGACTTTTACATTGAAATGCTTGACTCATTTTGAAAAAAAGGAAAAGATGAATAAATTAAATTAGATTAAATGTTTGTGGTCATTCAGACCTCACAGATTCACATTTAAGACTATTAAATGAATGTTAAGGCCTAAAATTTTTAGACTTGAACTGAAACCTTTCAAAGACTTTGTAAGGACCTGCAATGACCCCTTGCTATCCAAGGTCTTCTCACTTATATATAACATTCTTTTGAATGTTAAGAGGGGATGAAGGAGGATAAATAGATACAAAGCCATGGCTCAGTTTTAAATTTTCCCTTAAATATTTTTTAATGTTAAAAATAAAAGAATGCAATTTGAATCCTTTAATTGTTTTATTGGTTACATGACTGCACTCATTCAGTGAGTGCAAAAAGACCAGAATGGTCAATAGTCTAAAACTTCAACTTCATGAATGAATGAATAAGAATTTCAAGCAGGTATAAAACTACACATATTTTTTCCTGATATGTTTAGGATGCTTTAAAATGTAATTTCTATTTGATTACATGACAGCAGTGTTGTTTCACATGATCAGAGCTTGTTATCATATATATCCAGTGGTGTGGACATGTCACGGCGTCACCCTGCTCACATTTTTGCCTGGCAGCTATTAGCACAACTGTCATTCAAGATCCTGCCCAGCCTCACCAGAAGTTGCCCTCAGTGTGCCCCTGCCAGTGTCAGTCACCTGATCCCCACATCCATCTACACACCTGCTCCTCAGTCCCAAGCGGCAACCACTGAGGCTCAAAAGCTGCAGTTCCTCTTATGGCCACTTGAGGCTGGCTCTGAAAGCCAGTCAATCCCCATAGGTTCTCATGTTAAAATGCCCAATTTTACAGCAGCAATGCACATGTTTACAGCCTGGTACAAATATGGTTTTGGTCTCTATAGCTAATTTCAACATTCATATCAACTGTACGAGGGTCAGACTTTTATATAGCTCACCTGTTTACATTTGATTAAGACTTACAGTTATGCATAATAAAAGGTGGGCTGTTTTGCTTTGGTCTGTCTGCAGGCCTCACTTCAGCTAATTGGTCCACTAACTTGTCCAAATGTGGCCACTTCTGGCTCCAAAAATCCAAGGTGGCAACAGCCAATATGCCAAACTCGAGTCTTCAAAATGCAGCTCAGTAGCCAGAAGAAAATGTTGGTATTGTACATTTCTGCAAACCACAGATCAGTTACATTTGCACGTTTCATATGTATCATGTCAAAGTTTCTAAAGTGATGTAGTACATGAGATGACTTTGTCATTTGGAGGTAGAGGGATGGTGGATGGCGTGACACCCAAGTGAGACTCCTACCAAACTGCAGACAACAGTTAAAGACCAACGAACAACAAAACCAGTTGTGATTTAGTGAGCCGTTGCTGTGTTCCCAGTGGAGATAGCGCCACAAAAGTGATTCTTTTTTACTGAATCATTGCAGCGTTTTCTGCTGGGATTGTACCACCAAAAGCAGGTATTTTTAAGCCAAAGGTGATCTTTTCCCAACTATAGTCAGTGTTAGTAATATATTACATTTTAGCAGTAATTAAGTAATATAATGCGTTACCAACATGATTTGGGGGAATATTATCACATTTACAATGTTATGTAAGGCTTAACACCCGGAATAAACTGTTTATTGTTTTAATTTTTAATTTATCCATATTGATCCACACCGCTCCACTTCTGCCAGTGTGCCACCAGAAAAAATATCCCCAAAAGGTTTTTGTGTCTTGTCATGTCACAGGCTATAATTTAGAAGGGTGCCGGTGATTGGCACATGTGGGTGATGCGGCTTTTGTGTCTGAAGGCTGCTTTAAAGCAATGGAGATAAGGACACGGGCTCCATTGTGTTTTTTCCTCATCCCAGTGATTGACACATCAGGGTGATGCCATCAAATGTCTGTTAGCTTGTTTTCATTTACGTCCCCTGCAACAGCAGAGTAATGCCAACATCCCCTTATTACATATAATGCTCTCTCTGTTGCTGCTGTAGTTGACCAGCACACTGGAAATTCACAGGTGCAACACATTCTCACTCTGACCCTGTCACTTATCAGCGTTTGGTCATGGACTTTCCACACTGACATATGTCATGCAAGGTACCCTGGGTGTGTTGGTTACTGATGTTCTGGGACACCCTGTCAATTTCAGCCATTTACATGCATGGTTTGTTTTCAAAATACACTTCTGTTTTCAGAGGAAATGTACAGTTTGCATACAGTCTTTCAAAATAAAGGCACTATGTTGGTACATCACTGTGAATTCATGTTTTTTTTTCCTTCAACAACAAATGCAAGTGGTTACGGTTAGCCAACACACATTTAGGCAACAAAAGCACATGGTTGGGTTTAGAACAAAAGAGCAGGGTTTGGCAATCTCACAGGAAGTGACCACCGGCCTCCCGGGTGAAAGGTGATGGTTACTGGACCCATCCACTGCCCCTCCCACCCACCCTACTCGGACTTCCACCCCCTTAACGAACATTGTTTTCCCACCGCGTTTCCCCCTGACACTGCCAGGCACCATTTAACAATAACAGCAACCAGCCATGTATCATGCTGATGTGAAAGGATGGCTTTTTTTGTTGGTGTCTGACACCCAATGTCACACATTAACCACAGCATTGTTGAAACCTAAAGAAAGATAAAGTTGTAACATATCCACTACATAGTACCACACATATGTAACATATCTGTGGTTTGCAGAGATGCACAATGCCAACTTTTATCCTGATGATTGAGTTGCAAAACAGAAGTCCACAAACCAATAGATGTTGTCACTGTGGCTACATCCATCATTTTTATGCAGTCTGTGCTTAGTCCTCAATTACCCTCTTATGGCAGCAGCACACTTCATCAGAGCTGCTTGCTGGATGGTAAAACTGCTTCAGAATCCCCCCCTACACACACACACACATACAAACACTACCACTTTATGCAATGACTGGCCATGTGTCTGGAGGTGAGGAAGCAAGTTGGAAAAGCAGAAGTCTCTTTAGCTTTCTGTTTTCTCATTCTTTACACACTTACAAATGACATTTATTGTTATTATTTTTGAAACTCCTGGATACCTTGCACATCTGCCTCTAGTTTCTATGGATTGTTGTAGGAAATCTACAGCTTTAACTTCCATCTTTCACCACAACAATCCAGTACAGCACCTGCATGCCTCTGATGCCGAACAGATTCACCCATAGATCTCCTTGAAATAATGCCTATATTGGGCGGCTGTGGCTCAGGGGTAGAGTGGGTCGTCCACCTATCGGAAGATCAGTGGTTCAATCCCGCCTCCTCCAGTCCGCATGTCGAAGTATCCTTGAGCAAGATACTGAACCCAAAATTGCTCCCAATGATGCTTCCATCAGTGTGTGAATGTGTTTAAAAAAACTGAGTAGCAAGTGGCACCCTGTACGGTAGTCTCAGCCACCAGTGTATGAATGTGTGTGTGAATGGGTGAATGCCACTCGTAGTGTAAAAAGTGCTGAGTGGTCAGATGACTAGAAAGGCGCTATACAAATGCAGGTCCAAAATATTCTGTTGAAAACAAAACATGTTTGAGGAAAACACAATTGCTGCCTGGACTATATTTAGTGGAAGTGGTTTTTTTTTTTGTTTTTTTTGAGTAAAGAAGTGCAGTATTTTTTTTACTGCACACAATCACCAGGGGTGGTTTGGGTGGATGGTGGCTGTATAAAATATAGGACTTTGATAATAAGGACATGCAAAGGGTTAAGCTTGGTGGTGGCTTTGGTTAAATGTGTAAAGATGGTTAAATAAAGTAAAGCTGTTCTTATCTCATGGTAGTGTAGACACAGTAGGTCACAACTCAATGAAGCCAACAGGAGTGCATCATTAGCAAAGAACAATTCAATTCAATTTCAATTTTATTTATAAAGCCCAATATCACAAATCACAATTTGCCTCAAAGGGCTTTACAGCATACAACATCCCTCTGTCCTTAGGACCCTCACAGCAGATAAGGAAAATCTCCCCAAAAAAACCCTTTAACGGGGAGAAAAAAATGGTAGAAACCTCAGGAAGAGCAACTGAGTAGGGATCCCTCTTCCAGGACGGACAGACGAGCAATAGATGTTGTACAGAACAGATCAACATAATAGATTAACAGTAATCCTTATGAGACATGAGGAGAAACAAATATTATATTAATAGTATGATATGTATGTGACAATAATGATATGTGTATAATAGTACAAGTATGACTAATAGTAACAGCAGCAGTGGGAGGCATCAGGCAGGACCATGGCAGCAGCACAACCACAACACACCATCCAGGCACAGCTGCGACACGAGTTAACCTGCGAGACAGTGGAGCACAAAGGCTCCGGAGAACAAGCCGAGTTAGCGACATGCAGTAGAGCTGAGTTAGGGAGATGCAGTAACAGGACATGAATGTTAGCAAAGGAGAGAGAAAGAGGAGGAGGGAAGGGGCTCGGTGTATTATAGGAGGTCCCCCGGCAGACTAAGCCTATGTCAGCCGAACTAGGGGCTGGTCCAAGACAAGCCTCGGCCAGCCCTAACTATAAGCTTTATCAAAAAGGAAAGTCTTAAGTCTAGTCTTAAAAATGGAGACAGTGTCTGCCTCCCGGACCGAAACAGGAAGGTGATTCCACAAAAGAGGAGCCTAATAGCTGAAGGCTCTGGCTCCTGTTCTACTTTTGGAGACTTTGGGGATCACGAGTAACCCTGCATTCTCAGAGCGCAGTGTTCTGGTGGGATAATAGGGCACTATGAGCTCTCTAAGATATGATGGAGCCTGATTATTTAGAGCTTTGTAAGTTATGAGAAGGGTTTTAAATTCAATTCTGGATTTTACAGGGAGCCAGTGCAGAGAAGCTAAAACAGGAGAAATGTGATCTCGTTTCTTAGTTCCTGTCAGTACACATGCTGCCGCGTTCTGGATTAGCTGGAGAGTTTTTAGGCACTTATTAAAGCTACCCGATAATAGAGAATTACAGTAATCCAGCCTAGAGGTAACAAACGCGTGGACCAATTTTTCTGCATCTTTTAGTGACAGGATAGGCCTAATTTTCACAATATTACGCAGATGAAAAAATGCAGTCCGAGATGTTTGTTTTAAGTGGGAGTTAAAAGACAAATCTTGATCAAATATTACGCCGAGGTTTCTTACGGTAGTGCTAGAGGCCAGAGCAATGCCATCCAGAGAAACTATATCATCAGATAAAGAATTTCTGAGCTGTTTGGGGCCCAGAACAATAACCTCAGTTTTGTCTGGATTTAACATCAGGAAATTGGAGCTCATCCAGGTTTTTATATCTTTAAGGCATTTCTGAAGTTTAGTTAATTGATCCGTTTCTTCTGGTTTTATCGATAAATATAACTGTGTGTCATCCGCATAACAATGGAAATTTATAGAGTGATTTCTAATGATGTTATCTAAGGGAAGCATATACAGAGTGAATAGAATTGGTCCGAGCACTGAACCTTGAGGTACTCCAAAACAAACTTTAGTACGTGAAGATGATTAATTATGAACATGAACAAACTGAAAACGATCGGATAAGTAAGATTTAAACCAGCTCAGTGCAGAACCTTTAAGGCCAATTGAATGTTCCAGTCTCTGTAGCAGAATTTGATGGTCAATTGTGTCAAATGCGGCACTAAGATCTAGTAAAACAAGTACAGATACAAGTCCTTGGTCTGAAGCAATCAGAAGATCATTTGTAATTTTAACTAGTGCTGTCTCGGTGCTATGATGAACCCTAAATCCTGACTGAAATTCCTCAAACAAATTATTATCATGGAGAAAGTCACACCGCTGGTCTGCGACTACTTTCTCAAGGATCTCTGAGAGAAAGGGGAGGTTGGAAATTGGTCTATAGTTTGCTACTGGTCCATTGTGGGCTTTTTTAACAGAGGTTTAATTACAGCTACCTTAAAAGACTGTGGTACATAGCCTGTTAATAAAGATATATTGATCATGTCTAGTATGTAAGTGTTAACTAAAGGTAAGACTTCCTTAAGTAGCCTAGTTGGGATGGGGTCCAAGAGACATGTTAATGACTTGGATGAAGAAATCATTGAGGTCAATTTTTTAATAGAAATTAGGGAGAAGTAATCTAAATATGTATCAGCGCTTATAGCTGTGCTTGAAAGCAGATTAGTCCTGTTAGAGGGCAGGAGGTCATGAATTTTGCCTCTAATAGTTAGAATTTTATCATTAACAAAGCTCATAAAATCATTACTGCTAAGGGCTAAAGGAATACAAGGCTCAATAGAGCTGTGACTCTCTCTGTCAGCCTGGCTACAGTGCTGAAAAGAAACCTGGGGTTGTTCCTATTTTCTTCTATTAATGATGAGTAATAGTTTGCTCTAGCATTGCGGAGGGCTCTCCTATATGTTTTGAGACTGTCTAACCAGACTAAACGAGAATCTTCCAGTTTGGTTAATTGCCAATTCCTTTCAAATTTACGCGATATTTGTTTTAATTTTCTGGTTTGGGAGTTATACCAGGGAGCAAACTTTCTTTGCCCTGTGAACTTCTTTTTAAGAGGTGCTACAGAGTCGAGTGTTGTTCGCAGCGAGCCTGTAGCGGTATCGACGAGATAATCAATTTGGGAGACTCTAAAGTCGGCACAGGAAACCTCAGTTACAGAGGGACATGGTATTAAATTTAATGCCAATGGAATCACTTCCTTAAATTTTGCTACCACACTATCAGATAAACACCTAGTATAGTAACTGTTACTGAGTGGCGCATAATCGAGAAGAAAGAAATCAAAAGTTATTAAGTAATGATCTGATAGAGAGGGATTCTCTGGAAAGACCACTAAGTTATCAATCTCAATTCCATAAGCCAGAACTAGATCGAGGGTGTGGTTAAAACGGTGAGTGGGCTTATGTACACTTTGACTGAAGCCAATGGAGTCTAATAATGTGATAAACGTAGTAGCGAGGGAATTATTATCAATGTCCACGTGAATATTGAAATCACCTACAATAATAACTTTATCTGATTTCAGGACTAAACTGGATAAAAACTCTGAGAATTCAGATAAAAATTCAGAATACGGGCCAGGAGCACGGTACACTATAACAAATAGAAGAGGCTGTGAGGTTTTCCAGGTCGGATGTAAAAGACTAAGGACAAGGCTTTCAAAGGATTCATAATCTAGTTTAGGTTTAGCGCTAATTGATAGACTAGAGTTAAAAATGGCTGCAACTCCCCCTCCTCGGCTGCTGCCTCAAGGAACGTGGGTATTATTATGACTGGGAGGAGTGGATTTATTTAGACTAACATATTCATCTTGACACAGCCAAGTTTCGGTGAGGCTGAGTAAATCAATTTGATTGTCTGATATTAATTCGTTTACTAACACTGCTTTGGAAGATAAAGATCTGACATTTAACAGTCCACATTTAATTCTCCTGTTTTGTCTTTCTGTCACAGAAGAGGTTTTAATTTTTATCAGGTTGTTATGTACAACTCCTCTTTGTTTGAGTTTAGATTTAAATCATTTAGGTGGTCGGGGGACAGACACCGTTTGTATGACACTATGGGTGGGTAACTGCGCTTGAAGCTCAGAGAAGTGTTTTAGACTGCGACTCTGATTCTTGGTCTAAACTCTGGGTTGTCATGGTTTTAAATCACTAATAAACTTGTCCAGGTTTCTAGATATGAGAGCAGCTCCATCCAAAGTGGGATGAATGCCATCTCTCCTAATCAGACCAGGTTTTCCCCAAAAGGTTTTCCAATTATTAAGGAAGCCCACATCGTTTGCTGGACAACACCTAGACAGCCAGTGATTGAATGATGACATGCGGCTAAACATATCATCAGTGGTCAGATTTGGCAGGGGTCCAGAGAAAACTATGGAGTCCGACATCGTTTTAGCGTACTGACACACCGAGGCAACATTAATTTTAGTGACCTCCGATTGGCGTAACCGGGTGTCATTAACGCCGACGTGAATAACAATCTTACTAAATCTACGTTTAGCCTTAGCCAGCAGTTTCAAATTTGATTCAATGTCGCCCGCTCTGGCCCCAGAGATACATTTGACTATGGTCGCTGGTGTCGCTAACTTCACGTTTCTCAGAATAGAGCTGCCAATTACCAGAGTTTTCTCAGCGGGTGTGTCGCTGAGTGGGGGAAAACGGTTAGAAACGTGAACGGGCTGGTGGTGAGCCATGGGCTTCGGCCTGGTACTACGCTTCTCTCAGACAGTCACCCAGCCGACCGACTGCACGGGGCTTACCGGAGGACCACTAGCAAAGGCTATGCTAAGTGCCTCCGCGCCGGCTACAGGGGACTGGCTAACTACCGCAGCTACAGTTTGACTCTCCATGGTGCGGAGCCGAGCTTCTAATTGACTAAGCCTCGCCTCCAACGCAGAAAATAAACTACATTTCTCACATGTACCATTGTCGCTAAAGGAGGCAGAGGAATAACTGAACATTTGGCACACCGAGCAAGAGAGAGCAGGAGAGGAAGCCATCACTAGGTGTTAAGCTAATTAAGCTAACAAGGCTAAAAGTGTGGGCAAGCAAAGATGAATAAGAAAGTCGTTTAAAGAAGCGGAGTGATTAACACAACTAGTGTGGGTTAAGAAGTGAAGTGGATGTTAAACAGCTTAAGTGTGGAGAATAAGCAGAAAAGTAGGTGGTGAGAGATCGCTACAGCAGCAGAGAGACGCTATCACAGAAACACAACACAACACGCTTACCGCAGTACGTCAGCACGTCAGAGATGCAATCCTGACGCCACCTGACTGTGTACACCCCAACTGCCCCAAAGCACAAAGACAATTTGTGACAAAGCATAGACTGTCAATAGAATGGACCACAGTGTTAGTGCATCATTCTGGTTTCACTTACTATCATACAGTACATGAAAATAAAACTAAATGGGCACGTTATAGCTACAGTCATTATCAGATTGAAATGTCCTGCAGGATAATGTGTCATGGAGCACATTTAAAATCATCATCTTAAAATGGTTCCAGGAACATGACGGTTATATTGTGTTTCTCTGCTAACTTACACATTTTTTAGGCCACAGTCTGGCCCATTAAGTGTACCTTTGCAAACCCCACCACGCAGGGGCCAGTCTAAGCAGGCCCGGCCCCGCCTGTCAACAACTATTATGATATGAATTTTTTTTAAATATATTCTTTTTAAAAATTACAGTCACAAAGGATACACATAATGATATGATTCATATTCAGAGTCAATTTGGTGTAAAGTTAAATTGATATTTAAAAAAAAAAAATCTTTGCTGGTCCAGAGTTTTCTTTTTTATGTATGTCAGAGCCAGTGAGGAGGATTTTGGAGGAAACAGAAAAATTGATGAGGATGAAACAGGCCTACCTGATTGTAAAGATGGTGATCAACAGAAAGAATACATTACAGATGAGACAGACACCCCAGTTAGCATCAGATGGAGACCACTGTGAACCCTGCAGCTTCAGTGCCAGGTGATGGAGAGCCTGGTGTGCCCCCAACAGCTTCAGTGTCAGGTGAGGAAGAGTCCAGGATCCTGACCCCAACAGCTTCGGCTTCAGCATCAGGTGAGGGAGAGCCTTGATACCCTCCAACAGCTTCAACATCAGTTGAGGGAGAGACTGGTGTGCCTCCGACAGTTTCAGCATCAGGTAAGGGTGAGCCCAGATAGCCTCCAACAGCTTCAACGTCAGGTGAGGGAGAGCCTGGTGTGCCTCCACCAGCTTCAGCATAAGGTGAGGGAGAGCCTTGATACCCTCCAACAGCTTCAACATCAGGTTCTCTCTCACCTGATGTGCCTCCGACAGCTCAGCATAAGGTGAAGGTGTCAGGTGAGCGAGAGCCTGGTGAGCCTCCGACAGCTTTAACATCAGGTGAGAGAGAACCTGATGTGCCTCCAACAGTTTCAGCATCAGGTGAGAGAGAACCTGATGTGCCTTCAACAGCTTCAGCATCAGGTGAGGGAACGTCCAGATAGCCGGGGGCAGGGGGCTCATGTGTTTGCATTATGGTGCTGACTCTAATTTAATGTATTTGATCTTTGGATTGTGGTAAAATGGAATGTTCACAATAGGCTGTAAAAGTTACCAGCATCTTGTTGATTTTTTTCCGAGCAGATTTCAGGCTTTTCTGGAGAGAAAAGGGAGTTGTACTGAGCACCAACAAGGTGTACCTGCTGAAATGGACATTGAGTGCACATGAATCGATGCTGATAGTACTGCTGAACATGATACTCAAGACACAACATTCCAAAATAACCTCCTTCACATGTACAACTACACTGAATAAAACATGCAGGTCATTAGAACAAAATGCATTGAAGGTGCTGTTATTGATTTGTGTTTACTTATAAGAAATAGAGCAACCCCCAAGCTTGGACCTGTGGTCAAACCATTATGTCTACTTTTTATTAGAAAAAGTATTAAAAGAAACACACATACACACAGTCAAACTAAGAACATACTTGTTGAAGATGGTGCAGGGGTGCAGAGGTCCACAAATCAATCCAATAACAAAACAGGTTTCTAAAGCAAGTGAAGGGAGGAAAAAATAAAAATCACAAAGGACACAACAGTTGAGAACAGGCAGTTCGATTGGGAAGCACAATGCACTTAAACTGTTCAGCCTTATAGTCTAGTGGTGGAAAAAATGGAAGATGATTAAGAAGAGAGGACAGGGAAGGAGTGTCTTTTTTTCCTTCAGCTTAGAGAGAGCAGCAGCAAGCAGAGGCATGGTGGGATGTTCTACATGAATCTAATTTATTTTGCTGTCTCTGCCACTAATTTGCCAAAGGAAGGATTCTTGTCAAAAGCGTGAGATGTGAAGCTTTTGCTCTGACACAAGTAATTGATAATATTCACTTTTTGAGTCCAGCTATAAAAATAAGTGGGTCCAGTGCAAGTCTGAGCAAATTGAGAGGCTATATGAGGTGAAAATAACATTGTATATTTTTGTCTTCTCAGTCACTTCAGAGTGTCTTATACCTAGACTCATTTCTGATCAGTTCTTACTGCAAATGACTCATAGTCACTTGATTATTCTGAATTACGATGATTGTGCTTGTTGCACATTAATTCACAGCCTTTCCCTCTTTCAGGATCAGAATCGCAGTCTGTACTGTAGATAAACACTTTCCCAGATTCCCTTGGTTTTCTTCTTGTTTACACATTTCACCCTCCCATTATTGTTGTCTTACTCATCATCAAACGGTTAGTTTGATTTTTCCTGTGTTTAAAAATTCATTCACTATTGCAGCTGTCTTGCATGAGCAGACAGACAAATGTGGAGGGAAAAAACAAAACATCAGCATCAAAAAAAAAGTCAGGAAAATGTTGCCCTTCTTTTGTCATTTTTCATGTGTCTCTCACCATCTCTTGCTCTCATTTTCGATTGCTTCTAACTCTGACTCACTGGAAACTCAGTTACTGTACAGGCTGCTTTCTACAGCATCTGTAAAATGCAGCTCTGCCCTTGGATAACACTGCAGTGGGAAAATGTTCTTAGAATTAAAAAGCCTTACAAAGAGGAGTTGTACATGAAACGCCAAAATTAGAGTTTCCTCTCCTAAAGAACAACAAAACAGGAGAATTACATGTGGATTTTTTTAACATCAGATCTCTGCCATCTAAAGCTGTGTTAGTAAACAATTCAATATCAGATAATCATATTAATTTATTGTGTCTTATACTGAAACCTGGCTGTGTCATAAGAACATGTTGGTCTAAATTAATCTACTCCTCCCACACATAATAAGATATTCCTCAAGGCAGTGGCTGAGGAGGGAGAGTTGCAGCCTTTTTTGACTCCAGCTTATTAATCAACCCTAAATTAAACTAAATTGTAATTCCAAAGCCTTGTCCTTAGTCTTTAACACCCAACCTTGAAAACTTTACAGTCAATTCTATTTGTTATAGTGTACCGTGCTCCTGGTCTGTATTTTGAATTTTTATCTGTATTCTCAGAGTTTTTATCCAGTTCAGATCTTAAATCAGACAAAGTTATCTTTGTAGGGGATTTGAATATTCATGTGGATGTCGATTATTTTAACCACGTCCTTGATCTTGTTCTGACATATGGCATCAAAATTCAAAACTTAATAGGCCATGTCTTAATTAGTGTTAATTTCGTTGATAAAAAAAAATGATTAAAAATTTTCCTCAACAAACTTTTTTTTTCCATGATGAAAACAAGATGATAACGGGCTAAAAACAGATCTTGACAATAAAATCTACGACATTTTTGTTGAAGAGATTAGATGTGACAAAAATGTTAGGGGTGGACTACTGGGCATTGAAAGGCAAGAACAACCATGCTTACAATAATTTTTTTTAAATGCTGCATGACAGACAGGGTGTTAATGTCCATTAAATAGTCTGCGCCAGGATGTTTCGATAGCCAGCAAAAACAGCCACACTGGAGCAGCATCAGTGTCGAGCCCAGTCTCACTCCAAAGTCTCCGAAACTTTGGAAAACCAATGAAAAAGGCATCGTCAGCATGATACGCGGCCGGTTGACAATAAAGTGTAACAGTGCCTAGTGGCATCAGGGAGAAACGCAGCGGGACAAGGATGAGAGTTAAAGCAGCAAATGTCCAAGTGGGGCGAGCAGGACCAACAGACACGGACTTTCACCCGAGAGAGTGGTGTTTGCATCCCGGAAAACTCTAAGGCCAAACCCTGTTCTTTTTTTCTAAACCTAACCACATGTTATTGTTGCCTAAACCCAATCATGTGCGTTTGTTGTTGAAGGAAAAAAAAAGTCAATTTGTGGTGTTGTACTGATGTATTGCATTTATTTTGAAAGAGACTGTATATAAACATTAAATTTCCTGTGTAAATGAAAGTGTATCTTAAAAGACGATAATGTATTTAACAGGTAGAAGTTGACACGGTGTCCCAGAACGTCAACAACCAAAGCACTCAGGGTACCTAGCATGTCGTATGTGGACGTGGAAAGTCCATAACCAAGCATGTCAATGTGTGACGAGGTCAGAGTGACAATGTGTTGCAGTGTCAAAACTGATTTAACATGCCAATATGTGTAATGGGCAACTTGTTGGCATCAAGCACACTTTCATCTTGTCTGCACACCTACGCAAGCACATATTCTGCATGTATCCCATCTGAATACTGCATGTACCCCACAGAGAGCCCATGTTTTTGCAGTGCAGTCTGTTTGTTAGCAGACCCCCTTCGGAGCCTGGGTCACTGTGTTCTATTACTGCACAGTATGCACGATGCCAAACAAACAACAGGCAAGGCAAATAGTAGCTCAGCACCCTGCTGCCATTTAAGGCACAACATGGGGTCTGTGCTGTGTGTGTGTGTGTGTGTGTGTGTGTGTGTGTGTGTGTGTGTGTGTGTAAAAATGACTAAAATGTGATTAAAACTAATAAACATTTAAGCCTATGACTAAGCCTAAATCTAAAATAGCTGTCAAAATTAACACTGGTCTCAATGTGACAGAGATCTCCTACACTAAGTTTAGTCTCTCCCAAACTGAATATCTTGTTGATGGTCTTTCATGCTTACTGTGAATGATACTTGACTCTGCTTCATCTCTTAAAAAGAAGATAATGAAGAAAGTTAGCTTTTTGAAAGAACCTGGTGTTTAACCATCTGGGAGAATCTGGTTTAGTCTGGCAAGACAGTCTTAAAGTGTGTAGGAGGGCCTGTTAGTCATCAAGAAAACAGCTTTTTAAGGTGATTCAACAGCTCCTTTATTGGCAACGGCCACGTTAACAACTTGCTGCGGCACCACAACAACATCCACATTTCCTGTTACTTTCACAATAAGAGCCTCTCACTTCATGTTTATGAGTTAAACAGGCGGTTGTATAGAGGTACCAGTATATAATGTAATGTAGAATATAAACATAAGCATGTTAACAGGCCCTCCGCAATGCCAGAGCAAACTATTACTCAGGGTTAATAGAAGAAAAGAACAATCCCAGGTTTCATTTCAGCACTTCAGCACACAGGCTGACAGAGAGTTCACGCTCAATTGAGCCTTGTATTCTTTTAGACCTGAGCAGTAATGATTTTATGAGCTTTTTTAATGACAAAATTCTAACTATTAGAGGCAAAATTCATCACCTTCTGCCCTCAAACAGTACCACTCTGCCTTCAAACACAAGACCCTTAGATACAGCTCTAAGACCTGATGTATATTTGGAATATCCCAACTAGGATACTTAAACAATCCCACAGCTTATGAGAAAGTAGCTGCTAATCAGCTGTGTGACTTTCTCCACAATAATAGTTTATTTGAGGATTTTCAGTCAGGCTTTAAAGACTGGAACATTTAATTGGCCTTAAAGGAACTGCAATAAGCCGGCCTAAGTTCTATTTATCAGATCAATCTTGGTTTGTACATGTTAATGAGGAATCCTCCATGCGTGCTGAAGTCAGTCACAGAGTTCCACAAGGTTTTGTGTTTTGACCGATTCTATTCACCTTATATCAGAATCAGAATCAGAAATACTTTATTGATCCCCAAGGGGAAATTGTTTTCGTTACAGGTGCTCCTTACAAGTGTAAAAAGAAGAAGATATAGTGCAAACAAGTGTAGAAAGAAGATATAGTGCAAACAGAAGTAAAAATATAAGAAATATAAGAAGATAATTTACAAAATATATATGTAGAGACCACACACATAATTACAATATATACAGGAACCTTATATACAGACTGAACAATATAGTCAGTTATTGCACGGATTATTTAGGAATAAAATATGTAATAAATTATTATGAGTTGGTGACAGTGGTGAAACAGTCCAAGGGCAACTCAGAGGGAGGAGTTGTACAGTTTGATGGCCACAGGCAGGAATGATTTCCTGTGGCGCTCAGTAGGTGCATTTTGGTGGTCTGAGTCTCCCACTGAAAGTACTCTTGTGCCCGACCAGCACATGGTGGAGTGGGTGTGAGACATTGTCCAAGATAGTTCGCAGCTTAGACAGCATCCTCTCTCTGACACCACCACCAGAGAGTCACACGCCATTCCCACAACGTCACTGGCCGTGCGGATCAGTTTGTTAAGTCTGTTGGCGTCCGCCACCCTCAGCCTGCTGCCCCAGCACACAACAGCATAGAGGATAGCACTGGCCACCACAGACTCATAAAAAATCCTAAGCATAGTCCGGCAGATGTTGAAGAACCTCAGTCGCCTCAGAAAATAGAGATGGCTCTGGCCCTTCCTGTAGAGAGGATCAGTGTTCTTAGACCAGTCCAGTTTTTTGTCAGTGTGGACCCCCAGGTACCTATAGTCCTCCACAATGTCCACACTGACCCCATGGATGGAAATCGGGGTCACCGGTGTCTTGGTTCTCTTCAAATCCACCACCAGTTCCTTTGTCTTTGCCACGTTGAGCTGCAGATGGTTCTGCTCACACCATGTGACAAAGTTATCCACAGCAGCCCTGTACTCATCCTCATCACCCTTGCTGATACACCCAACTATGGCAGAGTCATCAGAAAACTTCTGAAGATGGCAGGTCTCAGGATCAGTGTTCTTAGACCAGTCCAGTTTTTTGTCAGTGTGGACCCCCAGGTACCTATAGTCCTCCACAATGTCCACACTGACCCCATGGATGGAAATCGGGGTCTGGCTCAATCGGCTTCTGTTCAATATCCGGGCGACAGATTTGTTCTTTCACAGTAATGTGAGCGGGACTGCACCACCGGTTGTTGACAAGCACGGCAAGCCCCCCTCCTTTGCGCTTACCGCTCTCGGTGCAATCCCGGTCGGCCCGAACAGTCTGAAAGCCGCTGATGGAGATGTTGTCGTCGGGAATGTCCTTGTGTAGCCATGTCTCTGTAAAGCACATCAGACTACACTCCCGGTACTCCTTCTGACTCCTGGCGACTGCTGTTAGCTCGTCCATTTTATTTCCCAGTGACCTCACGTTGCCCATTGTGATAGAGGGGAGACCCGGCTTATATATCCTCTTCTCCATAAGCCTCCGTTGTCTCACCCTCGCTCTTTTCCGCTTCTGTTTCATTCCTCCCCTGCATCCTCTGTGTGTTTTCCTCCACATTTCAGCTGGTATCGCTGATGTTCCAGCCGCCAAGCCGGCCGGCCTCAGCACGATCAGCTGATCTCTGGAGTAAACAATGTGGCCATGGAGTTGTTGCGCAGTGGTGCCGGGTCCGAAAGAAAGTAGTAAATTAAGAGTAAAGAAATAGACCAGAACTCTCTCAATCAGCATGTTTAAAGAGGGAACAGCTTCAGAATATTGGTCGTAAAATACAAAAACAAGTAATAAGGTATAAAGCAAAAAAAAGTAAGAAATTAAGAAAAACAAGCAGGAGCGACCGCAACAGGCTGCACGCACGGTTCGCACTCATCTTATATATGTATATACTTACATATACAGTACAGGCCAAAAGTTTGGACACACCTTCTCATTCAATGCGTTTTTCTTTATTTTCATGACTATTTACATTGTAGATTCTCACTGAAGGCATCAAAACTATGAATGAACACATGTGGAGTTATGTACTTAACAAAAAAAGGTGAAATAACTGAAAACATGTTTTATATTCTAGTTTCTTCAAAATAGCCACCCTTTGCTCTGATTACTGCTTTGCACACTCTTGGCATTCTCTCGATGAGCTTCAAGAGGTAGTCACCTGAAATGGTTTTCACTTCACAGGTGTGCCTTATCAGGGTTAATTAGTGGAATTTCTTGCTTTATCAATGGGGTTGGGACCATCAGTTGTGTTGTGCAGGAGTCAGGTTAATACACAGCCGACAGCCCTATTGGACAACTGTTAAAATTCATATTATGGCAAGAACCAATCAGCTAACTAAAGAAAAACGAGTGGCCATCATTACGTTAAGAAATGAAGGTCAGTCAGTCCAGAAAATTGCAAAAACTTTAAATGTGTCCCCAAGTGGAGTCGCAAAAACCATCAAGCACTACAAAGAAACTGGCACACATGAGGACCGACCCAGGAAAGGAAGACCAAGAGTCACCTCTGCTTCTGAGGATAAGTTCATCTGAGTCACCAGCCTCAGAAATCGCAAGTTAACAGCAGCTCAGATCAGAGACCAGATGAATGCCACACAGAGTTCTAGCAGCAGACCCATCTCTAGAACAACTGTTAAGAGGAGACTGCGCGAATCAGGCCTTCATGGTCAAATAGCTGCTAGGAAACCACTGCTAAGGAGAGGCAACAAGCAGAAGAGATTTGTTTGGGCCAAGAAACACAAGGAATGGACATTAGACCAGTGGAAATCTGTGCTTTGGTCTGATGAGTCCAAATTTGAGATCTTTGGTTCCAACCGCCGTGTCTTTGTGAGACGCAGAAAAGGTGAACGGATGGATTCCACATGCCTGGTTCCCACTGTGAAGCATGGAGGAGGAGGTGTGATGGTGTGGGGGTGTTTTGTTGGTGACACTGTTGGGGATTTATTCAAAATTGAAGGCACACTAAACCAGCATGGCTACCACAGCATCCTGCAGCGTCATGCCATCCCATCCGGTTTGCGTTTAGTTGGACGATCATTTATTTTTCAACAGGACAATGATCCCAAACACACCTCCAGGCTGTGTAAGGGCTATTTGACCAAGAAGGAGAGTGATGGAGTGCTGCGGCAGATGACCCGGCCTCCACAGTCACCGGACCTGAACCCAATCGAGATGGTTTGGGGTGAGCTGGACCGCAGAGTGAAGGCAAAGGGGCCAACAAGTGCTAAACATCTCCGGGAACTCCTTCAGGACTGTTGGAAAACCATTTCAGGTGACTACCTCTTGAAGCTCATCGAGAGAATGCCAAGAGTGTGCAAAGCAGTAATCAGAGCAAAGGGTGGCTATTTTGAAGAAACTAGAATATAAAACATGTTTTCAGTTATTTCACCTTTTTTTGTTAAGTACATAACTCCACATGTGTTCATTCATAGTTTTGATGCCTTCAGTGAGAATCTACAATGTAAATAGTTATGAAAATAAAGAAAACACATTGAATGAGAAGGTGTGTCCAAACTTTTGGCCTGTACTGTATATACTATATATATACTATATACACTTATATATGTTTCCCTTGGGCAACAGTATTAGAAATCACTCCATCACTCCTAGCCAGCAAAAACAGCCACACTGGAGCAGCATCAGTGTTGAGCCCCATCTCACTCCAAAGTCGACGAAACTTTGGAAAACCAATGAAAAAGGCATCGTCAGCATGATATGCAGCCGGTTGACAATATAGTGTAACAGTGCCTAGCGGCATCAGGGAGAAACGCAGCGGGACAAGGATGAGAGTTAAAGCAGCAAATGTCCAAGTGGGGCGAGCAGGACCAACAGACACGGACTTTCACCCGAGAGAGTGGTGTTTGCATCCCGGAAAACTCTAAGGCCAAACCCTGTTCTTTTTTTCTAAACCTAACCACATGTTATTGTTGCCTAAACCCAATCATGTGCGTTTGTTGTTGAAGGAAAAAAAAAGTCAATTTGTGGTGTTGTACTGATGTATTGCATTTATTTTGAAAGAGACTGTATATAAACATTAAATTTCCTGTGTAAATGAAAGTGTATCTTAAAAGACGATAATGTATGTAACAGGTAAACCTTTTTTGTTGTGTAGATGGTACCCAAGTATATCTATTGATCAAGCCAGGATAAAAAAAACCCCATTCAGATAACTAAACTTCAAGCATGTCTAAAGAGGAATAAATCCCTGGATGACCTGCAAAATCCTGATGTTAAATTCAGACAAAACTGAAGTTATTATACTTGGCCCCAGACACTCCAACTCATTTTTATAAAGATACTGTTTCTCTAGACTCCGTTGCTCTTGCCTCTAGCACCATCATAAGGAATATTAGATCAAGATTTGTTCTCTAACTCCTATATAAAACAAACTTTAAGGACTGTGTTCTTTCACCTGCATAATATTACAAAAATCAGGCATTACCTGTCTCAGACAGATGCAGAAAAACTGGTCCACGCATCTGTTACCTCTAGGCTGGATTATTGCAACTCCTTATTATCAGGTTGCTCCAACAAGTCTTTAAAGACTCTCCAGCTGATCCAGAATGCGATGGCATGTGTACCGATGGGAACTAAAAAAAGAGAAGTTTTAGCTATTGTGCACTGGCTCCCTGTAAAATCCATCTCCTCACTAACAAAGCTTTAAATGGCCAGGCTCCGTCATATCTTAGAGAGCTCATAGTGCCCTATTATCCCACCAGAGCACTGCACTCGGAGAATGCAGGGTTACTTGTGGTTCCTAAAGTCTCCAAAAGTAGAATGGGAGCCAGAGCCTTCAGCTATCAGGGTCCTCTTCTGTGGAACCATCTTCCAGTTTCAGTCCAGGAGGCAGACACTGTCTCCACATTTAAGACTAGACTTAAGACTTTACTTTCTGATAAAGCTTATAGTTAAGGCTGGGTCAGGCTTGTCTTGGACCAGCCCCTAGTTAGACTGATATAGGACTGCCGCACTGTTACACTGACCCTCTTTCTTTTTCTCTCTCTCTCCATTTGCAAACATTCATGTGGGTCGTGGTTTTGCTGCGGCTGTGGTCCTGCCTAATGATGGCTACTGCTATTATACTTGTCATACTTCTACTATTATTATACACATATGATTATTATTATTAGATACATATGCTGTTATATATTAATTAGTGGTGGGATGCGATTAAAAAAATGAATCTAATTAATTAGAGGATTTGTAATTAATTAATCACGAATAATCACATTTTTATCAAATAGCAATATTTGACACAATAAGCAAAGTTTTTCAGTTCAGATAAATTCAGATAATAGACTGAATCAGTGAATAGACATATACGTGAACTTGAAAACAAAAATGTTTATTTTTCATTTCACCAGAGAGTTTGTTAATTTCTCAGACGTTGGCTCTGAACCCCGCCATCTGCTCTATTGTGGGCCAGGGTGCGTCGGATAACAAATCAGAAATTTTGCTAGGGTTTGGCCCACTTGACATGCTGCTGTGTTGTGCTATGGTCTATTCAGGTGCTGGAATTTGTTATTTATGTGACAACACCTGAACGCAACACAGGCTCAGCTCAAACTGAATGTGTATGCTGTGCTACGCTGCTGTGTGTGCGGTGTGTTAACAGCAGCCTTTTGATGGTCATTCACACACTGTCCATGTGTGATCATGGTAAACAGACAAGCTGTACCCATGGTAACAATAATTATGTCAGGTAAAAAACTGCGCCGGGCTCGGGTCAGGCTCGGTTCGGGTTTGGTCAGGAAAATGCGGCCCAAGCCGCACTCTATTGTGGGCTGGCTACACCGTGTGTGCATCAGTGTTACCAGTGTGCCAGAAATTAGGGAACTGAGAAAGGTGCGATTAAATGCGTTATTTTTTCTGTAATCAATTAATTGAAATTAACGCGTTAAAGTCCCAGCCCTAATATTAATATATATATATATATTTATATATAATGTAAAGTAGTCATGTTTCTATTATTATTGTTATAGTTGTTATTGCTATTATTGTTACTGCTCTGCATCCCTCTCTCTCTATGTATCTTTTTGTGATATGGATTACTGTATTCTTATTATGTTTATCTGTTCTGTACACCCAACATTAGTTGCACATCTCTCCATCATCCTTAGGTTTCTTCAGGTTTTTCTTAGGTTCTTATTTTTTATTTTGTTTTGATTTTTTAATGGTATTTGTAGTTGTAGAAAAAAAATGTGTCTAAATAAAATATCAACAATTTCTACAACCTGCCATCCTGACTCTAATTTCTGATATTTGTAATAGCTCAGTTGGATTCATTTTCAAGAGCAAAAACATTTTGACTAAAAGCAGTGGTTCAAAGGTGACTCAAATGTGAAGACTTTTTGTCAACTAAAACTGGATTAAACTGTTTTGAGTTGTCGTCAACTAAAACTGGACTAAAACTAAAATGTGACTAAAACATAAGCATTTACATCTAAAGACTGAGACTAAATCTAAAATAGCTGCTAAAATTAACGATGGTAAGAATGTGTGTGTGAATGGGTGACAGTGTCAGTGTAAAGAGTAGTTTGAGTGGTCAGAAAACTGGAAAAGTGTGATACAAAGTCCCTTGAATAGCCCCATTTCTACCAAGCAGTCTGGTTCAGTTCAGTTTGGTACCATTTTTTCTGTTTCCACTGTGAAAAGTTGTGGATGGTACCAATGGAACTGTTCCTTACCATTTCCATTTTTGGTCACCCCTCAGTTGGAGTACCTAGCGCACAGATCTGGTACTAAAAGGTGGAGCTAGAAAAAAAAGTCCTTTGATTGGTTAATAGTGGACAGTCAATCTAGCTTAGGGCTGAGCTGTGGCTGGTTTTGAGGCTTATGTAACCACTTTAACCACTTTTTATACCATGGAAAGTCTTACATATAAAATGAAAGGATGTTTTGCTGCCTCTTGCAGCAGCTGTAGTCGGAGAAAAAATAATTCACTGGATCAACTGCTGGCGTCTTTTAAGGAGGAACATTTACTTGTAATGTTACTCAATGCATGAGCTGATGACATTAATCCATCAACAAACCTTATATTTCAATTTAACAATTTTGACCATTCCATTAGTTAGGGCCCGAGCACGTACCGTGCGAGGACCCTATTGAAATTGAAGGAATTATTATTTTTCTTCTTTCTTGTAATGAATCGCATTTTTGGGAGCTTTAACATACTCAGAAACTCACCAAATTTGGCACACGTGTCAGTCGTGGTGGAAATTTACATGTGATATGGGTTGTGGCGATGGGCGTGGCGTGACGTGGCCACGCCCCTTAAACAGCAGCCCCTGCGGCACGTTTCACCGACATGCATGAAACTTGGTACACATATGTATCCCACCCAGACGCACAAAAAAGTCTTTTGGAGCCATAGGCCACACCCAACAGGAAGTCGGCCATTTTGAATTTAGCGGCCATTTTTGGCGTTTTCCACGTTTTGTATGGTAACGAACTCCTCCTACAGGATTAACCAGAACGGCTTCAAAATCGCTGTGTATCATCTACACTACTTTGTGATCAAAAGTTATAAAAAGATCAGTTACCCGTTGAGGGGGGAATCAGCTTTTTGGCGGCGAAGTTTGACGTCTCGCCATGAAAAACAAAATTGCTATAACTTTGGGGTAAATGGTCCGATCTGCACCAAACTTCACTGGATATATAATAGTCCCGCCCTGAACACGTCTACATGCAGAAATTTTGTATTTGTCATAGCGCCCCCTGCTGGAAACAGAAAATGCCATTTTTAGACTTTGAGGTGCAGCTCTGAGCCCGTTCAGCATATCCAACTCAAATTTGGTCAGAGAGGCCTCAAGACCTTGGTAATGCTACATTATGAAGATTATGACGTATCGTCAAACGGCGCTGCGCCCGGAGCGCGGCAAAGTCAATGTTTCGCCAAAACGCATAAAAGTGGCCTTAACTTCAGTGTCCTTGGTCATATCTGCCTGAAACTTCATACGTGTGTTAGTGGTCCAGGCCTGAACATGTGCTATGAGTTTCATTGATGGTCGTGGCTAAATGACTTGGTCACGCCCATTCATAAAACACCCCTAGGATGTTCACTGATATGCATGAAGATCAGTACACACATGTATCACACCCAGACGCACAAAAAAGCCTCTTGCACCCATAAACCAAACCCAACAGGAAGTCGGCCATTTTGAATTTTGCGGCCATTTTGCACGTGTTGTATTTTAACGAACTCCTCCTATAGGATTAATCAGAACGGCTTCAAAATCACTGTGTGCCATCTAGACAATGTTGTGATCAAAAGTTGTCAAAAGATTAGTAGATCGTTAAACGGATTGGCCGTCAGGTGGCGGCGAAGTTTGATGTCTCGCCATGAAAAACAAAATTGCTATAACTTTGGGGTAAATGTTCCGATCTGCACCAAACTTCACTGGATATATAATAGTCCCACCTTGAATACGTCTACATGCAAAAATTTCGTATTTGTCATTGTGCCCCCTGCTGGAAACAGACAAAGCCATGTTTTAGACTTTGAGGTTCAGCTGTGAGCACGTTCAGCATATCCAACTCAAATTTGGTCAGAGAGGCCTCAAGACCTTGGTAATGCTACATTATGAAGATTGTCACGTATCGTCAAATGGCGTTGCACCCAGATCGCGGCAAAGTCGATGTTTCACCAAAAAGCATAAAAGTGGCCTTAACTTCAGTGTCCCTGGTCATATCTGCCTGAAACTTCATATGTGTGTTAACGGTCCAGGCCTGAACATGTGATATGAGTTGCGTTGATGGGCATGGCTAAATTACTTGGTCACGCCCATTCATAAAAGAAACCCCCATAGGACGTTTCACTGATATGCACGAAAATCAGTACACACATGTATCACACCCAGACGCACAAAAATACCTCTTGCACCCATAGACCAAACCCAAACAAGTACATCTAGCTGCAGACCCGCAGGCCCCTCCAAACCACGCCCATCCAAACCACGCCCACTGTGGCGCCGACAACGGAAGTGAAGCGGCTGCAGCGTCCAAAACACGCCCCTTCAAAACACGCCCACTTTGATAGACGCTATGGTGGCCTAGAGAGACAATACGCCGAAGAAATTCAGAAATAAATAAAAAATGTTGCTGAAAGTAACAGTTTTAACCAACTATTATGACAAGAAATAAGTAAAAACTCTGGGCCACGACAATAAATGACTTTCAGCACAAATAATGAATTAATGCAAACACAAGGTGACCTAGGAAAAAAAAAGGTAATTAAAAAATATAATAATATATAATAAAATGATAATAACAATAATAAGATATTATAATATTGTCATTTTATTACTTAGCAGAAATAATAACAATAAACTATGGATTGGGTTGGCCTAATTGTTAGAATTATGTATATAATTATGCATTAAATTGTATATTACTGATATTTAAGAACATCAAAGCGTACTTTATATGTTTCAAAATGAGAAGAACTGAATACATAATAAATGCTTGTAAACATCACATCATGGGATGATTCAAGTTTCAATACGTGCATTCAATGCAGCCATTTAACCTGAAAACATTCTTAGTCTCTTGTCCAAATCTCACATGTAGTTTGGTTTGTTATTGATGGGCTCATCATCCCTCCACAATGATTATATTTGTGTAGTTTTTAATACCACACTGAACCCACTAATGAGTGAAATCATTAACACTTATTATATCGTTATTTCTGTTGCGCCAACAACTTTCAGGGTCCAATACAAACCTTTACTTTACTTCATGCACTCTGAGTGTTTTAAATTTCACACAGGCATCATGGCTCAAGATGATTCAGATTTATTTGGGAATTAAACTTTCAAATTCACTCTCAGCAGAAATAACTAGTGTACAAAAAACATTTCAAACCTACAGCTCCCTGCCAGTGACCTTACCCCCTCTCCACATTGTGAAGCGTTCTCCCTGCTGTAATCAAAAATTAGCCCATTTTGCTGTTACTTGTGGAGTACATATTACTTATATACTTATTCTCCCATGTGAACTCTTGCCAAATATTAGAATTAGTCATCAAATGTGCCTCACCACAAATTTCCTTCCAGATGTGTAGTGAAATGTCTGTTCATTTCAATCTCCCATTTCTCCTCATTTGCAAACCATTGCTTGGAGTCATTTAGGGGGGGAATTCAGGATACTTTAGTTTCCAAACCTCATTCCCAGTTTGAATTTCTGTAAAGACCTGTTCTATTGGAGCCCTCTTCAAGTTTATGGATATCCTTGAATAAAGTTGGTAAGATACTAGAATCTGTGTGTATCAACATTTCATAATTCCTGTAAACCTGATCCTGAAGTTAAACATAATCGTCTTCACTAAAATGAGGAAACACCAATCAGGACCCTGCAGGTGTGTGTATGAAAAATATACTCTGTAAGTTCAACAACAAACAATAGAAACTCTTGGCCAAATGTCTTTTTTATTTCAAACAGTCTTTACAACAGAAAAGACAACATAAGAATTTAGGAACAGTTCACTCCAAAAATCCAAAACATTTTTCATCTGGCCTGTAGTGCAATTTATCAAGATTATTTTGATGCGAGTTGCAGAGTTTGACATATCTCTACGGCTGGTATTTCCAGAACTCTGCAACTCACACCTTAACGATCTAGATAGATAAAATAGCACTCCAAGCCAAATTTTATTTTGATTTTTGGGTGAACTGTCCCTTTCAGATTTGACAAGAACCAATAAATGTGCATTCTGAACATGGTATGAAATATAACTTGTATTTCTGAAACTTGTGCCGTGTAGTGTGTGTCTGTAATGATATCTTGACCACAGGCCTTCTTATATAACTAGCAGAATAAATTGTGTACATTTACAAAATATTAATGTACACATTTGGTGATACAGAGCGGATCGTCTAATCCATTAATTACTCCAGTTCGACTGAATTCAAAGCCTCTTCAAAAACTCCTTAGAGTCCAGAGCTCTTCGGAGTTTGTCCTCATACTGCTTCATCTTTTCTTGGGCTTCGTCACTCAGGTTCTTGGTGAGGTAGTGGGCAAAGAGTTGTTTCTCACTGTTTCAATAAGGTAAAAGAAGTGATTAATACATATAGAAGAATTTCATATATATCTGAGGTTATAAACATATGGACATTGTACGAGCACTGCTGTTTCCAGCTTACCTCCAGTCATACTCTGGTCCATGTTTGTAAATTTCCTTGGCCTTGTCAAGGGGAACGCAGTGTATAGCTGCAAGGCCGTGGACTGTTGCCTGTGTCATTAAATAAATATAAAAAAAAAGATATACAAATATACAAACAACTTGTGTCATGTTGCAGGTGAGGAAAGAATTGATATGAGCAAATGGCATAAAATAATTCTACTGGGTATGGAACATTGGTTAAAGTGTGACATGCAATACATTATGTTCTTCATAAATAAAAATGTCAGTGAAATCTCACCTCTGGCAAAAGCACGTCCATCACAAATGCCACCTGATCATCAAGCCTTCTGCCTGTCTGTGCATTTTCCACAACTCTTGACAAGAAGGACAAAACTTGATCCACTGATGACCCTGTCCTCCTTTGCCCAAGGAGACTGAGTTTTTCCAGTGATGACTTCCTGCAAAAATTGGTTGGCAGGATCTCTGTGTAAATCTACAGTTACTACATAAACAGACAGTTTCACTATCATCATTTACATTCTGCTTAAATATGTCATTTTGATATTTCAATTACAAACTCACTTCAAGATGTAGCAGTAAACCTTTGTCCTGAGTGATGAAGTCCAATATCAAGGCACTGGTCAGTCTGCGTTGGTGCTTGGCTCGCTGAGCCATCTCCTGAAATTAAATTATACAGTGCTAAAGTATGTTAAACTGAATGAGTGTGGTTAAATATTCTCAATATGTCATTTTGCTCTCTGTCTGACCACAAGCCTCTTCAGTGATGCATTTTCATCATCTGGCCCTCCGTCAGCTTTGTCCATGGTAACATCACTTTCCTAAATGGACACATACATAAGCATGAGTGTACAGCTCCAAATTATAGATGTATGTTTATATGTAATTGCCTTAATTCATACGAACAGATTCTTTAGGTGGAAAGCTGTAGGGCATCTTGCTGTATGTGTGGTCATCAGTGTCCAGTGGCATCTGTAAGAATGACAGTATCATCCTCAAACATATTGCATATGCCGTTAAATGTGGTGCATGCTATTCTAATGAATACACTTTTTAAAATATCAAATTCCTTCAAAGTCTATTGAATATCTCTTCACGGCCCTCTAGTTCCCAGTTGTGTGCTGAGAAAAAAAAGTTTCTACAGAGCCCTGGCTCTGTAAATGGGAATCAAAAAGTGGCTCGTACTGAGCCACACAACACCATTCCAGCTGATTACTGACAGGTACTGTGCATGCACAGGACAATGGGGAGGGAAGGGATGGTAAATCTTCAAAAACAACCCTTAAGGATTATTTGTTTGGTTGAGTTCAAATATTAGTAACCTTTCTCTAGAATAACCCAGTCCACCTTTAAGTTACATGTAGTCTGTATTCTAAGACAAGCAACCCATTCTGAAACAGACAGCAGGGATCATAAGACACTTTGAGAGAGATGTAATGACCTTGGCGCTTTCGTCATGCTTCCTTTTACGTCTGATTCTGAAGATAGGTGGGACCTTGTTTGTTAGGGTTGATCTGCCTTCCTCAGTAAAGTGAGCAAACTTCCTTCCATACCTGCAATAAACACACCACGGGAGGGATACATTTTAAGATCAGGTGTTCCCAAGTCTTCTTCATAAGAAAACTTATAAATACAACCGTTTTTCTAGCACTGTAGCATACCCTTCCACCCCCAGATTTTCCACCAGCATAATGCACCACCATCTTCTCAGGAGAGGCATGTCATGCTAAAGAAAAATCACAGTTACACAATTTGCATTCAACGTACAGCATACTGACACAATGGCTTGCTTTTTCTTAATACTTACAATGCTGAAGTCAAAGCCAGCCTCCATGGAAAAATACCAGGTATACTGTAATAAAAATGATTTTTTTAAATGTGATGAGAGGCCTGCACACCATCTCTTAATTTTTATTGCATATTGTTATTGTTATTTGCAAGAGCACACAGACCTGACACACATTCTGAATGAATCCATATATTGTCTTACCAAGTCCTGATGAACCACTATAAGATGCATTTATAAATTAATGCCATTATGGAGCTATCAAGTCTGCTACCTAATTTTATAACATTATTCACCATTATCATGAAGACACCACAGTCATTCCCATGGGTCTGCTTGGGAAGCCCCTGTATGAAGAAAAGTTACAGTTAGACCATAGTGTCTAATTATCATGTGATATACAATATTGACATTGCAAACAATACCTCCAAATCCAGAGCAGTCTTCTCTGTCCAGGATCCCGCAATGATTCGCTGTGCAACACCCCTGGTAATTGAGAGCAAAAGTCAAACCTCATTGAGTCCTGACTGTCCCCATGGGGGCAGGGTGCACAATACACAAACTGCTGTTGCTTTAGAGCATGAACCACAAACTGTAGTCCATTGAACAGGGAACGTGTTTGTAGAAAGGAACAAAGCCAACAGCCTGTTCAGCATGCTAATATGGAAATACGCACTAGCAATAGTTCAGTGAGGAGGATTTCCTTTTGATTCAGTTGTAAATCTGGCTATGTACGTCTACTCAGCTGTCAGGAAGCAAATATTTCCCTGACTAAAGAACAGTCCTTCAAGAATGAATGCACATATTGCCATAATGCCTCCTGACTGAACTTGAGTTTTTAAAAATAGTGGAAACATTATAGGCATGTCAGGGTAACGTGACAGCCAGAACACAGATCCTTGGTAACCTTAGTAGATCGCGGTAGGGCTCACTGGGGAAACCCTTAGTTCTTCTGAAATACTGGGAATCCAGAAAGAAAATTTCTTTCTGAAGTGGCCTCATGACCTACAGGGAATATGCAGTCTGTACAATGAGCAAAGGGACATGTTGGGGGTAATAGCCAGAGCAAACTCACAAGCAAATGGCATGAAAAATTAAAGTGGAGAAATTCACAACCGCATGATATGCCTTTACATGGGACTGCTGTGAATATGTGGCATACAAGATTTAATCTATGCATTTTTGATGGGTAAAATATACTTACACACAAGAGAAAATGCCCTGGAACCCACAGTGGAATGAAAAGGGCTTCCTTTTGATGAGCATCTTCCTGTTCAAAATATACTGCAATTAGCATCATTTTAAAGCAATGTTTAAAAAATGGGGTATACATAATCAATGAGTCATATCACATAAATACATAAAGTAATTTGTCATAAATGTGTTGTTGCAAGTTCAAGAGACCTGTTTTATTTGAAAACTATTCAGTTTGCTGCAATGTGTAGCATTTAGGGCAATCACAAACAATTGCTGTTTATATAATACCTACTAAATTATTTGACTTACTGGGAAATGCTGTAGTGGATCACAGTTGGAGGGAGGGAGCCATGTTGGGGGTAGATGGAGGTCAGCTATGAAAATATCCTTTCCCTATAAAATAATCATACCCAAAGTTAATAAATACAAGAAAACTGGATGTAAAACACATGGCTGAGTAATAGCCATCAAGTGACAATAATGTCATGTAAGCCATGACCTGGGCTTTGAATCCAGTCACTTAATACTTGTCAGTATAAAAGGTCTTGCACAGATACATAAAAACACCACACCTGCATATTAGCCATGTCTTGGACCAGCCTGAGGCACCCATTTCCTACCTGTTGATGTAATTTACAGACAACA
Source organism: Cephalopholis sonnerati (assembly GCA_019142605.1). Taxonomy (NCBI): domain Eukaryota; kingdom Metazoa; phylum Chordata; class Actinopteri; order Perciformes; family Serranidae; genus Cephalopholis; species Cephalopholis sonnerati. The sequence goes on from JAGQAX010000003.1 coordinate 4,197,881, forward strand.
TTAGGAAATTTATTCCTGACACATTATCAAAACATTCCCTCACCACCAAAATTGACAGTTGTATTATACCATGGAGTCCATGTCTTGTTGAAGTCCCACGGACAACATGTTACTCCTGGACAGGCAAGTTGGTCCATCTTTGACAATTTCCATTTCTGGCCTATTAACATCCAGGATGTAGTTTATCTGGGTAAATGAATCAAAATGAAAAACAAACCATATGAACAGTATTAAGCCATAGCACCTCAAAACTCCATAAACATGCACAAAACGTGACTCTTGCAGAAATGAAACTTTCCGCATTATTTCATGTCAGATAAAGACACAGCCGAAATAAAAGAACCACGTGATTCCGTTAATTCACATTGCTTTTAAATTGAGCCTTAAGTCTTATCTTGCAGTCTCATTACATCGTTAAACCACCAATTAAGTTCGTTTATAGTTTCTCTTTATGCAAACATTGATTAATATTCCTTAATTGTAGTTGCTACTTCGCTGGGTAAGAAAAGACTGGTAGCAATTCACAATCTTAACTTGATTACAATGTACAAATACTAAACAAACGAATTTTTTGTTCATTGCACCTAAACAGGCGAACACGCGATACGTCCAATAACCTAAATAGTTACAACCACAAGTTGTTTATTAAACGTGTTGTCGAAGTTTGGAAAAGCTAAGTTTAGCGTACTCACCTGCGTTGCATCAGCCATCTTTGCCATTGCTGCCTTGACGCGATCACGTCTTGGGCGCGGTCTCTTATGCGAGCCAGCATGCCCACGAACCATATTTGGAAGTTCAACTTCCTTCAACTTCCTTCACGTTTTTCTGCAAGCCTGCAGCTAGACCCTCCTCAACCCAAAAGGAAGTTGGCCATTTTGAATTTTGCGGCTATTTTTGGCTTTTTGCATGTGTTGTATTTTAACGAACTCCTCCTATAGTATTAATCAGAACAACTTCAAAATCACTGTGTGCCATCTAGACAACGTTGTAATCAAAAGTTATCAAAAGATTACTAGATCGTTAAACGGTTTGGCCGTCAGATGGCAGCGAAGTTTGATGTCTCGCCATGAAACATGAAATTGCTATAATTTTGGGATACATTGTCCAATCTTCACCAAACTTCAAATGATTCATAATAGTCCTACCCTGAACACATCTACATGACAAAGTTCTGTGATTGTCACAACGCCCCCTGCTGTTGACAGGAAATGCCATGTTTTAGACTTTGAGGTGCTGCTCTCAGGACGTTGACCTTATCCAACTCACATTTGGTCAGAAAGGCCTTAAGATGTTGGTAATGCTATATTGTGAAAACCATGATGTCTCCTCAAATGCTGTCACCTTGGCAACGCCTTATTTGCCATAAATCACGAGCTTGTATTTGAGGGGTAAGGGATGCTTGTAAAGTCATGAAACTTGGCACACATATAACAGGATCCGATTGGTGTTGTGTGATGTGATTTTTGATCTTCGATGTACCAACATGGCTCATCAGCGCCCCCTATAAATATTCTACGAAGCAGTCCCAGAGGGTGGTTTGACCTACATCTATGAAACTTGGTAGGAACAAACCCAGCAGGAAGTCCGCCATTTTGAATTTGCTTGTAAGTGGTTCACAACTTCACCATACATGTTCCAATCTTCCTCAGATATCACAGGATTGATGACAGTCCTGCCCTCAACACATCTATACGCCAATACTTAGTTATTAGTACAGCGCCACCTACTGGCAAAATGACATGTCTTTGTATGATTTGAGGGATATGACGTGTAACTCCTGCATGAGGGGTCTGCCTTCGACAGGAATGAACGGCGGTGTCAGCCAGCGTCCTGCCAGCGCCCTCGAGTTGCGTGAAGGTGCGAGGGCCCGCTTGCAGCTTTAATTTTTATTGTGTCTCTTGGATGACATACACTTTTAGTAATGAGTGGATCTTGAAGCGTTTAAAAATCTACAAATTTGAACTGGATTATTTAAACTGCATATATTCTAATCCTCACTTGGAGGGAAAAAAAAGCAGAGCGTCATTCCTATGGGATTCGGCAACACTAAACCCCTGCACTTGCCTGCGATGGACTAAATGCACTAACCTGGTATTTTTAAATATCCCATCAAGAGAGGCTCTCACTGCAGCCTGTTCTATTTTGTTCTGAAAATGTCAGCATGCAACCTCGTTCTGTGGATGATAAACAAGTTGCAGACTTAAAGTACTGTTTGCGATGGAAACACTAAACCAACCTAGGGTCTAGGTACCATGTCTGAAAGGTTACTTTTGGTTCAAAAGGTACTATACCAAAAGTGTTTGGTGGAAACGGGGCTAACATCTGGCCTCAGATGAGCCCATCAATTCACACTAAAACTGAAACAAATGTATGTATGGAAGTAATGGGCAAACAGGGTGTTTATCCTGCTGTCTGGTATATTCTGTATCAGGACACCTTAAAGTGCATCACAATGATTCTACTGTTTTTCGTACCTTGTGAACCAATGACATATTTGTCATCCTGTCACAGTTTCAATGGACACCTTTTAGGAAATCATAAACAAGAATTTTCTGTTGGTGTTATAAAAACAAAAAATGTCCCATGATGTCTCCTACAGTCCAAGTGGATATTTCTTTAAGGTCACTGGTTTCAAAAGTGATTCAACATACCAATATGTGTAATGGGCAACTTGATGGCATCAAGCATGCTTTCATCTTGTCTGCACACCTACGCAAGCATATAATCTGCATGTTTACCATCTGAATATCGCATGTACCCCACAGAGAGCCCGTGTTTTCACAGTGCAGTCTGTTTGTTAGCAGACCCCCTTTGGAGCCTGGGTCACTGTGTTCTATTACTGCACAGTATGCATGAAGCCAAACAAACAGCCTGGCAATAGGCAAAGCAAACAGTAGCTCAGCACCCTGCAGCCATTTAAGGCACAACATGGGGTCTGTGCTGTGTGTATGTGTGTGCGTGCGTGCATGCGTGTGTGTGTGTGTGCGCGTGTGTGTTTGGATCGGGATACTGGAGGTTAGCACACAATATTTGTGATAACTTGATGAAGAGCGGTTTTGTGTATCATAGGTGAGTGTGAGTGAGTGTATATAAGGGAAAATTGGGTTTGTGACTTTCTGAGCATATTTGCTGTTGTGTGTGTATGTGTTGGTGTTTCTGCATATAATTGTACACTTTTCAGATGTGTTGCAGCCAATGATTCATTGTTCTTCTGCAGCCGACTGGATCAGACTCTGTCCGCCAGCTCCATTGTGTCCCGATAACACCCTTGTCTCCTGCTGATAATTATCTGCACGACTGCTCTCCTCTCCTCTGCTCTCCTCGCGTCTGAATGGGAAAGACAAAGAGCAAGTTTGTAAAGGTGCCTGAAAACTTAGTTAGGGAGTGAGGGGGTGGGGCAGTCAGCGGAGTGGGGTGGGGGTTCAGGGGAGGGGCAGGCAGCAGAGCAGACGGACGAAAGGAGAGGAAGGAGAAATGATGACGATGAGTGTGGATAGGCAGGGAGAATTGAATCTTTTAATCTCCCAAAGTGGGAAGAAAGCGACCTGAGGCATTTGTGATTGGATTTCCTTTGAGTCCACAAGTAGGTCAATAGAGCTAGCATTGCTCATTAGCAAAAGGGGGGAGAAGGGGGGAGAGGAGAGCGAGGGAAAAGTTTTGTGTCGATACAGTGAGCATCATTCATTTGCCCTTTCCTAAGAAGAGGAGAAGGAGGAGGAGCAGAGAGTGTTATGGGGAGTTTGGCTGTGCAGCTTTTTGTTGACTCTATGGAAAAGGGCAGAGGAGAGGCTGGAGCAGGCAGCAAATATAAAAAAAGTAGAGAAGACTTGCAAAAGGGCATTCACACTAAATATCAATCATGAGGTCTGGAGAGGAAATAAAGATTTCTCATTGGAACCAAGAGGCCTTATTAAGCCAAATGAAAATTATCTGAGGTCACGTCGAGCCAAACAGAAAATAAATAAATAAAAGTGAGCCAGAATGCTTAAAGTATCATATTTATCAACCCTTACAATGACCACCACCTACAACGGGGTGTGTATGAAAGCATTAGCCACTGTTTTGGCATTTGGCTGAATAATAAACAAGTACTAAAAGCTTGGGATAATTCTTCCAGCCCAGATTTCTTTCTGCACAATTAGACCGTGCTCTAAAAGCACAATTAGCAGAATGGTGCCAAAGGCAACTGGAGAGAGGAAGAAATGAGGTGGCAGAGCTGTGGGAAGCAATAAAAAGAAACAAAAAGGTTAAGCTGAGTGGAGCACAGTTTGTATGGAAATGTCAGGGTGTGTTTTAAACAGTTGTGTCTGGATGGATGTTATTTTTCACATTGCAAGGGCTTTATAGTAATATCTTTCAAATATACTCCACAGCTGTTTACAATAGTTTAATATGATGATAAATATATACTAATTTATACACACTTTTAATTAAAAATACACCTACGATGCAATTACTGCTGTCTCAGAGGAGTGACTGAAGCCACCAGACCGGCAAACGAAAGTGAAACAGAACCATCGTGCTTTGCTTTATTAAAGAGAGTACAACTATAGTGTACGATTTCATGCGGCATTGTGGGTATTTTATGGACTAATCTGGCATTGTTATTGGCTACTTGCCGAGAGTTAGATGAGGTAATCCATACCACTCTCATATTTTTCTGTTAAGTATGGAGCCAGGGCCAGCAGGCAATTAGCTTAGCATAGCATTTCAACTGAAAGCAGGGGAGTTCAGTTAGCCTAGCTCTGTCCAAAGCAGGTACCACACCAGGATTTCAATTTGGATGGGTTAAAGCAAGTTTGGTTGGGCCCTTCAATTTCAGTAGTATTTAGTGACAATCATGATGCAAGCATTGAAATTTCCAGCTGCCTCTACGTTCACTTCCACGAAATTTGTGCTATATTTAGGCTCTTTTGTCTATTTTGCAAGTGGTGGTGGTGGTGGTGGTGGTGCTTTTTTTGGTTGGCTTTGGACAGTGGTGGCGTGTGGCTGAGAGTCACTTATCGAGATGTGGACATCAGCTCACCAGTATGTAAACTCTTCTTCTGCCGACTTCTAACCAGCTAGTTGCTGGCCAGCAGAGGCGATTTCTCTAAGACTGCAAGGGAAGCTCAGCTTCCCCTAAAATGTCAAAAATTAAATGGTCAAATATGTACGGATGTGTTAACATTTCATTGACTACAGATGCGTTAAAACACGTTCATCTCGAAGACGAGTTCATTTAGAATCAGCTACTTATCGATGTTGTTAACTTCTCATACATTCCCGTAGCGCAGTTTTCTTATACGGTCTATGGCATTTGCCTGTAGAAGCTGAGCGTCCATGGACTTGAACAGGACTGCATGGAACAGTTTTTTTCATTGCCTCAAACTCGACGGTCATTGGATAAATGCCACGATTTTGTCCCGCCCCCGGACGCTCAGCATCTCTGGGGGTGAATGGAGCTGTGGGCGGGCCTCGGCCGGGCTGGACGCTGAGCTTCCGCATGATGATTGGAGGATCAGTCGAAAGGCTGAACCCCGTTTTGATTGACAGCTATTTTGAGATATACACCGTCACTTGACAGCTCAGCTCAATCCCATCGCGGATTTTGCAGGTGAAGTCGAAAGACAAACTGCAACCCATTTGTTGGTATTTGCTTGGCGAAATTACTTGTTAATTTCTTACACTGTAAACAAAACACACCCATAGTATTTCCTTGTTTCAGTTTAACATAATTTAAACATTTCCTTGTTGGAGTTTAATATCGTTTCGGGCGGAATTTACGTATAAATAAAGTGACAAATTTTATGATGTAAGCTGACAATGAGCTTCCTCTCTTTGAAAGACCAGTAGCCGCCACTGCTGGCCCGCCAGGTTGAAGCATTCAAATGTAAACATCAGTTAGCATAACTGAAAACATGGAGAAGAAATGGACACCAACTGAACTTGCATCCTGCTGGCCATTGTACAAGTGCTGGAAAGTAGACTGGATGACCTGCATGCAGGATCATTTTCTAACGGTATGTCAGGAACTGTAATATCCTTTGATTCACCAAAACTTGGCTAAATTCTGACCAGTACCATTTAGGTGACTCTTTTTCTATATGCTGATCTGACAGAGCAGAGGACTCTGGTGAAAAACAGAGAGGAGGCATATGCCTTACGGTAAATAAGGACTGGTGTGACTGTGGGAATGTGAGGTGCTGTCCTGTTCCTGCTTTGGTCACTGCTATTCATCATTCAAAGGTAGCTGCAGCTGCCCATGTTCAAGGTGAGTGACCATGTGGCTGTCGTATTAAGGTCAGGATAGGTGGACAGTTAAATCATCCCACAACCAAAAATCATGGATTACCAGGACCATCCAGAAACGTGGACAATTATAAAGCAATAGCCAACAATGTAAAAAGACATAAAAAAGGACGAAATTAAATTAGAGTGCACAAATTAAAGGAGCTGTACCATGTATAATAAATAAATTGAATTGAATTGAATTGAATTGAATCGAATTGAATTGAATTACATTGCATTGCATGGTATTGACTGGCATTTAATGTTGTGCTGTTATAGGCGACTTGCACATCTGGTTGATTACGACACTTAGAATCTTTTCCTAAAACATTTTCAGCGTTAAGATAGCTATTATTTAACCGCAACAACTTGTAACTATTACAAGCAGCACACACAGGTATATTGCTTAAACCGCGTGAAAATGCAACATAGTATCTATCGGTTTTTGTTTTTTTCCCGGTGGATTTTGTAGCATTAGACCAATACATCGATTCATTCAGATCGCTGACATTCAGTTCTGTTCAAGGAAACACCATCTTATTTGGATGATCTGGCTGGATTATTACTTGTTTAAATTGACAGCAGGAAGAGACAGAGATCAACTACTGCAAGAGCTAGATTAACTTGAACCTGCCTACTAGCGATCAGTTTAAATTTATTGTAAACAGCTCTGATCACACATACAAATATATAAATATTTGAACTCTTGTCAGTATGGGCATGCTACACTTTGTTAGCTTGGTTAAATTCTCCACAATTCAATTGTTCTCGTCATTTTACAAAAATCACGAGCACCAAAGTATAATTTATTCAAGTTCAGCAAGGAAAACAAAAAATGAAGCCAGCATGGAAGTGCCAAAAAAGTGCAGTTCTTTGAAAAGCCATTTGAGGCCGTCTGCAGAAGCTAGTCAACCCCCAAAGACCCCCATGTTAAAATGTCCAACTTTACAGCAGAAATAAACATGTTTACAGCTTATACAAAAAAAAATGGTTTTGGTCTCTATAGCTAATTTTGCTGTACATGATAACTGCAAGGGGGTTGAATTTTTAAATATACCTCAGTTGTTTACATTTTATTAAGGCTTAAAGTTATGCATTAATGACCCTTTGCTAAGTCTGGCCCTTAGATGCAGACTGACCAATCATAGCATAGCATCGGGCCAGCTCAGACCAGGGTCCAACAACAACAAGGCTGTCATGCAGTCGTTTCAGATTTTTTTCTTCATTTTCAGGCTGGCTTTGTGGATTTGAGATAAAAGTTGTGCCTGGGGCACATTGTGTATTAATGACATTCATTACCTGAAGAGGTTAAAAACATGTGGATACACGTTTCTTTCTCATTCCGTCACTAAAATCAAATCCTGAAAAGTCTAGGGTTAGCTAACTAGTGACTGAAGGTATACACATGCAGATTTTACTGAGCATAGATGAGCCCTTAGGGGGGCAGGCCATATTTAAAAAATATGCACAAGTGGACTGGGATTGCAAAATACAGAATGGATGTAACTGTAATATTTGAACCCTTTGAGATAACCAGCTCATATGTGTGGCCTATTTAATAAGACGCTCCTGTAACATGTTGTGAGAATTCAAGTGATTCTAACAGATCAACAAACTGTTTTGTAGCTAGATTATTGGGGTCATCAGTAGGAATGCTGAAGTCCTCTCAGATGACAATGCAGTCAAATTCAAATTTTGGATAGTAGTTTTCTAAATTCCTCTAAGAAGCTATACTTAAGTTTAGGATGGTGTAGATGATACAGTTTTACAAATGACAGCAACATATTGAATGTGGAGAAATTATCAAAGGAAATATTATTAAACCTTAAATGATCAGCATAGAGGATAGTATACTAAATGTTATTTTACTGAAGTTATGTGTACTGTTGTTTATTATTTTCGTGATAGGGCAAACAATAATAAGAATACTTGAAATATCAGCTTACTGACACTGACATTCATGTGGTGAATGCCTTGCAGGAATGAAGGGTAAGTTCAGTGTTCAAAGATACAAGAAGCAATCATGCATGATTTAGATGGAGGCGATCATGTTTAAAGAGAACAGTTTTGTTGAAAAAAGTTGTAAAGTTATCTACGTATGTTTCTGGTACAGCAGTAGCCCTCAAGTGCAGTTGCCTTAGTTGGCTGAACTTTACATCGTCAAAACAAGGGGAGGGCAGTGTTCTTTTATTTATTCACTGCTTGCTATTGTTCAAAACACTGTCCATTAGGCAGCTAAAATCCTTTTAATTTTCCTAGATTGCTGCATTTTCAGCCCATTCTCATTTTGAAGTGATTTTGTCAGTGATGCGTCAGTTTGTATCACAGCCAGACGTAAACTTTCATGGAGTTATGATATGCCACTGGTCAGCTGGACAGCACCTGTCGCAGCTGTATGATACACCTTTAACAATGTAAATACAAGGTGCTGGAAAGGGCAGGCAGGAGGGGTGGTGGATGGGTCCAACAAATCAAAGACTTTTACCCGGGAGCCCATATGAATATAGCGCTGTACCCTGATGTTTTTTTGGAGCTCTTTAAGACTGACGGGAGCGCCCGCAATCCCATTTGCATATCCACTTTTAAATGCCGGTTGAATTGCAACCACATAGGATAGAGCAATAATTCTTTTTGCATATAAAACCGGGGGAGTTACACTAACATATCATGCATTCATCATATCCCAGAGCGCTGTGTCGTTGCACTAATGGGTTTGTAGAAATCCAGTAAAAAGTGCACACAACTAAAACATTACTCTCTCCCTCTCTCTCTCTCTCTCTCTCACACACACACACACACACACACACACACACATATATATATATATATATATATATATATACACACACCTATGCTTGTATATAGTTAGTTAGAATTTGTGTGTTTTGTTGCTTTGCTTTCTTTATGAATAAATATATTTGGAATCATACCTGCTGTCTGTTTAATATTGCACAAGAGTGAATGAATAGTCATCCCCTGCTATGTCAAGAACTCCGAAATCCCTCAACTTTTACCATTAACATGGTAATTTTGGTTATGATTAGTAATTTAATTATTACTCAAAATAAAAATTTATAGTTAAGTAAACTTTATGAGACTGGTATCATCAACTGGCTATCATTTTTCCCTTTTCTGGAATGGTGCCCCACAAGCTGTTAAGTCACACTATTTAACATAATTTCTGATTATTATTAATAATTATTATTGTTTCTGAGTAGCTATAGAGACCAAAACATGTTTTTTTCTGCTGTAAGTGTAGGCGTTTTAACATGTGAGTCTATGGGGAATTACCGACTTCTGGAGTCAGACTTAAATGGCCAATTGAGGAACTGCAGTTTTGAGTCATTTATTATTGAGTGTGCACAGATATATGAGACCTGATCTGATACTTCAATTTTCTGAGATAATACAGCTTCATAGTGCAAACTTCAAGTACTTTAAAGCTATTAAATCCATCCGGTGTAGCCCATGGTTGACAACTGAACAGCTCTGCAATATAATAACAAAAAATCCCGCATCCAAGCTGTTCCTTAATGTTTTTTTTTTTTTTATCTTTATTTTTGGAAAATACGAATGTTTAAAATAAGAAATCCTCCCTGAAATCATCTTGGCCTTGTTACTGTCTCGAGGGGATTTCTCTGTCCTTTTATGAGACGGTTCTCCAGTGATTGTTGCTTTGATGCAACCTTGCCTGAGTGAGCCTAGCTAAATTAATCATGTTACACTAAGTCTTTGTTTTAGTCATCTGTGCATCTTTGTGCAGATTAGGCTTTATTAACATATTACTGTTACTGGCTTTTTGCTCACGTGGCTTTTCTTACATTTACAGTGGCGTGGTGAGTGTGATTGTTGCTACCTCTGCACTGCTTTCTGTCTCTCTTCTGCTTGCAGTCAAACGCTATGCGCCATAGACCACAGCAAAATGCTCACACTGAGATGAAATAAAACGAGCGCTCATAACTTCGGTAACTAACATAAATAAACACATTTACACTTGCGTTTTGGTGTCATTTATGGCATGTGGTATTTTAGCATGGATAGGGCTCAGCCCCTGCTCATATACATGCACAAGAGCTAAGTGGAGTGAAGTAGAGACAGACAGCAGAGCGTAGCTGTGCATGAAAACTTTGCAAGTAAAGACACCCACTGACATATAACAAAAGATCACTTCAAACTAATCACTTGATCAGTGCCCTGAGTGCTCCTACTAACAGGGGACCACATCAACTCTGACCTTCCACATCTGTTCCAGCTGTTCTTTCAACCCTTGATACTTCACCTTTCGTGTTCCTTCTTTCTGATGTTGCTGTTGGCTGGTATCGCCACATCTACCACCACTGCCCTCTTCTGGTGTTTGTCAACCACCACTATGTCCGTTTGGTTAGCCAGCAGCTATTTGTCAGTCTGGAAGCTGAAGTCCCACAGGATCTTAGCCCTGTTGTTCTCAACTACCTTTGGTGGTGTGTCCCATCTGGATTTGGGTATTTCGAGTCCATACTGGGTACAGATGTTCCTGTACACTATCCCAGCCACTTGGTTGTGCCTCTCCATGTTCGCTGATCCTACTTGCATCTTACACCCTGCCACTATATGCTGGACTGCCTCAGCAGCATCTTTGCACAGCCTGCACCTTGGGTCTGATCTGCTGTGGTAGACCCTGGCCTCTATGGCCCTTGTGCTTAGGGCTTGTTCTTGTGCTGTGGTGATTAGTGCCTCCGTGCTGTCTGTCAGTCCAGCATTCTCCAGCCACTGGTAGGTCTTCTTGATTTCAGCCACTTCCTCTATCTGATGGTGGTATGCACCATGTAGGGGCTTGTTCCCCCATGTTGTTTGCTCTTCCACCTCTTTGCTCTCATCAGGTTTCTGTTGTCTGTTGCCATCTTCTTGATGTTACCTTAATTTTGGATGTTTCATCCTGGATAGTGGCTCTGATGCTCACTAGTCCTCGGCCTCCCTCTTTCCGCTTGGTGTATAGCTTCAGGGTGCTGGACTTGGAGTGGAACCGTCTATGCATGGTTAGGAGCTTTCTTGTCTTGATATCTGTGGCTTGGCCAGCTTATGATCCCAACTGGGTATCTGATGACTGGCAGTGCATACATGTTGATGGCTCGGACCTTATTCTGACCATTCAGCTGACTTCTCAGGACTTGCCTTACTCTCTGAAGGTATTTGGTTGTGATTGACTTCCTTGTGGCCTCGTCATGATTTCGATTAGCCTGTGGGATCCCAAGGTACTTGTAGCTGTCCTGGATATCTCCTGTGTTGCCCTCTGGTAGGTCAACCGCCTCAGTTCTGATCATCTTGCCTCTCTTTGGTACCATCTGACCACACTTGTCTAATGCGAATGACATCCCTATGTCCTTGCTATAGGTCCTGGTGGTGTGGATCAGTGAGATGATTTTTCGCTCATTCTTGGCGTACAGCTTGTTGTGGCTGACTGTTACTCCACTTCAGAATCAGCCAGTCTTCTTGATGATCTGACTGAGGGGTTTCAGGCCTATGCAGAACAGCAGTGATGACAGTGCATCCCCTTGGTATATGCCACATTTGATGTTGACTTGGGCAATTGTCTTCCACATTCTCATGGTCGTCTTCCACATTCCCATGGAGTTCTTCATGAAGGCCGTTAGTATCCTGTTGATCTTGTATCATTCCAGACATTCCAGTATCCATGTGTGTGGCATTGAGTTGTAGACTTTCTTGTAGTCAATCCAGGTGGTGCACAGGTTGGTCTTCCTGCTCTTGCAGTCTTTGGCAGTTGCTCTGTCGACAAGTAGCTGGTGCTTCTCTCCTCCAGTGTTACTGCTGTGTACTTCTGTGTCTCGCTCATGTATTGGCCCATATGCCTAGTTATCTTAGCCGCTATGATGCCTGACAGGAGCTTCTATGTTGTGCAGTGACAGGTTATCGGTCTGTAGTTGGATGGGATGGTTCCTTCCAGGGGGTCTTTCATGATCAGGACTGTCCTGCCCTGTGTCAATCATTCTGGGTGGGTCCCATCCCTTAGCAGCTGGGCTATCTGTGCTGCTAGGCATTCATGGAGTGCAGTTAGCTTCTTAAGCCAGTGTGTATGAATCACATCAGGGCCTGGTGCTGTCCAGCTCTTCATCTTTGACACTCTCTCCTGGATGTCTGCCATCACGATGGTTACTAGTTCTTGTTCAGGGAGGTTGCTGAGGCCAGCTCTTAGGTCCACTAGCCATTGGGCATCGTTGTTGTGAGATGCTTCTCTTTCTAGTATGCCCTTCCAGTATGTTTCCGTCTCAGCTCTTGGTAGGTCTGACCTGCTGTTATTTCCCTGCCACTGCCCTGTTTATTCTCTGGGCTTCTGCTTCTTTGGTGTATCTCTTCAGTGGGGTGGCAAGAGCTGTTGGTCCTTGTTCAGCAGGAACTGAGAGCTTGTTGTATTTCCTTGGTACCCCTTTATTCACGATGTTCCATCTTTGTAGCTCTGCTGGTTGGCTACCTTCTCTCTGTGTTGCCTTGATCTTGGCCTCCAACTATCTCTACCATGGAGGCACTGGTTCTTATGTACCATGTCCATCTTGTATCCAAGCATCTCCATGATTACTGTTGCTGTACTGTGAATCAGCTGGTTGATCTCAGTGATGGTCCTTGTAGGAATGGTATCTTCTAGCAGATCATCTGAAGGTACATGGCAACTCAGCTTCAGGATTCGTTGGAGGCTCAAGGTTTCCAGTTCACTCATGATCTTCCTTCTCAGGTCAGCTGTTTTGTTGTTTGTATCTACAGGGGCTTGATACCCAATCTCGGATTGTGGGGACTGTTGTGGGGGTGATGATGACATCCCCCTGCTGACCTGTTGTCCTGGCTCACCCTTGCCGTAGCATTGTTGAAGTATTTCATTGACCTCTAGTTGTGATAGTAGTTGGCGGTTGCGGATGTTGGAACACTGTGCTACCAGATGTTTCTTAGCAAGTCTTGATTGTTGGTTTTGAAGTACCCATAGTACCCGTATGTCTTCCAGTAACCCATTTGCCATCAGATTGCCCTGGTTCCCTAGCAACTGACGCAGACCTTATTGACCCGTGCGACACCTGAGCCGGTATGATACTATCAGTATTGTAATATATTAATGTAATATATTGTAATAAAACCTCATATCTGAGGTAGGCAGGTATAGCATTGGGAGTCTTGCCCTCAGGATCCTTCCTGGATGACGTTTGCCCAGGCCAGGATTCGAACCTCCCATGTGAAAGTCAGTAGCACTAACCACTGTCGTATCCGGTTACTGTTGGTATTGGTATATATATTTATATGTGTATATGTGTATATGTATATATATATTAGACAGATAGACAGATAGATAGATAGATAGATAGATAGAACAAGGTGTTCTTCATGAAATGATCATTGTGAGTTAAGTATTCCTTTAAGACAGCTCAGACTGATTCTTATGACCAACTTACACCAAATGATTGAGATCACAGGAGCGCGCTGCAAATCTAACAAAACTGATTTCATTCCCACATTTGAAATTTGTCTGCAACAGTGAAATCTCTTGCAAAGTTTCAGACCAGCATAAGTTGCCCTCAAGAACAGTGCAGTACAGGTAGTTAGCTCTAACAAAAAATAAGGGGGATCAATATGGCAAGATGACTAAAATTTTTCAAGGCCTGTCATTATTGGTTTAAGGGTTTGTTAATTTGCTTCCAGTCATTATTAGACTAAAATAATTCTAAATAACTTTCAAATTAAGTTAATGAAAATTCCCCCCATACAAAATAAAATTGTGTGAAAGAGATAGTTCTGATGATAAGCTGTGCAGCTGGAGGCAAACATATCAAGTGGAAAATTGTTGCCTAAAACACTGTCTTATTTAATTACTGCATAATTATCTGAATTTTTCTTTCTGTTCTGACTTGGCAACAGTTCATATTGGTTTTCTTTGGATGATCTGGCCTTCTCCAGGACATGCAACTCAGGTGAACTGGAACTTCTTGATATTGCTGGATGTGTTTGTCTGTTTCTACAGTCCCTAATTTTGCTTTGAAAGTCTCCAATCACCAGCATGCATTTGTTGTTTATTTTTTGAATGCCTCTTGTTCAAATGTTTCAGTAATCACTACCTACAAAGGTCACATGCATGGGAAAAAGCCACTTTATATATATGTGAAGTTTTATTAATCCTCCTATCATATAACTCTTGTGACACGCATACAGTCTTTTTCAAAATAAAATTACAACATAGGTGTAACCCTGGGTTATTTACGGGTATTCCTTAAATACCTCACAGTGTACCCCAGCTGTATATAAATATATAAACACTATAGTTTACTGATGTTGCCTAAACGCCTCTCAGGTGGAGACTGGCTAGGCCACTGCATGCACAGAAGCCTTTAGTCTGGTTTCCCCTCAGTTACAGCAGCGCCAGGGGTGTAAATATAGACAGTGCAGGCAGGGCGGTTGCACTGGGGTCCATGGGGTGGGGGGGTCCATAGAGAGAGTGAGCCTTTCAACAAAATGTAGGGCAGAAGACCTGGCCTTTTGAGCAATTTAAATTGCCACCTTAAATATATACCTGTTGTTGTGATCTAAGCATTAACGCAGGGCAGCATTTCTTGGGACCTGATGTCATATGTCAAATGTTAGCCAGGTGATGATATCGGTCTTATAAAATTCACTAAACTATCAATTTGGAATTTTGATTAATAATTAATTTAATAACCTTAACCAAAATTACCATATTCATAGTACTCACTCACTCACTCTTGTGCAATATTAAATAAACAGCAGGTGTGATTCCAAGTATATTTATTCATAAAGAAAACAAAGCAACAAAGCACACTATAACAAGCATGGCTGTATATATATATATATATATATATATATATATATATATATATATATATAGCCAAAAGTTTGGACACACTTTCTCATTCAATGCATTTTCTTTATTTTCATGACTATTTACATTGTAGATTCTCACTGAAGGCATCAAAACTATGAATGAACACACGTGGAGTTATGTACTTAACAAAAAAAGGTGAAATAACTGAAAACATGTTTTATATTCTAGTTTCTTCAAAATAGCCACCCTTTGCTCTGATTACTGCTTTGCACACTCTTGGCATTCTCTCCATGAGCTTCAAGAGGTAGTCACCTGAAATGGTTTTCCAACAGTCTTGAAGGAGTTCCCAGAGGTGTTTAGCACTGGTTGGCCCCTTTGCCTTCACTCTGCGGTCCAGCTCACCCCAAACCATCTCGATTGGGTTCAGGTTCGGTGACTGTGGAGGCCAGGTCATCTGCCGCAGCACTCCATCACTCTCCTTCTTGGTCAAATAGCCCTTACACAGCCTGGAAGTGTGTTTGGGGTCATTGTCCTGTTGAAAAATAAATGATCGTCCAACCAAACGCAAACCGGATGGGATGGCATGTCGCTGCAGGATGCTGTGGTAGCCATGCTGGTTCAGTGTGCCTTCAATTTTGAATAAATCCCCAACAGTGTCACCAGCAAAACACCCCCACACCATCACACCTCCTCCTCCATGCGTCACAGTGGGAACCAGGCATGTGGAATCCATCCGTTCACCTTTTCTGCGTCTCACAAAGACACGGCGGTTGGAACCAAAGATCTCAAATTTGGACTCATCAGACCAAAGCACAGATTTCCACTGGTCTAATGTCCATTCCTTGTGTTTCTTGGCCCAAACAAATCTCTTCTGCTTGTTGCCTCTCCTTAGCAGTGGTTTCCTAGCAGCTATTTGACCATGAAGGCCTGATTCGCGCAGTCTCCTCTTAACAGTTGTTCTAGAGATGGGTCTGCTGCTAGAACTCTGTGTGGCATTCATCTGGTCTCTGATCTGAGCTGCTGTTAACTTGCGATTTCTGAGGCTGGTGACTCGGATGAACTTATCCTCAGAAGCAGAGGTGACTCTTGGTCTTCCTTTCCTGGGTCGGTCCTCAAGTGTGCCAGTTTCGTTGTAGCGCTTGATGGTTTTTGCGACTCCACTTGGGGACACATTTAAAGTTTTTGCAATTTTCCGGACTGACTGACCTTCATTTCTTAAAGTAATGATGGCCACTCGTTTTTCTTTAGTTAGCTGATTGGTTCTTGCCATAATATGAATTTTAACAGTTGTCCAATAGGGCTGTCGGCTGTGTATTAACCTGACTTCTGCACAACACAACTGATGGTCCCAACCCCATTGATAAAGCAAGAAATTCCACTAATTAACCCTGATAAGGCACACCTGTGAAGTGAAAACCATTTCAGGTGACTACCTCTTGAAGCTCATGGAGAGAATGCCAAGAGTGTGCAAAGCAGTAATCAGAGCAAAGGGTGGCTATTTTGAAGAAACTAAAATATAAAACATGTTTTCAGTTATTTCACCTTTTTTTGTTAAGTACATAACTCCACGTGTTTATTCATAGTTTTGATGCCTTCAGTGAGAATCTGCAATGTAAATAGTCATGAAAATAAAGAAAACGCATTGAATGAGGTGTGTCCAAACTTTTGGCCTGTACTGTATACATATATATATATATATATATATATATTAGGGATGCAAACAATTAATCGATTATCGATTAATTGTCGATAAGAAATTACTCGATTAAAATAAATTAATTGCAATTAATTGCGTTTTGAACCCGTAATTCCCCGCCAGCCCACATGAGGGCGCGCTTGACGCCAGACGTCCTTGACGCACACGCGGGAACACAAGAGAAGCTGGCCTCTGACGACAACAACAAGACAAACAAGAAGCGGTAAGCTGGCAGGATGAAGAGGACAAGACGGAGTTCGGTATGGAACCACTTTAAGTTGGTTAATGACGACAAAGACGCAAAATGCACAATCTGTGGAAGTATTTTAAAGTACAACTCCTCCACAACTTCGCTAAATTATCACCTCAATATGTCACATTCAGCCGTGTTGCAAGGAGCGAGTAGCTCTCAGCCCACAATCACCACAGCGTTGGGACGAAGAGTATGTGACTCCACGAAGGCAGTGGGCATTACCCAGCGGATATGTGACATGGTTACGACAGACATGCTGCCAATAAATGTCGTTGAGGGACAGGGGTTTAGAGAGGTAATAAAATACATCGAGCCAGGGTACGATATTCCCTCTAGAACAACAATAACCACCCGCGTGGAAGCAAGCTACGCGAAGAAGAAGGCAGAGTTAAAAACACAACTTGCAACCGCGAATGTGGCCCTCACAACGGACTGTTGGACTTCCCTGAACACAGAAAGCTACATCACAGTTACATGCCACTACATTGAAGCGGATTGGCAGGTTAAGTCAGCAGTCCTACTCACGGAGAGCATGCCAGTGAGACATACGGCTGATAATTTAGCTTACAAGTTGAACCAAGCTGTGGAAACATGGGGGCTCACCGGGCGTGTAGTTGCTTGTGTACACGACAATGCACGGAATATTGTCTCAGCAAACAGTCCCACACGAGTCAGTTGGCACTCAGTTCCATGTTTCGCTCACACCCTGCAGCTGGCCATTAACGACGGTTTCTCCACCTACATGAACCGAGTCATTGTAGCTGCAAGCAGACTCGTACAACACTTCAATCACAGTAATATAGCAAACAAAGCGCTCGCAGCAAAACAGCAACAAATGCAGCTGCCGTCTCACAAACTCATCCAATCCTGCAAAACCAGGTGGAATTCGGTCAGTGACATGTTTAATAGACTGACGGAGCAGCGGTGGGCCGTGTGTGCTGTGCTGTCAGACCGCACTGTAACCAGACTGGCAGATGCGAGGACACTGGAGCTGAAAGACGAGTACTGGCAGCTGATGGAGGATGTGGCTCCGGTGCTGGCAACACTGAAGTGCGCAACAACCGTCATGTCAACCGAGACTGAGGTGTCTATATCAGACACTTATCCCATCACCTTCAGCCTGATCAACCATCTCCAGACAGACGACGGAGACACCAGCAAAGTGGGGGAATTCAAATCCCGAGTGCGCACTTCACTGGCTGAAAGGATGAAGGTAAACGAGATCCATGTCATTTAATTATTGCAGATATTTTTAACTGCAGGCTATGCATTGCACACAGAGCTCATTGTTTGACAACTGTAGTTTTTAACTGCTTCTACTATCTTATTTGATTAATATTAATTAATAGCAAGCAATCCATTAATGGTTAATAGTGGTTAATTCATTAAATGATAAAACACTTAAAAGCCTGTTCATTTGCTTTTAAACCTGTTAAAAGCAAATGATTAAAAACAAAATTACATTTAATTCTAATTTATTTTCTTTTTCTTTACAGATTGCTTCTGATGACCTGACGTCAACACCACCAATGCTAGCCACCATGCTGGATCCGAGGCACAAGCACCTGGGATTTCTGACCCTACCAAAGAGAATTGAAGCTCATGCCAAACTGCTTCAAGTGCTGACAGAAGAAGAAGCAGGACATGGGAGCTCCACATCAGCCGATGCCACTGGAGACCATCAAGAGGATGTCCATGCAGAGCCAGTCCAGGGAGCTGTGCTTCAAAGACACAGTGCCTACGCTCTTCTCATGGGTGACAACTACACAAGCAGGAGCACTGATGATGTGGGAAAAGAAGTGGACAACTTTCTTAAAGATCCACCACCACTTCTTGACTCAAGTCCTGCAGCATGGTGGAAGGTAAATGCAGGCAGGTTTCCAAGAGTGGCAAACCTTGCACGGAAATACCTGGCCATACCTGGCACGTCTGTCCCTGCTGAGCGAGTGTTTTCAGCAGCTGGCCTAACTGTGAATAGGCTGCGCACAAGGCTCACTCCTGATCATGTTGATATGCTCATATTTTTAAACAAAAATAGATAAGTCGCTCACACTTTGCAATGAGGAGCACCATGGCATGGATGTTTTTGTTTTGTTTATGGGCACATCCATTATTCTCAGGGATGTTTTTAGTTGTTTACAGGCAGCCTGTATTTTAAGGTAAAGGAGAATTATAAATGGTGCTAATAGTCCAATTGTGACACCTTAATTTCTTTTCAGAATTTATTTTATATATTTTATTATACTGCTAAATAAGAGACAGTGCACTAATTTATTTTCAAGTTAAAGTCACCTTCATTTTTGTTCTATTTATGAATGTACTATTTGAGAAGTTTGTTTTGCTTCTAACAGACAGTGCACTTATTTATTTTCATGTTTCAAGTAGCCTTAAAATATCCTTGTTATTGCATTGTTCCATTTGTGAATGTGTTGTTCCCTGCTGTTAAGAATAAATCTTGTATTAAGGAATATGATTTGCATTTTCTCTTTCATAAGAAAGATAGCATTTTCGTAGAAAGGAACCTATTGATTCAGAGGGAAATTCAGCTTCTCAGAAAAATTGCCGCTTATCAATTAATCGATCATCGATCGATAAGATGAAACAACTATCGATTAATGAATTACTCGATAATTTGCATCCCTAGTATATATATACATATATACATATATATGTGTGTGTGTGTGTGTGTGTGTGTGCGTGTGTGCGTGTGTGCAGGCATGCATGTGTATGCTAGAGAGAGAGAAAAAGAGAGAGAGAGAGAGAGAGAAATGATAGGCATGTGTGTGTGAAACAAAGAGCCACCCGGCCTACTAAATAAAATGGCTGAGTCCTTGACATAGCAGAGGATGACTATTCATTCACTCTTGTGCAATATTAAATAAACAGCAGGTATGATTCCAAGTATATTTATTCATAAAGAAAGCAAAGCAACAAAACACACTATAACAAGCATGGCTGTGAAAATATATGTGTATATATGTGTGTGTGTGTGTGTGTGTGTGTGTGTGTGTGTGTGTGTGGGTGTGTGTGCGTGCGTGCGTGTGTGTGTGTGTGTGTGTGTGTGTGTGTGTGTGTGCAGGCATGCACGTGTGTGTGTGTATGCTAGAGAGAGAGAAAAAGAGAGAGAGAGAAATGATAGGCATGTGTGTGTGAAACAAAGGGCCACCTGGCCTACAAAATAAAATGGCTGATAACAGAGAATTAAAAGATGGCTGACTCAAAGATGGCTTCAGAATAGGGGATGTTTTGCCTGACCATGTGGCTGGTTAGGACAAAGTCAAAGGGGATGAAGCAACAACTTTGAGTCTCCTCTTTGGGTGTAGCTCTGTTAAAAGCCAATTTGTAAGTGAGTCTATGTGTGTGTGATGTGTTGCAAAGGGTCTGGATTAGTACAGAGGATGTTTAGTCGTATGCAAGACTGTCTATGTAACACATTTGGAAACTAACATCACTTAGCTTTGGTGAAACCAACTAACCAATAACCTAACTGCCAACAATCACAACAATAACTCATTGAACAGCATTAAATCACAATCGACAAAGTTAAACAGTCTTGCTTAGCCTATACAACTGCAATAATGCTATGCCCAGTTGTCACATTACCAATCCTTGAATGGAGGGAAGAGTTGCTTTGTTAGCCGGCACTGGTAGGCTGGAAAGAACTGTGGTTCTAGATGTAGTCTTTGCTTAGTCCTTGTTCCAAAGGGGCAGATCCGAGAAGACCAGTCCCTCAGTGTCCTTGCAGAGTTAGACGTTTGGGTACTAACTCGACTTGGTTCTCCTTGTCACTGGAAAGTAAGCTGCAAACCTCATGTTTGGCCCACTAACTTGTCTGATCTTCAGGCTTTGTGTCTGCTGGAAGCAGGCCACATTCACACAGCTCCTGCTGTGGGCATGCACTGGTGAGAGAACAGGGGAGGGGCGTAGCAGGACCTCCTGTGTGATGTCCTGCCTCTTCAGAGGTTTAGGACAAAGAGTCCATCAGCGGCCCAAAGCTGGCTCAAGTCTGATGGAGAGCAGAAACTTCTCCTTAAGTTGGCTTGTGACATAACAGGGTCACACGTCACTGTGACAGTAGTGTCCAATCAAGTTTGAAGAAGAGGTGAGTGCTGTCCTTTGTTTCCTGAGCAAAAACCATATGGTCTCAGCTTAATTCCAGATGACAAGACAAAGAGGAAAAACCTTTACATGTCCAGTTTAGATCTTAACATAGGACAAATCATCTGTGATCCAGTGAATCCCAACACTGTGTTTAAAGAAAAATTCCCATTAAATAGAAAATAGTGCATTTTGTCAGGCTATATATATATGTCTTTGAAAAGGCAAACCCATCCCCATCATGGTCTTCTTTTGTTTTTGTTTTT
Organism: Cephalopholis sonnerati; assembly: GCA_019142605.1. Taxonomy (NCBI): domain Eukaryota; kingdom Metazoa; phylum Chordata; class Actinopteri; order Perciformes; family Serranidae; genus Cephalopholis; species Cephalopholis sonnerati. Next base: position 4,219,276 of record JAGQAX010000003.1, read on the forward strand.
TGTAAAACAGTCAGGTGCAATCTGTAACAGAATGTACTGTGAAATATGTGCTTATTCTACATTAACTATAAATAAGCCATTAAAAAAGCAATTCAGTTAAATGAATAATTGTTTATTTTCTTTTATTGTCATAATTATAGATGCGATGATAATTTCTGGGTAATATGTATGTTGGTGTTATCCCATGTCAAGTCTCCATTTGATCATTTGACAAGATGATAAGATTATATGAAAACTAGTTTGGGTGTTTAAACACTAGAGCCCATCATAATAGCGTGCACTGGGGTCTGTTGTAACTACTTTACATGACTGAGCAGTGCATGCAACTCTGATGAGTGTATGTGGCCAGAAATGGTGATTCTACAGATGTATAACTGAGTGGAGCTGGCGTGATTTCAGAGAGAGAAAGAGAGAGAGAGAAAAAACTGCTAAAATGCAGAGTAGCCACAGAAAGTGAAATTTTGGGAGAAACTCTTTCTTCACAATTATCCTGGTGAGTTAGCCACACCAGGATAGCGGGTTAGCATGAAGTGGTTGTTCAAACATTATCGAATTGTGTATTATTATACCTTAATGGTGACCAAAAACCTGTCAGGAAAGCATGATAGTACTAAGAACATGATAGTACTATGTTTTCACCTGCTTGCCTCTGTTAGTTTAGTTGCGGCCTAGTAGGCCAATGTGCATAGTTGCTGTTGTTAGGCCTGAGAAAGCATGTAAGCCAGTTTGTGCATGTTTAAAATGCTGTTAAAAGCAAATGAGTGTATTTTCAATAAATGTGAAAGGCCAATTATGTGCATTCATTTAACTTGCATGTATAGGAAAGAAAGGGAGGCAGTACTCTGTAGATGCAGACTAAGTTTTTGTGATTCTAAGCAATGGACAATTAAGCAAGGACATTTTGACTATATCATAACTGTTCTGCACCCTTGTGTGCAGGCTTGTTTTTTTGTTGAGGGACAATCTGATTTGTGACATCATGGAGCAGCTCAGCCTACTATTCAGACCGCCATAGCTGCTCGTGGGTGGCCTCATCTTGTCCTCATCTTCTTGTGAAGGGCGGTAGGTAGGTTTAAACCAAATTGAAAGGGTTATTTTGTATTCTTGGGCTAAAGACAGACTAAAAACTGACAAAACTGATGTAATGAGGAAACTCAAAGTTTCCAGCAAATAAGTTACCTGCAAATAAGAGCATGTTTGGTCTGACAGATGATACATTTAATTTCTGTGTAAAGCAATGAGAATTGAACACTATTTTCCAATTTACTGAAATTTGGTCATATGTTTGTTTATGTTTATTTTAAATCTCTGTTATGACTGAGTTTAAGGCTTGTCGCAAATAGAATTTGTTTTTTGAAGGGAAATGAAACTGGACAGAATGATCCTATCTGAGTTGATGGTAGTGTGTATTTTGAGAGGCCTTTCTTCTCACTTGTGTAGCTGCTACTGTCCTGCCCTGTCTCATTTCAAAACCTACAAGATTTAATGAACCTAGAAAAGGAAGTCAACCTGACAAAAGAAAGAGAAAGAGTTTTATAACTTGGGTCTTTGATATTTTAGTGAACCCGGATTTACATACTGTACATACTAAACCCAGGATCAGCAGTGCAAATTCCTTTTTCCTTTTTTGTTGCACACAGGTTACATAGGTAAAACAGTCAGGTTTACTTCTCAAGGATTAGGCAAAAAAAGCCCTGTTTCCACCAAACACTTTTGGTATGGTACCTTTTGAACCAAAAGTAACCCTGCAGACATGGTACCTAGACCCTAGCGTTTCCACTTCAAACAGCACCCTTAAATGTGAGTGGGGTTATTGTCACTCACTGCTACGTCCAGCACTCACCGTATTTCCTCATCACCGGTGACACAGAGAGAAGTCTGCACCTTGTTTATTGTCCGCAGAACAGGGTTGCATACTGGCTCAGAACAAAGTAAAACAGGCTGCAGTGTGAGTCTCTATTCATGGGAAATTTAAAAATAGCAGGTTTGTGAATTCAGTCCTTCTCAAACAAGCTCGGGGGTTTAGTGTTGCTCAAGGAATGGTGCTCTGCGATGCTGTTTTTTTTCTCTGAGTAAGGACTAAAATATATGCAGTTCACATAACGCGGTCTGAATTAATATGATATAAAAATGAAAAGTGATGGTCAAATTTGTCACAGAGTGTTGATTAATTCACATCTTCACCTCATGCATCATGTAACATTACAAGTTATTAGTTAGGTGTGTGAGTGTGTTAAAAACTGAGTAGCAGGTGACACCTTGTATGGTAGCCTCGGCCACTAGTTTTCTTCTGGCTCTCAACGAAGGCGGACGCTTTTTCTCTCGCTCCCTCCCTGCCCTTATCTGCCCTGCTTACTGCTGTTTGTCTTGTTCTGTCTCTGTCTGATCTATCGGAGCCTCTCTCTGCATTTCTCTCCAAAACCTAAATCATGGATTTGATCAGCTGGTCTCTCAACGCAATCGACCAAATTTTCTCAACAAAGAGACTGGGTAAAGGAGAACCCGCCTGCCCTGACAAAACATTTGCAGCCGGATACACAATGGACTCCTGGGAGAAGTGGGGGATCGTGTGCCTGTCGATCCTTTCCGTTGAGGATGTTGAAGACTTGTACATAATTGGAATTATGATAACAGGCATTCTGCTGTTTGGAGTTAGCAGCTTCCTGATTTATCGCAAAGTTCGGAAGATGTTGGCAGCACTTTTGGCAATCGAGAAGCTGCCCGTCATGACTGAGGGAATGTGCAGGGCTGTCAACACTCAGACTCTAGCGATATGTGAGCTCAATCGCAAGCAGGATGCGATTCTTGATCAAAATTGCAGGCTGGATGCGATTCGTGAACTCCTTCACAAGATGGATGTCAACTTGGAGAAGTTGCCAGCTCGGCTGGGCTGAAATTGGCCACCGAATTCGGACATATTTGAAGCAAAGCCACCGGGAGACTCAGAGACTCAAGGCAGATGGAAATTGCAGTGTCTGCCTGACCCAAAACAATTGTTATCCCATTGGCTTCCCAAGATAACCAGCCTTCCCAAGGTCGGTTATCCCTCCACTCTCCTGGATGTTATGCAGACAAGATGCTCCGGCCCTATCTCCCTCCCCACCACCTCCCTACTCCTGTGAACTTTGTTTCTGGATCAGAACTCTCTGAGGTCGTCTCCACGGCAACGGCCGTGTCTTCGTCATCAGTTATCAGACGGCAGAGACAATGGTTGAGACTGAGTGGAGATGATGTACGCGGGCTTACACACATGCACACACGACACATATAACACACTCACACCCTCCACCTCAACGCCTTCGTGGCTCCCCAACCCCCCTCCCTCCCTTCGTCGCAGTATAGCACGGGAGGTTGTTGCAATGCGCCCAATGTGGCTGTGTGCCCCCCACCGTGTCTGTGCCGCGCCACTTCCCTTCCCGAACATCCTCCCCCCTCTCCCACATGTGCAAGTCTTCGAGTCTTGTTGTAATGTCTTATTATGTTGCTTATGTGCTGAGGTGTTTTTTTTTTTTTTTCCTAATCCCACACTGTGCCCCCCCCTACAGGAGCCTAGTTTGGGGCTTGCTTTTTTTATTTTCCCTCTTCCTCCCTCTTGTTCACCCTTTTTTTCATCTAATAACGGGGCGCCGTTCGTATGGCGACCCACAGTTCTCCCGCTCCTGTCCTCCCCCTGGTTATGTGTCACTGTCTTTTTTATGTTTCTTGGACGGGCTGAAACTGAAACAAATTTCGTTGCTCTGTAACATGTGCAATGACAATAAAGATCATTCATCATCATAGTGTATGAATGTGTGTGTGTGAATGGGTGCTTTGAGCGGTCAGGTGACTAGATTATTTGACTAGAAAGGCGCTATACAAATGCAGGTTCATTTGCCATTTCACAGCTCCACCTTTTAGTACCAGATCTTAGTACCCCAACAGAAGAGTGAGAGGGACGGTACGGAATGGTTCCATTGGTACCATCCACAACTTTTCACAGTGGAAATGGAAAAAAAATAAGCGTACCGAGCTTAACAGAACCATACCATTCTGCTCAGTGGAAACAGGGCTAAAAGCACATGGTTGGGTTTAGAAAAAAACATCATGCTTACAGAAAGGAACATTTGTTACTAATGTACGTAATGCAAAGTTACATGTCATATGTCAGTAGCATACTATGCTACACATACTGGCACACCATAACCTCTTTTTGACAGTCATGGGCTGGCTTGGCTTGGTTTGGTTTGGGCCATCAGCCCAGCGCGCCAGGGATTTGCATCTCCATTCCAACACGGGTACCCGTTGAAGGTGTGTCTTTAACTGATGATGGCTTGTCTTGAGTGACGACATTTAAAAGCAGCTAGCTGATCCACGACTAATGTCCCCTGTTATTTTTGCTGCATGTGTTTTTCCACAGCAGGGCAGGTAAAAGAATGATACCTGCTGGAGGTGAGCTGTTTGCAGAGGTGCAGTAAGAGCCTGTTGTCTGCAGCTCTTCATCAGCATCTCACTGCGGCTGTTTCTGCTTCCACTTTCCTCCCTGCCGTATTATTAGACTAATCTTTAAACCACAGAGATTCAGTTGGAAGCTACAAAAGTACTAAAAGCTGAACAGACAGAGACTTTCAAAAATGCATCTCTCGCTATTCTCCTGCAGACAAAGGTGAGTGGATTGTTGGAACAGAACAGAAAGGAAGTCATCAGGCAGTGGTTGGCGAGACATCACCACTACTCACTTGAGGACAAGCAGCCTGGCTTTTGGACCTGCTCTGGAGAAGGTCCATCTCTGGCGCAGCTCAGCATGGCACGGTACGTCTAAACTGATTATGTCAACGCAAATCAGTGTGGCATGGCTTAACTCAGCATGGCTAAAAGTAACAGTGGAAAAGCTCCATATATTGTTATTAAAATAACTTGACTGACTTTTGGTTTTCACATGGGACACAAACAGTGGCCTTCAGGGTGCAAGTCAGGAATTTGTTAAACTCATTGAATTTCCCTCCTGCTCATACTGTTAAGACTTTCTTGCACATTATATTATGGTAGTTGCCCAGGGCATCAAATAAATGCCATTGCCCACCGTGTAAATGTTGCTTCGGTGTGTTGGTGTCTAACACTGAGAGTCACTGACCAAGCGTTGGTACTTGACAAGTTGGAAGTAAGACGGGGTTTTTGATGTATTAAGATGATAAGATTTAATGTTCTTCTATTATTCATATTGACTGCATTTTTTCAAAAGGAGTTTCCATATGTACAAGTATAGCACATAGTCTAATCAACTGCTCATACACACAATACACATCTATGCACTCAATCTTGCACCCAATTGTAAAAACAAATATTCATGAACCTGCCTGTGAATGTGCACATGAGCACACAGGCACATAATGCACAAGGAGCTCATGCTGATGAAGCAGTGGCAGCCTCTGGGCTGAGGCACATGATGGATGGAAGGGAGTTGATGACTGTGTTGGGTGGCTACTCACTCCCTTTCATTTCCCCTCTCACCCCTCTCCATACAGTATCTCTATCTCTCTCTCACTTTGTCCCGTCTTCCCATCACATCCGTGCTCGTGTCGCCCCGCTTTTCTCCACTGATGAGTGATGGAGGGAGGATCTGCCCTGCCTCCCCTCCTTCTCCCTGCCATTCATGGTGTCAGCATCTCCTGCATCGTCCACTGTTTGGACCCTGTACGATTTATAGAACAACTGTGAGACAGATGAGGGTTAGGGAGGGGGAGGAGGAGGGAGATAGATTAAGAGGGGAAGAGAGATGGGGAACCACAGAAAGATGGTGGGACAGAAAGAGAGGAAGGAAGACAGTTGCCCTTTTTAAACAGAGCTTGTGCTATAGAGTCATCACAAAGTCCCTGCTTTATGCCTCCTTTGCATTTTACACAGAACCAAACCATGGCAGCATCATGTCGCTACAGTGTGTGATTTTAGACAGCCTGCCGACATTGCAGAATGAAAAGAAGCATGGCAGGTGTTACATGTAACTCAACAATGTCAGCCACTAGTGTGATATAGGCGTTGACAATGCTGTCTAAACAACAATGGCATCAACATGGCAGTAACAGGCATTTAGTTTCTCAGTTGTATAGTGGTTAAGCTCGGCCTCTGCTCAGAGCATAAGGAGCTCCTGGACCACATTGTTTTCCCAATTTACAGACATTTACAGCCACCGCTCCTCTTTTTTGAGTTAGCCACTAACTGTTAACAGCTACTTTTTAAATCTCCCACGGTGGATCACACACATAACACATCAAAACATCACACCCATCCTGCCAGCTGTCCTGTTTATACAGACACCATTTCTGCACTGTTACCTCCTGCAGCGGATTAAAGGCAACTTTGTCCCTCTGTTTCATAATCATACTTTACCTACAACACGGCAAGGCAAGGTGGCATAATGGCACAATATTTCCACCCTGAACAGGCAGTGTGTTACAGACTAGTGAGAGAAAAGGAGAGGGGAAGGAAGCCAGAGCCAGCTGAGATGATGCAACCAAAGACACTCTGAAGCTCTACTTAGACCATATCAATGATCAGCACCTACAAGGGAATCTGTCTGACATCCATACAATTCGTACCCAGAATTCTCCAAGTTATTATTCTCCAGCTGATCTCTAAAGCCACAATTTGAACCCTAAACATTTCCATCAGTAGCACAAAGCTAATCCTAGCCTCGTGGGAGACTGTACGTCAAAGAACACTGATGTTGTGGTTGCACCCAAAAGTGACAACCGATTAAACTGTGTGAGATGGTTATTAGGATTAGCACAGAGCAATTAAATGTTAATGATATAATGAATAATGAGCCCCCACTCATTCTCATTAGCAAACAGTTGTTAATTGTATACAGGGCTACCACTACTACTACAGGGCTGAAGCATAGAGGGAGTGAGAGAGAGAAGGCAGGGAGGGGAAATGGGAAAAAAAGGATAGCGAGATAAAGCAAGAAAAAATGGAAGGGAGGAAAGGCACAATAGGTGTAATATCACTACTTAATTGTGATTTTTGGATTAGAACACATGATGGACACCTCAATCCAAGTCCAAAGTCAAACCGACCTGCCTCAATATACTGCCTGACATTTTGTAAAGACCCAGGAGCAGGTTGTAGAGCTCTGCAGCTGCTCGGGGAGCACAAAACCTCTCTCATTTCCTGAAAACGCCCAGAAATCTGAGACAGCCCTGATAACAAAAGTAGTCTTCTCAAAAACAGGATTTTAATAGAGGGTTAGGGCCTGTTTCTTAGAAGCATACTATTTTTTTTGTGAATAGCACATTTATTTATTTATTTATTTATTTTCAGTTGGTAGTCCTGAGGAAGTGGTTTCTTCAGTATAACCAGAGCGCCCCCATGAGGCAGCAAGCTAAAACCACTGACTGTCCAGAGGGATGAGCATCACTTCGGGGACCTGGCGGCAGTGCACTGGAGTAGATTAAGAGGAAAATTATTTATAAATTTCCCTTCAATTATTTATTGAGCAATTCCTCCCAGTGTTTACTCAGGGGTTATTAAATATTATGCTGCTAAGCTACTCAGAAGACAGAATCGTCAGAGGACATCCCAGGATACTTTTAATTCCAGTGCTCACAGAGCTCACAGAGCTTCCAGATCCAGCGTTCAGAATGCAATTAAAGGAGCGGCTCCTCAATCAATTTTCTCACCATTTCACTTTTTCCTCCTCTCCTCTTTTTCATTTGTGTTCAGCAAGGAAGATTTGCAGTCTTCGATCAAACACAGTGTGGGGAGTTACGTGTGTGTGTGTGTACACAGACAGTCGTGTATACGTGGCTGAGAGGTAATGGAATAACTGCGACTCAGCTAATCCGATCTGCCCCTCTTCCTCCATCTCCAGCCTCTGTCTTTCTCTCTCTATCACACTCCCTCAGTACATTGAGAGACAGACCCTCTGTCTGCTGGCTCGGAGACCGTCAATAGTTTGTCCAGATAGTGGCAGCTGGCTTAGCCAAGGAGATGAAATGTAGCCTTGGATTTTGTCCTTCTTGGCTCCCACAGCAAGCCATCTAATAAGGTCTGGTAAGAGGGAAAGAGACAGAGAGAGCGAGACAGAGAGACAGAGACAGAGACAGACAGTACCTTTAGCCTGACAGCAGATGAACATTACGCAGCTAAAGCAGTCTAAATCATTCTGGCTGACACAGGTAACACACACATATGAACATGTTCATACATATAGTTTGTTCGACTTGTGTGTCTTACAAAGGGTCACTTGTACCCACACATACTGAAAATAAGAAAGAAATATTCAAAATGACCACACTTTGATTCCACATAGAGAAAAGCTCAGAGGGAAGTGTGTGTTTGACATTTCTTCAGCCACTCTTACTGCTTGCCCCTTGTAGGGATTCATTCCATCTGCTCTGCTCCCTCTTGAGCAAGAATGAAAAGCTGAAGTGTATGTGTGTGTATTTGTGTGTGTGCCCTTTTGCTTTGGGTGGCTCACTTTACCAAGAGAGAAATGGGGAAAATGGGGAAATGCTATCCTGTGTGTGTGTGTGTGTGTGTCTGTGTGTGTCATGTCATGTCAATTTATGTTGACAAGGTTTGCTCCAAATGACACTCACACACACTCACACTCTCACACACACACACACTCACACAGAGCTCAATCAACATAAAATGGAGGCAGCCAGTGGTCTCAGACATTTCAGTGGAGCAACACTGACCCCTAGTGAGTGCAGCCATTTCTCACATGTATGGTGTAATGGCAGCCACTGCAAGCGTTCAGGGATTAAAAGGTTCTCAAGAACACATTTTAATGTACAGACATCATCTCACATGAAGGAAGTGTTCAGTTTCTCACTTTCTATCCGACCAGTGGAGGATAATCAGACTGACAGGTGATGCTACCTTCTTGCAAGTGTATCACTGTGACTCAACAGTAACAATTGGAGAGGGTTTTAATGAGCAAAAGCGAGTGATGTGGGTGATTTCTTCTCTGTTCTCCTCTCAATCTCTCTCAGCGACCAGTTAAAGGCCACGTTTATCATGTTTGCTTTCAGTGGTATAAAGTTTTAATGACCTCCGTGCCCACTCTCTTCAAAAGTAATGATTGTACAGAGCGTGACACGGAGCATTTCTCGCGTGGCACTCAAGAAGCACTGACGACATTTTCAAATGGCAGTTTGGGGATTTAGCAGCAATCTCTCGTCTGATTGAACCTCTAAAGTCAGTCTGTTTATGAATTGTGGTGCAGCGTGTGTGTGAGTTGGACAAGACAGAGGAGTTTGCTGAAATACACATAAAAATGAGTAGTGGATGGAGCTAACCCTCCTTCATGTCTTTCAATTTCATTACTAAACACCTGATAGGCTTATATTTCCTCTTTTTTATGTTTATCACAAAGAATGCGGTGCTTTTCTGATTTCATTGATGTTAAAATCTTGCATCATTTCAGGAGAATATTAAGTGTAAGTGAAAGTATAAATGATTTTTCATGTGAAATATGTAGAGGTGGGTTTCTATTTCAGCCCTGAGTAGTGTCTGCAGTTCTCCTTTAAGGCTGCATAATACTCCAACAAACTCACCTGAGAAGATGGGAGAGAATGTATATAGCCTGAGAGGCAGAACCTAGGGGAAAAAGTCTGGAAATTACCAGGCTGTAGTTTATTGCTCTGAGCACACAGTAATAACTGAAGGCCACCCCGATGAATGTATCAACATTTTCATCAGCTCCTTCTCTTCTCATGGATTTTGGCAGCTATGATGAATGTTCCAAGAGATTCTAGTTAGAGAATCAACTTGATTTAATAAAAGTGATGGGGACATTAAAGGTTAAAGTATGTTAAACCCCAAAACTTCCCAGGGTGCACTGTGGTTTTCACATCCAAACGGTGGTTTCCTTTTTCCAGGAAGTTAGCAGCAGATAAATGACTCTTGGCATATGTCTAGGTGGGTTTTCATAAGTAATTCTATTTTTTTTTTTAATTTAGTTTCAGAGCGTAGATGGCCTAAATGGAATGATGTAAATTAATAACCCCCAAAAAAGTCTGATGACTTTGTGTTCTGATGTCTCATGATGTCTGATGACTCACGGTGTTATGATACACTGCTGGACAGTGTCAGGTTGAACCGCTGCTGGTAATGATGTTATATAAAGAGGTGGAAAGTCCCTACAGGGTGGGTGAGAGGGGTTGTGGATGGGTCCAACAAATGCCAAACTTCCACGCGGGAGGCCGGTGTTTGCTTCCCGTATTAATGTAGAGCCAACCCATGATGTTTTTTTCTAAACCTAACCACGTCCTTTTGTAACTTAACTACATGCTTTTGTTGTCCAAACCTAACTACATGTTTTGTTGCCTAAAATTAACCACATGATTTTGTTTCCTTAACCTAACAACATGTTTTGTTGCCTTAACCTAACCACATGTTCCGTTGCCCAAACCAACTACATGTTTTAGTTGCCTGAATCTAACCATGTGGTTTTTTTGCCCAAACCTTTGCCTAAACCTAACCACCTGTTTTGTTGCCTAAACCTAATCAAATGCTTTTGTTGCCTAAACATAACCACATGCTTTTGTTGAAGTCCTGGCGTTGGTTGCAGATTCCTAGAGCAACTTGGGATGGGGACGTGTTGAAATATCTTAGCAACTGTTGTTACCATAAAATTTTGTGCAGACATTTATGAACTGCAGTGGATGAATTCTCAGGACTTTGGTGATCCTTGAAATTTGCTGCACATTTTTAGTTTTTCACACAAAATTCCACTTTTGCCGTTCAGTGCCAACTGGCAAATGTTAGCATGCCAATATGCTAAACTGAACATGGTAAAAACATCATATCTGCAGTCAGCATTTAACTAAAAGCCTGTTCTCACTCAAATACTACCACTCTGTCTGTGATTTTCAGCATCAAATACTGATGTGCACAGGCACCTTTCACAGCAGTATGATATGCACTGGGCAGCAGCTATTTCTGACTCTGCCAGCAACAACTGATATACCGTTGTTTTTGTCAGTGGATGTTGGCTTCAAACACTAACGCGCCTGTGTTTTGGTGATATGCAGTCAGGTTTTTTTTTAAAAAACAGCGTAGTGTGCTAGTATGTGTAGCATGCTACAGTAGTAATGTATGTCACATGATGTATATCACGTGACATGACATGACATAAACCATGAAGTTTTAATCCAAACCTAGCCATAGAAACCTTCATTTCCTATGAAAAAGTAAATGTATTTTGAAAAGACACAAGGCACAATGTATCAAGCATCAATTGAGACGCTATCTGTAAACATCCAAAACAGATGCAGGAGGGTACCTACACATGATATTTTGACGTTTAGGTCCACTGACAAATCGGCAGAATTTGACGAGTTAGGACAAGAACATGTTGGCATAGCTTTAGACTCTTACACTCATTCAAAAACATGTTCTACCAGTTTGTAGCAATGACTATGGTAAATTCATGGTTAATGTAGCATTGCTAATGTTTTTTAAAAAAGTTTAATATTGTCATAGAATACAAAGTGATAAACTGGAGATCAACATTGTTTTGTAGAGGTGAATGTCTACCATAAATAGACATCTCAACCACTTGACAGAGGCTAAATGAAAACTGTGTAGTGAGTCGGGAAAACAACAGATTTCTGTTGTAAGTGCCCAAAAGGAAAGAAGAAATGTAAATGCCAAAAATATCATTATGTTTGTTGTTAAATAAAAAACTCAAGTGAGTGTGGAAATATGCACTCAATCTCTCCACAAACAAAGACAAGAATTAAGTGCACTCTATACGTGTAAATAAATTTAAAAATCACTCAATGCTGTGTAAATGGAGATGCACATTTTCAGCCTCCTGACAAGAGAAAGTAGTTAAACAGAATAATGAAACTGCTGCCTGATGGCAGTGGCGACAGGAGCCGCTGTCTTTTGGGAGTGTGGGTGGGTATGTGCCTACAGCTAAACGAGGGGAAATGTCAAGTCAGAGTGGCACTTTTCAATGTTCCACATCCTTGTAGTGCTGCTGCTACCAGCTCAACATGAGTAATCCTAAACCCGGCTAAAAACAGTGCACCACAGGAAGAGTGTGTGCTTGTGTGTTGTATTGTAACTCAGTGACAATAAATACATTGATTAACATGTTGAGCCCTCCCCCACTACGTGCTGAGCAATAATTGTTCACACTGAGGATTTTCAGAGCAATGGTGTGATGTGGGTGGATGACAGGGGAAGGAGAGGGTCAAAGAGATGAGAGTGAGAAAACTGGTTGTACGAAACAAGGGAGGTGGGAGAGGATGGGCTGCACAAATGAAGACAAAGAGAGGAAAAACAAGAAAGATCAAGGGATGATCTATAAAGGGTGGACAACATGATGAAAACACAACATGAAAAGGGACTTTGAAGAAACAGACTCACATTTACAAAGGCACTGACATAGCTGATTTATATTAGGTTAAACAGCAGTGAGAACTGACAAACACAGAAAATCACTGTCTGGACCAAGGAGGTTTTCAAAGCAACATCAAAGTTCCAAAGAGCAAAAGTGGGCAATGCCCAAACTGCCGGGAATTGATTAGTAATACTGCACTGTGATTCACTGTGGAGGGGGGAACTGTCTTTTTTTACACGTGTAAATACTGTGTCCATGACAACTGCATCAGCAAAGAGGACCAATGGTCAGTCACAAAATTACTGCCTCATGACAGCAGAATTGATCCACAATCTTTCCAGCAGCGTGTAGGAACTTTGAAAAGTTTTAATTTATGGCAGAGCTGGGAGTGGAAACTACTTCTATCTAAGCCCAGTGCACATAGATGCCTCATTTGAAGCAGGTAAGGAAAGAAATATGATGGCTTGTGAAAATAAGAGTGTTAGGTAGGCTATGTCACTGTCCATTGTGAAAGTTTTTGTAAAGTGTTGTGAAAATTGATAAATTTGTGAATGGTTATCTCACAGTGTTATGCTACATTTCTTTACATTCTGTGCATTAGCTAGCAAACAACCCATTCTGAGGATATTCCACTCAATAGGTTAAGTTAGGATTCGTTAATGCTCCCATCACTTGTTGATGGGAATCTTATTATTGTAACACTGTACCAGTAGTAACATTTCACTTGAGTCAGGACATGCATGAAAAGGTAACATTAACGTCAATACCTCATGCCCCTGACCACCCTGCAGATTTGGTCACCCCCAGTGTTGACTCCATGGCTACAACCTGGTGTTGGATTTGTGGTGGTAAGGGCATGGTCTATATGATTAAGAGGGTTTTTCATTATTAAAGAATAATATCTCATGATACCAAGGTGGACTGAAGCTGTTCTGTCAGCTGGTCAAAAGTTACCTCAGCCCAACACTACCAAATCAAGGATGAATTACCAACCAAGCAGTGTTGGTAACTGGCAGGATAGCAGACCCCCAGAAGCCCCAAAAGGTTCACTCCTTTCACTTTGATCCATATATAAATATTGAATAGTGCCGTTTTAAAAGATAAGATCGAGATGTCAACAAAAAGACCAAAACCACCAATGTGTTGGTCCGTCTCTCAAGCTCAACCTGACTGAGCTATCTTTACCATTCAATTTGGTATGTAATGTTAAAAAATCCACTAGATGTCACTGTGAATAGTCTGCCTTTTCAGTTTACCTCCTATAAGAAGACCAGACATGGCATATTTTTTTGACACGTTATAGTTTCAGAGGTCTTACTGAATAAATTTCTAATAAGGGTCAAATAATTTTTTACAAACATGCTCAACCAAACAGTTCATGTGTCCTTGTATGGTAAAGGCAGTGAAGCTAAGCTAATGTCATTAAAACTGATTATTTGCTAAATAACAAAAACACGTCTGATCAATTATTGTTGTTAAATGTTATTGTTGTTATCCATATAAACAATCATTGATCAGAAGTGTTTTTATTATGCAGCAAATAATCATGCTCAATATGTATATGCTGAAATAATTTGTGAGTATGTCTAAGGCCATGCTCAACCAAACAGTTGAATTATCCTTTTTTGGTAAAGGTAGTGCTAAAACATTAAATTTACAATTTTTATGTAATAAAAAAGGGCTGAATAGTCACTGTTGTTAATAACATGTTATTCCATTATATATTTGATGACAAAAAAATCATATCAGTACAATTTTTACACCATTTCTGAGATGAGTACTGTACTGGTAAATATCTAGAACAAATACATGGAAATAATACTTGTACTGGTGTTACTGCTACCTCCATGGTCACAAATTGATGTTTGGTATACAAACATCTTACTAGCAGCATAACAGTATATAGCTTGTGATTTTATATTATTTCCTTTCTAAATGTATAGTTACCATCTGGTAGAGGCCTATATATTAAAAAAAAAAAACCATCAATTTTTTTCTTAGTGGGCACATTCAAGGAATATCTGAACACTCATATGATTGTTTAAATATGAATTTTAATTAATACTTAATTATATAATATCATATTCAAGGGCAAAATGAAATCAGATTACTACTGAAATAAAACACTGCAGGCCTTCAGATTTATTTCAAAGGCCTTGTTAACAAGGATCTGGCCTGACCCTGTGCTGCTCTGGTCCAAACCAGAGTGTCCTTTAGGGAGAGAAATTTGTCTTATAAATCAGACATGTAAGGCATTTCAAATTACTGCTACAATACATTCTTAGTCATTATGTGAGCAGGCTAGAAATATTTAGGCTTTATGGTTTGAAAAGTGGATTTTGGTGATTCTGTTTGTCCACTGTAGGTGCACTTACACACACAGCAAGACAGGTTATGCGATTTCAGAAGCTTCTGCCAGACTTGAAGGACAAACAAGCGTCAAACTGTGACACTGGCAGGGGAAAGAGTCCAGCACAGCTATTATTACACACACACACACACATACACACACACACACACACACACGCACACACACACACACACACACACACACACACACACACACACAGTTGAAGGATGTGCATGGCTGTCCATTGACAATGACAGTGTGAACCCTATTGGTATGCTTGACTCTCTCTTTCCCCTCCCTTTCTCTCTTTTTCAGCAGACACACACACACACACACACACACACACACACACACACATACACACAAAACGCACATGTGCTTAGACATAGAAATAAATTCATTTTTCATAAATAACTCCCAATGTCAAGTGGCCACTTTCAATCCTGTTCGCTGAGAACAGGAGAGGAGTGCTTATGTGTGTCAAGGAAACATACTTACAATGTATTTTATCTTACCACCAGGAGTTCTCTACCACTAAATGGTATAAGCTGAGAGTTTCCTCTTAAAACCTATTCAGAAGTATTTACCAAAGAATGAAGAGAACACTACCTCTAAAAAGACCTTGATGCTTCTTGCTTAAACATTGCAAACAAGTCTTGTTCAAGGAAAGTAGGCTCATATATACACACACAAGCATCCTTGAAAATTCCACGAATTGCTTGAAATATTGAAATGGTAATGAAAAATGTCCCCTTTAAAGGTTCAGTAGGTAACATATTTGCTTGAACTGTCACTATATCCAGATAGTAGTACAAGAGACAGATAATCTGTGAAAGAATCAGGTTCCTTTGGCTATTCCTGCTGCTAATGGTATTTGCAAGAAACGAACATGCCTGAATGAAAACTGGCATTCAGAGCCAAGAGGAGTCTCTAACACCGTATCAATCATTGCTTGCTGCGCAGCGCAACAACAGTGTAAATGGCAAAGACAAGTAAACAGAAGAAGACCATGGACAAAAAGCTTGCTTTCACTTTTACAGGTCTTCTTCTTTGAAGTGGTAGGAGACCTTTGAAAGTGAAGGCAAGGCAAGATTATTTATACAGTACATTTCGGCGACAAGGCTATTCAAAGTGCTTTACATAAAACATTAAAAGCATCAAGATAAGGTACAAAAGAAACACATTATAAAAGGACATTTAAACACAACGATAAACACAATTAAAGAGCTAAAGAACTGTAAATAAAAACAAGCTAAAATAGAATAAGATGTTGATATGTTCTTAAGGTGATACTATATGCAGTTTGTCATTTTCTTAATGTGACTACTGAAATTCAGGTCCGAGTCCATGATTATACCAAGATTTCTGGCTTAGTCTGTGGTTTTTAGCATAGCCAATTGAAGCTAAGTGCTTACTTTTAATCATCCCTCCTTAGCTCCAAAAACAATTACCTCAGTATTTTCTTTGTTAAATTGAAGAAAACTGTGACATATCCAATTGCTGATTTGTTCAGCGGACCATTGCCCCTGGTTATATGGTTATGTAAATGTGTGCATCATCTGCATAATTATGGTAACATATTTATTTTCCCTTGTTTGAGCTAATGGAAGCATGTAGATGTT
The DNA here is from genome assembly GCA_019142605.1 of Cephalopholis sonnerati. Taxonomy (NCBI): domain Eukaryota; kingdom Metazoa; phylum Chordata; class Actinopteri; order Perciformes; family Serranidae; genus Cephalopholis; species Cephalopholis sonnerati. Next base: position 4,235,585 of record JAGQAX010000003.1, read on the forward strand.
AAACAGAAGAGGTCCCTTGGGGAAATTCACATATCATTTTTGTACGCTCGATTTATAATCAATAATAGACACAGTAGTAGTCCCTGTCCTTTAAGCAGGAATTGATCCAGTTTGGTACTGTGCTATAAAGTCCAACCTAGTTTTCCACTTGGTCTAGTAGTATGTTGTGGTAAACCAGGCAAATACTGCACTGAAATCCAGCAATACTAAGACAGAAATTCTGCCACTGTCTGTGTTTGAGTGTTTGAGTGTCATTGAATACCTTAAAAAAAGCAGTCTCAGTGCTGTGGTGTGGTTGAAATCCTGACTGGGAGGCATCAAAACATTTGTTTACTGTCAAAAAGATGTTCTGCTGTTGAAAAACAGCAAGCTGTTGAAAGCAAGCATTTTGTCCATAGTCTTCTTCTGTTTACTTGCGTTCTTGTTGCCAGCACAGCAAGTGGTAAAACTGGGCAAGAGGCAAATTAATTGTAAAACCCCTATGCCCCAATTTGGGGCACCTTTGTGTAGAATTTGAAAAATTGATGATGAGAAACACATCCACATTACTTACCTGCTCTCAAAAATAAAGGGTGTCGAAATTTGTCTTAACTGACCAATCATAGTACCTGAAAGACAGCGTTGCTCCTGGCAACAGCATCAACTCCACCTCCTTGCTGGGATAATTTGTCTCTATGAAAGAAGAAAGGCTAAGTAAAGAGCTCACCGTGGGTATTGTCTAAATGTTTGTCAAAACAGTCCCTTTACATCTTTGAAGAAACAAGGAAAGTAGTGCTGGCTTCCTTTCTGCACTTATTCCTTAATACACAATAAAAAGGAGGTGGAGCTCAAGAACTTGAGCCCCCCTCTTAATGGATTTAGTGGACTTACAGCAAATGGGAATAAAAGTTAAAATGAAGAACACATCAAAGTTCAATTTCTTCTGCCTGAGCTGCTTTTATGAAATATGAAGGTGTTATGAATAAGGCACACTAGCCTTGCAACATTTGGCATAAATCTTCCACAGTGCACTCCGTAGCCTGTTAAGCACTGAATTTAATATTGGAATGATCTGACACAAAAGAGAAAAGAAGAAGTCTCTTTTAAAGTGTAGCCATCAATTCAAAAATGAAGAGACATTATTTTCCAAGTCCAGTCATGCATTGCTACTATTGATTGCCCTGTAAATTAAAAAAAAAAAGTGGCATTATCCTTTGACACATTATGTCTGCTTTCCTTCTTGTCTGTGCTTCATCTAATTTTCCTTAGTCTATCCCAGCTCAGGAAGATATTAACAGCCTCTTTAATGAAAGGCAGTAGGTAAAGACTATTAGACAGTGTTGAGCTACACACATTACAATTGTAAGAATATTAAAAATCAGTGGGAGATCTAAGGGCAAAGCCAAAACAAGTCTTGATTTTGAAGAAATACACTGGTTGTATGGGGGATTGCACAAGTACTACATGTAGTAGGTGTTATCTATATTTCAAATGTTTCAAATGTTACTTAATGATGTAGGTCTAACAACCCAAACGTTGTTTGCTTAATAAAGTTGTTTGCAAATAACAAGACAGTATGCAGGAATTCTGTTCTCATAACTGTGGACTTTGTCCTCTAACGCACTTGTGCACAAGTTTTTGAAAGTGCACTTGAGCCTCCAAATTCAAATTTCTGTCCATGCCTTCTAAAACTACACATAGAAGCATTTTCTGATCGGATGTCACTATCAGCAGGACATGATTTGTGCCTTTCAAAACTGCTCTGAACTTGTTTTATAATGTGACAACACTCTGATTAAAGTTTGGTTAGGGAAAGATCATAGCTGGGGTTAAAATTAGCACTTTGTTGAGGTCAGGAAAACATTGTGGTTTGGGTTAAATGATTACTTTGTTAACCCTCTGAGACCCCCTGGGACACCAGTGATCCCAGCCGACATTCTTGTCTTTCAGAGACTGCAGAGGGCTGAGTTTTAAAGCTACAGTGATGATACTGGTATCAAATGAAACTAGAGGACCTGAAGACATGTCATGCTAGCTTGTCAGGAAGGGGGCTATAAAACATGCCAATGCTGGGCTAAATTTTGGTGAAGGAAAAACTGGCATGGACATTTTCACAGGGCTCCATTGACCTCAAGATATCTGAATGAAAATAGGTTAAATTGGTTCGAAAGAGTTTCCCTTTTACAGACACTCCCACTTTATGCTGGTGCCATGCAGTTTTTTTTGCATGCAGTAGAAATCTGCTATTTTCACCTTTTTTGTAATATTTCTGCACACTGGGGTCCATAAACAGTCTTGGAATTGCATAAATTTATGTCTGGTGGGAAAGCTGAGACTCTTGCAGATTCTATGAACCCAATTTTATTCATGTGTGATGATGTCGGTCCCCATAGCAGCCATTTCATTGCAGTGAGACCATTTATTCATTTTCTGTAACAGCTTATCCCCTAGGGGTCGCAGGCGGGCTGGAGCTTATCTCAGCTGACATTTGTTGAGAGGCAGGGTACACCCTGGACAGGTCGCCAGACTATCACAAGGCTGACACATAGACAGACAACCATTCACACTGACATTCACACCTATGGTTAATTTAGGGTCACCATTGAACTTAAACTGCATGTCTCTGCTGACTAAGGAAAACATGCAAACAGAAGGGCTCCCCCCACCCCAGGTTTGAGACAGGAACCCTCTTGCTGTGAGGTGACAATGCTAACCACTGTAACACCATGCAGACCTGTAGTGAGACTGTTTTTCCTTAAACAGACATCACTGTACAAAATGAGCTATAGTGACCTCTACAATAATCACAGCCTCATGAAACTTTACAGCCACAAACTAGAGATCTTGGGCATTTAGGGGATGTTTGGCTATCATAGATATAGTCACAATAAGGGGGTTGCTCAGCAATTTTCAGAACAGAAGTGCTCGCCATCCAAACACCAAAAAATGCATTTTTTACAGAAATTTCCAAATGTCAAAAGTGTTGAATGTCAATGTGCCATTTCACTGCATGGATTTTACTGTGGTGTTCTTCAAGACCTTGGTTTCTTAATATGGTATTTTAGAGGGATTTTTTTTATCAATTCTTGAGGGGTAAAATATGCTTAAATTTAGCACCAAAACTGTGTAACAAATGGTATTAACCCAAAAATTGCTGCAGCAGCTTAGACAAATGGCCATCATATACTTCCATCATAATGTTCTAAGCCCCCATACAATCTAAACCTTCAAAAATTGAATACATCTTAACCACCTAATTACAGATTTATGACTAGAAAAACTTGAAAGACAGTACTGAGCTGCATCTCAAATTAATCATCAGCTTCCAGCTTTCTGGTGATGTAAATCATTTCGATGTGGCATATACTGTTGACCTGCTACCCCCCCTTGTAGATCCCCTGCCCCCCCAAACAAAGGCAAAAATTGGTCTTTGTGGGTCTCAGAGGATTAAAGGTAGGGAACCATCATTGCCATGGTTGCAATAATAAACAGTTAAGGTTAGGGAACTGCCTAAAGAAAGTGCTGACTGTCGGTCAGAGATGAGAAACAAACAGTGGTCCCTTTGGTTAAAGTCTGATGTTTAGTTGACCCATCCATCCACCTCCTCCATACATGCACTTTGTTGCTCTGGTCTAACATCATCTGACCTCCTTCTTTGCTCTTTGCTCCAGTCATAATTATTACAGCTGCTATACAGCTGCTATAGGGCTTTGTCATGCAAGACACGAGATCAACTGTGGAAGCTAAAGAGAAGAGGAGGTTTGAAATACACAGACACAAGGGGTATGCTGGCTACCATGCAGGAGTGTGTTTATATATACTGTACACACCCACACATTCAACTGAGGACCAACAAGCTGCTTTCACAACCCCCGCACACATCTTTTATGCTCACTGCAGATTCAGCTAAGTAGGTATTTCTCAATTGCTCTTCATGGATAACTTCTCTTGTTATTGGGTTCAAACATCAAAAAGAAAAGATATCATCTAGAACAGAAGTGCTGCTTTAATCCACATTCTTTCTCTCTCTCTCTCTCTCTCTCTCTCTCTCTCTCTCTCACACACAAGCACACACACACACACACACACACACACACACACTGAGAGAGAGGTTTAGCCTCTGCTAGCTTTTTCCTCACCTTGAAAATAAGATTAAAATGTTATCAGTTATACCACCTGCACAGTGCTGCTCTGACTCTAACTACAGATACAACGCATCAAGCTTAATCCTGAACATGAGATATGTAATGCACACAAACACACACACACACGCACGCACGCACACACACACACACACACACACACACACACACACACACACACACACACACCGGCTTGGTCACACAGATAGATGAAAACAGTGTCTACAAATACTCGAAACCATGAAGTAGCCTATTCTCTCTTCTATTAATACATTAGCAGCCAGACAAAAGGGGCTAACTGTCATCTGACAATCTGCTCTGGTCCTGGTCTTTGCACAGTTAGGTGAAAGGCTGACACCAAGTGGTCAATTCAGGTACAGCAATATTGCTGTAAAAGTACTGTAAAGCTTTTGTTACTTTGCTAAAAGAGTTGTATTTAACCCTCTGAGACCCACATGGACCAATTTTTGTCTTTGTTTAGAGAACAGGGGATCTATAGGGGGAAAGCAGGTCTACAGTAGATGCCATATAGAAGTGGTACATCACCTGAAAGTTGGAATCTGAAGATTAATTTAAGATGCAGCTCAGCACTGTGTGTCAAGTTTTTCTAGTCATAAATCTGTCATAAACACTTAGTTTTGGTCAGGGCCTAGTGAAATTTTGAAGGTTTAGATGTATGGGGTGTACAACATTATGATGGAAGTATATGATGGCCATTCCTGTGCTCTACTATGTCTTTTAAGTTGACGCAGCAATTTTTGGGTTAATACCATTTGTTACACAGTTTTGGTGCTAAATTTAAGCATGTTTTACCCCTCAAGACTTGATAAAAATAATCAAAATCCTTCCAAAATACCACATTTAGACACCGAGATCTTGTGGAACACCACACCAAAATCTATGCTGTGATTTGGCATCAAAACTTTTGACATTTGGAGATTTCTGTAAGGCCTGCATTTTTCGGCCATTGGATGGTGAGCACTTCTGTTCTGGAAGCTGCTGAGGATCCCCATTATTGTGAATATACCTATGAAAGCTTTTGATCTTTGATCTGCTTAATGTTTGAGGTCTCTAGTTTGTGGCTGTAAAGTTTCATGGCTGTGATTATCCTAGAGGTTATGATGGGTCATTTTGTACAGTGATGTCCATTTAAAAAAATGTCTCACTCTAATAAAATGGCTGCTATGGGGACAAGCAACATCACACATGAACAAAACTGGGCTCATTGAATCTGCAAGAATCTTAGCTTTCCAGTCAGGCCCAATTTATGCAATTCCACGCCTGTTTCTGCATCCTGGCATGCTGATACCTGAAGTGCCTGAAATAGGCAAAAATAACACATTTATACTACATGCAAAAAACTGCATGGCACCAGCAAAAAGTGGGTGTCTATAAAGGAAAGACTCATGGGAACCAATAGAACCTATTATCATTCAGACATCTTGAGGTTAGAGGTCAAGGGACCCCTGTGATAATGGCCATGCCAGATTTTCCCTCACCAAAATTTAGCCTAGCACTCGAGCGTTAAATAGCCCCCTTCCTGAGAAACGAGCATGACATGTCTTCAGATCTTCGAGTTTCATACGATACTGGTGTCATCACTGTAGCTTTAAAATTCAGCCCTCTACAGCCTCTGAAAGACAGGAATGCTGGCCGTGATCACCAGCGGCCCAGCTGGTCTGAGAGGGTTAGTCAACAATTATTTTTATCAGTCAGAATATAAATTGAGCCATCACTCATGAGGCATCATCTGCATGCTGTCAATTCTTCAAAAGGTTCAGTTTACAGCAGTCTTAGCAGAAACACGCAAAACACACAGACCTTCAGCTGGAGGAAAAACTGCCTTCAGGTTATGTTTTGTGGTTCATCTCGATTGTGGAACTATTTTTTCAGCTGCCTCACACCCATGTGTAAACTTGCACTTGATCGTTTGTTTGTTTTTTTGTACCATACGCCTGTGAGAGAATCTGCACCAGCACAAGCCTACCGGCGCCTGATCTTAACAGCGGGCCGTATCAGCCTCTGGGATTTCTGCATCTGAAGTGACAGTCAGCTGATCAGTGACAACACAGCTTCTTCATAAACTGTTTTACCCACTTTTTATTCTTCTTTTATGATACTCTCTAAGATATTTTTTATGTATTGTTTTTAAACAATATATTTTATTCTGGATAAGGACTTTATTTACCGGACGCCCAGCATTTAAATTATTTAATAAATACAGACACGAACCATGCCATCTGTGAACTCTGAGGACCACATCTTATTCCAAAAAGCAAATAAAAAGATAACCAACCTTACGGAGGACATAAGGTGGCTCTTGGATGAACTTAGAAAAAAAGACTCCTTCCAGTCAAGCTTCATGGAGATAGCCGTGGGGCAGTCCAAACGGATTGCCTCGCTCAGTGCCACCATCCAGAACATAGTTGTGTGGGATCCTGCCTGTTGTCCACGCTCGTCCTCCTGCTCGACCCCCAGCCATCAGCCGTCTTGGTCGGAGGTAGTGGTCCGCAGTCGCAAGGAGCACTCAGACGGGGGCAGCCTCACCTCCTGGCTTGGTCCTCTCAAACTACTACGTGCCCCTGTCTGATCATCTGGACCCCCCTGGCAGTTGCAACCTCTTCGCTGCTGGTGGATAACAGTGCGGGGTTGGTTTCCAATGACTCTGGAAAACCAAATCAAAGGCTCCCATCAGGTCAAAAGACTTCTTCCCGTCGTAAGCTCCTGAAAGACACCATAATGAGACGCTCTGGAAGTCTTCCCCGCTCCTCTCCCATCTCTGCAATCACTGCCTCACCACAACCCTCTCCTGCTCAGTCTTCCTATCCTCAACCCCCACCATCTCCCCAGCCCCTCTTCTCTCCAACCACTTTAATAGTTGGGGAATCCATAACTAGAGACATCCGTTTCTTCAATGCAGCCACACACTGCTTTCCTGGAGCCACGGTCCCGCTCATCCTGGAAAAACTCCTGGGGCTGCTGCGCACACTCCCATCCTCTGTCCACCAAGTGATAGTTCATGTGGGGTCTAGTGACACAGCTTGTCAACAATCAGAGCTCACAAAGAAGGATTTTGACACCTTTTAAACTTTTTAAGCAGCTGTGTAAAATCTGTTTTTATATCCAGTCCCATACATACATTCTCTCGGGGTGCAGGGCGTTTCAGCAGAATCCTCAGCCTTAATTCATTTCTTCATTCTGTTTGTAGAGTCCACAATATAGGTTTTATTGACAATTTTAATTTGTTTTGGAACCGTTCCTCCTTTTATAGAACTGACAGAGTACATCCCAATAAGCTGGGCAGCCAGATACTGACAGCTAACCTGCTACACGCCGTACAGTCTTCTCCACAAGACTGACTGTTTACATCCTGTCCACACACCTTGGGACCTACCCCTTCTTCTTTGCCTGCATCACCTCCAACCACTGTCTCAAGCACTAGCCCCCCCCCCGCATGTACATGTCTCATATGAGATTGTCATCCTGGATTTTGTGGGGCCCTATCTGGTTTCTATTTTCAACAGTTGACAGCAATGTCTTAGACAATTACCATCCAATTTCGAAACTGCCTTTCATTTCCAAATGTCTAGAAAAAGTTATTGCCAAACAATATTTTTGCCAAACAGTATTTTTGAAACATTTCAGTCTGGTTTCCAGTGCAATCGTAGCACTGAGAAAGCACTTTTAAAGGTGACAAATGATGCCTGTTTTTATCAACTTAGAAATATTTTAAGAATAAGACCAATTTAAAGTGATAACAACACAGAAACAGTTATACATGCTTTTATATCCTCACACCTTGATTATTGCAACAGCCTTTTTAGCTCTTTAAATAAAAAAAACCTTGGCACAACTACAGACTGTCCAGAACTCAACTGCTAGGCTTTTAACAGGATCAAGGAAGTACGAGCACATCACTCCCATTTTAGCATCTTTACACTGGCTTCCTTATTCTTTTAGAATTGATTTTAAAATTTTATAGACTTTTAAAGCTTTTCATGACCTGGCTCCAGGTTACATTTTAAATCTTTTAACCCCTTATGAACCTGTGCACACCTTAAGATCCTTGGGTAAAGGTTTTCTGTCTATTCCAGAGTCTCGGCTGATAACCAGAGGGGACAAAACCTTTGCTGTCAGGGCCCTGAGGCTCTGGAATTACCTGCCCGAGGAATTAAGACTGTCTGAGTCAGTGTCCATATTTAAGTCTCGTCTGAAGACTTATTTTTATTGTAAAGCTTATCCTGACTTTGTTTAAGACCTGTGTCTTGTTTATTTATATGTTTTATTACTCTTGTTTTATATACCTTGTTTTGTTTGAATTTTGACTCTGCTTTTATTGTAAAGCACTTTGTACTTTGTTTGAAAAGTGCTGTATAAATAAAATCTATCATTATTATTATTATTAATATAATTATTATTATCATTATTGTTATTATCATCATTATTATAACGTCTGGAGCTGCTCCATAGACAATAAATAGGTGATTGATTTCATGGACCCACAGAATGATTTTCTGTGAAACAAAAAAATGTACCCATATTCTCAGAACATTCCTCTGGGTGCTTTCAGTGTCATCTATAATAGTGGTTCCCAAATGGTGGGTCGCGGGTTCATTCTAAATGGACCAAAAGTGACTCACAAACGTGTCAAGTTTGGAAAAAACACGCTTTATTTTAAAGTACAGTGAATTCCTGCTGTAAAGTGAGTGACTAATGGACAGCTTCTTGACAGACACCAAACTAGCTTGACATGTCCAAATGCAAGTACGACACTGAATTTATTAAACTGTGTGGCCCTTGTACAACTGACTAAGGACAAATATGGACCCTGTGGCTGGACCAGTTGGGAACCACTGTCATAGAACATCTTTTACCATTCATTCCCTGTGCAGCAGCCCAAACTTTGTACTTGATGTCGTCACACACTACGTTTACATGCGCAGTTAAGTCAAGCTATGGTTACAGCTATGGTTACAGCTCAACTAGGCAATTGGACAACTGTTTTTGTCCCAGTATACAAGCACAGGAGGGGAATGGATTTATTGACCAAAGTTGTGTCTGACTCCACTATGATAGGTGGCGATATGCCTCCCTTTCACCTTATTAGTATTGGACCTTTTACCAGTTGACCTATTATGTCACAGATCAAACAACTGACAAACAAATTAGCCATGTATTTTAAAATACTGAACTCTTTCAGCTGACACAGCATGAACTGTGCCGCCTTGTCCGTCCAAAAATGCACGGCTCTGGATGTAGATTTCACCATGTTGTTACCAGCTTCTTCTTCTGTTACACATTTAATGCTATTCGACTTCTGGGGTCAAAGCCTGGGGCAGAGACTGAAGCATGTGCACAGCTCCTAGGCCAGTTTGGGTCTGATTTACTGTATACATGCAGGAGTAATTATAGTCCCAATTGCATTATCTGGGTGTGTTAGCCCGACTTTTAGAAATCTGATTTAGTAAGATTTTAGTTGGCCTTGCATGTTGACATGTATTTTAAAAGTCCGGTTTTAGTCAGACTAACACAATAACTCAATTTTCTCTAATGTCACATACTGACAGATTTGAGTTTCAGCACTCTAGTTTGGGGGTTTCAGAGACAATTCTTCACTTCTACACATAACTTTTGTCTTACACCACAGGAAAAAATGTATACATTTTGGAAATGGGTGAAGTTCCCCTTTAAGTGGGTTTGTGAGTTTCAGTAGAAGTAAATACTTTTTTACCTGTATCTTTCAGCAGTCTAAAGTGTCACTTTCACCAGGCTGATAAATACAAGCCCTGATCCATGGTCAGATATACAGTGAGTGTGATTTTCCTCAAAGGCATGAAACAATTGATATGATGGAATAATTTGACTTGTATTAACAGAATAAATGTTTATTGACCAAGTGACAACTGACCTAACTCTGTGCATGATTCACATTACACTGCTTTTCATTCTTTAATAACTACAACAAGGTACTGGATGAATCTTTCTGGAATGCACAAAATAACTCGGGACAATCACTTTGAGAGACGAGTACACAAGAAGCATTTTTGCAAATTCAAACATTGCAAAGGAAGACATTGTAGCATCCTAATCTAAAAGAAACAAACACACTAAACTTGTCCTTTTATCACAGGCTGTCCATCATCATACATCCAGATGGATCCTCTGGTGGCGTTTCAGGTTACATTTCTGGGTGAAGCGTTTGCCACAAGCCAAGCAGCAGTACGGTCTCTCTCCGGTGTGGACCCGTCGGTGGGCCTTGAGGTTGCTCAGCTTGGTGAAGCTGCGACCACAGAGGGAGCAGCAGAAAGGCCGCTCACCTGTGTGGGTCTGCAGGTGGGCCTTCAGGTTGCTGGGGTGGGGAAAACACTTCCCACATTGGCCACAGCGCAGGAGGTGCCTGGGGCCAGCAAGAGGGGGAGAGTCTGGGTGGGGTAAGGGGTTGGTGTGATGAGAGTTTGCAGACTGATGTGATTTGATGCTGACCCATGGAGCACTGGTTCGGTGATGTGCTGTGGCTTGTCGGTCGCCCAGGTGAGCCCGCTGGATTGAGAGTGGAGGAGGCGGCACAGCTTTAGATGCGGACAGAGTCCTGTTAAGAGGATTTAAATTTACAACCTGAGAGTGAGCTACAGACAGTGCTGCAGTGGTACTGTTGGAAAGTGTGTGAGGGGGCTTTTTCATTGGTCGGTGGAGGTGCTGTATAGCAGCTTGCAGTCTAAGCCCTGTACCCACTTTGGAATGCAGCTTCATAACCTCCTGTACAGTGGCTTTGTGGGAAATGTGATTCTGCTTGAGTGCTTCTGAACTCAACCTGTGCTGTTTTACTGAACATGACAAAAATGCCATCGTAGACTTTGTCATTTTCTTTTCTTTAGGCTGGGTTTCCACACACCCATCAGAATCGACAATCACCTCCTGCTTGATAGTCACACCCAGCGCATCACTGTTTTGCAGTCTTGCCTGTGGGGATGCTGAGGATGAAATGTGATCTCTACCTGGAGTGACCAGAACATCAACATCTGCTGTGACAGAGTTAGACAGCTCGTGTTCAGTTTGCTTCAGAGGACCTCTAGTTTTGGATGGATCACAGTCCTTTTCTGTTGCAAGGCAGTGATTCTGCAGCAATCCAGCTGTTGTGATGGTCAGGCCAGCCCAACCACTGTCTCCCTCTGAAGATGGATCTGTAGCCATGTGTGTTTCCTCCTGGTCTTCAGGAAAGACGTACGCAGCAGAGATCTGTGGGTCTTCCTTAATAACATCCCTCAAAAATTCCTCACAGTTCTCTTGAGTCTGATTTGGTTGTACTTCAGTCATCTCAGCAGTGTTGTGGGATTCAGGTCCTGCTTTACCTACAAAATGAATGAAAAGGGTTAGTTATTTGATGTGGAAGCTAAGCAATGTACTGCTGCAGAGGGGTCATCAACAAAACGTATTTTAACCACCAAAATAAATCAATATCCGTTTCAGTGTATGCTATATTTAGAATATTTTCACTGCTTCACCTTAATGTCAGACAGTAATTTCTAAATGGAAAATGAAGCTGTTATATGGCTCTCTGAAAGTCCAGACTCCACTGAGAAAAATGGTGATTTAATATTGCTGAACACAGGAACTGCTGATCTATCACTGCCTCAAACAGTTTGTTTGTGTTATTGTGTGGCTTGTTGTTTAAAAGGGTCAGTTTGGATTCACAAAAGTCACACAATAACACAGACTAATAATCGATTGAAGCAGCAGTAGACCAGCAGCTCCCATGTTCAGCAAGCTAAAATTACTGTTTTTGTCAATGTTGTCTGGTGTCTTTGACTAGAGCATAGACGGGGAACTTAAATCATTAACAGCTTTTCCGTCGGTACAGGCTGTCTGACGGAAAAGTAAAGTAGTGAAAACACTCAATATAGAATACATTTACACTGATACTAATTTTTTTAGGTGACTAAAATACATTTTGTTGATGACCCCCTTCCCTTTTGTACATTGCTTGGCTTCGGTGTAGCCTGCTTCTCGAAAATGAGAGCATGCCAACTGACATCTACTGTATGTGTTACACTGACTATGGATAAGTAGCCCATACAAGCCCACTTCAAAAAATCTGGACTATCGCTTTAATGGATAGTAAAAAGGCAACCAGATGGTGTTCAGGGAGGGACACAAAGTGAGGAAATGATTTAAGAAGTGCTGAAGTATTTATACAGTGTTATCATGTGTACTATTAACACAATATCAGTATTTCATTTTTAAATATCCCAGTTATTGTCTATTTTGGGTTATCGCGGCACTCCTTGTCCAGAGCCTGAAAACTAAATATTTTTATTTATATTTATTATTTCAGCCTGTTTCAAAGGATTGATAAACTAAAACTAATTGCATTTATTACAGAAGGTAAGAAATGTCATATATTTTTACGGAAGCACACTGAATTCACTGAATTAAAAAAAAAATTGACACCTTATCTCATAATCACGACATAAGATCTCCTAATTATGAGATTCTGATAATAGAAAGGGGTTAAGGTTTCATGTGCTTTTGTTGACTTCCTGGTGTGGGTTGCCATGTGCAACAGGAACATCAGAAAGAAGGAACACGAGAACCTTGAAAAATACCAAGGGCTGAAAGAGGAGCTAGAAAATATGTGGGGAGTAAAGGCAACAATGGTGCTAGTGACCCACAAACAGGGAGAGTGGCTCCAGCAGATTGCAGGTACAACATCTCAGGTCTCTGTCCAGAAAAGTGCAGTCCTTGGAACAGCTTAGATACCACACCCCATGGGCAGGGGGTGAGAGGGGGATTATTTATACATATATTTGATATATTACATATACTTGATATTATTTTTGCATATATATAAATACATAAAGACAGCGTGTGATAAAGATATTTTTCCAAAACTTGATATATAAAGAAAACAATGGAACAATGGAACAATGGACCTTGGTGACACAATACTCACCATTGTGGGTATCACTCCAATGCACAGAAGAAAAAGACAGCTTATTAACTTCTTCCTTTACACTCAAAGCTGACATTACATCATCTCCTGGTGTCTGAATATCACAGAGAACACATCAGAGAAAACATGGTTACATTTTGATTCATTAGTTGAATGCCCTGTGCAGAATTTTCCTGTTAGAAAAAAAATATACATACAGCCTCTCACAGAGTACCTCTGTTCTGAGACATTCCTGTGACCCACCTGTGATTCCCTCTCTGGGCTGTGGGTGGATGTGGGATTGTCTGCTGCCTGTGTTGACTCTGGTATGTATTCTTGTGTGCGACTTGTAGCCCATCTTTCCACAGAGTCACCCTCTTGTTTCACTCCGCAGACCCCCAAAATTTCTGGAAAATAAATAGCACTCAAGTAGCAGAACATAATACAGCGTGTTTTGTGTCGCTATATTAATGGTCTTTCCGTTTGTTCTTACCATCCTGCTGTTCTTTGGGCGTGTCTTCTACAGTGTCACTGGACAGTTCCACATCATCCTTGGCACAGTCCACACACCTCCCAGTTTTCCGTCCCTCTCTTCCCCCTTGGTCACTTAATTTTTTCTCAGCCCATTGCAGCTGCTTCCTCAGGGACTCCACCTCCTGGTTCCTGCGCTGCACCTCCTCCAAGAATCCGTCCTCCACCAACCTGGTCACCTCATACATGGCTGTCTTTACCACAGTCTCCATCACATCCGAAAGCTGGGTCTGGAAAGTTACAATGAGGGTGTCCAGGTCAGCCATGATGGACAGTCAGGGTTCCGGGTTTTAAAAATGAATTCCTTGTATCGTGGGGGAAAAAAATCAAAGTAACAACGAGGGAGAAGGAGTCCGATTTAAGATTTCCTCTTGGAAAATGAAAACGCGACCACAGGTTGTTAGGCTGTAGCGTTACACCATTCTCCAACTGTACATCCGCTTGCTGTTGTTGTTGTTGTGGCTATTTCAGGTAATAAAGTTACTTATTCACTCATAAACATTATGAGGCTGGACTGCCGACGCACAGCGACCTATTTATTGATACAAACTGCCTTCATGTCAACTGAAGTTGTCATCTGCCCAGCTAATATTACTCCTTAGCTTAACGTTAGCATTAGTATGCTAAACACATTTCAGGGCGTCAAACCGTCAACAAACCGTACACAGCTACGAATTAGAGTAACCATAGCCGAGCCTAACGCATTGATCTATTTGACCGATGTTTAAGGATTCAGTGGGTAACGACTGTTTAGCAAAGCAAATTCATGTGCACCAAGCATCTAACCGAGCTAGCGTTTCAATAAGCGCTTGTGGTCCTTGTTTTTGCTCGTGACGTCATACAAACGTAGTACGGTGGCCTTACCTGAGGTCTAGGAATTACAAAACGCGTTTCAATAAAGTGAAACCAATAGGCTGCGCCAAGCAGTTAACTGTAACGTCTGGTCATTGTTTCAAATAGAATGCGTTTTAGCTTTTGTGCAACACATTATGGCCCTAAAGATGCACGCGCTCCTACAATGCTTTATTAAAAAAGTGAGATTACATTTTTCTATCTAGTTGAAGGTATTCGTGGTGGTGTTTGACATGGAGATCAAATGTTACATAGGTTATAATTATGTATATACAATATTCACTGGTGGACAAAGTATTTTGATGTTTTGCTTGGATTAAAGTACTAATACCACAGTGTAGAAATAAATTCTGCATTTAAAATCCTACTTAACGGTCTCATACTATAAGAAAAAAAAATCACATTTTCATGTCTTTTTAAAAATAAAAATACTGTGAAAGTATCAAAACCACTCAGTCCACCGAGTAATGCACAGTTCCTATTCAGAAACCGTGCCTTTATATGAGCTGTCAGGATTTCTGTGAATTTGTGCTGTCAAAAGTATTATATAAACTGTTTGAAACATAGACATTCTCAATAGGTCTTTTTGTGTTTCTTGCTGGTTTGCAGTGTATGTGAATGACATCAGCTGTCAGAGAGTAATCATGGACCAAGCTTGACCAGCGAACTTCACTACAAGCCAATTAGGTACTGAAACAGGTGACGTGCTTTATGTTTTAATTGGACCAGCTCAGTTGTAGGTGACACCATCAGCTGTCTTGAGTCGAGCTCAGGATGATTACAGGTTTATTCAAGCAGACCGTATGAGAAAAATAATGTGGTCTCTGAACATCAAAGTACGTAAACATGTTGTAGTAGAAACCCAAAATAGAAAAAGGAACCTGAATATGAGCAGAATATGGGTCCTTTAAGTGAAAGTACAAAAGTGTTAGCATCAAAATATGATAAAAGTTCCAAACTAAAAGTACTCATTATGCAGAATGGCCCGTTTTAGAATAATATTTACTATTATATTATTGGATTATAATTATTGATGCATAAATGTACTCATCACTGAAATGTTGCAGCTGGTAAAGGTGGAGATAATTTTATTTACTCCATAAACTACTGGGTGGCTAAGCCTAGAATAATATATTATGACCTATTTGCAAGTTTTGATTATTGATACAAAAAATTATTAAACTGAGTAACAAGTAACTAAAGTTAAATACATTTAGTGGAGTAAAAAGTACAATATTTGCCTCTCAAAAGTAGTGGAGTAGAAGACTAAAGTAGCATAAAATGGAAATACTCAAGTAAAGTACAAATACCTCAAAGCTGTAGGCTACTTAAGTACAATACTGAAGTACACAATCTTAATTATGTTACACTGATTATATTAGTCACCATAATTTCCACACAGGTTTTTGATACTACATTTATTTGATACTTCCACATCATAAGTGGGCTCCTACATTTTGATATAGCTTATAGGGAATAAGTATTCAACGAGTCAACATTTTATTCATTTAGTAAATTTCCAAAGCAGCTGTTCTCATGCTATTTACACCAGACATTGATATTTACTCAGTAACATTATACAAATAAAGAAATCATAACATTACAATCCATTAAGAAAGCGACGTGCAATAAAGTGGAAAAACACTGGAAAAAAGTATTGAACAATGTATTCAATATTTGGTGGAGGGGCTTTTGTTTGCAATGCAGCTTTTAAGATGCTTCCTGTATGAAGAAATTAATCTCTTGCAGTGTTTAGATGGGGGGAACATTGTTCAGACAGTCTTTAAATCTAGAATACTCTGGAAGAACTGCTGTTGAAACTTGAGCTTCAGCATCTTCCTCAAATTATGGGTTTATTTATTATTATTATTAATTAGGTTTAAGTCTGCTGATCGACTGGGTCATTCCAATATCTTTATTTTCCTCCTCTGGAACCAGTTGAGTCTTCTTTGCTGTATGTTTTGGATCTTTGTCCTGCTAGAAAGTCCACCTGCATCTCATCCTCACTGTCCTGGTGGATGCCAACAGATTATTCTCAAGAATTTTCCAATACATGGCTCCATTCAACATCCCTTCAACAATTTGGTCTCTGGCACCAGGAGAAGAGAATCAGCCCCATACCATGATGCTTCCACCTCCAAACTGCACTATAGGTGTGGTATTTTTGAGGTCAGGTGCAGAGGCATTTCTCCTCCAAACATGACATGTCATATTGTTGCCCATAACGTGGCCAGGAGAGACAGAAATCTAACTTTTCTGCAAATAGTAAGATGGAGCCACGTACTAGGAATTTCTTGGGAAGAATCTGTTGCCATCCACCAAGGAAAACTTAAAAGAAGGAAAGGTTATGATTTCAGTGATAGCGTTTGAGGAGCCATACTTTGGTGTCAGTGCTATGATGCTAACTGATGTTTTTTATTTAAATATTTGTTCTCCTGGTTTTTGGTCTCCAAACAGATGATGGCTCTGTCCAGCAGAACCATGATTTTTTTTGTCTGTATAGTTTTATTGAATTAGTATCAATGTCTGGTGTAAATTCCATGTGAATAGCTGCACTGGAAATATGTTTAATGGAAAAAAGTTGACATGTTGAATACTTATTTCCACCAATGTATGTAAAAATGTTCACTTTGTATTCTATTATCTCCTTTGGGTAAATTTGTCAGATACATTTAGCTTACCAATTATTATGTTTAGTAAGATTCCAAACAGCAAAAATAAGTTTTATGTTTATTGGTTAAACCACTCTAAATTCTAGGATGTTTCTCACCACAGGTATGTTCCTTTTTCATTCCTTTGATCACCCTCTTCTCCCCTTTCAGCAAAATGTGTCTGACACCCAATTAATCATTTTTCTGAGATGAGGGCCAATTAGATATAAAGATGCTTCTCTGACATCCTCTGGCTTTTATCCAAACTGCACTGTCTCCTTTTAACCACCCTCTATCCATCTCATAGCAAAGTTGGATTTCTGATCAACCCTCTACTGATAAAAAACAAACAAACTGCAATGTCATCAAGAGACGTCATTAATTTAAGGACTCTACAAAGATTTTACCTTGTTATCTCACAAATCTTTGATCATGCTACTCTGATGTGTCTTTATTGTCACATTTCTCATCTGCAACAGCAGGGTTCAGCGCTGGCTTGGCCTCTCTTTTAAATTTGCTCAATAAATCTGATCTCTTATGACTCTCCCTGTCTGCCCTTTGCAAGCAGGTGAAAATGCCAAACACTGTTCGAACCGTGTATACTGATAATGCATTGAAATATAGTTATACTAATGGTTGCTGTACTCCAATACCCTTCATTTTTCCTTTTGCCGCATTGGATTCACATCACAGTTGAATTTCATTATAGGCTTTAATTTAAAAAAATGGACAAAGAAAATCACTGTGAAAGTAACCCCATCAAAATACACACCCTCTCTTTGTACCGCAGTGCAGTTTATTAGAAAATAAAGGCTGGGTCATAAGACCTTGAATAAAAAGAAATGTTATCCCTATCCAAAATGTAATTTTCTACCAGTCTGTTCCAAGTATTTTCAAGTGAGTTCATTAATTACAGAAAAAAAGGAAATGCTGGAGAAAACATTAACAGGCGTCTTTTTTACTTTGTCATTTTTGCAGTAACAAAATATGTAGCATATAAATGGGTACAAATAAGACATATTTCATCAAACACAAGAAGCATGTATTCTATCTTTGTCCTATATTTTTCATACCTATAACAGTGTTTTAATAAAATCAAAGGTATTGAAGAGAAGAAAACAAACATCCATGGCTTATGAGTAACAACATTCATGTTTAAATCTCTTCATACAATAAACAATCTTAAATTCTCAGATGCTCCCCCCTTAAACTTCCCTAGATTTATATGTGTTTGCGTTGATGTGATTTCAGATGATCAAGGCGTTTGAAGCTGAGGCCACACACGGTGCAGCAGTATGGTCGTTCCCCTGTGTGGGTGCGCTGGTGAACTTTCAATATGTCCGCTCGTGTGAAACTCTTATCACACATGGTGCACTGATGAGGTTTTTCCTGTGTGTGAATTCTTCGGTGCAACTTCAGATTCCAGAGACGGCTGAACTTGTTCCCACATACAGTGCAGCAGTAAGGTTTGTCACCTGTTTGGCCACACTTGTGTGTCTTTAGGTCAGAGAAAGAAGAGAAACCTTTACCGCAGTGGCTGCACAGGTGGAGCCCCTGTCCCGAGTGAATCCTCTGGTGGACTTTGAGGTTACACGCTTGAGTAAAGGTCTTTCCGCACTGCGTGCAGGAGTACGATGGCACTTGTCCTGTGCCTTTGTGTGTCTGCTTGTGGGCCTTTAGTGAGGTCGAATCAGGGAAGGACACGGAGCACTGGTTACAGGTGTGTCTCCTCCCTCCTCTCCCTCCTGTCTGATGCTGCAACCTCTCTCCAAGGTTTACGGTATCACTGTATGCATCTGAAGGTCCATACATATCCCCTGTGCTGTCCACAGATGGGTCAATGCGGACGCCCTGACCCCTGAAGTTCAACCTGCCACCTGAATCACTGGACACATGTTCAGAGTACAAGATACTTGGGTCTTGTAGATACCCTTCTTCATTGATCAATAAACAGCTGAGCTCTCCACTGACATCAATGTTAGTCCTTGTGGGAGAGTGTGCAGGTGAACCAACCATGCCCCTTCTATTTCGTGTGGCAGCTGTTTGGTAAACTTGACGTTCGGCTCCTTCTGGTGCTTCCACATCCCCTTCATATTGCCCCATGTAACTCAAATCCTCATCCAGATGGGATGGTGATCCTTGTAACTCATCCAAGTTACCCATGTCTATCATATTGGAGTCTCCGTAGCCAGTCTTGTCAAAACCACCCAGATCTTCTATACCATACCTGCCCTGGAAAAGTGATTCAGATGGGTCAACTGAATGTCCATCTTGGCCTGATTCTGGCCTCTGGTCATAGCCAGCTTCCCAGTTCACATGGCACTTTAGGATCTTCTGGTCGCTGCAACGTTTACTGGGCCCTGGCAGACCTGATGCCTCCGTTTCTGGCCAATGAGAAAAGGAAAAGATGTTTAAACAGTTATGGATTTATGGGTATGGCATGACAATATCACTATTACCATATAAACCCTGAAAATAATGACTTCGAAGCCAGTGGTGACACAGTGTATCATCTGGTGTATACTTTTCCTATAAACCAGTACTACAGAAATGACTATAAACTTGTGAGTAAAAAAAAATCACACGATATTAATATGCTTAAAATAGTTTTTCTCAGTCTATGCATTCATGAAGAGACTGACCATCCAAACTGACTCCCCATCTCTCTTGGGAGTCATTAGTTTTTGGTGTGATCCGAAGGGTTTCCTCCTTGAGCAGTCTATCCAGTTTTTCAGCCTGTACACCTTGAGACTGGCAGACAAGCAGAAAGACAACATTATTACAGGGGCTTATTATATTATAACTGAAGTGCCTGAGGTATATTATAACTCCACTCACCTCAAGAGAAACCATAAGGTTGGCATTAGCTCAACAGGCAGGTCTGATTTAATGCTACAGCATTTACAAAATACTAAGATTTTTTACTAAGATTACTGAAGTCATGAGACATGTACAACCAGGAAATTGCCATCAAACGTGCCAACAAACACATTTCAAACACTGAAACCTCATTTACTGAAGCTCAAACAGTGTAACAAACGGTCCTCTACCTGTGATGCCTTCATGGCACTGTGGGCCTCTGGTCCTGCCTCTTCCATGTCGTGACTAGGTGTCTCTCCATCAGTGCTGTGAGAGCCATTTATCTCCTGCAGCACACTCTCCTGTTTAAGACTTTTATCTGTAGCAGAGCATAGGAAACATTTTACTTTTTTAAAATTAAATAGCATGAGCATTTTCGTTTGCACTTGCAAAATTTAGCAAATCTCGGATGGGTGAAACTTTAATGGGTCATACTCCACCCAGGTGGCATATCAATTTGAGATACTTAAAACAGCTATGATATATCAGATATTTTTGTAATAACTATGAATGTAATAACTGTGTTATATGAATGAGGTCGCTCACAGTGATGAGCTAAATAAAAATCTACCTGCAGCTTCCCTCAGCTCTACACAACTTTATACTGACTTGCATTTCATTGTTTTGGTTTTTCCAGCTGGCAACTTCACTGTTTTGGTTCACTCTCACCACTCTCAGAGTGTCATTTTTGGCCACAGCAGGCAGCCTTAATTAGCATATAGCTGGAAGAAACCACTGTACACTACCTGCACCAAACAGTAGACAAAGTTAGCAACTGGAACATTTAGCTGCAAAAAAGACAACTTCTTTTCCTCAGGAGTTCGTAGAGACCAAAAACAGAGCAAAGAGGAGAGTAAATATTGGACGTATGTCTCTTTTACACTGCCTCTTTAAGGCGGAGCCTTCACTCCGTTATGCCTCCTTACCGTTCTATATAATAGGTACAACTGCAGAATGGGGGACAGAGTTGTCTCGCCTTTAAGCCAGCACTGGAGGTGAAGTCAGTATAAATGGGACAGTCAGCAGGATGATATTCTGGGTGGCACAGTTGTGATGTCTTGATGTGTTATGCATGCCACGCCCTGCGGGATATTTAAAAACTAGCCGATAGCAGTTTGCAGCTAACTCAAAGAAGAAGTGCAGGTGAAAATGTACCCAAATTGGAAAAACAATAAGACCCGGGAGCTCCACTCTCTCTGAGCAGAGGACGAGATCAGCCACCATATAAGTGGGACGGCAAATGTTTGTTATTGACATGTTATGCCATTGTTATTGTTTTTCAATGTGCTGCGACGCACATGTTGTATGTCACAACAGCAATTGCTGTTGTGTTACATGTCACGCTCATCACGCCTCTTTTGCTTCCGCGATGCCAGCATGCTGTCTAAAATCAGACACTGGGGCGGCATGATGCCACTGCTGTTTG
Source organism: Cephalopholis sonnerati (assembly GCA_019142605.1). Classification (NCBI taxonomy): domain Eukaryota; kingdom Metazoa; phylum Chordata; class Actinopteri; order Perciformes; family Serranidae; genus Cephalopholis; species Cephalopholis sonnerati. The sequence continues at coordinate 4,256,954 of JAGQAX010000003.1, forward strand.
GTTCTGTGTAAAAAGGCGAAGGGTGGCACAAAAGGGGACATCATGGTGGCCCTGGAGCAAAAAAAGGCTTATATTTGCCAGGTGAGAGTTACACAATTCCAGACAACTTTTTAACGGGATAATATGTAAATTTTATGTTGCCTCCGCCCTGAAGTGGCCAAAAAAAAATAATCATAATTGCAAGTTTAAAGCAGCAAAATTGATTTTGGCCATTTGGGGGGCAACAGAAACAAGTTGTAAGCTGAAGATTTGCTTACACATTGTTCCCCTATTGGTGCGTTCCATTTACCTTTGAAATCAGAGGACAGAACTGGGAGTTGACCCTGTTCCAGCACAAGTCAAAAAAACAAGATGCTATTAGCAATACCAGTTCAAGACAGATTAGCCATTGTTAGTAATACTAGTTCATAAAACACAACTTGCTGTAAACAAACACTGCAGTGACATGTCCACAGATAGAAGTTGGACAGCATTGTGTGTATGACTGTTATAGTAAATGCACAGAGGAGCCATGGATTAGGATTTTTAGGTCAGGGCTGGTGAAGTTCCTCCAACTTTCAAAGCTGGAAATCCGACTTCAGGGGGTGTTGCAGATGACATTTCTGACTGGGAACTCAAAAATTCCGACTTCCCAGTACAAATGGAATGCACCATATATGCACATGCAGCAATCAGGGACCGACATCTGCATTCATTTGAAGTCATGTTTCTGGCTGCATTATTTGATCTCAAAAAGCGTGAAGAAATATCTGACTCTTTAACGGCTAAATGTTCCACTATGTTCACCATGAATGTCTGGTGCAGAACAGGTAGTTTATGGCCTGTTTATATGTGTTTTTTTTTCTGAACAGCTGCTTGCTACTGCTGCAGAAGCCAAAGCAGGTAAAAGCAAAGACAAAATACTCTGTGGAGCTGAGGAGACCTGAACAGTTGGAGCAACTGTCATTAACAACAACTCCTTCACATTCCACATAGTTGTGATTACTTGATCATATAAAAATATTGATCTGTGCAGCCTTAACACTGTTGCAGAGCACCTTTGTGGGCTATATCTATTATCAGTACATTTCCTCCATTTATTCTTGCAGGGATGATTATCAAAGACCTTACCCATCTATGATTTCTAACCTTTTAAGAGCTCGGGTTGGGTGATCACGTAAGTTTTTGTGAAGAATTCATAACAACATGTGTGTGCATTTAGTCGTCCATGCGACAAAATTAATATATGAAATTAACAGTTTCTGAGAACAGCCGAGGTGAGTAACACCAGACAGATTCACCTGTGGCGCTGTCCTCACCGGACGGCCCGACTCGTCCGCAGTCAGTACATCTGCCCCTCCTGTCTCCCTCTCTTTCTTTACGTCGACTCTCCGACCACTTCAGTCGCCTCTTCAGAGACTCGACCTGCTCCCTGCACCGTGTCACCTCTTCCAAAAAACTGTCCTCCACCAGCCGGGTGATTTCATACATGGCAGCTTTGAAGACCGTCTCCATGACACCAGAAAGTTGTGACTGAAACTTTACTATAGATTCAGCCATTTTGCCAAGGATGCGTGATAACAGTTCTTTACATTCAATAAACAGAAGAGCAGGCACCTTCCGGCTGGCACTTCAGAGACTGTAGAGGAGTAGCAACTGGCGAGCACAGCTAACGTCGGTCTCTTTAAACTGGATGTGCCAGTGTCGGTAAACTCGGTTTTCTGTCTGGGTAACGGTGAACAGGTTGTAAACGTATGTTGGTGGTCCACATTTACCATTTGGTTACTTCCATCACACCAAACGTAATGATAAACAAACTGTCGAGTCGAGGAATACCAACGTTAGCTAACTAGCTTGCTGCACTAGTTGTAATATAGAGTTAACGTTACTGATTCAGACCTCTACGTTGCGATAAGCGATTGTGAGGGAAATACCACATTTAAAATACATATGGTTTATGTTTAGTGCAAAGTAAGTTTAGTAGCAAAAGTAATTCAATTTCTTAGCTATAACGATACGTTACAAATTCCGCTGAGCTTTCGCATTTCCGTTTGATTCCGTAAACAACCACACTTCCGAGATTAAAAACTACGGCTCCTGAGTTGGGACAATCTTAATCATTTCAGCAGTATGGATCTCAGTTAAAGAATGACGGTTTCTCGTCAACATTGGTACACAGATCGTTAATGGTAATTAATTACTAACACATGTATTACGTTATTGTTTCCTTATAAAGTGGTTATATACAAAACACACAGTTTGGCATATAAGTGAATCACCGGATATTTGCTCATCTCCCTCCTTCCGCCAAAGTGCGTCACACAAAGCAACGCGTTTGTCTATGGGAAGGAGCCATGTTGAACCAGATCCCAATACCGTGATTTTAATAGCGTTACGGTAAACGTACCATCGAAAGTGGACTCATACTGGAACTCGGACGAAGGATAAATAATACGAAAATGTCAGCGGACGATTTTCAGACAAAGTACTCCTCCGTTATGGAGAGCATGCTCAAGGCTGCAATCGCTGAGACCACCAAACTTTTCGAAACTATGGTCGATGAGCTGAAAGCAGAAATTTCTAGAATCAAGAGGGAGAACGAGGACCTGAAAACAAGATGCAGCCAATTTGAGAATGGGGGAAACCAGCCGACTGTTGACAGCCGAGAAAGTGAGTCTGTTGCATGGCCGAACGGCGGCTGTGAGAGACGTGACCGAGCTGTTCAATGTGGTAAGTTGTGATGCCCGTTACCCACCAAAGGCTTCGTTATTTTAACCAATAGAATTGTTTGATTATACAATATGATTGTTAAGCCAAAAATTACGAGTGTGTTCGTGTTATGTGGAATACATATGGCAGCTGTTTTCTATGGATGTGTCAGTAGTTTAGCCTAGCTCAGTCTTATCGGAAGCGTGGGATCCAAAATGGGAGGGAAACCATACAATGCTATCCTCGCTACTTGACTGGTAACAGCGTGTTCCAACGACAGTAACAGCCTGTCGCTTGTGGACATTGTGGTTGTGTACAGTACTAAAGAGAAGACAAACAGCAACGTTATTCGTTTTACATTGTACATTCAGAGACATTTTGACTGTTTTTTGAATTGTGTGCTTTTCCTGCTTAGTATGTATTAAGACGGAATGAAGTCACAGGTATACATAATTGAATAAAAGCCGGAAGCGGCATTTATCAGGGTCCAAGTAAGCATTTTAATGTTTTTTTCTTTTTTAATTGACAGGAAGCAAAGCTCTTTATGTTTTTTAAAGTACTTAATGGTGGAAATCACTGCATGCTGATGCTCCTTTGACATTGGGTGAAGTTAGGTAATTTGGGACACTTTTTGATAGATTACCAAGAAAACTACACACAAACACTAACAAAAATACACTTTTTATTTTGTAAGAATTTTTTAAACAAACTCTGTTGGTTTCCCTTGAGAAAAGTCTGTTTTCTTCAATAGCTTTCACATTACTGGACCCAAACACCCCACACCAATGTAGAATGGTTTGTTGGAGTTTGTTTTAAAAAAAAAAATCTTATAAAATAAAAAGTGTGTTTGTGAGTGTGTGTGTGTGTGTGTGTGTGTGTGTGTGTGTGTGTGTGTGGGCGGGCGGGGGGGTTAATAGCCCTACCCTATGTTGCTCATTGTTGTCTGCCTATGACATGGAGGTGGACATCAGTGTTGAACCCAAAATGAATATGTGAATATCTGTCGAATATCCAACGTCAAACTATCTTCACCACGGTAAAGAGACGCCGAGGACAGAGCCACGGTGAGACGAAGTGTCTGCTCTCCATTTGGTCTGACGAAAGTGTCCATACAAGAACACAACTTCATGGGTGGCTAACATCTTGTTGTTGTTATTGTGGTGCACATGATGTGACGTTGTAGTTTGCCGCTAGGATGTAACGTCAGCGGGACAGAGCGTTATCTGATAGCAAACGGAACTGGATGTGGACACCAGAGACGCATATTAATACCAGGTGTAAATGTATGTGGTCAAGCGCTATCCAATTGCAGCCCGATCGCAAAAAACGCATGCTAATGCAAGGTGTAAAGGGGGCCTTAGGCTCTATTCATTAAAAATACTGTCCAACTTTTCTGCTATCGCTTTCCCTGTTCTTTTGTCATCTGCTTGCTTGATGCCATATTGTCTACTGTGGACATGTATGTGTGCAACAATTATGGGTAATTTTGGACTATTGTTGCTGACATGGACTCAATACATCATCTTTGACATTTTTTAAGTAACAAAAATGCTAAAAATGTCAGTAATATGACAGGGTGGCACACAATAACATAGCTCCTAATTTAAGTGCAGCTGGTAGCCTAAAAACATACTTGTTTCAATTCAGAAAAATGTCCCATTTCAGCTATTTTTTTGTCTCATTTTGCCTGAATGCATCAAGCAAACTCTCAAAACCATTTCCCATAAAAAGTAAAGTGTATTTGATTATAAGTCACTCATTTATTAAAATGCAACATCCTACAACCGTTTTTGTTATTTTAACTGCAGTACTCTCATTACAAGAAAAAGAAAGTCAACATGCCACATGGCTTTCCTCTCAAGTTCTGGGACCAGTGACTTTTTTGACTCTTTGCTCTGTGCATACTATTTTTCTCAGACCAATAAAAATGATTGTTTCATATAAAGGACATTTTTAGTAACAATGCAATGTTACATGTTGGCTGGCTGCCAATACTTAAAGAGCCCAAGAGGTAAAAACCGTATCTGTCCCATTTTACCTGATGTCCCAAGTTACCTGACTAGGATTGCAGTGATATACCACTTTCAAGGTATACTGTGATATAAAATGTGGTCGTTATCATTCCATGTACATTTGCTTATCTATAATAATTGGAGAAAAACAATGCAACTGGACCGAGAATCTTCCCTTTATTATTTTCAGAGGGGAGACTATTTACACATACTTCAACATGGTTTCAATTATAGTAATAAAATGTTTGTTCAACCAACAGTAACCCTTCCATTTTCATTCCTTTAAGGGTCATTCTGACTGATAGTTATGTAAATTCTGCAATAATGAGAAACCACAATATTTCTGAGAGGGTCATTGTACCGTAAAAATCTCATGCCGTTGCAACCCTGAACCTGACTTCGCCCTACATGAATCTACTTTCATAAACATTTGATGTGGTTTGTGACCTGTTGTGAAAACATGTTCTTTACATGACTACTACAGCTTGGCAATATAACAACAATATGCGTTATACTGATATGTTTTCAAGCAAGATATAAATTTAGACAACAGCGTTTATGTCGATATGGGGTCAGGTTGTGTTACATAATTCATAGCAGTGTGCATCTCTCCACACAGCTTCGTCCCACTCACTCACTCACAAGTTCTCCAGCAACACAAAGAGACACAGAGCTGCTCCTCTGTTTAATCTGTTAATTAGTCTACACTGCATCATCGGTCTATATGTTGCACTTGCTACGCTAAATCAGTCTGTGAGATAAATGAAATAACACTGCCTGGATGCAGGTGACAGATCAGTTTAAAAAATGCAGCTACAACACAGACATTTCATATACAAGACATATATAATGTGGACAAAGTGTCTCTTGCTCCTTCCCTCCCTCGATCTCTGAATCTTCACCTTAGAAGACAATTTAAAAACTATCTCTTTTAGTGACCCACAACTCCGTTTGCTTGTTGACAAGAGGCCCAAACGTAGAGGAAAATATGTGCCTGCATATAGACAGGACATTGAACTCTTAACCTTTGCATTTAAAGACAAACACCTTACCACCCAACTACCGAGGAAGTCAGCTAATTCTTGTAGGTCATAGGTTTTGACAGGATGAATTACAAATTTGTTATTATGAATGAGAATTTCTTTTTACTTGAGTTGAATATATTAGATATTTCAAAGTTGTCACAGGAGATTGGAAAATTTGGTTTGGAAATAAATAAAGTGGCACAGGACATGGCCTGTCCACTTTTAAACTACTCACTAGTTTCCTAACGACCTCTTTAACTCTGCCCACCGACTACAAGGCCAGAAAACCCCCTTGACTTTTTTTTTTTTTTTTTTTTTGCCTGAACTGGCTGCTCCCTTACTAGGTATTGGTATGAATAGCCTACTCGAGTATTCAATTTGGACATCACTATTTTTTCAGTAATTGTATCTTTCTTGCTTTGTAAAAGAAAACACATATAATAAATATAACTGTAAATTAAACCTGTTCCATATTAAAGGTTTGTGTTTTTTGGAAGAGACGCAGTGATGTAACTGCTGTTTATGTATATCTGCACAGATCCATATAGCAAAAATGATAGACCTGTGCAGCTGCAGGTATTGTTTAGCAATTTCAGTCAAACATCACTTGATCTAATGTTCTATGCAGATTAGAGACCAGGCATAGGATTGATTTTTGGAAGTGTTTGGAAAAAATAAACAAAATAAATGTTCAGTGCAAAATATGTCTTAAACTTTTGTATCAAAGCTTATCTCTTCAGCCTGTGTGGCGCAGAACCCCAACCTCATTTTTAAATTATTATTATTATTATTATTATTATTATTATTATTATTATTATTATTTTTATTTTTTTTTTTTTCGTGAGAGTACTTGATAATAATTAAGTGGCAGTACTGGACTATGGAAATTACTTAAAGTGTCCAACCCTACCCATTACATTACTTTTAAGATTACATTAATTCAAGGGTGACTTTCTCCCTAGATTGTCATGCTGACATTGACTGGAAATCCACATTTTAAAGCTGATATTTTAAAAACTTTCTTTCTGGGGGGTTTGCATCTCTATTATCTTTTTTAAACCCTGATGAGTTTGCAACCCTGGACGGGGAAATATATAAAAGTTTCACTCCCGTTTTCCTGAATTACGTCATGTCATTCTAATGAAATTGCTGGTCAGTAAGTCACCTTAACGTGCTAACTTAGCATTAGCATAAGATGAGTTGACTACACATACAGCTACTGTGGGTAACTTTATATGGCGAACTTAATTGTGTCGTAGTGCTGCGCTTCTATCCATGGTCAAAGCAGTATAATTATTATTTTTTTTATTATTAGTTATAACTTAGCCTTCATAAATATCATACTTTATGTTCCTATGACTGGCTAGTTTGGACTCATTCACTGTGGTCAAGGGGTGCCTTACACCTGCTGACCCTTCTGACTCAATCCAAATTATTATATGTGCTGTACTTGATTTGTGTATTTAGACTCCATTTTCAACTGTGTGTGTGTGTGTGTGTGTGTGTGTGTGTGTGTGTGTGTCTGATTGAGGGGGTGCATGTGTCAGTGAGTGTGCGAATGAGTGAGTAAGGGGTGCATGTGTTAATGTGTGCGTGACTAACAACATGAATGAAGCTAAGGCTTTAACAAATTGACTACACCATTTTATTTTCTGTGTGTTGCTTTTTTCTATAGCAAAACTTGGGCAATACACATGATACAACACCTGGTAACATTAGCCACCACATTGATTTCTGTTATTAATCAGCCATTATAACACCATAATACACATACGTTCTTTGCATGCGTTACGAATCTCAGCTAGCAATCACTGATTAAGGTTGATGATTAAGGTTAAATGCAATTAAACGTGATGCGCACAGTATATTTGTACTGGATTTAACGAAGCACCTCGAGGCTTTTTAGTAATCAAATTATTCGAGTTATTCAAGGAATCGTTTCAGCCCTTGTGAAACTAAACTCTTAATTCACAGAGTTAAATGTGAAAATATGCTGTTTTCCCCCAAGGTTTAAGATAAGATAAAATAAGATAAACTTTATTGATCCCACACTGGGGAAATTCACATGTCATGTCATGTTTCTCTGCTGCTGTTGGATGGTCCTGTCACATTATCTCTACCACTTATAGCCACAAGTCCTGTTTGAACAGTCATGCCTGTTCTACCTGTAGAGACTGAGCTGTGGTGGCTAGTGAAGTGCACTTTGTACATTACATCTTCAGTACAGTCTCTCCATATGAGAGAGCATGTATTTTTGACAGTATTGAAAATCACACCATCAGGATTTCTACATACCCTGGTATACTGTCATCAGGTTGAAAATAACCAGCCAACTGCTGGTAAATATGTAATACCGGGTACACACTACATGATATCAGCCCCATTATAGCCTGACACAGCGTCATGCGGTGTCGGCTCGGATCATGAACAACATCGAGTGTCATGCGTGATACTCCATTGTCTCATCTCGTGTAGTGTGTCATAGTAGGTGACAACTGACACCATGTCTGGGATGTCTCATGACGTTCTGAGAGAAAGTTTAGCATGTTTGATTTTTATTTATTTTTTTGTCGTTCATGGCTGCTTCCATCACAGCCGTCACTTTGACCAATAGGAACACAGCACGATCTGCTGCTGTAGACAACTGTATGTCAACAACACCCCAGCCTTTTTAAGATTTCCTCTAGAGCCATTACCATGTAGATGCCATTAGCATCAAGCTAGCAATATTACTTCTTCATAATGGAGATGCACACAAAGTAATAAAATAAAAAAATATTGGCAGGGCTTTTACTTGCCACAATTGCAGAGAGCACCAGCTTCATTTTAAACAGACTACATTAGAAACGGGCTGTTATTCATTATTCCCTCTGTAATTTTATATTTTTACTTTTAATCTGCTCCCATTTGCCTTGATAAAGTTAATGCATCGTGCCGTCATTTCAAACTCAACACTTCCTGTATCTGCAGCAAAATTAAAATTAAAAGCCCATTATAACTTCGGTTGAGAGAATTCCTTTATTTTCTAAAAAGGCTTTTATTGTGAAACATTTGCAGGAACTTGTGGAGGATTTAGTGACTTGCACAGTTTGCATGCAGTGCTTCAAATGTAGCTTCTGCCATCTGGTGGCACTTTTTATGTTACTACTATAACATTTTGACTGGCACATGAACAGACACAGTGGCTGAATCAATACTAATAATAATTAAAATAGGACAAGAATAACCCGATGAAATCACACACGTCGTGAAAGACAACCGGGGATGATTGGTGTGGACCATCATGTTGTCTTTCATGTCTGTCAGCCAAGTCACGGCACGATTTTATGACTCCACAATCACGTAATCTGACATAGTGACTGTCAAAACGGACAGAAATGTCATGTAGTGTGAAGCAGGCATAAGTGGGTGCAAGATTTGCTTCACTCACCAGCCAATAGACAATGATAATCTGTTAAGTGGCTGGTAGATGTTTGAATCCACCAGCCATTGTGGCATGTGGACAAAAAAATTCATTTCCAACCCTGACTGTAATACCTCTCAACTGCCAAAGCCTTGGGTGACTACTGATGCAGACATCGGGAGGAAAACAATCTAATTGATCACATGTATTTCAGTTATTGCTCAGCCTTGCATGTCTTCATAACATACAGTGAGTGAGTGAACGCTGACAGTTGAAGCTCGAAAAATTGTCCAGGTATGCTACGAGTGGCAACAACATTCAGGATCTTTCATATGATGGGGCCCTCAGAGCAAGTGCAAGACTTTCAGCGGCAGACTGGCTAACTTCTGGTGTAGCGTTCCGGTAATTTGAATGGGGATAAAATGATTCCAACGTGCAGCACTTCTAGACTTTAAAAATGGTATCAGACCAAACAAATCAAACACTGATAGTGAAATGAGTCATTTTGTGGGGGTTGTGACGTTAAAAAAAAATGTATCCACTAATACACAGATGTCTCTTTCACATTGTAAGTCTATGGGAAAGTAGGGGTGTAAATCACCAGTTTTATCACAATATGATATCATATCGATACTATGAACAACGATATGATATTTTCCGCTATATCAGTGTGCCACGATACGATTTTGATTCGATACGATTCAGGGGTCTGCGATCGATATTAGGCGATATTAAATGCCCATTTAACACACTCTGTTACAGAAGAAGCTGACACCCCTTTCTTTTTTACTTTTGGCCATAAAACACATAAACACTTAAATAACAAGTTCAGTAAAGTGCACTTTAAACTGACTCCACTGACACAAAGGGCTTTCTGACAGAAACCTTTCTGGAAGAAAAAAAACTTTTTTTTATAAAACTTCAGGAATATCTGGGTTAAAGCCCTGAAGGAAAACTTCTCCCAACAGCCATAAAACAGATTAACAACAGGACCATTCAAGAAAAAGTGTAACATTCAGCCCAGTAATAACTGTCAAGGGTCAGAGACCTGTCAGTTGTTTTTTGCTAATCACCCATTATTAGCTTTGGCATGTTTCCATTGCATAAATTAGCCTAGCAGCTAGCGGACATTTTTCCTCTTCTCATAGCTTAACAAATGACACGCAGCAGTAATATTTATCTTACTCACCGCTGGTTTAAATCACTGTATCTCCCGACAGAACAGCTCGGTTGAATTTCAGCCTGCATGCACGGTTTTTCAGACGAACATTGTTAAAACAGAGCGGCTAATGTTGCTAAAGCCAGAAGCTAGCGGAGTGAGATACTCATCCAGGCAGGTAACGTCACGTTGTGTTTTATCTCGCAACGTCATTGTTTACATGCGCCATGTGCTGTCTGTTGATCCTTATCTTCTCCGAAGACATTTTATTTCCACTATGCTGATTTATTCCCGAGTAAATATCGTTATCTTCATCGTCTTTCTCTTGGCTGCTTACCATCTGCCTGCCGCTGTTTGACAGTGACACAAACCTTCAAAATGAAACCCTATGCTAAAGATGACGATATGATCGATGTTTCCACTTTGCATCGATGTGATTGGATTGTTGATCATTAAATTGATGTATCGATCCAGATTGATGGATTCTTACACCCTTATGGGAAAGGTTGTTTTGGGCTAATGGGATCATGGGACGGACTGGACGGTGTAATTCCACTTTTAGCTGCTATGTAAAATTGTCTTCAAAGTCCAACGGTGATCCTGGGGCTTAGTCAGTGCCCACGCTCTTTGCCATACAAAGTTTATGAGGTGTACTTGAATGCACCATGAAGTCCCTATTAGGGATGCACATGGTTAACCGTTTAACCGTTAACCGATAACAGGAACTTTGACCGATTAATACTATCAGTTAATTTTGTCTTTTAGCTACGTAAGTCAATCAACTCATGGGGGCGTGTCGACAGGTGCAACACATGCCATCACGTGCTTTCCGCCACAGTCCACTTTACAGCGAAGATGAAGAGAGCAAAAAGGAGTTCTGTGTGGGCAATGACAATGACGTGCGTCTTCATGCACGCTGGCATCATATGCAACATTAATATTACAGATATCAATGACGGCGCTGCAGATGACACCTTAAGTCGCTGATTAATTCCAGTTGCCTTCATGTTGTACAGTAGGGGAGGGTGTGTATCTTTGTGCGCATTTACGCATGTGGCACAAAACCGGCGTTACATTGAATATTATTTTTTATCTCCAGACACGCCGCGGGTCGTCCAGGTTTACAGTGAAATGGTTCGGTATGAAGCCACATCATCCAGAAAAACATTAAGCTCCATCAGAACTGTTTAGAAATCGGATTTCAGAAGCTAAAACTTTATTTTGGAAATTAATCAGAACACACAATTAAAGAAATCACCAGCGCGCTCGCTCTCGACATAATTTAAAAAGCAATAGGAGACGATTGAAGCCTACAGTACTGTTAATTATATCTAAATCTTGTAGCTTTTTTTACATTTTAGATGAGTAATCTAACTATTTGCTGTCATTGTAAATCTGCAGTTCAGCAACGGACAGCGCCGAGTCAGTGACTCACTCGGAGTAACGCACATTTCCTTACATGGAAAGCCTTGTCGGAATGGTGGGACGTTTGCGTGTCGGAATAGCGGAATGGCGGAATGTCGGAGTGGCAGCATGTAACCACTCAACAGGGCATTTAAATCTTATCGGTTAACGGTTATTAATCAGTTAAAGGGCGTCGGTTATCGGTCATAAAAAAAATTTAAAATGTGCATCCCTAGTCCCTATTCCTTTGTGAGTGTCAGACTCTGAAAAGGATAGACAGATGGAAGCAGTGCAACTGTAAGTGACACCAAAACAGAAGACATAAGTCTTTTATTGTAAGTTTTTTTTATTACCATTACCTGTCAGTGTGTTGGATAGCCTCTTGTTTTTTGAGATTTAGGTGGAATTTATACTTCTGCGTTGAATCGACACCATAGCTACCTCCCTAGAAATGTGACTACATGTCGCGGTGACATTGACCTCCTGTTTATTTTTGTAAGTTAAAACCATTTCCCTCAGTGGAAACTAAGCTTAAATTTACTTAATTTCACATAACAGACAATAAATTGTATAGATAATAAAGCCTCCACAAAAATAGCATTTTAAGGCCTGTGTGATCATCTTCGGGGATTTATACTTCGGGATATATCCTGGCTTCATATGAGCAGAAGAAATCGCTGCTCATTGCTAGGCTTGTGCTAATAACACTAGCATGTTATATTTTTTTGGAAAACATGTTTAGTATAAGACAGTTGTTTTGTCTGTGAAGCTCATAAGTAGTAATGTAGACGAATTTTGTAACTTTACCTTTTTTAAATGTTGCTGTTGTCCTTGGTTTCATATGGAGAGAGGAAAAGTTTGCTATCTGCTAGGCTAGTTTATACAATTTAAAATGCCTTAGGTTTGTGCTAATAACAGTAGCATGTTGTATTTGTAGGGAAAATGTGTCCAGATAAAGACAAGTGGTTTGTGTGAGAATGCTGCAAGTTATAGTGAAGCAAAATTGTGTACTTGTGTTTAAACTTCTCGTCTCTGTTAATGTGTTTTGGATGTATTTTTAATCAACTAAACTTAACAGCACTTCACAGAAACCCCGTTGCCAACTAGTGTTTTGGAGGTGTAATTGCAGAGTGACACAGCCACACCACTGCGCAAGTATAAATGCTCATAACGGTGTGGGTGACGTGCAGGCTACAGCGTAAGGTCTGTGGCACAAGTATAAATCCCACTTTACCCCATCATAAGGAAAATCTGTCACATTTGGCGCCTGGTTGGTGTTAATTTAGAACACTGATGCTGTCTGTAAATGAAATTATTTAGCTAATTTATCAAGTTTCTGGCAGTTTTTTTGCTGTGTGTTGATGCATGTTCATATCACAATGACGAAAATGCTATTTATTATTTAGCATTAGTCTGTTTGTATTTGAACTGATAATATTATCTGGAATTTGGTGTCAGTACCAAATTTTTGTTACTTTACGCTGTCAACAAAAATGTAATGTAATTTGTATCTGTTTTCAAATTGTTAACAATCATCAGTTGTTTTTTCAAGCAATATGAGATGTTATAATTGCTTTAAATCTAACTCAGATGTGCGGAATGCTCTGCTGTACAGCATGTTCTTGGAACAAATTATAGTTTAAACCACAGTAAACTGTTTTTTTTTTGTTGTTTTTTTGTTTTTTTCAAATTTCACTCAGCAGCAAAAATAAGCCTTTAAACCTGAAAAAAAATTATTATTTGACATTTATTGTGATAATTATTGATACAGACTCTTTTTCTTTTTATAGTGATAACATTTCTGGCCATATCCCTCAGCCCTTCACTTACAGTCTATATCTATCAATTCATGAACATTTGCTGTCTGTTGAAAATCTTTGAACTTGCAAGCAGAAAACCTAGTCAGGCCTAGAACATGTGTAGTACCATGCATATGCCAAATAATAGAGAAGAAACCAAGCAAAAACAGCCTAGGAGTCATAGGGTTAAAGACAACCTTTTGTATGCAGATGACACCCAAATGTATTTACTTTTGATTTTGCAAATTTACTATCTCACTGTACTTTGTTCTCAATAATAACAGTTGTTCTGTGGGCAATGGTGTATGCATTGTTTGTTTTTTGTGGGGGGTATGCATCACTCATAAGTTTGGCTCCTGGCTTTTGTTGTCTGACCTTTTTGGACTGAGTTACCAGAGACCAGGCAAGCTGATTCTTTGTAGATTAGCATGCTTCTTTTGACTGCATTTACCAGGAATCAGACCAGATAGCATTTGGGGATTTAGTTATAACCTTTTTTTTTTTGTCCTAAAAAACTCTTGTGTGTTCACGTTTACAGACCTTGTTCCTTTCCGCACGATGCTGGTGGAGCAATGTCAGCCACTGAGCCACTCCCCATTTCAAAACCAAGCACAACAATCCAGTTACGAGGGGGTGGAGTACAGTTTGCAGGACCACACCTATGGAGAGGGAACTACGCAAATGGCCTTTCTACTTGTCAAACAGGAGGTGCGTGTGTATCTTGGCTATGAACCCACTTATTTTCTGATATAAGTCGTGAAATTTAAAGTTTTGCTGTTCATCTGCAGGACGCTTATGATTCTTCTCCACATTATGTTCTGAAGCAAGAGGAAGATGAGCCCCCTGTGGTCTGCGGGCTAGTCTTAAATGATAAAGCAGGTAAGGATTTTTTTATTTACTCAACTTAAGTTTGATCGTCTGAAATTCACAAAAAGTGTTGAGGATTACCACTCACCATTTTCAGCTTTTTAGTTCTTGCCATGTTTTCTCTGTCACGTCTCCATCACTATCTAGATTCAACAGAGGCCTCTGCTTATGGAACAGAAAATCAAGGGCCTTTCTTTAACAAGGAATGTTCAACGAGAGAAATACCCTTACCTCAAAAAGATGAAGAGATCCGAGTGGCCATGAAACTACCGTCTTTAGGAATGGATAGCAGTTTACATGGAGCCCAGAACCAATCAACCGAACTAGAGCACACAGTAGTCATCTCACTCACTGCATTAACAGACAACATGGAAGAAGAGGCTGAAGTCAGTCAGAAGATATCAGAAACAGAAGGAGATCTTGTAACATCTGAAAAACACAGATTAGTGCTTGCTCAGCATCAGTCAGAGGTTGAACCCCTTGAAAAAGAGCAACCATCAATGGTCGCCAAACTGTGTCAAAGAGAGGACGAAATGTCAGTAAATGAACAAGCTGATGTCACTCTGCAACAAAACGCAGATGTGCAGTCTACAGAAGAACAGTTGTCACAACCTACACCACTTAACAAAGGAAATGCGTGTAAAAAAACAAAAAGTGGCATCGCAGAAGGTGAGGCTCTTCCTCAGCTTGAGTCTTCAGTACGACGTAGAAGGGGGCGGCCACCAAAGAAATCTAAATCTCTGCAAGAGCCAGTGAAAGAAATTGGTTCTCTGGCTGTTTCAGTAGCATCTTTGAGTAGAAGATATTCCTATGAAAAGGAAAAACCATCTGAATCTCAACAACTTTCAGTGGAAACAGAAGAAGGAGGATTTCAAGCTCCATCCACTGAAGTTTCATCAGCTACTGAGACACTTGACACTCCAGTAGTTCAGTCCAGAGAACGCTGCACTTCTGTAACTCTTCAGGATGCAATGCTTTTAGTTGAAGCCATGAATCAGTCAACAGGTCAAAATACATTCTCCTCTTCACAAAAAATGGCAGCACCTCCTCCCCATGTGGGCACCTTACCAACTGTGGATGAGGTCCCATCTGAGCCACAGACACCACAGCTTACTGTAGAGACTCATAAAGGTGCAGGCAGTCTGTCCATAACAGAGCTGCCCACAACGACAATAGAGATACACGGTGCCGTTCCTGCTACTGCAGATGCCACTCAAAACAAGGAAACTCAGGCCCACATCAAGGGTGTCATACCAAAACAACAGCACATGGTCACTCCGCCCAATATTGCTACATCAACTGCTGCAGCTCAAACAAGTGTGCAGTCTCTTCAGCAACCTCCCCATCCTCTGGTAACATCAGAGAGAGCACCCAGCAAACTGGGTGAGGCAGTATCTCATAAAATACTTGTCATGCCAAGATCAGTGTCCTCATTAATACCTCAGAAAATAGCACCGCTGTCTCCAACCCAGCTTCCTACTGTTGTCTCAAAAGTTGTTGCTTCACAGAAAAGTAGTATACCTCAAGGCTCTACAGCTGCAGTTTTGCCTCTCAGAACACCTTCCCTTTCCTCTGGTCATCAAAAAAAACTGTATGTTACGTCCAGGAAATCTCTTCCTGTTGTCACTTCACAGTTGACAGCCACCTCAACAGACCTGCAGTCTGGGACTATCTCACAACCAAAAATTACGATTATAATTCCAAGACAGGTGTCAGCTGTGGCGTCAAGGAAACAGCAGTCACAATCCATTGTTCTGACAGCAAAGCAGGAGTCCACCAAATCAGCTCCTCTTACAGTGTCATCGGCACAGTTGATTTCCTTGTCCCAGGAGTTAGGCAATGCTTTGGATACACAAACTGCTTCGGATGAAATAGCCACAATATCAACTCTTAAGAGACCGAATGCATTAGATAACTTGGAATCCCCCAAACAAACTGCTTTTGTTTCTGAAACGCCAACAGAAACCTTTTCCAGTTTGAACATGTCAGTAGAGTTAGTGTCTCCACCGACCATTCATCAAAATCTCTCTGCTGTGGTCAGATTAACCAGGCTCCCATTTCCAGTATCAGCCAAAGAAGCAGTCTTGGTTTCAGAACTACCTACAG
This sequence comes from Cephalopholis sonnerati, assembly GCA_019142605.1. Lineage (NCBI taxonomy): Eukaryota > Metazoa > Chordata > Actinopteri > Perciformes > Serranidae > Cephalopholis > Cephalopholis sonnerati. Next base: position 4,273,417 of record JAGQAX010000003.1, read on the forward strand.
ATGGATCTGCTGAAACACAGTCCATTTTGAAAGAAGGTACTACACAAGAGAAACCATCGCCTGGAGTCATATCAACCTCTGACATTTGTCCCAGTTTAAAAGAAACATCTGTTGGTCTGTCTGTAAATACCTCTCCGATGTCAGAGCCAAATGAAACTCAAAAGAAGAAATCATTGCCCTCTGAAAACAGCAACACTTTGGAAGAGTCCCCCAACAGCAAGCCATCTACAAAACCCAAGGTGCCAGTCTTTGAGAACTCAGAAATAGCCAACTCAGTCAGCTTGACTGAACCTCCAGATGTATCTGGTACAGCTGGTGAACCTAATCTGGACAACGTTTCAGTGCAAGATTGTGCATTACCAAATGACCCTCCGATACATCTAACGTCCATCACCAACAAGGACACAGCTGACCCTCATTTACAGATGACTAAAGTCCAGTTCCTGGCACAGCTGGCAGTGTCACCTGTCACGCAAGACTCCAAAAAGGTATTGTGCTAATGCAGCCTCCATCAAATACCACAACAAATAGAGACTAATTCTGTGGGAAAAGTTGCTTTGTGATTGCTCTGCATGTATTTATTACTTTATTTATTTTTCCTCTTTCCTTTTCGTTATAGGCCTCCTCTAATGACTGTGTAGATGCCACAGCTTCTTGTTTGGTGACCAGCCCCAGTTGCAAGGAAAGGTTGCAGAAAAATACCCTTGTGGCCCGACTCCGAAGTCATCTCAGAACTCACACGCAAGCTAGAAGTACTGAAACAAATCCAGCGCCGACGCACAGAAACAGAGAACCCCACTGTACACCCAAAGAAACTTAGATTGGCAAATGACAGTCCAAATGATGACAACACAACTAGAGAACTCATCCCTATCAACCCAAAAAACCCAGGAGTTGAAGATGTTACATCAGAAAAAAAGACATCCAATGACCCAACACCCATCAGTCCTAGAAGATCTGGACTATGTAAACAAGGTGTTAGACCCAAGAGGACTGTTGGTGAACCCACTCCTGTCAGTTCTAGGAGGCATAGTTCAGGTAGACATGTTGTGGGCTCCAAAACTAAAAAATCCACTTCTGTGAGTCCAAGGAGGTCTAGCTCAACTAAAGAAAGGGACAACCCTAAAAATAAAAAGTTTACCTCTGTGAGTCCAAGGAGGTCTAGCTCAACTAAAGAAAGTGCTAGCTCTCAAATTAAAAAATCCACCTCTGTGAGTCCAAGGAGTTCTAGCTCAACTAAAGACAGAGACAGCCCTAAAAATAAAAAATCCACCTCTGCAAGTCCAGGGAGGTTGAGCTCAACTAAAGACAGGGACAGCCCTAAAAATAAAAAATCCACCTCTGTGTGTTCAAGGCAGTCTAGCTCAACTAAAGTAAGCGCTAGCCCTAAAAAGGCCAAAAACATTTCTGTGCATCCTAGGAGGAGTAGTTTACCTAGAGATGGTGCTAGCCCAAAAACTGGAGCAAGTCCTAAAAGTAGTAAAACCACCTCTGTGAGCCCTAAGAGTACTAGTGGTACTAGTCCTAAAAAGACTAAATCTACTGCTGTTAATCCTAGGACGTCTACTCTAAGTAAAAAAGGTATGAGCCCTGAAGTGTCTAGCAACGAATCAACTTCTTTCTGTCGTAGGAGATGTACCTTACCTAAAGATGTTTCTGTCACACAGCAGATTAAAAGGGAATCCACTTCCTTCAGTCCTACATATAGCATAACTTCTGATGGTGCTAGTGCTAAAAAAGCAATGAGTGAAACTAGTTTTCCAAGTGTTTTGTGGCTTAAATTGGCTGAAGATGGTAACAGTCCTAGAAAGACAGGTGAGTCAATTCCTGCTAAGAAACCCAGATTCATTCAAGATGATGCTGGTCCTACAAAGAATTCTAGAGGGGTGACTTCTACGAAATTAGCAAAAGCAGCAAAAGACAAAACAATAGCTAAAATGCAAAATTCTAGTCAGTCAAAATTGCAGAATGGATCTAAAACAAGCAAGATAGCAGAGAACGGTGCTAGCTGTGAGCCTGTGAGAAAATGTACAGCTAAAGCTGTGTGGACTCCTCCTACAATGGTAGCAAGTGAAACACCCCCTGCAGGGGGAAAGAGGTCCTCAATTTTACCTGCAAAGAAAGAGGTAAGCTCACCAAAATCCCAAGGTCACACAGTAGTTTACCCCCCAAGTGTTTCTCTCTTCCCCATACCTGTCAGAGCACCACCTGTTGTATCACCGTTACAGCCTTTATCAGTCATTGGAAGGCGTCTCCTCAAAAACCAGTGTGGGGAGTGCGGTCGTGTCCTCAGCAGCATCGCAGCCCTGGAAAGCCATGTTAGTCTCCACAGAGGTCGCCGACCTTTCTCGTGCACGCTCTGTGGTAAGAGTTTCCCAGATTCAAAAGGTCTGAAACGGCACGGGCGGGTGCATCGCAATGGTAGGATCCATATCTGTCAGCAGTGTGGGAAGGGCTTTGTCTATAGTTTTAGCCTCACCAAACACCTCCAGATGGTGCACAGCAGGATTAAGCCTTTTATCTGCCAGATCTGCAACAAGGGGTTCTTTACAAGACGAGACGTTGAAGCCCACATACGCATGCACACAGGAGAGAAACCATTCCATTGCAACCTCTGTGAAAAGAAATTCGCAAGGAGGGTAGAACTAAATATGCATTTAAGGTGGCATAACGGGGAGAAGAGACACTGGTGCCCATTCTGTGAGAAAGGATTTTTAGACTTCAATAACCTGAAAAGACACAAGTATATCCACACAGGGGAGAAACCACATTCCTGTCCACACTGCCCCAAGCATTTTACACAGTCAGGTCACCTGAAAAAGCATGTTAGGAATGTACATAAAATCCAATGAAAGATTGACATCCAAGAGGCCACCCTGTTGCACTGAGAATGTTAATGTCCTTTATAAATACATATATATTATGTGAATGCACAGTGCAGAAGGGATCTGGTTTTCTTTTTCTCTTGAAATGTGTTTGTAAAACAAACACAACTGGAGAATTGCAATCTTTTTTGCTGCTGTGTTTATCAGAGGATTTCTGTACATTGTATTTTATAAAGGTTTAAAGGAATAGTTCCTCATTAAGGGAAAGTAGTGCAATGCCCTTTCATAACATGCCTGTTCAGACGGGATGATTGCATGGCCTGTTGTATTGCTGCTGGCAGCTTTCTCGAGTACCACTCATCCAAACAGCATCACACTCCACACTGTGCTTCCTCGGATACTGAGCAACACTCCTGAGCCCAAAACAGCCATAGATCTCTTATGAGATTTAGAAATGAGAAAAATTATGTTGCTATTCTGACATAATACACCCCGAAATAACACACAAAAATCCCTCAAAGCACTTAATTTATAACAGTGTTTTCCTCTGTACTTCTACTTCAGAGGAAAACATTGTACTACTTAAAATTCACAGAGACATGTTACTGTGTATGTTGCAGATTCAGTATATGAATTAAAGGAACAGTGTGTTAGTATTATAAGGATTTAGTGGCATGTAGCAGTGAGGATTGCAGATTGCCCTAGCTAAAACTTCTCCTGTCTAGAATTTCTTCAGAGTTCATTGTTCACAAGGTTTTGTACTGGGAGCCAAATAAAGCAGTCTCAGGTTACAAATGAGTGTGTCTTGTACCCCATTCACTATGTTGCAGACAGCCCGCTTGCCCAGCACCTGCAAATGTTTGCTCACCAATTTTCTGATCTAGACGTTAAGGAGGTTTTTTAACCAGGACCTTAATTATCCACAGAGGTCTCTTCCTCTTCCAAAACAATCGGACCAGCTGATTTAAACGGGTAAAAACACTGAGTAAAGCAGTTTCAGGTAAACAAAAAAAAAGCTGTTTTTCTGACGCTCTCATCTCGGAGGGGCTGCTAATTAAGGTGGCTGATGGGAAAACATGAATGTCCCTATATAGAGCCAATGTTTGGTTTTGTTCGCTCTGGGCTACTGTAGAAACATGTTGGTAGAACATGGCGAGCTTCGTAGTTGAGGACTTGCTCCCTACGTAGATAAAAACAGCTCATTCTAAGATAACAGAACATAGCAATTCTTATTCAGGTGATTATACACAAAAAACTTCTTGTATTTAAATTCTGCCAATATGTCCCCTAAATCCTGCACATTGGACTTTTAAATGCAAAGCATTATTATTCCCTAGTATTATTCAGAAGTATTATGATTAGAATTGAAAGCTCCACCATTAACAGACATCAAGTACATGTAAGTAGATCACTGATAATGCCTCTCTTTCACTTTTCACTTTGAGTTGTGATGTGAATGTGGGGTATTAAAAGCTTTACTTCCAGAAAAAAGTTTTAAGTACTAAAGATAGGGTGTAAATTAGAGCAAGACCATGTTTCCCACGGGCCCCAAATCCCTAAATCCAACCCTGAAAAAATCGCACCCAAGTTGCAGCCACTCATGGGCATAATCATGGGTGAAATACACTAAGCTGAGGTATTATTTCCAAATAGGTGTTTTAGTCAGTTGCTTTGACATAACCACTGTGGATACAAAATAGAGCATGGATTTATTTAGCAGAGGTATTTTGCTGGCAATACCATTATTAGTGCCATAAGTTAGTTTGGCAAAGAAAGACACACCAAGGATCACAGCTATTCGCGGTTAGAAACAGAAATACACTCAGCGAGACATGCTCGACTCAGCACAGTCATGAAGCCCCGCCCCTGCCGCTGCACAGAGCCTCAGACTGCTGTTTGCTTATTTATTTAAAGTTTATTAATATCAAACATGTTTTATGTCCAAACGACACCCAATTTGACAATGCATGTACTTGGTTCCCCAGCAGTTCACCTGCCAAATGTTAAGTAGATCAAATGAATGGTTCTCGAGATGTACAAAGGACAAACGGACAGACTGTCTTTCAGGCTTTCTTGCCAAGCGTTCGATGAGAAGATCGATCAGCGTCATGTCTGTGCGTTAAGTAAGGAGCTGAAGCAAGATGGTGAATGATGCTATGTAAAAGACTGGAAACAGCACCTTTGTGTAAATTGTAAATGTGTTAAAGAGCTTTAGAGGCTTTGGAAAGAGCAGTTTCCCTTTGCTTGCAGTTTTCCTACGCTAACTAATTGTCTTTGGGCTCCAGCTCCAGATTTTAAGCACAGCTGTAAGGGCGATAACTCTCAGCATGTAAACAAATAAAAGCATTTCTTTAATGTTGAACTAATCTTTAAAACATTTTTCTTTAAGGTAATTTGCACTCTTTACATGGTAGAGAAAAGTGGGGAGATGAATGATGCTGATGATCTCTGACAGTGCCTTTAACTTTGGTTGGTTGCTGAGAATACACACTTTTAAAAGTAGCATTTGCCCCCTCACATGGTAAATGCAAATTTTAAATAAATGACTTAGTTCAACTAATAATTCCCTTTATTATTTTTGATTGGCAAGATAATGTGAGGACCATTAAAACATAAATACATTGTGCATCCAAACATTTTGACACAAATATTAGACACAGTTCTGTTGTGTACACAGCCACAGGTTGTTGTAGATTTTGTAATCTTTGTGAAAAATGCAAATGGTACTCAAATGCAAATGACACGAATCTGAAGTCTTTATTTATGTACATGGAGCATCTGTTTTAGACATTTTAACTGTCTCACATTTTATTCTATTGGTTTATCATAGTAACCCACAATGTTAGAGTATCGTCAGTAGTTATGTCAAAATCTGCTGCTGTGCTGCTGCTGTGATATTACTTTAGAAAGTTGAATAATTTAATGACTTTTTCTTAGTTCTACAGCTACCAAACTCAAAATGGCCTGTATCTAATATCAACAAACAGATATGTCATGACTCCCTTTGACCCTCCCTTCAGTGGCAACAAGACATAACTGTGACACTTTAAACTGTTCCAGTGTGAGTTTGGAACATAAAGTTAAATGTATGAAAATTAGTTGTATTATTTAACTGTAAAAATGTCAGCAGTTTGAATTCAGGTTAGATTTTTGTAATTTCTATTTGTTTCATGGCATTGCTTTTCACTGATGTAACAAAAATGGCAATAAGTGTGCTGTATTACAAATTTCATAGCTTTGATAAATCTTTTTTTTTTTCCACTCTGAAGGACATGGTTAAAGCTTGGTTCCATTTTCTCAAAGTGTTAGCTGCATTTAAACAATTATTGCCGCTGACCATTCTGTAAGAATTCTAAACCTCATTTGAGAAATTGTAAATATTTTAAATTAACATTTTTTTGATTGCTATTGAGTGAAGTTGTATATTTTCTTGGCCCTGTCATTTGAGAAAATGGGTAATAAATGTAGAGTTGTCAAACTAACTCCCTGCTGTGCACTTTCTTGATAGATAGTAATTTATTGTTTTAAATTATTTTGGCAAATATTGGTTGATTGTGTCATTTCCTTCAGTAAAGATATTTTCATTTCAGATCATTAATGTTATTTGAAAACATGTATAGAATGAATCAGTACTATTTCCACAGTTAATTGCTCGGGATATCTTAACTGTGACACATGTACAAACATCTCTGCTCATGCTCTGTCACCTAGACTCAGCTGTGATTAGTTTTAGATCAGTGTTGAATGATCTCCTGCAGTTAATGTGTTAAAAACTGTCTGTCAGTAACTGCTAACAAAGTTAGGCTCATATCTTAAGATGGTAATTGGTTGTTGGCTGCTCAACCAGAAGTCAGAGTTGTTTCCCTCAAAGTCAAGTTATGTAATCTTTCCCTAGGTACTAACAAAATGTACACCTGCTTCTGACTGCTCGTTGTGCTTGTGTAAATAAGGAATGCACATAAATATTGCTTGTTATTATCAGAAATTACAATTTTAATTCGCATTGTGCTCTATCATGTTCACAATATGCAGATACCTTTGAAACATGTAAGTTAGCATGAAAAGGTCTGGTTTAAACTGGCTCAAGTACAACAATTTAGTTACTGACATATCACTGACAATACAAGTTATGTTTTTACATGATAACTAAATGTATTTTTATCATTAAACATATTTCATTGTGCCATCTGATACTCCCACCCCCCGCAGGTACTGTGAAATGGTGCAGTCCATCTGACAGAGGGGGGTCAAATGCGCTATGCAGAGAATTCATAATCGCAGACGTGAGGTGGACTAGAGCCTAGTTAGGATGCCCCAGCAGAACTCAGGGGCTCCTAAAAGAAAAGTGAGGACAGTGATGATGGTGATGGTGAGAGGTGAGGCAGACTAATACTAGCAAATAAAACTTGCTGTATCAGGCTCAATTTTAAAGCTACAGTGAAGACACTGGTATCATATTAAACTAGAGGACCAGAGGCATCCGTTGGTTGCAGTTTTCTCGGAAAGGGGGCAAAATAACTCCAAATTTTCAGTCTTGCAATTACATAAATTGGGTATGTCTGGAAAATAGAGTTGACAGCCATATAGTCCAATATTTTGATTCTGCGCACAATTTGATTAATATTTGATTAAAGTAATGTTTTTTTCAGGCATGACATGAGCTTATGATTTAATACCTTGCAGTATTGGTTTTTTCTTTGTTTTTTTTTTTTTACTTTTCTATAATTATTCAGGGCATTTTTTTGGCCAAGGTCTCTACAATGATGCAAGCAATGTGCTCATCCCCAACAGACAGCTGTAACTGGGAAGAGACTCCTCATGCAGCGTGTGCGTGTCTGTGTGTGTGCGTGCGTGTGTACTTATGAGGACACAGAGTTAATCGCATCCATTACCTCCTTCCAAGCCTTTGATTTACCTGTCCCTGTCCCTTAAAGTCACACTCAAATAGACTCAAAAACAGTTCTTACCCATGGGCCATCAGGCTGATAAATCAAAACAAATGTTATAATCTTGCTCTTCAAGTGCAATCCAGCCATTTATTAATGCAGTACCCCATTTATTAAGTACAGCTTGATACAACCCCCAGTTTTATGAATGATTACGGTATGTTTGTTTGTTTTTTTACATGCATTTTTAATTGATTAGTTGGCACCTGATCAGATGTAGCACTCTACTAATCTCGTTTTATATTGTTGTACAATGACAGTAAAGGCTTTCTATCTACCTTCTACATAACATGATGCCTTTTGCAGCTTTTGCCAACATGGAGGTATAAAAACTGCTGTGAATGATGCGTGACCCCTTCAGTGTTTTAGTACATCATTGTTTACTTTTATTCCTCCCAAAAAAAAGTCCATCAGCTCATTAACTCTGAATATTATGGATTTGTGTGCAATGTTAACAAAACCCACCAAGTCATGCCAAATGTACTATGTACTACACAGAAAATAAAGGAGCCTTTGGTTGCCTTTGAGCAACAACTTGCATTTTTATGACATGATGTAAAATGTCTCCATAGAAGATCATTTATTGTATATGCATTTTTTTGGTTAATGTGTTTAAATGTGATTTTGATAAGGATTTTTTTTCTTGCTTTGTGCTCAGATTATCAGCACCAAAGATGATTATTGCAGCAAAACTGACACATTACAACACTATACAATTTTTCAACCATGTGCTTTTTAACAAAAAAATCATAAATATTTAATTTCAGACAACTTAAATGCACATTATCATCCATTTTCTAATTTGTAATGAAATGGCCATCACCATTAAGACGTTCATTTTAAATAATTAACAATAATTAAGGGTGTATCCAATACCTGACAGACATAAGATAGGTGAGCAACCTTTTCTAGGCCCTTTAGGACCTTGTTACCAATGCAGATACCAGCAGGCACAACCACAGTGGCAGTGACAAGGTTAAAGTAGGAGGGCCAGCAGAAGGTACAATGGAATGATAGCACCTGCCCACATTTCCAACTTTATCTACAGCTACAAACTCAACAATCTGCGAGCAGCAGGAGGCCGTATAGTTGGCCTGAATGATAGGAGCACTCAAGGAGGTGGTTGTGAGGTTTCCACTGCCCTGTTGAAGGGAAACGCGCTCTATCCCGGTGCCGTTTCCGTCTGTAAGGCTGGCCATGAGCTCCCACTGGAAAGGTCCACACTGAGACATGTCTTCAGGGCAATCATCAGACAGCACACTTGACACTTCACACAAAGGCTGAACAAAATCAGTAATCTAGACAGAGAAAGGTGAGAAGTATATCATAAATCACAGGCTCACAGCAAACGACATCTGTATCCTACTTGTGCATTTGTATTAGCCATCTTTCTTTTTTAAAGGCTTTTAATTTTTTTTCACTCTTTCAAACGGTGTAATACAGAATGCGTCCGTTTACCTTGGTAACAACAGAGAATCTCAAAACGACATAATTGGAGTCGACACCACTGGACGACTTGGCTTCAACAGTCAGAGTGACATCAGTGCCTGATGGTGTCTTGGCAGGTGGCGTAATGGTCATAGTAGCATTAGTATATTGTCCAGTTGTCAAGGAGAGCCTGTCAAGAGAAGAGAGATGCACTTTATGATTACAGGAACTATTACTATGAATAATCCAGGCATTTTAATTGAAATATTAAGAAGCTAGAGGAAGTTCACAGCCATCTTAACTCAGATAGCTCACATTAAACAGGTCAGATAGTAACATTTAGGAGGAAGCTGATGAATGACGAGAAGGATGTGGACAGTGTGAAGACAGAGACAGAGGACAACTTAGCCCCTTTAAGACACGGGGGAGAATGGTGACAGATAAATAACTCCAGTGGAGAGAAGCATGAGAGAAAATGTGCAAAGGCCTTTAGAGACATGTCAACATTGATTAGGATGTTTAACAAAAGAGTGGTTTAAGCTGCTTCCTCTTACTTGTCTGGGTAGGACATGGGGAAGTTTCTGTCATTTCTGGCGCTGATGGAGTACTGCCCACCAGAGCCCTGGGTCATGACACTGAAGGGGAGCTTGAAGGCTTTTCCTGGCTCCACACTGCTGCTCACCACAGCCTAGAGGGAAATGGAAGTGAAGAACGAAGGAAGACAACGGGTGAAGAAGAGTGATATTGTTCATACGTCCTATAAAAGTGTTACCTTTCTGTTGTCTTATTTTAAATCAAACACAGAAACAAATGATGTGAGGAGGACGTGAAGAGACCGACCTGGATATTAACTTTGGAGACAGACATCTGGGTGGTAGACTGCCTCTGAAATTCACTGTCTGACACTTTGTCAGTCCCTTTCAGGATGACCACAAACTCCCCCTCAGGGACCACATCAACAGTCACCAGGATGTCTCCATTGCCTAGGTCAGTTGTTTTGCCATTTTTAACAGTCTCAGGACCAGACACAGTTACCAGGGCAACATGTCCTATGGTGATGGAGGATGGACCTTTCCTACCCATTAATGAAAGCATCAGGGTGGCTGGGTGGCCTGGGTTTCCAGAAGAGAGAAGTGAGGAAATAAGGTAGAGGAAAGAACACGAGGGAAATTCATTTTCATAGCAAAAGCATCTGACTGATTTAACACTAACAAAGGATAGTTTTGGAAATGGATGGTAGAGGATACCCCACCCACCAAGTTTCCAAGTGGTATTATTGTTGGTGCCACTTTTGCAAAGACAACCGGATTGCTTTTCATTTTCCCTCGAGCTGAGCAACTAGCACAGTTTCCACAGTTATTTTGGTTGTTCTACCACTTCTGCTACTGGGGATAGTAACTGCAAAGACCTTACCTTGCAATAGTTGATGCACTTAATTTGTACCATAAATAGAGCAACACTGCAAAGAATGAGATCATATTTCTCCTGTTTTAACTTCTCTGCACTGGCTCCTGGTAAAATCCAGAATTAAATTTAAAATCCTTCTCCTAACTTACAAAACTCTAAATAATCAGGCTCCATCATATCTCAGAGAGTTCATAGTGCCCTATTATCCCACCAGAACACTGCGCTCTGAGAATGCAGGGTTACTTGTGGTCCCTACAGTCTCCAAAAGTAGAATAGGAGCCAGAGCCTTCAGCTATCAGGCTCCTCTTTTGTGGAATCACCTTCCTGTTTCAGTCCGGGAGGCAGACACCATCTCCACTTTTAAGACTAGACTTAAGACTTTCCTTTTTGATAAAGCTTATAGTTAAGGCTGGGTCAGGCTTGTCTTGGACCAGCCCCTAGTTAGGCTGACATAGGCCTAGTCTGCTGGGGGACCTCCTATATTACACCGAGCCCCTTCTCTCCTCTCTCTCTCTCTCTCTCCTTTGCTAACATTCATGTCCTGTTACTGCATCTCCCTAACTCTGCTCTACTGCATGTTACTAACTCGGCTTGTTCTCCGGAGCCTTTGTGCTCCACTGTCTCGCAGGTTAACTCGTATTGCAGCTGTGCCTGGATGATGTGTGGTGTTGTGCTGCTGCCGTGGTCCTGCCTGATGCCTCCCACTGCTGCTGTTACTATTAGTCATACTTGTACTGTTATTATACACTTCTGATTATTGTCACATACATATAATATTATATATTAATACATGCGTACAACTTATTGTACTACAATTCTGGTAATTATGATTATAATATTCTTACCTGAATGAATGTTTTTGTAAGCTATTATCATTGCTGTCTGCCCTGCATCTCTCTCTCTCTCTCTCTCTCTCTCTCTCTCTCTCTCTGTCTCTCTTTATGTCTCATTGTGTCATATGGATTACTGTTGATTTATTATGTTGATCTGTTCTGTACGACACCTATTGCACATCTGTCCGTCCTGGAAGAGGGATCCCTCCTCAGTTGCTCTTCCTGAGGTTTCTACTGTTTTTTTTCCCCATTAAAGGAGGTTTTTTGGGGGGCAGTTTTTCCTTATCCACTGTGAGGTTCCAAAGGACAGAGGGATGTCGTATGCTGTAAAGCCCTCTGAGGCAAATTGTGATTTGTGATATTGGGCTTTATAAATAAAATTGATTGATTGATTGAAATAACTACATTCTACAATCAGTATATTCTTCATAATTGAGTGACCTGGCAGCAAGTGGTTTCAGCACATGCCATATAATGACAATGTCCAGGGTTAGGGCCTAGCCTTGGGTTCTTTGTTGCATGCTCCAGTTTAGTACAGTTCATTTCAAATCCAGTGCTGCGCAGGTCTGACCATTCATGCATTCACATACAGTGGTTACCACTCTGTGTTAAAATCCCCTGCTTACATTAATAATTGTGTGATGATATTAAACAATTAGATAGCCTAGACCTTTAAAATAAATTAATAGCCTTGGACACAAGGAGGGTCAGGCAGAAGATCAAAGTCTAATAATTATGAGATATGGATCAATATTTTTGGGCCTATGATATGAAACACAATAAATAAATGTTGAGGCTGGCAAAACAAGTGGAATGACTTGCTGGTCAGTCACTATGACAAGTGCAAATTAATACACAGGAGCTGGAAGACCCACCTGCCAGTTCATGGCCAGTCAGCTACAGCCTTACCAGATAGAGAGTTATACACAAAAACAGGACTGTGTGCCATCGTTGCTCTGCAGTTGTAGGGGATGTGAATGGAAACATAGCCAACATAAACTAACATCACCCAGATGTGCTGTTCAGCGGGATGAGGAAAAAAACAAACCAGAGACCAGCTCCTTATCCCCGCTGCTTTTGACAGCCTTAGGATGTTAAAGCAGAACGGGATACATTGTACGTCGTTATATTAATGGAAACACACTGAACATAATAATGCACAGTACGACATGACCCTGATGTGCCAATCACCCTCTCCCATTGCAAAACACAACTTTCGAGGGATAGTTTTCTGGTGGAGTACTGGTGGAAGTGGAGAGTGTGGATCAGTGTGGATGAATGAAAAATGAAAACAACAAACTGTTTATTTTGGGTGGTAACGCATTATGTGACACTGTAAATGCAGTAATATTACCTGAAATTCTGTTGGTAGCACATTATATATTACAATTACTGCTAAAACATAGTATGTTACTGTAATGTGTTACCCCCAACACTGCTCATAAACCAAGTAGCCTGTCACCTGTGTCTTTTTACTAGATGATACTAGACCACACATTGCGGCACCTTCCTCAGACAACACCTGTACAGCAATGAAGTACACCTGCGCTTGTTTTTTTTATACCAAGCAATCACATGATATTTCAAGTACAGTTCTTGAGGTGCTACTGTTGTGAAACAGTAAAATTGCCTTATTGCATGTACTGTACCTGCTTGTGGACGCCCACTGAGTACTGCATAACCTGGGTGAGGTCCCATGAAGCTTTCTACAAAGTCATAGATGAAGGTAATAGTGCTCTGACCTGGAAACATCAGCACAGACTTACAGTAAATATACATACAAGTCTTTAAAAGGTTTGGCCACCAGCTATGTAATAATTCATGTTCAGTTATTTTGACAATAGAAGTAGAATTGATGTACATGGTTTGCCTGGAACAAAACACAGTGGAAATTAATACAAACTATGCTACTGATCAAAAAACATATGCCTATATGTGTAATTGATTTCTTGCTGAAAGTGACATGAGAGGATCAATAGCACTTTCTGTTTAGTAAATATGAAGTGACTGCTCATATCTGTGCTAATAGCTTAGCACAGAGACTGGACAGAGGGGGAAACAGCGAGCTTAGCTCTGTCTGAAGATCTACATGGCACTATTTTGTTTTAATCAGTACAAACATCAAAGTTTATAAACTACAATGTATGGTTTCACAAGGGCTCATGTGGTGGACACATTTTTGGCAACCAGCAGTAACTTTATTATGTTTGCAATCTCAAGGTGGGGCTGAGTCAGGCAGCTTGTTCTCATTTCAAAGTCGTCAGATACTGCTGCTTTGTCCGTGATTGCAGCATCAGACACAGATGCTAAAAGCCACCTTTCGCAGTGATATGATACACCACTGGGCAGTGTCAGTGTAACGTGCCCAGAAGGCATCTTTTGCAGTGTTATGACATGCCACCAGTTGGCCGGACAGCACCTGTCGAGGTAGGATACGCAGACGGATTATCAGGTTGCTCTAATAAGTCTTTAAAAACTCTCCATCTGATCCAGAACACAGCGGCACGTGTACTGACAGGAACTGAACTAAGAAAATAGATCATATTTCTCCTGTTTTAGCTTCTCTGCACTGGCTCCCTGTAAAATCAAGAACTGAATTTAACATCTTTCTCTTCACTTACAAAGCTCTAAATGATCAGGCTCCGTCATATCTTAGAGAGCTCATAGCGCCCTGTTATCCCACCAGAACACTGCGCTCTGAGAATGCAGGGTTACTTGTGGTTACTTGAGCTACAGCCTTCAGCTATCAGGCTCCTGTTCTGTGGAACCATCTTCCTGTTTCAGTCTGGGAGGCAGACACTGTCCCCACATATAAGAGTAGAATTAACACTTTCCTTTTTGATAAAGCTTATAGTTAGGGCTGGCTCAGGCTTGTCTTGGACTAGCCCCTAATTAGGCCTAGTCTGCCAGGGGACCTCCTATATTACACCGAGCCCCTTCTCTCCTTCTCTCTCTCCCAATTTCTGAAAAGTTAGTTCTTTTTCACTTGCTAACATTCACGTCCTATTTCTGCATATCGCTAACTCAGCTTTACTACATGTCACCAACTCAGCTTCTTCTTTGGAGCCTTTGTGCTCCACTGTCTCGCAGGTTAACTCGTATCGCAACTGTGCCTGGTATTATTATTAGTCATACTTCTACTATGATTATACACATATGATTATTGTCACATACATATACTATCATATATTAATATAAACTTACAACATATGCTACATCATTACTGTTATTATCATTATAATATTATTACTAAAATTAATGTTATTATAGCTATTGTCAGTACTGTCTGCCCTGCATCTCTCTGGCTCTGGCTCTGTCTCTCTCGGTCTCTCTCTGTCTCAATTTCTCTCTCTGTCTCTGCCTCTCTTTATGTCTCATTGTGTCATATGGATTACTGTTAAGTTATTATGTTGATCTGTTCTGTAGGACATCTATTGCACATCTGTCCGCCCTGGAAGAGGGATCTCTCCTCAGTTGCTTTTCCTGAGGTTTCTACCATTTTTTCCCCTGTTAAAGGGTTTTTTGGGCAGTTTTTCCTTATCCACTGTGAGGGTCCAAAGGACAGAGGGATGTCGTATGCTGTAAAGCCCTCTGAGGCAAATTGTGATTTGTGATATTGGGCTTTATAAATAAAATTGTGTTGAACTGAATAAATGTGGTCAGACGGCACCTGTTGCGATGGTATGATATGCCACAGGAAGGTATCAATTTGAAATGCTGTGGGTAACAACGTAATAAAAGGAACAAGAAAATCCCTATAGGGTGGGTGGGAGGGGTGGTGGTGAATGTTTATCCAGGGCACTGCTGAGTGCTATATCTAGTGAAGTGACTGTTGCTTGGGTGTTCATTACCAGTCCGTTCTCATTCCAAAGTCGTCAAATACTGCCACTTTGTCAGTGATTTTGGTGTCAGACACCTGATGCCAAAAGCCACCTTTTGCAGCAGTATGATATGCCGCCTGGCAGCGTCAGTTTGTAACGCAGCTGGCCGTAACATTTTGCGGTGTTATAATATGCTGCTGATCAGTGTCAGGTTAAAAAGTCCTCATAGGGTAGGCGTGAGAGGTGGTGGATGGGTCCAACAAACCCCTGACTTATGCCCAGGAGCCTAGTGTTCACTTCCTGTATGAATGTAGAGCCAAACCTTGATGTTTTTTTTTTAAACCTAACCATGTGCTTTTGTTGACATCTCAGTGTTGGTTGTGGCATCCTGATGTCAACAACAGGTGCAGGAGGATACCTAATGTGTTATATAAAGAAGTGAAAGTCCACTGACAGTGGTGATATGTGAGGACTTGCAATGAAAGCATGTTGGTTGAGAATGTGTTGGCTATTTCCCCCATTTCCAGTCTTAAAGCTTAGCTAAGCAGCTTGCCTGTTGTTGCCATATATATACCACATGGACTTGAATGTGGTATTGATCATTTCATCTTACTCTTTACAAATTAGAAAATCTCCCACAATGTTGAACTATTCCTGTGAACTACAAAGTAAGTGTATACGCAATTTCAACAGCACTTGTGTACAGAAAAATGTCTATCTGACCTGTGACTTTCAATGTGTATGGTTGGTTGGAGTTGATGTTGATCTTCCAGGTGCCTGCCTGGTTGTCAGTGTGGAGACGAATTCTCCTCAGGTTGCCTACTGTCTGTATGGTCCCCAGTTTACCGCTGGCCTCACTGTGGCTCTGGCTCACACCTGGAATGTTAACATGCATACATTAGTCATAAATACACAAAACGGTGATACTCTCAGCAACAAAAATGACTCCAAATAAGTCTCAAACATTTCCAGTGCCTTAAACTGGATTGGTGTGTTACCTGCAGGACTTGTCAGTGTGAAAGCAATTGATGACCCTGTGATGTAGATGGTGATATTTTTCAGCGATTTATCCAACATGAAGGGGAAGGTCTCCTGCTTCCCAGGGTTTCTTGCTCGTTGAACAATTGTCACCTGGGAGAGAGGGGAGAACAAGAAGAGCATGATGATTTACTTTTCAAACTGCTCCAACCACTGAAGGTCTGTCACGTGCTTAAATAGCACAGAATGTCATAGTCTTACTAGAGCTGAAGTGGAGGTGTCGAGGATGACGTCAGTGGCCTGAGGTAACTGCTTCTTAGACACCTGGATGGCCTGGCCTCCAGAGGCCAAAGCCAAGTTCTTGTAGTCTTCAAAAGAGCCAGCTCTGAGGGAACGACGGCGCCTCCTACTGGCCCCGGTCATGAAGAATGATACCTGTTGTGGTCATTTAATTTGGAGAGTATGGGTGCGTTCCAAATCGCATACTTTATCTTTTTACTTTTGGTAGGTACTGTAGCTGCCCTTAAAAAGTATGTGCTATTGCATGCAGTATGCACACAATCGGGACATACTACTTTCTCATAACGCTACGTCCTGAACTTTGAACCCCTTACTTTTATATCTGTTGCCGTAGAGATAAAACAAACGCCACTTACCAAGTTCGCCAGAGATGGAGATCAACCTGGAGAACTACTCTGTTGTTACTTGAATGTAGTAAATGTTGTTTAACTACAGATTGTAGATTTGAACATTGTCTTTGCGACAGCCAAATTACATTTTCATTTGCATCTGCATTTCTCTGTCAGTTGTTTTAACAGTTATGTCGTGTTGTTGTTTGTGATATTTATACTTATTTTGTTCATTTAAACAATCAATATTCTTATTATTACTATTCGTCAAGCTGTCATCTGTTTGTCTACTTTAATGCAGACAATATGTCAAGTTTTAGTGTGACGTATTGTCCGCTGTGCAGAGGATTGTGGGTCAGGATAGTCAGAAAAGTATGCTGGCTTGCATACTACAAAATCGGACTGGATGTAGTAGAACATCCTGGTATTTTTGGCATACTGTCATCCTATGTATTGGGACATACTAAATCTTTTCTGACATACTATATAGTATGATAGTATGGGGACTGTAACGCACAGTATATCCCAATTTAAATTAACTTAGGCTTAGTAAAATGAAAGAACATAGCACAGCTTTGGGTGTCAGTCAGTATTTACCGTTGACTTGGTGCTTCTGATGAGAGCGACAATAGTGTCCTTGAGGGCGATGTCTTTAGCTATAGCATCAGTGAAAACATAGATGTGGGAGGAGGCAGGGGCACCAGTGAGAGCCAACTGGAGAAATAAAACAATAAACTTAGTCAGTTCACTCTCAATCACCATATTCTTTAAAGGATCAATAAAAATAAATGAAAAAGTTTCCCCCAGACAACAACCACCCTGGTTAGACAATATCACAGCTCTAGTACCTGAAGTCCTGACAGGCACATCTCAGGAATATCACCCCCTCCTTTTGCAGTGAGCTTGGAGATTTCTCTTTTCATCTTATCAGGGTCTGTTGTCCTGATCATCGGTCCAAAGTCTACATATAAAGCACAAATAAGGGGCTACACCAAAGACTGTATAAACAATATGAATGTCATTACAGCTCCCCAAAAGTGAAGCAAAAACATCTCAATCACCCTCTGTTGGCTGGCTGCAGTACAGGTCATAAAGAAAAACCCCTCCATATTAGGAGGATGGAACATAAGCCAAACTAACAAACTAATATGTAAAATAATTCTCCAGAGATGATTCTTGTCATTTTAGGTAGTTCTTATCACATTGCTTTATGTTCAAGAGTTGTCAAATCTCATTCAGGGCGCCCTGTTTAAACTGCTTTGACCTGCCCACTGTTGCTGCTTCCTCTGCAAGCTGCTTTGCAAACCGCCCCCACCCTAGCTCCTCCTTTTCATGCTATGTCTGACTTATACATGTCATTTCTGTTTGTCACTGATGCTACCTCTGTCCTTTTCACGGGTGGAGGGGTGGTCTGTGCTGCTGCTCTCTCTGTCTCAGGCTTTCCTCATTATTGCATGTGGAGAGCAGAGAGCTGTGCTCTCTCTGCCTTAAGGCTTTCCACGCAGGCGCTTGGAAGGGCAGCAAGGTGTGCTCTCTCCACTTTAGGCTTTCCATGTAGGCATGCAGAAGGGCAGAGAGGTGCGCTCTCTCTGCATTATGCTTTCCACGTAGGCACGTGAAAGAGGCTTTCTGCACAGGCCTGAGGAAAGGCAGAGAGGCCCCAGAACAGAGCCACACCACAAAATATAATACTTCAAATGGAAATTAAGTTTTCTTTGACTAAAGTGTTCATGACTGAAATGGGGTTTGATGTCATGATTGACAGCCACGTGTGCCAGTCAGCATGCTTGTGATCAGTGGCGTAGTTCACAATTGGTCGGATGGGTGTTCAGGCGGAAACACCATGGAGAATCTGACTCCAAATAACATCACCAGTGCAAGATAGCAGCGGCCGTATCCAAAATATTTTGGCTTCGTTTTTGAAAAGTGGGTGTAAATGGAGAGACAGGGATACAGCATCGAACATGGGAATCCGTTCATACCTATGAAAGTTACTCAGTGATGCATGAAGCCAAAAATGCTAATTTTTTGCTGTATGGAATTGCGTGGATGACTTGCGCTGCTTCTGCATCATTGGGCCCATAGAGCAAGCGCACCAAAGTCTCCTTCTGGCCAAGCCGTCTACTTTCGGTTAAGCGCACTGCTAACTTGAATGGAATAAAATTATTTAATCTTGCAGCTCCTCTAGACTTTCCAAATGTTTACAGACCGAATGGATTAAATGCTGATAGTGAAACAAGTCATTTTGCGGGGGTTGTGATGCTCAAAACAATTTATCAACTGATTTACAGACATCTCTTTCCAAATGTAAGTATGGGGAAAGTCTTTTTGGGCCCAATGGCATCACATGACAGATCTGAGAGTTGCAACTCCACTGTTTGGCCACTATGATAATTGGCTTCAAAGCATGGTACACCTCCTGGGGGCCCAGTGAAGATGCTTTATCCGTCTTTAAATACTGTCTATGAGCTAAACACAAAGACTAACCTGTGGCTTAACGGATTTTGGACTGATTTTTTTTTTTAATAATTTGTCATCCTACAGAACTACCAAGCAGACCAGCTGCATGCACCACAGTTTGCTGTATCTACTTTATGTAAGATGTTACACTTATACATTACTAGTTTTACTACTACTAGTTTTACTTTTAACTACACAGAGAAGCATTACATTTATAACATTCTATGGCCTTATGACATCACCAGACGTCTAACATCACTGATGGTTTTTATAAACATGATCAATGATTAAGAAGAAGAGTTTATACTCGGGTCATTGAAGGGCACCAGAATGTACTCGGATGGCTCGTCCTGTGTTCCTTTTTTGCTGTCAATGATTTTGTAAACAACTGCCCTGGCTTCATCGATGTCATCTGACATACTACCAGTGGTGTCAATAACAAAGCACACGACAGATGAGCGGGCAATCCCCATCATTCTGTGAGAGAGAAAGAGAAGTGCAAGACTTAAAGGTAAGGTAAACCTAATCAGTATTCTTAGTCCAGACAGTGAAATCATAAAGTACAGATTTGATATTCAAGGTGAAATGGAGATTGAAATACTTTTCGTATCTGAATGTCATACCTGAGAAAGTCATTGTCCCCAACAGCTAACCGGATGTCTTGCAGCAGCTGGAGGCTGGCGGCCATTGCTGTGTTCACAGCGGCGCTGTGGAGGGCCATGTTGTCAGAGCGGCGCCCATCTTTGCTGATGCCGCCACGAGGATTAACTGCACTGGTCAGGTCAGCTGCACCTCCATGGCTACATTTACCTGGCACAAGGCAGAGGGGAGAGGTCCAACTGAGACATAGGTCAAATTGCTTTTTATGGTGGGGTTGAGCTTGCTATGTACTGAAGTTTGCTTTTTTGAGTATACTTTTTACACGTGAATTTAATTTGAGTAATAGAGGTGATGTGTGGTTTTGGTTAATATCTAGATTCCTTATAGGCCATTAAAGGAATAATTTCAGGAAATACAATTATTTGATGTCTTGTTAAGAGTAGATTAGAGGATTGACACCACTCTCACATCTCAGAGAAATAATAAGCATAACTACCGCAGTGCCACACTGTTACTTCAGGTTGTAGGGCTGCGCTCTTCCTCCTCCTGTTTGCAATTAAATTATTGACTTCATTCTATATGTGGTCTCTTATATAAATGATCACTTTTAGCTAACTTAAATATTATTCGCTTAACCTGTTTTAAATAATATTATGGAGTGAGTAAACAATCTTTTAGTTTTGTCTGTTTTCCTTCCATTATGGTGTGTTTGTCAAGTCATGTAAAATAGTTTCATATAAACTAGCTGTGAAAGTTTGTTTTCTCCTTGAGGGCATTAAAACATGATGCACAGGCTCCAGTGGAAACAGCATTTGAATATGGTTTGCAGACATGTTTGTCAGTGATACCTTTGGGCTTGGCAGCAGAGAAGATTCCCATGTAGCCTGATGTGAGTTTCTTTTCCTTCAGGATGTTGGGGAGGATGGAATTCGGGCATGTTCCACTGGCACAGTCACTGCAGGTGGCGGTATCGACATCTATACAAGCAAAAGGCATACGAGATGCACATGGGCTCATCATTAGGTTGACTTCTGCTCTAGGTCATGTGTTTGAACAGTGATAGTAGTGCTATGTCAAGGCTGTATGGTTATGGTACTTGAAGTGATCCTGTTAGGGATTCTTGTACCATGGTGCTGTCTAGCAAGGCAGCCTTCATTTCCACCGTCTTTCAGCTGAACTTTGTAATCAAGGATGGGCCATCAACAGAAGGTGTCGCATGATGCACAACAGAAGTAAACAATAGTAGGAAGATGGGAGATTGCCTTGAGTACCTGTGAGCTTTTGCTCTGTTATTACTGATATTTGTTTTTATCCAAAAACAAGCATGGATCAACTTTTAAAGATAAGAGGAAAATGTTGCACAGAGTTAGAGTGTATGTAGCAGTAGCAGACTTCTTTTTCTTCTCTTTTTTTTGTTTCAATCTGTTCAGAGCTGATCAGATCAGATCGATGGAAGAGAGGAGCAGCTGCTGCAAGTGAATGCAAAGTTTCAGACCCAGCAGAAGTCACTTTTCACTTTCAATGCGCCTGACATTCTGCTGCTCCGTCTCTCTGCCCTTGGTGTTCTCTGCACTCCAAATGTGTGATGCTATAAATAACTAAACGTTTATATATATGGGGTGCCGTTTGTAAAGTTGGTCATGCTGAAAATAACAGCAACATTTTGTCACATTTAGCTAAAAATCATGTTTTAAAAAGTGGTGTGAATTTTTGAAAGTCACTTTTTAGCACATTTAACACAATATTTGTTAACTTTGAAAATGTATTAAATAATTACATCTAAATCTAAATGTTTAATCTAAAAGTTAAATCTAAATCTAAAAGTTAAATCTAAATGTTACGCCTAAATGTTAAATCTAAATCTAAATGTTAAATCTAAATGTTTTGGGTGAAACTAAATATTTAACTAACATGCAAATTCAAGATGCTGGCAACCGGAAGTACCAAAATAAAAGCTCGTGGAGGTCAAAGTCTGTTTATAGTGTCAAATAACGAATAAACAACGATCTTTTCTGGCCTGTGGTGGCACTGGCTCTGTGGTGGTTGCCGAAAATGTGCGAATGGCCGCCAAAACGGCTCTCTCGATGTTTTCGGCTAACGCCGATTCGGCCATGCCAGCAGGGCATGTATGACCAACAGCAGACTGCACCAGGTGGAGGCAGGCGGGGGTAGATCAGTCAAAGTGCGCCCCCTTTTGACTGACTGTAGTGGCTACAGGTTAAAGTCCCGCAAAAAAAGTGACACTAAAAACTCAAGGTACTCGTAAAATATAGTTTCTCCAAACGGATTTGTTATTTTGGGTAGTTATTATCACTGTAATCTATGTCCAAGAGTCAGTTTCTCCAGAAAAGATCACTGTTAAAAAGTGACTTTCAAAAATTCACACCACTTTTTAAAACATGATTTTTAGCTAAATGTGACAAAATGTTGCTGTTATTTTCAGCATGACCAACTTGACAAACGGCACCCCATATATATATATTCTAATAGTGCTCCTAATAAATGGTCCAGCTCCAAAAATAGAAAATCTGTTTGTGGCGGCAGATGTTTTAATCATAGTGGGCTGCCACAAATAAGTAAATGTGCTGGAAACCCTGGAGGATGTAGAAGACATGGGTGTATTAAAAGACCTGGATACAGCATTGGAGGAGGGACCCTTTTCACTCCTATGAAAGTTTCTCTGTGGAGCTGAAGCCAAAAAAGCTTGCTTTCCGTTACCCAGATCATCTGCACTGCTTCTGCATCATTGGTTCCATACAGTAGGCACACTAGAGACTCCAAGCCAGATATTTTTGGTTTAGCACTCCGCTGACTTGAATGGGGATAAAATGATTTAATCTTGTGGTTCTTTTAGGCTTTCCAAATGTTTTCAGACTGTATGTATTAACTCCTGATGGTTAAAGGAATCATTTCATAGGGGTTGTGTTGCCAAAAAAATGTATCCACTGATTTATAGACATCTCTTTCACAATGTTAGTCTATGGGAAAAAGTCTTTTTGGCCCAATGTCATCACGTGACAGACTCAGGAGTTGTATCTAGTGTTTGGCCACTACAAAAATTTGCTTCAAAGCCCAGTGCGCTTCCATTTCACATTCTACAGGTTAGAAAGAGAGATGGAGCCTTGCACATAATAGTGCACATAATAGTGCAAGGCTCCATCCTCTCTTCTTCCTTCTTCTTCTCTGATGGTGGTGTCAGAAAGGAGGATGCTGTCTAAACTGCGAACTATCTTGGACAATATCTCACACCCACTCCACCATGTGTTGGTCGGATACGAGAGTACTTTCAGTGGGAGACTGAGACCACCAATATGCACCGCTGACCGCCACAGGAAATCATTCCTGCCTGTGGCCATCAAACTGTACAACTCCTCCCTCTGAGTTGCCCTTGGACTGTTTCACCACTGTCAGTAACTCAAAATAAATTATTACATATTTATTTTTAAATAATCTGTGCAACAACTGACTACATTGTTCAGTCTGTAACCAAGGTTCGTGTATATATTGTAAATTATGTTGTGTGGTCTCTACATATATATTTTGTAAATTATCTTCTTATATTTCTTAGATTTTTACTTCTGTTTGCACTATATCTTCTTTCTACGCTTGTTTGCACTATATCTTCTTCTTTTTACACTTGTAAGGAGCACCTGTAACGAAAACAATTTCCCCTTGGGGATCAATAAAGTATTTTTGATTCTGATTCTGATTCTGATTCTATCCTGTAGAAAATGACATACCCACTGATGTCGTCACAGTTTGCATTTCAGGTCAAAGAAAACCTTCTATTTTTTGGGCACAGCTGGAAACCAACTTCTTGGATTCCAAACCAATTTATTTTTGCCCAAAATGCTCCAAACAGTTTAAAACTTGGTGCAAGAATTGGAATGGAACCTGTTTCATGCTGGTAGATAATGGTCTGTGGCCCAAACAACACACACTGCTCTTTGGTCTATAGTTGTGCTCCCAGGTAGAGGTTTACATACTATTATATAGATATAGTTTCTTCATCACATGTTACCTAACCCTCAGAAATATATGCATATTCCTCCTATGTGTATGACACGCACGCACGCAAACACACACACCTGCCAGGTTTTCCAGAGGAAGGTCCGGGCGTATGAGGTTGATGTATGGCTCTGTGTATCCCAGCTCCACCCAGTTACTGTGGCTGTAGAAGTCCTGACAGTAAATGAAAACACACACATTTACACCTTTATACCCACACACAGACAGGGTTATGATTTCATATTCAGTAATTATACAGATCATAGAAGCTTTTGTCCTTTCTGGCTCAGTCTTCCTCCTCTAAGCTTATCATTCTTTAATTATACACCTTTTTGTTACTTAGATCCTCCTCACTTTGCCCTTTAACCTCCCCATGCCCAGCAGTTTCTCTCCACTCCTCTCACCTGTAGTGTGTGAAGGACTCTGCCTAGTGTTTCCCTGGCAGCCTGGAAGTTCTCCTTTTGAATGTTAGCCTTGATTGCAGCCATACCCTCAATGATTAGGCCACGTCCCTCCAGAAAGGCCTCTGAGTTGAAGTGGTGTTGAGCACTGACAGAATTTTCACAAGTAAGTTTAAGAGCAACTCAAATCTAAATCTTAGCAACACATGCCATGCTGTTATTTTATTGCTTTTTAAAAACAGTTTTGCTTGGTATTCTTGTATCCAACCTGTTGGCAAAGTCGCGGTCTACCAGTCCATTCTGGGTATAGATCTGTTGAAGAGCCGAGTGAAACTTGGCACCAGACACTTCTCCTGTTGCTGTGGGACCTAGACAGGCCTGGACCAGCTCTTCAGGAGATGAACCCTGTAGTCAGAAGTCAAAGGCCATGTATTAAAAATCAGTTGAAATGTGTGTGTGAGTATGTGAGAATGTGAGTATTTGTGCATGGTGTGTTTTTTATGTGTTGTGTGTGACTGTTTGTGTTGTCTTGTTATCTTCCATCCTACCGTGGGTTTGAACTCATGACCAGCCGCCTCAGCCACCGCCCGACATGTCTCTGTCACTTTCTGCAATAGAGCCGTTCCTGTAATGCTGACATGAGTGGACGCCCCACCCCCAATGGGGACAAAGGCCACTGTGTGCCCTGATAGGACCAAAGTTAGCAGAGCTACGCTCAGCACTGAGGTCATGATTAATCTGTCAGAAGAGAAAAAATGATTAGATATCAGTTATCAAATTGGTTAAATGAGAAATGAAGGTAACGGACTGTTGATTCAAAAATACCTCTGCCTTTTGCTGTAACGTTGTAACTGTTAATGCTATGCTATGTTATCTCAAAGATCGCAATATAATACAAAAGGTAGGTTAATATGCATGTGCATAAAAACACACTCATATCTATACATGTATACAAACACTTATATATATATACTTATATCAACTCCAAAATTTAACATCTTCCTTGCAGGGCGTCATAGTGGGGGGAAAGTGGGACTGATTAGCATGGGCCACATGGGAGGGGGGCCCTTAAAAAAGCCTGGATGAAAAGTTTGACTTTGTTCGCATTTTTTTTATTTCTAAGTGATCAGTGCCATAGCTACGTTAACATTGGCCGAATAAATTGGTTGGAAGAGAGAACTTTGTGTAAAAATTAGTGGAAGCTCTCACTCTTTGGTTTAATCTGCCCCTACACTAGGATTCTTCTCTAAACTAAAGCTAGTGCCAAGCTAGTTACTGATTATGCTTACAGGATTTGCACAGATTTCTCATTGTTATTATTATTATTATTATTATTATTTCTGATTATGTAAAAGTGACCTGAATACCATCTGGATAAATATACATAAATAAAAAAACGTAGCAAACAAGAATATGTCAGGTATTACTATAAAGGCCTATACAAAAAATAAATGTGGCCTATGGCTATGTACGTAAATTACATACAGGTTAATTTAATTGGGGGAAAAAATGAGGAAGAAGAAATACACACTCTGATTAAAGACACTGCTCACTCTACATTCATACTTATTGTTGTAATCTTTTCATCATAATGAAAAAGTTTTTTAAATGTTTGTTCTTTAAATTATATGGTTTTAAATGTTTCAGAGACTTCAATATGTCTAAAGCAATGAGAAAAAAAACTGTTGTCAACACTGTGAGAATTAACTGACCAGAACTGAACTTTAAAAAACAATCATACCTTTATGTTTCTCAGCTGTGATGATGACTCCAATGACTCTGTAAGTGTAATGTGCAGCCCCAACACCCTGCCTTGGCTGAATATATACAGTAATTACTTTATGGTAAAGGGTGGGGACTTGAAAAGGACCAAGTGTGTGTGTGTATGTGTGTGTGTGTTTGTGTGTGTAGTCTTATGCAGCTGTAATCTGATTTCATTGCACAACATATCATTACTGAAACACCATTAAATGTGGTCACACCTTGAGGAACCACTTTACTGTAACTCAGTGCAGTGACACACACTGAAATTATCATAAATGAGCAATACCATAAAACAACCACATTGTGAATGTAAAGACTTTTTCTGTGTGAGAAGGCTCAAACAAAGGTGGGGCAAGCTAAGAAATGACTTGGTACATTATTTTAGCCTGTCAAGTTAGAGGACTGGAGGTTAGACCTTAAGTAACACAGTTTTCACTTGCTTTCAACAGGAGAAGTCCTTTCTGGGATGGTTGAGTCCTTACCGGTCTGAGGTCAGAGTCTGACATTTTCTCAGATTTGTTATCTTTACTGTCAGACTTTTAAAACATAATTACATATAATATCTATCTATCTATCTATATATCTATAAAGCAAGAAATCTCTGTCTGTCAGTCTGTGTGTCTGTGGCTCGCATATCTCTCTGACTATTTGTCAGATCAACCTGAGCTTTCGGATATGGCTTGCGCATGGCACGATGTTGTGCATCCTTGATTCTGAAGTTTTTTGGATTCATATTCACAACATTATCATTAAAAGTTAAAATCCCATAGACCTCCGTGTAACCAGTCAGCCTATCGTAGCTGTAGCCACGCCTCAAGGAATAAAAGATCAAAGTATCCTACTGCTATACCACTCTGGGTCACCCAAAACTTTGCACAGGCTTACCCCGGATGTCCACTGGATCCGTCACGTGGGCGATTCAGCCACGGTGCGGGTGCTGGAGTAATCGCGGCCATTAAGTCAATGTAAACTGCTCCACCAGAAGCGGCTCGGCGCTCCGCTCCGCTAAAAATACGCGCCGGGTCTATTTTTTGACGGACGCCGCGCGACGATGCGTCAATTTCCACAGACCAAATGAGTCAAACAGGAAGTCAGGCGCACAAAAGATGAGAGCATCCGGTCAATTTTCAAAATAAAAACACCCACAAAAACTCCAGAGCGTATTTCACATCGCTACAACATGACTTCAAAGTTTGTGGCCCCCGGCAGGTAGAGAAATCTTTCCTTTGTTGATGTCTTTTTACCTCCAGTGTTTCGGCAAATTATCACGTGACATCATGATCTTGCCATCCGTCAATTCCAGCAACTCGCGTGCGCGCCGCTATAGATACGCTTCCAGTGGACATTGACGCCCGGCACAGGATGGAGGAGTCCGTGCCACGGCCGGACCACGCACGCGACGGATCCAGTGTACACCCGGGGTTATGGCATTCCCTTTCGTCCCTCCCCCATATAGGAATAGATGAAGTGGTGCAATTTGCATTAACATGACATGTTTCAGTAATCTCATGGTAAGTAGTATTTCTTAAGTTTCACCACGCTGTTCTCATCTGCTCATGGTGTTTGCTGACATGGCTACAACATGGTTAGACTGACTAAAACATTGCCTAAACTTCCCGCGCCTACAAAAGTATGGCTAGGTCAGAAACGTTTGTTTTTCCTTTCAGGCGTGCAGGGTTACGTGCTTGCTAGCTACCATTTCAAGATTGTTCGCCTAAAAACTACAGCAATTATCACTGAACTGCATAATGCCTCTGAAAAACAAGGTGATGCATCAGAATTAGGTTCACAAAATCAAACATGAAATACATTTTGTCCACCACTTAACTTCATTTTTAGATTACGTTTGTTAAAACTTTAAGCATGTACTAATCCACTTTCTTCCTCACTTCCTCAAACATATCCCCACTTTAGCTCAATAACAAACGCACTTAATGCTTTTATTCTGAAGGTACAGTCATGATTTTAAAAATGCCATCTCTTGTTGTCCTGATCTTAACCATTTTCTAAGCTCCCATTTTAGCTGAGGTTTCAGAAAAGGTTGTATCAGATCAACTGCTAGCTTTTAATCATGCAAGCGATATCTTTGAGATCTTCCAATCTAGATTTAGAAAACACCACACTACTGAAACAGCTCCTTAAAACCCTGGCATCAGTTTAAGTTCTCTCTCCTGCCTCCAGCTTATCCAGATATCTGCTGCCAGGATTTTGGCTTGGAAACATGACCACATTTTGCCAATCCTGACTTTCTTACTACCTGTTGCTTAAAGAGCAGATTTTACTAACAAAGCCCTGAGAAGCCTCACTCTGAATTACTTACAGTATCTGATCTGTTATTGCTCTACGTAACTTTTGGCACCCTGAGATCCTCAGATGTGACACACCTTTTTGGCCATAATTCAGGAATTCACATGCTAGTTTCACACAAATGTTTAACAGGATAAAATGATGAAGTGATGACATTTTATGTTCAAAAGGTCAAAGGTCAACTTCACTGTAACATCATGATGTTCTGCAGAAACACTTTTATGGCCATTAAAAAGTTTTTACAAAGTTTACTATTTTGAGTTTATTAACTGTGGTTGTCAATGTACATGTTTCAGAATGGACAAGGAGGCCAGGTGTCAGCTGAGTCATGTAAAATTAATGAATTACTCTAGCTTATTTGCCAGTATCACACACAGAGCCACAAATGTAATTTGAGGTTCCAGATGTTTAATGGTAAATGCTGAAACACAACCTGATGCATCTGGACCTTATTAATAATTTCACTGAGAAAGCTTAACAGTTTCAATGATAATATTCATTGAATGCATGAACATTGTCATTCTATAAAAAAATAAAAAAAAACAACCATTTGAAAAATGCAACATAAAATTAAATTAAATTGTGGTGCTTAGAAAAGGTAGTCAGATGACTCAAGTTGCATTTGTGAACACAAGCACTGACTCAATATATATATTTATATATATCTATATTTATATTACTGGAAGCATAATGTACTCAAGCACTCCCAGTTCTCAGGTAAACTCTTTGCCTTTGTATATCTTCTGACAAGTCATGGGAGTGTGCCCAGGTCCAGCCACGTTTCTGGACAGGGCAGGAGGCATTTTACTGCAGCAGCCCAGATGGTGCAGTTTCCTATAACATTCTTGGAAGATGCCCTGCCTTAAAAATCTGTTGACATATACAGAAACCAGGCGACTAGTTGAACTTAATTCAATCTCCTCCCAGATCTGAAAGTCCAAAGAGCTCACAGGGTGGAAAAGAGTGGCAGAGAAAGCAAGCACATTGAGGTCGGAAAGGAATTGATATGGGAAGAGAAACATGTAGAGAAGAGACAGTAAAGGAGTGGACAAGGGGGAAATAAGCAGAGGATGAAAGAGCAAAGACAAAAGCAAACAGAATACAAAAGTAGAAATGAGGGGGAATGACAATCTTCTTATTTGCTGCCTTACTGAGAGTTTAAGAAAAAAATCTATAACCTATACAGACTTGAAAACAAAAGAATGATAGCAGCAACAACCAGCATTAGCTTCGCTATGTCAAAGATGGCCTTTAACAACTCCAAAGAAGTTTTCCTTACAAATTGTATATTGTAAAAACACACAGTTCACTGTGCATTAATATTTTTCAGACAGATTTCTGGATACAACATGAAGTCCTGACAGTTAAGATATCATCTTTGCACAGATTGCTCAGTCTGAAAAAATCCAGCTGGTTATTGGTGACCTGTTTGCTTAATAATTGCTGCAATAATCTAAGTCATGTCATTTTACAGTTTTTTCAATTGCTTTTTTTTTGTCTGCATTTATTCTCATTGTGTCAGTTTTTTCAATTGCTAACAAGCACTGGTCAGAACTGAAGTCACATTGTCAAAACTCTTCACACAGTCAGCAAAACAGAAGTGTATGTGGACCAAACTGTGAATCACTTTTCATTGCTTTCACATAAAATGCATTCAGTACCAAAATTCATGAACTCTTTTCTCAGTCAGAGTTCACCACCTGCAAAACACTAGACTTTTAAAGCACATTTTTTCAAATGCTATCACACTTTGTTCAAAACAGTAAAAAATACACAATCAAAACAGAATGATGGAAAAATAATGTGCATTTCTGCTGCAGCCACATTGGAATTGAAAATAATATCGAAGTATTGACAATAAAATGAAATAATGACAATTCCAAACACAGCTGATTGCAGTTTGCAGCTGAAAACCCACTCAGGTGACCTGCGTTAGGCCTCGTAACTATAGCAATCAGATAAGGAGAGTTTTGGAGGTGAGATGAACTGTTTAGCTGAGATGCATGTTTGTAAAGCAGACTGTGTGAAGAGTTTTGAAAAGTAGTTTCAGTAGTGACCAATGTGTTTAAGCAATTGAAAAAAACTGTAAGACCAAGGTGGTATTTTTGAATGGTGTTGTTTCCCTCTGCTTCTTTGTGCTGAGTTAACATACTACGGCTTGTATACTTTACTTCATGTCAAAACATTTTTAAAGACTGTTTGCAAAGCTGTAGCTCAAGTAAATTAAATTAGCTTTAAAGGTTCAATAGGTAACTATTATATAAATTAACTTTGTCAGAATTGCTGAAACTGTTACTATATCCTGACAGTAGTGCATGAGACAGAAAATCTGTGAAACAATCAGGTTCCTCTGGCTCCTGTTCGTGACCGTAATGACATTTACAAGAATCATCACGCCTGGATGAAAACAACCAATCAGAGCCAAGAGAAGTCTCTAAAGCCTCCTACAGACAGATTTTAGCAAGCTTATACGTTTAGTGCAAGCTACACTGTGCGACATGGATCTAATAAACTTAGGGAACGTTTGATGTATGCAGACTGTACAATGACAGCACCTACTGATCCACAGGCTACGACGTACAATGCAATAGCTTCCCATACTGAGTGAGCGAAGATACTGCACGAGTTATTACTTCTCCAACTGTGAAGCACAACATCGAGGGTCACATTATTAAATAACCTAAAGTTTTGTAGGCACTATATACTGCAGTGTGTCTGTGTGTGTGTTTGCTCGCTGCAAGATTGCTCACCTGGCAGCTGTAACTGCGCCATTAATTCCTTCCATGCTTCATCCTTCTTTACGTGCTCATGATAAGAGCTGGAGGACACGTCATACAGGCAAAGCTTCTGCTGCCACAACTCCACAAGGTTTTCATTTGTGCAAGAATTCCACACATTTCTTTTAACATGTTTTGCCTCCATGACAAGCTGCTATCTCTCTTTTTGGGTTAAGCACTAGTGTGTCATTTCATGCTGCATTTCTGTTGGTTGGTTAGAAGACGTGGGTCATAACAGCAGTCACACAGTGAGATGGTTATCCCAAATTTCTGACACTGTCAGAATTTTATCCCAGGCTGTCTTTGATCACAAGACTGTGACAGCAGCCATCCTTGAACCTCTCTCACTGCACCACCATTTTAGAGCCACGACCAAAGATATCACTGTGTTTCTTTCATATTGGTCATCTTTCATCTGGGACAGCCCAAAACAGTACACACAGCTTGTGCACACATTGAGCAGTCCCTCTTCCCAGCAGCTGCTCTCAACAACAGTTTACAAAGACAAACAAAAAACTGAAGACGAAATGCTTGCTTTTACTTGAGGCGCGGTGTTGTGGGTGGGCCTAATGGGCCTGAGCCCCACCCATTTGGGCCCACGCCCACTTGTCCCATACTCAATGAGTGGGAGAACAAGTATTTTCTTAACTCATATTTTTAAGAATTAAAATTAACATTTAAATACACAGTAGCGGTGGCTTTAAAGTTAATCTAGCTCACACAGCGGGTCTATCTCTCTCTTTCTCTGCAGTCACCTTAAAAAATAATCAAGCCAGACCATTCAAACAACATGATGTTCTTTAAAACCTTTTAACAATCAGACGGCCCGCCAGTTTTTCTGATGAGTGATGCTTCTTGTAGCCAATGACAGGATTGCTTCTTTTTTTTTAACATAGACTGTTATAAATGTACAGTAATAAGATGGTTCTTCAGTCTTTCTTTCTTGTACACTCTTTGAAAACCAATGTCAAACATCACCAGACAGGCTGTGACGTGGAATCCTCAGTGGAAGAGAAAGAGAGGTCAGCCAAGAAACACCTGGCGAAGGGATCTGCAGGCAGACACCAAGAAGATAGGATACACCTGGTCACAGATAGAAAAGAAAGCCAGCGACCGAGTACTCTGGAGGTCCCTTGTCGACAGCCTATACCCCCAAAGGGGTGTAAGGCATAAGTAGGTAAGTCAGTCTTTCTTATTCATTTAGATATTCTAAAAGTGTTTTTGGTCCTAAATAGATATTTCTATTTGTGTTTAGTTTTTCATTCATAATCACACATTTAGTTAATTGTTTTACCCTCTATTTTGAAAAGCACCTGGACAAAACCTTAGAAAAACATGTAAAATGTTTATTTTCTGTGATACTGTTATCTACTTTGAATTTGGACTATTTGAGGCTTCATGATTTGATCCCCTTATGTTTTCCAGCTAATTTGTCCCAGTTCTAGGCATCTGAGGCATCAAATTATTCAGGTGAAGATAAAAAAGAGCCTGTTTACTTTGGGTATGCCTTGGATAGGTGTTTTCAGTGAATTTTAGAAATGCTATGTTAAGAGGTTTCCTTAAACAGAATTAAACATCAGTCAACAGTCTTCTTCTGTTGACTTGTCTTTGCTGTGTACACTTGTACACTGTTGTTGGTAAGAGAGGAATGGGCAGTTTTTTGTATTTTTGTATTTTTTTTTTATTGGTGTCGTGTTGAAATCTCATAAATGCCAGTAGAAGTGCTAGGAGGAGTCAGAGGCACCAGATTTTATTACCCCGGATGTATGTGTTTTTCATAATTTTTTACATTTTTTTTACTTTCTTTGTCTCCTTCATACCCCTTTTTAAGTGCTGATTTTAATGTGTTTCATGATGACCCTGAAACGCGTTGGTCAAAAAATAAAGTTGTTCCTAGTGCTACAAGTGCTGCTGGAGTTCTACTCTTTTTGGGCACCAGATTTTATTGACAGATTATCTCTCAGCAGCATGGAACAAAACAAAACAATAAATAAACATGTGCATGATTAAAGCTGCAATCAATAAAATAAGGAGTTCAAAATCCTGTAATCAGTTATTACATTCGTGCGCACCTCTGTACGGGTTATTGCTGCTGATTTTATCAACTGTCAATGATGCATATGACACAGTTTATGTCCTGGGTGTTTTTAGGTATAATTTTATCCTTGTAGTGACAAATTAGCAATGGTTGCATAGACTGACTGATGGACTAAACTTACATTTGAACTTTCATTAAATGCTGTATTTCAGCTGTGTTATACATTTTTGATTCTGTGTGGGCTATGCTTTTTAAAGACCACAAACCATACTGTTAATATGCATATGTAACAACATTGTTGTTTTTTTTTCTTACATACTCAAAATTAACAGTCATCTCTCAACATTTTTGATCTCTGCTGTGGAAGTGCACCAAACAGGCACATTAAAGGAATAGCTCATATATTTTTTAGTGAGGTTGTATGAAGTACTTATCCACAGTCAGTGTATTACATACAGGAGATGTCAGTCTGCATGCCCTCAGTTTGGAGAAGCAGGCTTGAGTCTGACAAGGAAGCTTAGTATTGTACTGCTGTGGACTGGGGTCAGCAACAAAATGTATGTTAGCCACCTAACCAAAGTCCCACCTAAAAAACATCAATATCAGTTTAAGTGTATGCTGTATTCAGAGCATTTTCACCGCTTTATATTAATGTCAGACAGTGATTTGCAACGGGAAAATTATTCAAGCCAGACCCCACCAAGAAAAACAGTGATCTAACATGCTGCTGGTCTACCACTGCCTCAATCAATTATGTTTTTTGTGTTATCAAGGGACTTTGGTATTTAAATGGGTTAGTTTGGATTCTACAAAGTCACACAATAACACAATCCCACTAACTGATCAAAGCAGCAGTAGACCAGCAGCTCCCGCTTAAATGACTGTTTTTGTCAATGGAGTCTGGTGGCTTTGAAGAGGACATAGACGAGGAACTGAAGCCTGTTCCCTTCTAAACAGACTGTCTAATGAAAAGGTTGATAGTTTAGGTAGGTGTTTTTTTAGGTGGTTAAAATACATTTTGTTACTGTCCGCCATCCACAACTCCATCCTGCTTCTCCAAACTGGGGGCATGCTGACTGATTATTATTGATTAGTATCTCATACAACCCCATGTAAAAAAAAAAAAAAAGCAAACTATCCCTTTAACAATAAAATGTGTTGTGTGTAATGTTCACCACCAGATGGGGACAGAGACCTTTACAACATCTTATGCTGCTTTTAATGTTGTAGTTAAACATGGATGATGACTGTTGCGTTAACTGCACAGAGAATATCAGGATGAAGATGTGTCAGTATATAGATCAGCATACTTTGTGCTGATGCAGTGAATCATCATGGAAACTACAGCCCACTGTGAAGTGTCAGGGGAACTAGTTCACACCAGTCCAGCCTGGGCATGGTGATCAGTCATGTAGAACAGACAATGACATATCACAGATATCATATTTCAGTCTGTGTTACTACTGTCTTTTTCACATATGCAAATTCCCTATGACTCTCTCTTTCCCAAATATCTGTCTGGATGTAAATTTCAGTCAAATTTGCATCTATGTTCACACGCTCCCTCACTTATTAGATATCTTCACAGGGCGGGGCAAAGGGAGGTATGTGTGTGAGCCTAGAAAGTGACAGAACTGGAGGGATGAGTGTCAGTGTCAGTAAGACGAAGAAGAGCAGGACAAGGCAGAGCATTTCAACTCGTTCTGTTCTGTTAATGTAACCTAACGTGTGTCGCAGATCTACTTTTTTCCATGCTCTTCTGAAACTCCTACAGTAGGTGTATTTTTCTACTATATCTATTATATTTTAATTTCATATCATGTAATTCAAACGTGGGGGTATTATACCCAGTCATATGTGGTGTTTATTTCCGTTCAAAAGGTGCTAGCAGGGTGCTAGCAGTGTGATTTACAGCTCTACAACACAAACAGCTCTTTGTTTTTTTCTGTAGACAAGATTCTGATAAGATACTGTCTCTTGCCACCGCCTATCTCACTGGTAATCTCTGGCTATATCTCACATTAGGAATATATGACCAGATTGGCTGATATTTACAGATTAGAATCATTTATTGATGTGTAAATAAACTCTGGTGTTAGTTTATTTACACCTACTTGAACATATATGCAGTCTAATAGAGCCCTGCCATAAATCCTATACAGTTTGGTTTATTGTTGTATTTTTATGGTACTATTGGATTGTATGACTGTGCTGTGTTTCTAATATTTTGTCCACCTCAATTATACCATTGAGGGTAGAGTAAATAAGTGGTAGGTGTGCCTAATAAAATGCCAGTTGATGGCCTATATCACATTTCAAAAGCAACCAAGCAGCATAGCAGCTCATAAGGAGAAGTTAGTGTCAGACACAAGTAGAGACATGGAGCCATCTGCAGTTTTAATGCTATACCTCCTGACATGACACTGCAACAGGTGTGTATACGCTGTCAGCTCTCCAGGCACTTTACCCACTTTCTAAATTCATACATGTGGGGTTTAAATTTCTGGGGTTTAAAACAGTCCGAAAAGATTTGTAAACATGGACAACTTTCTCCCAAATCCAAAAACTAGTGTGCTAAAACTCAAATCTGTGATATAAGTCTGTTTTTTAGGAGGCTAAAATCGAACTAACTGAGGCAGTGTTTGTACACAATGCAATAATTTACTGCCCTAAAATTGTTGTAAATAAACATTGTGATTTGGTCTATATGGGTACACATTCTAGTTTAGAGCTGAGAACGCTTACATTTGGGTGTAAAAAAGAAAACAAACATTCTATGGGTCCACAAAATCAGTCTCCATTGATTGTCTATGGAGCAGCTCCAGACTTTATACATGATGACATCACAAGTTTGAGAATTCCTTCTCTGGTTTATGGCTTTGACAGAGAGTAGCTCATGTTCACAAATACTGACTGATCTTTCCCAGGCCATGGAAATATCATATTGGAATTCTTAAATTAGGTGGTGTTCCCCTTTAACTCAGCCCGTGCGTGTTCATGGAAATATTATCTTTAATAGCAATCTCTTCCTGCCTGAAAAGTACTGTTTCTGTTTGTTTATGGTATCCAAGGAGGAAAAAAATGTGGAGACAAATAGTTACTCCCACAATGTTGACGTATAAAGAGGGATGAAAAATCTTAAGCATGGAAAAGCAAAAGAAGAAAGAAAAAACTCCTTTGATTTGTGACCATATATGCAGTTTCCAGTTAAGGGGGAGAGCAGTGACATCAGTGATGTGTCATGGATATATTTACTCACATGTCTGTGTTCATGTGCAGACACATTGTTGTGTTCACCTCATCAAGGCAGTCAGTATAATGGGATGTGACTGAGTATGTGACCATGGCGTTATGCAAGGATACAATTAAAACACCTCATCTGTCTGCAACTCCAAGTGTACAGGGTCATGCATGGTCTCTTTTGAAAGGTAACACTCTGAAGTTGTTTTCCCCAACAGTCAGAATAACTATAAATGCTTGTGTCACTGAGTTATAGAAGTTTGCACACATTGATGTTTTGCTTTTTCTCCACATTAATATTTTCTTGAAAACAGAAGCTTGCAGATGACTAGTCCCCCCTTTAAAGTTGCTGGCAGTCGGCCCAGTGAATTAAGTCTTTTTTTTTTCTCAGACTACAGCTGCTGCAAGAAGCAGCAAAACATCCATTCACTTTACAGTTACAGTTTACTAATATAAGTAAGACTTGGCAAGGTATGAACAGTGGTTACCTAAACTTCAAAACCAGCCACACCTCAGCCCTGAGCAAGAGAGACCATTCTCTTTTGACAAATCAATGGACTGCAGTTTTTCTAGCTCCACCTTTTAGTACCAGATCTGTGTACTAGGTACCCCAACAGAGGGGTGACCAAAAATGGGGATGGTGAGGAACAGTTCAATTGGTACCACCCACAACTTTTCAATCAATCAATTTCAATCAATTTTATTTATAAAGCCCAATATCACAAATCACAATTTGCCTCAGAGGGCTTTACAGCATACAACATCCCTCTGTCCTTAGGACCCTCACAGCGGCTAAGGAGAAACTCCCCAAAAAAACCCCTTTAACGGGGAGAAAAAAATGGTAGAAACCTCAGGAAGAGCGACTGAAGGAGGGATCCCTCTTCCAGGACGGACAGATGAGCAATAGATGTTGTACAGAACAGATCAACCCTCACAGTGAAAACAGAAAAAAAGCTTAAGTTTCATTTTTTGAGGTCTTCCTTTTTGGTTTGGTTGTTTAGTTTGAACTGTTTCACGTAGTTTCTTACACATTTGCTCATTAGTTCTCTGTTGCACATTTTCAGGGGATTTTCATTGGCTGGTTTGCTGCCAGTTTGGTAATTTATTTGCACACACTGTGCCAGTGCAAAACAATACTTATTTGTGCAGTTGGGTTAGGCCTGATGAAACAATAGACAAACATCACTGTATTAGTTCTGCTGTGTTAGCCTGTGTTAACACAGCTGACAAACCACTATAAGCAGATACACCCTCAACTGTTATCGGCCAAACTAGCTTTGTAATTTAAAGCCGTGGAGGACTCCCTCGCAGGAGAACAAGATTGATTTGTTCCTCAAAGCTGTGTGTTTCAGCACACAAGCTCAAAGCTTTTAGCAATGAAAAAAGAAACTGTGAAACTTACAGCCAAGTGCCAAAAACAAATTGATAGACTCATATCATATATTACCCCCTTTACACCTTGCATTAACATGCGTTAGATAAACACTAAACCTGACAACAGCATGCTGGTCTCATTTGGTTCTCAAGCATGCCCTGACTGTATTACTTAAGTAAGAGTAGTTGCCCAAGAGCTGGTATGTGGTTAGACCACAGGAACAGGCTTGGACATGTTTCTCATATCAAAGGGACAAGGTAGTGTAAATTTCTGGGTTTCAAGAGAATGAGGAATAAGAAAGACAAATCTGTACACCTGATTTTAACAGTGTTTTAGTGTATTGTGTGAGACTATATGGTGCATACCAGCTAGTATGTGAAGCAGTTTAACCTAGAAATTCTCAACTGCTGTGTATCCTGAGAACAGTTAAATAAGTGTGTCCTTTCAGTGCCGGCACCACAAATGGGAGAAGAAAAAAAAATTGGATGTTTATCTTTTTACTATTTTAAACTAATACTATTACTACTATTATTCTGGAATATTACATAAGGCCACAATGACATAACTATATAGTAAAGCCTACTAAATAATAGAGAGGCCTTTTTTCTGGGTTTCTGACGCCCCCCCGGACCCCTCCCCAGCTCGTTACTCTTCATCCTCTCGGGGAGGTGGGCAAGTTATCCGACGTCATGTGAACCCTGAAAAATACTGTATCGGTAACATGTCAAAACGACAAAAGCCCTCTGGTGCCCACTCAACCACCAATACACAATGGGAGGAGTGGATGAGGAGAGAAAGTACATAAAAAAAACTAAATTAGAATTGTCAGGAGGAGAGCTAGTTATCGTTACCTCTAAGCTGCTGGTGATTGCAAAGAACAGAGGTTTCACTGATTTACACTGTGTAGCGTTCAAACTCTAGTTGATAAAAATTTGTATTGGGCGAAGGTAAATTATGCAAGTATCATAATGTGTTCGATGTAAACTTGCAAAATACAGCTTTTTCGAGAGAAACTTGAATGAATACAACTGTTTGAAGGAGAAATGTGTAGATGTTTTCACAGCACTATAAAATAGATATTAGAGAGGGAATTATGCTGTATCATATAAAATGAAAAGGCTTTTGCTTATTTTTTAAAAATGTTTTTCATGCGAAAGAAGATTAGATTTAAAGTTGTTTCATAAACGTGTATTATTGAGTTTGTTCTAAATCGAAGGTAGTGTAATGTAGAACTGAATATATATAAAAACGTCTATATCAGGTATTGGAGAACTTGTTATTTAAAACATTGGTATGAATATCGGTATCAATTCAAAAATGAGGGTGGGGTGGGAGTGGGGGGTCCTTGCGCAAGTTGAAAAGCTGTAGCATATGACATGAATATATGAACATGAAATGTCCAGGTACTATGCCTTTGTTGCTCTTAATAAAATCCAAATATGTAATGCCAGGAGAATGTTTAACCAAATATGAGTCACAGCTGAGTACACCGACTTTCTTCAGGCAAGAACTGTTCAAGAAGATTCATCACTTGTAATTATGTCAGTCATGTTGTTGATATAATTTTAACACTTATCAACATAATTGCATATGATAAGGTTTTATTTTGTTTCCTCAGCAGCACAGTGGATTTGTAATTGATCAATAAAGATTAACAAGCCAGATGATTACAGAGCTCATTCCATTTAGTCACTGTATATCAGGAAAGGGAGTGCTGATTTATCAGCTGCCTACAGGCAAAGACATGTCTATAGGTTATATCATCACCACATTATCAACC
The DNA here is from genome assembly GCA_019142605.1 of Cephalopholis sonnerati. NCBI lineage: Eukaryota > Metazoa > Chordata > Actinopteri > Perciformes > Serranidae > Cephalopholis > Cephalopholis sonnerati. The sequence goes on from JAGQAX010000003.1 coordinate 4,313,034, forward strand.
CCAACACTGTTGTAAATCTTATCCACTCAGCATGCATAGACAGACACTAGCACAGAAAATAGCAGCTTTCAAAAAAGAACAAGCATGTGCGCACCAGAACCTCCAAACCCTGACTTTGATTTTGATCACTCTCCATTCTGTTCTTGTCTTTGTCTTTTTTTCAGAGTAACAATGTCAAATTCGACCCCCACCTCAGCCACCTCAGAGGGACAGCTGATCTGTCCCCTGCTGCAGATGATGAAGGAGCACAAACTCAACAATAACACACAGGCCAATTTGGTGGTGGTTTGCATCCATGGTCTGGTCTCCTGTCTGGGGATTTTGGAGAACGCCCTTGTCCTCTGGGTGGTGGGTTTCCGCTTGCAGCGCCGCACAGTGGCCTCCGTGTGGGTGCTAAACCTGGCCATGTCTGACTTCCTGGCAACCCTGACACTGCCGCTCTTCACCTTCTACCTTTCCTCCTCACACAGTTGGGAGCTTGGCAGCCTACTTTGCAAAATACAGGCTTCCATCTTCTTTTTGAACATGTTTGTGTCAGCCTTCCTGCTGGCAGCCATTTCACTGGACCGCTGCCTTCTGGCGGCAAAGCCAGTGTGGAGCCAGAATCATCGCTCAGTGGCAGGAGCATGGAAGGTGTGTGTGTTGGGTTGGCTGTGGGCAGTTTTTAATACATTACCCTACTTCATGTTCCGCTCAGTGACTGAGAAACTGGATGGGAGGAAACTGTGCTATCATAATTTTGCCTTGTATTCATCCTCTCTGGAGAGAGATTGCAAAGTAAGGCAGGCAGCAACAGCCATCTCCAAGTTGCTGCTGGCATTCCTGTTCCCCCTGGTGGTGATTGCAGGGAGCTACATCCAACTTGTTCTCAGCCTGAGGAACAGGAGCAGGAGGAGGAAGCAGAGTACCAGCCGGCTCACTGATGCACTACTTGTGTCAAACAAAGATGGGGCATCAGGAGCTACAAATACCCCCACAGCTTCAAAAACCACTAATATTCTTCTCAAGCCTCTGATCTCTGGGCCATGCTTATCCATGACACCAGCTACCTTGTCCCCAACTACCCCTAATCACACCAATCACAGTCAGCTGTCCCAGAGCTTCACCAGGATGGTGACATTTGTGATTGCAGCATTTGTATTGTGCTGGGCTCCCTATCACATCTTCTGCATCATTGAAGTTACAGCACAATACTGGCCCAGATATCTCTACTTGGTGGAGGTGGGGCTGCCCTTGGCCACAACCTTTGTATTCTTGAATCCCGTGTTGAACCCCATACTATACGCCTTCAGCTGTCCAAAGTTCAGCGTGAGAATACGACAGAGTCTGGGAGCACTGTTTGACGGTCTGGTAGAGGAAGGAGGGGGGCTACTGATGGTGCCAGGGAGAAGTTTAAGAGCTCATATTAGGCGGAAAAGCAGCCGAGATGTGAGCCTTGCAACACCAGGGTCACCAAAGGGTTCACAATCACCCAGTCAATCACCTGACAGCCAACCACCCTTCCCACTGCCTTCACCCTCCGACGGCCTCAAAGGCACTTACATGGAAAATACCAGAGAGGAATCACAAAATGAGGGGGAACATAGCTGAGACACTTGATTTTTGGCTCTATGTTGAATTTAATGGAATCATGTCAGATATGTCTTAATGTACATGTAGGCCTGATTAAATGGACAGCTGTGGCCACCACGAAATGCATGTGGAAAAGGAATTAGTATAACAGTAATAGTAGTCAGTCCCTTTCAGGATTTCGCAGACTGTTTTTGTGATTGTTGGATCCTGAATGCCTGATTTCACAGCAGCTGTCCTAAATCATTGTGATGCATATTGCGTTATTTTTAGACATTTTTTGCAGTGAAACTGCAGGAGCAATGTCTCAGATTTGGAGCCTATCATTATAAGCATTCAGTGTTTCCCACAGAATCAGAATCTACTTGCGATTCTGCTGTTCGAAGCAGCGCTGATGGACTGTCTCCATGAGCTGCTCTCCTCTTGCTCTCTCTGCCCGATTAGTATGAGCTAACACAGTAGCAGTGGTTAACATACGACTCCAAGCTGTTAAACTGCCCCAACAACCTCACACCGACACCGAAACAGCTTAACTCTGACATTAAACCCATCAACAAATGTTTGGTTACAGCCGTGTGATGCTGATAATTATAGATACAATAAAAATGAGATTTTAACTTTAAATTGTCAAATTTGTGTTAATTGTTGTGATTGCAACATCCCAACCAGTGTAGTGGAGGGTATACACAGACACACAGAGAATACCCACCTCTTTTTCTGACTGTTTTCTGGCACCCATCAACCAAAAAGTCATTGGAATACATAGGAGAGTATACCCACTTCCTCCTTGGTAACCTACCCATCTACCTAATAGTGCACCCACCTCATCAACTAACACTTCACCACTGATCACAACATCCTGGAGGGTCTGAGTAGTAGTATTAGGCCTACAGTATTTTTAGCCATGCTAACAGTAGGCTCTAAGGATGGCAATATCAATGTGTTGCTCGGCCTGCCTACCATGTTGATCCAGACTGAAATATCTTAACAATTATTGGATGGATTGTCATGACAATTGTTACTGGCATTTATGGTTGCCAGAGGGTGAATCTGACTGGTGATCCCCAGACTTTTCATCTAAAACCATCATCAGATCAATTTTTGTCCAATATTTGGTTTATAACCAAATACCTGCAGAACTGATGCCATTCCCATCAGCCTCACCTGAACTTTGTGTGAAACAAGAGGGATATCCATGTGGAATGACAAATAAAGAAACTAAAAGGATGAATTGTAAGCACTTTCTATGTAGCACTGTCATCAGGTCTGTTGGGATTCACTGAACCACAGATGATTCGTCATTTGTTAAAATCTAAACTGGACATGTCAAGGCTTTTCCTCCTGAGATGGAGAGACCTCATGTTCTTTGTTCTTCAACAAAGACAGTTATCTGACACCCATCTCAGCAGGATGCCCACCTCACACCTCTTTGAGAGACAAGTCTCAAAACGGGATTGGTCAGTACTTTTACAGTGTCATGTGACTCTGTGATGTCACCAGGCACACTGCAGAAGTTCTTCTCTACTTCACAACAGTCTCTTTCTTGCTCTTGGGCGGGCAAGCCGCTCGTACCTCTTTCCTTCTGGGCCCTGGACCAGCCCTCGCTCAAAGCAGGCGCATAACTGAAACCAGAGACATTAGAAGGGCAAACACAAGGTTCGCAACTAACCTCCCAGCAATAAGGAGAATCAAGTTGAGTTAGCATCCCAACGTCTAACTCTGCAAGGACCCCGAGCGACCGGCTTCCTGGCATCTGCACCTTTGGAACAAGGACATAACAAAGACTGCTTCTAGAGCCACAGCTCTTTCCAGCCTTTTTCGCCGGCTAACAAGAACAGCACGCCTCAAACCAACTCTCCCCTCCATCCATTCAGGATTTGGTAATGTAACAACTGGGCATAGCTTTATCACAGCTGTACAGGCTAAGCAAGACTGTTTAACTTGTTGTATGTGATTTAATGCTGTTAATTGAGTTATTGTTGTGATTGTCTGAAATTAGGTTATTGATTAGTTGGTTTTACCAAAGCAAAGTCATGTTTAGTTTTCTAATGCTGTCCACAGACAACGTCTTGCATGCAACTAAACATCTTCTACACTAATCCAGACCCTTTGCAACACAGATCGCATTCACATAGACTCACTTTCAAATTGGCTTTCAACAGAGCTACACCCAAACAGGCCGCTCAAAGTTCCCACTTCTTTTCCTTTGTTTTTGTCCTGACCACACGGTCAGACAAACACCTCCCCCGATCTGAAGCCAGCTTTGATTCGGCCATCTTGCAGTTTTCTGTTGTCAGCCATTTTGTTTTGTAGGCCAAACGGCCCTTCGATTACCACATCCGCCTTTGTCTTTCTCTCTCACACACACACAGACACACAAAGACACACACCTACACACGTATACACACACACACATGCTCGTTAGTTAGGATTTGTGTGTTTTGGTTTTGCTCTGCTTTACGAATAAATATAATTTTGGAATCATACCTGCTGTCTCTTTAATGTTGTACAAGAGTGAATGAATAGTCAACCTCTGCTATGTCAAGAACTCTGAAATCCTCCAGGCTTTATTATTAATTTTGGTTACGGTTATTAATCAAAATCCCAAATTAATAGTTTACTGAACTTTAAGAGATTGACATCATTAACTGGCTATCATTTTTCCCTTTATGGGAATGGTGCCCCACGAGGTGATTTGATGTTAATTAAGTCACATTATTTAACATAATTAATAATTATTACTAATAATTAGGGCCCTAGCACCCTCGGGTGGACCCTATTGAAATGCAAGGAATTATTATTATTCGTCCCAACGAATTGCCTTTTTGGGGGGCTTAACGTACTTGAAAACTCATGACACTTTGCAGACTCAACAGAAGTGGTGAAAAATTTGATATTTTAGGGGTTTCATGATAATGTGCAAAAAAATGGCTACAAATATTCTACACAACAGCCCCCGAAGGTAGTTTAACCTACGTGTATGAAACTTGGTAGGCATATGTGACACATGAAGATGTACAAAAAAGCCTCTGGACCCATGCCCTACACCCAACAGGAAGTCGGCCATTTTGAATTGACTGCAATTTTGATGAATTTTTGGCCATTTCCAGGGATCATAAATGAACGAACTAGTCCTAGAGATTTTATCCAATCGACTTCAAACTTGGTCTGTCCCACCTCAAGACATTGAAGAAGAGAAGTAATAAAAAGCTTGAGTTTTCAAGTGGCGGGGCCTCAAACTTAGGGGTCTCGCCACAAAACAGGAAGTAGTTTATAACTCAAGCTTAAATGGTCCAATCTTCCCCAAACTTCACAGGACTGATGACAGTCCCGCTCTGAAGAGATCTACATGTCAATAATTTGTGATAAATATAGTGCCCCCTACTGGTAACAGGAAATTACGTGTTTTATATTTTGAAATATAAATCCCACAAATTTGGCCACATACACCTCAAACTTGGTCAAACTATCCATCACACGTTGATGATGCTTATTTTGAAAACTGTGAGTTTTTGTCAAAGGGCGTGGCCATGGCATGGCGGCGAACAAAAGTTGCTGTAACTTGACTCTACATGGACATATATTTCCAAAACTTCACACATATGATAACAGTCCAGCCCTGAAAACATCTACAGAGAAATTTTGAATCAGCATCATAGCGCCACCTACTGGCAGCAGAAAGTTACTTTTTCAGTCTTTCATGTCACTCTTCTACCAGGTTAAGCAGAACCACCTCAATTTTGCTGATAAATAGTCCCAAGACCTTGATGATGATCAAAACAGAAGCTTTTGAGTTTTCATCAAACGCTGTCACTGTGGCGCCGCCTTATTCGCCATAAAACACGAAGTTGTTTTTAAGGGGCAAGGGATACTTGAAAACTCACAAAACTTGGCACACACATCAGAAGGCCCAAATTGTGTTGTCTGATATGATTTTTGTGTTTTGATGTGCCAAGATGGCTCAACAGCACCCCCTACAATTTTTCAATGAAGCAGCCCCCGAAGCAGGTGTGACGTATGTGTATGAAACTTGACAGGCATATGTAACACTCCGAGACGTACAAAAAAGCCCTTGGAGTTATGCTCCAAACCCAACATGAAGTCTGCCATTTTGAATTTACTTGTGCCACTTTTGTGCATTTTTGGCCATTTCCAGGAGACGTAAATTAATGAACTAGTCCTAGAGATTTTATCCAATCCACTTCTAACTTGGTCTGTCCCAAGGCAAGACCTTGAAGAAGAAAAGTTATTCAAAGCTTGAGGTTTTGTCAAACGCTGTCACCGTGGCAATGCCTTATTCACCATAAAACACAAAGTTGTTTTTAAGGGGCAAGGGATGCTTGTAAACTCATGAAACATGGCACACATATGATAGGACCCAAACTGTGTTGTCTGATGTGACTTTTGTGTTTTGATGTGCCAACATGGCTCAACAGCGCCCCCTACAAATTTTCAACAAAGCAGCCCCCGAAGCTGGTTTCGCCAACATGTATGAAACTTGGTTGGCACATGTATCACTGAAAGACATACAAAAAAGCCTCTAGCAGCCATGTGCCAAACCCAACAGGAAGTCCGCCATTTTGAATTTGCTTGTAACTGCTTTACAACTTCACCGTACATTTTCCAGTCTTCCCTAAACTTCACAGGATTGATGACAGTCCTGCCCTAAACACATCTATATGCCAATACTTAGTTATTAGTACAGCGCCACCTACTGGCAAAATTAAATGTCATAGTATGATTTGATGGATATGCCATCTAACTCCTGCGTGCAGAGTCTGACTTTGACAGGAATAAACTGCCGCACCCCTGAGTTGCATGAAGGTGTGAGGGCCCGTTCATCGCTGCTTGCAGCTTTAATTATTAATTATTTCTGATAGCTAATTTGAGACTTAAGTTGGAGATCTGTTACAAGGTCAGGCCCTTGATGAGGCCTTTTGTTGTTCCTAACATTTATAATGCCTCCGTGTGACGCCAAGTATTGTTTCCAATATTTATGGTGCCGCCGTGTGAGACCTACTACATTACCAACAAGTAGTATATTTGTAGAACCCCTACATATTTGTGTCCCTTGGTGAGACGTAGTATTATAAACCCCAACATTATTGTTGACCCCAACATTTATGTTGCCCCTTGATGAGGCCTAAAATTGTGGATTCCCTACATTTATGGTGCCGCCGTGTGAAGCCTCTTAATGTAGATTCCCTTCATTAATGGTGCTGCCGTGTGAAGCCTATAAGTGTGGATTCCCTATAGATCCAAATCTTTAATTTGTCTAACACTTTCTGCAAAACAACAAATTAGTTAAGCTTCAGCTGTACTTTACATTATACTAGCAAAACATCACCATGTCAGCGTTGTCACTGTGAAGCATACTGACATTAGCATTCAGCTTGGTATTAAATTGAAACACATTTTGTTGTAGTATTCAATCCACTTTTTTTCAGTTAAAGGGTTTACTAAGCATTTAACTGTATGTTTATTTAAGTGCATTTGAGTTTTAAAAGTTGGAGAATGAATGAAAAAAAACTAAATGTTATCATCTGATAAACTTTTCTCTTCTCACAGTAAACTGTGAATATGAAGAGGCACTCAGGGGTGGTTCATTTATTTAAGTAACAACCCAAGGGGTCACATGAGATGAATAAATCAATAGAAAGAAAACAAATACATTTTTGTTTCACCAAATTATGTTCCACCCATTCTTGAGAACTCGGATAAAACCTTACTTTTTCTTTTTTTTTTCTCTTCAATGAGGCTGGGAAAATGTAATTTAAAATCTCAGAGTCCTGACTATTACAGTAAACCTTGTAATGGGCCAACCCCACAATGATTTATTTTTTTCCTTGAATAGCATACATACTGGATGGCTCAGACAAAACAAGAACAAAGTGACAAAATATATATTTCTTTATTTCACAGCAGTCATAGTAAGGGGCCATTTCATTTTGCAAAGAGTTCTCATAATGCTAATCAAAATGCTAATTTTTAATCCATAATTCTTATTTAGCTTGGGTTTAGAAGGGCTATGGAGTTGATGCGTTATAGTTGAGACAAGCTTGAAAGCAACATTATTTAATGAATTTATAAAAAAAAAAATAGAAAGCTTACCAGTAGTTAAGTAGCATTCACAACTTTTTGGAAACTACAAGTGAGACAGGAGTCCTTGTGATACAGCTAACACCTTTTGTACCTGATTAAATTATGTTTTCGTAGAAGTCTAACAGAGTTGACAAAAATATGGGATATATCATTGAAGGGCCAACATTTTCATAAAGAAGTAATTTTTAAGACCAAGATGATGACAGCAGTACATTTTTTACATTGATGTTATCAGTGCATACTGCTAGTTTTAGATTTTGAAAGGTCAAGGCTGTTTTCTGGAATGGGGCAAGTTTAGAAGTAAAAAACAAAAGAAAGCAGATCAAAATATTCTGTAAATCCATATTTTTTTCCACATATATAAATCCTTTAAACATAATGTTTTTGGTTGGACATGATTTGTCCCAGTTCTCTATTATTCAAAATTTTGTTCAAAGGAAACGTTAGAAAGAAGAACTGTAAGCAAAGAGCAAAAGCTTTTTACTGCAAGAGCTCACATGCCTAAAACTTTAGCTGCTGTAGCCTGTGTGGACTGGGGCTTCATGCTATGCAAATTTCAGCCAGCAGAGAGCAGTATAGCACCAATGACATTAACAGACGTGAAATGATGAAGTGGGATTACGCTTTTCAGGTCGTGTTATCCAGGTGCACTTTAAATATGAACTCCTGAACGTCTGAGCACCTTTCAGAGTGATTGGATTTGATCATATCTGATATCCATTTTGATTGACTGTCTCATCACTGCCATTGCAATTGTCTGGTTCCATCACATTCAATGGGACACACCCACGCACACACAGGCTGAGGTGTAATGTGGGCCACAGCAGTGTGGGATTACCACGGAGGTACTTGTAATTTGGAGAGAATATTAGAGAGTGAAGAACCAGGATATAAAGACAGAGCAGGATTAAATCTAACGGAGCAGGCTGACACACAAAGCTCCACTTTCCTCTCCGTCATTCAGTTCCAGCAGATTATCTCCTTCACTCTCTCTCTCTCTCTCTCTCTTCACGCCCCCCCCCCCCCCTTCTGTTTCATCTGTTCCATATAGTTGTGCAGCGACGTCTCCTCTCTTTGACGTGAGGCAGGGAAGAATTAAGGACAGCTCACCACATGCATCCTACATAACAAAAAATAAATAAATAGGGACTGTACAAAAGTCATTATTAGGGGTGTAAATCACTAGTTTCATCATGATCACGATATATCCATTCTTTAGACAACTATACAATACCAATAAAACAAAGTCTGCCACAATATATATATATATATATATATATATATATATATATATATATATATATCTATATATCTATATATATATATATATATATGTTTAGATATTAAAATGTTTCTATGTTTTCTGTATATTAGACATGCTTTAACACATCACAATACATGGGGTCACTTCACATTACCTATTAACACACTCTAACCTTTTCCCATGCCACCTCATGCTGTTTAGCTGCGGCTGCCATAATACATTTTTTTTTTTCATGTCTTCATTCACAGTCATTAAAATCTCTGATTCAGTTGAGATGAAATAAGTGGCTCTGCTTTAACTCTGCTTTCTGCCACTGAAAATCATGTTATCTGCTGAAACCGAAAGCTCAGACTTTCCCAGCTCAGGCTCAGTCAACTCAGAGATCAGGATAAGGCTCAGAGTTTGTGGAGCCTGCTTTCTGAAATAGGGCCCAGGGTTGGGCAGACACATTCCACAGCACCACACAGTATACATCAGTGTGCAGAGCAATCAAAAGTAGACATGACCCTGAGGTAATTACAGTAATACCTTATATGATACAACCGCCTTTCCCTCCCATCCCCCACCCATCCTCCTACTATCCCCAATTTTTCCTTCCTGAAAATATTTCTAAGGCACTTTGTCTTACAGAATAGCAACAGCCATGAAGTCAAGTTTTTTTCTATTTTTTAATTGTTATGGCAAGGGCTGAATTGAAACACATTGAGAGCTGATGTTGTTTGGTTGTTTTGAAAATAAGACAAAAAACTAGACATTCTGACCAACAGGCCCCAACATGTTCGGTTAGACCACCACTGCTCCGCCACCCTCACCCTTTACACTGGCGTACCACAAGGCTGTGTGATGAGTCCGTTCCTCTACTCCCTCTTCACCCACGACTGCAGACCTGAGCGTGGTTCCAACACCATTATCACATTTGCAGAAGACACCACAGTGATCAGACTCATCAAGGACAACAGTGAGTCGGCCTACAGGGAGGAGGTGGATTGCCTGGCTGCGTGGTGCAACGTCAACAACCTGCTCCTAAACACCAAGAAGACCAAGGAGCTCATTGTGGACTTCAGGAGGAATGTTGTCACTCATCCACCCATCCACATCAACGGTGTGGCCAGCTTCAGATTCCTGGGGATCCACATCTTACAGAACCTCACCTGGACAACCAACTGCTCACACCTGGTCAAGAAGGCTCACCAGTGCCTCTTTTTCCTGAGGACTCTGAAGAAAAACCACCTAGCTATGAATAATGGCCCTAGTCCAAATTTTATCAGAACTTTAAATAAGTACCTCTACTTTATCAGGTCAAATTACTTTTTTGACATCTAATGGTATTATATACTTGTGGACATTTCAGAAAGTTGAGTGCTAAATGTTGAATAACCGTCTGATATTGAAAAAGGGAAAGTGATTATTCACAAAATCAATCCGGTCATCTGCTATTATCAGGAGGACGGCGTCTTCAGTCTATATACTAGTGCCTTTGCAAGGATCCTGACATCTGTATTCAGAGGTGAAATTGGCCTATATGAGGCACATTGTAGGGGATCTTTCTTGGCAATTAAAATCATAAGGCCCCTTCACAAATTTGGGATGAATGAATTGAAACGTCAGTGTCTGGTGGATTGCAGAGCATTAGGAAGTAGCAGTGATGATGCTGTGATATGTACAGAAGCAAACTTGATGGACTAATCTGTTGTCAGCATCATTTTTTGAAGTATATTTGAATTATTTTTAATTAATTTCAAAATAAAACCATAACCTAAAAATGATGATATGGATTGATGTTTTCATTTTGCATCAATGATATTGGATAACTGATCATCGAATCGTTATATAGATCCAGATCGATGGACTGTTACACCCCTAGTTATTATGTTGGTTTTCTTTAAGCTGGAGGTGGTCTTAATATTTCTGGGAGAACAGAATTATTTTTCTTAAGTAATATATAAAATTAAAAACAACCAATTGTATTCAGTTGTCATCGCAGTAATCACCGAGATGATGAGATATAGGTCTACATTTGTTAATAAAGTTTTTTGCACCCCTTAAAATCAAGACGCCTTTGCAACCTCCATGAAGCTTTAGCAATCCCTTGTGGGGGTCTGGACCCCAAAGGTTGAGAGTCAGTGCCCTGAATGATGGTGTAATGAGTGGATGGAGGGGGCAAGGATAAGGCCAATAAATGTATATAAATAACTGAATAGCCTTAATAGTGTCAGTTATAGCATCTCTCTGAAGAGACATGAATGGATGATATAGATTATGTAAAAATAAGAGGTTTACTGACATTCAACTACAAAAGAGGCAGAATCCCATGAACAAACAGCAGGAGGACAGTGCCAGAAAAGGTTATATAAAGTGCTGTAAAAACAGTTGGTACAGATGAAAGATAAGGAAGGAATGAGAGTATTAAACTATTGCTTTAAAAGGCTTTAATGCACTGCTACAGCACTCAGCTGACAGATGCTGACCAGAGAATTAAAGCAAACGCACAACACTAATTTTCTTTTCAACATCAGGCACTACAGTACACAGTAATGCACACATACATAGTATATATATATATATATATATATATATATATATATATATATATATATAATTAAAGAAATGTTTGTCTATTACAGCCATCATCATTTTGTCAGTCTGGATCTGGAGGTCCCACAGGATCTTAGCTCCATCATTCTCAAACACCTTGGGAGGTGTCTTTCATTCTGACCTTGGGCCTTCCAGCTCATACTCAATGCAGATGTTCCTGTACATTATCCCAGCCACTTGGTCATGGCATTCCATGTACACTGATCCTGCCTGCATCCTACACTCTGCTATTATGTGCTGAACTGTCTCATCCTTCCATCCTGCACTGCATCCTGAGGCCTGCTCCTTTCACTCTGCACTGCCGCCTGAGGCCTGCTCCACCTGCCTCCAGAAGCTGGCCTCCACCACCAGTACTTCAGCAGCCTCCAGCAGCCCTGCAGCAGCTAGCCTATGGCAGCTAGCCTCCAGTAGCCCTGCAGCGGTTAGCCTCCAGCAGCCCTGTGACAGCTAGCCTCTGTAAGCTAGCCAGCCCTTCCCCTGTTACAGCTACTGCCTCTGTCCACTACTGTCATGAGTCAAACAGTCCTGATTCTCTTGTTGAAAATAGTAATGTCTTGCCTGTTTGTAAAGAAAATGTGGAAGCCCCATTTTAGTCTCTTCCTATATCTGCTGCTGATGTATCTAGAGAGTTGAAACAGCTGGATCCAAAGAAATCTGCCGGTCCTGATCAGCTTGAACCCTACTTTCTTAAGTTGGCTGCGGACGTCATTGCTAAGCCTTTATCAAATTTGTATTATCTCAGTCTTCTTAAAGAGGAGCTATTATACTCATTTTCGAGCCTTTGTATTTGATTTGTGGACTCCTATAAAGCAGCTTCACACAGTTACCCACACAAAAAGCTTTGTAGATCTTTGGGATGCTGTGCCTCTCGCTGCATCGCTTCCTTGTATTTCCTGCATCCCACGAAAATGGTCTGTGTGATTTACTCCACCCCCCCGGCCCTCCTCCGTGTACGCCTCCTGCCGAGCCCGCTCCGCTGTGATTGGTCACACTCCCGAGGACTTCCTAAGGGCTGGTGAGCACTGCCAAGCCCCACCTCCTTTCACTTTTAAAATGTCAACTTCTGAAATACAGCCGTATGTGTTGGATCCCGAATCCGATCCGGAGGTAGAGACTGGACAGCCTGAAGTTTCTCAAGTACAGAGGTTACTTCAAGATGTCTCTGAATGGTAAGTAACGTTAGCCGTTAGCCGTAGCTTGTTGTTGTCATTAACTGCTTACCTCTGCGGCGTATTCCTGGGCATGACCATATAAGTAAGTCCAGCACACATTGATGTCAATGGGACTACTCTGTTAAAAAAAGACAGTAAAACACAGTGTGCAGAGCCATCCAAAACAGCTTGCAGGGCTCACGTCCAAACGCATCAACCTCATTATTTGACGCTTTCGCATAATTTAACACGAGTATCTCACATTGTAACAACATTTATAGGTCAGAAAAGAGGAAAAGCATAATAGTTCCCCTTTAATAGTGAGGTTCCAAGCATATGGAAGTATGCCTTCGTTCTTCCCTTGCTAAAAGGAGGAGATCCCTCAATAGTGAGCAATTACAGGCCAATCTCAAAGCTGTGCATTTTAGCAAAGGTCTTAGAAAGACTTGTCAGCAATCAATTAAAGGATTTCCTTGAGAAAAATAGCATTTTCTTAAGATACCAATCTGGCCTTAAGGTTTTAAATGACATCATTGAAGCACTGGACTTAAAGAAAGTGTGTGTAGCGTTATTTATAGACTTATCCAAGGTGTTTGACACTGTGGATCATAACATCCTGATTGATACGCTGCACAAAATAGGCTTATCCGAGCATGCAGTTTCTTGGTTCAGAAATGATTTATTGGGTAGATCACAGTGTGTCCAGATGGCAGGATCCTCCTCAACAGTTTTGAGGGTTTTAAAGGGGGTACCACAAGGGTCGGTGTTAGGGCCCATTTTGTTTTCTATCTATATTAATGATCTTTGCAACAATTTGCCAGATGTCTTGTATCATTTTTATGCAGACGACACAATAATTTATTGTTTTGCATCGTCTGTTGTGCAAGCTTTCACTCTTTTACATTCGGCCTTTGATGTTGTTCAGGCCCGTCTGCAAAGGCTGAAGCTGGTTTTGAACACTGATAAGACGAAGATCATGCTGTTTTCCAGGGCTACTGTGCTGTCAAAAAATGTCCCCGTTTTAACTTGCCAGGGTACAGCCACTGAGCTGGTCTCGTGTTATAAGTACCTGGGTTTCCATGTTGATGAACGTTTAACTTTCAAGTACCACATTTCAAGTTTAGTCTCTAAACCTAAGGTAAAATTGGGCTTTTACTTTAGGAATAGATCTTGCTTCTCTCATGGAGCCAGGAAACGCCTTGTGTCAGCAACCTTTCTTCCATTGCTTGATTATGGTGATGTACTGTACATGCATGCACCAGTCACATGTTTACGTTCACTGGATACTGTGTATCATTGTGCTCTGTGTGTCACTAGATGCAAGAATCTGACCCATCATTGCACTTTGTACAAAAAAGCTGAATGATCATCCCTGTCTGTCAGAAGATCCACTCATTGGTTGACTTTTATTCATAAAGCTCTACTTGGTTTGGTTCCATCCTATCTCTGAATTCACCTTGTTAGGAACCATGGACATGGACATAGCCTATGATCCAGTGGCTTCTTTACTCTGACTGTCCCTTGCGTCCTCACAGAACTGGGGAAAAAGGCATTTAGTTATGCTGCTCCCTCTGCATGGAACTCCCTGCAAGCTGAATTAAAATTGCCAGACCTGATCCCTCTTGACAGCTTTGTTGAAATTCTTAGAACCAAGGAACTCAAAAGCATTGGGCTTTGTCACTGTTTTTAAATCAGATGGTACACTTCCTTAATCCTTAATATTTTTTGTTCTTTATTTTTCATTGTACGAATGTTATTTGTGTTGTTGTGTTGTGTACTGTAAAATTTTAGTACTGTAAAATTCTGCTGCCTCGGCCAGGTCGCTTTTGAAAAAGAGATTCTATATCTCAATAAGCTTTTACCTGGTTAAATAAAGGTTCAATAAAAAATAAAAAAGGAGCATCTTTGCACAGCCTGCACCTGAGGTCCTGTCTGGTGTGGCTGACCCCTGCTTCTATTGATCTTGTACTGTAGAGGCAGATAATGTATCATAATTTTGTACTTGAGGTCCAAATAAAGTTAGTTACATAAGGCTTAGGAAGCAGCTAGCCAAATATCAGATTTGGCAGTAAAAAGGGCCCATAAGCAGGAAACAGGTGTTTTGATAAATTGAGTGGTTCGAGCATAAGTCAAGCCTTGGGAGGTTAATTCTTCTGGCGAAATACCAGATTTGTTCCCAAACCCTGATTACATGGACAATTCAAAGGACGAGGAGGAACTGTGAGAGAGAATGATGAACAATGGCTGATACCCTCTCCTGAAAGAGAGGAGGGGGAACATATGCACAACAACTACATACGAGCATATCACATAAATATCATTATGATACCATTCTTTTAGTCTTTATTCTCTGTAACCATTTTTTTATCACTATTTTTTAATCATTTTTTAAATTTTTCTATATTCATTGTTGTACCTTTACAAGAGGAAAATGTAATCTGAGTCAAGTTATGCATACTATCCAAAATAATGTCTGTGATTCCATTATAATCCAATAAGTTAGGTGCATTTCATTGTGTGGTTAATCTGTTTAAGATTCATCTACTAAGGCCACCTAACGGAAAGGGGCCGATGGGGGACTTTTCCTGGATTAAAACAGCCGCCAGGTTTTTCGCCTCCATCAGTTGAATGTTGACAGATGTTGAAATATGTTCAATGTTTGATGTAACACCATATACTCATGATATGTTCATATATCACTGTATCGTATGTCTTCTTATGCATCATTATATTCAAGTTCATGAGTTTCATACACGACCATGTATTCATGTTAGTAGAAACATTGGTTATAGTTACAGTGCCATATATTCTATTCATATTCATACAAGCATAGGCGTTCATTTACCATACATTAATCTTAAGTGAGCAAGTAGAAATAACAGATTTTGGGGTAAATAGAGTAGTCTTACATGTCACTGGTTCTAAAACCGTCCTTTTTTCTGTACTACTTAAAAAAAAAAGGTGAAAATTTAGAGTATACCCACTTCTCAAGGGACCATTACACCACAGTCTGTGGTGCCAGTTAAGTGAGACAGCACTTCTTCATTTGTTTTGCTGTCTTACAGGCTGAAGGCTGCCGGAAGGCATTCGCCAGTAGTGGGCAGCAAGACAAGTGCAATCAATCTGTGAACTCTCATATAGATTAACCAATGGTTATGTGAACACCATCAAGCCGCGCCCCCTCATTTGCATACAGGCGAGGAAATACAGGAATGAATAAAAGCAGTAATAAATAAATCCGGAAATGAATAAATAGGGAAATGAATTAATAGGGAAATAAATAAATAAATGTAAAAATAAATGAATGAATTTTGAAAAAAAAATAATATGAAAATAAATTCATGCAAAAATAAATCTTTTGTCAAATAGATAATTTTTTAATTTTATTTATTGAGGCATTTATTTATTTATTTATTATCGTGTTCGTTTATTTATTTACTTATTTATTTATCACATTTATTTGATAATTGAGACTTTTATTTCTACATTTCTCTACATATTATTTCATTTATGTATTTATTGAGGCATTTATTTATTTATTTGTTTATTGTCATGTTCATTAATTAATTAATTAATTAATTAATTTATTTATTATCATGTTCATTAATTAATTAATTTATTTATTTATTATTATGGCAGTTTTGGTCCTCAATATGTGCCTACTCATCTTAGCGGCTATTATGCCTGACAGGAGCTTCCATGTTGTATAGAGGCAGGATATTGGCCGGTAGTTGGATGTGACCGGGCCCTCCCGGGGATCCGTCATGATCAGGACTGTTTGTCTTGGCTCAGCCACTCAGGATGTGTCCCATCCATCAGTAGCTGGTTCGTTTGTGATGCCAGGCATTCATAGAGTGCGGTTAGTTTCTTTTGCCAGTAGGCTTGGATCATGCCAGGGCCCGGTGCTGTCCAGCTCTTGTATGTCTGCCGTTGTAATGGTAACTGGCTCTTGTTCTGGGAGATTACTGTGGTCTGCTCTTAGATCCACTAGCCACTAGTTAGTGGAATTAGGTTAGTCTTATGTGATGCCTCCTTCTCCCATATGCAGTTCTTTTGTGTATCTCTTTAGGTAGGTAGCCAGAGCTGTGAGCCTTTGCTTTGCAGTCTCCAGTGCCTCAGGTATAGACCGTTTGTTGTACTTCCAAGGTAAACCTTTTTTTTCCACACACCTTTCTGTAACTCTGAGAGTTGAATAACTTCTCTTCGTGTCGCCTTGATTGTTCGTGTCGCGATTAATGTTAACGCCAGTAGCGCATTAAAGAAAATTAACGCAATTAATGTGGGTGCTCCGACATTATGTTCCATGCACTTTTAGCGATGGTATGGAGGTCAATTTTTTAAGATAGAATGATGGCCAGGGTATCAAAATAAACTAGAACATCTAACACACACATTGGTGTCTGTCCTGACGTCATAACATGATGGGACGTGATGACAAAATGCTTCAGAAAGTACTGACATTTTTAGGACAACAAAACTGGTATGATCCTTTTCTCTCTCTCTCTCTTACTTGCTCACACACGCTCACTCTCTCTTTGTCCCTCCCCTTTCTTTAAATGAGCACTGTCATGAGCACTCTGTCATCTTCATATACATGGAATATTTAGGAACTTGTAGCACTTTGTATAGCCTTTAGCCTGACAACAAGCAGGCAATGTTCAAGCTAAACATTAATGATCTAAAAGTAACAAAATTACCATCTGGTCCGCTAAAAGTTCCATCCATTTTCAGAGATGGTAGCGATCTAAACAGCTTGACGTTAAAATGATTAAAAAATGCTTCAAACAGGCCTAGTACTACCCTCACACATACACTCCCCCTCCACGCATGCGCTCTCACACACACACACACACACACACACACACACACACACACACACCTGATGAGTCCTGCACAGAACATGTGGCTGTGGAGTTAGATGACTCCTCATCAGACTCCAGGACCATCTCTGAGGAGGCCTGGACCTGTGTGGCTGCAGAGGTAGATGGCTCCTCATTTTGACCAGTGGGTGTGCCAAAATATCTCAGAAGTGACCCTGAATTTACAATTAAGATACAATATGTAAGTTAGATCACACTTAACATGCAGCAATTACCCAATTAAAATAAACCATAATGCACAATTTATTAACATTTGTTAACATCCTATTAACTAAGCATAACACACAACACATTATTCAAAAAGCTATATCACATATAGCTTACAAAATGCCATGTCAGTGTATATTACAAGTTATTTAAGTTAGCATTGACCCATGTATAGCATTAAAAATTCCACAGTTAGGACGTATTGTTTACCAAATCCCTAGACTAACAGGCCTGTGTGAACTTGCACTTGTTGTGTTGCAAACACAAACTAGTCAGTCTAATTGCATGACATGATGCCTCAAATTCTAATAGTAGTTCAGCAAAACTAAAAACCAAATACAGTCGTCTTTTGTGGCTAAGTAAGTAGCAACATATGTTATATAGGCTATTTATTAGCAAGAGGCTAATAAATAGCCTATAGGCTACTGTTTCATTACATGCACAATCAACATCACTCATAGAGACCTACATAACTTTATCTTTTGCAGCGTTTCTCCTCTTCTTCTTTTCTTCTCTTTCTAAACTGAGCACCTGATGGCTTCTTTGGTCTTTTATCGATAATTAACTCCACTCAACAACACCTTTTTTCCACCGTCTGTCAAACACCCAGAGTCAAGACTGACGTGATGTAAACCAATTCACGTAGATGCACACACCGATTCGTGTTTTTTTTTTTAATACTTAAAAATACTTCAAAAAAATACCTTTTCACATAACACAATAAATTCCATGTGGCTATGTGGGTCTATATTAATTTTATGAATGAAATACAGCTTATTTGGAAGCAGTTTGTGTTGTGTGGCCTGGGATCATCATGAAGGTATAATATAAACGGTGATCCATCATCCAGAGGTCAGTCTATCCCTCGCCCCCTCGCTCTTCCTCTTCCTCTCACTCACACACAACCACTGCAGTCGCGATCCCCTGCCGGCCCGCCCCTCCCTCTTGCCTCTTCTTCCGACAGAGACACACACACACCTGTATGTTTGACTCTCAGCAGCAAGTTGACGTGATAGGGGCGCCCCAGCGCCCACTCCACTAACTTGACGTGTTTTTTTCTTTTTTTTGGAGAACGCTCATGCGCCCTTACATAGATTGTGCCCTGGGTGGTCGCCCACATTGCCCATGGCAAAAACCGCCCCTGGACAAACATACTTGGCATAGTCCTTTTCAAAAGCTCTCTCCCTCTCTTTCAGTCTCTCCTTGCTTCCCCTTTTGTCTCTCTGCCTCTCTCCCACAGTGTCTTCTTCATATATGCTACTGCAGGGGAGCCCTGGTTGCCTTTAGGTTTTTTTTTAGCCTACATTGATAACAAATAGGCTACTTTAACTTCAATCAATCAATCAATCAATTGTATTTATAAAGCCCAATATCACAAATCACAATATGCCTCAGAGGGCTTTACAGCATACAACATCCCTCTGTCCTTAGGACCCTCACAGCGGATAAGGAAAAGCTCCCCAAAAAAAAACATTTAACGGGAAAAAAAAATTGTAGAAACCTCAGGAAGAGCAACTGAAGGAGGGATCCCTCTTCCAGGACAGACAGACAAGCAATAGATGTTGTACAGAACAGGTCACCATAATAAATTAACAGTAATCCATATGACACAATGAGACTTAAAAAGAGAAGATATTATATTAATAATATGATTATTTATGTATGTGACAATAATGATATGTGTATAATAGTACAAGTATGACTAATAGTAACAGCAGCAGTGGGAGGCGTCAGGCAGGACCATGGCAGCAGCACAACCACCACACATCATCTAGGCACAGCTGCGACACGAGTTAACCTGCGAGACAGTGGAGCACAAAGGCTCCGGAGAACAAGCCGAGTTAGTGACATGCAGTAGAGCCGAGTTAGCAACATGCAGTAGAGCCGAGTAAGGGAGATGCAGTAACAGGACATGTATGTTAGCAAAAGAGAGAGAGAGAGGAGAGAAGGGGATCAGTGTATTATAGGAGGTCCCCCGGCAGACTAGGCCTATGTCAGCCTAACTAGGGGCTGGTCCAAGACAAGCCTGAGCCAGCCCTAACTATAAGCTTTATCAAAAAGGAAAGTCTTAAGTCTAGTCTTAACAGTGGAGATGGTGTCTGCCTCCCGGACCGAAACAGGAAGGTGATTCCACAAAAGAGGAGCCTGATAGCTGAAGGCTCTGGCTCCTGTTCTACTTTTGGAGACTTTAGGGACCACGAGTAACCCTGCATTCTCAGAGCGCAGTGTTCTGGTGGAATAATAGGGCACTATGAGCTCTCTAAGATATGATGGAGCCTGATCATTTAGAGCTTTGTAAGTTAGAAGAAGGATTTTAAATTCAATTCTGGATTTTACAGGGAGCCAGTGCAGAGAAGCTAAAACAGGAGAAATGTGATCTCGTTTCTTTGTATTTGTACTTTGTATTTATTTGTTTATTTGAATGGGACAGTGCACATTAATGAACATACAAATATGTAAACAGTACATGAGTACATGTGCCACCGCGTTCTGGATTAGCTGGAGAGTTTTTAGGCACTTATTAGAGCTGCCTGATAATAGGGAATTACAGTAATCCAGCCTAGAGGTAACAAACACATGGACCAATTTTTCTGCATCTTTTTGTGACAGGATAGGCCTAATTTTCGCAATATTACGCAGATGAAAAAACGCTGTCCGAGAGGTTTGTTTTAAATGGAAATTAAAAGACAAATCTTGATCAAATATTATGCTGAGGTTCCTTACGGTGGTGCTAGAGCCCAGAGCAATGCCATCCAGAGAAACTAAATCATCGGATAACGAGTTTCTGAGGTGTTTGGGGCCCAGAACAATAACTTCAGTTTTGTCTGAATTTAACATTAGGAAATTGGAGCTCATCCAGTTTTTTATATCTTTAAGGCATTTCTGAAGTTTAGCTAATTGATCTGTTTCTTCTGGCTTTATCGATAAATACAACTGTGTATCATCCGCATAGCAATGGAAATTTATAGAGTGATTTCTAATGATGTTACTTAAGGGAAGCATATATAGAGTGAATAGAATTGGTCCGAGCACTGAACCTTGAGGTACTCCAAAACAAACTTTAGTACATGAAGATGAATCGTTATGAACGCGAACAAACTGAAAATGATCAGATAAATACGATTTAAACCAGCTCAGTGCAGAACCTTTAAGGCCAATTGAATGTTCCAGTCTCTGTAGCAGAATTTGATGGTCAATTGTGTCAAATGCGGCACTAAGATCTAGTAAAACAAGTACAGAGACGAGTCCTTGGTCTGAAGCAATCAGAAGGTCATTTGTAATTTTAACTAGTGCTGTCTCGGTGCTATGATGAACCCTAAATCCTGACTGAAATTCCTCAAATAAATTATTATCATGGAGAAAGTCACACAGCTGGTCTGCGACTACTTTCTCAAGGATCTTTGAAAGAAAGGGGAGATTTGATATTGGTCTATAGTTAACAGAGGTTTAATTACAGCTACCTTAAAAGACTGTGGTACATAGCCCGTTAATAAAGATATATTGATCATGTCTAGTATGTAAGTGTTAACTAAAGGTAAGACTTCCTTAAGTAGCCTAGTTGGGATGGGGTCCAAGAGACATGTTGATGACTTGGATGAAGACATCATTGAAGTCAACTGATGAAATCAGGGAGAAGCAATCTAAATATGTATCAGGTCTTATAGCTGTGCTTGACGGCAGAATAGTACTGTTAGAGGGCAGGAGGTCATGAATTTTGCCTCTAATTGTTAGAATTTTGTCATTAAAAAAGCTCATAAAATCATTACTGCTAAGGGCTAAAGGAATACAAGGCTCAATAGAGCTGTGACTCGCTGTCAGCCTGGCTACAGTGCTGAAAAGAAACCTGGGGTTGTTCCTATTTTCTTCTATTAATGATGAGTAATAGTTTGCTCTGGCATTGCGGAGGGCCCTCCTATATGTTTTGAGACTGTCTAACCAGACTAAACGAGAATCTTCCAGTTTGGTTAATCGCCAATTCCTTTCAAATTTTTGCGATACTTGTTTTAATTTTCTGGTTTGGGAGTTGTACCAAGGAGCAAACTTTCTTTGCTTTGCGAACTTCTTTTTAAGAGGTGCTACAGAGTCAAGTGTTGTTCGCAGCAAGCTTGCAGCGCTATCAACGAGATAATCAATTTGGGAGAGTTTAAAGTCGGCACAGGAAACCTCAGTTACAGAGGGACATGGTATTAAATTTAATGCCGATGGAATCATTTCCTTAAATTTTGCTACCGCACTATCAGATAAACACCTAGTATAGTAACTGTTACTGAGTGGTGAGTAGTTGAGTAGAAAGCAGTCAAAAGTTATGAGGTAGTGATCTGATAGACAGGGATTCTCTGGAAAGACCATTAAGTTATCAATCTCAATTCCATACGCCAGAACTAGATCGAGAGTGTGGTTAAAATGGTGAGTGGGCTTATGTACACTTTGACTGAAGCCAATGGAGTCTAATAATGTGATAAACGCAGTAGCGAGGGAGTCATTATCAATGTCCACGTGAATATTGAAATCGCCTACAATAATAACTTTATCTGATTTCAGGACTAAACTGGATAAAAACTCTGAGAATTCAGATAAAAATTCAGAATACGGGCCAGGAGCACGGTACACTTTAACAAATAGAAGAGGCTGTGAGGTTTTCCAGGTCGCATGTAAAAGACTAAGGACAAGGCTTTCAAAGGATTCATAATCTAGTTTAGGTTTAGCACTGATTAACAGACTAGAGTTAAAAATGGCTGCAACTCCTCCTCCTCGGCCGCTGCCTCGAAGAACGTGGGTATTATTATGACTGGGAGGAGTGGATTCATTTAGACTAACATATTCATCTTGACACAGCCAGGTTTCGGTGAGGCTGAGTAAATCAATATGATTGTCTGATATTAATTCGTTTACTAACACTGCTTTGGAAGATAAAGATCTGACATTTAACAGTCCACATTTAATTCTCCTGTTTTGTCTTTCTGTCACAGAAGAGGTTTTAATTTTTATCAGGTTGTTATGTACAACTCCTCTTTGTTTGAGTTTAGATTTAAATAATTTAGGTGGTCGGGGGACAGACACCGTTTGTATGACACTATGGGTGGGTAACTGCTCTAGAAGTTCAGAGAAGCGTTTTAGACTGCGACTCTGATTCTTGGTCTAAACTCTGGGTTGTCATGGTTTTAGATCACTAATAAACTTGTCCAGGTTTCTAGATATGAGAGCGGCTCCATCCAAAGTGGGATGAATGCCATCTCTCCTAATCAGACCAGGTTTTCCCTAAAAGGTTTTCCAATTATTATTATTAACTTAGCCAATGACAATAGTTTACTGGATTAATTGACTTTTATAAATTATTGACATTCAACAAGAGTGTTCGAATACCTTTTTTGATTTTATATAATAATTCCATGATGTCACAATCCAACACGTTATTGCAAATGGATGACATAAAGATGAAATTTTTGTGATTAAGCACAGGATTTTTTTTTTTTTTTTTTTTTACTTTTAGACAGTACTTAATTTAAGAAGGAAATTAATCGCGATTAATCTAGATTAATGGATTTTAAAAGGTGTATATATACATATATATATATATATGTATATATACTGTATATATTGTATATATGTATTTATCCCAGAGGTGAAATTCAGCTGTCCAGCAGCTCATAAAAGACAAAAAACATAATAAAATATGTTAATATAAGTGCACAAATAGAGATTTAATCAAGATGAAATTGTCCATTTCACAGTCCAGCCAGTTGTGGCCAATGTGACGTGTGTGTGTGTGTGTGTGTGTGTGTGTGTGTGTGTGTGTGTGTGTGTGTGTGTGACTAGATTCAGGAGGTGTCTTAAACAGTCTTATTGCCATGGGGACAAGGGATCTTCTGAAATGCCAATGAGCTGACTGCTGCAGCTGCTCCTCTGTCACTCCAGGAGGCTGTGGAGCAGGTGTCTGCTATTGTCCATCATAGCTTTCAGTTTGTTCAATGTGCCCCTCTCCACCACAGTTTTTAGTGAGTCCAATCTCCTGCAGAGCACTGAGCCAGTTTTTTTAACCAGCTTGTCCACATGCTTGGTATTTTTGTCTGTCAAGCTGCTTCCCCAACACACTGCAGCATATACAAGTGCACTGGCCACCACTGCGTGATACAAAATGGTCAACATCTCCACACACACATCAAAGGACCTCTGTTAGCAGGAAGAACAGGCGGCTCGGCCCCTTCCTGTAGAGGTCTTCAGTGTTAGAAGACCAGTCCAGCTTATCGTGCAAGAGGACCCCCAGATATTTGTAGGTGTGCACCACCTCAATGTCCTTCCTCTGTATGGAGACTGGTTTATGGAGTGACCTCTTTCTTCTGAAATCCACCACCATCTCTTTGGTTTTGGCTGTGTTCAGGTGGAGACAGCACTTACTGCACCAGTCCCTAAAGGCATCCACAAGGTCCCTGTACTCCCATCCCTGATCGCTCCTTATACAAGCCACAATAGCTGTATCATCAGAGTATTTTTGTATGTGGCAGGACTCTGGGTTGTACTTAAAGTCTGCTGTGTAGAGTGTGAACGGGAACGATGCCCTCACCTCGTCTGCTGGATAGTGGTAGTTGGCTGTGGGTAGTAGATGTTGTAGCTGTCGCTGCAGTAGTGGGGGAGGGGCTACTTCCAGGTGACAGTGGAGCAGGAGCATCAGCAGCAGCAGGTGACACTGTGTGTGTGTGTGTGTGTGTGTGTGTGCGTGTGTGTGTGTGTGTATGTGTGTGTGTGTGAACACTGCCCTGTCCATCGAACCTGTTAAAGAACAGGTTGAAGTTGTTGGCTTCACATCACCATCCATAACCTGGCTGTTCTTCTTTGAATAGCCTGTGATGTTCTTCATTCCCTTCCACACCTCTCTGGTGTTGTTCTGCTGCAGCTTACTTCCCACCTCTCTTTTGTTGTCCACCTTTGCCTGTCTCAGTCTCCCCTTCAGCTCATGCTGAACCTCGATGAGTCTCTCCTTGTCCCCCTTCTTGAACGCTTTTTCTGGTTGAGGAACTGTTTGATATTATTTTTGACCCAGAGTTTATTATTGGAGAAGCAGCGTACAGTCTTAACCAGCATCACAGTGTCCCTTCAGATGTTAATATATTCTGTTAGACTATCCACCCTACTGTCCATGTCCATGTTGTTGTCCTGTGGCTCCAGTAGTACAGTCCAGTCTGTATGTTCAAAACAGTCCCTGAGACACTGGTCTCCGGGGACCATTTCCTGACTGAGTGGGCGGTAACAGGCAACTTTAATACATAGGGTTTGTATGTGGGCTGGAGACAGACCAGATTATGATCTGATCTGCCTAGAGGTGGTAGGGCAGAGGCACTGTAGGCATCCTTGGCATTTCCATAAAACAAATCCAGTGTCTTATTCTCCCTGGTGGGACAGTTCACATACTGAACAAACCCAGAGAGATGGGAGGAGAGAGTAGTGTTGTTAAAATCCCCCGTTATTGCAATGAATGCACTAGAATGCTGGGTCTGAATCCTAGCAACAGTTTCATGGATGACGTCACATGCCACTGCCGTTGCTGCCTGCGGTGGAATGTAAACAATAATGATGAAAATGTGCGAAAACTCCTGAGGCACATAATGAAGTCTAAGACTGAGCGCCAACAGTTCAATATCCTGACAGCAGAATATATCCTTCACCGTGATATGTCCAGGATGACACCATTTATTGTTCACAAGCAGGATTAGTCCCCCACCTCTGTTTTTACTGCTCGCCTTCATGTTCCTGTCCACTCACACAGTAGAGAAGCCTGGTGGGAGTCAGGCACATTGTCACTCGTCTTGCCTTGTCTCTGTGAAGCACATAAGGCTACACTCCCTGCAAAGTCATCGACTCCTCACCAATGCAAGCAGTTCGTCACACTTGTTGAATAATGAGTTTACATTCCCCATTATTACTGACAGCAGGAAAGGCTTGTATCTCCACCTCCTATTCTTAAGCTTCACTCCAGCTCTGCAGCCTTGAAACAGCTTCCTCAGCTCAGCTGGTGTCAGGTGCTTAACTCCGCAAGTCGTTCCCCTCAGAGCCAGAAGATTATCCCTTGTGTAGACAACTTTACTCATCACATTGTAAAAAATTCCAAATCATTAAAAAACAAAAAAACACACTCAAAAATCAATCAATCAATCAATCAAATGTTATTTGTATAGTCCTTTACAATAACTGAAAGGTACCCAAAGTGCTTTACAACAAAGCCATAAAACAATACATAAAAACAAAACATAAAAACACAGGTTTTTGACTGTGGAAGGTGCCACAGTGCTGCAGATTAATGAAAGCCTTCCAGAAGTACATAAAATAGAACAGACAAAATAAGTACACCTAAAAAACAAGACTGCCCTAGTCAGAATCGAATGCCAATCTAAAAAAGTGGGTCTTCAGCTTTGATTTAAAAAGGCCGA
Source organism: Cephalopholis sonnerati (assembly GCA_019142605.1). Taxonomy (NCBI): domain Eukaryota; kingdom Metazoa; phylum Chordata; class Actinopteri; order Perciformes; family Serranidae; genus Cephalopholis; species Cephalopholis sonnerati. Next base: position 4,339,225 of record JAGQAX010000003.1, read on the forward strand.
GATCAGTAGTGGTGCAAATGTCGGGAGGCAGTTTGTTCCATAGTTTGGGAGCAGTGACAGCAAAAGAATGATCACCCCACTGTTTGTATCTTGACCTTGGGACTTCTAACAGAAGCTGACCCGAAGAACGCAGGGCCCTGCCATGATCACCGATAGTTAAAATCTCAGATAAGTAGAAGGGAGCCAGGCCATTGATGGCATTAAAAACAAACAACAGAAGTTTAAAATCAATTCTAAAACAAACTGGAAGCCAGTGGAGTTACGACAGCACAGGGGTAATGTGTTCACATCTGGACGTGCTTGTTAAAAATCGGGCAGCAGCATTCTGTACAAGTTGGAGACGAGAAATTGAAGACTGGCTAAGGCCAACGTAAAGGGCATTACAGTAGTCCAGTCTTGAACTAATGAATGCATGGATTGCCTTCTCAAGATCCTGCTGACTGAGAAACGGCTTCATTTTGGCCAAGAGACGGAGATGAAAAAAACTTGTTCTAACAACAGAACTAATCTGTTTATCAAATTTAAGCCCATTGTCAAACGTTACCCCAAGATTTTTTACAAGTGGTTTAAAAAAGGGGGCCAGAGTACCAGAGTTTGTTGTGAAAACATTCGACATAGGTGGCGTGCCAAACAAAATACATTCCGTTTTGCTGTTGTTCAAATGCAAAAAGTTCAGTGCCAACCACCGCTTTACATCAGTAATACAATCCAGTAACTTAGTAAGTGCAGTATTTTCATTGGATCTCATGGGCAAATATATCTGCAAATCATCCGCATAAAAGTGAAAAGACAGATTGTGTTTTTTTATAATTGATCCCAGAGGTAGCATATACAATGAAAACAGAATAAGGCCAAGAATAGATCCCTGTGGCACCCCACAAGGGAGGGATGCATATGAAGAGCAGAGGTCACCAATCATTACAGAGAAGCTCCTATGTGCCAGGTATGACCTAAACCATTGGAGAGCGGTGCCAGGGATGCCAACATACTGCTCTAGGTGAGATACAAGGACTGCATGGTCGACTGTATCAAAGGCCGCTGTAACGTCGAGCAGCACCAAAACAGTGGGATTCCCAGCATTCACAGACAAGGCAATATCATTGTGTACCTTTAGCAGTGCTGACTCAGTGCTATGTCGGGATCTGACACCGGACTGGAATTTGTCAAGAACAGAATTTATCTCTAAAAATGACTTAAAAACAGGAGCTACTTAGACTTGTTGCCACTCTAACTGGCGCATCATATTATACATATATATATATATATATATATATATATATATATATATATATATATATATATATGTTGTTGGACTGTGGCTCATCCTACAATTCAACAGAGACTATGTGAGAGTCAAGTCCTGCATGTTCTTTAATGAAGCAATAGGAGAAGATATTCGGTCTCAGTTAATATGTTTACTAAGCAGTAAAGGAATATAGTTACAGAGCTCTGGGTCTGATCCTCCTGTTCCTGACAAACAACAAAAGTGCGTCAGTTCATGAAGTCTGACCAACTGTCTCTTCCTGACCCAGGATTTTAAGCGTAACAAGCATCATAGTGCACGCATGGTGGCGTCCTCTTCTGATTGGTTCCCGCAGCACGTGATCACCTCGTGGTGATCTTTCTCCTTCCGCATGCTTCCTGTTTAATGAGAGATAAAAACAGAGCACTTTGTATTAAAGGCCGATGTGAAATCTAAGAAGAGAGCTCTAGCTGTAGTTTTAGGCTTATCAAGATGCTTCAGAATAAGGTGCATCAGTGTCACCACAGCATCTTCTGTACTACGATTGTGCTTATATGCAAATTGCTGACTGTCAAGTTTGTCACCCATAAACTCACTAAGCTCCTGAACTACAATTTTTTCCATGGTTTTTATATGGTTTCAGTGGGTTGAACCGGCTTCATTTTGACAGCTGCATTCTTGAAGTCGGCTCCGTGTTTACAGAACACTATTGCAATCAGATCATTTTATTTGGCGGTTTCAAAACTACATGTCTTTGTGTGGATATAGCCTGACTGTACTGTCCATCGTGAGGACTACACCCCTCCTCCGCCTGTCACCTCCACAATGTGCTTCACTGCTGACAGTAGCACCTTTTACACTGCCAGATTTTCGGTGAATGTTGGGCTGTTTTGCAGGCAAGCTGTGTGAGCATTTAGACACACAGAACCAGATTGGTGAGTTGATCCGAGCCTAGGGGTAAACATATTGGTGGAACCTCTTTGGTTTAAAAAGAACGAGGTGCCATTCCGCCATGGGAGGGGCTGTTGATGACTTGTGGGAGGAGCTGTTGATGATGCCACACATGCAACCCACTGGCGGTGGACTTAAAAACAGGAAACAGCTGACAGCAGGAATGAGCAGCTAGTGGCAAGAGGGCAATGCAAACAATGTTGCCACCAACCTGAAAGAAACTGTAAAGATGAGCAACTGGGTAGACAAGGAATTGCATGCACTCCTTGCCCTCACAAACAAAGAGGCCATTAACAGTCAAATGACGGCAACAGTGAAGGACGGGCCAACTTATGAGAGAATCGCCACAGCAGCTTCCATCTGAGCAAAGCACAAGATGTCACCGTTTACGTCACACGCTTAACTACACATTTTGTTACTTGCTCACGCCCCCCATTGTCCTGAAAAAGGCACATTCTCCCCAATTTTGTTTTTATATGCCAATGGTGAACGAAGACTGATTGGGCTGATTGCACAATTCCTATTTAAAAAGGGTACATGTGAGAGAACAGCTGATGAGACTCCACTCAAGCAAGGCTGCAGGCCCTGATGGTGTTAGCCCCAGGGTGCTCAAAGCCTGTGCCCCCCAGCTATGTGGAGTACTTTAGCATGTCTTCAACATGAGCCTGAGTCTCCAGAGGGTCCCCATGCTGTGGAAGACATCCTGCCTCGTTCCTGTGCCGAAGATGTTGTGTCCCAGTGACTCCAAGGACTACAGACCTGTGGCATTGACCTCCCACCTCATGAAGACCCTGGAGAGACTCGTCCTGGAGCAGCTCCGGCCAATGGTCAAGCCACTCTTGGACCCCCTCTAGTTCGCCTATCAGCCCCGACTAGGAGTGGAAGACAGCATCATCTACCTGCTCAACCACCCGGACAGACTGGCGAGCATTGTTAGGGTCATGTTGTTTTTACTTCTCCAGTGCATTCAACACCATCCGTCCAGCTCTACTGGGTGACACGCTGACAGCAATGCAGGTGGATGCCCCCCTGGTGTCCTGGATTGTAGACTACTTGACTGGCAGACAGAGTGTGTATCAGACAGAGTGGTCAGCAATACTGTGACCCTGCAGGGGACTGTCCTCTCTCCCTTCCCCTTCACCCGCTACACCACGGACTTCAGCTGTTGCACTGAGACCTGCCATCATCAGAAGTTTTCTGATGACTCTGCCATAGTTGAATGTATCAGCAAGGATGATGAGGATGAGTACAGGGCTGCTGATAATAACTTTGTCACATGGTGTGAGCAGAACCATCTGCAGCTCAACGTGGCAAAGACAAAGAAACTAGTTGTGGATCTGAGGAGGACCCCTGTTTCTATCCAGGGGGTCAGTGTGGACATTGACAATAAACTGGACTGGGCTAAGAGCACTGACGCTCTCAACAGGAAGGGCCAGAGCCATCTCTATTTTCTGAGGCAACTGAGGTCCTTCAACATCTGCCAGACTATGCTCAGGATTTTCTATGAGTCTGTGGTGGCCAGTGCTATCCTCTATGCTGTTGTGTGCTGGGGCAGCAGGCTGAAGGTGGCGGACGCCAACAGACTAAACAAACCGATCCGCAAGACCAGTGACACTGTGGGACTGGAGTGTGACTGTGATGGTGGTGTCAGAGAGGAGGATGCTGTCTAAGCTGCGAACTATCTTGGACAATGTCTCACACCCACTCCACCATGTGCTGGTCGGGCACAAGAGTACTTTCAGTGGGAGACTCATACCACCAAAATGTACCACTGAGCACCACAGGAAATCATTCCTGCCTGTGGCCATCAAACCGCACAACTCCTCCCTGAGTGGCCCTTAATCTATTTCACCCACTGTCAACAACTTAACCAGTAAATTATTACATATTATTATTGATTACTGTAAATAATCTTGTTATATTTTCACTTCTAATTGCACTATACATTATATCTTTCTACTCTTTTACGGAGCACCTGTAACACCAACTATTTTCCCCCAGAGATCAATAAAGCATCTCTGATTCTCTGATTCTGATTCTGATATCTACCAACCTTTGAGCCACAGCCATTCATGTACGCGCACACAGCTGTGTATTTACATAACAATGTACATTTTCAGTTCAAGTTTAGCTCATATGTAGTGTTTGTTCTATATTTATTTGGTTTATATCTGTTACTTATAACTTAATAGATCCCAGAATGTGAATCTTTAACAAGCAGGTTGATACTGTACTCTGTTTCTGTCGAAAGTTAAAGTTGGAATAGACATGGCACTGCTGACATTATATGAATAATGAGTTTCATTCATCATCTTTGACTCTGTTTAAAGGAGGTAAACATGTTTGCAGAAAATAACCCTTTATGTTATAAACACACTAATACAAAGTCACTGAAGGAAAGTAATAAATCAACTTCTTGTTATAAATGGTAGTATTTAGATATCAGTGTAGGTTAAATAAAACACTTACTCACCGCTGGGCTCAAAGGTAAGACCAGAATTTGTTTCTGATTTGAACTTTGTTAAAAAAATGTTAATACACAGGGTGTTCCTTACTGTCAGATTCTAAATTTGCATCAGCATGTGAATGTGTTTGCTGCAGCGATTTGTCAATATCATTTCAAAAGAAGTGGGATTAACTCCTATTACAGTGAAACCTGGGGTCACAGTACAGTGGTGGAAAAAAGTTTTCGGACACCCTATGCATTTGTGAAATATTGCATTAAGAATCACTATTAGGTCTTCAAGTGCAATTTCTTTTAGTACAGTCACAGCCAAATTACTAAACAAATCCCAAAAAAGCCATTAAAAACTTAAAATTGATTGGTTCCATAAAAATACATTCGAAATTTTGAGTATTGGGTCATTTTGGTACCAGTGATCCACTAATGAAGGTTGCGCTTTTTATTAAAAGACACAATTTTTGTTGCCGTGCTTCGTGTCTATATAAAGCCAGCACATTTGAAAGTTCTTCAGAGACAAAAATGGCTAAAACAAGGAACCTAACGCAGGAAACACGCCTGAAGATACAGATTCTCAGCCAGGAAGGGTAGCCCCTGATCAATGAGAGACAGAGGTTAGCCCGGCGTCGTTGGGCCCAAGCACACAAGAACTGGACAGCCAGGAATTGGAAGAAGATTCTGTGGTCAGATGAGTCCAGTTTCCAGCTTTATTTTCCTCCTCCTTTATGCTTCCTTCACACTTTTAGGCAGAATCAAATGTTGGCAGCATCATTCCGCTCTAGTGTGTGATTTTAGACAGCATGCTGGCATCGCAAAAGCAAAAAAGGCATGACAGGTGTAACACTTTAGTTATTGGACCAGACTCTAGATTCAATCAAGTGGTTGCTCCTAATGTTATAAATAACAGACCACAAATCAATGAATGAGGTTTAACTGCCAGCTTTTTATATAGGAAGAAAATATGGAAAAACAATTGGTACCACACACTTCACACATACACAACAGATGAATTATTCAATCCTTCTTCCAATCACCAACATGAAACCAGTCTCAAGAATACAAGATTATTTACCCCTCTTTAAGTTGAGATAATTTTGCATCTAGGTTTCTTATGTTGATTGTTTAGTTTCTATTTTGAGTATACTCAGTCTAGGTTCTCATCTTATTCTGGCTAGGCGTATCTAGTTTTAGTTCTTTTTTTTTTTTCCTACTTTATTTTTGGTTTGCTTAACCAGACCTTTTAAGTTTGGTTCAACTTAACCCATTCGTGTTTACCAACTCGGCACACAAAAGTGAATAAGCGAAAGAAAACAGTAAAAAAATATATATATATAAAAGAAAAAAAAAAAAAAAAAATCAATAGATCTCACAGATCAATATGGCAACGACTCAAAATGATTCAGTTTGATATATAACCAGTCCTTAGTTTGAGTCCTTTGTAAATCCAACGAAGTTCACTGTGTGTTGCTGCAAAAACCTGTAAGTGTCCGTCCTACCACAATCCCAGAGTTAGAATCAGTGTCTGTGTCCACGTGTGCAGGTGAGTTCGCAGCAACGGTGATCCTCCACTCCGTCTCTGTCTCCTATGGGTGGCTCGCCATCTTGTGTCTGCAGCTCCAGGTGTGTTCGCACACCAGCGGTCCCAACTAAAAACCTGGCCTGCCATAGAACAAGGCAACGTACACACAGGCATTTTAGCTTCACATAAATCAGGAAGTTAAATGAAAATAAAATACTAATACCAAAATACACATTTACCATCAACTTAAATACAAACCGCACCCAAAAATGGCGGCTCTGCTCTCGCTGTTCACTCTGCCGAGAGGCCGCGTGTGCTGTTTTCCAACTCCGAACCTCACACAAATCCTCGTTCAAAGTGCAATATAACAGAGTCCAACAACACGGACAGCGGTTGAACACAAAATCCTCCCAAAAAAAAATGAAAGAAAACAAGGTGTAAAACCTCAAAACACGCTCCTTTTACTCCTATTTATTGTCTCTTTTTCTGTTGTTCTTGGCTTTTCCGTCTGCTGCCTGTAGCTTCGGCTCTTGCTCTCGTTATCCTCCCTCCCTCCAGCAGTAGCGCTGTAGTCACCTGACTGGCACTTCTTAAAGGAGCAGTAACCACAAAATAATGATAAATCAAACAGTAAACTGCTTTTTATCACATTCTATTATATAAAACACAATCACTATTTTATTTGCTTTCATTTAGGTTTTGATTTGAGGTTTGTCAGTTTATTATCATTATCACCTAGGTTACACAGGCATGACATTTAACATAACCACATCGGCCTCTAGTGTGACATATAACATATATGTTGGCAGTGCTTTATAAACAGCAACAATTTCATTAACGCTTTCCCCACCAGGATATTATTTTTAAGGTGCCAGCCACTGCAAGCATTTTTGATCATTTTCACTAATCTTTAAAGTCTCACAGAATAATTTGTTCTATGAATATGTAAACAATATATACATGAAACTACAGATTCCATTTTTTTTCTCATTTCCTTACATCAGTTTGACTTGTATAAATGAAAATAATAATAATAACAATAATAATAATGTCCATGTTTCACTGTCACCATCATGGAGAACCTGTTTCATCCTACCAAACTCATTTGCTTCAGATCAGATTCAGAATGTTGATCAAAACAGGAATTATCGCAATCTACGTCCATCAACGCCACTTTTCCATCAGCGCCAGCATAACAGTGAAAACACGGATTGCCGGAATATTTCGTTAATGGTGGGGAAGCACTGTGTCATAAATGACAGAAAATCTTGTCAATGGCAGGAATAGACTTACACTGAGAAAGGTTGCATTTTATAGCTTGTGAATTTCTCCTTGGAATTAAAGGAAGATGTTGTTCCATCTCACAGAAGTTCTCTCTCTTTAAAGCCCGGTTCAGATCAATGATTCCTGACAAGACAAAACTGTTTTAGAACATTGCAGAGAAAAATTGCAGAGGCGTGAACTGGCCTAGCCAGTATCTCACTATCTATTAGGGTTTTGGCTTTACCTCTCCCTTGTGTTTCCTGTTTTCCTTACCCTAGTGTCTCATGTTTGTTTTCAGTCTGTCTCTGTGTTTGCTGGGTGTGACCTCTTGGGCCCTATTTCAGAAAGCAGGATTAGTGAAAACTCTGAGTATGTTAAGCCTGAGATGAAGGAAACTCTGAGTTTTCCGTTTCACAAAGCCAGCTCAGTGTAACCCTGAGTCAGTTACCATGGCAACACTGCTGGCTCGCAGGTTTGCTTCATCTAAGCCTGAGGCTGAATGCCTGCCGAGTGTGTAGCAGGAAGGAGAAACATGCATTCTTTACTACTTTCAAATAAACTGAGAACAGAAGTTATTTCCTTCAGGTGAGATTTATTTGTCTGTATTCTTTATTTCCTGCAAATACAAAGAGACAAATGCTTTAATATTATTACATATATTTGTATATGACACTGATTTTCCAACACTAAGGCCCCCTTTACACCTTGCATTAGCATGCGTTTTTTGCAATTGGATTGCAATCGGATAGCGCTTGACCACATACATTTGGTGTCCATATCCAGATCCATTTGCTATCAGATAACGCTCCGTCCCACTGACATCAAATCCTAGCGGCACACTACAACGTCATATCATGTGCACCTCAACAACAGCAACAAGATGTTAGCTACCCATGGAGTCGCGTTATTGTATGGACACTTTTGTCAGACCAAATGGAGAGCAGACACGCCGTGGCTCCGTCCTCAGCTAGCATCCGTGTTTTCTTTACCGTGGTGAAGATAGTTTGACGTTGGATATTTGACAGATATTCACATGTTCTTTTTGGGTTCAACACTGATGTCCACCTCCATGTCATAGGCAGAAAACAATGAGCAACATAGGGTAGGGCTATTAACCCCCCTGCCCACACACACACACATACACACACACACACACACACACACACACACACACACACACACACACACACACACACACACACACACAAACACTCACAAACACACTGTCTATTTTATAAGATTTTTTTAAACAAACTCCAACAAACCATTATACATTGGTGTGGGGTGTTTGGGTCCAGTAATGTGAAAGCTATTGAAGAAAACAGACTTTTCTCAAGGGAAACTAATAGAGTTTGTTTAAAAAAATGTTATAAAATAAACAGTGTGTTTTTGTTAGTGTTTGTGTGTGTGTGTGTGTGTGTGTGTGTGTGTGTGTGTGTGTGTGTGTGTGTGCGTGTGCGTGTGTGTGTGCGTGTGTGTGTGTTGCTCACTGTTTTCTGCCTATGACATGGAGGTGGAAATCAGTGTTGAACCCAAAAAGAATATGTGAGATGTCTGTGTTTTCTTTTTCTCTGCAGTCGCTACCCGGTGAGTGTTGTTGTTGTTGTTATCTTCTTCCTCCTTCTTCCTGTGTCCAGCTGGTGCACCTCGCTTACGTGTATTTGTCCACGGAGTTGTTGCATGTGGATTGGAGACGTATTTACATTTACACCTGTGTTCGATGGGGTCACAATGTGTCCCTGACCACCTTCAGAAGTGGTTTGGCTGATCGGATAACAATACGTCCTCAGTGTGTTTCGAGTGTATTTACACCTGTACTTTCATGTGGTCATGAGCAATCGGATTGCTATCCGATTGCAAAAAACGCATGTTAATGCAAGGTGTAAAGGGGGCCTGAGAGTAACAGCAAGTAACATCATCCATCTTCAGGTCTAACTCACCTTTAACTGGTGTTCCAGCATCTGAATTTCTAGTTTTGTCTTTGTCATTTGTAGTTTAATGTGGTCCATTTTGAGGTTGCATTGTGCAATTACTTTCTGCAGGTGAACCCTGTACAGCTCCTTCACAGGGAGCTATGGAGAGACAAAAACAGACACTGTTAAGTCTGACACATTTCCACAGCCCTCTACTTAATCTTAATTTGGACACACAGGCAATGACAACTGCAAATATCAGCCTACTGTGCTTAGCTGTGCTCTGGTGGTCGATGGGCAATCCTCATCATTATAGTGTTTTAAAGTTTTTATGTGGGACAGAGCAATCAGAAATTGTCATATATGATATTGAAGATGTTCAGTATAACTCTGAAGGCCCATCAGCCCCCACAGCAGTGGTAACGGGCAACGTGTCTTCATCATCCTCCTGTGGTAAAGAGAAACAATAACGTTAGATGTAGGCTCCAGGAAGGTAATCACTCCATCAACAGAAGCTGTTGCAATATGACCAAGGTGAAATGTCAACATCGGGTTAAAATTGTATCACAAGTTGTGCAGAGTGGATATAGGGACCAACAGTTTCTTATGTACTGGGAAAGAGGATGAATGATGAATATACCCTTTATATAAGCACTGGTATCCTGGGGGATGATGGGCTCTAACGAACTGCCACATGGGATGCCCTCAAAGACAGGCCACCCACTATTTTGGCTAAGAGCCAGCTCCTCAGCCTGTGTAAATGGGACTGGTGGTGGCCCACCACCTGCTTTTCGGGCCTCAGATTTCTTCCTGTTGGCTACAGTGACATTCACCAATTCAGTTAACCTCAGCCTAATATTGCAAGAATGAAGTAAGTATGATCAAAATTTCTTACCAGTCTGCAAAATATTTTTGTTTGATTTTAAGTTTCTGCCAAGTGCATTTTGGCCCCACTGGATTACAGCTGAATAAGAGGATATAGCAAATTCTAATAAAATATATGAAGACTGTTAAGATATAAAAATCTTTCAATATTTTCTGTATATTAGACACACATTAATGCATCACGTTACATAGCGTCACTTCACATTACCTATTAACACACTCTGCAATCTTTTCCCATGCCACCTGACGTTGTTTGGCTGCAGCTGATGTATCAGATTTTTGTCTAAAGACATGTTCAGATTCTGCATAAGCAGTCATTACAATGTCTAATTCAGCTGGCGTGAAGTATGTAGCTCTGCTTTTAACTCCGTTCTCTGCCACTGAGAATCATGCTATCTTCACTCCACTGATGACGGCTTTATAGGCTTACCAGGAATGCTTCCCTCAGGCTGAACATACTCAGAGTTGATCGAGCTAATTCTGATCGGCTGTTCTGGAACCAAAAACTCATCAAGGTTTTCAAATGTAAACATCAGTAAACATCGAGGAAAGATGGAGAAGAATGGACACCAGCTGAACTAGCATCCAGCTAGTTATTGTACAGGCGTTGTAAAATAACTTGTATGACCTCTGTGTCATATCAGTTCCCAACAGGATATTAGGAACTATAATATCCCTGGACTGACCAAAACTTGGCTAAATCCTGGACAGCACCATTCAACCAGGTGACTCTTTTTCTATATCCCAATCTGACAAAGCAGAGGACTCTGAGAGAGGAGGAGAAGAGGAGTGTGCTTTGCGGTGAATAAGGACTGGTGTGACGTTGGAAATTTTAAGTGCTGTCCTGTTCCTGCTGTGGATCACTGCTATACACTGTTCAGAGGCAGCTGCAGAGCGGCGCTGCTGTGTTCAGGAGGAGCAGCCATGCAACCACATTTGTCACCGACATAGAGGACTCCAGTGATGAAACTTTGCAGCTCGAGGATGAGATGGCAGCCTTTATCAAGTTCAAGTCACAAAAAACGAATCCTTTTAAGGTTTTATGGTGGTGAAAGGAGCATGCTTAAAATGTTTCCTAACCTGGCAGTGATTGTGCAGAATGTTTTTGCCATCCTGACACTGTGTGCAGCCAGTTAAAGAGACTGTCCCTACACTTGATTTGTAATTCAAGAAAAAAGAACCCAGCCTAATGTGATGTGTGTGTAAATATATATATAGTACATATATTGTATGTACATATTATTACCCATTACACAGCTTTCTGCAAGTTACCTGAAGGTACCTGACCTGATGCAGGACCCTGACATGTTGTGTTGTTTGTGTGCTTGTACATGCATTACACAGGCCCATATGGTGAATGTACTACACAATAGGAAGCACTGTAAAGTGCAAAGGATTGAGGACAAGCCTACATCAGGATCGCAACAGATGAGATCAGAGAGGGGAAATAAATATGGGATTATTGGAGATGTCACATACATGGACGGAAAATAGTGTCAGGCTCAAAAGGACAAAATGTGTGTGCAACTAACGCACAATTTTTAATTTAAAATTAATCAACTTCAATAAAAAAGTTAAAAGTCACCAAAGTTAGCCAAGAGCAGAAAATAGATATTAATAAAGATATAAATTAATAACAAAAGTTTAAAAGGACAGAAGCTAAACATTTTTCTTGAGCCTGAATGTGTGTGCCTGAATAAACCAGCATCTGTGTGTGACAGCAATATTTACAAGAAAAGAGACCAAGAGAAAGGGTGGATTGAAGCTGACAGATGAAAACAAGAGTGATGGATGCGGATACATGAAGAGGGATGAAAGAGGGAGAGAGGGGGATGAGAGAAGGAGGAGCAACAACAGTGGGAGATATGCCTCAGATTATCAACCAGTGTCGGATGCTTTAGAGACAGATAAAGAGGAGGAGTGGGCAAGAGTGTGACAGGAGGAGAGACAGAGAGAGAGAGGACGTCCCTGTGAATGCAAGCCGAGCTGCAAAGATGACTGACGCAAAAAGCGTATCATCCGTGGAGGTGCCGGAGGGGAAGTTAATAAAGAAGGTCAGTGAATGGATGTACATGCCAAAATATGACTTTGCAGTGTCCTAAATCCTGCCATTAGTGCTCTTACAAACTCATCGTGATATACTTTGGGGACCCAGGGTTTGCATGGATACACTATTTAGTTTGTTCACAATATTTTGGTGCATTCAATCTTCAATCTCAGTGTGCAGTGAGTTGAATACATTTCAATTCATTGCTTTAGTCATTTATTCATCTCTGCTGTCTGGATCAGCAACCCTCAGTCAGCTCTCTGAAAACTCTCTGAAAACTTTCCCATTTCTTGTTCTCTTTGTTCATCCACCATTCTCCAGGGTTCCATCAAGAAGAAAATTGAATCATTAAGGCGATGGAGTTCAGCTAGTATAAAGAGGCCACCAAAACCTAAAGCCAAGACCTTGAGTCTGTCTTCTCCTGTGGGAGACCCCGATGATGTCTGGCTTCAAGAGGGAGACAGAAGAAAGCTGCGGCCCATCGTGGACTCAGTCTTTGGACAGGTAGGACACTTAACTGGGCATTACATGTGGCCCACGTGTCTTTGTGTAAGTGCCTTTCTAAAAATGGCTTGTGTGTGTCTATGGTGTTATTAAAATGTGTTTTGCTGACACATATACACTATGATGAAAATGTCCTTTTGAATTATGTCTGATAAATATGCATGTAATAAACTCAGTCAGACAAAACAGCACATCAAAACATAAATGAATGAACATCCTGAGTGTCTGAATAGGAGCAAGGGTGACTCACAGCTATAATGAATTTTAAAAAGCTATAAGCACTTTTAGCCTGTTCTCATTCACAGTGTGTCAAATACAGCAGCTTGGTCAGTGGCCATCCTTTTAGTGTCTGTATGATGTACCACGCTTTCAACTAACTCCAATAGTGACCCATCCCTTGTAATGACATGAAGAGTGAGGAGACTCATGAGACTGCTGTTTGTGTCCTGAATAGAACATTTTTAGAATAGGCCTATGTTATGTATGTAGTTAATGGCATGTGACAACTTCCTTATGTGACACACATACATACGTAAAACTTGCTTAAATCTCTGAACTCAACAGGCTTATATTTGGGACAGACGTCTATATGGGACAGGCTTTTAATTCCTTTCACACAAAACTGCTGCACTGCAAAGATGGAAAATATGATTAAATTGTTTATTAAACTAGTGTCAATATTACTTGTATAAAAATTAGTCTTTAAACAACATATCAATTATGATATAATTATGAAAAAAAAAGAAATTTATTTGATCTTGCTACAAGAGACAGCACATCAGAGATCGTTACGACACTCGTTTTACGGCACCCAGCAGTCCAACACAACACCACTTTATCCTGTTAAACAATATTCATAACTTGGATAAGTTTTTATGAAAAACCCTTTTGATGGAATATGAAGAAATATGAAAAACTTACAGGGTAATCAAGGAATGGACACATTCTGACTATATACCTGCTTCATAGATAACGTAGGGACTTTTTTTCATCTCTCTTGTTTAACATGCAGATAAATCTCAATGAATTACTGTCTTATTTGGTGCTTATACTCTAGTTTCAGTAAAATGAATGATTAAATTGTTGAGAATCTAACCAAGCTAACAATATGTAGCATACCCATATTGACAAAAGTTTAAACATTTATATATGTATGTACAATTGAAGCACCTAACTAACGTTAGCTTAACGGGGTAGCTAACAACCTGGTTTTATACATCCAAAGAATTTCTATAAAAATGAACTGTTTGGCAACCTGAGCAGGTATCTAATCAAGACAGGCCTTTATTTGTCAAAATGTGGTCACACAAAGCTAGTAAAAGAGACTGGGCTTTAAATTGGAAGTTTTACGGTATTTTACCTAGGGCTGTCAATATCAACACGTTAATTGCAATGCGATAATTGCGTGCTGGTCTCTTGAATGTACACTCACTTGTCAGACGGCTCAGTTGACAAGTCAAAAGTAACATGCACCTTGTGTCAAATGGAATTAAAGTAGGTCAATCACAGCATTACTTTGAGTTTGAGCTACCACCAATGAGCCTCAGCACAGGTGCAGCAACTCAGACTAATGTCAGCAGGTAAGTACATCAACAGCCAACAAAGCACTGTTTTGGAGTAAATGACTCGCCACGGACCAGTGGGTGAAATTAAGTCAAAGAAGTCAACTACAGTGCTTGTAATATTACCTTTGTTAATTGTTGCTGTTCCTGGCTTCATATGAGTAGATGGAAAACTCTGCTAGCTGCTAGGCTAATTTCTACAATGTAAATAGCATTGCCTTTGGCTAATAGTGTTGGCATGTTGTATTTGTGGAGAAAACATGTACAGCAGAAGACTATTGTTTTGCCAATGAATCTTGCGAGTTAAAATAAAACCAATTTGTGTACTTGTGTTTGAAATTGTATCTATTAAACCATGTTTAATGTGTGTTTGAGGTGTGTTTTCAATTAGCTAAACTTTACAACACTTCACAGAAACCCCAAGGCTGACCAGTGTTTTGGAGGTGTAACTGTAGAGTATAACAGACACACCACCACACAAGTATAATATGTAAATGTTGTAGCAGTGCAGCACTGATCTGAAAGAAATAAATCTAAAAGTCAAGATCATAAAGTACATTTTTTTGCATGTATCTGATTCCCAATCAAATTGCTTCACCTTGTTAAAATGGACTTGAAAAGTGCAAATGCAATGCAATATAATGAAAGTTTAAACATGACATTAATCATGATTAACTATTGAAATTAAGTGATTAATCGCTATAATAAAATTAAATTGTGTGACAGCCCTAATTTTAACCCAAACCACCCAGCTGGCCACCAGTGTCTTTCACCGTTGATATTTGGTTGACTACAAAGTCAGGATGTCTAATGCCAACGTCAACTGATGTAGAATACTGATGACAGATGATGCTGATGTTTTGTTGGTGTTAAATAGTGATGCTAAGTAACCACAATCTAATGTTTTTTTTTTTTTTTAAATGTCTCATGCCAACATTATCTTGACATAGAATAATGGCATTTAGTTGTAAGGTACAAAACCCAATGTTTGCAAATGTCATTATATCATCGTCCACGAGACATGAAATTCTAATGTTGTTCAACATTTAAAATGTCATCAACCTGATTTTTTATTCCATCCAAAATTTCAGTGTTTTTTCAACCAAGAGTCCAATGTCTTTCTGACATTATTTTGACGTTCCGTGCCAGCAGGGCATGATCATTTGTCAAAAACTAACCAAGTAGTTTTGGTGCTTAAACTGAAATTAGTTTTGATGACAAAACCTTCATTTCCTGTGAACATGTTAGTTTATTTTCAACAAGCGACAGTTGAGGTGTCTCTGAGCATCCAAAAGTGATGCTAGAGGGGGTTCCTAGAGCGCCATAGTTTGGTAGGATGGGGGTGTTAAAGAGTAACTAAAGTATTTTTCAACCAAGACCATGTTTTTAAGCACAGTTGTGTTTATTTGACTACTGGGAACAATGATTTTTTTAAACTGGTACGATACTGAGTGAGAGGGTTGAAGTTGGCAGCAGATAAACAGGCTGCAATGCAATCACTTGGGGGTAATTGCGCAGCCTCAGTTCATCCCCAAACCCACCAAACTCCATTTAAGTAAAAAGTAATTTTAGCATGTAGCATATTTTCACATCTAACTGGGTGAATTAAGGGTTATTTCAACAAAACTATAGTTAGTGATTGTTGAAACAGTGGAAAAACAAACCAAGACAGCTTTTGTGAGTTTTATTTTGTTTCATGTGGACTTTTTGATAACAATATTATTGTTTATTGAAATGGAGTCTAGTGGCTTTGGCGATGGTGATTTCAAGGCCGTTTCTGGTTAAACACAAAGGATCTCACTGTTTAACAAAAAGGTCTATCTCTGTAGGGATCCTTTCCATTATGTTGTCAGACACTTAGGAAAACAATCTGAGCCTGTCAGTGGCAAAAACAAGCACTATTAGTGGATGTAAATTGAGGATGCACAATTGCCCAAAGTGGTAATATTGCAGCCTGTTTCACTGCTGCCAGCTGCAACAGTGTCACTAAATAGTGAACCACTTTTAAAAAATCTATTGTACCCATAGGGTCACTTGGACACAAAAACATGAGAAACTAGGATCCAGGTTGAAAAATACAGAAGTTGCCCTCTCTCCTCAGGAGTCTCTGAACTATATACATTGCTATATTGTTTCTTTCTCTTTCTCTCTATTTGTTACCTTTTTGAGTTGTATGAGCTTCCATAGTCTTTGTTTTGGTGACCCTCCCTTGCCTTCTGTGCCTTCATGCTCGGTTGTTTCTCTTTCTCTGCTGTATGAGAAACGCCATCTGAGGGGCAACTTACTGTTGATGTTTTCTAACATCAGTTGGTCAGCACTGTACATTTTACAAATCAAACAGCTCTTCACTGTTGTTAAACTGAAGCCAGGAATATATGCTGAGCCATTTACCCTGAAACATGTTTGGACCATTGTTTTGTCTTAATAACAATACACTTACCTGTCGAAGGAGCCTGAGGATTAAAGTTGTTAACAATGACGTCACTAGCACTGCCATTTGCAGTGCTAGTTTCCTTCTGAATTCCGCCAGCAGTCTATCATGCTTGCATGCTTTCAATTTCACATCATTGAAACCTGTCTGTATATGCTAGACGGACTAGGACAGGTATAAAATACAAGAATACAGTTACTGTGCAGTGTAAAAAATGAATAACTATTGGATTTAATAAAAGCCTTGAATTTGAAGAGCTGAGAGTTACAGTGGTCCTGCAGTTTTCTAGGAGTTTGTGAGCATATTTTACACAGAATTTGTTGGAATATTTTAGTGCACTGAAAATGCAAATCTTTTTTTTTTCTCAAAAAACAAAAAAACAAAAACACAAGTTTGTATGCAAATCAAAAATAGATTATTATAATGGGAGGACTGGGGAACAGATGACTTTATGTAGTGTGTTTGCAGTGTGTTCAGTGTATCAGTCTTCTGGCCTGTGCATATGCTTTAAAAACTGTTCTGTTCCTCATTTATAATCATTGCATATGCATAAAAATGGGCTTGAAATGTGTGTACGTCACTTTCTAAGCATAAATTTGGATATATAAAAAAAAACTTGACTTGACGGGGAAATGTGCAAAAATTTAGGGAATCTCTGACTGCACGTACGCACATTTTGGAGATTGGAGATAGTGGCGACACAGATGGTGAGGTGGTGAGTTGAAGCCAGATTGAGGAATCATCATACATATCATGATCTCACACACATTTAAATTCACCTCATATCACATGTTTATTATAGATCCACCTCATAAACATTCAAATGCTGCAGTGGTTTTTTTGTATTTCTGCCAGTGAGCCAGAACTTTTCCATAAACACCTTTTGATTGTAAAGGGCATGTCACCTTAAATCTTAAATCTAATTCTGCTCAGTATTTCATTAGCACTGTCTCATTATCACATTCCCCACCACTGGAGCACAGAGGAGAGGGTCAGGGCCGACTGTATTCTGCTGATACTTGTGGTCAGCTGTGGAGAGCACCGTGCACAGCTGAATGATGTCAGACTGTGGCAGGTGTTAGGATTCAGGAAAGTCTGGCTTTCCTTTACTCGATAATAAACATGAATATACTGAGTCATTTTCACGGCAACCATGTTAACCAGGCTGACTGATGAAATTAATGTTGTCGGTTGTAGAAATCCAAGATAACACCAAATGGCATTAAGAAAAACTGCAGTACACTGCGTCAACAGTTTTCAATAATCTCTTCCAATACTGTGCAGATATCACCAAGTACCATTTTAGTTTTCAGATAGATTTTGCATGTAAAATGTCTGCAGGGAACTGATGTAAGGCACAAAGAGCGCACTGGAGACACTGTGATAATCTGCTTCTCACCCAGCACATCTTCACCACTTGCACATATGGATAGTGTAAATTTGCAAAGACGTCAGGGTGCAATTGTTCTTGGTTGTGACCCCACTGCTCTAACAGTGGAGTCTCTTGTTCATTTGTCTTTTAATTGTGGTTTACGTGTACTGTCACTACACTTTCTGCTGTCACTGAATTGGTGTTGATGTTAGTCATATAGTTCAACACGTTCTCAAACTGGTCAAATACGGTACCTGAGCCTTAGATGCTCAAAAACAGCATGTCAGTTCCACTTGTTACCTGTGTAGTGTCAAAATAAACTTCTGTGTTCACAGGAAATGTAGGTTTAGGCACCAAACTAGCCTACTTAGTTCATTCGTTAGGTATCTTTACTCACGTTAGTAAGTCAACAAGTATGTCACATTTCTTATGTCACATGACATGTTTGTTCTGTAAGTTTAACTATGCAATATAAGTAAAAAAAAAAAAAAAAAGCCCAGTGCATCTCATACAGATGCAATAGGTTGCCTAGTGCATCAGATTTAGATGCTGACAGCCAGTGAACAAGCTGCTGTATTTGATGTCCCAGGGATGAGAGCGGACTGTATAGATCAAAAGTCAACAACACCCTGACTCAATCCAAATTTTGCATCAACATCACCACCTATGGCCATGTACTTCTTGTACAAGCTTGTGGTTTGATTCAAGCAAAGAAAAAAGATAGTTTTAATTTTCAGAGAGATAAACTCTTTATTCAGTTTTGAAAAAAAATAATTAGTTGGGGTCATGATTTTTATCTTCAGCTCCTCAAAATCATGCATGTCTGAGGACGATTCTTGGGTCTATTTTGGACGCAACAAACCTGGTAATGAAAAAAAAAGCTATCTAAAACATGCTGTTCTCCTGCTAAAAATATTTCATATTGGATACAACAAACTGTTCCTATCCACATTTCTGTTTACAGTCCAATGTTTAATAATGTTTCAGGTGTGTATTTTATTTTATACTGCTGTAACACCTGACAGTGACCAATTAACAATAGTTCATAGTGGATTCAATCACGCACACAAATATTAAACTTTAAACTTTTGTCAACATGGACATGCTACAAGTCGTTAGCTCGGTTTGATTTTCCACAGTTTAATTATTCAGTTATTTTTCTGGAATTCACGAGCACCAAATAATAATTCATCGCTTACTATCCATTTTTCTATCCATCTTTCTTTTTTACTGCTCAATGTTCTTTCCACCTTTCTTTCACCCTTGTAATCTGGTCCTTAGTCAGCCTAATCATCATGCATATTATACACAGAACTTACGCATTTGTCTTGTGGTCAGCACTAATTACAGGTATTTTCTGATTCACTCAGGTATTAACAGTCCTGTAAAATTCACCCATATTCACATTAAATACCTTTCCAAGACATACCTTAAGTAATCTTAAAGATGTTTTTGTCCTATTTTTAGTACAGGTACATGTATGGTCTCATTTGAAAGAAACACTTGCAAGTTATTTCCCCAACAGTCAGAAACCCTTTAAGTGCTTCTAGTTAGTGAGTTATTTTCAACACACTAAAATAAAAGGGTTCTTTTTTCTTACCCTGAAAAGGTGCTGCAGGTAACTGGGACTTATTAGCTGGAAAACTCAATGGAACCATATCACAAAGCCTCACATAGTCCAAATTCAAAGTAGATAACAATATCACAGAAAATAAACATGTTAGACATGTTTTTCTAAGATTTTGTCCAGGCGCTTTTCAAAACAAGGAGGTAAAAACAATTAACTGAATGTGTGAATATAAGTTCAAAAGAAAGACATTTTTCTCCCCTTTAAGACAACAGAGGAGCCATGTTTATTGTTTATGTGCAATTCTAAAAACCTATAATGCCAAGAGAGAGGTAAAAACTCTGGAGGTAGGGAGTGTCATTGACTACAAGACCCATAAACCATCAGGCCAATCACTGGCTATTGACTGGCTCTGAGGCCAAAGGAAGTACTTCCTTCAACACAGGCCCTCGCTGCCGAGACTGTCAGTATGGAAGCTTCTATTGGCTCAGGTGAGGTGTCAATCAAAAGGTTTGTGTTTAGCTATAATTTTGACAGTGAGGACTTGGCATATTTACATGCAAACTAAAGAAATTACAGATTATATATGGAGAAATATTAATATTTTGGAATGATGCACCAGCAATTCTTGGATATCTTTGGAGGTAATAGTGTGTTTGGACTGAATATTTTGCTGGATTTAGATCGTTTGGTACTTTGGGAGTGTATGAGGACCATTTTTGTTGGCATATTATTGATCTGTGGACTAAAATAATTCTTCATAGGTGAGTTATAACTGTTCATTTGAAGACTGAAATGCTTCACTGATATTATAACCAACAACAGCTGTACTACCATTAGTCTCTGTAGGATGGGAGCAAATGCCTTTATTTATTGTCTTTCTAAGTAGTTTATAATATAGTATTCATATCTGTTTTTCATAATATGAAAAAAACCTACAATTAGGTGGGTGCATGCATTCTCATAGAGCTGGAATTACGTCCAGCAGCTAATATTTCTCACCGTTCCTAGCAGTGTTTGGAATTGCATACTAACATACTGCTTACTCCATTCTCAGTCTGTGTGCACTAAACACTGCCTACTAAATGAAAGGTTAAGTACGTCATTACCAACAGACTATTCACACAGAAGTATGCTCAAGCAAGATAATCATCTGAATGCATCTGTCTCTCTGATAACTTAAGATCCAGATGTTCAGGAGGTTTTTATCAGGAGCCGAATTATCTGCAGAGTGCTCTTCCTTTCCATAACAAATGGACCCAGTGATTCCTAAGTAGATATAAATGTCTAAGGTAATGAAGAGACAACAATTTGTATTTGCATGTGATTATACACTAAAGAAAACATACTTATTATATTATATTCAGTTTCTGCCAATTTATCCCCCTGATTCCTACACACTGGACCTTTAAAGGGAGTAAGTCATTTACAGCTAGGTGTTATAGATGATATGACTAACACTACCAACACTACCAACAGTGAACAAACACAAGACATGGAGCTGTACACCTGGCTGACAAGCAAATAAAGAGTGCATCACTGTATACACCAACATGTTGTTCAAACGAGATGACAAATCGCGTTGTTTGTCCATGTCCTGTAGTGTGTGCCATTACAAATCACTGTTAAAAAGTAACGGTGTTTCATGAGTCTGAATGTGGCCTCATTCTTAGTTCCTGAAGAAAAAGTGTTTCAAATTTACTGTATTTTTAACAATGACAAAAAACTTTAACTTAAGACTTAGTTAGTCAGTCTGTCAGTCAATTAGTTTATCCCAAGGGAACTCTTTTTACCTGTGGCAACTGTCAAACAAATACCACCACAAGATTTATAAAGCCCAATATCACAAAGCCCAATATGCCTCAGAGGGCTTTATAGCATATGACATCCCTCTGTCTCAAAGCGGAGAAGGAAAAACTCCCCAAAAAACTTTTACGTGGGAGAAAAATGGTAGAAACCTCAGGAAGAGCAACTGAGGAGGGATCCCTCTCCCGGGATGGCCAGACATGTAATAGATGTTGTACAGAACAGATCAACATAATACATTTGCAGTAATTCATATGACAGAATGATACATAAAGAGAAAAAAAAAAATGCCTGTACTAGTTTTTCTGCATCTTTTTGAGACAAACTATTTTTTGCAATGTTACACAGGTGAAAGAACACAGTCCTTGAAGCTTGTTTTATATGAGAATTAAAGGACAAAGCTTGATCAAATATTACTCTGAGGTTCCTTACGGTGGTTCTAGAGGCCAGATAAATGCCATCTAGAGAAACTATATCTTTAGATAATGAGTTTCTGAGGTGTTTGGGGCCAAGTACAATAACTTTAGTTTTGTCTGAGTTTAGCTTTAGGAGGTTTTAGCTCATCAAGGTTTTTATGTCCTTAAGACATGCTTTAAGTTTAGTGAACTGATCAGTTTCTTCTGGCTTGATCGATGGATATAATTGCGCATCATCTGTATAACGATGAAAATTTACACAGTGATTTCTAATAATGTTGCCCAGGGGAGGCATATATAAAACGAATAGAATAGACCCAAGCACAGAACCTTGTTGAACTCCATAACTAACTTAAGCATGCATGGAGGGTACAACAACAAAGTGCTCTACAACAACATTACCAACGACCTAAAATCAAGTAAAAGAAACTACAAGTGACACACACATCTGATATCTCCCAAATTTGTTCAAGAAAGCTATACTGGAAGGTATAAAGGATCATTGGGCACGGGTAGTCCACATGTTGATAGAAATGCGCTTTTGTCTTTGAGTTGGCTAAACCAACTTTTTCAAATGGTGCTTACATTCACGCTTATTTATTTTACTATACCTCTAGTAAATTTACATTTTTACTGCTGGATTTGAAATGTAATATTTTACGGTCTCTGTCAGCCATATGAGAGCCATCTCTTTGCCCTGTGAGGTTATCTCATCTCCTTTAGTGTACTGTGTATTCTAGGAACAATTTTCTGTACGTCAGTGATAGTTGGCTGCCTGCTTTCTGATGAATTTAGACTGGCTGCTTCAACCTCTTCATGCCTGCCTGACCACCCCTTTTAAATGTTATCAGCCCATTAAATGACCATTATCAGTTGTTTTCCTCACTACCATCATGTTTCACGTTTCACATAGGGCAAACTGCACCTACTAGTAGGCCAGAAAATACATATTCCAACGTTGTGAAACATTTGCAGTTTTGTTAGGTTTTACTGTCTGTTTTGTTAAGTTAACTACAAGGTTAGGTTTAGGAAAAGATCATGGTTTGGGTTAAAATAAGTACTTTTTTGACGCGACGTCATGTGATGTGACGTGGTGTGATGCGACGTGAAGTGACGTGACTTACATACATCAGTTAAAATAAATCTATCAGACACAATGGTGGAATCACAAATGCAGACCGAGATGAAATCCAAAGTTTGGGGTTTTTAATACAGTCTAGGTCAGTACACAAAAGGCAGTCAGCACAGGCAGAGTCAACCAAATCAGCAGGCAAAAACTCACAGGTCTGAATATGAAACACTAGGAAGAACACCGGAAAGCTTAGAACAAAGACAAGACAATCTAGCAGGGAACAAAGGGAAAACACAGACTCATATAAACACTAAGAGCGGAGATAATGAGGCACAGGTGAAAGCAATCAGACAATCAGGGCAGCGGGAAACTTGACAGGACATGGGGAGACAAACAACAGACTTTCAAAATAAAACAGGAAACAGAACATTACATTCAAACCCCTACAATATCAGCATTGACCTAAATGTAGGCGGTATAGTAGAGCCATACTTCCTCAGATCTATGCTCCTGATGACAAGGAGCAGGTCTTGTTTAGTCTGCACAATTTCAGTTGTTATTTAGTAATTTAATTTCATATTTTGCAACAATGAACTGCTCTGTTAGAGGATTTATTGCTATTGATTTTTAACTCACGACCAGAAAGATCCTTGCACATCTGAAATAATTAGCACAAATTGACTAGAAACAGGGCAGTGTAGTGGTTAGCACTGTTGCCTCACAGCAAGAGGGTTCCTGATTCAATCCCAGGAGGGAGCCCTTTTGTGCGGAGTTTGCATGTTCTCCCTGTGTGTTAGCTTTGCAATAGTCTGGTGACCTGTCCAGGGTGTACCCTTCCCAATGTCACCCAGGATAGGCTCCAGCCCCCCTGCGATCCTCAAGAGGATAAGCGGTTATGAAAATGGATGGATGAATAGAAACATGACTTAATGATAAAGCCGAGAAGGTTTGGGGTTTGCCTTATAATCTTATAGCCACAGGCACTGGCATGTTAAATAAAGAGTTTAAAGTTGTCACACATCCTGTGTGTAAACCTGAAAATTGGTCCATTTTAGGAAGAATCCTTTAGAATACAGAATGTTAACTTCTGAAAATTGGATCTTTAGTGGTCTTCTTGTTGCTTCAAATGAATATATTTTGCATGTATTCACCAATTGCTTTTGCAAAGTCCAATCTATTTTTTTTATCATTAGATATTATGCTTTGTACAAACTTTGAGATTCTATAAAAAATAGTAACAGTCCTTTACATTTAAGGGTTTTTGAAAAATGAATTTTCAGGAATAGGTAACTCGTATGTTTTTAGACAAAGAGTGAAATGGAAAGAGTTTAAAGGGATAGTTAGGGTTTTTTTGGAGTGGGGCTATATGAGATACTTATCTCTAGTCAGTGTATTACATGCAGTAGATGGTGGTTAGCACGCTCCCTGTTTGCAGAAACAGAAATTGACTAACTCCCTGGAAGCTCAACCATGCATTGCTCTGCCTTAGGGTTAACAGCAAAACATTGTTTTAGCCACTTAAAAAAGGTCTACCAATTTAATTCAGTATCAGTCCAAGTGGATGCTATATTTACGTTTTCACCATTTAACCTTGCTGTCAGACAGCCTGTCCTTCAGCACTACGTTTTCTCAACCCTATAACTTCTGTATTCTTCCACAGAATCGCCCAACTGTCCTGTGCACTACATTAAACTGAAGGTCAGCTGCTCAGATCAGAAATCGCTGTTGCGCAAACAACTGAAACGAAACTTCACTTTTCTAAAGATTTCTGAGACAGTGCATGCTTGTGTTTTGTGGGACTGTTCAACCAAAGAAATGGAAACAACTGTGGCCAGTTACACTGAATATAGACATCAACACTCCACCTGCAAGACTGAGACAACTTGCACTGATCCAGAGATGTATAAAGTACCAGAGACCCAGACTTGAGTAAAAGTACAGATACTCTGCCAAAAAAAATGACTTGAAGTTGAAGTCCTCTTTAAGCACCACACTCAAGTAGAAGTATTAAAGTATTCAATATTTTTTGTACTTAAGTATTAAAAGTAGTCTATTTTAAAATGTACTCAAGTATTGAAAGTAAAAGTACAAGTATGACGTTTTAATATGCTATGTAGTTAATAAAGAAAGCAGTGCAAAGTTTGAATGTCATATTGTTTATGCAATATCTTCAAATGTTTAGCCCGAAGGACACACAAACTTCCTGTAGCAGCAATACAAGGCTGGGGATGTACAAGACGTAGTACATTTACATTACAATTCAGCACCTTAAAAGAAGGCGCTTACATCAATTGGTAGACCAACTTGAGCTCTCAAAGCCAACGTACAATTATTTCTGTTGTCAAAACAAAGCAAGTGATCAGAGCACCTTAAAACACTCTTTGTAGAAGAGAACTCTTTGTCAGAAGGGTTCTGTCGTCACACCAAACTGGGAGACAGAGCGGGACCAAACTGAATGCGATGTTGTGATAAGGCAGTTTGATCACTGCCAATGACAAGCCAGCTCCACCAAACCTGCTTGTAGTCAGTGGCAGAGCCAACTACCACTCTGGCAGTGATACTGGAATGGTCAGTCAAAATATTTAGTATTGTAATGAGTAACGATGTAAAAGTATTCGACTCATCGAAAATATGTAGTGAGGTAAAAGTGGAAGTGGGAGAAAAAAACAAGACTCCAGTAAAGTCCAGATATAGCCTTATAGTACTTATGTATGGTTGTGAAGTAGTCCTGCTTCGTTACTTTACATCTCTGCACTGAACATATCTCTTAAGAGGATTATGTAAAATCTCCACCAAATTATGAGAGAGAGCATTGCTGTTCCCAGGTATAATTATCCTACTTACCAAACAACCAGTAAAATGTGAAGCAATTGCATCCTCTGATTCAGAAAGATCCTGAGGTTGTCTTGTAACCAAGTTCAGGCAGCAGCATTTCTGTGGGTCTGTGAGCATGCATTTATACTTCACAGTTAGCTCATTCTCTGTCTAGGCCTCCAGTTTCCACAGAAGTGTCCCCTTTCTCTCTTTAGTCAGTGTCCCTCCACAAAGGTATACTTTTGTCTCCACAGTGAATCGCATTTTGTTGTCACTGTCATAATTACTCCGTCTCTTATTTTCTTGTCTTTTCCATAAACCTGAGAGTCTGACCTGAACAGCTTGGAGCACAATACAGTACGCAGCACAGATAGAATTTGTTATTTGTTATATAGTTATATGGTTGAGAAAATGTAGTGCTCAAAATGTAGGACAGGGCTGTCTGACAGCAAGGTCAAGTGGTGAACATATTGTAAATATAGCATCCACTTCGACTGATTTTTTTTAGGTAGGACTTTTTTAAATGGCCTACATTGAAGTAATACATTTTACTAGTATATCTAATCCACAGTAAAACAAAGCTTAGCTTCTGGGGTGTTTGTCCTGCCTGTTTCTGCAAACAGAAAGTGTGCCAACCACCATCTACTATCATGTAATACACTCATTATAGATAAATATCTCATACAACCCCCATGTCTTTCCATTTCACTCTGTTAAAAAACGTATGAGTTCCAGACTTTTCTCTGTTGAGTGTCAGTATTTGTAGACAATGTATACAAATTATGAGAACAAAAAACAAGGGCAGCTTTAGCAGGCAGATGTCAAATTGGGTTAGTTGACAGACTATCACCATGGCACAACTCTTAGCAGCAACAGTTGTGTCCTATACTCATGGATGGAGATAAAGAACATACCGTGCCAACTTTTCTGTGACTTACTATCCTTTCACCCTATTTTAGTAGAAAATCTCTAATCCATAGGGCCTACAGGACCTCAGAGAAACTGCAACTTTTAGGTCACATTAAATTCTGGACAGGTGCAAAAGGCATTATCCTCCTTTTGGGAATGGGTAAGTGGGCAATAATCAGAGCGGGGAATGTGGGACAATCCAGACAGCCATATGTGGTTGCAGTCTGTAAAATGATGTCAGGTTAAACTGAAATCCTCCACTGACTGTACCAGCATTGTTTTATTTATATGAACTATTCTGTCTGGGCTTTCTGCCTAAGTTCTGGTCTGATAAGGTTTCATTAAATAATATATAATATATGATGTAATATTTATGTGGTTTTCATGAACAGAATTTTACACAACATTGACATATTAGCAAACAGTTACTTAGTTACACATCCAGTAGAACAGTCACATTAATTTGTAGTTAAGTTTCTGGCCACAAGACAAGTGTAAGTCCAAAATTTGTCTCTTGTTTCAGCACTGCTTTGGTGTTCAGAAACTCCAGAGAATATTAGCTGCTAAATACTCTACACTGTTCACCAGCTAGGCACTAACTTTGTCTGTCTGTGCATGGGCATCACCTGGCCTGAGCATCCAGGGCTTTAGCCCTGGAAGATTTTTCTGTAGCCCTGGTTAATTGTAACTAAAGAAGACGGAAGTGTTGTAAGTCTATATCTTCAATGAACAAAGTCAAAATGAAAGAAGTACAGTAGTCTAGATTTGCAGTGTTATACCAGTTTGAAGGTATACCGTGATATGAAAGTTCACGGTTATCATACCGTGTACATTTGCTCATCTACAATATTGAAAAAAGAAAAAGAAAGTGGATGGAGAAATTTCACCTTTTATTTTAGTTATTTACAAAAGAGAGACTTTTTACACATACTTCCATTACAAAAATTATAGCTATAAAATGTTTATTCAACCACAAAAAAAAACATTTGGTTTAATTCCTTTAAGGGTCATGCTGACTAAGAATAATAATTGCTTAATACTGTGAAACCGTGATGTTTTCTGAGACATATCATACTCTGAAAGTCTCATACCATTGCAACCCTACATAGTCACAAAGATGTAACATCGTAGAGCCCATTGGCCTTCCAATCTGGGAGCATGTGCTGTATTCCAGGGCTTGTCCTGTGTGAAAATACACAGAAAAGCTTGAGGGCACTTTCAATTTGTTGCCAGCAAGGTAACGAAAACAGGCATACCCAACAACACTGTAAAGGAAGGAAGAAATACTGTTTATGTCATTAGAACTGCAGTCCATTTGACGAACAAAGTTAGCGTACAGTTAGTGACTGACTTCACATGACAATATTCACATCTTGGATTAAAAGCTGTTTTGATTCTTTTAATCAATGGACCCTTTATGGACACATATTTGGACTTTATAGCTAATGATCTGTGGACATGCCAGCATGTCCATATTGACAGAAGTTAAACATCTAGCCTATATTTTCATGTGCAAAGAACTAACATTAGCTCAAGTGGGCTCCAGGTTGGTTTTTATGAAGTTGTAATATTCTGAAAGCCAAAATTTTGTTAATTTAAAATCAAACAAAAATGCATTATCCTTGACTGTGCATGGTTACATGATTTCAGGGAGGTAGAGTGGTGCTGAGTAGGACTACATGGTAAATGGACCTGCACTTGTACAGTGCCTTTCTAGTCATCTGACCACTCAAAGCGTTTTTAACACTGCGAGTCACATTCACCCATTCAAACACACATTCATACACTGGTGGCTGAGGCTACCATAGAAGGTGCCACCTGCTACTCAGTTTTTAACACACTCACACACCGGTGGAACTTCAACACGCAGAATGTTGACAAGGATACTTTGACATGCACACTGGAGGAGCCGGGGACTGAACTGCTGATCTTCCGATCAGTGAATGACCCACTCTACCTCATGAGCCCACTAGAGTGCAGTTTACAAGTGTTTGCTGCTAGCTTGTCATCATGTCTTTACAAGCTTCAAAAATGTATTTATCATTGAAATTTGGCAATAAGAGCTTCATATTCTGAAAGTCAATACTTTGTTTAGTTAAAATCAAACAAAACTCCAAATAACCAAAAATCCAGTTTGGAGCACTCTGCTCTGAGTGCTCCAGTTCCCACTAGCACCACTGTTGCCTTTACCCCCCACATCTTTTCTAGCTCATCTTTCAGCCCTTGGCATTTTTCCAGCTTCTCATGTTCCTTCTTCCTGATGTTGCTGTCACTCGGGATCACTATATCTATCACCGTTGCCTTCTTTTGTTTTTTGTCGATCAATATGATGTCCGGTTGGTTAGCCATCACCAGTTTGTCAGTCTGGATCTGGAAGTCCCAAGGATCAAAGCTAGGTCATTCTCAACCACTTTAGGAGGTCCCTTCCATTCTGACCGTGGGACTTCCAGCCCATGCTCAGTGCAGATGTTCCTTTACACCAGGGCTATTCAATTACAATTTCAACTGGGCCGGATTGCAGCAAGCAACTGGTCCACTTTTTTTGTAGCATATATACGCATAATAAGTGACATTAACAATATCCAACAACACACACTATCCCTCTACCAGCATCTCCCTCTCTCCCTCTCCCCTCTCTTCTCCACACACACACACACACACACACACACACACACACACACACACACACTTCACAATTGACATTTTCCTTAAAGGTCAAAGACACAGGACATAGTTTTGTACAGTCCATGGCAGCAACAGTCATGTTTATGACAACAAAGTCACCAGATAAACCCAATAATATCTCACTGGAAATAAATCTAACATGTCAATAAAATAAAAATTCCTCCTGACATCGCATTACTGAGTGAAAAAAGTAACATTATCTAAGTATGAAGAACACAGACATCAGTATCATTCATTCATCCTGCTCTCTGTCCCCCATCTACTGAGGCGACTCACTGTCTGCAGGTCAGCTGTCTCAGGTACATTTTCAGATAAAATGTTAGACTACATACAGACAGCTTTCATTTTAGTTAGCCCCGTTTTCACTATGTGCTTGTGTAAACCGTGATCGTAAACCATAACAGCGGTGAATAAAAGACCGTGGACAGAGCAGATTGAAATATGGCTTTCTACAGGCTGATCACATTGATAAAGTATTGGCTTTTTACTGGCAGAGGTTTTATTGCAGTTACTCACAGCACCAAGCGTAATTGTCGCCAACTAGAGTAATCTTGAAGTTATAGTCCCTTCATCTGGACTGCGGCCTCTCTGCTGATGGCTGACTTTACTCTGTTGTGTGTGTGTGTGTGTGTGTGTGTGTGTGTGTGTGTAGGTGTGTGTGTGTGTGTGTGTGTGTGTGTGTGTGTGTGTGTGTGTGTGTGTGTGTGTGCACACTGTGAGGAGGCGGTCAGCCCTGACATGCAGCGAGCAGGAGAGAGGCTGCAGGCTGCAGCATGATGATACATGAAACCAAAACTTTAAAAAGTAATGACAAGAGCCGATTACAGAGGAGCTTATTGTTATTACTCAGAGGTTGCTTCTGGGCCGCATGCAGCCTGGGGCCGCTAATTGCATAGGCCTGCTGTACACTATGCCAGCCACTTGGTTATGGCATTTCATGTACGCTGTTCCTGCCTGCATCTTACACCCTGCTATTATGTGCTGAACTGTCTCAGGAGCATCTTTGCAAAGCCTGCACCTGGGGTCTTGTCTGATGTGGTAGACCCCTGCTTCTATTGATCTTGTACTCAGTGTCTGTTCCTGTGCTGCCATATTAGTGCTTCTGTGCTGTCTTTCAGTCCAGCCTTTTCCAGCCACTAGTAGGATTTCTTGATGTCAGTTACTTATTCAATCTGTCGGTAGTACATGCGTGAAAGGGCTTGTCCTTCCATGATGGTTCATCTTCCTCTTCTGCATTCTCGGGTTTCTGCTGCCTGAGGTATTCACTTAGCAGCTCATCTTTGGGGGCTATCTTCCTAATGTATTCCTGGATCTTAGTTGTGTCATCCTGGACAGTGGCTCTGATGTTACCAGTCTTTGCCCCCCCTTGCTACACTTAGTGTACAGTCTCAGGGTGCTGAACTTTGGTTGAAACCCTTCATGCATTGTGAGAAGCTTTCTCCCTTGTCCTCCTGTGGCCAGCCAATTATACCAGCAGGGTATCTGATGATTGGCAGGGCATACGTGTTGATGGTTCAGACGTTGTTCTTTCCATTCAGCCAAATTTTCAGGACCTGCCTTACTCTGTTTAGGTATTTGGCCGTGGCTGCCTTCCTTGCTGCCTCCTCATGCTTCCCATTTGCCTGCAGGACTCCAAGGTATTTGTAGCTGTCCTGAACATCTGCAATGCTGCCTTCTGGTTGTTCAGCCCACTCAGTTCTGATCATTGGAGACTGGGGTTCGAATACCAGTCAGGGCAAGTAACACATCCAGTCTGAACCCTTAAGCAAAGTCCATAATGCTGCTAGCTTACCTCAGGATGAGTGAAACCGCAAAACAAGTCATACCGGCTCGGACGTCGCCAACGTCAATAAGGTCCACATCAGCTATTGGGGAACCGGGGCACGCTAATGAGAAATGGGCTACTGGAACAAGACAAAGATGGACTAGAGCAGAGAATATGGAACTTTTGGAATGCTACTATACAAGTAACCCTGCAAGAGGGGCTACATGCAAAGGATGTGGGATATATGGGTGCTTCAAAACCCCACATCTAAGCTGACAAAGAAACAACTCCTGGCCCAGAGTTCCAACATCCACAAATGGCAACCGCATTCACAACTAGAGATTGATGAGGTACAGCAAACATACTACATCAAGGGGGAGCCAGGACGACAGGTCAAAGTGGGGATGTCATTATCAACACTACACTCCAAGATTGGATACCAAGCCTCAAGCCCTTATGACACAGATTCCCTTTCAGCAAGGGTGAATGACCTGAGATTTAGAATTAGATGAGAGAGATTCAGAATAATGAATAAGCTGGAATTGCCGATCGCCAAGGCAAGGTGACAAAGTACCCTCTGCTAGATGATGAGAATGCAGTACTACATACTATCCCCACTAGGACCATAACTGAGACGAGTCAGCTGATGTACACCACAACAACAGTGATCCTAGAGATGCCTGGCTACAAGATGAACACCATGAGTCACAAAGAGCATTACCCTCCCTGGAGAAGGAGGCGGGAGGCCAAGATCATGGCAACAGAGAGAAGGTTAGACAACTCTGAGAGCTACAGAAAGGTGTGGGCAAGAAATAGATACCTCAGAGGTAAAACAAACTTTCTACATCTGAGGCACTGGAGACTGCCAAGCAAAGGCTCACAGCTCTGGCTACAAGCCTAAAGAGATACACAGGAGCAGCAGAAGTCAGGAGAATAAATAGGATGTTCTCCACCAAACCATCCAAAGCGTACTCTCAGTGGAAAAGTAACAACAAGAGAGTAGATCCACTATGGCTGAAACTAAACAATACTGGAAGAGCATATGGGAGAACAGGGCATCACGTAACACAAATGTTAAGTGGCTGGTGGATCTAAGAGCAGACCACAGCAATCTCCCAGAACAAGAGCTAGTTACCATTACAATGGCAGACATCAAAGAAAGAGTATCAGGTATCATGAGCTGGACAGCACTGGGTCCTGACAAAATCCACACCTACTGGCTAAAGAAACTAACCACTCCATGAACGCCTGGCAGCACAAATGAACCAGCTGCTGACTGAAACCATCCAGAGTGGCTGACATAAGGACAGACAGTCCTGATCATGAAGGACCCTTAAAAGGGCGCAGTCCAATCTAACTTCCAGCCAATAACCTGCCTCTGTACAGCATGGAAGCTCTTGTGCAGCATGTAACAGGGGGATGCACTGTCCCCACTACTGTTTTGCATAGGCCTGAACCCCCTCTCACAAAGAGTGGCTACGGATACCGGTTCCGAAGTGGAGCAACCATCAGTCACCTCCTCTACATGGATGACATCAAGCTGTATGCTAGGTGCGAGTGTGACATCACCTCACTGATCCACCTCACCAGAATGTACAGCAATGACATCTGATTGTCATTCTGATGGCGTCAAAGAAGGGAAAGATGACTAGAACCAAGGGAGTTGAACTACCAGAAGGCAGCATTGCAGATGTTCAGGACAGCTACAAATACCTTGGGGTCCGCAGGCAAACGGGAACCATGAAGAGGTCACAAGGAAGGCAGCCAAAGCCAAATACCTACACAGAGAAAGGCAGGTCCTGAAAAGTGAGCTGAATGGAAAGAACAAGGTCCAAACCATCAGCACGTACACCCTGCCAGTCATCAGATACCCCGCTGGTATAATTGGCTGGCCAAAGGAGGAGATAGAGGCCACTGATAACAAGACAAGGAAGCTTCTCACAATGCATGGAGGGTTTCATCCCAAGTCCCGCACCCTAAGACTGTACACTAAGCGTAGCAAGGGGGGGGCGAGGACTGGTAACATCAGAGCCACTGTCCAGGATGACACAACTAAGATCCGGGAATGCATCAGGAAGATGGCCCCCAAAGATGAGCTGCTAAGTGAGTACCTCAGGCAGCAGAAACCCGAGAATGCAAAACAGGAGGATGAACCATCATGGAAGGACAAGCCCCTGCACAGCATGTACCACCGACAGATTACAGAAGTGCCCAACCTCAAGAAATCCTACCAGTGGCTGGAAAAGGCTGGACTGAAAGACAGCACAGAAGCACTAATAACGGCAGCACATGAGTGGGCACTGAGCACAAGGTCAATAGAAGCAGGGGTCTACCACACCAGGCAGGACCCGAGGTGCAGGCTGTGCAAAGATGCCCCTGAGACAATTCAGCGCATAATAGCAGGGTGTAAGATGCAGGCAGGAACAGTGTACATAAAACACCATAACTAACTGGCTTGCATAGTGTACAGGGATAATATATCAAGGGATTTCATATATATATGTATGTATATATATATATATATATATGTATGTGTGTGTGTGTGTGTGTGTGTGTATATATATGTGTGTATATATACATAAATATCAGTTGATCAGTTGATTAGATTTTGTATAAATAATCTGAATCTGCAAAGTCACTATAGCAGAAAAATTCAATTTAGTTTTATTTATAAAGCCTAAAATCACAAATCAGTTTGCCTCAGAGGACTTTATAACCTATGACATCCCTCTGTCCTTGGACCCTCACAGTGGATAAATGTGGTGGAGTAAAAAGTACAGTATTTTCTTTGAGATGTAGTGGAGTAGAGTATAGAATAAAATGGAAATACTCAAGAACAAGTGTAAGGGGGTTGTTAGGGTTAAGGATTTTTCAATATAAAAAGGATTCTTTGGATCAGGTGGAGAGCAAACTGGACAACTATGGAGGACTTAAAAATCAAGTTAAAAGTAACAATAATTTATTGATAAAATACACAATAACAACGAGGCTAAAAACTTATCTAGATTAAGTTAAAATGTCCTAAAAAGGAAAAGGTTCAAGAGTCCTTTAAATAGCTTAAAATGCAAAAAGGGGACTGAAATGCCCAAGGGGATTAAAACAAACCATTAAAAATGAGTGTTGAAAGTAACAAATTAATTAAAAAGTCCCTCATTTTGCGGAGCAGATTTAACTGTTGCTGCGGCTGGAAACTGTCAGAAAACTGTCACCGCCCCCTCCTGCACCTGCCTGCTCTTGCCTGCTCTCGTCCACTTTCCAGGCAAGACGCAGTTCATCTCGAACGAGCCTAGTGTGACAACCCAAACCAATCTTTAGCTTGAGCTGAGCTCAGTTCATGTCACTTTGATCACCCTCCCTGCAACTGATCTCTCGGATTTCTTGGCAGATAAACTGTATGCATTCATTTGCTAGAGAGATCAGCACACGCTTAAGGTCAGAGGGCATTGTTGGATGTGCATGGATGGTGCAGAGTGTACCAACGAAGACGGAGTGCAGGGATGAGCACTTTATATTTCTGGTAAAGCTTAGACGTCAAACAGGCTCAGTATACTACACATAAGGGTGGTATTACTCATCTTTTCAGTACTGGGATTACGGTACCAACTTTGTAGGAAATGCAAATTGTAACCGTGATACTATGTTTACAGGCTGTGACTGATGTATCGTCACAATATGATGATGTCTGCAGAGCTGCCCTCATTCATTTAGAGTGTGTGTTGGTTGATCTGCATACTTTAATTTGTAGGTCACTCTGTTGCCTCATATGAACTGATTTAAAGCATTTGTGATAAATTTGTGTTTGTGTGTCAACATGCAAATGTAAGCATCCAAATACACATGGACGCATGTCTCAGCCAAAATGCTTGACCTGACCTACAGCAAAGCTGTTAGCATAGCATGGCATGCAAAAATCCTGACTTTTGGAAAGTGTCCATCATGTTGTTCACTGCCCCAGCTCTGGATTTTCTCTTGGCCTATCCTTGTCTTTCAGGCATCTGGTGTGCTTGCTGTTGTCGAGGGATAGAGCACAAATTCTCACCCAGCTGCTCTGTTTTGGGTTTTATCACCGAAAGCTTTGTGTTTACACCGAGCTGTTGATTGAGACAGGGTGCCAGGTCTTCTTTTTTTTTCCACTGAGCATGTTTAAAAGTATTTAGCTTTTGCTTTCTGTATGCATGTACATTCTTGCAAGTTCATGGTCTACTTTTTATGTTTCCCTTTTTATTTGCACATGAAGTTACACTAAATACCACCCCCAGCCACTGTTGCAGTTAAACAGGTACGTGCACAGCTAGACCCTAGGTGGAGCTCAAGCAACTGCCCTTTTGTCCTCAGTGTAAGTAAGTGCCCTTTTTGCCATTTTTTCTACTTCTTTTCATAATTTTATATTGTAGTTTTTAAATGTGGCCCATGGCATCAATTCTCAATTAAAAGTGTGTTGTATGCCTGGCAACTACATTTGGGTCGAGCCCCTACCCCAAACTCTCCAGCTTCCCTTGTGGCAACCATATACAAATCAAGCGCCTTGCAGAGTGGCATCACGTCTCCCTGACCCGTTGTCATGGACATGTTTGTATGGCATTATTTGTAACTGTTGTAAAACCACTATTAAAACATCTTAATACAGCCGGACTAATTTAGGCAATAACCCACCTTTAAACTTAACAACAAGTAAGCTAGTCTGGCATAAAATTACACTGTCTCTCTCCAACTCTGGCAGATTCGGGTTCACCAACTGCCCGGTGCGAGCAGAGACAGACACTGAATTGCTCTATCACTTCCACGTGTCATTTTATACCACAACTCAATTTGAAATAATGTTTGCATCTCCCTTGTTGCATTTCTGATGATTGATTTTGAAAAAAATGACATGCCACTAGCACTTCACACATGCAAAAAAAAAAAACCCCAGAAATTAAGCACATGCCCTGCAAAATGTCTGTGCACAGCACTGCAGTTAAAGCATGATGAAATGAACCTGAATCATTCTGTGCAAGTCTGTAAAACATATGATGCGAAACAATGCAGTAAAAAACCTATGACATGACTGGGGCTTCCATTTGCTAATCCAGGTCCAGCTGAATCAGTGGGCTAAGGCACACACTATTATATAACCTAGACACTGTGGACTCAAATCCTTTGTCACAAGTCATCTCATCACTTTCTGTCCTCTCTACTTAATAGACTCTCAGTGGATTTTTTTTTTTAATTCTCCCATAGGAGGGTCAAACTGCATGGTCAGGCGGAGAATCATGTCTGCTAGCATTCAGTGATTCAGCGCTCCTTGAAATCAGGTTTTCCCATTCAACATTTCCCCACTCACTTCTCCACCCTATGGCATCGCCCATCCCTCATCTCTCTCTCTGCTTAATGCACTGTTAAAAAAACACACAAACATTTCTGTTATTAAAATTGATGGACTGTAATAGTAAGGCATGAGGCTGACATCTGATGGTGGTGCATAAGTGTTACAGCTGAGCACAAGTCTGCCTAAGCAGTAGCCACAAGCTGAGCTTTGCTGCACTCTTCTGGTGATACACTGACAGTAACATATACTATTAAATACTGGCTGCTCATTGAGAAGTGTTTAATCCCACAAATTAAAAAGCATATAGTGCTCTGTTTTATGTAATCTCATTTCACAACTACAATTTATAGAGTGTAACTGCCTGGTTATTTATGAAAAAAACAGTAAAAGGTTCAGAATAAGAGCAGCAATGAGGCAACATCAGCACTCAAGAGGGGGCTGCAATACTTAAAGAAAGTAAGAAAATAGGCAGACAAGAAAAAAAACTCAAGAAGCAGATGAGAGGTCTCATAAAAAGATATTAGAAAATGTAGGGAGACACCAAAAAAATGTGTTAGCTCTCCTAAATTGACCACAGAGGATTAGGGCTGCAGGCACTTGGCATTGGTCTTACACATACTGCACTAATCTCTGGCACACATACAACACCACCTGACCAGCATCAGACTGTGTATTAGAGGGAAGCATGGAGTGACATGAGATCACGTGTATCACAGCCTAGTTCTAACCGCAGTTTTCATTTATTTGAGTGTGTAAGTGTATACTGGATGTGGTCATATAATCCTGTCCCATAGTGATGACAATGCAGCTGAACGGTAATGAAAAAACCCTGCATTACAGGGGAAAAAAGTCTTGCTTTGAAGATGTATTTCATTAAAAGACAAGTCTTTAATGAAGAGTTGAGTTGCGCCTCTCTGGTTTTGGGGTTATATGTTTTCAGACCATTTCAGGATGTAAGGAGCAGAGGTGAAGGGAGAATGAAAAAGAAAAGTGGGAAAGAAATGTATAAAGAACAAAAATGCAGTAAAATTTTGCCTAAAATCCATTGTGTTATTGCAATCGCGCTGCTCTCTCTTCTCTTGTCTGTCTCCCAGTGTAAACACAGGCCTGTGTTTAAAGAAGAGCTATTATACTCATTTTCGAGCCTTTGTATTTGATTTTTGGACTCCTATAGAGCAGCTACACACGATTATCCGCACAGAAAGCTTTGTAGATCTTGGGGACGCTGTGCCTCTCGCTGCATCGCTTCCTTGTATTTCCCGCATCCCACGAAAACAGTCTGTGTAATTTAATCCACCCCCCCGGCCCTCCTCCATGTACGCCTCCTGCCGAGCCCACTCCGCTGTGATTGGTCACACTCCTGAGGACTTCTGAAGGGCTGGCGAGCGCTGCCGAGCCCCACCTTCTCATTTTGCTAGTGCGGGAGTTGAGAGTAAACAGCGAACTTTACGAAACTATCAGAATTTCTCTTTTGAAAAGCAGCTCCAGACATCGGAGAGCTTGTAATGTGAATGCATGCAGGTAACACGTTGGGGGGATGGTCACATTATCTTGAAGACGGACAACACCGCTACTATTTTTTTTTTCAGACATGGTCGAAAATAAACTTCATAGCATATCTCACTGCATGTTGCACATCTGTGTTATTGTGTACATGCCACGGTTAGATGAAAAGAATACTTTATCCACATCTATATTTATGTGGTAAGCCTCACACAGCTTGACTGAAAACTTTACATTAGCTCCCTGTATGCACACTCTATAATGTTACACAGACAACCGCTTTTGTCCAATTACTTACACAAAATAAACACAGTTAGAACACTGATAAATTGTGACTTACAACTTGCTCTTCTGACTCTTCAACACGACCAAGTAACGTCGGAAAGGCGTCGTCCTTCAGCAGCAGTTTACCGGCTAATCCAGCTTCGTACTGGCCCATGTTGACAAAAAAGTCTTGTGTGAAGTGCCGTAGACAGACAAACACAGAGATATTTTTTCTTTTGCTGGCCGGGAAAAAGCAACTCTATCCACTTCTGCCCGGTGCTTGCCTCTTTAGGAAAGCTAAACAAAGGTAACTTTCCCTCACACCCGAACAAACATTTTCTGGGAGCCATTGCTCAATGTGCTAACACTGTAGCCCCTTTTACACTGTCAGATTTTTAGCGAATGTTGGGCCGTTTTGCCGGCAAGCTGTGAGTATTTACACACACAGAGCCGTATTGGCGAGTTGATCCGAGGTGCCCAATTTTCCGCCTTGTAGGGTAGTCATATTGGCGGCACGTGTTTGGTTTAAAAAGAGCGAAGCGCCTTTCCGCCATGGGAGGGGCTGTTGATGACTTGTGGGAGGGGCTGTTGATGACTCCGCATGTGCGACCCACTGGCGTGGACTTCAAAACAGGAAACAGCTGATAGCAAGAATGAGTATCTAGCAGCACTGGGGAAACGCAAACCAGAAGATGAGCAACTGGGGAGATAAAGAATTGCGCGCCCTCCTTGCCCTCGCTAACTAGGAGGCCATTAACCATCAGATGACGGGAACCGTGAAGGATGGGCCGATGTACGAGCAAATCACCGAAGGACTGACCAGTCGCGGCTTCCCTTGGAGCAAGGCGTAAGACGTCACTGTTTACATCACACGCTGAGCTACACGTTCTGTTACTTGCTCATGCCCCCCATTGCCTCGAAAAAGGCACATTCTGTATGAACAAAATTAGGCAGGCAGCATTTTTGCTGCACTCCCCGATTTTGTTTTTATACTGCCAATGCTGAAAGAAGACTGATTGGGCTTTCCTGCAAATTTGCACAATTCCTATTTAAAAAGCGCTTGTGAAAGCGTTGTAGACAGCAGAGCAGCGCACAGTGATATAACTTCCGAAGCAGAGCGGGGGAGGGGGCAGGCCAAGAGTATATACCTGGGCATGCCCATATAAGTAAGTCCGGCAAGCATTAACGTCAATGGGACTACACTGTTAAAAAAAAGACTGTAAAACACAGCGTGCAGAGCCATCCAAAACAGCTTGCAGGGCTCACTTCCAAATGCATAAACCTCATTATATGATGCTTTGGCATCGTTTAACACGAGTATCCGACATTGTAACAACATTTATAGGTCAGAAAAGAGGAAATGCATAATAGTTCCCCTTTAATGTGAGCAGTGCAGTGCATCTCAACAAAACACAAGCAGCCAAAAGTACTTTGTAAGACTGTTTATTAATTTGGGTAAAAATACACTCAGTATTAATTTCCTGTTTTTGTCA
Organism: Cephalopholis sonnerati; assembly: GCA_019142605.1. Lineage (NCBI taxonomy): Eukaryota > Metazoa > Chordata > Actinopteri > Perciformes > Serranidae > Cephalopholis > Cephalopholis sonnerati. Next base: position 4,378,978 of record JAGQAX010000003.1, read on the forward strand.
CAAATATGCTTGTCCGTATCTGTCATGGATGGTTCCCCAGCCAATTTAAACGTGTGACAGCATCTTCATGTTCACCGTACAGTCCTCTGCATAGAACTTAACATATAGTGAGTATGTCATATTTCTGAGATATTGAGTGATATTTTCTGGCGTGATCAATCACTAATTTTTAGAGGGTATGGTTCCCATTAATATAAGGGATGTGAAATGAAGAGTTAGTTGAGTGAGTGTTTATTTTAAAAAGCCATTATGCTTTTTGCAAAATAGTCAATAATTACTAAAAAATATTATAAATGATAAAATATTATTGTATATAAATCCTATCATATAATACAACTGTAGAATTGAAGAAAAAACACAATAACTAATTATTCTGCATAGCTTGACTAGGCCATTTCAATCAGGGGACACAACAATTCCACCTAAAGTGACAGCTGACAGGAGCAGAGAGGAGAACAGATTTAAAGTTTGGCAGTAGCAAGATGAATGGCTGAAAGAGATCGTGGCAAAGTTTGATTGACTAATTAGGAGAGGGAACACCCATAATTAGCTGATTGGAGGAAGCGGTGGGAGTGAGAGAGAGAAATTTGTGAATGGATATAGCATAAAAAAGCCTTCCTGATTTAACTTACACTGAGCTTTATTTAACTGAACTGCTGTCCTTGTTCCACTATACAAGCATGGGAGGGGAATCGATTTATTGACTGAAGTATGCCTGACCCCGCTACTATAGATGGTGATTTGCTCCCTTTCAGTTTGTCAATATCTGTTTTTTTTCCTGGTTGACATTACATCACAAACCAAACCAGTCGACAACAAGTACAAACAAGTAGCTACAGTTACCTAGTGGCAAACTGGTACCATGGCCAACAACTTTATAGCTCTGTAAATTCCGTCCGTCCAAAGAAGCTCTGAATGTAGATTTCTACATGTTGTTACTGGCCTCTTCTTCTGTTTTGCATTAAATGCTTTTCGACTTCTGGGTCAAAGCCCAGGGCAGAAACTTAAGAGCACGTGCAGATCACGTAGGCCAAGTTTGGATCCGATTGACTGTATACATGCAGGAGTCATTCAACTCCCAGTGGCATTATCTGGGTGTGTTAGTCTGACTTTGAGAAATTCCATTTAGTATGATTTCAGTCGGACTAACATGTTTATATGTATTTTAAAAGTAGGGCTTTAGTTAGACTAACACAATAGAGTGTTTGATTGGTTCGCAGTCATGGTTTTGAGGGGTGGAGGCACTAACTATGAAAGCCTTGATTGTTTCAATGGTGCAGTGTATTCCAGCTCAGCCAGGATGCTCAGTGGAGGAGTGAACAGCAAATCTGCCTGTCATGTGGGAGACTGCTGTCACTTGTAACTACAGCTGTCAGACTGTTAAAGTAGTGAAGTAAAAACCTAAATATCTCCCTCTGAACTGTACTGAGAAGGAAAAGTAAAAATAATTTCCAGATTTTCAAGATATTCAGTTATTTCCAGTAGTGGTGTTAGCCAGTGGTGTCGTTAGGTCTGGATGTCTGAGGCTTCAGCCCCAAATGTTTTATGAATAAACCCGAATCTAAATATGTAAGCTATAAATATAAATGTTTCAAAAATAATAAAAGGCCTAATAAAAAAAAAAACCCTGATCTAATAATCTGTCATTCCATTCATACTTCTAGTTTAATAAACATACTTTATTACATTTCACCACTGTAAACGTAAATGAACACTATTTTCCAACTCTAGCTAATACATTTTCAATGATAGCAGTTTTAAAGTATTCTGTTTCTACTCAATAGTAATATTTTCAACACACAAGTTTGGAAAGTAAAAAAAAAAAAAAAAAAATCAAATTTAAAAAAAAAAATCTAAATCTAAAAAAAATAAATAAGATGCCAAAGTGCATTAAACAGCATCAAAACAGAGGTTGTTGGACAGAATAAAAATAAAAAATTCCAGGGAGGACCCTCTACAGAGGTTTTGGCTAAGCCACTGCTGTTAGCTAAAGCTTATCACTGGAAGACAAACACCTTAACTGACAAAGCTAGCCAAGAGAGTCAGACAGCCCATTCAGCTGTTGGGTCAAGGAGTGAGCCAATGTGGTCAAATGTACGCAAGAAAAAATCAGGCAATTCACACTCTGACTGGGATGTTCAAAAAAGAAACCAGTAAGTTTGTAACCAGGGCCATAGCTATCAGTGAGCACATCAGTGTCATGTCCTTGGTTATATTTTTGGAAATTTAAGGTTGTTGGAACAACATGAAGAGGAGTTTGCATTCTACATTACACACATATCCTACAAGCTGGCTTTTTAATGGTTAATTCTAATATGTTTAAAATAGAAATGTAAATGTTTCAAACAAAATGTACTAAATTTGAATCAAAGAAATTTAATATTCCCAATCAGAATTACAGCAGACCACAGGAAGATATTATGTACAGAAAATATAACTGAGCAGTTGAATGGTTAAATAAAATGTTTTGACTGGTTAGATGGTCCAGATATTCAAACTCAATGTAAATATTAAAAAGTAAAATTATAAGTATTTTCCACCAGGGCTGCATCACTGGCACCATGCTATACCATGGGACATGATTTATCCATAACATGTAATTAAGAAGTTAAGACCAATAATCAGTGCTGGGCAGCACAGTAATGATATTAGTTTTTGCAGTAACGAGTGGTGTAACTAATTACTCCCGAGTGATCTAGCCTCAGCTGCACTTACCAGCTATTACCCTGACATTCACATAGAGGTACACATCTGAATTTCAGGGATATATGCAACTACCAATTTTATGAGGTGTAACAGAAAAGTAATATTATGAGTAGTCTAATGAATTACTGTTGGCAGGGAGTAATAAGTAAAGTAATATTAGTTTTGAAAAGAGTAATGAGCACTATATTACATTTTTAGAGCAACAACTCAACACTGTTAATAATACATTAAATTTGATTTTATTTTTTATTACTAAATACTGATTTTAGTCAAAATGTCTTACATTAGGTTGGTAGGGGGTTCTGACTGAGAATTTGAACTTATGACTTCAAAATTTCTAAAACCCTGTCTGCATGACACTTTTTTTCACTTTAACTGTGATTTGTTATGTGCCCTCCTCTCCTGCAACCCCTTTCCAACATACAACCTTCTTGAGGTTACATATTCATCTCCTTCCAATTCTATCTGTCCCAGTGTCTCTCTCTGTGTATGTACTTTAAAAGGGGCTGAATAATTTAAATATTCTTCTTCAATCACTCCCACTTCAAAACTCTACTCCCATGGTCTGTCAACATAACTCTTCCCCTCTAATCTGAAATGCCAGGGATTAAACAGGCAGCCAACTCTTCATCATAATCCCCCCCCCCCCCCCCCCCCCACACACACACACACACACACCCTCTGAGTTCTGCCAGACTAGTCATTTTGAGACCATAAGCATGATGTTTGGGAGGCAGAGAGAGGAAGGTGGGTGGAATGGATTAGATTAAGTTGGTCCAAATTCAAGGGATCATTCGTGGTGAGAGGGGGTGACAGATAAATGCAGGGGGAAAGTGTATGTTTGTGAGGGAGAGAGAGAGAGAGAGAGGAGAGAAGAGAGGGATAGAGAATGGTCGAGTCATGCAATCAGAGCCAGTGTCTGGCAGCAGCAGGTTGTTTCAGCCCAGATATGACCTGGCTCTCCCACCCCACCCTGTCAATCTCCAGCACCCTGCTGCTATTCCATAATATCACACTAAACGTCTCAAAGCTCATCATGACTGCCTTCAACAACCTATAGGAGTTTAGGATTGAATGCCTACCTTGCCTCTAACTTAACCAATGGGATCTTGGATTGTAACACGTGCACTGACAGGAATCCTCATGCGCTTTCAGTAGTAGTGGTGCAGTTGGAAACATTTGCCTTTGCCTCACAGGGCGGGAAAGACGCCCCATGGAATGTACTGGATTCTGTGTGGATTTTGGAGATTTATGTGATAAGTGAGCAGAGAGGGAGAGGAGAGGAAAAGAGGAAGAGAAACAGGGAGAAGTGTGGGGACAAACAAGGAGGAAAGGGAGGGGGAGGGAGATGGGAAACATAAACAAGGCTTCTAAAAAGAGAAAGAAGGTAAGGATCAATTTTATTCCTTTCAGCTGACAGAAACAGATTTATTAAAGTGAACTGATATGTAAGATAATATTTTGGGATGTCCATATTTGTGAAAGTTAGTCATTCAAATGAACATTGTTTCTAATAAACAATGTAAATAAATCAAAATTTTAAAATTAAACTGTTACAAAATTCTGAAAATTGTGCATCAGTCAGTTTCATTGTAGTCAGTGGAATATAAAACTTTATCTGGATCCTAATTCACTTGGTTCCCCTCCTCTAAGGGGGAGTCAGTTGTAGATCGACATGGTGCCCCATTGGCTGGTGCCATGCTGGGGGCCCTGGGTGGAGATGAGGTTGACACGGATGACGAGGAGGAAGGAGGGAGTGAGCGGGACTTCGATGAGCCCCTGTGCGCTCTGGTTAAGAACTGCAACATGCTGCACAACTTAGTGGGGCCAGCTTGTATCTTCCTCAGACAGGGCTTTGCACAGAGTCAGCTTGTATGTATGACTTTCACACACACACACACACAAACACACACATACACACACACAGTACAGAATTATAGCCCAAGAATCTCATCATCCATCCATTTTCACAGTGTCATCGCTGTACAAAGGTGAACTTAAGGCTATCAATCAGATTGACATCATCACAGCCTTGTCATCACCACCAACAAGAATTTCACCCTGCTAAGTGTCAACCCCCCACCGATCCTACATACCATCATATCACTACATTTCGCAAGAATTTATGTGGTTGTGCTAGAATACCTTTGTTGCTGAATAGGATTTGTTTTGGTGAAAAAAAAACTACATGAAATAATCCTGTATAATAAACAACACAGGGTTCGGTGTTATAAGTGTGAAGACTTTTTTAACCAGACTCTTACACATATTTTACGTCCTGTAGCAACCACACGCTGTAAAAAGAGATTAAGCAGTAATATAACAGGTGGTACAGTAATGACAGGGTAACTGGCCTTCCAATTAGTCTAGAATCACATTCTAACAGTGCTGGAGATATAATGTGTACGTCTTACTGTATATCAGATAAATGTCTTATGTAGAGACAAGGAATATGGCAGAGATCAATAACTGAGTCATATTCTGACTGTGCAGCTGGCAGTGCTAATTGAAAAGAACCATTAAGATGGTAGTGTATCACTGGTGCTTTACTGAGCTAAGGGCCACTGAGGTATTGAAAGACCTTGGGCTGAGTCTAGAGGAGAACTGTAACAAGACTGAACACAAGGCCTTAATATATTTCATAATGAATTTGAGAGCATTTACACAGACTTTATTACCTTTTAATGTATTTTGTAGTTGGCCTTGCTGTGTTTTTGGTGGATAAATGTAATTCCAAATTTTAAAAAATCCATAGTAGTGTTTAGCCACTGAAACTACTCTTGTCTACAGCCTTGGAGATTTAACACCTTACTGTAAATATGAAACTACAGGGAACGATCACATGACTGACACTGCAGTTCCCTTCAGCTCTGTGGAGCATTTCAGCAACTTTGTATATATTGACCTTCTCTTTTAGATGTAAATGGACAGCTGAGTCTTGACTTGAGGAGCTTGTTCTGCTGTGCTGTGCCATGCGCTTGTGGAGTGGTTGTTATGCTTCCTCAATGTCAAGACTCAGCTGTCCATTTACATCTGAAGGAGAAGGGACACTCCTTAGAGGACAGCAATGTACACATCTTGGCCAGAGAAAGCAGACAGTTTGAAAGAGGCATGAAAGTCATCTAGGTCAAACTGGAACGACCATCATTAAACAGAGGAGATAGCCTATGACACCACTTTTCACCCAACTACAATGCAGTCTTGAGATCCCTCTCCAGGTTCAACACTCAGTCACACCTGGACCCATCTAACCCAAAACACACATGGTGGCCAGGGGGTCAATGACTCACATGTGACCTTAACAAGTCTGAAACTCAGAGCCCACATGTGACCTCAACAACTCTGAAAAGCTCCGTTTCCACCAAACACTTTTGGTATGGTACCTTTGGAACCAAAAGTAACCCTTCAGACATGGTACCTAGACCCTAGGTCCATTTAGCATGTCCACCGCAAACAGTACTTTTAAATGTGAGCGAGGTTGTTGTCACTCACTGATCTGTCCAGCACTCACTGTATCTCCTCATTACTGTTGACACAGATGGAAGCCTGCACCTTGTTCATTGTCCACAGAACTGGTTTGCACGGCGACATTTTCAGAACAAAATAGAAAAGACTGGAGTGAGAGTCTCTCTTGATAAGGAATGATGCTCTGCAATGCTCTTTTTACTCTGAGTGAGGATTAGAATATATACAGTTCACATAGTCTGAAAGTAATATGCATTTCTAAATGCTTGAAGATCCACTCATTACTGAAAATGTATGTGATCCAAGAGAGACAATAAACATTAATGGAATGGTCAAAGTTGTCAGATTGAAATTTAAGATATGCTGATCTCATGCATTAAGTAACATTACAAGTAAATGTTACAGCTTAAGAGTCGCTGGCAGTCGGACCAGTGGATTACACTATTTTGCTACTAGAGGCAGAAAAAACATCATTTCATTTTATAGTTACAGTTTACTATTAATGTAAGACTTGCCATCATATGAATAGCGGTTACATAAGCCTAAAAATCAGCCACAACTCAGCCCTAAGCAAAAGCGACAGTCTGTTGTTAACCAGTCGACAGACTGCAGTGCTTCTAGGTCCACCTTTTAGTACCAGATCTGTGACAGTAAGGAACGATTCCATTGGTATCATCCATAACTTTTCACAGTGGAAATGGAAAAATGTGTACCGAACTGAACTGTACTGTACCATACTGCTCGGTGGAAACCGGGGTTAAGGGTTCATGCCCTCACAGGGTTTAAATCCTGCAACTCCACTACCAGTCAGTCAGAAATGAAGAAGCCTCTTGAATAAGAGGTGAACAGTCTTCAAGAAACTCAAGCAAGTCCAGTTGCCTACAACATAGCACTTAGGATTGCCATGACCTGAATGACTGAGAATCTTCACTAACATCATGGAATTACAACACAAAACACAACTAGTAGCGACCCAGCTCGCTAATGTTAGATAGCCCAGCCCTCCTCTGTACAGTAACGTTAAGCACAAGGGAAATATCAATTGTGGATTTATTTCAATCTCCTTAGGGACCGATGACTACACATTCAATTGACAATTTATTACATGGGTAAGAAACTCATAAAACAAACTTCAACATGTCATCAAAAGTTAAACATGTGCACTGGCTGAAAACAAGCTGCTCTCTCTCCTCTCATCCGTCCCACGTGGTCTGTCTGTTCCTTCAGTGCAATGCATGATGGGATGGGGCTGCTACTTTTCAGGATGCATTGTGGGATACTTTGATTCTACTATCTAGAGCATAATAGTTCCCACTATACATTAGGACAGCACTGCAAAATGGCAAAGTCACTATATAGTGGACTATATAGTGAGTAGTGAGTAAGCCGCATGTATCCATAGCGTTTTGGCTAATGACTTGGATCAGTCACGCATGATATGTATTTCTGCCTATGTAATTGTTGCATGTGAACTGAAAACATTTGCATCCTATGTTCAGTGTGGTCACAATGCATCCCTGATCACCTCCCAAGGTGGTTTGGCTAATCAGATCACAATCCATCCTCAATGCATTTTGGGTGCCTCTGTCTGTACTTTCATGTGGTTAAGCATTACCTGATGGCAATCCAATCACCCAAAACACATTTTGATGAAAGGTGTGGAGGAGGTTATTGTTTCAGTTTTGCCACAACTTGACTGTTTTGTTTGTTTTTTTCACTGCTCTAATAAACCTAAAGTGTAGACAGAAAAAGTTGACAACTAGCTGGAGCATTTAGCAGCTAAACACTCAGATATTTCCCTCAAGAGATAGTGGACACCCAAAAAGTATTTGTTAAGTATAGTCTATTTTAATGTATGATCAAATACAAAAACTATTACAATTCCCATCATCTGCACTTTGTGTTTAGTGCAAATCAGCAAATGTTCACATGCTAACATGCTAAACTAAGATGATCACCACTGTAAACTTTAGGGCTATACCTGTTGACCAGCAGGTAAAAAAAGTTCTAACTTAGTCAGATCAGCATGTTAACAACATTGTTATTAGCATGCTGACATTAGCCTATCCAGAAGCTGTATGGCTTTAGTCTAATCTTTCTGTTCTTACTTAACAGATATGGATTGAGGAAAGAGATAAAGAAATTCCTCAACAGAATACACAGATTAGTCTATGAGATGGATGGGTTGAGACTCACGGTCTTTAATAGTCATCTATCACCTATAATCTCCCTTGTTCTCTAAAATGGCAAATCAATCAATCAATCAATTTTATTTCTAAAGCCCAATATCACAAATCACAACTTGCCTCAAAGGGCTTTACAGCATACAACATCCCTCTGTCCTTTGGACCCTCACAGTGGATAAGGAAAAACGCTTCCAAAAAATCCCTTTAATGTGGAAAGAAAAATGGTTCTAAACCTCAGGAAGAGCAACTGAAGGAGGGATCCCTCTTCCAGGACGGACAGACAAGCAACAGATTTTGTACAGAACAGATCAACATAATAAATTAACAGTAATCCATATGACACAATGAGACATAAAGAGAGACAGATATTATGTTAATATTATTATTATATATGTATGTATAATAATCATATAACAATAATCATATGTGTATAATAACAGTACAAGTATGACTAATAGTAACAGCAGCAGCGGGAGGCATCAGGCAGGACCATGGCAGCAGCACATCACCACACATCATCCAGGCACAGCTGTGACATGAGTTAACCCTTTGGGCCCGAACGACGCAAAGTGCGTCCAAATTCACACCTGTTCTTCTCTATGGATTTTCTCCGCAACCGTTCATCATAGCGAGAAGCCATATAAGCCATAGCTCATATCCCGTGAAACAGCGGAACCGCAGCTTTCCGACGAGACCAAGCACTCGTCGGTAGTCCAATGTTTTCACAAGGAAAAACAATTCTAAAGTTACACTAAAATTATGTATAACAAAGCTTTCATACAGCTGTGCACACACATTACTCTTGCATGGATTACTCGCAAATGCGTGGTCGCACAGAAATGCCATGCATATCAGGTGAAAGCGCAGGACCGGAGCTTTCCAATGATACCAAGCACATCATTGTGCTGTCATCCCATCAGGCTATATTTACAGATCAATTGTCGACAAAATTAAAACCTGACAAATTTCTTTGTATGACAAAGTTTTTCTGCAATTTGCCTTTTGCTCCAATGATTAAAGCCAGTGGCGTAGTGTAGTTGTGCTGGGCCCCAGTGCAGGTATTTTCCTTGGACCCCCCCACCTTTCTTGCAATAATGAAAAAATACTGGCAATTGTGTCCGCCTGGCACAAACCACATGTTTTGGACAACTGTGAAGTGCTAGAATGTCCCACCATCATGGCCAGATTCCAGAGAGTCTCCCCTCTTCATATATGGCAGAATATGTCTACTTCCAGCTTGCTGTGGTGAGATACATGTGAAAATGTAAGAATTTAGTAACACTGATTTTTTTTTTCATTGATATAAAAATTTATATAAAATACAGGCACATAGAAGGACATGTATTGATGGCAAATCTGGATAGCCCAGACTGTTCTGAAAAAAAAAACAAGATATAGTATGTGTATGTAGCCTTTATAATGACTGAGATATGAGCTTAAAAGTAAAGGCAGTAAAAATACCCCAAAAAAGGCCTAGGGCCCAAAGGGTTAACCTGCGAGACAGTGCAGCACAAAGGCTCCAGAGAGCAAGCCGAGTTCGTGACATGCAGTAGAGCCAAGTTAGCGAGATGCAGTAACAGGACATGATTGTTAGCAAAGGAGAGAGAGACAGAGAAGGAGAGAAGGGGCTCGGTGTATTATAGGAGGTCCCCCAGCAGACTAGGCTTATGTCAGCCTAACTAGGGGCTGGTCCAAGACAAGCCTGGGCCAGCCCTAACTATAAGCTTTATCAAAAAGGAAAGTCTTAAGTCTAGTCTTAAAAGTGGAGGCGGTGTCTGCCTCCCGGACCGAAACAGGAAGGTGATTCCACAAAAGAGGAGCCTGATAGCTGAAGGCTCTGGCTCCTGTCTACTTTTGGAGACTTTAGGGACCACGAGTAACCCTGCATTCTGAGAGCGCAGTGTTCTGGTGGGATAATAGGGCACTATGAACTCTCTGAGATATGATGGAGCCTGATCATTTAGAGCTTTGTAAGTTAGGAGAAGGATTTTAAATTCAATTCTGGATTTTACAGGGAGCCAGTGCAGAGAAGCTAAAACAGGAGAAATGTGATCTTGTTTCTTAGTTCCTGTCAGTGCACGTGCCGCCGCGTTCTGGATTAGCTGGAGAGTTTTTAGGCACTTATTAGAGCTACCTGATAATAGAGAATTACAGTAATCCAGCCTCGAGGTAACAAACGCGTAGACCAATTTTTCTGCATCATTTAGTGACAGGATAGGCCTAATTTTCACGATATTACGCAGATGAAAAAACGCAGTCCGAGAGGTTTGTTTTAAATGGGAATTAAAAGACAAATCTTGATCAAATATTACGCTGAGGTTCCTTACGGTGGTGCTAGAGGCCAGAGCAATGCCATCTAGAGAAACTATATCATCAGATAAAGAGTTTCTGAGTTGTTTGGGACCCAGAACAATAACTTCAGTTTTGTCTGAATTCAACATCAGGAAATTGGAGCTCATCCAGGTTTTTATATCTTTAAGGCATTTCTGAAGTTTAGTTAATTGATCTGTTTCTTCTGGCTTTATCGATAAATACAACTGTGTATCATCCGCATAGCAATGGAAATTTATAGAGTGATTTCTAATGATGTTACCTAAGGGAAGCGTATATAGAATGAATCGAACTGGTCTGAGCACTGAACCTTGAGGTACTCCAAAACAAGGTTTAACACGTGAAGATGATTCATCATGAACATGAACAAACTGAAAAAGATCGAATAAGAAAGATTTAAACCAGCTTAGTGCAGAACCAGTAAGGCCAATTGAATGTCATTGTCATTTGTGTCAAATGCGGCACTAAGATCTAGTAAAACAAGTACAGAGACGAGTCCTTGGTCTGAAGCAATCAGAAGATCATTTGTAATTTTAACTAGTGCTGTCTCGGTGCTATGATGAACCCTAAATCCTGACTGAAATTCCTCAAATAAATTATTATCATGGAGAAAGTCACACAGCTGGTCTGCAACTACTTTCTCAAGGATCTTTGAAAGAAAGGGAAGGTTAGATATTGGTCTATAGTTGGCTAACACCTCTGGATCCAGGGTGGGCTTTTTTAACAGAGGTTTAATCACAGCTACCTTAAAAGACTGTGGTACATAACCTGGTAATAAAGATATATTGATCATGTCTAGTATGTAAGTGTTAACTAAAGGTAAGACTTCCTTAAGTAGCCTAGTTGGGATGGGGTCCAAGAGACACGTTGATGACTTGGATGAAGACATCATTGAAGTCAATTGATGAAGAGAAATCAGGGAGAGGCAATCTAAATATGTATCAGGTCTTATAGCTGTGTTTGAAGGCAGATTATTACTGTTAGAGGGCAGGAGGTCATGAATTTTGCCTCTAATTGTTAGAATTTTGTCATTAAAAAAGCTCATAAAATCATTACTGCTAAGGGCTAAAGTAATACAAGGCTCAATAGAGCTGTGACTCTCTGTCAGCCTGGCTACAGTGCTGAAAAGAAGCCTGGGGTTGTTCCTATTTTCTTCTATTAATGATGAGTAATAGTTTGCTCTGGCATTGCGGAGGGCCCTCCTATATGTTTTGAGACTGTCTAACCAGACTAAACGAGAATCTTCCAGTTTGGTTAATCACCAATTCCTTTCAAATTTTTGTGATACTTGTTTTAATTTTCTGGTTTGGGAGTTGTACCAAGGAGCAAACTTTCTTTGCTTTGCGAACTTCTTTTTAAGAGGTGCTACAGAGTCAAGTGTTGTTTGCAGCAAGCTTGCAGCGCTATCAACGAGATAATCAATTTGGGAGACTTTAAAGTTGGTACGAGAAACCTCAGTTACAGAGGGACATGGTATTCAATTTAATGCCGATGGAATCATTTCCTTAAATTTTGCTACCGCACTATCAGATAAACACCTAGTATAGTAACTGTTACTGAGTGGCACGTAATCGAGTAGAAAGAAATCACAAGTTATTAAGTAATTATCTGATAGAGAGCGATTCTCTGGAAAGACCACTAAGTTATCAATCTCAATTCCATACGCCAGAACTAGATCGAGGGTGTGGTTAAAACGGTGAGTGGGCTTATGAACACTTTGACTGAAGCCAATGGAGTCTAATAATGTGATAAACGCAGCAGCAAGGGAGTCATTATCAATGTCCACGTGAATATTGAAATCGCCTACAATAATAACTTTATCTGATTTCAGGACTAAACTGGATAAAAACTCTGAGAATTCAGATAGAAATTCAGAATACGGGCCAGGAGCACGGTACACTATAACAAATAGAAGAGGCTGTGAGGTTTTCCAGGTCGGATGTAAAAGACTAAGGACAAGGCTTTCAAAGGATTCATAATCTAGTTTAGGTTTAGCACTGATTAACAGACTAGAGTTAAAAATGGCTGCAACTCCCCCTCCTCAGTCGCAAACTAAAGTCCTTTAGGAGCACAGCATACTTTACATAAGTTTTAGTTTGCATTTACGCCCCTTTCCTTTGATATTGGTGCCATCTAATTTTTGCAACATGATAGAATCACTGGAGGTACTGTTGTGGTACCAACATGTTTCTTTCAAAAACATTCGTTGATGCTGGGTCACTGTTGGCTTAGGCTTCTTCTAAAGCAATCAGTGGAACTAGTGGTTTAGGAATAAAAATAGAAAACTAAAAGAAAAAAAATAGAAACAACGAGGAAAAAATTGCTCCCTACCTGTGTGTCTAACCTTGGCCCACCCAACAGTCACAAATTTGAGAAAAAAAGGCAAACTGGTATGTATGAGGGTTCTACAGGGTCATAATTTCATTATTTAGAATTACCATGCAAATGCATGTACCTCCTCTCACATACACAAATGAAATCAAACCTTTTATATAAAAGCTTTCACACATATGATGATGACACAGACATCATTCCACAACCAGTAACCGTGTAAGAAGAAATTTTAAAAAAGGACAAAATTTTAGTGCAGAACTAAAAGAAGCTGATGGAATCGCATTTTACTGGAGTTGGTCCTTGTATAATTACAGTGCACATAATGATTGAGTGTTTTTTAAGTGTGTTCATATAAACAGCTGAAAATGTGTATCCTCTTACATACACTATGAAACCAAACTCATTTACATACTATACTAAAAACTTGATGCACACACAGGTCAAATGCTTTATACAGACATAACTTAAAAAGCTCTCATAAAAACTAGTGTCACCTTTTACCACTAAAACGTTATCACACATACTAGTAAGGTGTGCTCATATACACAGTTAAAATGCTCTCATAGTATTGCGAAAGCCTTTTATATAAGCTATTAACAATCTTTAATTTACTAGTACTATGAGTAGAACTCATATACAGAGCTGATATAATGTTGTGTTCAGTTGTGAATACGAGCATGTTACAAGCCAACTTGTAAAGGGTCAGGGAAGACACATAAAATCAGATGTTTTTCTTGGTAAAATACTTTAAGTAATTATTTTCAATATATGTATTATTATTATTATAATATTATTGTTATTATTAGATTATTGTTATTATTTATTTATCTACTTACTTGTTTTCATTTTTTTTTATTTCTTTCCTCTAAATTTCATATCTAACAGATTTTCACCAACAACACTTGACAATTATATTAATTTAATTGACAATAACAGCCACTAACTAACAAACTCCTACAAGCCTTCCAATATACACACGTTAAGAGGTGCATCACTTAAGCTGCTGCTTCCTGTTATTTAGATAACCAGTTATGGGAACATTTGCTTCTCCTCACATAACCAAATTTGGTCAGAGTCATGTCAGGTCACTTTGCTGGAGTCATGTCTGGTAATTTGGCTGGAGTCCTGTTAAGTCATCTGCACTGCAGTACCTTAATAGCTCCACTAGTTTCAACCAACAGCTAATTCACTAATTAACAATACAACCTGAAAGTTCTACAATATTGAGGCGCATGCTGGCAGGTGGAAAAGTTCCAGTTGCCCCGACTATCATGCTGGCCATCCTATTGTAGCGTCCTGGGTCCTGAGCTGCACCCTCGGGATTGGAAAGCTGACTGGATACGGCTCCAATCAGGATTCCCAGCTCGTTAAGACAGGAAGTAGAGTGGAAATGGGCCACACCTCAGTGGGTGGAGCCAATCAAGTGCAGGGGACCATACACCCTAATCAGACAGTGTTTCTCAAAGTCAAGGGTGCTTCCATAGCAGAATGGGTCCTCTACATCAGGTCCTGCAGAGGCTAGGCAAGACTCCTTCCTAGCATTCAAATAACACATTGGAACGGCTAGCAAGTGCCCAGATGTGTGTCATTGAAGGGGCTCTACCTTTAGTTCTGGTAAATCATGTGCAAAGAATTGTGGGTACTTCATGCTCACAGAGGATACACACATACATCGTTGAAAATTCTCTCAAGACAGGACTCAGTTCTCAGTAGAATTTGAAGGATCCTTGACACTGGAACAGTTCTTCCATTTGGTAAAGTAGCTTCCTTGAAATTCTGTTGTTTCAGGGTCCTTTCTTGACTTTGAGAAGCACCAAACATACATAAAGCTAGAAGAAAGGTTAAATACCTGGGGCCGTATTCACAAACATTCTGAAAATACTCTTAGCCTAAAAACTTTTAGTAAGGAGTCCTAGCTTAGGAGTGATTTAGGAAGTTCTCAGAGCAACTCTGGACAAGGACAGGACAGAAACTTTTATCTTTGTGAGGAGGCGTGGTTGACCCTGTTGCTAGGTTGACCGTGTTGCTAGGTGTGATGCTTGCTTTTAACAGATGTGATTGGTTGTCACAGGTATACCCTTTTGTGAGCCTGCAAGATGTGGACACCCAGTGGAAATGAAATGAACTGCTGACTGTGAAAGTGTTATCATTGTTAGTGTGATCACTGCTGATGGAGGGTTTAGACAGACTCACTGCTGCATGGTTGCATTTCTAGTATTGTGATCATTTTATTTCTGGCATTATAATGATATTGTGTTAGGTGGGAAAGGTGTGCATATCCCGAATTAGATCGACCACAAATATTATCCCTGCACAATCTAACCTATGGCATTTCATTTACTCACTGTCATTCAGTGTTTGGAGAATATTTCTCCAACCTCTTTGTGTTTCCACCATTTTCTCCTCTGCTTAAGAAACTCATAAGCCTCTTATAGTCCTTCTCCCTGCTCCTAACAGTTTTTCAGCTTAGGAGCTCTTTCATGGGCTAAGACACTTTGTGAGTAACTTTTGTCTTTACAAGGACCTAGTCTTAACTTTAAAGGGAAATTCTAAGAAAACGTCACGATTCGAAGAATCTTCTTAGAATTTCATCACTAGGAGCAACACTTAGCACTAGGAAGCTTTGCGAATACGGCCCCTGGAGTGGGCGTCGGCAATGGCCGTAACAATCGTCCCCTTAAGACAAAAACCTATAGGCATTTGATAACCTAGTAAATTGCACAAAATATCCAAATACAGTTTAGATAAGGCATTTGCCAGCACGTTTTCTGTACCCATATTTGGACGAATTCGTAAATGGTGGTCTTGCACTCATGGCCCATTGCATTAACCGTTAATGCTAGTTACGCACATGGAATAGAAGAACAAGAGAGTTGGGGTCAACAAAGATTATAATCAACAAATAACTGGATCTAACGTACCTTCACAATGTTGGGATGTCAGGAGCAAAGCAAAAGTTTTCTTTTGGACATGCTAGAGACCTTTATCATCATCAGTGCAGAGCTACCAGAACCAACAGACACTGCAGAGAAAACAGACTTCCAGAGTAGTTCCAGGTGCTTCTATGAAGGGAATCAATCAATCAATTCAATCAATCAATTTTATTTATAAAGCCCAATATCACAAATCGCAATTTGCCTCAAAGGGCTTTACAGTATACAACATCTCTCTGTCCTTTGGACCCCCACAGCAGATAAGGATAGGGAAAGGTTAAAGACAAGGAGCGGGCATCAGCAATGGCTGTAACAGAACATTACAGTTATAAAGAAAGGACTTCCTTTAACTTCCTTTCATATTCCTTTCCTCTAAAGAAACAGGAAGACACAGCTCAGGAGGTGGAGCGGGTCATCCACTAATCGGAACATCAGCAGTTCGTTCCCTAGCTCCTCCGGTCCATATGTTGAAGTATCTTTGAACAAGATACTGATCTCCAAATTGACCCTGATGGCTGTTCTATCAGTGTATGAGTGTGTGTGAATGGTTACTGAGTAGCAGGGGGCACCATGGATGGTAGCCTTGGAATGTGTATGTGAATGAGTGAATGTGACTTGTAGTGTAAAAAGCGCTTAGGGTTGTCAGAAGACATCAGGAAGTCCATGGGTGCATTCAGAGTCTCCTATTTGATATTTCTTCGCTCCTCACTTGAACTGGAAGTTATTTGGGAGTGCCATCTTGAAGGCCGTCCCAAAGTTCTTATTTCTGCTCTGAGGAGCGAAAATTGAGGATACAGGAGAACAGCCTTCACAGAAGTCTTACACCGGTCGTCACACCCCCATATTGGTTTAATTGGTTGCTACAGCTGACCAGACTGATCTGAAACATCACATCATACCAGAGTTTCATACCTGAGTTTAGATGAATAAGAGATTAAACTTAAGTGTATCACTCTCAAGTTTGATATTTTATTTGTTTTCTGATTCACCATCTACTTAAACAATCCGTGTAAAAGATAAAGTCAGAGAGAGTGTGTCTGTCAGCAAAAAAAAATTTTTTTTACATGATTTATCGTCATTTCCATACAGTCACATGTCAGGCTGATAATTCTTGAGTGCCAGGTTTGATGAGTTACATCATTTGAATTTTTCTTGAAACATTTAGCCCAATAAATATTTTCCTGTGTTCAAAAGACATATAATCATATAATTCTGGGTTTAAAAAAAAATGAATTCACAATCAGAATATCATAAAAAAAGGAAGTAATAAATGAATAACGTAAACACATTCTGTGCCTCCAAGTGGAACACAGTAGCCTGTAAATACAGAATGTGTGCTTTTATTAGTATTAGCACAGTGCACACAAGCAGACACAAACTCTGTCATAAGTCTTTGCAGTTATCAAAGCCCACTGACAGCTGATCCAGCTGCTAACATCATCAGAAACAGATGTCTTGACAGGAGACGCTTTAGAGCAGTGGTTCTCAACCTTTTTTGGGCCAGTGCTCCCTGTCCATTATCCAAGTCCCTTACTGCCTTTGTCTTCATTGTGTTTTGTGTTGTGTGTTATATCATTAAAAATGACATTACTGAATGCCAAAACAAACAGGTTTGATTGGAAAGTTGGAATATCTTTAGTTTCTTAGAGAGCAAAAAAGTCATGTGAATAAAAGTAGTTAAGTGTTAAATAAATAAAATGGTTAGAAATTTGACATTTAAACTTCATTTAGGTCTCATTATTGATCACAAGCAGCAGCCAGTCAGAAAGTGTTCATTTGCCAGCAATGCCAAATTAGAGGCATTCTTTTGAATTGTTCCAAGAGGGCACAAGAGCAGCCCACAAAAGAAAAAGTCTGAGGCTACAGGAAGAAAAGCAGAACAATATGTAGGTTATCCTACACATGTGAAGCTGAGGGTCTCTGGGTCCTCCTCTGAGAAAATTTTGAGCATCAAACACTTCATTTCCTGCAGTCTGGTGATTTATTTATTTATTTTTTTGTTTTGTTTTGTTTTGTTTTGTTTTAAGGAGTTTTTCTAATTCCCACTGTGAGGGTCCAAGGACAAAGGGATGTTGTATACCTTAAAGCTCTCTGAGGCATATTGTGATTTTTGATATCAGGTTTTAGAAATAAAATTGAAACTGAAATTAAATGTGCATGTGCCACATATTCATGTCACACACTAATTCATTTTAATTAATTTATAAACCCCTGGAGTCATATTCACAAACATTCTTAGAAAACTCTCAGAGAGCTCCTACAGTAACTTAGCCTAAAAAATTCTTAGTAAAGAATTTTAGCTTAGGAGTGATTCAGTAAAGTTCTCAGAGTGACTCTTACTAAGGATGGGACAGAAACTTTTATTTTAGTAAGGAGGTCTGGTTGACCCCATTGCTAGGTATGATAACAAATGTGATTGGTTGTCAAAGACACGCCCTTTTGTCAGCATGCAAGCTGTGGACACCCAGTGGAAATAAAATGAACTGCTGACTGTGAAAGTGTTATCATTGTCAGTGTGATCACTCTCCTGATGGAAGGTTGAGACAGACCAAAGTCATCACTGCTGCACTGTTGCATTTTTCCAGTTTTTCAACTATCTTAGTGTTGTGATCACTTTATTGCTGGTGTTATAGTGTTATTGTGTTGGTGTGAAATGTGTGCATACCCCTAATGAGATTAATCACAAATATTATCCCTGCATGATCTTAGCACTACGAAGCTTTGTGAATACTGCCCCTGGACTGACTCATATGTGTTTAAGCAAGATTTCTGTTCATGTTCAAAACCCTCTGTGCATTCAGAACAAATCTCACATATCTGTTTCGAAAATAAAGTTGTAACATTTAGAGAAAAAAAATTCCTATCCCATAGTCTGCTATCCATTACGTTATTGCTCCGCACTTTAGCGTCCCCTTCAGACAGTCTGACAGACAGAGAGCACTGTTTGGGACTCTCTGTCTTTTTCTCTCTCTGTGTACTAATCTTCATCTGAGGTTCCAAACAAAAGTAAAATCTAAGGTGTTACTATGGTGCAATATAAAGAGAAAAAAAAGAAAGTGAGGTGGAAGCAGCTGCAATCCCTTGGCTGAGACCCCCTTTTCTCTTTCTGTCTATAAAGCAGTGTTGCTCATGATTTATCTAATGCTCTATGTTCAGAGGTATAGGATATCTTTCCACTTTGACACATGTTAAAGGGACATCTTTAAAGTGGGGTTGTATGAGGTACTTATCCATAGACAGTATATTACAAACAGTAATCATTACACCTCCAGTCTGGAGAAGCAGGCTAGAGTCTGTGACAGTGATGCTCAGTAATGTACTGCTGTGGAGAGGTCAGCAACAAAATGTATTTTAGCCACCTAAAAAAAATCCCACCTAAAAGAAATCAATATCAGATTAGGTGTACGCTATATTAAGAATATTTTCACTGCTTTATCTTAATGTCAGACAGTGATTTCAACCAGGAAAATTAAGCTCACTTCAAAGCCAGACTCCACTGAGAAAATAGTAACACTAACAATAGGATATATAGTTCTGAACACAGGAGCTGCTGGTGTACCTCTACATACATCAGTTATTTTGTTTGTGTTATTGTGTAACTTTGGCATTTAAAAGGGTTAGCTCAGATTCAGCAAAGTCACATAATAACACAGACTAATAACTGAGTAGACCAGCAGCTCCTGTCTTCAGTAACCTAAAATTGCTGTTAATGTCAATGTTGTGTGGTGCCTTTGACGAGACCATAGATGGAGAACTGAAGCCATTAAAGGCTTTACCGTCAGCATAGGCTGTCTGATGGAAAGGTAAAGCAGTAAAAAATACTCTCAATGTAGAGCACACTTAAACTAATAATGATTTTTTTAGGTGGGACTTTTTTAGGTGTTAAATCCGTTTTGTGGATGACCTCCTTCCCTTTTGTACATTGCTTAGCTTCTGTGTTGGACTCCAGCCTGCTTCTCTAAACTGGGGACGTGCTGATTAACATCTACTGTATGAGATACATGGACTATGGATAAGCACCCTATACAACCCCACTTCAAAATATCCAAACTATCCCTTTAAAAGGATTGACGAAGCAGTGTGCTCAAAGCACCACAGTGTGCCGTTCCATACAACAAAATCCTGTGTGAAAGCTTTGTATTCAGCAGGGAAATCCTCCTTATAGAACGGTACATATGATATCCTGTGAAAAATGAATGCACAAAAGTTCATTATGGAGGTTAGGTTGAGACAATAGAAGTTACTGTGGTTAGGTTTATGAAAATAAACATGATACGTTAAAATGTTCACACAGATCTAAACACACGACTGCAGGGGAAAGTCTGTTTTTTTGTGACCCATCCACCACAACTTGGGTCCTAACAAGTGCTCAGGACTGCTTCCTTGTTTACCATCAGTGCATTGGTCACATGATCACAGCCTTTCAAATTATGTGGGATATGTACAAATTTGGGTGCATTGCTTTCCATAGGAATTCATATGAAAACTTTGTGAGTGCAGCCTATATATATATATATGTATATATATATATATATATATATATATATATATATATATATATATATATATATATTTCAATACTAATTGTGAACACTTTTCAATAGTTTATATAAAAGGTTTTCCACAATACCATAAGATAGCATTTTAACTGTGTAAATGACATGTACTGGTATGTGGCTTAGCGCTTCAGTAGTTTTCCTGAGAAATGTTTGGTTATGTATTTGAGCTTATAATTTTTCAGTTGTTTGTGTGAGAGTGTTTCAGTTGTAAAAGCATGTAAAAAGCATGTAAAAGTGGAATGAACTATACTGCAGCTTTAGTTTTCAGCATAGTATGTGAATGAGTTTGGTTGTGTATGTGAGAGAAAAATACATGTATACACATGGCAATGCTTAATAATGCCCCTCGTAGGTATGTGTGAGTTGTCTGCACGTGCAGGTGTGTAAATGTTCACTTACCAAGGCCCAGCCAAAGCTGCAGATACAGATGAAAATCAGCGGCAGATAGAGAAATGAAAAACCAATAAGCCTTCGTGATTTGTGATACAATTTACAGCTGTAATCTCCCTGCCACTGTTCTCTCCCCTGGATCCTCTAATCCAGGCGTGTATTATTCCTGCTGCTGATGTCACTGCCGTGCAGAGCAAGTGGTGAACAAACTCATCCTGGCATCACCTTTTGTCAGTACCACCACATGCTGAAGCCAATTCAAATAAACTGTAAATTGTGTGTGTGTGTGTGTGTGTGTGTGTGTGTGTGTGTGTGTGTGTGTGTGTGTGTGTGTGTGCGTGCGTGTAGGTGTGTGTGTGTGTGTGGCTGTAGCTAGAAGTGTTACTGTGTTACTATTTGAACTTGTTTATAAGACATGTTGGGCTCTAACTCCCATTTGTATTTTGCAAGTGTCATTTCATTAGCTTTTTTGCATTTGAGACAAACACAGGTGTGTGCTTATTTCTGTGTGTTTGGAAAGGGAGAGAGAGCCCATGATTTGTCATTATGCATCTCTACATTGTTAATAATTATGCATTTCGAATGCTTGTTGTGGAGCATATGCACAACAGACATTCAAAGCTTCACTAGTCCAATGAGATTGGACACGAGCTTGTGTAGCAGATTTACTAAAAAGGTTATTAGGGTCAGTCAGATCAAAGCCCAAATAATCCAGTAATAGAATCTCTGCTCAGGCAGTTGAACATAGAAGCGAGGTTGAAGCACTAAAATGTTTCCTGTATGTTAAGTCATTGTCAGTGTGTGTACAAAACAGCACAAGACATACAGAATTAAATACATCGTGTGTGTTTAACCTGACAGGCTGTCCATTTCTCTGTCTGTGTGTCCCGTCTTCAATCTGCACCACCAAAGGACAGAGATCTACGACCAGAGGAAATGGAAGGTACAGAGTATCAAAAGATTATTCCAAATCCTTACTCCATCTCTCACTCCCTCAGCTGTTCCTGTCTTCTCCCTGAAACACCCTCCTTTCAAACCTCAAACCCCTGATTAAACTGTGAAAATTTCTGCTTTACTGAGGAGAGAATTCAAGTAGACATTCCCAGCTTTGCCCTCCCCTTGACTGCCAGCAGTGTAAACCAGCAGACTTTATTTTCATTTGAACTGTGGAAGATCAAAGTGAAGGATTATCATTCAAAGGGAAAGATTATTCCTCACAATTTAAGCACAGTTCAACTCTCCTGCCCCCTATATTCCTTAAGTCTGCTTCACCAGCCCATACTCATTCTGAAGTTGTCGAATATCACTGCTTTGTTTGTGATTTCAGCGTCAGACACCTGACACCAAAAGCCACCTTTTGCAGTTTAATGATACACCATCGGTCGGCCACCTGTTGTAGTGACGACGTAATATAAGGAGCTGGAAAGGTCCATGGGAATTTAAAGCCAAACTATGATCCTTTTTCTAAACCTGCCTACTGCCTTGTAGTTTCTTAGTGTTGTAGTTGTATTGTTGTTGCTGTTGTTGTTGTTGTTGTTGCAATCACTTGATGTTGTGTTGTCTTGCTATTGTTATTGCTGAAGCTATTGTGTCATGAATATGTTATGTTTTTCTATTGTGTTTTTTATATAATAGTGTCTTTTAGCATAGAAATTATTCTCTGTTTCCTGTCCAGGGACTATTTATTTATTTACTTTATGTCTGTGTGTGTACAGAAAATCAATACTTTTTTTTTTTTATAAATCAGAAAGGCAATCAGAAACAGTTACCAAAACCAATCAGGGTATTGCTTTCAATTCAATTCAATTCAATTCAATTCAATATTTATCCAAAAGGAAACTCTTGACCAACAGAATATATAAAAAAAAAACAACAGAGTATTAAATATCGTTCAAAATATACAAGATATAAAGTGTTTAAGGAACAAAAGCAAAAACCAGTGCCTCATAGAGTGCAACAGGAGTAACATAAGCACAAGAGTTGTTATATTGTATATGATATGACAGTGAGGAGTAGTATTGCACATGATTTTGTTTTTAATTAAATTATATTGCACTACATTGACAAGTGATCATGATATTGAAAAGTAATATTGTAAATGATAAGAGTTAGAGCAGTTAAAGAGTACTCCAGAATAATTAGCACTCAATTACTATGACACTTTCACACTCAAGAAGTACAGACTAGACTGATTATTACCAGGATTGCAACATTTATCAACAAAAACTTAACCATCAGATGAATGTGAGGTAAATGACAATCACAAAGTTCATCACAGAAAATCTATAGAGTATACACTTGGAACTGCAACATCTCTATGGTTCTCTCACTCTTTACCTCACACGTCTTCCCTGCAGAGTTGCGTGAGGCATTCAGGGAATTTGACAAAGACAAGGATGGCTTCATTAGCTGTAAGGACCTGGGCGAGTGCATGAGGACTATGGGCTACATGCCGACAGAGATGGAGCTGATAGAACTCAGCCAGCAGATCTGTAAGTCCTGCATGCACACACCAGCACACATACACTCACACCCAGCACAATTTTGTGTCAGAGCTATTGTTGATTTCTGGCAATGATGGTATGAGTACACCCTATATGTGCATAAGGCAGAGCTGTAAGTGCTCCATGTAGCATTAAAGCCCAAGCTATAAAGTGGGATTTCTATGATAAGTTAGCATTTTAGCACTCCAGCACTAATCCAGTTAGGCTATTTTATGTATCAGAAATTAGAATCAAGGTAAAAGGCTGTAAAAATAATTTCATGTAGACATTTTTTTTCCACAACCATTTCTGAACACTTACAAACTGTAATTTTTCCATCAGTGTTTGACAGGTTTAAGAGGTGATTTACGAGCACACGCTTACTAATCATCACTTGATAGGCTCAACATCTCTCTATTTATTTCTGTGACATCTCTGTCAGAGAAAACTGATCTGAGTTCAGCCTGTTTACTTACAGCACAGCTACACTCACAGATAACTGAGCCTCCTACCTGCCTGTCAAACAGCATCAACCCCGAAACCTTCTCGAGTCCGTACTGAATGTAGTCCTGCAGGGATCAGTTGTGAAGTCCAGCAGCTGGTGGCTGCTTGCTCCACTGCTGTTCAGCAGCTGACCAGCGGAGTTAACTGCTAACAGCCACCGCTGCAACTGGTAGACTCCACAAGTCTATTCAACAGCTTCACCATCCACAGTCAGAAACACACAGCTGATTATTTACTGCTGAATTACATCTCACAACTCACACCAACAGCTGACACTGCTGCGGTGTAAATATTTTTGCTGGCTAGCAAAACATCCTGGTGCAGACTATATACTACAATTTTTTATTATTTACTATTCATATAGTCCATCACCAACATTTTTGTCATGTCTCGTCAACACAAGTAAAACATAGATTTTGTCTTTGTTTTTCTTAGCAGGATCATTTTTATCTCGTCATTGTCTCATTTTCGTCATGGAAAAAAAATTTTCATCATAGTTTTCGTCAACAAAATTAACACTGGTACCAGAGTGATTCTAACTTCCATGTCAGCATACAGAAAAGCATCATCCCTGGAGCACTCTATACGTCTATGTTGAATCAGCACCATACCTATTGTGAAGGCTCTGCATAGATGCGTACCCTATGACACATCCCATGCCATAGCAAACGCCATGGCTTGACTTGCACCTCCCCAAAAATGTAACAACACGTAGCTATGACACAGACCTCCTCTTTTTCACTTAGTTGAAATGAAGCTTTTATTTACTTTAATTTCACTGATAATATACAAGACACTTCTGAAGACAGTGAAACCCCCACAAAACTTCTCTAAAGTCCTGCCTGTGACTTATCCTGAAATAATATGAGTAGGCGTAGAGGAAAGTCTGCTAGCCACAAAGCAAATTTATGCAATGTAAAATGTCATAGGCTTATGCTGATAATTTTAGCATGATTTATATGATTTATAAATGTGTCTAGTATAAGACAATAGTTTTTTCAGTGAACCTTGCAAATTATAATAGAGCTGAATTTTTAGGTGGGGGGGGGGCACAATAAACGTTTAAATTTAAAAACTTTAAAAATTCCTACCAAACCAACGATACATGCTACACTTTTGAAACTTCACCACAATGTAGCCCCAGTACTGCAGAAACTTTTGTCTATTTAGACTCATTACAAATTATGAAGTCCATCACTCTGTTTTTTTTTTTTTCAAAAACTGTAAAACTTATAAAACGTATCTCCTCCCACAATTTTTGCTCAATTGTCACCAAACTTGCTAGAGAGCATCTCCATCTCCCCATTGACAATATTTTGGAGTCGTGGTTGATGAAGTTTGGCAAATATCAGAATTTTATCTCCAAAACTGAATTTTCTAGAACATTTTGAATTCTGCTCTCATGGGAACAACTGGAGTCAATGTAAAAGTGGCATTTTTAAACATCACATTTTCTCTTGTGAAGCAAAACACATATCATTAAAAACAAATCACCAACATGTCCATGCTGTCTAGATGCAATTTATGTATAGTCAGATTTTTGTTTAGATAATAGAATTTGTGACATTTTGACTATCTTTGAAATCTGCCACAACAACTGCAGTCCGGTCGGTGACTTCCTGAGTCTATTTGAGAAGCCACACACCAGGTCTCACTTCCAGACGATTAGCTCAGTGAGTTAGGAGCTGGACCACAGTGCCAAGAACTCTGGGTTCAAGACCCAACAAAACTACCAAGAGTCTTTGAGAAACAAATGTATGAAATTTTAGAGTCATGGTAGATGATGTTCGACGAATACATATCAGAATGAATGCAAGAATGATATTTTAAACAACAGTTATTTACTTATGAAGCAAATCAGTCATTCTTAAAAATAAAACATGGAGGCAGTGTTTAGCTCAGTTGGTAGAGCAGCCACTACATGAAAGAAAATACAGCCCTCAATGCAGGCGGCAACAGATCAAATCCTGCGTTGGAAGGCTGTTTCCTGTGTGTCATCCCTCTCTCTGTCTCTCCATTTCCTGACTCTCGTGATGCTCACTTTCCATTAAAGGCAAAAAAGCCCCAAAAATATTTGAAAAAAAATTACCAACATCTCAATGCTGTCTAGATGCAATATGTATATTTTCAGAACTGCAGTCACCTTAAGAGTGGTATTTTTAAATCACATTTTCTCTTGTGAAGCAAAACACTTATCATTAAAAACAAATCACCAACATGTCCATGCAGTCTAGATGCAATTTATGTATTGTCAGATTTTTGTGTAGATAATAGAATTTGTGACATTTTGACTATTTTTGAAATCTGCCACAACAACTGCAGCCCGGTCGGTGTCTTCCTGAGTCTATTTGAGAAGCCACACACCAGGTCTCACTTCCAGACAATTAGCTCAGTGAGTTAGGAGCTGGATCACAGTGCCAAGGATGCTGGGTTCATGACCCAACAAGGGGGATGAGTATGACACATCAAAACTACAAAGAGTCTTTGAGAGACAAATGTTCCACTGATATGAAAGTGTACTTTGCAAATTTATTCCAATATTCAACCACTTTTACTTTTCAATTGCTGCAATACAATTTCCAGATGATGCAACCTGCAAAATGACTGATGCTAAATGCAGATTGTAATATCAACTTCCTTGATGTCTTCCTATTCTTCTGCTTGTTGCTCAGAATTGCCTAAAAATGCCCAGACCTGACCCTTCGCTGCGCAGCAGCTATAATGTAACATTACCTTCAGAGCGGGAAAACATGAACATCAACCAGCCACTGACAGGATTCATGTTCAAATTCACCAGCCACTCCATAGTAAATCCTCATCATTTGTCTGAAGTCTACCAGCTACACAATTAAAAAGGAGCTGAATTTTAACCCCCGATCTGGACGACCCACTCTTCCTCTGAGCGACAGTTGCCCATGGACGAGTGTTTTGTCTGTAAACCTTATGAGTCATAATGGAGCAGACTGTCATACTTTTGTTTATTGTTATTGCTATCAAGCCATGTTTCATGTATGTTTTAGGTGTGTTTTGAATCAATCATACTTTACAGCACTTCACCAAAACCCACCACCAACTAGTGTTTTCCAGGTGTAATAACAATGACACAGACACATCACTGCACAAATGACCACAACAGCGTAAGCCACTTGCATAGGCTACAACATAGGTGCTGCATAGAGCCAAAGCATAACTATAAATCTTTACTCCCAAAAGCACTATGCATTACAAATTATTTCTCCCCCTTTAGGTGGTGGCAGAGTGGACTTTGAAGACTTTGTGGAACTGATGGGTCCCAAGATGCTTGCTGAGACTGCAGACATGATTGGAGTCAAGGAGCTGAGAGATGCCTTCAAAGAGGTCTGCAATACAATTTCAGTCAGGAGAGACTTTTTTTGTATAAAAAGAATATTTAATGACATGTGCACATAAGAATAAAAATGTGGAAAGTCTGGCAATTAGACCCTGTAGAGATGGTATGATTTAAGGAGGGTGATGAATCCATAGTCGAATAGGGAACCCCCCTGGGGTCTAGACACTGGTGGTGGTAGAGGTGGTGAAGGTGAGATGAGAGGAAGATGGAGAAGTGCCGATAATCTGGATGAGTAGAGGAATGAGCCTTTGCTGATCTTGTCTTGGATTGGCTGACAGATATTGTAACAAAGTTTGACTGGATAACTAGAAGAGTGAACACCCATGGTCAGCTGATTAGAGGAAGCAGTGGGAGAAGGACGGAGAGAATTGTAAATGAGTGAGCACAAAGAAAGACATCCTGATTGAACTTAAGCTGAGCTTCATTTAAGTTAAAACACCATTTTTTTTTCTCTGGGGTCTCCTGAATAGATCACTCCATTTCCCCCCAACTTTCACCTCTAATGCATTTCTGTTTAGATACTTTCAATTTTAAACATCCATTTTTTTTCCCAGTTTGACTCTGATGGGGATGGTCAGATCAGCCTTGGGGAGCTGAGGGAAGCCATGAAGAAGCTCATGGGGGAGCAGCTGAATCACCACGAGATAGATGAGATCCTGCGTGACGTAGACCTAAATGGGGATGGACAGGTGGACTTTGAAGGTCAGTGATTACTACTTTAGGCAAGGAAACTGAGAGGAAAATAGATAGTGGAAATAAAGAGGACTAAAGAAACAATGAAAAGTATGTGCAGAGATTGGCACCAGAAAAAAGATGGTACTAG
Organism: Cephalopholis sonnerati; assembly: GCA_019142605.1. Lineage (NCBI taxonomy): Eukaryota > Metazoa > Chordata > Actinopteri > Perciformes > Serranidae > Cephalopholis > Cephalopholis sonnerati. The sequence continues at coordinate 4,407,062 of JAGQAX010000003.1, forward strand.
AGCATGATTTTCAGGTTGAGCTAACAGGTGGATGTTGAGGTTGAAAAGAAAATGAAAGGAGATGGTGGAGGACATAATACAGATAAAGGTGACACTATCCTTTCCCTTAACTACCCATAACAACATGTCTTTTCTTTCCACAGAGTTTGTACGAATGATGTCTCGCTGACGCCTCAGCAAACCTCGCTCTACTGCACTAACAAAGACCAGACTGCACACTGTTAATGTTCTTGTAATTCTTTTTGATGTACAAAGACTTATTTGTGTCTGTAGTTTTCTGTTTTGAGTTACTTCCATCATCTTTTAAAAATGAGAGAATCCCTTAAATGTGTTACTGTTGTATGGGTGTGATATGTATTTAACATTTAATGAGAGATTATAAAGTGATGACTTAGCAAGGAGATGGTTAAACCAGAGCTTTTCCTTAGAGGTGAATTGAAATTTGAACACATTTTAAATGATATCCCATAGCATACCATACTGTAGTGTAGATAGTAGTGATGCGCGGGTCAGGGTTTTTTAAAACCTGGACCAACCTGGCCTGCGATGAGAGCCTACCTGTGTAGCCTAACCCATAAACATATACAGTGGTGGAAAAAAGTTTTCGGACACCCTTAAAATTTTACACAATCTCAAATATTATCATGAAATATTTGTGGAAAAATCTTTTTTGTGTTTCAAAAGGTGTGGCTGCATTAGACAGACACAAACAAATACAAATGATTTTTTTTTGTTTATTGTTTACAAGAAAAACTAACAAAAATAAATTCCTGATAGTTTCAATATGTCAGTTCTCAACATTGTCGGTATCAAAGTCAACAAATAACAGAGAATGTGTTCAAAACTGAACAAAAAATCATCACATCATCAAATTAATATTTAGTAGTCCTGCCATTAGCACGCAGTAGAGCTCTAATCCTGGCTGGCATGTTCCCCACGAGCCTTTCACACTGTTGAGGGGTAATCTTGTCCTATTCTTCTTGAATTACTGCTTTTAATTCTTCTAAATTCTTTGGTTTACGCTTTGAAACAGACCTTGTGATAATCCACCACAGATTTTCAATGGGGCTCATGTCCAGGGATTGAGCTGGCCACTCTAAGACCTGGATACTGTGCTCCTGCAGCCAAGTTCTACTAGCCCTGGATGTGTGGCAAGGGGCATTATCTTGTTGAAACATCCAGTTTTGACCCCAACGGAACAGTGCACGTGCAGAAGGGAGCGCTGTGGGTTTCGAGAATGGCACAATACTTGGCAGAGTTCAATGTGCCATCACAGACAGTGAGATGACCAACACCAGCAGCACTCATGCATCCCCAAACCATGATACTGCCTCCACCATGCTTGACAGTGGGTACTGTACATGCTGGAGATAATGCTTCACCTGGCCTTCTGCGTACCCTCACATTAGCAGGAGGAAGATAAAGCTGGAAATTGGACTCATCTGACCACAGAATCTTCTTCCAGTTCCTGGCTGTCCAGTTCTTGTGTGCTTGGGCCCAATGACGCCGGGCTAACCTCTGTCTCTCATTGATCAGGGGCTTCTTGACAGCCTTGTAGGACCTTAAGCCATGATCTAAAAGTCGGCCACGTACAGTGCGGGTGGAACACTGGACACCAGTTTGGTTTGACCACTGCTGCTGAAGCTCCTGTGATGTCATTTGGTGGTTTTCCCTGCACATGCGGATCAGGATGCGGTCATTTCTTGCTGAAGAAACCCTTGGACGCCCAGATCTTGGTTTGTCTTCCAAGCTGTTGGTTCGTCTGTATTTCTGCAGAGTGTATCATACTGCTGAAGGACTGCATCTGCACTTCCTGGCTATCTGGCGGCAGCTGTACCCTTCCTGGCTGAGAATCTGTATCTTCAGGCGTGTTTCCTGCGTTAGGTTCCTTGTTTTAGCCATTTTTGTCTCTGAAGAACTTTCAAATGTGCTGGCTTTATATAGACACGAAGCACGGCAACAAAAATTGTGTCTTTTAATAAAAAGCATGACCTTCATTAGTGGATCACTGGTACCAAAATGACCCAATACTCCAAATTTCTTATGTATTTTTATGGACCAATCAATTTTAAGTTTTTAATGGCTTTTTTGGGATTTGTTTAGTAATTTGGCTGTGACTGTACTAAAAGAAATTGCACTTGAAGACCTAACAGTGATTCTTAATGCAATATTTCACAAATGCATGGGGTGTCCGAAAACTTTTTTCCACCACTGTACATTAATCAATGACCCAAACAGCAAACCTACAAACTAGAGCTAAAAGTTTCTACTAATGACCAACTTGCTGTTGGCTATATTGTACATAATTTCCAGAAAATATCACAATATAAATCATGTATTTTCTTTTTTGAAAAGTACAAATGACAGAAAGACAGCAAGTACTTATCCATCTTTTAAGTGGTTATGTCTTAAGCCTATGATCTCAAGCACACAGCTGATAACCTACATTGTTTCTTTACATAAGAGCACAGCTGATATGTACAGTGTGTACAGAAAGACGCTTACTTGTTAGGACACAGTGTTAGGCAAATATATTTACAGAGGGTAATATTTTAACAGACATTATAACCAGAGAGATTTAGATCCGCTGGACTTAAATATTTTCCTGTTCAAAAGCTGAATAATGGAAAGCCTGAGAGCAATAATGCTGCTTGTTGTGTGCAGGCTGTTCTCATAAGTTGCTTTTCTCCAAAAAGTAATGCACCCAAATTTGTACATATCCCATGTATTTTAAAAGGCTGCGATCACAAGACCAATGGGCCGGTCGGAATAAACATGGAAATGCTGCTGACAACGGTCTTGTAAGGAGGCAAGGGCTGGGGTGATGGATGGTTCAGAAAAACTCTGACTTTCCCCTGGGACTTTTCTCTGGGACTTCTCCCTGAAGATTCGTATTCAAAACTGTGTGAACTCTGAGTCATTTTAAGTACCGCCCTTCCCATGTTTCTTCACCTAAGCCTAACCACAGTAACTTTACTTGCCTAACCCTAACCTCTGTAACTTTATGTTACGTAACTGTATGTTTAAGATATCACGTCATTTGTGGTGAGACAGAAGCTGGATTAATGCACATTTTTTCTTCAGGTTACTTTCTAAGAATGCTGCTTTGTCACTTAATTACGTCCTGCCCCAAACCAGTGATATTTTCTACCAAGCTTATCAAAACTGCCTGACCTGCCGTGGGCTGTGGGTCAACCTGCACATCACTCGTAAATAACAGAAGTGAAATGAGATTATATAATAACCTTTATTGTTCAAACTACAGTACAATATAAAGTCATGATAATTATTACATTCAACACTTTTGATATAATTCACCAGTGCAGGAAAATCTAATTCTGTCATTTTCAGTTTTAATAATATTTTTCTGATACACATTTGGGAATATGTAGTGTTATCAAGTGATTTTTGGTATCTGCTACATGTGTGCACATTATGTCCATACCTCTGTTTCCCTATTCAGGTGGAAATAAATTGACTGTCTCAAAGTACATGTTTATTTTATGCAATCATATATACATGTTCAATGTATTATTTGTAAATTGTTCAACAGACCAGGTATTTTTATTGTAAATAAAAGAAAGTGAATAACAGTGACAACACACTGTTTTACTGACCAGATAACCGTTCTTTCTTTCTTTTTTCCAAATTGAACTTGATTTCAGTTGTTGACTAAACAAAAATCTGCTTCACTTTGTCAACAATTTCCTGCATTTAGCTCAGATAAAGCTTCAATTCTCAAACACCCCTCCAGAAGTTATCTACACTGCTGATAAAATGCATCAGATCACCTCTTTGCTGGCACTTTTTGAGGTCCCCTATCAATCTCTTTTTCAAAGCATGCAAAGTCTCACTGTAGTCAACACTGAAAGAAGCCATCGGTGGGGTCCCGTGCCAAACTGGAGGAATGTACCAGCTGCAAGTGTCTGGATCAAACTCCATCACATCTGAGATCTTAGTGACATTGGCCTTCTTCATCTGAGTGTCCTTCCAGATCATTTCATTGAGGTGTTTCACCAACTCTGTACCTCTCTTCTTTTTTTCTACAGCAGGCATGGGGGACATGTTGGTATGCACAAAATGACACAGTGGCTTCTTGCCCACATTCTTTAACCTTGTGAAAGCATGAAGCACCATCTCCAAGATGTTTTTCTCTTTGGAGTTATCCCTGGAAACAGTGACAATTGTGGCATCACTTAGTGCCACAGCGAGGCTTGCTACTTCCTTATCACGCTCATGGCTGTGATCATCTTGAACCATCTGATGTGGTTTCAATCCCTCAGTGTCAATGATCATGATGCAGTCGCACCCCAATTCCTTCCTGACATCTTTGTTGACACTGATCAGCTGGATGAATGCCCCCCTGGTGCATGTTCCTTTGCTGACAGCAAACCTGAGCCCAAACATGGTGTTGAGCAGAGTTGATTTTCCCGAGTTTTCAGCTCCAATGATTGTGATGACTTTGAGCTTACTTTTGGAATGCATAGTGTAGTGAAGCTCAGTAAGCACTTTAGTGATCCATTTCATCGGGATGTTTGCTGCATCTCCATCAACAAGCTCAAGAGGGAAACCATTCAGCAGCATCTGAGCACAAAGTTCAGGGAGTTGTTCCATGGTTTTTTTCTGACGGCTGTATTCTGGCAGGTGACTCGCACATTCATACAGCTGCCCACACTCTCGAAAAAAGTGCTCCAGGCCCAAAGAACAAACAGATATTTGCTTGTCAATCTCTGCAAGTTTTTCTGTGTCCTGGGGAAATTTCTCGCTTAGCTCTTTGTATCGATCCTGCAGGGCTGACAGCTGGCGCCGGGACAGATTGTCCAAATCAATGTCCAGCCATTTGAGAAAATAGTAGCGTTGCACTTCTGAGGTGACCACACCGTGAAGGAAGCTTGACATTGCAGCTGTCATCTCAAATCTTTGCTGTTTCCATCTGAGCTCTTTTTCCTTTGTTTTCAAGGACTTGCGGTAGTCTTCAGTGTTCTGGCTGCCAACTTTTCGCAATCTCCAGCACTCAGTTTCAAGCCTTGAAAGCTCCTTCCAGATGTTTCCCTGGAAAGGTAGTTGTTTGTCTTTGAATTCTGAAGTGTTGGCAATGTGTGCTGTTATTTTAGCAGCATTCTTCCATGCACTCTGGCATTCATCACTGTCCTCATCAACCAGGATCCCACACCAACGAGCTCTGTCAGCCAGATTTGCCACTGACACTTTGTCTGGGCAATTTTCTAGCATCTTAGAGATTAATTCCTGGAGGGCTTTTATCAGCTCTGCATCAGTCTTTTTCTTCTGACTCACATTGGTTGTCTTTAAACTTTGTTTCATCGTCATCATTTTGAGTGTAGAGGTTTTCCCCTGTAGACTGCTAATCAAAATGATCTTTGCTTGCACATCTTTCCCTTCCAGAATCTTGAAGTAATCCACTTCTGATTCATCACAGAAGATGTAAACAGTTGCAGATGTCTGGCAGAGGAATGAGAATTGTTTGTCAAAGACCCTGATGTCTCCTCTGAGGTTGGCAACAGCCAGCGGCTCGGTGAATATGTCTGTGTTCCTGTTCCCACATGGGAGATACCAGCTGATTTCAACCAGTCCGTCTGAAATCCTCCTGGGGACATCACCACACACCATGTTTCGATGATAAAATATGTCATGGTACTCCTGAGTGTTGCTGAGCAGTTTGTTCAGCATCTGAGACTTGGATGAGATTGTCCTCCCCAATCTGACGAACGACACTAGGGGAATATCAGAGAGCACAATTCGTTCTTCACAGTTTATCTTTCTGAATGCCTGGTTGGAGGGTCTGCAGGTCTGAACAATTCCCCTCATGGACCACAACATCATGGTGATTTCTCTTGTTTCATAGTTGGGCAGCAGGAATGGGACAGCAAACTGGCAGAGTGCCATTTTCACAACCATGTCCTGCTGAAGTAAGCTGTCTGAACAGAGGAAAAGCGCGGTTATTAGGTCCAGCGGGTTGATGGCGTCACTCCTGTCTGTGTTCACATTGCTGGACACAGACTCGACACTTCTAGCATTTGCATTCAACATCATAAGTTTCTTCAAAAAGGCCTCAGGAAGTGACTTTGCAGTTTTAAGATTGTTGTCTGATGTGTCATCTTGATCAATCTCCAGAGCAGTGCTAAGAATGAGCTTGTTGTCATACTGGTCTTCAAGTCCGATCTTTGACAGCACCTTGCTGAGACATGGCTCTGTGAACCAAAACAAAGACTGATGAATTTACAGGTAGTTACATGTTGCTTTTTCTCATTCATATATATATATATATATATATATATAGGGGTGTACTCAAGTCCCACTTGGGTCACAAATTTGATTTCACGTCACTTGCTTTTGAGTGTTTTGACTTGAAAATACTTGATGCGATACCTTACCCCAAGCCCAAAGATTACAAGTTCCATTCCCAACATGCTGACACTCAATTCCCCAGACAATACACTTTGTTTGAACCAATCTGCCAGCATCCAATCAAGTTGCAGGTGAGAAGAAACACATTACATTACAGTGTGCCAGTTGGAAAAAATAATACCAAAGATAATTTTGTTTGCATTTGTGGTGGTCAACAAAAAAGCAATTGCTGTATGTAAAACATGAAGGGTGAAAATTACAGACTGAGATGCAACAACTTTCAACAAACTTGTTTTAACAAATACATACAAATCTAAAAAGCATTCATGATTTTTGTAAATTGAACATATTATTAAAGAGTGCATTAAAACTTGTTTAGGACTCAAAAGTTTAGGACTTTGGAGTCTCACTCTGAAGTTGTCGAATTCCGGCACTTGGTCAGTGACACCCAGAGTCAGACACTGACGACAAAAGCCATCCTTTCAGGTTGGCACAATACACAGCAGGACACTGTTATTTAATGGCACCCAGTTGCATCAGGGGGAATGCGGTGGGACAACAACGAAAGTTAAGGAGGCGGTAGTCCGAGTAGGGTGGGTGGATGGCCACCACCGACTTTTACCTGGGAGACCAGTGCTCCCCTCCTGCATAACTGTAAAGCCAAACCCTATTCTTTTGTCCTCAACCCAACCACTTGCATGTGTTGGCTAAATGTAACCATGAGTTTGTTCTTGAAGGAAAAAAAGTCAATTCGCAGTGTTGTACCAATGTAATGTGTTTATTTTGAAAGAGACTGTATGCAAACTGCACATTTCCTGTGAAAACAGAAGTGTATTTTGAAAACACATAATGCATGTAACAGGCTGAAATTGACAAGGTGTCCCAGAATGTCAACAACCAACGCACCCAGGGTACCTTGCACGTCATATGTCAGTGTGGAAAGTCCATGATCAAATGTCGATATGTAAGGAGGCTGGAGTGAGAATGTGTTGGTCTTGACTTGGGACTTGAGTGCACAGACTTTGAAACTTACTTGTGACTTGCAAAATAATGACTCCGTCGCACCTCTGATCTCTTGCATCATCTGCCTGCACCTTTGCATTTTTAATTGTAAATCTTTGCTGTGTTTTTATTATTACCCTGTAAAGCACACTGAATTGCTCTGGCGTATGAAATGTGCTAAACAAATAAAATTGCCTTCTCTACTTAAATGGGACAAAAGTCCTGACAAAGGTTCAGTTCACTCATGACGAGGAGGAGTAATACTCAGCCTTTCAAAACATATCTTGTAGTGTACAATATGTTTTCTGTGGCCCTGAGGAGCTTTGTTACAGAACAGCTATGGTTATAGACCCTTAGTCTTGTTTCCTAATACAGCTGCACAATGAAGATTACACAGCCTCTCTACATTTCCAGCATGAACACAACAGTTTCAGCCAACATGCAAAATACAACAGAAAAAGAAGCAAAACAACTGCAGGGGTGTGGGGAGCAGAGTGTGGATACCTGACCCGAGCCCGACGGGACCCGATAACAAATCAGTAAGTTTGCTCGGGCTCGGTTCAGGTTCAGCCCACTTGACATGCTGCTGTGTTGTGCTATGGCATATTCAAGTGCTGGAATTTGTTATTTATGTGACAACTCCTGAACGCAACACAATCTTTTGATGGTCATTTACACACTGTTTATGTGTGATCCTGGTAAGCAGACAAGCTGTAACCATGACAACAATAACTATGTCAGATAACAAACTGCATCGGGCTCGGGTCAGGTTCAGACTTTAAAATCAGAAAGGATGTTGGGCTCGGTTAAGGTTATATAATAACTTGTCCATGTAAGGATTCAGGTTTTTTGTAGCTTAACTTCATGGAGGGTCAATTCTATATTACTGGCAAACACCTCTAAGTCTCTCTCTCTTTCTCTCTCTACTGGACTGTTATCATACTTATGCAAGAAAAGACTGTGTTGCAATAGAAGTTTCCTCTCATATTCAGTCTTGTGTATTTCATATAAAATATACAGCATTTGTACAAAGATTATGAAAAATAACCACTTGTATTTCTGCCAATATTTCAGTTTGCCTGTGACCACAGTGAAGTGTAGTAGACATGTTTAGAATTTTAAAATGCCGGTGATATATGCTCTCACCTGTGTGTATAATTGTAGAGATCTCCTCACTGCACTGATCATTCAGCACTGTTGAGACAGAGATAACGTACTCTGTGTCCGGCTGTAAATCTGGCAATATCTTGTAGCAGTCTTTGGTGTGTATGGCTAGTGGCTCTTTGCCTTCACTTTTGACTGTCACAAGGAATTGATGTGGGACTCCCTCCATGTTGTCTCCTTGGGTCCATTTTAAGGACACAGCTGTGGCCTCTGAATGTCCTTTTGTTAAGTGCCGAGGGGCTGGCACCGCTGCAAGAGAGCAGTCATTTGAGATAAAAATGTTTGATCAAATGGTAACATTAACACAGTCCAGTGAGAGGAAAATAAAATGTTTTGACATCTCTAATATTACCTGTGTAAACAGATGCTGTGACCCACTCACTGAAATTGCCATCCTTGTCTACTGTGGCCACGCTGAAGAAATACTGTTGTCCAAATTGAAGGTTGTTTATTTCAATTTTATGAAGGTCCTTGATGACGAGTGAACCTTCCATCCTCACAGAGGAGCGCCACTTCACCCTGAAGCTCTTGGGACCCTTCAGTCCCTGTGGGCATCCCCAGCTAAGGACCACAGAGTTTGGCTTCACTGACAGGAACTCTATCCTACCAGGAGGAGGCACCACTGGCAATCATAAGACAGTACAGAGCATGCATTTTAGACTGAATAACATTAACATGCTCATGTTGTGAAACTGCATCTGTTTCATTTTCAGAAATAATTCACTTTGAAAGCAAAACAATTACAGTATGACAAATTGGCTTGCGACACTGATTTTAAATGACAATAAATCATTAACTACTGAACACAGGTTGAACAGTTCATAATAGATTTTCCTGATTGCTGAGAAACACCAAATGAAACTAGGATCCACTTGAACTTCATCATCACCTTCTTAGCACAGCACAAGTCTTCTCTTGCCAATGTGTTGATACTTTTACATTGGTCTTACATATTTTTCAAAACCTTTTTCAAAAAATTTAACACAGATCTCAAAAAGGGATCCAGAAAGCTTTTGGATTAACTGTGTTAAACAAAAGGAAAACATCTGTTCACAGCTGATAGAAATGACTTGCATAATTGTGCAATTTCTGTAATGCACCTGTGTAAAACTTCTTTGCACAACTCTTTAATTAGCAATCAGTCCTTATCCATCTATAAAAGATGTCACCTCTGTATTGCTGGAAGAAGCCATTATTCAGTATCTCTTAGTCTGAAAAATATGAAAACAAGACAACTAGGTCGAAACCATGTAAAAATCTGATTAAGTACAATAAAAACATTGTTTCTGGGTATTTTGTGAATAAAAAAATGCAGCACAAAAGCTGTACCATAATGACTAATAACTGTAGTGCAACACAGGTCATACTCCAGGTGTTTACTAGGTCTTTCAATTAATGAGTTGATGGGCACAGAAAACCTGCACACAAGAATAAAGTGGTTCATGAAAACTTTCTTTGATTTTTTTTTTTCTTTTTTTCAGTATTTCAACAGGGCACTTTAAAAAGGGCAAAAAGTGATGGTGCAGACAGCAGCAGGGGTTGTTATCTCTAGTAAAAACATCTTTGGAGAAAAGAATTTAGTTTATGCTGTGATATGCTTACTTGCCTTTTTGGCACACATACTTAAACTATGCAAAGTAAGCAAGTTGTGTTGATTGATTGATGGAAATATTTGCTTTTGTTGCATGTTTTTAGCTTATGGGTGTGAGGCTGTACCTGTAACTGGCTCTGAAAATGTGAATGATATCAAGATTAATAGAGAGAGACCAGACTGTTCTTTCTTTTCATTCAACAAATTATACATCAGTGAAATTGTTCAACTTGAATAATTCGTGCATCAATATCTGATGTGTGATTTAAGTGTTCTCTAAATTTTTCTGAGCAGTGTATACTGTGTTGCACTCTGTAGCATAATGCACTTATTTTTCATATTTCTAAACCTAAAATACACACTGTAAATTAGCACAAGGTCCTTCTATATATTTTTTTACACAATTTACATACAAAACTCTTTCAGGAGCAGTGTATGCTTTATCAAGTGGATCATTTCTGTGTTACATTCATTATAGCCCAGTTAGACTGCTTATTTCTACATCCAGTTCACTGTTGCTGAAGTGCGATCTAAACAAATGTAAAATGTATCTGTGTGCCTGTAACAAGGGACCACTTGTCTGTTTACACACCAGTCTCAGATAGTCCAGTGTCCCAGTATTCTGCACCATCAGGCATCTGTCATAAAAAAAAAAAGTTTAAAGTTTAAATATCACAAAAAAAATTAATAACCAAAATGCAGCATGTCACCACTGCAAGATCCCTTTTCCATAAATAACAAGTTTAAAGTTCACCTGATTTGGAGTATAATGTCTCTGTGAGACGATGTCATGGCCTCTGTGATTTCCCTTGGCACAAATGCTGCAGATCTGCATCTGATCGGTCCTGCAGAGGAAATCCAGAGACCTCTGATAGTGCAGGCAGCGTTTCCCCTCGACTTCGTCACACACATCTGTGAGTGTGTGTCTCTGCAGGGCCTTCACTGTGTAGTGCTGCCGGACATCGTACTCGCAGTAGGAAGTATTGCAGGTCAAGCAGGTCTTCACAGCTGTAGCCTGGCAGCAAATGTCACAGATCACCTCCTCCTCTCTTTTTTTTTTTTTTTTTTGAAATAGAGAGATAAAATGAAGCAATTAATCATCAAGCTGTGTTTTTCTTAGCTGAAGAAGATACAGGATATCAAGATATCTTGATATATTCAGATTCAGATAACTTTATTAATCCCACCAGGGGCAATTTGTTTTAACAACTTGCCCTTGCACACACCCTATAACATACAGTAACATGCAGAAACATAAAGATAAGTAATTGATAAAAACAAAAATATGCCAAGGAGTTCAATGTCTATAAATAGAAACCCCAATTTGCACACTCAACTCATTTTTTTTTTGAAACAGCACTCAAAAGTTTTAGTTTAGTACAATACAGTAACATAAAATTTTTGAGTGCATCAGAAACAAAAATACATGTGTCACATGACCCTTGTCTGACAGGAATGTTATGACAGTTAAACATAACTGTTTTTGTTGTTGTTTAATTTGTTTTGATTTGTTTTATTCTGTCATATGAACTTAAGAACAGTAAGTACACTTTTTACGATTATTTCTCTTAAATTCATTCAACAATAAAAATACAGTGTGGGGAGCCTAGGTTCCATGATCGTAAAATAAGGCAAAGAATGTATTCTGAACCAGGCAGTACTCTTTATTTCACCCAAGCACAAGTATACATTAGTCACTTCAATGTCCACACAGGCGGGAGGTCACCTAATGCGTATATGACTTAACTCATGGTGCAAAATGTCTTTTACCACAACATTAACTGTAACCCATCAGAACCATTGTGAAATACATAAACATTAATCACTGCGTAATGGGTAACATGAGTGATTTACAACACATTTAAACAGTTTTTCTTTGGCCCTAAACACATTGTCTCACGACATGCTGGGAAACTCCACCCATTTAGTCCCAACACGCCACAATATGTTAAGTGCACAATGTTGTTTATTGGCCAGCTCTATACATTTTAGTCAAATTAACTCAAAACTCAAAAATTATTGATTTAATGTAAAAAAAATATGTAAAGCTCACAAGGGATGAGTTTTTGTGTCAAGTGGACATGAAGTTTTATATCATTTTGACAGTCCGGGTCATTTGTGTAGCCTAAACTACATTTGTGTTACGGATGGATTGAAGTTTACGGTGAAATATAATCAGTTAAAAAGCATGTACAGAGGTGGATCACAGAGGGAATAAAAGATTTCAAATCGCAATCAGTCTTACAAGGTGGTAAAACTTAACAAGGCCCTAACGGCAAAAGCGAAATTCAAGAACATGGTCAGAACAAGCTAAAATACTTGTGGCTTTCTGGAGAATTTGTTGATTGCAAATACCAGTCAAGTCTCTTTGTGTCACTCCTGTGATCTTAAAGCAGATTTTAAGGGTGCTGTCTAGACTTTTTCTGTCTCCTAGTGTGAGGCTGTGAAACCATCAGATAAATGAAAAACACTGGAGGCAGATAAAAATGGCAGAGGATGATGGGACTGACAGAGTTAATGGAGAAGGTGATTTCTCTTTCTCTTTTCTCTTTCCAGTAACTGTAGTGTTTAAATCAAATTCAAGATGGTCATCAAAAAAGGTAACTAAATATTTGTAGGAGGTAACTCTTTCCTCAGTTTCATTGTTATTAATGCTTCCTTTGACTGTGTCTGTTACATCTGAAATCAATATTCAACTTCTTAGTTTTAGGTATGTTTAAGTCCAGGAAATTATTATCACACCAAGAAATAAAATCCACCGGAGCATTTGCATGGTCTGATTCTGATCCACAGAGAAGGGACAGCATTGTCAGAGAATTTGACCTAGCAGCTGCCCTCCTGCATGCTCCTGCATTCATCCGTGTACATGATGAAGAGTAAAGGTGAAGAGCACAGCCCTGTGGTGAGCCAGTGGACAAATCCAAGGAGTCTGAAAGACAGCAGTTTACAGAAACCCACTGTTCTCTCTTAGTTAAGAGGCCCAATAATCATAATACAAGCCAGAGGGGTAGATTAAAAACACTTATCAACCTCTCAAGCAAGAGATTAGGCTGCATTGTGTTGAACGCTGATGAAGAGTCTGCAAAAAAAACCTGGCATGGGCTTGTGGCTTTTCTAAGTGCTTATATAGGCTGTTAGGTATAAAGAGCTTGGCGTCCTCCACACCTTTCCCTCCCTGATAGGTAAAGTGCAATGATCAATTTTTCATCAGCATACAAAAGATCTATGTTCTTAATCATTTTCTCAAAGAGTGTCATGGTTAATGATGTCAGCGCAACTGGTCTAAGACACTGTTAAGCTGGTCAGCACAGTATCGTATATGTGCGCCCATCAAATCTCTACAGTCAGGTATTTAAACATTATTTCCTATAAATTATTCAAATTAAGGTCTCGACTTTTTGCTACAAGGTTTCCAACCTTCAAGTTATCAGTATGAGTCATCAAGACCATCATAAATTCCAGTACCTATACTACCATACTGTATAGTATGCCAGAAAAAATATTTAGTATGTCCCAATACATAGTATATGAGATGCAGTATGCCAAAAATACCAGGATGTTCTACCACATACGGTCGTATTTTGCAGTATGCATGCCAGCATGCTTTTCTGGCTGTTCTGACCCACAATCCTCTCAACGATATGTCACGTCGGCTGAGCTGCAAACAGATGACAGCTCGACAGGCCACTGACAGCTGATTGACAGCTCTCAGAAACAAAGACAACTGACAGTGAATTCAAGTAAGTGATGACCAGTCAGATAGTAATAATATTACTATTAATTGTTTGAATGAACAAAATAATCATAATTATAACCAACAACAAAGGGATGTCCCAAATTCAAAATTAAAACTAAACACATTGCAAAGTAAGAACCACAGCAGATCTCTGCAGGTTAATTCCTGTCTCTGAAGAACTCAGAGAGCAGTGTTTTGTTTTATCTCCAAGGTAACTGATATATGAGAGGGAGGGTTAACGTTCAGGGCGTAATGTTATGAGACAGCAGTGTGTCCCAGTTGTGTGCATATTGCATGCAACAGTACATATTTTTTAGGACAGCTGCAGTACAAACTAAAAAGAAAAAGAAGAGTATGCGACTCGGAACACACCCACCCGTTTGACAAATGCCTTAACTCATCATAGAGGAGCTTTGTCAAGTCTGAATAAATTACCCTGATGGTGTCATCAGAGACGACAAACAAAGACATGCATTACAAACTTTGTTTTAAGCGTGAGTGTTTTCTCTATCAAAAAGAATAGGACAATTGCACTGTGAGAAGTGCAGGATCCAGTGTTTTTGGATCTTGACCTACACAAGGGATTACATTTTTTATTATATACATTTTTCATTTTTGCAAATATACATTTTGATACAACCTTTGGTACTAGAATAATAAAATCAATTCCTGGTGCTGATGTTTTTTTCCTGATAAGGTCAGCAGAGGTCTCAGTCAGCTGCATTTAGCAGAAGTTCATCATAACAAAAATGGAAGCACCGTAGAAAGAAAACAGAAATGCACCATCTGTGTTTAAATCAAATGTCTGGACTTATTTTGGATTTTTTAACACAGAAGGAAAGACAGACATGGATATGACACATGCAATTTGCAATTAGTATCACATGAGAATAAAATACTCTGAGAATACTTTGAACATGAGGGCTCACCTCACACTCCACCATCCAGAGATAGTGTAAGCTGCTGACGGACAAGGTAAAGCTAAACCTGCTGTGTCGAAAAATCAACCAACACAGGACACACTTAGCTTGAAAAAACTACCATCCAACTCTGAGGGAGCTAGGAAAATAACACAGTCTATAACCTACTTCATGTGCAAAGATCTGTGTCCATACAGTGTTGTTGAAAATGAAGGCTTTAGTTATATGCTAAAAACACTGGAACCCAGCTATGTGACTCCATCCTGACATTTTTCACTGACACAGCCGTACCCAAGCTAAGCATAAAGTTGAGAACAGCAAGAAGGGTGGCATTAACTTGTGATGCCCGGAATTCAACGTCAGTGGATTCATATGTAATTATAACGGCACATTATCTCGCAGAGAAGTGGCAACTGCTGTCTCACATTCTCCAAACCAGAGAACTACACCGAAGTCACACAACAGCAAACATTGCAGACCTCCTACAAAACACAGCACATAACAATACATTTAATATCACAATAATATACTATAGGGACCTCAGTATCGTGATAATATCATATCGTGAATCCTCTGGTGATTCCCACTCCCACTGCTGCATGGGTTTGATCTCTCCATTCAAATGAATCATGTTTCTCGAAACAGAATAATGTCTGTTTGGTATTATGAAAATAATTATGTAATTAAGTTTAAATTCCTTTTCATTTAAGATATATATTGAAAGAGCTAATTTGTATTGCTCTGTATATTTTCTTTACTCCCTGCTGTTTCCCAGCACACCAGGTGGACAGAGAGTATGTGACAGATTTTGTCAAAGTGTGAGAACAAATTGTTTATATGGAAACACTGCTGATAATGACTGGCATCTGAGCATCTCTCAGCACTTGGAAAATGTCACCAAAGTTGCTTACATGTATTTATAAAATGTGCAGAATATTTAGGTGATTCATCAGCTGCTCTTTCAACAACAGCACATGGATTTGCGCAGGGATGTTATGACACAAGTTACTGCAGTATATAAAGAGTGTTTTTTACCTGCTATGGATAAAGTCATCAGGGGCTCTGTGGTCACTTATATGAACTGCATATGCAGCAGATGGAGGACACTGTACTTTTAACCTGAAAAGTATTACACACATAACACAGTAAACATGTAACTGAGTTTTCAGCTAGTTAATTAGATACCTGTGCAGCATGGTATCAGACACTTACGCATTATATTATCAATACACTTATATGCAGGAAACATACCTGGATTGGTCCATAGGAGAAATCCGATGTTGTAGCATGCCATATTTGCTGAAAGGAAGTAAAAAAAAAAATATCACTGATAATTATAATCACCACTATAAAATTTAAAGCTGGGGTAGTCGGGGAAAAAATGGCAGACTTTAAAAATACACCCTCCTCCTGTAACTTTCCTTTTCTCCCCTCTCTGTCCTAAGTCCCTCCCACCAGACAACCATGAGAATATGCATGCACTTTATCAACCCGGTCTCGCTCCAGGATTTTTATCCTGCCTACCCCAGCTTTAATATGTTAATGACAAATATTCTAGATTTATTTAAAGTACATCCTGTCAGTTCACAATGTCTGTTTATTCAAATTTCCCAGGAGCTCACTGAGAACAGTGTCTACCACTAAAATAGAAATTTCTGGGATAAAAATATTGTACTGAAGTCGCAAGTCTGCCTTACATTTTGTTGTCAAAATGAAGAGGGATGTCTTTTGAAGACAAGTCAGTCTCATAGGCAGAGTAGTCACAGTCTGCTGTCTCCCATCTGAAAGAAAGACAACATCAGTTCTCTGTTTGCTAAATACCTCCATCAAGCAGTAATTGTCTCATAATGTCAAAGAGGAGAATGCAAAGCAAACTGCAGAGCAGTCTTGATCAAGTAGTCTTGATCAAATGGTGGTCTGGAGACTGAAGGGTGGAGCAGGGGACCTCTCGCAGATGAGCCGGAGGGCTGGACAGGGGCAGAGCAGAAAACCACAGGTAGACAGACTGAGGGCCAAACATCTGAACAGAACCACCCTGGAGGATGATCAGGATACTGGAGCGAGCTGAAGGGCAACCAGGATGCAAAGCAGATGGGCGGAGCAGATCTTGAGGGTGGTCAGGAGGCTGGCATGATAGTCTGATCAGATCAGGAGACAGACTAGTGGGCTGAGCTGTTAGGTGGAGCAAAGCTGGAGGGCGGCAAGCGGGTCGACCAGATCCCGAAGGCGGGCAGAAGGATGACCAGATGGCCGAAGCAGATCCAGAGGGCGACTAGCAAGTTGACCAGACAGGCGGAGCAGATCCGCAGGCCGGCCAGAATGTTGGCATGACAGGTGGAGCAGATCCAGAGGCCAACTTGACTGGTGGAGCAGATCCGGAGACCGCCCAGGAGGCCGACGTGACAGGCGGAGCAGACCTGGAGGCCGGCCGGAGGGCTGACTTGAGAGGCGGAGCAGATCTGGAGGCCGGCCGTGAGGCCAACGGGACAGGCGGAGTAGATCTGGATGCCTGCCAGGAGGCCGATTTGACAGGCAAAGCTGATCCAGAGGTCGACGTGACAGGCGGAGCAGATCCGGAGGCTGACGTGACAAGTGGAGCAGACCAGGAGGAAGGCCGGGAGGCCGACCTGACAGACAGAGCAGATGTGCAAGCCGGTCGGATGGCCGACATGACAGGCGGAGCAGATCCGGAGGCCGACGTGACAGGCGGAGCAGACCCGGAGGCCAACCTGACAGGCAGAGCAGATCTGGAGGCCGTCAGGGAGGCTGACCTGATAGGTGGAGCAGACCAGGAGGGTGGCCGGGAGGCCAACTTGACAGGCAGGGTAGATCTGGAGGTCGACCTGACAGGTGGAGCAGACCTGGAGGCTGACCGGGAGGCCGATCTGACAGGCGCAGCAGATCAGGAGGCCGGCCCAGAGGCTGCTGCAGCCCAGCAGGAGTGGACACTTGAGGGTGCCGCGGCCCAGCAGGAACGAGGACTTGAGGATGCTGCGGCCCAGCAGGAGTGGCAGAGAGCAGAAGCAGTTCAAAAACTTGGGACTGTCCCAGGTCAGCACGGACAGGAACTTGGGAGCACTGTAGTTCAGCATGGACGGGAACTTGGGAGTGTTGTAGTGTCACAGGAGCAGGAACTTGGGAGTGTAGCAGCTCAGCATGAACAGGTACTTAAGAACGCAGCAGCGACACGGGATGGGTGGTTGTCGGCCAGGCGGCCAACTGGACTCTGGGTGCAGGAGTCGGCCGGACCAGCGAGTGGACTCTGGGAGCAGGAGTGGGCCGGACCACAGAGTGGGCTCGAAGAGCAGGAGTCGGCCAGACCGCTGAGTGGACTCAAGGAGCAGGAGTTGGCCAGACCGCCGCCTGGACTCGAGGAGCAGGAGTCGGCCGAACCGCCGCGTGGACTCGAGGAGCAGGAGTCGGCCAGACCGCCGCGTGGACTCGAGGAGCAGGAGTCGGCCGGGCCGCTGAGCGGACGGTGGGAGTAGGAGTCATGTCTGCTGAGATCCCCGACACAGGAACAGAAGGAACGTCTGCCAGGATCCCCGACACCAGAACAGGAGTGACATCTGCCAACATCCCTGATGCCAGAACAGGAGTGACATCTGCTGAGATCCCCGACGCTGGAACAGGAGGAGCGTCTGCTGAGATCCCCAACGCCGGAACAGGAATGACTTCTGCCGAGACCCCCGACACCGGAACAGAAGTGGTCTCAGCTGGGACAGCAGATTGAGCAACCGGCTGGATGCTAGCAGGCCGGATGCTTAAGACTTAGGATTGAGGCTTGGTCAGGTTGCTGGCAGGACAGACTCGGGATTTCCTCCCCCATCTGGAAGTCTGGTTGAGGCTCCGAGGACCCTCAAGGGCCAGGAGGGTTCCCAAGAACGTGTTAACAGCTGGGGTCGGCTCAGGATGTGGAGGTTGCAGGCTAATAACCCCAAGCCTAACTGACTCGGGTGCAGGGTGAGAGTCAGGAGTGCCAACAGAGTCCTTAATCCAGTTCTTAAGCCAAGGCCTTAGGGATACCTCCTGGCGTGCAGAGGACAAGGCTGCCTCACTGTCCTTGTCACTCATGGCATAACGCCAGTCATTTTTTAAACACATGAGTTTGAATGTCACTTGTGAAGGACTCCAACTGAGTCCATGAAAGGTTGAATCCTTCCGTGGTGGTTCCATAGAGAGAAAGAGTGTGCTGGGTCTATATTATGGCCAGATTGTACTGTAACAGGTGAGGTGAGGACCCAATTGCAGCACAACAAGGCAGGGGATAAGTTGGCAGTGATTTTTATTATCAACGTTAGCAGATCGTTCAACAAGCAGATAGTAACAGTCAATGTTCAGGGTTCCTGGTGGGAATCAGCAGGTAAGCAGAAACCAACAGCACTCTCGGTGACAGGCGATGCCTCTTGACAGGTAAACCAAGACCAGCGTGATTCAGTGGAGAACTGGCAGGAAAACTTACTAGATGGCCACAGAGCGGCAGGACGCAGGCCAGCCACGAGGACGAGCAGGCAGTTACCCGAAGGGGCTGAGGCGAAACTCATAGTCGGGGACAGAAGGCTGAGGTGTTTACCAGGAAGGCAACGAGGAGGGCTGGTCAAGTGCAGGCAGAGTCGGCAACGTGAGGTCAATCCGGAGAAGAGTGCTGGAGAGTCTTGCATCTGGTGTCGAAGAACAATCTGTCACTGAGGAGAAGGCAGCAGCAGCTTAAATACTGCCAGGAGCTGACTGGGGGCAGCTGCTGCCACAGGTGAGGAGAGTTAGTCTAATGAGGGGGCGTGGCTGACAGATGAGTGGAAAAGTACTAGCAGGCAGGTGAGGAGGGTTGCAGGCTGTGACACTAAACTATACATGGCAGACCTGTCAATCTTTGAACCGGACACTTAGAAACACTGTGCATGCAGCTTCAGTAACACAGCTACCAATGCTGGACATTTAAAGAGGCTGGTCTTATTCATTAATTTATTTTTATCAGACTCTGAGTACCACTTTAGGGAAGTGTAAATACAACTCACCAGATCCGAGGAAGTGCTGTTTTTTTTTTTTTTTTTTTTTTTTTATTATAGACTATACATCAGACTCTTTATGCAGATGTAGAAGGCTTGACCTTCAACTTATAAAATGTGTTTTATCTCTATATATATCTTCTTTCATTCAATTAGCCAGTAGTTCTTAGACTTCTCTTCTGATGTGTCTACCTGCTTGTTGTTCCAGGCTGTTGAAGGCTGAGCTCAACCACCAAACGTAAAAAGAAAAATAAATATAGCTTACTGACATTTCCTAAAATTTAGTGGGATTTTGGAAGACATCTCTGATGCACATGAAGAGTATGTAGGCCCTAGTGTATTTTCACTGGAAAAACAAAACATAAACAAATCATGAACTGACAATAAAAGGTTTCAACGATTTTGTATCATTGCAACCACAAGAGGTCCTTGAGTTAACAGCCAGTAATATGCACACAAAATATGAGGCTGATTGGTCCAGTAGTTTGTGAGATCAGCTGCAGAAAGACAGACACATACAATCACACACTAACTGCAGGCCTACACATCTGTCAATCGTTCATCATCAGAAACTTATAAATGTGCACAAAAGAAAAATTTCCATATATGGAGAAGCTCTCGACAGAGGCAAAGGGGTGAAATATTACAAAATTAAAGTTTAATGATGGGTTAATGATATCAATCCTTACAAATTAGGAGATACAGAATGGTCAAAGGACCTTGACAGCTTGCCACCCATTCATCTTACAGTACCTGATGTCCATCTGGTGTCTGCGTTAGCCCCTAAACCTGTTAGAAATTCAAAAACTTTAAATCTTTGGAGGCCCATATCCAACTTACAAACAGGTAGGTACAGGACCTTTAGATCGAATTTAGTCAAATGCCAGTTACACAATCATATGGACCAATCAGCCTCATATTTTGCATAAGCTAGCTAGTTTTATGCTTACTGACTGCTAAGAAAATGTTGGCTAATCAACCGATAGCTAGCTAATGAACACAAAATGTAAGCCTACCTTTGTGTCAGGCTGTATACTTAACTACATTACCTGTGTTGAATCTTGTTGATTGTTATAATATTTTGTGTTAGCCCAGCAGTATTTCGTGTTAGCCCAGCATTCTAAGGACTTTGAACACCAAGTCCGTATCTTTCATATGCATTTCTTAATTCGTCTTCCCATAAAAATTGTCATGCATGGACACCTTGCACACTGAGTCTGATGGGTTAGTTGTGGTTGTCAACACTCTCTGTCTGCGTCTTGCATTTGGCACTGCAGCCAGCTGAGCTATCAATGGTCCTGGATGCTGTGCAGCTATGAAATCACACTCTGCTATAAACATCATCATTGCTGCTGTGCATATCTAGATAGGCTAACGTTACCTTTGTTTGTCCTAAAAGATTGCAAGAAGGATATTGCCTCAATGTATTTCCATCTCCTTTTCTTGCTGGCTTCCTGTCCACTTCTGCACTTTTCCACTCTCTTATTGTGGAGGTATGTGTCCTACAGGTTACATCACATTTTCATCACTGCCTCTTGGTCAAACTACTCACTAGAGACGTTTGAGAGACACGATTGGTGTGTCTATTTGATTGACACAACTTAATGTTGTATTTATTTTTAAACATGCAACAATTTCAGACAAATAGCATTGACTTGGTGTGCAAAGGCCTTTACCCTGGAGCCTGATTTATGGTAGGGCACTTGACATACTCTAAACAGACAGCTGTTTAAATCAGACAAACATGCCATTGTTTATGTTTTAATTTAATATTTACATCAACCGATCAGCTCCCAGTCTGTCTGTGAGCAGCAGATTCCCCTTACTTGCCAGAGTGGGCTGGGAGATAAAATTAATGAATCAGTAAATATAAACACTGTTCATTTCTTTACATGTAGCTGACATGAAACATATTTTGGTTGAGTCTACTGTTAATGAGCCTGGTGGATGTGGTTTGGTAGGTTGCTGTCCCTTCAGCTCCCCAGAAGCTGCTGCTGACAGTTGGCTGCTTCTGTGGACGGAGATGCTGAATGCAGGTCATAGATGTAGACTAAAAACTTCTATCTCCATGACAATGTTAGTAACAAAGGTTACAATATTGTAACCCTAGTTGTACAAGCGTAGCTGGCCAATCAGAACATGCTTCTTTCAATACATGCAGAGTTCATGGTACATGGGGAGGCACACGACACCATCAGCCATCCTACACCCTCCTCAGCATGCAGTGCATGAGTGACAGAGGCCGTAGATAGACAGCTCTGCCTGTGCCAACAGAACTAGGGTTACACTATCATCACTTTCATTTTATTTCACAGAGGCTCCACCCTATACAGGACTACTGTACTGGGTACAACGTGTGGGGCCCGACAAATGAACATGTCACACTGCAACATAACATTGACCCAGCCACACTGATCCATGCATCAAAAGTGTGGAGCATCCTACCATAAATCAGGCTTTACTCCTAAAAAATGCCTGACTTTATGATAGCACATTCCCATTCCCTGTTTAAATCAGCTTAAGCTGATATTTCTTTACTTCACATGAAATTTTGAGTGTGATTACAAATCACCACAGCACAATGGCATTCACAATGACAATGTTCTTTTTTACCATACAATGTAGACATTACATCAGAATGTAAATGAATTTGTTATTTATTAGGCTCTTTCTTACTGTTCTTTTCTAAAATGAAGAGGGATGTCCTTTGATGACCTCTCTGACACACAAACAGTACTCTGACTCACAGAGTATGCAGACTCTGGTGTCTTCACACTGAAAAACATATAAAAGCTTTTTAAACACTTATAAAAGTATTGTTTTTAAATTAACTTTTATGGAGAAACAAAACACAGTGCAGATTATTAAACTTTTACTGTCATATTAAGGAAGATTTACACATTTTAGGAAATTTGCTAATCTATTTTCTTGCTAAGAATTTGAACAGATGATTGATGCACACTCGTGTCTGTATGCTAGTTATTATGCTACTGCCAGGAGGCAGTTTGCTTGACTTAGCATAAGCAGTGTTTTGACAGTTACATTTTAATGGATTTAACGACTGAGATATGACTTGTTGATACATGGGGAGGCACACGACACCATCAGCCATCCTACACCCTCCTCAGCATGCAGTGCATGAGTGACAGAGGCCGTAGATAGACAGCTCTGCCTGTGCCAACAGAACTAGGGTTACACTATCATCACTTTCATTTTATTTCACAGAGACTCCACCCTATACAGGACTACTGTACTGGGTACAACGTGTGGGGCCCGACAAATGAACATGTCACACTGCAACATAACATTGATCCAGCCACACTGATCCTTGCATCAAAAGTGTGGAGCATCCTACCATAAATCAGGCTTTACTCCTAAAAAATGCCTGACTTTATGATAGCACATTCCCTGTTTAAATCAGCTTAAGCTGATATTTCTTTACTTCACATGAAATTTTGAGTGTGATTACAAATCACCACAGCACAATGGCATTCACAATGACAATGTTCTTTTTTACCATACAATGTAGACATTACATCAGAATGTAAATGAATTTGTTATTTATTAGGCTCTTTCTTACTGTTCTTTTCTAAAATGAAGAGGGATGTCCTTTGATGACCTCTCTGACACACAAACAGTACTCTGACTCACAGAGTATGCAGACTCCGGTGTCTTCACACTGAAAAACATATAAAAGCTTTTTAAACACTTATAAAACTATTGTTTTTAAATTAACTTTTATGGAGAAACAAAACACAGTGCAGATTATTAAACTTTTACTGTCATATTAAGGAAGATTTACACATTTTAGGAAATTTGCTAATCTATTTTCTTGCTAAGAATTTGAACAGATGATTGATGCACACTCATGTCTGTATGCTAGTTATTATGCTACTGCCAGGAGGCAGTTTGCTTGACTTAGCATAAGCAATGTTTTGACAGTTACATTTTAATGGATTTAACGACTGAGATATGACTTGTTGATACATGAGCTGTAGAGGTGCCAGGTGGACATTTTGTTTACTTTAGACAGAGCCACACTAGCCATTTCCCCCTGTTTTCAGTCTTTGTGCAAAGCTAAGCTAACAGGCTGCTAGCTGTGGCTTATTTACATAACATTATATTTACAGAACAGATACGAGAGTGGTACCAGTCTTCTCATGTAACTGTCAGCAAGAATGTAAATCAGCATATTTACCAAAATTTATACTATTTCTATAAGTAGCTGGCAATTAAAAGAATAAAAGAACATGATTTTAAGTTGACATAAGTTTAAGTTAACTATGGAAGACAGTTTACAGATTACAGTGTGTTTAGAGAGCTGTGTTGTGTTAGCCCAGCAGTATTTCGTGTTAGCCCAGCATTCTAAGGACTTTGAACACCAAGTCCGTATCTTTCATATGCATTTCTTAATTCGTCTTCCCATAAAAATTGTCATGCATGGACACCTTGCACACTGAGTCTGATGGGTTAGTTGTGGTTGTCAACACTCTCTGTCTGCGTCTTGCATTTGGCACTGCAGCCAGCTGAGCTATCAATGGTCCTGGATGCTGTGCAGCTATGAAATCACACTCTGCTATAAACATCATCATTGCTGCTGTGCATATCTAGATAGGCTAACGTTACCTTTGTTTGTCCTAAAAGATTGCAAGAAGGATATTGCCTCAATGTATTTCCATCTCCTTTTCTTGCTGGCTTCCTGTCCACTTCTGCACTTTTCCACTCTCTTATTGTGGAGGTATGTGTCCTACAGGTTACATCACATTTTCATCACTGCCTCTTGGTCAAACTACTCACTAGAGACGTTTGAGAGACACGATTGGTGTGTCTATTTGATTGACACAACTTAATGTTGTATTTATTTTTAAACATGCAACAATTTCAGACAAATAGCATTGACTTGGTGTGCAAAGGCCTTTACCCTGGAGCCTGATTTATGGTAGGGCACTTGACATACTCTAAACAGACAGCTGTTTAAATCAGACAAACATGCCATTGTTTATGTTTTAATTTAATATTTACATCAACCGATCAGCTCCCAGTCTGTCTGTGAGCAGCAGATTCCCCTTACTTGCCAGAGTGGGCTGGGAGATAAAATTAATGAATCAGTAAATATAAACACTGTTCATTTCTTTACATGTAGCTGACATGAAACATATTTTGGTTGAGTCTACTGTTAATGAGCCTGGTGGATGTGGTTTGGTAGGTTGCTGTCCCTTCAGCTCCCCAGAAGCTGCAGTGCATGAGTGACAGAGGCCGTAGATAGACAGCTCTGCCTGTGCCAACAGAACTAGGGTTACACTATCATCACTTTCATTTTATTTCACAGAGGCTCCACCCTATACAGGACTACTGTACTGGGTACAACGTGTGGGGCCCGACAAATGAACATGTCACACTGCAACATAACATTGACCCAGCCACACTGATCCATGCATCAAAAGTGTGGAGCATCCTACCATAAATCAGGCTTTACTCCTAAAAAATGCCTGACTTTATGATAGCACATTCCCATTCCCTGTTTAAATCAGCTTAAGCTGATATTTCTTTACTTCACATGAAATTTTGAGTGTGATTACAAATCACCACAGCACAATGGCATTCACAATGACAATGTTCTTTTTTACCATACAATGTAGACATTACATCAGAATGTAAATGAATTTGTTATTTATTAGGCTCTTTCTTACTGTTCTTTTCTAAAATGAAGAGGGATGTCCTTTGATGACCTCTCTGACACACAAACAGTACTCTGACTCACAGAGTATGCAGACTCCGGTGTCTTCACACTGAAAAACATATAAAAGCTTTTTAAACACTTATAAAACTATTGTTTTTAAATTAACTTTTATGGAGAAACAAAACACAGTGCAGATTATTAAACTTTTACTGTCATATTAAGGAAGATTTACACATTTTAGGAAATTTGCTAATCTATTTTCTTGCTAAGAATTTGAACAGATGATTGATGCACACTCGTGTCTGTATGCTAGTTATTATGCTACTGCCAGGAGGCAGTTTGCTTGACTTAGCATAAGCAGTGTTTTGACAGTTACATTTTAATGGATTTAACGACTGAGATATGACTTGTTGATACATGAGCTGTAGAGGTGCCAGGTGGACATTTTGTTTACTTTAGACAGAGCCACACTAGCCATTTCCCCCTGTTTTCAGTCTTTGTGCAAAGCTAAGCTAACAGGCTGCTAGCTGTGGCTTATTTACATAACATTATATTTACAGAACAGATACGAGAGTGGTACCAGTCTTCTCATGTAACTGTCAGCAAGAATGTAAATCAGCATATTTACCAAAATTTATACTATTTCTATAAGTAGCTGGCAATTAAAAGAATAAAAGAACATGATTTTAAGTTGACATAAGTTTAAGTTAACTATGGAAGACAGTTTACAGATTACAGTGTGTTTAGAGAGCTTACCCCCATGTTAAATTTGTAAGTGAGGCTTAGATTTAAATTTTATTACTGTTTGCCAAAAGGGACTTCAAAGTATTGTTCAGACCCCAAACAGCTGGGCATTGACCATGATGTCTTCAGTCTAACATTTATTTTGAAATTTTAGAAAATGTTTTAATAACAACACAAGCACATTTAGTCACATAATATGAACTTTTAAACCCTTTAGGTGCTACAGTAAATACAACTTGACCCCTATCTATTACAGGTTGAAATCAGTCTCTCTTGTTGCACACCAATCACAACCCTTGTAAATATTGTGTGAAATTATTTTAAAGATCATTTAAAATTTTGCTGGAAGATCTTCTGTACCTTTTGCCCTTGTCCTTCTTGTCCTTTGAGCCAGCAGACTCTCGTGACAAGTCTTTGTCACGGAAAGTGGACACAAGCCTCTTCACATTCACCCTGAAAGGTATTAAATCAGTTTTCTGCTGATCTGGCACTTACTGTATGCAATGTCCCAATTATCATAGTATGCACAGAGTACAGAGTTGAAGTGAAGCTCTCAGGGCATTATGTTAATCAGTAGTTATAGCAATTTACCTTAAGATGTTCTAAGTAAAGTCTGTACATTCATTTGAATGGATTATGATCACATCATCAGTTTACAATTGAGGTGTTTAGGTCAAAAAGATATTATGGATTCTTACCTTACATTGTCACCCTCTACAGAATCCATCACCTTTTTTTAACAGTCAGAGTCAGTTACAGCTTAGACCTCCATCCACCTTTGGACCATACTGCCACTGAACCATTATAGAAAAGGTATCAACCTGCAGATGTATTTACAAGCCAGTTATCGTGTATCAAAACCTAAAATTAGATTCAGAGTAAAACGCCAACGCTCAACACTGAACACTTAAAGGGGAGGTAAAAGTGGAGTTTGGCAACAATCCAAGCATACAATAAAGTCAGTGATGCAATATAACAAAGTAATAATACTTTGTTACAATTCTTAAGTATTTTTTGGGAGTATCTGTATTTTTACTTGAGTTTTGTCAACTTTCACTTTCTTACATTTCTGTATATTGGAGTAAAAGTATTTTACTTCAGTTTTTACTCCAGTCTCTTTGTATCTCTGTGTCTTAAGCACTTTTGTTATTTCGTCACTACAAAATTAATTTGGAAGGTTTGGTGAATCACTGGTCCTAGCTTGTAGATCACAGAGTATTCACATAAGGGCAAGTGTAAACAAGTGCTCTCAAAGCCAAAGTTTAGTTTGGATTTCCAGTAAAGCCCAGGTTGCATGTCAGATTAGATGACTACATTCCACTCAACAATGAGACTGACTTCATGATAGAAGCAGAAAATGGCGTCTCACAGCAAAGAGGGTGAATATTGATTCAAGGAGATGTTTTTCTTCAAATGTCATGTATGCTCCATTTTTAAGGTGGTGTACATGTTAAGAAGAAATAAATGTCATAATCCTCAGAATTCTGACCGCTGGCTTTTTCATTAGCAGCATTTACTTGCAATTTTACTTTCAAAACTTAAATACGTTTCGTCTCTCATCCAAGAGGCTTCTTCAGTTCTAACAGACTGGTATATGCTATGTGGGTGTGAACCCTTACAATATCATTGAGGTCACATGTGAGCTCTGAGTTTCAGAGTCGTTTACTAAACTGGGTTTACTAAACCCAGTAGCACACTGAGGCAGAAGCTCGTTCACCCCAAGGACAAAACACCCACGCAGAACATTTTCATTTGAATATTATCTATCTGTGGATTAAAATACCAATTCATATGCAAGTTATAACTGTTTTTTTTTTTTGTTTGTTTGTTTGTTTTATTTTTTTGTCTAACAGAAGCATTTCTTGAACCTGCTGTGGTGATTGCATTTTGTAATGGTCCATATCAATCCAACTACAAACAAGGTACACAGAAACACGACACGAGCTCCTACTTTTAACCAGAAGTATGGACAATTTTTTTTTATGTTTTGCTAATGGAATGCACGAGCTCAGTCTTCTAGGGGAATGAGAATGTTTTCTTTTCTACACTACTTTCCAAATTGCACAGCAGACCTAGTATTACGACCTTTTAGTGCCGTCATGAATGTTTAAAGCTCTTTCCTGTATATTTTGCTGCTCTTGATTAGTGTTTTGATTTATTTAAACTCTGACATCTCTGTTTTTTTTTTTTGTATTACACTGTTATCAAAAATTAAAATATTGTGTGGGGAAAAAAAGCAGTTGACTGTGTTACATGTGTCTGCATGAATCTTGGGTCACTCAGAGACTCTAAACTGACCCTTGGGAAGAATTTTGAGGTAGTGAGTAAAAAGGTCTATCAGGGTTTGTTTTGTCCTATAAAATGTTACCATTTTCACACGCTGAGTCAATAGAGTGACCCTTGGACATGATTCACACGTCAGCACTTATAAATCAATGTTTATTTATTATATATACTGTGCAATAATTACTGGCAATAATTCTGTGCAACACTGTCTTAACTAATAATTGGTGCAATAATTCAACTGCTGCAATATTCTTTATGCAATTATTCAACTGTGTAATTTATTTTAGTATCCTAATTTATTCTTGCTCGAAAGTATATTTAATTATTTAACTATTTTTTCATGTGCTGAATCATGACTTTGCTTGAATGCTTCAATGTCAGTTGCAACCCCTCACTGCAGAAAAAAACGTTGCTACCAGCAAAAGTCTTGTATAAATGAAGCACATGTTCAATACGTCATTTGACTCCTAAAATTTATTGATCGCATTCTGAGCGTGGACTGGCAGCTGGAGAGGTGTCAGTTCACCTCCTGGGCACTGCTGAGGTGCCCCTGAGTAAGGTACTGAACCTTTGTACCGGTGTAAAACTGATGAACATGGCTCAGTGATGATTAAACATGTGTTATTGCCTTTAGTCTTTCCATTGTAATATGTTCAGAGAGCAGACTGTGGTACAGAGAGATTGAGGCTATTCTTTCCATTTACGTAAAATGGTTTTCTTAGCAATTGTTAACGCAATCAAAGTTGGCTGAGCGGTGGTTTAACTGAGGAAAGATCTCCTAAAAGCATAGAGATAGGCAGACTGAAATGCTACGGCCCAGAATGGAGGTTAGTTTGAGTGTAACATTTGTCAGCAATGTTTGAATAGGTGGGCAGAGCCAAGTGGTATGGTCGTAATCATCTGTGGTGTTTATTGCACAGTGTGTGCAAATGTCACTGTCTGTAAATGCCCTTTTGTAAATTCTATACTGTATGTAATGTACACTATGTATGATGTTATACTGAGGGAGCTGTACTTTCATGTTAGAGGGCATGGAGAAGATGTTCTTGCAGATTTGTTTTTAATAATTTATAAAATACTGTTTCAGCTTTTATGTCCTCTTGCCTAATATCCTGCTTAATAACATTTGAGTTCTACTCAGCTAACGGAAGGAAGGCAGAAGCCTGCAAAATAGGTGGAGGGCCACCACCACCACTCCCTTAGACAAAAGTGTAACATGTAGACACACACATACACACACACATACACACACACACACACACACACACACACACACACACACACACATATCCTGTATCATCAATATCACATAAAAAGCTACCGTTCGCAAAAAAAAAGTAGCTTGATGCACAACATTTGCTCTGATGAGAGCGCACGTCCAGGGTGTGTCAGATTTGATATGTGTGGCCGGAGAATGTTGTTGAGGTAAATGATTGACTCTAATGAAAAACAGTAGCGTTCAATCAGATATTCATTGGGGAATGACAGCACATCTAAACGGGGTCTGAAGATCCTCTCCCAGCGTTGATCGGATTTCCTACATATGGACAGTTTGCTTCAGGTTCGGCAGGACGGAGGAGACAAGGTGAACTCAGGGTTTTTTATAGAAAACCTGCCAGCGAGCAGGTTATGTTCACAGGGTCTGTTACCATGGTGACGGACTCAGAGTTTCATTTACCTCTCTTTCTGGAATGGATTACTCAGAGTTTCCCTTATCTCAGGGTTAACTTACTCTGAGTTTTCACAAAACCCACTTTCTGGAATACCCCCATGATGTGCAAGGTACTCTGAGTTGTTGATATTCTGGGAGGCCATGTCAGCTTCAAATGCACATGGCTACATTTAGCCAACACATGCACACGTTTGGGTTTAGGAATAAGAACAGGGTTTTGTCCTTACAATGTTACAGGAAGCGAACGCTGGCCACCGCCACTGGGCACCCTTAAACAATAACAGCAACCAGCCGCATATTATGCCGACATGAAAGAATGTCTTTTTTCATTGGTGTCTGACACTGAAAGTCACTGACCAAATGCCAGTATTCAATGACTTCAGAGTGAGACTGGGTTGGCTTCTGCAGTGTGCACAGGCTAGTTCTTGTTTTTTTGTCGTTGTTGTTTGTTTGTTTGTTTGTTTTTCTAGTAAAATTTGTTAATGTTGAAATTTAGAGTGATAAACCAGTGTTAAGTGAGATGGACTGGGGTCATGGGGAAAAAAAGTAATTAATTTTTGGGAGTATGGACATTTTTACTGCTGCTCTTCTTCCAATCAAGGAGATGTAGGCTTGTGCCAGCAAGGTCCTCTACACTTGTAATCAGTGGGATGAAGTTAAGAAGAAATATCTCTGACAGCTTGGTAAAATTTTGATGCCAAGGTATCTGATATTACTTGTTGTAACTTTGAAAGGCAGCTTTTTCTTCACAGCATTCTAGTTCTCTCTACTGAGTGGCAGAATTGTGGGTTTGGACCAGTTAATAGTCTTAAAGTTCTGAGAATATGTTAATAAGATTGGAATTTGATGAGTTTGTTATATGTAGATAAATATCATCTGCATATAAACTGATTTTGTGATGAAAGTGTTTTGTTTCTATACCTGTATACCTAGGCTCAATGATGGTTGCAAAAAGTAACAGTGAGGGTGAACATCCTTGTCTTCTGTCCCTCTTAGGTGCAATAAGTTGGGAGGTTTGACAGTTGGTAATAACAGATGCAGAGGGGAACTTATCCTTTGTTTTGATCCACTGACTGAACAACCCTCCGGGACCAAATTTATTAATGGTTTAAGAAAGGGTTTGACCAGGTTACTTTATCAAAGGCTTTGTCAGTGTCTAGTGATGAAATAAAAGTG
This sequence comes from Cephalopholis sonnerati, assembly GCA_019142605.1. Lineage (NCBI taxonomy): Eukaryota > Metazoa > Chordata > Actinopteri > Perciformes > Serranidae > Cephalopholis > Cephalopholis sonnerati. Next base: position 4,438,405 of record JAGQAX010000003.1, read on the forward strand.
TTTAGAATGTGTTTCTGGGATATGTTGGTTATGGGCCTGTGTCCACATACTTTTTTTTCTCAGTGCCAGTATTTTTTTTTCAATTTTTCCCACAAGGAAAGAGTGTATGTGGTCGCATGCGGCTGCTTAGAGAAAAAGTGGCGCGCACCTTTTTTGTGCAGCCACTCTGAATGCTTTAAATTGAAAACTTAACTTTTCAGAAAGGTGCCAGTGATATCACTATTGCTACTGTCTACTGTCACAACAAAGACAGAAAAGTTCATTTTTTGGGAGAAGATCTGCTTTACAAATCATTTCGAGGTGACACTTTTTTCGACTTATTGGTCTGTAGCTGGAGGTAAGTGTTGGACCTTTGCTGGGTATGAGCAGAACTGAAATGAGGGCAGTATTCATGCGTGGTGGTAAATTTTCTGAAACTTAATTTCATTTACCATTCTGATGAACAGAGGTTATATTATTTGCCATAACTGTTTATAGAATTCTGCTGAGAAGCCATCTGAACCAGGTAATTTATAATAAGGCATGGAGAACAGAGCTTTCTGGAGTTCTTCTAGGGCTATGGGCTGGTCCTAAGTGTGGAACTGTTCTATGGACAGTTTAACTCTTTATGACCTGCCATAGAACAAGTCCACCAGAGCATAACTTTACATTTTTACATGCTGTAGTGCCATTTTTGGGTAGCTCAATATGCAATCCATCATTACAACCATATCCAAAAATGTTTTATATTATGTATGGACTTATTCCCATGCAAAAAGAATTATTGCTCTGTCTTATGTGGTTGCAATTCTACTGGCAATTAAAGATAGATTTGCAAATCGCGGGCTCTCCCGTTGGTATTAAAGAGCTACGAAGTTCAGTGGTGTCACGAAATGAGTGAATATTCAGGGCACGATGTTCATCATTAGAGTGATAGAGTTCATTCTAAAAATTATGGACACATCAACAAATAAACACATTAAATCATTATAAATTCACAAATACATAGAGTTAAGGGGAGAGGATAAGACAGGAGATGGGGTGATATAAGATTTTAGGAGAGAGAGAGTGGTTAAAAATGTACAAAAATTATAAACAAAAGGCTCTCCTGTTGTCTTAAGGTAAAGGCAGTCTTTCTTATCAATTTAAGTTTTCTAGAAATGTTTTTTATACACAGCAAGCTCCTAAATAAATTATGTCTTTGTTGATTTGTTTTTCACTCTTAATTACTAATTCAGTACAGTAGTTTTACCCTCTTTTTTGAAAAGCACCTGGACAAAACCTTAGAAAAATGTGTAAAATGTTTATTTTCTGTAATATTATGTTCTTTGAATTTGCATTTAATAAGGCTAAAGCTAACAAGTCCCAGTTATGGCCATCTGCAGCATCTTTTTCCATTTTTTTGTCAATATTACAGGCAGACATTAAAAAAAAATTCTATTTCAGTATGGTGAACCATTTATTATACAATGACTTAAGCACTTAAAGTTATTCTGACTGTTGGTAATGCCTTAGGTAAGCGTTTTTGGTGAATTGGGGTGATTTTTTTCAGGAATGGTAACATTAGCTATTTATGTACTGTATATGATGATAAAAAAAAGACCATGCTGCCTGCATTGTTTTGACATAAGATAACTATTCAAATGTGTGTAGGAGCGACTTAGCTAGATAGCTAGCTAGATAGATAGACAAAAACTAAATATACAGTATATGTATACTGTATGTGAAATGAAAAATAGCCTACCTGTTCAAGTCTCCTGGTGAGTCTGCTCTCTGGGAACTCAGATAGAGCTGAACGTGTTGAGTTACAGGGTGGGGAGTAAGCTGGAAGGAAAAAGAAAAGGCGGGATTGCATAATACCACTTATAATCTCCTTGGCAAAGTCTGTGACCTGTCCTTCCTAAGTTTAATATGTCACTAATTAACACACCAGCAAAAGGCTACATGTAGACATACCTGTATGGAACAGTGTTCATATAAAATATATTTTATGAACACACCGTGAAACGATCATATGAATACATTGTATAAACTATATGAATGAACCAACAATTTCTGAAATAATTGAATAGATTATTAAAACTAATCTCAACTGAAAGATGTTTTTATATTTATTTGCGCAATAAGTGAATTTCATTGGAAATTATTTTTATCTAAAATTCCCTTTTTCACATATTGGATTTTATTTCATTTTGGCTTTTTTTCCAATAATACATTTACATTTTTATTTCATAATGTAAATAAACACTAAACAGTAACTAAATTTACGTAGATTTAAAGGCTTAGTTTAAAAAGGCTGCTCGTGCAACCCACATAAGCCGGTTTGTGAGCTTGGATTATTATTTAGCATCTAAGTGAAAAGCGAGTGGTAGTAGTGCAGTACTAGCTCCTGTTGGTTTGACTGCCACAGAGGTGTGTGTCTTGGAACAGGTGACTCTGAATCAGCCAGCTAGCTGCTGTGGACACATCTCTGTGACATTGTGAAATATAACTGAATCAGAATCAGAATCAGAATCAGAAATACTTTATTGATCCCCAGGGGGAAATTGTTGGCGTTACAGGTGCTCCTTACAAGTGTAGAAAGAAGTATTGTATAGTGCATATAGAAGTGAAAATAGAAGAAAATATAACAAGATTATTTACAAAAAATATATATATAGTAACCTAACAACATTATTTACAAAATATATATAGTAACCTAAGATGCAGAATGGAAATAAGAAAAATTAAGGATTATGTACATAATGCACCTCATGGTACAAATATATGTTTACATAGCAGTGTGAAAAGAAATGTATGACGGTAGAGTTATTGCACAAGTTAAATTATTGCACAGGTAATAATACAGTTATTGCACAGATTATTGTGTTAAGAAGAACTGTGGAATAAATATGTAATCATTTACTGATTGAGGTGGTGACAGTGGGTGAAACAGTCCAAGGGCAACTCAGAGGGAGAAGTTGTACAGTTTGATGGCCACAGGCAGGAAAGATTTCCTGTGGCACTCAGTGGTACATTTCGGTGGTATGAGTCTCCGACCGAAAGCACTCTTGTGCCCGACCAGCACATGGTGGAGTGGATGTGAGACATTGTCCAAGATAGTTTGCAGCTTAGACAGCATCCTCCTCTCTGACACCACCATGAGAGAGTCACACTCCATTCCCACAACGTCACTGGCCTTGCGGAACAGTTTGTTGAGTCTGTTGGTGTCCGCCACCCTCAGCCCGCTGCCCCAGCACACAACAGCATAGAGGATAGCACTGGCCACCACAGACTCATAGAAAATCTTGAGCATAGTCTGGCAGATGTTGAAGGACCTCAGTCGCCTCAGGAAATAGAGACAGCTCTGGCCCTTCCTATAGATAGCATCAGTGTTCTTGGCCCAGTCCAGTTTATTGTCAGTGTTTACTCCCAGGTACTTATAGTCCTCTGCAATGTCCACACTGACCCCCTGGATGGAAATCAGGGTCACCGGTGTCTTGGTCCTCTTCAGATCCACAACCACTTCCTTTGTCTTTGCCACGTTGAGCTGCGGATGGTTCTGCTCACACCATGTGACAAAGTTATCCACAGCAGCCCTGTACTCATCCTCATCACCCTTGCTGATACATCCAACTATGGCAGAGTCATCAGAAAACTTCTGAAGGTGGCAGGTCTCAGTGCAATAGCTGAGGTCCATGGTGTAGAGGGTGAAGAGGAAGGGAGAGAGAACAGTCCCCTGCGGGGCCCCGGTATTGCTGACCACTCTGTCTGACACACAGTGTTGCAAGCGCACGTACTGTGGTCTGCCAGTCAAGAAGTCTACAATCCAGGACACCAGGGGGGCATCCACCTGCATTGCTGTCAGCTTGTCACCCAGTAGAGCTGGACGGATGGTGTTGAACGCACTGGAGGAGTCAAAAAACATGACTCTCACAGTGCTCGCCGGCTTGTCCAGTTGGGTGTAGACACGGTTGAGCAGGTAGATGATGGCATCCTTGACTCCAAGTCGGGGCTGGTGGGCAAACTGGAGGGGGTCCAAGAGTGGCTTGACCATGGGCAACAGCTGCTCCAGGACAAGTCTCTCCAGGGTCTTCATGATGTGGGAGGTCAATGCCACGGGTCTGTAGTCCTTGGAGCCACTGGGACGCGACGTCTTTGGCACAGGAATGAGGCAGGATGTCTTCCACAGCATGGGGACCCTCTGGAGACTCAGGCTCATGTTGAAGACATGCTGAAGTACTCCACATAGCTGGGGGGCACAGGCTTTGAGCACCCTGGGGCTAACACCATCAGGGCCTGCAGCCTTGCTTGAGTGGAGTCTCATCAGCTGTCTTCTCACATGATCAGCAGTGAAGCACATTGTGGAGGTGTCAGGTGGAGGAGGGGTGTAGTCCTCATGATGAAGAGTATGGTCAGTCTGGCTACTGGGGGAAGAGGTGTGAGGAGGGCTCACACCGGAGGGTGGGGGGGTGTAAGAAGGAGGAGTGGGGGAGGGTGGAGTGGGTGATGGTTGTTCAAGACAGACAGCAGAAGAGTCGGGGAGAGGGGGGGGCAGTGTCAAATCTGTTAAAAAACAGATTCATTTCATTGGCCCTGTCCACACTGCCTTCAACTCCACTCCAGCTTCCTCCTGTACCTCTTCTTAGGCTCCTTGATCTTCACCTTCACTTCACCTTGTATTGTTCTCACCTCCTCCCCGATACCAGCTCTGAAGGCCCTCTTCTTCACATTAAGGATGGCTTTGATGCCCTTTGTTACCCGCACTTTGTTATTTGGATAACAATGGATGGTCCTTGCTGGGACAGTGGAGTCCACACAGAAACTGATATAGTCCGTGATGCACTCTGTGAGCCCATCAATGTCCTCCCCGTGCGGCTCACAGAGTGCCTGCCAGTCTGTCACCTCAAAACAGCCCTGCAGTGTCTCATAAGCCTCCTCTGACCATCTCCACACTGTCCTCATGGTCGCAGGCTGGCTCCTCACTAGAGGTACATAGCAAGGGTTGAGGTGCACCAGGTTGTGGTCTGACCTACCCGGGGGGGGGGCAGCTTTATGCATCCGTGGCGTTTGCATACAGCAAGTCCAGGGTTCTCCCTCCTCTAGTAGGACAGCTCACATACTGAGTTGTTTAATGTTGTTGCCATGGTGACGTGGTTGAAGTCACCTGGGATAGCTATGAAAGCATTCGGGCGTTGAGTCTGCAGACGGGCTATGGCGGAGGGAATGACATCACATGCTGACGTCGAGTTGGCAGAGGGGGGGTGTAAACAGTCACCATAATGGCATGTGAAAACTCCCTGGGCAAATAATACGGCCTGAGTCCAACAGCAAACAGTTCAATATCCGGGCAACAGATTTGTTCCTTGATAGTAATGTGGGCAGGACTGCACCATCGGTTGTTGACTAACCTGGTAAGCCCCCCTCTTTTGCGTTTACTGCTCTCAGTGCAATCCCGATCGGTCCGAACAGTCTGAAAGCCGCTGATGGAGACGTTGTCATCGGGTACGTCCTTGTGCAGCCATGTCTCAGTAAAGCCTGGTTCACATTACACGATAGTCACCCAGATTTCGAGGTCACAGAGGATCTTGAGAGCCATTAAGAAGTCCTGGGGTTGGAGGTGAGTCGGCAGATAGTCTGCCACGATGAGTCCTCACGTGTGAACAAGTCTACGAGCAAGTCACGCCCTTGTCTGCGACTGGGACTGGATATCTGGCATGCTAGAAAACTGGAGAGGTCTGACACGACTGACAAAGAGCATCAGCCAATGAGAGGCGAGAGGCGATGCGATGTACAGCTCTACCAGCCCCAACAAGAAATTCCTCCACTGTCATCCGTAGCATTTCCCGAAAACCTGTTCGATCATTCAGCTATAAAAAGTACAATAATCTGGGTCAGAATACATGCATAGACGAAAAAGACAGTACAATTCAAGCTAATAGGCTAGCAGCACAGCGGCAACAGAGTTTCATTCATAGAACTCAACTCCAACTCTCTCTGCAGAACTGACAACCTGCACAATCCGCGTGTAGCAACCCAGTCCTTCACCCAAATCCTTTTCTTCTTTTCCTGTGTCTTCTCAGCGCAGCACAGAGCAGGGCGCAAACAACCTGCAGAGCTCCAAACTGTCGGACATCCATGTTAAAGTTTAGTGCTGGGGGACTTCATAATATCCTGGTTTGTTCACATGTGACAAAACGTAGTTTGGTGAAGTCAGCGCGTTATCTGGGGCTCTGTTGGTGAGGGGTCGCCGGAGAAATCTTGTGGTGTGCACACACAGGTCGTAATGCAGTTGGCGAGACTCCCACTGACAGAAACACACATCGCCAAGTATGAACACTCAAAAGATTACGATAGTCTCCGCCACTCAAGACTGGTCGGCCAGTCGTGTAATGTGAACAAGGCTTAAAACACATCAAAACACATCACATAATGTGACATTATGAAATAAAAATGTAGCTTTAAATAAAATGTCTTCAATTAAATAAAAATAAAAATGAAAATAAGACTGATGAAATAACATAATAATAATGAGTTTAGATTTAGTATTGTCTTAAATAATTTCACAAATAATTGTTAGTTACATATTTTACACAGTTTATTCAAGTTATTTTTTCATAGGCTAATCACTGATATATTCATTTAATATCAAAGACTCAAGATACTTGGGGCTCTGTTCAAAATACAGTGTGTGTGTGTGTGTGTGTGTGTGTGTGTGTGTGTGTGTGTGTGTGTGTGTGTGTGTGTGTGTGTGTGCGTTAGTCTGTGTGTGTCTGTGTGTGTGTGATGATAGAGTGACACAAGCCACGGAACTTTACAAACGCTCTATTTTATGATGGGTTATAAAAATGTTCTTGTTGCATACTTTTGAATAATATCACATGATGGGTGGCAAGGTGGTGCAGTGCTTAGAACTGTCACCTTACAGCAACAAGGTTATTGACATATTTTACAGCTTATTCAAGTGATTTTTCATAGGCCAATCATTAATGTATCCATTTTATATTAAAAACTCTAGATACTTAGGCTTCTGTTCAAAATACAATGTGTGTGTGTGTGTGTGTGTGTGTGTGTGTGTGTGTGTGTGTGTGTGTGTGTGTGTGTGTGTGTGTGTGTGTGTGTGCGTGTGTGTGTGTATGTGTGTGTGTTCAAGGTCAAGTTCCACAGATGATAAAGTGACACAGGCCGTAGAACTGTACAGACTCTCTAGTTTATGATGGGTTATAAAAATGTTCTTGTTGCAGACATGATGGGTGGTACAGTGGTTAGCACTGTCACCTCACTGCAACAAGGTTCCTCCTGTATGTTGCATGTTCTCCTCATGTCATTGTAGGTTATTTTAAGGTACTTGTAATTTATTAAGCATATATATTTTTTGCAAATATTGTATTTTTTACTTCACTACATTTATTAATTAGCTTTAGGATTACTTTGAAGATTCAGATTATTCATATTAAACATAAATTAAATGATAAATTATGATTTATTTATGATCAGGAAGACCAACTGAGGAGGGATCTCTCTTCCAGGATGGACAGATGTGCAATAGTAATCCATGTGACAAAATGATATATGGAGAGAGAGAGAGAAAGAGAGATGCACGGCAGCAACAGTAATGTAAATAATTACAATTACAATAATGAATAATAATAATAGTAGTTTATGATAGTATATATGTTAAACATATATATTAACATATGATAGTATATGACAATCATAATCATATGTGTATAATAAAAGTTGAAGTATGTCTAACAGTAATAGCAGTAGTAGTAGGCATCAGACAGGACCACGACAGCAGCACAACCATGACCCACAATCCCTGGCCAACAAAGGCTTCAGGGGAGAGGCCGAGTTAGTGATATGCAGTAACAGAATAGGAGTGTTAGGAGGAAGGAATGAGGAACTTGGTGTATCATAGGAAGTCCCCCAGCAGACTAGACCTATATCAGCCTAACTAGGGGCTGGTTGAAGGCAAGCCTGAGCCAGCCCTAACTACAAGCTTTGTCAAAGAGGAAAATCTTAAGTTTAGTCTTAAATGTGGAGATGGTGTCTGCCTCCTGGACTGAAACTGGAAGATTGTTCCACACAAGAGGACCCTGATAGCTGAAGGCTCTGGCTCCCAGACTTTAGGAACCACAAGTAAGCCTGCATTCTTGGAGCGCAGTGATCTGGTGGGATTATAGAGTACCATGAGCTCTCTAAGATAATAGAGCCTCACCATTTAGAGTTTTGTAAGTGAGGAGAATGATTTTATAGGGAGCTGGTGCAGAGGAGCTAAAACCGGAGAAATATAATCTATTTTCTTTGTTCCAGTAGGTACAAGTGCCCCAGCATTCTGGATCAGCTGGAGAGTCTTTTAAGACTTGTTGGAGCAACCTGATAATATGGAGTTGCAGTAATCCAGCCTAGAGGTAACAAATGCGTGGACCACTTTTTCTGCATCTTTCTGAGACAGGAAACACCTAATTTTTGCAATATTACACAGGTGAAAGAACACAGTCCTTGAAATTTGTTTGATATGGATGTTAAAAGACAAATCTTGATCAAATATTACTCAGAGGTTCCTTACAGTAGAGGCCGGCACAATGCCATCTATAGAAAGTATAACTTTAGATAGAGAGTATCTGAGGTGTTTGTGACCAAGAACAATAACTTCATTTTTGTCTGAATTTAATATCAGGATTTTGCAGCTCATCCAGTTTTTTATGTCCTGAAGACATGCTTGAAGTTCAGTTAACTGATCGGTTTCTTCTGGCTTGATCGATTGATATAATTGATATAATAATTATTTGTCCCCTCCTGTAATTTCAATGTAATATTCCGTTTTTTGTACAGCCACAATTCCAAAACATCCTGTGTTAAACGTAAATAAAAACAGAATAAAAAAATAATTGCAAATTATTTTTGATCTATATTCAGTTTTGTACATTACAAGACAAATTATTTAATGTTCGAACTCATAAAAAATACAGTCATTCTGAATTTGATGCCTTTAACATTTTCCAAAAAAGTTGGGACAGGAGCAACAAAACAACTGGAGAAGTTGTGGACTTCTCAAAAAACACCAGTCTGGAACATTCCACAGGTAAACAGCATAGTTGGTAACAAATGATAGTATCATTAATGGGTATGAAAGGGGCATCCTCAAAAGGCTAAGATGGTCAAATTGTAAATGGTAAATGGACCTGCACTTGTATAGCACCTTTCTAGTCGTCTGACCACTCAAAGCGCTTTTTACACTACGAGTCACATTCACCCATTCCACGCACATTCATACACTAGTGGCCGAGGCTACCATACAAGGTGCCACCTGCTACTCAGTTTTTAACACACTCACACACCGGTGGAAGCATCATCGGGAGCAATTTGGGGTTCAGTATCTTGCTCAAGGATACTTTGACATGCGGACAGGAGGAGCAGGGGATCGAACTGCTGATCTTCCAATTGGTGGATGACCAGCTCTACCTCTGAGTCACAGCCGCCCAGTGTGAAAAACTTTTTGGGCAAACAGTTCAACAGTTCAAGAATAACCTTTCTCAATGCACAATTGCAAAGAATTTAGGGATTGCACCATCTACAATCCATCATAGCATCAAAAGATTCAGAGAGTCCAGAGAAAACTTTGCAGGTCAGGGGCAAGAGCAAAAATCAATACTGAATGTCCATGACCTTTGACCTCTCAGACAGCAATGCATTTAGAATTGACATAACTGTATGAAGGATATTACTACATGGGCTCGGGAACACTTTGTCAAAGCCAGCATCTGTGTTAGTGCCCATGGCATCATGGGTAATTCTCACATCTGTTAAGCCACCATGAATGCTGAAAGGTACATACAGGTTTTAAAGCAACACATGCTGCCATCCAGACAAAGTCTTTTACAGGGACGTCCCTGCTTAATAATGACGTTTTTGAGTTTGAACATGAAATATATTGTCTCCGAACTCTATTCAATTGAATATAGGTCAAAAAGGATCTGCAAATTATTGTATTCTGTTTTTATTTACATTGAACACAGTGTCTTAACTTTTTTGAAACTGAAATATAAAAAAAAACACGGTGTTGCAGAATTCGCTTGTAGGCCTAAGAATTGACATCGGCCAACAAGACATTGGTATTTCGAAGTATTTTCCTGTAAAGTCTATCTAGCCTCTGTTCATTTACTGAAGATCCATATTACAACACCTCCATCTTAATTTCTTAGTGGAAATTGACCACTTAAAGTGTAAAAATTTTCTGGGCTGAAAAAAAATCTGCAATGCCTGTTGTTGTTGCAGTGTTTTGGTGTGGGAATTGTTTCAGCAGTGTAAGAGCCTGAGACTTAAGGTGAAAGCACGTTTGACAAACCTCACACTTGAGAGCTGGCAACTCTGTGGAAAGAGGGACAAATGGTAAACCTGCAAGTTAGCATAGCTTGGCTGTAGATAGGCCTGAATTGGCTGACCTAACCACATTGGTAACCTGGAATTTAAACCTTGTATTGTCCAAATTTGGACATATTCTTGGTCTCGCCTGGTTCATGAGCACAAAGCTTGAACAAATGGGGCTGGTGAGCCTGCTGGCTAGCTTAGCTTGGTTGGCTTGTCTTGTCTTGGCTTGGCTGCACCCGTGTTGCAGCGGGTAGCAACTGCAAACTTTGTTTTACTTTTTGTAGACACTGTTTGATTGACCCTGTAAACATTGCACATTGCAAGCAAAATGGGTCCATATGGAGCTAGAATCCCCTCTTAGAAAAAATGCATTTGTGAATCGTGTCACGTCATGGGGAGTCTCAAAACTTGCACACACAAATGCAGGAAAGTTTACAAATGAAAAGCACTTTGTAAATGCAGGTTCGACAGTTCATATATCAGCGTAACAACCTCCAAGTGTGTATTTGATGAAAACTGCAAATACTTTTACATGCGTACATTTGTGAATTTGAATTGCACATATTTAAAACAAGAAATATTTGTGTGTGCATCACAAATATGTTTATAAATCTTATCTTATGTGGATTTTCTTTTACTTATATATGGAATGAAACATATTTTTGTGTGCATTGAAAATGTGTTTGTCTTTTGAATAATACACACACACACACACACACACACACACACACACACACACACACACACACATATATATATATATATATATATATAGTAGTGGTGTGACATGATTTAAAAAATTAATCTAATTAATTAGAGGCTTTGTAATTAATCGCGATTAATCTCATTTTTATCAAATAGCAATATTTGACACAGTAAGCACTGTTTTTCAATTCAGATAAATTCAGACAGCAAAAATGTTTATTTTTCACCTTTCATTTTTCAAGAGTTTGACAATTTGTCAGACACAGACTTACTTATTTTGATTCTGAACCTCGTCATCTGGTCTATTGTGGGCCAGAGTGTGGATAACAAATCAGAAATTTTACTTGGGTTCGGCCCACTTGACATGCTGCTGTGTTGTGCTATGGCCTATTCAAGTGCTGGAATTTATTTACATGACAACGCCTGAACGCAACACAGGCTCCGCTCCAACCAAGTGTGTGTGCTGTGCTGCGCTGCTGTGCGAGCGGCGTGTTTGATTGCGAGTAACAGCAGCCTTTTGATGGTCATTTACACACTGTCCATGTGTGATCACAGTAAACAGGCAAGCTGTAACCATGGTAACAATAACTATGTCAGGTCACAAATTGCATCAGTCTCGGGTCGGGTTCGCACTTAAGAATCAGAAAGGCTGTGGGGTTTGGGCCGGGCTCGGTTATAACTGTCTCGGACTCCGGTTGGGTTTGGTCAGGAAAATGCAGCCCGATGGTACCAGGACTGTGGTAGCTAACGTTAGCTCTGGTGTCCGTTTTGTTTTGCATTGAGCTGATACCGTAGGCTTGAAGTATGTGCATCGGTATTAGCAGTGTGCCAGAAATTAGGTGCGATTAAATGTGTTTTTTTTTTTTTTTAAACACGTTATTTTTTATCGTAATTAATTAATCGAAATTAACGCGTTAAAGTCCCAGCCCTGATATATACATATATATAACCCCAAATACATTTGTGAATGCTTTTTTGTGCATTTCTTAATTTCTGTGTGCATTTATTCTTTCTGAGACTGAGACTGAGAGGTGCCTTTTACTAACACTGAACACAGCTATCCCGAGTCTGGGATTGTACCTGGGATGCAGTAAGTTGACATGTTTTTCCTCCACAGGGAAATCAATAGGTTGAAGGAGTTAGAGGGACAACTTACCACATCACGTGTCCAAGAAGTGGGGCAATCTTAAGAGGAAGTACCCCACCCCCCAAAAATTGTTTACCTCCAGAGGGGCACTGTTGAAGTTTTTAAAGAAGGAAGCCAAGGGGGGGGGGCAAGTGCTTTAAGGCCATGCAAGCAAACCCCAAATGACCTTTTTGAGGTGATGGTAGAGAAACAATAAGTTCATTTTCTATTTATTTAATTATTTATTGTTATGAAATAAGTTGTGTTTATTTTTTATGTAGGAAAATTTTTCATTGTGGAAAACATATTTTCATGTGACAGTTTATAATTCAATTTTTAGCAAACAAGTCATGAATCAGTGTCATTCAAACCCTGGGTCTAACAATTTTAGCCACATAGTTAACAAGGTCTCACAACTTCCTTATCCAGGGTAATATTCTAAGGACTGGAGTGTGGCACACAGCACCTAAAACGGCACATGTATCAATTTCCTTTAGAAGATAACAGCACAACTCAAATGTCACGAAGGCATCGATATATAGACCTGTATAGTCATGGCACAAATACAACAAAATTGGTTGGCTATCCTTGCAAAAGAGCAAAAAAATAAGAGCATTATCATAATTACAAAATAAGATAAATAAAATATAACAGTGAAAAGGAATTTAAAAACATGAAAACAAAACATTGCACATTCACCCACATGCTGTGTTGAACATTAGACTTATGGGTAAAACAATTATATTGTACACTGACTATCATATTGCACAAGAGATCACAGTGTATTTCAGGTGTTCATATTGAGTGCAGTAATGAGTAAGGTAAGTAAGAAACTGATTTTCTGTCTATGATTTAATGGCGCTAAAACGACTTCCAGACAGCAACAGTTCACACACTTGATGGAACAGTGATAGGACACCAGCAGTTGCTCAGCCAGGTTGTTCTTTCTAAGGATCCTCAGGATATGGAGACGCTGCTGTGCATTTTTCACTAGCGCGGTGGTATTTGCATTCCATAACAGGTCATCATCCATGTGTATGCCCAGGAACTTGAATTGAGAGACCCTCTTCAGGCAGTCTCCGTTAATGTGGTTGGAATGTGGATCAGATTTTTTCCTCCTGTAGTCGATGATCAGCTCTCCAGGTTGTTCTCTGTGCACAACACTGACAGCCTCTGGACCTCATCTCTGTATGCAGTCACATCTCCCCCAGAGATAAGCTCCACCACATCATCCGCAAACTTGATGATGGCATTGCTCCAGTGTGTGGGGTGCAGTCATGGGTAGAGAGAGTTTAGAATAGGGGGCTCAGCACACATCCTTGAGGGGCATCAGTGCTGAGGCTGAGGGCTCTGCAGAGATGGAGATATACAAGAAGTCTCTGATCCAGTAACACATGGTATGTGAAAGAATATACGTAATTGAAAATAAAAGACCCGCTGGGCCTCATGCAAGAAACGATTTCCGAAACAAATTTTCTCTTATTTTTGTTCATATCCTTGATCTTCTCTTATTTTGTTAGTACCCCTTGACTTTTGAGATTCACCAATGTTTTCTTATTTTTGCTCTTCTCTTAGGTGAGAAAAAAATTTACGAGTGGTTGAGAGCACTCTTACCAAGATAACAGAAAATCATCCTGTTTACACAGCTCACAAATTGCTTGTCGAATGCATAGACACATATATTTTTTATTTCAGGAACATGAGAAAATAGATAATATACAGTAATATAATGTAGATTATTATATGCTTTAAATGACTTTTAATGATTTGTTATTTAATTCAAAACTCCTATTGGTTAATTGAACCCAGTCAAGACTATAAAAACCCTGGGACGAGTTCTGCACCTGAACAAAGGCTTACCTGCTGCTGTTGGATCTTTGGCCAACCAGGTTTTACGCAGAGAGCACGTTTTTAGAGATTGTGCCAATCTTTTTGTAGAGATGGATGAATGGCTGCTCAGCCGGTTCAGATTACCACGCGTTATACTTCTGGATTTGTGCAACACTCTGGAGCCAAAACTTGTGCGGAACACACGCTGGTCAAATCCTGTGCCTCCACACCTTCAGCTACTAAGCGCACTTGGAGTTTTGGCCACCAGATCATTCCACAGAGAGATAGGAGACAGGTCTGGAATTTCTCAGTCTACTTACTACTAGAGTTTTGAAGTCCATCATTTCAATTATGCCACAATACATTTCCTTTCTGTACACAGCTGACCAGCAGGTTGATGTTAAGAATGCCTTTTTTGCTATAGCTGAACTGCTAAATGTCATAGACTGTACACATGTTTGGATAAAAGCCCCCTCTCCAGATCCATTTCCATACTTGAACAGAAAACTCTACCATTAAATCAATGTACACTGAACAAAAATATAAACGCAACACTTTTGTTTTTGCTCCCATTTTTCATGAGCTGAACTCAAAGATCTAAAAATTTTTTTATATACACAAAAGACCATTTCTCTCAAATATTGTTCACAAATCTGTCTAAATCTGTGTTAGTGAGCACTTCTCCTTTGCCGAGATAATCCATCCCACCTCACAGGTGTGGCATATCAAGATGCTGATTAGACACCATGAATATTGCACAGGTGTGCCTTAGGCACACCTGTGCAATATTCATGGTGTGCAGGTGTGCCTTAGGCTGGCCACAATAAAAGGCCACTCTAAAATGTTCAGTTTTATCACACAGCACAATTCCACAGATGTCGCAAGTTTTGAGGGAGCGTGCAATTGGCATGCTGACTGCAGGAATGTCCACCAGAGCTGTTGCCCATGAATTGAATGTTCACTTCTCTACCATAAGCCGTCTCCAAAGGTGTTTCAGACAATTTGGCAGTACATCCAACCAGCTTCACAACCGCAGACCACGTGTAACCACACCAGCCCAGGACCTCCACATCCAGCATGTTCACCTCCAAGATCGTCTGAGACCAGCCACCCGGACAGCTGCTGCAACAATCGGTTTGCATAACCAAAGAATTTCTGCACAAACTGTCAGAAACTGTCTCAGGGAAGCTCATCTGCATGCTCGTCCTCATTGGGGTCTCGACCTGACTGCAGTTCATCGTCGTAACCCACTTGAGAGGGCAAATGCTCACATTTGATGGCATCTGGCACGTTGGAGAGGTGTTCTCTTCACGGATGAATCCCGGTTTTCACTGTTCAGGACAGATGGCAGACAGCGTGTGTGGTGTCGTGTGGGTGAGTGGTTTGCTGATGTCAACGTTGTGGATCGAGTGGCCCATGGTGGTGGTGGGGTTATGGTATGGGCAGGTGTTACGGCCGTTGCTCCTTCCACCTTCGTTGTGTTTATGTATATGAAGCCTAATTTGTCCTCTGTCTGCCAAGCTGCCGGCATAAGCCACTGGACCCAGAAGCTCTGCCCCCTCGATTCTGATTGGTGTGGCCTTCGGTGCTCCTGACCGCCCAGTCTTTGGCTCACCTGGGTTCCTGATTGGTGCGGCACTGGAGGAGTGGGCCAATCCCAGCCATCCAATCAGGCCCCAACATCTTTAAATGCCCTGCAGCCTGACAGTCTGGGCAGCTGACTGTTGGTGGCAGCTCGCCTCTTTGCCAGAGAACTTTGTGCTTTTGTATTGTTTGTTGGACCACCAACTTGTCGTTTGTAGCTTGTTGTGAGCCTCTTGTAAACCTTATTACCTCTGATTTAAAAACCCTTGAAGTGTGGCCAGGGTTTAGCCATTTACGACTGTTTCACATGTTGCATCCACACACTAGACCATTTTGTGTACTAGACACACTAGGTGCAGGGGTGCTGTTTTTGTTGTTGTTGTTTTTTTTTTTTTTTTTATAGATTAGGTGATCAGACTTTGTTTCCCTTCCGTATTTAGAGCCAGGTTATAGACTGAGCTTGACAGCTCCTAATGAGTCCTCCTTTTGTTGTTCTAAGTTTTTTTTTTATTTCAACAGCACCCATTGGCCCTCTTCCTTGGTTTTTCGTTTCTTGTTGTTAACCAGTTTTTCCTTAATTTGAGTTACAATAAACTGCTTTTCCTTTTACCACCTGGGTTTTTGTGTTGCTTCCCTTTCCCCTGCAAGCCGGGTTGTAACAGGCATATGTTACAGACAACAAACACAGGTGCATTTTACTGATGGCATTTTGAATGCACAGAGATACCGTGATGAGATCCTGAGGCCCATTGTTGTGCCATTCATCCACGACCATCACCTCATGTTGCAGCATGATAATGCACGGCCCCATGTTGCGAGGATCTGTACACAATTCCTGGAAGCTGAAAACATCCCAGTTCTTGCATGGCCAGCATACTCACCGGACATGTCACCCATTGAGCATGTTTGAGATGCTCTGGATCGGCGTATACGACAGCGTGTTCCAGTTCCTGCCAATATCCAGCAACTTCGCACAGCCATTGAAGAGGAGTGGACCAACATTCCACAGGCCACAATCAACAACCTGATCAACTCTATGTGAAGGAGATGTGTTGCACTGCGTGAGGCAAATGGTGGTCACACCAGACACTGACTGGTTTTCTGACCCCCCCAGACCCCCCCAATAAAGCAAAACTGCACATTTCAGAGTGGCCTTTTATTGTGGCCAGCCTAAGGCACACCTGTGCAATATTCATGCTGTCTAATCAGCATCTTGATATGCCACACCTGTGAGGTGGGATGGATTATCTCTGCAAAGGAGAAGTGCTCACTGACACAGATTTAGACAGATTTGTGAACAATATTTGAGAGAAATGGTCTTTTGTGTATATAAAAAAAGTTTTAGATCTTTGAGTTCAGCTCATGAAAAATGGGAGCAAAAACAAAAGTGTTGCGTTTATATTTTTGTTCAGTGTACAAATAATATCTGATGCAAACTGCAACATTTTAAATGTCATAGCCCGTTGGCCAGGGAGAGTACACGACTCCTTTGTGCTGCAGAGTACTTCTGTAGGAAGGCGACTGACTCAAGTGGGTGCAGATGGTTTGGCTGATTGGTAAGTGATTTATGATTCTAAAAAAAAATAAATAAATACATTGACTTCAGGCTTAGCCATCGATGGAGTAGGATGCGACTTTTGGAGCTCCTGCAACATTTCATGAAAATCCCTTTTACAGGCACTTTTACTTGTACTAATTCGGTGTAACTTCTGTCCAAGACTCTAATTACGACTTCTTGCCAACTAAAATGCCCCCTAAACCAAAGCCTGGAAGCTCTTCCTTGACACAGCCACAGCGGCCTACTCCGCCTGCTGCATCCCCGCCACATGGTGACATGGTGAACCTGGAGGACAACTGGTGGGACACTGCTCTCAACAAGATTTACACAAGTTCAACCTGTGCTCGCCTCACGCTCATACAATTTAAGGTATTGTTCAGGATTCACTTTTCCAAAGCCCGTCTGTCACAAATATATTCCACTGTCACTGACAGCTGTGACAGATGTCATGCTTCATCTTGCGGTCTAACACACATGTTTTACTCCTGTCCTCTATTACTTAGCTTTTGGCAGAACTACTTTAACACTATGTGAAAAATACTTTCGATTACGTTAAATGTCTCTCCCCATATTGCCATATTTGGGTGCCCAGAAGATTACAACTGATACACCTTGACTCAACTAGATGTTTTAGCATTCACTTCGTTACTGGCAAGACGCCGTCCCCTTCGTCCACTAAAGCTCCTTCCAGTTCTCAGTGGCTCAGGGATGTAATGTCATTCCTAAAACTAGAGAAGATTAGATATTCAATGAGAGGTAATTCTGAGAAGTTTTACATTAAGTGGCAATCATTTTTAACATTTTTCAACTCCCTTAGATCTCTGTCTCCCGATTGAGCCGCTTGAGCCGATTACTGCTTTGCACACCCTTGGCATTCTCTCAATGAGCTTCAAGAGGTAGTCACCTGAAATGGTTTTCACTTCACAGGTGTGCCTTATCAGGGTTAATTAGTGGAATTTCTTGCTTTATCAATGGGGTTGGGACCATCAGTTGTGTTGTGCAGAAGTCAGGTTAATACACAGCCGACAGCTCTATTGGACAACTGTTAAAATTCATATTATGGCAAGAACCAATCAGCTAACTAAAGAAAAACGAGTGGCCATCATTACTTTAAGAGATGAAGGTCAGTCAGTCCGGAAAATTGCAAAAACTTTAAATGTGTCCCCAAGTGGAGTCGCAAAAACCATCAAGCGCTACAAAGAAACTGGCACACATGAGGACCGACCCAGGAAAGGAAGACCAAGAGTCACCTCTGCTTCTCAGGATAAGTTCATCTGAGTCAGCAGCGTCAGAAATCAAGTTAACAGCAGCTAAGATCAGAGACCAGATGAATGCCACACAGAGTTCTAGCAGCAGACCCATCTCTAGAACAACTGTTAAGAGGAGACTGCGCGAATCAGGCCTTCATGGTCAAATAGCTGCTAGGAAACCACTGCTAAGGAGAGGCAACAAGCAGAAGAGATTTGTTTGGGCCAAGAAACACAAGGAATGGACATTAGACCAGTGGAAATCTGTGCTTTGGTCTGATGAGTCCAAATTTGAGATCTTTGGTTCCAACCACCATGTCTTTGTGAGACGCAGAAAAGGTGAACGGATGGATTCCACATGCCTGGTTCCCACTGTGAAGCATGGAGGAGGAGGTGTGATGGTGTGGGGGTGTTTTGCTGGTGACACTGTTGGGGATTTATTCAAAATTGAAGGCACACTGAACCAGCATGGCTACCACAGCATCCTGCAGCGACATGCCATCCCATCCTGTTTGCGTTTAGTTGGACGATCATTTATTTTTCAACAGGACAATGATGGAGTGCTGCGGCAGATGACCTGGCCTCCACAGTCACCGGACCTGAACCCAATCAAGATGGTTTGGGGTGAGCTGGACCGCAGAGTGAAGGCAAAGGGGCCAACAAGTGCTAAACACCTCTGGGAACTCCTTCAAGACTGTTGGAAAACCATTTCAGGTGACTACCTCTTGAAGCTCATTGAGAGAATGCCAAGAGTGTGCAAAGCAGTAATCAGAGCAAAGGGTGGCTATTTTGAAGAAACTAGAATATAAAACATGTTTTCAGTTATTTCACCTTTTTTTGTTAAGTACATAACTCCACATGTGTTCATTCATAGTTTTGATGCCTTCAGTGAGAATCTACAATGTAAATAGTCATGAAAATAAAGAAAACGCATGGAATGTGAAGGTGTGTCCAAACTTTTGGCCTGTACTGTATATATATATATATATATATATATATATGTGTGTGTATATGTGTATATATATATATATATATATATATATATACACACATATATATATATATGTGTATATTTATATATGCGGTGCATCACTGAGGCAATAAAGAGTATGGCATTTTAATTCAGATAAAGAGCCTCCATGCAATTTTTGTTACCACCATAATTATGAACACAACTCATAACCCTCAGCTATACATTAGCATTGTAGTAGAGACCAGGAGACCAGCGGCAAGAGATATTTTAACACATCAGCTAACATACAATAAACAATGCCGCAAAACTAGGAGCGCTGGAAACAATCAACTCGCTGCACCATTTACACATGCGTAAAAACACATTTGTAGTGTGTGCATATGCAAAACTTTGACACTGACGGCAGTGTGCTCCTAAATGACACCAAAATGTGGTATAGACACAGCAATTTATTTTTTAATTATATGTCTATTTTGGTGCAAGCATTTACCCACCTTAGTGGCAGGTGGCCCTCTGTGATTTATTTGCTAAATGGGAAATCTATTTGGCACGTGACACTTTGGGGGTGTTAATTTTGAACCCTACCCTACTCCCACTGTCTATATGTGTTATATTAAGGCACATCTTTAACTGTTATCTCTGTACATTGAACATATCTGCTATCCTGTGAACTTTTGCACATCACCCGGTAATAAATGTTATTCTGATTGTTATCCTGATTCTGCTGGTTTTGACTTCTTCAACCTCCCATATTGGACTGAGGGTAGACTGGACACTATGTTGACTCATGTGATTCTTGAGGTGTAGGCAGTATTACAAGACAGGACAGGGCTAGTCAGGACTAGCTGGTTAGCCCGAGTAGATGTCTCTGCAACCCAATACATACATGTCTTTGACATATCATCATAACTGTTACTTCTTCACGTTTGTTCATTTTTTTACTGTTTAAACTGTAAGTTTGGCCATATCTGACACATGGCACCTTCAAAGTATATTAGAAGTACACAAGGCGGGCTTTTTTTTTTTTTTACCTTTCTGAGGAGTGGTGTCAGTGCACATGGAGCTGCTCTTACATAGCAGTGTGGCCAAACTGAGAACTCACCACCTACCTGATTGAGTGGGTAGGGGAATAGAGATTCTAGATAGAGAGACAGATTAATATACACATAGATGGATAGACAGAGAGAGAGAGAGAGGGTAGGCTGAATATTACATCTTCCACACCCAGCTGTCAGGGAAAAGATATCCCCTCTTGAGAAGAAAAGTTTAGGGACATAAGAGGTCAGCCCTTTGTTAGTAGGGAAGTAGGTATTGGGTTATTTTCCACAGCCAAATTATGGGTTTATCCCTGTGATGCTGATGATTATATAGGAACATATCATTTTTTTCAGTCCAGTCCCTCCAAAATGTACTGTTATCAGGTGTCTTTGCCGCTAATAATCGCATTAATACTGTTATTCACTATTGTTGGACCATCTCAGTAATCATAACAGCCAAGCTTTCGCCCACTGTCCAAGAGGGGCCACTTGTATAGATAGATAGATAGATAGATAGATACTTTATTGTCATTGTCATTTTCATAACAACAAAATTGAAAAGTGCATCCTCTGCAGTGTAAAAGACAACAAAGTTAAGAAACAGTAACAATAAATTAAAAAACTATATAAATAGAGCTAAAATAGAATGTTCATATTTCACTTGACGTTCAACCTATTGCACATCCCCTTAGCAGCAGCAACAAAAACATGAATGTGCAGTTTGTTCTGGTCTTAATTGTCCTGTATCTCCTGCCTGAGGGCAACAGTTCAAAAAGGGAGTGTCCTGGGTGTGTTGGGTCCCTGAAAATGGTTTGCTGAGACAGCGGGAACTATAAAGGTCTTCCAGTGTGGGGAGAGGGCAACAAGTAGTCTTCTGGGCAGTGGTGATGACCCTCTGAAGTGACTTCCTCTCTGCTGTTGTGCAGCTGGCGTACTACACACACACACACCATATGTGAGCATGCTTTCAATGGAGCTACGGTAGAAGGCCACAAGCAGCTTCTGGGAGAGATGGTTCTTCCTGAGGAGTCTCAGGAAGTAAAGTCTCTGCTGTGCCTTCTTTATCAGCTCCGTGGTGTTGGTGCCCTAGGTCAGGTCCTCCTCCATGTGGATGCCGAGGAATCGAAAGGTCGAGACCCTTTCAACACAGTCTCCATTAATGTAGAGTGGTTGAGTGTCCGTTTTATTTTTCCTGTAGTCGACGATTACCTCCTTTGTTTTGGCGGTGTTAAGAGCCAGGTTGTTATCGCTGCACCACATGGACAGCCACTCCACGTCATCCCTGTAGGCCGATTCATCCCCAGAGATGAGTCCCACCACTGTGGTGTCATCAGCAAACTTTATAAAAGCATTGCTGGGGTGGGCGGGGGCGCAGTCGTAGGTGTAGAGGGTGTAGAGTAGGGGGCTCAGCACGCAGCCCTGTGGTGAGCCGGTGTTGAGGCTGAGAGCAGGGGAGGTATGGGGGCCCACTCTAACCCTCTGTGAGCGGCCCGACAGGAAATCCAGGATCCAGTAGCAGATGGATAGTGAGAGACCCAATTCTGTCAGCTTGGACACCAGTCTGTGGGGAAGGATGGTGTTGAAGGCCGAACAGAAATCCACAAAGAGCAGCCTCATGTAGCTCCCCTGCTGCTCCAAGTGGGACAGAGCAGCATGGAGAGCTGTAGCCATAGCGTCCTCCGTGGATCTGTTGGCTCTGTAGGCAAACTGGTGTGTGTCCAGAGCCGGTGGTAGACTGGCAATGATGTGCCTCCGCACCAGCTTCTCAAAGCACTTCATAATGATGGGTTTGAGTGCTACTGGACGGTGGTCATTGAGTGTTAATGGTCCTTTTGGGCAGCAGCACTATGACAGAGGACTTCAGGCAGAGTGGGACAGTGGACTGGGACAGGGACTGATTGAAGATCTTGGTGAAAACCCCCGCCAGCTGGTCTGCGCAGTCTTTCAGAACACGACCAGCCACACCTGGGGCATGTGTCCCCATAGTGTTTTTCGTCAGCAGAAAAACAGTGGCAGCACACTGGGGAGAGCTTCATCCCAACACTTTTTTTAATGATGCGCTGTGCGTGGGTTTTATTTCTATGACAACCATATCTTGACATAGATGTTAGCCATGTAGCTTTTGCAAGACTATGTTAACAGAGGATTGACTACAGAGTTAACAACAAACTTAACAACATGTACAGTGATAAAAGCACAACACTCACTGGCAACATTCAGTTTCTGCCAGCTGATCTGATCCCACAAATGGGCTGTCCTGTCTTTGTTGTGACAACTAGGTCAGCAAAAATGGTCTGTGACTTTAGCACAACAAGTTGTGCCAGCTGGTACTGATCGGCCAATATCACAAATGTTATACTTAAAGTGTTTGTGTTTTACACTACTGCACTGATGCACTGATGTTGAGATGTGACCAATATTGTCTTTACATGTCCAAAAGACCCATAAGAATTTGTTGTGAAAGATATGTCCATTTCCAATATAATTCTACACAGTAGAAATAAACAATGACAAAGTGTGCAATGTACTGTGAAATAATTATTTTCTATGGTTACTACAGCATTTCTACAAATTTGTGTCATTACACTAAACATGTACGTTACAAATGAAGTAATTCCCTGTATAACAGTCACACCTGCTGCTTGCCTCTGAGTCCCAGAGTAGTTGCCAGAAATAAAGTCACATAGCAGACATAGCTCAAGCATTAATAAGCTAGAAACACGTGTAGGATGTAAAGGCCCAGGCAGCAAACTTACATCCAAGTGGCAACGAAGGGTGAGTGTGTCTTAACCAAAAAGTTGCTCTTGAACACATTGTGAAGACTGCAACCACAGCCAACTAGTCAATGTGTTCTGTGTCTGCATGGGAGGAAATATGTATTAATCATTAAAAAAGGGAAACCAGAAACCAGAAACCAGAAAGAAAATAACCAGAGAGTAGCATTGTTTCCAGTTCCAGCAGCATGCGCTGATTGTGGAGGCTCCCCTCAGCTCCCACATATAATTACTTAAATTTTATTCATGACCTGATTTAAAGGCATGGTATGGAATTCTTTTCTGAGGTCATTTTTGCAAAATCCACATTACAACCCAATCACGGTCACTAAATTGCAATGTCAGTCACCTGTGGAACGGGTAGGGCTCCAAAAACTCCAGCCAATCATCCTGACCACTCCGCATACAGCAAATGGACGGTGATAGGTCAATAATTCTGTCACCTATCCTTCCCACATTTGTGTTCTTTGGAGGCGTGACTCCTTGGGGAAGAGGGTAGGACCTTTTTGATTGTGGATTTTTCTAAATCTAGCTTGCGTGACCCTTATTTTCAATGATTCCAGACCTTGTCTTGAAGAATGTTTTTTTTGTTGTTGTTTTTTTTTTTTGAGGAAGAGCAGTTAAGGAGAATGCTTTTGCTGTTTATACAAGCGCACAGGTGCTGCAGGCCAAAGAACGCCGACCTGCAGCACCTGTGAATAATAAGTACACGCGCAAAAGCCAGCAACTCTGAACTGGCAGCTTTGATACAAGAGATTGTCCACGAGGAGATTTCAATGGCACTAAACAAAAAATTGACTCCCATTAACAAGCTCATATCAGAGCATGAAGAGAAAATTAATAGTCTTGAGGAATTCGCCAATAATGCAGAGATACATTTTCAATAGCTAGACTACTCAGGACACACTGAAGTGAACAACTACTTGATACAGGTTGGGCAACTGGAAAATCACTCCTGCAAATTCAACATGCAGTCATTTGGGCTGACCAACGGAGTTGAATCTGGTAATCAAACAACCTTCATGAATAAAGTGTTCCACAAACTATTTGGAAAAGATAACTTGGGCCGCTTCCACTGGTGAGTATTGCGCACTGCACAGGGAACCCCAGCAAGGGCTCGCGCTGTGTGATCATCCAGCTGCACAGTTTTAATACCAAAATGAAACTGATTTGACTGGCAACGGTAAAAAGATAAGCATTTTTCCTGACCTATCTGCCGAGACAATCAACAAAAGAAAGGTCTTCCACACTTTGAGGTCTAATTTATGAGAACTGAATCTGAAGAGTGGGTTTATCCATCCAGCCACACTGGTGTCCACCTTCAAGGAGAAGAGGAATACTTTTTCTTCTCTTCAGGAGACAGTGCAGTGCTATGAGAAGTATATAAAGAACAGTGATATGGCACCCAACGTACATAAGAATGACTGAACTTTGGCAATAAATGTCCCTACCGATTAGGTGCAGCAGCTAGCTGCAACAGATTATGATGCCTAGGACTTTCAATCTTCATCCCTCCACCTAGTTCTGCTGTGACGCATCTGAATTGTAAGTGCCTTACAACCTTTTCTTTGTTGTTATAAATATGTATGGGGTAAGAAAAAAAGGCATAAGATTACAAGAAAATATTGGTCTTGCTTTGCTAAGAATGGGAGCAACAGTAACCTAAAGAGTCCTAGGTGTATATGTGCTCTTTGGTACATATGCAGGCTATGTGTATCTTTATGTTAATTTCTTTCTTTTTTTTTTTTTCCTCTGTCATCTTCTTTCATGTGTATAATGTTAATGACTGGAAATTATTTAAATTTACTACTATTATTCTGATTATTATTGTTATTAATATTATTATTATCATTATCATTTTCAGGTTTACTATTTGTCTTACATTAAACTCCATTAAACTGTCATTCGCCACTATGCTGCACCCCTACAACTGTATGTAGGGTGGGATGAACAGGGGGAGGCGAGTGGTGGGGTTTTGGCAAGATTAGGAAGGGGTGGGGGGAGACCAAATCAAAGTGGGGTTTTTTTGTGTGTTTTTATATATATAAATATATATATATATATATATATATATATTTTTTTTTTTTTTTTTTTTTTTTTTTTTTTGCCGTTGTTTTGTCTTGGTATTTTCAAATGTTAAACAATGACGAGGCTTGTTATTTTTTCTCGTAACCTGAAAGGCCTTAACAGCCCCAGTGAGCGTGGCTTTTGCTTTGATATCCTAGCCAGAAATAAAGCAGATGTAGTTGTGATATAAGAAGCTCATCTCCTGAGAAAAGACATTTACAGACTGGAAAACCATCTATTATAAACCAATAGCTTTTTCATCTGCAACAAATAAAACTAAAGGAGATGTAATATTAATCCATAAAAAACTTTAAATAACTATTCCTGGTCATGGTGAGGGTTATGAAGGTAGAATTACTTTCATGAAGTGTACTTATAATGGAAAGAAAATGGCTTTTCTCAGTGTTTATGTTCCACATATATTTGACAAAAACTTTTTTGATTCATTCAGTGGGGTTTTAGCAGAGCTTTCTGAATTTCAGCTGATTTTTGAGACAGACATGAATACAGTGCTGTACTGTTTATGAGATAAAACAAGCAAGACAAGTTCTAATCCACAAGCTACTAGAGCACTGCAGCATCTTATTTCAAAGATGCTTTGGCCAATCCATAACCCAAAAGCTAGAGAATTCACATTGTATTCTGACAGACATAAAATGTTTTCAAGAATTGATTTCAACTGAATCAGCCACACTTATTCTATCTTTCATGACAATACAAATCAAATATAAGAGCCTTTCAGACCACCATGCTTACTGCTGCCAATTTAAAGTTGACAATCTACCAAGAAAGGCCACTAGGTGGCGTTTTAACCTTTCTATGTTGCAGGACAATGCTTGCTGTCACCAACATAAAATGGGAATAAAAGAGTTTATCTCTCTAAATAGAGACTCTGTTGATTGTGTGGGATGCAATAAAAGACTATATTAGGAATTTTACAACATCATATGCTTCAGGAATTAACAAAGCAAGATTAAGAAAAATACAGGAATTGGAGCACAAAATATCTGTTATGGAACTGTCTCAGCAAAAGCAGTTTTCTGACACATGTGCAATATCATTACTTAAATCAGAATTAAATACAATACTTTCACAAATGGCAGAATTCGCAGTTAACGAATCAAGGGTTAATCACCACATAAATGGTAATAGACCAAGCCGCCTACTTGCAAGCAAACTGACCTCTAATGATCACTCAGTGAACATAGCAACAATACTAACAGAGACAGGAGATCTACTTTTAGACCCTGACCTTATAAATCAGAGATTTGTTTGCTATTATAAAAATGTATATGCTTCAGAGAACAAGGCAACAGCCATATATATAGAGAGTCGTTTTTAGAGAAATTGAAGCTACCCTCTCTCTTTTTAGAAGAAGCTCAGGCTCTGGATGCGCCTCTGTCCTTAAAGGAGAAGTCCAGTATTTTGCACTTTGAGCCCCATTCCTGGGTGGTTTATGATTAAATAGAGTGGTTAAGACCAAAATCTTGACGATTGCTCCTTCTCTGAGAATTTGGCTTTCCCCTGCCTGGCTGAACAATGCTGTCTATGGCTATGTGTAAGTCTGTCCTAAAACCACCTTAAACGTTTGTTTTCAAAGCCATGAAACTCACAGAGTGGTCAGTGGAGTTCGTTGATATTCCGACATAAAAATCGTAGCAAACTGTGGTTTCTGTGATGATTAATTTGACATTTTGTCTATGCACTGATTTTCTATAGGAATCATCATTGGTAGTAATCCACCACTAGAAACGGAAAGGGGGTTGTTTACAACAAGGTTGTAGTCACTGTAGTCTTTTAGCTCAGCAAAAGTGCCGGCTTGACAGTGCTGTGTGCGCTCCTCGGAGGAGGAGGAACTCTCCTGTAGTTGCTGACCACACAAAACTTGCCCGTTATTACTCGCTTGTAAACAACCTTCGCAGTACGATGCCTTTGAACGTAACGCCAGCCTTCTTCTTCTGCTTCTTTTCTGTGTCCCATTACATCACAATGGTTTCCTGCCAGTTGGCGACACCCACGTAAAGGAGCATTATCGCCATGAAGTGGGCTGGAGTGTATAACAAACGATGGTCAAACGAACGATCAAGCGGAAGTTTACACACGGGTGTGAGGCAGCTGAAAAAATAGTTTCACATTCGAGATGAATAGCAAAAACACGGATGGAAACCACAGTTTGCTACGATTTTTATGTCGGAACATCAACGAACAGCACTGACCACTCGGTGAGTTTCATGGCTTTGAACACAAACGTTTAAGGTGGTTTTAGGACAGATTTACACATGGCCATAGACAGCATTGTTAAGCCAGGCAGGGGAAAGCCAGATTCTCTCAAATTGTCAGAGAAGGAGCAATCGTCAAGACTTTGGTCTTAACCACTCTATTTCATCATAAACAACGCAGGAATGGGACTCAAAGACTTCTCCTTTAACTGAAATCAAAACTGCTTTAAATACAATGAAGAGGGGTAAGTCACCTGGCCTGGATGGCACACCTCCAGAAGTATATTCAACATTTTGGAGTGATTTGGGTCCACCACTACTTGCAATGATAAATACAGCATTAGAAGTAGGAGCAGATGCCAATACTGCTTTAACATTATTATTACTCAAAAAGGATAAAGATCCTACCCAATGCAATCATAATTGCCCCATTCCATTAATAAATTCAAATATTAAACTGTTTTCAAAAGGATTAGCATCTTGGTTCGAAATAGTGTTACCAAAACTAGTTCATCCAGATCCAGGTTTTGTGAAAAGACGCCTATCCTCAGACAACCTGCGTCAGCTACTTCATATTTTAAATACATCGTCTTATGTTCCCTCTTGAGCAGTTTATCAGTTGATGCAGAAAAAGCGTTTGACCACCTAGAATGGTCCTATCTGTGAATGGTGTTGGAATGGAATTTAGTACAAACTTCATTACAATGATAAAAGCACTTTATGCCAATCCATCAGCATCGGTTATTACAGGTAATATCTGTTCTACTCCCTTTACCATTACAAGGAGCAGTAGGCAACGGGACCCACTTAGCCCTTTAATTTTTATTCTTTCGTTAGAATCGCTGGCTCAGGCCATAAGACAATCAATACTGATAAAACCAATAATTTGCAAATCAACAGATCACTCTGTAGCCTTGTATGTGAATGTCAAACTTTTATTTTTTTAGGATGTTACACACTCCCTCCCAACTATTTTTAGGTATTATAGAAGACTTCAGTCATATTTTCAGGTACAAAGGAAATTGGAATAAATTATCTCTTCTCCCTTTTAATTTAGCTGCCAAAGATGAAAGCATTTTTTTCAATATACCTATTGTCTCATTTTAGATGGGGTTCATATATATCCCACAATGGAGAAAACTGTTTTACAAAAATTTAATGTAACTCTTAACATAATAGAATCGGATCTTATAAGATATATCTTTGTCAGGCAGGGTATCTGTTCAATTGAAATCAATGTACTTCCAAGGATACATTTTGTTACTTCAATGCTCCATTTACCATCCTCTCCTGGTTATTGGTTTAAGTACATCATATAATATCACAATACTTATAAAAAGGTAAAAGAGCCAGAATAAAACTGATACATCTTCAAAGAAAGAAAGAATCAGGTGGTTTCTCTTCCAAATTTTAAGTAATATTTTCAGTTCCTACAGTTTCGCCCCTTGTTGAACTGGTTCTGCCTCAGGTTGACAACCACCTGGGTAGACACTGAAATAAATAAAGTAGCACTTACCCCTCTAGAGGATATTGTTTTCGCAGGGCTTTCTTTAAAACAATGTAAACAGAGATATGGTCGAATTACTGGACATTCTCTCTCAATTTGGCAACATTTTGAAAAAGTAAATAATTGGTCAACAAAATGGCATCACCACACACCACTGGTAGGGAACTGAGATCGTTTGAAGATCTGAAAGAATCATACGATTTACCATAAAGTTATATACATATATATATATATACAGTATATATATATATACACATACAACTTAGATCCGCCATGCTGGCCTTTGGGGTCCTTCAGAATACTCACCTTCCAGATCATCCACTAATAATGTTTGTCAGAAAATTGCTTTTACTCCCAGGACATGTCACGGTTATTGCAGCTCACTATTAGAAAAATCTCTGACTACCATAGGAGTAGTACAATCTTGGAATTTAGATATTTCAAATGTAGCTCAACCTATAAATTGGACTAGAGTATAGATAAATTCAGTGTTAGCAACCGACAATTCAAATCATCAGATGATCCACTTCAAAATCATACATCGGACTCCAAAAAGGCATACGCCATGAGGAAGACAATCTCCCCAAACTGCAGTCTCTGCTCTCAACAGCATCAGGGGACATATCTTCACACGATGTAGGATTGCCCTCCTGTCAAGAAATTCTGGATAGATATAACAACTTTCTAATCCACAGCAACCCAAATTCAATTATCTTGCACCCCACAACTTATGCTTTTAAACGATGACACTTCATTTAATATGACAATCAATCAGCGGCATCTCTGGCATGGAGGTTGTACTACAGCAAAAAAGATGCTCACTTTTAGATGGCAACATCCTCATGCTCTCTCATTGAATCAGTGGATAGCTACTGTATTGGATATCCTAGCAATGAAGCTGTCCTCTGCTAAACTGAATGGAGCTACTTCAGATACAATTAGGGCCTGGAGGGTACATATAAATACTATAAATGACATAATATCTTCATAAGGAGGAATCAGTTTATATGAACCTACATGTATGTGTATGTTATGTGTGTAATATTATTTTTTTTATTTGTTTATTCATTTATTTATTTATCTTATTTCAGTTTATATATTTTTTTTCACTATGTATAAATGTGCATGTGCATGGCTTTGTAAGTATGCATGTATATATGCATGTGGATATGTATGTATGTAAAGAGGTATACATGCATGTGCGTACTTACATGGGTATGTATGTGTGTGTGTGTCTGCGTGTGTGTGCATATGTGTATGTGTATGTGTATGTATATATCTATATAACAATAAAAATAACACAAACAATTACAATTACACTTGGTCACAGTGATTTTATTCACCCATTCACTTTGACACCAATGCGACACACTGAAAAGGCTAAAAAAAGCTGAGAAGGGCCAACATCAGACATCCGCCATGATACACCGACAGGTGGCTTCACAATGTAACGTGGCCTGACTGAACCTTTAATGGTATTATGATACACCGCTGGTCAGCAGATGGGACCTGTTGCAGCAGTATGATACCAGTAACAAGCCAGTAACAATGTAATATAAGGAGCTGGAAAGTCCTCATAGGGCAAGTAGGAAGGGTGGTGGATGGATCCAACAAACCCCAGTCTTTAGCTTCCCTGCTGGTAGATTTGGTTTATCAAAGATGATAGCACAGCAACAAAGTATATAAAATAAGCACAGCAGAAACTTCAGATAGATCACACCAAAGTGTTTAATATATATCTTTAAACATTACAATTACAGCTGAAACAGAAATAAACAAGTTTTCCAGTTTTACATATCTCTGCAACTGTTATCAATGGCTAGTTTTCTACCCAAAAATAAATGTTGCTGTTAGCACACCGTCACAGTGATTTGTTCTATACTGACTAAGTAGTACTTCTTATGACAAGTAAATTGATCTTTATGAGTAAAATAAGTGGAGTGGCCTTTTAACAGATAACATTTGTTCCTTAAACATTTGGTGGTGCCTCTCGCAGTAAACAGTAGACTTCTGTGTCTCTGTGACAGTCTCCTTACTTTGGTAAACCATAGTTAACTGTATCATGAGGAAATTATCGTGGTGGTGATTATTGTTGCTATGGCACACATCTTTTTGAGACAACACAGTGGAAACATCAGAGATAAGCTCATGTATTATATTGCAGTTACATAATGTTTGTACATATGAAGAGGAAAAACATTTGGCTTGTGTGGGCGAATGTTCGTTATAATTAAAGTCTTTTTTTTTTTAGATAAACTGCTGTGCACACAGGGTGAAACATTTGATTAAATCTATCCAAAAGGAACTAAGGAGGAAGATAATGGAAGGAACACCTACAGCACTGAGAAAGAAATGAGAACACACTCTTCAGCTAATGTGAAGGCGGTCTGAGGAGGAATGAGCAGGATTTCTGGACATGAGGCTGCCAGGCTAAATGCTGGAGGAAATTCGGCAACAACGTGACAGACCTATCCTCTTTGTAACATTATACTACTTTATTGTATACAACCCAGTATTACCTGTCAGAAACAGGCTCCATGGGGGTGGCATGTGGGCCCAATGTCTTCTAGTGGGACCTGTGCTCACAGCCAACACCGTGCAGCTCAACTGAAAACACTAGAATTGGCAGGTCCGTCACTGGCACCCTGTTCTCTTCACACATGAGAGCATATTCACACCAAGCACATGTGACAGGCATGAAGTGTGGAGACGCTGTGGTGAACAATATGCTGCCTGTAACATCATCCAGCATAATGAGATTGGTGGTGGGTCAGTGATGGTCTGGGGAGGCATATTCTTGGAGGGTCGCACAGACCTCCGTATCATAGCCAACAGTACCCTGCAGTGGGCGCTGGGTTCCTCCTGGTGCAGGATGATGCCCGGCCTCATGTGGCCAGAGTATGTAGGCAGTTCCTGGATCACGAAGGCATTGATGCCATTGACTGGCCCTCTTGTTCCCATGACCTAAATCCAACTGAGCAACAATAGGACATTATGTATCGGTGCATCTGTTGCACCATGTACCACCACAGACTGTCCAGGAGCTCACTGATGCCCCGATCCAGGTCTGGTCCATCACGGGTAAGCAGTGTGACTTATAAGAGAAATGTCAATAGTTGCCACAGGGGAATATTTCTGGCCCAAATCAGCATGCAGACAAGGACTTTTGATGAATCATAAAACAATTTATTAAAAACACCAGTTAAAAGCAGTCTCTTTAAGACAGGAGTAAAAAGAGTCTTTGAGCAGGAATAAAATATCACCAAGTCCCAGTCTCTGTAAAAAGGGTCCATGCAGGGCCTAGCCCAGGTAAAGCAGTCCTTCTCTAGCCTCCCGCTGTAGCCAACGCCGGTCTCCAGTCCCTTGCTGCTTGGAGGCTCTGGCTAGTGGAAGCAGAGGAAGACAGACATCAGCAGATTTATCTTACCTCTCAGTGCACCAAGGGTTCATAAAAGCAGGGCGAAATTAAGCTATAAAAATTATGGGAGGAGCCAAGATATTTCTTAAAACACTGCAATCCAAATAAGCACACCATCAAGTTAAAAAGAGCAAACAATTAAAAGCAGGCAGAAAACAATATAAAAGGCTCTCCCTCCCAATCGAGGTTTTAGCTGCTTTAATCCCTGATGTCTCCAAGCCACTGCAAAAACACCAACGCTGCTTTCCACATTCAACAATTCAAGGGGGGTACAATATGTTAGTGAGACTTAACTGAAGGAGGGGCGAAGCGCACGTTCACCCCTCCGCTTTCCCACGAAGCGTGTCTCACTCTCCCCCGCAGCTGCAGCGGTGCGTAGGTTCCACGTGCGCGCCGGCCTCTGCTTCTTTCGCCGTCTTGCGGAGGGCTCTTGCGGAGGCGGGCTGTCCTTCCAACTGCGACACGTTCAGACCGGGCCGTAGGCTGGAGATCCTTCTCCGTCGAAGTCTTCGTCGTGCACGCTAGTCTTCTTCACGCAGCTCTGGTCCGCGTCTCCGTCGGTGTTTCTCAATTGCAAGGATCCTCCCAAGGAAGGATTCTGCAGAGGCAAGGCAAGAGTCCTCCCTAGCATCCAGTGAACACATATTGGAACAGGCTAACAAGTGTCCCCAGGTGTGCTTCATTAGCCCTCTTGGGACTGACGGGGCTTTCAGGGTACTGTGGGAATTTTGATACTCTCTAATGTTGTTGTACAGTTTGAACAAATATAAGTGGCATTTTCAGAGTCATGTGACTTTTATGGAAAATATATTTCTGGATTCTACTTATAAGAATAAAAATCAGGTCGGCTAAATGACATTTTTGTAAAAGGTGTTTTTAGAATTCCTCTACAATGTATAAAAACTGACCTTACCCATTGTGCCGAATGTTTAGGTCAGCTGATGTCTTTCTGTAAAGTCTTATGAATGTATGAAGCATTAACACTTTAATTCTCACACACATTCACACCCTAATCCCTTTTCAGAGTGCAGTTAACCTCAACAGCTGAAAAAAGTCCTACATCACCACAGCACCTACAGTATATAAACAGACTTACACACAGAATCACACTGTGATTCCAAAGTGATTTTATGTGTGTATCAGCACAAATTCAGTTACAGTAATATGAATAGCGGATCTGATCTGATGAGCCGAGCTGATCTGAAACAGCTGATCGCGCAGATTGTACCCGATACCGCCGTGTAATCCTCTGAAATAAGTGCACCTCAAAATTGATGAGTGATGCTTTTACTCTGGTCGTTCTCACCGCGCCCCCCCCCCCCCCCCAAAAAAATACACCAACTGAAACCCAAAGAATGAGAGCAGTTATCACGTCGTTATCATGTGAATAGTGAGGGGAGGAGGGGAGGGGGACACTTAGCGCTCCATCTCTACTGTAAATGATTTCTTTAAAAAAATCTCATTCGGCTGTGAACACAGTGGAAAGTGTAAATTATGAGGTTTCTGTCAATATTTTTTTTCACGCTTGTACAATAAAAACTCCTGGAGACATTAATCCAAATAAATGACATATTTATATCAGTCCTGCCGAGCTCTGCTGGTGCAGGTTTCATCGAAGAGGCCCCGCCCTCACCTCCACCAAATCGTGTGCAAAGCATTGTGGGGATTTTATACCCGCGGAGGATCCACACATGCATCCTCCGAATTTCGCTGAAAGAAGGACTCAGTCCTTCATGAAACTCGGGAGGATCCTTGACATTGGAACAGTCCTTCGGCTGAGGTCGATGACGTAGGATCCTTCAAATCCGCCCATTTGAGGATCCTTCCTTGCAATTGAGAAACGTCTCGTGACTTCTGTTCTCCTCCGGGCTCCCCGCACCTGCCCTGCCTCCCCTGATTAGCTGTGTAGGGACAGGTAGGAGACGCCCACAGGAGGCCCAGTCCACCAATCACTGCCCACCACCCACCGTGTCTTTCCGGGTCATTTAAAAGAAATGCCGCAAAAGCCTAGAGAGCTTCACCCAGGTATAGCGCCGCCACCAGAACGAGCCACACACAAACCTTCACCACCACCCTGTGACAAAGACACCATCCATCAACTCATCAGGAGCATGCTCAGACATTGTCGGGAGTGCATACAGTCATGTGGAGGCCAAACACACTACTGAGTCACATTATGAGTTGCTATGATAAAGTTGGATCACTCTGTGATTTCAACTTTTTACTTAGATTTTTGGCATGATTTTGAATCCAGCCCTTGACTGTTGTTACTTCATTTTGTTTTCAACAAATTATACAATGTACATCAGTAAAGATTTTCAACAGGAATAATTCCTTCATCAAGATCTGATGTGTGATTTAAGTATGCCCTTATTTTTTTTAGCAGTGTATTTCTAACATACACAAGACAATCTCAAATGAGTACTGTGATCCACAAATACTTTACTGTCCTCAAAAATGTTTTTTTATTTGTGTTGTGTAAAGTCATATCCTCAAAAATACAGTGTGAAATGCAAATCAGCAAAGGTTACTCTGTATACACGTACTTTAATTTCATGTAAAAATGTTACAGGTTTACAAATGTAAACAGTTTCACCATAGCAAATACATGTGAAGTCATATTTATGGATCCATTTTTACACGTGAAAGTGGTTTTGCACATTTGTGGATCACTTCCTGTCACATTGTGGGCCATGTGACATTTCAACCCTTAGAACTAAACAATGACTTGCTATAAAACACAGCTACTGTACAGTAATCCAAAATGGCAAAACAGCTTACTTACCACACTCATCCATGTCTCCCAACAAACCAGATACCAAAGCAAACACAGTGGAGTGACGTACCCTCATACCGAAATTAAACTCACCTCCATGAGCTAGTGCAATTTAGACACAGCGCACATTTAACTTTCTATAATTCTTTAATGAACAGTTCACATTCAGACAATCTAGATAAGTGATAAGTTTCACTATTTATGCAGTTCTCTCAAAACTGGAAAGGGCTCTAGTGTGTTTCAACCTTTTATGTGCCAGGAACAGGCACTCTGCAAGTGATGTCCTTTGAAGACTATTTCAAGAACACAAAAATACAAAGCTCAATTAACTATAAGGAGCTTCACTTTAGCAAAGGATGTGTCAAAATGATGCCAGGGAACAGCACATGTCCACAAGCCAGGGAAACTCTAAACAGCTTCCACAACACAGTGGCTGACAGCGCTTCAGCAGGACTCGATATTTCGATTGCCATCATTATATTGTCCCTTTAGTCGGACCAGTGTGGTCTCTAAGATTCTCCACTTGCGTCGCCGTTGTGGGGGTGCATTGCCTCTCTCTGCCAGCATGATGCTTTCTTTAGTCAGCGTCTGGCGGTCTTTCACGTGACGGATGAATAGCCACAGAGAGGGATGGCGCACTTGCACTGTATCATTCATCGTCAGGTGGTAAGCTAGAATTAAACAATTATAGAAAGACCAAACATTAAAATGACTTGTACACAGACATTTTGTAACAGCACACATTCAACATGGTCATTTTCAATTACTCACATTCAGCATGGTTGTTTGTTCTTTGGTCCATGTCCCTCTGGAAGACATTCCACATAACTGGTGGAAAGGTGGATCCAGGGCGGATGTATGTGTTCCTCGTGTAAGTGATGAACTCTTCCATTGCAGCGTAGTGTCTCACAAGACGTCTACAGTGTCTGCCATTGACAAGTGTGTTAAAGTTCATCTGAACCAGAGCAGGCGGTAGGTAACCCAGTGCCATGAGTTTGCGGATGTGCTGAGCAAGGGTGCAGTCTTGGTGGTAGGGAACAGCCAATCCGAGCTCTTGGATCTTCCTCCACACAGATTGGTTGAAATGAAAATAACAACCTCCAACTGTGGCTTGAGGGAACTCCGTTTCCAGTGCTGTCTTCAGGGCATTTTCAAAGTCGCAGACCACAACTTGAGGGCGCCAATTGTGGTGGGTTACTCGTCGGATGGCCACTTTGACAGCTTGGAGTACTTGCCTGTAGTGTCCAATGGTTCTCTGCTCCATAAGCACATGAACAAGAGGCAGTACAAAGCCATGATGGTTTCCCAATATTGTAAAACACTGTCTGTATGGTCGAGGGCAACTCCTAAAGGTGGCATCCATGTAAGTTGCTCTGCATTGTTGCAGCAGGCTCAGATTCTTATTTGTTGCAAACACCAGTATGCCCCAATCATTGTCAGCATGTAGCGAAAAAAGGTCTTCGGCCCATGTTTGGGCCCATGAGCCTGTGACCTCCACTGCATCCACAGTGGTTGGGATCTCTGGCATTGCCTCAGACCTGGCTCTCTGCATTGCTGTACAGATTGAGTGAAACACTGGTATTGGTGGTCTATCACCTCCACCTTGGACTGCTTGACGATGTTGCACAAATTCTGCATTGTAAACTCGTCTTACTGGCACCGTTGGATCCTGCCTCACTTGAGCCACAACATCTTGTCGGAATTGAGCTCTGCTGACCATGGCTTCATCCTAGGGGTGGGTATGGTCCTTCTCATGGAACCCAATCACTCTGATAACTGGATCGTCATCCTCTTCATTCAGCAGGTTTGTGTAAACCTTTGCTCTGCAGTTCTGGTGCCAGCAACGGCAATGAATCTTTTCGCCTCTTGTTTCATGGCGGTGGAAATGGAAGTTCTGAGCAACTAAAACTTTTCCTCCACGGTTTCCAGGGATCAAGCTATGGGACTTAAGGTATCTTTATTGTTAGGCAATTCTTTGTATCTTGAGGTGATGACCATTTGGTAGGGGGGAAGTTTCCTGTTTGTCCTTAACCTTTTGTTGGGAAGGGGGCAATTTCCTTTATGAATGTAGCAGGTAGGTGTGACCTAGGATCAAAGCTGAGATTTAGTATAAAGGTCTGCACATTTTAAAGACTGTCAGAGAACGCTGTGGGTCTTCTCTCCATGCTGCATGTATTAAAGAGACTTGATTCCTCACACCGAGCCCGTCACTTCTTCAAAGAGGAGAATTTCCCTCACAAAGCTTCCATGAAAAACAGCCATTTGAGCAAACACTGTGGACCAGGGGGTCGGTCCTGTCCGCTATAGCTCTTCACCAAATATTGTGAAAAAAAATTATTCATTCATTTACTATAAAGTGCTTCCAAAAAATCTTGTGGGAGGATAGGGCTTAAATTAAAGGGAAATGTAGGAACACAAGACCTAATTTTGAAAATGTCCTAGAAATGTGGGAACATAGGGTTTCATTTTGAGAAAAATCTTAGACCACATTTATACATAGCAGGGTGTTCTGAAAAATGACGATTTCCCTCTCCTTCATTTGTGAAAATAATTCGGTTCACACCAATGATAAAAACAGCCGGGGAAGGGTGTCATGAACACTTCGAGCAAACAGGTGGCCAATCAGAAATTCCCAACAAACGAGAGACCAACGTGTCACAATGCAAAAACAGTGGTCCCTATTTACATGCAATTGCTAAACCGGAGTTTTCCAAAATCTCCACTTTGGCCAGAGTTTTTAGAAATAATCGTTTTCTTGAGATAAAAACTGTGTTTTTGTGTAAATGAGAGGCCAAACCGCATGGAAATATCTGCGTTTTCCCTTCGTGTAAATTAGGTCTTAGAAATGTGAGACATGTGGAAACATAGGGCTGTGGGAACATAGGGCCTAATTTTCAAAATTTTCAGTGAAAAAAAAAACTTAGAAATGTGGGAACATACGGCTGTGGGACCATTGGGCTGTGGGAACATAGGGCTGACCCCGAGCATACACAGCCAAAACCAGCACGTAGCTGAACCAGATCACATAATCAGCATGTGCAATCAATCATGTGCCTTCTGCTACCTAAAGCACAAACAACCTTACCAACAAAACAGCCTGGGGGGTGTTGGAGATGTCTCTTTTTCTTCGTCCTTAAAAGAGTAACCAATCAGCATTAAGACAAACTCCGCATATTCGTTTGATGAAGAATAACAGGAGAGTAGATGGTCCCAGTTAACTTCTATTTATTCCAAAAATCAAAAAGATTACGAGATACAGAGCTCTGTGTCCAACTTCACGTCCCTGTCTGCAACCGGTGTCGTCAGTTCATGAAGTCTGACTCCTAACTTTCCCTGGACACTTTAATAAGGCGTTACAGTTATGAAATGTGCACGCAAGATGATTGGCTGTTTTTCCACTGCAGTTCCGCTCCCTCCTTCTGACTCCGCCACGCCTTACTGCTTTCACGTCAACTGCTCCTGCAAAGCAAAGTCAAACGAAAACATGCACACTGCTAAAGTGTGCTTCAGCGCATCAGCTGTGTATGAGAACTTATTGTTAGTGATGTACAAGAAGGCTCACTATCCTAGGACATTCTGTGTTTATAAGGTATTTGTTATTGTCTTGGTGTTCTTTCTTATCTCTGGGTACTGGCGCCTGCAGCTCTGTCTACTACACACACAGTAAATGTCCACTACAACTAAGCTTCACATCCTCTGCATATCACTCATTTAAAGAATGGATACAATGATCAATATATAACCTTTTTACAATAATCCAACAGGGGTATTCCATCAACGCCACGAAAAAAATCTGCACCTAATTGAAAAAGCCCTGTTTGACTGAATGTCAACTTCCACTTAAGGCTGAAGCCATTCTATGAGCACAATTCAGCCTTGTCTAATCAGAGTTAACTCTGGCCAGGCTGGAATAAGCTTCACTGGAGCACACAGGAGGAGTATAAAAGCAGCCAAGAACAGTTGAATGTCAACAAGAAAACAAGAGCTGTGTTCTTCTTCCCAGTGGTTCAAACCGTGCTGATGGAGCACCATTTAGAATATAAAACAGTAATTACAGAAAGGGGCAATACTTAACAAGGTGAGGGGGTGGCCTGGCAAAAAAAATGCTGACAGACTAAATGTATAAGTTGTAGCCCACTTACTTTTTTGCCATTTGCACTGATGATAAATGAACAGTCAGACAGGCTACAGTAAGACTGTGGACTTGATAATGTTAGATGTGTGTTTAAAGTGATGATGTAGTCTAACTTAGGAAAACTGATATAACTACAATGAACTGTAATTAGCCCCAGTATGCTGAGGTGTGTGAAGCCTTTCTGACCTAACCCTTAGCTTATATTCACTCTTCTGTTACAGGACTCATCTCTGCTGAGAGACGCTGTGGTTTAAGGTTCATGTTGTTAGAGTTTACATAGATTCAGAATAATCAAGCATAGTGGAAATTAATCATGGTGACATATGCAATAAGATAAAATTACTTAAATTATAGCACATGTGACATAGAATTTTCCTTAAACTTAGATTTCAAATAAAATGGTTCACTCCATAAATAGCATGAAAACTGTGGTAAACTGTGGAGACAGGATGTAGTGTCATGTAATGTCACACATCATATGACAATTAATGCAGGATACATAACTTTTAAATCACAAATAGAGCTGAATTCATTAGGTGTAACAGCAAATTCACTAATAATGTGAACTATAAACTAACACAAAAATGTGTAACAGGCAGGGTTTGGACCCAATGGCAACACCAGGGACAGGCAGAACAGTTTATACTGAGCTTTAATGCACCACTTCAATAAATACTGGGAATGCAGACTGGGAATGCAGAACATTGACAGAGAGAGTCAATGATCAATTTCATAGTGCCCAGGGCAATAGAATCAGTCCACAGCTCTCCGCAAGGAACACTGTAACAGCACACAGGTGAGTTGCCATTGTC
Organism: Cephalopholis sonnerati; assembly: GCA_019142605.1. Taxonomy (NCBI): domain Eukaryota; kingdom Metazoa; phylum Chordata; class Actinopteri; order Perciformes; family Serranidae; genus Cephalopholis; species Cephalopholis sonnerati. The sequence continues at coordinate 4,478,505 of JAGQAX010000003.1, forward strand.
CGCCAGGCGCACACACACAGCAGACAGTTCTATAGCGTGCAATGGTAATGAAAGGGGACAGGCAGAGACTGATGTCAGAAGCGCTGAGATTACAACACTAGGAGTACTCACTAAGAAAGCAGTGTCTCTGATGCGAAGGCGGCCGTGGGCAGAGGAGAGCTTGACAGCAGCGATGAAATGTGGAATCTACAGCGCACACTCAAAGGCAAGATGTACTGTTGCACAACGAAGCAATCCACAGCTCAGAAGATCATAGGTCTCGGGACCGGTAAACTCACTTTGGAAAGCTGGGTAACATTGTTTCCAGAAAGCCACAGGACACAGGCAAACAGGATCCGGGAGGGCAGAAGCAAAGTTGGTGTTTGAAGACAGAAGGCAGAATGGTTTACCAGGGTCAGACGAAGCAGGTGAGTCAGAGACGGGCAAAGTTGATACCGAGGAAGCAGTCCGGAAACAAATGCTAGAAGTCTTGCATAAGGTGAAGAACAATCTGGCATGGAGTATCTGTGAAGTGGGCATCCTTATAGTGACAGAGGGTAATGATCCAAAGGTGAGTGGCGTAGCCTGATGAAATGAGTGGACAGGAAATAGGCTGGCAGATAGGTGTGGTGATAAGGTGGGGTGAATTGAAAATTACTGAATGAGGCTGAGGAGATGGCATGTATGGAGGACAAAAAAGGCCCAATGTGACAGTCTTCAAACAGGCAAAGTCCAGGTGCAGTGGAAAACATCTTGTCTTGAACCGGTGCCCAAAGTGGGGCGCCCGACCAAGTTAAATGACTACCGACCGGTCGCCTTAACATCACACATTATGAAGACCCTGGTGTGCCTGGTCCTTTGTTTCCTGAAGTCAGAGGTCACTGATGCTATGGACCCCCTCCAGTTTGCCTATCAGGAGCACATGGGAGTGGAAGATGCGGTTCTTTACATGCTGCATCGGGCCCACACCTACTTGGAGGAGCCAGGGTGTGTGAGAATCCTTTTCCTTGACTTTTCAAGTGCATTTAATACTATCCAGCCCCCCCATAGATCGTTTCCTGACCTCCTGGATAACAGACTACCTGACAGAGCAGCCTCAATATGTCAGGCTTGGAAGCTGTGTTAGCACTGTTCCTGTTCACACTCTACACAGCAGACTTTAAGTACAACTCAGAGTCCTGCCACATACAAAAATACTCTGACAATACAGCTATTGTGGCTTGTAACAGGAGCGATCTGGAACGGGAGTACAGGGATCTTGTGGATGCCTTCAGGGGCTGGTGCAGTAAGTGCTGTCTCCACCTGAACACAGCCAAAACCAAGGAGATGGTGGTGGATTTCAGAAGAAAGAGGTCACCCCAACAACCAGTCTCCATACAGGTGGAGGACATTGAGGTGGTGCACACCTACAAATACCTGGGGGTCCTCTTGGATGATAAGCTGGATTGGTCCTCTAACACTGACGCCCTCTACAGGAGGGGGCAGAGCCGCCTGTTCTTCCTGTGGACACTGAGGTCCTTTGATGTGTGTGTTGAGATGCTGATCATGTTCTATCATGCAGTGGTGGCCAGTGCACTTCACTACGCTGCAGTGTGCTGGGGAAGCAGCTTGACAGACAAAAACACCAAGCATTTGGACAAGCTGGTTGAAAGCTGGCTCAGTGCTCGGCAGGAGATTGGACCCACTAAAAACTGAGGTGGAGAGGGGCACATTGAACAAACTGAAAACTATAATGGACAATAGCAGACACCCGTTCCACAAGCTCCTAGAGCAACAGAGGAGGAGCGGCAGCAGTCAGCTCATCTCACTGCGTTGCAGAACAGAGCATTTCAGAGGATCCTTCATCCCCACGGCATGACTGTTTAATACGGTCTGAATCCAGTCACACACACACTAACACACGTCACATTGGCCACAACTGGACTGGACTGTCTAATGGGCAATTTTATTTAGATTTAATCTCTATTTGTGCACTTATTTTAACATATTTTATTTTAGTTTTTGTCTTTTATGAGCTGCTGGACAGCTGAATTTCCCTTTGGGATCAATAAAGTTCTTTCTATTCTATTCTAGTCTAGTCTAGTCCAGTCTATTCTAAAATATAATAAATAAATAAACCACTATGTTCTGAGCAGACACTTGCCTCTTGGAACATAAAAAACAGTAAACTTAACTACAAACTACTAACTACGCAATCCAGCACTAGGCATGATGGAAAATGTGGGCGTTGCTTCATTATACAGTCTAAGAACTCTAAACTAAAACAAGGATGATCATGAATAAAATAGGAATTAACTGAAATAGTTTGACCTGTGTAAATAACCATATGGCTTTTTTAGACCATAAAAGTGGTAACACATTTTTATAACTTTATTTATATTATTATTTTCTTTAGAACTAAATTCAACACATAAATTCATGCTTGGTTACATTGTGAGAAAAATGTCTAAAATACGGGATAAAAGTGTTTCCTGCGCAAAAACTAAGCTTGCAGGAATTCATAGTCAGGCTTTCGCTTTATCTGCCTCAATGGAATACCCAGGAAGTGGATAAAATTAAGAGATAAACTGACACAGCATGACAACACCAAGTGGTTCTACAGTAGTTTTTGGTTCTAAGAGCTATTTTAAACCTACCTGTGTTACAGTGCTAGGATCGAGAAAAGGAAAGTTAAAATGATGTACCTTATATCAAAGCAGGCACCCAGGAAGTATCAGACTCATGTGACTGAATGGAATTGATTGACACCAGACCTATTATGCTTATTTTTTAAATTATTTTTGTAGTGGAATCCATTTATGTGCTATGTGCTTTAATGTTCAAAAAACACATTATTTTTCTAATACTGCTCATTTCAGCAGCACCCCTGTCTGAAACACAGTGTTTGGGCTTATGTCCAACCCCCCAGTAACCCAGTCTGCTGTGATAGGTCAGCTGACTGGAGCAGTGGCATGTTTTTATTCTGTCGTTGTCTTATATTTCAGCTGTAACATGATAACTGTAACCTCTTTGTGTCACAGCCTGCATTCTGCTCCCCTTCTCTCCCTCACCTGCTCACCTGTAAATTTCCATTCACCTGCACCCTGCCAGCCAGCCACGCCCCCTCATCAAGCCAACTCCACTCACCTGTGCACACAGCTGTGTTGCTGATCATCAACACTCCCTGCATTTAAGCCTTTCCCTCAGTGCCAGATTGTTTTTCAACCTCATGCAAGACATTCCAGCACTCACTTTCAGCTTGATTCCCCAGTACCGACCCTGCTTGTTCCTGACCTGCTTCTGTCATCTCTGCCCTGGTAACTACCTCAGCCGTCTGTCTGCAACTCTGATTCCTGCCTGGTCCCTTCCTGGTTCCCATCTGCTCGGCTCTGTGGCTGCATAGTGCAACACCAGTCCTGCATACCTCAGTTCTCCTGGATCTACTAGCTACGTCAGACTTTACTCCATTACCAGCCTCACGAGAGACCCCCCTGCACTCCCGCTACAGTCCACAGCTCTCAGACTGCTTTTTAGTATTGCTTGCCTGCTCTTGTCACACTCACTCACTGCTGGAACTACAATCAAGCTAACTCAAAAAACCCCTGAACTTTTGCATATCTGTGTAAGCAATAAAAGTCATTATCAACTGTTAGCCTGCCTCTGAGTGCTGCATTTGGGTTCAATCTCACACATGTTACAGTACAATCTACCCAGAAATGAACCCAGCACACTGTCCCTCGACCGTGGAGCCACCGCAGAAGGATCCAACCATTCATAGACTCAGCTGGAGATCTTCATTCAGTGACATTTAAACTTATGTGTTTAAAAAATGATTGGCGATATGCCATGAGTAACACTGACTGAGAGGTAGCCTTATCCTCAGCTCACCAGGAGGTTTCCTTGAGGCCTTGGCTGAAAAATTTGCTACCCAGTTGGATTAAGGACTTTGTGAGCACTCCTGATTCTCAGCCTGCACGTGACAGCCTGTCACTTCCCAGCAGGCGGCACTTCTGTTTCAGCGTCAGGTCCTGGCAGATATCACTCCTGTTCCAGTGTCAGGGGGTCTTGGCAGACGTCACTCCTGTTCCAGCGTCCGGGGTCCTGGCAGATGTCACTCCTGTTCCTGCTTTGGCAGCCTGGCCGACACCTGCGCCACAAGTCCACTCAGCGGTCCGGCAGACTCCTGCACCCAGAGTCCAATAAATGCAGGTCTTAACCAGGTCTGACTGCCGGTGTGTTGTTGGCTATGCGCTAGAGCTAGCGTTAGATAGCTGCTTAGATCAGGCATCACACACATAAATGTTGAAACTTTTGTCATTATGGACATGCTGCACATTTTTAGTTCTGTTAGATTCTCCACAATTCAATCATTAAATTCATCGTACTGACACCACCCAGCTGGCAGTGTAACTTACTGTAAGCCGAGTAGCAAAAGCATTTCAAAACAATAGCTTTGGTTAGCCAGTTAGCTGAGGCCTTCAGCCAAGCAGTGGGTGTACAGCCTAACATTAGCTCCTACACACTCCAACACTCTGTAGCAGCTTCCATGTTTGTCTTTACACAACAAATTCACAAATTATAAAGCATACTTACAGGTTGTGATCCTGAATCTCCAGATTTGCCCAACAAAGTGGGAAATGCCCCATCTTTCAAGAGTAACCGCAGTGAAAATCCAAACTGTTGAGCTCTGTGTCTGTGGGGAGACAGAACTCACTTAGCCTTGACTTTGTGTTTTGTTTTTTTACTTAGCATAAAATGCTATATAACACACTAAAGAAGAGGGAAAACCCCAAAAAGCATAATAGGTCCTCTTTAAAAGGTGTTTCTTGCTGAAAGACAGACACATTCTCAGACTGAAACTGTCTCTATAATGAAAGATAATGGGGAAAATGACAGCTCATGGTAATACACAAGGAACATTTTTTTTTTTTTTGGTACTTTTGTTGTTCAGAACTACAATAAAGATTATTAACTGTGGTGAATCACAAAACAAATGAAATATAAAACTTGGGAGTGATTAACTTCAGTTTAATCTTTTTTCTGTCTTCACTCTGGTAATAAACTCCAGTGATCTATCAGACGAGTGCAATCAGCTGCAGCTTCCATCCAATCACTAACTGATATCCAATAAGGAGTATGTCAGCCAGTAAAAGACTTCTGTGAAGGCTGCTATTGTATATCCTCACACATGGCTCCTCAGAGGTCCCTCCTTACTCCTCAGAGCAGTTCTGGACCAGAGCGAGTATTGATTCAAGCATGGATCGTGTAGTGAGGAAATATCAAATACGACCCATTATGAAACAGTCACACTTCTTGCATAGACAGGAAGTTAAAGTCAAAACAATGGTGTAGGAACTCTTTGTTATTCAATTGCAGAATGTCAAAAATATGTACATATTTTATCAGTGGTTATCATCAGCATAATACATTTTTGTCAGAGTATTATTAAAATGGCTGGTAAGCCATGTGCTTAATCACCAAGGAACTATTTAAGGTTTATGTTTGAAGATAAAACGCTGATGTCAAAACGTTTTTTTTTTTTTTTTTGGGGGGGGGGTGTTCATATCATTCATATTATTAATTATGTAAATAATGTGACTTAATTTACATTAAATTACCTCGTGGGGCACCATTCCTGAAAAGGGAAAAATGATAGCCAGTAAATGGTAACAGTCTCATAAAGTTCACTAAACTATATTTTGATTGATATTTAAATAATACCTATAACTAAAATTACTACATTAATAGTAAAGGCTGAAGGATTTTGGAGTTCTTGACATAGCAGGGGTTGACTATTCATTCACTCTTGTACAACATTAAACAGACAGCGCATATGATTCCAAAACTTATATTTATTCACAAAGACAGCAAAGCATCAAAACAAGACACACAAATCCTATCTAGCTATATACAAGCATGGTGTATGTGTGAGTGAGTGAGTGAGTGAGTGAGTGAGAGAGGCGGGTGTGGTAAACAAAGGGCCGTTTGGCCTCCCAACAAAATGGCTGACAACAGAGAACTACAAGATGGATGAATCAAAGCTGGCTTCAGATCAGGGGAGGTATTGCCTGACTGTGTGGTCAGGACAAAGACAAAAGAAAAGAAGCTGGAACTTTGATTTGCCTCTTTGGGTGTAGCTCTGTTGAAAACCAATTTGTAAGTGAGTCTATATGAATGTGATCTGTACTGCAAAGGGTCTGGATTAGTGCAGAGGATGTTTAGTTTCATGAAAGACTCTGTCTGTAAACAGCATTAGCAACTAACCTCACTTAGCTTTGGCAAAGCCAACTAACCAATAACCTAACTGCCAACAATCACAACAATAACTTAGTGAACAACATTAAATCACATTCAACAAGTTAAACAGTCTTGCTTGGCTTGTACAGCTGTGATAAAGCTACGCCCAGTTGTTACTGTACATTACCAATTCTTGAATGAATGGAGAGAAGAGTAGGTTTGAGGCTTGCTGCTTTTGTTAACTGGCAGAGGAAGGCTGGAAAGAGCTGTGGTTCCAGAAGCAGTCTTTATGGTGTCCTTTATTCCAAAGGTGCAGATCCAAGGAGGTTTGCAGAGACACTGGGGTGCTGGGAGTTCAATTTATTACATTGAGGGAATTCTTTAATTACAAACACTCATTTAATATATTTTATGAATCAATACATACATGTTTTTCGAAGAATATTGCAATGTGAGCAGCCTTTGTTCCACATGTTCATTTAAATAGTTAAAGCACAGATTGAGTGAGCGTTAATAGAGATTTGACTATGCGTGACCCTTTATCCTAGGCCCTGTTTCAGAAAGCGGGTTTAGTGAAAACAAAAAAGTAAGTTAATCCTGAGATGAGGGAAACTCTGGGTTTTCCGTCCAGTAAGAAAGGTCACTTAAACTCTGGGTTAGTTACTTTGGTAAGTGACTTTGTAAACCTAACCTGCTCACTGGCAGGTTTTCTTCAGCAAACCCTGAGTTACTCTCTGTCTCCTCCCTCTGACAGAGCCAGACATGCTGTTTCATTTCCTCATTGATTCAGTCCATACCAGAGCATGTATCGAAGCGCAGTAATTAGTGGAGGTTTACTTTCAGAATCAAAACCCTGTTTGGATAATAGTTTGTTACTCAGGGCTATCTAAAGTTACTTCTTTTATACACAGTTGTTTCTTTCAACAGTGGTTTTCGACCTCACAATAGAATATCACACAACCTCAAGTCAGCCTTAATCTCTATACACAGATATCTGCGTTAGTATTGCCATCAGACGATAGAGGATGGATTCCTAGACTGAGTCACCACAGCTCAGAATAAAACCCCTGCATGTCCATCTTTTTGTGAGTAGAAGTTGTTTTCTTTTCTTATCTTTTTTTTTTTTGGATGAATGTGCAAAGTCTGCACATGTTCTTAACATACCAAGAGTTGACTAAACTGACTCTGATCAGCTGTTCTGAAACCGAAATCTCAAGTTTTCCCTCTCAGGGTTCATCAACTCAGCGTTCAGGGATGGACTCAGGGTTTGTTAAACATGCTTTCTCAAACAGGCCCCTGGTCACAGAAGAAGCCAACTAACTGACTAAACTACTGAACGCAAAATAGCCAACATTAATAGGCTGTTGGCAGAGCAGGGTCTGGTGCCAGAGGACTCATTTTAAAGCAAGCTCACATTTCATAAATGACTTAAACCACTAACGTAACTGTTTCTACAGCATGCACACATGAGATTCTCAGTGCCCTTTGAACCAAGCTGGTTCTTCTAAATTTCACTTCACAAAACAATACTCAGCACAATCAGTACATTTCAGGCTTTAGCTGTTAGCAGTGTTGTGTGCCATTGTGTGTACATTGGTCACATAATATTGATTTCTAAGCAAACTGTGTCTGATATTTTGATTATTTCTAATTTGCGGTCAACAGTCCCTAATCTGCATTTTTAGTACTACACTAATATTACATGATTATCATCAGTACCAGATGGCTGGCAGCATGGCTAACCAAACCTCTAGACCTCCCTGTACAGGAAAACTACATCTCACAGATAAAATTTTGTTCTAGATTACAGTTTTCATCATTCCAGGCGCCTGTCCCTGTTGCACGGTGCCAGAATTCCACACAGTCCTGGTTCCTCCCATCATAGCTGTTAGGCTGGCCTTTATCCCAGAACCTGCAGGACAAGAGGACACATCCCAAACAAGAATGAATACTTTTCTACCCTAGGGTGAATAATATCAATGTTCTTACAGGTTCTAAAGGCCCTGACACACCAATGCTGGGCCATCGGTGAGTGTACATGGCCCTCGTTGCTGCGGTGTGTCCCCCATTGTTGACCCTCATCGGCACTAGTGGGATCTTTTCCCACAGATTCAGTGACAGCGAGAGTGATTCAGTGAATCTGTGATGTAGCCAATTGGTGAATGAAATCATTCTGTTTGGCAGTTCAGCTTAGCACACAAAAAGAGAAACAGACGTGAGGAAAGTAAACAAAGAGCTACAGTCAAGAGGGAGTGGGACCAAAACAAAGTTGTTACGTTAGGTCAGATTATTTTTCTTTATCCATTGAGCTCTTCATCAGAAACGTTTCCTGATGATTTATGTTATTATATACTGGCACACAGTGAATATGCTTTGTTCTTTCAACATTGGATTGTGTTGTCAATGTGCTAACTAGCTAACTAGTGTCAAAATGGTCTTATTGTATGACGATTATAGATTATATTTCCTCTCATGCATGTGTAGAACATATGTGCTGGTTGGCCAGCGGCTGAAGTCTTAGCAACGTGTTTGTGTGTAACTTTTTGGCTAAGACTTAGCGACGTGAGGCAACACAGCAGGGGGATTTTGTTGCCACTAGTTTTATGAAGACAGTTTGGTGTGTCTGGGCCTTAAGAGATATGAGTTTAGTTTCTCACGCTGTGGTCAGTGTTGTCCCATCTACCCACTTCCACTGCATTTCTATTCCTTCATCAGTCAATCCAATCCAGACTTCTTTGTCAGTTGTGTACAAGCTGTTGATGAATAGCTGTGAGGGAAGAGACATAAAGTACAAGTCATCACAGAGGTACATACATTTATTGTTGGGGTTTAGTGAAACAAATATCTTAAAGCTGCACTAATCAGTATTTTTATAAAGGAAATTATAAATGAAGTTAGAAACATGCAGGTAAACAAAGTGTAGATATCTCCCTCAGGAGTTGGTGAGACCAAAAAACAGAGCTAAAATAGAGTGAGTATTGGACCTACATGGTTTGCTGTGTATAAATTGTACCCAGACACTTTCACCATATATACTTTATAAGGTAATGTCAATGTTGTGCTTACAACAAATCCCATAAACCAATAAGCCTAAGAAATCAATTCATGCAGCTTTAGCATTAGTTCCAGTAGTGTGCCTTTTAAGTTGTTTTTTTTTTTCATCAGTTTAAAGGGTGAGTAAAACTATTTCTATTGTCTAAAAAATGTTGATCCACCACCAGTTGGCTGGATGGCACCTGTCGTGACAGTATGATATGCAGTCAGGCAGTGTCAGTTAATTATGCAGTCAGATGGCACCTGTCGCATTGGTACACAGCTGGATTGCGTCAGTTTGAGAGGCTGCCGGTAACAATGTCATATAAGGAGCTGCAAAGTCCTTTAGAGCAGGTGGGAGGGGTGATAGATAGGTCCAGCCAACCCAGTGTTCACTTCAGCCCGGTGTTCGCTTCACATATGAATGTAGAACCAAACCATGATATTTATTTCTAAACCTATCTATGTGCTTTTGATGATGTCTCAGTTTTGGTTGCAGGTTCCTGGAATGTCAACAGCAGACACAGGAGGATACCTGGCACGTTATATGTAGATATGACAAAGCGGTGATGTGTGACACCTTGGGATGAGAACATGTTATGCCATGTAAAAATATCAATTAGTGCAGCTTTAATTAAGTAAAATGCCCCCAAGAAGCTAATTCATTATGCTTTTATGGCAATATCTATGGTGACACTTGCACATACAGTCATGCAGATATAGGCAAATGCACACAGATAAACCAACCATTTCATCTTGGCTTTTTATGATCACCAGGTCTGCACCATTGCTTTGACAGTAGCTTCTGCCCTCACTCCAGCTTTTCTTGCCAACAGAAGTGAAGTAGCAGCTCTGCTGATACCTTGTCCAGCCAGTGGGGCACTTCCTAGCTGAAAATGCAAAATATTTATTGATCAATAAGTTTACAAGCATTGTGTTTTAAAGTAGTGCTTTTCTGAGGGGAAAAGACATTTGGAGTTTGCATTTGTTTTTCATGAAATGGCATAGCCACCAGATCTTTCAGCTTTTTCCAGCATAATTTTGACAAGAAAGCCACATGCATTTTGCAATATGAAAAATAATGAATATGTACCTTTTTTTCAGCTTACCTGGAACCAATCCCTTCAGTCTCTCAATCTCCGCCTTTAGCTCATCTCGCTCAGCAGTCAGGTTGTAATTGTTCACCTTCAACAGGTCTCTCTCCACAGTTGCATTTTTGCAATTGCTTTCAAGATCTTCTTTTTCCTGAACCATGGACGCGTACGTAGCCCGCAACTTATCTGTCTCCTTTACAAGTAGGTCATAAGTGGCCTGCAGAGTTTCTTTTGATATTGTCAGGTTTTGGTGACTGCTTGCAAGCTTGTCTTTCTCACTGGTGGAGAAGTTGTATCTGTCCTGCAAATGCTCGACACGCTTTATCAAGTCATTGTAGCTCAGCTGCAGTTGGTCTTTCGATCTGGTTACATTATTAAATTTGTTCTGTAAATTGTCCCTCTCTTTGGTCACCGTCTCAAAACTAGTCTGTACCTCCTTTGTGCGTTTTACCACTAATTCATGTTGTTTTTGTAGTGAGGCTTTGGCTGTAGACAAGGCAGTGAAACTAGTCTGCAACTGGTCTTTACTGGATTTAAGCTGTTCCATCTGTTTGGTGAGAGCAGCGTTACTGGCCTGTAGCTCGCTTTGGCTAGATTTCAGTTGTTGTCGTTCGTTGGTCAGTATATTGTTGTTGGTCTGTAGTTGATCTCGTCTTTTAGATAAGTTATCGTTTATTTTCTGTAACTGATTGCGGGAGATCACAAGCTCTTTTTTAAGCTTTTTCTCTGTCTTCAGGTCCTCCTGTAGTTCCTCTTTCTTGTTAGTCATGGCTTTAAGGTTGTTCTCATGGTCTTGTCCGACTTTCTGGTCTGTGGCAGATGAGATATATCACAGTATGACATCAGTGATATCAGGCAACTTTCTCTAATGTGCATATTGGAGAGAAAAAGAGAAGAGGTTGACTCACAGTGGACACTCTGGCCTATGACCACGGCCAACAAGAGCACACACAGCAGCCCAAGACCAACTGTAGCAGCTCTGAAAGGGTTGTTCCTCAGTGCATATACTGGATAACGACAAGAGTAGAAACAGAAATTACGGAACAGAAAAATATAAAAAGCATTCTGAGGAACTTGTGGTTCATTGGCTCTATCTGTATTACCAAATTGAATTGCTAAATATTATACAAGAAGTTCATTTCAAGCCAAAGTGCTGACTAATTATTTATTTTAGAAAAACACACAATTTATTATTATTTTGAAAGCAGCATATTTCATTTACCAACATAAATCACACATATAATGATTTAATGTATAATAAACCAGTGGAAAAATCAACCCTATAAAAGTGGCAGCTGTATCACTTTCATATTTGGGTTGGGTGACATGCATAAAATCTACATTGTTTTATCTACACAGGATAAATTTATAGTCAAATTTAGAAAATGGTTATGGGTTTAAAAATGTCTTGAGAGTCAAATCTAAAAATCATCTTAACAATTTGCAAATCATGTATTACTATTAATCAATCCTGCTCAGTGATTTGCAATATTGCACACATATAGGCTATTATATACTGTATATCACAATATAGACATTTTGGCAAATCACTGATGGTTGACAGTTTTCTGCATTGTCATGTACAAGTAGCTTCAGCTTAGCCTTGCTTCTTTTGTCTGTGTCCTTTTCCACCTTATTCACTATTTCCTGCTAAAATGTCCCATTTCAACAGTAATGGGATTGGATTCAAGCACACTGTAAACCCCAATCTATATGTGACACAAAATTTTAATGTTAAGTCTATAAAAATGTCCCATACCTTTTAAGTTGCACTGTGTACAGTTGCAGCTTTTTCCAGTTTTCATTGTACTGGAACAATAACAAAGGACTTCTTTTCTATTCTAAATGACATAAAAACATCGACACAAACTCAAACATTGTTGACTTAACATTAACATTTTTTTAAGCTCACAAGGGATGAGTTTTGAGTTAATTTGACTAAAATTTATAAAGCTGATTTTGCCTAATTAGTTTTAGGCCAATTAACAACACTATCATTGTGCACTTAACATATGGCGTGTTGTGACTAAATAAATTGAGTTTCCCGGTGTCCTTAATTACCCACGTTGCCCATTATGCAGTGATTAATGTTTATGTATTTCACAATGGCTCTAATGGGTTACAGTTAATGTTGTGGTAAAAGACATTTTGCACCATGAGTTAAGATGTATACACAATTAGTGACCTCCTGCCTGTGTGGATAGTAGAGTGTCTAACATAAAGAGCACATCCTGGTTCAGAATTCATCTCTTTGCCATTCTTAAAATTGAAAAACCCAAGCTGGCCGCAGTATAATATCTTAGATTTTTTTTTAAATATTGTAAAATGTGTAGTCAAACTTTTTATGTTCATATGACATAGAATTAAATGCTCAAACAACAACTACAAAATTATGTTAAACCGACATTAAATTCATGTCAGACAAGGGTCATTTGACACATTTACTTTTGTGTCTGTTTTGAGTGCAAGCTGTTTCCAAATAAAAAAAATAAGTCAAGTGAATGAATTGGGGTTTACGGTGCAGTTTTTTTTTAAACCTCAAAAAGTTGTTAGCAAACAGCTAACATGTTTGCTTACATGTTAGCAAACAACTGCCTCTAAGGCATCCAACAAACACAGAGCATTTATTTGGAATTGTGTCTTTGATGATCTGATGAATGTCCAATATTTACTCTCCTTTCAGCCCAGTCTTTGGTCTCCATCAACGCCTACAGTAGGGGTCTTTTTTAGGCCAAGGATCCCTTAGCTGAAAGAAAGAGATGGAGCAGGGACCATCTACTACATATATTGTATAGACCTGAGTTACACTTTTACACTTTTCATGTCTTCTCTTGTTTGCACTTGCCTGTAGCCGCTAAGTCAGCAGCAGTTGTAGCATGGCTAGGTGCATCGCTCAAAAACATCCAAAACAATCTATTGTGGATCACAACAATATGAGTACATTTGTAGTAATAATACAGGTAGTTGGCCAATATCTTTCAAAGGTACGTGACTGTTGGCTAACCTGTTTACCTCACCATTATGAGAAAGTGTTTTTGTAATATATACATATTTTCATATGTATACGTGTGTGTGTGTGTGTGTGTGTGTGTGTGTGTGTGTGTGTGTGTGTGTGTGTGTGTGTGTGTGTGTGCGTGCGTGCGTGTGTGTGTGCTGGGTTCATGCTAGTGTATTTTCTGACATATTTTAATTTTTTAATTAAAAAAACTTAAGTTGAGTTAATAATTTGGTGCCCCCCATGCAGTAACTCTAAGGACCCCCTAGGGGCCACAGACCCCCTGTTGAAGAACCAAGGCCTAAGGGAAGTATCCAGCTATATAGCTGCTAGAAGCTTAACTGTTTTACAGGTGGTTCATCAGAATGTTTTTTGCTTTAATCTGCCTGCTTGCTGCCACTGGCTGTTGCCAGAAACATGACTCCCAATGGATGCTAATGTTGCTCTGTATTGGCCACGATATTTTGAAATACCCTCCAAAAAAATGTAGACTACTAAAAATATTATAGAAATTAATAAGTGAAATTAAGTTATAATTAAAGTTAAATAAAGTAGCTACTGTCATAATAAAGCTAAATAGAGTACTGTTGTAATAATCTTAAATACAATGATGTTATATTAAAGTTAAATAATAAAGTACTGTGATGATGAAGTTAAATAAAGTACTGTTATAATAAAGTTTAATGAAAAATTGTTCTAATTAAATAAATCAAAGCAAAATCACTGGTGCTTTTATTTTGAAGGACCCGGCTCAGGCACAAAGTGTTGTTGTTTTGCTGTGAACTTGAAGCTTCCAGTCAACGGTTAGATGTTAGCAGTTAGCACAAAGTTAAACTGTTGCTGCAGCACTTTAAAATGTGAGGATTTATTCACTGTGAGCTGGAAAATAATGTAACAGCTTACCAGTTGATATATTGATAGTATTTGCAAGTTGCACTGGTGCTCCATGGTCGCAAAATGTGACTAAATAGTCATGGTCTGGAGCCCTGCAGGTGCAAAATCACACGCTCCCTCTGCTGATGATACTGTTAATTTCATCAATTTAAACTGTTACTGTGGTGCTGTTAAATGTGATGATGTATTTTACTGTAAGCTGGATGCACACTAACTGCTCCCCAGTTCATATATTAATAATATTTGCAAGACACACTGGTGCTCCATGGTCATAAAATACAACTAAATAATAGCAGTCTGGAGCCCTGCAGATAAGACACACACACCTCACCTGCTCACACACTGTCACTCAGGAGAAGGTGGTCGGAGGAGTGTGTGTAACATATAATGTTTGTGAGTCTTTATGTGTGTGTGTGTGTGTGTGTGTGTGTGTCTGTGAGAGGAAGAGAGTAAGAGAACTGAAACACTGAAGCAAGTCTCTTGCTGGTGACTAAAAAAAAGCAATGTGACCATTTATACTTGATGTACGTGATATAGTCATTATATACATTACACTTGAAACAAACCGTGATACAAGTATATTTGATGTGTCACCCACCCCTACATTGAGTGCACAAAAAGTAAAATTTAATGAATGTGTTCACACTTACTAGGCCTTGAAAACTGATTCTGAAGTTAGGTTCACACGTTATTTTTGTATCAAATACAAGGTTGGAATAGTATATCTGATTGGTGTTAGTTGATAGCAGTGAGACTGATCTAAACCAGTCAAGCTATGAAACTAAATTAGTGAACAAAATAATACTAAAATTTTCTGTGAAGCTGAGGGGAACTTTATATTGTCTCGTGGTTTATATTGTTTATGTTGTCACATCACTCAGCTGTATTTGGAAATAAGTTGTTAATTTATTACCTGAATACCGGAGCTTGCTGCCATCATCTAAAAGTTGCTTATAGCCAACTTTATTGTTGTCTATGTCCATGTTGGCTATTGTAGAGGCATGGTACTCAACAGACATCTTTACATCTGCTTCATGAGCTGGATCCTTACCAGCAAAAGAAAGAAAGAAAAAGAAAAAAGTAGTATTAGCCCCTTTCATTTTTTTTCCCTGTCAATAAGTTTCTATCTCAATATAAGAAAGATACTGCAGAACTTATCTTAACCAGGATTAAAAGTGTGCTTGTAGTGTAAGGCTGGACAATAATAATTATAATGATAATAATAATAATAATAATAATAATAATAATAATAAGCATGCATGCAAGATATAAACAAAGTAAACCTTACCTCTGCTTGTAAAGATGACACAAAGTAATATGTAAATCTCTGAAAGTAAAACCTAATCTATTTACTCTCTGTACCTTCAATCCACAAAAAAACTATGCAAATGCTTTGATATGTACCACACACACTTTACATCCTTGTGTGGTTTTCTTTATACTTGTGGCCAGAGGGGCAGAAATTGGGGGCTGGTCAGCAGGCGGAGCCAGAGCCTCCTTCCTTTCTAAATGCTAATAAATTAGTCTGAGAAATCAGATTAAGGTTGAACCTAACACACTAGGTTGATAATAAACTCAGGACACTTGGCCATCCAAGATCAATCTTAACAACAGTGGTGTATCATAAACACAATTTAAATCAGACACAATGAAATCTGGTTGGCTTCTGGTTGGAACAAACAACTGCCACCCCAAGTCACAAGGCATGAAGAGCACTGCTGGAGATCATGGAAAATATAGCACTTGCAGTTTGTGTGAGCTACATAGAAAAACAGCAATTGTTTGCCAATTTCACAATATGAACCACTTGTTGCATTGAACGGAAGAACAGATTTCACAAAATGCAAAGATGCTGAATGTGCAGTTCTAATATCAGCATTCTGTGAAACAGCCTGAGTCAGGCCAATTACTCAAGTCTTGTTCCAACATGTGTTTTCAGCAAAAAGTTGTGCACTGGGCTAGTAAATTCATTTTGTGTAGACTCTTCTTAACCTTATTGTGATCATAATGAAAACAGCATGCATACTTTTATAAAATTAAATGGTTAGAGTGACCATTTGGTATCCTTTTCATATTTTTGAAAAATGAAATAAATCAGTTCATAAAAGTTTTGACGCTTCCACCCAGGCCAACCATCAGGGGGGATCAAAGGGTACAGATGACCCCAGCCCAAGACCAAGGGGGGGCCAAGAAAAGATCTATCATATGATAGCATCACCAGGCAACAAAACAAACACCCAGAGGGCTTCTTCATCGTGGCTGGAGACTTTAATCACACCAACTTAAAGGCTGTGCTCCCCAGATTTTACAAGAATGTTGACATTCAAACAAGGAAGGGCAGAACACTAGACCAGGTCTACACCAACATCTCTGGAGCCTACAGAGCCCGCCACTCCCCCCACCTCGGACACTCAGACCATCTTTCCCTGTTCCTGACACCAGCTTACAAGCCCCTCATCTGCAGGTCTAAGCCACAGTACAAGTCAGTGCAGTGCTGGACTGAGGAGGCCACACTATCCTTGCAGGACTGTTTTGAGGACACCATATGGGGGCTCTTTGAAGACCCAGACATTGAACTCCACACCTCCTCTGTACTATCATACATCAGTTTCTGCATGGATAATGTAACATCAAGGAAACAGGTGAAAACATTTCCCAACCAAAAACCCTGGTTTAACGCCAGTATCAGAGCACTACTCCAGGCCAGGGATTCAGCACTGAGGTCAAGGGACAGGGAAGCCTACAGGAGGGCTAGAGCGGACCTGAACAGAGGCATCAAGGCTGCTAAAACAAAGTACAGAGAGCAGATAGAGGCCAACTTCAGGGAGAACAACCCCCGCTCCATGTGGAAAGGCATACAGAGTATAACTGACTACAAACAATGCCACAACACCCTCCCCTCCACCGACACTTCTCTCCCAGACCAGCTTAACACCTTTTTCTCCCGCTTTGAAGAGGACAACAGACAGGCAGAGGACACACAGCTGACATTATCAGAGCACGACCAGCCCCCCACCATCCAACAACATCAGGTACTGCGAGTCCTGCGTGGCATCGACACCAAGAAAGCACCAGGACCGGATGGAGTACCAGGGAGAGTGCTGAAATCATGTGCTCATCAGCTTGCTGCAGTATTCACTAACATCTTCAACCGTTCACTGCAGCAAGCCACAGTCCCCACCTGCCTGAAAACTGCCACCATAATCCCTGTGCCCAAATCCTCTGCCATCACAGGGTTGAATGATTACCGGCCTGTGGCCCTGACACCGGTGATCATGAAAT
The DNA here is from genome assembly GCA_019142605.1 of Cephalopholis sonnerati. NCBI lineage: Eukaryota > Metazoa > Chordata > Actinopteri > Perciformes > Serranidae > Cephalopholis > Cephalopholis sonnerati. Next base: position 4,495,998 of record JAGQAX010000003.1, read on the forward strand.
GTATGGAGAGACTGGTGTTACAGCATGTCAAGGCCCACATCCCACCTGGCTTTGATCAACATCAGTTCACCTACAGGTCCAACAGATCCACAGACGACGCCATCTCCATCGCCCTCCACACCGCTCTCAGCCACATTGAAAGCCCCAACACATATATCAGGATGCTGTTTGTTGACTTCAGCTCGGCATTTAACTCCATCAGCCCCAGCAGACTCATCAACAAACTGCAGACACTACAACTTGGAACCTCCCTCTGTCTGTGGATCAAGGACTTCCTGACTAACAGACCCCAGCATGTCAGAATGGGTACCTCCACATCCTCCATCATCGTCCTCAATACTGGTGTTCCTCAGGGCTGTGTGCTGAGTCCAGTCTTGTACACACTGTAAACTTATGACTGTGTGGCTACTCACGGCTCCAACACCCTCATCAAATTTGCGGATGATACAACCGTTGTGGGGCTCATCAACAACGGTCATGAGACATCATACAGGGAGGAGGTCCAAGCACTGGCGGCCTGGTGCAGTTACAACCACCTCAACCTCAACACCAAGAAGACAAAAGAAGTCACTATTGCATCAATGGGGAGGAAGTGGAACGGGTCACCAGCTTTAAGTTTCTTGGTCTGCACATCTCGGAGGACCTGGGCTGGACTGTGAACACCGCCCACATCATCAAAAAGGCCCAGCAGCGTCTCTTCTTTCTGAGAACACTGAGGAGGAACAAACTCCCTCCACCTCTGCTGAGAAACTCCTACCACTGCACAATAGAGAGTGTCCTCACCTATGGCTGTACGGTGTGGTACGCCAGCTGCACTGCATCTGAAAAGAAACAACTGCAGCGGGTCATCAAGACGGCTCAGTGGATCATCGGCTCCCCACTTCCACACCTAGAGGAGATCTATTCCAGCCGTCTCCTCCGACGGGCCACAAAGATTCGGAATGACCCCGCCCACCCAGGACACTCTCTATTCACCAGCCTTCCCTCTGGCAGACTCAGAGTCATGAGAGCCCGCACCAACAGACTGAAACACAGCTTCTTCCCCATGGCTGTGAAGAGACTGCTACAGGAACCATGACCCCCCCCCCCAGTTTATTTTATGACAAGGACATTGTAGCTGCTATAAGAGAGCACCATACGAAATTTCACTGTATTTATTACAGTGACAATAAAGCTTCTTCTTCTTCTTCTAATGGTTTTTTGCAATGAAATTGCAGGAGCGAGTGAAAATTGCAAAAAATGTTGTGATTCTGTCTGAGAGTTGTAGTAGTTGAAGTAGTGAGGTGGGGGGCATCAACAGCTGATCGCCGCCTGAACAAAACTGCAAGGTGATGCAGAGGTCCCAAATGGCTGAATCTGAGATTACAGTTACAATCGCAACATCGAAACATGTTGACATGCGATGTCAAGACTGTTGTAGTGATCTGCACTCAGTATGACAACATTTTTTCTTTTTTTCAGGTAAAAGCTCTCCCAATGGACAAGACATTTTAACTAAATTTAGCTAACGGAATGGTAAAATTGTAAAAATGGTGGCACGGTGGTAAAGTGGTTAGCATTGTCAAGTCAAGTCAAGTCATCTTTATTTATATAGCACATTTCATACGACAAGCGTAAACTCAATGTGCTTCAGGATACCCTGAACCCTCACAGCAAGAGGGTTCCTGGTTCAAACCCGGGGTGGGGAGTTAGAAGCCAGGGTGGGGGAGCCCCTCTGTGCTGAGTTTACATTCCTCGTGTCAGTGTGCAAGTGTGGATTTTCTTTGGGTAATCCAGGTTCCTCCCACAATCCAAAGGTGATTCTAAATTGCCCATAGGTGTGAATGAAAGCATGAATGGTTGTTTCTCTATGCGTCAGCCATGAGATAGTCTGGCAACCTCCAGCCGGGATAGGCTACAGCGCCCCTTGTCCCCAAGCCCCAACAGGATAAGCAGCTACGAAAAATGAATGAATGAATGGTAAAAGGCTAGTTATAGTAACACATAGCTGTTAGCATGCTAATAGATAGCACAGTAGTGGAGATGTTTAATTTCGTTGTATGTATATTAATGGTCATTTGTGTATTTTTATAAGGATTTGTGTAAGATAGTGAGGTACTGTACCATAAAAGACAGAAACCATTGATTGACCCAGCTGCTGAGTAAGTCAACTGAAAAGAAACTAAGAGGAAGTGAGAGCTGAGCTTAACTGCCACACCCTTCTATTATCTCTGCGGAGCAGTTGTGTTTTCAAGAGTAGTTGATAGGTGAAAAAAGAGCCTCAGACAAAAAATCATGAACACATAGAGATGACCACTCCATGCAGCATGCAGAAAGCATAGTTGTCCACCCAGAGATAAATATTTTGTGGGTCATTTGAATGTAACACTGATCAATAACAGGATAAAAGTTTAAAATAGAAAGCCTGCAGGGCCTTATGTATATGAACATCCATCCATTATCTTATGTTTGTGGGGAAGCGGGGGTGGCAGGCTAAGCATGGCATTCTAAATGTCCCTCTCCCTAGCAACAACTTCCAGCTCCTCCTGGGGGATCCCCACGTTGTTCCCAGGTCACATGAGATATATAATCCCTCCAGCGTGTTCCTGGTCTGCCTCAGGACCAGATGGATGTGCATGGAAAACCTCTAAGGGGAGGCGAAACAGTTGTATAATGTCTTCTTTGTTCTAGAAGGAGCCCTTCAAAATTTAAAAAACAGTAAACCTGGTTACATCATCTGGGTCTTTTTTTCCATCTCAGTTTGGGCTTAAGACTTAAAAAATTAACAGAAGGCCCGTGTTACTGCATAAACATGAGGTGTTAGGTAAGGAAGTGGACATTTCGGAGGCACGGGGGCCTAATGAAAGACCAAGCCCCAACCTCTGGGGCTGAAAAATGAAGCCAATTTGAAAGTGCCGAAAACTGCAGTTCTTTGAATGTCCACTTGAGGATGGCTCCAAGAGTGAGTCAAAGCCCAAAGACCCCCATGTCAAAATGTCCAACTTTATAGCAGAAATAAATGTTAACCGCTTCATGCAAAAAAACATTTGGTCTCTACAGCTTATTTCAACATTCACAACAACTGTAGTGTAGCTGAATTTCTATATAACTCACCTGTTTACACTTTAGACTTAAAGTTACATATAATCAAGGGTGGGGCACTTTTAGAGACGGGCTGTCTGCCAACAATGTCCTCGGCTTCTCAGTCAGATCCACCCCTCGGTCCTCCACAGTACCAGCCTCTTCCCACATATGGTTACTACTAGCTCCAAAAAACCAAGATGGTGAAAGCTGAAATGCTGAACTCATGGTTTCAAAACGAGAGTCCACAAACCAATGGGTGACTGTACCATAAATACGTCCATTATTTGTACAGTCTATGTGATAGACGCTATTGAGTTGCTGTATAGAATTTTTTCGGAGTCTGGTCAGAATATCTCAGCCTCTGCTGCTTTGTATTCATGCGTTTTTTGTTTTTTTTTAAAAACTGTCTGCTGTAAATTCCCCAGCTTTATTAGTATTGAGATAAACATCTGTTTTGCAAGAGAGACTTAAGTGCAGCAGATGAAAAGAAAAACAACCATAACCACGCACAGCAAAAGCTCATACAGCACAAGAGACTATCATTACATACATTGCTGAACCCCCTCCCTTAATACATACCAGTGAAGACACAGACATTTGCCATACATTTATATAGCATATTTATTGAAACACATATGCATATTGAGTCATATTAAGGCATTTTAAATGGGATAAAAATATAATTAAAATTTAAAAGGTACCGAAATAAAATATTACACACACACACACACACACACACACACACACACACTGGGATTCTGTCAGCACATAGCACAACTAAATAGGTGGGTTCTTAACCTGACCCATGTGATTATGTTGTGATGTAGCACCACTATCAGCTAGATGTCACTGATTGACAGTGCAATACAAAAGTACACAAAAAAACAATCCATATGAGCCTTTCTGATCTGCCACCTCTACAAATGAAGTCTGGTTGAGTTAACGTGACTAAAATATAGTCATCATGGTTCAAAGAAACTACAGTTGACTATTGGTATAAGACAGAGGTAAACCACTGTCTGTATAGTCAAAGTCAGCCATACTGAACTCTGCCCAAACAGGTTCAGTGGTGCCTTAAGATTGAGATAAGCATTTGAACAGACTACCAATACTGTAATTTTTCTGCTGCAGAGAGTCTAGAAGATTTACTTCAGTTCAGTTATCTGCACTCCCACTGAGCCAGTGTGATCCATTGGAAGTGACCTTGCTATTTTCCACATCAAAGCTATAGTGATGATGGCGGACCCTGTAGAAAATCCGTTCCAGTAAGGAACATCTTGCACCAGGTGTGATGTACCCGTTGGTGACCCCCACACAGCGGAAGCCCAGACGTTGGTAGAGCTGGTGGGCAGCAGGCATATATGCTGTGGTTTCCAGAACAACAGAGGAGTATTTGTGAGTCACAGCAAATTCCACAACTTTCCGTCCCAGCGCCATACCAACTCCACACCGTCGATATCTCCGGTCAACAGACATCCGCTGAAGCTCGACAGCACCTCCTGACTCCTGCTGGCCGACTGCTGCTACGACACCTATCACTCTACTCTCCAGCATTGCTACCCACAGACAGGTGTCTGAGGTGAAGGGCAAGGAACATGATGGATGAAGGATATGAAAGTGAAGTGAAAAAAAGAAAAACATGCAGTTTAAACCATAATTCATTCAAGTCTTCTTTTTCACACAGTCACAACAACAAGAGATGCTGATCTTGCTATCACAGCAGTCACTCAAGATGATGCATACCCTTTTCAGTGGTGGTTTAATTCCCTCAGTTGTGACTTTACTATAGGTTCCTTGTGTCAAAGAAAATCTGGCTCAGAGAGGTTAAAGAATAGCCATTTTTACAGAGAGATGGCGCTATAGTGCCAGTACCAAGTCCCTCCTTTATGCCGCCTTTGCATTTTTACACATAACCAAACAACCCCATGATACCGCTTATCGTGCTGCTCCTGTGTGTGATTTTAGACAGCATGCCGGCATCGCTAGAGCAAAAAAGGTGTGACATGTAACACAACAGCATCCATCTCTAGTGTGACTAGTGTTGAGGAGTAACTAGTTACATGAAACACGTTACATGTAACTAGTTACAGTAATTAAATTACAAAATAAATAAAATTGTAATCAGTTACAGTACAGGGGAAAAAAGTAATTAAATTACAGTTACTGAAAATAATATATTCGGCTGTAACCCCTGTGTAAGTACTAACATTTTGATCAGTAAAACGTTTATTTGTTTGTTTGTTTTTTGCTATTCAGGAATGCTTTCTTTTAGCATAGCCAAGGTCTGACATTTTACAGCTTCATTGCCAAGTTTAAAATATTTGTTGGAAAAGTAATCAAAAAGTAATGAAATTTAAAAAGTTATATAACTTTGCTGAATTAATTGAAAAAAAAAACATTACTTATTATATTTTTAACAGGGTAACTAGTAAGCTGTAATCAATTACTTTTTAAAACTGACGTTCCCAACACAACTAGGAGCTCCTGAACCTCATTGTTTTCCCAATTTGCAAACATTTTCAGCCGCTGTAATTCTTCTTTAAATTAGCCGCTTACTGCTACCACCTACTTTTTAAATCTCCAGCAGTGGGTCGCACACACATAACAGATTGTCAAATGTCACACCCCTGCCACCCATGATTCCATCCTGCCGGCTGTCCCTTTTACACATACATCATTTTGGCAACACATTCTCACTCCAACCTCATCACATATTGGCGTTTGGTCATGGACTTTCCACATCAAGATATGACATGCAAGGTACCCTGGGTGTGTTGGTTGTTGACGTTCTGGCAGGCCGTGTCAACATGTTGGCATGTCATGTCAACGTGAGAGGACGGCTTTCATCTGTGTCTGACGCCAGAAGTCAATGACCAAGCGCCAGTTTTCGACAACTTTGCTGTCGCTCCATTCCGTGATTGTATCTTTTATACAGAACCACAAGGCAGAATAAGTGTGAAATTACTGCCTTGAGGACACAGTGTAAAAGGGGCTATTATGACTCAGTGACTGACAGTGCTGCCAGAGTTATTTATTTTTGTTTGTATTCCTACACTGGACTGCATTACTTGTGTGTCCATTATCACACACTGCTTGACAGCCTGTGGACAGAAATTTTCCTAATATGCTTATGGATTTTGTAAGCAATACGACCGCTAATGCTCTATGACCTAACATGCTCCTTTAATCATGTAGTTCATATGATCCAATATTCTCTTTTCTTAGTTACTATTTTTGAATACTTCCTAATGACATTGAATGCCTGTCTCCATCTTGATTAAACATGGTGGAGTGTGAAGACACAGGAAACAATGATGGAAGTACATCCAGGACTTTATCATTCTTTTCATTACAAAGTCTTACATGTTGCTATTCTTTAATCAGTCCCTCCAGAAGATTGTGATCTTGTGATTGCAACAATTAACACAAATTCAACAAAAGTCCACAATATTTGCGGGTGCTTGCAATTTTTCAAAAGTCTCACGATTTTTCCATATTTTTCTGTGTTTTCCGGCTGACTGGAAGTCATCGCGCATGCTCTGTATTGACATTAGAATTTGTACTTTGTTTAAATGCATACAATATGTGTTGAATGTATTAAAATGTTATGTTTACAGAAGATGTAGCTTACATGTTGTTTTACAGTCACATGGTCTGGTTTGAGAACTATAATATTCACTCAGGATTTTTTGCAATATTATTGGAGTCCATGTTTTGAAACTAATTAAATGAAACTAAAGAAGAGAACTGAAACATTTGCAGCTGTTTTTGTAATATTCAGTTTGATTATTATAGCAAGTGATTACATGAGTTATTTTTTTGGAGGCAGCAGTTTTAAAAAAAATGACATTTTTTTCTCCTGACTTGCAATTTTTGTCATTAGCTGCAATTTTTTTCATTTGCCGCAATTTCCCACAAAAAATCACATAAAAAAATTATGCAAATTTTATCGCAATTTTTAACAAAATTGGCCACAAATTCAAGGTTTTTTTGCCACGAGATCCTGGAGGGACTGTTTAATACATCAAAATGTTGTGAATAAACCAAACCAAGGGAAAGAATAGACAACCCTGTTATACAGTTTAAAAGTTTACTTGTGCAGGGTTGTAACCAGTATGGAGAAAGTAAGGCTATACTGTGTCTTATTCATTATCCATAAAAGGACTTACTTTAACTAATGTTATTTTCTGCTGCAGAAAGGTTATTCTTTTTGCTCTTGAATGTATTTCAGGCCTTAAAAGTGATGAAGCAGAAATTCCAAATATTTTTATAATAACAATAATAAGAAACAGGAGTCTGTGGTTTTCACTGTATACATGACTTTACATACTGTAATTAGTTGCTGTGAAAATACATCTGCTCCTATACAGCATTAAACTGGCTGCCATTTATAAGAACTTCACAGAAATGTTCAAAGGGTTATTCTTATGTACTGTAATGCTAAATCACAGTATCAAGATTTAGTTCCATTTTAATTACCTCAATACTACTGTATGCCCCATCATTGCAAGTCAAAAATAGTAGGGGCAAATAATTCCTCAGTACATCTTACATATGGAAACTAAATGACACAGTATACACAATAAGTACCTGGTGATTTCATGTAAAACCCTTCGATGTCTCCCATGTCTGTGCTCATGGCATGCTCCAGGTAACCATGGATCACACGTCTGCTGTAGAAGTAGCGCCCACACAGAACAATTGCAGGGAGGAGTCCTATCACCCACCAACACATGGTGATGACAAAAGATACAACTGTCAGATAAAGAGATAAAAACAACGTGAATGTGAAGAGAATATAAAGTTGTGGAGCTTTTAACTTTTCCTTGACTACAGAACAAAGTTGTGGCCCACAAAGTGGCAAAAAAAAAAAAACGAATCTAAAATTCATTCAAACATGACATTCTACATTACAATAACAAGAAAAAAACACAAGAATTAACAACCAGGAAAAAAATGCCTGTTTTTGTAGCCACCAAGAGACTTTAATGCAAATATGGATCTTAAAAAACATTTTTGACAAAAAGAAAATCCAGTTGTAAGTCTCCTTATCAGAGTTCTTGCAGTTATCACCTTACTTTTTTTTTTCAAACTGCAAAAACAGTCACAGGAATATTTCATTTATGCAGTAATCTTGCCTGTCATAGCAGTGTAGAGCAGGAGACTCTCAGGATGATGTCTCAAGCCTCTGAAAGCAGTGTCTGTTACCATCTCCATCAGCCCTTCAGAGAAGATCCGCTGTATCTCCTGTTTGTCTGCCAGCTCAAACTCACGCACAACTACAGTTTGAAGCCCATTTTGTACTTTTAGCCCTTTGTCATGTTTTTTGACAGCCTTTCTCTGTGTTATTTCATCCATATCAAACTTAAAAAAAAAAAAAAGATTCAGGTGCTGAGGATGCAGGTTGTAAGGTCCAATCACTGAAAACTTCCTTCAACAGGTTTTGCAGATGTTTTTAGAGCATGTCACTGACAGTTCCTGCAGATAAAACATGGATGGCCACTCCCACCCATCTTATCAGCTCCCATATTTGAACAGAGTGAAGCTCTCAGCAAAACAGACACACAGTATTTGCCAGCCATCAGTCCATATGAAAGTTTAAAGACCTCTATACAACATGTAGCAGCCAGAGTATCGCAAGTAATGCAGTTTAGGAATAATATTACTTTTTCCCGTGACAAGTACTGTAACTAAAATTTCAGTAATAACATTACAGTTATTTAACTAGTTACATAACTAGTTACAGTGTTACTTTTATTATCACATCACTACCTACTTGAAATACAACAACACATCAGGGGACTCATTTTCGTAATTGTCGTGCTGTGCATGCACATCACAAAGCAGCAAGCTACTTTGGACGATGTAAATGCTTACCTTAAGTAACTGGAAATATATTACCATTACTTTGGTTTTGTCAGAAGAGATGACAAGAACATCGATGTTCCAGGTGGTAGAACGAAAATTCTTTCCATGTCCTCAATCCTCCAGTCAGAAACACCTACTACAGCCAACAGCACAACAACATGAAGCTCCAGTAAATACACCCCACCAAAGGTGAGTCCTCCTTGGCTATGGAGGATTTCTGTAGCCCTAAAACGGCTAAACAACCAAAACTGTATTTTAATCTTGGACAGCTGCAGGCTACAAAGAACAAATGAAGCAGGGGCTTGTAGCTTAAAATCCGGTGGATGAAGTAATGCTGCACAACAGATCCTTGGGAAAACTTATACAGGCAACAGAGGACCTCCAGGTACAAAAAACAAATCGCAATTCCTGCTATTTTTGTGTGGTGTAACAGAAAAGTAATATATGGAGTAATGTAACGAATAAAAAACAGTAACAAGTAATGAGTAATAAGTTGCAGTTTTAGAGCAAAAAGCCAAACATCAATAGCAGCAAAAGTTAAGATGTTAAGATATAGTGGAGTCAGAACATTCTGAGCACAGAATGTAGTCACACTCACTCTGTGCGTGTTGTAATCCAAGCCTCTCTGTTCTTTAAGGGGTGGTAGATCGGTCCATAGGGACTTAGCTTGGGAACCAGAGGGTCGCCAGCTCAAGTCCCCATCCAAACCAAATATGGAGTGTGGAATGGTAGCTGGAAAGGTGCCACTTTACCTCCTGGACAATGCTGAGGTGCCCCTGTGCAAGGCACCAAACCCTCAACAGCTCAGGGTGCCTGTCCATGGGCAGCCCCCTCACTCATTTCTCCATTTAATGCATGTAAAGTGCACTGTTTGTGCTTGTGTGTGTATTTCAGGCCTGTGTGTATATGACAACAGAGTGAAACTATTAAATTTGCCCTAGGGGATTAATAATGTATATTTTCTTCTTCTTTGTTGTGGTAGCCAGTGCGGGTGTATGTGGCTGTTAGTGCACATTAGTCCCTGTGTGAGTATCTCACTTACTAGCTAATCACTGCTGATCTGCACTGCACTCCTATGGTAGTCACCACTGATAACCATATCCCCACCCACAGTGCTGTTGTTGTCACTCTTCACTTATAATATCACGATATTTCAGGGTATATTTGCGATAACAATATGACAAATTAGAAAAAAAATATATATTAATTTTAAAAAATAGAATTGGAAGAAAATTAGTGATTTAGTTTTACATGTCAACAGTTTGCCTTCGAATATTCAGTAAAAACTAAAGAAAAATGATTTCTCATTTCTTTAGTTGTAAACAACAACAGTAACTCAGGGTGAGATTCAGATTCTGTATAAATTATCAATAGTTTAACAAAACAAAATTTACCACAAATTACACATTTAAACAGCTCCTAAATACATTCACATATATGTAGTTATTTGTGGATTCCCTCTGCAGGGAGAGTAACTTTAGGTGTAATGATGTCACAGTTTATTCTACATTACTGAAGCTGGTCTTCTTTTTGGAACTACTGGGGAGACGGTAATAATTGTGCTTTCAGCCATGCTTGTTGTTGCCGTGGGTAGCAGCATGACGTGATATGTAAACAAGCCAAAATATATCAAGTATCACAATATGAATTTTTCATACCATATTAAAAAATATACTGGTATTATCGTGAACAATGTGATATGGCACACCCATACTCTGCATATCGTTAGATGCTAGCCGACAACTCAGCCACCTCCATGTTAAGAGCTGTGTGCAATCACAGCTCAGACTTTTAATCATAGATATGCTCTGAATGTCACATACAGCTTCTTTACCAAGGATCTCCACCAATTTTACACATCATATGCCTTAATTCCATCACATGGTACAGCTCAGCTCAAATCAACTCAACTCACTTTTGGTGCCAGGTACTATTCTCTATTTCATTTTCCACTATAGACAGAGAGGCAAAGTCACTCCCCTTTTGGTGAACCACCATGGGACCTGATTCTGGAAAAAAAAATACGAATTGGTAGTCAATGGAGAGAGACAATTTAGTTTTTGATCACTTGAATTGTGCCGCGAATTACAAATAGGAAGTCTGCCAATTAAATAGATAATTTTCCAGGTCAATGAGGTTGCAGGATGAGACTTAGAGAATATGTAATTAGAAAGACTACTTACCAAAAGTGGCATCAGTAGCGTCATAACTTTCTCTTTTAATAAACTACTATGTTCGTGTTAAGTACTAAATGAACTCACGAGTAACAGATCTTGCTCATTCTTTTCTTCCTGCAGATTGGGGATAGGTTAATTGGTGACTCTAAATTGCCCGTAGGTGTGAATGTGAGTGTGGGTGGTTGTCTGTCTTATGTGTCAGCCCTGTGATAGTCTGGTGACCTGTCCAGGGTGTACCCCACCTCTTGCCCAATGTCTGCTGGGATAGGCTCCAGCCCCCCCACAACCCTCAAGAGGATAAACGGTTAGAAAATGGATGGATGGATGGATGGATGGATGGATGGATGGATGCATTGGTCTTATTCATGGCACAATTCAAATCTGATCAAAAATTATTTCTCTTGCAGTTGACTACCATTCATAATTTCTTTAAGAATTAAGGTCACATGGGGGATAGGACAAGGGCTGGGATGTTGTCTTTAGTACCCACATGGTGTAGGTGGGATTCTCAGCTGATTGGCACACATCATATAAAAATGCCATGACATCATCTTCAACACAACACTTGGTGAATCCTTTCATTGGTAACCAAACAAAGGAATGTCTGTGCTTTGTCAGTCATACAGCATAGTGTACGCAATAATTTCGTGGGCTGACAATTTTTTTAACTCTGGGTGAAATTAATAAAATGTGGTGCATTATCTAAAGACATAGCCTCTCAAGATGCATTGCTCTGGCCTTCGGCACCATTGTAAGAGATCTTGGAGTGATCTTTAATAAGGATATTTATTTTAACTCTCGCTTTAAACAAACTTCAAGGACTGCCAATGTTCATCTGCATAATCATACAAGAATCAAACATGTCCTGTCTCACACAGATCTAGAAAAACTATTTCAGACATTTGTTATTTCTGGACTGGATTACTGCAATTCCGTAGTTCCAGATTGCCCCAACATGTCTCTAAACATTCTCCAACTGATCCAGAATGCTGTGGAACATGTACTGATCGGAACTAAGGAAAGAAATCATATTTATCATATTTATATCATATTTTAACTTCATTTTACTGGCTCCCTGTAAAATCCTTCTCCTCACTTACAAAGCTCTAAATGGTCAGGCTCCGTCATATCTTAGAGAGCTCATAGTACTATATTATCCCACCAGATCACTGCGCTCTGAGAATGCAGGGTTACTTGTGGTCCCTAAAGTCTCCAAAGTAGAATGGGAGCCAGAGCATTCAGCTATCAGCCTCCTCCTCTGTGAGATCATCTTCCAGTTTCAGTCCAGGAGGCAGACACCATATCCACATTTGAGACTAGACTTAAGACTTTTCTCTTTGCTAAAGCTTGTAGTTAGGGCTGGCTCAGGCTTGTCTTGGACCAGCCCCTAGTTAGGCTAATATAGGCCTAGTCTGCCACGAGACATCCTATGATGAGCTCCTTCTCTCTTTTTTCTCTCTTCATTTGCTAACGTTCATGTCCCATTAATGCATGTTATTAACTTGTTTTTCTTCCAGGAGCCTTTGTGCTTTCTCATCTCGTAGTTTTCTTCAGATCATGGTTGTGCCTGGATCATGAATCATAGTTGCGCTGCCATGGTACCTCGGCATCAGTGAAGATCACAAGGTCAGATTTCTCTACACCACCCTCCCCTCCGGCTGTCAAACCGCTTTGATGTAGTGGCCTCGGATGACACACGTCCCACCCCAGCACACACCCCACTTTTCCACCTCAGCCCTCCCAGCCCTCACCTGCCCGCCCCCCCACTTCCAGGCAGCCTGGTCCCTACAGATCCCAATCCCACCCTCATCTCCACCCTCCCCAGTCCTCTCAGCGCAGGCTGTCTGACCCCCCCCCCCTTCCACGGACTCAATCACCTCCATCCTGGTCATCGGCAGCTCCATCGTCCGCGACACCTGCTTCCATCCCTCATCTGGCCCCTCTAAGACCCTCTGCTTCCCTGGCACCCACATCTTGGACATTAAGCACAGACTCCCCTCCATCCTAACAAACTACTCTAACATCAGCACCATAATCCTCCGTATTGGCTCAAACGACATCCGAGCTGGACAATCAGAGGTTTTAAAATGGAACTTTGAGTCACTCCTAAATTCACTACTGGACACCGGTAAGAAGATCATCATCACAGGCCCCATCCCCACCCACAACAGAGGAACTGATTGTGGTCCACACGATGTTTTGACGATGGAATGGATGAGAATGTACTGTTTTTATTATTATTTATTGTATCTACTTTTTCTACTAAGTCCAGTACGTGAGTGCACCGAATTTCGTTGTATTTACTGTGCAATGACAATAAATTTCTATTCTATTCTATTCTATGCTATTCTACCTTCACACCTGGCTGAAAGACTACTATGCCGCCTCTGGGATCCCCTTCATCAACAACTTTGACCTGTTCTGGGCAAGGCACATCTTTCTGAGGCTCAACAGCCTCCACCAAACAGGAGGGGATCCCAGATGCTGTCTGAGAACATGGACTCTGCTCTGAGAGACTGACACAGCAGCACGGTAGGAAATGTCAAGTCGCCTCCACCACCCCCTACCTCTGTTAACTGAACTGGTATACCCTCTTCTATAACCACCACAAATCTTTTTTATGTCATGATTTTCTTACTGTTAATAACTTGGACTTTTTTATTCTCAGAGAGACATGGTTAACTCAGGGTGACTGTACTCTTCTTACAGAATAACCCCCCCTGATTTTACACACTTCCATCATCCCCGACAGGGAGGGGGGTTGCTGTCATTCACAGAAAAGGTTTTAGCAATTGTACATCATCATAATTTGAACATCTTGCTTTTACGGTAAACTCTAAAGACCCAGTGCTAATTTTATTAATAATCTACAGACCTCCCAGGCCAAACAGTTATTATCCCATTTTAGTTCTAAACATGACAGAATTCTTATTTTAGGTGATTTTAACATACATGTCTGCTGTCCCTCTCAGACTTTTGTCAAAGATTTTATTGATATTTTAGACTCTTTTAACCTCACTCAGGCTGTTCAAGAACCTACACATTCAAAGGGTCACACTCTGGATTTGGTTCTGTACTCTGGTCTCAGCCCTGATCATTTTAAGACTAAGGATATCTGTGTGTCTGATCACAAAGCAATTTTATTTAGTGTGGTTTTACCCCAGCTTCCTGTCAATCACAGTATGCCAGTCCGCCACAGAGTTTTTAACTCTATGTCAGCTTTTAGGTTTTCTGAGCTCTTACTGCTACTTCTTTAACTGCCTTTAACCCAAATTTTAACACAGAAGAGCTTGTCTCTCTTTATAATCACACCTGCCAGACTGTCTTGGACTCCGTTGCCCCCTACAAAGAGAAAAAGGCAAGGAGTACATCACAGCCCTAGCTTAATGAATCAACCCAGGAATTAAAGAGAGACTGTAGGAGAAAAGAACAGAAATGGAAAAAATGGGGTTTACATGTATTTTATGAGATCTGGAAAGATGTGTTGAAGACTTACCAAAAGGCAGTTAAAGAAGCAAGCGCATCCTTCTTCTCTAACTTAATTTTAACAAGCCACTCAAACCCCAGAATTTCATTCCAAGTTATAGATTCTGTCACCACCCCCATCAAAAGTTTTAGAGAAGGTGGTGTCCACTCAGCTTTTAGCTTTTATGTGTCACAATAACATCTTTGAGAAATTTCAGTCAGGTTTTAGCTTAACACAGCACTGAAACTGCGCTCCTCAAGGTATCTAATGACCTCCTTTTAACAGTCGACAGGGGGGATAGCACAATTTTAATTCTAAGTGCAGCTTTTGGCACAATAGATCATGCCATTTTAATCGACCATCTCAAAACCTGGGTTAGCGTCAAGGACACTGCTCTTAGTTGGTATTATTCTTACCTTTTAGAAAGAACCTACTCAGTCACCATAGGTAATTACACATCATCATCATTACACATCATCTACATGCTCCCACTCGGTCATATCATTTAGCAACACAACATATCTTTTCACTGCTACGCGGACAACACACAGATATAACTTCCCCTGACACCCGAAGCCTAGCTGCTGTTTTAGATTGTCTTAGTGATATCAACCGTTGGATGGCACAAAATTTTCTTCAACTCAATAACTCAAAATCAGAAATCATATTGTTCAGTCCCCCAAACACAAACACCACTCTCATTGAAAATAGCCTTAGTTCATTGTCTGCTAATGTAAAACCCACTGCTAGAAACCTGGGAGTACTATTTGACTCTGATCTCACCTTCGAACCACAGTTCAAAAAAGTTGTCCAGTCTTGTTTTCTCCAAATTAGAACCATCTCAAAAATCAAACCAATTCTCTTACACTCAGACCTGGAAAAAGTCATTCATGCATTCATTTTCTCAAGACTTGATTATTGTAACTCCCTTCTTTCCGGCATTAACCAGTAGTCACTGTCCCGCCTCCAACTAGCTCAGAACGCAGCAGCTAGGCTTCTTACTGGTTTTAATAGACGACATCATATCACCCCAATCCTGGCTTCTCTCCATTGGCCTCCTATTCGATTTTTGATTACTTTTAAAGCTCGCCTGGGTATGGCCCCTGGCTACATATCAGAAATGTTGACTCCATATGAGCCAGCTCGCAGATCCTTAGATCCTCGGGTGGGGACCTCCTGGCTGTTCTAAAGTTGAGGCTGAAATCTAAAGGTGACCGTGCTTTTGGCTTCTCAGCCTTGAGACTTCAAAAAGAAACATTTGAACGTAGCGTTACCATGCATGACGTCATCAGTTTCTGGTGAGGGAAGGAGTCCTCCTTAACAAAGGTGTTCCTGTGTGCAGGAGCAAACTCATCCTGCCAGAGTAGAGCCTTTCACAGAGTTGTTATTTTCTGCTTATTCAAAAAAAAAAAAAAAAACAGCATGCTTAGGCACAAAGTTTTTAAATTACTCCAGCAACAGCAGTCAACAGTACTGAAGTTAGGTCTTAAGCCTTACATGCTGTACGCCAATGGTCAAATAGGTTTCTTTTCTCCCTGGCCAAATCAAGTCTGGCTGGGCACTTTTTTAAGGCTACAGAAACACTGCCCATAAGCCTCTGGCAGTACCTCATAAGCTTGCAGAATACCACCTTTAACCTCTTCATATGCAAGGCCATCATCCACAAACAGCAAAGAGCATGCTTAACTAACTTACATTGTAAAAATATGGCCCACATGTCTTCTGGCCAATGCAAAGTAGCAGCAATTCACTCAAACGCATCCAGGTAGGACTCCACAGACTCCCAGAAAATGGGGATGAGCAAAATATTCTTACTGGCATTAAATGCAGCAACAGAATCTGACAACAACTGTGTATAAGCAGACAGATAAGGGCCCGTGTCCACATAGCATTTTTTTATTTTTTTGTTTTTTCAGCGCGGGCATCTCTTTTGATTGTTCTCAGTGAGGAGCAAGAGTATGCAGCTGCATGCCAAACTATTCATAACTATTTTCACCACGTGTGTGTGTAATGTTGGTTTGCTCATGTGGTTGGCTTCATAGGCTGTCACCACCAATTTTTAGGGTCGTTTCACCTCAAAAATACACAATAGAACGTGAGGGAGGGTTACACACAGATTGGATGTGGGAAGGAGTAAATAATGTTAATGCAAAGTGATGTGGAAATTAGAGGGCCAAAATGTTTGGCATACAGCAGTATACAAACAACATAAAGAATAGTACTGTGTAATAGAATGTGTTTTGCCTTGGTCATGCATTTCACACTTCAGTAACACAAATCACAGTTATGCTCAAAGATACAGTATCAACACTTGATGGACATTCATCCTTCCTTCAGTGAAAATCTATTTCTTTTTAATTCTTGTTTTATTTACAGGTTTCCATCATATCAAACTTCTTTCTCCAACCACAGGGACCCTGCATCAGTTATGTATTTTTCTGTTTCATTGTAATTGTATTAAAAGAGCATTTATCATGTTATATTTATTTTGTTAAAACTGTTGTTTTTTGTTAATAAATAAATACAAACTTGTGATTGTAAAAAATGTCATTGTTGCAAATCCCGGTGAAATATGGTCTAACTCTGAATGTTAAATTAACGTTAAAAAAAAAAATAATTATTTTTTTTAAAAACGATCACTCTTAAACTAGTTCTGAGTGTCTTTTCACCAGTGGCCACAGATGTTTTTTAAATGTCGCTTCAACTGAAAAATGTTCCCTGGGGTTGTTCACTGATACTGTGAGAGATTTTTCTATTTGGGTTTGAAGATTTTTTCTTTAGTTAAGTGTGGTGTCCCACACTGTTCAGTGGTAAGCCCCTGCTTTTAGTACTGTAAGAATAACAAATGTAAGTTATTAATATTTCTTTCCAGAACTGATTGTGAACCATCTTTATAGAGACTAAAGCAGGATGCACATCATATTTGGTAAGAATGTCATTATCTCCTCTGAACCTCAACAAATGGTTCAGGGAAAATCTTAATCCATTACGACAGTGCAGGAATTACACAGGCAAATGATAGAAGCAGGCTCTGAATCAGTACAATAAAGAACACACCCAAACACCATCTGTTTCTGTGTTGGCTCAAGGCTTAAGACTGAGCTACAAATATGAATGAACATAGGCCACGTGATGGCAGACGACAGGGGGCTGGGAGGAGGCAGGGAAACTAGTGAGGAATGACTCACTCCTAGTCACAGAACTCTCAGAAGGTCTGTTGAGATCAAAAAGAATCCGTGTACATCAGACCACAGACCAAACATGCCAAATGTAACACGAGAGTGGGATCAGTTGGATTCTATATTTAATGTGTGATGACGACTTTTGGTTGTGATGCATGTGAAATGATATTGACACCAATGTTGGAATGGAGGGAGGAGGGAATGAAGGGCTAAAATGGGAGCTTGAGACAAACACTGGAAGGACCATCAAATTTTTGATTTAGAGCACTTTTCAAGGACCATTACATGTAACTATCTCAGTGTGATCTGACTGAAGAAGCTCATTCCTTCAGTCTAAAATGCCCTTTACGAAAAAGTCAGAAGACACTATTCTGTGTCCTTTACATGCACATGAGTAACAGCTCTGTCTGCACTGAAAGACATTATCAGTGCATCTTAACAAACACTTTCCTACACAAGCACAAACATAATTCTATAAATAAAGCCGCAAGCAGAGATTCCGAGGTTCAAGCCAGCATGAACCTTTAAAATTTGAAAGCTGTGAAGCATCAAGACCTTTGACAGTTTACAACATCTGCGTTAAAGATTATTTTTATTATTTATGACAATTGGACAGATGCTCATTCATTCACATCCAAATCTCTACCAGGCCAGTTCTTCAGCAACACTGTTGCTTCCAACTGGTCAGTTGCAGAAACATTTTGAGGACATGCTTCAATGGCTTAGTTAAAAATATCCACAGATTTTGGTGATGTTTGTACAAACAGTAATTGATTTATGGCAAAATTACTGAACGGCCAGTGCAAGTTTAGAACTGGTGGTTGAGTGATTTCAAAATAATTTTAAACACATGGTTCCATGTGGTAGCCTAATTATTTAACATATGCTACAAGTTTTGTAATAACTGGACAATTTCTGATCTATAATCTAATTTGTGTTATGCCACACCCATTTTTTGCATTTTTGGTACCCCTAGTAAGTGATTTTGATGAAATTTTCATGTTGCAAGTACTGGTGTAGACATTTCCTGCAAGTTATGTTATGATTGACTCAAAGGCTAGTTACAGTTATTTATGCACTGAGCCACACCGCCCCTCTCAATTTTCCATAGGCAATGATTTATCAACAAGCTTTTGATAATGTTTGATAGAGCTTGGTCCAGTGATGATCCACAGAAAATTTGGTATAAATTGGATGTAGACACTGAGAACTGTCGGATGTGCCCTGGTGGTCACAGTGGTGCTGAATTGTGTCCTGGATGTGGTCCTGGTAGCCTGGAATTGATAGAATAAGAGTCCCACCGAGCATTTTTCGGTCTAAAAGACGTCCAATAGATGTCTAATGGTCCTTAGACGTCTGGGCTAAAATCAGTCTACCACCGGTCTAAAAATGAAAGTTTTTCAGCCGTCTAAGCTTAGACTAGCCATCTAATAGGGTTAGGGTTAGGGTCTAAATCGAGTCTAAATCTAAACTACACTGTACATTGATCAATGACTGTTAAAAATGTTTTAATCCAACATTTGGCCATCATTTATACAACTTACAGTTGTTTTTTTATTTAACATTTAATAATTAATGGATTAAATTCTATCGTCTAGATTCGGGCTAAAATATAGACCGATTATAGACGGGCGAATTTCGGTCTAAACTTAGACGAGACGTCTAATAGACGTCTAAGGCTCAGTGGGGTAGAAGAGAACATGAGTGCAAAATTGAGAATAGTTATTTGAAATGTAGCCATGCAACAGTATCAGAAATACTAAACAACAACTATAGCTACTACATTAATATTTAAATAAAATATAGACTACATTTAGCAATCATAATGAGCTCGCTAATGGGGAACAATCACTGAATCAGGGCTGAAATGTTTCCTATTGAATGCAACGATCGCCCATTAAAGTGGTAATATGCATACATTGACGTTATAAAGGGGTCTTCAATACTAACGTAACGTTACACACAACAACACAGACGTTAGCAAGCTAGCTAGCAATATTAGGCTAGCTAATCTACTTAGCCAGTGGGTGATCACTAGCTAAAGTAAATGATCGGTGCTCTTTACAAACACCACGAAGCATTGTCAGTTAGCTCAAAATCAGCTGATTATTCTGTATTTGGAAATATAATGTTCGTGAACATTCTGGTGCTTACTTACATCAAGATTCACAGCTAACGTTACACTTACCACTGATTTATTCAGCAGGTAATGGCAGCATGGAATTACATTATCAAAAGACCGGCGTTCTTGAATGAATGGCGGGCGGCTGATGCGCTTGGAGGACCCCATGGTTAGGACCCTTAGCGGCGGCTGTAACTATACCTGATGGAAATTAGGTTCGGTGACAATGATATAAGCCAAGATAAAAAAAAAAGGGCATAGCAAGGGCACCGCACTGCCCGCTCGGGCATCCTGTGCTCAGCGAGACGTACCCATTGATATGTAAGGAGTACCACTCATGAAATGCTTGAAACGGGGACATTTCCGGGGACAGTTTGTGCCGGGGACAGGTCATCTTTACCAGGGACTGTCCCCGGAAATCGGGAACGTCTGGTCACCGTATGTAAATTTAATGTGTCTACAGTGTACCGTCTCACGTGAAGTTGCAAAAAAAATATTTGGAGAAGAATCATTTTAAAACCACTAATAACAAATGCAGTGCCCATTTAAACATGCCTGAACTGCATACAAGTGAAAGTTTGCAATAGCCTTTTTCATCTTCAACTGCCAATACCAACACTCCGAGTGAGAGCAAGGATGGTAAGAGTTTGCCCGTGACCCCCAGTCACAAAATCCATTCCTGAAAAGTACAACCAAGTCGCATCTGCTTGCAGTCAGAAAGACAGGTGAAATACACTTAGCAGAGGTATTAATGTAGTATTAGCTGGACAGCTTGCTTTGACATAACCACCGTGAGTATGAAGCAGAGCATGGATTTAATTTGTGGTGGTATTTTGCTAGCAGTAGGCCAACATTATAAGTGTTATATGAATTGCAATGGTAGATTGGCACTGTTCCTGTGGGCTATCTGCTGGTGCTTGTGGACTCCAGGGAAGTGGAGAAAATTTCAGTTGCTGCTGAGTTCTGGATACGCATCCAGAACTCAGCAGCAAAAGTTAACTCAGTCTGCAGAGCCCTAATGAGGCCCTGCCCCTGCTGCTGCAGAGAGCCATTCACTTGTTTATTCAAAGTTTATTCATATTGAATGTGTTGTATGTCCAAACTGCAAAAATTCAACAGTGCCGATCCTTGGTTCCCCAGCAATACATGCATTAGTGTGACGTAGATCAGATGAGAGATTCTTGAGATATGCAAAGGATACACATACAGGCAACAGAGATTCTTTGCTTCATAGTTTGATAAAATATAAATATAAATATAAAGCTACATGTCTCTATAATATCAAACTCAAACTCAATAATAAGGTAAACCTTAAATAGCTTTTAAAATGTTCTAAAAAAAAAACACAAACACAAATACACCCACACATTCTCTTCATCTTCATCTCTCATTCTCTTTTGCATCATACATACTATGAACACATGCTGCCACCCACTCCCTATCACTCTATTTTTCTTATAATATAATTATCAGTAGTATCACCTCTATTAGTACATCTTTTTACATACAAAACTATGTAGATGAAGCCTACTCCAGTCTTATTCCTGAGCGTCACCAACAATTGAGTCGCTGTAAAGTATGGCAAGTACAATATTTGAATAATTTGCAGGTTTTTTTTAAGGATTTAATGAAACATTTTTTAAAAGCCCTACATTTGCAAGGAGCAAAATGCTTAATGTAGACAGATGGCATAAGGAAAAAAGGTGCATTTTCAAATTAACCTTGTTCAGATATGGGCTTTATGTTAACTAAAGCTAATAGTATGCAGGGTTTTTTTTCATGAATCTTAAACATTTAAAGCAATAAACTTATTTTAAATGGATTTTTGCAGTTAGTTAAATGACCCCATTTTAAACCATTCAGGCACATGCTGATCAGTGATACCTAAAATCTCAGGTTAGAATCAGCAACCCTTCAGAATGTCTGTGCGTGTCCCTGTGCCAACCTCTGTGCATTAAAGAAGTATATTGCTCAAAAAATTAAGGGAGCACTTAAATCACACCTGTGATCATTTGAAAATCTTTGCTGATGTACATTGCATAATTTGATGAAAACAAAATAACATAACTACAGTCAATGAAAACCAAAATCATCTACCCACTGAGGGCTGGATTCAAAATCACACCAAAAATCAAAGTAAAAAAATTGAAATCACAGGTTGATCCAACTGAATTTCATCACAGCAACTCATAATGTGACTCAGTAGTGTGTATGGTCCCCACATGTCTGTATGCACTCCTGACAATGTCTGGGCATGCTCCTAAAGAGTTGGTGGATCGTGTCATGGGGGATCAACTTTCAGACCTGGATCAGGGCATCATTGAGCTCCTGGATAGTCTGTGGTGGTACTTGGCAGCATCGGACACACCGATACATAACATCACATAGGTGCTCAATTGGATTTAGGTCAGGGGAACAAGAGGGCCAGTCAGTGACATCAATGCCTTTGTCATCCAGGAACTGCCTACACACTCTGGCCACATGAGGCTGGGCATTGTCCTGCACCAGGAGGAACCCAGGGCCCACTGCACCAGCGTAAGGTCTGACAATCTCTTTGAGGATTTAATCTCAATACCTAACAGCAGTCAGGGTACCGTTGGCTATGACATGGAGGTCTGTGTGACCCTGCAAGGATATGCCTCCCCAGACCATCACTGAACCACCATCAAACCAGTCATGCTGGATTATGTTACAGGCAGCATAACATTCATCACGGCGTCTCCAGGCTCTTTCTCTCATCTGTGAAGGGAACGGGGCGCCAGTGGTGGACCTGCCAATTCTGGTGATCTCTGGCAAACGCCAATCGAGCTGCACGGTGCTGGGCTGTGAGCACAGGTCCCACTTGAGGATGTCAGGCCCTAATGCCACCCTCATGGAGTCTGTTTCTGACAGTTTGGTCAGAAACATGTACACCAGTAGCCTGCTGGAGGTCATTTTGTAGGGCTCTGGCAGTGTTCCTTCTGTTCCTTTTCGCACAAAGAAGCAGATGCTAGTCCTGCTGCTGGGTTGATGCCCTTCTACGGCCCTGTCCAGCTCTCCTTGTGTAACTGCTGGTCTCCTGGTATATCCTTCTTGCTTTTGAGTCTCTGCTGGGAGACAGCAAAGCTTCTTGTTACTGCACATATGGATGTGCCATCCTGGAGGAGCTGGACTACCTGTACAACCCTGATTAGGTTGCAGGTAACGCCTTATGCTACCAGTAGTGACAAGGACACTAGCAGAACACAAAACAAGAGAAGAATCAGTCAGAAAGGATAAGGAGAGAGCAACTGTCTGTGGACACCACTTGTAAAACCATTCCCTTTGGGGGGGTTGTTTTGCTTTTGCTTTTCCATTGCACCTTGGTAAATTGATTCACAGTCACTTGTGCTTCCTAAATGGACAGATTGATATCCCTGAAGTTTAACTGACTTGGTGTTATACTGTGACCATTAAGTGTTCACTTAGTTTTTCTGAGCAGTGTATTTGCATCTTTCTGCCTGAAGATTTCTCCTGTCAGTTCATGATGTCATTTAAGCCTCTGAATGATTTGCCACACTTGGATCATCCATATCTGGTGATCCCCCAGAAACATAAAGATATTTGCTCTCATGTGTTGATCCAAGTGTTGCAGTGGCATGAGTGATAGCTGGTGTTTAACCTAATTTAGCTGGTGACTCAGTAAACTCAAAAGGCACCCACAGCTAAAGCCATTATACGAGAGAACATTCCCTTCATACATTAAAATGTGAACCATGTAAACTGTGCACTGCCATCTATAAACCCTTCCCACTGAGGATGTAAATACACTGTCATTTATATGGACAAAATCTGACTAAGCAACCCACACCTTTGAGAGAGAACATTTCCCAGTTTCAGAACAGTTTGTCAAAACTCAAAAATTGGTGCAGTGCCCTGTTGGACCAGACTATTCACAGAACCCCTGATGTGCAAATAAAGTTGGGGGGGGGGTGCCCTACAGCTGAAGCAACACAGAACTGCAGAAAAAAAACTGCTGTTTCAGTATCTGTCTGATCAAACTTCAAAATAAAATTCTAAACTAAGCCATATCCCAAGGCAATTCAGGAGGGAGTGAACTGTGCTGCCTTTAAGACCTCAGTCATTTATGCTAATTTCTCTGCTCTGACTAGAAAGCAGAAGAGAGAACTGGATGAGAGCCAGGATCATAGCCTCTTCAGAGCAGAGGCAGTTCTCTCACTTACACTGCAGGGAAACAACTGTCCTTGTTCTGTTGGTTAGCGAGTGCTACACTGAGTCAAATCCCAGGGTGACCCAGGCTGTGCTGTTTATGCTGAGTGGGCTACAGTGAGGAGGCCTCTGTCCTGGTCCATCATTTCCCTGTTCCTCCGCCATGCCTCTGGTCAACTTGTGTTTGATTCTGCTTTGCTCACTTCCTGGCGAGCATTAGTCATCCTCAAAGCAATCAACAGTGATGTCTTTTCAGAGTTTTAACCCCAGAGCACTGGATTACAAGTCAAACAATATCAATAAGGTTACTTTAACCTTGAAGGATGTTTTAGGGTGTTCACATCAATGAGCTGTGTTTTTATACATTGAGCCAGACTTCTATTTTCATTGTATCTGCTCAGTGTAACAGTTCTGTACCTGGTGATACACAAGCTCTACATTATCCTGCCGTAACCCCTTGATTTCATTTCTCCTCTTGTGAGCTGTGTGTCAAACTGCTGTCCTGACTGATCACTACTTTTTGGCCCACTGTATAAATGTGTATGAATAATTGTTTGTGTTCATTGTTAGTGGAGTCCCATTTTAAAGCCCCGACTTCGGCATTTTGTCCATCGCGAGCCAAAAGTGACCCTATATGGATGAGAAGCTGGCACTGTGAAGGTGCATCTGACTGAAAAGCTGAAGACTTCAAGCCTTAATTAAAATATAGTTAGGTCCTGATCCCACAGAAAGTGAGGCAGACCACAACAACTTTTTTTTAGATGCTACTATTAAAATAATGTTTGCTGCGCCTTTTTACTGTTGCCAGTCAACCACCTCATCACTTCCTTACCCTACCCTTCCCATAAAATCAATCTACCTTTTTTTTTTTGTTTTTTACTGTTCTTTTTTTCACAGTAATTAGCAGCTAGTTCCTGAAATGGACAGGCAGAGGGTACTTGCTGTAGCTCTGGTTGAGGGTGAGAGGCTGTCAGCAAATAGTTTGTTGGGCACAGGGTAATAGAGATCTGTGTGGGTACATGAGACCCTAAAAAAGAGGGTGGATCACAGGGAGTACCACCAGCTGGTCCAGGTGCTTCGCCTTCATGATGACCATTTCAAGTACCACCCTTATTAACCTCTATGCCTGCCGTTTTCTAGTGAGATGGTGGTAATTGTGGTTTGTAAAGTCGTATTGCTCTGGGTTTCCAGAAACCGCTATCACCAGTTTCTCCTCTATTGTTTGCCAACTGTAAACTTGTTGTTGTGACCACCACAGAAGGCCCGCCTCTCAAATTATCCAACTGGACAATGGAAAAATGGCAGAGATGATGTAGGGCCCTTTTCCACTTTCAGTTGAAGTTTTTTCAACTGGAAGAGTTCAGAGCGCACCGGCAAAAACACCAGGCACCGAGAGTGCAGAAACGCGAGGTGCTATCAATGCCAAAACACCGAGCAAAAAGCTCCATTCTTATTAAGAAAATTACAAAAAGCCACTTCCAGCTGTGTTTTACTGTGGTATGTGTGGGAGAGGGTTTGTTATTGTTACTTGTTATTTGTTGTTATTTGTTATTTGTTATTTGTTATGCTGCCCTGTAACATGCAACCTTGATTGATGTGTGAAAACAATTATGCCCATGGGGACATTAAAGAACCTAAACTAGCCTAGCTGCTGAAATGCTTTCTGTGTGACCTTGCTGCAGGAATGTGACCTTGTTCGTAAAAGTGCACTTGCACACACATACACAGCAACAGGGCATACTGTTAGCATCACACGGCTAACGTTATCTAAAGGTTATTAATGGATTTAATGACAAAGTCAAACTGTTTCGGTGTCAGTGTGAGTTTCTTGGGACCGTAAATGGTGTGGAGGTTAACCACTGCTGTTGTCTTAGCTTGTGCAGACAGTGAACTGATTTAGGGGTGAGGAGCAGCTCAGGTGACGGTCCTTCGGTGCTGTGTTTAACCTTTGTTACGTTAACATTAATGGTAGCTACAGAAAGTGATATTTCTCATGTTAAATTTCAATTTCAGATTGCACTTTTTCCATTGTTGGTCAATTTATATTGCTTGCAGTAAATTTTTCCCCATATGCCCACCCCTACTATAGAGATCAAAACAGCTTTTTGTATCGAGCTGTAAACGTGTATTTATGCTGTGAAGTTGAACATTTTAACATGAGGGTCGTTGGGGTCTGACTGGCTTCTGCAGCCAGCCTCAAGTGGCCATTAGAGGAACTGCAGTTTTTGGCAGTTCCATGTTGGCTTCATTTTTTAGCCCCAGAGGTTGCTGCTTGGGAAAAACATAAAATGTTATTCAGCTTGCTTTGGTATGCTAACAGTGGAATAAAAGGCATTGTTTCAGGAGAGGAGAAGTAGTCACCCTCTAACTCTAACCCTAACACCATTAATATCATCCTTGATTTGAGATCATGTACGTTAAAAATTTCTGTTGAAAAGTTATGATCATTGTTACATGACCCTCCCCCCGGTCAACAGGTGGGATTGGAATTAGATAGTTGTGAGGCGTGATTTGATTTGGAAGATGGCCTTGTGAGTATTGAGAATAGCAACCCTTGGGTTTAGCATTGTTTTACCAAGTTGCTTTGAGTGACAGGCTGACTGCGAGGCCTCACCTCAGCCCTCAGCTATCTTACATCAAGCTCTTGCCCCTTCACAGCTCCGACCTTTCATCCAAAATCCCAGATGGTGACAGACAAAATGCTAAATCAAGGCTTCAAAACAGGAGTCCACAAACCGGTATGTGATGTCACGGTGGCTATAAATACAATACATACACCATGAACAAATATAAGATTCTTTAAACAATTACAAACAAAAGACAACATCAAATTAAAAGAATGAAGAAATAATACTAAAAATGGTAACATTTTAGATTACAGCCGGCAACATATAGCATATTACCAGCACATTTGTGTAGGTACTGGGACACAAGATGTGAAGTTACAGAATGACCCATAGCCTGGAGTTATTCTGTAACTAAATGAAACAAGGGGGAAACTACCTCCACATATATGTGTAACCAATACACCAAAGTCGTTACACCGACTATCCACGTACAGTTTTTGAAATTCACTTCAACACATTTGTCAGTTCAGATGTTCCATTTTCAAACAGTTCACACGCAGGCCTAAACTGAAAGCCTGTGGCCAAAATGACACCACAAAACATTAGTTTTTCCCAATCTTATAAACATATTTTCTGAATCTATAGCTCAGTTTCTCAAAACTCTGAGCATAAAGATGAAAAGGGTTAACCATTTTGTCAAAGGTCCACTAATCTCTCTCAAAATAAAACACTGCACTCAAAAATAATGTTTTCTCTTCTCAAAACTGATTCTCTTCGTCAAAATGATACACACAGCTATCATATGAGTATCTCCTACAGAGCATCAATTAAACAGTGGTGTGATAAATTTAAAACCCTCCGATCAAAGTACTGTTTACAAATGTTTTGGCTTCATGAGACCGTGTTACATATTCAAATGTTTCCTTTCTTTAAAAAAAAAAAACAGATTATGGGGTTTGTTTGTTTTGTCCCAAAATAGACATTATCTTTGGTACATACAGTGTAAAGACTGTTGCAATATCCTAATACAATACTGTAAATATATCATATGAATATTGCATTGACACAGTCTTTGTATCAGCTGAGGGTACAATGCAATTTTGTCTATCCAGACAAAATTCCAGTTCCAGTTGAGCTTAACTCACAACTCAGCTTTCCAGAGTCATACTGTAAAATCTGATATTGACACATTGCTCTGAGATCTGTCACCTATTTTGACAAAACTCACAGTAATTGAACTGATACTAGAAGTAAAAGAAGAAATACTACAGTACTGTAAGACAATGTCTAGACTATCTTGCTGGTGGTGTAATGATAAAAATCAGTGCACAAATAAAAAAGGTTACATAGAAAATATCTATGTGTTACTGTAATACAGTAAAATGTTCAGCTGACTGAGCTGACTGCAAAGGAAATGTTTTATTTATAGGCCTTTCTCCCTGCTCTCCACGTTGCTCCATTTTTTCCCAAGAAGTTATTTGAGGTCTCTTTAATGCTGGGACACATGATGGGAGTATTTTGCCAGTTGAATTTGAACAGGTGAGGTTCAGTCAAACCAAATGGCAATCAAGGTGTGTCATTTTGAGGGGCAATGTTTCCAGGTGACCAAAGTGTGATAAATGATACAGTTTCCGCTTCGAGTTTCACAAAAAAGTGATTTAAAATGTCTTTTTGAGTGAAAACAATGAAATTGTGCTTGGAGTACAGCAGTGTGGAGTCTTGTTGTTCTTTTTGTGTGTTTACAACGAAGGAAAAAACACATGAAACAAAAGTAAATATTTCCATCAAACAACACAACACTTGGTCAAAATAATGTATTCTTTTGATCAGTCATTACACAATGGACAACAAAATACAGCTATAAATATAACCAGCTCAAACCTAATTTGTGCTATATGCCTGTGCCATTTCCATCAACCAATCAATCAATCAATTTTTATTTATAAAGCCCAATATCACAAATCACAATTTGCCTCAGAGGGCTTTACAGCACACAACATCCCTCTGTCCTTAGGACCCTCACAGCGGCTAAGGAAAAACTCCCCAAAAAAAACCCTTTAACGGGGAGAAATTTGTTGATACATAGTTATAGTGTGTGCCAAAAAGGCAAGCAAGCATATCACAGTATAAATTCTGATTTTACTAGAGGTAATTAACCTTGCTACTCTCTTCACCTGTACTTTTTACAATTTGTGTGATCCATGCTTGCAAACAGCATCGTAGAGGTGGTACCTTTTATGATGGATAAAGACCGATAGCTTGTGGAAGAGTTGGGAAAACGAGTACTAGACAGGTGTATCAGAGATTCATAATGATGCAAGTAATTTTCTATCAGCTGTTAACACGTTTTTCATTTGTTAAAAGCCTGGTATACACTGTGTGATTTTGGGTTGTCCCAGACAAAAGATGACCAACATGAAAGCAACGTGGTGATATCTTTAGTTGTGGCTCTAAACTGGTGGTCCTGTGTCCAACAGTAAGAGAGGTTCAAGAATAGCCATTGTCATGTTCTTGCCATCAAAGACAACCTGGGATAAAATTCTGACAGTGTCAGAAATTTGGGATGACCATCTCACTGTGTTACTGCTGTTACAACCTACGTCTACCAACCAACCAATAGAAATGTAGCATGAAATGATCCACGGCACAAAACCCAAACAAACAGACAATTAGCAGCTTGCCATAGAGGCAACACATGCTAAAAGAAATGTGTGGGATTCCAGCAAAAAGGAAAACCTTGTGGAGTTGTGGCAGCCGAAGCCTTGCCTGTATGATGTGTCCTCCAGTTCTTACCATGAACACATAAAGAAGGACAAAGCATGGAAGGAAATAGCGGTGGTGTTGCAGCTGCCAGGTGAGCAACCTAGCAGCTAGCAAACACGCATACAGACACACCGCAGTATATAGTGCCCACAAAACTTTAGGTTATTTAATAATGTGACCCTCTATGTTGTGCTTAGAGAAATAATAACCCATGCAGTATCCTTGCTCACTCAGTATGGGAAGCTATTGCATTGTACGTCGTAGCCTGTGATTCAGTAGGTGCTGTCATCATACAGTCTGCATACATCAAACTCAATGTCGTTCCCTAAGTTTATTAGATCCATGTTGCACAGTGTAGCTGCACTAAACTTATAATATTGCTAAAATCTCACAGTCTGTAGGAGGCTTAACACAGTTAATCCAATACAGTGTTGAGTCTTTCTATGAGATCTGTGTAATCTCTTTTGAAAAAGGAAAATATGTCGATCAAATGAAAAAGTGTGAACACATTTGCAAGAGAAGACTTCTGCTGTGCTAAAAATATGATGATGAAGATCAAGTGGATCCCAGTTTCATAAAGCATGTCATAGAAGCTGAGAAAAGCTGTAATAGGCCCAGCTATACTATATAAATTATAGAGGAAAAACTGTAAGTGATCCAGAAGTCATTGCCCCATCCTCCCTGAAACATCCAAATTTTTGTTCAGTTGTATGCTGTACCGTGTAATTGTATTAGAATAGGTACCTAACAGTTAAATAATACAATACAATAGAAATTCTCTCTAGGTTCTTCCCAAACATCCAGATTTTGTCTTAGTAGGTCAGACATACCCTGCAATAAAAAAGAACAGGTACTCAGTAAAAATAACAACACTATAACTTCTCTGTAACATCCCAGATTGTTACCCTCTTACTCCATAACTTCACATCTTGTTCCCCAGTACCAACATGTATGTACTGTACACTGGTAGTACAAACATTTAGAAGAAGAAGCTTTATTGTCACTGTAAAAAATACAGTGAAATTTCGTATGGTGCTCTCTTATAGCAGCTACAGTGTCCTTGTCATAAAATAAACTGCAGGGGGGGGGTGTCATGGTTCTTGCAGCAGTCTCTTCACAGCCATGGGGAAGAAGCTGTGTTTCAGTCTGTTGGTGCGGGCTCTCATGACTCTGAGTCTGCCAGAGGGAAGGCTGGTGAATACAGAGTGTCCTGGGTGGGCGGTGTCAGTCCGAATCTTCGTGGAGCGTCGGAGGAGACGGCTGGAATAGATCTCCTCTAGGCGTGGAAGTGGGGGGCCGATGATCCACTGAGCCGTCTTGATGACCCGCTGCAGTTGTTTCTTTTCAGATGCAGTGCAGCTGGCGTACCACACCGTACAGCCATAGGTGAGGACACTCTCTATTGTGCAGTGGTAGAAGTTTCTCAGCAGAGGTGGAGGGAGTTTGTTCCTCCTCAGTGCTCTCAGAAAGAAGAGACGCTGCTGGGCCTTTTTGATGATGTGGGTGGTGTTCACAGTCCAGCCCAGGTCCTCCGAGATGGGCAGGCCAAGAAACTTAAAGCTGGTGACCCGTTCCACTTCCTCCCCATTGATGCTCAGGCCTGAGTGCAGTGTGGTCCTTGACTTCCGGAAGTCAGTAGTGACTTCTTTTGTCTTCTTGGTGTTGAGGTTGAGGTGGTTGTCACTGCACCAGGCCGCCAGTGCTTGGACCTCCTCCCTGTATGGTGTCTCATGACCGTTGTTACACTGTACCCCCAGAGTAATTATGCTGTACAATATAGGCTGTAATGTAGAGCATTGCTATATACAATGTTGTGAGAGTGCATTGAGAGATATCAATAAAGAGCCGCTGCTAGAACCCCTCCATGGTGAGAACCTCACAGAATATATGAGGACTCCATTCATGTCCAGCAGTATATCAAGTTAAGATTTAGTGGTAAAGTGTCCTTCTCGTTTTCAGGTTATTAGAAAATAAAAATGATGCAGTCATTTGGGGATAAAAGGCTAGATCATTTGATAGGCCTAAATCAGAATCAGAACCAGAAATACTTTATTGATCCCCAAGGGGAAATTGTTGTGTTACAGGTGCTCCTTACAAGAGTAGAAAGAAAGAAGATACAGTGCAAACAAGTGTAGAACAACATATAGTTTAAAAATAAGTAAAAATATAAGAGAATATAAGAAGATAATTTACAAAATATATATGTAGTGACCTAACAACATAATTTACAAATATATACTATATATATATATATATATATAAACATTTTAAAGGTCCTCCATCTGTTTTGTAGTTTTCTATTCAGACATACCATCCACAACCCCAATTCCCAAAAAGTTGGGACACTGTGTAAAATGTAAATAAAAACAGAATACAGACAAGACAAAGACAAGACAGTTAATGTTTAAAGTGTTCAACTTTGTTATTTTTTGTGTTTGTGAATTGAAGCCACTAATTGTTGAAGTTTTGAAAGTGAAATTCTTTCCTTTTCTGGCTTGATATATGACTTCAGTTGTTCAGTCCGGGGTCTCTGATGTTGTATTTTGTGCTTCATAATGTTCCACACATCAATGGGAGACAGGTCTGGGCTGCAGGCAGGTCAGTCTAGTACCTGCACTCTTTTACTATGAAGCCACGCTGTTGTAACAGAAGCAGAATGTGTCTCAGTGTCCTGCTGGAATAAGGAGGGATGTCCCTGTAAAAGACGTTGTCTGGATGGCAGCAAAACCTATATGTAATGGCCCCTTCTGTACAGCTCACCCCTCTACTTCAGTCCCCCTTGCTCAGACCACATCAATCTTAAAAATCAACCCTCATTTTGATCTCACCTACACACCTGTAAAGTTTTGTGACTGTGTCTTGCAGGGTTGGAATATTTCTGCTTTGCATAGTTAGAATGCGTCCACAGACAGACAGACAGACAGACAGACGTATAATCAGCTGGCGAAATACTCAAAATGGCTTCTGTGGTAGCTCCTGCTACAATAGGTGTCACCAGGACCACATTTTGCCATGATGACACACATACACACACACCTACACACACACACACACACACACACACACACACACACACACACACACACACACACACAGAATCACAATGTGAAAACAATACCAGCCATGGCAACATTGGTGTGACTGGTACAACAGTTCAGTACAAAGATGATTAGCCTATAAATGACTGCTGACCAAGGAGAAGACATCTCAGTGACACGGCCAGTCATCACCAGTAGAACAGAACAGATCAGAGTGTACCCGAGGATGACAGAGGAGGCAGAGAAAGAGAAGGAAAGAGGAGGATGTACAGGGTGAGAAGGGAGGGAGTTGGAGAGAGAGAGAGAGAGACCAAGAGGTGGGAGGATGTACACCAAGTTTCATCCAGAGAGAAGAGTTTTAGAGAAAACAGGTGGAGAGGCTCCATGTGAGTCTGAAAAACGTGGACTTGGAAAGAGAAAGAAAGAGGGGGGCAGTGATCTTCTTTTTGGAGTTGTTTTGGTTAAAGCTTGTGATGTAATTGGTCTGTGCCAGTTTCAATCAGTGAGGCTCTGAGGGGAATTACACCACAGAGGAGTGGGAACTGCAGGTAGGAGGACTAATGTATTGGTGCTGTATCATGATAATGTGACACAGAGACATCAGACATGCCCACCCCCTTAATTTCCAGATATATTTTTTCAGAGCATTTTAGCCTCTGGCAGTTATTAATACCAGCCAAAAGAATTCACTGTGGGAAAAATAACTGCTATCTCAAAATCCTAAAATAATTATTTATGTGTGTCAGATGATAGTTTACTTCAAAACCACTATAGATCCACGTTTGGAGTAAATATTAAATTAATCATCCCTCCCTATAAAGTTGTCTCTGTATATCATGTCTCACTCTTGTCCTTTTGCAGCAACCTGCAGTTTGTCCTGGTCAATCCCAACATGTGCCTTGGCCAGCTGGCAATTAGCCTCTTACAACGACCAACATGGTTCTATGTGAACATTTTATAAAGTTTAAACACTTTTTGATATGCATGAGTGTTTTTGTCTGTATTCTCTTTTTCAAGGTGGAAAAGGGTGATATCGTATACTTTCATGCACCAATCAGGATTTAGCAACATTGAATCCAAATATAAAGACAGTCCTTGGGTTGTTTGGTTAAACTCTCTGCCCACTGTTTGTGAAATCTAATCATATCACACCAGTTTTTCAGTGTTAACTCATTATATATAATACAAAAGCATTAATAGATGCTGATACAGTATTATTGAACAACGGCACGCCATCACTCTTGAGCCATGGCTATCCAGCAACAATTAGCTTGCTGTTTACTGTTCTCATGAATGTTGCAAGAACTCGCTGTATGTTGTTTTGTTTATTTAACCCTTTTTTAGACAGGCTTATTCTGAGATCAGACCTGCAGGCTATATTTTGTGACTACAGAGTAACTGTTTGTGGCCGTGGGCCATTGGGCCATGGTCAAACCCTGCTAAAGGATGTTGTTATTTTACTTTAAAGCTGGAGTGCAAGACTTTTACATATAAATGAACGTCAGTTACATTCAAGCGTTCACCAAATAGTTAACACAGTGCTGATATGCGTATCCCCACCGGGGAAAGCTCGATGTATTTCTCAGTATACTGGAGTTTTGGTGTCTAGTGTCTGTGGCAGCTTTGTGTGATGCATTTTACATAAACTAGCCAGAGCTCAAAGGGCCAGCCAGGGAGGAGAGTCCATAAGGATGAGGCAGCAGCTAGGAGTATGGTGAAAGCTATGTTGGCAAATCCCAAGACGTGTCCATGAAGAGTTTCTGGAGTGGATGACGAAAAAGAAACTCTGTGTTAAAAGGAAGGATTGAAGTCAAAAAAAAAAAGAAAGCAATTGACAGCAGCAAGCTCACCTGCAGGCATATGTCATAAGCATGCATCAGTAGTGTGCTGTTGTGTATTTAATCAGGAATATTTCATATTTTTAAACTAAAGTTTTCATGGGCTTTAAAACCTTCATGGTACTTCTGTGTTAGGGGGTTACAATACACCAAAGATGGTGTTGTGCATGAGCCCTGAGGCCACATCATAGGCTATGCTCATGTGCGTCTTGAAAAAACATGTAACCACTATGATGTCACTGGTTTATTTTTTTAATTCCTTTTTACTGTGTGTAGTCACTCTATCTCTGTAATTATGTGTGACCTTTGGCAGGATGATATGGGGGGTAATCATAATAGAATGTATATGTATCCATATGCTAAGTCTAAAATGTTTTGCATATTTGAAAACACCAATGAAAAGAAGTTTGAATAAATGGAACCATGCATCAGAGCTAGAGCAGCTGTAAAGACACTATGTGGGAGCTGCAGGAACTGTGACTGGTCACATGGTGTTTTCTTCTACAGATGTCTTTACTGCCTGTTTTCCTCGCTACCCTTTTGTTTTTCTTTGTTCCCCTCTTTGTCGTGCAACGTGTTGCTCATATTCCGTTGCTGTTGTTCTCTCCCTATCCTCCTCCTATTGTCTCTCTATCATCTCACTTCAAATGACAACCTGACAGATGATGTCAGAATCCATCCAAGACATCTGTATGTGAATGCCGCCATCTGTTTGCTATGTGTTTGTGCTGCCAAATGTTTGCATCTGCGTGTTTTGTACACTCAGCCCTCTGTGTGGAGTGTTTTTCTTGCATACATCAATACGTACATATATATATATATATGTGTGTGTGTGTGTGTGTGTGTGTGCGTGCGTGTGTATATATATATATATATATATATATATATATATATATATATATATATATATGTATATATATATATATGCAGGAAAAACAGGATCACAGCAGAGTTCATGACGCACTTTTCTCCTCAGAAACCACTGAAATGCAAATGCTCATGTCTTAGATAAACGGCAGATATTTTTGGGACCGCCTGGTTGGGAAAATGTGGCAAGTCATGTAAGAGTATATCTTCTGTTTGCTTATTGCATGTGTGTGTGGGCATGCGTGTGCGTGGATACCACTTGTGTGATGCAATGAGGAACGTCTGTCTCCCAGTGGGCTTCTCTCAAGGCGTACCAGCAATGCCAAATGCTGCCAACGAGGGTGCATTTGCACGTGTGTATGCGTGCACACTTAAGCCTTCCAAATGTTCCCGGCTGCAAAGAGATCCAAGAACATGACTCAAACATCACACCTCTTCTGTTGCTATCTTTCCGTCTCCCTCTCATTCACACAGATTCTCATTTTCAGCTCGTCATGTCAACAGAGAGCACTGTTCTCCACCCCATACTGGTGTAAGAGATGCTTCACCTTTGTCTGTCTTTTTCTGTTACGTAAACACACACACACATACTGTACTGAGTCTGTGCTCATTATCTATTTCCACAGGAGATCTCTTTTATGTTGTTTGTCATGATCATGCATGTGTATCTATAGTATGTAGCATAATGAGATCACAACCAGCATCACATAGAGATATCACCACAAAGATAAAATGTGAGAAACATAATGAGCTTCATCAAGGCCCTGTTTGTTGTTCTGAGTTACAGTTTATTGCATAGGTATTCATTTAATGTATTCACTCCCTTGCATACTATATGTCCATATGTTCTTGTATCTGCATTCATCTGCATAACTTAACATGCATTCCAATGGTAACAACACTGCTCCATGGCTGCACATTAGATCAAAAGTCTTAACCATAAAAAGTCATTTCTTTGATGTGGAAAATATTGAGATTCCTACTAGCTGTAAGAACAACAAAGGATAGAAATGGAAAAGATGTGTGGACTTATCTGTAAGAAACTGCAATATAATGGTAGAATAAAGGAATACCTAACCCCCCAGATGACCATTTTATATTGTTAACCCTGCCCCCGTGTTTTGTTGGATTCATGGAGAAAACTTTGTTTTTTTGCCTCCACGGTGAACAAAGAATCCATAAACGGAGGGGACAGTTGATGTTATAGAGATCATATTTAACAACAGAAAAATTGTATCAAAATTATTTACAAACTCTCTGGTGCAGTATAATCCAAGACTTATTTATCCAGTCATATGCTCAGTACTTCCTAAACACATGCATTTAAAAGGATGCAAGAAACTGTTTGTTCTGACATTTTTGGATACTTTATGTGGAAGCATGCAAGAATAATAAAGTGGGTAAGTAATTAATACACGAATGGTCATTTGGGGGGTGAACATATCCTTGGAAAAATGAAAACCTGAGTACAAAGAAATCTACAAACTTGGCCTAGACAGAATTTAGCTGACCCACAGACAAATGAGAGGATAGAAGTGAGACATTTCTAATTAACTCTTTAAATGAGTGAAAGGAAATCCATTAATCACAGGAGCTTGTCGGCTCATGTTGGAGGTTACATGTTAGGAAGAAAGACATAGTAAAGAGGTGTAAGGGCAGCAGCAGAGGACATGACGTCAAGGGTGCGTTAGAGAGAGAGGGGACGTGTGAAAGCATGAACACAGCAGCCTGGTGTCACAAAAGAGATGTCAGATTCATTATATAGTCTGAGAGGATGCATAAATTCAACTCCTGAACACATCAAAGGGTGAACAACATGCAAATTGCGTACGTGCATGAGAGAGTGAGAAACTGTTTGCATGGTTGTGAATATATCTGTTTTTGTGTGTGTGATGAAAAAAAAGAACGAGGGGGATGGGGACCCAGCAGGTGAAGGCAAGTTGTGACAAAGTAGTGACGCACTTGAACAAGCTCCGAGCAGCCAGCCCCCTCCCCATCTTCACTGTGCTCCCTCTCCTCTCATGAATAAACTGGAAATCAGTAATATTCGTCTATCTAACATACTGTAGCTTCCACAATTACATCCTGCCCAGACTGTGTGTGACACTTGAGTGACGTGGACCTTGTCCAATCAAATCCACGCAGTTTATATGTACTCGACAAAGAAGGTGCGTCATGGAATTTTCTACCTCACAAAAGCTTGGAGACCGATTGGAATGAGAAGGATGAGCTGTCTGATGTGCTTGTTTTATCCTTATATAGACATGACAAGCTGTGATTCTACAGAGTGAGCTCTATGACAAACTGTGTGCGTGTGTGTGTGTGTGTGTGTGTGTGTGTGTGTGCGTGCGTGCGTGCGTGCGTGCGTGCGTGCGTGCGTGCGTGCGTGTGTGTGCGTGTGTGCGTGCGTGTTTGTGTGTGTGTGTTTGCAGTGTGAGTCTGTGACTTTTGTATGCAACAGCTTTCAGCTTGCTTTGTTGTCTGTCTGCTCAGAGTAGCGTCTGGTACAGACATACGGCTGGACAAAGTGAAAATTGAGAATTTAGGATTCAGTCCCATGATTGTATAACAAAATGTTTTTTTAATTTACCTGCCTGATCAATAGCTCTGGGCAGAATGCAAAGTTCCCATGACAACAACAAACTCAAATACTTCTGCTACAAATGAACTCATTAAAAATATCAGCAAAAACAAAAAATTTAGCCACAAAACTGGCAGAGCTACTAAAGACCACCATTTTTGTTTTGGGGTTTTTTTGGCAATAGTTGCCTTGATCAGGACAGAGCACATACTTCACAGGATTTCAATTTCAATTTCAGTTTTCTTTAGAAAGTCCAATATAACAAATCACAATTTGCCTCGGAGGGCCTAAAAGCATGCAACATCCCTCTGTCTTTGGACCCTCACAGTGGATAAGAAATAATTCCCCCCCAGATAACCCTTAAACAGGGAAAAAAAAGCTAGAATCCTCAGGAAGAGCAATTGAGGAGGGATCCCTCTTAAGGCAGACAGACAAGCAATAGATGTTGTACAGAACAGATCAACATAATAGATGTACAGTGATCCATCTGGCAAAATGGATTTATGCTTTAAGTGGCAGGATTTTGATATTTTACCTGTGGAATGGAGGTGAATAAAAAGTTGCATTTGAAACATTCATTAGCATTGTGTGTCTCTGTCACTCTGGATAATAACTCAGTGAAAAATATTTCATTGAAACTACTTTCTACTGAATAATAGCCCCTGTGAAAAATGGTGCATAGTGACGTTTGTGGATTAACTACAGCTACCTGGAATTAATGAATTAATGAATCGTTTATTTGTGTGTCTGGCCATTTCAACAGGGCCCACCCCTTATGGGAATATTCAAACACATATAGAGAAAAACACTTTTCTAGTGCCATCACGCTGACACAAAACAAAATAAATGGCAAATACAAAGTTAACAATTTAACACAAAATATTGACATAGAAAAATAAATACCTAATACAAATGGAAAATAAACAAATCAAGAGATAAGTGTTCAGAATAAAGAGTGTGGGAGGACAGATGGGAGAAAGAGCAAGAGCGAGAAAGACAGAGGGAGAGAGAGAGACTGTATACCTGCAAATGTACTACATTCATCTACTGGGCACAGTGATGTTGGATATTGTTGCTGAATCATACAATTTGAGTTATTGAAAATGCGTTTTTAGCCATGCCAGCAGTATGGCTCTGTAGATGGCAAAGTTGATCAGTCAGTCCATTTGGTTCAGACCATAGACTGTATATAATAATGAAGGTAGCTACCATGATGTCACCCATTGGTTTCAAAGCCTTAAGTCTGGCATTTCAGCTGTTGCCATGTTGGTATTTTGGATCCAGAAGTGACCATATTTGGATAAGAGGGTGGAGCTGACAGACAGAGTGCAGCGACACTTTGCACACAGCCTGTCACCCAAGTGGCCCCGCACTTAATTATGTGTAACTTTGGGCCTTAATAAAATGTTAATGGTTGAGTTATTTTAAAAAATCATCCTTGTACAATTATCATGAATTATCATTTTGTACCAGGATGTAAGCATGTTTATTTCTTCTGTGAAGTTGAGCATATTAACATAGGGGTCTATGGGGATTGACTCTGTTTTGGAGCCAGCCTCAAGTGGCCATTAGAGGAACTGTGGTTTTGGCACTTCCCCACTGGCTTTATTTTTCAGCCTCAGAGGTTGCAGCTTGGTACTGAAATATTTAAAAAACTATTATAAGGATTGCTAATTTGGAACACACATTCTT
Source organism: Cephalopholis sonnerati (assembly GCA_019142605.1). Lineage (NCBI taxonomy): Eukaryota > Metazoa > Chordata > Actinopteri > Perciformes > Serranidae > Cephalopholis > Cephalopholis sonnerati. Next base: position 4,535,410 of record JAGQAX010000003.1, read on the forward strand.
GCCCCCGTCAAGGTGAACAAAGAACCAACAAATCTATTATTTATCAAACTAAAAACACTACAATTTCAACTTTTGATTAACTATCAAACTATTTAAATAATGTTCAGAGCAACTAATCAACAATTGCCTAGTAGTATCCAGGGATTGTCCCGGCTGAGAGAAAACAAACACAGCCCTTAGGAGGGCTGCTTACTGCTGGGACATTGCCAAATTAGTGTTTGAAAATTTAATCCAAAAGTTTTTTCCCCAAAAATTAAAATATGTCTGAAAATACATATTGACATGAATCCAACAGATAAGCTAAAATTGCTATTTTGGCCTATTAATTAAAAAAAAGCAACAACAAACATTCAATTTATAGTCCATAACATTATTGATAGACTAACTGTTATCCATGTATCCCTTGTACAATGTGAACTCATGGATGTATTAAGAAAACAACGGGCCCCACTGATTCTCATTCTCATTCTCATTGAGCCAAAATAGTTTAACTATCACATATAAAATAATCCAAAAGATTGGCACTTCTTCCTCACTTTGCAGCCCGTAGAGCAAGCGCAGTGGAGACTTACAGTAGCCTAGCAGCTAACTTCTGCTGGCCAAATGGTTAACCTACAGTTTATCACTCTGCTTACTTGAATGGGGATGAAACAATTTAATCTTTCAGCTCTTCTAGACTTTCCAAATGTTATCAAACTGAATGGATCAAATCCTGATATTGAAATGAGTCATTTCACAGTGTTGTGACACTCAAAAAAATGTAGCCACTGATTTACAGATGTCTCTTTTGCCATGTAAGTCAATGATAAAAATTATAGCTGCTGCGCAGCGATGGGTCGGGTCCGGGCATTTTTAGGCAATTCTGAGCAACAAGCAGAAGAATAGGAAGACATCAAGGAAGTTGATATTACAATCTGCATTTAGCATCAGCTGAGTCATTTTGCAGGTTGCATCATCTGGAAATTGTATTGCAGCAATTGAAAAGTAAAAGTGGTTGAATATTGGAATAAATTTGTAAAGTACACTTTTGTATCAGTGGAACATTTGTTTCTCAAAGACTCTTTGTAGTTTTGATGTGTCATACTCATCCCACTTGTTGGGTCTTGAACCCAGAGTTCTTGGCACTGTGATCCAGCTCCTAACTCACTGAGCTAATTGTCTGGAAGTGAGACCTGGTGTGTGGCTTCTCAAATAGACTCAGGAAGTCACCGACCGGGCTGCAGTTGTGGCAGATTTCAAAAATAGTCAAAAAGTCACAAATTATCTAAACAAAAATCTGACAATACATAAATTGCATCTAGACAGCATGGACATGTTGGTGATTTGTTTTTAATGATAAGTGTTTTGCTTCACAAGAGAAAATGTGATGTTTAAAAATGCCACTTTTACATTGACTCCAGTTGTTCCCATGAGAGCAGAATTCAAAATGTTCTAGAAAATTCAGTTTTGGAGATAAAATTCTGATATTTGCCAAACTTCATCAACCACGACTCCAAAATATTGTCAATTTTTTTCAGGAAGATTGAAAATGTATTTAGCAAGAATTGGATGGTATATGTTTACAGTAGTGTTTACAGTCAAACGTTTTCATGCACTGTAGGCTCAATTTTTGATAAATCAAAAATCCGAGAAACAAGTTTTGTGGAGGACAGTCTGGAGATGCTCTCTAGCAAGTTTGGTGACGATTGAGCAAAAATTGTGGGAGCAGATACGTTTTATAAGTTTTACAGTTCTTGAAAAAAAACAGTGATGGACTTCATAATTTGTAATGAGTCTAAATAGACAAAAGTTTCTGCAGTACTGGGGCTACACTGTGGTGAAGTTTCAAAACTGTAGCATGTATCGTTGGTTTGGTAGGAATTTTTAAAGTTTTTAAATTCAAACGTTTATTGTGCCCCCCCAGGAGGGGGTGGCACATGTCCTTGGAGTTGAGTAAATCTGGCATGGGGTCGGACATTTCTGTAAAGTTTGGTGAGTTTTTGCCCATGGGAAGTATGATTTCCTCGGAAGAAGAAAGAAAGAAAGAAAGAATTCTTCTGATTACAATAGGGTCCTTGGCTGCTTAGCAGCCCGGACCCTAAAAAGTATTTTTAGGCCAAAAGGCATGTGACCGTCCCAGCAGTTGGAATTACACTGTTTGGCCACTGCAAAAATTGGCTTCAAAGCTCAGCTAGCTGTGTTAGCTGGCTAAATCACTGTGCGGCACATCCATAACGACAAGGTGACTCAGTTAGCTAACATGTAAATAATGTTGAAATTGGCCAATTAATTTTATCACTTTTTATTATTACTTCAAGTGTACAGACATTCCTGTGAGCCAGGGTGGATTGTTTGTAATTTTGCTGGCAAGAGACGCTGAAATACCATTCATCTCAGAAAACACCATCGAAAGTGTAGAGGGTGAGGCTAACACACCTAGCCATGCTACAGCTGCTGCTGACTTAGCAGCTACAAGCAAGTGCAAATGAGAGAAGACCCCAACTTAGTTTTATACAATATATGTATCAGGAGCCTTGTTGAAGAACAATAAAACCTTTCAGGTCCTATTCTGTGGTTGGTTCAGATCGGTTGTATTCACTGTGCAGTGGAGAAATAAGTTCACAACAAGAGTGTAGAATTCTTTTTAGAGATCAATATTCAGAACAAGGTTTTTATGCTATTACATCAAATGGTAGCCCAAAACAGTGGGTTATAAGCTGAGCTAATCAACAGGTCCTATGGGACTCCGGAACCTCTGGCTAAGATAATTAACAATACAATCTGATAGATAAAATACAATTCTGTTCAATCTTGGTGCCCCACTCTCTTCAACACCTCAAGGACTATTTTCCTTGATGAGTAGCTAAAACACACAGGGATCTATTAATCAATGTTAAACAGTTTGTAACTTAAAGGGGAACTATTATGCTTTTCCTCTTTTCTGACCTATAAATGTTGTTACAGTGTCGGATACTTGTGTTAAAATGATGCCAAAGCGTCAAATAATGAGGTTTATGCATTTGGACGTGAGCCCTGCAAGCTGTTTTGGATGGCTCTGCACGCTGTGTTTTACTGTCTTTTTTTTAACAGAGTAGTCCCATTGACGTCAATATGTGCCGGACTTACTTATATGGGCATGCCCAGGAATACGCCGCAGAGGTAAGCAGGTAATGACAACAACAAGCTACGGCTAACGGCTAACGTTACTTACCATTCAGAGACGTCTTGAAGTAACCTCTGTACTTGAGAAACTTCAGGCTGTCCAGTCTCTACCTCCGGATCGGATTCGGGATCCAACACATACGGCTGTATTTCAAAAGTTGACATTTTCAAAAGTGAAATCCTCTCAACTTCCACACCGGCAAAATAAGGAGGTGGGGCTCGGCAGCGCTCGGCAGCCCTTCGGAAGTCCTTGGGAGTGTGACCAATCACAGCGGAGTGGGCTCGGGGCCGGGAGGGTGAAGTAAATAACGCAGACTGTTTTCGTGGGATGTGGGAAATACAAGGAAGCGATGCAGCGAGAGACACAGTGTCCCAAAGATCTACAAAGCTTTCAGTGCGGGTAATCGTGTGTAGCTGCTCTATAGGAGTCCAATAATCAAATACAAAGGCCTGAAAATGAGTATAATAGGTCCTCTTTAATAAGAACAGGAAAGACAATAACACATTAAGATAAAACTAAAACTATAAAGTAAAACATTTTCTTCTACAGGGTCTCTGCTCCATCTCTCTTTCAACTCAGAGGTCCTTGGTCTGTAACACACTGAGAGCCCTGCTCTAAGGAGAATTAATGGCACTCTAACTCAGATATATGACTCATATTAACTTCAGCTGTATTTCTGAATGCATTTTCACACAGAATGGATTTCTCTCCCCATTTACACTGGAGTAAAAGACCTTTTCATGTCATGTTGTATGTGCTTGTGAGATGTAAACAATTTGAACCTAACCTTTACTGTACTATTGTTGTCAGCATTGTCTCTTTGAATGCACACTGTCAGCAAGAGGAGGTGTTGTTCATTGTACTGTACAGGGTCACTGGGATTGAGTTTACACCGCCCAGGCTCTGCGCAGCTCTCCGAGCTTCCTGTTCTCCATTTCTCTCGGCTCAGTAGTTGCACAATGACAAGTCTGCATGTGTGTGTGTGTGTGTGTGTGTGTGTGTGTGTGTGTGTGTGTGTGTGTGTACGCTTCGATTGCTTTGGGTGTTTGACTGGACAGTTGCCAAGACATAGAATGAAAGGCCCACACGAACACATTTTGTTAAAACAAGTATGAATTTATTCTTTCCGTATGCTGCATCATTCAATAACCTATGTTTTTCTCTTACAGTAAAAATCAAATAACAAATAACCCAACATGTCAAAGAGAATTTTTACTTCTTCCTCAGATACAAAACAAAGAACATGCACGCTGACAAACTCAACAAGGAAATTGGGATAATGGTATAACTGGCACTTTGGTCGTCTGACAGTGACCTCACTGTCATGGCCACTGAAGAGCACCCGGGCTCAGTCTGACCTCCTCCACAAGACTCAAGGAGAGAGTTAACAGTAAGATAACACTGAATATTTTCTGAAATCATTCTTAATCAAGAACTGCATTGACAGAAAATCTCAAAGAGGCAGTCATTTCTCTGTAATTCTTGGAATCAGAGAGAGAAAAAAATACTGTGAGGTTGTTTCTGTTAACGCAAGGCTAACTGGCTTTTCTGAGTGGATTTGTGTGTGTGTGTGTGTGTGTGTGTGTGTGTGTGTGTGTGTGTGTGTGTGTGTGTGTGTGTGTGTGTGTGTGTGTGTGTGTGTGTGTGTGTGTGCACGCGCGCATACCTCCTACTCTTTCACTCCTACTACATCTCGGCCTTGCCCTCATTACCTCTATCAGAGCAAGGGACCCTCTCCTTCCATCCCATCTCTGGCCTTGAGAGACAGAGGAACCTTTAGGACAAATAATGGGCATATAAGGGATAGAAGAAAAGGAGTTGCTATACATCAGCACACCTACAATATCTTGCTTCCTACAAGGCAATGTGGAAAGCCGCTTTCAAGAGGGAGGGACTAATAAACACTGCTGAAGGAGAGAGTGGATGCCTATATTTGGTAACTTCCTCCTCCCTTTTTTTACACAGCTTCCGCTGCTGGCTCAGAACATTTCTTCCCCTTATTTTTGCTGTCTCAGCATTAATAAATTCAGTGTCAATTTGACCTTAAAGCCCACTCTCCTATCACTTCACATCATGTCCATCCGTCTATCTGCATGTCAATGTGTCAGTCTTACTTTGTCTCCTGCTCTCTGTGGCTCTGACAGTCACCAGACTCTGTCATTGCTCTCTTTGTGTATTTACAAATCAGCCAATTCGCACCTTGTCTGTCCATCTGGCATCGCCCACCGATGAGTCAGTGGAGTGACAAACCTACTGACGTATTTGCCTTTTGCAGAGGTGCCAGCTTGCGAATCCATTCATTCTCATCTATCCACACACACACAGACCGACAGACAGATGTCCATCACAGCCAGAGCCATTCTAAGCGACTCTATCTGTGACATCAGGTCCATGTGGTCGGTCCTTTCAGTCCACTTTAGTCACGGTTTAGTCACACAGCAGCAATCTGCTACTTTTTTGTTGCAATTTAGATTTTGTTGTCATTTGTTTCATCCCACATAGAGAACCTTTGATTCCTCTTTTGTAAGTAATGATAAGACAAGCATGATTCAGGAAATATTCAGTGTATTTTTTATCAAGATCTTCTGCATCAAAGTCAACAATCTTCACACAGTATATCAATATGTCACAGAAAGACATCCAAAAACCAAAATCTCTGGCTTCCTGACAGGAAGCATTCTTTCCCTGTGGTTGTCTCAAACGACACCACGTTGACAGAAAATGGTGTGAGTCAAATGGATGGAACAACTACTGATCAGTGGATTTATTACTTTTCTCCTGCAGGTTTTTGCTTCTACTGCCAGCACTATCCCTCACAGTTCTCGCTCTATTCTCACTGCCTCTTTTCTTATTGCTGCATGAACACCGTCCCCCTCCTTCCTCTTTTTTACTCTTCCTCTTTCTAATCCTGTTTTGCTGAAATTCCCCTCCCCTCCTTTCCTCTTCCTGTCATTTTCCTTATCAACCGTCCTTTTTCGTTGATGTCCCTACACTGCACTCTCTGTCTTTCTCTTTTCTTCCCAGGTTCACAGTATATCGTCTTACAGTAAACTATCAGCCTTACTGTACTCTGTCCTGTAGAAGCTCTCTCCCCTGGATCAAGATGAAAGTGATTGCACTGGACCACACATATCAGATATCACAAAAATATATACCTATTTACATGACACTTTAAGTGGTTACAGTGATGTCATTACTGTGCACTGATTCTAACAGTAACTGTAGTATTTGTAGCAGCCAGTTAATTGGATGCAGTAATAGTAATAGTAGTTATAACTAAGTTGAGGTGGCAAAATTGACAACATCATTCACAACTGCTATCAAATTGCACTGATATTAGTGATGGACTCAGCCCTCATTGCCCTGATTACAGGGAATCATAACGTGACACCATACAGGTGAGACACAGAAAGCCATACCTGTAGAGTATTGTAGATGTATATAACTTAAGCTGAAGAACTCTTATCAGCTCTGAAAAGTATTAAGCCCTGTAGGTGGTAGATTCAGAATCTAACCGTCCCCCCCATCTCCCTTGCTGGGCCTTGAGGATTGGCTTACAGCAAAGCGGGCAAAGGGGGTGTAGAGTCTAACAGGTATCCTCGCAGCCTTATAACAGGCTGGAAGGGAAAGGGGTGTAATACTAAGAGTCAGATTCAGCCGAATAGCAGATGGAGATTGAGGCAGAGGCTGAAAACAGAAAGGGCTAGTAGTGTAAAGAAAGAGGGCGAGGAGGATGAGGGAGAGGAGGAAGATGGAGGCAGGTCGAATTCAGGTGGACATTCGAGCTCGAAGCATCGCAGGGTGACACCCGAGTCTTCGTTGCCATAGTTTGCCCAGTACTCTTCTGCGTCGAGTTTGGGCAGCGCCAGCTCCTCCTCTCCCAACTCATACTTGACTACTGAGGTGGTTGTGGATGGGCCTTTCCCATACAAACCAGCTTTGACAGTCTCTGAGGATTTCTCAAACACACCTTTCGTGGATGACTGGGGCTTGTTCTTGTGGAACCACCATCGGGTTTTGGTGCTGAAGGTGGTGGTGGTGGAGCCGGCAATGGAGCCAGGGTCGGGCAGGGGGCAGAGAGCGAAGTCCATCTCGCGAAGGAAGCGGAGGTCCTGGTTGCGACGGGTGGAAGGGGAGGCACAGATAACCTCAGATGAAGAAACACGGGCCTCACGGAACCACTCCCACAGGGGGCGGGCCTCACAGCCGCAGGACCATGGGTTGGCGTTGAGGCGGAGGAACTCGATGCCCTGTGTGTCCCTCAGAGTCTGACTGGGCAGTTCAGCCAGGGAGTTGTTAAAGAGAAAGAGCATGGTCAGGCGCCCAAGGTCACGAAAGGCGCGGCGGTTCACCTGCCTGATACGGTTGTCGTGGAGGAGAAGGCGGTCGAGGTTGACCAGACCGCGGAACACATTCTCTGAGAGAGTGCGGATACGGTTGCCATGCAGGAAAAGCTGGCTTAGGTTGATGAGGTCAGAAAAAATGTCGTCTTGCAGAAAGTGAAGATTATTCTCCTGAGGAAATAAAGAAAGGAAGGGTCAGCATGAAAAGAACAGACACACTGGGATTTGTAATATTTGTAACTGAACATTTGTGATGCTGTGTTGTGTGGGTGTCTGCGTGTGTGTGTGTGTGTGTGTGTGTGTGTGTGTGTGTGTGTGTGTGTGTGTGTGTGTGTGTGTGTGCGTGTGTGTGTGTGTGTGCGTGTGTGTGTGTGTGTGTGTGTGTGTGTGTAACTGTTTGTCAGTAATCTGCATGCAGTATATATAGCTTCAGCGCCCCTACCTGCAGGTAGAGGAACTGCAGGCTGTAAAGCTTGTGGAAGATGTCATGGGGCAGGGCAGTGAGCCGGCAGCGGTGCATGTGGAGGCTCTGGAGTTTCTCAAGGCCGCGGAAGGCTCCCCCCTCCAGCCTGTGGAGGCTGGGGTTATCCCCCAGGTCCAACTCCTCCAAGTCCCTCAGCTCACTGAAGGCCCCAGCTTCTATCCACGTGATGTTGTTAGAGAACAGCCACAGGACCTGAATGAATTGAACGGTGATTATACTTTTTAGTGTATGTTACTGAACTTTAAATGTGAAAAATATTTCAAAAACAGGTACTTTTCTACTCATAAAAACTCTTCTCCGTCCCTTCTTGCAAATACCGTTTTCCACACTGTTTCTTACCTGAGTCCCGAAGCCAAAAGAGCCAACTCTAAGCTCCGTGATCCGGTTGTTCTGGAGGAAAACGCGCTGCGACTCATAGGGCACTCCGACCGGAACAGCGGTGAAGTTCTGCGCCTGGCAGCTCACAGTCATGGGGCTCGGGTAGCACACGCACAGGTGCGGGCACGCCGATGCCGGACTTGGCTTACCGAGGACCAGCCACACCACCAGCCAGAGAGAGAGACCGCCTGGAGGAGAGCAGGAAGAGAGGGAGGTTAGCGGGAGCTGTCCGTGGTGCTGATATCATCAGTTACCACACATCACATCATACTGAGCCCAAACTGGTGAACATTTGCGCTCATTGCACTTTTGCATTGCATTATTTCAGTTGTAATTATATCTAGAACTACAGCATGCACACTTTACAGCTTTACATTTCTACGATAACTTAAGTTTACGCCTCAGCACTGCGCCATTACGCACAGCATGATCACAGGTGTCAGAACACAGCAGTTCTTTCTTAGCGTTAATATAAAGTTCGTCTTATATTCCACTTAACATTCTGCAGTCTGAATATTATAAGTCAGAAAATAAGCACAAGTCTGACAAAACTACCGGGTTTCCTTATATATTTGTATCGTCCATCCAATATATTTTTCGATTTTACATGTAATATTTTAAAATACATCAAGCTTTCTTGGATTAAAAACTTAGAATATGTTGCACAAGTAATAGAAAACAGCACAGTTCTATGTCCGTACTGTCTATGTATCCAAAACCAAAGACGGAGACAAACTTACTTTTGCAGTTGCGCATGATGGAGCATCGTCGGCTCCGAGAAATCGAAGAGATGTCCATTCTGAACCAAAGCCCAAAGCGAGTTAGCCTGAGAGGGCGAAGTAAAGCCTGCTATCTCCGCTGATGCTCTGGTTCCCGAGTCGGAGCGACTGAGAGTGTGCCGGTTGATGGCTACCAGTGTCCCATATATACTCAAGCATCCCGTAATTGCCTACGGCAGTGGGCACCGAGGAATCTCCTACGTCACCGATCCGGGGTCATGAATGAGTGAGGGCGGCAAGAAACGGAAAGGGGAGGGGCCGACCGTAGGGGATTCTCTTGGATAGTTTGTACGCGCGTAAAACCTGGTTGGAGAGGAGACGTGCGCTCAGACTCTGAGAGGAGGAGACTTTCTCGACGCACATAGGAACAAGAGGGAGGGGGAACTACAGAGTGAAAGTAGAAACAGTGAAGGGAGGGGGGGCAAGGCACGGTGCCCGATAATGATGACTGGGCTCTGTGGAGGAGCGGAGAACGGGTAGGAGAAGAGCGCACAGCTCGTTTCCTGGCTGGCTCTCTGAGAGACCGTTATGGTCTGCTTCCGGCGCGCTGCAGCCAGACAGAAAAATACAGAAAAGGGCCTAGATGATGCTGCCTTAGGAAAGGAGGATGCCCCCGAATTATGATTCAACATCAAGGAAGAATTCTGTATCACTCAAAACAACCGTGATATTTGTTGCTGGAGGTGAAATACGGCATGCTTCAGTCATGCTGTGTGTACTATTATAGCTCCTGACATAATTTTTCTGATGATAGAGATAAAAGAGGCTGAACAAGGAGTGGACAGATAGATGTGTGCTTTTTTTGACTATTTAAGGACATTTGGATCACTTTGACTCAAAGCTGTGGTGAAGTGAAGTGAGACTGGGACTTAATTCCTCTCAGTTCTTAGGGCGTATTTCTCTGTTTGTATTGCACAAGTTCAAATATTGTTAATTAAGTTCATCAGTGGGGGAAAGGGGGTGCTAATGAAGCCAGAAAACAGAACGGCAGCGAAACACAACAGATGCTTATGCATATCACTTCAAGTCTGTTTGGCATGTCTGTGCCTCAAGCTGATAAACCAGCTAAGATAGCAAGAAAGAATCAATTGTAACAACGATTTTAAGACATAGTTTACTACTTGGATAGACTGAGTGAAGCCCCTGGACAGTGTATTGTAAAGCAATGCAATAGACCTGCAATGTTAAAGGGATAGTTCATGATTTTTGAAGTCGAGTCGTATGAGGTACTTATCCACAGTGTTACATACAGTAGATGGCAGTCGGCACGCCCCCAGTTTGGAGAAGCTGGCTGAACTACCACCAATGAAGCTAAGCAATGTACTGCTGTGGAGAAGTCAGCAATAAAACATATTTTAACCACTTTAAAAAAATCAGTATCAGCTGAGGTGTACGCTACATTGAGAGTATTTGTGGTGCTTCAATGCTGGAACTAAAGCCGTTATCAGCTTTCCCGCTAAAACAAGCTTTCAGACGAAAAGGTAAAGCATCGAAAATATTCCCAGTAAAGCGTACACTAAATCTCATATCGATTTTTCTTAGGTGGGACTTCTTTAGGTGGCTAAAATATGTTTTTCTTCAGACTATTCCTCAGCAGTACATTGCTTAGCTTCAATCGGGGCGCTCCTGCCAAGCCTCCAAACCATGTATGTAATGACAGAAATCCACTGACTGTAATCCAGTGCCTACGGAGTACCTCATACAATGCCACTTAAAAAATTCTGAACTATCCCTTTAACTACCTCTCTGAAAGTTTTACCTGTGCTGACACTGGAAAATGTTCATTTAGTTGGAGGCTTGGTGTGTGCTGGATGCTTGTCTTCCTACTGCATGGCATCAAAGGTGTTTCTATCTTTGTGGTTATTGTGGATCTATCTATACACTGTTCTATCATCCAATGACCATGTAGAAATAAATACATTTATTACATTTAATAAATGTGGTAAAGGAGTGAAGAGCAGTATTATCCCACCCCCCAGAAAAAAGAAATCTTGTGTGAAATTTTCAAACATCATAAGAAGTAAGAAGCTGCACCCAGAGAGAGTAACTTTGCTTTGTTCGCAATTTTTTATTTCTATCCAATTAGTGCCATAGCTCAGTTAAATTGGCTGAATAAATCAGTTGAAGGAAGACTGACATTTGTATAAACAATAGTGGAGGCTCTCTGAGGACCCCCACCCATTAAATGTCCAGTGTGTAGGATTTAGGGGAATATATTGGCAGAATGGAAAATGGTAAATGGACCTGCACTCGTAAAGTGCCTTTGTAGTCTTCTGACCACTCAAAGTGCTTTTTACACTAAGAGTCACATTCACCCATTCACACACACATTCATTCATTGGTGGCTGAAGCTACCATACAAGGTGTCACCTGCTACTCAGTTTTTAAACACACTCACACGTCGATGGAACAGCCACCGGGAGCAAATTGGAGTTCAGTATCTTGCTCAAGGATACTTCGACATGCGGATTGGAAGAGCTGGAGATCAAACTGCTGATTCTTCGATTACTGGACAACCCGCTCTACCTCTAACCCACAGCTGCCCAGAAGTGGAATATAATATAAGTAAGTGTGTTTTCTTGAGTGTATAATTGCCTGAAACTAAAGACTGTGTTGTCGTTACCTTAAAAGAAGCCATTTATTTCTACATAGGGAGCGGGTCCTCATTTACAGAGATCAGTATGTTGCCCCGGCATGTTTCTACAGTAGCCCAGAACAGACAAACCAAAAACTGGCTCTACATAGGGCCTTTCACATTTTTTGCGTCAGCCAGTGTGGTTAGAAGCCCCTCTGCAATGAGCAGTATTGGAGGTATGCTGGTTTGTTATATGAAACTTGAGCTTTATTCAGTATTTTTACGTTTTCATCACCTGGTCCATTTGTTTTGGAGAAGAAGACACCTCTATGGATAATTCAGCTCCCTGTTAAAACCTCCATGTAACAATTAATACTAGGGATGCACAATATTGGATTTTTTTGCAGATATTCGATATGCCGATATATAACAACTTATTTGGCTGATAACCATTACTGATAACAATATATCATTTTTTTTCCCTCATAATTTTAGTGATTTAGTGAAGTCTCTTCCGTAGTGGAATTATGCATGCTACTCTTATCCTGATAGCCCATCAGCAGATGGAGACATGAATAGAATGCGTTTTAATGTATGTAATATTCATTCATTGTGCAAAATTTTAAAAAAGTATGTTGGCCGATTGTAACACTTCATTTTAAAGCCAATATTAGCTGATGATGTACCGTTTTATCTGCATGTTGGCCAATATCGATGTCATGCTGATATTGTCATGCATCCCCAATAAATATTGATGAAATTCTGGCAAGAGGAGTTTTGGCTGGTTGCAATCTGCAATCCTCAACACTGAACGCCACCAAATCCCCTTATAAAATCCCATAATCTTACACACATGACCTTTAAAGGCACAAAATTATTTGCACTAGGATTCATCTAAATCTGCTGGAGCATCAACATACGCTCTTTCCCCGAGAAAGGGAAATTGGGGTTCCAAGAGAGAAAAGAAAGGAAAAGAAAGCAAAATTACTTTGTAAAAGAAATTTTCAGAAGGTGCGTGATAGAGACATGAATCAAGAGAGGAAGGGCGGAGGGCCCACAGAGACTGCTCGTGCCTAGAGCTAAGACTTTGGTGCTATGCCCCTGCTACAGTACACTACAGTAGGATAAAAAAGTGTAGAACACACTATGAAACAGAGTTTATTGCAGGCTTTCAAATGACATCGACTTTAAGGTCTCTTTGTTTTGTATTTGTTTGCTTTCCTGTTTCTTTTTGCTTAATGCATGACTCACTTTGACCTTAATTGCTGCATTTTATTTGTGTAACTTTATACAAGAAACTAATAGAAATGATGAGCAAAATAACCTTCACAATAACCATTACAGCCATGTGAGCAGCACTGGAAGAGGTCGGATTTGACCTTGTAGACTAATTCCAGCCTCTTTTGTGTGTCTGACATTGAAAATAAATGTAGATTGCTGCTCAGACTGAGAGGCATGAGGAGGCAGACAACAGAAGCGCACCCATTCATAGTAACACACAGGCGGCTCAACAGATTAGTATACGACGGAAGAAACAGTCACATGCAAGGGTGTATGCATGGCCACACACATGCACACACACTAACATCCACACAGTGCAGTACACACACACACACTCACACACACACATGTGTATACACAAGCTTCATTCTGCACGAAGCCAAGTGAGCCACAGGCATCATAAACAAATGAGTAATTGAGGAGATCCATTACACGGTGTGTTTTGCTGTTCACACCTCCTGCTCTGTCCTTATCAGGACTTGTGGACGAGCTTTTGTGCCCACTGGCCATCCGGGACCAACACCTCACAGGCCTCCCCTTCACACACACCCACAGTACCAGCTGTGTAAGTGTGTGTGTCTGTCTTTACACGTGCGTTAGCATGCCTCTCTGCTGAGGCACAACTTTGTCTAAATGCCACCACAGAGTGTCAGTCAATCAGTGTTGTGCCAGTCACCCACACAGCAGGTTTGTGCTTCTGTGTAGGCACTGTCTCCTCAATGAGTGTGATGATGGCTATATCGTGTTTGTGTAATCCCCACACAGAGACAAACCGAGGCTTCCCCGACCCACACCCACTCCTGCACATCTGCCAACCCGTCTCTCTGTCCATCTGCACGTCTGTCTTTATCCATCCCTCTGTCTGCATCCCGCTGTACCTCACTTTATTCTCCCTGGCCAGCTTTGATCCACTGTTAGCTACCAACAGAGCAGTGCGTCACTGCACAGACCAGCACAGCGTGTTGTTATCATTCTGTGTGTGGTGTGAGACACCCTGAAATAAACTGATTGCACTTTCTACCAGCTGATCCTAATTAGCCTCCTGGATATGTTACTGTAGGTGTGGCTGCGCAATTCTCTCCCGTGTGACGTCAACACTGCTAGCAGGTCAGAGAGGATGTTGGTAAGGGTGATGGGATACTGTATTAGAGGTGTGTCTGTTGCCAAGGTAACAACCCACATCCCTCTGTTCTCTGGCCTGTGATGAAGCTATTAAATATAGGTAATATCCTCCTGTTATTGAGCTGCAGCCCCCTTTTGAACAATTCACACTGGCTTAAAAACATTTGTTTCTCTTTATTAACATTGTGGAGCGCTGTTGGGAGCATGGCTTTTACATGGTTCATCTCATTATTGAATACAAAAGACTGTGTTTGCACAACTTACACACTCTGTGTATTTGCGTCCCATTGGGTGACACTAATGAGGAGGTATGAGAAAGATAGGAGGATGAGCAAACATGGTTACAACAGACAGTCGGATGTGCTTGAAGTAAAAGACTTCAGCAGACAGACACACTCTGAAATAATTCAGCACAAGACAGCATAGTGTCACGCACTTAAAGAGTGAGACAAAGACAAGCAGGACATTCTGGAAGGTGACTCAACATGTCATATTGTTTTGTAGGAAAGTATCTAACATGTTTCACGCTGCCACAGTCCGTCTATCTGTCGCACACCCTTTCACAGAGGCAGCAGCATCTTACACAGTCTGTCCAATTGTCTCAGACAAAGAGGCTTGTGCTATTCTTCAACGTCTTGCCCCCCCCCTCCTACATCACATTTCTCTTTGTCTTCCAATGCTCCCTCCCTTTTTTACCAGTGTCTTTCATTCGTTCTGTTCCTTGGCGTCAGCACTACCGCTTTACCATATACTGCTGCTTTCTTTCCACACACTGGCACACTCTGCAGCACAATGGCTGCTTGAGTGAAATATGATTAGTTTTTTTCTTCTTATAAGGGAAGAAGTTACACAGTTCCTGAGGTGCTAGACAGCCTGTGTTATTATTTTCATCATTTTTAAATTGTACTTAAATGTCATGTACTTTAAAGTTGAACAGTTTGTGTTTAACAGTGATTTTACCTCATTGTCAAAGAAAAACACTGTTGACATGAGCAGATTGAAATGCATTTTACTGTTAAGCAGTTTTTGGTGTTTCCTAGAAGTAAATAGCCACTGTGATCAGCAGACCCTATAGACCCCCTATTCTTCTCACTGTTAGTATGCTGTTGTCCTCAAAGGTGTTCTATGCCAATTTTTACACAGGAGGCTTATTTAGGAGCACTACTCTAACTGTGAAAAAAGTTCTATCATGTCATCTGTGGCCCTGGAGGTAGATGATGTCATCAGGGGTCAATTAGAAAACAGACTAATCATGTCAGCTTCATGATATTGCTGCTAGAATAGTCTTCAAATTTTATGTTTAATCAATGTCAATGTCAATGTCAATTTTATTTGTATAGCACAATTCATTACGAGTAAACTCAAAGTGCTTTACATTTAAAAACAAGAAACAACAATATAACACGGCACTGGAGTCCCGAAAAAGACAATCATAAAACATCAACACAATCATAAAACATCAACACAATCATAAAGGAACCCCTGCCCTGTCACATAGCCACACATGTAACCGACTGTACCAGAGACAGTGCAGCTATATGATTACATAAACACACACAATCGCACACACACACACACACACACAGACACCACACAGACCGTACTTAACTATAAGCCTGGGAGAACAGAAAAGTTTTGAGTTTGGTTTTAAGTGTGGACACGGTAGTGATGGACCTCAGGTCATCAGGCAGCTTGTTCCAGAGAACAGAACCACAGTAGCTGAAGGCCCCCTCACCAGCCCTGGATCTAATTTTGGGTACAGCTAGAAGAGCTCTGCCTGATGACCTGAGAGACCTGACCGGGGTGTATGCAGTGAGCAAGTCAGAAATGTATTGAGGAGCCAAACCATTAAGTGCTTTGTAGACAATTAGCAGGACTTTGAAGGAGATTCTGTGTTGTACCGGGAGCCAATGAAGTGATTTCAGTATTGGAGTAATATGGTCAAATTTCCATGTACGTGTGAGGATTCTGGCTGCTGCATTTTGAATGAGCTGGAGCCGTCCTACTGAGTGTTTGGATAATCCTGTGAATAGAGTGTTACAATAGTCTAATCTGCTTGAGATGAAGGCATGAACCAGTTTCTGAGAGTCAGTTTGAGTCATGAATGCTCGAAGTTTTGATATATTCTTCAGGTGGTAGAATGCTGTTCTGGTGATATTAGTGATATAATTGTCGATATTGAGATCTCTATCTAAGATAATGCCAAGGTTTCTGACTTGCTCACTGCATTTCAGAGACAGTAATGCCAAGTGTGACGAGATTATTTGTCCCTGGCTTTTTGGACCAACTAACAGAATCTCAGTCTTGTCTGTATTTAGCTGTAAAAAGTTTTTGGACATCCAGGAAGTAATATCTTCAATGCAATTAATCAATTTATTGACAGGACTGAGGTCATCAGAGGAGAGTAAAATGTATAATTGTGTATCATCAGCATAAGAATGGTAGGAAATGTTATGTTTGTTTATGATAATACCAAGCGGGAGCATGTACAGATTAGCAGTGGACCAATAACTGACCCTTGTGGGACCCCAGAGAAGATGTTTGATTTGACTGATTTGAAACTACTACTATACTATAGAAACAGAGAAGCCCCTGTCCTTTAAGTAGGATGTGAGCCAGTTAAGGACAGGACCTGCCAAGCCAACTGAGGTATGAAGTCTCTGAATTAAAATGTCATGATCCACAGTATCAAATGCAGCGGTGAGATCAAGCATTACTAAAATTGAAGTTTTCTGAGAGTCTCTGCGGATCTTAAGATCATTAATTACTTTTACAAGAGCAGTTTTAGTGCTGTGATTGGCTCTGAAACCTGATTGGTATGTATCATAAATGTTGTTTGTTGAGAGATATTCATCCAGTTCTTTATATACAACTTTTTCAAGAATTTTGCTGATGAAAGGAAGATTGGATATTGGTCTATAGTTGTTGATTACAGATGGGTCAAGGTTGTTTTTCTTTAACACAGGTGAGATTACAACGTGCTTGAGAGAAGCAGGGAAAAAAACAGTCTGCAGGGAGCTATTTATGATATTTTCAACATTATTTATGAGACAGTGTGAGACAGATTTGAAGAGTTTGGTTGGGATGGGATCAAGAGAACAGGTGCTAGATTTTAGGTGCTGAATGACCTTGAGCAGATCGCTGCAGTTTACAGGTGAGAATGAAGACATTGAGCTCGTGGAAGTAGTTTGATGCGAGGATGATGATGATGAGCCGGAGCCAGATGAATAGTTTAATATGTTATTTCTAATATGAGAGATCTTTTCCTGAAAAAAGATAGCAAATTTGTTACATTTGATTATCAAATTACAACAGACTAACTGATATTGATATTGCAAGTCTAAATCACGGTCCCTCTACAAGACAAAGCCTCCAGATTAGGTGAAAACAAAAGAAAGCTGTTTACATTCAGTATTCCTCACCTAAATGACTTGTGCATATCTTTGAGGTCTAAAAAACAGGTCAAGTGCATATCATTCTTCATAAAACATCTGCAAAATCATTCAAAAGTTCTGCATTCCTGCATTCTTTACATCCATGTTTGCTGGTTTGTTGTCCACCAACTGTCAATAAGCAGAATGAAATTGATTGGCCTGATCGTGTGTCTGTGTGTGTGTGTGTGTGTGTGTGTGTGTGTGTGTGTGTGTGTGTGTGTGTGTACAATACAAAAAAAGAACCTATTTGTAAAAAGTTTGCTCTACACTAACCAGTCCCTCTGGCATTTTGTGCAATGAAATTGCGATGACAAGTGAAAATTGCAAAGGTATTTGTGATGCTGTTACAGGCTCGAAGTGTATTATGATGAGCATTGAGTGTTTCCTGCAAAATTAGAATCTATTTGCAGAGGCATAGCCCCAAAATCAGTTTGCTTTTTCCCCTCTCCTTTCTTTCTTTTTTTTCCCTTATTTGGACAGTGTATGTTGTTGCTCTAGAGGCATAAGCAGTTACTCACTCAGCTCTGGCGGCGTATAGAGGCGAAATGTAGTGCAGGGGCGGACTAAACCATTTTGCACTTTTAAGGGTTGAAGGGGGCCTCAGAGACCTGCAACTATTTTTTTATACAAAGTTGAGTCTTTCAACCAATTTATGCAGCCAGTTTTTAATTAGTTATGGCACAAACTACTACAAAAAGAATAATTGTTAACAAAGTCACATTTTTTATCCAAGGCTTTTTGAGGGCCCCCCTCCCACTGGGACCCTGGGTAATCAATCCCACTTTTCCCCCCACTACGATGCCCCTGTCTATTTGTGTTGGTTGGGAGGTGGAGGCATCAACAGCTGATTGCCACAGATATCCCACTCCGAGCCAACAATCTCACACTGACAACAAAATGGCTCAGCTGTCTTTAAACCTGTAATGTTAGCCATGTGATGCTAACAGTTAGCCCTGTCACTGTGTGTTTGTGACTCCAGTTACAGAGCTCTAGTCCTGCAGCAGCAGTCTCACGATAAACAGACAGAGAGAGGGGCTGAGCAAAATATGCTACTCTACAGTAAAATGAGATTTTACCCATTTTACAGTCAAATTTGCAGTAAAGTTGCGGTGATTGAGCAACTTTGCGAGGTCACGCAGAATTCACAGGGATTGGCTGAATTTGTTGGAATTGTTGGGATTGCTACATCACAACATTATGGAGGGACTGGCTGCCAGTGAGTCCCCTTGGTACCTTTAAGGCCACGCTAGTTGAGTCTACATTATGCCGTGGTGTACCATACAATCAGTACTATCAAACATAATCACAATAATAACCACAAACTAACTGCAATACAATGAACCTGGAGTGTACAGGCCCTGTGAGGGTGTGAGGCCCAAAGTATATGTACGTGTACATGCCCAGAACAGAGCCATGGTGAGCCTAATAAATGCTGGTCTCAGTCCCAGTTTGTGTGGATAGCTCATACATACCATCCTTTGTACTGGGAGACATACAGTGACTTTATGAAATGATACTTTCTCCTGTAAAGAGACTGGCTGAATTTACTCTGACTTCTTTGGTCAATGTCACTTCCTGTCCTCATCTTTCATCAGCAGTAGAACAATTGTATAACACTCAGCCATATGTGTTTGCGTGTGTTCACATCAAATTGTCCACTCTTGCTCCTCCTCTACATCCCTCCCTTCATCCCTCACTTGTGCGCTCCATTTCTCTTCACAGATAATGTGTCCTCTCACAGCTCTCACAAATTGCCAAAAACATGAAAGCTTTTTCTCCACACTCTGTCTCTGTCTCTGTCTTTTAATTCAATCTCACTCACTTTATAAGGTGTATAATTTACAGCTGAATTTGACCTTAAAACGTGAGCAACACCCAAATACATACAGGTGCATGGCAGAGCAAATTCTTTATGTTTCGGTGTAATGACCCTCATCAGGCACTTAATGCTAGGAGTTACAACCTCATACACAGTACATAGGTATATGGAAAGTTTCCCAGCATGCACTAGGTTGATTGACTTACAGATGAAAGTCTTGTTTTACTTGTTTTTTGACATTTTTATAGCTGTACTGTGTTCATCGTTGTCACCATTTCCACATTTCCTTTTTTCCTTTTTTGCATGTCCTATCTGTCTCTCTCTGTCCCATGTGTGTCCACAATCACTGTCCATTTCATTTTATTTCATTGTATTATTATACAGGAAAAGATTCAAATCAATTTTAGATGTTACATTTAAACTGGCTTGACTCAGTTGTGCAGCACATTAAAGACAGAGTCACAGTACAATACAAAATAAAAACAAAAAGGACAACAACAAAACACTTAGAATTCCTCCAGTGTTCATTGTTCAGAAGGTTTTTACCAGGAGCCAAATTATCCCCAAAGAATCTCTGAAGTTTCGAGCAGTGACTTCCAGCATCAGACACCAAAAAAAAAGTCATCCTTTCACGTTGGCATGATACGTGGCCAGTTACTGTTATTGTGTAATGGCTCCTAGTGGCAACGAGGGAAACACGGCAGGACAACAATGTAAGTTAAGGGAGCATAAGTCTGAGTAGGGTAGGCGGGACGGGTGGTGGATGGGTTCAACAAACACAAACTTTTTTCTGGGATCATAATTTTATTATTATTATTATTAATAACAATAATAATAATAATAATAATAATGCATTTTATCTATACAGCACTTTTCAAAGTACTCAAAGACACTTCACATCAGCCAACAATCATAGAATAGAATACAGTAAAATACACACAACATTATTTACACATTAAAAGCTGTTTTGAAAAGATGAGTTTTGAGGAGTGATTTGAACCAGGAGAGGTTGGTGCAGTCTCGAATGTGTTTCAGGAGAGAGTTCCTGAAGGAGGGGGAAGCTATGGAGAAGGCTCTGTCACCCCAGGTCCGGTGTTTGGTCCTAAGTGGTGGAATCAGGAGGTTGGCATCAGAGGAGCGGAGACTGCAGGAGGGAGTGTGGTGGAGGAGCACGTCAGTGCAGGTGTTTGCTTTCTGTAAGATTCTAAAGCCAAAGCCTGTTCTTTTTTTCCTAAACCCAACCATGTGCTTTTGTTGCCAAAATCCAACCATGTGCATGTGTTGGCCAAACAAAACCACATGCGTGCTTTGTTGAAGGAAAACAAATGTCAATTTGCAGTGTTGTACTGGCATAGTGCATTTATTTTGAAAGAGACTGTATGCAAACTGTACATTTCCTGTGAAAACTGTTGTGTATTTTGAAAACAGACAATGCATGTAACAGCAAAAGTTGACATGGCGTCCCAAAACATCAACAACCAATATGCCCAGGGTATCTCGCATGTCATATGTCAAAGTGGAAAGTCCATAGCCAAATGTTGATATTTGACATGGTCGGAGTGAGAATGTGTTGGCAGAGGTCATTTCCTCTCCAAAATAAACAGACTCAATAATTAAAACCAGTAAAAACACTAAAAATCTGTGTTTTTCTAACACTCGTTGCAGCAGTCTGCTAACTCTGATGGCCACGCAAAAATGCTAATGTTCCTATCTAGAGCCAGTGTTTGATTTGTCTGTTCTTGGTTACTGAAGATACATGGCTGTTCAACAATGAAGACTCTGTGGACGAGGACCTACTCCCAATGTAGATATACATGGCTCATTCTAAAATGACAAAAACACAATGATTCTTATTTTTAGGTGATTATGCAGAAAAGAAAACATATTGTTTGTATTACTCTGCCAATGTATCCCACTTAATCCTACACACTGGACCTTTAAGGGCAAATCCTTAAAAAAACTCTTTAAACTGTTATTCAAGAAATGAACTCATCATGGTGGTAAGGTCTCAGGGATACACACAGTGTATGTCAGTGGGTATCACTGAATGAAAACATAATTTTGTTTGTTTAGAGGAAAACTCCACATGGTGCCTTTCTTCCAGTCAGACGGACAGCTTTTTATTGATCTTGTATGTTGTTTTAACTTCCACTATCAGCCTTTCTTTACTTGCAACTTTTATGCCTACACTAAACAGCTTGATTGACTGGGCATGACAAGGGTGCTTATGCTGAATAGAAGCACTGTGTCCTCAATAATGTTGACAAAAAGAGGAAAAGGGAAATATTTCTTTCTGCAATTCTACTATGAACAAGACATAAAAACAAAAATAGAGAGATAGCTTGAGAATGAAAACATGTCTAAGGTTTTTTTAGAAGTGTTTATGTTTTTGTTCAGGTTAATTAAAAGCATTATAAGGAAATGGTGCCAGTCCTCATTCTTGAGAAGCTGCAACCATGAAATGATGTTGCATGAAAAATGACTTAAACCATTATCAAAATGGTTGCCAATTAATTTTCGAATCAGTGTTTCAGTTGCACCTGTATATTTTTATTAGGTTTGTGTGCAAAACTCTAAATCTATGAAGTAACTAGGAAATAAAGTTATCAGATATTTGTAGTGGATTAAAAAGTACAATATTTCCCTCTGTAGTGCAGTGAATGGAGCATAGCAGTAGAACAGTAGATGCCATATAGAAGTGGTACATCACCTGAAAGTTGGAATCTGAAGATTAATTTAAGATGCAGCTCAGCACTGTGTGTCAAGTTTTTCTAGTCATAAATCTGTCATAAACACTTAGTTTTGGTCAGGGCCTAGTGAATTTTTGAAGGTTTAGATGTATAGGGGTGTAGAACATTATGATGGAAGTATATGACGTCCATTCCTGTGCTCTATTATGTGACATAAGTTTGTGCAATAATTTTTGGGTTAATACCATTTGTTACACAGCTTTGGTGCTAAATTTAAGCATGTTTTACCCCTCAAGAATTGATAAAAATAATCAAAATCCCTCCAAAATACCATATGTAGACACTGAGATCTTGAGGAACACCACACCAAAATCTATGCTGTGATTTGGCATCAAAACTTTTGATATTCAGAGATTTCTGTAAGAAATGCATTTTGCAGCAACTTCTGTTCTGGAAACTGCTGAGAAACCCCCTTATTGTCCATATACCTACGAGAGCAATTCATCCAATGCCCAAGGTCTAAAGGCTGTGGCTGTAAGTTTTCATGAGGCTGTGATTATCCTAGAGGTCCCTATAGGTCTTTTTATCTCACTACAATGAAATGGCCGATATGGGGACTAACATTACACATAAATAAAACTGGGCTCATTGAATCTGCAGTGTCAGCTTTCCAGTCAGACCCAATTTATGCAATTCCAAGACTGTTTATGGACCCTAGTATGCAGAAATATTCAAATACAATGGGTGAAAATATAATATTTATTCTGCATGGCACCAGCATAAAATGGGTGTCTGGAAAGGAGAGACTCGTTGGAACCAATAGAACCTATTATCATTCAGATATCTTGAGCTGAGAGGTCAACAGACCCCTGTGATAATGGCCATGCCAGTTTGTCCCTCGCCGAAATTTAGCCTAACTTGGGAGCACTATATAGCCCCCTCCCTGAGAAGCTAGCATGACATGTCTTCAGGTCTGTTAGTTTTATATGATACCAGCATCATCACCGTAGCTTCTACAGCCTCTGAATGACAGGAACATCAGCCGGGATCACTGGCAGGGTTAAACTTGTGTTTCCATTGTTCACAGTGGACAACAGTTTGTGGACAGTGAGGAAGAAATGTTTTTCTCCTATCTTAGGAAGAGTGCTCTCGACCACTTGTAAAATGTTATCTCACCCATGAGAACAGCAAAAATAAGAAAACACTGGTGAATCGTAGAGATCAAAAAGCACTAACAGAAAAAGAACAAATTGTAGATACTTGCTGATGGTGTGGCTCACAGAGTACTGCACCCAGTGTGTTGATTTGTGAACAGATTGAAGAAGCAAGAAACCTGCTGTGCCACAACTCTTGACCTTGGATTCCCAATCACTCCCCTGCTAAGTAGACACTAACTGGAAGACCTCTTTAATATATTTTCCTCATTTGGTTTTTGTATATTTATATAATAAAATAAGTTTTTAACCTTTCATGAGCTGTTCTCTTTTGCCTTTGCAGAGACTGGTTGTCAAATCAGAACCTGTGGGCCCACTGCAACACACCGCTTTGGGTGTGTTTTATATCTTGTTTTCTGCCAGTGTGTCATATTTCAAGGTCATATACTAGAACAATGTGTCTTTTTTAGTTCAGGGTAATAAGTATTATTACCTTGTAATATACAGCTATAAAAAGAACTTCTTAAAACATATGTAAAACTTGTTCAGATAAAAAAATACTGAATGGAAAAAAAATAAGAAAATAGAAACTCTAGCTTTGTACCGGTGCATTTTCAAAGCAGCTGGACCTTCAGCTATAAAGCAAAAAAAAACTATTCTGGCACTGCCTTCTCAAAATTATCTTTGAAAATTTCCCACAGAGAGACATATTTTTCAGAATAAATGATTCAGTGCTTTTCTCATCATGCAGGAACCACACACAGCCCTGTCATTTTGAGTTTTGCTTTTAAGACAGTGTGATGGTGATCTCTAATCCTGTGTATGATCACAAAGTATGACTATCATTTAGGTTATATCTTCTATTTTGATCAAATAGCAATCTTGTCGTTCATTCCTCTGATGTGCTGCAGTGCTTGATTTGCTTCAAAGTCCTCTCTGTCTCAATCTGTCTCTCCATCTGCTTGGTTTGCTTTTCTGAAGCTTCTGGGCATGTTTATAGCAGTGCCAAAGCACAACTTAAGTTCATAGATTTATTCCTCTCCCCCACTGCTTCTCTCACAGCTCTTACATCGACTTGCTTTACGTCATCATCCCCTCCCCAACATTGTCGGGGCCTGTTTCACCCATGTGTGCGTATGTGTCTACGTCTGCACACATGCATTTTCTTATTAACACTTCACTCCAGGTGTAAGGGCTGGTGTTTGGTCCTGTGAAAATGTTCCATCTCCTACTGTACGATGCTCTTTTTTTTACTCTGTCTCTTTCAATTACATTTAATTAAACAGCCTTTTATCATGACTGTTCTGTAATGATATTGCCAAATCAATTATGCACCGACTGCTCATCGAGAACAAAAGCACAGTGCAAGCAGCACAAGAGTCTGTAGGAATGTAATATCCCCCAAGGCCTGTGATATTGAGAAAAACTCATAACTCATAAATGAAGACCTTGATCAGGGCAATAGCGAGAACATTTCTCCAGCAGCATGAGTGGTGCATGGATAATGCAATGAAACGGACATTGAGAAGAAAAAAGTAAAGAAAAGATAGTCAGACACACAGAACATATCAACCTTAGTCCATATGTGAGGAGCAGGTGGTGTGAGACACAAGCAGACCCCCTTAAAATTGGAGCATACTTGAAGAAAAATAAGATCCTCTTCACAACTTAAAGGATTTAAAGAAAACCTTTGACCTCCAGAGCTGACACACTGCAGTGGAGCAGTCACCACACAGTTACCTGTCACAAATCTCATTAAATCATTACTCACCCTTTATGCTGTGGAACACCATTTTCTGCTTTCATCATGAAGTCAGTCTAAGCGTTGAGTGGAATTCATTTCAATTCATTTTTAATTTTATTTATAAAGCCCAATATCACAAATCCCAATATTCCTCAGAGGGCTTTACAGCATATGACATCCCTCTGTCCTTTGGACCCTCACAGTGGATAAGGAAAAACTCCCCAAAAAAACCTTTAAGCTCATGGAGAGAATGCCAAGAGTGTGCAAAGCAGTAATCAGAGCAAAGGGTGGCTATTTTGAAGAAACTAGAATATAAAACATGTTTTCAGTTATTTCACCTTTTTTTGTTAAGTACATAACTTCACATGTGTTCATTCATAGTTTTGATGCCTTCAGTGAGAATCTACAATGTAAATAGTCATGAAAATAAAGAAAACGCATTGAATGAGAAGGTGTGTCCAAACTTTTGGCCTGTACTGTATATATGTGACAATAATAATCATGCGTGTATAATAATAGTAGAAGTCTGTCTAATAATAACAGCAGTAGTTGGAGGCATCAGACACACCTTCCAGGTGTAGCTGCGATATGAGTTAACCTGTGAGACAGTGGAGCACAAAGGCTCTGAAGAAGAAGCTGAGTTTGTTATATGCAGTTAAGCCGAGTTAGTGAGTTGCAGTAACAGGACATGAATGTAAGCAAGTGAAGAAGAACCAACTTTTCAGACACAAAGAGAAAGAAAGAGAAAGGACTGACTCCACAGAGTGGAATGTTGTCACTAGCATTTAAAGGGGAACTATTATACTTTTCCTCTTTTCTGACCTATAAATGTTGTTACAATGTGAGATACTCGTGTTAAATGATGCCAAAGCGTCAAATAATGAGGTTTATGTATTTGGGGGTGAGCCCTGCAAGCTGTTTTGGATGGCTCTGCACGCTGTGTTTTACTGTCTTTTTTTAACAGAGTAGTCCCATTGAAGTCAATGCGTGCCGGACTTACTTATATGGGCATGCCCAGGAATACGCCGCAGAGGTAAGCAGGTAATGACAACAACAAGCTACGGCTAACGGCTAACATTACTTACCATTCAGAGACATCTTGAAGTAACCTCTGTACTTGAGAAACTTCAGGCTGTCCAGTCTCTACCTCCGGATCAGATTCGGGATCCAACACATACGGCTGTATTTCAAAAGTTGACATTTTCAAAAGTGAAATCCTCTCAACTTCCGCACCGGCAAAATAAGGAGGTGGGGCTCGGCAGCGCTCAGCCAATCACCAATCACAGCAGAGTGGGCTCGGGGCCGGGGGGGGGTGAAGTAAATGAAACAGACCGTTTTCGTGGGATGCGGGAAATACAAGGAAGCGATGCAGCAAGAGACACAGCGTCCCAAAGATCTACAAAGCTTTCAGTGCGGGTAATCATGTGTAGCTGCTCTATAGGAGTCCAATAATCAAATACAAAAGCCCGAAAATGAGTATAATAGGTTTTCTTTAACATCTGATCTGACATGCAGTCTGGTCTTGACTGTACATCCAAACTAAACTTTGGCTCAGGGTGCTTCCCCACCTAATCTGATTGGTTCAGTTAAAATAAACTCAGGTCTGTTTGTGTGGTTAATACAGTTCATTTGGGCTGGTGTGAAAGCTGTCAGTTGAACCCTGGTGCAGACCGAACGACGGAACCAAGACTGCTCCAAAAGGTGGGTCTCAGTTTGCTTCCAAATGGACTCTGGTGTGGTTCATTTGTGGTGTGTAAGAAAACAAACCAACGACAAGATTTTATGATAGCAGGTATGTGAATGAAGCACATGCATCCTGCATCCTGTGAATTTAGCAACAGCTACACCAATAATACATCCATCTGCTGATAATGAGATCTGTCCATGATCTCATAATTGAGCCTGATAAGGCCCACATATATCCCATAACCTATTTATGCTAATGCAGACATGTTACCACGGTAACACATAGCACACCAGCTATGTTTTTTCCCTGATTAAAAAGCTGTTAAAACTGCCATCATTGTGTATGACTCTGTGTACTTTGTCTGTTCATTAAGTCCATTAAAAAGCGTGTGACAGTGATGCCACAGTATTGAGCCCCGAATCATTACTGTACAAGACGTCTTCTTTTCATCCTGTCTCTTTGTTAGTCATTATTCATAACATGTGATTGATTTGCAGTCTAATATTAGCCTCCTAATAGTGCTTACAATCAGTTACTTCTCTGTGAGCTCTTTGTGAAACCAAAGAACATAAAGATAAACACTTTAAAAGCATTAAAGTGCTGCTGCATAAACATCTGTCAGCAGCTGGAACTTGATTTCCCCACGCCCGTCCTGATGATGCACTGATGATGCAGGATGACAAACATCAAAACTGTCCAATTGACGAGTTACCTGTCAGTTAGTAGAACTTTATTTTTACTCCTCTTTGTTCATTTGCGAAAAGTCAGTGTGAACAAGAACCAAACCAAAACTAAAATGCAACAATGTTATTTTTCCCCTCTGATGCAGGCCAAATGAACCAAACTACAGGTGTGAAAGCACCCTTTGAGAGCACTTGTTTGCACTTGCCCTTACGTGATTAACCTGTAGTGATGACCTGTGATCTAACTTGCAAACTAGGGCCACTGATTCGCCAAACCCTCTGATTTTATTTTGTATAGCAAAATAACAAAAGTGCTTAGGACTTTGGAACACACAAAAAAAAAAGGAAAGATACTGGACTAAAACTGGAGTAAAATATCTTTACTCTAATACATAGAAATGTATGTATAAGTTGAAAGAAACCTACACCTTTGGATCACATAATATATATAAGACTTACATTTGTGGGATTGATTGTGTTGGGCCAGTCTGGACCAAAATGCCAGGGCCAGCTTTTTGTCCCAATCCATCCCTGCCCCAGTACGATTAATAACTCTAATGTAATCTACAGTACACAAAGTGCCAGATGATACAAGCCTTCAGTTTGGACCTTGCATGTTACAACACTACATGTACAGTGCCACCTTCAAATGTGGCAGCTGCCAAAGATTGTAGAGACACAGCAGCAACTTGCAAGTACTTCAGCTTTTGTCCTTGACAGCACTGTCACCTGAGAAGTCAACACCAACCTTGTACATTACCCATGCTGCCAAACAGAAACGCAGGCATTCATATGCAAGCTGTGAGACAGCAGAGAGTAGAGGCTAGTGCCTTTACTTAGAAAACTAACAAACTCCACCCACAGTTCCAAACCCTGAAGTTAAGCCTAAGGATGGAGTATGCTGGAACAACAGAGTGGCCTCTGCCCCCAGAACTACACAGACCCTGAAAATCCCACAAGTTTGCGTGAATGTAACAGAATTTTTGTTTGAGAATATGTATCTCTAGAGCACAAATCAACAACATGATAAGGGTCTTACAGTTGGTCCTGTTTTATTGTCTTATCTTGAAATTTCAACACTCTCATTGTTGCATATTCACAATTTAATTTGTGTTAAATATAACACACACACCAAATCTGGGGACAGCACAGACAGCCTGTACATTGTAGAGAAAGTGGGAGAAACTTGGCTCGCTAAGGGCCCAGTTCTTCATTTTTTGACCATGAGGCTCTTAGCCGATTCAACCTGTCGTGTTCATATGAAGTGTTTTCTGATCACATTAAAAGGCAAAAGTGTGTGTAGCTGTTCCAAACAACCAAAAGCAGGGCGAAAAGCCTTTGAATGGGCGAGACATATAATCAATTAACTGGGGATCACAGCACACATTCTCAGACAGTCTCTCCTAGAAGGCCCGCAAGGTGTTGCACTCGATTATACACATGACAAGTAACAGAAGTTGTGTTAAGAATAAAAAAGTGAGCTTGAGAGAGAAGTTCAACTCTTGAATTCTCAGAAATGACTCAGAATTCACTTTCAAAAACTTGTTTTCAGTTTTGGAGGTTCTATGTCATCATTCGGCCCCAGTAAAGATAGAAATACTTTGACAGTACTGGTTACGTAGATACTGCCCATTATCTCCCATCACATTATCTCCCATCAGTCAGGATCCAGACACTTCCATTAGGATCTGTGTCAACGGCTGGCACAGAAAGCATTCAGTGGCACCACATTACCAGGTGATGGACTGGAGAGTAAATGCATGAACAAACAGATATTAATGGATTGATTTATTACTTTTCTTCTGTAGGTTGCTGTTTCTAACACCAGTCCTTCCTCCTCTCCCCTCCTCATCCTTACCCCTAGTCATCAGTCTCCTCCCCTCTCTCCTTGCATCCGCCTGTTCCCCTTTCATCTTTTATTTTTAACCCTCAGGCATGCCTCATACGTGACGCAGATGGGCACGTAATACAGACACAGTAAACTAAAGAGGGAATAGGCCTGGGCTGCAGACAGAGGGAGAGATGGTGACTGATATGAGAGAGGAAAAGAGGCAGACACGGAGTGGGGAGACAGACGGAGGAGAGGCAGAAATCTTATCATCTGTGATTTTAGACATAGCTCAAAGCTAAACAGGTAGCCTTCCTTGTCACTTGCCACATGTCCCTGAAATACCTGCCAACAACATTTTTAATCCCCTGCTGTAGTGTAAACCATGTCAAAAAACTAAAAACATAATCAGCATTGTGTTATTCCCACTTCCTCCCGCTCCCTCTCTACCCCATCCATCTTCCTGAAAGCTCAACACACCCACTCATTTGTCTGAGCAGAAAGAAGAGGAGTTTCATATCAATCTTACATCACTCATCAGTCAGCCTGAGACTTTTCACAGAGGCACTGAATGAGCATCAACACTGCATGACGCACACCAACTGTCAGGTTGAAGTATTTATGTGCGTGTGTGTGTTTGCATATGTGTGTGCATGAAAAGGAGCACTAATATGTGCAACATAATTTGTGCATAGTTAATTTGTGTCACCGCAGAACCAATGTAGACAAAGGGTGGCTCCACAGAATCTTACGGCACAGAAGAAAGAAAGTTCTTCCTCCATATGGTCGGCACTCCTACCCCCTTTCCCTCCAACTTACAGTGACGAGTTAACGTTACTCATAATTGGACAATGAGACTAAAATTGTCGGTCCACTCCCACTCAACATACGTGTGCAAGCTGTTCCCAAACTTATACATCACAATCCCTACACGAAACAATGGCAGTATCCAAATTACTGTAATGATTAATAATGCTTCATGTAGGACTGTATTATGCAAATATCACAGTAAAATTAGTACTGATGACACATTTGATTGCTGGCAAAAATCTGCAACTTTGATAGCAATAAACAACACAGAATCATCTGCTCAGTGATTTGATCTGACTAAACTCATTACGCTAGCTGAGAAACAGTTACAGTGCAGTTGGTGGGAAGAAAGTTAATGACATCAGCCTCAGGTATGGAGAACTAAATATGACTAATTACCAAGGACATGAATGAAATAAAATAGTCCAATAAACTGTCAAATAAAGAAATGAAATACAAATAAATAAACAAATGAATTGTGTAAATGTAAAAAAAAAGAATGTAAAATACAAATAAAAAAGTGTAAAAAAAAAAAAAAAAGACAAATAAAACTAAAATAAAAAAAATAAATAAATGTAAATAAATGTTAAACTGACATATACAAAAAAAATAAGATAAATAAATGTCAAAATAAACTGAAAATACTTTTAATAAATAAAGTGAGCCAATAAATTGATAAATAAATCTCCAAGTACTCATAGAAATCTAAAAATAAAACATAGAAATCTAAAAATAAAACATCGGGAGGCAAAACGGGGGAGGCATGTTAAATACTTTGTTAAGCACTGGGGAGGGACTTGTGTTTTTTTATTTTGGCTTAGGGGAGGGGCATACAGCTTTAAATGGCTGGTTTGTTTTTTGTATTTATTTTTTCACCAATTTTAAAAGAAAACATGCCTTCCAAACCAAAGGCAAATTTTCTTTAAAAATTGCCAAAATTATGCCATTTATCATAACCAGAAACCGTGAATTCAGAAATTGTCATTGGATTTTCAAATTCCCAATGGTCCTTGAAAACATGTGTGATGAACAGTCAGAAAAAAAGTCATAACCAAATCAAATCCTAAAATAGTGATCTTAAATCAAAGTCATTTTGTTCTACGTGTCACATTTAAAATTTGGCAAAAAAAAACAGTTTGAATGAACTAACCAGCATGCATGAAAAGAGTGAAAAACCAAGATTTTGTCAACTCCAAGTTGTCATCTTTAAGATTTAACTTTCATATGTCAAAGAGTAAGTTTCAAAAGTCTAATAATTAATTTATGGTGGAGGGAGGGTCGTGCATTTTCTGCCAGGTATTCAAGGGAGGCTCAAGAAAAAAATGTAGCTCCAGGGAGGGGTAAAAAAAAAAAAAAAAAGAGGTCATACCCTAACTACCACTCTCCTCTGATAAATAAAGAACAGTGGCCAACAAAAAAAATGGATTGTAGTGTGCAAAATGTTAAGGTCAAAATGTACAGAGTCACAATAAATTCCAACGTCACACTACATTTGAAGCTGCACAAAGAAAAGAATGATGTTAATATTACCACAGTTAGCGAGCTAATGCTAGCTTGACTTGACTTTGGACACTTTAGTTTTGACTTGGGACTTGACTGGAAAAACTTCAGGTACTTGTGATTTGCAAAACAATAACTAAGTCCCGCGCCTGCTGATAACAGACAAATGTTACATATCCGTGGTTTCTAAAAACATAAAATGCCAACATTGATTTTGGTGATTTGGTTGCTTGTTGTTTCTCCAAGAGGAGTGAGCAGCTGCCTGTCCCCTTAAACTACATCTGAATGCTTCCCACACTATGAAGGGATTTGCTGTACCATTATTATTTGCAAAATATAAAAAATTTGGTCTTGCCAACAAATTCCTCATCTTGGAGAGGACTCTGATTTACTGTGGTTACTGCAAATTGACCCAAACACAGACACAGATACAGACTCAGGGGTAAAGGAATATTATACACACAGACAGACAGACAGAAAGATATAAGGACAGTGAAGAAGGGTCATTCCCAAGCAGCCCAGTCGGGGAGCAGAGTGGTGTGTTGGATGGGTCACAAAACACAGGACTTTGACGTGGGATTTTCTCCAAGAGACCGATGTTCAGAACCATGTGAACCATGTGAACCATGTGGGCGGCTATGGCTCAGATGTAGAGCAGGTCATCCACTAATCAGAAGATCGGCGGTGTCAAAGGCAAGATAGTGAACGACAAATTGCTCCATTGGCGTGTGAATATGTGTGAATGGTTACTGATGGGCAGGTGGCACCATTTATGGTAGCCTCAGCCACCAGTGTGTGACTTTGTGTGTGAATTTGTGAATGTGACATGTATTGTAAAAGTGCTATGAGAGGTTGGAGGGCTGAAAAAGTGCTGTACAAGTGCAGTCCATTTACCTGTGAACAGTGAGTCATTTTTAAGGTCCCATTATTTGCTCATATTTAGGTTCATACTTGGGAAATCCTGCTCTGATAGGACATGTTTACATGTTTTAATGTTAAAAAAAAAAACACAATTTTTCTCATACTGTCTGCTTGAATATACTTGTAACATACCTTTAATAGCTTTGGGGTGTAATTGACAAAGGCCGTATCCCCAATTTTCTCTCAGCTGGGAACCTCCAAGAAACCAGCAGCAGGTGACTGCAGTGTTCCTGAAGTCAAATAGTCCATGTAAATGTAACAGGAAGCCAGTGCAGAGCAGCTCAGACCGGCCTAATGTGCTCTCTCCTCTTGGTTCTGGTTAATAGCTGCAGAGTTTTAAATTAGCTGTAGTCTCTAAGCGGTATTTTCCGGGAGGCCAGTAAAAAGTGCACAACAGTAGTCAGGTCAACCTCAAATAAAGGCATGAATCATTGTTTCTGATTTTTCAGCATCTAGTTGATTTAAGACTTGTAACCTCAGATTTAATCCAGGGAATGAAATTCGCCAGATTATTAAGCAGCATTTCTCTTTTTGTTTTAGGGCCGACAAGCAGGGTTTCAGTTTTATCGTTGTTTAACTGCTGTGTATGCATTTCCATAGGATATCATAGAAATCATTGTATGAGGACATGTTGTTCCAAATCTCAGCAGTCCAAGTAGACAAAATCTTTACACCACAAATTCTTTACACCATGCGTGTAGCTCAATGTAGTTTTAACAAAACAAGCAATTGTGGAGGCCTGCCAAATGTCCTGAACTTGCTAGTTCAACATCCCCTTGTTAATCCACTGATCACCGTTTTGAGTGTTGTGATGGAGAACAATATAGCTTCTGTATGACTACTGCTGGGGGCCTGATTAATTTTTCTTCCAATATGTAAAATATGGGGCTGTCAAAATCTTGTTGAGGGAAATTAGCCTTGACATGACAATAAAATATAAATAAAATGTATTTATTTATCACTTTTTTTCTTTTAATTTATTCATTGCCTTTTATTAATTTCACTTTTAATTTGATCTTTGTTGATTTATTAAAGAGTTGGGTTTGGTCCTGAAAAAGCAGCTCTCATGAGAATCAGATGGGACTTTAGTTTTTATAAAACTTTTATGACAACCCATTGAAAACATCCTCTTGACATTTTCCAATGAAACTGCCATCCCCAAAGACTCCAGAAATCAAAGCACTGGTGTTATAAAATCCATTTGGTACCTGAACGACACCAGCCCTGCAGGAGGAGATGTGAGGAGGAGAAGTAGGATTACACACTTTATCATCTTTACCAGCTTCTAATGTTACATCTTTGTCAGCAGTGGTGAACGACCACCCATCTGAGTAGCACAATCAGGTGGTCAGAACTGCTGAATCACCAGATGAAATAAAAAGCGTAGCGCTGGAATTGGAAGTGAGAGGGTGGAAATTAGGCGGATGTGTATGGATGTGAGGGTGTGCGTTCATCCCACTCTCTCTCTGTCTCTCTCTCTCTCCCCATTATTTAGCACTATTGTACCTCAAGGAGTCATTAAGCTCTTATAAGCTATCCCATAATGCCCTGCTGCTGAGACAGTCCCAATTCACAGAATGACATCAGAGGCAGGGCTGGAAATAAGGCATGTGTGCCTGTTTGTGTGGATGCCGCCTTGTGCTCGGGTCTACTCACATATGAACGTCTGTATGTGTGTGTTAAGTTGTGCGTATATGCATGTGTGTGTGTCAGTCTGACGTCAATACTCCTCCAATCCATATTTAACTGCAAAGCCAGGAAGGCTCATAGCACCTTGTAGGTGTCTTATCTCAGTGTATTTATAGACTAGAGAACTAAACTGGGTGCCAGTGTGACAGGTGAAGTGTGTCTTTCCCCTTTCAAGTTTGAAGGGAGGAGGAGGGCCATGCTGAAAATGAGAGTTTATTTCTGGAGTACCACTGAAAGGAAATCTGTTCTGATAGAATTGGGGGTTTTGCCGCAGCTTCAGAGGGGAGATACGGAAGAATTTCAGGAAGGAGGCATCAAAAAATGATGAGAAAATTGTTCAAATAATCCATCATCACATATTAAGATAAACCTCTACAGCCTTTTACCCCGGTTATAAAAACAACTATTGCTAAAGGAGCTTGGATATGGGTCCACACTTTTCGCAAAAGACATCACAAAGAGATATTTTCTGTGCTAATTTAATGGAACTTAAAGGGGAAGTGTGTGAGATTTAGGGGGATTTGGTGGCACAAGCTGTAAAGTGCAGATTGCAACCAGCTAAAACTTCTCCCAGCTAGCATTTCTTCAGTGTTTATTCAGGTTGTTCAGGAGCCATATTACCCACAGAGCAGAGGTCTCTTCCTCTCTGAAACAAACAGAACAGAAGTGATTAAAACCAGTAAAAACCAACCCATTCTCACTCCAAAGTCGTCAAAAACCTACGCTTGGTTAGTGACTTCCAGCATCAGACACTGACAGAAAAGGTCATCCTTCACAATGGCATTATAAACAGCCAGTGGCTGTGGCTTACTGTTAAACAGCGTCTTGCAGCGCCAGGGGGAAACACGGTGGGACAACAATAAAAGTGAAGGCCACGAAAGTCCGAGTAGAGTAGGGTGGGCAGGAGGGGGGGTGGATGGGTCCAAGTTTTACTTTGTTTACTTCCTGTAAGATTCCAAAGCCACACCCTGTTGTTTTTTAAAAAACCCAACCACGTGCTTTTGTTGCCTAAACCCAACCACGCGTGTGTTGGCTGAACATAACCATGTGCGTTTGATGTTGATGGAAAAAAGCGTAAATTCGCGTTGCGTTCATGTTGTACCAACGTAGTGCGTCGTGAGACTGTATGCAAACCGTACATTTCCTGTGAAAATATGAATGTATTTTGAAAATAGACAATGCATGTAACAGGCTGAAATTGACACGGCATCCCAGAACGTCAACAACCAAAGCACCCAGGGTACCTTGCACGTCATATCTTGACGTGGAAAGTCCATGACCAAGTGACAAGGTCAGAGTGAGAATGTGTTGTCAAAACACAGACTAAAGCTGTTTCATGTTACAAATCACTGTATCTCGCCTGCTAACATGTGCTTACCTATTTTCTCTGTTAACTTAAGATCTAGATGTATTTGAGGTTATTTCTAGGACCTAATTATTCGTGGAGGTCTCTTCCTCTCCAAAACAAACTGACCCGGTGATTAAAACGGGTAAAATCACTGAATGAACATTACAAGTCAGTGTATCTCTGTTGCTGTTCGGCTCATCGGAGACAGGCTGTTAGCCTGACACCTGCAAACATGTACTTATCTTTTTTCCTTTAACTCAAGATCCAGATGTTTATGAGATTTTTATCAGCAGCTCAATTATCCACAAAGGGCTCTTCCTCTCCCTTTGTGAGTGATTTGAAACACTAAAAACACTGAATAAAATAGTTTCACATTACAAATCAGTGTAACTCCAATGGTGCTCATTGCAGAGGGGCTTCTATCTACAGTGACTGATGTGTCAATGCAAATGGCCCAATGTAGAGCCAGTGTTTGGTTTGACCATTCTGGGCTGATATAGAAACATGGTGGTGCAACATGGTGATCTCCATAAACCAGGACCCGTTCTCTATGTAGGCTCATTCTAAGATTCAGTGATTATACACTTAAGAAAACATACTTACATATTATATTACATTTCTGCCAATATATCCCCCTGAACCCTACACACTGGACCTCATAGAGCACAAAAAATGTGAAATGTCTATAACCCAAAAAAGAAACATCAGGTGAATGCGATGATGCACAAGTTATGTCTCTTTAAGTGTCAGAATGTCCATGTGTCTCAGCTGGGAGACCTCCTCCTATTGGTTTTGTTATTTCTGTCTCTCTCTCCTCCTACATGTTAGAGTGGTGACAACTGCGTGTTACTGCTGTATCCGCTGTATCTGGGAGGTCTCCTTTTATTGTGCAATATCCATTCATGTTATAACTGAGAGTTTCAATTTGTTCTCATAATTGAATGACGCCTGCCAGTCAATTAGCTGCCCCGGGAGAGCAGCAGAGGGGGTGGGGCCACATTTGTTTTGGTTTTGGTTTTTTTCTAGTTTGTGTATATTATTACTTTAAGATATACCGTACCCATGAGCCTCAGCCACTACTGCTGTGAGGAAGAAGCCAGCCAGAATGAATCTGAGCAGTTTAAAATTCAGGAGGCACTGCACAATTCTTTCAAGACTGACCCAGAATCAGAGCATGAAATGATTTAAAATGCAAACTCTATTAATTATTAACAGGACTCCATAAACTCAAGCTTCGACTTGCGATCAGGGCAGGCAGCAGAATTTTAAGCTGAGTGATTGAATGTTTTTACAGCAATGCTCCTCAGGAGTTGTGGTCAGTTTATGTATGCAGGCAGCACAACTATAACTTAAACTTTTCAATCAATGAGTCTGAATTTTTCTCCCAAGACAGCTCATATTTCATACTGATGATTTAGCAAGGAAAGCTTCATATTCACCTCAGCCTTTTAGAGTGCTCCAACTGCTCTGACTCCATTAGTGTCTCTGCAGAAAGAAATACGAGGTTTGCTTCCATAACCCACCCCTCCTTGATATTGTTGGAGGGGTCTTTAATGTGGGTCCAGCCAAGGACCCCTAAGCTGAAAGACAGACAGAGCGGGGACCCAGTGTAAGGTCACATCAGTTGTTGCCAGATCATGAGTGTGTTGCTGTAACAAAGACATGTCTCAGTGAAGTTAATTTTCTCCTGATTTGTCTCTCTGAAAAAGTGTCATTTCAGAGTCAGGATGTTAGAAGGTTTGAGACTTGTGAAAAATGGGTCTGATATTCACTTAAGTGGCCATGTAGCAAAGGGAATAGGCAAAGGTCATAAACTGTACTCACGTTTACTTTTCCCCTTGGAATAAATGGACTCAGGACCACCACTAGTCTCATATGGAGGCGGGGCGATGGCGAAACCCACATGACACAGATAAAGACCTGGACCCTGATGGTTAATCTGGAAAAGACTAAAACTATGGTCTTCCAGAAACAATCCAGGTGTCAGGGAAACCCAATCAGGTACCTTCACAGAACACACACACACACACAGCTACATGTATTTGGGACAATTAGCTCAACAAGGAAATTTCAATCTGGCGTTAATGACCTCAGTAACAAGGGAAGGAGAGCTTTCTAAGCTATCAAAAAGTCTTCAAACATTGATATACCTGTCAGAATCTGGTTCGAAATATTCCAATCTATAACCAAACCGACATTGGTTGTGAAGTGTGGGGTCCTCTTTTAAATGAAGATTTTGAAAAATGGGACAAACACGCAATTGAAGTCTTGCACACTGAGATTTACAAGAGTACTCAGAGTCCACAGGAACACCCCCAACAATGGGTGCTGAGCTGAACTCGGCCAAGTCCCCCTTTTGATTAGTATACAAAAAAGAAAAATCAAATTCTACAAACACCTAAAAACAAGTGACCACTACCATTACAAGGCTCTCCTTTGCCAAGAGGAGAACAAAAAAAGTCCTCTCAGTAAGCTGGTTCTGCGGCTCAACTCCTCTAATAACAGAAGGCCTCACACAATCCAGCCCAACCAAATTATAGCTAAACAAAAAGAAAACTACATCAACTATTGGACATCTACCACAAAAACACAAAACAAACGTCAATGCTCTTTGGCTCTAAATGGAAACTACATGATGGCAAACTATCTGACAGCTGTGACAGATCAGAAACTGAGAAAGACACTGACTATGTACAGACGCAGTGATCACAGCCTGGCCTTAGAGACTGGCAGACACAGGCAGATCTGGCTGTCTTCAGAAGACAGGCTGTGTCAGTTCTGTCCTCAGAGACAGGTGGAGACAGAATGACATTTCCTGCTACAATGTAACACATATGAAGACAAAATTATTTATAAAAATTAAATGTTAATTCCATGATTTTGATACACTCTCTGACCAGACTAATATGTATTATCTACTTGGAGAAAATACTGTCAGAGCCATACATGCAGCCAAATATCTCAGTGCATGTCACAGCCTGAGACAACCAACACAACAACACATAACAGCTGTGGTTCATCTGCTCATAGCTCACACTCTGCCTTTTTATTTACTACATCACTTATATTTTTTTCTTTAAAATTAATGTCTGTGATTTTATATTAAGACATTGTTGTTAATCGTTTCTTTAATAATTTTATTACCTATTATATTCCATTGCAGTTAATTGAATTCACTGTCTTGTAATTGTGCTTTGGCAACAGGTATGAAATGTCATGCCAATAAAGCTTATTGAATTGAATACAGGAAATGAATCTAGCATGGGCCATCTTGGTTTATCAAGGTGGTCTCTACTAGTTCACATCCCAATCATGGACGGGTGCTGCAAAGTGATTAAACATTAGCCCACATGATTGCACAGGGATTCATGGGTAACAGTTAGCCTGTCATTTATGTTGCATATTGTAAATTAAATGGCCTTTTTTATACTTATAGGCCGATTTATATTTGTATATGTTAGATTCACAATAATGTGTATTTTCAGACATATTGTAATTTTTGAAAAAATAAAAATAAAGCTTAAATTATCATACAGTAACTTACTCTGAGGACCTCATAGGGGTCATGAACCTGTTGTTAAAGACTTGGAACAACAAACAACTTGATAATGCTGCCAGGTTTAGGAAATAACTGCCTTTGGCAACATCTGCTGACACAGAATCAACCATGACTGAGTAGTGAAGGCTTCAGAAAGAAAAAATTTTTGCAGAGGAACTGTGTTGGATTGCATCAGCTTGTGCGGGTGTGTGGTGAGAACTCCCTGTCTCTTGTATCATTAATGAACTCTACGCAGACATCAGACTCTGTTGGTTATCTCTCCTTTGGTATCTTTGGTTATTATAAACTCCATCAAAGTGCTTCCTGCATTAGCACTGGATATCTGGATACAGTGCATAACAGAATCACCAGAATGAATGAACTTTAACCCACTTTGCAGAGCTGACACACATCTGAAACAGTGGGAGTAAACATGTCATTGTGTTACATTTGGGTAGTTTTTTTTATTATCATTATTATTATTATTATTATTATTATTATTATTATTATTATTATTATTATTATTATTATTAGAGTGTGTACATGTTTTGTTGGATTTAAATAGAAAGTGTATGGCTTGGTCAGCAGGTTTGAGAGGGAGAAAAAAAGAAACAAATGAAAGGACATAGTGAATCATATTAATGTACTGTATGCATCATTTCTGAGCAAACAATGATTGAATGATACTCTAATGCAGTTTACTGAAACTTGCCTCATTACATTTGCATGATCTGAAGCACTCCCAGACATTTAAAAGCCCTGTTCTATAAAAGGCTAATCATCACCAACGTCACACTGTGGGTCGACCACATGGCACAGAGGAAATGTGCAGATGACATTATGAATGATGTAGTTTGGTGTTTTTGAATATTTGATCAGTGTTAGAAGAAGAAGTAAGCATTGCATAATTGAACATGTTTTATAATAGGAAAGTGTAAATGCTCAAATGTGGTCAAGTCCACTTTGGTGCTGACGTTACAGGCATCAATATTCTCTTTGGTGAGAGAGATAAATAATGCACGAAAGCTTGAAAACATACTGTGCTGTTTTAGGCAGAGTGCTGCAATAGTGGGAGATGAAGTGCTTTCTTCTTTCACACATTAACAATGTCGGTCCAAATTGTTCCATCAGTTGAAATCCAATCTGTGTCTCTGCAGTAGACATTATGTTGAGGGATCACACTGTGCGTGGACGGTGGATAGAAATCTCAAATTACCGTAAGATGTGCTTCAACAATACCAAATCCAATGAGCTGGTCGATTCTTCAAGTTATTTGAAGTGGTTGAGGTAAGACAATAAAGGTGCAATTTGTGTCTTAGAGAAGAGGATGACAGAAGACAGTTCTTTTTTAAAACTACCAGCATGGCATTGCCCTGGCAGAAAGTCACACTTTAAATTTTCCTACAATAATGCAGCTTAAATCTAATGTGACATTACTTAAAAGAACAAGACAAGCTGTTCATTTGGGCACCGATGGATTACTGAACCCAACGATTTAGCGGCCTTAAAAACTCAGTTTGAAGTCATCGTTATTAACATTTCAGAAGGTCAGAAATGAGGATGTGCTGATTACTTTTTTGCCACTGATTTTAAAATTTCTCCCTCCACTCAAAAATAGTTTCTCCTTATTATCACCTCATTTACTGTATATTTCTAAGTTTACAGAATGATTTGTGTGACTTCAACACTTGAAGGCTGTTTTCACCTTCAGCTGCTAAAAGTCGAAAGTTCTTTGTGATCACGTGCAATCTCAGTTAAAAGGCCCAGACACACTAAACCCACACCAAAGAACTAGCAGTGAGGAAAGCTGACTGTTGCATCGCCTCAGGACTTAAGGTCAAGACTTGAGACTTGACATTGGCTCTAGCTCAAAGACTTGTGACTTTACTTGGACTTGTGCCCAAAGACTAGAGATTTGAATTTGACTCTAGCTCAGAGACTTGAGACTTGATTTGTACATGTGACCAAAGACTTGAGACGTGACTTTGACTCTTACTCTAAGACTGGAAACTTGACTTGGACTTGTAACCAAAGATTTTAGATGTGTCTTTGACTCTCACTCAAAGACTTGAGACATGACTTGGTCTTGCAAAAAAAGACTGTGTCCGTGCTGACAGTTCAGTCAGATTGTGATGTGTTATGCCGACAGCTAACTCCACACCTCCAGACTAGTTTTTATTTTCTAACTTGTAGCTTTCCTCCCCAACCAATGCTGACTGAAGAGAGAAATCACTTGAGGCAATTTATCAGACTTTTCCACATATGCACATATGCAGTACTAGTCTCCAACACCTGTAAACAGACTTTGAAGTGTAAAATCTGTGATGTTACTTTTCAACACCTTTAACGCAGTCACTTGGGGGCTGCAGACACAAACCATAAACAGAGCACTGACATATTATCTTAAGTTAATATTACAAAGGTGCCTATTTAGTATTTTTAAACATTACTATTCACTTCATGTGTCTGTTCACCTGATAAATGTAAGTCTATTACTCACTCTCTCTTGGCTCTGTTTTCCATGCATTTAGGACATTAATATCACAGCTGTATCTGTTAAATAAGATGTCACTTCAAATGGAGCAGGATGTCAAATGCTTTATTGGGGTTAAGGGTTGATGTGGCTGCAGGATCTAAAAACAGACAATTTGCCACCATTTCTATTGTTGGGGCTTTCTTCTGTTTCAGATCCCCCATCCCACAAACACACACAAATCCACACTGGTGCCCCCCTCAGAGAGGCTGAGAGAGGGCTGAAATTGAGATGTGATATGTGGAAGAGAAGTGTGTGAGGGGGAGAGAGGGAGGGAGGGGAGGAGAAAGAGGAAAGTGGGGAGAAGGGAGCTGATAAACAGAGAGAGAGAACAAAAATGGAGAGAGCGTTTATTATCAGATACAGTCTCACCGGTCCGTGTAATTATCTCCTCCTTCACTTTTCATTGCCCACTAGATTCCAATGTTCCAGCAACTAAAAATAACAACCTGCTGTATTCCCTCCATCCTGCATTCAAACCACCAAGGGATTTTGGGACAGAGGAGAAATTATTACACCCTCTCCCTCCTCCTCTCCTTCTTCGCCCTCCCTCCACCGCCTCCCCCTCCATCTCTGTGCCCGCCTTCGGCCTCCGTCTCTCCTCCGATCCCTCTCTTCCTCGCCCTCGCTGGGTTTCACTTGGAGGACATGGTGTAGCAGCCATGTGGGTGCCATTGCATGTCACGGATGCGCCTAATGGACTGCATCTGGGGACAGCGGGCGCCAAACTCGTTGAAGTGCCTGAAGTCGCCCTTCTCCAGCAGGTACTGGCTGCCACGGTAGCCGGGGAACTGGTAACCCACCCAGCTGGGCAGAGACAGAGAAAGAGGAGAGGGAGAGGACAGAGAATTTATATTTTTAAAGTGGAGAAGGATTGCAAAAAGAAAATACAGAAAGCTATGAGGGAAAATGTGCATGATTGGTCAGAGAAAATGAAAAGAAAATTGATTCAAGGCAAGAAAACACAAGGTTGAAAGATGAGTAACAGTCAAGTAAAATGTGAGAGAAAGATGCTAGAAGCACAGATGTAGAGGGAGGATAAACATCAAGCAAATAAAGACATCGATCTGTTTGTCATGCTGTCAGATGCCAAACCACAGATGTTTCAGACAGCAGGGAGTGCGACAAATGAAGTAATCATAGCATTTAAGAAACAGTGTCTGCTTTCTGCCACACCTCTGAGAGCACAGACAGAGACACTGAGCTGCTGACGTTCATGACACCCTCAGCGAGCTGCTGATGAAAATGCCTTTATTCCTGAACTTGCTTCCAGAGCTTTCTAATAGTTGGTGATTATGCTGCTGTTTCTGTTAGTTTGAGAATGACGACACGATGTGGAATCTGTCAGACCCATACAGCAGTATATGGAGCTGAACTTTGTGATGCAGCTGTTGCAAAAGCAGGGTGTAATGTTTGTAGCCAGCACTGCTAAAAAATGTATGATTTGACCATTGGGAGCTGCAGATACATAAAAGTAATAATAGCTGAGTTACAGCTCCATTGGGAAGTAGATGATAAAAGGTCACTTCCACACTAAAGTCTTTATACCTCACTGGAAAAATAATGGATGTAGCCATTGTGATGTCACCAATTGGTTCATGGACTCCCATTTTGAAGTACTTCGGTTCTCGCCATTTTGGGGGGGGGGTTGGGCCAAAAGACGTGACCATATTTGGATGAGAGAGTGGATTTTTTTTCTTACTTTTGAACAGAGACAGGCTTACTGTTTCTAGTCTTTATGCCAAGCCAAGCTTATTGGCTTTTGACTCAGCTTACTATACAGACTTTAAAGTCATAGCAGTCTTCTCACCTAAGCCTTGGCAAGATGGTGGATAAGCATATTTCACCAAAAACAAACTGCAGACTGAATTACCCTGACATCGCACTAACAACAACAAACACTTCAGGGTAGAAAAATGGCAGTTGATTACATTTGCGGAGATATGTAAAATAGGCAAACTTGTTCATTTCTGATGTCATTTTCAGCCTTAACTTTAACGCTTAATACTTATTTTGTTCACTTTGTTGCTTTGCTATCATCTTTGATAAACAAATTATAAATGGAAGCTAAAGTACGTACTGCTGTGAACGGGGCCACAGCAAACATATTTTAGCCCCTAAAGAAGTCAGTATCAGAGTAAGTGTATGTTATATTTGAATATTATTATTCTTACCTTACACACTAACCAGTGGACACAGCAGTAGACCAGCAACTCAGTGTTCTGTTTCATAAAATGACCTCTTTTGTCAGTGGAGTCTGGTAACTTTGATATAATAACTTTAATTACTTGCCAGAAAAGACTGTTTAATGTCAAGTGATGAATATATTAAAAATATAGCACATATTTAAACTGATTTATGACTTTTTCTAGGTGGCTGAATACTAACTAATTGAGGCAGCATTGCTAAGCGCCATTTGACTTTAATGTATGTGACATGGGGATTTTCTACCTGGATGTTATTGTAAATAAACATTGTGATTCAGTGCATTGTTTTAAAAAGGACAACACAAATGCTTGTAACATATTATCACACCACTTACGTTCCACAGCTGACCATGATGCTACCCACTCTGTCGGTAAAACCGTAGGAAAACAGGCTGGGGACATCATCATCCATGATCTCCATCTTGCGACCCTTGAACTCTCCAACCTCATACAGGCAGATCTTGTGCTTCTCGGGGTCCTAGAAGACATCAGATAAAGAAAAAGAGTAGAAAACCAGTTGAAATGAGGAGCAATAGAAGCTGCCAAGACCTAAGAGGTCAAACAGACAGGGAGATTACCATGCGGACAGGCCTAAAGGACAGCAGGTAGTCATTCTTCTGACAGTTGCTCCAGGAGTCCCAGCGGGGGTATTCGCCCTTCTCCAGGATGAACATCTCTCCACAGAAGTTCATCTGCTCAAAGCCCACAAAGCTGAGGAGGGGAGGAAAAGTCACAAGGACGAGAGGGGACAAAGGTGAAGAGCACTCTACCAATTTACCATCCATTCTTGACAACTGGCAGAAATCATGTCCTACTAAAAAAAGAAAAAAAAAAAAAAGAAAAAAGGTTTGTTTGTTTTGGGGTTTTTTTTATATAACTTATCAATGCACAAATTCTGTTTCTTGGGTGAAACATTATTTTTGAAGACTTTATTTAAAATGAAATACATATGATTTATAGAATATTTTGATCTGCTTTCACCTTGTGACTTCTTAACTTGCCCTGTGGCAGAAAACAATCTTGTCCCAGAAAATAATTCACAACTTCAAATAATAAAAAATGTGTTAATAGCTTTCAAAATCTAAAATTAACAGAACATACTGATAACATTGGTGTAAACATGTACTGTTACAATCCCCTTT
Source organism: Cephalopholis sonnerati (assembly GCA_019142605.1). Classification (NCBI taxonomy): domain Eukaryota; kingdom Metazoa; phylum Chordata; class Actinopteri; order Perciformes; family Serranidae; genus Cephalopholis; species Cephalopholis sonnerati. The sequence goes on from JAGQAX010000003.1 coordinate 4,580,241, forward strand.
GTTTTAATTAAAGAAGTTTCCCAGATTGTTGTCAGCTCTGTCAGATTTCTACAAAAACATCATTCAATCAGGCATAAAATGACTCCTGTCTTTTTTTTATCCTACTGAATGTAAAGTGTGTTTGAGGACTCAGAAAAGTGCTATATAAGCGTGATGTTTCATTATTCTTTCTACTTGTTTATTTGCTCTTACCTTGCCATAACTGTTATTTTATTTTTATTGGTCCACATGATGATACGTACACACATGAATGAGTGATTGATATGATCAGTGGGACATTTCTGCACTACTTTGATGTCAAACATTGCTGTTTGTTGCTTTGTCATATTATGAGTTTAGGTGTTGAAGTTCATTCTACCTCTACACTCTCTGCAAATCATTCGGGATAAAAGCATCAGCTACATGCCTCAAATGTGAAGTGTGAGATGTCACATAATGGTGAGGTACAATTTTGAAATTACCTGCTCTGTGCTCAGAGGAGTGTGGGTGTCGGGTGAAGTATGATTAGTTGCAGGTGGGTGTGTACGCAAAGCTGCATGCGCATAGGCTACTTACGGTCCGCAGTCGACACGCAGAGAGCGCACCCTGTCCATTCCCATGTCACATACATTCATACACTCTCCGTTGATCTCAATGCAGCGGCCCTGGAAGTTCTCCTGGTCAAACACACACATCTGGGGAGTTGGGGTAAAGGAAACAGAATGGGAATGAGAAAGGTCACAGAGGTGGTTTCAAAGTCAAAGGCAGTACCTGAGAAGAGAAACGAGATTCAGAGACTGTGATTGAGGAGAAAACGCGACAAAAAAGAGAGAGGAAGAGTAAGTGAAGTGACTGTGTTACTCTGACAGCTTCCTCCTGAATGCACAGAAGCCTCACATGTTTTTTTTTCTGTTAGTTGTAGTTGTCGCCCGCCTCCTCACTGAGCTGGAACAACCAGCAGGTCGTGATAGTAGACATCAGCCCAGAAGGTAAACTGTTAGTGTGAGAGGCCAGCTGCTTCACATGCTGTAAAACAGCCTTCATGGTATATCTGAAGATGTTTGATCATCTGTTATATATGTGGGGTGAAGAGTGTGTGTGTGTGTGTGTGTGTGTGTGTGTGTGTGTGTGTGTGTGTGTGTGTGTGTGTGTGTGTGTGTGTGTGTGTGTGTGTGTGTGTGTGTGTGTGTGTACTGTACCTTGTAGGACATCATGCCCATCTCGGATATCTTGTTCTGAGCCGCCTTCCCATCAGTCTGGGAAGCAGACTTGGATTTTTCTCCTCCAGCAGACATGATGACTGAGAAGAAAAGTGAAGAAGAGAAGAGAAGAGAAGAGAAGAGAAGAGAAGAGAAGAGAAGAGAAGAGAAGAGAAGAGAAGAGAAGAGAAGAGAAGAGAAGAGAGAAGGGAAGAGAAGAGTAGAGAAGAGTAGAGAAGGGAAGATGCTTTGAATCCATTTTCAATAGCTGTCACATTAAGTGACTGTATGGAAATAATTAGGTTGGGGACAGAGTTTAAATATTATGTTCACTAATTTTAAAAAGCAAAAGCCCTCTGCAGTGATGGCAACATTTTTCTTTGGACCCTTCCCTTTACTGAGAGAAAATTTCTAACAGTCTACCTACTATATCTCAAAGTAATATAATACAATTCCTCAAAGTAAGATAACACAATATTATATTTAAAGGTTTAGATTATCCTCCCTTCAGAAAAAAGAACAAAACAAATAACCTTTCCTGATCCCACTCCTAACAATGGTTACACAGTCCTTATCAAGGCTGAATTCAATTCAGACTTTACCACACAAATTGTCACTTTTTCTGTTTTACACTTTATACTTTTTTTAGAGCAAAAAAGCAAAATAGTCCTTGGTACAAAACAAAAAAAGCAAATCCTACTTACAGGTGTTCATTCTCTGCTGATCACAAAACCCCTACTATACCCTTTAACACATACATTTAACTAACAGAAACAGAATTTTTTTATATATATATAAAACTTTGGTAGCCTGAAACTTTTTTCAGTTCTGAGCCTGAATTTAACTTGATTTTCGAAGTTATATTTTAGGTTCCACCAGCCAAGATTTAAGCATTAGGTTTAGCATAATTTATATTAGTATAACTATATTTATACTAGACTGTTTATTCTGAGTATAGGAGGTTTATTTACAGCTACTGGATTTGTGCAAAAGCAAATTCACATTTCACCAGCAATGTTTGACTTTCTTGACCTCAAACTACAAAAGACCTTTCTCATTATCACTTATTACATCAGGTTACTCTTGCTCTCTGCTGCCTTCAATCTTTTCTTTGCTCATCTGTATGATGTTTGTCCACTGTCTTACCTGTGGCAGTGTGTGCGTAAAGGAGTAGGCTCAGGGCTGAGACTGGTGATCTGTGTGAGAGTGCACCAGGCCCCTTGTCGCTTTTATATGCTGGCGCCCAGAGAGAGGGGATTATAGACACAGAAACAAACTCGCTGAGCTCACAGCCCCCACAGAATAGAAATACCCCCATCATCAAAGAGAGAGAGGCAGAGAGAGACACAGTGGGGCAGAAAGAGAGGCAGAGAGGTATAGGTTGAAACAAGAGAAGAATATGAGGAAGCTAATGTGACAAACTGAAAGTTAATGTATATTTGGCCTTGGAGGCCTAGCTGGAAGGCAAAATGACTTTATAATAACTTCATCATGACATGAATCTGTGAACTAAAAAGACTCACTCAGTGAGCTGCTACATATAAAGCTCTGACCCCAATAACAGTGTCATAATAAAGACAGCCACGCTGACCAGGTTCACATTTTAGAGCCTGTCCCAAAATTATTCACTGGTATTCCCATCAGTGCTGTAATCAAGAGGCGCTGGGACAAACAATAAGAGCAAAAGCAATAAGCTGTGAGAAGCAATAAGCTCAGTGTTCCAACTCTGGGTGAGCAAAGAGCTTCAGAGTGTGCGTGGACAATAATCTGAATCTCTCTTCTCATCGCTGAGGGAGGAAGCTATTCAATTAAAGCCCTCTGCCTTTCTCCTTGCGTGGGTGGGTAAAATATTGTGGGGGGGGGGGGGTGTCCATGAGGCACTTATTCCAAAGTGCACCCAAGAGTACATGCAAACCGGAATGTTAACTCCAAACATGGCCACACAGGCGAGAGGTCACGTCATGTTTGACATCAAGGTTTCACATGTGCTGATGAGGATGGGAGGGAAAATTAGGGTTGCATCTCTTCACCAGATGAGATCCTGAGGCCAAACTACTCATGTCTTGGATTCAGTGATCGGACTCATTAATCCTCCTGCTCAAGTGAGCATCAGGGAAAGGTCAATTGGGGACTGAGTGAAGGGGATCCTCTCAGTGACTGCTGTACACCCTTTAAGAGTTACAATGTAGAAAAAGATAAGTGTTCAACAGCAAGGGGAGGTTAAGTGGGCATCTTGGGGCACATCTCTTATTTATACATCCTTGTCGCCCTGCTCGCCATCCTCCAGTCGAGACCTTCAGTTTCCTCTTGATTCAGTGACTGGATTAGTCATGGTCCACCATCCAAAAGGACATTCTAGATACACCTACACCTACCCATTGTCATCCTAACTCATCACATTTGCTACTTGGTCAGTCCTGTTCACATCTACATATTACAGACTTGGGATCGTCCTGCGTTTGTTGTTTGATGTTCCAGAATGCAAATTTGTGAATCCTAGGATGCCAAAGAAAACGGCCTGCCTGAGGCCCAGATCACACAGAAAGCGTTTTGCAGGTTGCAAAACATGAGGCGCACCGCACTGCCTTTTTTTTAATTTTTTTTTTTTTTTTATTGAATGCCACGAGTGAAAAAAAAACGCTTGATGCGCCTTTTTATTGTTGCCAGGCAACCACAAACTCACCTCCTTATTCTAACCTTCCTGTGTACTCAGTCTACTGTTTATTTATTCATTTTAGTTATTTGAAAGTAATTAGTATCTGGTTCCTAAAATGGACAGGCAGAGGGTACTTGCTGTAGCTCTGGTTGTGGGTGAGAGGCTGTCAGCAAATAGTTTGTTGGGCACAGGGTAACAGAGATCTGTGTGGGTACTTGAGACCCTAAAAAGGAGGGTGGATCACAGAGATGGGTTTAGGTAACAAAAGCACATTAAACAAAAAATTAAAATTTAAAATTAAAAAAAAAAAACATGATGATCATGGTTTGGCCCAACATTCATACAGGAAGTGAACACTGGACTCCTGGGGGAAAGTCTGGGGTTGTTGGGGTGTTGTATCCATCCACCATCCCTCCCGCCCACCCTGTGGGGACTTTCTAGCTCCTTCTATTACATCATTACCAGCAGTGCATAAACCTGAAGCCGTCCAGCAGCGTATCAATCCACCATGACAGGTGCTGTCCAGCCATGTTATTAGCCGATGTTGCCCGTCTGCAAGTCATACTGACGCGACAGGTCCCATCCGCCCAACCAGCCAACCAACAACCACAAAAAGTTCTGTTCGCCCACTTTACAAACTGATACTGTCTATCAGCGTATCATACCGCCACGAAAGATAACTTTTGGTGTTAGATGTTTGACGCGAAAAACACTGACAAATCGACGGTATTTACTGACTTCAGAATGACAACGGGCTGGAAAAAAAATACATTTCTAAAGACAGAAGCAAACAATAATTTATATGTCTTATGATTTAACCTCCTGAGACACAAGCTTTTGTTTGATATGCATTTTTATTTATCCTAGCTATTTGAGATCAGAAGGAACTGATAGGAATTAAAAAAAATACATTTTGTCTTTGAACAGTAAGTAGTTTTTTGGAGAAAATGATGTCCTCACATGGAGATATTTGGTTCATTTTTAATAGTCACAAGTGTGTAATAAAGTATAAAACAGTTTCTTTCAATGCCTGAACACTGTTGTGCAAAAACAGAATTACAAACAATGCAACATTTGTTCAGTGTTTTGTAACTCTATGGATTAGGGGTTACCGTTCAAGTCTAAAATTGTTCAGACCTGTTCATTTCAATGATTGAATATGGCTGTGCAAAAACAAAATTGCACAAAATGCAACATATCTAAAAGGATTTGTTCATTTTGTATCTCTGTATGCTTTGTCCTTGCTCCATTCTCCAATCTAGGAATGTTCTTTTTGTCTGCAAGAACATTCTGTCACACCTAATTGGTCTGTGTGAAATGCTGCGACAATACAATAATAAAGTCCCAATGTCTTCAAATGAGAACCTCCTAATTAACAGTGTCTTAGCTTGTTACTATTCCTAATATTGGTCAAATATGTATGCTATATCAAACTGCAAACTTTATTAAGCATTAATAAAAAGTTTCAATCATGAAATTTGATCAGGTTTTGTACTTTGTCACTTTTGTGTTGCAATCAGCTGTAGACTGACTTGGCTGAGATGGCCGCCATCTTGTGTTTTTTGCATGGATTAGTGTATTGTGCTCTTCCTACCACAAGATGTTAGTGCTTATTTGCAGCAACGTGACATGACGTTTTGCAGACAATTCCAGTGACCTTTCTGTCAAGTCCGCTGAATTTGTGCTAAATTTAGGCTCTTATGTCTATTTTGCAAGTCTTGGTGGTGGTTTTTGTATTTGGCTTTGAATGGTGGTGGCATGTGGCCGAGAGTCTCTCATTGGGATGATGAAATCAACTCACTAGTCTGTAAACTTTCCTCCTGCCAACTTCTGCCAGCTAGCCAGGTCAAGGTTATTAAGTGTAAACATCAGTAAACACTGAGGAAAGATCAAGAAGATAGTACCAGCTGAACTAGAATCCTGCTAGTCAACGTACAGGCATTGAAAATAAACTGATTGACCTCTGTGCTGCTTCAGTTAGCAGCGGGATGTCAGGAACTGTAATATCCTTTGATTCACTGAAAACACGGCTAAATCCTGGACAGCACCATTCAACCAGGTGACTCATTTTCTACATGCCGATCTGACAAAGCAGAGGACTCTGGTGATAAAGATGAGGAGAGGAGGCGTGTGCTTTACAGTGAATGAGGACTGGTGTGATGGTGAGAATGTGGGGTGCTGTCCTGTTTCTGCTGTCGATCACTGCATCCATGCAGCAAATAGCATCACATTTTACTGGAGTTGTACCCTGTATAATTCGATGTGACAAATAACTGATTGATTGATTGGTTGATTGATTGATTGATATAAATGTGTCCATGATCAAGGACAACAGATCTAAGTCAAGCAGAATGAAGTGTAAGGTGCAGCAATCTCAAACTGTAATGTCGTCATATAAGGACGCAGGGTCGCAGGAGGTTAAGAATCAGTTAGTAGGAGACTTTAAGTCCTTGGATCTTTTACGTTAATGAACTTTAGGATTGAAAGTTGTGAAATGCATATATGACGGTCATTTACATGCTTAGAATGTGTGGTATAGGACTACATATTTTTCACATCCACATCTGGCACAGATCTTTCAATTGATTAGTCCGTCCATCTGTTTATCCGTCCATCCATCCATTTTTGTAACCGCATATACTCTTGAGGGTCGTGGGGGGGCTGGAGCCTATCCCAGCTGACATTTGGCGAGAGGCAGGGTATACCCTGGACAGGTCGCCATACTATCCCAGGGCTGACATATAGAGACAGACAACTGTTCACACTCACATTCACACCTACGGCCAGTTTAGAGTCACCAATGAACCTATCCCCAACCTGCATGTCTTCAGACTGTGGGAGAAAGCTAGAGTACCCGGAGAAAACCTATGCTGACATGGGGAGAACATGCAAACTCCACACAGAAGGGCTCCCCTACCCTGGGTTCGAACCCCCCACCAATGCCAACATTAACTCATTCATAAAACTAAAAAGGCAAAATGCAACAGTAAGGGTTCAGAAAACCCTGTCCCACAGGCTGTATATCTGAAAAGTTGATGTATGTAGGCTTCTGTATGTGGGCTGGAGTTAAATTCCCCTTAAGTTACTGATAACATCCTGAGGGTCTTCCAGCAGATAGTGATGACGTTTCGATCATTTATGTTAGATTTACTAAGGCAAAGGCAGCGTAGTCCTTTCTATTGTGATTAGTGCATCATCCTGCAAAGTTTATATGTATTGCAGTTATAGTCAGATGGTAGCTCACTTTTACCACACTCTCATTACAAATTCATTTTCAGAATGGTACAGCAGTAACTTTGGAAATTCTGTAAGGAAAATGATGGTGGTTGTGACTTTGGTGTCCTTTGACGTGGCCACTGCCTTTGTGTAGATATGCGTGTCTGCATGATGATGAACATGCACAGGAGAACTTGGTGTCTGATTCCTCCTATGATGTCTAGATGAAATGATGTCAAGGACCAAGGACCAGATGAGGCTAGAGGGGATGTTGCTGTGGCAACTGTGCCCCATTGTGTGGGGTGATTGACTGGAGATGGGGGGGTGTATTAAAACAACATCAGTGCAATAAAGGTCTGTGGGTGGTACACAGGGCCAGTTTCACAGACCAACGGTATTTCAAATTAGCCACAAGGCTATTTTCTTTTTCAATTCTCATTTTTGCAGGAGAAATATTCTCCTGAGCCACCCCTCTGGCTTTTTTACATTGTGGGATTGCGTCATTATCATATTGTTAATATTCATAAGTAATCGTCATCATTAGGTGAATTCGTCTGTCCCAATTTCCACGACTTTTGGGAGCCATCATTGAAACGGGCTCCCGGGATGGCTCTCCAAATCCTTTTCATTCTCTGCCTATAGCCCCGGTCATTGTTGCTCTATACGATGGCACTGCTGACCTATACGAATAGACCAACAACAGCCCCGCATTCCCCACCATCACCTCTGTGCCTGCCTCTATATGATCTGCTGAGTCGACAAGCCGCATACGGTTACAAAGAGAGACAGACAGACAGACAGACAGACAGATAGATGGACAGAGAGAGACAGAATTAGAGACGGAGAGAGACACAAAGAGACAGAGAGAGAGAAAGCAAGCTGGCCGCCTGCAGTAGGCTCACTGGTGCGCGCGCACAAACCGTTTTTACGCACAAACATGAACACGGCGGAGTGCACGGGAGGTTCACGCACACCTGAGTCAAAGTGGTCACAGTTAGCCATAGGAATACCAGAAATCTCCTCCCTCTGCCTTCAAAATAACCCCCCCTAGTTCTGAGGCATGTTCAAAAGTAGCGATCAATGATTATTTCCATTATTTGATATGTTTTCATGTAACACAAATACTCCATAATCCATCGGAATACTGACCCAACTTTCGCTTTGTGTATTGATTACAATCCTCCACTATTTTCTCTGAGAAAAACACCTCCTTATAAATCAACAGAAGGCAATAGATTTTCATACTGGAGATGCTGATCTCAGGGAACATTTAATATTTTGCTTAAAATGAAGATCACTTACGACTAAATCGTTGCTGATCATTTTTGGGTTGCCTAATCATTTTATAACTTAAAAACGCACATAAAAATCATGTTATCTGGGTCATTTTTTATTCTCATCTTTATTTTAATACTCTACATTACTTCAGTAACACCGTATATGTGCTGACTTATTGAGCTTTATTTTGAAGACCCGAACCGGAAGTGTCATCCTACATTTGCCCGAGCTTCACACTTGACAGACTCGCCTCTTTTACATCATTAGTATGGCGGGGCAACAAGCGCACACGCGCGCGCACGAGGTCCCCGCGTGGACGGCGGTATAAAACAGAAGCGCCAGTTTCTGACAAAAGTCTACGTCAAGAGGATTTGGTGAGTGAGGAGCGCGAGGAGAGCAGAGATCGTTCAGGTAAGCAGAAGCGGGAAAGTTACTGACTGAACTTTCCCACGCGCTGGACTGACTGACTGACCAGACACACTTTAGCAGGCTAACTGTCAATAACAACATATTGGCTGATAGTAAAATTATTTTCATTCACATGGAGGTAACCAGTGTTAGCTACAGCGAACGGGAACTATTTAATAGCACATAAAGTTCACAGTTGTGGAAAAAATAATGTTAAATAATAAATGAAAATTTGCAAGTACTTATGTATATTATTGTTAATACTCTGATCCAAGTTGTTTGTTTTGCTTTTCTTTTCCACTTCAGAAATGTACAGATTTACTAAATCCCACATGAGCTCACCCATGCACTTCCCTAGCATGGGTACAGCCCCTTTCTTTAAGGTGAATACACACACACACAGACACGCATAGACATATACACACATACTGTACACACCCTCATGCTTCCCCCTGTCTTCCCCGGTGTGCAGGTGACTGTGTTTGAGCAGGAACATTTCCAGGGCAAGTGTCTGGAGTTCACCTTTGAATGCTGCAACATCCACGACTGTGGCCTGGACAACATCCGCTCCATCCGAGTGGAGAGTGGAGCGTGAGTCACACAGCCTGTACGCCTGCACGTCTCTGTGGACAGCTGACTGACTCTGTGTGTGTGTGTGTGTGTGTGTGTGTGTGTGTGTGTGTGTCTTCGAGACGGAGGTAGAGATAATGAGAGAGGAAGTAGTGACCTGGCTCCCACTGAAGCGTATCACCTCTGAGGTCACTCTATCCTACATGAAAGGTGCACCCAGTGTGAGCCGTGGGAGGTCGTCTTCTTTATCCCACAGATGCCTTTTTCAGATGAAATACTGAGAGAGTTTTATCACAATCAGCTGAGAAGCTGATGGGGTCTGTCTGAAAGCCATTTATACTGCAGGACTTTAACTTTGTGGAGTCTATTCAGAGCTGGCATACGCGCCTCACCTGTGGTCAACAGTTCTCATTGGTCAGCAGTGGTGTTCTTATCCTTTTCATGAAATGGTGTGATACTGCCTTTTCTCAGTGTACGCAGAGGGAAACATCAAGATCCCCTTTTAGAAACTCCAAACTGCTCTAAACCTATATTTACTACTTTATTATACACTATCCATACTGGAACAGTTTTTCTTTGCCAAGTTTTCACACTGGTAACTAATTACTTTTAATCTAAAAGCCTCTTAAAACTAGGTTTTAAATATTAAAGTTACACTTTACAGGATTTCCAGTTACTGTGTGTTAACATGTGCCCTTTTTACACAGAGATGGTGCCATAGGGTTGCTACTAAGTCCTTTCTTTATGCCTCCTTCGCATTTTTAAACAAAACCAAACAATGGCAGCATCATGCTGCTCCAGTGTGGCATTTTAGACAGCATGCCAGTATAGCATAACCAAAAGAGGCATGACAGCCTCTTGTGTGCCACATAATATATGTGTCACCATCGCTTTTTAACAATAGCAATGGTATAACATGACAATAACAATCATTTACCATCCCTGCTACATGGCAGCTGACATCCTCTGCTCGGAGGGTAAGGAGCTCCTGGACCTCATTGTTTTCCCAGTTTGCCAACATTTTTGGCAACTCTTCTTTGTTTATGTAGCTGCTAACTGCCATCAGCTGCTTTTTAAATCTCTCGCAATGGGTTGCACACATAGCACATTGCCAAATTGTCATACCCATCCCATGTATAGTCTGGTCTCTTGGCTGTCCCTTTTATAAAGACATTGTTATGGCCCTATTACTACCTCTGCTCCCGGCTTAAAGGCAAGACAACTCTGTCCCCCCACTACACAATCATACCTTATTATAGACCAGCGAGGCGGCATAATGGCACAATTCCCACATTTAACAGGCAGTGTAAAAGGGGCTAATATGGCCAGTAAAAGTGAAAGACAACAACAGATTTTTTTAGTGCTGTGTCTGCGATTTTCTTGGCTTCCTCTTGCATGCTTGCATGCTTGCATGCTTGCTGCTTACGGTCTGACACCTGTTTGCTACCTTTTTATTAAGTCCCAACCTCACCTGTGCCCAGGGGCGTCCTAAACACAGCAAAATGAGAAGAAAATCCAGGCAGAGGGCAGAGTTACTGCAGATAAATACACTGCCATACACTGGCAATGGGCCATACGTGATGATTAAGAGGGATTACTTTTATGAGTCAACACAGTTTTTTTTGTTTGGTTGCTTTGAAGAAGATCCTGCATTGTGTATCTTTAAAAGTTTCCCGATAACAGTAAATATTCATGATTAAATAAGCAGCAATCAAAGTTACAAAACTCCCTGGGGTATCAGGTGGAAAGTAAGAGTTCCTCAAGTACAGTAAGTACTTAATTTTGAGGTACCTGAACTGTACTTGAGTTCTGTATTTCTGTTTTAGGGTATTTTATATTACATGCCACTAGGCAAATATTTTCCTTTTTACTCCACTAAATGTATTTAGAATGCACTGCGGTGCACCAGACTAATAAATTCCCTCAATGGGTAGTGATGTAATGCAAGTTTAGCTGTTTTGACCATAGACATATAAAGAGACCTGGATACAGCTTTGAAGGCAGGACCCCATTCATTCCCATGAGAGTTTCTCAGTGGTGCATGAAGTTAAAATGGAACAACTGCTGCATATAAAATTATGCAGATGATCTGGGGATTATCAGAACTGCTTCCGCACTGTGCAGCCTGTAGAGCAGGAGCATGAGAGACTAACACCAGCCGAGCTGGCTACTTCAGTTTAGCGCTTGGCTTATGTGAATGGGGATAACATGATTAAATCGGGTTTTCTAGACTCTAGACTCCAAATGTTTTCAGACAGAATGGAACAAATCCAGCTAGGGAAACAAGTCATATTGAGAAGGCTGTGATGCTCAAAATATGTATCCACTGCTTTACAGATGTCTATTACCATGTAAGTCAATTTGAAATTATGTTTTTGGGTCACAGGGCATCACATGACAGACATAATTCCACTGTTTGGCCACTACGAAAAATTGGCTTCAAAGCCTGGCACACTTCCCAGGGTCTGGTTTTGACACAGGAAACAATATGGCAGCCAGCTGATAACAAACAATTTTGTTTTACAGTTACCAGAAAGCTTGAATATGTTTCATATTTGATCAGCACTGCCTAGTTTTATTGTCTGATCAGGGTTTTTTGAGCCTCCCTTTAACAATACAGGAAACAGTATGGTGCCCGCTTTCTGTTTACAAACTTTTGTATTACAGCAAATAGTTCACAAAAATATATTGTTAAAAAAAATTAGGGCAGAAATAGGCAATACAGTAACAACATTTTGGTTTATATTTGATCAGCATTGTCTAGTTTTACTGTTTGATCAGAGTTTGGTTTGAGTATGAGAGAGAGAGGGGTGGGTCTCTCTCAATCTGCTTTTATACTCTTTGTGTCAGTGGTCAGTGGTGGTGAGCATAGCCCTAGAGCCAGCATTTTGTATCATCCAGTATATTTGAGCAAAGAGGTGAGCAGGAAGATTTGGGCACTGATTAGATGGAGTGAAGTTTACCACAGTTCATTTACACATACCATATTGTTATGATACAGAATAGTCTTGTGTGGTATCTAGATATGATTTTTAATACCGACAAAAACACAGCAGTTCCTCTTTCTACTAAAGTGATACAGAGATGCTATAGTAAGGCAATGTATTGTAGTGCACAGCATGTGCCACCAGAGGTCAGTGTCTACTGATGGAATATGCAGCTGAGCTGAAAAAGATGGTGACAGCGAGTTACGGGGGATAACATTACAGGACTAGGAAAAAACGAAATGCCTCAGCCCCTGTTTGGGAGTATTGCTACATATAACTTCATCTTGAGATGCTTTCATCTAACTACAGAAGCAGTTTATTAGCCACGCGATTTTATTCAACGCATCATCTCTGCTCAGTCCACTGATGTGTAAGGAAGAAGGAAGCAAGAAGCATAATAGAAACACAGCACTGTAGGCAAGACAGTGACATATGTGCAAGGGGTGGACGATACGGTCCAAAAATAATATCACGATCTTTCAGGGGTATTTTTGTGATAATGATATTCTTGTCCCTCGTGTCAGTGTGGGTTTTCTCCAGGTACTCCGACTTCCTCCCACAGTCCAAAGACATGCAGATTGGGGATAGGTTAATTGGTGACTCTAAATTGTCCGTAGGTGTGAATGTGAGTGTGAATGGTTGTCTGTCTCTATGTGTCAGCCCTGTGATAGGCTGGCGACCTGTCCAGAGTGTACCCCGCCTCTCGGCCAATGTCAGCTGGGATAGGCAATTGAAACAAAACAAGTGATATAATTTTACATGTTAACACTTTGCCTTCAAATATTCAGTAAATAATAAACAAAAATGATCTCTCATTTCTTTAGTTTGTGAACAACAACAGTAACTCAGGGTGACATTCAGATTCTGCATACAATACAAAATAAAACAAATAAAATCTAGCACAAATTACACATTTAAACAGCCCCCAAATACAAAATAAATCTACCCTGGGGTCTACACACACACACACACACACACATATATACATATATATATATATATATATACATATACACATATATATATGGTGCACCCCAAATATGTGCTTAAAATGACTTCAGGTTTCACCTTTTTAATACTTTTGCACATAGCACCAGGCTGCACTGTCGTATACCATATACCCCAGTAAAAAGTCAGGAAGGTATGAACAAATAGATACCACCCAAGCCAAATACAAAGCTGGTTGAAAACCTGCAAAGTATCACTTGCACGTTAGGAAAAATGACTCTAATGTCACATCATTTGGTTAAATTTACATTGAATCAGCCCAAATAATGTAGTTATTTTTTATCAACTGCATGTCACCTTACATTTCCAAAACATCTTCTCCTTGTTGGACAGAATGCAGCTTTCCTCTGTATACATCAACCAGCCCTTTGCTGATGACTTCTCCCCTTTTGAGCTCTATCACATAATTTAAGAATTTAACTCTCCTTTTAAATCTGAGTGTAAGAGCAAACTTGTGTCACCCTCAGTATTTTGACGCACTTCAGACCAAACTTTACTCTGAGCAGTTTAACGCGTAACAGCCCAGGCCTTAGTCATGCTGTACAGTTTGCCAAAGTCAGAGTAGTGATTTGCCAAACACCTGCTGACTTGAGCAGCTGAATGCAGATTTAGCTCTAGTTTTTCAGAGCGAAAAGTGATGAGAACTGATTATAACTGAGAGTGGCAACTGTACTATTTGTAGACTAAGGGGGAAATTACTATCACTGAATACCAACTCAAGCTATTTGTAGAACTGAGTGGATGGATGACACTCCACAAAGGTTACAGGCTATATTCAGAACCAAATATTAGCCAAATGAGCGACCAGGACAGTCTGGAAGTTACATCTGTCCTGTCCTGGTTGTTAGAATTGTCAAACTCCTCCAGGTACAGAACCAGCAAAAAAAATATCCGCAGTGCACTATGATCAATGTGACAGTTTTTATTGTTTATTAAAAGGTGACATTAAGAAGAACAGAATTTGTAATGTGGTTCTTCTGCCAGAGGGATCTTGACATCCTCTCCTCTCTTTGGGTGCTTTATGCTTCTCTCAGTCCGTCTGTCTATTTTATGTTCTGAATGATTTGACACAACGCTGTTTACCATTTCTACTCACCCATCTGACTATTTCACCTCATGTGTCCAGTTGGGTGGGATTCGAGCACCATGACTTCCAGGGCCAGCAGTTCATCCTGGAGAGGGGCGAGTACCCCAACTGGGAAGCCTACAGTGGCTCCCTGTCCTACCACAATGAGCGCTTCATGTCTTTTCGCCCCATCTACTGCGCTGTGAGTACCTGCAGAAGAGGGGAGGGCTAGAATGAGACATCGGAAGAGAGAGGTGGGAGTGAAAGAGCATGAGAGGGCGAATGGAAATGAGAAGATAGTGAGTGACAGAGTGACAGAAGGAGGGAGTGATCAGAAGCCACGCAACAAGTGACTGAAACAGTTTAAAAATAGAAATGATACAACTCAGTGCTGAATGTCTGTTTGCTCTGTACATCTGTCTGATAGGCCCAACACTAACACGAGCACCAACTCTCTGTGTCACCCCCTCTACAGTCCCACCAGAGTAGCCGCATGATGATCTTTGAGAGGGAGAACTTCATTGGCCGCTGCACAGAGCTGTGCGACGACTACCCCTCCCTGCAGGCTATGGGCTGGTTTATGCCTGAAGTTGGCTCCATGCATGTTCAGTGTGGAGCGTAAGTCAGTACTTCATCCCAACATGTTCCAGTTCAAGTTGAATGATAGATCTTCATCATAAAGAAGTTTCAGAGGGCTTTAAAGACAGAAACAAGGAGCAGAAAAGCTAGACAGGAGCAGGACGGAAGAACAGTACTGTTCATTACTAAAGAATGAAACAGGACAAAGTAAACTGACAGACATCTTTGATGTTGTTATATCTGTTCAGACATTTTAGGAGACTTGTCAGTCAATCAATCATTCAATCAATCAACCAATAAATCAATCAATTTATTTGTCATATGATATTATAAAAAATACAATTTCAGTAAAATGTGATCTTGTCAGTTTCCAGTCGTGTGTGTACAGGGAGTACAGTAGGGGACTGAAAAGGCAGCCCTGGGGTTCTCCAGTGTTCACGATGAAAAGATGTGTCTCCACCCACTCCCACCACCTGGGGTCTGCCTAGTTGCTTCCCTAAAGCACTTAAATGTCCGTCTTGAGCAGCTTAAAAAAATCAGAAAACTACCCAACAACATTACACTTGTTTCACCACTTTCTCAAAGCTAGAACATAATTATGTTCAGTGAAATATTAAAACCACGCTGTCATTATTTTTAGCCACCCTAGCAGCATGGCTTTAGGGATGTCCGAAACGGAAGCAGATCTGATACGTTTGGCCTTACACCTCTCGGTCTGGGTCAGTGATAAACTTTTATGTATATATAGGCTAATATTATGAGTATATGTGTGCTGTAGGTTGGTAAGTATCATAAATGTATAAATTAAATATTCTAACCTCAGCTGCAGTTTGACTGCAACACTGCTGACCGCAGCAGTGATTTCTTTCCATACTGTTTTTTTCCAAATTAGACCTGGGATGTCAGTGTTTCCATTTCGAGCTCAGAGAAGTTTCTCTTCTTGGCTGTATTACATCTCTCTGTGTCGTGGGCCTCTAAACTGAGAATATATTGGGGCAGGATATTTAAATGACGATTGTTTTAGCTGTCACATTTATCAACGCCTGATTATTCCTACACTTTGGCGAGATAAGAATATTTTATGAATCACACTTGTGACAAATGAGAGTCCACACACCGATTAAAGGATCAGAAGGTGTTTATTAAACTAACTAACTCATAACAAACTGTGGAAATGCTGGCTCTCAGTTGTGTAAAGTGTGTATGGATGAGTGAAGTGAATGTGGTGGAAATAAAGCTAAATAACAAAGAAATGAACATATTGTGAAGGCCATGTGGGTGACACTATGGTAGTTATGCAGGGAGAGAGGGAGATGCCGTGGAAGTAAGCCAATTTATAAGCACTCCTGAGGCCCTCCCTCTCCAGGTGCAGCCAGCCTACTCTGATGGCCTCCTGGTACTCCTAGAAGGAAACTGGAGAAAACAGAGGTAGAAACAGGCCATTGCACACATGAGCCTTTGTCAGATGATTTTTGTGCTCAGATCTGCTCTGGTTTGTGTGTTAGATTGATAAATGAGGGCCACAGTCATCATTATGTCTGTGCACAACAGAGCACTGACAAATGTATTTTATTGCTGTATAATGTCCTACTTAGTACAGGCCTTACAGTTGTTTAATATCTGAATTTAATCTTAATACCACGTGGAAAAAATATGTAAAGCAAATTAGAAAAACTAACTTCAGTTCTTCTGACCTACATTCTTCCCCCCTTCCGCCCCTGTTCTTCTTCAGCTTTGTGTGTTATGAGTACCCGGGCTACAGAGGCCAGCAGTACATCATGGAATGTGAGAGACACAGCGGAGACTACCAGCACTGGAAAAACTGGGGCTCCCATTGCCAGACTCCAAAGATCCAGTCAATCAGACGCATCAGGCACTAAGAAGAACAGATCAGGACTGGCAGCAGTGACAGCTCAGGCTGACACCTGGACGCTGTGCTTTAGGGGCCTGACTGAGGGCCAAAAGCCTGAGCTTCAGACTTGGTTCTCAGTTCAAGGCTTCATTTGCCAAGGCCGCAACTATGTCACAAACCATCAGTGACGTAGCAGCTACCTCTTTATCCCAGCTCATATTCATATTTCTGTTAATACACATTTTGTTTTAGTAGAAGTGAAATAAAGCTCAGACTGATAAGCTGAGAAGTCCTTTCTGTCATTCCTCATTATTATTATTACTATTATTCCTGTGTGAGTGGAAGCATGTTAGAGCGTGCAAAGTTAAACCAGCATATGTTTGAAATGCAAAACACATAGACTCAAAAAGCATGCAGTTTAATTATCCATTAGCATTTTGATTAGTTAGAACAACTGCAACTTAAAGTTTGTAATAACCTAATATTTAAAGTGAATTAACACTAGAACCTGATGCTTGCGTTTTTCTGATGCGTATGTTCTCTTACAGCTTGAACACAGAAGCTGTCCTTTTGTTCTTTATAGTATTTCTACTCTTACATAAGTAGAAGACATACGCATTTTCAAATGATGTGGTCTACATTTATAAATGTGTGGGTATGTAAATGTATTGTCACAATAACAATTTAGTTTGGCTATTCTTTGCATTGTCGCACTTAAAGTTTCCATGACGATGAGTGTTTGACTGTCACCAGTGTCTTGATATAAAGTCAGAGTCTTTGACATGATAACACCCACCAGTCAACACACACAACAACAGTAATCTTTAGTTCAATGTACAGATGTAATCAAGAGACAAGTACAAAATGTATTCCTGTGACCAGCAAAGTTTCACGCTGTTTAAGTCATTAACATGACACCCCATAAATGAAGAATTTCAAAGGGATCAGTGCAACATCAAGCAGCTTTAGGATCAGTTCACTGAGAAGTCAGGGGTGATTTTCATAACAAAGATTAAATATTTAATATCCACTACAGAATGGATTTTATTTTTCCTTACAGCAGGCAGAATTTCCGTCTTTGATTGCTTTAACAGAACAAAGTATAAGTGAACTAACCCTGACCCTAATGTCTGAGAACAGTACCTAAAGCTATATGAACTTTTGACCATAGTATGAAAACATGATAGGTTGCAGTCCTGAAAGAACTGTTGATTACTTTTTTCCTAATGCAGCCTGGATCAAACCAACCAAAAGCATAATGAAGTCATGTTATTTCCAACTAAACATGATGTAACTTAAGAGACTATAAATGATCAGTAAAACAAGACATGCCAGGAAATGAAGTGACAACTATGGGCAGCGGAGTAGGTACAGTGAGAACAGCATATAAGTTTTGTATATTGTACAACTAAAGCTGTTGTGCTGTGATCCCAATGTCATGATCCTAGGTTTTGCTTATAGTTTGTTCTCTGTTATATTCTGAAGGTCACTCTTCTCATTTGTCATGTCTTGTCCTACTTCCTACCATTGTCTGGGTCCGCTTCATTTCAGTGCACAGGTGCACTGCTAAACACATAACAGCGAGGGCCGGGGAAGCTGTTTAAATGGAATGTGGGCCTTTTTTCTTTAATTGGATGCCACTAGTAAAATAAAACGCTTGTTGTTGCCAGGCAACTACCCCATCACCTCCCTACCCTAACCTTCCCGTGTAATCAACCTACCATTCAATATTTTCTTTTTTTGTCTTATTTATTTCACAGTAGTTAGTAGCTAGTTCCTAAAATGGACAGGCAGAGGGTACTTGCTGTAACTCTGGTTGAGGGTAAGACGCTGTCAGCAAATAGTTTGTTGGACACAGGGTAACAGAGATCTGCGTGGGTACATGAGACCCTAAGAAAGAGGGTGGATCATGGGGAGTACCACCAGTTGGTCAAGGAGCTTTGCCTCCATGATGGCCGTTTCGAGTACTGCACTTACGTGCTTCCACGCCTGCTGTTTTCTAGTAAGGTCATGGTAACTGCGGTTTGTAAAGTTGCATACCTCTGGGTATACAGCAACTGCTACCACCAGTATCTCCTCTATTGTTTACCAACTGTAAACTTGTTGTCATGACCACCACAGAAGGCCCACCATTCAAATCATCCAATTGGGCATTGGGGAAAAAGCAGAGATGACGTGGCACTTTTCTGCTCTGCTCAACTCGAGGCAGCAGGCCAAGCAAAGCACCCCAGACATCCCTCTCCCCAACAACACTTTCCAGCTCCTCCTGGGGGACCCCAAGGTGTTCCCAGGCCAGATGAGACATGTAGTCCCTCTGGGTCTGCCCTGGGGCCTCCTACCAGTGGGACCTGCTCAAAACACCTCCAGTGGGAGGCGCCCAGGAAGCATCCTAATCAGATGCCCGAGCCACCTCAAGTGACCCCTTTCGACGCGAAGAAGCAGTAGCTCTACTCCGAGCTCCTCTATTCTGTGAACACAATGCATTTTGTGTGACTGATGGAGACATCTAGTAGTCAGAGACTAAATACCTTCATTGTTAGCTATATGTAGTCCTTTGCACAGTACAGGCCAAAAGTTTGGACACACCTTCTCATTCAATGCGTCTTCTTTATTTTCATGATTATTTACATTGTAGATTCTCACTGAATGTCAGAAGGTGATGAGGCAGGACCCAAATGCAACACAAAACAGCAGGAGCGTAGGTATAAGAGTCTTTATATAAGTCCCCACAGTAACAGTATTACAGGAAGTTTCACAATTACACAGTTCAGACAATGTCTCTGCCGGGATGTGAACCCGGGTTGCTGGGGTGACAGACAGGGACAATTCCAATTGGCCACAGGAGGCTGGAGCACAACAACAGCCCAGATGGAGACAGGGAAGCAGACGATTCCTTCCAGGATAGCCGAAGCAACCACAACAAGGAGAAGCACAGGCAGAACTCACTGTTGGGGGCTGAAGGCAGGTCAGGTTGCCGGGGCAGAGACAAGGAGACGAGATCAGGAACAGGCAGGGTTGAAACCAGGAGATCAGTCCGTGGGAGAGTGCTGGAGAGTGGTGCATGACGCGACGACAATCTGGCAAAGAGTGAGTGTGCTGGGGAGTCTAATATACACCAGGCTGATTACAAGGAACTGCAGCTGTGCTGACAGGTGAGCAGAGTTGGGCTGATGAGGTGGGAGTGGCTGACAGGTGAGCAGAGTTGGGCTGAAGAGGTGGGAGTGGCTGACAGGTGAGCAGAGTTGGGCTGATGAGGTGGGAGTGGCTGACAGGTGGAGTAGAGTTGGGCTGATGAGGTGGGAGTGGCTGACAGGTGGAGTGGAGCAGAGGCAGGGAGAGTGGAAAAATACTGAGGGCAGAAGGGCAACAGGGAGAATGGAACTGTGACACTGAAGGCATCAAAACTATGAATGAACACATGTGGAGTTATGTACTTAACAAAAAAAGGTGAAATAACTAAAAACATGTTTTATATTCTAGTTTCTTCAAAATAGCCACCCTTTGCTCTGATTACTGCTTTGCACACTCTTGGCATTCTCTCCATGAGCTTCAAGAGGTAGTCACCTGAAATGGTTTTCCAACAGTCCTGAAGGAGTTCCCAGAGGTGTTTAGCACTTGTTGGCCCCTTTGCCTTCACTCTGCGGTCCAGCTCACCCCAAACCATCTCGATTGGGTTCAGGTCCGGTGACTGTGGAGGCCAGGTCATCTGCCGCAGCACTCCATCACTCTCCTTCTTGGTCAAATAGCCCTTACACAGCCTGGAGGTGTGTTTGGGGTCATTGTCCTGTTGAAAAATAAATGATCGTCCAACTAAACGCAAACAGGATGGGATGGTATGTCGCTGCAGGATGCTGTGGTAGCCATGCTGGTTCAGTGTGCCTTCAATTTTGAATAAATCCCCAACAGTGTCACCAGCAAAACACCCCCACACCATCACACCTCCTCCTCCATGCTTCACAGTGGGAACCAGGCATGTGGAATCCATCCGTTCACCTTTTCTGCGTCTCACAAAGACACGGCGGTTGGAACCAAAGATCTCAAATTTGGACTCATCAGACCAAAGCACAGATTTCCACTGGTCTAATGTCCATTCCTTGTGTTTCTTGGCCCAAACAAATCTCTTCTGCTTGTTGCCTCTCCTTAGCAGTGGTTTCCTAGCAGCTATTTGACCATGAAGGCGCAGTCTCCTCTTAACAGTTGTTCTAGAGATGGGTCTGCTGCTAGAACTCTGTGTGGCATTCATCTGGTCTCTGATCTGAGCTGCTGTTAACTTGGGATTTCTGAGGCTGGTGACTTGGATGAACTTATCCTCAGAAGCAGAGGTGACTCTTGGTCTTCCTTTCCTGGGTCGGTCCTCATGTGTGCCAGTTTCGTTGTAGCGCTTGATGGTTTTTGCGACTCCACTTGGGGACACATTTAAAGTTTTTGCAATTTTCTGGACTGACTGACCTTCATTTCTTAAAGTAATGATGGCCACTCGTTTTTCTTTAGTTAGCTGATTGGTTCTTGCCATAATATGAATTTTAACAGTTGTCCAATAGGGCTGTCGGCTGTGTATTAACCTGACTTCTGCACAACACAACTGATGGTCCCAACCCCATTGATAAAGCAAGAAATTCCACTAATTAACCCTGATAAGGCACACCTGTGAAGTGAAAACCATTTCAGGTGACTACCTCTTGAAGCTCATCGAGAGAATGCCAAGAGTGTGCAAAGCAGTAATCAGAGCAAAGGGTGGCTATTTTGAAGAAACTAGAATATAAAACATGTTTTCAGTTATTTCACCTTTTTTTGTTAAGTACATAACTCCACATGTGTTCATTCATAGTTTTGATGCCTTCAGTGAGAATCTACAATGTAAATAGTCATGAAAATAAAGAAAACGCATTGAATGAGAAGGTGTGTCCAAACTTTTGGCCTGTACTGTATATTAACATTACAGTAAGTGAAATGTGAGGATTCTTTAACTAACATCTGTACAGATGTGAAGCCCTGACTACACCTGACTGGACTTAAATGAAAGACTTAAATAACCTGTCCCCTCAACTACTCAATGTAGTTGAGGGGACAGATCTGCTTTGCAGAAGCAAACTGATATGATGCTTCATGAGAATTCATGTAAAATGATGGTTGAACCATAAACATAAAATTACAGCTCACCTGTAAAGCATTTTAATAAATCAATCTATTATAATTAAAACAATTGGTGACTGAAAACAAAAATGAGAGCACCCAGGGGAATGTTCTGAATACATGCACACATTTTCTGTTTTACAACTGCAAACAATACAATAGATTAAAACTCATTTGGGTATTAAAAAAAACATTCTGTGGGTCCATAAAGTCAGTTCAATCAGGAGAGACTCGTTTTTTACAGTAAAAGAATATTTAATGACATGTGCACATAAGAAGAACAATGTGGAAAGTCTTAAGCGATTAGACCCCGTAGAGATGGTTTGATTTAAGGAGGGTGATGAATCCATAATCAAATAGGGAACCCCCCTGGGGTCTAAACGCTGGTGGTGGTAGAGGTGGTGAAAATGAGATGAGAGGAAGATGGAGAAGTGCCGATGGTCTGGATGAGTAGAGGAATGAGCCTTTGTTGAGCTTGTCCTGGACTCTGGATATAATGGCTGGAGGTGATCGGGGTGGAGGAGGGTGCGAAGATTCTGCCTACAATGATAACTGACAGCAGCAGAAAAGAGATCAGATTTAAAATTTTGCTGTGGCATCCTGATTGGCTGAGAGAGATCGTGGCAAAGTTTGACTGGATAACTGGAAGAGTGAACATCCATAGTCAGCTGATTAGAGGAAGCAGTGGGAGTGGGATGGAGAGAAATGTGAAAGGATGAGCACAGAGAAAGTTTTCCTGATTGAACTTTAACTGAGCTTCATTCTCCCATTCATTGTCTATGGAGCAGCTCCAGACTTCATACCTTATGACATCACAAGTTTGAGACCTATGTCTCTGGTTTGTGGCTTTGAGAGAGAGTAGCTCAGGTTCACAAATATTGATTATACTTTTCTTGGCCATGGAAATGACATATTGGAATCCTTAACTTAGGTGGTGTTCCATTTAATAATTGCTCTGTTCTGATTCAGGGAGCCAGCATGCACAATACTAAAGCATCCATGCATCCATCCATCTATCCATCCATCCATCCATTTTCAAGCGCTTATCCGGGCCAGGTCACGGGGGCAGCAAGCTAAGCAAAGTTCTCCAGTTGTCCATCTTCTCAGCGACGCTTTCCAGCTCCTCCTGGGGGATCCTGAGGCGTTCCCAGGCCAGATGAGATATATAATGCCTCCAATGCCTCCAGTATGTTCTGGGTCTACCCCGGAGACTCTGATCAGATGCCTGAACCACCTCTCCTGGCCCCTTTTGACACGAAGGAGCAGCGCCTGTGGGAATTAAGAAATCTTTATTGTTAGGCAATTCTTTGTATCTGGAGGTGATGACCACTTGGCATGGGGGCAGATTCCTGTCTGTCCTTACCTTTTGTTGGGAGGGGGGCAATTTTGAATTACAAATGTAGCGGGTGGGTGCGACCTAGGATCAAAGTTGAGATTTAGTATAAAGGTCTGCACATTTTAAAGATTGTAGGAGAACGCTGTGAGTCTTCTCTCCATGCTGCATGTATTAAAAGAGATTTAATTCTTCACACCGAGCCCGTCACTTCTTCAGAGAGGAGAATTTCCCTCACATGCCTCTAGTCCCAGCTCGCTCCAGATGTCTGAGCTCCTCCCCCTGTCTCTAAGGCTGAGCCCAAACACCCCACGGAGGAAACTCATTTTGGCAGCTTGTATCCACCATCTCATTCTTTCGATTCCTACCCAAAACTCATGACCATAGGTGAGGGTTGGGACGTAGGTAAACCGGTAAATCGAAAGCTTTGCCCTCCAGCTCAGCTCCCTTTTTACCATGACAGCGCCCACATCACAGCAGACCCCTCGCCAAATATTATCCATTTCCCCCTCTATTTTAATAATACTGAAGCAGCTAAATCGAATTCAGCTATCCCTGATTTTGTTATTTACTACTGAGGTTTCCTTACTGCAGCATGTTAAAATGTGTTTAGTGAGAAAGGCCTTTTAGGAATGGCATTAA
Source organism: Cephalopholis sonnerati (assembly GCA_019142605.1). Lineage (NCBI taxonomy): Eukaryota > Metazoa > Chordata > Actinopteri > Perciformes > Serranidae > Cephalopholis > Cephalopholis sonnerati. The sequence continues at coordinate 4,604,147 of JAGQAX010000003.1, forward strand.
GCAAAAAGCTAGCTGTTTTTGTGTCATGACAAAATATTCTTCAGGCATTACATTGATACAAATTTTACAGTATTATCTAGGATTTTAAGGGCATGGGGTCACCCTGATGTGTGCATTAGCGAAACATGATCTGACCCTCTATTTGTTGCTGTAGCAGCTCTTGGTTGAATAGTTACGTCTGTTTTTTAGCTACAGTACGCCAGCAGCCTGACTCTATAAATGACAATGTCATTCTGTCCACAGCTTTAGTGCTGACTGAAACATCTCAACATTTATTGGATAGATTGCCATGAAATCCTGTATCCTACTGACTGAGTTTCTCTAGTGCCACCAGCAGGCTGACATTTGTAGTTTTGAGTAAAGGGTCTAAACAACTACAAGACAGATGGACATAAATTGTGGTACAGACATTTATGTCTACCTCAGCACACATTTTAGCAACTTTGGTGACCCCCCTAACATTCTAATACCATCATCTGGTTAAAATCTGAATCCATCCAAAACTGGTGTATGACCAAATACCTGCAAAACTTAATGATATATCCCATCAGCCTCAGCTCAATGTTGTGTTCAATGCTAATTATCAAATGTTAGCGTGCACTAAATGAAGATGGTGAGCATGGCTACAGTTGGACAGTGTTTTTTGCTCAGGAAGGTTTCTAACAGTGTAAAATGACCCAAAAGTATCTCAGCAGCAGCCAGAATAAGAGCTGTGCACATTCTCTAAATGCTAAGGAAAAGAGGTTCAACGCTTTCTTTTTAATGTCCTTTAACGTACGTTACACTGGGCCATCCTTTACAAAAGGAAAGAAAAGGGGAGTCACGTGGGGCGTCGTCCGGTATGGCTGTGTAGCAGAGAGCTCGAGAAGCCCCTGACTGCGGTTCGCGGAACGGGGGCGTGCCTCAACGTGGGCGGAGCCCAACGTTTGACCCCGCCCATCTATGATCTACCCCATAGAGGAGGAGAAGAAGAAGAAGAAGAAATTACCGTTTGCAAAATGAAGGTAAGCAAGGTTTTTCTTTTGTTTCAATGTACAAATTTTGTGACAAACATTATTCTATTTTAAATTATTACACGGCTCTGTTGAATGCTGCCCTCTGATTAGGTTATTTCTGTTTGCTCATATTAGCCATTAGCCCACCGGTATCTTAGGGCACAGCGGGACTGCCAATCCGATAGGCTACCGGGCATTTTCTGAAAAACTGACGTACTTTTGGGCCGAGACTGCAGCCGCTCTAACTTTTCCAAATGCGCCCATATGACAAACGTGTTGGCAAATATGGAGAACAAAAAATGACTTAAGTATAAATAAATAAATAAATAAATAAATAACTAAATACACGGATAAATGAAAAACCAAGGACATTTTGGTAATAAAAACGGCTGTTTCTGTATTTTTACATTTATTTATTTATACATATATTTATTTATTCTTTTATTTCTACATTTATTTATTTATTTATTTATTTCCACATTTATTTATTTATTTCCACATTTATTTATTTATACATTGATCTATTTCCACATTTATTTATTTATACATTTATTTATTTCCACATTTATTTATTTCTGTGTCAGTGTCACACAGAAATGTAAATATGCTAATTAGGTGGGCAGGCCTACGTCAGTCGATGTGATTGGATCGGATCTACTAGTGCTGCCTTGATTTGGCTGGCTCTCACGTTAGCCTTTAGCTTGCTATTAGCAATGGATAGTTTTGTGCGGGCTATTGCTGCTGATTTAAGAGCATTAGCGGACAGTTTCGATAACAGCGAACCTACCGACTATCTTCAGTTTCGTTTCGAGAGATTACTCGAAGATTTAGCTCAACTCTCAGCTGATAGGGACATAGAAGTTGACGTGGTGCTAGATGGTCTCCAAGAAGCTGCCCACGAACTTCAAATCCGCTCGGTGACAGAGGCAGAGGGAGCAACGTTTGGACGTCCACAATATATTTTACCTCCTGATATAATTGAAGCTCACCTGCTTTTGGGACACACCGTTGGAGACATTGCACAGTTGTTCGGCGTGTGTGAGAGAACAATTCATCGGAGGATGGCACAGTATGGGATAAGGTAATGTGTGTAACGTTATGTCAACCTATTAAAATTCCGTCTAGTCTGTCTTATTTACATTCAGGGTGCTTTTGCCAGTGGTGGAAAGAGTACTGAAAATCTGTACTCAAGTACAAGTACTGTTACATTGCTAAAATATTACTCAATTACAAGTAAAAGTACTGGTGTTAGAAAAATACTCAAGTAAAAGTACAGAGTATTCGCCAAAAAAACTACTCAGAGTATTAGTTACTTTTAACCGTTGATGTCACAGTCACCTCTTCAGTTAAAATGCTTTTTAACTATTGGTAAAGCAAAACACACAAAAGTTAGAGCCCTAGTCTGCAAAAGACTAGTAAAGCAAAAGTTAAAATGCATTTTAACACCAGTACTTTTACTTGTAATTGATTAATATTTTAGCAATGTAACAGTACTCGTACTTGAGTACAGATTTTCAGTACTCTTTCCACCACTGGCAAAAGCACCCTGAATGTAAATAAGACAGACTAGACGGAATTTTAATAGATTGACATAACGTTACACACATTACCTTATCCCATACTGTGCCATCCTCCGATGAAATGTTCTCTCAAACACGCCGAACAACTGTGCAATGTCTCCAACGGTGTGTCCCAAAAGCAGGTGAGCTTCAATTCAGTGGCGGCTGCTGGTCTTTCAAACAGGGGAAGCTCACTTTAACTTTACATCATAAAATTTGTCATATTTTAGCGAGGCAGTAACTTATAAAAGGAACATTTAATTGAAGCCGTTTTTCAACCACACTCATGCCATAGAACCACACCTGTCAAGTTTTGGATTTGAAAATAAGGGAAATTTTCCAGCGCTCGCTGTGAGCCGTCCCACCACCCCAACCAAGCTCCAGTATCCCTTACATTTTAAGACAGGTGTACAAGATATCTAAAAACAACTTGTCAACCGCTTACCAACTACAATTAGGTGATCAGAATCTGATAGGCCAACCTTTGTTGACACTGAAATGCTGTGAACATTCCTACGTTATAATACAGCCTAAATGAAAACACAAAGGGTATATGAAGCACATTTATTTATGGTTTATAAAACAGGGTGCTTCCCATCCTTAAATGTGATTGGCTGAGCCGCGTTCCATGCCGTTGTAAAATCAGTGTAACCCACTGGTAGACCGCAGCGTCTGTGTTGCTTGGCAACCATTCTGTCCACTCGATCTTGCTTGGTGGAAGAATGAATAGTTCTCAGTTTTATTGTTGCATTATTACTAATAAATTGTTGATTCTTTTTCGTGTGTGTTTATTTTATGGGCTATATGTAGGGTAACCATTTTATAAAAGCAATTAGCCCCGAGAAGCCGTGAGTTACAGTGATTTTACAACGGCAGAGGGGCCCTGAACGCCCCTCAGCCGTTGTAAAATCACTGTAACTCACGGCTTCTCGGGGCTTATTGCTTAAACATATTTTCAGTTCATAATGTGCCCCATCCTGCTCCTCTGTAGGAAAGTAAAGTCGCTGTCCCATTTTTCGAGATATTTACAGGACTTCTTTGGTTTTTTTGGCAGGAATGCCTTCTCCTTCGTCACATCCATCCATCTCTCTCTTTTGTTGTTCCGGGTTTGTTCCCGTTGTCGGCACTAACCTCGCGATAACTGCCACCCAGGCTACTGCAGGTGGCAGCTCTCGCGAGACTAGTGACAGAGTTCAGTTTGGAGAGGCAGAGGAATGTTGTTTTATTATTATAATACGGGAGATTTACGGGAGAATACTAATACGGGAGGACGGTGGGAAAGAGGGGTAAAATACGGTAGTTTCCCGGCCAAAACGGGAGACTTGACAGCTATGACTCAGAAGACTCCGCTTGCAAAATCCGCGATTGGACTGAGCTGAGCTGTCAAATCTCCAAATAGCTGTCAATCAAAACGGGATTCAGCCTTTCGACTGATCCTCCAATCATCATGCGGAAGCTCAGCGTCCAGCCCGGCCGAGGCCCGCCCACAGCTCCATTCACCCCCAGAGACGCTGAGCGTCCGGGGGCGAGACAAAATCGTGGCATTTATCCAATGACCGTTGAGTTTCGAGGCAATGAAAAAAACTGTTCCCTGCAGTCCCATTGAAGTGTATGGACGCTCAGCTTCTGCAGCCAAATGCCATAGACCGTATGAGAAAACTGCGTTACGGGAATGTATGAGAAGTTAACAACATCGATAAGTAGCTGATTCTGAACGAACTCGTCTTCGAGATGAACGTGTTTTAACGCATTTGTAGTCAATGAAATGTTCACACAACCGTACATATTTGACCATTCAATTTTTGACATTTTAGGGGAAGCTGAGCTTCCCTTGCAGTCCTAAAGAAATCGCCTCTGCTCTAGACATCTAGGCAACTGCCCAGTTTGCTGTCTTTCCTCTGTGTTGTAGATGTGTTTTTAATTTCCCACAGTATGAGAAGGCAGCAATTGAGACGATCATGGGATTTGAAATCGTTTGCTTCTGTCTGGTTTGCCCAGTTGACCAATCGGGCTTTACTAATGTAGGCCTGCCTACCTTATTAGCATATTTACATTTCTGTGTGACACTGACACAGAAATAAATAAATGTATAAATAAATAAATGTGGAAATAAATAAATAAATAAATGTATAAATAAATAAATGTAAAAATACAGAAATAGCCTTTTTTATTACCAAAATGTCCTTGGTTTTTCATTTATTCGTGTATTTAATTATTTATTTATACATTTATTTATTTATTTATTTATGTCATTTTTTGTTCTCCATAGGCAAATAGATGGAGACGACTAACGTTAGCAAGTTAGCGCTAACTTACTACAGCATGTGGAAACTTCCGGACCGCCAAAATTTGATTAAAAAGCTGCATGTGTCATAAAACAAGTGTTGTATGCTCCTACACTCATTGAAAAGTGTAGGAGAGCCAAATATGCTCTATAGCCTACCATCTCTGATTGCACTACGCTTGGCTTGTCTCATGAAACAGAAGAAAAAGGTAAAGAAAAAGAAAAAGAAGAAAAAACATTTTTGACAGTCCTACTTTATTTTGAAAACCGGAAGTTTCCGCATGCTGTAGTAAGTTAACGCTGACTTTCTCAGTTGTCTCTGTTTTATTTATTTGTCAGTATTATTTTTGTTGTGATAATTATTACATGGTAAGTAGCAAGCCTATTACCAAAAAAAGATGCAATTCATATAGACTCTCTAATAATCTATAATCAAAATATGAAACAAAAAAAACTAAACTAAACAAAAAAAGGATGTTAATGATTGATCTTGATGATGATTTGCATGATTTGCATTAAGAATTTAACCAGTTAAAAGTGTATTCATGGATATTTTAATATTTTTTTTTTTTTGTCTGCCTGAGACATTTGCTGTTAGTGTTTTAACTAAAGCAAAACACAAAATTTAGAGCCCTTGTCTGGAGAGGTGACGGTGACAAAGTAATTAATACTAGTAGTACATAGTTTTTTTTGAGAAATACTTTGTACTTTTACTTGAGTATTTTTCTAACACCAGTACTTTTACTTGTAATTGAGTAATATTTTAGCAATGTAACAGTACTTGTACTTGAATACAAATTTTCAGTACTCTTTCCACCACTGTACTGTATATCTATATAGTGAATTTAAATTCAACATATGTCACACAAAGCTATGATATAAAAACTTAGTTCCTATACGTGTACTGTATATCTATATAGTGAATTTAATATTGACCTTATTAAAACAGATGCATAAGGTTAATGCATTTGATAGACATTATTATTTTTTAACTTGTCAAATGTATTTTTTTCCCTAAACACAAACACACACGCACACACACAAACTGTATAATATAATTGTTTAATATAATAGGTCTACTTTAGGTCACTGTGACTGTAGTAGATAGTTTTCGCCACCAGATGGCGCCAAGCTCAACGTCGTTGCGCCCCGCCCACAATCCGTCAACCGCAGTCAGGGGTACTTGGAGAGCTCCGCAGGGCTGAGCACAATATACCCCTCTAAAAGTATTAAATGTTGTCATACAATACCCAAATAGATGTCTAACACTAACTGGATCAACTCAGGAACATGCCTGACAGGAAACCAACCGCGCGGGGAGAGAAGAAAGATGGAAAAGAGTCAGCTTCATCGGAGGAACAGGCTGATGTAGCCACTGAGCTAGCTAGCATCAAGACCATGCTGCAAGGTATCGCGACTGATATAGGTGGAGTGAAAGAGAGTTTGGTGTGTCTGCAGACCACGGTTCAAAAGCTTGGAGGAAGAATCAGAGGCTGAAACTCGCATCTCCAACTTGGAAGACGGATGTTACGCGAGGGAGAAAACGGTTAGCCAAGTCGGGAAAACTGTGGAACAACTTCAGTAGAGAGTCAATTATTTGGAGGACGCAGGACGCCGCAACAACGTTTGCATAGTTGGTGACGTGGAACACTCAGAGGCAGGGGACATGGAGACGTTTGTGCGCACACTGTTGGAAGGATGCCTGGGCTCGGATGTTGGCGGAGGCCTTAAATTGAAAGAGCGCACAGATTTGGACCCAAGCCGAACACAGACGCAAGATTCAGCCGGTACATCCTGGTTAAATTTCTCCGGTTCAGCGCGAGAGAGGCGGTGCTGCGTGCCGCACGTGAGAAGGGAAACACTGAGTGGAAGGGCCAGCACATCTACTTCAACCAGGACTTATCCAGAGACACAATACAGAAGCGCAAAAAACATGATGAAGTAAAACGCCAACTCCGGAGCATGAAGGATGTGTCATATGCAATGCTGTATCCAGATACACTGAGGATCACAGTAAATAACAAGCGTCATCTTTTCACTACACCTGCGGAGTGTTGGATTATTGTAAAAAGGTTATATATTGATCACTGTACCTATATTCTAAGTAGATGAAAAGCAGAAGATATGGGGTTATTGTAGAGTGGAAATTTACTGTATGTGAAAAGTAGATTGGAAATTACTGTATTGAAAATATGCTGAGAATAACAGATTGTTTTGTATGATCTATGATAATTAACCTGCTGAAGTCACACTATGTGGCAAGCATCTCTCTGTCTGACTCTGTTTTGCAGATGTAGGTGTAAGGTGAAGTGGAAAGATAGCAGAGGAAGTCTAACCGCAGCAGGAAGTCTGCTATTCTACTTGCGCGCACATTTAACTGAACTGTAACGCTTAAAAGACTGGGTCAGGGAGAGACAGGTGTCAGACTTCATGCCCTGACTCGCTGTTGTTGTTGGTTAGGGCAAGAGGACCGGACCCAGAGCTCTGTATCTCGTAATCTTTTTGATTTTTGGAATAAATAGGAGTTAACTGAGACCATCTACTCTCCTGTTATTTCTTCATCAAACGAACATGCGGAGTTTGTCTTAATGCTGATTTGTTACTGTTTTAAACAAGAAGAAAAAGAACAGACATCTCCAACAGGAGGCAAAGGCTTTCATCTCCACATTACGCTGATATTGTGTTGAGCCATCAAACTGCCACTAGAGCGAGATAGAAGGCAACACACACCCCTGGAGTATTGGATTTCAACGTATAAGGTGTAGTATTGATCTATGAACCAAAAGACAAAAGTTATAGGTGAAAAGTGGTGATCCCCCACACCTGCAGGACTTCTTCATAATCACCTCAAGACACAATATCCCACAGGACTGTTTGGGTTTTATAATGTCTGTTTTACTCAAGTTTAGTATAGAAAACATATTTTATATTAAAAAGTTGGACAAAGACAGGGTTATATTATTAGGACATTTTGGTGACTGCAAACAGCACAGTGCAGACTTGTATGTTATGGATGAGTGCCTCAACTGGATCGTTTTTACTTGTTGTTATTTTTTATTTATTGCCAGTGTGGTTGGTTATTGGTGTGGGGCTGATAAGATAACTGAATAACAAAGTAGCCTATTCAATTTATATTGGAAAGGGGTATTGAGTAATGTTGAGATAAAGAAAATATTGATAGATTTAAGTTATTCTATAGTGGCTGCTTGAGATGCCCAAACATAAGGGTATAAAATGCATATTAGAAGAGGGGTGATGGAGTGCTTAGTAGCCGGGCACTCATAGTCTCACGGACCTATTATGGTCGGTTGTTTTGGTTGTTGTTTTTTAAGGTTCCAAATGACAGTAAACCTGGGCTGGTTGGCTAGGTTGGTCTGTCGGTTGCTGGTGTTCTTTGCTCTATCTTTTATTGTTCTTTTTATTTTTTTCATGATTCTTTAGCACAATCTCATTTCCCTGGTTATTCATCACAGCCAACTTACATTACAAACACAGAGCAATCTATAACATGACAGGAACATTAAAAATAGTTACTTGGAATGTAAAGGAAGCTAACCTAGCCACGAAAAGGAAAAAACTTATGATATATCTTAAACAAAAGAGGGCGGATATTGCCATTCTACAAGAGACGCATTTAGATACTACAGAATCAAAAAAGCTACAGAGGGACTGGGTTGGTCAGATGTTTTACAGTACATTCTCATCTAATAGGCTCTGTGCACCAGCTTCGTGATGTACTTCCGATTTTCGCCAGTGATCGGCAAAGGAGTTTCCGGTTTACTTCCTACTCCAGTCACAACAGCGGTAAATGAACAAGAACAAACACACGAGCGCTTCAACTGTACGAAAGAAGACAAAATATAATGTGAGGGATGCTTTTAAGTTCCAGAAAACGGTGGGTGGATCTAATGTGCATTGTTGTGTGCCACTTTGTACCAGATCGAGTCGCTATAACAGCGAAATTAGCTTCCACCGCTTCCCAAAAGACCCCATCCTTCGAGCGCAGTGGGTACACAAAGTACGAAGGACGGAGTTTGTAGTTACTCAGCATACGAAGGTGTGTAGCAGACATTTCACGAAGGACCAAATTCATACCACTGCTAAGGGTAGACGGGTTTTAACTGGAAGCGCTGTACCATCGTTGTTTGAATGGAACAACTACGCCAACAGCAAGACATGGGCCAGTGTTTGGGAGCGCCGGACTCGACCGTCAAGTCCTGAACCTGTCCCGGTGGAGACTGAGGAGGAGATTGTGGAAGCTATGGTCCCAGTGCTTGTGGACCACGACTACGGAGGACGCTACGGACGCTCCATCTGCAGAGCTCATTCGGACTCCAGCGGTTTGCCTCTTCACCAGAGCACATCAGATTTTACACCAGGTAATATATCTACAACAAATCTATCAAGCTAGTCTGCAAGTCTGTTTTTATGTGTTATTATTTTCTCTGTCTTCTTAATCTGATGTTGAGCTTGTATGATAACGAATTCCAACTATAATACTGTTTGTGTATTTTAGATTCCCCTCATATGATCATCTGATGGCGTTTTGGAACCTGATCAGTATGGCTACTACCAAAATGGTTAGGGTCACCAGTGCAAGGAAAACCTACGCCACTAGCACAACAACTGAAAGCCCTGTAACCAGACCAACTGTACGTATACTCCCACCCACCTGCACACACAGACTCATAGACACAAACACACACACACACACACACACACTCAAAGACATAAGCACAGAGACTTACAGACACAAAGATATACAAACACACACACACAGACTCAAATACATGCACATAGAGACTTATAGACACAAAGACACACACACAGAGACTTACAGACACAAAGACACACACAGACTCATAGACACAAAGGCACACACAGACTCAAAGACATGCACACAGAGACTTACAGACACAAAGACACACAGAGACTCAGACACACACACACACAAACACACACACACAGACTCAAATACATGCACACAGAGACTTATAGACACAAAGACACACACACAGACAAAGACATACGCACACAGACTTATAGACACACACAGACTCAAAGACATACACACACAGAGACTTATAGACACAAAGACACACACAGACTCATAGACATGAAGACACACACACACACAGACTCAAAGACATATGCATAGGGACTTATAGACACAAAGACACACACACAGAGACTTATAGACACACGTATGACAATTATGATTTTGAACTAACACTCATTAAATATTTCTCCCCTCAGAAACTGTTGCCTATAGATGAACTCTTCCTCTTCCTGACATACTTGTCCACCGGCTGTACCCAGAGGGCGCTGAACCATAGATTTAACATTCACCGAGCAACAGTCAGCCAAATCATTGTGACCTGGGCCAACTTTCTCTACTGCCTACTGCGCGCAGTCTGTACATGGATGTCTCCTGCAGCTGTGAAGGCCAGTCTTCCCCACGACTTTCATGGCAGCTACAGTGACATGCAAGTAGTTCTTGACTGCACAGAGCTACGGTGTCAGACTCCTTCATCCCTGCTCCTTCAGAGTGAGGTATTTTCCACCTACAAGTCCCACTGCACCTTCAAAGCTATGGTGGGAATGTCCCCTCATGGAGCCCTAACTTTTATGTCAGCACTCTTTGAGGGTTCCATGAGCAACAAGGAGGTGTTTCGTCAGTCAGGGATAACATCACTCCTAGCACCTGTCATGGCCGTCATGGTTGATAAGTGCTTCTTGGTGGATGACCTTGTACATGGGGCTGTTCATCATCCTGCCTTCCTCTCCAAGAGGACACAGATGACGGAGGTGGATGTCCTGAAGACCCAGTCCATTGCTCGTTTGAGAGTACATGTCGAGAGGATGATCCGAAGAGTTAAAGAGAATAAACTCTTTGATACAATCATCCCTCTCTCCATCTCAGGGAGCATAAACCAGCTCTTCACTGTTGCATGTCTCCCCTCAAATGACCAAAATGGACCTCTTGTGAAGAAATGGAGATCCTTCTGATCAACTTAACATGTTTATTCTGCAGATGTTGTCAATTAAATATTACTGAGTGTTTATTGATTTACAATTGACTGATTCTCTCACACATTCTACACACATTACTTAACCCTTTGAAAGCTACATTTTCTATTTTGAAATTGAGCAATTTTGTATGGCAATGTATATATTTACTGTATTTCTGTAAATAAAATGTGAACAAACTAGTGCACATTTTCTGCAGTTATTCACTCATGAATGTCTGTACATTTCGGCCTGAAGGCTCTACAGATGCAGTTCAAAAAAGTTTGAGGAGTTTTGATTCATTACACAAAGTGAAATATTTCAGATGTATTTGTTGTAATTTAAATAATGATGGCTCACAGCAGTCATAATTATTTAAATTACAACAAATGTCTCTGTAGAGATAAAATTCTCACCTATAGTCTTTCATCTGTATTAACCACAGAATGGGACCCGCGAAAGCTGGTTCTCTTTTGCTTCAGGCTAGATTTTAATAAATTCCATTCCATAAATCTGCCACAATATCAACATACTTTGTTACACAATCAGTTACGTCATAAATATATACAAGTTCAAAATAAACATATTTACATTACACATACTACATAGCAGACAATTGGACTCGAGTCATAGGGACTCGGACTCGAGTCGCAAATTTGACGACTTGCAACTCGACTCGGACTTGGAGGGTCAGAGACTCGAGACTCGACTTGACTTGAGACAAGATCGACTCGACTTGAGACAAGATGACCGCCGCCCATAGCCCCCCGCTCTTCGCAACGGGGAAACGACAAACGAGCCCCTCCCGCATCACTCTTTGATCTGACTGCTGCTCTCTCCTCTCTCTGCCTCCCCCCGCGCCCGCCCCGAGCCCCTCCTTCACCTGACCGCAGCGCTCTGCTCTCCTCCTCTCTCTGCCTCCTCTCTGACAGTCAGTCAGCTGTTCCTGTCAAAAACATCACGTGTTGTGGCTTTTATACCTATGGATGTTAACATTAGAGCTGGACAGTATTACGTTACTGGTAAACATATAGCTTCGCTGTTTGTTTTGTTAGTTTTTTTTACCCTGCGCTACGATGACTTTGCTTGTCTCAGCCATGACTGTAAAGGTCTCAGCTTTATGGTCATCACATTTTTAAAAAATATTTAAGGGACATGGGGGAGAAAAAAATGATGGGTAAAAAAAATAAGGATGAACTTTTGCGAGATCTCGCAAAATTATTGCGTGATCTTGAAAGCGCAGGAGCGCGCAATATATGGAGACCGCAGGACGCATCCAAAGCAGCTTCTGATATAGTTTATTTTACATGAACATCTGCAAAAATCAATACAAGAAATGAACCGCAAATGTCATGCAGATATGTAACTGGTTATGTTTTACACTGAAGCACCTTGAAGTTGTGTTGTATTTTATAATTAATCATCACCTCTCACCTAATCCTCATCTCCATCTCCCACCCTCCTCATCTGTCCCGCTATGAAATAATCAAAAAGAGTTTCTTAAGTTTGAAGTGCGCATTACGCATGAATACAACCAAACAGCTCTGGTAATGGCACACATACCTTTCTCTCTCCGGGTTGTGCAGGACTCGTGTGGTCAAATATTGTGTCTTGTAATTGTTTAATCCTTGCTTTTCTGGATCGCAACAAACAGGCACAATTTGTGATTGTGAGGACGTGTGGTCAATCACAAAACACCTTAATTAACGTTCAGTCTTTTCCTCACACAAGAGTGTCGATTGTTAGTGTCCTTTGAACATATTATCCATCAACTATAAAATGTAAATATTAAAGTTAACAACGTGCACGTCTCGCGTTTGGCTGAGGCGCACAGTTCTCCACAATCACAGCAATCAACACCTTTCATTAACGTTTAACAGCCGTGAGCGCGTGTGTCTCTTAAGATAAACTCACTAATAAAGAAAAAATATTTTGTGATTGTAAAGCCTAATAAATCTAAACAGACCTGTAAAGTGCACACGGGACGGGATCACAGCTGTCAGATTGTCTATATCAGATGAGTCAACATGACAGCTGGAGCAGCTAGTGTTTGTGTCTGCGTGTTGTGATCCAGAAAAACAGGGAGTAACCAATTATGATCTGTAAAATACAAAATGTATGACACACACACACACACACATAGGTGTGTGTGTGTGTGTGTCACACATAGTGTGTGTGTGTGTGTGTGTGTGTGTGTGTGTGTGTGTGTCTTGTGCTTTGGAGGCCTTTTCTTTCAATTTGTGACTTGTGACTTGACTCGACTCGACAACCTTGTGACTTGACTCGACTTGACTTGACTTGCCCATGACAAAAAAACTTGGGACTTGCTTGAGACTTGGACCAAATTACTTGATACTTGCTTGGGACTCGGATTGGAGGGACTTGTGCAATTGTCTGCTACATAGTGACTGAACACATTACATGCACTTCTACATGTAGACATGGAAATAAAACCTGTCTACTTTCTCCTTGATGACATCCAGCATGTCACTGTCTCTGTAAATTCTTTGAATTAGAATGTCTTCCTCAGCTGAGACAACAAAATCACATCACTTCATTCCTGTGATTAGCATCTGCCCTTGTACTTGTGAATAATAAGCATGTGTTTGTTTGAGCTCCAATTTGCCTGAATTCATTTTGAGATACGGGCAGTCAATGTAGCTTTTAACATTTGGACACTTAATTTCAATCAAACCAAACTGACATGGCTCAAAAGGGTCAAAAATTATCCCATCTGGAGATGCCCCCAACCAAGGGGCGTCAGGGTGGATTATAAATCCACAAGCGTAGTGGTTGACCCTCTTCATCTGGCAGTACTCCCAGATGGTATCTGCCTCCATTTCAAGCCCCCTCTTCATAGCTGCAGTCTGACGGGTTCCCTGCAGTATCTGGTCAGCCAGGCTGTCTTCAGTGCTTTCTCTGACCTGACAAATCTCCCTGAACCTTGAGGCAGTAAGTCTAGGCCTCCTTAACTGATGCCATTCACCGCATGAGCTTTGTGCTCTGGTACCACACTCAAATTTGTGTGCCATGTCCCAAGTGACCTCAAGACTTTTGAGGTGTAGCTGTTGTGATTCACTACAGACGAACATGCAACTGGATGGCTGCAAGCAGTAAGGCAGAGATGGAGGTGGTGGGGCAGCATGGAAGGACAGGTCTCTCTTCGCTGTTGGTGGTTGCTGGTAGGACAATGCACTTCTAGCTTCAACCAGGCCAAGAGCAGAGTCAGTCAGAGGGATTTCACAGCTGACGCCCATGCTGCAGATCATCGGTGCCTCAGCTGCGGAGAAGTCCTTATACACCTCTGTCACCTAAATAAATAGATAGATAGATACTTTAATAATCCCTGAAGGTAAATTCAGATGTCCAGAAGCTCATCAAAACATAAAACAACACCACACTTCCACTCAGACAACAAATTAGAACATTAATATTAAAAATTCAGGAGGAGTTGAACAGTCTTATTGCTGTGGGGACGAAGGATCTCCTGAATCACTCCGTTCTGCAGCGCAGTGAGAGGAGCCAACCGCTATATGTAATATAAATATAAATATGTAACCAATTATAATTATCGTACCATAAACATTTCCCATACTTTCAATCAGTTTCAATGAGCAAAATGCCCCCCCCCACCCACCCAAGCAGAATACTGTCTATTGCATGGGCCATAGTATGTTTTATGAAAATAGGGGAAATAATAAAATTTTGAAATACTGGTGTAGGTATATCAATTTTGGTTGACATCGTATCATACCGTCCTGTGAAATTTGATCTTGTTATATCTCTATTCACCTGAAGGATGGAGAGATCAGGTAAATCCCCACTGAGGGCTTTGTAGAGTGTGCTCCTAGGTGGAGCATAAAATTTATACAAATGTCACACACATATCTTCATTCAAACAGAATAGAATTTTGTAATCTACAATATTCAGCTTTTACCTTACACCCTCTGTTGTTGCTCCACACTCTGGTTTAGCAGACAGCACTGCCATCTTATCCACAGGGCCTGGCTTTATACTTTATCAAGTTACGTAGGGTATAGTTTAGGAAACACCAACATGTGTATAATGAATGTGCAACAGTGGGCATCCACGATATGGTGAACATCGTTTATTGAGATTCTTGGGAGATTGTGTAGACATCCTGTGAAGTTCATGGTGCTGCGGATGAAGTCGGAAGTTAACCGGAAACTGACTTGCCGATCACTGGCAAAATCGGAAGTATGTCACGAAGCTGGTGCACAGAGCCTATAAACGAGGGGTTATTATTTTGATTCGCAAAACTGTGACCATTAAAGTGTATGACCAGAAATCGGATACAGAGGGAAGATGGGTTGCAATCGATGTGGACCTAATGGGCAGGAGATGCTCATTAGTAAATATGTACACTCCTAACACAGACTCTCTAGAGTTTTTCTATGACCTACATGCAGTAATACAGAGTATGGGGAATACTGATATTATAATTGGAGGCGATTTCAATCAAGTAAAGCATAATACATTAGATAGATCAGGCAACGCGCATAGATCTAGGAATATTCAGAAATCCCAGATAGCTATCGATACTATTTCAGAAGAACTTGGTCTTTTGATATTTTTTTTTTCTAATCCCTATGCATCATATTCTAGAATCTATTACTTTTTGATATCAAAGCAATGTGTACCAATAGTGGAGCAGACTTCTACTGGTAATATTGTTATTAGGGATCATGGTCCTGTAGATATGACTGAGATTTAAGAGTGAGAGTAAGGGGTGTTCTACCCGTTGGAGATTGAATACATCTCAGCTCCAAAATGAAAATTCATGTCATTTTATATGACAACAAATATTAGATTATTGGGAAATTAATGAGGGCACAGTGGATGATCCAGGCGTGGTATGGGATGCTTTTAAGGCATACTTAAGGGGCAGGTTAATACAGCATTCATCAATTCTAAAAAAAAAACAGGCATCTGACCAACTTTCTAAATTAGAAACAGAAATAAAAGACCTAGAGAGGGAATATGCAGATAGAGGAGACCAGAATTTATTGGCTAATTTAAGTAAGGCAAAATTTGAATTAAAGACTATTATGCAGAGAAAAGCAGAATTTTCATTGTTTAAGTGTAGGCAAAAATATTATGAACAGGGTGAAAGGGCAGGGAAATTATTGGCTCAAAGGGTGAAACAACAACAAGTTCAAACTTTGATTTCGGCAATACAGAATGAGAGGGGAAATTTTAACAGATACTATAGAAATAAATAACACTTTCCAATTATTTTATCAAAAATTATACACATCACAGGATTCTTGGGATAGGAGTGAATTTCAAAATTTTCTGTCTAGGACTACTTTACAGGCGCTAACTAAATTCGCTAGAGAGAGGCTGGGGGCATGCACCACATTGGGAGAGGTTCAACAAGCGATTAGATGTCTTAGTGCTGGGAAGTCTCCTGGGGGGGACGGATTTTCCACAGACTTTTATAAGTCATTTTCTGACCTGTTGGCCCGAGACTTCTTACTGTCTTTCAGGTTGCGTTCCAGAGAGGAAGCCTGCCGAAGAGTTTGTAGAATGTAATAATAACATTGACACATAAGAAGGACAAAGACCCACAGCACTGTGGGAGCTATAGACCAGTATCCTTAATAAACGAGGACACCAAGATTTTGGCTAAGATATTGGCATTAAGACTAGAAGTGTGCCTCCCTACCTTGATCCACCCTGATCAGGTGGGATTTGTTAAGGGGCGGTCCTCAGCAGGTAACTTGCGCAGACTGCTACATTTGGTATGGCAAACGAGGAACAACATGGAACCGGTAGTGCCTTTCTCTCTGGACGCAGGGAAAGCTTTTGATAGAGTAGAATGGGAGTATCTATTTGCAATTCTTGAGAGGTTTGATGTGGGTGATGTATTAAATGGGTGAAATTGTTGTATAGAAGTCCAAAGGCAGCTGTACTCACGAATGGGAATATTTCCAACCCTTTTAGCCTATCACACGGGATCCGACAGGGTTGCCCCCTCTCTCCCTTGATCTTTGCCTTGGCTTTGGAACCCTTAGCCTCGGCAATTAGGAGCCACGTCGATATTAAAGGCATTGTTTTAGGGCAAAAAGAACATAAACTTTTATTATATGCAGATGACATCCTATTACTGCCACGTAACCCAGAAGTTGCAGTGCCTCATATTTTATCCATGATTAGTTCTTTTTCTCATATATCAGGTTACAAGATCAACTGGTCGAAATCTGAAGAGATGCCTTTGTCTAAAATGTGCCCTCCCAGCATCCGCAATAATTGGCAATTTAAATGGCTCCCATCTGGAATGATCTACTTAGGGATCATGATTACCCCAGGATTAAAAGATGTAATGAATTTAAATCTACTGCCCCTTATCCAAAAAACTGAAAGTAATTTACAAAACTGGTCAAAATTAAGTTTGTCATTAATTGGTAAGATAAATTTAGTGAAGATGATTACAATACCACAGAGTAATTATATAACAAGCATGGTATCTCTGGACTTCCCGCTCCCCCTTCTGACTAGATTTAATAGGGCCATAAGTGGCTTCTTGTGGATGGGGAAGAAGCCTGCTTTTAAAAAAAGAAACTATATGCATCAGTAGAGGAGGGAGGTCTAGGATGCCCAAGAATAGATTGGTACCACCATGCCTTCAGTCTCAGTCAGCGATCTAAGTCAAATATGTCGAGGGTCTGTGCTCCTGCCTGGGTGGCGATAGAGAAAGAGTTGATAGAGCCCTTCTCAGTGCAAGCTTTCCTCACCCAGACAGGAGGTGATGTGCCCTACAGAAACCCTGTGTTGGTATTTTCTAGAGAAAGTTGGAGATGGGCCCACCAGGCATGCCATTTGAACTATTACCACACTATGGGATCATCAATATGGTATAATAAGTCATTGAAAATTAACAAAAAATCGGTCATGTGGGAAAATTGGGTGAGGGCAGGGGTAATGTTACTGGAAGATTTATTTGACGGGAAACACGTAATGTCCTTTGAACAATGTATATCTAAATATGATATCCCCAGCAATGATTTTTGGAAGTTCCTTCAGTTAAGGAGCTGTATTACAAAAGCAGATAGAAAGGCCAAATTTGCACCTGTCTCTTGTATTCAACAGCTATGACGATCAGGCTGGAAGCTTAGAGGAGGGACATCCAGACTTAATGACATGTTAAGAAAACATCAACCCCCAAACTACAAAGGTGTTAAGCTAGCTAGCATGGGAAAAAGACCTTGGGGGGCCTATTGACTGGGAGGTCTGGGAGGAAACAATTAGGTCCTGGTACACTATAGCCTGAGACATGCAGACATGGCTTATTTCATTCAGAATATCGAATAGGAACCACTGGACTCCAGCAAAAATGTTTAGGTTGGGACTTAGGGAGAATGATAAGTGTTGAAAATGTGAGAAGGAAAGGGGGACACTGGTACATATGTTTTATGAATGTGAGATGGTGCACAACCTCTGGGTGGATTTTATCCAATGTATCAATAAAGTACTGAAGGTAGAGTTCAGGGAGGGGCCAGCTTTATGTATTCTGGGTATTTTGCCGAGGAAATCCGGCCTATCCACACAAATGCGCACATGGGTGAAACTAGCTCTCGCAACAGGAAACAGGGTAGTCTTGAGACACTGGAAGTCAAAAGAAAAGATCAGTTTTAAGGGATGGAGAGATTAACTAACCAAGATAGCTTCTTTTGAACAACTTATTTATAAGCTGTTACTATTAGTCATACTTGTACTGTTATAGACATATCATTATTGTCACATACATATATAATCATATTATTATAATATCTGTCTCTCTTTATGTCTCATTGTGTCATATGGATTACTGTTAATTTATGATGTTGTTCTGTTCTGTACAACATCTATTGCATGTCTGTCCGTCCTGGAAGAGGGATCCCTCCTCAGTTGCTCTTCCTGAGGTTTCTACCATTTTTTTCCCCATTAAAGGGGTTTTTTTGGGGAGTTTTTCCTTATCCGCTGTGAGGGTCCAAAGGACAGAGGGATGTTGTATGCTGTAAAGCCCCCTGAGGCAGATTGTGATTTGTGATATTGGGCTTTATAAATAAAATTGATTGATAAGATTAATGATAATTTAGATCTCTTCTTGAAGGTATGAGCTCCTTATTTGGAAATGATTGGAAAGTGAGGATCATAATGGCCAATACCTGTACACATGTACCTTATATCTATGTAGGTTCAAGGAATATGTAACATTGCTTTGTGATTAATTTAACTGTCAAGAATGCAAGAATGTGCACCTTATTATTTATCTGTATCTCTTTTTTTTGTTAAGTTTCTTTTACTCCTTCTTTTGCTTGTTACTGTCAGGTTTGTTTTATTTTTCTTAAAATGTCGACTTATTCTTGTTTGCAATGCCTATATTTACACACTGGTTGTGCAGTTGCATTTGTAATGAAAAGTCAATAAAGAAGTTAAATAAGAAAAACAAAAGGATATGCTGTCCCACAGTGCCTTGCGGCAGCAATATTTGAAGTGACACACCATTCAGTCATTCTCTAAGGAATCAACTATGTTGTCATATTGCATATCCTATTATACAGCCTGTGTGAGCCATAACAACTTTAAAGCACAATCAAGTCAACATGATAGTTGATATATGCATAGCCTTTAAATCAGATTTTTGACTTGAATGTATATTTTTCAAAAACAGTCTATATTTTTGTTGCTTCTTATATGCTCATTCTGTTATTAAACTGTAAAAACAATTAAAAGGGCCTAAATGCCCAGACCCTTTTACTAGCCTGGCATGGCTACACGTTTTGACAAATCTGTCTCAGTTAGACGCCTGGTCTGGTCTGCCAAGCAATTAATTTCTATAGAAGTTCTTTGGCTACTTGCTGGAGCTAACGATACTTAGCTGTTTAGATCGCACATACAGATATAAAAGTTTGAACTTTTATCAATATGGAGATGCTAATCATTGGTAGCCCATTTAGATTCTCCTCAATCTAATCGCTCATTTAACTGAGACCATGAGCACCATAAAGGACTGTAATTCATTCAGATTTAAGATAAGATAAGATAAGATATCCTTTATTAGTCCCACAGCGGGGAAAGAGTCAAAGAGTTTTTCATAAAAATGAAAGTGCTGTTGTGTCGGACATGCAGGGCACCGTCCTTCCTCCAGTGCTGTGAAACAAGTGTCATAAGTGCAGTGTCTGTCGGCACTAGATCAAATTAGTGATTTGTAATTGATATGTTATTTGAAGCTTAATTTTTACACAAGTAATATCCATAAGGGTTCAAATAAACAATTTGATCAAATTTCCCATCTTTGCTGAGCAACAGTAACATGTAAAGGAATTAAAGGTCTGTCTCATGTGGACACCTGTCCCAGATATAAGCCAGTTAAGTTAACTGATTCAAGCAAAAACTTGCCTGGGCTATTAATTTAAGTTTTCTGGGTAGTTTATTATATTTATTTAATATTTACTGTTTTTCTTTGATGGAGCCTCTAAGAGAAAAAAATATTTCATGACAGTCATAATCATCTTATTAATCATAAGACACTAAGTCTTTTAAGAAAAAATAACATTTTAACCAGATGGTGTTTTCTTAATTCAACATGCTGGAATCTTCAGAATGATATGTACAGTAGTAGATTTGTAGGCCTGATATGTTATACTTGTCTTGCATATATTGAAATTATATTTTCCACCTGGTTGTCGAGTTCACGTTTATATAGCCTCCATGAAACAACACAATAGGAATGCACCAAGTAAAGTATCTGAAATAATATTATTGGAAATAATCTTTACTTAGGGAGCACTTTTCAAGATCCACATTACAAAGTGATTCACAGAGGCAGCAAAATAAAACAGACAAGTCATAAAATCATAAAGTTTTAAAAGAAAACATTTAAAAGTAATAATAATAATAAACAATCTGGTACTAATACAATTAAGATGTGGTTTTAGAAGTCCATCTTTGGAACACTATAGTTTCAACATGGCAAACCCATGTCAAATCTCTGTTACTTGATCATGGAGCCTAATGTAAGTACAGTCAGCTTCTCTTAGATACACGGTTTTCATTTCCTAAATCCTCATGACGTTTTACATCCAGGTCAAGGAAAAATGGTTAGGAAAGGAGTCCAACATTACAACTGCTAAACATCAGCAAGTTAACATTGTTACTGTGAGCATGTTCGCATGCTAAGTGACTATGTTTACATGCACACTAATATTCCACTATTACTCCGTATATGACAGTATTCTAAATTTGATGCGGGTCAAGTATACAACATATTCTGCTTGGATTTTCCGAATTAGGCCTTACACTGAATGTAGCATTTTCTGATTAAGATATGCCAGTGTTATTCAGGTTTTATGAGCATTCTTTGTACATGTATACAGCACATTCAGAATATGCCTCAACCAGGGTTTTTTTACTGCAGTTTGTGACACTCGGCCTGTTGTCATGGATACATTATACACAAACCAACTCGCCAACAGTTTGAAGGTTGGTGTAGAGATGTATGCCCAAAAGAAAATCCCACATTTGTGGTCAGAGGGAGAAACACATCTACTTTCACACACTATGAAAGACTTGAATACAGACAGGTTTTTGGATATGCACAAATATCACTACGCCAACCTTCAAAAGAAGGTGGTTGCTGGTATGAAAAGAAGGGGTTGTGTTTGTACTGTCGAACAAGTCTGCTACTGGTGGAAAAAATCCTTTTTTGATCCATTACAAGCAAAATGGCACAAGCATCACCAGCAGTTCCACTTTTTCATGTTTTGGCACAATAAGCAACATGTTCGGGCATGTTAAATCAGAGTATACACAGCTGCATGTAGACAGGAATATTAGTGGAATTTTAATTTTCATTAGCCATGTAAACTGCTTGGTGATGATACCTTCTTTTTTGGAATAAGGGCAAACTAGAATTACTGCCACATGGTTGCACGCCTCTATGAACCAGTGTAGTTGCAATTACAGTTAACATCCATGTCTGTGAACCCATGCCCCCCAAATAGCACAGAAGATCTATACAATCAGTTTCAAGGTGGACACCCAAGATTATTGTGACCAGTTCAGTATCTGACAAAATGTTTCGCCTTCTGTTCCTGAGATATGATATTAATAATGGCCAGAAAAGTGTTTTTGCACAACATTATGATGTCACAGTGAAGTTGACCCTTGACCTTTTAGATATAAAATGTCAGCATTTTTGTGAAATTTTTTCATAATTCATCATTCAGTCTAAGTGGACATTTGTGCCAAATTTGAGGAAACTCCTTCAAAGCATTCTTGAAATATCATGTTCACAAGAATGGGCCGGACAGACGGACAACTCAAAAACATAATGCCTCCAGCCACAACTATCATCGGCACGGAGGCATGAAAACGGAATATTTTGTGCATTTAAACTTAGTCAGTGTGAATCTTAAGCGCACAGCACAGCTCTGAAGTACAAAAACTAGCATTTCTGTATATTTTTAAAATCTTTTTATTGTTGTGTTGTAGATGATTTTATGAAAAACAATGCATCACTCCAAATATTAGTT
The DNA here is from genome assembly GCA_019142605.1 of Cephalopholis sonnerati. Lineage (NCBI taxonomy): Eukaryota > Metazoa > Chordata > Actinopteri > Perciformes > Serranidae > Cephalopholis > Cephalopholis sonnerati. The sequence goes on from JAGQAX010000003.1 coordinate 4,626,535, forward strand.
ACCATGTTATTCCTGAGGCCACTGTTTACCATAATGTAAACCTTACTAGCACTGACTGTACATGACTCACTGCCTGTACCTGTTGTAAATTGAACTATACTTAAACATAAACATATATTCATATTCAACTTCAGGAAATGGCATGTTTTAGACACATGTCTGAGCTTCTGATAATAGCTCCAGTTTGGTTGTTTTCTCTACGAAATGTGCATAAATTAAGGGGTTGAAAATAAACGACAGAAGAACAAATATAACCAAGGCTGCTTACACTGTTCACATCCAGCAGGACCAAGCTCTCTAAAAATTACTCCATCAAAACACACTTCACCCTGAGGATAAAGTCAGAAAATCAATTCCTCATTCCATTTTCTCTGGCTTGCAGTTCTTTCTTTCCAGATAAGTGCTCTTTTTAAAATGAAACTGGTTTGTATGTTACACAATATGTTTTCTACCTGATAAAGTACAGAAGCAGCAGCTACTCTGCCCTCTACAATTATTGGCAGATTGGTAATTATGAGCCAAAAACTGTGCTGCATAACAAAAACAAAAAAAAATTCCTGTTGTATCCTGAGTTGTAGTCGTGTTTTATCCAGTGTGTTTGCTAGCTTCAAAGGCTGTTCTGTAACCTTTCTTCTGGACCACTGCTGTAATTATATTATGAACAGGTAATTAGAACTTTTTAATTGAAGTTTACACAAGAAAAATACTTTTGTTTAGTGGAGTATGTAAGAATTACATTATGTATAAGTATCTGTTGAAAAAATCTATGAATGGAGTCAGCACCCAGGACATCTTCTGTTTATCTGTCATCTGTCCACCATCTCCCCTCATTCCTCCTTCTCTCTCTCTCCTCTCTTACCCTCCCTCACGCTCTTCCCTCACTCCTTCCTTCACATGAGGGTTCTCCCATCTACGGCGGTGACCCTCGGCCCCTCTCCTCCTGGCTACTGGTGAGTCAGCTCCCTGGACCCCTGCTTCTTGGCCTCCTTCCTCCCTGTCCTCTGCTCCCATCTCCTCCGCCACATGCTCTCCGTCCTCCCTCTCCTCCTCGTCATCCTCCTCACTTCTCTCTGAGTCTGACTCATCGGAGTTGTCCTCTTCCAGGTAGCGGTAGCCTTTGACCTGCAGACACAAAAGATCTATTATACTGATGACTGAGGAGAAACAGTGAGTCGCTCTTCAGTCAAAATGTGTTTGCTCACCTTTTAGTCACCAGTAAAAAAGTTTTCAAATAAAGCTCTGACTATAATAAGAATTTATTGATTATCACACAGCTGAAGGAGTTTTTTAAGAAAAGGCTGGTAGAGTGCAGGACATATCATTGTTTGCAGGAAATAAAATCTTAACATAAATGTAGTTCCTTCTGTCTGTCCCCAACAGGGTCCTGCGGGTCAAAACCTGGCCATCAAATGCTCGCCGGCAAGCTCCCCTCCCAGGTCTGGCTCCAGGAGGGTAACCAAACTCAAGTTTAAGACCAATGAAACAACTTCACAGCAGTAGTAAAGGTATCAGGTAATGAATACACAAAGCTCAAACAGAAAATAAATCAGATGAAGGAAGATGGCCATGGCCATGGCATTATTTGTTTCTGACATATAACACACCACCTAAAACTTAGTTCTGCTTCTAGTCAACACTTGAAACCTTGTTTTAAATCAATGCACAAGGTACATTTTAAACTAAAATTACTGGCTCATGGTTGTATGCACCTGTGAATTAGACAAGTTGCAGTTACAGATTACATCCATGTCTGTCCAGACTCATATGACATACTTCAAATACAGATGTTGCTGCAAACAAGCTACATATTCTAAAACTAAAATGTTTCACACATATCCCCCTGGAAGATCTATACAATAAGCACAGTCACCTATTCAGTATCTGACCAAATGTCTCCCCTTCTGTTCCTGAGATATGACATTGAATAATGGCCAGAAAAGTGTTTGTGAAGAACATTACAATGTCACAGTCAAGTTGACCTTTGACCTTTTGGAAATAAAATGCCATCATTTCATTATGTTATCCTATTAGACATTTGTGTGAAATTTTGTCATCATTAGTGTACGAATTCTGGAGTTAGGGCCAAAAACATGTTTCTTGAGGTCACAGTGACCTTGACCTTTGACCACCAAATTGTAATTAGATTATCTGCGAGTCAAAGTGAATGAACGTGTTAAATTTGAGGAAATGTCCTCAAGGTGTTTTTTTAAAAACCATGTTCACAAGAATGAAATGGACGCAAGGTCAGAGTGACTTTGACCTTTGGATATAAAATGTCATCATCACTTCATTATTTTTTGTGAAATCATTTATATGAAATTTTGTCATACTTAGTGTATGAATTCTTGAGTTATGGCCAAAAACATGTATTGTCAGGTCACACTGACCTTGATCTTTGAACTTTGGCCATCAAAATCAAATCAGTTCACTGAGCACAAGGGGACTTTGTGCCAAATTTTGAAGAAATTCCCTCAAGGCGTTCCTAAGGTATCATGTTCATGAGAATGGGGTGGAAGGACAGATGTATGTATGTATGAACAGAAGGACAACCTGAAAACATAATGCCACTGGCAATGGCTATCACCGGCATAGAGGCATAAAAATGGATGATGATCTAAAAACCAGCTTCATTTTTAGCCTTGTCAAGTGGCTGTCATATAGGTGTGATATTACACTGAGGTGTACTGATGTATAAAAAAATATTTATTTTTGTCAGGACACCTTTTGAAGACATATAAAAGTAATCCACTTGGAATAATATCTTGTGTCCGATATTTAAAAAAAAAAAGAAGGTAGTTACCTTCTTAAAAATATTCTCAGAATTACATGTACTCTTTCTTCCTTACTAAAAAGTCCAGAGTCAATCAATCTATGAAAAGCAAATATATTTTATGCTAAAAGATGTCTCCTACGTCAGAAGTCCATCCTCAGTGTATGTGCACTGGAGGTTTAAAATCTCCACATCACAAGTTGCATATTTGACCATGATTTGCTCCCAACTTGTAAAATCCTGCTCATATGTACACATGTCCAATTGAGCTTTCACAAGCTTTCTCCCCTCTGCAGATGAATGTGAAACACCCAAATGATGTAACATTGAGCAAAACATGTTTTTTTGAGTGGAGTGTCTCAGCTTTGATGGCATAAAAGCTTTTTATATTAATACCAACAAGAAACTGATTTAAAATTAGACATATAAAACAAGACAAACCAGCAAAGGATGCTTTTTTATGAAATAATGTTGAAACAAAGGAACAAAGTGGCACATGCACAATGACTGCATTATTTATTCTACCATGCTTGGCTTTGATGGAAACTGAATTCCGACTTGCTATTTGTTCAGTAAACTACACTAGAATACCTTTGTCTTTAATCTTTGGCTAACAGCATGACTCTGCTAAGGTCAATCAGGCAGTTACATGTGACAGACTGTGAGTAGTTACCTTGTGCCGTGGACGTGGGATGCGAGGTAGTCTGTAAGGCTCTTTCTTGGCCAGCCGACGCTCCATCACCCAATAACAGTAGCAGGCCAGCAACAAAGTGGCCAACAGGATGGAAAGTTTGGCCTGAGGAAGAGTTACAAAAATGGGTGAAGAACACAAAAGGGGGCACTTTTCCTTTAAAATGTGGATCTAAATGATGCCTCTTTTCTCAGAGGTATTACTTGAAACACACATTATCTAAACACACTCATCGTACCCTCATAGGCAGGTTGGACCACAGGTAGACTATGAAGATGGCGATGGCCTGCCACCAGTGATAGATGGTATAGACAAAGTCCAGACGTTCTTTTTCCTCAGCATACAACATACCGAGCAGAGCTGACAAACACACACACACAGAGGAGTTCATGCTGACATGTCATGTGTGAACAAAGTTAGTGTAGAGTGCGTACAAACATCTCAACCATAGCCCTTACTCACTGCTGACTCCTGTCTTGTTAAGGGCTGTGCCAAGTCCCCACAGCACAGATATTACCAGCAGAGGGCCCTGATACACATCTGGCCTGTTAGCAGGTAGAGACAATGCCAGGAGAGCCACCAGCAGCACTCCATGCACAATAGCACCCCCCACCAGACACACCCAGCGCTGGAGGCGTAGGAGGCAAAGGGAGAGGGAGGAAAAGATGGAGCAGGAGAGGCCATAGACGAGTATGAGGAGCCACAGTTTTTTCAGGCCCAAAACACAGACTCCATAGGACTGTGGACAGAAAGAAAATAATTAGATGAAACATATATATTTTCTATATTTCCTGTCTCTATGACTATAATCTGTCTGCTCCTTTATGTGCATAGTCAATCAATCAATTTTATTTAGAAAGCCCAATATCACAAATCACAATTTGCCTCAAAGGGCTTTACAGCATACAACATCCCTCTGTCCTCACAGCAGATAAGGAAAAACTCCCCCAAAAAAAACCCTTTAACGGGGAAAAAAAATCTGTTGTTTATTTTGCATTTCACATTGCCCAAGGACAGTAACAAAAAAATAGCTGCAAGCAGCAATTCTGGGCTTCAAGCCAGCATGGACCTGTTAGAAGCTGAAAACTGCGAAGGATCCAGATCTTTGACAGTTTACGACACCTACATTAAAGATAACTTACAGATGTTACAATGATCGGACAAAGGCTCATTCATTTAGGACCAAATCTATGCCTGGGTTCTGCACTCATGCAGCATTGCTGTAACCCCCTATTGGTCATTTGCAAGCACATTTTGGGGACATGTTTCAATATCTTCATTAAAAATATTCACCAAGAGTGATGATGAACACACTGTCAATGATTTATGGCCAGGCAAATGAACATGTTTGTAAATAGTGGTGCCCCTATTGAGAGATTTCAAAATATTTCTGCAAATGTGATTCAACATTATTTTCAACATATCCTGCAAGTTTTGTAATGATCTGACAATTCTGATTTACAGTCACATTTGTGTTTTGCCACATCCACTTTTTGCATTTTTGTTGCTTTCTATTAGTCGATTTGAATAAAACTTTTACGGTGTGTTGCTGTTACCTCTTTAGACATATTCTGCAAGTTTTGTGATGATCGGCTCAACAGTTATGGAGTTAGGTCTTGTCTTATGCTAAGCCACACTCCCTCTAAAGTGCATTAGTCAATATCTTCTAAATGCGATGACTTATCAGTAAGCTTTTGATTAGTTTTGATAAAGTTGGTCCAGTGATGATCAACAGAAAATTTGATACAAATCAGACCTATGGTTTCGAAGGACATGTCAATGTGTTTTTCAAAAAATTCAAAATGGCAGAAAATCTAGTCAGGGGGACCTAATGGTTCTTAGGCTTTTTGCAAGAGCACACTGAGCTGGACATGTGTGCCAAATTTCAACACAATGCCACTACAGTGTGAGGGGTGGGGCCTCTCTAAAAGCATTAATTACAGCGCCCCCATCTGGCTGATTGGCATCATACATCTTGAGTAGCATTTGCACACAACTTCTGATCACTGGTGAAAATTTCATGCATCTACAACGTACCATCTCACAAAAATTTGTGAAAATATTTCTAAATAATAAAAAATAATCATAAATCAGCACAAAACAACCCTCAAGCAAAAACTCCTTCAGCCCTTCAAGCTTGAAACCCTAATTAAACAATGTAATTAAAAGCTATTCTACTGTTCAAAAAGCTTTATTGACAGCACTGTACCAGGGAGAATCCTGTGACAGCAAACAGCACTTCAAAGCCGCTGTAGATGAAGAAGGGGCAGAGCAATCGTAGACGGTAGTCCCTTAGGTGTTTAAAAGGCAGCTGGAAGATGTTTCCCCAGCCGATACTGCGAAGGTCAATCTCTTCTGTCGGGCGGTAGGCAGCACCACACAGCACAAGGAACTGTGGGTAGAGGCAAACAGCAATTTATTGAATTGGATCATTCTGAATGATTGCTTTGGTTTGTTCGTGCTGTGCTTTGAAAAATAAGGCAGTTCTTTCCAGCCTATTGTAGGACAAATAACTTGTTGCAAACACAACACTGAATAAACCTTGTATCCCACTCAAGCCCTGCAACTTCCACTAGAAAGCCAGCAAAGATAAATACATGGGCCAATACAACAACACAATTTTCTGTACATTTACAACAATCCATTTCTCACGCCAGCCTTCTAAACTGCTCTAACTTGTATGAAGTTGTGGGTCTGTGAGTGTTTTTTTCTGTCATAGGGATCAAACTGTTACCTGTTTCACGATAAACCACCTTTAAATTTCCAACAATTAGTATAACTAATTCATTCATTCATCCATCATTAAAACCATGTATGATTACCACGCTTTGAAAAACTCATGGTAAATACTGTCCAGCATCAACTAAAGTTAGCAACAGTCTCCCAGACACAGGGGCGCAGCATGCAGCGTGGGTTTGTTTTGCTGTTCCCTTGTTTACAGAGTGGGTGTGAAGCATGCAAACCCAGTGATGCTACTGGTCCTTGTTCTCATCGACAGTGACACCCATACCGATAAAGCATTTCAAAGACAGGCTGTCTTTAACAATGTTGTACATTAGATATGATTTTCACATGTTTTAGTGTGTGTATCAGTACTTTATGGACATTTTCAGCACATTTTAATAATACTGTGATAGTACTGATAACCGAGATAATGTGGATCACTATAATCAGGATATGAAATTTCATACTGTTTCATATCTGGTGTGTTACCACTTTGATAGCTGAGGTAGAGTGGGTCGTCCAGTGAATAGAAGATTGACGGTTTGATCCCCAGCTCCGCCAGTCTGCATGTCAGTGTATCCTTGAAGAAGATACTGAACCCCCAGTAGCAGGAAACACCACGTATGGTAGCTTTGGCCACCAGTGTATGAATGTGTGTGTGAATGGGTGACTGTGGTATGTAGTGTAAGAGCACTCCACTATAAAAATGCAAGTTCATATACCATTACACTCTAAAATTCCCTCACTATAATTTCAGATGTATAGTAGAAGTAGTAAATGTAGGTTTGTTCTTTAAGGGGAGAGACCCCAGGTAAATGTTAACTGATACATATCACCGTGAAACTTCCCCAGTTGATTAATCACATTGAGACAATATTTTTTATGTTGCAAGTTTTCAGAAATGTTATGTTTAAATATGCAAGTGAGGCATTACCTTGTTAATTATGTGCTGATCTGAATACATTTCTAGAACAAAAATCTGAACATTGGATAAAGCCAGGTTCAGAATCCTTGTTTCAATATCAATTCATGTTAATCAAAGGTTTTCACAGAGGGAATTTTGGATATCTCTTTTAATCACTCCCTGACTGAGAAAATACCGTCAACAGCCATAAAAATCCATTTTCACCATGTTATTAGGAATAATGTTCTGTAAATCAAGCTATATATGAAATATGAACAAACCTGTCTGTAAAAACCTTCAGAATGTAGATAGGATTAAAACTGGAGAGTCTGGTGGATGAAAGTGCTACTGAAGTTGGGATTTTTGGCTCAGAGTATGAAAAATAATTTGTTTTGAGAAAATGGCCTTGAAAGATGTGCATTGTAAAATTCCATACATTTTAGACAAAAAAGAAGACACTAGGGTGAAACTTCCCCAGTTGATTACTTGCATAAGGATTTTTTTTGTTTTCTGAAATGTTACGTTTAAACTTGCAAATGAGGCATTATCTAATTAGGTATCCACTTATTGCAAACATTTAGGAAATAGAAATCTGAACTAAAATACATCTAAACTAGTATTTTAGACATTACCTTTTCACTACTCTAAAAGAAGACATGTTATGGGAGCAAAATTGCTCAAAATCTCAAAACTGACCAGTGCATGAGAAAATTGTATTTTCACCTGGTGTGTCTCACCTTAAAAAGAAAAATAGATGACTTTAAAGTAATAACAAGAAGCACATTACAGTTTTAATTTGGTGATAGTTTCCTCACATAGTTAAGTATGTATACACTTTTCTTAACAGCTGTGTGTGTGTGTGTGTGTGTGTGTGTGTGTGTGTGTGTGTGTGTGTGTGTGTGTGTGTTGTGGAGTTTGAATCTCACAATGATCATTGCGAGGAAGGCAAAGCCCATGAGGACACTTTCCACCTGAATGAGCAGCATGGAGCGAGGCAGGCTGGTGAGCACCGTGGTGTTGAAGCCGGGGATCACTCCGCTGATGTTTGCTCCTATCAGAGAAAGAGGATGCTTCAGTCATCCCAAGTTAAGCAAGCCAGGAAAACAATTCAGCTTTAGCAGAAGTGTTGCACTTCTCTAGTGTCACATCAGCCTTATGAGGCCAACTTGTGCTTCCTTAGGAACCCTGATGCCTCCTAGAGCAAAGAAGAAAACATACATATGAGCCTTGTGCATGTACCTCTACTCCATATTAATCTGTAAAACTGGTTTTTGGTGAAACTATGAGTCTAGGACAAACCATGAGAAGAAATAAGCAATGCAAGACTGAAAACTGAGGAGCCTTTTTTTGGGTGTGGTTGGCTTTTTTTTGTTTTTGTTTTCAACTAACCTGATTCAGGGAGATGAAACAAAAACTTCACAATACATAATGTGAATGATGATTGATGGATTTTGAAACATTTTTTAGCTGCTAAGTGCTCCACTATGTTCACCAGTTAGTTGCTAACTTTGTCTAAGTTTGGGGAACAACAAGTAATGAGCGATGCTGAAAGACTCCATAGACCTGAGGGGAACTGCAAATTCAGCTTTCTTGCTAAGAGTGAGATAAGAAGATTGATACCACTCTCTTGTCTGTATGGTAAATAAAGTTGCCAGTTAGCTTAGCTTGGCATAAAGACTGGAAACAGCGTTAGGAGTTTTGGTAGCTGGATTTTGTTACCTTTGGAGAGAGCCAGGCTAGCTATTTCCTCATTTCCAGTGTTTGTGCAAAGCTAAGCAGACCAGCTGCTGACTTTAGCTTCATATTCACCCCTCAGATATGAGAGTGTTATCAATCTCTCATTTAACGTTTTGCAAGAAAGTATTTAAGCATATTTTTAGATACACTGAACTATTGCTTTGTAGATTTCATTGAATAAAATGGACAGAATCCTTATACATTGTTGTCCTGCACTTATTTGTCTGTAATCATTCATCAGTGGAGGTGAAGTGACACGTGTCTTTACCACAGCCCTTGACGTTGAGGAGAATGTGTTTTTCTTCTTGCAGGTAGCTGTTGAGGACAAAGCGCATGGGGAACTCCGCGAAGACAAAACTCAGCTGATAAGGAAAAGAGAGAAGATGAAGGGGATCATGCTCATTAGTTTGTGCAGCTGTAGAAACTTCTTTTCCGATGTTAAACACGGCACACAGCATGAATTGAAGTGTTAGTGTACAAAACATGGCTGAAGGCTCACATGGAAGATGATGGAGAAGACTGACTGGAAGACAATGATGTAGCTGTGGCACGCTCCCTTAGGAAGCTTCTTCTGCTCCTGCACATGCTCTTCCTTGTAGTTGGCATACTCATAGTACTGTTGCGCCATTCTTCAGGTATTTGTGTGAGGGGAGAAATTCACAACACATTCATTGAAACAAAAATAATTATTGTGTACAATCAGGTATGTGTTAATTTGAGGCCTGTGTTGTGTAAATGGATTTACCTGTTCACACCCTATATGTCCACGCAATCACGTGACTGACCCCTGCCTCGGTGTACGAGGCTCCCATGATCTCCCTCAACTTTACACCTTGACATCTGAACTTTGCTTTAATATCAAGGGTGCCTAAGAGAGCTTTAGAGTGTGCCTCACATTTCCAGTTTCTGATACTTTCTGCATTTAACTTCATAAAAAGTTCAAACTTGAGACATGGAAATAAAACACAGATCTTGGCTTTTGGGAACTGTGTTTCTAGGTGGCATGGTAACACAAAAACAAAGCAATGCTTTGCAGAATAACAACAAAAACTAGAAGCACCACCTCATATCTGACCAAATGTCTCCCCTGCTGTTCTTGAGTTATGACCATGAGTAATGGCCAGAAAACATTATGATGTTTTCAGTGAAGATGACCTTTGACCTTCTGGATATGTCATCACTTCATCATTTTATCCTATTAGACATTTGTGTGAAATTTTGTCATTATTTGCGTAATAATGTGAGGCCATAGTGACCTTTGACCACCAAATTCTAACCACTCCATCCTTTCGTACAAGGGGTCGGTTGTGTAAAATGTTTGTTCAACCAACAATAACCCTTCCGTTTTCATTCCTTTAAGGGTCATTCTGATAATAATATAAATTCTGTACGACCATGATACCACAGCATTTTCTGAGACGGTTATTTTAATCAAATTGCATATAGTTGCAACCTTGAAACACATTAAAAGCATGCAACTGTGTGTGCGTGTGAGAGTGTGTGTGTCTTTTGTGTCACCTGTGCGGAGGCATAAAAACTGTTAACAGAAAGAAAAATCCCAGCCTGAGTACCACAGCCTTACACAACTGGTCTCTGTGCCTTTTGCTCTTACTGTAATTTTAGCGTGCTGAAGATTTTAAAAGACTACACTCAAGTGTTTGCACATCCATGTGTTATTGCTTTCCTTAATGTGAAACTAATGTCTTCAATGTTTATTCTAGTGCACAGGCCTCTCTTGAAAACGGGCTCATGATCTCAATGAGATTCCCTGTTTAAATAAAAGATTAAATAAAAACTAGAATTACCACCCCGCAGTTGTATACCTTCACACATCAGTCTGTGAAAACATGGATGCTTCACACACATCTTCCCCTGACACCACAGAAGATCTATACAATCAACAGTTATAAGATTAGAGTCACCAATTCAGTATCTGACTAAATGTCTCCCCTTGTGTTCCTGAGATATGACATAGAATAATGTTCAGAGGTGTTTTATACAAAACATTTGGATGTCACAGTAAATTTGTCCTTTGACATTTTGGATATGAAATGTCATCACTTCATCATTTTATCCTATTAGACTTTTGTGTGAAATTTGGTCATAATTGGCATTACTATTCTTGAGTTAGGGCCAAAAACATGTTTTGTGAGGCCACACTAACCTTTGACCTTCGACCACCAAATTCTAATTAGTTCATCATTAAGTCCAAGTGAACATTTGTGCCAGATTTTAAGAGGGCATTCGTGAGATATCACGTTCACAAGAATGGGATGGACAGACTAATAGCCAGACATTCCAAAAAAAAATGCCTCTGACTATGGCTATCACTGGTGGAGAGGCACACAAAATATTCTGTTAGTTAGGCAAGTGCACTTTGTGCCCCATCAGCCTGTAGGACCCTGAAGTGTGCTCATTTTGGTTTGGTCCTACTTTACTATCTGACACTGTGTTTCAGAGAGTCGTTCTTATTTCAGATATTCCAGCATATTAAAACTGTTCACACTGTACAGTTTGTGGGAGCAACAGGGGGTTAATGGGAGCGTAGCAGTTAATCTGGCCATGTCACCATTACATTCAGTAGTTTGTCTCACTCAGTACATATCGCGATGACAATTTGTTACATAAAGACTGGTTGTTCACTGAGATCTCGGCTGGTCGACCTTCAGTACGCTCTGTGTGCTTGTGACGTAATAAGGTTCAATCTTCCGCCTCTTATGAGACATCTTCATCCGCCCACCCTTTCACCTACTGCTTCTCACCTTGTGATGTAATTTCCCAACGAGGCCCACAGCGGCACAATGGCCACACCGATGGCCACGGCTGAAGGAACCAAGGTGTAGTACCTCTCCCAGTAATTGGTTGACACAAAGAGTGCATAGATTCCTGAGGCCAGGAACATCATCCATTTAGTACCTAGAAACCTTTCAGAGAGATAAATCATCATGATCATGATAGTGTATATAGGCAGAGCAAGGACATATTGACAAAAAAATAGAAAGAAAAGTTTTAGGAGCTGTTCTTTATCTATCAGAGGGCGGGGGTGGCTGGGGTGTGACTTCTATTTTTATATGTATATTCTGACCCTCCCCGAAGCTACAGATATATTTCCTTGAGCCTCCCTGAGTGACTGGTGGAAAATGTCCCTCACTAATGCTTTGAAAATTATTTGACATGCTTTTATGCACTGCCTTCTCTCCCTTGTAAATAACAAAAAGTCCTTCTTCATTTGTATTTAATTGTATACATGTGTCTACCTGATAAGTACAGGAGTGTACAGCAGGCCTATGATGGGCGTGACATTGATGCCCATCAGCATCTTGCGGTCGATGTCCTCCAGGCCAAGGTTGCTGTACTTTACCTCACGGTAGGTCATATCATAATGGAGGATCAGCTGCATCTGCAGTAGGCCTACAGCATGGACACACACATAAAACTATGTTTAGAGGAACATATCAGACTCTTTGCAACTCTGCCTGTCTGTGTTTCTTTGTCCATTTAAATGTCTTTACTCCACTCAAACTCACCCATGTACACACTGTACACAATCATGGCTCCAACACTGGCTGCAAGAACATTCTTGATGACTCCCAGCCTCTTCCTCCGGTAGTATTTCCTCTCCTCCTCCTCCTCATTGTACTCTGCCTGTGGGCTCAGAAACTCCTCCATCTCAGGAAAGAAGGGAAAAAAGGTTATGCAACTGATAGCAATGGTGGTGGAAATGTATCATACTCATGACTAAGTGTGTATCTTAAGTGGAAACCTGAGAATAACAGAGACTCGAGTTACAGGTTGTTGTTTTTTTTTTTTTTTGACAAGACAGCAGGGAGCTCACCTGGCCCTGCGTGTTGTCTTCTTGCCCCACATTCAGCAATTCATTTATGCCACCATTGGGAGGTGCTACAAATCGATCAACATCCCCTACCACATCTTCTTGATGAGATGCCTCCATCTAGTGACCAAAAGGAGCAGTACACTGGTTTATTGGATGGTACACTGTAATAATTAAAAACAATCAATCACTGAAGAGTTTTTATAACATTATTCCCATGGGGCATTTGTAGGGACATACTACTGAGACTATGTCTAGATTTATTTTTTCAAGTTTTCTCAGGCCACCAAAAATTTGGAAATCTAAGGCTGGATACATTTTGAATCATCAGTATAGTTATTCTTTGAAGTTATCAGTTTTTAGTTTTATTGAATGCAAAACTCCATGGTACACGTTATATATGAAACTTTTTGATCTTTTTTATATAATACATTTCACAGGTATGAAATAGAATAGTACCATGGGATTAGAGAAAAATTATTCTCCACTGCTCTCCTGAAAAAGTTTGACTACCACCCCCTCTGCAAGAATAAAGAATGCAATACCCTCTCCCTTTTCTGATGCCCCCTGCTCTCCTCATAACTGTTGTATGGTCCCTAATCTGGTCAAAAATTGATTTTTTTTTTTTTTTTAACAGCCTAAAGCTCTTGTGTGAATAAGGACTATTTACCTGTATATATGATTCACACTGTAGACTGGTGTTCTGTTTTTTCTTCTTCATGTGAACTTGACAGCGTACATTGTTAAAAAGAGGATATGACCCACAACATGTTCTGCAAAATGTTAGCAAGAAATAAACTTGGTTCTGTTGTCGTGGTCTGTACATATAATATACTTGCAGAGTATATGAAGCCATAAACTAAGGGACTGATCATTATTAATTAATTATTTTATCACTGAATTTTTGAGAAAACATGTTTTTGGATGGCATATTTCTTTATAAATTGCCAAAATTACACCTTTGATTACAGCCAGAAACTGTAAAAACAAACATTATTGTTGGATTTTAACATTTCTGACAGTCCTTGGACACATCATGTGCCATGGACTGCCAGAAGAAAAAAACAAACAACAAAAAAACAAAAACAAATGTAAGCTTAAAATAGTGACATTTCATCAAAATCACTGTATACCATGTCTTATTTACAATTTGGCCTAAAATAAACCATTCGCGTGAACTACCCAGCATGCACTTTAAGAGTGACAAACCAGGGCTATTTTCAATTCCAGATTTCGTCTTTAACTTTCATCAAAGAGTAAGTTTTAAAAATCTAATCAGTAATTTATGATGGAGGGAGGGTCATGTTCGTTTTGCTAGTCTCTCAGAAAGGCTCAAGAAAAATATAGGACAGTCCCTAATGTCACTTTCAAGCTTATTTACATATGAATTTTGAACATGTTTTTCTTATACGGCAGTCTCTCATCCCAGTACGGCCTTCGAAACGCCCTTTAACATTCCTACACAACCTAACGTTAGTATCCCCGAAATTAAAGTGCGTCCGAGCTACTCAAATTGTACGTTTTGATGTTAATTTTGTTTTGTTTTTGGACAATTTCTAACATAACACACTGTAATAATTATCTGGAATCGTAATTTGAACGGTTGCACTAACATCACTTCGATATTCCAGGCTTATTTAGGAACTATTCAGACACACCGAGGATGAGGTGCGTTATTGGAGTTATTGTTTCCAACACAGCTGACTTACCTACCACAAAAGCACTTCTGCTAATCACTTACAAGTACCTAGAAGGCCACTTACCATGTTTCTCACGCGGGGCTCCTCGCGGAGATGAAAGGTTTGTCCACCTGGGTGACAAGAGTCACACAGAGCAACCGTGTCCCTCTGTCACTTGAAGTTTCTGCGGCTGTTAGTTCCTCTTTCCGCTGAATGAGGTGCGTATATAAATAAAAGTGTAGCGAGGGAAACGAAAGTCAGTAGTCTTCACTTCCTCACTCCTATCTGCCTCAGTGTTTGTCTTAAAGGTACAGGCACATATTTAGAAAGGCCAGTCTCCTCTGTGCCAGCAGTGTGTGTAGGAGAGAGAACGCCACTTCAATACTCATATAACAACACTCATGATGTTCAGATAAAGAATGGCATTGTTTTATTAGTACTTATCAACAAAACACTGTGCAGCCTCTCCAGTATGCAGATAAAAAGCTACGGCACAGTGGTTAGCACAAGGAAACAAACAAAAACAACATAAACAAAAAGAAAAACATATCACAGTCAAAAACATGGTCCACTGACAAAGAGAACAACAGTCTACACAAGCATGACAAATGAGTTCTTATTCAACACACGACCATGTAGTCAGAACAGCCTGGCTGGCAGTCTTGTTGCAGACAAAGCCAACACAGCACCATCCAGGGCTGACAGAGTCAAATATGCATAATGTCTTGTATAAAAAGACAAATCATACCCTCTTACATAATTCATTCAGTGCATCCCCTGATCAATGTATCCGACTTCCTGTTTTTCAGGGTTTTGTAAAAAAACTGACACCTGTCTGCATAACAGACAACTTGTATTTGTGAACATTGTATCTACCAGAATACCATGTTGTGTTGCAGCCTTACAGAGAGGGCCCATGTTTACCTCCACCCGAGTTCAAAGGGTTATCTGGGAACAAAGACTGAATGAAAATCATTCTTGTTTGTTTAAACCTGCCATGAGTATTGTGTTGATAACACAATGCCTCCACTAAGTGTTTGAGTTTCTGCAGCAGAAGCAGCACCTTTCTTATACTCCAAACTGCTAAAAACAAGCACAAAATATGACTTTTAAAATAAAATTACATGTCCTTTCCCCTTTCCAGTTTATTTTCAGGTGACATCTTGAGGACCAGGGCCAGCTAAATGCAAGACTGATCTGGCACATCTAGAGAGGCTGGTGGAACGGTGAGCAGTTTCAAGATGTCCTTGTGCTGTGGTTCCACCAGTTCCTGCAGTGCTTCCCTCAGCCTCATCCTTTGTGTCATCTTCTGCTGCAGTAGAGGAAGCAGTTTCCCTAAATGGACCCTCAACAGCACTATTTTTTACACTTTGGATTTCCCCAAACAAAACCCACCCACTCATTAAATTACAAGTTTCATGTCTTAGCGAAACCAGATATGCCAAGCCCACCCCATGTAACCTTTTAATCCCCCCACAATGCTCTACTTAGTTTCTTTCATCAGTGTCTCTATCCGCTCCCCACAGCTGCCTTCCTCATCATTTCCTCGTCCTGGACAGACAGCTCTGTGAGCTTTCGTCCCAGCCTCTCATGAAGGTCCAGATATTTAGCCACGCAGCGGTCCAAACACACTGACTCGCCCTTTGTCAGCTCCGCCTCCTTGTAATGTGGCGGTACACACTTCCTGTGGCAGGCATTGGTCATTCTAAAAGGAAAGGAAGCAGATTTTTAAAACAGCGTGTGAAGATTGAAATATTTACTGGGCTATTTTATCATGCCTGAGCACCTTAATATGATGTCCCAGTACTGAGGAAGCTAAACAATTGCTATGCTTGCTTTGAGGCCATCAGTAGTCAACAAGCAATACTGAAAAAGAAGTTAATAACTGGTAACAATATCGATATATCCACTGTTTTCCCCACCCAATTGTAGTGATCATCAGATCTCTTCTGTTGTGGAAGTGACATCATATCATGTATGCATACTCTTATTGTGACGGCCCACCAGCAGATGGAGACATGAAATAGAATCCTTTTTAGTGTAACTAATATACATTTAATGTGCAAAATACGAAAAAGCATGTTGGCTGATTGATTCATTTTTAAGCCAATATTGGGCAATACTGATGACATGCCATACTATCATGCGTCCCTAATGTAAAAATAAGAACACAAGTACCTTTTCCATTTTCACTTGCCTCTGCTATTTCAATGCAAAAAAGCCTTTGGGAAAAGCTGCCCGCAAAATCCTGGAAGGACTGGCTAACACACAGGGTCCGACACTACACGTCTCTGGCATTAATACCAATCGTGCTCTCCTTTTCTTTGAACCAGTCTGATTATTAACATGCAAGAAAGTATGGAAGGAGAAGAGCTGCATCAAGATAAACTTTCAAGCAGAAATACTTTAAACTAGATGAGGCAACTTAACCAAACTTGGGTAAGAACAATAGATTGAAGTGCACTGTCATCATATAGAAACATTTGTTTCCTATCTGAGGGTGGTGATGAAGAGGAGCATTTGACCCAACAGCCTGTTTCACTTCGTGCTTAACTGTTTCATTTGCTTTTTCAGTCTAACAAGAATAGCTTAAATATATGTTTGAATATGTGGGTGACTCATGTTACAAGTGCATACAGTACTTGGGCATTCATATTTCCTTAACCTGTGACAGGCTGCTATTAGTGGACAATCTCAAACAGGTTTACTTAATATCTATAGGAAACATTTCCTCCTGATACAGGGAAGTGGAAGATTATTTAACTGTTAAGCCAAAGAATATTTCAATAAGTTCCCAATTCCGCTATTAAACATTTTATTAAATCTCTGATGTATTATGTGCATCCCCGATATCATTAGAAACAAACAATATTTAAAGACTTCTTTGGACTAGAGTCAATTCAGACAGGGAGAAGTAATCATATATTTTTGACGTTTAATAGATGCTTAATAACACAATCAATAACTTGTTAATTAAAGCCCTGAACATAATCTACACAGTCTTGGTCTGTGTCGACAAAGCATCAATGAATCTGACACATGGAGCTACAGTCATCAATAATCATCGGGCCAAGGACTCTGTAGCTTCACTAAGGGTAGCTAACCTTTCGATGAGCCTTTGTTACCGCGGTATAACTCCGATAAAGACTATGAATGAAGGCCATGAGACGGGTTACTGCTGTCAGACAGGTAGCATAGATCAGACACAGCTAGCTTAATGGCTAGCTTGGTTTTACCGGTTGTACATGTCAGCCATCATTTCCACCTCCAGCTCCGCCGCCAGCTGCTGTGCCTTCATGGGATCCATTTCTGTGCTTCAGTGCTGCTCACACCCAGCTTTGACCACAAACACGCCGTCCTGGTCACCCTCTTCTGTGGAAAGCCGACGACAAATCTGCCAGGCGCTTCTTCTGTAACCTTCAAACCTGCAACACACGTGTGTAGCGTTTCCGCTCGCACTTCCGCTGTCAATAAAGTTTGTTTAAACGGAGAGCAGAAACAGAGCGCCCTCTGCTGTCTCTGTACACCTCCACATATTCATTTACACTCAATGGTGTACTGTCAAATAAAAAACACGTGCATAAAAATACAGATTCTTTGATTTTTTTAATATATAAACCATAATTATGTAATTTACTCAAAACAGTGTGCTTTACAAATACAGGCTCAAAATAAGGTTTCTTTCCTACAACGGTTCCTTACAGAGACACTGCTGTTGAAGTGCTTTTACCTTGATCAGTCACTTCAGATTTCACAAAAATGTGACATTAATACAATTATTGACAGATGTGAACAGTAAGAACTTAACCTATTTGTAATCAAGACTTTAGTGTATTATCAATGAAAATTAAACATATATTTGAACCTTGTATTAGGAACTAAATGAAGTTCAAAACAAGTACTCAGCCTGTAAAATTCTTGCATACACACAGCTTATAATCACCAGACACTGACTGATGGTGAAAATAGAAAAATCTCACAGCCAAATGGACTTGCATCTCTGTGAACATACATAAAACCAGAACAAAGAGAACGTTAGGATTGGCACTCCAAAGCGCTGAACTAGCCACACAACATAGTAAAAAAGTATGCACGTATACAAAGGTTACTCTGCCTCATCTCCAGTCACATCAATCTCATCATCCTCCTCTTCCTTCTCAGGACTTATGACCATGTTGTCGAGCCCCTTCTCACACTCTTCACTGTGAGGCACTTTGTCTGGGGAGTAAAGCAGAACATCTATCTCCACCTCCCCCTCCTCCTCTTCTTCTAGATCACAGTCTGATTTCTTGCTGAAAGCAACAGTGTCTGACAGAGGTGGAGCAGTTCTCTCAGGGGTCTGGGGATTCAAGTTGTGGTCCAAAGACATTTTGAATTCCTGAAGCAGATGGGAGTCACTGCGAGACGAGCGTTCATCGTTGATGGTGTTCTGCTGGGTTGCATCTGTCACTCCCGCATCACTGACTGTGGACACATCCTGTGCTAAAAAAGAAGCTAAAATAGATTATCCAAAGTGACTGATAGATTATCCAAAGTGACTTGTTGGCACAAAATATGATTAAGCTCAATTGTATTAAAGTGGCAGAGAAGCCTCAGAAAAGAAAACCTTTTTTGCAGGACAGTGGTAGTAACAATGTACATTTACTCAAGTACTGTACTTAAGTGGTTTTTGAGGTACTTCCATTTTACCATGAAACTTTAATTAAAAGCCAAGGCCCGATTAAATACCAAATACCTTTTAGTAACCTGGTGACGCTACATGTTTTGACAAAGGAATGCTGGTCTCAATTGGACACTGGGATTAGATTCTTTGGATTAGAGATGGGATGGGATGGGATGAAACCGATGTTTAAAATAACAATTTGTCTGAAAGCTAATATATACTAATCCTCTTAAGTTTAGAATAAACTTTTTCACATAAAAAAGTAAAAAAATAAAATAAAAATACTTCAAGTGTTATTATTCATAATTCCCTCTTTGATATCTATTTCATATTGTTGTGAAATCATCAACCAAGTTCTCCTTCAAACAATCTATTCTCAATTTCTCACCAATAACTACATTTTACATGATTACATTAAACACATCATGAGAACATTCTAATCTACCTTTGCCCAAAAGTCATTTTTACTGTACAGAGCTTGAACATATCATAATGTAACTCAACGCATCCTCTGAGCAGTTAGTTCACCGGTCACCAGCTGTTAACAGCTCACAGCTAATTTTAACTAGCTTGCCTTCTTCCGCTTTCAACATGGATTTGTCTTTTACAATGTAACATTATCAGGGAAACAACAGGGTGCATCCCCTGACACATTGATAGAGAGTTTACTGTGTCCTTTTGTCCCGGCAGCATCTGTGGGAAGATCTCTGTTTGTCCCAAACACATTTTCTATTGTCCCTCTGGGAAAATGGGACAACATTACACATACAGAAAAAACATCAGTGAATGTCATCTTATTTGCTGATAGGCTGATGGCAGTCACTGAGACGAATATTAGCCAATACTGATGTGCGGCCGATAAATTGGTGCTCTTAAAGCCAAACAAATACAAATGTTTATATTTCTGTCAATATGGACATGCCACACATCTTAAGCTCGGTTAGCTTCTTCACAATTCAATTGTTCAGTTCATTTTACTGAAACAATGAGCACCAAAGCAGATTATATTCAGATTTACTGGCATGGTAAACAAGAGTGACAAAAAAAGTGGTGACTCCTTACCTATGAAGTGGTCATAGGGTCTGAATATGTGTCTATTCAACTATTAATATCCCTTTAGTCTGTGGGGGTCCATTGATAAAAAAAAATCAAAGTGGATTTTTCATAAAAAATGATCCAAGTTGTGAATAATGTCATGTAAACTTTATTCTACTCCGCCCTACTCCGACTTTCTAAAAAGGCAGCCATCAGGTGCCAGACTGAAAGTAGCAAGCAAAAAACCATTAGTAGCAGTATCAGCTATCACACAAATTGTCCTTTTAAACAGCAGTATCATCCCATCCCATCCCTAATCCAAAGAACCTCAATAAAAGGCAACAAAAATGACAGACACAGCGCTAGAGAAATGCAAATATAGCGAATGTGAGTTAATCTGGTGTTGGCTTTCACTTTTTGCTGGCAATACTGTTTTCAAACGGTAACAATGACTATTCCTACATAGTATACCTTTAATATAAGTTTTATAGTATGCAACGTCATACCTCTCTACTACACTACAATTCAGATGGAAATATTGTGCCACTACATTTATTTATTTGACAACTGGATTTAAAAGTGAATTCACATAGTGATAAAACAAATGATAAAACAACATGGTAAAGTTTTAAAATAGGATGAACTGATTTAACCTTTTTTGGCTTGTGACCTCTTACTAAAAGCAGTGTCTAGTTGGGGATCCTTAGCATTTTTCATGTATATGAGTTGTTAGCAACTCCACTAAAGAGATGTTTCCTCCCTAACTTCTAAAATGGTCTCATTTAATTAGTTGGTTTAAGCTAAAAGTTACAATTATCCGATGTTTCACAAAAAAACAAAGATCTGAGAAAACAGATTTGTTTATTAGAACCACTGACTGTATATAAAGACAGACAACTTGTCTCCACTTCCTCCCATTGTACAAAATGAAGCCAACATATCTCGGGTACAGCCGCTGCCATCTTGCACTGATGACATCATTTGGAGTCAGAGGGTGTTTCTCAAAGTCAAGGAAGGATCCTCAAACGGCTGAATTTAAAGGACGCTACATCGTAGACCCCCGCCGAAGGACTGTTCAGATGTAAAGGATCCTTCCTAGTTTCACAAAGGACTGAGTCCTTTCAGAGAAATTCGAAGGATACATGTGTGGATCCTCAGCGGATATAAAATCCCCACAATGCTTTGCACACGATTTGCTGGAAGTGAAGGCAGGGCCTCTTCAGTGAAACTTGTGCGAGTGGAGCTCGGCAGGAAAAAAAAAATATTGTCAGAAACCTCATCATTTACACTTTCCAATGTGTCCACTGGAAAATAATGAAACTTTCTGAAATAACGTGATTTAGATAAAATACAAACGTTTTTAAATGAATCATTTACAGCAGAGATGGAGCGCTAAGTGTCCACCTCCCCTCCTCCTCCCACTATTCACATGATAATAACACGATAATTGCTTTCATTCTGTCAGCTTCAATTAGTGTATTTTCAGGGGGAATCGTGGTGAGAACGGCCAGAGTAAAGACGTTGGAATATCTTGCAGGTCAAAGCATCACTCATTTGTTTTGAGGTGAACTAACTTCAGTGATTTCAGATTACCTGGTGGTATAATGTACAATTGGCACGGTCAGCAGCAGCGTGACTCATCATATCAGATCCGATATTCATGTTATTGTAGCAGAGTGTGTGGTCATACACACATAAAATCTGGAACACTTTGACATGACAGAGCGATTCTGTGTGTGAGTCTGTGTATATACTGTCAATGATAATTTAGTTTTTCAGCTGTTGTCGTTACTTCATTGCAAGTATGATCCAGAAATATATTCTCCCTAAAGTCGCCTGACTCCGAAAATACTGCTACATTTGGTAAAATAGTACAACAACATTAGAGAGTGCCAAAATCATCACAGTGCCCTGAAACCCTCTCAGTCTGCTGAAGATTAATGGTGCACATCTGGGGACACCTGTTAGCCTGTTCCAATGTGTGTTCACTGAATGCTAGGGAGGACTCTGGCCTTGCCTCTGCAGGCCTCTCTTGACTTTGAGAAACACCCAGAGACTGCACAGCAGCGATCTTAGTCCCGCCCTATAAACCATTCCAACCAATCGTGACCAGCACCACTGATCACAAGCACACCAATTGGCACACACAGCTGGCAATCATGGCATCTTTTTTTAGCATCAAATAGCTAATTAAAACCAAACTTATCAGAAAAACAAACACTTGAAGAAACATCAGCATTAAATGGTTTACCTTAAATGACAGAAACCATCTTTCGGAACGATGGTAATAGTAATAATGATAATTATCATTATTACTATTATTAGCAGTAGTAGTAGTAGTAGTATTACTACCACCACCAGAAAGCACTATAAGTAGGTTGTTTAACCATTTTTGAAAACTGTTGTGAATGGTTTTTTTTTCAGCCTATCCAGTACATCAAAAATATTTAAAGGTTCAATGATTAGTTAGCTTATCCCATATTTCATTTCATATTCCCCAATTTGCACTCTCACCATACACATTAAAAAGGGTTTGAAAATCTGCCAACTATGACCATAGGAACAAACACTTTACCTCCATCAGGATTCTCCAGCGACTGCTTCCTCTCAGCTACTAACTCAGCCTCCTCTTCTCCTGACACATTAAAGGACTCATCACCAAACAGACTGGTCTCCTTACGAGTAGAGCCGTTTGTGTCATCTTGCTGCAATTTGCCACACTTAGCTGTTGACTGGTGGAAAATCTGATTGTGATTTTCATCAACTGTGACACTGAGGTCATGGGACTCTTCAATCTTGTCACTGTTGAGAGTCTGAGCAGTGTCTGTGTTCATTTCTGTCTCCTTAGTTAATTCTTCAGATCTGCTACCACAGACTTTCCCTTCATGTTCTACATTTCTTACAGTGTCATTAGTGTTGTGCTCCTGGCTTTCTTTTGACTTCCTTGTTTTAGAGTGTTGCCGTTTGATAATCTTTTGAAACTCCTTCAGAGTAACCAGCCGTTGCCGTTTGGGTGTCCCAGGTTTTCTTCCCTCTAGGATTACATCATTGTTATCGTCTGCCTCAGCCATTACAGCTCTCTCAGCACTTAGGGTCTTTTTCAGTGGAACTGCCTCCATTTCACTTCTATTCCTCCTCCGTTTTTTACACCTTCTCTTTGCTTTTTCACTCTCCTTCTTCAGCAAAGTGCTGTCAACTGTTTTTACATCATGGCTCATTTTCTCAATGATGGCATGAGAGCCCCCTGGTCGGCTTTCTTTGAGATTTGTTTTCCTTGGCCTTCCACGTCCCTGCCTGCAAACTACTGGTTTATTCACAATCTGAGCTATACGGTCCGTGGGCTTTAAAACTAAATTTTCTGTGCTTGAGTTACTTGGTGTCTCTTGAGCTTTTTTCAGAAAAGCCCTGGTCCTGATCCTTTTCTGGACAGTACTGAGATCCCCAGGCCCTCTAGTTTTCTCTCCCTGACTGTCTGTGGTTGATGGCTCATTTTGTTTCTGTGCAAATTTGCTGAATATGTTTGAGGAACTGGCGGCCATTTCTCTTTCCTTCGCTAGCACATTATTGCTTGACAAGCTAACTGAACAAAGGCTCAGGTTGATTTGGCCTCTTGTTCCATCACTGACTTTCACATGTTTGTATGCCAGAAGAGAGCTAGTCTCTTGTGGATGAGCTGTGTGCTTTTTCTTCCTCTTTTTAGGTGCTGCAGCATCATCTTTAGTGTCACCTTGTTTACATTTCAATCTTTCTTCCTTTTTCCTGAGAGAAGATTTTAGCTCTGCCACATTTTGATGACCAGCAAATTGTGCTCCTCTCTCTTCTACTTCTTTCACAGAACAAGATGCTGCATTGGTTTTTTGTGGATTCAACGCCAGATGTTTTTGCCATTGCTCTGACCAGCTGTGGTTTGTATTCTGTGATAAAGACACACTTTTGTTTGCGCTGTGAGTGATGGCACTGAAGGGGAATTGTAGTGGCCTGGGGTTTATTGTTAGCCAGGGTGGCCTGTGTAGAGATGCCTGTGGCTGAATTTTAAGGCTTTGTTTCACTGAGTTGTTGAGGGCAGGCTGATGTTTTGTTGCTGACGTAGAAGGCTCTAATGGAGAAAGGCACTGAGGAATCCGCAAGTCATCCAAGCAAGGTAAATTATGCGAGCACTGTGCCTTATTTTCATTTGTCAGGGGTAAAAACTGTAGGATGTTCTGACTGTCCTGTGAAAACAGTTCCTGGCATGCTGGGTAATACGTAAAAGGAGTAGTAAGTAGTTTCTGCCCACTGGAGAGGAGTGCTGTGGGTATGGCTGATGTTGTCCTGGGTGCTTCAGAAAACGGACAATTTTGACTTTTAGACAGTGGCATGTCCGTGTGACTTGTTCCATCTCTTTGATCCATGGGTGTGACAGATGAGTGATACTGAGGAGAGCGCCACCGCTGCTGCTGCTGCTGGATTAGCACAGCATCTGGCTGTACAGATGAAAGGCCTGAGCAGCTGGGCTGGTTCTGAGCTGTAAAACAACAGATACCTGTACAACAGGTGAAAAGACTGCCATCAATCCATCTTGAATTTACAAAGCTGAGGTGGTTGGTGTTAGGGTGGGGGTTTTGGATAGTAGAGGATTGACAAGACGGGAGGTAGCAGTGTGAGCTTAAGTCAGGTTCATGTGAGACTGTTGGTGTGATAAATGAGAAGTGCTCGTGAAGTGAATACTGAGAGGAATTAACAGAGGTAGCATTTTAAGTCGGGTCCGCGTTCTTTGTCTGATTTAGTAACTGCTGGACAATACCTGATTCAGACTTATTTTAACCATACTGCTCTATCTATCTATCTATCTATCTATCTATCTATAAAGCAAGAAGTGTCTGTGTGTGTGTTTGTGGCTCGCTTATCTCTCTGACTGTTTGTCAGGTCAGCCTAAGCTTTCGGATATGGCTTGCGCATGGCACGATGGTGTGCATCCTTCATTTTGAAGTTTTTTGGATTAATATTCACAACATTATCATTAAAAGTTAAAATCCCATAGACCTCCGTGTAACCAGTCAGCCTATCGCGCTCTCGCTCGCAGCTGTAGCCACGCCTCACGGAATAAAACATCAAAGTATCCTACTGCTATACCGCTCTGGGTCACCCAAAACTTTGCACAGGCTTACCCCGGATGTCCACTGGATCCTTCACGTGCGCGATTCAACCACGGCGCGGGTGCTGGAGCTAATCGTGGCCATTCAAGTCAATGTAAACTGCTCCACCAGAAGCAGCTCGGCGCTCCGCTCCGCTCCGCTAAAAATACGCGCCGGGTCTATTTTTTGATGGACACCACGCGACGACGCGTCAATTTCCACAGACCAAATGAGTCAAACAGGAAGTCAGGCTCAGAAAAGACGAGAGTATCCGGTCAACTTTCAAAATAAAAACACCCATGAAAAGCCCGGAGCGTATTTCACATCGCTACAACAACATGACGTCAAAGTTTGTGGCCCCCGGCAGGTAGAGAAATCTTTTCTTTGTTTGTTGATGTTTTTATACCTCCAGTGTTTCCGCAAATTATCTTGTGACATCATGATCTAGCGATCCGTCAATTCCAGCCGCTCGCATGCGCGCCGCTATAGATACGCTTCCAGTGGACATTGACGCCCGGCACAGGACGGAGGAGTCCGTGCCACGGCCGGACCACGCACGCGACGGATCCAGTGTACACCCGGGGTTATGGCATTCCCTTTCGTCACCCCCCCATATAGGAATAGATGAAGTGGTGCAGTTTGCATTGACATGACATGTTTCAGTAATCTCATGGTAAGTAGTATTTCTTAAGTTTCACCACGCTGTTCTCATCTGCTCATGGTGTTTGCTGACATGGCTACAACATGGTTAGATTGACTAAAACATTGCCTAAACTTCCCATACCAAAGTATGGCTAGGTCGGAAACGTTTGTTTTTCCTTTCAGGCGTGCAGGGTTACATGCTTGCTAGCTACCATTTCAAGATTGTTCGCCTACGGAAAGCTAGGAAACCTAATGATGTTGCGTGTCTCTCCATATCTCAATGTACGTTCATGTCTTACCCAATGTACAGTTTCTCTATTAACACTATGTAAGAGTATGTACACCTCTTTGTACATCCAACCAACAAACACAGCCTCATTTGGCCATACATGAAAAATCTACTTAAGCTTCCACTTTTCTATAGAAATACATACTTCTACGGGCACTGCACTAGTATACAAAGGTTGCAATTAGAGTACGAACAATTAGTTAATTGAAAACTTAAGTAGTTCAAGTAACATTCCTTTGTCCCTGCTTTTCAGTAGAGGGTTTTCTGCTTTTTCTATTTAATGACAGTAAATTGACTACATTTGAGTAGTCAACACACAGATAAAGGACTGCTTACATATGGGGTCAGCAACCTTAATGCATCAGTGCCATCACTGGCGTGCAGTAGCTTAAACAAAAGCATATTAGCAATAAGTATGCCAGAGAGTTTTTTGGAAATATGGAAGTGCCTACTCATCTGCATGCCACATTATCTCTTTCATAGCTTTTTTTTTTTTTTTTTTTAATCATAACCATATGTATTCCATGTACCCCACCCTGCCTCTGATTGGCTAGCACTTGTTGCCTACTTCTTCTAATAATAACACTGCTGGGGCAGATTCAGTGGACAATGGCAGACCTGCTAGCTACCTAGAATTACTGCTCCTTGATTGTAAGCCTCCAGGCAACAGTTAATTTTCACTTACAGTTTACATACATGTCTGTGAAAACATGAATGCTTCACATCTCCCCCCCCCCCCGCGACAGTACAGAGGATCTAAACAATCAGCACAGTTTCAAGATTAGTGTCACAAATTCAGTATCTCACCAAATGTCCCCCCTTCAGTTCCTGAGATATGACACTGAATAATGGCTAGAAAAGTGTTTTATGCAGAACATTATGATATCACAGTGAGGCTGACCTTTGACCTTTTGTATATAAAATGTCATCACTTCATCATCATATGCTACTAGACATTTGTGTGAAGTTTTGTCATAATTAGCATTAGAATTCTTGAGTTATTGCCAAAAACATATTTTGTGAGGTCATACTGACCTTGACCTTTGACCACGGTATTTAGCATTGCACTTGGTGAGAATGTGGAGGTGAATGATACACCATGTTGGCTGGTCATGGCAACATACTGTGATTGACTGTAAGAGAGAAGCTCTGCTGCTGCTTAAAATCAATGCCCCAAACAAGAAAAGGTGAGGACACATACAGAGTTTTTATGGAGCATATTGAGGAGCAAGGGTTGACATAGCACACCAACTGACAAGAAAATTAAGAGACAGCACTTCTTATCACAAAGGCTGTCAACCCCTGGTGTATATAAAAGAATCTATAGATGTGAAATTATCCACCGCCATGATTCAACCCCAACACATGAACAAAGTTATATTACTGTGTGTATGGAAAGAAATAGACACAGCAATTAACAAATCTCTCCCTCTTTGGATTAAAAATGGCTACTTGTTCCATTAGCAGTAACTCTAAAACGTGCAAGCCCCACTCCACATCTTATTAGGGGAAAAAGTATAAATCATAGGAACGCAAATGCATGTAGTTACCTGTATCTGTTGATGAGTGACCTATTTGTGTCCCAAAATCTTGGTCACATACACACGCTGCCGCCCTGACGGCAGAATGCATCTGACTCTGCAGCTGCTCATTCTCTGTTGCTGGGACCTGGCAAACGTCCAGTGCTTCATCATGGTTCGGTTGTGGATAATGAGACTTCTTACAGTTACTCTCCAAGTTTGGCAGGATGTTTAGGCCCATCATGATGTCCTCCAATAGCTTCTCAATCTGCTCATCACACTCCTCCACAGGGCCTGGAGGCTGCCGGACTGACTCGAAGCCATTGTTTTGGTTTGGGGCGAAGCAGTCACTAGCAAGGGGCTGGAAGTCAGAGGTGGCGTTGGGGTGAGGTGGTGGTTCAGGGGAGTTGGTGGCAGCAGGTTGAACAATCAGGATCTGTGGTTTATGAATTGAGCCTGGCTGGACAGAGGAGGGAGGGGCCTCTGTGTCTGTAAGGTCTGCCCGTGGCTTGTTGTGGTTGGAGTCATCCTTCAGACAGATAAATAAGAGGTCACATATCTTCATTCAAATTTAGTTTGATAGGACTGAAATCATATCAGAACCATTCAATACAAACTAACTTTTTATAATCCCCCATTTCTGTTGTCATTTTATTTATTATGTAATGGCAACTTTCCTAATAATTATCAGTGTGGCTGAGGAGCTACTGATCTCAGGTGGAGACTGGGTGCAGAACATGAAATAGACCTGCTGTCCATAAAGCCACTGGCAGCAGCGAGTTAGGATTCTACCTGACGTGTACATCATACTGGTTTTCTGTCCTTCCAGAGTACAGCACCTGAGCCTGAACAACTCACCAAAACTTTAGTCTGTCCACCTGCACCACCTCCTCTTCTGCCTACTCTACTCTCTCCAGAATGTGCATAAACTCCACCACGGCTTCCTCAAACTAATGTCTGGTGGTTCTGGATCACCGTGTATGTTCTGTCTCTTAACATTTCCCAGCTCTCATTCCTTTCCCATGCAAAAAGACAGTTATGTGTAAAGAGTGAATTTTTTAAAAGCATTTGCAATATGAGACTACTAACAGTTCCAAAGAGACCACATCAACTGTGCCCAGCAGGTGCGTCAGTCCCTTTCCAAAATCATTAGGGTAGACAAATGCAGTACTGCTAATTAGCTAATATGAGCCAGCTTTGTAGCTGTTTGCAAAGGTCACTTAGTTACATTGAGTCTTAAAAGAAAGAGTCCTCCATCATAAAAATTCTACCCCCTACGTACACAATGATTGTATATGAGCTACTGTTACTTCAAATAATATGTATTGCTCTTGTGGTCAATACATGTCATATTGTACTGACATATGTATCATGTAAGGCCCTATGATTTCTGAAATGCTGAAAAAAAGGGGCGATATCACAAAATTAGTTGTAAAACGCAGAATGTTGTTGCATTTCCCAAAATGTAGATGCGATTTATAAGAATCCAGGTTTTCATCTCAATTTCAAGGGTTTTTCCCAGCGCCTGAGCCGAATAAGAAGAATAACTATGTTTTGGTGTCGTTTGGGAGCTCACTGCTTTTGCCCTTTGCTCCATATGGTGTTTCACTGAGGGCAGGGCTCAGCTCGTCCACACACACCGGGCACCGGGTAA
This sequence comes from Cephalopholis sonnerati, assembly GCA_019142605.1. Lineage (NCBI taxonomy): Eukaryota > Metazoa > Chordata > Actinopteri > Perciformes > Serranidae > Cephalopholis > Cephalopholis sonnerati. Next base: position 4,655,789 of record JAGQAX010000003.1, read on the forward strand.
GGCTCATCTGCTCTACTCTCCAAGACTTCGCTCTGCTCTGCTCTGCTCATGTTTGGCTCCAACTTCAACAGTGGCTGGTTTGACTGCAGAGATGCCAGTGACAACGTTAGCTTGACTGCAGTCTTTTTCTCAGTCAGCCGAGCTGGATCAAATCCTCCTGTTCTTCTCTGGGTCACGAGGCAGCATCGGATGTTTCTGCATCAAGCCAGCTGTCACTCACATCTCTGTGGTCAAACCACCTGTAAATGCATTTAAACAGCCCAGGATACACATAACTACATCTGCTTTTCAAAATAAGGCATTGACACAGTAAAAATACAGGTATGAGAAAAAAAAATGGATTATATTTACAGGGAGTTAAAACAGTTTACTTGCATATCTTACAATTTAAGAAATCCCACTTAACTGTGAGAGAAATGACTTTATTCTTTGAAGATGGGTTGACTATGAACGTTACTGTTACACCCTGAACTCATCCAGAAAACTGAGGCATTTGACACTAACAGCTACATTTAGTGCAGAGCAACAAGAAGCTCAGATGTGAAGCACTTTATTTTACAAACAGATGGAATGTTTTGTTTTCTGACTATATGTGCAATGTTGTATTACATCAAATTTATTGATATTCATTACATTTTGAACATTTTTATTTATCTGTTGAAATTGCATTCATCCATCACATGATTGGAAACTCTTTCTGATGAAAAAATGTGCTTAATCTCAGAACACAGAATTCAGAAAAATTAAAACAGAAAACACAGAATTTAGGAAAAAATAAAACAGATTCTGGAAAATTTTCAAATGAATTTCATAGGGCCCTGGTCATGTTTTTAGTAAATATAGTGAAACAGTTGTGTTGTTCTGCCTTGCATCAGCAACACAACTTACTGAGCAGTTATTGCACTTGGCAGATGAAGTAACTCTTACTGTAATATTGTCATTTTCTCCACAGATCAAATCAAATCCAAGTGAACTGGATGACAAGTGTGTCTGTGTATAAATGCATCATCTACCTGTTTCTGCGAGGTAAGAACTGACAACATTTCATTTTTGTCTTTCATGCTCACAACCTCCCACTCTTCTCCTTTGGTACTCCTCCTCAGCTTCACCTGCACAGGGGGAAGAAAATACAGTGATGATGACAACATCAAGGATAAAAATGAGAGGGCTTCCTACACATTTGTTCTGACAGTCTGAAGGCATCATCAACACATCACAGCTGAGATGTGACATTTCTATCATGAAGCTAAATACTCACATTTTCATCTCCTTTGTTTTCTTAGTTTGTGAAATGGAGAAATGACATGTCATTTTTACAGTTGGGACTGTGCTTGAAGGGAAATGGAGACATGACTGAAAATACTAGGTGACAGCAGCTATGTGATTGTGACACCCTGACAAAATTTGCTTGACTAAAAATGAATAATTTACTACAGGCAGGTAGCTGCAACCTGACAAAATGATATCTAACATTTCAGTTACCTGACCTTTGACCTTCAACCACAAAATTCTGATCAGTTTCTTCTTCAGTCCAAGTGAATATTGTGCCGAATTTAAAGAAATTCCCTCAAAGTATTCTTGAGATATCACCCTCACAAGAATGAGACCCATGAGTTCACATAGACTTGACCTTTGGCGTACAACCAACATAATCAAATCAGTTCATCAGAATTTCAGGTGGACATTAGTGCCAAATTTGAAAAAATTCCACTGAGGCGTTTGAGATAGCGCGTTCACAAGGATGGGATGGACAGACATACAAACAGATGGACAACCCGAAAACATAATGCCTCATGCCACGGCTACCGCTGGCGCGGAGGCACAAAAAAGGAAAGGTCTTGGAATAAAAAGGAGAACGAAATAGTGTATGGACAGATTTGTTTGCTTTCACCACCAATGCTGCAGAGGGAAAGTACCAAATAATCATAACCAGCCCACTGCAGAGGAGCTACCTTTAGGTAAAACATATTAATGAATGCTCATCTACACCTATTTGTAATATTTATGGGTGTATTTATAATTTAGACATAATAGGCTGTATAACCTTTGTTATAAGGTTTTTTTGTGATACATAGATAGATAGATAGATAGATAGATAGATAGATAGATAGATAGGAATTAATTATTATAACTGGTGCAAAAATCTCTTTGATAATAATAAAGGTTTTTAACCCGTTCTGAAGAGAAACTTGACATCACACACTAGTTAAACTAAATGTAATTCCCAGAATGTGAAGATCACAAACTGCATAACACAGCTTCTTTAAATACTCACAGCAGCCTCAGGAAACAAAACCAATATGTGGGAAAAGCTTCCCAAAGGCAATAAGTTGGGAGTATATTTACACTTTCATTACACTCAGTACACAAATGACAGAAAATGAGAGAGATGTGAGAGATCCATTGCTGAACTTGAACTACAGACATTGCAGTTTATGGTCAGCATCCTTACCCCTGAGCCATGGGAAGCCAAACTGGGACTTCCTGTGAGTGACAGAAGTCTGTGTCATTTTGCTTGATAAACTTTTCTGTCTGTCAAAGAGCAGTGGAAATTTGTCTTTGAGGAGGTTCACTATCTATTTGTAATCTCACATAAAATAGCTTTAGGGTTTATGTACACTGAGAATTCATTCCAGGTTGTTTTCTATGTGACGTCATTAACTAGCCTTTCTTACCTTGACAGAAAACTGCGTGGTCTCCATCAACTGCTGCATATGTCTCATCTTAGCCAGGTTCTTTATCCCTACATGTGCACACCTCTTCTCTGTTAAGTTTCCCTTTTCTTCTCCTAGCATCTCATCTCTGTTGCTGTGGCTTGGCCGCTCTGTATTTTCACTGCCACTGACATTCGATTTTCCATCCTCCAATCCTGTCACATCCTCAGCGGACACCTGTATGCTGTCCCCAGACCCAGATGACTGCTGGTTGGTGCTGTCTTCCTGAGGTGTTGGAGAGTTTGAGCCATCATTAGGGGGAATGGGGAGAGTCATCACGTTGCTAAACGAAGGTGGAATTGATGTGGGATTTGTTACACTGTCACATGATCGGTCTGATGTAGTTTCTCCATCGCTGCATACTCCACTGGGCATACTGGAAATACGGTGGGGAAGGAGTGGAGCTAATATATTTATCAAGTGTGATGTTTTGGGATTGCAATGAGACGGAAGTAAAGGAACTGCCCACCTGTCTTTTCAACAGTTTTAACAGTCTGTGTGCCTATGGATACACACCTTCGCTTTTCAGTTGTGAAATCTGTCTCTCTCCTTCCAGCCATTTCAGCCTGAACTTGTGCATCCTGCATTTTTCTACTTTCAGTCCTCGCTCTGCAACTCCCAGAACATCTTTTCTGGGGTTCTCCCTCCTTTCCTACCCCATCTCTCTGTCCTTCAACAAGGTCTGTGATCCCAAACTGGCGGGCTGCAGACAGCACGTCATTCTGCTCTACGCCTCCCTTTACCTCCAGCTCCCCAGAGTACAGAAGACCAACGAGTTTAAGCAGGGTCTGAGCCTTCACAGCCTGGAGCTGGAGCTGGTGCTTCTGGCCTGATGGAGGAGGCGGGGAGGCTGACAGCTTCTGAGACAAGTAGGGACTGAGAGCCGCAAGAATACAACTGTGGGTTGGGACTGAGATACCTTTACAAATAATACAAAAAAAAAGGTTAATTTTTTTTATATTACCCCTTTAATTTAAAACTTAGCATATGCTTCACAGCTCACCCTCAGTTTGCAACAGGGTATCACAGAATTGGGCATTGTTTTGCTGTCTCTGCAGCTCTCTCAGAAGCTGTATCTCGTAGTCTGGCCACCGGTACCACTGCATGTCCACATGGGCACTGGAAGCAAGGAAGAACGTAAGAGGTGGAAGTGACAGATAAAGGAATATGGATAAACCTGTTGTGAAAGACATATCATGAAACTCCCCCAGTTGATTACTCACATTAACACGGTTCTTTTTCTATTAAATGTTTTCTTAAATAGTATGTTTAAATATGCAAATAATGCCTGATCTAATTAAATATGTGCTTTATGAAAAACAGGGGCTTAGTCCAGTCATTTGTTGGGACCAGGGCATTCTCTCCTGACACTTTTTTAATAAACAAGCTCTATTTTGATGGTTTTTAACTTAGGACCCAGTTTATACTGGCTAAGTAGTACTACTACTACTAAGCATTTTTCACATCACTGTGCAGTAACTCCGCTGGGGCTATGAAGCCGTTACTGCCCACATGAGTGGGCACAGATCTTGTCTGGTGAAACATAGTTAATCACTTTGAACTTCTGGCAGTGGCCTGCTGGCTTTGACTGATAAAACAGATAGGGAAGACGACAAGATGGAGGAACAATAATAATGATGGTGTCTAGATAGCCAGAGTTATGCATAACAGCGCTAGCAACTTCAAAATCTCAAAATTGACCAGTGAATGGGGAAAAAAATGTTCTAAACTGGGGTGTTTCGCCTTAAAAAAGGCACAAATGTGAACTTCGCTCAGACTTCACAACATCAACATATCCTAGCATTACGGTGGAGTAGCTTGGCTCGTGTATCAGCCTTTCTTACAGACTGGGAGCAGGTGGCAGCCGTCACGCAGCACGTGGAGAACAACTGCGCTCACACGCTCAACCTCGTTGAACTTCGCGTTTGAATATATGACATTTTACTTCTACGGGGAATACTGCATTTTCCCGCCTCCATTATGCGGCTGTTAAGCTTTAGTCGGTTAACATCTTCAAATGATTAAAATTTCACTTCTAAAATAAATAGGCAATGTCAACCTTACTCACAGTTTGCTAATGTTTCCCGTTAAAGGTCACAGGTGATGTTAGCTAACTCTACACAGCGCAGCTAAAGTAAGCTAACGTTAGCTTTTTACTTACCAGCGGCACTGTATGTCTGTTGAACGAGCAGGGGTGTTCTGTGTTCTCACACTGTACCTTAAACTGTGGCAGTGGCGTTAAAGTAACATCGGTATTACGTTTAACATGCTCTCCCACCATTGCTCTGTGAAACACTAAGTCGCAAACTCAAAGCGCCCCCACCTGGCATCTCTGTGGAATGATCCTGAGGAAACTACGACACATGATCAAATGCATCACAGGCTAACAGAAGCTCAGGCTAACTGCTCCTTACCGATTCACTATAAAACAATGTGACAAACAGTGTGATAAACAACAGGCCACAGAATACAAAGGCTGTGAGAAATCATTTTCTTTTTTTATTAAAAACAGTATTGCTAGTTACATAATTCATTCATAAATGAGAATGTGCAACTTTAAGAGCCAAGGCAAAGAGATTAAGGTGTAGTCCAGAATCAGATTTTTTCCATTAGTGTTCCAGTATCTGATGACTCTGTTGGAGGATTTTCATTTCATTAAGATCAATCAAAACATAAAACTGATTGCATATGTGTTCACCAAGAGCACCCAAAACAATTAAACCCAAATCAATATTAAAAAAAAAAAAATACATAAAACCATTAACATTAACAAATATTCTCTTGTATATATAGTTTAAATGTGCTTTTATTTTTTTCTCCACTTATCTAATAGTAAATTCAGGTCTATGCCTCCTTACACAGAGATTTTTTTCACAAACCCTTGCTCTCCTATTTCTCCTCTTTTAGTCAGTCCACTCTTGAAGGCAACTTTGAGAAAATGAGGCATCCTGTCATGTTTCAATTGGCATGGAAAATAAAGGAAAGGTTAAAAAAGAAGAAGAAAAACACACATTATGCCCCCTAGTGCTTCTTTTAATCATCCAGTCAGTAAGTATCTACATCTCACTCGGCACTAAGAATACCGGTATGCAATCTTCTACAGAACGAGCACTGTAGGTAAGAAATGAGGGCAGAAACATCTCCCATGTACTGTTCTGTAATCTTAAAGCCAAGCAGGCTGTGGGTTTGTGGAGCCGTAAATTATACAGAACTCAAGAGTCTTATAACTTTAAAAAATATTCCAATAACAAGAATCAACTCTTACATACGTACAGGTTCACATATTCCATTATTTTGCAGAATAGAAAACAGATGAATTCCATATACAGTAATCCCCACTAATAACCTGCTGAGAAAAACACACCTTGATTTGTTACCCATGTCATTTTGGGCACACCCATCAGTCCTATCCTGAATGAGGCACTCCAGTCCGCCCACACACATGCTTTTACAGTCTTGTATTTACATTCATAAGATTACAGACCTGCAGATACAAGAAAATGCCCCCCATGAATCCTGTGATATCTTCCAAGAATTACAAAGTTATGGTGCTTACATTTAACAGAAACATCACTTTAGAAACATATGCTATACTGTCCATTCCAAAGAGATGAAGAAGAATTTGTCTGCTCTGTAAGAATATCCATAAAGGGACCTCCACCCCTTTACAACTATGGATCACAATCAAATAGAGAAAAAGCTGAATCTCCATGCATCTTGGCGATGGACTGTCACCGACACAAGCTGCGCACAAAACAAAGCAGATGACAGTTTTCAGTGTAGCTGCAGTAAAAGTCTGAGTGTGTGAACTTCTTGCGTTTGACAGTTGCAGCAGTAGCAGTGTCATTTGGCACATGTACATTACTGTGGTACAGAGCAAAGCAAGAAGAGGAACAACCACTACCAAAACAGAAGCAGAAGCTTTACACATATTTGATTAGATCTTTAAACATTGGTTCTCAGTGGTAGGAAATCATTTTTTCTAGTATTTAACCATCAGAGAGAGAAAAAGACACATTTCCTTGATTTCTTGAAAACAGTATAATAGCCATTTATGTAAAATTTCACCATAAGTGTCCTGTTCTGCTCCAACAGTTCTTTCTAATTAGCTTAATCATTGTAAGACTATGCTCCGACCTCCAAGAAATAGAAATGTTCTCAGATAAAGCCACAGTCTCTGCTTTTTGCCCAGGAGAGAATTAGTGTTGTCTAGGCAGGTTGTAGTGTTTCATAGTGTAGTGTGAATATGTAGTGTTGTGGCCGTGGTATCTGATTGAGTGGTTAGCATTTTGAAGTTCAGGGACTCGCAGAGCACAAAGTGGCCTTAGTGTCTCGTCCAGTTGTCCACAGGGAGCGTAGATCCACGTCGGTTATTCTGTGTGGTTTCATTCATTTGTCAGCTGCTATGGAGGAATGTAACAAAGGGAAACAGGGAAAAGAGAAGCTGCAAAAGAGTAAAGAGGGACAGAAGAGTTGAGCGTAAAGGATGGAGTTTAGTCCCATTGGTAGTGTAGTGGTCCCCCATTGTCATTTTAGCAAGGGCAGTAGGTGGGAGGAGGCTGTCGTCTAGTGATGCACACAATCAGTTTTTCTGCGAGAGAAGAAGAGGCACAAGTGAGGGAGTGGATCATGTGAAGCAGCTAATGTGAGGGTTCACGCCTCAACAGGAAGAACTGCACATTTAAAATTCATAATCACAGCCGAGACTTAAAAGAAGTAGAAAGTACAGTACACAATAATGACTGCTGGCAATAAAGTCACCACATGTTAGACAACAGCTACACAAACTGTGCAGAGAGAAAAAAAATCTTGGGAGAACTAAAATCACCGACACTTTTCACCAGCAGGGGGAGCAAAAAACAGTCCAACTACAGTACAATGGAAGCTCATTGAAAACACTGGTCACTGTCAAACACACAGAAAGTCACAGCTCTTAATACACAAGTAATATAGTAGGCCATGCAGTGAGTTGAAAGGAGCAGCCAGTGGGACACACATACCATGCGCTGACATGCAGTGTGACTGTGGGTGTAGCCTAACCATCGTAAGAATCCATTAGAGGCAAAGAGGCCTGCCTCTCCCCATACATCCCTCCCTGAGAGAGAGAGAGAGACAAAAAGAAAGAGAGTGTAGGAGTGTGTGGTAGATATAGAGAAAGAGAGAGAAGGAGAGAGACACCAAAGATCACAAACAGAGAGACAGGACACAGCGAGGAGGGGGCACATACACAAATAAGTGGGTTACGTGTGAAAATCCAAAGGAGAAGGTGAGGAGACACAAAACAGGAAGAAAGATGGTGAAAAAAATAAGAGAGCAAGAGAGAGAGGAAATATGAGTGTGTGGTGAGAAAAGAAAGGTTATAAGGGTTAGTTTAATGTTAGGTCATGTGCCAGGGAGAGAAAAAACATTGGTGAGAAATTATGTGCAAGACATAGATCAACCACAGTGCTTTAACAAGACATGCATCAACATGCTGTCTGTGGGTGTGAGAGCATGTCCGTTCACACGCTAACATTTCCAGCAGGTAGAGAGTATGTTGCTCTGTGTATCATCCTGAAATCTACAACCTCAACAGTAGGGATGCGCAATATGGATTTTTTTCAGCCAACACAGATAATTACCTACTTCTCATAGCTGATACAGATAAGATAATTGATAGTTTTACATTGTTGAATTTTACAAAGAAGTTTAGAACCTGTAGTTTATGCACACTTGAGGGTAAAAAAGGCTAAGATGTAGTGAGCAAAGCTGGATGATTTAATGTTCCATAGCTCTGACCTAACCAAATCTAACTCACATCACTTTTGGTACCGCAACAAAAACAAACAGTTCTGACTCTTCAAATGTGCATTTATTTTTTCAGTTAAGTACATCAAAAAACTTAAAAAAACATACTTTGGCTTTTATAGAGCATTTTGCCTGAGATTTCAAATTAAATGCTTTGACAAAGGTGTCAAATCAGACATGTCAATGTGTTTTACCATTTAAAATGGGTAAACTCGTGATTTTATTGTAGAACTGCACACAGCGTATTGATTCATGAAGCCCCTCCTTGATATGCTCTCTCTCCCTCTCTGTTTATCACAAGACAGTAGTGCAACCTGCAGTCCGCCTGCAGACACTGTAACAGGGTAACTGTTGGCATCATACGGCTAACATTACAGAACAGTCATCAACGGGTTTAATGACACACAGCAAACATTTACTAACGGTTACCTTTTAGGTTTAACAACAAACAAGAGTCTGATGGCACAGACTCCACACTGACATCTCCTGAATGAACTGGGATTGTTCACAGAGATGATGCAGAGGCAAACAGCATGAGCACATGATGAGTTAACAAAAGGTAACATCCTGCAAATGACTGTTGTACAGCAAGAGTGTGTTAAACACACTTCTGATCATAATCTTGTCTCTACTATTAGTCTCACACATTCTAATTTTCTAGAAAGCTTTGAGCTTATACTCAGATGCGTAAAGGGTTATAGGAAGTATGTAGCAGAGTTTATGTTAGGAGGGAGAGAGTCAAGTAATTCTCATTGAAGTGCAGTCATGCAGGGTTATGTGTGTGGGAAGGGTGTGGTAAAAGTGAGTGTGTGTGTGTGTGTGTGTGTGTGTGTGTGTGTGTGTGTGTGTGCGCGCAAACGTTTTACCTGTACTGCATCTTTGTCAGCAGGTTCGAGTGTGTTATCCAGAGTGTTCCTTCTCCCTCTCTGGTCCAGTGTGGAATATGCATCTGAAGAGGAGAAACATATGTTAAACCAGGTGTGTGTGTCTGTGTGTGTGTTTTCTCTTGTCACACTTACCTGGAACCTGACCAAAAAAAAAATCTGCTCAACCTTATGTGATACTGGCCAATTGTTTGTGTTTGTGTGTGTGTGTGGGGGGGGGGGGGTTCTCTTGTCACACTTACCTGGTCCCAAGTCATTCATTGGAATCATTTCCCGGTCCTCTTTGGCCCCTGTGTATTGCAGACACAAAAAAAATGGCCACGAATATGTTATGTTAAAGGTTTTTGTTCACACAGAGAGACGGTGTTAACACCACACCATCAGCTGCCAAAGATAGAACAGTGTGTGGGTGTGAGAGTGTTTTGTAGGAGTTCAAGTGTCAGACATGAGCCAGCTAGTATTTGCAAATATAGAATTTATGTAACTTTGCTGTGTGATGAGTGGGATTTGGGGTCTTTAAAGTCAGTGCCAAAGAGCTCAAAAGATCTTCTGAATATACTGAAAAGATATTTTACCATAAATGTTGGGACTGGCTGAAACCTGGCTGAAATTATCTAAAATGCTCCACTGTGGTAAACCCTTAAAAATCTTACACACCAAGCAGCCTATTGCCACATTAACAACCTATTGACTTCAACACATAGAAACGCAGCATATGTTGTATGAAGTGATGATTCTACAAAAAACTGCCACAGTTACATTTGTAGAATCTGAAGCAGAGTAAAGTGACAGAGAAATACTTGACTGTTACCCCACATAAAGGGCTGCTGCAAATCCACCTTTCAAATTTAATTAAGTCTTCAAAGGAATCAGATTTGGACCTCTGTGCATGGTAAAATAAGTCAGACATAGATGACTCTGTGTTTGATTTTTAAAAAAAAAAAAAAAAAAGAACAAACCAACGTACCAGGCATTAGAGAATTAAACAGTAACTCAAAAATCCAAATTAATAAATAATTAATAAAGGTTTAACTCATAGCAGGAGTTTGTATGCTGCAATACAAACACAAAAGCAAGAGGTCATTTTTGTGTGTTTGCAGTTAATGTAGAAAAAAAAATGATGTACTAAAAATGTTACCAATATAAACAATACTTTAACTGGACATGGCAATTAAAAACAGGAGACGCTTACACTTGCTTTCACTAATTAAACTCTGAGATATTTGGCCTTCCAGCAGTACACTTTACATGGTGCAACAATACATGTATTTGTGTAGAGTGCTCCAGGGATGATGTTCATCTGTCATCCCTGGAGAACCAGGATGACACTAAACGACATGTTATTTAGCGTCGTCCTGGTTCCTTCATCAAAAAGCCTATGGGATTTTTCCACTGGATTTTAGATTATTGCAGAAAATAAGCTCTGTGACGAACAAAAGTTTATGATACTTAAATGTTTCGTTCAGCATGATCATCTTCACACAGTGAACACCGATTTCATGATTACTGAAGCCTAAATGAAGTAAAAAGCTAACATTGGGCTCTAAACAAACTACACTACGGTCACATGACCTAACTTGATCACCATAACAAGACTGAAAGCCGTGTGAGGCACAGCACACAACGTGATGACGTTTGTCGTCTCATTTAGCCACTTATTAGCAACCGCCTTTTTGAAGCTTCAAATTCACAGTGGGGTATTTATTGGAGTTTTAGAACTCATTCCTGGGGTACTCTCTTGGACCATTCAGGACAAGGCTTCAGATTCGGTATGCAGTACAAACCCAACGATACGTGTAAGTATCCTATTACATTTGGAAAATACATTCTACTCCAGTGAGACTCACTGGGAGGCGTGCCACGCTAAGCTAGCTTGCTGCAAGATAGTTAAGCCTTGTTCAGACTGCAGCCCAAATCCGATTTTTTTACAAATCTGATCAGAATCCTATCTTACTGACTGATCGTTCACATTGCATATTGCAAGTGATCAGATCCAATCTGCATGTGTCCATACTGACGTAGTCTTATCTAATTGAGTTTGATGGTTACCGGCTACATCCAGGAAAAACAAACAACTGACGACAGAAAACTGTGCGTGTTTCTGTCCCAAGTGGTTATGTGGAACTGCGGCGCAAACTTTCTCCTACTTGCAAGGAAGCAACAGAAATGGAGGAGACTGCTAAGTTGTGCCGCCTTTCATGCTGCCATCACCACTGGAATGGTAGTGGAGGGAGGCGTGTGGTGTAAGCAAACCAGTGATGCCTGGTGGCTCGGGATTTCGCACCTCAGTGCATCTCTTCAGAATCGGGAAGGCCACCGTGTGCGTAATTGTGCATGAGGTGTGCACTGCCTTAACCTCTCTCAAGAATGAGTTCCTCAAGCTTCCCACCGGACTTCACCTGGAGGAGGTTGTATGGGGATTGAGATCACGGAAGGGCTTTCCACAGTGTGGAGGTGCCATCGATGGGTCCCACATCCCCGTTATTGCACCCTCAGACAGCCACACTGATTACTTTGACAGGAAAGGGTCATTCTGCAAGCCATCGCTGACCATCAGTACAAGTTAATACCCTTTCACACTTTTTAAATTAAATAAACCAGTAAAATAAATGCAAGTAAAGACAGTTTATGCACCTCTCAGGCACTTTATCTCCTCGTTTGTCCACGGTTTGTTGTTTTCCACCATGCAATTAACCCGTGGCTTGACTATTTCTTCCACTTGTAACTCCACAGGCATCGCTAGACAATGAGCGTCTTGTTGTTGTTGTTCATGTCGCGCTCCAAGTGACGCAGAAGACACTTGGAAATTCTATTTGAGCGACCGAGACATTCAGATTGAAACAGATCTGTAAAAATCCGATCAGAATCACATTTGAAACCACCTCCATATGTGGTTTGAATCAGTTTTGGAAAAATTGGATCTCGTATTTTTTTCGCTTTCCGGACTGCTTCATACAAAAACAAAAGCTCAAATTATGTTACTTATAATACATTTGAAAATAAAATAAAAAAAACCAAGGACATTTATTCTTTGATTTCAGAAACAGATTTGTTTCTACTACTACTACTACATTTTATGTTTTGTAAGGAGCTGTACCGAACCATGAATTTTGTGAACTGTTACACCCTTAATGTGTTTCCATTTGCTTCCTGACCTTTGTCTATAAGTGGCAGAGTGCTGTCTTCATATCCTCCATTGGCCCTGGTGTTGTTGCTAGGAGGGTTTAAGTTGACCATGAAGTCAGTCTTCTTCCAGCCGTCCTTCTCTAAAGTGCGCCGCAGCTCCTTGTAGCCCCACACTGTCTGCAGCACCAGGCCAGCCCCACGCACCTCCCGCTCAGAACGATTACTGGTGATCCAAGTGAACAGGACAGGCAGAAAGTTAAAAAGAGGACAGGACAGAACATGTAAGGAATGCATAATGAAGGCAAGTAATTCAAAACTGCATGTTCCACTGGCAACAAACATGTAGACATGGACAGAAAAGAACCTTAGAAATCATCCCTTACCCATCCTTGTTAATGAGCACAAGTCTCTCGATTCCCTGTGAGGCCCTGAGGGTCTTGGCTGCATCCAGGCTGGAGCCCAACACCTCATGGAGTGTGCTCAACACCGACACCACCGTCTCTTCTGACAGCGCCCGCACTGGCTGACTCTGACCACCGCCAGGCAGGTTGGCCACCAGGTGAGGCACTGCATGTTTACCTGACAACACACAAGTACAGAAAGAGTGTTCAAAATCAAAACACACTTAAATACTGATGCTATCCTGTTGATACAAGAAATCCTTGTAACAGTAGGACTAGCTCAGTCACACAGAGCGCTCCAAGTCTCACCTAGCAGATCTCTGTTGCGTGCATCAATGGCAAGGTTGCGGAGGGCTCCAGACATGGCACGAACAACGCGATCGTTGCCGTGGGCCAGCAGCTCAGTCATCATGGGTAGACCCTTCTCCTGGCGCAGCAAGGCACGGATGTATCTCCCATACTACAAACACATTTGTTTTCACTTTCAAATCAGGGGACGAAATACTCTACCTTTAATAGAATGTTGTGCAGATCTGCTGTAATTTTGTGACACAGCCCAGTCAAAATGTTTAACAGCACATGCCAAAGGTGCTCCCCTGAAGAGATACACACCTGCTTTACAAATGCGCTCTTCCACTATTGTGTACAAACAAATATTAAATGGTCAATTTTAGGGATGGGTATTGTTAAGGTCTTATCGATTAGGTGCTTTATTGACACTCCTATCAGTTCTTTTGGTTTCCTTGGTTCCCTTGTCAGAAAAACTAATGGGATTTTTCCATTGGATTTTGGATCATTGCTGAAAATAAGCTCCATGGCAAAAAAAAAAAAAGTTTGATTCTTACAGATTTTGTTTAGGAAAGTAATCTTAACAAATTAACACATTTTTTATGATTTTGGAAGTGTAAATTCAATCAGCAGAAGAGGCTATAGACAAACCTCACCATGGTCACTTGACTTAACATCATCACTACAACAAGGCTGTAATGCCATGGTTAGCGTGATGACATTCTGTAGTCTCATTCAGCGACCTATTTGCAACTGCCTTTTTTAAGTGACATGAAAGCTTGAAAATCCACAAGTGGGGTATTTGCTGACCTATTTTTTGTCATAGAACAAAACGTGAAAAGTCTCTTAAGCTTGTGTTAACCACAGACCTTATTTCAGGCATCTAACCAAAAATCCATTGACTTTGAGGCTAAGGAACCAGGAGTGCAAAAATGCCAACTCATTTTTGGGTTTTAGGACTCATTCCTGCACCACTCTATGAAGACGCAAACCCCTGCCGTAATGGGCTGACGCACCGCGTCAAACTGAGTCAAGCAGAGTCAAGCCAAGGCAGCATATGTATCGAAAAACCCATAAGTGCGCTGTGCATCTCTCTTCAGCTTTTTTTTGGACAATAATATTGTATATTGTTGTTTTCTTGATATATATCGTCAGTAGAGGAATTTCAATATCAAACAACTCTACTTATAAGCTCTGTTTGGCAAGCTGTGAGAGCTGTAAGAGTTATGTATAGGTCTATGTTCATGTTTCTTCAGATTCCCACAATCTGGGACAACAACCACTATGTTTACTCAGCACAGGGGGTGTTGGTGAAATGGAACAAGATAACAACGGAAAGCAGTTCTTACAGTCCAGCGCCCGGCACACAGGTTCTGAACAGCTCCAGCCGAGGCTTCCAGCACAGTGGGGTTCTTGGACTCCTTTAGCAGAGAAGTGTAGATGCGGACCACCTCTGGCTGGTACAACAGCTCATAGCCTACAGGAAAGAAAGAGAGACAGAAGAAGAGAGTGGGGAAGAGGGACGGAGGAGGAGGGGAACCATGGAGAAGAACATGCAATTGGCAGGAGTGAGTGAAGAGAATATGCAGAAGAAACATGGGAGATGAAGAGGTAAGGAAGATGCACAATTGGAGGTTATAGATGGCTTAAGAGGGACAAGTATAAATGTTTTGAAAAATGCTTTTTTTTCCCAGTTTTTTCTGTACCATATGATTCGTTTAGTAAAAGTGTTACCTTTAGCAGGTGTGGTCCTCTTTGGAATGTCTATTACGTCTGCAGCTGCATCCTCATCTTTCTTACCTGGAATCAAACATTGGAGCCTTAGAAACACACAGAAACTAAATATGGTACATTGATTTTAAAGAACTAGTTCTACTGTTAGTGCATTTGTTCTAGTTTTGTTAAACATACAGTATGCTATGACCAAAAACTGAGATGCATGTGGCGTGCATGTTAGTGCTGAGACAGTAACACAGACCTTTAGCTCAGCTACTCTATCACTACTACTATAATAACGACAATGACAGGCAGCAGAAGCAAAGTGCAGTCATACAGAGGTAAAAAGCTTACCTTTGGAAAACCACTCATCTGTAGCCCAGCAAAAAATGGGAGAGAAGAATAGAGGAGGGAGGAGAAGAAGGAGGGGTGAAGAGGGAGAAGAGAAAGTCAGAACAGGAGGAAGAGAGAGTATTTATAGTAAGAGGAAAGCAGCCATAACTGAGCCACCCAGTTAACACCTGCTTACATCCCAACAGCACTGCTGCCACCACACACAAATCAGCAATCTCACATGCCAAGTATGAAGGCCAAATAAAGCAAATCAACGAACACAGCAGCTCATGTCTGTATACACACATTGTAACTGCGCTGTATCACTCTGAGAAGTTGTTGCTATAATAAAGGGCTGGGCGATATGGCTTAAAAATAATATCGCAATATTTTTAGTAAATATTGTGATACACAATATACATATATATCACATATTTTTAAATCTTCTTGAAAGTACTGTAGACTACCAAAATACAAAATTATAAAATGAACTTAAGTTACCGTAAAGTTAAATAAAGTAGCTACTGTCAAACTCTTCTTGAAAGTACTGTAGACTACCAAAATACAAAATTATAAAATGAACTTAAGTTACCGTAAAGTTAGATAAAGTAGCTACTGTCATACTAAAGTTTAAGTACTGTTACAATAAAGTTATTTATTTAATTACAACAATGTTTAATTATTGTTATAATTAAATAAATCAAAGAAGAACTACTAGTGCTTTTATTCTGAAGCACCCTCGAGCAGGAAGTATCGATGTTTTTGCTGTGAGCTTGAAGTTTTCAGTCAACAGTCAGATGTCAGTCGCAAGAGAGGTGCATGGTCTCAAAATGCGACTAACTATAGCAGCAGTCTGGATCTGGTCACTACATTCGCGATGTTCACGATAAAGTCATTTTATATATCCCAGGTGGAACAAGCTGAAATACATAAAGTAAATTTGATGTATCACCCACACCTATTATATGTTTAAATGCAAAACATCTGAAAATTATAAATACAAAGAAAAACATTTACCTAACAAATAAGCTGTTATCTAGTGTACAAAATCAGTGATCCCAGATATTTCTTGTATGCTCCCCCAATGAGTATCACAAGTATGTCTTGCATAGCACCTACTTTGATGCAATCTTATCTTTCATACAGTAGCCTAATCATTCTGCCTGTTATACCTCAATGTGACATCTAGTCTGATGTCATGTAAAATTGTGATTACAGCAAAGCTGAGCAGTTTTTCTGTACAGGTTGCTGTTAAAGAGAATCGATCATCCCAAGCAGGTATGGTACGGACCAGGGCTGCAACGATTAGTCGACTAATCGATGACTAATCGACTATTAAAATGATCGATGACTATTTTAGTAGTCGACTAATCGGTTTGAGTCATTTTTCATAGAAAAGTACTATAAAAACACCCCAAATACTCTTATTGCAGCTTCTTATGTTCAGATATTGGCGGCTTTACACACTCTCCCATGACGGTGAACTGAAACCCTTTGGCGTGAGTAAAAAACAAGACATTAGATGACATAATTTAGGGGTTTGGGAGAGACAGACCGACATTTTTCAACATTTTAACACATTTTTCAATAAAATGATTAGTCGACTAACCAAAGAAATAATCGACAGATTAGTCGACAATGAAAATAATCGTTAGTTGCAGCCCTAGTACGGACGGATGGACACAGACAAACCCAAAACATAATGCCTCCTGCCACGGCTATCTCAACCCAGAGGTATATTAATCAGCAACTATTGTGATTATTTATTTCAGTCAGTTCTTATGGCAAAATGCCAAATATTTGCTCATTTCAGGTTCTTGTGTAAGGGATGTGCTGCATTTCTCTGTTTGTTTGTTTTTTTGTCATTGTAAACTAAATCTCTGGGTTTTGGTCTGCTGGTCAGCTAAAAAAAATAAAGATATGAAGATGTCATCTTGAGCTCCAGGAAATATTGATGGGATTTTTCTTAACTACTTTTTTATTTCATCAATGATTGATTTTTTTTTTTTTTTTTTAAATCGAAAGATAATGGGCAGATTAATCAAGAATTAAAATAATTTGTTTGTTTCAACCCTCCATTATTGTCATGATCTTTTGTGTATTGTTAGCATGGATAGGCAACACCTTTATGAACTGATTACATCATTTCCTAAATAGCCCCACTGTATCCAAGTAAAAGGAAAATTAACAAAGAACAAAGAAAACGACCAGGGAGGATATACAGAATATGAGTCATTCATATAAGCGTTGACAGATGTTCACCTTCAAATGATTTTAGAAAATGGTCAAAGCCACCAAACAGCAGAAAGGTGGTGTGTGGCTGAAAAAAACAACAAATCAATACTCTCAGTGAAACACAAACAGAGAGCCGCAGCAGAGAGGACGAGCTTTCTCGCAGTCAGGGAAATTGTTAACATTCCTGTGCGGTTGGTATTGTTTGTGCAAGTGTGTGCATGTGTGTGTGTGCGCGTGTGTTTGGTTTACTGTCAACACTGACATCATCACAACTGTTCCTCTTAGTGGCTGAACAAATAGAGCCAATGTCTCTGTCTCTCTCCCTCTCTGACACAGACCTTTGCTCTTGCGGGAGCTGAAGCAGCCGCTCTTCTGGCTGGAGGGGGCGGGGCCCTGGTTGATGGGTACAGCCTCCTGGTAGCGCTCACAGCCGGGGAATTTCACGATGCACCTGATAGGACAAGTTCCTCAGCAGACACACGCTGTTCTCTATCAACTGCAAAGATGGAGGGAAAACGGTGGGATGGAAACAAGAAATGCAATAGTAAACAGATGTCACACATCACCACATAATAGAGCTATGTTATGTTGTCAGCTAGAGAAAATGAAATTGCCATTATGTTACATGATGTGGAAAGTTATCCATGGAAGATTATTCAAACTATTTCATTCTAGACTTGCACCAATTAATCGGGAGTGCTCGGAATCGGGCCGATTTTCACGTGATCGGCCATGACCGGCGACCGGCTGGTCAGTCTAAAATATGCCGATTTAAAACGCCGGTCAAATTCCCGTCGCGCCGCATGACTGACCTCGCGCAACACCAGCAGCGCACACACACGCATGTGTGCAACTCACTCCTTGGGCGATGTGAGGAAGGAGACCTCAGGGTCCTTTGGGTAGGACAACTATGGAGTAAATGATTCCATGCGGATAATCAGGTTCAAGAGGATACTTTCATTTTCAATGCAGGAAGTTCACAACAAGTGTGTGTAGGTGTGTGTGGTTCTGAAATAAACAAAAGGAAAAATAGCTTTACTCTCAATTCTTACAAATATGCACAGTGTTTCCCCTATATGCAACTAGCAGCTGCTGAAATATGACTGCCGCTGCTGAGTTTGTTTGTTTGTTTTCGTCTCAGCTCTTTAGAAACTGCCGTCATATTATTTTGCGCGACGGACGCTTCATATAATAACATAACAATATACTATTTATCGTGTTATACGGTGAAACGTTTCACCTTATAACATGATGGCATATTGTTATAATGTGAGACTTATGTTTGAATGAGGAAACGGTGTGCGGAGCACGGATAAATTGAGGAATATTGCTCATTTACACGAATGGTTTTAAGTTGTACTTCATGCTCGGGTTGAGGCATGGCGAGATTCTGCTGTTAGGAGCACAGTGGATAATATTGTGATAAATATATGTCAGTGAAACATGGGCGGCTTCTCACCTTAATCATTCACACACACACATCAAAAGAGAGGAGGAGGAAGCTGTTAATTGTCCATGTTAAACTTAACTACGGAGCTCCTCCTCAGCGCTAAGGGCTTTCATACAGGCGACCTGTGGCACTGTTTTTGTTTGTTTGAGATGATCATTGAAAAGCTGGTTGTATCTTGGTTAAAATGTTCTAATAAAGGAAAATACTGTAATATCTTATGTGCTGTAAAAAGGTTTGAAAAAAAAAAATGAAATCGGAATTGGCCAAAATCGGTATCGGCCATCCAAACACTCTGCAAATCGGAATCGGCCCAAAAAATTGCAATCGGTGCAAGTCTATTCATTGCCAACAACAAAATTCGATGACTTTTCCAAAACGGAATGATTTTGACTAACTTCCAGTCCTGGAAAATGAGTTTGGGAAGATTTTCCAGGTTTTTGCAGACAATGGGAACCTTGTACAAAATATTTTGCCATTTTGACAATCAGATTTTCTTGTTTCTCTTTTTAAAGGATAAGTCCGGTATTTTGCACTTTGAGCCCCATTCCTGGGTTGTTCATGATGAAATAGAGTGGTTAAGACCAAAATATTGACGATTGCTCCTTCTCTGACAATTTCAGAGAATTTGTCTTTCCCCTGCCTGGCTTAACAATGCTGTCTATGGCCATGTGTAAATCTGTCCTAAAACCACCTTAAACGTTTGTTTTCAAAGCCATGAAACTCACCGAGTGGTCAGTGGTGTTCGTTGATGTTCCAACATAAAAATCGTAGCAAACTTTACAATTTTTTTCACTCAGGCAGTAGTACTTTCAAAGACCTATAAACAGACTGATGAGTAAAATTGGTGCAGATCCCCTTTAATGTCCAATAAATCAGAGGTACACTTACCTTATTGTCAACATCTTTACAATCAATCTGGGACTGGACAATGTACATGAGGGAATCAACCAATCCTGTGCACTCCCTCAGCTTCCTCCTTGCCTCACTTCGCTCTGAGCTCACATTTCTATAGACAAGTGGAAAGTTGAGAAGAGGAGAAACATAAATGTAAAACAAAACATGGATTAGCAGTTTGAAAGGTTGGAGAAATAATTGAGGCACTTAAGAGGTTAAAGGGGACAGGAAAGAGTCGATTTTAGTGACTACAAAAGGATTCCAGCAAACAATGCTTGAAGACGCCCCCAAGAGTGGTTTGAATGAAGCTCCTGTTAAATCTACTGGTTTACAAAGAGAGTACAGTTTGGTGAGATCAAGTTACAGCTCTGGACCAATTTCTTCAACTGCTCTCTGACACAGTCCTACTTACAGACTGAATTGATGGAAACATGTGGAAACTGAGGCCAAGTAAGTTGTTTATTGGCTGATGTAGAAGGCATGTTAAGACAGGAAATGAGGAATAAAACTCTGTCGAATGATGTTCAGCCTTGGTCTTTTGTGCTGGCCCGTTCATCTCAGTGACACGCACGCCCTCTCAAACAATACTAGGATACGAGCATGGGGCACTGATTTCACTTCACTTCATAATTCAGGAAGTTTATTTACATTATGCAGTCAGCAAACATTCAGAATCTAAACTGCAGACTAAGGCCACATCCACACTAAAACGTTTTCATTTTAAGAGTGTGTTTTAAATGAAAACACTCTCTGTACATACTAGCATTTTAGCACAACTTCAGAAAATCTCTGTGGTCTCCTCTGTGGTTGATTGCTTAGTTACGGAAAATACTACAGAGATGGCTAAAAGTAAGTCCAAAGATTTCTTTGCTTTGACCGATGACAAGGCGAAACATGAGTATAATGTGAAGAGAGTGAAATAAACACTTAACTTCTTAACAGAAGGTGAACCCTCCCGTCAGCAGAGGATTGATTTATCAGTGTTAGTGAGTTTACTGACACAATGGCTCTAGTGATGACAATGTCAGTCAGTCGGCCTACCAGTTTGGTTCAGACTATAATATCTCAAAAACTACTACATAGATTGCCATGAAATTAACATTACCTGTTTAACATTAGCATATTAACACTGTAGCTGTGAGCATGCTGGCACTAGCATCTGGTTATGGAGAATTAGCCTCACAGAGCTGCTGGCATTGCTGTGCACACTTAGTCTTGCTAGTCTTACTGCAAACCTTGTCATTTACACAGGACAGATTAAATTCTTATCCATTAAGCCTTCTACAGTTTAGTAATCTTATAAGTTTAGTGCAAGCTAAAATGTGTGACATGGATCTAATAAACCTAGGTATGACATCAAGTTTGATATATGCAGACTGTACGATAAGAGCACCTACTGAATCACAGGTTGGGATATATGTCCATCAACGTCAAAGCACAAGAACAAAACTATCAGCGTGCGTCATCCATCTACGCCACTTTAGTGGTAAGAGAAAAGTAAAAACAAACATGAAGCGAGTTCTTGCTACAGGGTCATTTATGTGTGTCAAAAAAGTCTGAAGAAGAGGAAGAGGAGGAGAATGTGGACGCAGTCGTGGCCAGGGAAAAGAGGCCAACTTGGCTCGTCAATTTTGCTTCGAGAGCTCAAAGTGTATTTATTAGCATCTACTAGCGTTAAGCATTGTCACGCTGATCAGTGTGTCATTTCATGCTGCATTTCTACTGGTTGGTTAGTAGAATAAGGTCGCAACAGCAGTCACACAGTGAGATGGTCATTCCAAATTTCTGACACTGTCAGAATTTTATCCCAGGCTGTCTTTAATCACAAGACCATAACAATGGCCATCCTCTCTCACTGTGCAACGTATTCATGTCCTAACCCGGGTCTACTGCATGTCACTAACTCGGCTTGTTCTCCGGAGCCATTGTGCTCCACTGTCTCGCAGGTTAACTCGTACCGCAGCTGTGCCTGGATGGTGTGTCGTGGTTGTGCTGCTGCCATGGTCCTGCCTGATGACTCCCACTGCTGCTGTTACTATTAGTCATACCTGTACTATTATACACATATCATTATTGTCGCATACATATATAATCATATTATTAATATAATATCTGTTTCTCCTTATGTCTCATTGTGTCATATGGATTACTGTTAATTCATTATATTGATCTGTTCTGTACAACATCTATTGCTCGTCTGTCCGTCCTGGAAGAGGGATCCCTCCTTCAGTTGCTCTTCCTGAGGTTTCTACCATTTTTTTCTCCCCGTTAAAGGGTTTTTTTCGGGGAGTTTTTCCTTATCCGCTGTGAGGGTCTTAAGGACAGAGGGATGTTGTATGCTGTAAAGCCCCCTGAGGCAAATTGTGATTTGTGATATTGGGCTTTATAAATAAAAATTGATTGATTGATTGATAGAAAACTGTATTAGCCATGACCAAAGATATCACCACATTTCTTTCACGTTGGTCATCTTTCGTCTGGGACAGCCCAAAATCTCACAGTGTATACTGGGGTTTAACTGAACAACTTCTGCCAAAGTCCGACACTGATATCTTAGGAATTTTGATCTCCATCTCAGTTCTGCACCTTGTGTGACCCATGTGGTCAGCCTCATGTTGAGACACACTGGTTTAAACAGGTGTAGGTGTAATAAAGCTATCATAGACATTAAAGTCTACAGCTCTACTAAACTTCAGATTCATATTGTACAAGATGTAACAAAAACTTATCATAATCATCATTTAATACAAAACCTGCCAAACAAGGCTACTGAGAGTATGTTTACCCAGAGCAGTTATCGTTCTCCTCATCTGAACAAGTCAGCTCTAATGCCCATTTCTAAATATTTTGATAGCATATGTTTTTCTGTGGAAAAAATAGAATAACCTGGTTCAGCCAGTGTACTGCTTTCAGCCCGTTCATGTAAAGTGGTGCAATTCATTCAATGTACAGGCAATCTATATTACCATTACAAATTTGCTGTGGATATTAATCACTTCTCTATGAAAAACTACATCTGCATGTTAATGTGTTAGGAAGAGGCCTCAGCAGGTGCATCCAATGTCACACTTTTCTTGAGACCTTTGCTTCCACTTCTCAATTAGACCTTTCAGTTGGCATCTATAAAAAATGAAAAATATACTGATTTATTTTTAATGAAACATGGCAAAATCTTTTACTCCAGTGTTTGCTCATTTGGTGTACTGAGACGATACTGTTTGTACCATTTCTGCAAATGCCAAACTTTTTAAATCTT
The DNA here is from genome assembly GCA_019142605.1 of Cephalopholis sonnerati. Lineage (NCBI taxonomy): Eukaryota > Metazoa > Chordata > Actinopteri > Perciformes > Serranidae > Cephalopholis > Cephalopholis sonnerati. The sequence continues at coordinate 4,678,873 of JAGQAX010000003.1, forward strand.
CAAGGTTACCAAGTTATTCACACATACTTTTCTAGATGTGCAAATGGACACTGTAATTACCATGTGGTCAAGAGAATGCATAGATAACAGACTCGCAGGCTAGAACATACTGTTTACACTGTAAAAGTCAATGCCCCACTGTCCTCTGCTCGCCCCCTCCCTGTAAGCTCTGAAATTCCCCTCTTCACCCTCTCCGTACACGCAGCTACTGTGAGACAGCACTTCTCTTTTACTTAGCCAGATTTCTCTTAAATAAATAGCTGACTTTTCACCCATAAGTCTTTAAGTGAGCACTATATAAAGTAAATAAGGTATCCTGTTTATACGTTATGCTAGTAGTCGAGTAAAGGCTTCTGACGTGCACATTACACTTTTGAATACAATGGACCTGCATCTAGTGCTTGATGCTTATTGGTTTATTTCTTTCAACTGAAATTTCTTTTATTGCAGTCATTGTGTGGATATTATCCAAAAATAGATGAGCAATCAGAAGCAGAAATTTTAGTGCCATCTGTGAAAACTGAATAGAAATTGTTTATTATATGCAATTAAATTTCTGGTAGAATGGGCTGGTTCATTTTGTAAGAGATGGACACATTAGGCATTTGTATTCTGACTGTATGTGTGTATCATTCTGATTATTAGTGGGATAGAAGGCTTCAAATGAACTTAGCTTCTTTCCTCTCTCTTCATTTAGACCACTTCACGATGTTTTCCCTTTCTTCTGCTCTGTTAACTCGTCACTGCTCCTTTCCTCTCTCATACATCCCACTGCTCTCTGTCTGTTGAGCTGGCATGTTCGTGCTTCCTCTCTTGTCTACATCAATCCTCCCTCCTTCCTTCCCCTTCATATCATCTGTATCAGTCAACTAGCTCTGATCAGCTCTTGCTTTCATACCTCAGGCAGCCTGCTGTGTTGGTGAGGGCCGTCTCCCACTCAAGATGTCTAGGCTTGCAGTTCTCCTCCCCTCCTCCTGCTCCATTGCTCCCTCTTTCCCAGCCAGAATGGGGCACCATTACCTCGTCAGAAAGGGCATGTAGTGCATGGTCCACAATCTCCATTTTCACAGAGTCGTGAGATGACAGGTTCCACAGTGTACCTGGGAAAAATGCAAAATGAATTTGCATTTATATAGCACCTTTCAAGTTTTCTGACCACATAAAGTGCTTTAATACTTCTTGTCACCTCTACCAATTCACACACACTTTGATACACTGGTGGCCGAGGCTACTATAAAAGGTGCCACCTGCTACTCAGTTAAACATTCACATACACTCACACACCAATGGCACAGGGTTCGGTATCTTGCTAGAGGATATTTCTACAGGTGGACTGGAGGAGCCGAGGATTGAACCGCTGATCCCTCGACTAGCGAATGACCCACTCCATCTCCTAAGCCATTGCCCCACTTGTGCCTCCGTGCACAAGTCAAGGGGGGACAATGGATGTGAAGCATCCATGTCTGTGAAAACATGGATGCTTTACATCCAATGTCCCCCCCGCAGCACAGAGGAGCTATACAATCAGCACAGTTTCAAGGTGGACACCCAAGATTAGTTTCACCAATTCAGCACCTGACCAAATGTCTCCCCTTCTGCTCCTGAGATATGGCCCTGAAAAATGGCCAGAGAAGTGTTTTTGCAGAACATTTTGATGTCACAGTAAACTTGACCTTAAGGTATAAAATGTTTTTACAACATCATTATATCCTATTTGACATTTGTGTCAAGTTTTGTCATAATTGGCATTTGAATTCTTGAGTAATGGTCAAAAACATGTTTCCTGAGGTCACACTGACCTTGACCTTGTAGATTTTGGTGGTCAAAGTAAATGTTTGTGCAAAACTTTAAAAAAGTCCTCAAGGTGTGCTTGGGATATTGCATTCACGAGAATAGGACAGACAGATGAAAGTACGGAGGCAAGCGCAGACTGACGAAAAACCCAAAAATATAACACCTTCAGCTACAGCTATCACCAGTGCGGAGGGATAAAAATGCATTTGTAATGTAAAGTGGGTAATTATGCAGCCTACTTTCAACCTTGCAAAATGTCACCTATGGAAAATAAACAGATGACTGTATACCATATGTTCACACAACATGAATACAATAAGACGCTGTAGAAACATAGCAATATCCAAATATTACAAGTAAGGCTAAGGCTTTAAATAACTGTGGTCATTTTCATAGGCCTGTGTCGTTTGGATATGTTTTAGGGATGTAGCAATTCATCAGACAAACATCTGTATTAGCTAATGTTTACCTTGTTGACTGCCATCAGCCTATTGAGGGCTCGAGATTAACAGCGTATTTTAAGCATCTGTATTGGCCCCGTTTGCATTTTCAATATGTTGTAGAATATAGAGTGACTATGTTATTCATCTCATCATGAACAAACTACCAAAAATGTGATACACTCTAATTTTATAGTAATGTAAGACTGTTTGTGCTGTTTCCTTTGAGCTGAGCAGTGACCACGCTGTGCTGTTGTGTGTCTAACCTGTGATGGTATCAGTGAGGTCCTGGTCATGGGTCTTCCTCAGCAGCCGGATCAGAGCAGGCACTCCATCACAGTTCTTGATGGCGATCTTGTTGTCTGGATCTTTGCCATACGAGATGTTCTTTAGTGCTCCACAGGCTGCATAGTGAACCTATAATAAAGACCCAACCACAGCTTATTGAACCATTAGTCATAATGGAGCATTACTTAAAGAGAGCACTGCTTTCAAATACATATGGTAGTGGAAAACGGTGTTGTGCCCTTGTAACTGTTTGATTGTCCTACAAAAATTTCATGGGTCTTGGCATTTCTGCTAATGCAGCTGTCTATAGCCCCTTTTACACTGGCCCTTTTCACACAGAGACGGTGCTATAGGGCCATTACAAAGTACCTTCTTCATGCCACCTTCACATTTTTACACAGAACCAAACTACTGCAGCATCATTCCGCTCCTATGCATAATTTTTGACTGCTTCCCGGAGGGAGCATCGCGGAATCAAAAGAGGCATAACAGGTGTGACATGTAACACAACTATGTCGGCCTCTAGTGTGACATAACATACGTGTCAGTAGTGCTTTATAAACAATAACAAAGGCATAATATGGCAATAACAATCATTTACCATCTCCGTTATATGGGGGCTTATCTCGTCCTCTGCTTGGAGGGAAAGGAGTTCCCAGACCTCACTGTGTTTCCAATTTGCGGACATTTTCAGCCTCTGTTCTTCTGCTCTGAATTAACCACTAACTGCTAACAGCTACTTTTTAAATCTCCCGCGGTGGGTCACATACATTACACATCGTCAAAACGTCACACCCATGCCACCCATGATCCCGTTATGCCGTCTATCTTGTTCTCACAGACATGATTTCGTTGCTGTTACTTCCTCCATTCCCAGCTCAGAGATGAGACAGCTCTGTCCCCCCATTCTGTGATTGTACTTTAGTTACAGAGCGGCAACGCAAATCATTGTTTAACTCAAGTAAAAATGCAAGGCGGCATAAAGACTGGACTTTGTAGTGACCCTATAGCGCAATCTCTGTGTAAAAACAGCTACTATTTAATAGTAAATTAATTGGCTACATTTCTAACATATTTTCACTATGTTAATTACAATGTTAATGTCAGCAGAAGTTTATGAACTTCCTGCGGTCAATGTCAAGCATGTTGCTTTTGGTTTTACTGTCACATTCATTTACATTGTGCAATTTAAATAGTTTAGCATGTTTTCATGATATTATGCTGTTTTGTATCTCAGGTTTTCATACAACATACACACACACGCATATACTACAACATACACACACGCATACACACACACACACACACAAAAAGTGTGTGGAGTCTTCGGAATGCCTTAAAAACATTAAGAGGATGCAGTCGCTGTGTGACCCATTTTTTCAGCCAGCAAGCCATCAGGCACACACCAGACTCCAAACCTGTCACTGACCGTAGAGCATAAATTGTGAAATTAAGATGGTTCTTTGCCTGAGGAGTGGAATGCATGATGTGGTTTGTCTGGTAATGCCCATATAAAGATCAGCAAAACTTTGCCACAGCTTGTGCTAAATGAAAGGGAATCAGAAAAACCACAGAATGTTTTGGACGAAACCATATTTAGCACAAATGTTGACCTACGGGATCTGACCAAGAGAAGTAAAATACTTGTTGCTTATTTCTATTTCCCTTTCAACTGGTATTAGTGCTGAGCCTCAAGTTCACCTTGTCTCAGGCCAATGAAGTGTCTCACTATTACATAAGAAATACTTACACCTGCAATACTAATACCTTAAGCCTCACTTTTACCTCACAACAGTCCAATCACAACACAGTGAGTCAGGAATGAACAGAAAGCCATGGAGAAAATCAGCAAACATACCTCTTTGTTTGGGATGTCAAGCATACCGACCAGCGCTGGGATGCCTTTCAGCCGACGCACATCAGACTTCACCTGGAAAGTAAAACATAGGGCACATGGATGTAAGAGGTGATGTAGGGGGGCAAGGAAAGTCCAGTTTATGGTTTTTAAACAGCCCAGCGAATCCAAATTATGTCAACGTCAATCAATTCAAACATAAATTAAATAAGTAAAAGGTGCGATGATGTACAAAAAAAAAGTCAATCAGAGCATTAAGGAAGAAAGGCAAAGTGCAGGACACAGGACAGCATGATGAAAGACCCTCAGTAAAGAAAATTAAAAAAATACCTTGGCTGTGAAAATTCATTCCAGCTCCCGCCATGACAGCTGAGTGTGCATTAGCTGCTATCACAAAATAATAAAAAGCTGCAATTAAAAGTAACTTTTTTTTGTGGTACTTTCTCTTCAAATCTGATCATTCATACTATTTGAATTAACAAGTTGAATGTTGCCATGTCAATAACTGGAGACATCAAAAACACACAGACAGCAGCAGACAATATTCCGTCATGTAAAGCCAGATTTTTGCCCTGGCTGAATATCTGCCAGATTGTAGGGCTGCACGATTATAGCTAAAATGATAATCACAACTATTCTGATCAATACCGAGGTCACGTTTACTTCATCTTAAAATATTTTTATTGCACTCTCACATTTAAATAAACAGAGCACTGCTTTCATTTTCATGTTGTGCTATGTTCCAAATTAATTAACAACTAACAACTTAACAACTACTTAACATAAGGTTGCTCTTCCCCACAATTCAGTGCATCTCCTATGGATAAGGAATCTTGTTTGTTTGTTTGTTTGTCTGTCTGTGACGTGATGCAGGATGGATGTCTGATATCTTATAGCAGCAGTAGCAGTTAGCAGCAGTACAACAAGTGTCATTCCATTTCTATGGACATTATTCTTCTTTGTCTCCATGCATTTATTGTTGTGCAGACTGCAGTTATATATAGGGGGTTTAAAAAGTAAGTTGTGTTGCTTTGCTGCACAGACAAAAGTCTTATGCACTCTTTGTATATGATTTCTTCTCTCCTAAATCCAAAATATTTCCACATAACAGTTGATGAAGGTTGATGACGTATGATTTTTGTTTTGCCCTTCTGCAGTTGCGACGGTCAGGAAAGTTCTTCACAGGCTGCCCCTGCACTATGCTCACACAGCAGACAGATCTTCACATGTGCAGATTGGCTGTTAGTTTAGGAAACTCTTTGTTTTAATATGCAGGGGAGTTCTCTATGAGCGGAGAACACATTTTAAATGTCAATATCGCAGTGAATCATGCTCATTTCATTGTAAGAAGCTAATATCATGATTGTTATTAATGCTGGATTAATTGCGCAGCCCTACCAGATTGGATGTTATTTGACATGCAGTTTAAATGATTTCTTGGATTTCTGGTATGTCAGAAACTTTGGTGGGCAGTTTCACAGTCCAATTTCCCTGTAAAACGATCAACTTTATGATGATGCAGTGAGCCCATTTTGATATTATTGAAGTAGTATTTTACATGTTGTAGTTAAAACTGTAGTCCAGAGACTGCAGAATTTCCCACACAGTCATTTATTTGTGGTGAACCGCCTTGATATCAGCATCTGCAGCCACATACTGTTTTTTTTTTTTGTTTTGGTTTTTCTTTGGAGCTGGACCGTTCATAAGGAGCACTGAAGAAAAATATATACTGTTTGGCTATTCAGAGCACCACAATTCAGAGGGCAGTGCATACTCTGGGCACAGTAGGAGTAACACCAGCCGCAGTTTAAGTAAAACTTAACCGTTCATTAATTCCTATAGAAACAGAACACTCCATTCTTAGAACAACTAGCGCTCTCATCTTAGTGTTATCATTTTTTTCAACCTTCTTTATATGAAACCGGCTGCATTCCCATGGAAACTGTACACTCTGCAGTTCAGGAATGGGTCTTAAAGTTTGCTTTCACGTTGCTTCTCTAATCTACCAGTCTGACCAGCTCTGATTGTTTGAACCATAAACTGATTGACTGATGAATTCCCACCCACAGGCTCAAATTTAACAAGCTACTGCTGGGGAAAAAACTCATTAAGAGTTTTGCCTGTGCTGTGTTCATGGACCCACAAAAAAAAACCTCTGAATTCAGAAAGGGGATACAAAATGACCACAAAGGGACACACACACAAAAAAAAACCCACAAAGTTAGCTGATCCACTAGTCTTCTTTTTTCCCTGTTAATGTTAAGCTTTGCTCCGTCTTTAAGTGCCATCTATGGTTAATGTTACTGTAAACACAAGTGCATTATGACATAACTAAACTAATGCCTGGAAATCTGAATCATTTTAGGGTCTCATGTACCCACACAGATCTCTGTTTTCTCTGTGCCCGACAGCCTCTTTACTTACTTTATCATTCTTATATGTGAGGTGCTGCAGGTATGCAGCTGCGTTGCTCCTGACGGGGTCCAGCCTGTAGTTGAGCATGGCGATAACCTCTGGCAGTTCTGGTTGACGCCAGCCACCGGGGCCAGGACCTTTCCTTAGAGTGCTGTCTAATGAAGCCATGCTGCCTCTTTCACCCTGGGCCAGCGGTGCTCCTCCTCCCCAGTAGTACATGTCCCCTGGACCGCTCATGTCACCATCCAAGGTGCCCTCATAACTCCTGGGGAGGTAGGAGGAGAGCATATGTAAATGTACATATTTTTAACAATACAGATACAAAGAGAAAGGAAGGAAAAGAAAGGTTTTACTAAAAAAAAAAAAAAAAAAAAACGTCATATTTTCTCTTAAATATAAATGACTGTGGAAGGAACATTATGATGATATTATAATGAAGACACTGTCTACAATGCATACACACACCATACATCTAGATGTTACTCATCCCTAAAACACAGATGAGTCACTCTAAAAACATTCAACTTACCCAGTCCTGCGTGGGGGCCCATGTGGGAATGCATGGTGGTTGCGGGGTACGGTGCTGTAGTGTACTGGGTGTCCCATGCCATAGTCAGGCTCATCATAGCCCATGCTGTGCTGATCATCCTCCAGACCGTACGGCTCTGGGACAAACCTCGGGATGGAGGACAGCTCCATGGCACTTCCCATTCGCCCAACCTACACAGGGACAGGGTCCAAAATAACAGAAGTTACAGGCCAAATGCTGTGGCAAACTTCTGCTATGGCTTCTAAATGTGTGTACTCCTGTAACCCTATATAATTCTTAACACACAGCATGGAAGCAAAACACCACATTTAGCAGGTGAATCTTGAAATGCAAGCAGACCGAGTTCAAACTGTATTTAAAGCAAGCGACACAATGACTATGAAACATGCCTGTGGCTGAGCAGCATAGGGGTCCAGCTGGTTCCGGCTGGGGGCTCTGTAGCTTGGATCCAGGGTTCTGTAACCATCTGGATGGACTTGTCTGGAGAGGGGAGGGACACGGAAATTAAGCGTGAATATAGGAGGAGATGGAAATATTGGTCAGATTATTCATTTCAATTGTAAACTTAATGTCTACCCTGTCACAATGGTCTTAATCCTAGATCAGCTGTGTTGACATGCGTTTCAACAAAGACTATACCTGTAGCGATTATCCATGTGAGCTCCCCTGCCAAGGCTCGTATAGGTCTCAGATGGGGGTCCAGTGCGGTACTCATCGTAACTCCCTGGTGGTCCATAGTGGTAGTTGCGAGGCACAGTGTGAGTGGGGTAGTCCATGGGCACGCCCCCTCCGGGTCCCTGTCTGTAGACCATGGGTGCAGTATAGCCCCCCATACCTGTCACTGAACCCCCACCATCCAGGGAAAGTGTGTCTGACACAGAGGGGATGACTGTGCGAGTGGTGGTGGTCTTTACTACTTTCTTTACCTTAAAGGATAAGTAACGAGAGAAAGGACACATGATTCAACTCCAGAGATACAATCTGAAAGGAGCTGTCCCAAAGAGTCCCAACTGACAAGCTACTACATCACAAGACTGTTTTGCTGTTGTAGTCATTTGATGCAGTCAGCTGCACACTCAGCAAAGTTTATTTTTATTTTCCATAAGCTGATGTTACCGTAGTTTCTGTGCGCCGCGTGGTCCCATCTTCACTGGTCTCCACAGAGACAACAGGTGGTGCCTCCTGAGGATCTTCCTCCACTGTGTATGTTTCCTGCACCACCTGGCCAGGCTCCATCCTGAACTGCATACACACACAAATTTCAGGGAAAAACTCAAATGTAGGTCTCACAAGGGATAAGGGGTTAACCTTCTTAACAATAAAATAGCTCAAAGAGAGGAATCCAAAAGACACTTACGTGATGTGTCCCGTTGATGTAACCCTCGTTCAGTGTCAGCCTCTCTATGTCTGCATCACAAGTAATGCGGCCGTTCTGCAGGGAGGAAAACATACGTGTTAGAGGATCCAACACACACTGACACACACAGACTGCTTAGAATAAGAGGATGGATATGCATTTCCAAACACATACACACATCACGACATTAACTGAGCAGTTGAACTTTTACAGCTATCCAGAGTGACAGGCTACTCATGAACAGTACTAAGCATATATGAAAGCTAGAATTATCGCCCCGCGGTTGTATGCCTCTGAAAACCAGTCACGTTTCTCTTCTAGTTTACATTTATGTCTGTGAAAACATGGAAACTTCATTTTTTTTAATCATATCATATGCAATTAGCATGTGAATTCTTGAATAATGGCCAAAAACATGTTTTGTGAGGTCACAGTGACCTTGACCTGTGACCACCAAAATTGAATCAGTACATTCTTGAACTCTCAAGGCCTTCTTGAGATGCCACATTCAAGAAATAAGACAGATGCAAGGTCACAGTGACTTTGATCCTTTGACCAAATTTGAAAAAAAAAATCCCTCATGGTGTTTTTGAGATATTGCCTTAACAGCAATGAGACAGTTCATTGTTGAGTAGATGTTTGTGCCAAATTTGAAAAGAAATCCCTCAAGGTCTTCTTGAGATGTCATCTTCACAAAAATGAAACACACAGGTCACAGTGACCTTAACCTTTGACCACTAAATTGTAATCAGTTCACCGCTGAGTCCAAATGGACGTTTGTGGCAAATTTGAAAAAAATTCCCTGAAGGTGTTTGTAATGTCGTGCTCACAAAAATGAGACAGATGCGGGTCACAGTGACCTTGACCTTTGACTACCAAAAAATGTATCAGTTCATCATTTAATCCAAGTATACATTTGTGCCAAATTTAAAGAAATTCAGTCAAGGTGTTCTTAAAATATAGCGCTCACAAGAATGGGACAAACGTATGGACGGACAACCTGAAAACAAAAGCCTCCAACTGTGGCTGGCGCTGGCGCAGAGGCATAAAAAATGAAAGATGTAACAGTAATCAACTTTCATCTGAAATAAAACTCAGATGAATCTGTATGTGCTTAAGCTCAGGCATTTTAAGTTGCAGTGCTGATGAAAACAATAAATACATAAAAACTTGCTCAGTTTATTTATGTGTTGCATTACATTGATGCAAGGAGAAAATGACAGCCCAAATGGAAATAAACAAGCATGATGTTTTTACAGAAATCCATTGACAGTAGAGCACTTTGGTTTGTAGTTTGCAGTGTGTTTCAGGCTAAAAAGAAGGTACGTTAACATACAGAGCATAAACACAGAGGCTTTAATTTATGCACTCTTTACCTCTAAACACAAACAACCAAATGGAACTCACTAATCGAACAAACATATGAACTGTGATAATGCAGTTAATAGATGATATGATTGGCAATGAAATTAATAATGAGCCACAGAGAGACATAAACAAAGTGACAAACTTCTCTCTCTTAGAAGTTGAAAGCACCAGCATGGCCTGCCCAAGAGTGGTGATGGGTGTGGTGTACTTCCCATTCCAACCACAGGGGGAGCTCTATGTATCTCTCCTGCCATCTCTGCAGCTTTATCTCCACTACTATGGGGGCACAGACAGGGGGTGAATTGCTCAACAGTGATTCACAGATGGGATAAAGCTGTCTCATGCCGATGGATTTTTTTTAATTAAAAAAAACATAACAGAAGAATCTTGTTTGAGGACAAAATAATACTGCCTTTAAAGATGCCACTCTGCCTCAATCAGAAAAACAAGCAAATGAACACTATCGTTAGTTCAGATAAGGGCTCGGTTAGAAAGAACAGTAGAAAGTGCCGGGCAGATGTGAGCGTGTGGGAACCTGTCAGTTAAGACTGAGCTCGTGTTGCACTGTCTGGGAGAGTGGCAGAGGCATGCCGAAGCCTTTGGGCTATGTAAACACACACAGCACAGATAAGAACCAGCAAAGGCTACATTTCTGTCCTGCTCTCACTAGAACATACACTCTTCCTTTATTTCTGCTCCTAATCAGCCATAAGAATTAGCTGGGACTATGATGTTTCCTGGGATTCAGCACCCACAAGTAAGAATGAAAAAGGGAAAGTGAGCAAGTGAGAAAGGCCAGTTGTTTGAGAATGTTTCAAAGGTTGCCTCAGGGCCAAAGGTGTGTGTGTGTGTGTGTGTGTGTGTGTGTGTGTGTGTGTGTGTGTGTGTGTGTGTGTGTACACATGTGTCTGCCGGTTTATTCATGCACACAAATGACAGAGCGTCTCAATAAGGAAGCGAAAGAATGAGCTACAGAGGGTGTGTGTGCCTTGCGTGTCCGTCTGTGAGGTAAACTCAGAGCATGAAGTCACTCGGCAGTCTCTAAACCAGGTAACTGACTTACGTATGACAAAGAGGGTGGGTAAGCCAACCACAGAACACACTTTAGCTATGAGGCAGACTTAGTGATCATGATTTTACCAAGATTTCACAGCTGATGAAACAGGTCTGACTAGACCCTTGTCCGAGTTTATGGACTTTGACCCGCTGAAAAAGCAGCTGAGGGGCGTCTTCCTTACACCAGAAATACATATGTCTAATTATAAATAAACAACTGGCTGAACAACTAACAGTGTTTCAGGAAAAGCCCAATATCAGATATCATCAAAGACATTGCTCTGCATGCAAACTCCCATGGACAAGTCAAGGCAAACATGATGGGTTAAACTGGGTTGTCAAGCTTGATTGGTGGAGGGATGGGATAATGATGATGGGAGGACTTTATTTTGAATGAGACATGGTCAGCAATTAAGGAACCAGTGGAAAATGGAGAAAATGCGTGATCAAAAGCTGTGAGGAGCAACAGAGGGTACAAATGACCTCCTCAGGAAGGCTGTATTGGAAGGCGCTATGCTCCCTTTTACTGACTGCATGTTTAACTCCCAAAGTTCTAAATTCAAGTGCACTTCAACACTCCAACCTGATTAAAACCCACTGAGGAGGTATTTTTTCCCCTCAGGTTTGCTTTAGGTTCCACTGCCATCCAGCCAGTCACACAGATGGGATGGGGGTGACCACGGAGATGACAATGGAGGCACTCGCTCTGATCAAGGGTGAATCCAAAGGGGTTTTCGATGGAAAATGTACATGAGGATGGGAGAGAACGGGGGCGGGGCTTGTTCCGTGTTACCTGCATGTTGGGGAGGGGGCGGGGCAGGGTGCCGGCACACGACCTCCGCTCCTCCTCCAGAGCTCGGCTCAGCATCTCAAACTGCCTCTCCTGCTCCCGCACCGAGGCCAGCAGGGAGGCCGTACTTGCACACTGCTCCATTCACACACTGAGAGCAGAGCACAGGACAGGACAGGACAGGACAGGACAGGACAGGACAAGGTCAACACTAGAGAGTAGAAGAGATTCAACCAACACCAGGATTTCATCGAAGAACAGATATAGAGCGAGGCTGAATCACCCACGTACACAGATATAAAGGCAGAGAGGGCCTGGCACCTTGCACTTCTGGGAATGCACTCTCAGAAGTGCTAATGAAGTTGAAACTTGGAGATTAAAAATAAGCAGGAGCTGACGCAAGAAGGCAAAGCAAGGTAAGATAAACGAGGCAAGAGAGAACAAGAGAAAAGAGGAGATGAAGAAGCAGGTGAGTAAATGTGAGTACAGACAGAACAAGAACAAGAGACACAGTGAGGATTAACAGCAGGCACATAGAAAGAGCGTGCTAGATGAGGATTTATCTACAAGTGCTATACAAGTTATCTACAGTGCAAATTCAAGGTGGGACCAGCATCAGCAGAGCAGGGATGGAAGCAAACTACCGTCACTTTTACAGAGCGTTTCTTCGCCTTCTGCTGTGCGGGCTTAAAGATAGAGAGGTGAGATACATGATGAAACACAATTACAGCATGTTTTCAGCTGCAGCATGTGAAGCTTGTTAGCGCTTCTTCATTAAAAGGATGCAGAGAAAGTGAGGAAGGAGACAGGAGACGAGTGCAAGTGTGAGAGCATTCAGAGGTGTTATCAAGAGACGGCATTACACCATCAAGTTACACTAAATTTGAACATCCAGAGGTGTTTTGATTTGCGAGGGTGTGGCAGGTCTCATTTTTCTCACTTTCTACATTGCTAGTTATTACAGTCTGAATGTTAGAATTTGGATGGCATTTTAAATCAGAATGACAATTGCAGGTAAAGTCATAAAAACTGAGCTGGTCAATGACTTTTTTAGGATTTCAATCGATGATCCAGAGTCAAGTAATGCTGACGAAAGCCTCAAATAGCTTTTCTAGGAAAAGAAAAAAATATTACAAGCAACCAAAACAAGAATCAGTCAAGAGGACAGCTTCTTGCATAATGACAGCAAAATATAAAAATTCTCATTAGTCTGCTCAATATTGTTACCACAATTATCAATCACACTCATACATTTTCACATTTTCAGTAAGTCTTAAGCCACGTTTCCACCATAAACTTCAGGTAAAGTACCTTTAGAACCATATGTAACCCGTATGAACATGTACCTTCGCATCTCTAGGGTTGGGTACCACAACCTGGTGCCAATGTGGCAACGGTTCATGTACGAATGGTGCCAAATCGCGATGCAGGTTTCGGTGTCACATTTCCGTGCAAGATTGTGTAAGGAGCAAGTGTGCAGTCGAGAGAGCAAGAAAGAGAGAGCATGTGTGTTGGTGACGGCTATAGTGAGGCTGCAGCGACCGGCGCAGATAGTATAAAGTTAAACATGCAACGTGTGTGCACTCAAGTCTATTCGTCAGTGAATACATGCAGGCTTCAAGACCCAAGCCAAGCTCCCGTGTCCTGCTTGTCACCTGCTGATTAAAGTGAAGGAGGTTAGCCCTGAAGTTAGCAAGAGTCTCTCTAGAAGGGATCTTTAAATATAGTGGGTTTGATGCAGGGGTGTAGCGATGCAGAACACACTGGAATGAAGCTCTGCCATGTTTTTTCCCCAAGTGAGGAAAAAGAATGTATACAGTTCACAAAATCTGGTTGAAATTCATCAACATTTTTTATGGCCAAAGTTGTCATATTGAAACTGAAGGTGTGTTGATAGATTTACTTTATCAAATCATGCACTGAGTAAACATGCAAGAAAACATTGATCCTTAAAGTTGCCGGTGGCTGTCAGCGGTCTCCTTTGAACAGCACAGGTGAATTTAATTATTTTTTCACAGTCTTATCTAACTGTTAACTGGTAAAGATGAAAAGGCAGCAAAAATGCATTTTTATTCCATGGTTATAATTTACTAATATATGAAAACCTGCCACAATATGAACAGTGTTTACATAAGTTTCAAGACCAGCCACAACTTGGATGGTTCTCTATTGACCAATCATCAGACTGCAGTGCTTCTACCTCCACCTTTTAGTATCAGGTCAGTGTCCTAGGTACCTCAACAGGGGGGTGATTAAAAATCGGTAAAGAGTGGTTCTATTGGTACCTTCCACAACTTTTCACAATGGAAATGCAAAATAACTATTTTAATATGTACCAACCTAAACTGAACCGGACTGCTTGTTGGAAACAAGGCAATACTGTTTAGTGCTACTGTGCCTCTTTGCTCAAAAAATATCTAATTCAGTGCTTTATTAGGATCAAAAATGTAGGTCTTAGGCAAATTCTATCTGGCTTATGAATCAAACTACAGTTAAGTCAGAATTCTGAAGAAGTCTATACTCATTATCTGTGCATTCCCACACATTTTTAAGAAGTTGGTAGACCCTGTCTGCTCCTCCTTCTGAACTGTAGCTTTCCTAACATGGTGAGTTTAATGATTATTCAGAGGTGAAGTGACTGCTTGATACCACACATTTCAAGGGATCACAACATACTACAACATGCATTCCAAAAAATCTACCTGACTTACATGACAGTTCATTGAGGAAGTAATCGACTATGACAATTACCCATGATTCATTGCACAGAAATACAGAAACATGCTTTCACAGAATTAGGATACAAAACAGCAAAGGAAAAGGAGAAGGAGAAGAGTTGGTTTTAACTTGTCAACCTGGACTTTTGCAGCTTAAGCAGATGCCACAGATGACCTAAGCCTAAATTACAGAGGCATGATAATCGGTGAACGTCATTCGTGCCCAAATTAAGACAATGACAGTCCCTTTTCTCAGACTTGCTGGCGAGGGACACTGGTGAGGGAGGAATGAGGAATATAAATTCAACAGTGTCTGTCTAATAACGGGATGACATGAGCATGGCTCATCTCCAAACCAGGGCAAAAACCATTTTCTACTTCAAAGTTAACTGACTCATGTAGATCGAATCTGCTCTTCATCTGCACACACAGGACTGACTGAGCGAACAAAGACTCCTGTATTATGAGAGTGCACAACTGCCAGCGTGAGTGTGTAAGCACATCTGTGTGAGGGTGAGTGATTGTGTATGTGGGTCAGAAACTAAATAAAGGTGGCAAGTGTGCTTGGCTGATGATGGCTCTATCCTTGAATCCCCAGAAGAGCTTTGGCGAGTTTTGGTGAAGTTAATGCTTCTTTGTTTATTTCCATTTGTGTGGAGGCAAAAAATACACATTTGTGGAGAGAAACACAGGAGCCACAAAAACACAAACATCCACCGCCATTGTCATACATTCCACAGAGAGATTTTGCATGTCACATCCCGTCTCAGCTGTTGGAAGCTGTCCTAATAAGGGAGCCCTTCACTCTTTCATCATGCTGCTCTCATCCATCTCTCACACCAAAGTACTTTTTTCCCAACCAAACACTTCAAACCTGAAAAGGGAGAGTAGGCTACATCAATCAGAGCGTCCAACCACAAACTGGCAAAGTGCTTCTTTAGTGGATAATGCTCACAAATTAAGAACATGATCTCAAGTGGGTATATGTGACCCAATTATAAAGCTAAGGATGCATTAAAACTTAAATTTGACTTCACTTAACAGATATTAGCTGAGATCCTAAACACAAGAAGCAAACAGGGAACTACATGTGGCAGCAAAGCAACAAATGAATGTTTGTTGTTTCATGAAGGTTGCCCATAGCAGCCGTCAAGTTTTACATTAGGGACCAAGATTTTAACTTGGCAATGGAGTGCTGACACCATATATCAGATAAGTAAAGATACCACAGTGTGGGTTGTTCTTTGTGGCTCTGTCAAAACATCAACACTTCTTTGAGAGCACAGAGGAAGACGGTCTCTTGTGCCTTCAGGCAAACAGACAGACGGACCCACACAAACTCTACAGCTATTCAAGTCCCACGACTGACATTCTTGTGGTAGGGAGCAGTTGCTGGTGAGAGAGTTTTAATGGCTTTATCCACTTAAAGCTTGGGCTTTAGACATTAATCTATTGTAAGGCCATTAGCAGCAACGCCAAATCACATCTGCTAATAGGACAGCCCTGAAATTACACTGCTAAGCCACTTACCATCCTGAGCCAACGCACAACACAGATGCACATACACACTATCAGTGTCCACTACTCACTAGCCCTTTTTACACAGAGATGGCCCTATAGGGCCACTACTAAGTCCCCTCTTCATGCCACCTTTACATTTTTACACAGAACCAAATGATGGTGCCATCAAGCCGCTACAGTGTGTGATTTCAGACAGCATGCTGACAGGCGTGACGTTTAACACAACAGCGCTGGCCTCTAGTGTGACATGTAACATACGCGTCGGCAGTGCTTTACAAACAATAACAATGGCACAACATGGCAATAACACTCATTTACAGTCGTCCACTGCTATTCTTTGAGTTAGCTGCTAACTGCTAACACCTACTTTTTAAATCTCCCATAGTAGGTCGCATGAATGACACATCGTTATCGTCACACCTGTGCTGCCATAATCCTGTCCTGCCAGCTGTCCCATTTATACAGATGTCATTTTGGCACTGTTACTACCTCCGTTCCCCGCTCAGCGGCGAAACAACTCTGCCCACCATTCCGCAATTGTACCTTTTATACACAACAGCAAGGCAGCATAACAGAGTGAAATTCCCGCCTTGAAGAAGCAGTGTAAAAGGGGCTACTGAAAACTTTCAGCTAGTTTATTTGTCTATCACCCAGTACCCACTAAGTACTGTGACTGCAGTGTATTCCCTCATTATCATATGCTATCAATTCCATGTCAGTGACTTAGTCACTGGTGGTTGTGGCAGACTGAAAGGCATAATGTTCCAGTCTACGCGCATACACTCACACACACTGCTGAGGTAAAGCTATGGTAAAATGCTGTTGTGGCTTGGCCAGCTGCTCCGCTGACTCAGCCTCATTTGAATGGTCACACAGAGGTTTGGCCTCTGTGTGTGTGTTGTGTGTTTTGTGTGTTAGCCTTGGCCCACATCCAAATACTACCGCCTTTGCCACCCTGACTTGAAACCATGAACCCCTCCCTCCCATGTGGCCTACGGTGTTGTGGCTGCAGAGACTGCACATGCACGTACGCCCACCCACACTCACATTCACTCACACTCTACACAGACTTTTCAGGGACCTCTGCAAGGCCAGCTGTCTAATCTACAGGACATCAACTAACTATTGTTGGTGAGGAAGGAAACATGCAGGAAACTGTAACTCAGAAGGCAAACAGAGCCCCCAAAAAAAGTATGTTCAAGTGTTTAAAGCTTCACCTAATCGGAGCTAAGACTGTAAATTGATATAATACTGATGGGAGGCTGTAAATCATGTGGGTTGTCAGTCATTTTAATATCATGATAAAGCTTTCTGTTGTCTTTTCCAACTGTTGAATGCAGCATTACAGTAAAGTAATAAAAAAATATGTTCTAGCTGAGTGAAATTAACAATAAATAGATGTGATATAATCTAAAATATTGTATCAAATAAGGCTGCAATTGATGATTTTAATTACTGAATATTCCTGTTTGTGAGAATAACTGTTTAGTTCATTAAATGTTAATGAAGTTAGACAAAAATTGCCCATCACAATTTCCCAGAGCCAAAGGTAACATCTTCAAATTGCCTGATTTGTCAGAACAGTCAGAAGAGATTGAATTTACAATGATATGGACAAACAAAAAGAAGCAAAACCTCACACCTAGAAGCAGAAAATGTTGGGTAATTTTGCTTGCTAATTAAGTTAAATTATTCATAGATTAGCAAAAATGTGGCTTGTTATTTTTCTGCCAATCTGTAACACTGATTTCAAAACAGTTGGTGCAGTGTGTAAAATAAAAAGAAAAACATAATCCTTTTTGACCTATATTCAATTGAATACAGCACAAATACAGGATATTTAATGTTCAAACTGATAAACTTTATTGTTTCTTATAAATATAAACTCATTCTGAATTTGATGCCTGCTACATGTTCCAAAAAAGATGGGACAGGGAAATCAAAAGACTAAGAAAGTTGCCAAATGCCCAAAAAACCTGTTTGGAACATTCCACAGGTAAACAGGTTAGCTGGTAACAAATAATAGCACCATTAATAGGTATGAAAGAGACATCCTCAAAAGGCTAAAAGATGTTCACAAGCAAAGATGGTCCCTTTGTGAAAAACTGTGTGTGCCAACAGTCCTACAGAAAAACTTTTCTCAGTGCACAATTGCAATACATTTATGGATTTCACCATCTGTGAACCATAATATCATCATCAAAAGATTGAGAATCTGTATAAATCTCTGCACCCAAGGGGCAACACCGAAAACCAACACTAAATGACCACGACCTTGATCCCTCATGCTGCACTACAATAAAAACCATTATGACTGTATATAAGATATTACTACATGTGCTCAGATAGACTTTGTAAAACCATCATTAGTAAACACAGTTCATTGCTACATCTACAAATGCAAGTTAAGACTCTACCATGCAAAGTGAATGCCATATATCAACAACGTCCAGAAACATTGCAGACTTCTCTGGGCCTGAGCTCATCTGAGATGGACTGACACGAAGTGGAAAAGTGTGCTGTGGTCTGACAAGTCCACATTTCAAATTATTTGTGGAAATCATGGATGTCGCGTCCTCCAGACTTAAGAGGAAAAGGACCATCCAGACTGTTACAAGCCCAAATTTCGAAGCCAGCATCTGTGATGGTATGGAGGTGTGTTAGTGCCCATGACATCATGGGTAACTTCACATCTATGAAGGCACCATGACTGCTGAAAGGTACATATAGGATTTGGAGCAACATATGCTGCCATCCAGACAACGTCTTTTTAAGAGACGTCCCTGCTTATTCCTGCAAGTTAATGAGACACATTCTTATAACAGTGTAGCGTCTAGGGCTGCCCCTTGTGTTGTCCATCAGTCTTTTTTTTTGTTTATTTGTTTTTTCTTTGCTGGTCAGTGTGCTGTGCAGTGTACTTCAGGACGTGACTTTCACACTGCTCTTTGTAACAGACAGCTGCTGACACAATGCAGATGTCAAATTTAGAACGAGAGTATACTTACAAAAACAATAAAGTTTAGCAGTTTGAACATTAATCACCTTGTATTTATACTGTATTCAAGTGAATAAAGGTCGAACAGGATTTGCAAATCACTGTATTCTGTTTTTATTTACCTTGTACACACAGTGTCCCAACTTTTTTGGAATCAGGGTTATACTAATTGTTTCACTGTATGAAATGAACAATGAATGTTGGGCTTGTAACAATAATCTCTTTTGTTAGATATAATTGTCTCAGAAATAACTGACTTTTGACACAATTTTTTGCCACTGATTTAACAGGGGTGTAAATCATTAGTTTCATCCCACGCAATATTATATCAATTCTTTGGACAACAATACAGTATTATCTGACATCACAAAGTATGCCACAATATGATTTTGATTTGATTCAATTCATTGCCCAGTGCATATCCTAATTGTCTTTTTTTTGGCTGCTTACCATTATTTGCCTGGTGCTAGGCTGCTAGTACTATTTGTATGTTTAGGAAGGAGGTGTACTTGGACAGAAATGATGACACAAACATGCCATGGGAATTTCACACATGCGCCCCAAAATCAAGTGAGAATAAACATTTTTCTATTAGTTGCACTGGTGCGCCTGATATTTCTTACACTGATACACATAATATGAATCCAAAGTTCACAAGCGTGAGTTCCACCTGCAAACTTCTAGCCATACGCAAACGCCGTTACAAAATAGCAACATATGCTAAGGTTAGCAAAACAAGCCAGAGACAGCAAGTGTGGTACCTTTTACTGCAACAAGTGGACTGGTGTGTTTGTCCTTCACAATGGTGAGCACAAATGAAATGGCAGAGCTTTAACTCCCACCTGTGGGTTCCCATCAGCTACAGCAGCAACAGAGAGAGTTGTGTACAACTCAAGGGTGGTGTTTCTTGAAGGGTATGTCAATGAAAACACATTTAACGTGCAAACACACATCTGAAAACATCACCTAGATGTGGCCATCACCAGGGCGAGGAAGAACAAACTGAAGCTGAATTTCTTATTACCTCTGCTTTCAAGCAGCCTTGAAACACAAAAGCAGGCCAGAATAAAAAAAAGTTGTTGGAGCAAATACAC
This sequence comes from Cephalopholis sonnerati, assembly GCA_019142605.1. Lineage (NCBI taxonomy): Eukaryota > Metazoa > Chordata > Actinopteri > Perciformes > Serranidae > Cephalopholis > Cephalopholis sonnerati. The sequence continues at coordinate 4,699,113 of JAGQAX010000003.1, forward strand.
TTACACCGGCATATAATCAAGGTGGAACTCCCTGTAGCACTCCTCACTCAATTAATAAAATATCAGCAGAAATCTGCATGCTGGTCAATTCTGATGTTTCACTTTAAAGCCAATATCGGCCGCAATGATGTGCCGATGTTATCATGCATTCCTACCTAATATGTATTATTGCTGTGCCAAAAAGCGTGGTAAAAAATTTTGGGTGCACCTGAACCACATGTTGCACCTAAATGAACAAGTAAGGGGCTCCAGCACAACCAGTGTAATAAAAAATAGACATGGCGTAAAATTTGACATATAAGGAACATTCCTGGTCAATCGCTATATGAAAAGTGGCCAAGTAAACTTAACGCCAATACCCATTTGCAATCAGAATGTGACCATCACTTAACAAAGAAGTAGGTTAAATTGCTGCAGCTAGGACCATAAAAGTGCTAACCAACACTCAACCTTTCCAAGAAGTTAACCACCAGCACCGAGGGAGGGTACTATGCCACAGTTTCATTCCGCAGTTTAAAAATCTGTGCATTTTGATCTCACTGTTTACTATAACACATCTCACATGCCCTCTCCTGCATTGGAAATTGAACTGACGTGGTCATCGTTCAAATAAAAACAGACTGCAGGTGTAACGGTTGGGCGTAGAGAGAGGAAGAGAGATAAAAAGTGAGTTTGAGGAGAGAGAGAAAGAGAGAGAGAGACAGCGAGGAGGAGCATATAAAAGAAAACCCCAGCTTCTGTGTGTCAGAGGGACACACCCGTGGTGTGCTCTGAAAGCCCGTCATTACAGAGGCTTACAAATGATAGCCCTGGTTAAAACAACTGGCTAAGCAGCAAGACTTAAGCCCCCACAAACAAAATGGCTAAGAACAAATTCTAGGCAGCAAAAGAAATTTCCAATTCATGATTTTTTTTGCCCCTCCTTTTCACACATTACAGAGGGGACATTTCTGAGAAAACAGCATGTCCAAACTTGCTCACAATCTTTTTCATCTCTGTTTCAGCAGGTCAAAGCAGCCATGCCTGCAAGGTATTTAGAGGAATATGACAAGCATTTCCACGCTGCACCGAAACGCACCGATCAGCTGACTATACCAACTCGAATCATCAATTCACAGTTACTATAGACAAGCTCTCAAACATGTCTCAGGTCGATCTGTATGCTGTTACGGTGCAATGTTACACTAGGAAACTAAAGACAACGACTACAAGCTCACTACAAGAGTGACCGACTAACGCAGATTTAGCCAGGTCCCTCTGAGTAATCCACCATCCATGCACACGAAACAACTGTAATACGAAAAGGTAAGTGTGGCAGGCTTCAACACAAGGGACTGAATGATCAAGCAACAAACACGCCTGCCACCTTACCACACCCACACATCCAGACCTACACAACAGGTTCTTGCTTTGTTTTCCCCCCTGCTGCTTCTCCACCACCACCACCACCTCCCGTCTCCATCCTCTACCTGGCAGACCACATCAAAAGCCAGCTGCTGAAACATTAAACAGTGGGTTTTCACAGTAGACTTTCAACACACAAAAATGAACAACAGTCAAAGGCAGTGTGCCAAAAACACGCCATGCAAGCATGATCATCTGAATAGCACCACGTAGCTTCACCGTCCGCAGAGAGTGGGCGGCTCAGGTACAATACATAATAGGAAATTGATAAGTAAGCCGAGAATGGACTTTGAGTTCTAGCAGGCTGGCCCGGTCACTTCCGTGTACTCTCACCTGTCCTGGATACACCCAAGCTCGGAGAAAAGTGTCGGAAAAGTCTGGTAAACTCTTGCTGCTTCGATGTTTAAAGGCAGCAAACAGAAAAGACCAGACATGTAAGGTTAACGTAATGTTTAACGTTATACCAGTCATCCCCAAACCAGTCCATTCATGTAATAAACTGCTAACGATGTGTTAGCTAGTTATTGTTAGGCAAAGTGGATCATTTATATTCTCTGCTGTCTTCGTATCAGCCAGTTCAACTGCAGGTATGAGTTTTACTTCACTTCTCCCAAGTCTCACTCTAGATAAGTTATTCATCATGCTAACTAATGGAATACACCAATGCTCGCTAAACTAGCTTGTGCTATGGTAGCTAGCCTGCTAACGCTGCGTTCCCAACAACCAAGTTCACCAAATTAAAGGTCACTCCTCTCTCCACCAAAAACAAATACTAACCAGCGGTACCGAGCACGAAACACCAAAAGACAGGCCATTACCTATTCTGGAGAGTGCTAGGCGTGTTTTTCAAAGTCCATAAGTGATTGCGAGGTGGATTCAGGCCTAGCCTAGCCGAGAGCTGTTGCTGTTGCTGCGCTGACACGATCCACACCTCGACCCGCAGCTCGGACAAGAAGTGAGTTGAGATGAGACAAAAAAAAAATCACCTCGGCGCGGACGAACAACGACCTCACAACTGCACAAATAAAGCGTCCACCGCTGGGCGACGGCACTCTGAATGAAGACGGGGAAAACACCCACCTATGCAATTTCCTATCTCCTCTGCCTCGGCTTGTTGTTCACTTGTCTCTGCTCTTCCTCTCCGCTGGGGGGAAGAGGCGGGGGCGAGCAGCAGAGAAGGGAACAGCATGGAAGAGCACAGAAGAGCACGGGGGCGGGGCGTTTTTAAAATGTATAGCCCGCTGAACAAAAACTTAGAGGCAACACTTTTGTTTTTCACAGGTTTAACTTAAAGATCTGAGACAGGGCTGTCAGACATACGGCCCGTGTGGTCCAAAACCGGCCCGCCAAAGGATCCAATCTGGCCCACTGATGACTTGGCACACCTTATATTGGTGCATTTATATAGGCTGAAGGTGCCAGGTTTCAGGAGCAAGTTAAACACTAAGTAGCCTACTTCATGTAAAATGCTGCTTTAGAGGCATTTCCACTCAGACCAGAATACACATCTCTGAAATAACAATGAAAACTTATTGTGGTCATACTTAGAGATAGCCTATTAAACAATGTGCAAAATATTGTCAATAAGCAGCTTCAGTGGGCTACAAAATAATCAGTATCAGACTTCTGTCTAAAAACAATATTGTTGAAACCCTACTGCAAAGGCTCTTCCAAAACTTTTAATTTGTATGTAGTTTGTAAGGCAGGGATAACTTAACCTGCTTCCTTAAAAGCTAAGAGTGGACATGTATGGAAAACTGAACATGTAATGACAGTGAGTAGTAGACTGAATGACGAAAAGCAGACATACTGTTGAAATTGCACTTTTTTTCTATAAGGCTGTTCATTATCTGTTTTTGGAAAGGAATGATTGTTTTCAGAATGTACTTGTACATCTTTACATTAAAGGAAAGGGAAACATTTAATGGTGTTGTTATGTACAGGTTTCATGCAATGGCAGTACTGGTCCTTCCCACTGGAAATTAAACTAAGCTATATGTGGCCCATGAACTAAAATGAGTTTCACACCTGATCTAAGACTATATCTGTCCAATTAATAGGTATAGCTCTCTCAAATACTGGTCACAAATTTGTTAAAATCTGTGTTCGTGAGCACTTCTCCTTTTCCAAGATATTCCATCCACCTGACAGGTGTGGTATATCAAGATGTTGATTAAACAGCATTATTACTACACAGGTGTGTCTTTGGATAAAAAGACACTCTAAAATGTGCAGTTTTGTCACACAACACAATGACACAGATGTCACAGGTTTTGAAAAATCATGCCATTGTCATGCTGACTGCAGGAATGAATGTCCACCAGAGCTGTTGCCCATGAACTGAATGTTCATTTCACTGCTATAAGATGTCTCCAATGATATTTCCATTAATTTGGCAGTATATCCAATCAGCTTCACAACCACAGACCACATGTAACCACACCAGCTCAGGACTTTTACATCTAGCTTCTTCACCTGCAAGATTATCTGAGACCTGCCACCTGAACAGCTGATGCAACAGTTGGTTTGCACATTTTAAGAATTTCTGCGCACACTGCCAGAAACATCTCAGGGAAGCTCATCTGCATGCTCATCATCTTGATGTTTGTCATTTTTGTCATCCTAACCAACTTGTGCAGTTGTGAGGGCGGCTGGATGTACTGCTAAATACATGAAAACAACACTGGAGACGTCTTATGGTGGTAAAATGAACGTTCAATTGACAGGCAACAGCTCTAATGGACATTCCTGCAGTCAGCATGCCAATGGATGACTCTCTCAGAACCTGTGACATCTGTGTCATTGTGTTGTGTGATCAAACTGCACATTTTAGAGTGACCTTTTATTGTGACCATCCCAAGACACGCCTGTGTAGTAATGATGCTGTTTAATCAACATCTTGATATATCACACCTGCCAGGTGAATGGATTATCTTGGAAAAGGAGAAGTGCTCACTGACACAAATTTAACAAACAGAAAGCTATCTATTAAGTGTATGAAAAAAGTCTTAGATCTTTAATTTAAACCTGTAAAAAAAGAAGGGCAAAAAACAACAGGTGTTGTCTTTAAACTTTTGTTCAATGTAGGCTGACATACAAACAATATTACTTGTTCACAAGGGAATAACGTTAACTCAGCTTATCTGACGGCAAGCCAGACAAGCTGAGTGCAGTGCAGTAACAATTATTGTGTGGCTTTTGATTCATATCAAAGTCGATTGATTATGAAACCATTATTCATTAATAACATAAACAAATCATTAATTTGATTCACCTTCCTCCATCATGAAGAAATAAAACTTTTTTTCAAAGAAGCCTCCTCATCTCACAGTTAATAGTATTATTATTGGAGGAAATTCTCCTTAATACCAAGTCAGTATTATCTCAGCTTCCAGTCATTAAACACAACACCTCACATTATTTTTGTTCCACATACGTAAATAGCTTCTAAATGTAAAGATGCCACTTACTATAGTTCCGATATTGCCCTCATGTGGTCATGGTGGTGCTACTACAGAGCAGAATAATTGGCAATACATCAGTTGGACTCAAATTTATTTTGGTGACAGTGCACTGCTGTTTGACAGTAACTTAATACTGTGCCTTAGAAAAATGGAAGGTACTTGTACTTTACTTGAATATCTCCATTTTCTGCTATTCTGTACTTACACTGCACTCAGGGGCATAGCATTAAATTCTGGGCCCTACGCATATGCAGTCTCTGTGGGCCCCCCAACCTTTTTTTCTTAATCCATGTCTCTCTCATACATCTTTTGGATTTTTTCCCCCAAATTCTTAAGAAAAGACATGACAGTGTATGCTGGTGCTTTAGCTGTCACTCACTAACCCTAAGCAGCACATAGAGTGAAATCCGAGTGCAGGGGGCAGGGGCAGATCATTTTGCACCTTTAAGGGGTGAGAGGCAGTGGTGTAGTGGTAGTTGATGAGGTGGGAGTATCTACTACTGGGTAGATGGGTAGGTCATTGAGGAGGAAGTAATTATACTGTAAATGTCCAGAAAAACAAGTGAGTAATACCCCGCACACTTGTGTATACCCTCCACTACACCACTGGTGAGAGGGTCCTTTTAACCAATTTATTCAACAGATTTTAATTTAGTTATGACAGTAATTACAGAGAAATACAAAAAATACAAACAAAACCAAACAAACCCCCCCCCCCCCCCCCCCCATTGGGGTCCTGGGTAATCAGTCCCACCTTTCCCCCGACTACAACGCCCCTGACTGCACAACATTTCAGAGGGAAATACTGTAGGCCCACATTTACTCTAACACATTACATCCAAAATATATGATCAGCTTCTTAAGTCTTGGTGATTTGTTCTTACTTCAACTATCCAGCAGTCAAGGAGTTACAGTGAGTAAGGCTGTAACCCAGTTGTTGATTTTTTTATTAACGATTTGTCTGCCAGTTATTTTTACAGTTAATCATTTAATTGTTTGTCAGATGGAAGTAACAAATGCCTTCACAATATCTTATAGGCTAAGGGGATGTCCTCCAGGTACTTGGTTTGTCCAACATCTGAAGAAAATCCTCACATTTGAGAGGTTTGAACCAGCAAATGCTGGGCATCTTTACCATAACAAATTTAACAAATTAATTAGCAACAATTTTGAGAACTGGTTATATTAGCAAAATCATTCGGCTAACAATACTTTACTTTCACAAGAATGCAGCTTAACTGAACACTTAAATTCAGGCAGATGCATGTGAGCAGCAAAGCCACTTTTTACACACAGTTGTTGGGAAAATAGTAATATATACCTACAAGAATATGGTTATGTGTACAGTGCAAAAAAATACTTATAAAAAAATAACAGACTGGCTTTTAACTTTCAGTGGTATTAGTGCTTTTATTTAAGTAAAAGAATACTTCTGCCGGTACTGCAAGCTGCAACGCACATTAGTCAACACACCCACAAAATATATCAGTGAAACTGAGCAGCACAAAATTAAAAGAGGTAAAGTAGATCAAAAACAATGATTCTGTTTTAAAAGACTGGATTTAATCATTTTCTAGTCCCACAAATGGCCAGTAATTAGTGCGATAGTATCAGTACAGAGGTGCAGCGTTTCTCCACCACCTGTTATGTTTACATGTAGTTTTACACAGTGTTCCAGGACAGATCATGAGGCAGCATTGACAACAGCACAGTGTATGAACTGATGCTCAGTCACTTATTTAGGAAAAGTCAGTGATGGCTAAGTGAAGTGTATGGAATCATTTGAACCTGATGTTGTTATAAATACTTGGACTTGACTCCCACACAGATGCTGATGAAACATCCTGTTAGCTGGGTGCTGTAAACATGAAAAGCAAAAAAGAAAGTGTTACACAGAAGTGAGAAGAAACTGTGCGGCAGCACACCAGGGAGTGTGATACTGCACAACAACAAAACACAAGGGCTTATTTGGGAATAAACCATCTACACTGTCCTATTTGATGGATTTTAGTGTTTGTTTGAAGAAATTTTAAAATCAGGTATTCAGAAATAGAGATGTTTCAGTGCATTTGTTAAAATGATCAAACAAAAGCAAATAGAAGAAATGCAGAAAGTGATTATGAAGGGAAGTGGACAGCGTGAGTGGCCAGGTGAGTAACACACACACACACACACACACACACACACACACACACACACACACACACACACACACACACACACACACACACACACACACATTTTCCCTTTGCTGTTTATGTTACTAATTAAAAGGTTTCCTGACTGAATTTTCAGCAGGCAGGTCAGTTTTTTAGGGCCAATACTGTATGCCTGGTGCTGTTCTGTGCTCTCCTCTTGGCTGGCATTATATGCATTGGACTTGAAATGTGCATTTTCTCTAAGAAAGCAAGATTACAAAAAAAATTAATACTTTTAATAATGACAGCAGCAAAAAAAATGTATATTAAGTAATTGGAAATCTAAGAACCCACCCTCTATGCAGCAATGGTGGAGAGAACTGTTCGTAATGTTCGGAGGCAACCAATGAAATTCAACAATATATGGGGTAATCTTCTAAGCAACATACAAAATATAGAGCAGCATCTCTCCTCATAGACAATTGTACATATTTGTGTTGAGATTTTTTTTTTTTTTCAGTAGGATAAATGGTTGAAACTCTCTGCTCTCTTGATATAAAGTCTGTAAAGGGCCAGTATAACTGTATGTAAACCGTGTTTTGGATGGTCTGCTGGTACTGATCAATGACACTTCGAGAGGATGCTGTATGGTTATTGTATTATCTGTGTCAAGGACAAGGAATATGGTATAGGAATGAGAAACTGTTTTCCATCTTTTAATGTTTATGTAAAACAATGAAATAAAATTGTTAAAAAAAAAAAGAAAGCAAGATTACATTACTAAACAGTAGTTTGCAGATTTCATGTGCAGTTAAATAAACACTGGTGGTGAATCAGAGGAGGCTCACTGTCCCTTGCAGGCAGAATCAAACTGCAGACCCACAGCAAGAGCTGCGCTGAAAAGATAAACCAGACTTTGGTTGAATTCATAAATCATCACTCATAAATCATTTTTTAAACCTGTTAAAAACTCCAGAAAAAATTATGTCTAAATGAAATTTCAGCACTTCATACAACCTGTCGCCTTGATTTTCAATTTTTGATACCTGTATTAGCTCAAAGAGAAAAACATTTTTACGAAAAACAATAGCTAAAAACTGGTTAATTGTAATGACTTTCATCAGCTAGAATCGAATTAAAACAATTTGTTGTCAACTTAAACTAGACTAAAGCTATGGTGGATAAAAATGACTAAAATGTGACTAAAACGAATAAGCATTTTCATCTCAAGACCGACAAAACCTAAAATAGCTGCTAACACTGCAGCTTTCAATTTCCCCAAAGGGAAACTTGGGTGTTGTGGCAGCAATTCACATTAATGACAAAAAAAGCTCTTTTTTTGTCATTTTTTTGAGGTGTTTTTAATTACAAAAATATATACGATAAATATACAAAAACTATTAATGGTGGTTATGCAGAGCCAACAAAGTGGGTAACATTATGTAAATGTTGCTAAGTACAAAACGTTACTTAAGCAAAAATTAATTTAAAAAAAACAAAAAAAACCATACAACATATCTTAGAGAGCTCATAGTACTCCATTATCCCAGCAGATCACTGCACTCCAAGAATGCAGGGTTACTTGTGGTTCCTAAAGTCTCCAAAAGTAGAATAGGAGCCAGAGCCTTCAGCTATCAGGCTCCTCTTTTGTGGGACCACCCTCCAGTTTCAGTCAGGAAGGCAGACACAGTCTCCACATTTAAGACTAGACTTAAGACTTTCCTTTTTGTGAAAGCTTGTAGTTAGGGCTGGCTCAGGCTTGTCTTGGACCAACCCCTAGTTAGGCTGATTTAGGCCTAGTCTGCTGGGGGACTTCCTATGATACACTGAGTTCCTCTCTCCTTCTCTCTCTCCATTTGCTAACATTCGTGTCCCATTAATGCATGTTACTAACTCAGCTTTTTCCCCAGAGCCTTTGTGCTTTCTCATCTTGCAGGTGCCTTTAGGTCGTGGTTGTACCTGTATTATGGGTCGTGTTGTGCCTGCTGCCTTGGTCCTGCCAGATGCCTACTGCTACTGCTAATATTATTCGTCATTCTTCATTATTATTGTCGCAGACATATATTATCATATATTAATACGTACATATAATATATATACTATCATAAACAATCCACTGTGAGGGTCCAAGAACAGATCGCTTGCTCTTGGCCTGATTCTTGTGTACTGATACCCCGCTTGTTGAGTAAACCTTTTTTTTTGACTTTTTGACTTTTTGACATTTTGACTTTGTGTGTGTGTGTGTGTGTGTGTGTGTGTGTGTGTGTGTGTGTGTGTGTGTGTGTGTCAAGTCTTGCATTTGAGTCATCCATCTGTTTTACCAGTGTCACAATCTTATTTTCCAGTGATCAGCACAATTATGTCCCGTGTTTATGCTGTGAATTATTTACTTTTTTTGTCTGATGTTTGTGGTGTGAATGGTTAATGCATGAAGGAGTGCAATGTGGTGCTTCCATAATTTGAAAAAGATTGATGTGAGGAAGGAGATCAGGGTGTACTACTGGTGACTGTCTATTCCAATTTGTGTGTCTGTGTTGTTAGAGGATAATTCAAAATGTCCCTTTTTCCTTTCAAAGAGATGACTGCACTCTGTAGTAGTGAAGGTTAACGTTTCTTTGCGACAGATACTGCTGTGTGGTGTAAAAAGGACTTCTGTGCTTTAAAAATCAGAGTAACAATACTCTCTGATGGCATGACCAGTTCTTCCCGGTCTCTCAGCTGCAGCAGGCAATGTGCTGTGTGTTGTCACGAACTGACAGTGGCTGTAATGACACAAAAGCAACAACATATCCTGCAGTGTAAACAAGTGCATTATTAACTAAGTTGACAGTTTTTGCAGGAAAGTCATGGAGGACTACAATACTGCTATCATTAAATAGTGTTCCCAACTCAGGTTCAGAGAGTGTTGGTTGTCCCTCCTCTCTGGATGATGCCACCTGAACAATGTTGGTGGCATCTTAACCTACCACATTCCCTGTCTCTCCTGCCTTGACCCCACACAAGGTAATAAGATGCCTGAAAGCCACCCTGAACCACACTACAGTTGGATTATTGTTCCTTCCACTTGCACAACACAAGGAATCTTGTGATTACACCTAGCCTCTGATGTGGAAGTCCAAGCTGACAATATAATATATTCTGTACCAACCAGCTCCTCAGACTGCAGTGAAGAACAGCTCAAGATGATCTTGGCTGAACTAGTAGGTCAGGATGTATTTTTGTGTTTGCAGAAGAGAAGGTAGTCTATGTCGATACCAAGTGGCACCCTCCAAGGCTGTAAAATGAAGTCAACACAGAAGTGCCAAAAACTGTGGTTCTCTGAGTAACCACTTGAGGCTGGCTCCAGAACCCAGTCCAGAGTCCTGAACCATGTAACCCACAAAAAGCTTTGTAACAGCTATATCCATATAAGTATATACACATATAAATTCAAAGGTACGGACACAGATAAAAATGAGCTACACATGGGCAGGCAGTGGGTGAGAACAAAAATATATTTTTTATTTTTCAGAATAAAACAAATGAAAAATATATGCAGTATGTGCATAATATTTTGACATCTAAATCACTATTATCAAGCAGCAAATCCTTTTATTTTGAAAGTCAATGACAGAAGTCAAACCTTTGACCCCATTGTCACATTTGACACCGATGTAGAGGACTCCAGACATGAAACTTTGCAGTCCAAGGATGAGGTGGCAGCCTACATTGAGTTTAAGACACCCAAGTAGGATCCTCTGGAGGTTTTGTTTTGGTGGAAGGAGAATGCTTAAATGTTTCCTAACCTGGCACAGATTGTGCAAAAATGTTTTTGCCATCCTGGCATCGAGTGCAGCCAGTGAAAGAGATGTCTCCTCCACTGGATTTGTAATTCAAGGACAGAGAGCCCAGCTATGTGAGACTGACTGTAGACTGTGTGTGTTTAATCACATGTGCGGGTCAGGTCGTGGGACTTTCATTAACGGGTGTGGGCGGCTTTGGCATAGACGTAATGATGGGTAATGGGTTGGTTCTGGTACTGAGTTTTACGGGTATATATGGTGTGGGTTTTTAAACATGGACCCATGCAGAACTCTGGGCGAGTCATTCCCCATAGAAATAAACATGTTTGCAGCCTGGTACAAAAATGGTTTTGGTCTCCATAGCTAATTTCATGACATGTCATGACATGACATTTATTTTTGTATAACTCACCCATTTACATTTTGTTAAGGCTTAAAGTTACACATAGTTATGGTGGGTGCTTTGAGTGTCATGCTGTCTGCCGATGGTGCATCTCAGTCAGATCTACCCTTCACTCCCCCACAGTGCCAGCCTCTCTCCCCCAAATATGGTCTACTCCGGCACCAAAAATCAAGGAAGGTGACGGCTGAAATGCTGAACTCAAGCCATCAAAATGTCAGTCCACAAACCAGTTGGTGACGTCATGGTTGCTATGTCCATTGTTTTCCAGTCCATGATCACCATCCAATCAGTGACTGCTGTATGTTTGTTGGAAAATAGCAGATGAAACTCAATAGATGACCTGAATATGGTAACACATGATGTTGCATCTATAGTACTTTGCATACTCTGCATTTTGTTACTAAATCAACTCTGATGTCAGAATCCTAATTTTTTTCCCCCCAGTGGTGTCAACCTCTGTGTGAGGTGCAGCTGTTTCTCTCCACACTTGAGGGAGATTAGATAAGCCAGTGCTGGAAAACTCAACAGTTTGCATGACATTAACAGCATCAGTTGATGCTTCTAATTCTGTGACTTTAAGATATCAAAGAGGCTGTTTACAATCTGTGTTTAATTTGATTGGGGACACACCTTTGTTTCCTCTGCATTCAATCAGCAGTACAACATGGCAGCAAGATGTCATCAAAAAAATCTTAATTTGGTTTATCTAAAACTAAAGTAAGTGTAGTCCAAATGTTTCAGAAGTAACAATTATATTTGTGATAACATACATATAAGCATTAGAACCTCAATTTGAGACATAACTTTGACAAACAGCAACAGATATTTTACAGAAATGGAAGACTAAAGCTGTATAACAGTAAAAGGTCTTTACACACCACAGTGCGGTAACTTGCAACCACCAGTCACTTCAATGTGGGCGGCTTCAAATAAGGTAGTTGGGGTATGGAGCAGTAGCTGCCTGTGTGTAAGTCGGTGAAGGTTCTCAGTCGGTGAAGGTTCTCAGTCACCCAGGTCATGGTGATGCTAAGTGCTATATCGTAGGCAACTGGACTTGCTTGCATTTCTTGAAGACGTTTCGTCTCTCATCCAAGAAGCTTCTCCAGTTCTAACTGACTGGTACGGAGTTGCAGGCTTTAAAGCTCTGTGTGGGTGTGAACCCTGGCAGAGTCATTAAGGTCACATGTGAGCTCTTAGTTTCAGAGTCGTTATGTGAGTCGTTGACCCACCTGACCATCTTAACATTGCCTGTGTGCAAGCACACAGTTTTTGCTCTGCTGCACTGCGTTCACCCTGTTGAACTTCTTCCGGTACTGCCTGGCATTGGCTGATCAAATAGCGGGCATCGCGGGGGGTAACATACTGTCTGTGGATAAATACCCCATACAATCCCTTTAAGCACCTTGAAGGCTTGAGCGACTGATTGGCTCAAAGTATTAGCTGCCAGAGACACCTTAAAGCAAGAGAGCGAGTATATTATTGTGTTCATCTTATGTAATGTATTTAAATATTCAAACAATTTACTTATGATTTATTGTTGCAGATCCTGTTGATTGCTGATTTGGGGGATTCTTTGTAACCCAACTCCCAGCCTCCACCCACCGTAGACCCCACAGGTTAGTCAAGTTTTTCAATCATATATAGTTTTTTTCTTGTAAATAATTTTCTCCCCTCTACATTTGTTTATTAACATTCAAATTATATTTTAAGACTCATGTTTTTTCCATTACTTTGAATTTGTGATTGATGATCAGAACTATAAAGTTTGGGGATTGGTCATAGGCACCTTCTCCCTGACAAACTCATAAGCTTTAGAGGTGTGGAGCTGTAGAGGTGTGGAGTTAGAGCAAAAGTGTTTTGCTCATCAGTGTAATTCTGAGTGAACAGGTTTTCTTGAACAGGTTCGGTGGAAATTCTGGTATAGAAATATGATCATCAGGTGAAACAGAAGAGTAATGCAAAGGCAGTTCATCAAAGTTAAAGTGAATTTTTAAATCATACCAGAGTATGATTCCAGTTGATTTAATTCTTTAGACATGAGGTTCTTGGCCTGAAGCTTGTGTGTGACACTTTTTAAAGACACTCTAAACTTTCTCTCCTTCCTTATAGTATTTTGTAGGTCTTCTGCCAATTTATTATGCTGAGCCTCTAGGGTCAAGTCACCCAAATTTCAAAGACTCTACACAATTTGCAGCATATGAATGATCTCCCTGTTCAAAAAGTAGCATGATATCAAAAATGACATTTGGAATACACAATTTAAGCTTACTATTTGAAGTAATATATTCTTTTTTTTTGCCTTAGCACCATATAGAGTGGGCTCTCCAACAATGTGTTGGGTGGAAAATAAGCCCTTATGAGTGACTGACAACTTGGAAATATTCCTGTGTTCAAAGAAGAACTCTCACCAAATTGAAAGCAATGCCATATATGTCCTTGTAAGAGGAAAACCCATTTTTGTTGTTTTTTTTTTTCTTTGTAAAAAAGTCAATAGCATCTATGACAACGATTTATGCTTATTCCACATAAACTACAATAAACTACTAAAATTGTTAAATTAAATCAATGATTTCTTTTTTCTTTGGTATTTTTTTGTCATATACAGATATGCAATTATGATTGTTGGGTAATATGTAATAATAATAACAATAATAATTGTTGGAGCCACAATAACATTCTTTGTATTTGTTTCGATTCATGTTTAACTAATGGTGACTTAAAAAAAATGCAGTTTTGTTGTGTGTACACGGGCTGGCGCACTAGAGCAGGAAACGGCAGATAATATAGGTAAGGTGCAGGTGATGAGCAGCAGGTTGGTAATGGGGTAAGCGAACAGTTTTTTGACCTGTGTGGCAGCACGAGGAGTTTGTACTGTTGAAACTAAAAATAATGAATGGAAACATAGACACTTAACTGTTAAATGGACAGTAACCTGTGGTTGACTGTGGAGGTTGTGACGACCCCTCCTCCCTGCAACAGTTCTTGTTCTCTCTGCTGCTGCTCTCTCCTCTGTCTGCAGGAGGTTAGTGGGATGGGCCACACCTGGGCCCGGTGTGCTCTTCCCCTTCAAATAGCTGCCTCAGCCTGCAGTCTGGTTCTCTCTCCCTTCTCCTGCCATCACCTGAGCAGACAACACCTCAGCAGCATGAGACCGTTATGACATTCTTTTGTTTCTTTCACACACACATACACACGCATCCATACATGCACTACACCACTGATCCACTGATTCCTCGTTATTCTATTGGTTTGCTTGTGTTTTGTTAAATAAATTAAGTTCTTTAGCCCGCCACCTCGTGTCTGTCTCCCTTTATGTTGCAGCCAGTGAGCCGGGCTGTAACAAGGTGGAAACCTACCTGAGATTAACAATATATACATGTGAAAATAAATGGGTCACCGCACTCAAAGAAACCAGATGACGAAGTGGACATTGGTTTATTGTTGTTTCCCAGAACACACATCCAAAAAGTTCTCCCCGTTCACCCCTCAGAGCCTTAAATGTAACGTTTTTTATTGAAATGATCTACAATAATAATGTTGTAAATTATAGTACTAGGCCTCATCAAGGGGCACCAAAATGTAGGAAATCTACAATTTAAGTATCAAATTGGCTATCAGAAATTAATAATTATTAGCAATAATTATTGATTATGTTAAACAACGTGACTTAATTAACATTAAATCACCTCGTGAGGCACCATTCCCAAAAAGGGGAAAATGATAGCCAGTTAATGATATCAGTCTCATAAAGTTCACTAAACTATTAATTTGGGAAATTGATTAAAAGTTAAATTAATGACTATAACCAAATTAATAATAAAGTCCGAAGGACTTCGGAATTCTTGACGCAGCAGAGGTTCACTATTTATTTACTGTTGTACAACATTAAACAGACAGCAGGTACGATTCCAAAATATATTTATTCATAAAGTAAAGCAAAGCAAAACCAAAACACACAAATCCTAACTAACTATATACAAGTCTGTGTGTGTGTATACATGTCAATCAATCAATCAATCAATTTTATTTATAAAGCCCAATATCACAAATCACAATTTGCCTCAGAGGGCTTTACAGCATACAACATCCCTCTGTCCTTTGGACCCTCACAGCGGCTAAGGAAAAACTCCCCAAAAAAACCCCTTTAACGGGGAGAAAAAATGGTAGAAACCTCAGGAAGAGCGACTGAAGGAGGGATCCCTCTTCCAGGACGGACAGACGAGCAATAGATGTTGTACAGAACAGATCAATATAATGAATTAACAGTAATCCATATGACACAATGGGACATAAGGAGAAACAGATATTATATTAATAATATGATTATATATGTATGTGACAATAATGTTATGTGTATAATAGTCCAGGTATGACTAATAGTAGCAGCAGCAGTGGGAGGCATCAGGCAGGACCACGGCAGCAGCACAACACCACACACCATCCAGGCACAGCTGCGACACAAGTTAACCTGAGAGACAGTGGAGCACAAAGGCTCCGGAGAACAAGCCGAGTTAGTGACATGCAGTAGGCCCGGGTTAGAGAGATGCATTAACAGGACATGAATACTAGCAAGGGAGAGAGAGAAGGAGAGAAGGGGCTCGGTGTATTATAGAAGGTCCCCCGGCAGACTAGGCCTATGTCAGCCTAACTAGGGGCTGGTCCAAGACAAGCCTGAGCCAGCCCTAACTATAAGCTATATCAAAAAGGAAAGTCTTAAGTCTAGTCTTAAAAGTGGAGACGGTGTCTGCCTCCCGGACCGAAACAGGAAGCTGATTCCACAAAAGAGGAGCCTGATAGCTGAAGGCTCTGGCTCCTGTTCTACTTTTGGAGACTTTAGGGACCACGAGTAACCCTGCATTCTCAGAGCGCAGTGTTCTGGTGGGATAATAGGGCACTATGAGCTCTCTGAGATATGATGGAGCCTGATCATGTAGAGCTTTGTAAGTTAAGAGAAGGATCTTAAATTCAATTCTGGATTTTATAGGGAGCCAGTGCAGAGAAGCTAAAACAGGAGAAATATGATCTCGTTTCTTAGTTCCTGTCAGTACATGTGCCGCCGCGTTCTGGATTAGCTGGAGAGTTTTTAGGCATTTATTAGAGCTACCTGATAATAGGGAATTACAGTAATCCAGCCTCGAGGTAACAAACGCATGGACCAATTTTTCTGCATCTTTTTGTGACAGGATAGGCTTAATTTTCGCAATATTACGCAGATGAAAAAATGCAGTCCGAGACGTTTGTTTTAAATGGGAGTTAAAAGACAAATCTTGATCAAATATTACGCCGAGGTTTCTTACGGTGGTGCTAGAGCCCAGAGCAATGCCATCCAGAGAAACTATGTCATCAGATAAAGAGTTTCTGAGCTGTTTGGGGCCAAGAACAATAACTTCAGTTTTGTCTGAATTTAACATCAGGAAATTGGTGCTCATCCAGGTCTTTATATCTTTAAGGCATTTCTGAAGTTTAGTTAATTGATCCGTTTCTTCTGGCTTTATCGATAAATACAACTGTGTATCATCCGCATAGCAATGGAAATTTATAGAGTGATTTCTAATGATGTTACCTAAGGGAAGCATATATAGCGTGAATAGAATTGGTCCGAGCACTGAACCTTGAGGTACTCCAAAACAAACTTTAGTACGTGAAGATGATTCATTATGAACGTGAACAAACTGAAAGCGATCGGATAAATAAGATTTAAACCAGCTTAGTGCAGAACCTTTAAGGCCAATTGAATGTTCCAGTCTCTGTAGCAGAATTTGATGGTCAATTGTGTCAAATGCGGCACTAAGATCTAGTAAAACAAGTACAGAGACGAGTCCTTGGTCTGAAGCAATCAGAAGATCATTTGTAATTTTAACTAGTGCTGTCTCGGTGCTATGATGCACTCTAAATCCTGACTGAAATTCCTCAAATAAATTATTATCATGGAGAAAGTCACACAGCTGGTCTGCGACTACTTTCTCAAGGATCTTTGAGAGAAAGGGAAGGTTGGATATTGGTCTATAGTTGGCTAACACCTCTGGATCCAATGTGGGCTTTTTTAACAGAGGTTTAATTACAGCTACCTTAAAAGACTGTGGTACATGTGTGGGTGTGTGTCTGTGTGTGTGTGTGCGAGAGAGAGAAAGACAAAGGCGGGTGTGGTAATCAAAGGGCCGTTTGGCCTACAAAACAAAATGGCTGACAACAGAAAACTACAAGATGGCCGGATCAAAGCTGGCTTCAGATCGGGGGAGGTGTTTGTCTGACCGTGTGGTCAGGGCAAAGACAAAAGAAAAGAAGCGGGAACTTTGAGCGGCCTGCTCGGGTGTAGCTCTGTTGAAAGCCAATTTGTAAGTGAGTCTATGTGAATGTGATTTGTGTTACAAAGGGTCTGGATTAGTGCAGAAGATGTTTAGTTACATGTAAGACGTTGTCTGTGAACAGCATTAGCAAACTAAACATGACTTCACTTGGTAAGACCAACTAATCAATAACCTAATTGCAGACAATCACAACAATAACTCAGTAAACTGCATTAAATCACAAACAACAAGTTAAACAGTCTTGCTTAGCCTGTGCAGCTGTGATAAAGCTATGCCCAGTTGTTACATTACCAAATCCTGAATGGATTGAGGGAAGAGTTGGTTTGAAGCGTGCTGTCCTTATTAGCCGGTGAAGAAGGCTGGAAAGAGCTGTGGCTCTAGAAGCAGTCTTTGTTGTGTCCTTGTTCCAAAGGTGCAGATCCAAGGAAGCCGGTCGCTCAGGGTCCTTGCAGAGTTAGACGCTGGGGTGCTAACTCAACTTGATTCTCCTTATTGCTGGGAAGTTAGTTGCAAACCTTGTGTTTGCCCTTCTAACCTCTGTGGTTTCAGTTATGTGCCTTCCTTGAGTGAGGGCATGAGAGTCTTAGGAGAAAAGAACAAAACTCTGTAGAGCAGTTGTTCCCTCTTTGATGGTTCAGGACAAAGAGCACCTCTGGGCTGGTCCAGGGCCCAGAAGGGAAGAGGTGTGAGCGGCTTGCCGCCCAAGAGCTAAGAGAGAGACTGTGGTGAATGGAGAAGAACTTCTACAGTGTGTCTGATGACATCACAGAGTCACATGACACTGTATAAGTACTGACCAATCAGGTTTTGAGACTTGTCTCTCAAAGAGGTGGACATCCTGTCGAGATGGGTGTCAGGTAACTTCTTTGTTTGAGAACAAAGAATATGAGGTCTTCCATCTCAGGGGGAAAAGCCTTCACATGTCCAGTTTAGATTTTAACAAATGACGAATCATCTGTGGTTCAGTGAATCCCAACAATAATAATACATTGGATTTATATAGCACTTTTCAGGATACTCAAAGACGTCTTACAGGGAACAACAGCAGCAATAAAAAAAATCCATAGGGAGGTAGGGAGGGAAATAGCCCAGAAAGGGCGAAGTACACTGAATTTAGATGCTATAGGCAGTTTTGAACAGGTGTGTTTTGAGTGTTTTCTTGAAGGTGAAGAGTGAGGAGGAGTCTCTGATGTCTTTAGGGAGTGAGTTCCAGAGGGTGGGAGCAGCAATGGAAAAGGCCTTGGTGGCCTAGGTGCGGTGGTTAGTCCTGATGGGGTGGGGGGCAGGAAGTTGGCATCAGCAGACCTAAGAGCCTGGGACGGAGTGTGCCGTGGAGGAGCTCAGCCAGGTAGGGGGGAGCCAGGTTGTGAACAGCTTTGTAAGTGATGATGAGGAGTTTTAAGTGGATACACTGAGGGATTGGGAGCCAGTGGAGGTTATGAAGGACGGGGGTACTGTAGTTTGTCTGAGAGTAATGGGTGGAACAGGCACGTGAAAGAGTGTCTTTATATTGCTAAAGGTGGTCCTGCTTGAGAAAGAACTGTGAGACCTGTTTTATTGAGGAGTCTTTCTACCTGACGGCCCCGGGTTTTCATCTGGCAGTGTACCATGGAGCAGAGTGGTTGAATGAGACCGTTTTGGTTTTGATGGGAGCAAGGTGGTCAAGGCAGGAGGACAGGGTGTGGTTATAGTAACTGGCGAGGTCAGACATGGTGTGGAGGTCGGGGGGAGGGGAAGTGGACATTTTATTTAGGAAGAAATGGAGTGGTGCTTGCAGAAGTTGATTGTTCATTTTTGTTTAGGCATGTCAAAAGTGATAGCTAAGTGGTCAGAAATGGTGAGATCAGAGCCAGTTAGTTGGTGTATAGTGAGACCAGTGAAACAGCCCAGGTCCAGTATATGTCCGCAGTTGTGGATGGGGACGTTGACATGTTGAGTGAGGTTAAAGCAGTTTAGTGTTTCAATGAAGTCGGTGGTTGCTGCAGAGTCTGTGGAGTCAAGATGTATGTTAAAGTTGCCAAAGAGGAGGACTCAGAGAGCTGAGTAAGGAAGTGAGAGAAGTCAAAGAAAATTATGGATTGGGTTTGGGAGGGTGGTAGACTACAGCTATGACTAGGTGTGAGGTGCCAGAGTTTGAAACCTGGTGGGATGGAGATGAGTATGATGAATATTTATGTCCTGTCCTAGTACCACAACAATGCTGCCACCTCCACCCTCAGTGCGTGGTTTGCTAAAATATGTAAATCCATGGGGTGTAGTCAGATTGAGTGAGAGCACGTCCAGTGGTTGTTGTCAGGTTTCAGAGAGGCAGAGAAAATCAAGTTTGTTGTAAAGAATGAATGCCTTGAGAATATCACTTTTATTGTTTTGTTTTTTTTTTTTAAACTTTATTGCAATGACTCAATGTTCATCAGTCCAAACAATTGTTTCTTTCATATGCATTGCAAAGTTTTAATTTTATTTTTCCTTTTAAATATAAACTATAAAAATTAAATAACACATACTCAACACAACCAAACAGAGAAAACAAAACAAAGAAACAACCAAAACAAACCAAAAAAAAAAAAAGGCAATCTACCACAGATCTTGGATTCTATTAATATAATTAAAGAACCTATCAAGTTTGTCTTTAGGGTATATCTTATTCATATTTTGTGTGTCATCTCTAATTGCATATGTTAAACTTTCTGTGTCTAAAATCTGTTCTATTGTTGTTACCCATAATTCTAGTTTGGGTGGATTTTTTTGTTTCCATGTCCTTGTCACCTGCTTCATGGCTGTCACACGTAGTATGTTGAAAAGATGTATGTCAGTGGTGGTTATTATATCTTGCAAGTTTATACCTAAATAATATTCTGGTTTCAGGGGTTAATTTAACTCAAAGATGTTCATTATAGTTTCCTCAACCTCTTCCCAGAAAATTTTCAACACTGGACACTTAAAAAATGCATGAGTATAAATTAACCACATCCTCTCCAACAACTGGTCCCTACTAAAGGGTAGCATTTGCCATATACACAGGGTGTAATAAAATACCTCATACTTACTTTCCAGGAAAATTCTCTCCAGTATTTGGATTGTGTTATCTTGAGATTTCCATTTAAGGAGCCTTTCCAATCATCTGTTGATATATCAATTTCTAATTCTTTTTCCCATCTTTCTTTTATGCTATTATCTACAGTAGTGAACTTTTGCAATATTTTATAGATGCTTGAAAGATTTTCTTTAGCTTTATTTCTATTTTGAATCAGGTATTGTAGTAACTCATTTGTTAAATCATCCACTTCTAATTGTTTCAGGAGATAACTTCTCACTTGTAAATACTTAAAAAAAGTTTTGATTCTAACTTGTACTTTGAAGCAACAACTTCAAATGAATCTATTGTACTTTTTGTGAGTGACTGCAAATAGGTTACTAACCTGTTTTTAGCCCAGCAATCTAAAATTTTATCAGTTCTATTTGGAATAAAATCTGGGTCGTGCACCATTTCTCTAAACAAAACACATTCATTGTTTATTTTTAATCTTTTGCAAATATGCTTCCAGTTTTTTACAGTATCTAAAATACATTTGCTCTGCCCTGTAAGCGTTTTCCAAGCTCCTTTTCCTGTAAATGGTAATGTACCCAGTGATATCCTTGCTGTTTCTTTTTCTATCGTGATCCTTTTAGCTTCTGTTTCTCATTTCATCCCCTTCAATATTATAAGGATTTGTGTGGCGTAAAAGTAATTCTGCAAATTTGGAACGCTTATTCCACCCTCTTCTTTTTGTTGTAGTAAGGTTTTAAATTTTATTCTCTGTCTTTTATTATTCCATATAAAATTTGAAATAATTTTGTTCCATTTATTAAAAACTGCTCTTGATATTGGTATTGATAATGCCTGAAATAAAAATAAAAATTGCGGAAGTACCATCATTTTTACTGTTTCCACTCTACTTAGTATTCCTCCTGGTATTAATCGCCATCTGTTCAGATCCTGCCTTATCTTACTTTCCAAAGCACCATAATTATTCTCAAACAGTTCATTTAAATTCTGAGTAATATTAATGCCAAGGTATTTGATTTTCTTTGTGTCCCATTTAAGTTTATATTAATCTTTAAGGGCTTGGCTAATTTCTTTTCCTATTGTTAATGATTCACACTTATTTTTGTTTAATTTATATCCTGAAACTCTACTATAATCTTCAATCATTTTCATTAGTTTATGCAGTGATTCTTCTGGTGATGTAAGATATACTATTATATCATCTGCATAAAGTGCTAACTTGTGCATTTCTTTTCCTAACTGTATCCCTTTTATGTCTCCAGTCTGTCTAACTACTTCTGCCAACAGTTCAATGTAAAGAGCAAATAAAAGTGGAGAAAGGGGATCTCCATGCCTGGTTTCTCTTTTTATATTAAATCGTCTTGATAGTGTACCATTTGTTTTTACTCTGGCATTTGGATTACTGTAAATTGCTTGTAACCATGACCTAAATTTCTCATCTAGGCCAAAACTGTCCAGAATCTCAAACAAAAAAGGCCAACTCACTAAATCAAAGGCTTTCTCTGCATCCAATGTTATTAATAAGAGATCTTCATTTTGCCTCTGCGCATAGTCAATTAAATTTATTGTTCGCCTGATATTATCTGCCAAAAGCCTCCCTGGAATAAAACCACATTGATCTATATTGATTATATCTGTAATAATAACTTTTAATCTGCCGGCTAATATTGCTGATATTCTTTTGTAGTCCGTGTTAAGCAGTGAAATAGGCCTGTATGAGGAACACCTCGTAGCATCCTTCCCTTCTTTATGGATGAGAGTTATTAAAGAGGATTGCCATGTCTGTGCCCATTTTCATTTTCCTGTGTCTAATGCATAATTATAAGCTTTGAATAACAATGGAATGATTTTCCCTTTAAATTTTTTATAAAACTCATTTGTAAATCCGTCATCCCCTGGAGATTTTCCTGCTTTCAGTCCCTGTATTTGTTTTTCAATTTCCTCGACAGTTATTGCTTTTGTCAATTTTACGTTCTTTTCTTGTAGTACTTGTGGTAATTTAACATTACTCAAATAACTTTTAATTTGGTTCCTGTCCACTTTCACTTCATTTCTGTATAAGGTTTCATAATAATTTGCAAACTCCTCTGCAATTTTTTCTTTATCTGTTATTGTTTCTGATTGATCTGTATATAATTTTATGATATGGGCTTTCTTCATTTGTCTTTTGAGTTTGTAGGCCAGAATTTTTAAAGATTTAGGTCCACCTTCATAAGTTTCTTTTTGTGTAAACCTCATTAATCTTTCTACCTCTTTTGTTTGAATCCTGTCCAATTCATGACGTCTTTCTTTTAATTTATTTTTGTCTTCAATATTACCTGTCTCCCTATGTCTGTCCTCCATTAATTTAATTTGTTCAAATAACTGTTTTTGTTGTGTTTCTTCAGCCTTTTTTTTGCTGATGATTATGAAATTATATGACCCCTCATGACAGCTTTGGCTCCCTCCCATAATAAAATTGGATCTGTATCTTCCGTATTGTTTATTTCTACATATTCAGTCAATACCTTCTGCATTTTTTCTACAAATTTCTTGTCCTGTAAGAGTGAGTTATTTAGTCTCCAGAGAGTTTTACATTTACTATTTTTTAGGGTTATTTTCAATGAGATTAGTGCATGGTCCGAAATATTTATAGGACCAATGATACAACTTTTAACCAATGCTACATCATTTTTAAACATAAAAAAAGAGTCTAATCTATTATATACTGAGTGTCTCCCTGAATAACATGTATATTCCTCCTTCTGTGGATGAAGCATTCTAAAAAATATCTACTAAGCCAACCTCTGTGCATGCTCTTCTCAAAATACTAGCATTTTTTTCCGCTCTATGTGTCTTTCCATTAGAGGAGTCTAACTTTGGATTCAAAATCAGATTTAAATCTCCTCCCAATATTACGACTCCCTTACTTTTTGTTGTTGTTAATTCAATCAATTCATACATAAGCTCTGGTCCTGTATCTGGTGGATATTAAACATTTAGAAAAGAAATATATGCTCTCTATCTTACCAACTACCAATACATATCTAGCTTCTTTATCCGAGCTACACTTTTCTTTTTCAAAGCCTACATGTGATTTAATTATTATCGCTACTCCTCTCCGAGCTGAATTTGACGAACTATAGTATACCTGACTGTTTGTTGTTCTCTTTAATCTCTCATGTTCCTGTCTTCTCAAATGTGTTTCCTGTAAGAAAACTAATATATTCAAATCACTCATGTGGCAGTTGACAAATCCATGGAAAAACTACAATAATTCAGTGACTGTAATTCTTGTATTCTCTGCCTAAAGTTATCTATAGTGACTGGGGAGAATATGTAGGCCTGTGTGGTAGGAAGCGGAAAGGTAAAGGGTCGGGTGGGAGCGGGGGACTTTTATTGTTAAGGGACCGTGTGTTAAGCAAAGCAAATTTCTGCATGGTGTGAAGTGTTTGTGGGGCTTTGGCCAGGGGGCGTCGCCAGGGAGAGCGCACATGTGTGTTGTTTTGCTGATGACGTAATGGTGGCAGGACAGAGCGCTTGGGTGACCAGAGTGATGGGATGGAGTGACTGGGAGTAAACAAAAAAAAAAAAAACCTTCTGTGGATGCGTCTGGACCTCTGCAGCAGTCCCAGAGTTTTGATGGTGGAGATGCATGGAACAGTGGAGTTATTTTTGAGTTTGAGTGGTCGAGAAGCGGAGTATTCTCAGTATATATTTTATTTTATTTTTTTATTTTTATTTTTTATAATACACTGTCCACTCTTGACTTTCTGTCTGTACTTTGAGCTGCTGTGACATGTGAATTTCCCCAGTGTGGGATCAATAAAGTTTATCTTATCTTATCTTATTTCAGTGCCATGCCAACCAGGAATGATGTGATGCTGAGCTGGAAGTTGTTAGCCGGTAGCCAGGGACTACTTGACTAGAGTGCCAGACAACACAGGAAGACCATATGCATGGCTGGTGTGGAGGGCTGAACGGCGTAGTTGTACTCACGAAGAGTGAGCTGAAGGTAGCAGCTAATGTTGGTGTGGAGACGGGAGAAGCGGTAAAGAGCGGGAACCAAAGTTGACTGTTAACATTAGCCGCCAGCTAACTACCTTATGCCACTGAAAGATTCTTTTTAAAATCTGCCTGTGTGGGTATCAGTGGAATGGGCCATTGTTTCAAGTCTTAAACTTCTTTTCATTAAATACTTACAAGGTGCTAAGCTGCTAAAACTGTTTGACCCATCAGGGCACTTTTATAAAGGAGCTGGGAGTTGATAGCCGGTAGCCAGTTACTACTTAACTAGAGTGCCAGACAACACAGGAAGACCATATGCATGGCAGGTTAGGAGGGCTGAGTGGCGTAGTTGTACTCACGAAGAATGAGCTGAAGGTAGCCAGCTCCTTTATAAAGTGAGTGGGCATATAGTGCTGCTTTCTTCCCTCAGAAGGACGGATACATTTCCTGACAATTGCCAGCCACACTTTTTGCTTTTCAGGATCCTCTGGAAACCTACATGTGCTGAGTTAGTTTTTATTATAATGCTCCATTTTTTAAGCTGCCAATGTCAACTAATAACAAATAAAAAATAGCTTTGTACCTGTGGAGAGTGTCTCCTGTGTTTTTGCATTTCAGAATGAAACCTCTCATCATATTGCTGGTTCTGAGGAACAGCAGGAGGTAAATGTTATTAGATTATGTAATCAACCATAAGTGGGGGAGACATTTAATATGGAAGTTAGCCTGTCATGATGGTTGCCTGGCAACGGAACACATAAAAATGTCCACCTGTCTGACAGTCCTGCTATGTTGACCCGAATGGCGATGTCCATTCTACTCTCATGCTGTTTCTATGGTTGCAACTCAGAAAGAGTTGTAACACAAACTGTTAATCAGTTTAGAGGTGGCAGCCTTCAAAGGCATGGCCTTCACGGTCTATGTGAACTGCATCCATTGAAGATGGCGAAGGCTGATCCCAGCAATCTCCAAAGTGGGATGGTCAGGTTTACAGAGGATTTCCTGTTTGTGTCACCAGCTGTTCCTGCCCCTACCCTTGTGTCAAGAAGCACCCCTCCTCTCACCTAGCATCCACAGCTGTAGTTGATATTTAGGACACAGCTAACTAGAAATGGAGTCTGAATTGTAAATTTTTATTTTATTTTCTGATGTCCCACTGACAGATGACACCAGGTTTCAGGGATGAGAAGTAACCAAGTACATGGACTCAAGTACTGTACTTGAGTAAAATTTTGAGGTACTTGTACTTTGAGTATTTCCCCTCTATGTGGCGGGAATATTGAGGACCCAAATGCAGTGCTCTGGAAGTCAGTGACAGTTGGTAATGACCTTTAAGTAAATACAGGCAAAGAAGGCACTTGGGCAGATGAAGAAACACAGGAAACAGTTTGTTCTTCAGGTTCAGAGCCCACACACAGTGTCTGGGTTTAGGGGCCAGGAAAGGGACTGGGCCGAACCTGGAAGTGGGACCGAGAACAAGGACTTGAGTCCTCGGACCCAAACAGTTCGGTCCACTAGCAGGCAGAGGTGACAGAGAGGGCTTACTGATGGCGTGGTCAAGAAGGCGAGGGGTCTGGAACCAGAAGAGCAGTCCAGCAAAGCAGTGGAGCTGACGAGGGACGAGCAGCAGGGAAGTAGGGACCAGGTGAGCGGACAGGACAGACAGATGAGCTGATGAGGGAAGAAAAGGAGGTATGATGGATCGAGGAGCCAACAGGTAGGTGAAAAGGGAACACGCACACAAGGCAGCGTGTGGCGTGTCACAGACAGTGTCTGAGCTGCAGCAGCCAACTGGTGAGCAGGTGGGAACATTCACGCTGAAGCTTCATCGCAGGAAAACACCATTCAACCACAGGCAGATGGAAACCTGAGACACAGTGGCAGAACTCGGGGTCGGGGACAGAAGGCTGGTGAGTTTACCGGGAAACAGACGATGCAGGCAGGTCAGAGGCAGGCAGGGTCAGTAATGGGAGATCGGGCAGGTAAGAAGTGTTGGAAAGTCTTGCATGTGGTCAAAGAACAGTCTGGCGAAGGGTGAGTGAACTGAAGAGGCTTGTATACTGGGCTGATTGGAGATGAGTTGCAGCTGTGCTTGCAGGTGAGTGGAGCTGGGCTGATGGGGTGGGAGTGGCTGGCAGGTAGAGTGGAGCAAAGGCGGGGAGTGTGGAAAATTACTGAGGGAGAGGGAGAGCAGGGAAGAGTGGAGCTGCATGGGGATTAAACACTCCCATCAGTTGCCGACCAATAGCTTTATCTTGGAAAGGGTCATACTAAAAGCCACCAAATTTGGTGTGCGTTATTGTCTGGTCCCAGTGATCATTTGCGCAATGTCTGGCGCCTCTAGTGTCCTACTTTGTTATAGCAGTAATAGAGGGCGTATGGGTTAGGGTTGGTTTAGGGTATAGGATAGGGTTCAGGGTTACGTTTAGGTTTACACGTCATTACTTATAAGGTGAATCACATCTTTATGTATAATGAATGAATAAATAAAGGTGATTATTGCTACCTCTGGCCTCACATTTATTCATTACAATGTCATGTTGTAACAGGGTTCAAATAAGCAATAACCAAAGGAAGGGGATGGGTATGAGTGCCTGTGACTCCTCTGCTGCTGTGTTTCTGATCGTCAAAGTAAAGGTTACAACACTATATTCAGGCAGCATCTGAAATCATTTACTAGATAGGTAGTTGTCAAAAACTATATCAGGCACTATTCAGGGCATTTGCAGGATGGTCACTCGTTCACAACTTTTTATGTTACATAAAAGTACATTATAAAGGGTCAGTCACTCTCACTAAATCAAATCAAATCAAGTTTATTTATATAGCACATTTAAAAACAACTGCAGTTGACCAAAGTGCTGTCCAGAATAAAAGAGCGACACACAAATATATA
This sequence comes from Cephalopholis sonnerati, assembly GCA_019142605.1. Taxonomy (NCBI): domain Eukaryota; kingdom Metazoa; phylum Chordata; class Actinopteri; order Perciformes; family Serranidae; genus Cephalopholis; species Cephalopholis sonnerati. The sequence continues at coordinate 4,726,541 of JAGQAX010000003.1, forward strand.
GCAATATAAAATGTACACAAATATAAAACAAAATTAAAAACCTGCGAAAACAATTACAAACATGAAAAGATTATAAAATACTAAAATATTAAAATCAGAATCAGAATCAGAAATACTTTATTGATCCCCAAGGGGAAATTGTTGTGTTACAGCTGCTCCTTACAAGTGTAAAAAGAAGAAGATATAGTGCAAACAAGTGTAGAAAGAAGATATAGTGCAAAAAGAAGTAAAAATATAAGAAAATATAAGAAGATAATTTACAAAATATATATATGTAGTGACCTAACAACATAATTTACAAATATATACAGGAACCTTAGATTTAGACTGAACAATATAGTCAGTTATTGCACGGATTATTGAGGAAAAAATATGTAATAATTTATTATGAGTTGGTGATAGTGGTGAAACAGTCCAAGGGCAACTCAGAGGGAGGAGTTGTACAGTTTGATGGCCACAGGCAGGAATGATTTCCTGTGGCGCTCAGTAGTGCATTTTGGTGGTCTGAGTCTCCCACTGAAAGTACTCTTGTGCCCGACCAGCACATGGTGGAGTGGGTGTGAGACACTGTCCAAGATAGTTCGCAGCTTAGACAGCATCCTCCTCTCTGACACCACCATTAGAGAGTCACACTCCATTCCCACAACGTCACTGGCCTTGCGGATCAGTTTGTTGAGTCTGTTGGCGTCCACCACCCTCAACCTGCTGCCCCAGCACACAACAGCATAGAGGATAGCACTGGCCACCACAGACTAATAGAAAATCTTGAGCATAGTCCGGCAGATGTTGAAGGACCTCAGTCGCCTCAGAAAATACACGGCTCTGGCCCTTCCTATAGAGGGCAGTGTTCTTAGCCCAGTCCAGTTTATTGTCAATGTGGACCCCCAGGTACTTATAGTCCTCCACAATGTCCACACTGACCCCCTGGATGGAAATCGGGGTCACCGATGTCTTGGTCCTCTTTAGATCCACAACCAGTTCCATTGTCTTTGCCACGTTGAGCTGCAGATGGTTCTGCTCACACCATGTGACCAAGTTATCCACAGCAGCTCTGTACTCATCCTCATCACCCAACTATGGCAGAGTCATCAGAAAACTTCTGAAGATGGCAGGTCTCAGTGCAATAGCTGAAGTCCGTGGTGTAGAGGGTGAAGAGGAAGGGAGAGAGGACAGTCCCCTGCGGGGCCCCGGTATTGCTGACCACTCTGTCTGACACACAGTGTTGCAAGCGCACGTACTGTGGTCTGCCAGTCAAGTAGTCTACAATCCAGGACACCAGAGAGGCATCCACGTGCATTGCTGTCAGCCTGTCACCCAGTAGAGCTGGACAGATGGTGTTGAACGCACTGGAGAAGTCAAAAAACATGACTCTCACAGTGCTCGCCAGCTTGTCCAGTTGGGCATAGACGCGGTTGGCAGGTAGATGATGGCATCCTCCACTCCAAGTCAGGGCTGGTAGGCAAACTGGAGGGGGTCCAAGAGTGGTCTCTCCAGGGTCTTCATGATGTGGGAGGTCAATGCCACGGGTCTGTAGTCCTTGGAGCCACTGGGACGCTGCGTCTTTGGCACAGGAACGAGGCAGGATGTCTTCCACAGCATGCGGACCCTCTGGAGACTCAGGCTCATGTTGAAGACATGCTGAAGTACTCCACATAGCTGGGGGGCACAGGCTTTGTGCACCCTGGGGCTGACACCATCAGGGCCTGCTGCCTTGCTTGAGTGGAGTCTCATCAGCTGTCTTCTCACATGATCAGCAGTGAAGCACATTGTGGAGGTGTCAGGTGGAGGAGGGGTGTAGTCCTCACGATGAAGAGTGTGGTCAGTCTGGCTACTGGGGGAGGAGGTGTGAGGGGGGCTCACTCCTCTATTGTCGTTGGTCCTGAAGCCAGTGATGGTCCTCATTCCACTCCAGACCTCCCTCAGGTTGTTCTGCTGGAGTTGTTCCACTCCAGCTTTTTAAAACCACTACAAACAACCAAAGGCCATTGAAAACAAGTACGTTTCAAGATTCGTCTTAAAAGTGTAGATGGTGGGGGAGCATTTGATTGTGAGTGGAAGGCTATTCCAGAGCTTTGGCGCAGCGACTGTCTCCCTTACCGACCAGCCTCGAACGCGGAACAGTTCAGAGGATCTGAGAGGTCGGGAGCTAGAGTAGGGGCAGAGGATTTCAGCAATATATTGGGGTGCCAGCCCATGCATTGCTTTAAAAACAAATAAAAGAACCTTAAAATCAATCCTGTATTTGATGGGTAGCCAGTGCAGGGACGCAAGCACTGGTGTAATGTTATCTCTTTTTCTGGCACCGATTAGGAGTCTCGTGGCAGCATTCTGCACCAGCTGCAAATGAGACAAAGATGACTGGCAGACACCCAGGTACATGGAGTTACAATGGTCTAGCCTTGAGGAGATTAACGCAGTGATTACAGTCTTCATGTCATTGTGTGTGATGATGGACTTGCAATGTTTTGTAACTGAAAATAACAGCCCTTCACCACAGTGTTGATTTGTTTGTCAAATTTTAGTGCAGAATCAAAAATGACACCAAGATTTCTGGCATGGGTATGAATGTAAGATGTGAGTGGTCCTAAATGGCTGACGATGCTGCTTGTGTTGTTGGGGGGACCAAAAACAATAACCTCTGTTAGAGAGTCGGACAGGTTGCTTCAAAGTGGCAAACACAACATGGTGGACAACAAAGTGAACAGTGACTGATTTCAACACCATATTGAGACAATGACAGTCCAATTTCTTGCCTTCTATGAGGTTAACTGTGAAGTGCAATAATTGTGATGATTCACAATGCAGCTTAGGCACTACCTCTTTGGCACACTCAACCAGCCAGCAAACAATATCCCCTACCTGGCTAGCTCATAAAATGTATTCTAAAATGTTGTCACATATTAACAGTCTCTTCTTGTACTCTTACTGACCTTTTCATTCCCTCTCTTCATCATCATCATCCAAACCCAACTCTTGTTTTGTTTTTTCACTTCTCTCTGTGGCTGTTTCCTCCCCACCATGTCTCCCTCAGTAAGTCAGTACACCAGTGCTTCTGCCATGACCCAGCTCTGTGGAGTTCTCCCTGGGACGGACTCATCGTGGACAGACACAAGGGAACACTTCTGGCACCTGGTCAATCAGTGGCTATTTTTATATGCACACTTATATTCCACTATTATTCAGAATATGAAAATATGTTGGTCATGTAAACAGCATATTCCCTTTGGATAGTCCGAATTAGACCTATTTCAAAATGTAGCATTTTCTAATTAAGACGTAATAATGCTACTACTATTTGGGTTGTAAAAGCATTATTTGGACATGAATACAGCGCATTCAGTCTGTGTGTCTCATTTGGGGTTTTGGCGCAGTTTGCCTCTTGCCTGTTTATGGTTGGCTGTGTGCGTTGTCATTGATATGTTGTTCACAAACCAACATATCCAACAGTGTGCAGGGCTGGTGTTGAGATATATGCCCAAAAGAATAGCCAGCATTTCTAGTCAAAAGGAGAAACACACCTAATTTTAAACATTATGAAAGACTTGGATATGAACAGGTCTTTGGATATGCACAAATATGGCAACACTGACCTTTTCAGTGAATGAAGCAATGAAAGAGGGAGGCAACCATTGGCAGGAAACTGTGAAAAAATCCTATTTTGATGCAAAGAAGTAAAATGGCGCAAGTGGCTCCAGAAATTCCACTTTCTCATTTTCTGATGTAATAAACGGGATTTGTGGTTCTGTGGGCAGTTAACCAGGCAGGGTTGGCCTAAAGAAAGATGCTATTGAATGGACCTGCTGTTGTATCTGACCACTCAAAGCGCTTTTTACACTACAAGTCACATTCACCCATTCACACACATATTCATACACTGGTGGCCAAGGCCACACTCACACACCGATGGAAGCATCATCAGGAGCAATTTGGGGTTTGAGTATCTTGCTCATGGATGCTTCGACATGAACCACTGATCTTTCGATTGGTGAACGACCCGCTCTACCTCTGAGCCACAGTCACCCCACATATCTTTGCCTCTACTGCTGATTTCAACCATACAGATTCATCAGTAGCAAACACTACAGAATGATGCACAGTGTGAAGGGGAAACAGAGGAAAAATACACTGGCAAAGATTTTGACAATCCCCAGAATATGTGTTTGAAAACACTTTCAACTACAGCCTCAAACTGACAAGCTCAAAACCCACACATGCTGAGCTTCACTACATTTTTACTTACTGGAGAGCTACCGACTATTGATCACAGACTTTGTGAGCTTTGGTGGCACTATACATTTTTTCTTCTCTCTCTCGGTTTTCCAGCCCGTCACTTTGGAAAACTTGATGAAGCTCATGTCTGCTGTTATCACTCTGCTGCTGCTAAGAGGTCTGGGTGGAGTCCCCTCCTTTTTAAGTGCTAAAGAAAGATTAAGAAGTAGTTTCACAAAAGAACTACAGGTAAATATCACACACTTGTAGAGAGAAATTTAAGCACGACATACATGATGAACAACACTGACAATCTTAATTTGTCCCACTGTAATAGTCACTACTGTATGTTGACCATACACTGCCAAAATAATGGACATAGCTACCATGATGTCAAGCATTGGTTTGAGATCTCCTGTTTTGAAGCCTCAAGTTCGACATTTCAGCTGTTGTCATCTTGGTTTTTTGAACCCAGAAGTGACCATAGAAGCAAGAGGCTGGAGCTGTGGTGGAGTGAGGGATGGATCTGACTGAGAGGCCAAGGACACTATTGGCAGACAGTCTGTCACTCAAAGCAGCCCGCCCTTGTTTATGCATAACTTTAAGCCTTAATAAAATGTAAATGAGTAAGTTATGTAAATATTCAACTTCTGTACAGTTGTCATGAATGCTGAATTCAGCAAGAGACCAAACCCATTTTTTGTACCAGGCTGTAAATGTGCTTATTTCTGCTGTAAAGTTGGGTATTTTAACATGGGGGTCTATAGGGACTGAATCACTCTTAGGGTCAACCTTAAGTGGTTCGTCAGTAAACTGCAGTTTTCGGCACTTCCGTGTTTCATTTGTCAGCCTCTCAGGTTATTGCTCTTATGTTAGACAGCCGTTAAATTTTGGTTGGGATGAAAATCAGGCTAACAATATATTAAATGTCTAATGACGATAGGATTTCACATTTTTTTTTATAGATGTTAGGTTTTGTCCTTCCATATCTTATGACTAAATGTCGTCAAAATGATATTGGACTGAGACGTTTAGAAGACATTTGGTAACTTGACAACACAACTTAAAACAGACAAAATGTCAGCATCATCTGTCATCAGTATCCTGCGTCAAATTGCATTAGACGTTGCCCTGATATCAAATTGTGGTCACCTGACATCACAACCCTAAATTCAACCAAATATTAACATGTAACAATGTTGGTAGAAATAACTTAAGAGTAGTGTGATATTATAACTGACATCAGACAAATGGATAACTGTTTTGATCTGTTACAGGTGGACACTGCGCTGACTCTCCTCAGTCTGCTGGTGTTGGTCCGTGTCTTCTTCCACTGCAGGACAGTGGCTTGCCACAGAGAGGACAACAGCCAGACTGAGGGCTACAAAATGGCTGAAGCTGTTGTAGTTAAATATATATGATGATCATATGTTTTAGTCTCTGCCTAGAAGTTTTACCTTCAGGTTGTAAAATGCTTTTCTTTAAGAAAAAAAAGAAACATCTTTTCACTTGCCTGTCTGATCCTGCTCAGACTTTTTGAGCAAAATTCAAAGATTACAATATTGACTGGGTGAGATTTTCTTCACTGACATTTCTGGGCTTTACCAGACCCACTGTAACTCACAATCCATCCATGACACAAGATTGTAATGTAAAGTCTACACAAATGCCCTCGATTGTCAAAATGACATAAAAACATTATGTTCACATGATACAAAAACTCATCCCTTGTGAGCTTGACATATTTTTTTAATGTTAAATCAACAATTTTTGAGTTTTGAGTTAATTTGACAAAAACGTATAAAGCCGATTTTGCCTTATTAGTCAAAGACCAATAAACAACACTATCATTGTGTACTTGACATATTATGGCATGCTGGGGCTAAATGGGTACAGTTTACACCATGCCATGAAACAATGTGTTTAAAGCCATAAGCTAAAGAAAACTGTGTTTAAACGTGTCTAAATCACTCATGTTACCCAT